>SMSW01000001.1:2488720-4977440 GCA_004769165.1 Aspergillus cejpii | reverse complement strand
CTATCCTCTCCCTCACTCTATCCTCTCCCTCACTCTCTCCTCTTCCTTCCTCCCCTTCTCTCCCTCACTCTTCCCTTCCCCTTCTCTCTCTCACTCTATCTCTTTCTTACCCTCCCTTTCTAACTCTTCTCTCTTTTCCTTCCCAACTACATTATATCCCTTCCTAATCTAACCTTTCATTCCTTCTCTCCAATCTACTCTTCTTTCTTCTTCATTCCCCTCCTCCTCCTTCATTCATCCTCTTTCTTTCCATTTCTTCTTTCCCCTTAACTTCTTTTCCTCTTTCTATCCCTTCCTTCTTACTCATTATCTTTACTCACTATCCTACCTTTTCTTAAACTAACTATCCCTTACTCTATCCCTTCCTCTTATCCCCTATTCTATCCCTTTCTTTATCCCTAATCTCTCTCTACTTACTATCTCTATCTTATCTCCCTCATCCCTACCCTTTCTTCTTATACTTATCCTTACTCTTATCTATTCTCTTCTTCATCCCTAAACTATCCTTTACTCCCTTCTTAACCAACTCTTCTTTCTTCTCTTCTCTTCTCCCTTTTCTATTCCCTTCTCCTACTCTAATATCTACTTTCCTCTCTACTTTTTCTCATCTCAATCATCTATCCTATCCCTTCTATCTTCTTTTTAATATTCCTCTTCTTTCCCCTCTTTCCCCTCTTTCTCTATTATTTCAATTCCTACCAATCCCTAAATCTTCTTATCTTTCTCTTCCTCTATTCTTTCCATCTTCTTCTCATTAATTCTTTTTTACTTACTTTCTCTCTTCCTTCTTATCCTTCTTTATCTTTACCTTCTCTCTTACTCTTCTTACCCCTTTATTTCCACTCTTTCTTTTCTCTTTACCTCTATATTCTAACCAAACTAATTCACCCTTACTCTATCTTACCTAAACTAACTAACCCTTACTCTATCTTACCTAAACCAACTACCCCTTACTCTATTCCTTATCTAAATCTACCTCTCTTCTTCTCCTTTTCCTTTTTTTATTTTAATCTTCTAACCCCTAACTCTCACCCTCTTACTCTATCCCTCACTCTATCCTCCTATCCCTCACTCTATCCTATCCCTCACTCTCTCCCTCACTCTCACTCTATCCTCCTATCCCTCACTCTATCCTATCCCTCACTCTCTCCCTCACTCTCACTCTATCCTCCTATCCCTCACTCTCTCCCTCTATCCCCCTCTCCCTCTCTCCCTCACTCTATCCTCCTATCCCTCACTCTATCCTACTAACCCTCACTCTATCCCTCAATACTTACTATTATCACTTCTAAATACTATCCATTCAATAATCCTCTCTACTTTCTCTTCTTCCCCCTATCCTCCCCTACCCTCCCTCACTCTCACTCCCTCACTCTTCCCTCTAATCTACTCTTTCTTCTTCATTTTCCCTTCTCCTTCATATTTTCAACTTACCCTCCTATTTCTCTTTTCTTATTTATCCTTCCTCTTCCCTCTTAATCAACCTTCAATCATCTTTCTCTCCAAACTAACTATCCCTCACTCTTTCATTCCATTCCTTCTTTTTTCAACTATCCTCCCTACCCTCTCTCCCTCTCTTTCTTTCATTTTCTATCTACCCTCTCTCTCACCATTTCACTCCTTCCCTTTTTCCTACTACCTCTCTTAACACTCCCTTCTCCTTCTTCATTACCTCTTATACTATTTCTCAATCCTTACTCTTATATTCCTTTTTTATTCCTACTCTTCCTCTAATCTATTTCTCTTTTTATCTTTTCTCCCTTACCATTACCCCTTTCATTACTCCCCACCCTCCCCCCCTTCATCACTCTCCACCCCATTACTCTCTCTCAATCTTTCCTCTCTACTATCATTCTAACTCACCCCTCTCTATTCTTTCTCCTTATCATCCTCAACCTCTACTTCTTTTACTCACCACTCTCTTCTCCCTCTTTTAACCTCTTTCTCCCTCTCATTTCTTTCTATCACTTTTAACTCATTCCTTCCTCTTCTTCCTTCTCCTCTACTAACCTACCTTTAAATTACTATCCTTCTCCAACACTTCCCTTCAAAATCTCTTCATCTTTCATACTCACTCACTCATACTCTATCCCTCCTCTCCCTCACTCTATCCTACTAACTTTCCCTCCCTCTTCCCTTCCCCTTCTCTCCCTCACTCTATCACTTCTTTCTTCTCTCCTTTCTTCTCTCTATCTCTTTCTTACCCTCCCTTTCTAACTCTTCTCTCTTTTCCTTCCCAACTACATCATATCCCTTCCTAAACCATCCTTTCATTCCTTCTCTCCAATCTACTCTTCTTTCTTCTTCATTCTCCCTCCTCCTCCTTCATTTATATTCCAACTTTCCTCCCATTTCTCTCTTCCTCCTTTTTTCTTCTTTATTTATCCTCTTTCTTCTTCTTTTATCCTCTTTCTTTCCATTTCCATTCCCATCTTCTTCTTTTCCTCTTTCTATCCCTTTCTTTTTACTCATTATCTTTACTCACTATCCTACCTTTTCTTAAACTAACTAACCCTTACTCTATCCCTTTCTTTATCCCTAATCTCTCTCTACTTACTATCTCTATCTTATCTCCCTCATCCCAATCTCTCTCTCTACTTACTATCCCTACCTTATCTCCCTCATCCCAATCTATCCTTTACTCCCTTCTTAACCAACTCTTCTTTTCTTCTCTTCTCTTCTCCCTTTTCTATTCCCTTCTCCTATTCTAATATCTACTTTCCTCTCTACTTTTTATCTCAACTCAATCATCTATCCTATCCCTTCTATCTTCTTTTTAATATTCCTCTTCTTTCCCCTCTTTCTCCTCTTTCTCTATTATCCAAATCCTACCTTACTCTTTATCTTCTTATCTTTCTCTTCCTCTATTCTTTCCTTCTTCTTCTCATTAATTCTTTTTCACTTACTTTCTCTCTTCCTTCTTATCCTTCTTTATCTTTATCTTCTTATCTTTATCTTCTTATCTTTATCTTCCTCTATTCTTTCCTTCTTCTTCTCATTAATTCTTTTTCACTTACTTTCTCTCTTCCTTCTTATCCTTCTTTATCTTTACCTTCTCTCTTACTCTTCTTACTCCTTTATTTCCACTCTTTCTTTTCTCTTTACCTCTATATTCTAACTAACTAACCCTTACTCTATCTTACCTAAACCAACTACCCCTTACTCTATTCCTTATCTAAATCTACCTCTATTCTTCTCCTTTTCCTCTTTTTATTTTAATCTTCTAACCCCTAACTCTCACCCTCTCACTCTATCCCTCACTCTATCCTATCCCTCACTCTTATATTCACTCCCTTCTTCTTATACTACTCCTCCTCTATTCTTCTATTCTTATACTATACTTCTCTCCCTTACACTCCCACCTTACACTCTTTTAATCCTCTCTTTCTTATTTTTCTATTCTCCTTTTTATCATCTCTCTTATCATTATACTATTCCTTTCTCTCACTCTCATCTTCTTTCCCTCCCTCTTATACTACAACCCTCTTCCTAATCTTCTTCTAACCAAATACTATACTTCTCTCTTCTTATACTTCTTCCTTTATTTATCCTATTCTTAATATCCTACCTTTTATATATACTTCTTTTTTATCCTATAATACTTCCTCACTCTTATTTTCTTACCCTCACTCTTACACTCTCCTTCCTTATTCTTATACTCATCTCCCTCACTATACACCCTCTTCTTATTCTTATACTCCTCTCCCTCACTCTACACCCTCTTCCCATTCTTATACTCCTCTCCCTCACTATACACCCTCTTCTTATTCTTCTTCTCTTATCCTATTCTCTTATCCTATACTCCTCCTTTCTCTTACTTCTATACTATTCTCTTACTCTCTTATATTCTTTTTCTTATCTTTATATTCTCTTTTTTATTATCTCTCTTATTCTTATACTATTACTCTCCAAACCCAAACCTCCTCTCCCTCACCCTTACACTCCCACTTACACTCCTACTTACACTCCCACTTACACTCCCATATTTATCTCCTTTATTCTTTTCTATATCCCTCTCTTTCTTATCCTTTTTACTTTTATACTCCTCTTCTCTTTTACTCTCTTTCCTATTCTTATCCTCCTTTTATCTCTTATTCTATACTCCTCTTTTTATTCTACTTACCCTTTTCTCATATTCTTTTCTTTTACTCTTCTCTATTCTTCTCTTTCTTATTCTTATATTCTCTTCTTTATCTATTCTCTACTTTAATCCTTCCTTTTCTTTTTCTTATTTTATACTTCTCATTCTAATTCTTATTCTATACTCCTCTCCCTTACTCTTCTTTTCTTCCTTTATTCTTCTTACCTTTATCATTTTTATTCCTATATTTTTATTCTCTCTCTCTTCCTTATATACTTTACTAATCTTCTTACTCTTTTTATTCTATTCTTTTCTTATATTTATATTCTTACTTCTTTCTATTCTTTTCTTATATTTATATTCTCCTTTCCTATTTCCTACCTCTTCCTTTTTATATATATTTCCTTCTACTCTTATATTATCTTCTTTATATTATTTTTATTCACTATCCCCCACCACTTTTTATTTCCCTATTCTTTCTAATTCCTATCAACTCTCTTATCTTTATCTCTTTCTTTACTCTTATACTATCTTATATTTTCTTTACTTTCTTTCCTCCCTAACTCTCATTTATTATACTTTTATATATATTTCTTCTTTCATACTATACTCTATCTTATCCTCCCTCAACAAATCCTCACCACTACTCTCTCAATCATTTTCCCTCTATACTCTCCCTCTCCATTACTCCATTCTTCCCCCTTTTTTTCTCCTTTATCATTTCACACACTCACTTTTTCTACTAACCTTCCTTAACACTTTCTATTTTAAACTCCCTCTATTTCACCTTATAAACCCAACCCCTCTTTCCAATATCATTACTTATACTCACCTTCTAACCCTAACCCTAACCACACTACTCACACTACTCCTCTACTTTCTCTCAAACTAACTATCCCTCACTCTTCCCTCTCTCACTATCCCTCACTCTTACCTCTCTCTCTCACTCTCCCTTCTCTCCCTTCTCCCTTACTCTTTCATTTTATTCTTCCTTCCCCTCTTTCTACCTCTCCACCCTCCTCCTTCCTTTCTTTTTATTTCCTCTCTTCTTTATTTCCTTCCTATTTCTATCCTCTCCCTCACTCTTTCCCTTCTCTTACCTAATATCCCTCCTCTTTATTCCTTCCTTCATTCCTCTCTCTACCTCTCTCTACCCTTCTTTTTTATATTTCCTATCCTACTCTTCTTATCTTACTTATTTCCTAACCTACTTTACTTCTCTCTTTCTTTCTTTCTCTCCCCTCTTCTTCATTCCTCTCCTTCATTTATATTTCCCTTTCTTTTTATTCATCTTCATTCCTCCTACATCAAATTTCTTACCTTTCCCTCCTACTTCTCATTTTCTTTTCCCTTTTTACTTCCCTTACTTCCCTTACTTCCCTTTCTTCTTCATTTATCCTCTTTCTTCTACCCTTTCCCTTTCTCTTCCCTCTTAATCAATCTTTAATCATCTTTCCCCAAACTAACTATCCCTTACTCTATCGCTCTTCCTTCTTTCTTACTAACCCTCACTCTTCTTCTTTCTATCTCTTTCTTACCCTCCTTTCTAATTCTTCTCTTCTCTTTTCCTTCCCAACTACATCATATCCCTTCCTAAACCAACCTTTCATTCCTTCTCTCTAATCTACTCTTCTTTCTTCTTCATTCTCCCTCCTCCTCCTTCATTTATATTTCTAACTTACCCTCCCATTTCTCTCTTCCTCTTTCCCCTCAACTTCCTTTCATTTTTACTTCCCTTTCTTCTTTATTTATCCTCTTTCTTCTTCATTTCCATTCTAATCTTCTTCTTTCCTCTTAACTTCTTTTCTTCTTTCTTTCTTCTTTACCAATCCTCTCTAACCCTCACTCTTTCCACCTTACTTCCCTTTTTCTCTTCCCTCTTAATCAACCTCAACTAACTATCCCTCACTCTTTCCTTCTTTTCTTTTTCTCTCCAACTATCTTCTCTTTATTTCTCTCTTCACCTCCCTTTCCAACTCTTCTCTTCTCCCTTCTCTCTAATCTACTCTTCTTTCTTCTCTTCCTTCATTTATATATTCTAATTTTCCTCCCATCTTCTTTTCCTCTTTTTTTATTCTTTATTCATCCTCTTTCTTCTTTATTTTCATCTAACTATCCCTTACTCTTTCATTTCATTCCTTCTTTTTTCCAACTATCCTCTCTACCATCTCTTCATCTCCCTTTCTACCCCTTCTCTCCCTTCCCAACTTAATCTTTTTCTCTTCATTTTCCCTCTTTCTTCTTCATTTATATTTCTAACCAACCTCCCATTTCCTATTTTCCTCTTTTCTCTTTAACTTCTTTTTTCCTATTTTTACTTTCTAACCCTCTTCATTTCCTTTCTTCTCCTTTCTTCTTTCTCCCTCACTCCTTCCCTTCTCTCTTACTATCCCTCACTCTTTTATTTCCATTCTACTTTTTCTTTTAACCCTTTTCCATTTTCCTATCCCTAACTCTTTCTATATTTACTTTCACTTTTCCAACTTTCCCTCCCATACTACTTCCCTCTTCTATTTTATACTACTTATCTTTCTTCTTCTTACTCTTACCTTCCTTTTTATTCCTACTCTTTCTCTATCTTTTCTTTCCCTCACTATTACCTCTTTCATTCCTCTCTACTCTCCTTTTTAATCTCTTCCCCTCTTTCCCCAATTTTCTCATCCCTCTCCCTCTCCATTACTCTCCCTCACTTCCTAACCTACTTTACTTCTTTCTTTCTTTCTTTCTCCCCCTCTCTATTTTTTCTCCTTATCATCCTCTTTCTCTACTTCTTTTACTCTCTACTTCTATATTCTCTCTTTTAACCTCTTTCTCCCTCTCATTTCCCCTATCACTCTAACTCAATCCTTCCTCTTCTTTCTTCTCTTCTACTATCCTTCTCCAACACTCCCCTTCATAATTTAACTATCTTTTATCCTCGCTCCCTTACTAACATTTTCTCTTTTATTCCTTAATACTTAACCTTCAACTCCCTCCCTATTTCAAACTCCACCCTTCCTCTCCCCCTCCAATCCTTACTATTATCACTTCTAAATACTATCCAATTCAATAATCCTCTCTACTTTCTTTTCTTCCCCCTACCCTCCCCCTACCCTCTCTCTTACTTTCCCTCACTCTCACCCTTCCACTTCTTCTCCCTCAACTACTCTCTCTCACTCTTATTATACTTCTTTTTTATTTTTTTTCTTACTTTTATACTCCTTATATTTCTTCTTCTTACTCTTATCTTCCTTTTTATTCCTACTTCTTCCTCTTATCCTCTCTTTTTCTTCCTCTTTCTTCCTTTTCATCTCTAATCTTTAATCTTATATTCTCTTTCCCTACTCTTCAACTATACTCCTTTTTCTTATTCTTAAATAATCCTTTTTCTCTTACTCTTATACTATACCCCATTCTATTATTTTTACACTACTATTTTTCTTACTTTTATACCACTCCCTCACCCTTACACTCCCACCCTTACACTCCTCTCTTATTTTCTATCACTCTTACTTCTTCCTTCCTTACTCTAACTCTCCCTCACTCTTATACTACTCTTCTATTTTAATCTTTTTTCTTCTTTTATACTTTATTTTTCTCTTTTTAAACCATCACCCTACCTCTTTCTTATTTTTCTATTCTCCTTATTATACTATCCCTTCCTCTCACTCTCATCTTCTTTCCCTCCCTCTTATACTACAACCTCTTCCTAACTCTTCTTCTTATCTTTCTTTCTTCTAACCAAATACTATACTTCTGTCTTCTTATACTCTCTCTTTTTTTACTTCTCTCTTTTTTATTCCTTCTTTCTACCTCTCATCCTTCTTTACCTCTATCAAATTAACTATCCCAACCTCTTATCCCTAATCTCTCTCTCTACTTACTATCTCTTTTTTCTTCTTATACTTATCCTTACTTCCTATCCCTTGCCCTTATCTATCCTCTTCTTCTTAATTAACTATTCTTCACTCCCTTCCTAACTACCTCTTCCTTTCCTCTCTTCTTTTCTCCCAACCCTATTCCCCTTTCTTATCCTAATATCTACTTCCCTCTCTACTTTTCATCCAAAATTAATCATCTATCCTATCCCTTCTCTCTTCTTTTTAATATTCCTTTTCTTATCCCTCTTTCTCCTCTTTCTCTATTATCCCAAATCCTACCTTACTCTTTATCTTCTTCACTTACTTTCTCTCTTCTCTTCTTTCTAATCTTTCTTTTTATTATCCTCTCTTCCTTCTTATCCTTCTTTATCTTTACCTCTATATTCTAACTAAACTAACTAACCTTTCCTCTATCTTACCACTCACTATCCCTCACTCTATCCTCTCTAAACTAATTAACCCTCACTCTGTCTTACCTAATCCAACTACCCCTCACTCTATTCTTTATCTAAATCTACCTCTCTTCTTCTTCTTTTCCTTTTTTTATTTTAACCTTCTCTCTTTCCCTCCATTAACTCTTCTTTTCTCCCTTATCTTATTTCCTTTTCTTATTTTCTCTCTAATTAATATAATCCTTCCTCTCCCTAACACTCTCTCTCTTTCCTATCTTCTCTTCTTCCTTACTCCTTCTAACATCCTTTAAAATCTCCTTTAATCCTTACAACTCCTCCCCACTCTCTTATCTTCTATATTTCCCCTTATTTAATTCATTCCTCTTAATTCTTTATTTACTCTATCTCTTACTCTTTCTTTTTCTTTAATCTATTCTCTCTCCTTCTTCCCCTACGATTCTGATTCTTTCCCCGAAATTTCCCTTTACTTATTTCCTAACAACCCTTCATTCCCATTTCTCTCTACCTTACTTTATCCTTCAATCCCTTCCTTCTTTTAAATACTATTATATTACTATATCATCCATCTTAATAAAATATAAACTATCTAACCCTACCTTTTACTTTGAACTTTCATCTACATATCTTTTCTTTGTAATCCTCTTTTGTTCTTTATATCCTTTATCTTTATATTAAATCTCTTCCAATTGGTCTGACCTGGCCATTCCCTGAATACTTCTTAAATCATAAATCTAAAATGGACTATCCCTAACTCCTATTCTAATTCGTTAATCAAAATCTACTCTCGTTGATATCCTCCTATTAACTAATTTGATTAAACCCTTACTGGTTTAAAATTAATCAAAACTGACTTCTAAATAACTTCCCTGAATCCTTTGATTTTACTTCTCGTCCTCTTCTCTTTCTCTCCTTGTTGACTGCTACCCCTCACCACTTCTAAATCATGACCACTGCTGCAATATTGCCTTAAATATCATCCGATCCCTCCGTATAAACTGGAACACCTCTCGTTGAAATACTGTATTGATCCGTCCCTCCACCCAATACGTCAAATTCTCAACGGACTACTACATATCCTTGATTACCTTCTCTAAAAATATATCTTTTTGCCTGCTCGAAAATTCTCCATGCTGTTATATCTGGTTGTTTGCATATCTCAGTTTTTCGGCTCTCTGCCTCTACTGAACTTCCATCTCCTCCTTCGATTCATGGCTAACTCTGATCATATATACCAAATTCAACCCGGAACGTCTATCTTATATTGGTTCTCTTGCTGCACCTTTTTCCATGTTAATGAAATCCTGAAATCCCTCAATCTACCTTCTTTAACCTTCTCCTCGACCTGATTCCTCGATTTCGGGCTGTGGAAAAATATCTATTTTGCATGGGCTTATACTCTGCTGCATGGGAAATGTATATTTTTCCATTATATGCTTTTTTGTTGGAACACTATCCGTCGATGTATATATATGTATATATGTCAATCTCTCCGATTCTAACCCTCTTTTCGACCATATCCAATATATATATCACTACACCCCTCTATCTCACCAGCTCATTCCTGGGAAACTCCCTAACTCTTATTCGATTGCATTCATTCAAAACTATACTCTCTAAAATATCTTTCATGACCTAACGGAATTCCATCGACTTCGAAATATCCATCTTTCCCTTCTCTTCTTGTTCTCTGGAATTTTTCTCTTTTCTTTTCTAACCCTTCCCTTTCTATCAATACTTATCCTATTACACCACGTCATCTTTAATCGAAACTACATATCCCTAACTCTTACTGGCTCCTCAAATCGAAATCCTATCTCTCTCTTTACCATATGCTGTCTCTCACCGTATCTCTCTCTCCGAAACACCTCATTGCCCTTTTCAAACGCATACCATGCTGGTTCACTTATTGCCATGCTTGCTGTCATGTCAATACCATGTCAATATCATGCTCGCTGTCTTGCACCATGCTGGTTATCACGCCCGTACTCTGCTGGATGCCATGCTGGCTTCAATGCTTGTTGTCACGCTCGCTGGCTTGCTCATATTTTTTGCTACATGCTCGCTGGCCTGCTCGCTAACTTACTCATTATATAACCTATCCTCTCACTCCATTTAAAACTGCTAAACATCCCCTCTACTTCTTCCTTTCCTATTTGTAATCTATTCTTCTTCTTCCTTTCGTTAATCCCTAATCCTTATGCTCCTATCTCTTCTCCTCTCTTTTGTCTACTATCCCTCACTCTTTCACTCGTCTTACTCCTCTTCTCTTGAAATATTCATGACTCTTTGGCTTCTCGATGTTCATTTCCTTAAATAACTACCCCTTAATGTATCATTTCTCTTCTTGGCTTCTCCCAAACTAACTAACCCTTACCCTTTCTCTCGACTATACTGACCCCTCAACCTGTTTAACCCGCCCAACTCACTTCCTTGCTCGATTACACAACTGAATCCAGTTTCCAACATGATGTAAATACCTCACCTTGGTAATATATATATTAACCATCTGCATCCCCCTGATGCCCTGCAACCTGTGCTGCCATGCCGGCTGATATCCCTACTGCTATTCTGAATATATATGTAATGCGTGGTCCTCTATGTCCTCTCTTACTGCGGTACTCAACGCTATACCCAACTCTATGCTTGATATATATATGCTGTCTCGCTTTCTATTTTACTTAATACTATATTTTTCTGTGATAATATGCCTGATTCCATGCTAATTCCTCGCTGAAATTCTCACTCGCTTTCGATCCTTGATTTCATGCTTGATTGCTCGCTCGATTCTTTGCTCGATTCCTCCCTACCTACCATGGTCGATGTCATGTTCACTGCCATGCTTACACCATGCTTGCAGCTTGCTTGTTGTCATGATTGCTGACTGCCGACTTGTCTGATATCGTGCTCACTAACTCGCTCATTGCCCCGCTCATTGCCCCGCTCATTGCCCCGCTCATTGCCCCGCTCATTGCCCCGCTCATTGCCCCGCTCATTGCCTCACTCATTGCCTCACTCATTGCCTTGCTTAACGACATGCTCGATAACATGTTCAATGCCATACTCAATTCCATGCTTGTTTATTCGCTGAACTCCTTGCGCAATTCATCTAATTCTACACTTAACATACTAATCATTCCATATTGGATAACTGCTAAAAATATATACTCCATAACACTATCCTCTTTGCTCCTCTAGTCACTACTGCATATATATCCATCATTCCACCGCTGATCATCACCCACATCAACCATTATTCTAACATTTCACTTGATATATTTCCCTGCCTATCTACTATCCCTACTTAATAACATATTCGACAACATGCTTGCTGTGACATTTAATGTCATCTCCCTACCATGTTCAATGTCATGCTAATCGTCTGCTCGTTGTATGCTTGACATCACATGCTAAATGTTATACTTGATTCCATGCTTAATTCCTCACTCAATTCAATGCATGGTTCCTTCCTTGATTCCATGCCCATTTCGATGCTTGATACCTCACTTGATGGCTCACTCAATTTCTTACTTAATTCCACACTCAATTCCATGCTCATATCTACTATCCCTACTTAATGACATATTCGACAACATGCTTGCTGTGACATTTAATGTCATCTCCCTACCATGTTCAATGTCATGCTAATCATCTGCTCGTTGTATGCTTGACATCACATGCTAAATGTTATACTTGATTCCATGCCCAATTCCTCACCTGATTTTATGCTCCGTTGCTCACTCAATTCCTTAGTTTCATCCTGAATCACTTTAACTCATCTGGTCGTTGACTCTGCCCTCGCCTTCTTCTCTAAACCCTTTATGTCTAACAAAACCTGCATCACTGTACCAATCTATATTATTTTACCTTCTCACACTGACATACAAATATATATATTTCACATGGGCTAACCCTTTACTGCATGGCTAATGGTATAATACAAAAACTTATGTGGTGTTTGCTGGAACACTACACCTGGATGTGTATATATATATTCAACCGTCTAACCCAAACCTGGCAACACTGACCTCTACTGTGATATAAACATCTTCTCTCACTTGTCTATAATGGAAAAATATATATTTTGCATGGGCCTACCCTCTGCTGCATGCCTAATATATACAATACTTCTTTCTTGTATGTTGTTTGGTTGGAACACTATGCGTGGATGTATATATATATTCAACCATCCATTGCAAACCTGCTGATACCAACCTCTATCATGCAAACTCATGCTGGTGAAATAATAATGCTATGCTATAAACTCAATAAACTCCATGTGCTGACATGAACTATGCTGCTAATACATTCTCTCACACATGCCTATCTATCTATCATTCTTAATATCCTGGCATAACTGCCGTAACCTACGAAATGATACAAATAACCGACTATGTCCCTCCTGCTCGGGACAACTACTCATTCCACATTTGACCTGATATACCCTATCTACCGCTCGATCTCCTGACATAACCGCCGTAACCAACAAAACGAAACAAATAACTGATTATGCCTCTCCTGTTCGGGATGGGCCTGTCCTAAAAACCGGATGACCTGGGCCTGATCCTGCGCATCGACCCCCATTGCCTGTAACCGCCGCTGCCATATGGGCTCGATCTGACTCTGCCATGGCCCAAACAACATCATGGCAACCATGGGAACTAATATCCCGCGGTACTCACATCGCTGCCTGTCCTGCCACCCGGGACATATTGACTGGGGCATGCCACATGCAAAACATGCGGTGTATTTCACGTATGGAATCTTTGACCGCACACATATCATCCATTCCCGCGCCACCTTGCTCCCTGGCTCACGACATGAATATAAATCATGGCTGCCATCACGTCCGTGCATGATGCATATATAACATCAATCACGCCACTGCATGCTCTCGGCCTGGGCCAGCTCCTCATCCAAACCCTCCTGGGTGCGATGCAGCTGCTGCTGGATATCCACGGCGGCCCATTGATGGTCCTGGGCTTGCTGGGCGTGCCATACAGCCATGGGAATGGCTTGGCTGCTGAATGATTCAGTGGATGGTGATGGACTGATGGTTGCGTCCTGTGGTGCGTCCTGTGGTGCGTCCTGTGGTGCGTCCCTTGATGTGTCCCTTGGTGCCTCATGCCATGTGAACATGGGAACAGCGGCTTGGCTGGTGAATGATTCAGCGGATGGTGATGGACTAATGGATGCCTCTCTTGATGTCTCTCTCGATGCCTCCCTCGATGATTCACTCGATGATTCTCTCGCTGCCTCTCATGATCCCACGCCTACTGCCTCCGTATCTACTTCCTCCTGTGCCTCCTAATTGGGGTCACACCCATCACATGCCTGCTCGGCCGTATTAACATCCTGACAATGCTGACGACGATATCCATCCACCTCCCCGTCTAAATACTCATCCAATACCACCCGACGACACCCAACCCCTTCCATCACCCCCATGTACTCGGTAACTCGCTCCTGATCCTCTGTGGATACCCCCTCCATCCACGGGGCTGGCGTGTCCCATCCAGCTGGTTGAATGATGATTGCCTCACTCTGCTGGCCATCCCGTCCTGCACGACCACTCTCCTGTGCATAATCCAATAATGTCCGCGGTGTGCCAATGTGGATGATGCTGCGGATGTTGGGGATGTTAACTCCCATTCCCAATGCACTTGTGGCTGCAATGACCGAGCTGCTTCCCATGAACCGTGCTAACACTCCTGCCTTGTCCAACTGGTCACTGTAATATGCCTCACATCCTAATACCCGTGCCATGGCCGTGACCTGCCCAATGATATTCGCATATATGATCACCTTCCCCCCTGCGGCACGCCGAATGCGGTCCTGGATGAATGCCACCATAGTCTCGCTCTTAATCCACTGGTACGGACCCTGGCTGACTCCAGTCAACACGGGTCGCCATACCTGGTATGCCACGTTTGGACGACTGGTCCGGGCCCGGTAAATGGTCACGGCGGCTTGATCATGTTTCATCCACTGGCATAACTCGTCCTCCATGCTTGGGGGCAACGTGGCCGTCAACCACACCATCTGGGTGCGTGCCTGGACTAATTTCCCTAACTGGGCCATCTGGGGCCGGAAATCACGCTGGTTATTCAACACGACATGGCATTCATCAATGACGATGCAGTCTAATCGCCGTGTCCACCGCAATCGATTTAAAAATGTGTGGAAATCAGGACTCACAGCAGATTCAGGGGTCATTAACATGATTATTATTATTATTATTTATTATTATATTATCATTCACGCATCTGTCAGCCCTATTGGCCGAGTGGCGGCAGGTCCCTGTCGGCGGTTGGGAATGCCGCTGCCATCTTACATACACTGAATCCATAGCAAGTATACGATTGTCCCTGATACCCCTACCGATACGCCCAGTGTAACGCCCGTATCCTCAATCTGTGCGCCTTGCTGATCTAAACACCTCAAGAGGTGTCTAGACTAGTAATCTTCCTCATCAATAAGCCCTGCAAGCGAGCCGCAGCGGTACACAGGTTAGGGGTCGCCACCCATCATACTAACCCGGAATGTGTCTGGTAAGCCCCGGAACTGGGCCAGGAGCCTTGTAGCAATCATGAAGCGAGCAGCGCGATGAACTGACTCAGGCTCGCAAAGCAGACGAGTATAGTCAATCTCCCGTGAACGCTGCCAAACCATACGAAGCCGGAGCTCGGCGTAGGTTGGGCAGGTGATCAGCACGTGCTGCACATCTTGACGGCCGTAGCCACAAGCACAATCCACCGTCGGCATTGCTCCGAACGAGCCAAGATAGCCCGCCAGTGCGATCTTGCCAGTTTGCATCTGTATGATCACCGAGATTGCTGCACGCCGTAGGCCCACGTGGAGCCGGAGCACAGCATGACTCGGGGCCGCAAAGATTTTTCGAAGAGCCGAGCCATGATTGTGATTGACCCAAAACTGACGCCAGCGCTCTCTCATCAAATCACGGAGACATTAACATGATTAATGCGGCATCTGGGGGCCGTTGGCTCTCCCATGCCACGCATGAAATGCCTAGTTATTGGCACCGTCGCTGCATATCACCTCGTAATGCCACTAATGGCACCACGACCACGGTCGTTCCCCCAGGTGTTGCGAATGCTGGCACCATAAACAACATGCTCTTGCCACCGCCAGTCGGCATCACTGCAACCACGGGGCTCTCCCCCCGCTGGATGGCCCGGATGGCCGGGTCCTGCACGCCACGGAACTGCACAGCCTGTCCCATCATTCGCTGTGCAGCTGCTTCCATATCCATGGTGGCCAGCTGGTGCCGTCGCTCGATGCGACTGACCTCAGCTTCATCCTCCCACGGGGCTCGCTTGCGCTTGCCTAATATGGACGGCGCGGTGGCTGTGGAACCAAACCCTAAAAACTGATGCCAGTCAGTGCTAGATAACCGGAACATCTCACGCTAGTGGCTGGTGCTGCCAGCTTGTTCGTGGATACTTCGACCATACACCATTCCTGCGACATGTGATGAATGGGCAGCCTGCAAGTCGGCAATGTGACCAATCCACTGCTCATCGTCCATAAACTCCTCAGCATCTGCATCCATGGCCACTAGTGAGTGGTCGGCCTCCTGCACATTGTTTGGAAATGCAGTGGACAGACGTAAAAACCGGCGGCTGATGCCAATGGTGATATCTCGATATGCAGCAATATGGATTGCATTCTTTAATTGAGTTCATGTCTCACGCTTTAATGCCTCCCGGAACCGCTCGGACGACCATTCCCGGCCAGTACCGGGGTCGGGTCCCCATAACCATGCGGTGCGGGTGATGGTCTTACTCTGGGATGTCTGGTTGCTCTGATTCGTCTGGTTCATCTGTGATGCCTGTGCTGCCTGTGCTGCCTGTGCTGCGTGTGATGCGTGTGATGCGTGTGATGCGTGTGATGCGTGTGATGCGTGTGATGCGTGTGATGCGTGTGATGCGTGTGATGCGTGTGATGCCTGTGACTGCGAACCCTCCGACTGCGAACCCTGCGCCTGCACTGCCTCCCATGCAGCTAACTGCTCCACAAATGGCAACACCAACCACATATACCACACCACCAACTCCCCGACCTCCCGTGGTACATATCGATGAATGATCTTGACGTCATTGCTGACGTGGAACCCCTTATGATATGCCGTCACAAACGTCACCATGCCATCTTCAATGAATATGTTCCGGCGCATGCTATTTGAGGTGTTGCTATGCTTAACAACTCCGGGGCGCGTGCTGGCGCTCCTGCGGTGACATGAACCAAAATTGCGAGCTTCTCCTTAAATTGCGCCACGCGCTGCCAATACTGTCGGATTGCGGGGGTGTGGAACTGGCTGCCACGCATAAACTCCCGTTGCACGGTCGGCTCGGCCCGTACCCAGTTGATCATCCAGCGGGACCCATCCACGGGCCACTGCGTCCATGTGTCCTGTAAAAAATTCCATCCTAGCTGGCTCTGACTGGGATCATCATACAATGCTATCCATGGAATGGCGGGCATCTGGGCATGATCCATCATGCATAACTGGCCTAATATCTCCCGTGTTGCAGTCGTCAATCCATGAACAAATCCCCGGAAATCACCCATGGTGAATTGCATCTGTTAGTACAATAACTGGTCCTCACCCATCCACGTCACATGCCCGGGGCGGTGGTGTTGTAATGTACCTTCAATCTGTATGTACGCCAATCAAGCAATGTTTCCATGGGGCCATGCGTGCTGCGGATCATGAATTGGTGCATCATCCATGTCACCTGTTCCTGAAATGGTCGACAGCCCTGCTAGCGCATATCCACTGCGGGCAATGCATCATCACTGTGGATGGATGATGGGGGTGATGACTGCACTGCGGTGGCATGATCGCTATCATATCCCTCATCAATATCCTCTAATGTATCATCCGCACTAGCCAACACCCATTCCGCACTGGCATCTTTTCTCCCCCAAATCTGAATGATCTCAGACGGGTTTGGATCCATCCATAATGCCTTCTGGACCACCATGAACCGCGCGATCTTGATCACCTGCGATAATATCGGGAAATAACTCTCAGGGCCACGCCAGCCGGTCTCCCCCTGGCCTAACACTGCCATGGCGCAGACTAATGCACTCTCATATTCATGGCTGCGATGGCGCTGGTTGAGTAACTCAATGCAAAACTCTAAGCATGCTTTTTCCCTGTTATCCATGATCCATGGCTTCATCTGGGGGTCCTCCACTGGGCTGCTGCGCGGGGGATGGCTAGTAAGCTCCCACAACTTACACCATTTACGGCGCTGTCGCGATGTCATCCCATATTTTGGACTCGTCCAATCATGTGGGGCCTGCGTCCGGGCAATGAATGTTAATATCTGCTGCCATGGATGCACATGCCTCTTGATCGCCGACTCATCCATATACGCGAGTAACGGCTGGTATGGCATCTGCCCTTTCTGCGACCGAACCGCTTCCATGCGAATGGCCTGGCCACATTGTTAGACTGTCCTCTGGGCCTTTCGGGCGACCTGTTCCATGGTGTCCCAGATCACCCTAACCCGCTGCTCAGTCGCATCCATGGTATCTTCCTCAGGCGTCGCCACGCAGTCACGCATATCCTTCTCCTCGATGCCCTTTAAATAATCTGGCCATCCAGTCATCCGCAGCCACGGGTTGGCATCGGTAAGCTCACTGGCCTGCACGGTCTGCTGAGCCTGGGCCTGGGCCTGGGCCTGCTCCCATGCCTGAATCATCTCATCTAATGTCGCCTGAACTTGGTCAGTGGATGGCGGTGTTTCGTGACCATCTGGATAGCGGATGTGGATATAATGGGATCCTCGTCCAGTGGGAAACACCTGCTGCCATGAGACGCATTAGAACGATTGCTGTAGCTCTGCCTCCCCCGTAGCCTTTGCATTCTGGCTCACACGTCCACGGTGGGTCTGTTGGGACTATTGATGGGAAATACGCCAGTGCTTTCGTATAGACGCCATGGTGGATGTGATAAAATGGCATTCTAGGTCCCTCCGGCACAGCAAGCCACTTGGTTGGCATGGTAATATAGGCAGCGGCTCATCTAAAGCATGGGGAATCTGAATGTCATCACTGTCCTGTATAATATCATTCCATTAAATGATAGCCTGGGCCACCTGGCTAGCAACTTGATGCTTGAGGTGATGCTTCTTTTTCAAGTGTTGTTCGACTTCTCGAGGCCGTACAGCATACTTGCATTGACGGCAAATCAGGATGCCTAGGGTCGGCACCTTTTCAAATAATTGCTTTTCCATAGCTAATACCCACAGGGAGTTAATGATGATACAAATGATGAGATGGATGATCAGATGAACGATGAGATGAACAATGAGATGAACAATGAGATGAACAATGAGATGAACAATGAGATGAACAATGAGATGAACAATGAGATGAATGATTTTCCCCTGAGTTGACTGATCACTTAGTATTCACTATCCTAAACTAACAGTTGGACTGTACCCCAACAGTTTTCCCTCTTTGCCCTGGACCTTTTGATATCCACATCACACCTTTATTTCTTAATGAAATAGACTCTGAAGCGAGAGGTCAAGAGATAAATGCCAACTCTACAATCCCTTAAATTATGAGCGTGTTTGGCATGCTGTAGCCAAACCAACCATGCACCAAAAGTACCAAACCAACCATGCGCTCCCTCTGACGGCCATAGCCAATCAGCACCATCTGCTAAGCAAACCCTAGACCCACCATGGTCTTGGTCGTCCATCCCTTGTGGGATAGGGTGCCTTCGGTGGGATTGTCAAATAATGCGTCCCATGGGATGGCGGGCCACTGGCTGGGATTAGGTTGACATAATAAACTGCCCATCAACTCCCGCGCAGCCCCAACCAAACCGTGCACGAAACCGCGGAACTGTCCCATGGTGAAGCTCATCTCCTTGTACAATAACCGTTCCTGCCCCATCCATGTGACGTGCCCTGGTGCGGTGGTGTTGTAATGGATCTTCAAGCTAAATGTCCGCTAATCCAGCAAAACCTCCACGGGGCTGTGCTGGCCGCGGACCATGAACTTCTGCACCATCCAATCCACCCCGGCTTGAAATGGCATACAGCCGTGCCGGGGAATTGGGCTGATTGGCGTGGCATTGTTGCTGTGGATGGATGATGGCGGGCTAGATGGGGGGGATGATGGAATGGCTTCAAAACCCTCCTCATATCCCTCATTGATGATCATCCCTAAATTATCGTCCGCGGCATCTCCCATCCATGAACCCTGTTCGACTGAAGCTGCCCACATGCGGATGATATCCATATGCTGTGGATCTAACCACAACGCTTTCTGCACCACCATGAACCGAGCCACCTTCAAAACGCGGGAAATAATGGGCGGGTAACTTTCGGGACCGAGCCATGTGTTCTCCCCCCGCCCTAATACCGCCATGCTGCATACCAACGGGCTTTTGTACTCATGTACCTTGATCTTCTGGTTCAACAACTCGATGCAAAACTCCAAACATGCAGTTTCAAGCGGGGACATGATGAATGCCTGGATTTGGGTGGAATTCCGGTCCTCCTCTGTCTCCATGGGATTGGGGCTGCTCCGTGGTTCGCTACCGCGATTGGGACTGCATCCATGGGAATCCTGGTTGCTAGTTTGGGGTTCTGCCTGCATGGCTAACTGCCAAAACCTCCGCCACGTTCTCCGCTGCCGGGCGGTCATAACATATCTGGGTTTCTCCTTCTTCCACGGCCAATTGGTCTGGGTGCGGATGATAAACAATAAAATCTGCTGCCATGGCCGGACATGGTCGTGGATACTCTTCTCGTCCATGTACGCCCGCAATGGCTGGTACAGCGTCTGGTTTAGCATGGTACTGACGGCGGCCATGCGGATTCCGTTTCCACACTGCTTGACGGTCTGCTGACTGCGCCGGGCCAACTGCTCCATGGTATCCCACACCACCCGGGTGGCACGGCTCATGGGATCCTCTTTCTCAGGGTCTGGCGTGGCCACCACATCTAACATATCCTGGAAATCGACATTAATCAAATACCGCGTCCATCGCGTCATCCGCAGCCACGGGTTGGCATCGTATAGTTCACCAGCTTGAGCTATCTGGCTTACAGCCTCCTGCTCATCCTCATCAGCCTATGCCTTGATCTCAGCCACAATCCGCTGTTGGTTAGTTGCCAGAACAGGGGGCTCTTCGGGCTCGGGGTCTCGGGATCGGATGTGGACTAAATAGGAGCCATGCTGGGATGGGAACACCTGCTGCCATGCAACTGTGCGGAAGGACTGCTGGAACTCCATAGCTCCCTGTCTTTGCTGGTCAACACGGACTCACCCACCATGGGTCTGCTGGGTCCACCCATGGGCCTGCTGCCAATGTTTCCGCATCTTCTTAACATGCGTACTGGTATACTGGCACTAGTTAGGGTCTCGCCGACACTGCATTCCATTCATGTGGATGGGAATAATGGGCAGTGGATCATCCAGCTCATAGGGGATGTGAACTGCAGCAGGATCCTGAATGATATCATTCCTGTGACAAGTGACTCAGCAAGATAGCATAGTATTCCTAACTAACTACTACTTGGTAGCCGGAGATCGAGAATACTAAACATGAGAGAGAGAAGAAAGAAAGAGAAAGGGGAGAGATCTATATACGCGTCATCCACTAGGGAGAACATGACCACACTAGTGGTAGTGGATGATGAATGATGATGCAGGCAGTATCCTGAGGCACAGCCGTCACATGACCCCCCCCTTTGAAATTCGATCGACCCGATTGAATCCTTCATGTTGAATTGAATCAAACATAATCCTTTAGCGAGCTTCCAAAGCCTTTAATATATCAGCATTCCAGAGAGCTTTCTGATTGGTTGGTTGAGATCCGTTAGGAGCTGGGCGAGAGCAATCCTTAACATAGTGCTCAGAGGATCCGCAGCGGAAACAGCAGTTTTCCTCATGGTAGTTTATGCCAGCAGATAATGCGTTGATTGCACCAATATCCATAGAATCAGGATGAGAGGGTGGTTTGGCGTTGCTTGCAGGCGTAGATGATGATGAATATCCAGTTGAATATCCAACCCCAGCTAGTTGTTGAACGACGCGTAGGAAACCAGGATAATCAGATGGTAGTTGAAGCTGTTGAGAAAGCCGATTTTTGATGGTAGAGGAAAGACCACGGCGTAGAGCAGAAATCTTAGCGTCATCAGGCCAAGTCTGGCTTCTAGCTTGATAGAGAATGCGCTCGAACTTCGCAATAAAGACAGGAAGAGCATCATCACCCTGTTTTAGGCCTAAAAGCCTATCCTTAGCATCATGGATTTTGTTTGGGTTGTAGTAAACGCGTTCCAGCTGATCTAGAATAGTATTATAGTCCCACACGCCAGTTTCCTCAGCATGGTGAAGCTGTGGTAGTATCATAGCCTGAACATTACTATCCAGATTCAGATAGATGTAGTAGAACTGCGCGGTAGCATCCCCGATAGCTTCTCCATCAATTTTCAGTTTGGCTTTGATCGATGGGAGCCACGTATCGAACTTGATGCTCTGACCAGCGAATTTTTCAGGATCAGGAAGGCTAGGCTTCGGACGGCGGGAGGCAGCAGAGGAGTGAAGTTGCTGTTTGATGAGTGTATTCTCATCATGTAGTTGCTTGACAGCACCTTCAAATTCAGCGCGTAGATGGGAAATAGGATCCATGATATCAAGCGAGAAAAAATAAGGAAAAAACAGAGACAGATCAGAGCAGAGGACAGAGACAGATCAGATCAGAAATAGGCAGAATTCAGAGATTTTTTTGATCCAACTAGGCATCAAAACAGAATCCGATGTGGCATGCAAATGGTCGAAATCCTTAGTATCTGGCCACGCCGAACGACACTAAAAAGAGATCAGTTTTTTGCGTAAAGCCGTGCGATCGGGCAGACAGAGAGAATCAGAATTTTCAGAGCAGACAGACAGAAGCGATCACCTCAGCGATCCAGAACAGAACAGAAGTACCCTCGTCGATGCCAGGGATTTCAGGCAAAGGATGTTTAGTATTGTGACAAGTGACTCAGCAAGATAGCATAGTATTCCTAACTAACTACTACTTGGTAGCCGGAGATCGAGAATACTAAACATGAGAGAGAGAAGAAAGAAAGAGAAAGGGGAGAGATCTATATACGCGTCATCCACTAGGGAGAACATGACCACACTAGTGGTAGTGGATGATGAATGATGATGCAGGCAGTAGCCTGAGGCACAGCCGTCACAATTCCATTGTTGCACGGTCTGGATAATGGGTTGGATCTCGGGGCTCTTCATTTGATGCTTCTTGCGCAGATGGGTGTCAACCTCCTTGGGATGAACGCCATGCTTACATTGACGACATATAATAATCTGCAGCTCAGGGATCTTTTGAAAAATTAGATGCTCCATGTTGACAAGCAGGCTGGTTTTCCATTACATAATACCCGCTTCAATCCATACTCAGTATGGATTAGTATGGACCCGTCCATACTAATACCTAATCCATACCCGTCCATATTGCTTGGCGTTATGGCCTCCATACTTATCTGCATGTTTGAAGCATTATCATACAATAACGAACGTAAATTAAAACAAAAGAGATCAGAATTAAATCATTACTTTATATATTTTCATCTGAAGCACCATTTTGTTCCCAATGCTTTAAACATTCCACTTTTTCAAGAGTATCAGGCCCCATTTGTGCCCTTTCCCATGAGATCGTGCGACGTGCTCCGGAAAACACTCGCTCTGGCTCATCACTCATGGCTGGAATTGATAAAATATCAATTGCCATCAATGATAATCTTGGCCAGCGTTTTCTCTGTTGATCTTGGCACCACCATTCAAGTGCAGACATTTTGCCAATATCATATGGATCCCCATTGCTGTAGTCCTCATATTCGTCCTCACTAGCCGGTCGAGTGTACTTTCCTAAGTTTCGAGCAATCCGATCGAATGCGTCAAGATCTTGATCTTGAGAAGATTTTCTGTCGTATGAAGGAAAAGCAAGAGGGGGAACTCGTTCGCGGTAAGTTATCCAGAGGTCTTTCACTTTTTTCAACATGGGCTTTTGCCATTTTGGCTTCCAGTTAGCACGAATATACTTCGTACGACGATTTGGGTGAAGGATGAGAGCAGCAGCATAAAGAGGTGAGTCATCTGTTTTGCTATAGTATTTGTCAAAGGTCTCCCATCCTTTTTGAATCCGCGAGGAGAACTCCCTATCATTAATAAAGTCTGACTGTTGTAGAGTATTAGTAAACATCCTTTCAACATGTAAACTTCGACATAAACTTACAAGAGAATTTTCAAAGTACTCAATCAGGATATCCATAGTAAAGAGGACACGGTTGATTGTTGCATGATTCCCTTGAGTCTCCAACATCGCTCGGTGAAATGGTTGAAGGAAGGACTTGATTGTACGAAGTCGTTCCCAGTCTTTTGGTGAGAGATAGTCTGCTTGGAGTGCAGCAAAGTGGTTCTTTGTGTAGGTATCAATTGATCCCGCCTTTTGATCAGCCACAAGAAGCATCTGATACCAGCTATTCCATCTTGTACGATTGTCAAGTGGAATCATTCTTCCTGCTAGATCCTTAAACTCTTTCGTACGACCAGCAGAACCGCGAACATGTGAGATGATATTATGAAGTTTGCCCAGTGGCCCCAGGAGCCGAAAAGCTGATTATTTTCCTTCCTCATCTCTTGTTTCTCCTTTTGCTTCTTGTTCATCGTATGACTCAAGTTGATCTATTTCAATTAGGTTGTGGAATAGAAAGGCTTGTACGGCCAAATTAATAATGTGACCAATACAGCGAATCTGTCGAAAGATAGGGTCCCATTCAATGTTTTCTTCCTTCTAAAGATAAGTGCTCACTGCACGGCAGAGTGTATCATTTGACGAGGCATTGTCACAAACAATAGAGCCAAGCTTTTGCACAATCCCATAGTCCTGGAGAACTGGAAGAAGAATAGCAAATTGTTCATCTCCACTATGGTTAGTCACAGGTCGAAGGGCTAGAAGAGCCTTTGAGAGCTGTTCTTGATTTTGATCCACATAATGGGCGCAGATTCCGAGGAGAAGATGCCGGTTTGGAGAGGTCCATATGTCAAGTGAAAGGTGAATATTTGATAATGCTGACTGAAGTTTCTTTCGTACAATGTCTTTTTTGGTTTGCCATGACTGCTCAATCAGCTTGGGAACTGTTGAATGAGCTGTAATGAGATAGTCCACTGATTCAGGATTGAGGACTCGACAAAACGCATGAAACTCAGGCCATTCAACCATCCGGAATGAGAGATTTCGTACGACAATTAATGAGACCAATGCCCGATCAATAACTTCTTGATCTAGGACTTTTTGTAATGCTTGGCTATTGATCTGTTCTGCTTGGCCTGATGAGTCTGCTTGGTGGTACAGTTGTTGAAGTTTATTGAGTGTAGCTGATTGTACACGGCGTAGGTCTCTTTCTACCTTGATCTGATGCTTGGAATTGAGATGTTTTCGAAAATTAGTAGTAATCGCACTACTATATTGTGATTCAGGTGGACAATGAATGCAGTACATGATGCGATTTTGACCTTTAAATTCAGGTTCATTATCTTGTGCTGTTCGAGCATGCGCCCATGTCGCGAGAGCTGACCGGTTTCTTGTTGACTGAGTTGAGGTTGAATCTACGGTTATAGAGGGTGCAAGGAAGGATGAGTCTATCTCAGAATCCATATTGTATGATGTATAATACGAAGAAGGAAAAGGTGAAGTTCATAGATTGTTGAGTTGGGCAGCGTCGAGGTATTAACTTGAGGTATTAACTTGCGGGGTCTCACAAGAGGCGGTGAGCTGGTATGGATAAGTATGGATAAGTATTCCATCCATACCCATACTAATCCATACCAAGAATGGATTGACAGGATTAGGTAATACCCGTATGGAAAACCAGCCTGTTGACAAGTGCGACGAGTTGGATCAGGCTAATCAGTATCACATCACAACGTGGGATGGAGATATGGGGTGGGAATGTGAGATGGGAATGTGGGATAGGAATAAAACTCCTCCTAGATCTGACTCTGACCTCCTTATTTGCTTGTGTTATTAATTTACTGTGACAGCGCTGAAGCGGAGATCTCCAGAATCTGGAGATTGTTGGTGCCTCAGGCATCAACCACCACATCACATTCACTTACCCTTGCTGATGGAGCGGTGAGCAGCCATCTAGATAGATCTTTCCTTCGCTGCTTCCCTCTTTCTCTTTCTTCTTCTTCTCTCCATGCTTGTTATTTTAGACAAATGCTACCGAATCCTATCTATTCACTTAGTATTGGAATCGTAGAGCGAGGATCGTCACATTTACTCTGTATTAACTATCTACATGCCTGTGGTGATGATCCCCCATCAAATCTCGAAAACTACCCAACTGACTTCACATCAACACCACAACATAAGCTGATGATCTCTGAGTTTGAAACTTCGATCTATTATATTTAAGTGGCTGGTCTACATGCTGTAAAAATTTGAGCGTGATTGGCCTGCTAAATCCAACAGAACCATTCACTTGGAAATCAACGGAACTGTTCTCTTCGGCCAAAAATCCCGCCATAATCAGTGATTTGACCCTAACGGAACTGTACAACAGTTCCGCCGCGCCTGTGGGTTAGGGATATCAACTCCCATTCCTAACGCACTCGTGGCTGCAATGACCGAGCTGCTTCCTATAAACCGTGCTAACACTCCTGCCTTGTCCAACTGGTCACTGTAATATGCCTCACATCCTAATACCCGTGCCATGGCCGTGACCTGCCCAATGATATTCGCTTATATGATCACTTTCCCCCCTGTAGCACGCCGAATGCGATCCTGGATGAATGCCACTATGGTCTCGCTCTCAATCCACTGGTACGGACCCTGGCCGACTCCAGTCAACACGGGTCGCCACACCCGGTATGCCACGTTTGGACGACAGGTCCGGGCCCGGTAAATGGTCATGGCGGCTCGATCATGTTTCATCCGCCGGCATAACTCATCCTCCATGCTTGGGGGCAACGTGGCCGTCAACCACAGCATCTGGGTGCGTGCCTGGACTAATTTCCCTAACTGGGCCATCTGGGGCCGGAAATCACGCTGGTCATTCAACACGACATGGCATTCATCAATGACGATGCGGT
Organism: Aspergillus cejpii; assembly: GCA_004769165.1. Classification (NCBI taxonomy): domain Eukaryota; kingdom Fungi; phylum Ascomycota; class Eurotiomycetes; order Eurotiales; family Aspergillaceae; genus Aspergillus; species Aspergillus cejpii. The sequence goes on along the minus strand of SMSW01000001.1, from coordinate 4,950,936 downwards.
CTAATCGCCGTGTCCACCGCAATCGATTTAAAAATGTGTGGAAATCAGGACTCACAGCGGATTCGGGGGTCACCAACACGATTAATGCGGCATCTGGGGGCCGTTGGCTCTCCCATGCCACGCATGAAATGCCTAGTTATTGGCACCATCGCTGCATATCACCTCGTAATGCCACCAATGGCACCACGACCACGGTCGTTCCCCCAGGTGTTGCGAATGCTGGAACCATAAACAACATGCTCTTGCCACCGCCAGTTGGCATCACTGCAACCACGGGGCTCTCCCCCCGCTGGATGGCCCGGATGGCCGGATCCTGCACGCCACGGAACTGCACAGCCTGTCCCATCATTCGCTGTGCAGCTGCTTCCATATCCATGGTGGCCAGCTGGTGCCGTCGCTCAATGCGACCAACCTCAGCTTCATCCTCCCACGGGGCTCACTTGCGCTTGCCTAATATGGACGGTGCGGTGGCTGCAGATGCAAATCCTAAAAATTGATGCCAATCAGTGCTGGATAACCGGAACATCTCGCGCTGGTGGCTGGTGCTGCCAGCTTGTTCGTGGATACTTCAACCGTACACCATTCCTGCGACATGTGATGAATGGGCGGCCTGCAAGTCAGCAATGTGACCAATCCACTGCTCATTATCCATAAACTCCTCAGCATCTGCATCCATGGCCGCTGGTGAGTGGTCAGCCTCCTGCACATTGTTTGGAAATGCAGTGGATGGACGTAAAAACCAGCGGCTGATGCTGATGGTGATGTCTCGATATGCAGCAATATGGATTGCATTCTTCAATTAGGTGCGTGTCTCACGCTTTAATACCTCCCGGAACCGCTCAGACGACCATTCCCGGCCAGTACCGGGGTCGGGTCCCCATAACCATGCGGTGCGGGTGATGGTCTTACTCTGGGATGTCTGGTTGCTCTGGTTCGTCTGGTTCATCTGTGCTGTGTGTGATGCGTGTGATGCCTGCGACTGCGAACCCTCTAACTGCGAACCCTGTGACTGCGAACCCTGTGACTGCGAACCCTGCAACTGCGAACCCTGCGCCTGCACTGCCTCCCATGCAGCTAACTGCTCCATAAATGGCAACACCAACCACATATACCACACCACCAACTCCCTGACCTCCCGTGGTACATATCGATGAATGATCTTGACGTCATTGCTGACGTGGAACCCCTTATGATATGCCGTCACAAACGTCACCATGCCATCTTCAATGAATATGTTCCGGCGCATGCTATTTGAGGTGTTGCTATGTTAGATGCTTAATAACTCTGGGGCGCGTGCTGGCGCTCCTGCGGTGACATGAACCAAAATTGCGAGCTTCTCCTTAAATTGCGCCACGCGCTGCAAATACTGTCGGATTGCGGGGGTGTGGAACTGGCTGCTACGCATAAACTCCCGTTGCACGGTCGGCTCAGCCCGTACCCGGTTGATCATCCAGTGGGACCCATCCACGGGCCACTGCGTCCGTGTGTCCTGTAAAAAATTCCATCCTAGCTGGCTCTGACTAGGATCATCATACAATGCTGTCCATGGAATGGCGGGCATCTGGGCATGATCCATCATGCATAACTGGCCTAATATCTCCCGTGTTGCAGTCGTCAATCCATGAACAAATCCCCGGAAATCACCCATGGTGAATTGCATCTGTTGGTATAATAACTGATCCTCGCCTAGGGTGGCCGCGGGTCGGGTTAGGGTCAGAACTTTCGACCCTGACTCGCGGGTCGGGTCAGGCTGCTCGACCCGTACTCATGAGTCTGGATCACATAAGGTCAGGTCGGGTCATGACCCTAATGACTCAATGGATCATGGTCACCTGACTTACTAACTCAGAACAACAAGTTCCCCCTTTCCGTGTATAGGTAGATACAGTCTGTAATTTTGAACATCCAATCAGAACAAGCCCTTACTCACCGCCTTTGTAATATCTATACCTTATCATCACGTGTTGATATGAGTGAGTCTACTCATACGGGTCAGGGTCGGGTCAGGGTCAGTCTTTGTGACCCTGACCCTACGTACGGGTCAGACTGTTCGACCCTGACCCGACCCTCCTGACCCGACCCGACCCTAACCCGCGGGTCTAGACCCTAACCCGCGGCCACCCTACTCACTCTTTCCCCTTTTTTACTACTTACTCACCCTTACTCTTCCATTCCCTTCTACTTAATATCCATTACATTCTCTGCTTTACATCTCTTCCTCTTATCACACTTTTTGTCTCATTCACGTCTTCCCCTCTTTTACTATGCTTAACTCTCTTGCCATATATCTTCTTCTATTATATATCTCCCTTTCTCATCATTTTCTCTGTTAACCCTCCCCTTTTACTTTCCCCTCTTTATTCACTCATTTCTATGCTCGTCTTCTCTTCTTCTCTCTTAACCCTCCCTCTTTTACTTCTTTCCCTTTTCATTCCTTCAAATCCATCTCCCCTCCTCATTTTATTTCTCTTCTTCTGGACTAACCCTGTCTTATTCTTAATTTATTATTCATCTTTCCCTCTCTTCTACTTCTTTATTATTTCCTGCTTACTCTCTTTCTCTCCATTCAACTAACTACCCTTACTCTTCACTCTTATCGACCTGCCTCTTATCTCTTTCTTATCCTCTCGTCCACTTTCCCCTCTTCTCTCCGCCTATACTATTTTTGCTTCCTCATCATTATACTTGCTTCTATGCTCATTAATTCCACTGCATGGTTTGTTGGTGTTCTTACTACCATGCTTAATTCTGACTTATTTCCTGCTTAATTCATTCCTTGATTATCACTTGATTCCTTATGAAATTTCATGCTCTGTTCCATGTTTGATTGCTATCTACGCCTTACTTGGTGGTTTGCTTAATTCATGCAATTTCTACACTAAACAACTCACTTCGTTTCACTATAATTTCTATACTACACCCTGTGTGCCCTTATTCAATACTGCATATATATTGACTACATCACCAAAACCGTAATATATTTTAACATCTGGTCTGTATATTCCCTGACCCTTTGATCCTGGCTCGATGCTCGACTCCGCTTGATTGCATCATCGATTCATGTTTGATTCTCGTTTAATTTCACGCTTGATTCCTTCCTTCATTACTCACCTAATTCCTGAATTGATTTTATGCTTATGCCCTAACAACTCATTCGATTTTACAATATACTTATTACTACTCATAATATATACACCCACATCCTGCCACTGTTTCACACTGCTGCATATATATTCACACTTGCATCGCCTAAACCATAACATATTATGACACGCGACCTGATTGTGCCCATTTCATCTTAATCCTTGCTTAATTCGCTACTTAACTCCATTCTTGCTCCATGCTTAATTCGCTACCAATTCCCTGGCATTATTGCTTGATTTATGTTCCATTCCATGTTAATTGATACTCGAACCTCGCTCGATTTTACACTAATTATTGATTTTGTTATTATGTTCATCCTTATTTGATTTATACTTTACTGCCTGTTTAAATATTTATTATCTACCTTGTATCTGCTTATATGTAATAAACCTTATTCACTTCAAATTTAATTTTAAATTGAAACTTGCTATCCCTAACTCTGATATATATATATCAATCTCCTGGTCTTTATGTACTTGCTATTCCTAATGTTATATATCTATTAATCTACTGGCTTTTTCACTTCCTCTCCCACCTCTTCAATATATTTATTTCTCATGTTTTCTTTTATATATATTTTCATGACTTTATATACATACTTACTGACTGACGCGGGTCTACTGATCAACATTATGGGACTACATTCTATGCCTCTTATATGTACTGTTATGCTTATTACTATGCTAATATGTTACATCGTGTCTCTTGCTGCCATGTTTATTGTCATACTTCTTGTCATAACTGGCATGCTTATCATGTTTAATTTCATATTCAATTCTTTGATTATGTTATTGCTCGATTCTGCGTAATGTCAATTGTTTTTGCTCACTTCCATACTTGATTCCTTGTTTGACTCTTACTCGATTCCATGCTTAATGCCATGCCACATATCATGCTCACTGGCCTCACTTAACGCCATGCTCAATCCTGTGCTTAATCCCATCTTAATTCATTCCTTGATTGCTCCCTTAATTTCATACTCAAACAATGCTTAATTCATTCAATTTCTACACTAAACAACCCACTTCATTTCATGATAATTTCTATACTACTACCCTGTGTGCTCTTTCGTTCAATACTGCATGTATATTGACTACTACGTCACCAACACCATAATATATTTAACATCTGGTCTGTATATTCCCTGACATCTTTGATGCCATGCTTGATTCCTGGCTCCATTCCTCACTTGATTCCACGCTCGACTCCACTCTCAATTTCATCCTTGATTCCTTCCTTCATTACTCACCTAATGCCTGAACCAATTTCCTTCTCAATCCATGTGATTCATGCTCATGCTATTAAACAACTTATTTAATTTACAATATACTTATTACTGCTCATAATATATACACCCACGTCCTGCCCACTGTTTCACACTGCTGCATATATATTCACACTTGTATTACCTAAACCATCACTTATTATGACACGCGACCTGATTATATTCTGACCTAATGCCTATTACTCAATCCTCTCTAAACTCTTGATTACATGTTTCATTTCATGCTTAATTCTTCACTTCACTCCTCACTTAATTTATGCCTGATTCCATCCATATCCATTTTTGATTCTGTGCCCCATTTCATCTCGATTCCTGCTCAATTCCATGCCTGACTCCATTCTCGCTCCATGCTTGATTCGCTGCCAATTCCCTGGCATTATTGCTTGATTTATGCTCCGTTCCATGTTTAATTGATACTCGAACCTCGCTCGATGATTTTGCTATTATGTTCATCCTTATTTGATTTATACTTTACTGCCTGTTTAAATATTTATTATCTACCTTGTATCTGCTTATATGTAATAAACCGTATTCACTTCAAATTTAATTTTAAATTGAAACTCGCGAACCCTAACTCTGTTATATATCTATTAATCTCCTGGCTTTTTCACTTCCTCTCCCGCCTCTTCAATATATATTTATTTCTCATGTTTTCTTTTATATATTTGCATGACTTTATATACATACATACTGACTGACGCGGGTCTACTGATCAACATTATGGGATCGATTGATAATGGACTAATATTTGGCTTCTATAATATCATAATGCTATCAGCTATGACCTAATATCCTCAAACTGCTTGCATATCCATCGTAACCAACAAAACGTGGCCTGGATCTCCACCCTTTGTCCATCCTGCGTTCCCTGCCCCAAAAACGCCGCCATTGACTGAATATCATGGATATCCACTGGATGTGGCTGGATCTCCCGGCGGTTGGGCTTCTTGGGGAATACCACGCGGTCTTCCAAACCCAAACCCAAACCCTCAGACGGCTTCCCCTGGGTCCATCTAACATGCGGCAATCATGGCATTAATGCGCCGCACCATGTACATCTTTCCCCTGCCTTCCACCCAAAACATATGGACTGTGGCATCCCGCACAAATAACAACTCTGGAATGGGATGTAATCCATCTGGCTATAATCTGGATCATCCACGCTCGTGCACTTTCTCTCTGTCTCTCTTGCTCCATCCATTCTTCACTAGCTGTCTGGATCCGTGACTTGATCCGTGGCTCGATTTTCTCTGTTAACCCTAATCCTCATGCTCATTAATATCTTCTTCCCTTCTTTATTCACTCATTTCTATGCTAATGTCTTCTCTTCTTCTCTATTAACCCTCACTCTTTTGCTTCTTTACCCTTGTAAACTCTCTTGCCTTCTTACTTTCATTTCTCTTCTTCTATTCTCTCTCTCTCCCTTAAACTAACTTACACTTACTCTTTCACTCGTTTCATACAACACTACTTCTGAAATATATTTGTCTGCAACCATTGAACTAACACCCATGGTGCATGCATCCTATGTAATATAAATTAACGATCCTCATGATATCATACGCCATATGCATCCGTTACCTGCCCCTCAATCTCCTGGCACAACTGTCGTAACCAACAAAACACCTCAAACAACTGGCTGTGCGTAACCCTCGTGCTGGCCTGGCCCAAAAACCGTACCACTGCGTTGTGATCCGTGGCATCAACCCCCATGACCTGCAACCGCTGGCGCCACAATGGTTCTATCTGTGCCTGCCATGGCCCGTATAACATCATTGCCACCATCGGAATTAATATACCACGGTACTGGCACTGCTGGCCTTCCCAACCATGGCATATGGACTGCGGCATGCCACATGCATAACATGCTGTATATGGGGCATATGTGACCTCTCGCCGGATGCGGATCATCCACGCCTTTGCTGTTGGGCTGCTGGGGTTCCGACAGTGGTATAACTCGTGGCCATCATCCTGACCGGCGGTGTGGCAAATGTAACACCGTTCCCGCCATCAACGGCATTCCACCTCGCCAAACTCCTCATCTAACCACCGCTGTGATGCCTGTAACCCGGCCTGGATGGCCGGGACTGCCCACTGCCTTTCTTGCAATTGCTGTTGGTGTTAGATGGCGATTCCATCCCTGGATGCCATAAATTGGGACTGCGACGGGGATTCCTCAGATTCATCTGATTCATCTTCGGCTTGTTCAGACTCACATGATGCTGGCTCTGTGTTTAATGCATCAGGTGACTGGGGCTGTTCCCATGGCACCTGGGACTGGATCGACTCGCTGCGCTGGGTGGATGGCGACTGCATCACTAGTTCTCGTGCCTCAATTGACTCCCTCTGCTGGGTGGCTGGTTCATAACCCTCAATTGATACTGATCCAACTGGCACTGGCAACTCCGCCATCTCCTCTTGTGCAGCCCAATCTGGCTCACATGCATTACACATCTGCTCCTGTGCATCCACATCCTGACAATGCCGCCGTCTGTATCCGTCCACTGTGCCATCCAAATACAAATCCAACACTAATCGCCGGCATGGTTGGTGCCCCGGGCTCCCAGCGTCCATGTATGACCGCATCCGCTCAATCTCTACCAGTGACTCGTCTGCCATCCACAGCGCTGGCTCATCCCATCCATCGGGCTGGATGATGATCGCCTCACTTGGCTGCCCATCACGTCCTGCCCGTCCGCTCTCCTGCGCGTAATCTAATAACGTTCAGGGTGTACCCACGTGGATCACACTGCGGATATCAGGAATATCCACCCCCATGCCCAGTGCACTCGTCGCCACAATCACTGCCCCGGACTCCTTCATGAACCGTGCCAGTATACCTGCCTTGTCGATCTGTTGGCCGTGAAACGCTTCGCATCCCAGCTCCCGCGCCAGTGCTGTCACCTGACCAATGATGTTGCAGTACACAATCACCTTGCCTCCCTGCGCTCGCTAGACCCGTTCCTGGATGAATGACACTATCATCTCAGTCTCAATCCATGCAAATGGACCATGGCGTACCTCCTGGGGCATGACAGGTCGCCACACGCGGTACGCCACGTTACATCGACTCGTCCGTGCGCGATGGATGGTCACTGCGGCACGATCATGCTTCATCCGCTGGCATAACTCGTCCTCCATGCTTGGGGGCAACGTGGCCGTCAACCACACCATCTGGGTGCGTGCCTGGACTAATTTCCCTAACTGGGCCATCCGCGGACGAAAATCACGCTGGTTGTTCAACACGACATGGCATTCATCGATGACGATGCGGTCTAATCGCCGTGTCCACCGCAGTCGGTTCAAAAATGTGTGAAAATCAGGACTCACGGCGGATTCCGGGGTCACCAACACGATTGATGCGGCATCTGGGGGACGTCGGCTCTCCCATGCCACACACGAAATACCAAGCTGTTGGCACCGTCGCTGCATATCTGCCCGTAATGCCACCAATGGCACCACGACCACGGTGGTCCCTCCGGGTGTGATGAATGCTGGCAACATAAACAACACACTCTTGCCACTACCCGTCGGCATTACCGCCACGACCGGACTCTCCCCGTTCTGGATCGCTCGCAGTGCCGGCCCCTGCACCCCTCAGAACCGCATGGATGACTGTCCCGTCATCTGCTGCAATGCCACGGCCATGGGGGTCTCCTGTAACTGCCTCTGTCGGGCCTGCTGACTCTCCTGCGCCATATCCTCCCATGGAGCTGTCCTGTGGCCTTCATCTGAGCCCGCGAACCCTAAAAACTGATGCCAGTCCGTGCTGGACAACCGGAACATCTGCCGGCGGTGTGCTGTTGTACCTGTTGGTATCACCAGCTAGGTACTGTGTACACAGTTAAGTGGACAGTGTGTATGCTCGTAAAGCAAAGGTCAGATTGATTCATGTGTAGATCGATCTGTATGTTCATGGCTACCCCTGAATCCGTCTCAATACTAGAGCCGCAGCCTAGCGCAAGATTACGTACACCAAGCAAAGAGGGTGATCTATCAGTCACCAGCAGTAGATCACCGTTAGTTTGTTCTGACAGAAGGGTATGTCCCGACACTGGCAACTTTTCTTTTGTGCAAAGGACCCAGTGCTCTCAAGTAGGAAAATGAATGAACAAAAACAATCCCGATTGCCCTGTTGCGCACGTAGATCTCACCATACTATATCATTTTCTCTCCACCCATCCTTCAACTCTCACTCATAAGGTGTTTGTGGTGATGAACGTCTCCAAGGCCCTGTTGGGGTCTGCCTTGGTCATTGCATCTGCCGGGTTGTCACTCCCGTTGATCCACCTTATTTCCATTATCTCCCTTCGCTCGTATGACTGGCGAAGTGCCATGATGTCGATCATGAGGCGTTTCTCCTTGGTGGTCCCGAGCTTGACGAGGCATTCATAAAGGGAGTAAGAATCCGTGCATACAATGGTAGGGATCTTCCCAAAACCGAGTTGGTCTGTGATCATCTTGATTGTTGTGCCGATTGCAATTGCCATGTCAACACCTCCTACCATCCCATAGATCTCTGATGCCAGAACACTCCTAGTAACGCGTTTACTCTTGGTTGAGCTCCAATGAATCAGGTTCCCTGTGATCTCGAATTCCTCATCCCATGCGGACTCATTTGCGAGGATGATCTCATATCCGATCTGGGAGCTGAAATCTTTATTGTTGGCGAATGATCCATCAACGAACACGAAGAGTTTTGCAGTTGATAGGTCCATCGCGACATATTTGATACCCCTGTCCAGGTTCTCCATTTGCCACTTGATGCGTTTGTTCAACGCGTTGACGTCAGCTTCCGTAGGATCCTGGTGTTGGGCGGCAACGGATAGGTCAAACGCAGCTTCTGGCTGGCAGATTATTGCAATGTAAGCTCCACGAGCACGTTGTTCCATATACGCGTGCTTGAGGTCCATGGATTTGTGGTCGATGAGCTTGAGCCTCTTACCCTGCTCCTTCTGGCGTAATTCAATGGCAATGTCTCCTTTCTTCTGTGTCAGAACACAGCCATTGAATATCAGTGGGCTCTCCGAGGACAGTGTATCCTTAGGTTTGGCACTGAAATTTGCCTTCGCCAATTCCTTCTCTTCACGTGTAGTGAACTCCTCGGATCCCAAAATCAGAGTGTCATCGGTTTGCATTCCGACAACGCCGAAAGCTCCTTTTGTCGTTGAGATCAGAAAGCATGGGTCGTAGGTAGATGTGACCATTTCAAGCCTTTCCCGGTGGTGCTTGTGGTACGTTGCCCACCAATGGGTTCCGGCTTCAGGGACCCCGTATAACGGTTTGCGTACTACCATGATTGTGCCTGCTGGAAACTTGCTCCTGATCTCCTTGGGTAGATGCGCCAAAATCAGTCAGTTTAATGAGGTTGTTGACTGGACATATGCCTGTGTAATGTCCCGGATCGACAAACTGATGTTCCTTTCGCTCAGTGACGGGGCTAATGCAATGATGACACGTTGGCTGGCTCGCTGAATCGTCGGGGATTGGGTGAGAATCATCCCCTTCCCTTCGTCATTATAGGCCTGGATAACAAGTCGTGACTTCTCAAAAGGCGTACTCGTGGCTTTTCCCTTGATTTCATTGACTAAACGCGAATTGAAGATGCGTATGCCAGCGTGCTTGACTGGGTCGTATTATACGAAGTCAAACACACCTCTGGCTATCAATCCTTCAATCTCCTCGTTCCGAGATTGATCGAATGGCAATCCAGGGGTCGTGATAACACCTTCATTCCTTAACTTAATGGACAGTTCCATATCAGCTCGTTCTTTGTTCGTTATGAGTGCCATTAAAACGTCTTGTTCTTCCTGGATGGCATTAATGAACTAGTCCTCGAGGTCTTGATGATCGGCAGCATTTTGTCGAGTGCTCCGCTGCACGGTCACCTGCGGCTTTGGTTTGTTTTTCGATCCTGGTGGTCGTCCTCGGCCTCGTCGTGGGATTTCAGCAGGTTTGTCAGGCTCGTCTGTGTGTTTCGCATCAGTAGTTTCATCCACTTGGTTGCCCTTTGGTCCAACATGTTCTTGTCCTCCCCCTCCCTCTGGGAGCTCTTCCCTGTAATAGGGCTTTACAATGGTTGATCGGAAGTTCGTAGGGCCATGTGGCATATCCACAGTGCAAGTCTCTCCATTCACCGCTAAAAGCTTGTATGGGCCCTTCCATCCACCTTTCTCGCGCCAGACTCGAACATCTGATTGTAAAGGTAGTTCCAATGTGGCGATTGTACTGGGGCCGTTGCGCATGGCGAGGGCGTCATTCACCTGACGTTCCGCATGTAGGCGGCGGACCTCTTTGGTTGCAGCGCGGATAGCCTCAGCTCTCTTGACTACTGAAGGTGATGGTGGATCCATTTCAGTCATTCTCGGGTATGCCCCGAAGACAAGCAACGTTGGAATAATTCCATCCGGTCCGGCTGAGTCGTTGACAGCTTTCACAGCCATTTGCAGAATCATCTCCCTGTCGATGTTCTCGCCCTTAAGCTCTTCTCTGAGAATTTCGTAGGCACGACGCAGTGGTGCATGGTATCGTTCTACTTTCCCCACGCTATTATGAGCCTCCACGGGGACCTCCTTAACCTTAATTGACATTGACGAAGCAAGTTGCTTGAACTCAGTAGATGTGAAGTTCTTTCCGGCATCATGCACAATGTAGTCCGGTGGTCCCTGGTAGGTATCGATCCAGCATGCACGGAGTGTGTCCCACGTATTTCGTGCAGACATGTCCCTCAGGAATCTTGTAGCACTAAATGATGTGGCTGCATCAATGACTTGCAAAACAGGTTTTCCTTCAAGGTACAGAATATCAATAATGACTGAGTAGTTGAACTCATAGTCATCTTTCAGGGTAAACTTGAATCTCCCTGGGGACTTGCCTTTCATCTGGCAATAGTGACAGAACTTCGTCAGGTAGTCAATGCACTGCGAATCTACCTCATGCCCAGCGCGTTGAAGGATTCGGGTCAATCTCCGCACTGATGGGTGTCCAAAACGTCGGTGGAGTTGTTGTAGTTCTGTTTTAGTCAGGTGGCTCCATGCTGCTGTCTCCTCCAGGTTGTGTAGCAACATCCATGAGTGTCCCCACTTACGTATAATGGGCACTCTCTTGTCTCCTCACTCGAGCACATTTTTCTTGTTTCGGAGCTCCACTCCCATAGCGTCCATGTCCTTAAGACAGAAGAGAAACGGTGTGTTCGTGGGGAGGATATAAAAGGTAATGGTGCCAATTGGGGTATCAACATCGGCAGTTCCCAAGGAGGGTTTTAGATCCCCATCTCCAAATTTGATCTTTTGTTCCCCAGCCCGGGAGGTATCGAGTCTGACGTTGGAGTTTAGCTTGCACAGTGCCCTGAACTGTGGTTCACCAGCGGACGAAACCCCAGATGCTCCAGTATCTGGCATAATGCCCTGAAAGATATCAGATGAATAGCGGTTGTCAAGCGTGAACACTTCCATAGCCTGTCCGTTGGCTTGTTGCTGCTGGAAAATGTCATCCTTGGTGAAGAAGTGGTATGTTAACTGGCTGTTCAAGATGGATATCATTCTCGCTCCATCGACTTCTCCGAGTTCCATCAGGAACCCCTCGTGCTGATCATCCTTAATGGTCATACCTGCGAGCATCTGGCTTGGATCATGACTCTCACTGTTGTCCAGCTCTTCTGCCTCCTCTATGCCTTCAAAGTCACTAATAAACATTTGAAAGTCCTGTGGAGTGGCTGTTCGGCCTGTCATGAAGTAGTGTTGCTCGCGGAAGTTGTCAAGGGATCATTTTCGTTCTTCCCCAGTATGGTACTTCGACCAGCAGCCTGTCCGTCCACAGACATAGCATCTCCCTTAGCGGGGCCCTTGGCTTCCTCATCGGCTTCCACGGTATCCTCCTCGCGGTCCCGATCCACGAAAGGGAGTGAGTTCACGGTTATTGGCGTACCCGTAGCTTCCTCTGCGCTGGTTGTAGCCTCCGCGGCTGTATCCACGACCTCTCCCTCCGTATGTGCGGTCAGTCCAGTGCTGATCATGCACGTCATACTCCTCATAAGTCTGAAATTGCCCGGAATGTGGCGAAAAAGTTGCATTGGCAACTGCTGATCGCAGTTCCGCTTGTACCCCCTCTAGGGTGCTCACCGGCCTGTATAAGGAGAATTTGCACTCCTCAACACCTCTGCAAGCATTGATAATTTGTTCCTGTAGGGTCGTCTCTGATCAGTATTCTGGTGGCAATCCTGGCTGGATCTTCTCGAGTGTTTCAAAGAGTATCTCAAGGCACTCTGAGCGCGACTTCTCCGCATTTTGAGCGATAATCCTCGGAAAGGTGGTCTCTCTCCATTCAGTGATAGATCGTTGACGGTTTTCTTCTGTGTCAAAGTGTGCCCTCATCATCCCTACCATTGTTGGAAAATCTCTCGCCTTTCCCTTGATCCTTGTGAAGTAGAGTTTCTCTACTCTTCCCTTGAGCATAAGGGAGAATGTGATGTGGAACTGATGCTCCTGTAGGCCGATCTTTTCACAGACGTCGTAGAACTTGACTAACTTTGTGTTAAAGTCATCATACAGTTCTCCGCTATACTTGTCGTCCGTGTTGCTGTACTGCCTCGTTACTGCTTCAATCATTCTCGGTAATGGCATACCCGGGGAATTTTGTTGGAATCTGCCGTAATCGGATTGTTGCTGTATGTGATTGTCCATATAGGCTGTATCGAGCGTGACGGATCTGGCTTCTTCCCATCTCTGGTCGCTTCGTTTGATGTGTGGTTTCTTAACATTTGTTCGTGGGGTCTGAGGATTTGGTGGGTTCATCAGAGTAGCCCGTGCTGCTGGGGCATTTTGTTGGATAGTTGGTGATTGATTGCGTGCAGGGTTCCATCTAGAGTTGAAGTTGTCTGGGTGGTTCTTCAGGTGGTCCTTGATGTCTTCTTTGGTCCATTCGTGCTGAGTGACCTCTTGGAGACAGTCATATAGTCCCTTCGCGAAAGATATCCCCGGACCTACCCTGATCCATACTCCGTGGGTGGTCAGGTGGAATTGGAGCATTTTCAGTGCGGCTCTGTTCGCTACCTTGAATGTATCTAGGGTCCATCCGTCAAACTCCTCGTGAAAGTCGTTCCATAGCGCATGGTCGGTTATGCGCATCATGGTCCATGTTCGCAATACACAAGTTATGTAGCCGTTCAGTATTTCTTCCGTCTGGTTCTTCTCATCAAGTGTATCGACAGATTTTCCCCATGTCTTCTCCTCAATGGCGTAACCGAGGTTATCCGGGATTGGTAGCATTGTTGTTGAGGTGAGGAAAAAGAATGGTATAGATTGAAGAAATAAGTGTGTTGGGTTGCGTGTCGTGACGGTACTGCAAATGTTTCCCGTTAACACGTTGTTCGCGTGGTGGACGCAGATCTTCGTTGCGGTTTCAACTGTAGATCTTTTGGAAATCCTCCGTCTCTCAAAGGTACTGCAAATGTTTCCCAATGAAATACTTTGATATCCTTTAGCACACCTTCCGCAACGAGGGTACTGCAAGTGTTTCCCCGTTCCCTTGCGGTCAATGTCTCTTCTAAGTCATGTAAACCGAGCTGTTCTGTGGTTGTAATCAACCACTGATCAGTGTTGGTATCACCAGCTAGGTACTGTGTACACAGTTAAGTGGACAGTGTGTATGCTCGTAAAGCAAAGGTCAGATTGATTCATGTGTAGATCGATCTGTATGTTCATGGCTACCCCTGAATCCGTCTCAATACTAGAGCCGCAGCCTAGCGCAAGATTACGTACACCAAGCAAAGAGGGTGATCTATCAGTCACCAGCAGTAGATCACCGTTAGTTTGTTCTGACAGAAGGGTATGTCCCGACAGTACCAGGCTGCTCCATGATCGCCCGTGCATATACTGTACCGGCAGTATGCGATGTATGTGCCGCCTGCAGATCTGAGATGTGGCTTAACCACTGCTCCTCATCCATCATCTCCTCCGCATCGGGATCCAAAGCTGCAACTGCCAGGTCCTTCTCCTCCTGCACATTGTGGGGAAACGCACTGCTAGGCCGCAAGAACCGCCGACTGATCCTAATGGCGATCTCCCGATACGCCTGGATGTGAATGGCCTTGTTTAGTCGTGTCTGGGTCTCCCGCTGCAGCACGGTTCGCAGCCGCGTTGATGACCACTCCCGTCCTGTGCCTGGGTCCGGTCCCCACAGCCGGGCATCCTTCCGGGCCACCTGGAGTGCATCCTCCTGTGCCTCTACCCAGTCCTGCAGCTGCTGCACGAATGGCAACACCAGCCACAAGTACCACACCACCAGCTCACCAACCTCTCGGGGCAAGTACCGGTGGATGATCTTGGTATCGTTGCTGGCGTAAAATCCCTTGTGGTATGCGGTCACAAATGTCACCAAGCCGTCCTCAATAAAGATATTTCGACGCACGTTAGTGTCCGTGTTGATGTGCTGGACACTCAGTAACTCTGGTCCCCGCGCTGGCTGACCAGCCGTTATGTGCAGCAATACCGCCAGCTTCTCTTGGAATCGGGCTACGCGCTGGAAGTACCCCGCAATGTGTCCCGCATGCCACTGCCCGGTCCGACGGACAAGGAATCCCTGCTGCACGTGTGGGTTGGACTGGATCCGGTTGATCATCCAGCGGCGCCCCTCCACGGGCCACGGGGTCCGGGTGTCCTGCAGAAAATTCCACCCCACGTGGCCCTGCGTGGGATCATCGAATAACGATGCCCAGGGGATGGCGGGAATGACGTCTCCCTGGCGTGCACACAGCAGCTCTTCGTCCAGCATCTGCCGTGTGGTGGTCACTAACCCATGGACAAAGCCCCGGAAGTCCCCCATGGTAAATTGCAGGTCCTTATACAGCAGTGTGTCCTCCCCCATCCAGGTCACATGCCCAGTTGTAGGGCTCTAATAAGCGACCTTCAACCCGTATGTCCGTCAATCACGAAGTGTCTGCATGGGTCCATGGGTGCCGCGGACCATGAACCGGCGGGTCATCCACTGCAGCCAGTACTGCAGGGACTAGCCCTGGTGAGACTCACTGGGTGGGAGGGAGGGAGGCATGTCCTCCTCGTTGCTTAAGAACGGAAGACCATCATCACTGCTGGTCAACGGCCAGTCCACACCTGGAGCCGTGTTCTGCCACATCTCGATGATTGCCTGCACAGCGGGATCTAACCACAGCGCCTTCTGCACGACCAGAAACTGTGCAACCTTGATCACACGTGACAAGAGTGGCGTATAGGCACTTGGTTCCTGCCAGCGGGTTTCTTCACGGCCTAGCACGGCCATGGCACACACCAATGCACTCTCATACTCGTGAGTCCGAAACCGCTGGTTCAACAGTTTAATGCAAAAGTCTAGACACTGCTCCTCAATCCGGGTCATCTGCCAAGATGCCAGTGGTTCATCAGTCTCTGCCATTGGATCAGGACTGCTGGGCTGGGATGACTCGCTAACTGCTGACTGCCATAGCTGTTGCCACTTCTGCTGCTGCCGGGATGTCAGCCCATACGGAGGACTCTGCCACTGGTGGGGTGCCTGTGTTCGGGCGATAAACGCCAGCACCTGCTGCCATGGCCGCACATTGCTGTGGATGCTCTTCTTGTCCATGTACGCCAGCAGTGGGCGATACGGGGTCTGGGTCTCCTCACTCCGGACCGCTTCCACGCGGAGGGCATGTCCGCAATGCTGCACTATCCGCTCGCTTTTCCACGCTAACTGTGCTATTGTGTCCCAGATGACACACACTGCCTGCTCCACGGGGTTTGTGGAGTCTTGCTTCGGCGTCTCAACTCCCCGCAGCACATCCTTCGGGGGTACAGCAGCCACGTACTTAGCCCAACCAGTCATGCGCAGCCATGGATTGGCGTCGTCCACAGTGCCCGGTTGGATCGGCTGGTCTGCACGCTCTGCCGCCTTTCGCTCAGAAATGGCTAGTAGCTCATCACAGGACGCGTTAATGTGTGACTCACGCGTGTATGAAGCTGGATCCTCAGCTTCATCAGCACCGTTTGGGAACCGGATGCGCACGTAATGTGATCCTCGCCCTGTGGGAAACACACGCTGGCATGACACGCTCTTGAAGGACTGTTCTAGCTCAACCTGCGCCTGCTGTCGTTCCGCCTGGGTCCCTCGACCGCCATGATTCTGGCGTGTCCACTGATGTTGCACTCGCCAGTGTCGTCACATGGTCTCCATGCTCGTGGCCACATACTGACACTGGGGGTAATCTCGTTGACATAACATCCCGCTAGGTTCGCATGGTAAAATGGGCAGTGGAGCATCTAGCAGAATGGGAACCTGGATATTATCTGATTCTTGTTCGATATCCTCCCACAGGGCCACAGCGTTGGCAACAGCGACTGCATCCAGTCGTTTCATCTGATGTTTGGTCTGTAAATGTCAGATGACTTCCTTTGGTCGTACTCCATGCTTGCAGCGTCGACAGATAATAATTCTCAAACTATTGACTCGTTCGAAGATTTGATTCTCCATGTTCAACGAAAACAAAAAGGAATGTCAGTCAGTTGATTTGTGTTGGTTGTTGATGGAAGCATGTACTTGTAATCGTAACCACTTTTACACTCAACAATCAATTTTTACAGAGTGAGAACTTTCCAAGGCTTCACTTAGCGAACTTCACCTTTTCTCGTATTGGACCTGTATCATCAGCTCATCTGACTGGTCATTCATGCTAATGAGCTGTCACTCATACTGTGTTTATCGAAGGATCGCCATGCCACCCCATGAAAATTTGGCAGTCATTTGTTCCCAACTTCAAACACGCAACATGCCGCCGTAACTTTTGAATATTCTGCAGCGACCTTACCACATTATTTATTGCCCATTCTTCTGTCGATGTTCAAGTTTTGGCCCTAATCAAAGCACGTTGTGGTACCTGACTGCGAGTGAGTTGATAACTGGTTTTCGATCCATGCGGGGACTGATCTGACCAATCAGCTCTTCCACCCTAACTGGTCAACGGTCGGAGACCAGTAACGTTAATGGGTCAGCATGGATAATCCGGGCCTGAATAATGCCAGGGGATCTGCTGATGGTGCTAATGATGGGGATGGAACTGGGCCGGGACTGACTGGCACCTCCTGGGCCTCCCAATTGGGATCACACGCATCACACTGCAACTCCCTGGGGTCGATATCCTGGCACTGCTGCCGGGTGTACCCGTCCACAGTCCCATCCAAATACTGATCCAACACGTACCGTCGACACCCAGTGCCTTCCACCACCTCCATGTATTCCTGCACCCGCTTAAAATCAACCTCAGATACCTGGTCAATCCATGGATCTTGTGTATTCCAACTATGGGGATGGATGATCACCGCTTCACTGGCCAACCCATCTCGCCCAGCGCGGCCACTCTCCTGCCCATAATCTAACAACGTCCGCGGCCGGCCAATGTGGATCACACACCGGATATCTGGGATATCAATCCCCATCCCTAACGCGCTGGTGGCGGCGATTACCCGGGTCTGACCCTCCTGGAACCGCTGCATGATTCCTGTTCGATCCAATACCTCACTGTGGTACGGCTCGCATCCTAATTCCCGGCTAATGGCCTCGACCTGGCTCTTGATGTTGGCATACACGATTACCCGGCCATCTCGTGCCTGACGGATCCGTTCTCGGATGAAATCCAATACTTCAGCACGGGTTAACCACTGGTGCGGCTCTCGGGGGACCCCATGGGGCAATATCGGCCGGAACACCCGATACGCCACGTTTCGACGGCTCGTCCGTGCCCGGTATATCCCCACCTCGCTGGCCTGGTGCTTGATCCGGTGCAAAAACATGGCTTCGTCTGACGGGGGTAATGTGGCGGTCAAAAACACCATGTGGGTTTGGGCGCTGACTAACCGGCCTAACCGGGCCATAGCTGGCCGGAAATCCTTCTGCTGGTTCAAAATTACGTGGCATTCATCAATGACAATCCGATCTAACCGCCGCATGAACCGCTGCCGGTTCAAAAACGTGTGGAAATCGGGGTTCTCTGTGGATTCGGGGGTCACCAACACGATGGCGGCTTCATCTGGTGGATGACAGCTTTCCCAGGATACACAACGGATCCCAAGCTCCCGACACCGTTTCATTAAATCTGCCCTCAATGAAATCAATGGAACTACCACAATGGTACACCCCCCGGGGGCGGCGTATGCGGGTAACATGAATAACATGCTCTTCCCACCACCGGTGGGCATGATGGCTATGACCGGGCTGGCACCATCCTGGATGGCCTTGATCGCCGGTCCCTGCACGCCGCGGAATGTAATATCGCGGCCAGTCATCCGCTGCAATGCTTGCTCCATGTTCATAGCCTGCAGCTGCTCCCGGCGCCGGACCTGGTGGTCAATTGCCTGCTCCTCCCATGGGTTCACGCGCTTTCCTAACACGGGGCTGACTTCATCCTGGAATCCTAAAAATCGGTGCCAATCCATGCTGGATGCCCGGAATTTTAACCGCCGGGTGGTGGTGCTGCCCTCGAATTCAGTGATCTCCCGGCCGTATATCATCCCAGCCACGTGGGGAGAACTCGATGCAAAACTCCAAACATGCAGTTTCAAGCGGGGACATGATGAATGCCTGGATTTGGGTGGAATTCTGGTCCTCCTCTGTCTCCATGGGATTGGGGCTGCTCCGTGGTTCGCTACCACAATTGGGACTGCGTCCATGGGAATCCTGGTTGCTAGTTTGGGGTTCTGCCTGCATGGCTAACTGCCAAAACCTCTGCCATGTTCTCCGCTGCCGGGCGGTCATAACATATCTGGGTTTCTCCTTCTTCCACGGCCAATTGGTCTGGGTGCGGATGATAAACAATAAAATCTGCTGCCATGGCCGGACATGGTTGTGGATACTCTTCTCGTCCATGTACGCCCGCAACGGCTGGTACGGCGTCTGGTTTGGCATGGTACTGACGGCGGCCATACGGATTCCGTTTCCACACTGCTTGACGGTCTGCTGACTGCGCCGGGCCAACTGCTCCATGGTATCCCACACCACCCGGGTGGCACGGCTCATGGGATCCTCTTTCTCAGGGTCTGGCGTGGCCACCACATCTAACATATCCTGGAAATCGACATCAATCAAATACCGCGTCCATCGCGTCATCCGCAGCCACGGGTTGGCATCGTATAGTTCACCAGCTTGAGCTACCTGACTCATAGCCTCCTGCTCATCCTCATCGGCCCGTGCCTTGATCTCAGCCACAATCCGCTGTCGGTTGGTTGCCAGAACAGGGGGTTCTTCGGGCTCGGGGTCTCGGGATCGGATGTGGATATAATGGGACCCTTTTCGTGACGGGAACACTTGCTGCCAGGACACGCGTTTAAACGATCGCTGCAGCTCTGCCTCACCTCTCATTTTTTCTCTCTGGCTCACCTGGCCACGGTGAGTCTGCTGCGACCATTGATGAATAGTCCGCCAATGCTTTTTCATTGAATCCATACTCACGGCTACATATTGACACTGGGGGTCCTGCTGGCATAATAATCCATCTTCCTGACATGGCAAGATGGGCAGTGCACGATCCAGTACCCGTGGGATTCGAATGGCCTGGCTGTCCTGCTCAATGTCCTCCCATTAATGAACTGCCTGCGCTATCTGGACAGCGGCTTGGTGCTGAAGATGATGTTTCTGCTTCATATGGCGCTCAACATCTGCTGGCCGTACCCCATGCTTGCACTGGCGACACACAATCACATGTAAGCTGGGGATCTTGTGAAAAAGCTGCTCCTCCATGGGTGATGATATCAAATGAATCTCTGACTGAATTAAGTGAATTTCCTTAGCTTAATTGACTGGATTAATGATGAACCACATCAACTGCAGGATAGTTGACCCTGAATTCGCGATTCATGTGGGATTAAAAATAGGAGCAAAGCACGGGGCTTTGGGCTGTGCCCCAACAAAACCGGCTGCTGCAAACCTATTGTATCTTTGTCAACACCACACCTTCAGCTTGCAGTTTAAAAATACATAATTTGAATTAGTTATAAATAATATGCGACTCTACTCGGTATTAAAGTTATAGCTTTGTCCGACTTGATTTGCGCACACGGATGAATAAAATCTTCAAATCGAACGGATCAAATCAGAGAATATTCCAGCCAATCAGCACAGTCCAAATTTTACACCCTAAAGCGGACGAACCTTCATCCTCCACCGCCTGTGGGTTAGAATGGAATGATGATAGAGCATGGATTGCGTTGCTATCTTTAAGATGAAGCTATCTACATACAGGAGAAAGAGAAGAAGAGATGTGTGTCGCGCTAAGCCTAATCTGGAAGCGTAGGCGAGAGAGTATCATTCACACCCCCCTTGCTCTGAGCCGGAGCAGACGTACGTGCTCGACTGATTTCCTGATTAGGAAGGTGAGATAGGTTTAGGGAGTTCAATCATTCTGAGTAGGGTGGCCGCGGGTTAGGGTCTAGACCCGCGGGTTAGGGTCGGGTCGGGTCAGAAGGGTCGGGTTAGGGTCGAACAGCCTGACCCGTACGTAGGGTCAGGGTCACAAAGACTGACCCTGACCCGACCCTGACCCGTACGAGTCGACTCACTCATATCACCACGTGATGATAAGGTATAGATATTACCAGATGGAACAGCGTTTGTTACAGGAAGCGGCAGAAAATGATATCCCAAATCTTAGGTACTAAACTTTGAACGTACGAAAGTATCTGAATTAGAAATGCTAGATAACAGGAAAACTATGTACCCCTACAAAATCAGGATCTTTCAATGAATACATCAGGGAGATCATCATCCTCGCTTGCCTCATCATCAATAAATGATTCCACTTCCCATTCAAGATCATCATTTTCTTCATCGCCAGCCTGTTCATCTGGAGGAAGAGATAGTGAATGCTCCCGCTCATGACCCTTCTTGACTGCTTGGTTTGATGAAGATGCTAATTCTGAATCATGGGTGAGTGAGATGCCAATACGCTCGAAGTATTTAATCAGCATAATCATCTGTATAGTATCACCATTCAACCGATTGCGTCGGTAATGACAGACATCCCGGCCCACATTAAACAGTCTCTCTACACCAAACCCTGATGCAGGAATAGAGAGGATATCCTTTGCCATCAAGGCAAGAACAGGGAACTCAGTCTCTAGCTCTTTCCAGCATTTCAGCGGGTCAGGCTGACGAAAAAAATTCATAACAGGCTGCTCAAGATACCGTAAAGCCTCAGACGCTGCGTGCTTTTGAGCCACGGCTTTTGGAAAAGCCGGCCGTCCAATTGTCGCTAGGCCAGGTAGCGAAGGATGCTTAGTAGCATGGGAGACTTCCACATCTTGCTCCTCGAGGTGTTGATAGTGCTTTGCATAATACGCACAGAAGTCCTCTCGGTATTGCTTGAGATATTCTGCGCCCCATACCTGTTCATTCTGATCCTGGTCAGTATAAATTAAAAATGAAGAGCTACCCAGAGACATACCTTGTATAGAGTGAGCTTATTAGTAGGGTTAAGGATTGACGCAAGGTTATAGAAGGTCCCAGTATCTCCGTCTGTCTTACCGTAATACTCTGAGAGCTTCTCACGAGCAGCCTCTATGGCATGGACTAGCTCCCCCGCATACTTCACACGACGAGCCTTGCTTTTCCATTCTTTTCCCACATCCTCAAGCTGCTCAAATAACCAATTATACAATCGAAACATCTCATGGACGCTCACGTCAAGAGTGGTACCAATGGCGGTGGTTAACTGTGAGAAAGGGGCCAAGATTTGAAGCAGAGTATCGACTTGAGTCCACTCTTCATCCTTTAGATGAAGCATACCGTATCGGCCCTTGTTGGCATCAAGGTTGAGCCATTTGCGAATTGCACTCTTCATTTCCCATGCCCTCTCTAACATATCGTATGCACTACCCCAGCGGGTCTTAACATCCTGGATTAGCCCAACCCGGATAGAAGAGGTTCTGCTGGGGTCTTGAAATGCACGATCGTCAGGGTTTTGTATTGATTTGAATGAGGCTAATTGTTGAGGAGATGAGTTAACTGCAACGGCAAGAGCACGAACCTGTATATATTAGGAACTTCGTCCATTATAGTAAGGAAGAACATCCATACCTTTGCAAAAGTGTTCCTAAATGAAATGGTTTTAGTATCAATTTTGGCAAGCCGTGATTCTGATAGGTGACGGTCAATGGTATCATTTTTTGCAACTGATTTCAGAGTCCCTAAAAACCGGTTTACCGCAAGCTGAATAACATGTGCCATACATCGGATGGTGCCTGCATCTTTGTTCCACGTAACACCATCTTTCAAAAGTTCTCGGGCTAGTTCCTTGCGAAGGGTGTCGTTATTAGAGGCATTGTCCGCGGTAAGCGCAAGTAGATGATCATGAACCTCATATTCCCGAAGAGTCTGTGCCACAAGCTTTGCTAGAGACTTCCCAGAATGTTTTCCGTGAAGAGGATGAAAGGCGAGTAAAACTTCCTTGTATTCCCAGTCATCGGTAATGAAATAACCCAGAACTGCGAAGAAGGCGAGGTGGTTTGGACTGGACCAGCAATCGACAGCTAGCGAGAGCTTTCGGTTTTTAGGCAGTTCCTGAAGGATCTGCTGTCGGACTTGACTCGCACGCTCTATGATCAGCGACTTCAGCTGTGTCCGACCAGGAAGTTTGATAGATGGGCGGCAGAATTGTAGGAGATCCTTAAACTCGTCTGACTCCACAGTGCGAAATGGTATATTTGCGGAAAGGATAAACTTGATCAGCCGACTATGGAACTGGGAATCAGTGAAAGTAGGAATTTCTGAAATTTCAGGCCCGAGGACGCGTGCCTATTAACGAAGGTATTAGTATACATGTAAAAGGGCGTAGAGTTATGTTGCTGACCCTTTTGAAATGGCTATCTAATGTTGCCTGAACGTCACTAGGCCGCTTTCCACGCTTCTGACAGCCAGGGCCTGTAAGATGCCGAATCATGTTAGAGGTACCCTGGTTGGTGATACCAGGGTGATTTTGTGCAGTACTACAGTACTTGCAAATTACCTTAGGGATGCCTTGATATACCTCAGCACCTTCATGGAAGTTGGCCCATGTCCTCTCCGTCGCGCGTCGCTGGCTGTTATTCCACTTAGGGACTGAAAATCTTTGAGGGCTGCTTTGATGCTCAATTGCTTGAACAAATGGCGTGTTTCTTATCCATTGCTCGAAGATGTCTGATGTTTCTTTTGTCCAGATGACATAATGGCGGTTTGATGATAGCTGAAGCTGAGGGGGGGGTTCATCTGCACGACCGCTAAGAACCAAGCCCTTAAGAGCATTGGCTTTCAAAGAGTTGGACGAAGATAGATTAAAGGATTTCTGAGAGCTAAGGATGCTCTCATTATCACCGTTAAGTGATGAGGGAGGAAGGAATGGAGTTGATTCCTGATCCATGTTAGATGATGCCTTGAGATGAGGCCATGAGGGAGATGTTTTAGGGAAGAAATCGCGATCGCGTTGAGACTTACAACTGACACGTGCCCTTTGCTCCCAGTGAATATAACAGTACCCCATGGAGTCATTGACTCTGAGTGCTTATCCAGGTCGTACAACCCGTTTGTTGATCCAACCTGGTCGAAGACATCAATAATAATGATCCCGGGAATTCGTAAATAAATTATGTTATTTCCCATATCAGCATATTGTAAAAGGTAGGGAAGCTTTACCTGATGCAAATTATAGCCCAGTATCCTTTGATTCAAAGTGTCAGATTTCATGTTTCGATTTGCAACACACAAATACTGTAGGTGGCCTGGATATATATATAGTGCAACCACCCCGTTATTTTCTGCAGTGTCATAGTTTTTATTATTTGAGCTAAAGAAGGCGAGAAAGAGTCATGGTAACCATTTTAAAAAGAGCAAGACTGTGATATATCTATAGACAATACATACTCGTGTAATCAAGGCTAAATAATTCAATGTTAGTGTGTTTCTTGTGACTTCATTGTCTATCTTATATCTCAAGTGCTGCAATCTATGGACTACGGAGTACGGACAAATGCCAGTTAAGGCGGTGAATACGGGCTGGTTCTGATTGGATGCTCAAAATTACAGGGGAGTATCGAGATAAACACGGAAAGGGAAAACTTGCTGTTCTGAGTTAGTCAGTCAGGTGACCATGATCCATTGAGTCATTAGGGTCATGACCCGACCCGACCTTATGTGATCCAGACTCATGAGTACGGGTCGAGCAGCCTGACCCGACCCGCGAGTCAGGGTCGAAAGTTCTGACCCTAACCCGACCCGCGGCCACCCTAATTCTGAGTTGTTTGATGAATTGGATGAAACCGTGTCTCACCAGAGGCTTGGTAAGTCCATCTGCGGCCTGCTCAGTAGTTAGGATGAATAGATATTCCAATTTGCCAGCAGTGACTTCTTGGCGCAGGAAGTGATATCTAATGTCAATGTGTTTGGTCCGGGCGTGGTACTTAGCGTTCTTGCTCAGTGCCTGAGCCCCTTAATTATCAGTGCGAATGTAAACAGGTAGATGATAATGAACACCATCTAGGACAGAAAGTTCTGATAATAGTAGGGTAAGCCAGATGGCTTCTTGAGCGGCGAGCGACATAGCAATATACTCAGATTCAGTGGATGATAAGGCGACACTCGTCTGGCGTTTCGAACACCAGGAAATTAGGGAGTTGCCTAGTAGGAAGACGTATCCGGAGGTTGAAATTGAATTGATGGAATGTGGGCCAGCCCAGTCGGCGTCAACGTAGCCATTAAGGTCACCCAGTGTGCTGGGGTAGAACAACGAGAGTTGCAGCGTCCCTGCCAGATAGCGGAATACCTGCTTGACTGCGATAAAATGGTCAGGTCCAGGATTCTTAGCGAACCGAGCCAGCTTAGATACAGCGTAGGCTACGTCTGGACGGGTGCCCAGCATAAGCCAGGTAAGCGAGCCAATCATCTCTTGATAGAGCTTGATATCTTCATGGTTTGCAGTTTCGTCGTAGTCCTTGAGTGGATCCTTGTTATTGTACGGCGTGGTTGCATGACGGGTGTTAGCCATTCCAAAACGTCTGAGGATCTTCTGAATGTAGGCTTCTTGACTGAGATAGATTCCTTCTCTGTGACGGGTAATGTCAATGCTAAGATAGGATGTAACTTCACCATTGTCAGTGTATTTGAATGACTTTCCTAGCTGGGTGAGGAAGCCATCAATCTGTGGCTTTGAACATGAAAGGATAAGGATGTCGTCCACGTAGATTAAGAGAGCAAGTCCTTTTTTAGTGTAGACGGAATGATCTGCATGGGTGCGTTTGAATCCAATGGATATGAGGAAATCATGCATGAGGTTATACCATTCTCTGGGCGACTGTTTAAGGCCGTAGAGGGTCTTCAAGAGTAGGGCGCATTTACCCGCCTGTCTGAGGCCATCCAGAAGCCTGACATAGATGGATTCCTTCAGGAGAGAATGTAAAAAGGCTGTGACAATGTCTATATGCCAAAGCAACCAGCCATCCCTGGCAGCAAGCGCAACGAATATCTTGAAGCTCATGGGTTTTGCGACAGCGGCATAGACCTCATTGAAATCAATGCCCTTGCGTTGGCGGAATCCCTGGACAACTAGACGTGTTTTCAGTGTTCCATCCCGTTTAATCTTGAATACCCATTTAAGGGGGAGAAGCCTCATCCCTTTTTGCTGGTCAATCATGCGAAAGGTGCCGTTGCGGATCAGCTCAGAAACCTCTTTGTGGAGAGATTTGCGCCATTCAGGACCGCGTTTGCAGGTGACGGCTTCTGTATATGTACGGGGAAGGAAATTGTCATGCTGTGGATCACAGGAGGTGTCCGGGTCAATGGTAGTGGAATTGGTTGTGTATGCATGCAGTTGTTTATCCGTTTCGATGATGGGGTCAGGGACATGTTCAATAATGGCCTGAAGAACGTGTATGTCGGCCGTCCGAACAAGCCAAGGTAGGAATGGCTCTTCAAAGTATGTGGCCAGGCCTTTCATGGCTTCTGAGGCACGACGAGACGGTTTCCGAACGCGTGTAGAGCGGCGAAGAGTTGGTATGACGACCTGAAGCTTTCTGTTCGCAGCAACCGGATTATCTGGGGTAGATTCCGGAAGGTGGGAACCTGGGCTTTCGTTAGTTGGAGGAGGCTGTTCTGCAATGTGATTATCCCAAGAATTGACATTGGAATTAATATGAGAATTAGTTGGATTTGGTTCGGCAGGCCTCTTAAGAGTGGAAGGGATGGGAATATCTGGAAGGCTTCCTGTTTGCTCATATTGGATTAGCCAATCAGGTTTCTGCGTTTGAGAAGTAGTATCGATAGCAGAATTGGAAGGAATGGGAACAGGAATAACAGGTATGGGTGGTTGAATGGGAGCAGAAAAATCGGTATCCCTCATCTGAAGGAATTCAATTGGAACATGACGTTGCTCTAGCAGCTGAGTGGTTTCTTCGTAAGCTTTCTTGCGATGGTGATCGATCTGATCCAGGTCAAATGCCACGTTAGGCTTGGGAGCTTCCTCTGGTGATTCTGCGAAGATGACATTTCTTGACCGAATGATCTTTTTAGTATGAACGTCATATATTTTGTAATGACCTTCAGAATAGCCGATAAAACGACCCTCAGTCATGTGTGGGTCAAGCTTCTTGCGCTGTTCCTTAGGGATAAGAACCCAGCATTTGCATCCAAGAGCTCGCCAGTGAGAAACATCAGGTTGAACGCCATAGAGTGCCTCATAGGGCGTCATGCCGATTTTGGAATGGTAAAGACGGTTGGATAGATAGTTGACGGCAAGCACGAGATGTCCCCACAGATACTTTGGGAGCTGGTTTTCCGCCATTATGCTGATAACGGGCTCGATGAGATGCCGATTCTTGATCTCCGGTATGCCATTAAGTTGAGGGGTGTAGGGAGGCGTGGGGTCCCAGATGATGCCCTTATCTAGAGCATATGAGTGTAGTGGATCATGCTCACCGGCGTTATCTCCACGGATTCGTTTGACTTTGTAGGAGAACTGCGTTTCTAGATAGTTGATCACTTGGATGACCTTATCCAGAACCTCCGCATGAGACTTAAGGAGAAACACCCAACAGAACCGCGTAGCGTCGTCTGTGATGGTCAGAAAGTAGAGTTCTCCACTATGTCCCTGGACACTGAGAGGTCCGCAGACGTCGATGTGAAGGAACTCGCCAGGGCGTGACCGGATTGTTTTGTCCCGGCCGTATGGGAGTTGGTGACCTTTGCCCACAACACATGGTCCACAAGGAAGCCGTAGACCTCCCTTTTTAAGGCGTAGGCCGGTCACATAGTTTGGGAGCATTCGGAGGCGTCTCTCAGAGAGATGGGCGGTGCGACGGTGCGCAAGCTCAATGGAAATCGGCTTGGGATCCTTGATAGTTGTTGCATTTATGAATGCTTCGAATCCAGGACGGGAGACATGCTTAATTTCTTCAGAACCTGACAGTCTGCCGGATAGCTGCAAGCGTTCGAGAGTCTTAATAGACTCACGGCCAGTGGTACAGAGGAAGTAGTGATTCTGGATCGTCACAGCGAAGGCCTTGGTCAAACCATTTTGTAGTAGTTCGACGCCACCATCCTTCTTGAAAACAGTCTCAATACCCAATTTAGCGAGTGTCCGGATCGAAATCAAGTTGTGGGATAAGGCCGGTGAGTGCCAGACCTTAGGGAATATGATGGATCCGATACGTTCACTGCTATTTGGTAGGGTGAGGTCAACGATGATGGTACCGTAGCCTTTTGTCCAGAAGACCTGGCCCGTAGCCGTGCGGACGGGTAGAACGAGCTCGTGATAGTCAGTAAATGAAGAACGGTGTGGTGTCATGGTGTCGCTAGCCCCGGAATCCAGCATCCAGTCGTAGGGACTGTCCCGGTTGACGTCGCTGACCTCTTTGTATTGGACCTGCTGGCAGGAGAGGACGATATCAGTGCATGGGAGGGAGTTCTGAGGCGCGAGTTTGACGTTATTGCACCATAGAGAATCACTGTCGAGAATGAGCTGGTTAGCCTCCTTGTCATGATCTTCATCCGGCGGATTGGCACCGTGGGTGGTGGTAGTGTTAGCAGCGAATCCGCCACGTCCGCGGCCGCGCCCTCTCTGGCCTCCTCTCTGGGAGGAGGTGGTAGTAGAAGGATTGGAACTGGTGTTCTTCAGGCGACATGCAGATGGAAGATGGCTACCGAATTTGCCATGATGGTGGCACCAGATGGCGCCGGCGTCTTCATTGTTTGGATCCTTAGGGGTAGGTCCTTTGGATGGGCGCTGATTGGACTGATTTGAACCAGTTTTGGGTTGGGAGGAATTGGATTGGTTTCCTCCGCGGCCACCGCGTTGGCTATTCCGCCCCCCTTGAACCGTATTCGCGGATAGTTGGTCAGTAATGGATTTGTTGGTGCTAGTGGCGCGGCGTTTAAATTCGTAATGTTGGAACTGTGAGTAGACGTCAGGTAGGGTTATCTGCTGTCCAGCCTTCGACAATTCTAAATTCATGATGAAGTTGTCAAGGTGCGGAATACCCTCAATGGCCTGTAGAAACAGACAGTATTCAATCCACTCAGGGAGCTCGCCGAGGGTACGGGTTTCAGTTATGGCCGCTTGCCATTTCTGCAGGAATGTATAGTAATTGCCATTTGGATCGTATCTGATGCAACGGATCTTCTGCCAGAGCAGGTAGAGGCCATCCCTGCCAGTACGTTCATAGAGATCGCGTAGTTTTTCGAAGGCTAGTACGGGGTCCGCTAGGCCTGAGATATGGGCTTTTGAGGCACCGTCAATGGTAGCGTACAGGGTCATCAAAACCTGATAGTTGAGACGGGTGAATGCCTCTTGTTGTTGTTCGTACCGGTCCAGGAGCTGCTGATTCCGGGTATTACGTTCATGAATGTGTTGTTTGACCTCCTCATCCGTCACTGTGACTGGGGGTAGGCTTGGGGTTGGAGAGGTCCCGGAGGCCTGTTCCTGAGCTCGCTGTTCCCTGCGCTTGCGAAGGAGGCTTTGTTGGACGTGATCGGGGTCAACGTCATAAAGAGTAGGCTGATTTGGGGGTAGATATTGGCGCTTTAGAAGCTTCCAATAGTTTGTATTGCGGCTGCAAAGATATCCCTGGAATCCCTCCAACCAGACGTGCCAGTTGGTTTCGCCCTTGAGGGTAGGGACGACCTTGTGGGGTTTGATGTCGATGTCCATGTTGATTGGTTCGTTCGACTCGAAGAAAGGCGTCGGGGGCCTTGGTAGGTGGGTGATAGGCCGGATTCTGCGGAAGAATGGCCGTGGTAAGGTGGGCCGAATTCTGCGGAAGAATGGCCGTGGGAGGATGTGCGGTGCGGATCCGCGAAGTCAGAATTTTGATCTGACCAATGAAAATCGCGTACGGAACGCGTCAGAATGGTAGGGAATGGAGATAAGCCTCGTAATGAGCTACGAGGGCTCATAACCTGTGGGAGAGAATGGAATGATGATAGAGCATAGATTGCGTTGCTATCTTGAAGATGAAGCTATCTACGTACAGGAGAAAGAGAAGAAGAGATGTGTGTCGCGCTAAGCCTAATCTGGAAGCGTAGGCGAGAGAGTATCATTCACATTCCACATTCAAATATACATCACTCAACTCCAGAATCCTCTAGTATCCAGCTGACGCTGGACTCCCTTTATTCAGACTTTAGTCCTTTTTCAGACTTTCGTCGACCAACTTTACCACCCGTGGTCCCTTCCTCCCTTACACACGTTGGCCCTGATCGAAGAAAGGCATATGTTCTCTATGACAAGATGTCCCATAACGATTGGGTTGAATGGTGGCTTCAGACGGATTATGGTAGCAAGAGTAATATTCGTTGGGACTCAACCCACCAATCAGCTGTTTGGGCTCATTTTAACCAAGTCGCACATGGTACGAATGGGGCACCAAAGGTCATGTGCAAGCGCTGTGGAATGATTCTTGAGCACCCATCCAATTTAGTCTCCAAAGGTGAAAGTAAACGACAGCGTCAGGGCACCTCAACAATGGCAAAGCATCTCAAGAGTGCAGCCTGCCAAAGGGCATCAAAGGGCCCGAAGGCAGAAATCAGTAGGTTTCTACAGAAAACGGTCAGTTATATCTTTATTTAAATTTACCTCTTCGCTAATTCAATTGGAGAATTTTAGGATCATCCAGTTCAAGCAGGGTTCTCTTAAGAGGCCTGGGAAGAGGCAATTCTACAATATATTACTGTTACCCGTCTTCCTTTTCATCAGATTGAGCATCCCAAGTTCTTAAGCTTAGTTCGAATGGCTCAGTCTGCCCCATCTCCTCCTCTTGTTCCCTCCGCGACAACCATCCGGCGTCGACTACAAACCACAGTCAAAGAACGACAGCAGGATATCCTCCAAAAACTTCCTTCTAATGCTAAGATATCGATCGCGCTTGATTGCTGGACCTCTCCATTCTCTCAGGCGTTTATGGCAATCACTGGCTATTTCATCGACGCAGACTGGGCATATCATGAGGTGTTACTTGGCTTTAAGCCACTTCACAGGACACACTCTGGCGCGAACCTAAGTGTTGTTGTCCTAGATACCCTTGAGGAGCATAGAATACAAGATCGGGTTTTTGGATTGACAACTGACAATGCATCTAACAACAAGACTTTGGCTGATTCTCTTCAACAAGCATTTCCAGACGGAACCCACATAATCCGAGTTCCATGCCTTGCTCATGTTATCTAATTAAGCCTCAATGAGCTACTTGGATCTCTTAAGGCAGTTCCACGCAATGAGGCTCCTGAGACGCGGTGGACAGATGAACAATCCTTATCAGCTCGTGCAAATGCACAACCCTGCAAGCGAAATATTGCCACTACCCTGAATAAGGTCCGATATCTTGCAATCTATGTAAATGCGAGCCCACAGCGCTGGGACGCATTTTACAATCTCCAGACAACAGAAAACAAACTTGTGCCAATCCAGGATGTTAAGACTCGCTGGAATTCAACATTTCTAATGCTCCGTCGTGCAAAGCGGCTTCGCCCCATTTTCACTCCTTTTTGCACTGAGTATGATCGTGAAGATCTCTTACTCAATGATGAAGAATGGCGCCAGATTGACTACCTTCTCTGCATTACAGAGCCATTCTTTATCTATACAACCCAGCTCAGCAAAACCCGAGATATCACAGCACACTATGTGTTTAAGATCTATAACAAACTCTTTGAGCATTTTGAGCAGTCAATAAAACAGCTTCGCCAGAAAAAGATTCCCTGGAAAAGACAGATGCTGGAAGCACTTGAGGCTGGTCAATTGAAACTTGATGAGTATTACTCTCAAACTGACAATATACGAGGGCACATCTATGCTGTCACCACAATGCTTGCGCCAGCAAACAAGTTTCAATTCTTCTTGTCCAAAGACTGGGATAAGAAATGGCGCGATATCTATCAGAAGGCTATTAAAGACGCTGTAGTCCCCTACAAGGAACGGCTTGCTAACAACAATGCATCAGGCAACTCTCCAATATCAAGCAGACCAATGTCAAGGCTTGACGAGATGTTGGATGGAAGTGATTATCAGCCAAGCATAGGCACGGATGAGTTAAAACAGTACCTTGACAGCGGTAAGTATCAACATACGCTCTATACTCTACATCCCTAGATCTTGATACTAATCAGTAGACAGATGTTATTAAAATGGCGCCTCTGTCTTTCTGGAGAGAGAATCAGCGCCACTTCCCAAGCCTTGCTGCCCTTGCGTGAGATATTCTCTCTATGCCTGCAACTGGTGCTGGTGTTAAACGGCTATTTAATACTGCTCGAGATATCTGTCATTATCGGCGAGGAAGATTAAATAGCGACACAATCCAGGAGCTCATGATGTATCTTTGTACATTAAGATTCGATCTCGAAGATGAGCAGGTGGCCCTACTAGAAGAGTTCTTCTCCCGTGAGGAGATCGAAGCAGCTAAGGAAGAGAAGAATGATAAGCCTGATGAGATCGAGCTGGATCCAATTAGTGATAGAGAGGAAGAGGATGCGCAACTAGAAAATACTGAGATTGAGGATGCAGTTAAAGCCACTGAGCCACCTCTTCCGTCACTTGAGGCTCACACTCAGTTACGTATATCAAGGCGCAAGCGAAAGAGACGTGAGGATGATGTGTTTGAGTACCATTAATAATAGTATAATGAGTCACTTTGTTTGAATTTATAATCCGTCATTATAATCTACTGTCTATAACTACAGATGTAAGAGAGCTGTAAGCACAATACAGATAATTACAGAGGAAAACTGCACAAGTTATGCAATCACGGGGTTGTCTGATGTTTGCATTGTTTAGGACCCATTCAGGTACCCAATGGGTCTTGCGGGTTACCCATCTGAACCCATTACCCACTGCGGGTTGAAGAGTTGGACCCAAAACCCGACCCATTTGCGGGTTGGGTCGGGTCGGGTAATGGGTCCGATGGGTTCTGCCGAAGTCTAATGCTAAAGACAGAATGAACAGTAACATCTTGGGTCTTTAACAAGATCTTAGTGTAATGAAAGAAAGGCTTTGTGATCAAGAGGAGATACTCCACTTGGCGCCATTCCTCTTGATCGAGCTGAAACTGAACGTATTGGTGGGTTGAACAGTACTGGTTGAAGGCTCGCTGTAGCTTTTTGGCACGTTCAAGCATTAGGAAAGTAGAATTCCAGCGTGTGCGGACATCTTAGATAGGTAGAAGTTTTGGCTCTGTTGTTTGAAGCGCCCGGAAAGCCTCTCGGCACTGAGGACTAGCGTTAATGAATACAGCAAGCTCTCGAACCTATAATATTTTAGTAATTATAACCTCAGAATATAACATTATACACTTACCTTCTTTAATGTAGCCACGATATTTCCTGAAGAGTGACCCTGAGCGGACTGTAGCGACTTCGTACGTTCATCTGACCACTCTGACTCAGCCTCTGCATTCTTTGGGTCGACTTTAATCTTTCCAAGGAGGTCTTTTAGGCTAAGCTGCATAACGTGCACAATGCATGGTACCCAGAAGACAGAGGTATTGTGAAGAACCTGGGACTGAACTATTTCTTGAACGCCTTCCATCATTGTGTTGTTATTTGATGCATTATCAGTTGTGATTAATAATACTCGGTCAGTGATACTATGCTCTTGGAGAATTCGGATAACAGTCTCACTTAGATGAGTCCCAGTATGTGATCCCTGTATATGCTCAAATCCAAGAAGGACTTCACAGTAATTCCAGTCCTGGTCAAGGAAATATCCAGTAATTGCCATAAATGCCTGGCTAAAAGGGGAGGTCCAGCAATCAAGTGCAATAGAGAGACAGCTTCTAGGCGGGAGCCTACTGAGCACACTCTGCTGCTGTTCTTGGACTTCATCATCCAGAAGCCGTCTTATACTGCGGGCGGACGGGATATTGAGCTCTGAGTTGGCGAGCCTAGTATATTGCAGCAGCTCTTTAAACTCTATGTGCTCAACAGTGCGGAATGGAAGACGGGTGGTTGTGATGAACTTGAGGATCTTCTTCTGGAGGGTGGTCTGGCTAAATTCTGTGCTTGTTGATTGACGCGGCTAGGTAGAGATAGAGAATATGAGTATATAATATAGATGAGATCTGATTAGACTTACCATGTCTCTTAGTAACTGGTTAATGCCTTGCTTTGCAGTCTTCTGTGGCTTAACACAGACTGCACTAGTAAGATGGGCCTTCATTAGAGACGGACCAGCACGGTTAACCCCTGGGTGAACAATCACACTCTGACAGCGTTTACACATAACCTTAGGCTCACCAGTCTTCGCATTTGCAACTTGATCAAATGACTCCCAAACATCAGACTTTTTGAGATGACTATCCCAGTAAACAGACTTCTGAAGTTCTTTCTTAGCACCGAACTCAGTCATCAACCACCATTCCACAAAGTGCTTCCGAGATTCGTCCATTGTTCGAGTGCTTTTATCGCTGTTATAGAGAATATAGGTCTGCCGGCGGGACTTGCAGACGACGCGCGTAAGTGAATCAGGTGCGTGAGGATATCTAGCCGGAGTGAGGAATTCGGAGAAGGGAGTTGATTGCTCTGTGATTTGACTGCACGGCGCGTCTAGGAAATCATCTGATTGTAGAAGGTCTGGATCAATGAATGAATTAGCGTACTGGGACGCTGTATATTGACTCTCAGATACTTGGGATTGAGACATGATGGGAATAAGGTCAGGCAGGGAGTGCAAAATGATCAGATTCATGAGTAGGGTGCTTACAGGGGAATTCAGCTAAAAAGAAAGAGGGGTAATAGGCAACGCTCGCGTGATTGCAATGTGTTGAAGATAATACTCAACACTACAGAGTAATTGGGTATAAATAAGCAAATGTGGATGTCTATTAAATGATTTATCGGATATCGTCCGATATTTGTTAGACATCGGACGACTATCCCGCGATCAATTCAACTAAGAAAACTTCTAAGTCCGCCAGCTACAAATTTCAAATATGACTTGCGCCTTACTTTTGTATGTAAATATACTAAATGAAATAAATTTACAATGAGATCAAGCCCTCGTGAATCTGTCAGTACTATTTTGGACACCAAAACTATAATATTAATGGATTCAGACACTAAATTGAAGCTTCACAGGAAAGCATACTACATCCTCTTGATATCAACTATATATTTCCACTCAACAACCACCCATCAACTAATAATCGTAAGATTACAGGCGAGTATAACGCGCTCGCTATCTGAGTAAAATCTAATTTATTATATAGACGACATTTACTTATGAATACAATATTAGTTCTTATTATTTTTAATGATAAGTGAGGGAAATAAGGAATGAGTACTGTCATAACCAAACATGTAAACATTCAGTTGTAAAATAATAGTTAGTCAGCTTCATAACTGTCACCCCATTGTTCAGGATAGGATATATTAGCGAGTTTTATGCTAGTGCGGATATATGTACGATCTCCAACGATATCGTCGGATGTCGGTTGGATATCGTACATACGACATCGATAGTGAAAAAAAATCAATATCGCATCGGTTGCCGACTGCGATATTGAAAAAATGTCGATGTCGTACGACCTGCCGCAGCCTACTCCAACCAGACGTGCCAGTTGGTTTCGCCCTTGAGGGTAGGGACGACCTTGTGGGGTTTGATGTCGATGTCCATGTTGATTGGTTCGTTTGACTCGAAGAAAGGCGTCGGGGGCCTTGGTAGGTGGGTGATAGGCCGGATTCTGCGGAAGAATGGCCGTGGGAGGATGTGCGGTGCGGATCCGCGAAGTCAGAATCTTGATCTGACCAATGAAAATCGCGTACGGAACGCGTCAGAATGGTAGGGAATGGAGATAAGCCTCGTAATGAGCTACGAGGGCTCATAACCTGTGGGAGAGAATGGAATGATGATAGAGCATGGATTGCGTTTCTATCTTGAAGATGAAGCTATCTACATACAGGAGAAAGAGAAGAAGAGATGTGTGTCGCGCTAAGCCTAATCTGGAAGCGTAGGCGAGAGAGTATCATTCACAAAAGTGTTAATCTAGTATTACTGAGCAAGGAGACTTATTCAAAAGGCATATTTCATAAAAATACGTAGGGGTTCGATAGAAAAAGATGGATTCGCCATCGGACATATGAAACAGGTATAAGAAACAGTAGTTAATTTACGAGTGTGTGTCAGCAGATTTATGCATCCTAATTAGGGAAAGCGTGAGAAATTTATGCATATGCGGGTCGTGAGGGTCGCTTGGCGGGTGACCCTCCAAAGATTTTATGACCCTCAGGTGCGGGGAGGGTCGTCAGTCTACGACCCTCCCCTCCGGAGGGGCGGGTCGCGGGTCGCGAAGAGGGACCCACGGTCCGGGTCATGGCGAGGTCTAGGCTCTGCCCAGGTCTACTCCTGATGATTTGAGAAAGATTGTGACAATCCTCGCTCAAGCGAATC
This sequence comes from Aspergillus cejpii, assembly GCA_004769165.1. Taxonomy (NCBI): domain Eukaryota; kingdom Fungi; phylum Ascomycota; class Eurotiomycetes; order Eurotiales; family Aspergillaceae; genus Aspergillus; species Aspergillus cejpii. The sequence continues at coordinate 4,914,616 of SMSW01000001.1, read as the reverse complement.
CAATACTAAATGAATAGATAGGAAATCGGTAGCATTTGTCTAAAATAACAAGCATGGAGAGAAGAAGAAGAGAGAGAGAGAGAAACAGGGAGGGAGAGACAGTGGCTGATCACCTGATAACAAAGGGTTGAGGCTCTTTGATATCCGGAGATCTCCGCTCAGCGCCGTCACAATAACAAAGGGTTGAGGCTCTGAGATCTGGAAATCGCCGTTTACCCTTTGATATCTTGATGCTCTTTGATATCCGGAGATCTCCGCTTAGCGCCGTCACAAAGATGCACTTTGACTTAATGACAATGACTATACCGCCATACTCAAAGCAATCTACTTATTTATCTGGGCTCCTTTTGCTCTGTTTCTCCTTTATTCACCTTGCTCTGAAATGGTTAAATAGCTGTAGGGGCATCCTCTTTGTTGTACTGGTTTATTTGCCCCCATTGGCAGAATCATGTCTCAAGGTGAAAGCACAGAGACAAAGACCCTCCCCTTCCAACAGGGGTTTTGAAACATTCATTGACAACTCCGTAGTTACTAATTATTCAGATAATGTCTACTGATAATCAAAGATGCTGCTGGTGGAACTGACAGCCTAGCAGCATCAAAGGGAAGCCTATCACGTCGTTCCTTTCAATCTGTCTTGAAGACATACTCTGGAATATGTTTGACATCCTTTGTTGATTATTGTTCTGCTGTTCCCAGTTTAACATTTCAGATATGTGTGGAACACCAAGGAGGAGCTCCAGCAGTTTATCTGACGATATAAATTCATCAAGTCCATCATACCGGTTTATGTCCATCAATCTCAGTACCTGAATCCAACAGGACACACATAAAACCAGTACTATCCAATTCCCTGATCGGTTCGATTGACAACCAGCCACTCTCGCAGAATCATCGCAATGCTTCGACTTGACGAGTTACCTTTAGAGATCATCCAAATGGTTGGAGACCATCTGGATAATCGAGCACTTGCCAACTTTGCCAAAACCTCAAGGAAGATGAATGGTACGCTACAACGCTGTTTAGCCAATGCAGTCAGGCAATATGCCTTGGCGGACGAAACCGAATACAAAAAGCGGATGGCATTCGATGAGCATGGCAATTGCCAGTTTTTGAACTTGCGATTGGAAAGACCTCGCCAGCCCTTAGTCGAGGCTATCTGGGCCCGTAAAATCAATGTTGTGAGTAGTTGTCTGCTTTCAGGCATCGATCCAAACTCATATGATTTAGGTGGCAGACGCTTGCTCTCCCATGCAGTCTACTCTGACTGCGAGCGGATTGTGGACCTCTTACTTAAGCACGGTGCTAATCCTGCTCTGCCGGACATGTGTCCACGTAATGACTCGACTGTCGCGACAGCAGCACAAGGGACTGGAAACGATCCTCTAGTCAGGAAACTCATCATCGCAGGGGCTGATGTCACCGAAGAAAGGGCCAGAGCTGCACTCGCTGCTTACTGTTCACTGGATACTATCAAGATCGCAATGGATAAAGGTGCCGATTTTGGACAAGTTCACTCCGATGGCAGCACCGTATTCCATCATGCTGCGCGAAATATGCTCGACCAGGATGTCCTCCCCTTCTTCATCGAAAAGTATCGTGACCAGCTTTCTTCCCAGAACATTGATGGCAAAACAGCTCTCTTCTCGGCCATCTATGTGGAAAATCTGTATGCTACCCAGTGTCTCATGGCGGCTGGTATTGACACCAATCTTACGGACCACAGCAACGAGAATGCCCTCCACTTCACATTTCAGGTTGCCGAACGCATACTGCCTGACATACGCCAAGAGCATTTCCGAGAGGCATTCCGCGAGGAGATTTTGTCGCTCGTCAGGGCGCTGCTTGAGAGTGGGGTCCAAGTCAGTGCACAGACTCCCCAGGGCCTCACAGCCCTCCACCTTGCGGCGAGCGTGGACATGCCAGAGATTGTCAGCCTGCTACTCACCAGCGATGGAGTAGATGTCAACGCGAGGACTGCTAACGGCGAAACCCCCCTTCATATCGCGGCCGATGCTGGCCTGTTCGATATTGTCCGGGTCCTCGTCGAGCAGGGCAATGCGAATGTGTCGTTGAGGAACAGTGCCGGTAGGAAGCCTGAATATCTGGCACGGATACAATCCTCCTATACACGGAAGGATTCCCACACAAAGGTGGCAGAGTACCTCGCGCATGTGGCCGCTAACTAGTGTCCTTCCCTGCTACTTTTTCATCCGTCTGGGCACGCGGGATAAATTGTTCTTCTAGCATGGATGGATGGATATGAAACGTCTGTACTGTCCAAGGCTTTGCTCGCCCATCTGAACGCCAACTGCGAGACGGTTCGAGCTTGGATTTCTATTTCTTCTGGCGGAGTTGGTTCGGGTTGTGTTAATTATCAAATTATCCCTTTATATATGCCTTCTCATTCATCTCATAAATTACAACCACTTGATGTTGGCTGTTTTGCACCCCTAAAGAAGGCATATGGCATGCAGGTGATGGGCAGCATTCGAAACGGCATTTCTCATATTGATAAGGGAAATATGTTGAAATATACCACTACGCCAAAAAGGTGTCTAGACAGTAGCTTCTCAGCTAGAAGTAATACTCATACAATTATGGCCAGTTTGACAGGTTCTAATCCCATGTGCGCTGTGTGTGTTATCCCTGGCGCTGACTTAGCGAGTACGTCTAACTATACATGCCAACTGTGCAGGATACCCGTTCTGTCCTGCCAACCAATGAGGGAGCCGTAACAGAGAAACCCCGCCCACACTCACTGAACACTCCAGCAACAATCGATACCGATACCAGCCAAATCCCCTCTGAAGCTCAATCAGTCTCAGGTGACTTCTCTAGTGCCACAGAGCCGTAGAGACTGGCAAAACAACATGCCGAGCTCAGTCCTCTCAGAGATCTGTCGTATCTGTACCGTCCCCAATCACCTGACGAACGGTGTCACCTGACGAACGTTTTTCAAGGTCAACTACAGTATAGGAATAAAGCTATAAAACCACAACGAAATGATGGATTGATTAATTTTTTTGATGGAGTAAAGTATGATATGTAAGAAAGCTATGTAGCTATTTTTTGGTGTCGCGGAATCGCTGAGGAAGCCGTATTTGCCTTCCACGACTGTTGACAGCAATTGGCGCCTCTTCCACTTCTTCCACATTTTTCTTAACAGTATCTTCTTTTTCCTTTGCTGTGGCAGGCCCCGTAGACTTCTTCTTATCTTTATTGACCTGTTTAATGTCATTTTGAAGCTGTATGGCGGCTTGTTTTGTGGCCTTCTCCTCTTCTTTCTGGCGTCTCTTTCCCTCTGCTTCCTGCATCCGCACACTCCTATTAAAAGCCCTTATTCTCTTTCGTTCCTCAATCAACCGTTGTTTCTCTTCTTTCTCCTGCTGTCGACGTATCTTATCCTCCTCTTTAGCGGCTTTAGCAAGCCGTGCAGCGTCTTCCTTCTCAGCTTGAAGGTTGCGTGCTTGTTGAATCTTCTTAGGGCTATAGAAGATTGCATTGCCATCTTCTGGTGCTTGAAGTTGAAGCTGTAAAGGCTTCCCACGCTGCCGCTTCTTCTGCTCATTCTGAAGAGCATTTTCCAGGCCTGTGCAGCGTGTTTTGACAAGGATATTTTCTGTGGAAAGATGCATTATCGTATCATGCAGTTTCCGGACTTTTGCATCATAAACATTGGAAACAACTTGCTCAAGAAGCTTCTCAATGCGACGCCAATCTTCTGCCTTCAAGATAGATTGCGTTGACTCACTAGAAGAGGGTCTTTCTTCTTGTCTCCTGGTGAAGCGTGCTAAAACAACCTCCGGATCCCAAGGATTTAAACCAACAGATTTCCATGCACTGTTGATATTTTTGTCTGAAAAAGCCTTAGTCCAACTTGGCCAAAACAGTCGAAAGAAATCCCGCTTTGTAATATGGCTTAATCCTTGACATTCATGCATAAATTGCTCCAATTCGTCACTGTATGCTCGAGAAAGAGGGCTGAAAAGACTGACATCAAGAGGTTGTAAACTATGCGTTGAATGAGGTGGGTAAGTAGCCAGAAGGATCTTGTTGGCATCACAGAAGTTAATAAACTTCATACTGACGTGGGAGCCATGGCCATCAAGAATTAGAAGTCGCCAACGCCTTCGCGCCTTCTCTTTTGTTTCAGGATCGAATAGAGTTGTAAGCCACGCATATCCTAGCTCATCGTTTGTCCAGCCACTAGGCGACGATGTAAAGAAGCAGTGATGGTCATCAGGCTTAAAATCCTGAAGCCATGTATCTTGCATATCTTGAGAAACGGCCTGGTAAATCAAACCAGGTGGAAGAGCTGTCCCATCTGCACAAATACAGGCAACTGTAGTAATCCACTCCCTATTTTCATCCTGAATTCGTTGTCGTGGTCCTCCCTTCTCATACCAGCGTCGTGAAAAGATTCTTTTGCCTTTTGATAGTACTCCAATGAGAAAACCCTTCTCATCCATATTGTACATATCTCTAGGCTCAATCTCATACTCCTTAATTTTTTTGGCCATAAGCTTGAAGTATAGTGCATACTTATAGGCAGAATCAGCCCTTTTGCGTGAAGCGTCAATTCCAGTTGTATAGGAATAAACAAGCTCATCATGATGTCTTGCGATAAAGCGGTTCGGCCAGCATTTTCCAGGCTTATTTCCAGTAATTTCCTTTGCAAAATTTCGTAACATTGATTGAGATGGTGGTAAGCCACGCTCAGTGAGATTATTGATCCATTTAATCAGCTCTTTTGACTGTTGGTTGTTGAGAATTCGTTGCTTTTCATACTGGCTTTGACGAGAGCCCTGTACACCGCGGTGACGTTTAGACAACGTCGCCCGGCTAACGCCATGCTTTTCCGCTATTTTCGTATAATTAATCTTTTCTCCCGCTTTCAAGGATTCTATCTCTGCAAGAGCTGCTTCAATTGAGTCCATATTGATGGTATTGTGGTCTATCTAAATCTATCAAAAAAGTCGGTGTATAGATGAAAAACGTTCGTCAGGTGACACCGTTCGTCAGGTGATTGGGGACGGTATGTGAGCAAGCACAGCAGGGGCGAAATCCCGGATCCCATCCTTGACGAGCCGCCGTACTTTACGGCTCTGATGACCTACATCAGCTTCCTCGTCTTGATCTTCCTTAGTCACTTCCATGATTTCTGCGACCAGTACTTCTGATCATACACATACCATCACCTGTGCCCTCGGAATGGATACGCATCCTTGTACAGTGATTTCAAGAGCTTTTATACACGTCAGATGAAGCGCTGGATCAATGACTATTTTGAGCAGCCGACCACTGGGGTTCCTGGGTGGTATATCACCCTTTTGGATCAGCAGTCAGATGACAACCTGCATTTCCGACTCACAAGGACGGTTATGGATACCTTGAACCTCAGCTCCTATAACTATTTGGGATTTGCCCAGTCGGAAGGCCCGTGTTCTGACCTCACGGAGGAAGCCATTCGCCAGGATGGGATCACCATGGCCGGCTCGGTTGCAGAGCTGGGGACCCCTCAGCTCCATGTGGAAGCAGAGCAACAGATCACGCGGTTTGTGGGCAAGGAGGATGCGATTGTCTTCTCCATGGGATCTGTGACTAATGCCACCATCTTCCCTGCCCTGGTGGGCAAGGGGTGTTTGATCCTGTTAGATGAGCTCAACCACGCCTCCATCTGATTCGGCGCTCGACTATCAGGCGCCACCATCCAGGTTTTCGCGCATAACAACATGGCCAATCTGGAAAGGAGACTCAGAGAGGCGATTTCGCAAGGACAGCCCCGCACCCACCGGCCATGGAAGAAGATCCTGGTTTCTGTGGAAGGGCTATACTCAATAGAGGGCACCATGTGCAATCTGCCCCGCATCCTGGATCTCAAGAAGCGATACAAATTCCACCTATTCATCGATGAGGCCCACTCCATCGTGTAGACGGAATGATCTGTGTGGGTGCGTTTGAATCCAATGGATATGAGGAAATCATGCATGAGGTTGTACCATTCTCTGGGCGACTGTTTAAGGCCGTAGAGGGTCTTCAAGAGTAGGGCGCATTTACCTGCCTGTCTGAGGCCATCCGGAAGCCTGAGTAGTACATCTTCTGACCCAGTCAAGAGTGATCTAACCTGTGCAGTATCTCCATCCCAACATTTAGGGGCTCTATGACAGGCTCCTGGAAGAATCTACCGCTAATACGACACGACAGTATGAGGAGAGGATATGATGTGATGTATTTCATGATTTTCAACTCAACTTGATACCATACTATCAAACATGCAAAGACAACTGGCCGGAAAGGGATCCCAGACGAGAAACCACAATATGATTGATCCTGGAATACCTCCAGTTTCCGGTCGAGGATATTCATCTCCTGGAGAGAGTTTTGACACCGGATCCAAGGGCACGTCCTACAGCGAAGGAAATCTTAGACAGCACCGACATTTGAACTAGGATATCCAGGTTTATCAACTCGCTCGGCTGGTAACCCACTTGATAACCGAGAAAGGCACCGCATTCTTGGTCGGATCCTGATACCGAAACAGGGGGAAGTTGTACAGTGGCGCCACCAGCGTCAAAAACCCCCAAACCCAGATATATCCGACGACTCTGGTCCACATCGGCCATTTTTCTGACCGGTCCCCTCCTCGAGTTCGACGGTACAATTCCTGCGCAGCATCCTCGAATATAATCCCTACCGGCTGGATCAGAAAACAGCGCAGGGCACCGGTATAGGGGAGGTAGATACCCGCCCTGCCGTCGATGGCGACGTGCAGAAACGCGGAGATGACGAAGACGCAGGAGATATTTAGGTATCGCTCGACGAGGGAGGGGTGGGGGAGACGGAGGATGATTCGACAGAGGTAGGAGGAGAGGCTTTGCATTGGCCAGCGGAAGGATTGATGCCAGAATTTGCTATTTATATCAGTTTTGGCTGTGGCAGGGAAGAGGAATAAGAGACTCACCCCCAGAATCGTCGCAGGGTGTAGGCCTCGATGATGGAGCCGAAGAGTGGAGGCCACTGATGTGGCGATGAGACCCCTAAGGCCACCGATATAATGGCAAGAACGCGGTAATGCACGTCGATGAACAAACTCCCGATGGGACCCCAGCCCATGAAGGCGACGGCGAGATTGATGAGGATTTCCTGTAGGGTAGGGGGTGGCAGAGTGTTTGGACGAAACGGGGGGAGGAGGATCTCTTTTCCTGGACCGAATAACCGCGTTATATCTTCCGGAGACTGAGGTTTGACGGTCATGAGGTCTAAGACGAGATACTTGGCCGCCGTGAGGGTTACGGTATGGAGGAGGAAGACGAGTCGGGACGATCTCTTGCCATGTCGGATGGTCTTGATTTCGTAGGGGGTATCGATGCCTCGGAGGGTCGAGAGCAGGTAGAAAGTCCGTCGTAGACAGAGGGAGGTTGAGATTTCTCCAGCATTGGTCCGGATGAGCTCCTTTTGCACGTCCTCGATGTGAATCCTTGTCACATAGACAAGATTAACATGGTGCAGTCCAAACCCGACGACAAAGGCAGCCGTCATGGGATTCACGAGCTGATTGTTATCGAAGAAATCTAGAGCCAGCCATGCCTGGTACGTGCAAAAGACCACGATGGGGACGACAGCCGGACGCCAGAGGGAATATTGGGGAGTGAAGCAGATGACCGACGCGGAGAGTGTGGCCTGTGTAACCAGGGAGGTGAGAAGCCGAATGAACGCCATATTGACTGCTTTACTTTGTGAACAGAGTCGAGAGAGTCATATTTATAAGTTTCTACGGAGTCCGGAGGCCTGCATCGGACCTTTATCTTGAGGGTTAAGTATAAGTCTCCGTATAGACATTGGCCGGGGGTACTGGTGCAGATCATGCAGATCATAGCGGAGACATTCGACAATCCATCCGATTGGTGATCTACAGGCTATAAATATCTATCTAGGTATTACTCTCGTCCTTCTCTGCTAATGTCTGTACATTCTTCAGCGGAGGATCACGCAGACAGAACGCCAAACCAATCAAGGGAATACTCAGACACAACCCGGTAATGCACAGATACCGCTGAACATGCCGATAACTGTCGATGATCGCCCCCCGCACCTCCGAGCCCATCGGATACTCCGCGATGGCCGCGAACGGATTGGCATAGACCGCCGCGGCCACGGTGGCGTCCAGCTTGGACGTCAGCAGGGAGGGAAGCACCTGCGACCAGATGGCACCGGCTACACTGTTGCCGAGCGCGTTCCCGATGCTGTGGAAAGACAGGAACAGGCCCGTCATGACACCGAGCTGTTCGTGCTTGAGGGAGACCTGCAACGAGGCCAGCGAGGCGTACGGGATCAGTCCACCGGCGACGCCGAGGATCACCTGGGCCGCGATGATCCCGGCACGGGGAGAGGTGATGGATCCGCTGCGGTATCGGATGAGGAGGCCGTAGCCGAGGAGGAAGAGAAAGGTGCCGGCGACGATGAAATACTTGAGACGGCGGACTCGGTAGACGGCGAAGCCGCAGATGGGGCCGACGACGAAGGACGTGAACATGTACAAGGTACTGATGCGGGTGGCGGTCGTGATGGAGAAATCAAAAGCGACGATTAACACGGTGAAGAGGTAGTTGCCCTGGATCATAAAGGCAAAGTTCATAAAGACGGCGATGGCGAGCGGACTCCAGGTACCTCGGTCCCGGAGGTATCGAAAGGGGATGAGAGGATGCGGTGCCCGGAGCTGCCAGCCGATGAAGGCCGGAATGCAGCAGAAACCGACGACCAACGGCGCGATGATCCGGCCGGTGCGCCACTTGGGGCTTTCCCCACCGGCGATGGTCAATGGAGTGAGGACCAGAGCCAACGATGCGACGAGGAGGATAATCCCGGGGACATCGATCTGCCAGAACAGGCGAGTAAACTTGGTCCGCAGGGGGATCGAGGGCGCAGTGTCAGGAGGCGAACGACGGTGGACAAACACCAGCGTGACAATGACGGGGGTCACAAAGACAGGAAAGATAATACACCACATTCCAAGACCCCAACGCCAGGTCGTACGGCGCAGAACGGCCGAGGCGATGTTCCCGGAGACCCAGGCTGTGATGATGAAGTGCACATTGGGGACGTAGGAGGCGAGCAGACGCACACGGGTGGAGGTCACGTCGGCGATGATGATGTCGACGAGGGTCTGCACGATGGTGAAACCGAGGGTATAGAGTACTGCACCGGCGGCAAAGGCAGCGACACCGGTAGAGGTGGCCTCGACAATGGTGCCGACCAGGTAGAAGACGACGGAGAGGGAGAGGATCTGAATCCGACCAAAGGCATCGGCCAGTTTACCAGAGGTAGGCTGAGCAGCCGCAGCGAAGACGGTCCGGAGAACATTGACGGTGGAGAGGAGGGAATGATTGTCGTAACTGGCAGTGGCATAGGTCTGATACACATTGCGGGTGGTGGCATCGAGACCGAAGGAGTAACCGAGGAAGAAGATACCGACGAAGAGGACAGCACGGGAGACGGGGGTGAGATTGGCAGCAATCCGTTCACTCTGGACGACGCCGGGGGATTTGTCCTCGGGCCGATGAGGTTGTTGGGGTTTGACAGGGTCTGTATCCATGATTATCCTGGTCTCTATCTATTTATCTGATGGAACAGGAGGTTTATAAACAGACCGTGGGGGTCAGCGGACCGGTGTGAACTTATGACAGCCTGACAGGTACCTTGAGGAATGCCAATGGATCCTTTCTACCTTGAGGGTCTTGAGGGTTCGTATCGAGGACTACGGACTAGCTGTTCTCGTCTTTCAAGAGTCGGAGACCGACAGAAAGCGGTCCGTTAGATATGGAGATATATAGGCAGTGGCAAGAGATACCCTAATCCAATCCAATCTACAGCATGGAGGAAACTCAATTCATCTTCAATATCGCCTTCACGGTCCCCATCAATGACTCTCCCGAGGGTCCAATCCTCACCAAGGACGAATGCTGGCGAGGACTCCGTCGTGGGGGCGAAAAGCCATATCTCTTTGCCCCGTATGTGTCGGATACGAAAGTTCTGCAGCGCAAGACGGACCTGGAGTTTAAGCGACGATTGATCATTGCCGATGGAGCCGTGCATACTGCCAAGGGGGAGGCGCTGGACCAGGACGTGCGCATTGCAGAGGATCTCTTGGTGAGACTTCTCTCCAGACTTTACCGTCCTGTCTAACAGAGCTAGGTCGAAGCAATCACCGTCGACTCCGGCGCTCGAAGTACCATGTTCATCTCACACGGAGGCCGGGATACAGACGGGGAAAAGGATCTGTTCCTGACGGCAGTCTACGAACTACATGTGCCGGGGGTGGTGGCCGGAAGTGATCGGGCCAAGGAGATTGAACGAGACTACACGCAGCTGGCACGAGGAGCTGTGCGGACCGTCGTGGACAAAATCCGAGAGTGGAAGGTCAAGGGGATGCTGGAGGAGTATGAGACATGACCCACTGCGGCTGTTCCATTGAGTAGACTGCTCCGTATAAAGTGCAGCTGTTAAGTACCTTGGTGACTAGATCAATGCACGTACAGTCGGGGAATTCCCATTCCACAGGCCACGAGATTCGAGATCCACATACGATCTGAGAGTGAGTCTCTGGTAGGCGATTAATGTAAAGGATTTGAAGGATTCACTCAGATTGGGGGCCATATGGTCTGATCAAGATGCTCCAAGGTACTCGACAGAGATGTAGATAGCTCAATCTGTTAACCCCCATGTCGCCATTTCTTCACTGGATTATTCACAGACATGTTCGACAGTCAGAGGTAGGACCCCTGATCAGTTGATACATCGGATGATTGACACAGTTAGGGCTAGCGAGTCAGGGACCAAACCAAGTCGTCTGAGAGCCGCTTGTACCAGTTGCCATGCCGCCAAGGTCCGTTGCAGTGGTGAAAAGACCGGGTGTATTCGCTGTCGGACGCTGGGCCACGAATGTGTCTATCTGGAGTCTCGTGTAGGGAAGACTCGAGGCCGAGGGAGACGACGATTGACCGAGATGGCCAAATCTCCTGTTGAGGATCAGGAGGTTCCTAGGACGGGGACGGGGACAGGGACAGGGGAATCTGAGACATCTAGCAGCTCCAATAGCAGCAACAACGGCAACAACAATGCCGACCTTTTCAATCAGGATCAGGATCAAGATATCTGGTCCCCCATGGGTCCGACGACAGTCCCAGACCTTCCCGGGATGGATTTCCTCCAAGAATACACCCTCAAGGATCTAGACGAGAATCTCTTCCTCAGTCCTCAAGACCCCCTTCATTCCCGTCGTCTCGACTCGGCCATCGACGTCTCTGATATCCCGTCGATATCCGCATGGCGTGTGGAAGACCCCAAACCCCGGTACACCTCGCGATTCCCTCATACTCCCTCTCATCGACCGCCAGGACGCTGTCTCCCACGAAATCGAGGAAGAACCATCATCGTCGCCGCCGAGATCCTCGACCGTCTCGAGGAAAAGGTCTCCGAGGGTCTGTCGGCCATCGACGAGGTCCTCCGGGTCAACAAGGAGGCGACGGAGGTGATCAACAACCTCATCGCCAGCTGCAGTATGAGTCTGGGGGCGTCCATGGTCGTCGTCGCCGCCGCACATCACCTCGTGTGTTTGTTCGAGACTGCCTGCGAACACCTCTATACACCGTCTACGTACGACAACCACGGTCCTCCCGGCAAAGGCAAGATCAAGCCACCAGGCATCGGGTTTGGATCTTTCCTTCTCGACCCGCAGGAACAGATGGCTCTCGGGGCGAGGATCATCGCCGCCGAGCTGCATCGGAGTCTCCGGATGTTACAGTCGCTGTCTCTGCCGCTGCAGAGCTGTTGTCTTTCTCCGACAGACCCTTCTCTCGTGGCGCTGGATACTTGGTTACAGGAGCTGGAGCAGCGGATGAGGAGTTTGATTTCGGCGGTGGAAAGTAGCCAGTCATCTAAATGATTTATATACAACCTACAGGCATCAGAAACATCTCCTTCGGTGACATAGAATCCTGTCCAGACTCCTTCAACTCCTGTAGTGTTTCGACAATCTGATCAAACGATATTCCTTTAATCAGAAGGCCCAGTGCACGTACGATCAGTCTCTCTACTACTTGGATCTCCTCCCAGCTCTCCGTATCATATTCCAGTCTCAGAATCAAACCGTTCTGCAGAGCGGTAAACTCACACATAAGACCGAACTTGGCCCCTTCTGACCAGGTATACAGTGGTTCAACACCGTCCAGTGGGAGGCTCAGCGCTGAGCCTCGATCATGAAAGGTCACCATGGTCTCGAACAGCGGGTGACTGGGGAAGTCAGGCGTGATGTCGAGGTTCTGGAGTAGATCGTGCCAGGGAATCGCATGCGAAAGGGCCATTTGGCTGGAACATTGCACACATTGGAGGAAGGACAATGCTGTATTCGATCTTCGGCTGGACGCGGACTGGATACGAATTGGAATTGGCTCGAGGAATAGCCCGGTGGTATTCATATCGTCTTCAGACCAGCGGTTGAGGAATGGGGCGCCGAGGATAATGTCGATGTCAGATCTGGGGTCTGTATTCAAGGCATGCAGGGCGAGACTGACGGCCGCCAGAGCTACCTGATGATGCGTCAAGGAGGAGGTCGAGGTCGAAATCAACTCGTCCATTCCTTTGGCAATCTCATCCGGGATTATGCTCACACGCGAGAGACCCGCGTAGCTGGTCCGTTTCGTCCCCGGGGTAGGGGCGTCTTTTAGATATTGAGTCCAAAAAGCGAGGTCGTCATGCGAGGCAATCCTCGTCCAAGCTGCAGCTCCAGCGTAGGAAGGAGAGGGCTTGTCCACAGAGGACCCTTGATACACCTGTGCCACCTCCCTCAGAAGAAGCTGCATCGTCGTCAGATCGCAGATGATATGGCTGACCGTGATCAGCATAAAATCAACCGTCACGGTCACCCGGATGAGGTCGTCCTTTTCCAGATCAAACGGCCGGTTGATCTCCTCCGCGACGTGGCATTCGTCGGCCCATTGCGCTCTCGGCGGATGATCCGCATAGACACGGTTTGACGATCCCGGACGGTATCTGGACCGGAGGATAGGATGGCGAGCGAGCACGGTATTCCAACTCTGTACCAAACGGGATGAATCCAAGGTCAGTCGACAGGCAAACGAGACGTTGAATGCGCTGGTATTGCTGTCCCGGGCGTACTTGGCGATCCATTCCGCCTCCATTCGGGAGATGCCCTCTGGCCTGGGACGGACGGACTGGGGGTTGGGGGAGTGCTGCAGTTGGTCGATTCTTTCAGACAGATCGCGGAGAGTCCGGGCTTCGATGACGGCTGTCAATGGAACAGTGCATTTAAACACCGCGGAGAGACTGCTGGCCAGCCGCAGCTGCAACAAGGAGTGACCTCCCAGGGCGATGAAGTTGGACTCGGAGGTGATTTCTGTCCCCTGGCTCAGGTTCAAGATGTCAGACCACACGCGGGCCACCCGCTGCTCGGTAGAGTTCATCCTCGTCGGCATGAACACCGGACAGCAGCACGTCGTGTTGGCCACGGCTTTATAGTCGAGTTTGCCCGCCGTCGTCGTGGGAAACCGCTCCACCGGCAGGATATATCGGGGTATGGCATGCGCCGGGAGCACACTGGACATCTCCCGCCGACATGCCGGGATCGATATGCTGCTCGGCTGGACCATGACGATGAGCTCGTCCCCGCTCGGATGTCGAGCTACCGCCGCCGCCGTGATGCCCGGCAGTCGGGCGATGCGTACCTCGAGGTCGTCCAGATCCAGACGGAACCCTCTTAACTTGATCTGTCGATCATCCCGACCCAGACACACCAGCTCGCCGTCCGCATTCCAGTACCCGATATCCCCGGTTAGGTACATCCGCTCGCCGAGTCCGCGGCAGACCGAGTCCGGGAGGAATCTCTCCGCTGTCAACTCCGGCTGGTCGAGATAGCCGTTGGACACCTGCACCCCGGCAAGACAGATCTGGCCCTTGACACCGGGGGGCGCCAGACGGCGGCGACGGTCGAGGATGTAGATTCGTGTTGAAGGATTGGGACGTCCGAGGGTGACTCTGTGGCCTGGACGAAGGCGTTTTATCGTAGCGCCGCAGGTGGCTTCCGTAGGGCCATACATGTTGTACAGCGTCCTTTCGCCCCAACGGTCGTTGACCTCCTGCGGGACCTGCTCGCCGACGAGGTAGACATGGGCCAAATTGGGATAGTCGTCCGGGTCTAGCGTCGCAGCCAAGGACGGGGTGAGTATACAGGTGTCGACGTCGTGGAGGTGCCGGAACGGATCGTCGGGATAGGGCAGGACCAGGGTAGCTCCGTAGCTGAGAGCGGAGAATATCTCGTGGATGCTCCCGTCGAACGAGAGGGACATGATCTGGGCGATTCGTCTCCCGGGTTCCGCGAGGAGACGCACCTCTCGATCGCGCTGGAAGGCGACGAGGCCTTGATGCGTGCACAGAACGCCTTTGGGTCTGCCGGTAGATCCGGAGGTGAAGCATAGATAGGCGTTTGACGGGGGGGAGGCCAGTAGAGTCTTTTCTTCTGTCTGACTTGCCTGCAGCAGCTCTTCCACAGCCCAACAATGCTGACTGGAAGTGGGTTGCCATTGTTTGTCGCTGCAAGACGGGGTCAGGAAGATGGACGCCTTGGACAGTTCGAACTGCGTATTGCGTAGATTCGCATCCAGACCGGCATGGAGCGGACAGTAGACGGCGCCGGCTTTGAGGATCCCGTAGACGGCCACGATCCAGTAGAGGGAGGGCTCGGCATGGACGCAGACCACGTCGCCGTGATGCACGAACGAGGAGAGATGTCGAGCAACCTGGTCACTCCACTGGTCTAACTCTCTGTAGGACATGCTCTGGTCTGCCTTTCGTACCGCACACGAGTCCAACTGTGCTGTCCGTCGGAGTAGCGTGGTCAGATCCTCATGCACGGAAGTCTCGGTGGTCAGTCCGGATGTGCAATTGCCCAGGTTGAACAGCGTCTGTCGATCTGAAAGGGAGACCATGTGTTCCAGACACATTCCCACCGTCGAGTGTCTCGTCAAGCACTCAACCGTCCGGGATAGATAAGTACCGAGGAGATTTACCTGGTCCTTGCGGAACTGCTTGGTAGACTGGATGTGGATCCTACCGTCGGCCTCAATGGTCAAACTGAGCGGCATCTCGCTGTTCATGCGGGTAGGAGCTGAGCCGTCTTGGTTGGTATTGAACTGCATGGCCAGGACGGAGGAGAATCGACGACGATAGCCGTGTTCGGGATGTGTCCAGTCATACGCCGACAGGGTGACGAGTTGCTCAAAGACTTGCTGAATGAATTGCACCGTGGTTATTGTCTCGTCCACGGTGATGGCAATGGGTAGGGTGTTGACCAGACAGCCAACCGTCTCGAGGATTCCAGGAATGGGCAATGACCTGCCGGAGAGGACAGCACCGAACAGCACACGATCAGAATCGCAGACCACGGACAGCACCAAGGCCCAGGCGGCGTAGTAAACGGCAGGGACAGTGACCTGGTGGCGTCGAGCATAGTCAGCGAGTTCCACAGACGAGATATGGACCTGGAAGGTGGCCAATTCGTTCCAGAAGACGGATGCATCCCCGTCGGGTTCCTGAGGCATGAGGATCTCGCTCGACGCCGTCTCCAGACTCTCCTGCTGGGATTTCCAGTAGGCAAGAGCATCGGCCTGTCGTCTATCAATCATCCTCTGTCGTTCACTTGCAACATCGGCAAAAGATGGCCCTGGCTTGACGGAGCCACCGGCGAGAACACGCGAGACTTTGTCCACCAGCACCTCCATCGAGTATCCGTCGACCAAGGCATGGTGCACATGCCACAGGAGACACGCAGCGGCCTCGTCCTCAGCGACGGTGACCACTCGAAACTCGAACCGGACATCAGAAAAGCTTGGAGGGCTCCTCACTTCCGCCTGCAACGCCTCCTGATCCGCCACGGTGATCTCCATCCAGCGATGCGGCGTATATCCCATGTCCACCAGGTGTCCTTCTCCGTTCTCAATGCAAAATCCCAGCCGGAATACCTCCTCGCCCTCGAGGACAGTCTTCCAGGCAGCCTTCAACGCCGGTACCTCATGCGGATGGCAAAAGCAATGGTAAGCGAGGATATTATTACCAGACTGTGCGAAGCTCCCTCGGATAAGCGAAAGCTGCATCTCCGACATGGGCGTCTTGGATTCGGCGACGGACTCGGGGGTCAAACAACGGGGGGTGTCGGGAGTGGACGCGGAATGAACACTCGAGGGAGGGATAGGAGTAGCCAGGGTGAGTAGATGCGTAATGGAGACACTCTGGAGGACATCACCGACGGTCAGACGAATCCCCAGCTGTTTACAGGCAGAAACGAGTCGAATTGCCGACAGGGAATGACCCCCTAGACGGGTGAAACTGAGGGAACAATCCACCTCGGGGATGTTGAGTACTCGGGCGATCTGAACAAGAAGAGACTCCATTGTTTGTGTATGAACATAGAATGTTGAAGATCCTATGGCTACGTCTTTATCTAAGCCCATGGCTACGGTGCGTTGACATCGGTCCGGTCAAGACACCGAATATACTAGATAGTAGATACAGATTCTATCTAGCCCTCCATCGAAGCAAGACATTGGTCTCCGTATCCGGCACAATGGCCAGTCCGAAATGCTGCTGTTTCGGCTTGGGAACCCCCTCCGGTAACTTGATATCGTAGTTCAGCAGCAGATACGCCAGAACCACCTTCATCTGGGCACTGGCAAAATGCCGTCCCGGACACGCCCAGACCCCGTGGCCGAAGTTGATATTGTCCGTGCCGGTGGTGGCATGCTGGTACTTGAACGCATTGCCGGGTTGCTCACGGAGTCTCGCGAATCGGAAGCCGTCGAATTCAGCCGGGTTGGACCAGAGATTGGCGTCCAGGTTCAGGGTATGTGCTCGCACCATGACTCGGGTTCCTTGGGGGATGGTCTGTCCGGAGGGGAGTTTGAGGCCTTGCGGATGGGTGACGATTCGGGGCATATTTGCTGAATGGTCAGTATTACCCAGTTACACAGTATCCTACGGGATGTCTTACCTAGAGAAGGCGGACTGAGTCGTTGAGACTCCCGGATAAAGCTGTCCAGTTTTGGTAGCTTCTGGACACTCTCCTTGTCGATGGGCTGGCCCTGGAGGACCTCCTGCAACTCCTCTCGTAGCGGCTCGATGTGTTCTGGGTAACTGGCGAGATCGAACAGCAGGTACGTCAGCGCATTGGTGAGGTTGTAGATGGAGGCGAATGTGGCCAGGAGCTGATCGCGCGCGAGTTGCCGGGGTGTTGGGCCGGCGGGTCGATATCGTCCTCGAAACCAGCGGATCATATCACCTCCAGGGCCGTCAGTTGTGGTGGTAGACTCCAGGATCGGCCGGAGTTTCTCCTCGGTCATCCGCCGCTGGTTCTTTAACGAACGCACCTGGGGGAGAAACGGCGCCACGAGCGTTCTCACCGGCCAGGGGATCGTCCGTAGAATCAACCAGGCACGGGTGACATCCTGTGTGTATGTTACCGTGGCCTGAACCCAGGACTCGTCCCGACTGAGGGGGAGACCGACAAATGCCCGGCCGGACATGAGGGAGGCAACCCGGGACATGCAGGATCGTGGCTGAAAGGCCGTCCACTCGTCCGGCCGGCCAAAGTTCTGCTCGACGGCGTAGTGGACCTCGGCGACAAACGAGGAGAGGACCGTGGGGGTGTTCCGGGGGAGATCGTAGCGCATGGCTTCGTCGAATTCGTCTGCTTTGGTGCCCATGTAGGTGTATTGCCCGAGGAAGACATCATGGTGGTGTTTCCTGTCGGTTTAGCATTGTATATCGGAAGAAATATGGAAACATACTTGATCGAGACATGGTCCTCTGGCAAAGCTTTGATCAGGTCAATGCCGGACCGGGGCAGGATCACCAACTCCATGCCCACCATGGACAGGATGAAGGGGTCATCGGGGTACTACACTGGTCAACAGGGATTAAGATGGACGATGGACAACGTACCTGCGCATGAGCTTCTTGGATGGTCTGCAGGACATCGGACGTTACAGTGAACCGGGGGAGGTTCAACTTGGGCTTTCGACGAGAGAAAAGAAGAGCAAGAACGAGGGCAAGGAAGAAACCGAGAGAATATCTCCCCAGATCTACAGAGAAAGCCATGGCAATGACATGAAGTGAATACAGATCGTTAACAGTATTTATACTATTCGTCCAACGGACCGTTAATGTCCAATCCTCGGCGCCATTTCCAACACTTCTCTAATGGCCTGACGTCCCAGCATCCTCCGACTCCATTGCTCGATGTTCGGCCAGTCCTGGATACGAACCCCGAGGAATTCAAACATCCACGGCATGGCGAACGGAAAGTAGGAGAGATCGGCCAGTGTCGGACGGTCCTGGAGGGCGATGTAGTCTTGTCCGGGGAGGGAGAGTCTCTTGTCGAGGATATCCCATTGACGGAGGCAGTTGCTATGAAGTCTGCTCTAGTTAGACATATCCATAGGAGATTCAGAGACGTACTTTTCAATCGTCCGGGGTAATTGCACCGGATTCTGACGGTTTGGATATCCTCGGAGGAAGTACAGCCAGTATTTGGCCGTTGGACTGATTCTCAGTCAGCTTTATCCTCTTTTTGATATCAAAACATACCCTAATGCGGCAGTCTGGTAGGCCGTCCAGGACAGTACTGCCCCCTTCTCGGCTGCATTCCTCCCTGTCCAGAGTCCATCGTCGAATCGATCTGCCAGATACTGCAGACACGCCGTGCTTTCAAAGACCACCACCTCCTGCTTCGTCTCCGGATCCTGATCCTTTAACGAGGGCACCATCCGCTCCGGGTGGATGCGGTAGAACCACACATCCTTGGTGTCGATGACAGAAAGAAGGTGCGGGATGTTCAACTCCCGTGCGAAAATGAGCGGTTTGATGTAGTTGATATAGGAGGTTTGATCGGCTTTGATCACATACAGAATGACTCGGCCGTCGTACTCGACGTCGCCGTGAACAACAGCTATTTGGGAGTCCATTGCAACAGATTGATTACACTCAACTATTCTGACATATCTCTACTTATATGGCCTCATCTCTATCGCACACGGCCATGCCCCCCTCAACCGCCGAATACACCGAATCTCCCACCCGGTCCGCTCAGCAAGACAACGCCATTGTCGTTCTGTCCGCTCCTGTCCGTCCGCGCTGACCATCATGGTCAAGTCCGCATAGCGAGTCAGCCGGCTGCTGCGTCCATCGGCCAGGATCGACTCCATGACCACCAGACGACTCTCGGCGGTGACTTTAATGGCCTTCCGGATGTTCGACAACACCGTGGCCGTCTTCTCGTCGTCCCAGTCGTGCAGACACCACTTCATCGTGTAGAATTCAAAACAGGGGATGCTATCCAAGAAGTCACCCGTCACCAGATTCGTCTCCGGTACCCGATCCCCTACGTCGGCATACTTGCCCCCAGGGGAATGGAACAGCGAGCGTGCATGGTCAATCACCCGCGGCGTATCCAGCAGCGCACCGACCAGAGACGTATGTTTCCGCAGAATCAACGCCACCAGCGCTCCCTCACCACCTCCGATATCCAGAAACGGACCCTCTCCAAACTCCTCCCACGGATAATCGGCCAGGATTCCCGGGGCCTGCGCCGTGGCTCCACTACCCAACGTCCGATGCAGTCTCGGCAACCACCCCCGGGCCGTGAAATAGTCAAACATATTCTCGTCCGTGTCGTAGTGGATCTGCGCCGGGGTCCGAACGGTGCCCTGTCGCAACGAGGCCGGGATCCCGCGGGCCATGTCGTAGAATTCCCCGCCGTAGAGATCGACCCAGTTGTGCCACTGCGTCCAGTGCGTCGTGGTCAGCATTTCGGAGGTGCGGTTATTGCGGTAGGTGTCGTCGTCGGGGTTGTAGGTGAAGATACCGTTGTTGTGCAGGAGACGCAGGACCTGGCGGAGTCGGTCCTCTCGGGTGTTGGACAGGGAGGCCAGTTCGGGGACGCTTCTAGGGCCGGACAGCAGGAGGTCAGGGATTCCGGATTCCACCGCCGCACAGAGACATTTTGAGTTGAGGTATCCCAGGAAGTGGTCGGCGAGAACCAGGGACGACGGCTCTAGGAGTTGTTCCACCTCGTGCAGCAGGTCGATGGTCTTAGCCGCAAGACCACTCAGCTCTGCATCGGGCAGTTTTCCCTCGCGGTGATCATGGAGGGCGTCGAGACGTTCGGCGTTCAAGGCACCGGTGAGCTGGACGACTACAGCTTGGAGGGAGGCGTTGAGGACGGAGAGAGTGGCTTCCATTTTGTTGGAGATGATACTACAGCAGACGATGGCTTCAAATGGCTCAAATATGCTTCAAATACTCTAAACTACGGCCCGATCAACACGGACCGTTCGGCCCTAGAAGCATCCAAGTACCGTCCCAGGAGCACCAATGCATGCTTCAACTGCTCCGGTTCCAAGGCAAACGTCAATCTAAACCAACCCTTGTGCGGTCCGAGATGGTATATCCTCCCAGGACTCACGAGGAGTCCTTCCTTGCGCATTCGCCGCTGCTCTTCCGCTTCGTCGGTCTCTGGTGCCAATCGAGCCAGGAGACATAATCCTGCTGTAGCGGGTACGTATTCAATACACCGCGAATCGAGAAAAGAGGTGATGGTCTTGTAAGAATCGGCCAATCGCTCCGCATTCAACTTGATCAAGGCAGGAAGCGCCGGGGAGGTGAGAAGAGCAGTTGTGCAGAGAGCAGTCAGCGAGGAGACCTGCGTCGCCAGGGGGATTGACAGACTCAAACGCAAGTTAGGGTTTGCGGTGACGATGCAACCCTAAGTTGTCAGTCAGGGTTCGGGTTATGTTAGGGTATCAGACATACCATCCGTAGTCCGCTACATCCAAAATCCTTGCTGAGACTCCAGACCATGTGCACGCGGGAGATATCGCAGCCTAAAGACTCCAAATCCAGCGCGAGGATCGACTCAAACGGGTTCGGAGCAAAGCAGGAGAGTGCATATATCTCATCGCAGATCAAATGCAGGTCTCGCTGGTGGCAGAACAAGGCGCAGCGCTGCAACACATCCCGCGAAAGACACTGGCCGAGGGGATTTCCCGGGTTGGTGAGGACCAGGGCCCGAATCCGACGGGGAGAGTCGTCGTACGCCTTGGTTAACGCCGTGATCAGGGTGTCAGGGTCGACCTTCCGGAGCGGCTGTGCCACGACGGGGTGGACATCAGCGTGAATCGTAAAATGAAAGTCGAAACCATCTGAAAATTAGCATTGTCCGTCATATAAATAAGGGGATATGGATATACTCCAGAACGGCGCCGGCACGAGAACTCCTTCGCCGGGATTGCAGATGTGATGCATCAGAGCATCCAGACAGCTGGATGCACCTGGTCCGATGGCAATATTTGCCGGTTGAACAGGTGTATAAGGCCGGAAGTACTCATTAAAAAAGGCAGCCAGGGCTTGAAGCAATTCCCTGTCGCCAAAGACGCTGTTACTGTAGGAGAGATGCTCTGACCGGAGGGTTTGAATGGTATCCTGCAAGACCGAGACAACCTCTGGCCGAATCACCCAGTTCTCAGCGACAGACAGGTCGAGCAGCGTCTGAGGCTCGGGATCTTGTCCTGGCTGGAGACCGAAGCCTCGTAGGACGTCGAGTTTTCTGCTAGATCGGGGGATTTCCATAGCTGGAGATCCAACGACGTGAGATATCAGATATCAATTTATATACTCCGGGATCCAGTCCGCCGAGCCGATATTTCCTCAACTGCAAAATCATGGAAGGCATTTGGTACTTTGCCTATGGATCGAATATGAAATCCTCGGTTATGGAACGACGCGGCATTACTCCCCTTACCTCGCAGCCCGTCGTCGTTCCGTCTCATATCCTCTGCTTTGACATCTTTGGCATTCCCTACGCGGAGCCCTCATTTGCCAGTATTGCAGCTCGTGGAGAAGAAAAGACCCCCCCTGTCCACGGCGTTGCATATCTTCTTACACCCACCGACTATCGCCAGCTTGTTCTCAGTGAAGGCGCCGGCGTCGGATACAACGAAATCACCCTAGAAGCCAAACCACTAAAGACACACAAAGGAATAACGGTTCATACGCTGCAAGCAAAGTACCCCTGGCGGCCGAACCGAGCACCCAGTGCCCGATATATGGTAAATAATGCCCAGGGAGACTACAACAGAGCTGATCATTCTAGGGCTTGATCCGCGAAGGCGCCAGGGAGTTCAATCTCCCACCATCCTACCAGGACTACTTGGACTCTCTCCCGGCGTTTGTCCCGTCCGCTTCGAAAAGATTCCAACTCGGATCCCGTCTCTTCCTTTTCTTCTGGAGACGCGCAGTGAGGATCCTCGCGCGGCTTACCAAGGTCAACACAGACGAACAAGGACATTGTCCGGGATGGCTCGGAGGCGTGATTGTCGCTGTCTACCGGTGTATGTGGGCGTGGCATGACCATGTTCATTCCAAGGTCTGGGGACGGGGAGATGGACGATAGGATGAAAATGAGGTTGATGTTCGGGCCGGATATGGACACCGAGGAACTACTTATACCTAGTTCCTCCTTGATGTATGTCTAGTGATAGCAAAATGACTGAAGAAGACCATCTTATACAAGCACGGGAGCTGCTACAGCATATCCCACTCATCGGTTAGTCAGTCCAGTAGCTGAAGAGAGAAACTAACAGAGTAGACGGCCATAATGACTTCCCGTTTATGATCCGCGGGCTCTATCAGAATCACCTCGACAAGACCAACCTGGTTGATTTCCCCATTGGGCAAACTGATATCACCCGGTTACGCCGCGGCATGGTGGGAGGACAGTTCTGGAGTGCCTACGTTCCTTGGTATGTATTCTGTCTGTCAAAAGCACATCTAACAAGTCTAGCCCTAAGGACAACGACGATAGTCTCCGCCAGACTCTACAGCAGATCGATGTGATCCACCGCATGATCGAGACATACCCCGAGGTGTTTGGCCTGGCGAAGAATGTCACCGATATCTGGACCGTGTTCCGCTCCGGCCGGATTGCCAGTTTGATCGGCATCGAGGGTCTGCATCAGATTGCCGAGAGTCCCAGCGTGTTGAGACTTTTCCATCGACTGGGGGTGCGATATGCCACATTGACGCATACGAGGAACAATCGATATGCCGATTCAGCGGTAGGTTTATCCATAGGAGAAGAGAATTATATTCATCTGGTACAGACAGACTCGGTGGTACATGCCGGCCTCAGCGATGATGGCAAGGAAATGATACCAGAAATGAATCGCCTCGGGATGTAAGCAGAGCACTCTCCTGACATGCTGCTCAATCTGATACAGGGACAGGATTGTCGACCTCTCTCACACCAGCGAGGCAGCCCAGATAGAGGCCCTGGCTATCTCCCAAGCTCCAGTGATATTCTCCCATTCTGCCTGGTACTTTCCCAGTCCATGACGGTCGACACCTGCTCACACGACATAGCTACACTCTCGTCCCGCACTGCCGCAACGTCACAGACAAAGTCCTACAGCTCCTCAAAGCCAACGGCGGGATCATCATGATCTGTTTCCTGCCCGATCTCGTCGGCGGCAACGCAACCCGGGCAGATGTCATCGACCACATTCTGTACGCCGCCGAGACAATTGGCTTCGACCATGTTGGAATCGGATCGGACTTTGACGGGATGCTGCACGGCCCCGACGGTCTCGACGATGCGTCTCACCTGCCTACCTTGGTGGCAGATCTGTTCCGTCGGGGCGTGGCCAAGCCCCAAATAGAAAAAATCCTCGGGTTGAATATCCTCCGAGTGTTGCAGGAGGTGGAGGATGTTGCTCAACGGCAGTCAACAGCAGCTCTATACGACGAGATGAGTCCGATGTGGACGGCTGAACAGCGGGAAATCCTCCTTTCTCAAGGGAAGAAACGGGGTCTTCAATAGATTATACTCCGTAGTTTTACGGCCCGATGACCGTCAACGGCCCGTTAGGCAGAATTGAGGACCTTGGGGTTTCTAGGCTCTACCTATATCCTGTTAATCCATCCATTCATTCAATCTGACAACTACGGAGTACTCACAATGACATACGACGCTTTAATCATAGGTTCCGGTCCCGCCGGATTGTCTGTCGCTTTAGGCCTCAGTCGTACTCACCGACGGGCTGCCATCTTCACCAAACCCGGCGGCGCGGGGTTCCGCAACGAGGGGGTCGATGAGATGCACAATGTGATCTCGCGGGATGGGACACCTCCGGGGGAGTTTCGGCGTATAGCAATCGAGCAGATCAAGAGATACGGGACGGTCGACTTCATCGAGGCGGAGATTGTCGCCATGCAGGCAGATCCAGACGGCCCCCAGACGTTTCAAGTCACAGCTGCCGACGGGAGGAGCTGGCGGGGACGAAAACTGGCGCTGGCCATGGGATCTATCGATGTACTCCCTGACATCGAGGGATATAAGGAGAACTGGCCGCACAATATGTAAGAATCCCTTTGACGGAAAAGCAGGATTCTAACCCGGCTAGCTTCCAGTGTCTCTTCTGCGATGGCCACGAACGATCCCACCTTCCGGGGGGCGTTTTGACCTTCCCGAACTCCATGTACGCGCACATGGCGCAGATGATGCATCTCCTGGTCACCCCGACCTCAGGCCCAGTGACCGTCTTCACGGACGGGCCGGTCCCCGAGAATGAAGCAATGACGGCAGCTATGGAGAAGATCAAAGCGCTGCAGTGTAAAGTCGAGACGGCGAAGATCGTCCGACTCGTACCGGCCACACCGGACACGGGGGTCCGGGTCATCCTCGAGGGCGGCAAGGAGTACCTAATGGGATATCTGGCGCACAAGCCCGACACCGTCCTAGCGGGACTCGACATGATCACCGGGTTAGGGGTGGAGGTTGAAGACCACCCGGTGCTGGGACAGAGCGTCAAGGTCGTTGATCCTGTATTCTCGACGAATGTGCGAGGCGTTTTTGTTGCCGGGGATGCATCGACTCCGTTGAAGGCTGTCGGGAATGCAATTGGCAGTGGTAAGTGCCTCTCCTTCGTTTTGAGGCTTTGCTGACAGTATAGGATCCACCGTGGCGGCTGGGATTGTGCAACAGTTGATTACCGAGGATATGGAGATTCTCCTGAAGTCTAGTGTCTAGACAGTATTGATATCAATATAGCCATTGCATAGTAGACTGTACCGAGCAGCGGACCGTTCTCGGACACCGTAAGAGCATAAATAGAGTACACCGTCCGATAGAGAATAGACATCTGCAAGCGAGATGGACATGTTAGAGAGCATCAACCAGAGAATACTCCCCGGCTACCTGATCCTAGGACTGGTTGCCTACGGGGTCTGGCGCTTATGGCCTGTGGTCAAGGCGAGACTCTGCGATGTGATATCAAGAGTCCTCGATGTAAGTAAACCCCAGCCATAAGTGGATGTACTTACACTCTTAGTTCTACCTTCGACGACGATATCCCATCCATTCCATCACCGCAGAACCAATCCCCAGCCGGCCGTATCGCTGGCCCAACGGACAAGGAGACGCAGGCAAGTTCCTGGACGGGATCGAGAACCGTCACGTCTGGGCAAAGGAACATGGCCATATATACCGGATCTGGGCGGGAATGAAGTCGGAGATGTAGGAAGGCCCAGCTGCTGGATTGACCCCAACTGACCAAACGTAGAGTCCTGCAGAAACCCGAACATGTCAAGCTCTTTTTCCGCGACTCGGACCAGCATTTCAAGGCCGTCAACAACGACTCGGGCTATCTCATGGGCGAGGTCCTCGGGAAATGTCTGGGGCTGATCAGTGGAAGCCAGTGGCGTGTCTTGCGTGCGGAAAGTGAGACGGCGTTTACACACGGCGCTGCGGTTGAGTACCTGGACTTGATTCATCGTCGGGTCAGCCAGTACTTGGAGAACTGTCCGGAGTTGCAAAACGGGGTGATCGATCCAGGCCAGGCATTCAAGTTCCTGCCCTTCCTGATCGTCGGCGATATCCTGTACGGACCCCTGTCCCCGGAGATGGAGACCACGCTGTGCGACATGGCTCCTCTCCGAGAGAAACTCTTCCAAATGGTCATCGCAGGCGGCCTGGCACGGTATACCTGGTCGAAATACCTCCCAACCGAGGGAAACCGTCTGCTGAAAGTCTTTCGACGGCGGTGGATTGCCTTCAACCAGGAAGCGTATCGACGGGCCCGGGAGCAGCAACGCACCGAGACGCCTATCTACCGGTTACTCGAGGCGGTTGATCGGGGGGTAATCAGCGCCGATAACGCGTATCAGACACTTGACGAGATGCTCTTCGCCAATCTGGACGTCACCATGGGCGCGCTGTCGTGGAACCCGGTCTTCCTCGCGGCGCATCCAGACGTACAGGAGGAGTTATACACCAGCATCACAGCAGCCCAGGCAGCAGAAGGACCGCAGCTTGCGCAGCATCTGCAGAGTAGCTCCACGTATCTGGCGGCATGCATCCTGGAATCCTCACGTCTGAAACCCCTGGCCGCATTTTCCGTCCCTCAGGCCGCACCGACGCAGCGCGTAGTCGACGGGTACGTCATCCCAGCAGGCACCAACGCCATGGTCGACGCATACGCGCTGAACGTCGAACACGAGTTCTGGGGTCCGGATCGGCACGAGTATCGGCCAGCGCGGTTTACCGGGCTCCGGACGTCCGAGTTACGGTATCAGATGTGGCGGTTTGGATTCGGGCCTCGTCAGTGTCTGGGTAAGTACGTTGCTGATCTGATCCTCCGGGTGTTTGTGGTTCATCTGATCCGGGGGTGGAGGCTGGGACTCGATGATAAGGAAGGCAGGGATTCGAAGGAGTGGAAGAGGGATCTGGATGCTTGGATTACACGGCCTCGGATGAGACTGACATGTAAACGGAGGGAATAGTAGACATGGGATTCGACATTTATTTGCTTTTTGATATATTTTTGTAGCAGTTTTGCTCATAAACCACCTGCACGGCTCGATCCCAGCTGCAACGGCATCTCGTCCCCTTCATGCTGGATCCGCTGCTCGAAATACTGCTCGACCTTGATGGCATTCCGATCAATCGGATGCAGCTGGGTCGCCGAGGCCTCTGAGCGGGAGTCGATCTGCGCACGACGTCCGTTGTAGAGCAAAGCCCAGGGACGAGACCCTCGTACGTCGTTATGCGGCTGACTGGCGCCGCTGCGGGAAGGTGTGTGTACCGAGTGTTTGAGGCTGCGAAACATGCTCACCATCGTCCGGTAGATGACGGGCAGATTGGCGCAGAAAATACCCCCGAGGGGTTCCCAGGCGGAGAGGATTCCGAGCGGTACTCCGGCCCCTGTACTTGTCAACATAGTTCGTGTCTACTTTAGCCAGACGTACATGTGAAGTCGGTGGACCCTTGCGAGACCACGACGGACAGACGGGCCGCACTGATACCGCATGTTCTATCGACGGTCAGTCTTCGCTCGGCATCTCCGGGTAGACACGCACGCTAGTCCAATGGAGAAAAGAAAACTCAGAGCAATCTTCCGATCCAGAGACATCTGCAGCTTCAGAATAACCGGCAGAGGCATCGCGAAGATCCAGATATCGGTGACAAGGTTGGTGATGTTGGTAAAGTAACTAAAGGCGACCAAGTCAAAGCACGTCCCCGCCACGTCGGGGTCCCAGAAACGCGCAATGGGCCGACATTGGAAGCCAAGCACCACCTCCATCGTCAGAAGCCACAGAACCACAAAGACGGCCGTCGTGAGCACCACGATACGGAAGCGAAAGGTGGCGAAAATGCGGTGGTAGAGGGCGAGGACGGCCAATTTGGTGCTGGCGATGGCGGCATTGTAGAAGTGGCTGAAGATATAATTTCCCTGTATCGTGAGCCAAAAATTCACAGTGGCAGGGACATCCTACCCTCATAAAGGTCTGGATCTGGATATCCGAGAGAGCGGCTTTGTGCCGTCCGAAGCCATAGGGGGGGCCTACACCGTGTCAACAATAGTCAACTAGAGATGATTCAAAAGAGCAAGTCATACCGTAGATCAATCCACTGACGCAGACTGAGACTCCACAGATCTGATTACGATGCCAAGTGATTAGACCGTCTTGTATTCGGTCAGGACTCAGGAACAGGAAGACATACCGTAGCCCACACCATCAGGTAATCGTCAAAAGAGAGTCCCTTGCCTGGAATCTGCCATTTGACCCAAAGACGAAAGCCCGTGGTCAATAATTCCAGAGGAATAGGAATCGAATAGGAAATGGTGACCTCTCGGACACGAGACTGGGCCAGAAATGCGGCATCTTCCGCCCTCGAGAGAATCATAGCTGACTACATAGTACTTCATTTGCAGAGGAATACAGAGAAGAACATCAAGAAGAATATAAAGAAGAGGAAAAGGAATCCCGAGGGAGTTGGCTTCACTCCAGCGTTTCGGATTAACCATGGCTGTCAGGCTTTGACGACGGACTCGGAGGTATGAATTCCTCAAAAGCAAAAACGAGCATGAGAAACTAAAGAAAGCCAATGCAGCAACGGGTTTAAACAGCTAATCAAACGAAGAGAAAGCCATGTGGTGGCTGTCGAAGAACCAATTGAAGTCCGGCCGATATAAATCCCTCGGCAATGATGGCTTGATCCTGGCCAGTTTCGACTAGCAGAAGTCAGTTAAATTGAGTGAGATCGGAGGAACAGGAAACAGGGGTATAACAGTATCTCACTATCCTATCCCTTTCTCCCTATTCCCTGCAGAAAACTTGCAGTCAAGATGAGATTCACCGTCTCTTTGGCAATCGGTCTGGCCCTGGGAGCCTCGGCTGATCCCATTGTCGACTTGGGATATTCGTCTTATCAGGGATATTATGAGGCCTCCAGTGGATTGAATATCTGGAAAGGGTGAGTGATTGAATCTAAACAGCTTCAATTCCTGACTTACTCCTCAGGATTCGATATGCATCCCCCCCTGTCGGCCACTTACGATGGCAACCTCCTGCTCCTCCAGTGAGCAACACCAGTCAGGTTCTTCTGGCCGTGGATCAGCCTCCTTTTTGTCCTCAATCGGGGGCAGCTGGGACTCCTGAGGTATACGGCTTCAACTCGGGACCTGGTGACGAGGACTGTCTCTTCCTCAATGTCTATGCCGCTCCTGGAGCTTCGAATCTACCCGTATTCGTATGGATCCGTATGTCTCTTCCTTTCTTTCTCTCTCCTCATCACTGATCCTGTCATAGACGGCGGTGGTTACGGCCTGTTCGGAGCCGTATACGATCCCAGTCCCCTGATGAACACCAACAACAACGGATTCATCACGGTGGAAATCCAGTATCGTCTGGGTGCATTCGGTTTCCTTTCTTCCGACGAGGTCCACCAGCATGGCACTGTCAACGCTGGTCTTCTCGATCAGCGCTTTGCCTTGCAATGGGTCCAGCAGCATATCGCCAAGTTCGGAGGCGATCCCTCGCGGGTCACCATCGCCGGCGAGTCGGCCGGTGCAGGATCCGTGATGCTGCATTCCCTGGCCTATGGAGGAAAGGAGAGCAATCTCTTCCAGAATGTAAGTTCCTGTCTTTGTGTCTTGTTGCCTTCACTGACAGACTAGATCATCGCCTCCAGCCCTTACTCCCCCCCCATCTACCCCTACAACGACACCATCCCCACCGG
Organism: Aspergillus cejpii; assembly: GCA_004769165.1. Classification (NCBI taxonomy): domain Eukaryota; kingdom Fungi; phylum Ascomycota; class Eurotiomycetes; order Eurotiales; family Aspergillaceae; genus Aspergillus; species Aspergillus cejpii. Next base: position 4,884,975 of record SMSW01000001.1, on the reverse strand, counting down.
ATACTACCAGCAGTTCGCCGACCTGGCCGGCTGCGGTCCCTCCTCGTCCATCAGATCCCAGTACCAGTCCACTTTCGACTGTCTGGTCGCAGCTCCCAGTGAGACCCTGCAGAATGCCAGTGGGATCGTCTCCACCTCGGGGTACTTTGGAACCTTTGCCTTCCTGCCGGTGGTCGACGGCGACATGATCCAGCAGCGTCCGTCGCTGCAGTTGCTGACCGGCCAAGTCAGTGGCCGTCGCCTTCTAGTCGGCGTAAGTCTTTCCGTCCTGTCCCTTCCCATAAAACTGACCAAGTAGAACAATGCCAACGATGGAACCCCCCTGAGCAACCCCAATATCCTCACCCGCGCCGCCTTCGACGAGCATCTGGCCACGACTTTCCCCGGATTGACGGCCACAGATCTCGCTTGGCTCAACTTCCTCTACGGCACCGGCGCCTCGCGACCGGCCAACGACGGCCGTCGCTTCGACACCCTCGGCACCACCGGTCCCACCGCCAACAACCAGTCCGAGATGGCCACCGGGCTGCAGCAGACCGTGTTCAACATCTACGCCGAGACCACCTTCGACTGTCCCGCGCAGTGGATGGCCGAGGCCTTCTCCGGCTTCTCGCGACAGGCCTGGAAGTACCAGTTCTCCGTGACCCCGGGCTACCACGGCGCCGATCTCAACGCCTACTTCAAGATGGGTGCCTCGTGGCCCAGTGCCGGCTTCAACCATGCCTTCCAGAAGCTCTGGGGCAGTTTCATCATCAACAACAGCCCTGTTATCCCGCTCTCGGATGCCACCGCCAACAACAGCCTGGCTGTCGTGCCTGTTGGAGCCTCTGGTCAGCTCAACTGGCCGCAGTTTAGTCCCATCTCGCCTTGGCAGATGGACCTCAACACCACGGGCGGCTCAGTCACTCCGGTTGTAGTAACTCCCAACCTCACCTTCTACGTCCGGGAGGGCGACGATGTCGTTAATCACTTCCGCCTGGCCAATGCCTACTCCTGGGAAGGTGGTCGTGGGGCGCGGTGCTTTTTCTGGCGTACTATCGCCGAACGGATTCCTCTGTGATTGTAGCAGCAAATTGTAGTAATAGCATCCACTTTAATTCTAGAATCATCAACCATACTCCGTATTCTCAGTGTATTCTCGAAATTGAGGCTTTTGCCAAGACAGCCTCGACGCCTCGTTCGTATTTGCCCCGCCTGAATTTTGAGGCAGCAGCCGGTTGCCTGAATCTGGGCCTTGTTGCCTGGACTTGACGGTTGATAAAGAGAAGAATTGAGCTTGACGGTTGAGAGAAGAAATTCTCAGATCTCAAGATCAAAGGAAAGGCACGATGGCCTCGAGTTCTCGCTTCAGTCTACCGGGTTTCTCCCTCCCCCTGGACCACACCCAGAATGGCATGTATCCAAGTGTGTTGTACGCGGATTCCGTCGCGTAAGTCTCAATTGCAGTCATGGCGAATAGAATTGACCATTCCAGGCGTCTGACCACGCTTCGGGAGATATTGATCATGCAAGCCATCAACGCCATCACCGACAAGTCCGACTGGGACAAGAAGGTATGGCATCCTCAACATGGCATTCCTTTTCTCACCTTCTCAGGTTTTCAACGAAGGTATCCTCGGCAAATGGCGCAAGGAGATGATCGAGAGTGATCAAGATATCAGCGCCAAGATGCTGGGTTGGATCGTCCAGGAAGCGCAGTGGAAGGCCAAGGTCTTCGAGAAAACCGGCCACGTCGTCGTATTCGACAATGGCGTGGTCAAATCCGACACGGCTCTCTCGGAGGAGCTCCGACAAGATCTCATCCAGGCTGTTCGGCCGTTGGAGGAGATCCCCGAGGAGCAGAAGGACTACCATCCCGGGTCGGATAACGTGGTGGTTGACCTCGTCCATCCGTCGCTGTTCCCCGTCATCTACGGGCGAACTCGCATTCTTCCTGACCGAGTCATCGGTCTCGATGACTTTACAACTGGCATTGGCGATGGACAAGTGCTCCCTGTGCCCCCGGAAGAGCAGGCAGGCGCTGCGCGAGACATGCATAAGCCCTATAGTACCAAGTTCCAATGGCTGCCGTGCGATGTTGCGTTCGCCCCCAACGACGAGTGTCGCATTGTTTCGTATATCAACAATCTCCATCCCCGGCAGCACCGGCCGCTGTACGAGGTGATCGAGAAGGTCCTGGCACAGGCCATTCCCCTGTGGAACACGACCCTAGGCCACATGCAGAGTTATTACAAGCGGATCATCTACGACGAGGTTGAATATGACGAGCATACGGTACCGGAGCCTCAGGAAGACGACTCGGTCGAGGAGGGCGGGGACTACTGGGACAGATACGAGGAATGGGAATCCAGTCGTCCGATTAAACAGCCTGAACCGGATGATTTTATCCCTCACGTCCTTGCAGCGGATAACAAGGTTGATCTCCGGACGCAGTTTGCCGATCAAGGCCTGCAGGTGATTGTCAAGCTGGCGAACATCGAACTGTCGCCGGAGAAGCCCGAGTACGTGGGGGGATCCTGGCACATCGAGGGGCAACTGGTAGTTCTCTCTCTCTTTCCAACAGACCATGACTGATCTTATAGAATGAGCACATCTGCGCAACAGCCATCTACTACTACGACAGCGAGAACATCACCGAGAGCTCCCTGGGGTTCCGTCAACGGGCCGATGCGGAGGATCTGGAGGGACTGTCGTATCCCCAGTCGCGACACGAATTCCTGCACCAGGTGTTTGGCTTCGACGACAGCGTGAGCGGGTACGATGAAACCAACATCACTCAGCTCCTAGGCAATGTATCCACCAGACAAGGACGTCTGCTCACCTTCCCCAACATCGTGCAACACTGTGTCGCGCCATTCAAGCTGGCCGACGCGTCTCGGCCTGGTCATCGCAAGATCCTGGCGCTGTTCCTGGTGGATCCGCACATCCGCATCATCTCCTCGGCGCATGTCCCTCCTCAGCGGGAGGATTGGTGGAAGGAACGGCAGACGGTGGTCGACCGGCTGTTGAGCAAGCGACTCCCCGCGGAGCTGCGGAATATGGTCAACGAGGGACTCGACGCGACTCCGATCACGATGGAAGAGGCCAAGCAGTACCGACGGGAACTGATGGAGGAACGATCCGTCAAGTCGGGGGAGCAGAATGAACGATTCGAGAGGGGGAGTTTTTCCCTGTGTGAGCATTAACTGTATCAATCTGAATGACTTTGATCCATGTTTATCATTCGTGTCTACTCTGTAGAAACTTGAAGTTATTCAGAATTCGGAGATCGACGCGAGTTCACGTGTCTTGTATTTGTGACGTCACATTACCAATATTCCAATATGTGATTGGTTCATATAATACAGTTGGTAATGTACTGTACTAAGCCTTAATAGGAAAGGTGTGCCCCACTTACCCAATCGGGGACTATCGATGCCTGACTGCCTGAGGCTCTTGATCTCAAAAGACTCACTTTTCGCGTTCTCTTTTTCTTTTTTCTGTCAAGCATTCTCGATTGAGTGAGTCTTGAGAGGTTAATCGAATGAAAGCAGCTCATTCAGTATGAAGACAAACCAAACCAGTCTCCTCCGTTACCAAAACGGAAGACCGAATGCGGTATCTATACGGAGGACTATTCCGATCCAGCATAACAAACGCAAACGGACATCACACTCGGCTCTTGATTCTTGTACATGCAATGGAGTCCATATCAACCTCAGACTATTCTCTTCTATGCCCCTCTGATCATTGATCGGTCTCTGTCTCCGTCATGGCGGTCTTTATGGCTCTGTTGAACTCCAAGGTCATCAAGATCATCGTCGGGCTCCTGTTCTGTATTCTCTTCCTCAATGCCTTGATCAACAATGGAGTCGGCTACACAGAGACCAGACAGATGATTCGGGGAGGTCATCTCCTATCCGATGACTCGATGTATGAAGCAATTCAGAATGATACTCTCGGGGTAAGTACCGGACTGGATCCTGGTCTGTCAATTCTAACATGGTCAGTTCGAACGGGTGTATGCCATCAACCTCAAAGAGCGCACCGACAAACGGGATTTCCTTGCCTTGGCTGCCTCCATTGTAGGTCTCCAGATCAACTGGTTGGACGGAGTGAAGCCGGACCAAGTGCATCCAAAGTCTGTCCCTGAGGTATGTCTGATATTGTTCACTTCTGGTTGCTGCTAATAATCAGGGAATGGACATGACCGCTATCAAACCCACTGTTGTCGCCTGTTGGCGAGCACACATGAATGCCCTTCGCACGTATGTTGCCACCCCCGTAGTAGAATCCGCTGACATCTGCAGAGTCGTGGAAAACCGACACACAACCGCCCTGATTATGGAAGACGACGCCGACTGGGATGTCTCCCTCAAGCAGCAGCTACGTGAATTCGCCCGCGGGCTGCACTCCCTCTCCGACACCCGGACCGCATCCAAACAGGCCCCCTACGGCACCGACTGGGATCTCCTCTGGATCGGCGGCTGTTCCACGGCCGCCGCGTTCAACGAGACCCAATTCTACGCCATCCCCAACGACCCCACCGTCCCCGGCATGAACCGCCGCAGCCCCTGGGACGGCCGCCAGGGACCACTGGACGAGTGGAAGCAGCGATATCCGCATCTCCCCGAGGAATCCACGCGGTACGTCTACCGTGCAAACGCCGGGTGCTGTCTGTACGGGTACGCGGTGAGCTACGAAGGCGCACGGAAGATCCTGGCCTCGCTGTCGGTGGACCATCTGGAGATCCCCGTGGACAATGCCCTGGGGGACATGTGCGGCGGCACGAACCGGCCGCAGATCCGGTGTTACGCGCCGTATCCGAACCTGATCGGGACGCATCGACGTGCCGGCTCGGCGTTCAAGGACTCGGACATCGAGAGCTACGACGCGGATAACTGGCATCCGGCCCAGGCGTGGAATCTGGTGTACAGCACCAAGCTGAATCTGCACCGGTTGTTGGGGGGGGATGATACGGTGCTCTCGCAGTGGCATGAGGATCATCTGCCGTGGTCTCCGGATGAGTTGGACTTGAGGGGATTTAAGTATCCTCGAGGATTTCGTGCTTCTTATTCGTAGATGGTTGCAGAAGACTTAATGTGATATCAATGTAACCGTTCTGTTAGGATCTATAGTCAATCCCTTGACAATGAGACATCGGCAACATATCCTCGGATATGTCTGAGGTCCCAGAACCGGTCATCTCTGTCTACAGAGGATAGAGAGAAATATGTCAGGATGAAGCCCGAGGCCCTTGTTTATCATCTCGACGGCAGTCAATGTCGCCTCCACTGTCGCCAGTATGCCTTCTTTAGCACTTAGCTGGTGTATCTCCAGAGTATTGTTGGTATACTTGCGTTGGTGGGTATGAGCATGTAAGTGATAGCCAGGAGAAAGGAATATGGCTAATCTTCGCAGATATTCATCAGGGAAACTAGATTACCTGTATGATTTTCTGAATATCAAGAACCTCGGTATAGCTTCAATTCCCGGTTATAATGAATAACCCCCGCATTCTCCACAAATACCCAAGATAAAAGCGAGGATACGACATAGAAATATCTTCATGAATTCTTGTTGATCTAAGATACAATGGACTCAATCATAGCTCTTGGTGCCGCCCTCGGCATGTATCTCAATGCCAAATACTCCATCGGCAGCGATATCGACCAGCTTCGAGGCGCACGGAAGATACAAAAATATTCCCTGGATCTCTTCGCCAAATACAGAGAGAACGACTGGTCCTTCTACCACATTGTGCACGCCTCCCACGCCGTTCGAGACACGCTCGGCCACGGCGAGGCGCTCCGGTTCGAAGACCGCAGCTGGACGCACAATGAATTCCGACAGGAGATCGGACGCATGGCGGAGCGGCTGGCGAGTCTGGGGATCGGCAATCGCACGGTGGTGTGTCTGCTGATCAACAACTCGCCCGAGTTCCTGTTCGCGTGGTGGGCGCTGTTCAAGCTGGGGGCGATCCCGGCGCCGATCAACACCAAGTTCCGACGCGAGCATATCCGGCACTGTGCGCGGATCTGCGGGGCGTCGTTTATCATCTCGACTGTGGAGCTGTGGGAGGTTGTTCGGGAGACGTACTTCGAGTCCCCGGACGAGGGCCGGCAACCCACCGCCATCATATATGATTACGGGACGTATCCGGTCGAATCTCTGCCGGATACAGTGATATACTTGAACCACGCCCTGTTCCCTCCGGCGACGAGCGCAACCGATGACTTTCCCAGGGGAGCTCGGCCGCGGATGAGCTCGACCGACCCGGCGCAGTATCTGTTTACGTCCGGGACGACAGGACTCCCCAAGGCCGTCTGCTACCCAGCGGGGTTCTGCCACCTCACAGCCTGCCACGACCGGTGGCCGGGGATGTACAAGACGAGAAGGCGATTCTACATCTGTCTGCCCATGTTCCACGGCACGGCCCAGTAAGTTCCACGTCCTACGAGGTCATGCTTGGAAAACTGACCAAACAGGGTAGCGGCAATGCCAGCGACACTGACGACGTTCGGGACGATCATCCTAGCGCGTCGATTCTCGCGCCGGGAATTCTGGTCCGACTGCCGCAGACACGGCGCCAATGCGATCCTGTACATCGGCGAGATGATGCGGTACCTGGTGCAGTCGCCGCCGGACGCACGGTTCCCGAACGAAAAGGACCACGGGGTCGAGCTGGCCTTTGGACTGGGACTGGCGCCCACCGTGTGGAAGACGTTCCGGGAACGGTTCGGCGTGGACTGGATCGTCGAGTACTATAGCTCGACCGAGTCGACGGTCTCGCTGGTCAACTCCACCTTCAACGACGCGGGGGTGGGCAAAGTGGCGCACTGGGGACCGCTGATGAGATGGCTGGGGTCGGACTCGTTCAGGCTGATCAAGACGGACCTGGAGACGGGGGAGGTGCTCCGGGATCCCAGGACAGGGTTCTGCATTCCGGCCAAGATCGGCGAGGTTGGCGAGTCGATCTGTCGGATTCGACCGCCCATCCAGCGGAAACACGACTACGTGGGGGAAGGGGGGGAGGACGCGACGGAGAAGAAGACACTGCGGGATGTATTCGAAAGGGGGGATGAGTTCTTCCGACTGGGGGATGCACTGACAATAGACGCCGACGGATACATCTCCTTCTCGGACCGACTGGGCGATACGTATCGCGTCAAGGGACACAATATCTCGACGACCGAGGTGGAGAACTGCCTCAGTCGGCATCCGGCGATCACGTCGGTCAATGTCTACGCGATCCCGATGAACCGGTACGGCTATGAGGGACAGCTAGGGTGTGCAGCCATTGAGCTGGACAGTGCCAGCCAGAGTGAAGCCAAGACCATTGCAAGTCTTGAACAATGGATGGTGGAATCTGACCATGGCATTCCTTCGTACGCGGTGCCTCGATTCCTCAGAGTCCACGATAGGCTTGAGAAGGGAGAACGTGTCTCGGCAGTGATGAAGAAGGTGAAGACGGGACTGCGAAAGGAGGGATTTACCCCTGAAGGAGGAGATCGAATGTATTGGGTTGAAAAGGAGGGAGGGGGGTATGTGCCTTTGACTCGTTCAGCTGTTGAACTGCTTCAATCGGGTCGATTCAATCTGTAGTCTGAGTTAGAAGTTATAGACAAGAAAAACAAGAGAAACAAGAGAAAAGAAGAGAAAAGAAGAGAAAATAAGGCCGGAATAGCCAGCCAATCAGAGAGCAGCAATCAAAATGATATCCGACTAACCCAAACAGGCAGGTCAATGGAGTTCCGAATGAAGTCATTCGGCGATATATCAAGATCCTCTGTATTCAGTCTGTACCCTGTAGTCACAGATAGAGTTGAACTACTTTAGATTGAAGTTTCTCTCGATTCTAGCCATGTTTGGTGAATCGGCTGCGAGGACTGAGATCCGAGAGGATTTATATAGGATGTGCCCCCTGTGTCATCCCTGAGTTATACCATTCAGAATGCTCGCCACGACTGCAGGGGAGCACCTTTCAAGGCCTTCAATCACTCCAGACATAATCATCGTCGACTGGAAAGGACCAAACGATCCTGAGAATCCCCTGAACTGGTCCAAAACTCGGAAATGGGTCATCACCTCGGTCTCCCTGCTCATGACTTTCGTGGCGCTCATTAACGGTACCATCATCACCGTCGCCCATGCAGCCATCAACGAGCAGTTTGGAGTCAGCGATGCCGCCTTCCCTCACTCGTACTGGCCGGTGACCTCCTGGGCCCTCGGGGGGGCCTTTTTCTCGCTGATCATCCTCCCGATCATGGAGGATTTTGGCGTCCGACGCACCTTTCTCATCACCCATCTGGTTCTCATCCTATTTGTAATCCCCCAGGCCGTGGCAGACAACTTTGCCACTCTTATCGTCACCCGGTTCTTCGCCGGCGGGTGTGTCACGGTCATCGGCAACAGCGCCGCCAGCGTTATCGGCAATGTATGGGCCACGGAAAAGCAACGCAGTAAACCAGTCAGCCTGTGGATCTGGGCGTATCTGGCTGGGAGCAGTATTGGGCCGGTGATCGGCGCGTCCATCCTGCGGTTCCTCTCGTGGCGGTGGATTTCGTATCTGCAACTGATCTGGTACGGGGTGCTGTTCCCTGTGAACTTCCTGATATTTCCAGAGTCGCGCGCTTCGATCATCTTGCACGAACGAGCGAAGCGACTGCGCGCCATGGGTCAAAATGCCTACACTCGTCGGGAACTCCAAGCGGAGCCCATCATACACTTACTGGCGACGAGCATCCGACGGCCACTGAAAATGCTCATCACCGAGTACGTGGTCTTCTTCTCGACGCTGTGGTCGGCCTTCACCGTCGGCACACTGTACCTCTTCACCCAGTCAGTCGAGCAGGTCTTTACCGGTCTGTATGGCTGGGGAGCGGTCGAAGCAGGGTACGTGCAGGCGGCGATCGTAATCGGGGAGATGGTCGGATGGACCCTCTCGATCCCGTCAGCCAAGCTATACTTTGACTCTGCGCGACGCAATCCTGAAACCCCTGGCTTGCCCATCCCAGAAGCCCGACTGTACATGTCGGTGGCGGGAAGCATCGTCGGCATTGCAGGGGGCATGTTCGTATACGCGTGGACATCGGATCCATCCCTGCCGTGGATCGCCCCTGCAATCGGTCTGTCCATGGTGGGCGCAGGGAGCGTGGTGGTGGTCTCCGGACTGGCAGATTACATCGTGGACGCGTACAGCCAGTACGCAGGGAGTGTGATGGCGTGTTTTGTCCTGGGGGAGAATACCTTCTCAGCGTTTCTGCCGTTGGCCTCGATGAACATGTACAATACCCTCGGGTTCCGATGGGCAAGTACACTCCTGGCAATGATCAGTTTGATGCTGGTAATGGCTCCGATATCATTTCTGATGTGGGGGAGGAAGTTACGCGAGAGAAGTCCGTTTATGAAGGAGGTGATCAAAGAGATCAAAAAAAGAAATGCCTCCGGGGAGGATCGAACTCCCGACCTTGAGATGACTCAGAGATCATCTGATCATATGACAAATATGAGACTCACGTGATAACCAACTACACCACAGAGGCTTTCGATGTCACATGTCGCGGTATTAGTAACTATCAGCTGACATTGCTTAAATAATATGGCTACGATTACATAATCATATGCAATCCTCATAAGATTTTGTCACAGAGAAAGAAAGAGTAAAGAGTATCCAGTATCTATCCTACAGTATCAGTATCTACGGAGCTTGACAGAAGAAAGATCATGAATTTCATCAGACATGAAAGTATCCCTCTTCCACCGCATATGCCTCGTCACCTGGGCCTGGTATTCCATCTCCATGGCCACCGGAGGCATTGCCGTCCTACTGTTCAACACTCCACACCAATTCACCGGTCTAAGGACCATTGGAAAGGTTGTCTATATCTTTAATCTGGTCATCTTCGTCGGTATTACAGCCAGTCTCGTCACTCGGTTCCTGGCCAAATCTTCAGCCCTGAAGGAATCCTTCAAAGAGCCCAATGAAGGCCACTTTGCAGGCACCTGTCCTCTGGCCCTCGCGACAATCATCATCGGGGCTGAGAACTACGGGACGACCGGTCCCTGGCTCCAGGTGGCTTTACGTATCATCTTCTGGATCTACGTCGCTCTATCCCTCATCGAGGCCGTCGTGCATAACTGGTATCTCTACCACGTCCGCATGGCCAGTCTCCAACCGTTCGCTCTCGTTCGACTATTCCCCTCGTTTCCCGCCATGCTGACCGGGACCATCGCTGCGGCTCTGGCACCGCGTCAGCCACGGGAACATGCCCTCCCGATGCTGATCGGGGGGACCACGCTGCAAGGGTTCGGCTTTCTGATGTCAATGTTCGTCTACGCCGAGTACTTCTACCGTCTGAATAAGAACGGACTGCCCAAATCGTCGGAGCGGCCGGAGATGTTCATCGCCGTGGGTCCTTGGAGTTTTACGGCCGTCGCATTGATCGGGATGGCTCAAGCGGCCGTTGACCAGTTTCCTCCACGGTACATCATCTCTGCTGCCGATACTCCCCTAGCTCCAGGGTCTGTCTCCGTTGGCGAAATTGCGCTGGTTCTGGCCGCCCTCGTCGCTATCTTCCTGTGGATGATGGCGGCCTTTTGCCTGTGCATCGCCGTGATAAGCATCCTAGCCCAGTGTCGGGTATTCAACGGCGATGGGATAGTCGGCATGTCGCTGCCATACTGGAGTATGGTATTCCCCAACACGGGGTTTGTGATTGCCACCATCCGGATTGGACAGGTGCTGCATTCTCCGGCGATTCTGTGGGTGAGTTCGGCGATGACGATCTGCCAGGTGGGTATTTGGTTGGCAGTAGGAGTAGGGACTATCTGGGCAGTGGTGAGACGACGGATGTTATGGCCAGAGAGTGTTGATAGAAAGGAATCTTGACATTGATCTATACATAATGTCTATATATATACGAGGCTGTGCAATATATTTATATATATCAGACTAACCCAGAAAGGTTAATCTATTCTCTTATAATCCGTCGGAATCAACTTCACTCTTCAATCTTTGGATATGAAATGATTGATATGATGAATCATGAAGATAATTCTCCTCCTCCTCTTCTCTCTCACAGTCTCGGCTACTCGCTTGATCGAATCCAAAGCCCTCAATCTCTGTCAAGACAGCCAGAACTTCACAGCCACGTACTTCCATGTCGTCTTCACCCCTGATAACCGGACCCTGGCCTTTGGCTTCGACGGAGTGGCTGCGATCTCCGGCAAGGTCACTGCCGATCTGATCCTCAGTGTGTATGGATATGCGACGACGAAGAAGACGGTGGATCCGTGTAAAACGGATAAGATGAAGGGATTCTGTCCGATGAATACCGGACCGATTGATATCCCTACGGCGACGATTTCCATCGAGGAGGATGTCGTCCGCCAAATCCCTGGTACATCTATCATCTCTCTTTCTATATCGTACTAATTTATAGGAATCGCTTATACCGTCCCCGATCTCGACGCCACCGTTCGAATCTATGTCAACTCCACCGAGACCGGGCAGAGTATCACCTGTGTGGAAGCCAGATTATCGAATGATAAAACCGTCTACCAGCCTGCGGTAGGATGGACTACTGCTGTTGTCTCAGGATTCGGACTGGCCGCGTCAGCCTTGACAGCTACGTTAGGCCATTCCAACGCCGCGGCCCATCTGGCGGGAAACACCCTGGCTCTATTCTCCTTGGTGCAATCACAGGCCATGTTCGGGATGCTGGCGGTGCACATGCCACCGATCGTACAGTCATGGACGCAGAACTTCCAATGGAGCATGGGGGTGATCCGGGTCGGGTTCGTGCAGGAGCTGGCGAGCTGGTACCAGCGGTCGACGGGGGGCACGCCGTCGACGCTGCTGATGGCGCTGACGACGACGTCGGTGAACGTGCTGCGGAAACGGTCGACGGTGGCCGAGGAGAGCGCGAAGAACGTCATCGTCCGGGGCATCAAGCGGGTGGGACTGAACGCGGCGATCGAGGACAGCAACCTGTTTTTGACGAGCGTGATCATCTTTAGCTTCATTGCGCTGGTGGTCCTGGTCGTGGTCGGCTGCATGAGACTTATCTGCGGTGTCCTGGTGCGGACTGGGAGGATCTCCTCGATCTCGTCGAGTCCCGGATGGGCGTACTTTGTCGCGGAATGGGACGCGGTGGCGCGGGGGGTCCTCTACCGCGTGACGCTGGTGGGATTCGCGCCGCTGTGCATCGTCAGTCTCTGGGAATTTACACAGCGGGATTCGGCGGCGGAGATCGTCGTCGCGGCCGTCGTGCTGGCCACGATCACGGGGGCATTGATCTGGGCAGGCGTCAAGATCATTGTGCTCATGAAGCGGTCGACGGACCTGCACCGCAACCCAGCCTATCTCCTGTACGCAGACGCGACGTGTCTGAACCACTGGGGGTTTCTGTACGTGCAGTACCGGGCGACGGCGGCGGGGTTCGTACTGATCATGATCGGTTATCTACTGGTCAAGGCCCTGTTCATCAGCCTGGGGCAGTCCGCCCCGATAGTGCAGACGGTGGCGCTACTCGTGCTGGAAGGACTGATGCTGATTGGAGTCAGCGTGGTGCGTCCATGGATGGACAAGCGCACCAACGCATACAACATCGCCATCGCGGCGGTCAACCTCCTCAACGCCGTCTTCCTGCTGTTCTTCTCCGGGGTGTTTGGCCAGCCGGGGATCGTCTCGGGGGTGATGGGGGTGTGTTTCTTCGTCATCAACGCCGTACTCACGCTGGTCCTGATGCTTTTGGTGATCGTGGCGTCCGTGTGGGCGGTGGTCTCGAAGAGCCCTGATACGCGGTACAAGCCGATGCTGGACGACCGGGGGTCGTTCATCCATTCTCAGGTCCGGCTGGGGACGGAACTCGACGAGCTGGGGGCCACGGCGAGGGGGGATATGGTGCATCTAGGGAAATCTTAGCCAGTCATCTCCATCTCTATTCTAGACAATCAGACCACAAGTACAGATCAGATGCCTCAACTCAAGTCACCGAGGTAGACTAGCATGCATCTTGATCCTTCTGAGGGTGATTTCGGGTCATCATATGGTCTATACGACTTCTGAAGCAGTCTGCCTGTAAGCGCCAGGACCCGATCCTCAATCTACGAGGTTACATCTGAGTCTATCCTGCCAATCAAGCACTTCTTCAAGTCTTCATCTCCTGCAGAATATCCCGGGGAACTGTGGGGTAAGCAGGGGTTGATTGGCATCGTCACGGCTAGTCAATTCTTCAGTATGCAGCCTGAAGATGTGATATTGGTAATCAGAGGGGAACCGAGGATCTGTATTCTTCTATCTTATGATTGTCTTGAGGAGAGACCTATATAAAAGCGTCAAGCAATCCCTCAACCTCAACCTCAACCTCAACAACCATCTCATCTTCACTTCAATCACTTCCAAGCTCCAACAGTCTATTAAAATGCAAATCAAACTCACTGCCATCCTCGCCGCTCTCCTCCTGGATGTAGCCACCGCCGGTCTCCTCCCCCGGGACACCGCCACCATCCTCAACGACCTGACCGTCATCGACGGCGACATCGCCCAGCTCACCGCAGCCTTCAACGCCTTCACCGGCGACCTCGGCCAGGCCCTGGCCACGCAGGAACTGGAGCAGAAGCTCGAAGCGGACATCGACAAGGCCACTGCCGACACACAGGCCACTCCGGCGCTGTCCACGGGCGACAGCACCAGCGTCACCAACGCACTGCTGGGTCTGGAGCCGGATATCAAGCAATCGCTGGACGCGATTGTTGCCAAGGTCCGTCCCCCCTCCAACATATCAACCATATCCACTGACAAGGACGGTAGAAACCCGAAGTCGACATGGCCGGCGTGGGCAGCCTCGTCCTCTCTGATCTGCACGCGCTGCAGACCAAGACCGATGCCCTTTCCTCGGCTCTGCAGAACATTGCCACTTCGACCGATAAGACGGCCATTGCGTCTGGAACGGCCAAGATTGATGCTTCGTTTGCTAGTGCCATTGCTGTTTTCTCTTAGATAATAGACAGCATGACTGGACTGGACTCTTGGAGGGGGGTAGATACAGAGTATATAGGATGAGCTGGAGTGAAGAATGATATTCTATTTGAATCAGATTGACATTCACCGGCCTAGCCCTCTGTTCATAAGTAACTGACAGGTGAATTCTCCGTCGTGGGAGACTCACTGGGGATGGCACATCCTGGTCTAGATATCGAGTACATGATGATGCTCAGTTATTAAATTAATAGTTATGCTATAATTATCTCTCATATTCACTCTCCGTCGCCGTCCGCACATGAATCTCCGTCGTCATTAATATCCCCTGCACCTGCTCCGTCACTCTCGCCTCAACATCCCCCTCCTTCGGAGGTCCCCACATGTCCTTCCTGTAATCCTGAAGAGGATCCCGGGAAGCGCTGGGGAAGGGCGCATAGCCGCACCCGGGGCTCGGGATGTACTTGGGCGAATCGACGTGCTTCGAGGTTGGTTTCCGCCACATGGCCATATGCAGCAGCGGGGTCAGCGTGGGGATGCACGCGGCGATGATGATGAGGTACTGCTCGACGGCGACCCAGATGTTCAGATCGACGGTGGCCCAGCTATAGTCGGATCGGTTGGTCAAGGAGGCCAGATGGATGGTTTTGACAATCGCGGCGATCATGGCGCTTGCATCCGTCAGTATACCCAATGACCGCAAGAGGAAGACGTACATGATGCCTAGAGAGAGCACACAACCCAGACCGATCTTGACCTTGTGTGCCATGTGCAGATCCCAGATGGTGAAAATCGGATACAGAGCGAGGATGAGATCCGAGAACGCAGAGAAGGCTATCTGGTCAGCCGACATTAAAAAAGAGAAACCTTCGAAAAACACATACGGCCCTGAAAGAAAGCATAATTCCGCTGGACAGTCGGATCCCAACACCTCCCCGGCACCGTATCATCCCACAGTTTCGCCGTCGGGGTACATTGCCCATAGATGGTGTAGACACACACGCTGTTGACCAGGGTCAACAGCACAACTCCCCCGTAGACGGCGGGTTTATGATGCTTGACCTTGCTGATGATACGCAACAGGAACAACGCAACCGAAGCCTTCCCCCAGTTGGTCGACATGACATGGAAACCCTGCGAGAGCCAGTTGTACTTGCTCGAGAGGATCCGTCCGGCCGTCGAAAGGTCGCCGGCATGGCGTCCGGTACCGTACTGCACGCCAATGGTGGAGAGGACGGTGTTGACGAAGGCGCAGACCTGGAGGTCAGCGATTTGCCATCAATCTCCAGGAGGGTAGCTACCGTGGCCAGACAGATAAACGCATCGTCCCATCCCCAGGACCGGATAATGGCCGTGCGTGTCCATATCCTCAGGGCAACGAGCACCAGGGACAGGCCGAAAAAGGGCCACGAGACAGCCTCGATCACCCAGCCGCGATTGTCAGTCGACATGGGTCGTGAATAGGTGATTGGATATTAATGATACGATCTCCTCGAGCTGGAATCAACTCGTCCATCTCGATCATTATAAGAGCCTCTTCTTTTGGTGGACTGATGGACATGGCACATGTAACTTCCGTCACCAACCGAGAAAAAAACTGGGAGATATCCAAGACTGTGGATGCAGGATGGGGATAGCGCAGGGATATATCAGACGGTGGGAAAATAATCCCTGTCATCGGAAGAATAGTCAACGACTAGCCTCCAACCTGACCCGGTTGACTCCGGCAATGGGCCAATTTCACCGTCGTTTTTGGCAAAAGACGTTTGGTTCTTGTGCAGCTTAAGTTGGAATTAGCATATTTGGGCAGAGAACCCCTGTCGGCTGTCGAACAATCCAGGGCCCAGCCAGTGCAGACACTCCAGCTCCAGGAAGAACAGGTTCGTATCGGATCCACCGATTCCACTCTCGCACAGACCATACGTCACTGTCTCTCAGTCTGCCGTCCTTTGTTCGACTGCCTTTCCCCCAGTTTGCTCCAGTCGAATCTGATGATGTCGGAGATACGGAAGTTTCGTATTGGGCCAATGTCGGCGGCTGAGAGACTCTGAAGGATGCGAGTACATGTTGATACAGAGAAGATATTCCGTCAACGGGACGTATGTGGCTCTTGAACAATCAAAGAGACTTGCTGGGTATCATATTGATGTCTCAGTTGGCTGGATTCCGTCTGATAATCGGAGACTCATTATGGAGTATAATCCAGGTCTCTGCTCCGAATTAGCACTTCCAGATATCCAAACTCGGGCTACTTACCGATCCTAGGTTGCTACGAAGTACCCAGCCAATACACCATGATTAAACAAGATCAGTATCTATTCACAGACAAAAGTAAAGATATGTACTCCACATATAATCTCCTTTCAAGAAGTGACTGTACAAACATGACATCAACAAACGTCGTTTACAGACCGGGTATATCAGGAGATGCTGCATACATCAAAGAGATGAGATGGATGGAAACAGGATAAAAGGAGTGTCAACGCTTAGGAGGCTTGGGATGATACCGGTAGCGACGCCAGTTGTCGCCCACCCACCACGAGGCAACATGGGCTGCATCCCGGACCCAGTCGGTCACTTCGGAGCCGTACTCCTTTGCGAGAGCGTTGGCCAGATCGACCAGGTCGAAGCTCTTGAACGGCTGGAGTTCGTTCGGGTCCGTTCTCAGATCCGTGAACCGCCACTCGAGCTCGTCAATGAGCGGGATCACCAGTCGATAGGCCGGTTTGGCGGCCGACCGCACCGCCAGCCACGATCCACCCGTGTTCATCACGGTGAACTGCCAATCCAGCATGCCACCCTGCTCCTGGATCAAGGGCCGGATCATCGACTGCCCTTCGTAGATGGACAGCAGATCCTTGGCGGCACGGCTGGCATTCTTCTCGAGCGAGGACGACTCGATCAGCAGATCCAGGATCGTGGGCACGATCTGGTCCGAGATGACCGGCGCCGTGATCTCCACCGGCGGGAGTTTGGGATGCGCAAACACAATCGGGACCTGGAAGCTGCCGATGTGCGGATTGTCATAGGGGGTAACGCCCCCGTCGTTGGGCAGGGACAGCCCGTGGTCGCCCGCCATGACGACGAGCGTCTCATCCGCGACGCCTTTCTCGCGGAGGATGTCCAGGATCTCCGCCAGCCAGTTGTCGATGAATCCGACGGTGTTCAGGTACTTATTCAGATCCTCTTTCGACCGCGACTTCTCCTTGCCCATGAACTGCTGGTACGTGTTGTTCGGCATCCCCCACGGGTGGTGGGTGGTGCCCGTGAGATGGGTGATGAACAGACGCTTGTGCTCGCGCTCGGCATCGTCGATCGCATCCCGGAAGTACTCGCGGAGCTCGGTGTCGGGGTAGCCATAATAATTGATCTCCTTGGATTTGACCGGGTAATGTTTGGCGCGGGGGTCATCCAGCTGCTCCTTGGCGAGGATATCCTTGAAACCCAATCGTGGGGTCAGGAGGTCCTGCTTGTCGTAGCCCTCGGTTACGGACTGCATCCACTTGGAGTGCCAGGGCCACGAGGTGAACGTCTCCGTCTTATTCGCGGGGTCAAGCTGGTGGTTCAGCGCGTTGAGCACGTGGGGCATGCAGGGCTGGTAGATGTGATGCTTATACTCGCGGTTGAAGTCGGCGACCAGGGGCGTGACACCACAGACGGTTCCGACAATGCTCTTGAGGGTGTAAGTCCCGGTGGTGAAGGCGTTGCGGGCGCTGAGGCCGCCCAAGGCTTTCTTGCCATGATGGGCGTTTTCGTCGCGCCAGAATCCGGACGTAAACCCGGTGAGATACTCGGCCGTCCGGGTCAGGTTGGCGAGTTCGGCCTGGATGGCGTCGGGAATGGTGCGATTGGGATGGGAATCGGCGATGCGGCCCCACATGAACGAGTTCTTGCGGAGGGGGAAGACGTCGGCTCGTGTGCTCTCCAGCTTGAGGAGGATGACATGTTTGATGCGGACGTCCCCACTAGCGAATGCTTCTCGCAGGGGTTCCAGCACGGAATTCTGCAGATTGGAGATGTGCAATGGGTCCTCGGCGGGGTTATAATGAAGCGGAGGCGGATGACGGCGATGGTCCGGACGATCGTGGTCGTCAAAGCCGGGATACCAATCCTCAAACCCGGCGATGGGATCGTGTGGAAGCCAGTCCCATGACGGAGGCTTGGCCAGCGCCGACAGACCTTCCAGCCAGGAATAATCTCCGGGCATGCCATGGGCATCGACGGGGGACAAGCGGCGGCTGTCGGTGAACGGAACGACGGGCAAGGCCCCGGATAGAAACATGTATGAGGGACTGTGTGGCCGGATGCAGCGAAGGAACAGAAACAAGCCGAAGAGGACGAAGACGACCAGACGCTTCCATATGGACTCATGGTGCTTGACCGGCGTTTCATGGCTCATCGGATCCAACAGGAAAACCGAGTCCCCATCCTCGCTCTTGTCGTCCAGATAATCATCCACCGCGATATGTTCATAATTCTCTGGATCCACATGGCGACCTGATCTCCTCCAGCTGCGGCACCGAAGCTGCCAGATGCGCCGCATCAGCGACTGGAACGGTGCCACCAGAATGCTCACCACACCACCAGTCATCCTGTGTATCGGGGCGGCCAAAAACCACGAAGCGGCGAGTATGATGGCCTCGGTGATCAAAAAGCCGGTCAAGCCGGTGAGAAGGGTTCGAATGGCAGCGGCGTCGGTATGGAAGGTCCGGATCTGCCGCCAGTGGATCTCGGCGCCGGTCACGATGTAGAAGGAGGTAGCGGAGGATGCCATACCGGACATGAGCAGACTGTGGGAATAACCTGGTCAGCGATTGACTGTTAGTACGAGGGATGGAGTGGTTGGACCTGAATGGCACCAGACATAGTGCGGCGAGGATGGCGCCAGGTCGCCAGGAGATGGTCTTGGTGAAGAGACGGACGAGGATTATGAAGAGGACATCCTGGAAAAAGAAGGTAGGACCCCAGAGAAGGAACTTGGAGGGAGGTAACGAGCGAAGATGGGCATAGATGTGCAGGAGTTTGGCCCAGAGAAGGGAAACGAAGGTGATGGTGAAGAAGAACTTGCGCGAGACATCCCACAGCCGGTCAAAGTTATCCGCTGGGGAGTGTCTAATGGCACAGACGGCCTGATTAAAGAAGGAGGAGAATTTGGAGAGATTCATGATGAGGAAAGGATGAAGACAAGTTGGGGTCAGGTTGTAAATGATGAACGATGGAGGGGGGGGTCACATGGCCCTTGAGAGTTGAGGCACACGACAGCAAAAGTACTATGAACTATGGATATGGGGACATCAAATCAAGAAAGAATGGTCAAGATGCATCGATGAGGATGGGAAAAGAATAAAGATTGTGAAGGCTCTTGTTGAAAGAGAGATCTGATCACAGGAGAGAAGATGAAGAGGAGGAAGAGGAAGAGAGGAGAGAGAGAAATGAACCGAGCCATATTTTTAGACAGTCATAGTTGGAGACTGGAGGAAGACTGTCAAAGTCAGAGGCTGTGCAGTGTGCACTGCAGCCGTTGGAGCCGCAGTAGTACTACTGTACTTGTACTCCATCTGTTGGAGTGATGGACTGAAACACAAGTCAAGACCCTTTGGCCCCTGATTCTTGACTCTTGACAGTTGACTCTTGAGTCTTGAGTCTTGACTCTTGACTTGACACTATTGGCAGACTGACAGTAGAATGAAGTGCTTATTTTAGAACTGCGGAGTAGTTAACTCTGCCTGATTATGTAAGGCACATAGTCCTGTGACTACCTTCCTGTTTGGGATAAACACGTGGGTCTGTATTTTCATCATCCAATCAGATAATTCAACAAGAGACATTCTAATTGGCTGTGTCTACAGGCAAGGCAAGGCATCAAGGCATCCAGATCACATCACTCCTTTCTTTTCTACATCATCATCCATACAGAGTACTTACAGAGAACAGAGTATGAGGATACATCATTCTAAGCACCCAGAGTCCTGTTACACTGCTCAACTCAAGAGTAGACTCAAGTAACACAGCGTTGCATCAACCTAACCTTAACAGCTAACTGATCGCGTGATCTTGACCTCTTCCTTCTCTTCCTATTAGTTGGGTTTCAGGACAGTGAGACCAATAACCCTCTAGGAACTCAGGAGTTTTCAAGATTCAGCCAAGGACTGGAACAAAAGAAGAAGAGAGTTCATCCAATCTTGGCGTTGGAGAAGAAGCCAGAAGGATCAAGGAAATAGGAATCTCCTTAATCTCTGCCTGATGGCCTGAGGCAATCCAATTCTGAAACAACTCAAAGTCACAACTCATCCCAACTTCGTCTTTCATCTTTCATCTTTCATCCTCATCCTTCATCATCTCATTTTTTCATCTCTAATTATTTCATCTCATCCCTCAGTTGGACTGGGACAGTCTTGGCGCTTACTGACTTCATCCTTCAAGGGATCCGAGCCAGTACGTCAGGACTCAGCACCGTCCAATAATAAAAAGTACTCCGTAGTAAGACAAGAACTCAGAATCGAAGAAAACGAGGTCCACATGCTAACAAACCATTCTAGAAACTCATTATCGTGGAATATTCCATCCTCTATCACATGATGGCCGTAACGTGAGGAAAACACCTGGTGTCCAGCGAGTCAATAAAGACCAGGTAGTGCGCCAATAACCAGTCTGGATGCCTCTCTCCGTCCCTGAGAAGACCGATCGACTCAAAGAGCAATACTGGCTAAAGCTTCTCGAGACCATGGGGAAGAGTCGTTTCCTCTGCACTCGTCGGATAGACCTGCAAGGTCACGGACACTGTGTCACCTTGGTCTGGTCGGCACATTTCTCATCGTCGATGCTTCGATGATTAGTAAACTAATCTGATGTCTGAACCAGAGCGTCAATTTGTCTTCTTACTTTTTTATACCGCGTCGTGAGCCAGGTTGGGTCAGTCTCCGTGCTCATGTGGCAGGCCCTGGCGCTGTTGACGCTAGCGATCGAGGCCCTCGAGACGGACGAGGTCGACTATGAGGAACTGCACCGGCTGTACACGGCGATGACGACGCTCATCAACGTGTGGAGGTTGAGATTTGGGGAGATCAACGAGACGACGGCGATGAGTTTGCAACGGTCACGGCCGGACGTGCTGCGTAGTGTGTATTTCTACTCAACAGATGTCGACCTCACTATCCTTTTATTCTATAATCTAATCAAATCACTGGAGACGCACCTCACAATGCAGACATCGTCACCGGCAAAACAGCGCCTGTGTCATGCCCTCCAGGACGGAAAGGCAGACCACTGGGATCAATGCCTTACAAGCGCGATGCAAATATCCTACGTGGCCATGGCAAGTCAAGGCATATCAACTCCCGGATTAGGCAAAAGTGGTCTCAAGGTGATTATCCAGGATATTAGTGCCCATCCAGTAAGTACAACGCTCATACAACTTCATTCTCAGGCTAATGGGCTCAGTACCCTACTCTAGCAGTACAGGCACATCAACTAGCCGCGAAAGCGCTCGCGGACGAGATCCAATCCTCCATTCAACAGATGGACACGAAGCGCATCACTGAGTTGACCGTCAGCCTGGAGAGCTGCATGCAGGGGCTCCAAAGACAACAGCAGGCTCTCGTGATGTTTCCAGCCACGGGGTGTGTAACTCGCTAGACATACATCCATTGGTCTTTGCATCTCTGCTCCAGATGGTCAGTACTTGCATGACTAGTAGAAATCCAGACTGTATACCACAGTTACTGGCATATACGGCGGGAGCTGAACACCCTATGGACCTGCTGTGACGATCCTCACTCTACGAATCCAGTACTAAAACAAATAGATAGGAATTCGGTAGCATTTGCCTAAAATAACAAGCATGAGAGGAAAAGAAGAGAGAGAGAAAGTAGGAGAGTAGGGAAGAATACTATCTAGGCGAGGGCTTCACCGCCTACCCATCTGGAGGTCGGTGAATGTGACGGGGCGGTTGATGCCTCAGGCATCAACAACCTCTGTATCTCGGAGATCTCCGTTGACGCCGGCGTCACACCTGCCCTCAAAGGGAATCAGGGATAATGCAGATAACCGTTGTAACTGCAACATCGATTTCAAAGAAACAAAAGAAAAAAGAAAGAAAGACATAAGTATGGGAGTGGTCACCAGGTGTCTGTTCAGTTGAATGGCTTCAATGTTTCATTGAGACAACTGATGCTCGGACAAAGGGAGAAACATATCCTTATCGTCAATGGCCACGGCTCCCACCTTACTAAACATGCAGAACTGCCTTTGTTCATAAGTATCTTGAAGCGTAGAAGGGCCTACCTAAGAGGCTACCTAATTAAGGAAAGAATCAAAAAGGGATTCAATCCGACTCTTTGATGCCCTACTACAGAGTGGTAGATACCTGGAGTATGCGGGTTACAGTTCATCAAGGTCCAGGAATAGTTCGGCAAGGTCTAAAAATTCTGTAACGGAAAAGTTCGGAGAGGTCTAAAACCATTAAAACTAACACTGGAGTATGTTGTAGTCAGGTGGAAGAACATTAATCCAGGGGGGCCACCCCCCTATCTTGGCATCACATGACGAAAAGTCACGTTACGGGTCTTCAAATTGACCAATCGGAACAGAGCTTAAAGACCAATCAGATTGCAGTACGGAGTAGTATATGCTCCGCTACTCCGTTACTCCGTTACTCCGCTACTCCGCTACTCCGCTACGCTCCGCAAATTAAAAGTAGTGGCTATTGCCTTATATGTCAAAACAAAGATCAAGGAACAGGTGATAATGATTTCTGGGATAGATAATTATAGACTCATCCAGTCTTTCTTTATCTCATCTTCTTTATGCCATGATGGAACTTGAGGTAACTTTCCTTTGTCTCCGAGGACCAGCAGGGCCACTAGATTTCTCGAAGAACATCCTTCTCTACTTACAGTGATCCTCGAAACATGAATATAAATAGACTCATGAATCCAACATAGAAGGCATCTTCTAGCATAACTCACCTTAACGCACACAAGATGGCTGACTTCAAATTTGAAGGACATGTACATGGACAATTAGTCCCCAGAGAATTGATGGTATCTGTTGCCCAACTGCTGGACACTAATAGCATCCCTAATGTTACATGGGGCAGTTTTGCCCTAGACGTATATGGAGTGGTGGGTCTTGTTAGTTCAGTAAGTTCTATTCCCTTGCAACCAGCTCTAACTATAACTAACTGATCACTGCTTAGGACTTTGCCTTCATCATCCCTGATGAACATATTGAGAAAGCACGGGAGGTTTTGCTAGCGGCTAATTTTTCCCCCTGCCCTCTAGGGGATGCTTGCCCCCGCCTCCACACAGACCTCATGCCAGCTCCTTATGCACACTTTAACATTGATCAGGAAGGCGACAGACCTATAGAGTGGCCCGCCCTAGAGCTGCACAAAAAGTCTAACCTACTATGGGCGACGCCAGATATCCCACTCGGGGCTCCTGCTCTGAATGATCCTAACTACATGTTGGTCACTGATGACCGTCTCGTGGAGTTTGATCCGGGAGCATTACTTGGACGAATGTCCTCCACCCACCACCCACTCAAAGTTCCCACAGTCGCGCGCTTCGCGGAGGCGGTGGCCTAC
Organism: Aspergillus cejpii; assembly: GCA_004769165.1. Lineage (NCBI taxonomy): Eukaryota > Fungi > Ascomycota > Eurotiomycetes > Eurotiales > Aspergillaceae > Aspergillus > Aspergillus cejpii. The sequence continues at coordinate 4,861,426 of SMSW01000001.1, read as the reverse complement.
TTATATTTTCGTGATAAAGCTTTCGGACCAAAATACTACAGCTCCGGTTGGTCCTATGACCTGGCCTTCATGGAATCATGCCCTCTCCTAGTGCTGGATGACCTTGAGCCTCGTGTTCGCCGCCACTACGAGCTCTGGCGGAACTATGACACTTTCCAACAGGTAATTCAGTATACTGCTAAAGTTGCAGCGGAAATGAAGGAGGCAAATGAATTTCCTTATTCACCCTTTCCCCCGGAAGAGACAGAGGAAAAGGAAGAACAGGAGAGTACCTGATGTGGAAGATGATTCTGGCTTTGATGTTTATTGTTATCTTTCAGCACTATATTATCATTCTTTCTTCTTAGACCATGCGTTGATGAAGCGGTCATATCATTGTTTTTCCAGTACGCTCATTACACTTGCTTTCCCTCTGAATATCCAACATGTCACTCTTTCTTATGTACTCCCATATATATTTGTTTCCATCTATATCATTTCAAGACATCACCTTATACTTAAAGGAGCCATATCAAGTCCTAAATGTGGTAATCTTACATATTTCTAAAGCTCCAGATTAATGGGTGTAGTGTGTACATGGTTATAGGAGGATCTGCTTTAGCAGAGACCTAATGCATCCTGCCGCTACTTCCTCTAACCGACCCCTATGCTAGTCTCCGGGGTCTCACTATAGTGAGACCCCGCCATCTCAATGCAAAGGGACATCTTCAACGTAAAATACTTTTTACTATGTAATCTCCATATAAATCGCAAGATGTGAAAATGCAGAAATACTCAACCATAATAAGAAGTATAGATAAGATCTCTTATATCTGACATAGTATTAGCTTTCTAAATAAGCCAGTACTATATTTTTATTTAGTTCCTATGGTGAGACCCCAGAGACGGTTACCCTTATCTACAGTCTGGTAGGGCTCCTGTCATAGCAAGCTACATTCTTCTACAGCGAGTTAGTGACTTAAAGAGTTAAAGACACAGCAAGTGATTACTGGAGCTTTTTTATTCAGATGAAACACACTTCATTGTCCTGCAGAGTGCTATTCGTAGACATCCCCTATAGCTTCCATAGCTTCTACTGCTTCTTCTGTATCTAGTCTCACTTTCATTCCACTGCATCATTAACAGGATGGAAAAACAAGATGGCAACCAGTACTTCAAATGGACATGATCTCCTATAAATGGCTTAATGGCCCCCCCAAAATCCAAATCCCTTCTTACTTATAGCTGTCTTGCAACAAGCAATTGATCTTTACTATACTAATACTATTTGTTATCTCATATCCTTTTTGCTCCAGCATTCATTATGAATACTATAGTTTGGAAAATCAAACTTGAAGAACTGAGAGAAGCAGCGCGTGCTGTGATTCTCGCCCTTCAAGAAATACCAGAGCTGGAAAATTGCAAAGTCGCTGTCATTGGGGGCTTTGCCGTGTTGAGTTATGTCGGACCATATCGGTTAACTAAAGTAGGTTTGCTCCAGACCCTTAGGGCGCCCTGCACAGGCTCACTGTTCTAGGACGTTGACATTCTGGTCTTCAATCCGGACAAGCCCATCGACAACCAATTCATCCGCGCCACATTGGCCCCCCCAGTCCCAGAGGAAGCCGAACCTGCCCCCCCAGTCCCAAAGGAAGCCGAACCGGCCCCCCCAGTCCCAAACCTGTTCAAAGAGATAGCACAACCATTATTTTACACTGGTAATCCACGAGGGCCAGTCCAAGTGGATATAATCCCGCAGTATCTGGTAGGTTTTGGTGAATCTTCATCTGATCCCCCCTCTTGCATCAGACCCGGGCTGATCAATCCACTGATAGCCACCATTCCTCCCCACCAACGCGATGACCCTGAAGGAGGTGGACCCAGATCATCTTCCACTTCTTGGACCGCTGGACTTGCTTGCATATAAAATCCACTGCTGCAGCATGCGGCCCCATAAGGAAAAGCGAAAGATCGATGCTGATGATGCATTGAAGTTGGTTAATATGATGCGCGGGCAGGGACTGATCTCTCTTGGGGAATCTCAAAAACAGGCCGTTCTGTTGGGCTTAGATGAAATGGTGTACTATTCTGAGTCGCCAAGAGAGTGGTGGGAAGAAGTTCTCCTTGGTTTGAGCGGCTGATTAATGTGTACTAAGATGCTGTTGTGGGAATGACTGGGCTTTTGGAGTTGGTGGTGTATTTCCTGTTTCATAGAGAGAATGTGTTAAATGACGCCTTTTTCCCTCGGTTATGGTATTTCAGTTATTACTCTTCTTTGACAGAATGTTACTGCATCGCTTTGGGCGAGAGTTGAAGACCCGTATGGACCTGCCCTCAAAAGTGAAATGCAGATAACCTATGTAACTGCAACATCCATTCAGTATCCGTACTCCATATAGATTTGACAAAAAAAGAAAGAAAAACATACAACAGCCGGGATTCGCTGGTGGTCACCCACCCAACTACTAACAGGCCGGCGTGTGGCTTAAGTACGGCTGAGCGGACGGGAAGCCCTGTTTTCCACACCCTGTGGTTGTATGTACCCGATATGAGCAAAGAGAGGAATATATAGATGTAGAGTGAAGATGGCCATTCCACAGCGACTTCTTGGCCAATGTGACGTTGAAGCCGTCATGTATGGCTCAGCATAGAATTCGCCTGGATGGCCGTATACAGAATTGATACATGCTAAAGGCTACGGGAAAACATGCTCTCGAATGAATGGATTAGTTAATGATCATGGTGGTGAGAAGGCCGGAGGAGTGTGTGCTGTGTGACTCTCCTAAATAGGAAAGCCCGTAGGCAGGGCAGCAGCCCTAAGGAGAAACTATCTCCCGGGGCCGCCTGACCTGGACCACCTCCTACAGCGTCAGACCCTCTTGATAATCTCATGCTGTGGAGTACCTACAAGCTCTAGGGCTCCGTAGAATCTCTTTGGATCAGCCTAGTCCTCCAGGGGATAGACACTACTACGCTTCAGCCCGTCCTCCATCGCTAGGACCATGAATGCTGCACAGGATGTGCCCATTGCCGTAGCCATAGACGCGTACAGATATGAGTCCTTACCAGCCTTGGGCGCTTGCTTGGTGATCAACGCTAGATGACCATTCCTCATCCCCACAGCGTGAACCAGCATCCCCCTGCCCGTCTCCTCAATCTTACCATGAGCCGCGTCCACCAGAAACCTCACCACCTCGCCCATCATGCACTCCCCCGTCTAGATCTGCTCGACCATCCCCCACAGAATGTACCACCAGGGAGTGAGCTTGCAGTTCACCTGCCCTAGGAGCTGGAATACTTCCTTGATCATGATGTCGCCGCCGCGGAACTATGCAGCTAACTCACTAAAGACGCCTCCCCATCCTGTGGACGCGTTGTTAATGAGATGGAATATGAAATCCACTGCTTCACGCATGCTCAGTGTGTTGCGGCGCACCACGCTGCTAATCCCGCGCGCAATGTTGTTATACGGCGCGGGCTGGAGACTGCCCAAGCATCAGATCTGAGAGGCGTTAGGGAAGAGACAAGGCAAAGTAATCAGTTCTAGATGCGCGGTCTTTGTAGTAGCAGCTCACCTGCATCACTAATTAGCGCGTATGTCATCTCCACCCACAACTCATGGATGGTCAGCTTGCCATTCACCCAGGTAAGACACAGTCCTGCAGTGATGTGCAGTAGGTGCTCTAGAACAGCCTTGCTGGCTTTCTCTTGTCCCTCTGCGATGCTCTAGCAGATGTTGATTAATTCAACCACATCCAGTTCCCCCACCACGTCCATTGCCATGACGTTCGACATGCCGGGCGATGCGCCACAGCCAATATAGCACGGTACACCAGCCTCTTAGGCCCGTTCATGCAGGGCTAGTGCTGCCTGTATGCTCTCTACATCATTGTCAAAGTCCAGGTACGGGACCTTGGTCTCTAGACATGCGGTGAGGACGGGCTCTGAGGTGCGCATGTATAGTCCCGCGCTGAGAACAACCAGTGCAGCGTCCTGGATGAGATCCAGCAGAGCGGGTTGGTCGAAGAGATCCAGCTTCTTGGTCGAGACGCGGGATGTAGGGATATCCAGCTTCAAGGCGATCGTCTCCAACACAGCCATGTTGATGTCGGTTAGGATCAAGGGGGCGTCGCTTGCTTTGGCGAACCGCTCAATGGCCAGGTGGCACATTTCGCCAGCGGCGCCGATGAAGATAATGGGTTTGGTTGTCATTTTTTAGATTTGAGGGGTGTAATGGTAACTCATAGGTTAAGTTGGTAAGTTATGGTCCATATCTAGATATATGGAGTTTATATAGAGAGTATCTACCTCACCGTACCATTGGTAAATTGGATATTGACCTGGAAAAGACCGCAGATCCGAGTAAGATCAGCTTTATCAAATTCAGACATTAACAGCGGATCCGAGGATCATTCTTGAGGACAGGGGTTGATACTTGATACTGTCTCTATTCGGGAGTCGCTAAGGTTTGATGACATCAGAAATGGATCACCCAACGCCACAGCACATATAACTTCTTTCCAACGGTCCAACCATTCATCCCCAAGACAGAATAATCATTTGAAATACAGAGTACTCCTTAAAATGTCCCAGCCTGCAGACAACAATACTACATACGGCCCTTACGAGGTCGATTCATCCACCGACTACGGCGTCCGCGGAACCAGAACAAGCGACGCAATCCCAGGCACGGAAAATGACACCTCCGGCGAGTATGACCATAGCTACGACTACGATTATGAAGCCCTTGGTCTCGGAGGCGGCGATTACACCAGAACCTCAGTCGATGGAAGCATGCATGACGGCGATCCTTGGGATATACTTGATAGGACTTGAGGATGGGAACTTTACCAACAGAAAGGATTATGGAAGAGACGACAGTTGATATAGGCGATGAGAGTAATTGAACAGTGCTTACTCTTGACTCCTCCATTCTCACCAGTAGACCCGACACAGTCCATTATCTTCTGACCAGACTCGGACCAGACCAGTCTCTATCTGCTGAAGTCAAGAGGGACAGAGGTATTAATAGGACAGCAGTGGACAGAAAGAACTGCACTGATGTTTATACTGATATTGACCTTCACTTGCTAAACCCATCCAGGATCTATACAGATGCCGTTTGTCCCCGTCAAATCCCGTAAGGCGTCCAAGTACAATCTGTTATTCTTCTGCTTGATACACACTAATACCATCCGACTCAATCAATGCCTAAAAATGCACGTCAATTCTCATCGACCGGGATCGAATCCAAAGGAACCGAGAGTCCAACCCGGTCAATCGTGCGAGTATACACGACTCCGCCGTTCACGCGGTCTTCATGGACGACGAGATCCTTCCGGTTGGTGTCAACGAGGAGCCGGATCAAGTCAGGACGCATATAGTGACCTCCCTGCGTGGTATTAGCTGATAGTTCAACATCAACTTCGAGGACACTTACAAAGTCAGCAAGAGACTTGGTCAGATGGCATTCATCCAGGTCGATCTAGAATTATCTGGTCAGTATGCGGATACCCCAGAGAGAACAACATACATCGACGAAGAGCAGTCCCTGGAAGTCCGTATCCGGATGGGGAACGAGATTCTGGCCATCCGGACCAAAGATCCGACCATGACCGTTGTAGATACGAGGATCCTCCAGCTCCTTTCCAGGAGGCGTGTTAAGCTTGATCCCTTCGGCGGTGATGGTCTGCCAGGGGGCGAGGGTGAACGTTCCCGTCTCGATGGCATACGCAGGGGTAACCAACTAACTCCGTTAGTATATACAAACAACAATTCAAGGAGAACAAACATCAGCATTCGCCTCGGCCACATTGGTAAACGGATCCGGATACTTGAGCGTCTCCTTGCCCGGGTAGAGCGGCCAGGCCGCGACATGGACCTGCTCACCCAAGGAGGCCGCATACGCCTTCATGAACGGGTTCATATTCTCCCAGCAATTGAGATGGCCGACGCGACCGATCTCAGTCTGGGTGACGGACTCGGTGGTGTCGCCGGTCCCGTCGCCAAAGACCAGACGCTCGACGTGGGTGGCGCGGATCTTGCGCCGGTGGTTGAGGATATCGCCCGCGGGGGAGATCAGGACCTGGGTGGTGTAGAGACTGGCCAGGTCGACCTCGGAGTAGCCCAGGGAGACGAAGATCTTGTTTGCGCGGGCGGCCTCGCGGATGCGGCGCATCTCATCCGAGTCGGACGGGAGGCTGTTCTCGCGGTACTTTTTCAGCAGCGGGAGGCTTTCCTGGTAGTTGACCTTCCAGGCCCAGTAGGGGTATCCGGGGATCCCTACGCTGTTAGCAGATGCTGATAAGTGACGGCAAGGGGTCTTACACAGCTCAGGGAAAGCAATGAGCTTGCATCCGGCTTTACCAGCCTCGTCGATCCAGTGGATAGTCCGACGGACGGATTCCTCGAGGTCGAACCAGCCGGGTTCAGCATTGACAGCTGCGGCTTTGTATTTCTTCAAGGTTGGGGCCATGGTGCTGACTTGTTGACTTGACTTGATTCTTGATTCTGTCTATGAACTGGATGGATGTCGCTTTATATACCTGAGACCGGAGTCTGCCATGTTTCATCCGGCATTCTATCATCATCACCGTCGTACGAGCAGGCACGGTCTTTGCGGTCTTTGGAATAAACCGAGTCACAGACTGTACTCCATACTGCAAGCACATAATCTCGGGATCTGATCTCAAGATGATGACATCGTACGATTCGGTTTCAGTAAGATGAATCAGACTGGTCTGGAGAGTGATACCGATCAAAAGACGGGGTTGCACAAGTGCACCCGGTGTATGCATTCAGATCCCGAGCAAAGGCCAGGATGCAGGAAGGATTACGGAGTATATCCACTAATACAGACCAATCTACACTTATCTCACTCTGCTCCGACCCAGCAGGGCACTTCCCTTGAGATAATACCCCAAGGCCACGGCAAGACCGGCAAAGCAGAGCAACGTATTGCTGACCGAGGTCTCCTCCTTCACGCGGCCGATATACGTTTCCTTCCGTTTCACCGTGGATTTCCCCGTGCCCTCTGCGATGTAATCATCCCAGTGGATACTGGATAGATCCTTCTGGTAGTCCAGCACGGTGCTGTGCCAGTTATTGGTGATGCGTCCGTCCTCGGTTTTGTACCAGCTGTTGCAGTTGGGATCGCCAAAACTGCTCGCTCTCAGAGCCGTCTGGACGCGATCGTTGAATTTCTCGATGGCCTCGGACTTAGGGCGCAGCGCCAGGGTCTTCCCGTTCGCCTGCGCCTGTATGATCTCCTTCAGCAGGGCACAGATATACCTCGACTGAGCTTCGATCATCAATATAATCGAGTTATGACCTAAACCCGTCAGTGGACATTCAACCCGAGACAAAAAACATACCCAGGTTAGTATTCGGCCCGTACAGCATAGCAAAGTTAGGCAGATCCTCCACAGTGACGCCGTAGTACGCCACAGCCCCATCCCTCCAGATATCCTCAATCGGACGACCACCTACCCCAGCAATCCGGATAGGATGCATGAACTCGACGGTACGGAACCCGGTCGCCGCAATGACAAGGTCAAACTCCTTCACGTCGCCATCAGCCGTCTGGATTCCTGACGGGGTCAAGCACGCGATCGGACGGGTCTCCAGATCGACATGCTCCAAGTTCAGCGCGGGATAGTAGTCATCGGACATGAGCACGCGCTTACATCCAGGGGAGTAATCCGGGGTGAGTTTGTCCCATAGCTCGGGTTTATCAGGTATCTGGGCGCGTATGGCGCCCGCACACGCTTTACGGATCTCATGTGCAAACCGCGAATCACCATCCGTGATAGCATCGTGGAAAGTCTCCCGGAAATCCATCATCATGGCCCGTTTCCGCCAGCGCAGCGGCGGGACATAAGTCAACAGCGCCTTCTGGATGGGCCCGACGCAGCGATCAAGCCGCGGGATGATCCAGTTCGGCGAGCGCTGGTAGACGGCGACATGGGCGGCGGATTTGGCAATCTCAGGGACGATCTGCGCGGCCGTGGCACCATTCCCGATCACCGCGATCCTCTTCCCGGCCCAGTCGTAGCTCCAGTCCCAGCGCGCCGAATGCATCAGTTTACCGCGGTAGTCGTCCAGGCCGGGGATGTCGGGCATGCGCGGGACGTTGAGCTGTCCAACGGCGGACACGAGGAAATCGGCGGTGATCTCGTACGAGTCGACAAACTGGCTATCCTTGCCTCCGGAGACGGAGACCTTGACCTTCCATTTGAGGTCGGAGTCATCCCATCGCGCCTCGTCCACGGCCGAGTTGAACCGGATGTACTTGTACAGCCCGTACTTCTGTGCCACGCCAACAAGATAGTCCTATCCTGTCAGCGACCAACCAACCCTATCTTCAAGAAATCACATACTAGAAGCTCCTCCTGACCGGGATACTCCCTCGTCCAGTCCGGTTTCTGTTCAAACGAGTAGCTGTACAGCGCACTCCAGACATCGCAGCAGGCCCCGGGGTATCTGTTATCATTCCAGGTTCCTCCCACCGCGCTACTCTTCTCCAGGATGACGAAGTTGTGGCATTTATCGCGCTTGACGAGGTCGATGGCCATGCATAGTCCTTATATCGGGTTAGAAACCGATCCGATCAAAAATCCATGGTACGAACCCGAGATGCCGGCCCCGATGATGACCACTGTCGACCGGGTGAAGTCCTGGTTCCCGACGTGCTTCCCGACTGAACTCATTGTGATGGATTGATTGACCTGCTTGTTGTCAATCTCTCTACGTACGTTTACCCCTTAATATCAGTCGTGGATTGAAGAACCCCGCACGAGTCCGGCAATCGATAGCCATATACCTCGGATGCTCAAACAACTTGGTATCCGGGATATCGCAGGCATAAATCATAACACTTCGCAACTCAACACAAATCTGGTTATGATATGCGGGGGATTAAGGTTATTCACTGATCGCCTGGCTGATTTGCTTGTGATATCTGCCGAGGTCAGAGGATTCAATATCATACGACCTTTTCCTATGATCTGCCGTTGTGAACATTGGCCTTGGCCTGTCTGAACCTATCTAGATGTGCTTGTTCCGTTCGGAATCAATCTCATGAGCGAATACCATATATTCAAGAAAGATATACATCACCCAAGCCCATGCTCAACCCAATCTCTGACCCAATCGATAATGCAGTCATCCAACGCTCAAAAGACATATTCCAAAGCATTACCTCTATCATCTATGCATTGTCGGCGCAAGAAAAGCTGATATTGGACGAGTCGTCATGGATAGCTTTGCCAGAGACATACAACCCCAGGCCACACTACGCGATCAGTTTCTGCTTAGGCCAGAGGAAGTTCAATCAAACATACCATAACAGCTCCGAGACCAACAATCCAAACGTTAATGATAGTCAAGAAGATCTTCCACGGAGACGAGAGCCATCTGTCCCTGTTGATGTGCAGCCAATACACGCCGGGAAGTCCATAACTGAACCAACTGGCGAAGAGAGAGCTCTATCGTGGATTAGTTTGCGAAGCAATATTCTGAGTGAAATAACCTACAATCAAGCTGAGGATATTGGTGAAAGACGGTATACCCTCCGCAATGATCCAGGCAATGATCCAGCAACTCAATCCGATGGCAACCCATGACCCAACCGCGAGGAGATCGCGCTTGTGCAAGCGACCTGACTTGCGGAAGATGCGAATATAGATATATTTCAATCCGATATGGCCGTTGACAACTCCAGCTCCGACAATCTAAAACAGGTCAGCCTGGAGCTGCAGACTTAAGAAGAATCACTCACAGTAGGAATGGCCATGCCATAAGCAACCTTCTTCAACAATGGACCAGCAGAACCCAGTGCAGGCGACATGACGTCGTCCCCAACATAGTAGTAAATGACGACGGCGGCGGTGATATACAGCACAATCTCGAAGAACTGCAGCATACAAAGCGACTTGGGAAACTCCGCAGGGTCCTCCATTTCGGCAATGAGACCGAAGAAAGCAACATGAGCACAGTATGCAAAAACGATGTTGACCACCCCAGTGAAGGACTGGGAGATGTCCGTCTCGGCCGTGACACTGATGTTGGATCCTCCCTTGTATTGGACTCCGACGCCGATCATGGTGATCATCACTGCAGAGAAGATACTCAGGAAGGCTACAGGTGTCAGTCTAGTCTCAGGGTCGGTGACAGGATGTCTTACATGCGACAGAAATATAGGTCATGTTCTTGATCGTCCGAGGCAAGGACAGCACCATGCAGATGACCATACCGACGATACTGAACACAATGGAGCACGAACCGTGATCGGTAATGGTGTTCATCATGACGGTAAAAGTGACAATATGACTTCCCATAATGAAGATCGAGAACAGTATCTGCCCGAGACCGAACAACTCACGACCGAACCGGCCCATAAGGATTTCTCCCGCGTCGGCTAGGTTGTGAATGTGCGGATATCGTTGCCGGAACTGACCCATGGTGTATCCGGTGTAGAGGGCAAGAAGACCCAGGACAACAATTAAGATGATAGCTCTGACATAATCAGCAAAGACTCGATATTGGGAATTGATTACTGACTGGATTAAGCCAAGGGCCTTCAAGGTGGCCGGCAAGGAGAGAACACCCAAAGAGACCGATTCAGCGATCATGACTGGGAGGTCAGATTCATCCTTCTTGACAGTTAATACTCAGGTGCTTACACAATCCACATTGCCTGGAGTCAAGTCAGTGACGATGCCATAGTAACCGGATACATACATACCACCACTTGAGGGTCTTGTACTTGACCTCTTCATTTTGTTCATTACCGAATGGATCGCTATAAGGGGTGATGTGGATTGGTTCCAAGTCGAACTCGTCCAGGGCCTTTTCCCGGTCTCTCCGCTTGTCTTCAGAATCCGGTGGTAAGGGAGTACCCTCCAACACCATTGTTGCTGGTGATATAGAAAGGAAAGTGTGAGAGACCTTTTCGAACAGAAGGGAGAGATAACGATGCTAGACTCCCACAGACCGAAGGGGTGTATTAAAGGTGGCAGTTGAAGAGGTTGTTAGCAGATCTAAGGTGGTTTGTAGCAATAAATTCCCACAAGTTCTATGCTGAGTCTAATGCTGAGTGTTGACCTGAGATTAGGAAACCGCAGCGTTGCAGAAGATAAGATACCCCGTACAGCCGTGGGATTTACTCATAATAGATTCGCAAAGATCAAGATGAACAATACTCAACAGAAGTAACGAGTACTGGGCAGGATTGACCTGCACCAGCCATGGCCACACATCACAACAGCTGCTTCTGCGAGGGAAGGTGTTACTGGTGTGGTTTACTAATTACTACTTTGGGAATTTTGGAGTATATTCCGTAATTGCCTATTTTGGCTAGTGCAGATCCTGCGCCTAAGCTTATTTACTATCCACCAATCATTATTTGGCAGTTTAAAAAGGGGCCCCACTCGAGTCGGCCATCTGCCGCTTATCTAGCAATTTGATTGGTCAGAAAAAGTTTACCCCACTTTTTAATAAATTATCCACTTCCATGAATTTTATGCATATTGCATAATGCTGCTGTGCCAATTCTAGGTCTAAGTTACTCCGTAGTAAGTTGATTGATGACAATGGAGTCAGTACCTAGCCACACAGAAGCAGGCGTGATTGTTGATGTTATTACTTCAGCTTTCTAGTATCTGATCTACAGCTCAATAGTCAATTCCTTCTTTTCCGTGGATAGACGGAGGATATCCGGAAAACATCCGGGACGGATCCGGTTCCGCCTCTATAAGAACTCAGCCAACTGCTTCTATCTCTTCCTCATAAACACAAAATCTCCATTACCCGTACTTGCAATGCCCAACGGAACACCCTATTTCCTCCCCGCCGAAAAAGCCCAAGGCCTGGCAAACTACCCACACGCCCGTCTGGTCCCGTCAACCCACCGCACCCTTTATGTCTCAGGCACTTCATCACGGCGCGGCGACGGCACCTGGGACGGCGTGACCGAGCATGCAGACGGTAGCTGGACGCTCGATATCAAAGAACAAACAGCCGCCGTGCTGCGCAACATCGAGAGTATCATCCGCGGCGCGACGGACGGGGCAGGCGGGCTGCAGAACCTCGTCGACGCGACCGTCTTCGTGATCGATCTACCGCGGAACTACAGCGGGATGAACGAGGAGTGGAACAAGGTGTGGCCGGACCGAGCGAAGGCGCCGGCCAGGACGACGATAGGGGTGAAGGAGTTGCCGAATCCGCGGTTGTTGGTGGAGATCAAGTGTACTGCTGTTGTTTAATGAGTATATATGAGTCTTATGGACAAGGAATATGCAATGTCCGCACATTCGTAAATACATCTCGACTATAGTCCCCTCCCTCCCTTCCAGTCCCCGACGCCTTCATCCCGCCAAACGGCGTCCCCAGTTCACGAACCAGCCAGCAATTCACCCACACCATGCCCGCATCCAATCTCTCCCCGACCCGCCGCATGCGCGCCCCGTCCTTGGTCAGGAGAATACCGGCCAGTCCGTACTGAGTGTCATTCGCGCGCGAGATCGCCTCGTCCTCGGTCTCAAACGAACTCACCGTGACGACCGGACCGAAGATTTCATCCTTCATGATCGGGCTGTCGTCGGGGACGGTCAGAATCGTGGGCTCGATCCAGTAGCCTCCTGTAGGTGTTTCGGGGGGCACCGAACCAAGCCGGAAGCTATCCGGATACTGTGTGGCGAGGGTAAGATAGGAGCGGATCTTGTGGTAGTGAGGCAGGGAGACGACAGCGCCGACGGTCTCCCGGAGGACGTAGTGCTGCTTGACATAGGCCACGAAGCGAGCCAGGAAAGCCTCGTAGATGGAATTTTGCACGTAGATCCGCGATCCACAAAGACAAATCTACACTGTTAGTCTTAGACCCAGACGTCAATCCCAGGGGAAATACCTCTCCCTGGTTCTCGAAAGCCGCGCGCGCTGCCGTCGCAACCGCCGCATCAAGATCAACATCCTCAAACACCAGCGTGGGATTCTTCCCCCCCAGCTCCAGCGAGACATGCTTCCCGATATCCTCGACGGTATCGCGACGGATCTGGATCCCCGTCGCCGTGCCCCCGGTGAACGACACGCCACGGACACGCGGATGCTTGACGAGCGCGGATCCAGTGGGATTTCCCGCCCCGTAGACCAGATTCAGCACACCGGGCGGGAGCTGCGCATCCAGCAGAACCCTCCCAAGCACTATCCTACGTTAACACCACCCATGACAACAAGATCCAACATACAATACGCCGAGACACTAGTCACCTCACTCGGTTTCGCAACAGCGGTACACCCAAACGCCAAACACGGAGCAATCTTCCACGTAAGCAGATACAGCGGCATATTCCACGGCGTGATGAGCGCAAACACACCAACCGGCGAGCGGTGCTCATACGCAAGGACATCATCATCCGTCCAACGGGCCGCGGTCCGCTGGTGCTGGATGTACGAGGCGAAGTAGCGGAAATTCGCAACGGCGCGGTCAATCTCCACGCGCGCGCGGGCGATGGTCTTACCCTGGTCGATACTCTCCCAGACGGCGAATAGCTCGCGGCGTTCTTCGATGAGAGCGGCGATGCGGGCGAGGTACTGGGCGCGTTTGAAGGGCGGGGTCTGGGACCATGCAGGGAATGCGGTTTCGGCGGCTCGTACGGCGGCGTTGATATCCTGGCTGGAGGAGTTGGGGACGCGGGCGAAGATCTGGCCGGATTTGGGGTTGTAGGTGTCTATCCAGGTGTCATTATGGGTGACATGTTCACCATTGATGAGGTTTTGCAGTTGGAAGGGTTGGAAGGTGGATGACTGGAGGTAGGATTCAGCTCCTTCAAGGGAGGAAAAGTTCCATAGTTGAGGCATTCTGTAGAGAAACCAGAGTGTTAGTAGGAGACAAACACAAAGTCAATAGAGAAGAATGTCTTCCTTATCCGGATGTGGATCCGTGGATGGAATACAAGTGGGTCTTTTTATTTTACAAATATTTCCTATTGGCTGGAATACCAGATGCTATTCCCCGCATTTTGAGTGGGGCCGGAAGCGGATACGGATATTAATCCGATATCCGTGCTTACATCATCACGCATCCGCAATACAACCACATTCTTTGCATCGTCGACTCTCCTCATCCTGCTGCCACTTCTCGATAATCGGTTTTAATTGCGTCGCTAGATCTGAGCAGTGAAACACCTCTTCTCGGATTATAGTCGGCGAGGGATGATTGCCCTTGGTGCAATACCATCGCAGTCGATCGCGCGACTCGGCCGGCCGTTGTCGCTCTATGACTAGACCGACGGTATCCTTGAATCGGACAGGGTTATGGGGTGTGTTTCCTAAACAAATTAATTTGGTCTACTCCGTACAGAAGAAGCAAGGACATACCAGGCAGGAGGAACATCTCGCCCTGTTTGATGGGGATGTCGCGGAAACTGTTATCCTCTATAACCCGGAGCAGCATGTCCCCCTTGACTTGGTAAAACCATTCCTGCTCATTAGCGATGCTCTGCTTGAGGTGTTGGACCTACTTCGGTTTCATTTACTACTGTCGTCAGCGCTTGGTCGTGGACGGTAGATTTCACATACCGTGATAGTCATTGCGTTCATTGGGCCCTCCAACCGCCATGACGATAAAGTCGTTGCCTTGGTACAGACAGTAGTTGTTTACTGGGGGACGCAGTTTGTCTTCATTTTCGGCCAACCACGTAGCAAAGGCGAGGGGATTCAAACTCATTGTACCTGCAACTATCGTGGATTACGAGATGGACTGACTCTTGTACTACATATTTATCATCGGCCGGATGCCACCCGGATGTTATCCGTCCACTCGGATGATCTCTTATATCCTTCCTCCTCCATTCAGAAAGACATCTTTAATCACAATCAATTCTATGGAAGATATCAAAATGGAGAGCTGCTGTCACCTCCTCCGCATCGACATGCACACCCATATTATGCCCCCCTCCTTCCCAGACCTCTCCTCCTACCCATGCAACACTCCACCTCCTTCATCCTCCTCATCAGACTCAGATTCAGAATCCAGTCATCCCTGGCTCACCCTCCGTCCGAATCTCAAGAATCCCGACCAACTCGACATGTACGTAGGCGACCGCTTCTTCCGCACCGTGGAGAAAAACTGCTACGACGTCGGCACGCGACTGTCCGAAATGGACGCAGCAGGCACAGACGTACAAGTACTCAGCACAATCCCGATCCTCTTCTTCTACGACCAGCCATCGGAGCCCGTGACGGTGCTCGCGCGGTATCTAAACGACCACATCGCGTCGGTCTGCCGACAACACCCGCGGCGATTCCTAGGCCTCGCAACCGTCCCGTTGCAGGACGTGCGCGCCGCCGTGGCGGAGCTACACCGCGCGAAGCACGAGCTCGGACTGCACGGGGTGGAAATCGGCACGACCGTCGACGGGACGACGCTAGATGATCCGGCGCTGCATCCCTTCTGGGCGGCCTGCGAGGAGCTCCGCATGCCGGTCTTCGTGCACCCGCTCGGGTACACGTTGCCGAAGGAGAATCCGCGGCGCTGGGCCAAGTACTGGAGCAGTTGGCTGATCGGGATGCCGTGCGAGACGGCGCTCGCGCTGCATCTGCTGATCTGCTCGGGGACATTATTAAAATTCCCCCGGCTGCGGCTCTGTTTTGCGCATGCCGGGGGCGCGTTCCCCACGCTGCTTGGACGCATCCAGCACGGGTACGATTGTCGGCCGGATCTGGTGGCCAGGGATGCCGGCGGCGTCACGCCGACGGAACACGCCACAGTGCGCAAGAACATCTGGATTGACAGCCTGACGCATGACGTGGAGCTGCTCGAGTACCTGGTCAAGAAGGTCGGGTCGCACCGCATGATCATGGGGAGTGATTATCCGTTTCCGCTGGGCGAGGTGCCCGAGGCTGGTAGGATGATTGCACGGGACGCGCGGTTGGAAGGGTTTCTATCATGGAGGCAGCGAGCAGAGATCCTGGCGGGGAATGCGTTGAGGTTCTTGGAGTTGGATAAGGATGAAGAGTGGAGGGGGTTGATGGAGGAGAGGTGGACGAGGTTTGAGAAGACGTATACCCAGTAGGTTTGTATTCTGCGACGAATGGATAGGACTGAGAATGAACCATATCTCGTCTTCTTTCTGTCTCGGTGGTTGTCTTCAATCTCTCTCGCATGAACTCCCACTCGGCCATAAGTGGACAACTCATTCATCGAGGAACAGATTCCCTTCAACATAGATAGATGCTCGCCATCACTAGACGCGCATCCCACTGCGAGTCACCATACTTTATACCGATATAGTCCTTTGGGTTGCGCTAGATGCCCTGATGGATGGTACACTGGTCCACGGAGGTCAGTTTTTTCACCGTCCTATATTTTTAGCTCTACACATCACTAATCCTCCTCGTAGAGCAGTTGTGTTTTCCTCCTGCTTAGTCATACACCAAGCTACACCCTGCAGAGGAGACCGCACCAGCATATTGAGTGATGAATATTCTGGTTCAGGTCAGCTTCAGGACGAATTCAGGAGAAGAGGTGACGAGGGAACAAAAATTCAACCAAACAGGTCAAAAAAATACATACAACAGCATTTGTATGACTTTGCTCACCCAGGGCCGCTCGTGGGCGTCTCGCCGCTTTACGCGGCTCTTCAGGGCCCTATTCAGGGACCTGAATAGTCTTCACCTGAAGGATCAAAATGTGCATTTGAGCACTTGCCCCTCTGTCGAGATGGCCTCTATATTTAATAAAAGGGAGGCACTGGGCTCTCGTCCTACCTTAGTTCTTCGCTTTGTTCTGCCTTCAAGCCGAAAACTGATACACCTGCGAGTGGCCATTATACGGTTATACCCATGAGCCGCCATGTTATCCGAAGGCTTCACGACGATCAACCTTGATCAGCATGATAATTCTGTGTTAAATCGATCCATCCTTGATCACACTGAAGAAGGGTATGACCGAATCCTTAGTTACTTTGATGAGTAAGGAAACCTCTATTTAAACGCTATACAAGCGACGACTAATTTTAGCCAGGTTTCTCGCAAAGCATCCAGGCGCTGTCTTTCCACCAGATATCCGAACCTACAAAGGCTTTATGGAGTTCTTGGATAGGAACCTGAATGGTCGCCTCAGCAAGGACAAGACACCAGTTCTGAGCACTCTTGATGGTTGGAGACGAAAGTTTGAGGCTGGCCTTATTTTGCGATGGAATTACCATACACCAGAGCATATTAGCACGACAATCAGAGAGGTTAGTAAACTTAGATTCTTTGAGAAGTGATAGCCTAACAGCTTTCCAGTGGCTTAAGAAGGATCTTAAGAAGATGATAAAGATTCCCAATCTTCAGATGTTGAAGGACGCGTTCTCTCGAAATGACCTCACAATTCTTAAGAAGCAGCTTTGGTGTCAAGACTACTTTGAATACCGCGGAAAATATCCAGAAAGGACTAGAGTGGAGCTCAGTGCCTCAATGCTCTTGTACTGCTTTACGTCAGCCAGGATAGGTGAGGTACATGAGTCTACAGCCCGTCAACGTCGAGCCCGTGAGGTTGAGGATCAAAATGCAGATCGAAACCTGAGGGCAGCTGTGATGGCAGCTTGTTACAAAGTATGTACGCCCTTAAAGGTTTCCCAACATGCTAATTTCACTATAACATTTCAATCTCACTATTGAGTGGGTTGACGGCGAAATTATGCTCATCCTTAACTATCATCAGGAGTACCTCAAGGGGTGCTGGTGTGACGGCGCTGAAGCGGAGATCTCCAGAATCCAGAGATCGTTGATGCCTCAGGCATCAACCACCACGTCACATTCACTTACCCCTTGCAGATGGAGCGGTGAGCTGCCATCTAGATAGATCTCTCCCCGCTGTTTCTCTCTTTCTCTTTCTTCTTCTTCTCTCCATGCTTGTTATTTTAGATGAATGCTACCGAATCCTATCTATTCATTTAGTATTGGAAACGATTGAGCGAGGATCGTCACAGCTGGAAGATGAACTAAACTAACCTCCCAATCCACGGCTTCTATGAGACATATGTAGAGAAAGTCCCAATTTTTCTTAACCTTCTAACATTTTTCCTACCTTTAGCATCAGCTGATTGAGCTTTTCGTGACTATGAATCAGTTGATAGGATCCTGGATGAAGTGGAGTTATTGAGCAGTACTCTCCAGGAAGGCGACCATAAATTTATCAAGATCATTCAGTTCACTCCTACCATACTAGATACGCCGGTATTCCGTCCACGGGATGAACAAGTTATCATGGATTCGACCGGCAGGGCCAGGGGAGCTGACGCTTTTGGTAAATCATTTGCTGCACTTGGTCACCGCGCTGGGTATCATGACAACGTCACTGTTCGAGCTTGTCGTTGATGGGCATTGATGGAAGCCGGTAAGTGCTTCCTTCTCTTTCAGCAGAAAGGCAGATACTAAGGCGCTTAATAGACAAGAATTACTCAGAAGCAGCCTGTATGAAGTTTTCTGGACACAGAAAGCGGGATACATTCGGAGCATCTTATGCTCATCCAGTTGTTGAGATTGATGGAGCCGCGTCATTCCTTGGGATTAAAAGCCGACGTGACCATATCGAGAACCACCGCAGCATGGGTGTGCGCCGTAACCCTCAGCTCTATCAATCCCTCCCAGCTAAAGCAGAACTCGAGTTCCAGAGCCGTGAGGATGTTGTTAAGCTTAATACTGAAATCCAATCTCTCAAGAAACAGATACAGTTAGCAGGGTTCGAGAGTGAGAATGCAAAGGTCATTTGGAAGCAGCAGCGCTGTCTTGAGACCCAACAACGCCGGCTCTACTTAGAGGAACTAGCCCGTGTACGACAAGACCAAACTCTTCAGCCAGGATTGCAATCTGGGAGTGTTGCAGAACAGACTCTCTTTCACTACGTGCGAAAAGTAATGCCGGAGCGTGACCTACTAGCTGAGATTCTCCCTACCGCGGTTGAACTGCGTAGCTCCACAGGCCGCATGGCACTCCGCGCTTTAGAGTTAATTTGCTCGCAAGAGTCTTCTGTATATTACCTTTCAAGCCTTGCTTCTGTTGACGGAAAGTGCATCTATGGGGACCCAATTGAGAAATATTATCCTCATCGGCAATGGTTGCATCTATACAGATGCTACGCAGAACGGCTTTCCCACATAGGTCCTGACAATTTTGCCGAATTTTATTTTAAGTGTGACATCTGGTACAATGATCCCAAGAAATGGTCCCAGCACTGTGAAGATCACCTTAGTAAGAGCCAAAACTTGCGTTGTTGTGACCTGATTATCTTCCGCAATGCACCAGTGAAGGCTGGCCTGTGTCTGTTCTGCCTAGGAGACAAGGTTTTGCCTTGCGAACGGATGACCCAATATCCCATAGCCAGTGATTGGTACAAGCATATTTAATCCCACCTCAGCTGCCAGGCGCTATCTGGACAACTCCACTGCCGCCATCCTGCCTGCCAGGAAGACTTTCAAAACTTAACAGATTTGGAATGCCACCTCCGAGATTTGCATTGTTGCAACCCTCCACGCGGGAAAGAGAGAGCCTTGGATTTGGCGGAAGTGGACAGTAGGGCGGGCAACTAGCCATCCCCAGTTATTTCAGGTTTGGTGGTGGATATCTTCAGTAAAATAGAAGCGCTACTGGTTTTGAGGACGGAATTTCTTACTACGCATTCCTAGTTCCTGAATCTATTTGCATTGCACTTGATTCCAAGAGCCTACTCCTTCCCATATCCGTCAACAGTCTCATGATCGAATAGTGTATGAAACGACAGTTCTAGAAGGTATACCTCTCGATGAGCGCTTCCACATGACAGATTGGCTCTTGTCTGGCCTTTGCCCTAGCTTGTCTAGTAGGTGTCTATTCGTATCCTTCGAATTTAGCAACATGCTGACGACGTTTAGATATTCGAGCTCATCTGTGGGGAGCCACTCTTCTGCTTAAGCACGTTCGGACTATCGACTAAGCAAATCGACGAGGAGCACAAGCAAATGGTAGAAGATATTGTTAAACCTGCACTTGACCAAGAGGCTGCGATATCCGAATTTGCAGCATACTTGGCATGCGCACACATGGTCGACTCGGTGACGATGTTCTGCCATTGGCTAGGCTACTCCGCCACTCCATGCTGGTCGAGCCAGAGCATCGGAAAGATGCGTTCGAGTTGCTCAGTGACCCGTGGTTTAAAGCTATTTGAACCAGATGGGCCAAAGCAGTCCACCACGCGAGAAGCATTTCTTATGTTGTTTTACGGGATATGTAGACCGTTTTGTGTGTCATGCCATAAGCAGATATTCATGATAATACCTTCATGGTTGGACCATCATATGAATTAAATCAACTTGGAAATCTTGGCTCAAAAAGCCTTTCTTAAGAGGGAGTCGTTCTTGTGAAGTTCCTCTTGTGAGGAAATTAGCCACGTGAGGTTTTTTAAGATCAAAACCCAGACAAGAGGCGACATATCATGTGAAACGGCTCATCGAGAGATATAACTTCTAGAACAGTCGTCTCATACCCAATTTGATCATAAGACATGTGTGTGGCACCCAGATTTCGATCGCAGCTGTCCAAACTCATACTGGGTCCACTCGCCAGGTGATCCGTAAGGTAATTGTGGCTGCGGAAATGCTTGGCAGGCACACCCCGCCACTGTTTCGACTCCAGAATCTGGCGCAGCTGTGGTCCCACTTCCTCCAGTGAATAATGGGCCAATGGAATTTCAATTTTCACCGCAGTTGGGAGAGGACTGCGGCGCTAAGCTTTCTTCAGCCTGGTCATGAGACCACAGCAACGTTCGATAAGAAACCGCGCATCCGCAAATGATGGTGCTTTTAGCAATGTTCTTTCCACAATCTTGTATCACATGGCGCAGCAGACCGGAAAGTTAAGGACGGAACTCCAATCGGTTATTAGTCGGTAACGAGGTTTGCTTCCAGATCGTGTAGAACCACACTTCACGGGAATGTGATCAGAGAGAGTTGCGAGAATTACCAACAGAATTGCTGGTGAGGCATTTATGCCATTGGATTTGTCTCTCCAAGGCGTAATCTCGCCGTCATCTAGGTAATCCAACTGCATACACGGCACACGGGACGGACATGATTAGCGCAGAAATGTGATGCAGGACGGGTGACCGCGGAAAGGGCGAGAGGAGTGGGGATAGGAGTAAGGCGCGATCAGCCTTGGGGCTTGTCGGAAGTTGCAGTATCAGCGTCTTGCTCCCTTGGGCGGGAAAGTCGAGAAGTGAATGCCGTAGAAGACCGACCGGAAAAGTGTAGCTCTCAGGTAAACTGGTTTCGCTATAGATTAAGAAGACAGAAAATGCACACTTTTATCTTCTGATTTGAATGGACTCACTGTATGCAAAAAAAGGAGACAAAATCAGCCCAACAACCGGTCAAGGCTGACAGGGGAAAGGCACTGGAAGTGGAGACGATGAGGAGAGGGCGCAGCCGCAATTTCCGACAAGAAAAAAAAAAGGGGGCGGTCATACGGACGGATGAAACGACGGTAGCCGACTGAGTGAGTGCAGAATATGCAAGAGGAGCTTGGGGGAAAAAAAGAAGTTGGGAGGGAGGAGGGTTAGAACAGCGAGAGGATGGTTCTTATATTCCTGGAGGACGAGCGGGGTGATTACAAGACGGCGTATCGGGCGACCATACCAAAAACAGTAAAACTAACCACGAAAGGGAATTCACAGGTCCTCGCATTACATCAGCTATTTCGCTAGTTATGCGCGACCGGTGTGCCTCATCAAAACTTGATCTGTACCCCAACTGACTTTGTCTCAACACCACGACCGAACCTATCGCTGGACTGCTTCTAAATTTCGCTCAGCTACATTTAAGTGGTGTCGGAACCTACCGTTAAAATTTCAAGTCCGTAGCTGGCCGGGGTCTATTGGTCTTCAGCCTCTAAATACAAAGGAACTGTGGCCGTCCGGCCATCTGCTCAGCGTTCACACCCTAAAGGAATCCAGTCTCTGGGAGAGAGCGTACCAGAATGTTGAAGATTCACTCAACAGGTTGGTCGAGTTCGAAGTCCTCGTAGTGTTTGAGCTTTGAAGTGTAATGATCCTTTGGTTGATTTGGTCGGTATCCTGCTGAATTTTCTGCAGGATTCCCCCAATCGCGTCACCCCGTTGGGCGTTGGTGGCGGTTTGTAAGACATGTTTGATAAAATCGACGACATATTGGTCCATTTCAGTGATTTTGTTTTCGTGTTTGAGGCGCTCAAGCACCTCCTTGCTTCGCTTCTCCAGGTCTTCCATGGCCGTGTCACGGAAACGTGGCCTCTCCGGACAGGCCAAGACCTCTGAGTCTGGAGGTATTATCTCCTTGCCAGCCATCCCCTTCGCTCAACACCAATAAAAATGGTGTCGGTCGATAGAGAATGACGTAGTAAGTAATTTCGAGTCAAAGGTATCCAACGAAGACAGATTGAATCGTCCGAACAGCTGGAACAAGTGGCGATCTCGAGTTCTGGCGTATATTTTCAGCTTCAAGCAATCTACAGCAGCGACAAACGCTTGTCGAGAAAGCAAAGGACCCAAGGCATAAAGGTATTGTAGAATAATCAAAACTAATAGCGCTTTGTACAAGAGACCTCATGCAAGCTTAAGCCTTTTGGAAGGGGAAACATAGGATGTGGGGTGATGAGTAGCAGGATGCCCTGGGAGAATTTGCGCAATTCTGTTGCGTCCTTTGTCAAGAGCGGCCTGCAGGGCGCTTCCGTAGAAGCCACCCTGGGTGTTGACATCAGCTCCGTGCTCGAGCAGTAGCTGCACGACCTTATCGTGTCCTTTAGAACAAGCGGCCTGCAGGGCGCTTCCGTATTTTCCACCCTGGGCATTGACATCGGCTTCGTGCTCGAGCAGTAGCTGCACAACCTTATCATATCCGTTAGAACAAGCGGCCTGGAGGGCACTTCCGTATTCTCCACCCTGGGCGTTGACATCAGCTCCGTGATCTAGCAGTGCTTGCACGACCTTATAGTGTCCTTCAGAACAAGCAGCCTGGAGGGCGTTTCCATATTTTCCACCCTGGGCGTTGACATCGGCTCCGTGATCTAGCAGTGCTTGCATGACCTTATAGTGTCCTTCAGAACAAGCGGCCTGGAGGGCATTTCTGTATTCTCCACCCTGGGCGTTGACATCAGCTCCGTGATCTAGCAGTGCTTGCATGACCTTATAGTATCCTTCAGAACAAGCGGCCTGGAGGGCGCTTCCGTATTCTCCATCCTGGGTGTTGACATCAGCTCCGTGCTTGAGCAGTAGCTGCACAACCTTATCGTTTCCTTCAGAACAAGCGGCCTGGAGGGCACTTCCGTATCCTCCACCCTGGGCATTGACATCGGCTCCGTGATCTAGCAGTGCTTGCACGACTTTATCATTTCCTTCAGAACAAGCGGCCTGGAGGGCACTTCCGTATCCTCCACCCTGGGCGTTGACGTCAGCTCCGTGATATAGCAATAGCTGCACGACCTTATCGTGTCCGTTAGAACAAGCGGCCTGGAGAGCGTTTCCGTATTTTCCACCTTGGGCGTTGACATCAGCTCCGTCATCCAGCAGTGCCCCCACGACCTTTTCGTGTCCATTCAACGATGCCAATACGACGGCATAGATTCTTTTGTCATCAGGCATATTAACATCCCTTATAGTAACGCTAAGCAGAAATTGAACCTCCTGCTCATGGCCGTTAAAGGCTGCTAGATGCAGTGCTTCCATTGTAGGCAGTGTCTCATAAGGCATGGCTGCCTTCCAAAAGATAGGAAACCACAGTGAGAATAGCTTTCCATTCATGTCGTATAATCGATGCACTCGGTCGACCGCCTCTTGGTCCGAAGCCCAATCCATTTTCCTTACGTGATCAGGCCAATGTACTGCTGAATAGTCCAAGAAAGGTCTGTTATCATCACGCACTAGATCCTCCATTAACAAGTATCGCAAACAAATTCGAGCCATCTGGTTCTCAGCATCACTCAGTCTTAATGAGTATGCGAAACCGACATTGTTCAAACTGTTCTTGGCGATAAGAAATTCTCTTGCAGTCTGGTGGATGAGATAGATCTTGGAGTTATTGATAAAGACAAAAAGCCCACATAGACGACGGAGCTTCTTGTCTATCAGCAATGAATCAAGTCCAGCTTCCGCTGCAGTTCGTGATTGAGGAGAGACGGCTATACCTAGCGCCATGGCCATTTCCACTGTTGTCAAAGGACGGCGTGCAGCAACAATAATCCGCAAGACCTTCCTTACAATATCCAATTGACTAGAAGGGACTCGACTAAGAATCCTTTCGTATGCCTCATTGACTGAAGGAGGAATCATTCGGATTGATTCATTGGCAGGCCGAAGGCTATCCTCGAACATAGATCGAATATCATCCATGGCTAGATGTAGCCATAAATACGTGCGGTGTTCCATTTGAAGAAGCTGTTGCTCAAGTCGCTGCGTCACATCATATGACAGTCGTGCAGTCTCGGCTAGCTCTTTGACTCTTATTTTCACAACAATATCGATTTCCTCATGGATTTGGTCATTATCTTCCTCTCCCTTCAGATGTAGATGCGGGAAAGCATTTGTCATCGCTCTGAACCGATTCTGGATATGGTCGTAGGGGCGACTGGTCACTAAGAATTTTAAGCAGGCATCTTTTGCTGATGAAGATGGCTGGCGGTAAAAGGATTGGAGCTTGTCAATTAGTCGATTCTGGTCAATGTCACGGCATTCATCAAGCGCATCAAGTATACAGATCGTCTTGCATGATGCTTCAGCTGATGTGGCCTTTACAAAGATCTGCCAAAGCTCCTCAACCTCCTGTCGGAGCTTCTCCCCATTCTTTTCCCAGGGCGGCATAGCATGACGCAATAGACCAGGCCGCTGGCTGAAGAGCTGGTGAAGAACTGAGCACATTGCTGTAGTAAGATGGTTCTGTTCTTCATTGTCCTTGAAGAAAAAGTAACATACTGTCACTGCTTGGCTAGGAGCTTCCAAGTAGTCATCGATAATCGACCTGGCTAGGACAGACTTCCCGCACCCTGGATCAGCTGACACCCAGAGGAGATCGTGACAAGTGCTCTCCGTCCAACGAATGTATTCAGGGCTCTGCAGAGCCCATAGACAGGTTCCTTCAACTCTTCTCGGATTGATGTTCTTTTGCTCTGTGTAGTTGGCCACCTTGAAAGTTTGATGACAACTTTGTTGCTTTCCTGTCAAGACAATTTCAATATGCTCACGATGGTGCTGCTCTTGTTGACTTTTAATTCCATCTAAACGCTGATTGGTGCCTCGGATTTCTTCTTTCAATTCCGCTATATAATAATCACGTTAGCCTATGGCGCTCCTTGATATCTGAAGTTAAAAGACACTGTCCTTACTACACACATCCACCACCAGGCGCTCTTGTGAAACATGGCCCTTGGGAATGTATCCCAGCAGCTCCTTTGTATATGAAGCTGCTGCTAAGGCCGCGTATCCTTGCCACTGCTTATTCTTATGTGAATCGGCATAATCGCAAACACCGCGGATGATTATGCAGGGAAAGTCCAACATCAAACCGGCTGCCTCCATCTCAAGGCATAACGCTCCAGTCTTCGACCTCAGCTGCTCTCTTGTTTCCCCATGTTTGATAACAGAATTTCCAGACGCGATGATACCATAGTGGGGTTGCGGATTACTATCCTCGCGTTCACTTCTTGTCTCCTCCCATCCTGCTGGACACCCATCGCAGCTACTCGCATTCGCGGGATGATCGTGCTTTGCCTGGAACAGTCGATCACACTGTGCAGCAGGTCGGCCGAAGTTTTTCCGAGTTCGTGTGGTTCTTCCAATCGCGCCTTGGAGATATTCCGGGTACCAGGGCTTGTCCCTGAACTCGGCAGCTCTCATAGTGCTGACTGCGGTCAACAGTGCCCTCGGGGGACTGTTCAACGAGCCGGTTCGCTCGAATCCGCCCCCTGCAACAACTTCCCCCATATCATATTGAATCACCCCACCACAAGTGCCCTGGGGGTAGCTAATCACGACATCGCCAAGGCGAATATCATGAGCAGCCGACGGGATTCCGCCCCCAATACCGACCATCAAGCCGATTCGAAGTGACTTGGAGAAAGTGCGGATCATATTGTTTGCGACAGTAGTGGCTGAGGTAGTTCCATATTGCCCTCCGGGAAGGCAGGCGATCACGACGTGGTGTTTGCAGATTCGGCCCAATGTGTAGGTATTTGTGTCCGCTGCATCTTGCTCCTCGAGAATCCCAAAATCCTCGTCCAGCATCTCAGCGGCAGCAGCGGCCTCAATCGGGAGAGCGCAGATCCACCCAATCTGGAAAGCATCCAGTGGAGGGCGGGACATGTGGAAGGCCTAGCGTGGTTTGTTGGAACAAAGGTTCAGTAATAACGAGTGTTAGACAACGCTGAATATGGTCAGAAAGGTTGATGAGCTCTGTCTCCAGAAGAGAGGAGCCTCATGGCATGGCAGGCGGGAGCAGCTCGTCGCCAGCGCAGCCCCTCCCCCAGCTGAAAGACAGCGCAGCAACGCGGCAAGAGACAATTTGCCATTGGCGAAAGGCGCCAGTGTCACATGTCTATCATGTGACGAGAGGATAGACTGATAGTTACTAGCTCCCTCCGTAGCTTAGCTAGAAGACATCACGATCCATCACACCAAGATTCTTCTTTCTTCTTCTACGTAAGGTAGAGCGACCTTACAGTCAGCCCGCAGGTCAGGTGTATCGCATGTGATTGAACTAAAGTGCCTGCCCAACCGAGATAGGTCACATGGCAGATGGAACCACTGTCCACAACGTTGCTTTATGCAGGGCCAGTCGAAGAAATCCTAATGTGTTTCTTAGGTTCGAAGCCTTGCGATTTATATCAACGCGAGTCCGCAGCGCCGAGAGTCATTCTACAACTTGCAAACGAAGGAGCTGAAACTTGTGCCAATCCAGGATGTTGCTACTCGATGGAGCTCCACGTTCTTAATGCTCGTACGCGCAAAGAAACTCCAGCAGGCCTTCGATGCTTTCTGCTCTCAGTACGACCAAGAGCACTTTTCCTTGAGTCAGGAGCAGTGGCGGCAAATGGACTATCTTATCTGCATTCTTCAGCCTTTTCACCGATTCACAACCCTTCTCTCAAAGTCCAAGGATGTCACTATCCATCAGGTCTTTAAGGTCTACAATAAGCTGTTTGACCACCTAGAAAAGTCGATTAGACAGCTTCGACGGAAGAGAGTTGCGTGGAAGCAGGTGATGCTTGTATCTCTCGAAGCGGCAAAGAACAAGCTCTCAATCTACTACCGAGACACTGACAACATGGATGGTGATCTCTACGCCATTGGCACCATCCTTTCTCCACAGGATAAACTTCAGTTCTTCTCAACGGCAGACTGGGACCCAGAGGAAGGCGGAATTGATTACCGAGCAACCTATCGCCAGAGCCTTGAGTCCTCTCTCAAGAAGTACTCGGAGAATCTTGCCCAGGGGCAGCAGATATTGGGTGCTCCTCTGGTGAGTATGGCAGCAGATGAATTTGATTTAGCCTGTGTTCGAGACAAGTCGCAGCAATCTCAGATTCCACAGCCAGTTCAGTCAGACGAGCTTACAAGGTATCTTGATAGCAGTGAGTGTCTCTTGGTCTCGATGGAAATAATGACTGATTTCTCTTTCAGACACAGTCCCAAATGCCCAGCCTTGAACCTGGTGGAAACATCACCAAGATGAATTCCCTCGAATGGCAAGGCTTGCATGAGATGTTCTTTCTATTCCCGCTAGTGGTGCAGGAGTAGAGCGGCTTTTCAACTCTGCCCGAGATATCTGTCATTATCGTCGAGGCTCTCTACAGCCTCAAACGATTTCGGACCTTATGATGTATATGTGTACATCACGGTTCGAGATTCATGAAGAAGAGCGAATAATGCTCTCTGAATATCTTTCAGCTCAGGAGATACAGGCTACAAAGGAAGAGAGAACACAGTAACAAATCACTATTGATCCAATTAGTGATGATGAAGAGGATGAAGGGCCTTCTACCGAGCTCCAAGTAACTTCACAGCTCTGAGCAACTTCGCATGGTCCATCTGCAAAAGCACTTGGCAAAAGACGCCTAAGGAATATAGCTAAGGATGCAGAAAGTGATCAGGAGGATGATAGTAAAGTGACGTCCCTGCCAGAGATACAGCACTGAGTGTCAGGTAGAGTTCGCAAGCGTTCAAGGTTGCTTGATGGATATGAGAAGTAGAACATGCAGTTTAGTTCGTTTAATTCATCTGTTTAATTCATTTTGATTCAGTGCTTTCAGGGTGATTAAAGCTAACTAATTACTAAGTAGACCTACAAATGCTGTATGACTGTAAGTGAAATACTCAAAAATACCGCCAAAATCTACACAATTTATGCACCTCATGACCTGCTAATGTTTGCATTGTTTTACGACCCTGAGGGGAGGGTCGTGGCCCTGAGGGTCGGGTCCCAGCATCAACGACCCTCCCCTCCTAGAGGGTCAGGGTCAGGACTCACGACCCAGGAACCTCCGTGGTCCGGGTCGCGGTCCGGGTCGTCAGGGTGACCCGCGGGTCGTGGCGAGGTCTAAAATCAGCGAGGAGATCAGGCGCGTGCTGGCCACGCACCAGACAGTACACGAGCGCAATGTCAGCCTGGTTAGCAGTGACGGCTGGCAGACCGTCTGGCTGCGGACATGCTACGACCCGGATCTCGCGAGCAAATACGAAGAGATGAAACAGAGTTCTGGTGTGCCTGAATCAGGCGTCCCAGAGGACAAGATCCTGGACGACCCCGCCCGCTACAATTTCGACGACGGCAGCGAGGACTCATGGCGTCAGGTGTTAGTCCGCGTTCCTGGCATCACGGACTTCGGTGGCATTATTGACATGGATGGCGACAGGAGTAATATGCAGTACAGGAGTGGGCAGAACAGTGAGTACATGGTGCGCCATGCCAAGGAAAGCGAGGAAGAGTGGCAAGACGTCATTCGAGCGCAGTTGAAATTCCAGGCTGGTCTTTTTCTGTTGGACCGAGAGGTCATTGAGTCTGGATTGATTAAAATCCTCTGGCTTGATGAGCATGGGAATATCGCCTGGGATAACCGGCTGGACCCCTTTACCTCCGACTTGGAGGAGTTAGCAGGAGCGCTCCTCAACGAATGAATGAATGAATGATGTTTATTACGCCCGGAGGAACTAACCCTATAGGGCACTAATGCGTTTATTACATAATCAATTTCTCTCAGATCCGACCTGAACTCGCGATAGCCCATATTTTGTTCTTGTAACGTGTCTGCTTGGTGTTTGGATTCTTCGGATGGTGTTTTTAGGGGTTCCCTGTGTGTTGGCTAGTAGATGATCTTAAAGGTTATCTTCTCCAAGTGTGCGGTGTCCTATCTTCAGCGGCCGCAGCAAGATCTACCTGAGAAGGGAAAAAAGGGGGTGGATTTCTTCATATTTCACTGCGTTGATGGCGGTTCGGATTCGGATTCGGGTTCCAATCGTCCTGTTGCCATTGCGTACTTGATTACTGCCTGGACAGCCTTCATATCTGGTTGCCATTGATCGGAATCTGAGCGTGATTTTCCACCAAGAAAGAAGGAAAGATTTCCTCGTCTTGACTCTGTGCATTGGTTCATGCCTTCTCTCATGGCTGTCCATTGCGTGCAGCGGAATAAAAAGTGTTCCACTGTCTCGCTTGCTTGGCCGCAGGCACACAGGTCAGAGTCTACCGCTCCTATCTTATTCAGATAGCTGTTGAGCCTTGACATTCCTGTCCGAAGTTGGACCAGGGTTTTTGCTTCTTTCCGATTTAATCTGTCATAAAGGTCTTTAACATGCTTTCCTGGGAGCGCCATGTCAATAGCTTTTGAGTATTTTCCTATGCCCTCTGGGAGAGTCCAGTCCTGATGTGTTGTATCCATGGCAAGTCTGATAGCCGTTGCTTTGGCTTGGAATGGCTGCTTTTCTGGTTGACATCCTATTCTTGTTGATCTCTGTGCTTCCATTTTTGCTCTTTGTTTCCAGTCCATATCCATTTGTGCTGGGACCCAGATTGCGTTAACCGCATTTTCTCGTTGCTGTAAGCGCTGAACGAGTGAGTATATCCGCTGGATGGTCGCTTGGCCAGATTGTTGGCGGGGTTGACTGATTGCTGCCAGTGCGGATCTGTTACTACTAAGGATAGATATCCACCTATGGTTTGTCTCAGGTGGGATATGTTCCAGGGCAGTTGCAATCGCTTGTAATTCCGCTGTGTACGGATTCTGCTCTGTCCTTTTGCCTAGCGTGGTAGAGTAGCTAGACATGTTGTTTCCGCTGTTGTCTGCTTGGGTGTCTCTTATACAGCCTCCCACACCCACGATTCCTGATCTGGCAGATGTGCTTGTAGCAATTAGGATGCCTACTGCCTTGCTGGCGAGTTCACTAGCTTTTTCCCCATCTTTTTCACATATCATTTGGATCCGTGCTGTCCATGGTGGTGTTATGAATGCTTGGATAGTTTCTATCCGCTCAGTTATTGTTGCTGTTGCTTCTAGAGCTCGAGACATCCTCTGTAGCGGAGATTTGAATCTTTGGGTCATGGTTGTCCTTAATTTGACCAGTGGGTTTGCTTTGGGAAGAGTCTGGATATCGATCCATAGCTTCGTAGCCTTTTGTGAATGACGGTAGTAGAAAGGTTGAATGCCTGCTTCTGCTTCAGTCACTGCGGTTGCGACTGTCTGAAAGGCTCCTGTAACTGCAATAGCCCCTTGTTTCTGCATTCTGTTCAAATACTGTGTTCCTTTTGCTCCACAGGCATGCATCCAGACATTAGAGGCATAATCTGCCACTGGTGCAACTGTTGCCATGAATAATTGTCTTGCCGTCCGTGGGGATATCATTTTTAGCCTTCTCAGCGCCATTGCTGCTGCGAGTCCTTTGGTGGCAGCATTGGCAATGTGTTCCTTGAAGCGTAGTTAGGAGTCCAGTACTACCCCTAGGATCTTTGCACTGTCCTTTGGCTCAACTCTTTCTCCTTTGATTGTGAATGGCATGCTGCTCGATCGATCTGTGTTCCGGGTGAAGTGCACGATAGCTGTCTTTTCCCCTTCAAATGTAGCTCCACTACGCTTTCCCCAATCTAGGGCCCTGTTGATCACTGCTTCAATACCAGCCCGGTTCGCTTCAGCTGAATGACCTGTTACCCAGGCTGTGTAGTCATCCACAAATGCAATTGATCCCCCTGCTGCGCTTATCTTGTGTTGAACTAGATCCGCATTAAAGAAGAGAAACAGTATTGGGGATAGTGGTGACCCTTGCGGTAACCCTGCTTGCGGTAATTCCTGCTGCTCGCTTGTGAACCCATTAACCGTAATGGTTGCTGTGCGCTTGGAACAAAAGGCATTGATCCATCGTACCACAATGTCAGGTATCCCTCTTGCCTTAAGCCTCTGCAGCAATCTCTCTTTAAAGACTCCGTTATATGCCCCTTTGACATCAAAGCTGACTAGGCTAAGAACCTTCCTATTTCTCCAAGCTTTGTAGATTTCTTCCTGAAGTAGTAGAAGTGCTTGTTCTGCTGAGCGCCTCTTCCTTGCTCCGAAGTGGTTAGTAGGCAGCAGGCCGAACTCTTCGACAGTGTATGATATTCTTTCTGCAATGACCGCTTCCAGTATTTTGCCTAGTGTGGAGAGCAATGATATAGGTCTCCATGCTTTGGCTAGTGAGTAGTTATCTTTTGCTGGCTTCTTAAGCGGTATAATCTTAGCATTCCTCCATTGGGAAGGGAGGTCGCTATCTTGAAGTGATGTCTGAAAGATAAGGAACACTCTTTCTTTGACCACTGGCCAGAGCTGCCTCCACACCATTGCTGGAAGGCCGTCCTCTCCAGGTGCTTTCCATGGCTTCGCTTCAAAGACTTTCCGTTCAATCTCCTCCATGGTTAACTTAGGCATGTGTACTGGTTCCCTTTGTGGCTTGATCCCCTCATCTTCAATCATTGCTGGTAGAGGTGGGAAGAATGTGGCAAGCAGCTCCTCCGCCTGTTCCATTTTATCTTTGGTAGAAGAGCCATCTGACTTTATTAATGGCGGTATCTTGTCGCTGACTGAGCTGCCCCCTGGTTTTAGATATCTAGTGGCTTGCCATATATTAGTATCATCAGCAAGGAAGTCCTCCCAGTGAGCTTTCTTCTGTTTTCGGATTGTGTCATGATACTCCTTTGCTGCTTCTCGTGCTCATTGTTCAAGCTCAGGGACTGCACGTCCTGCTCTACGCCGCGACCTGGCCTGGTTTCTCCAGTATGTGTATGTACGGCGAAGCTGCGTCAGATCTGTTGTCCACCATCGTTTAGCATATGGTGAAGGCTTTGCCTTTGGTGTAAGTTTCAAGACTGCCTCCATGACCACTGTCATAAGGCGATCTGTTTGCAGCTGGACTGAGCCCGCCAAAGGAACTGCTTGCAAGCTTGTAGCGACTCTAGCTCTGATTTCAGCCCATGGCGCGTTCTTCCAGAGCAGTCTCTCACTAGCAGGTCAATCTGGAACTGAAATATCGAACTCTGTTTCAATCGCTTGATGATCTGATCCATGGTTTGTATAGTGTATACCACATCTAACCATCTCTTCTGCCAGTTCTGTTGATGCTAATACTAAGTCGATTATTGTTTCCATATCCCCTAATTGCCATGTCTTTATGCCTCTCGGTAGAAGACTATGGAGAGAGTGCTCAGTCATGTAGTCAACTAAAGCATCTGCCTCCCCCTGTCTCACAGGAGATATTTGATCTCCACCCCAGAGTTGATCATGCCGGTTAAAGTCTCCCATAATTAAAACGTCTGTTCGTATTCCGTCTCTTCCCCGTATATCTACTACTAGGCCATGCAATAGCCTAATCGTAGATGTCAGTGCTTCCTCGTTATTCCCCTCCACATAGACCGAGACCACTAACACTGCCCGGCCTGGCAGTTGTAGTATCACGGCTGTCAGATCTGGTGACGCCACCGGGATCTGTTCTGCCTCGATGTTGCTCCGAACCCATAGCATGCTCCGGATTGGCCATCTTCCATCTCGTCTTTCTGTAGGTATCATCTTTGTCCAGTAGCTGTGTCCCATCAGGCTTGTCACAATCGTGTTCTCAATCATCCGCGCATGTGGCTCGGATATTGCTATCACTCCGTAATCTCTGATTTTGTTATCATTCATCAAGCTTTGTTGTATCATGTCCCTTTTGCCCACATTGAGTTGTAGTACGCGAAGTGATTTATGCATGAGATTGCATGAGGCGCACTCGACAGTTTTTGCTAAATGACTCATGGGGTCCTCCACAAGGAACGCACTTTAAGACTACCGCTTGGCAAGTGCTGTGATGGTGTCCTTTATCTGCACATTTAGCGCATGTCTGGGTCTTCTTGCAGGAGAAGGCCTTATGCCCCATCTCTTGGCAGTTATAACATTGAGCGGGTCCTGCTTGTGGTTTAAAGACCTGAGTATATGCGGATTCTCCTGCTATATCAAAGTAGTTGCCTTCTATCAGACGTCTGGCGTCCGTTGCTTTGGTGATGTATACCACCATGGATCCATATGCTTTGTTGGAGTCTTTTTTGCTAAGCCAGGAGATCTTAGCAATGCTAACATTATTCTCTTTCCCTAGGACTTCAGCTGCTCCTGATAGAATGTTCCCATCCGCATCTAAGACTGCTGTCCGGTTTGCATTGTCGATTTTAACTGGGTATAGCTGGTCTCGTAGGACTCTCATTCCTGGTATATCGATCTTTTGGGCAGCTTCTTTGACCCGCTGGATCTCATCTTCATGTCTGCAAATAACTTTGACTCGGTCGGCATTTTTGGGGTCCTTAATCATTGCTGCACAGCGCCAATTTTTTGTTTCCTCATTTCCTCGCATCTCTTTCTCGATCTGTTGTCTGATGCTAGCTATCTGGGCTTTTACTTTGTCTCCCTCTCTAACACGAGACGTGTCGATTGTGCAGAATAGCGTACTAGCCACTGTAGGAGAGGCTAGGGCGACTAATGGTGTATCTTGTTGATGACCGGATTGTCTATCAACTATAGCCGCGTACGTTGCCTTGGCTGGAGTACTCGTGATAGTGTCCAGCTGCTCCCGGAGTTGCTTGCATTCTTCCATAGATTAGCTTTGGATTGCTTCCACTTGGGTCTGCAGTGCTTGAATTGTACTGCTCTGTTCCCGGATCATTTCAGACTGCTCCTTGATCATCTTCTCTTGTTTAATAAGGACTTCCTTCAGTCCTTTGACCTCTTGATAGGTGCTTTCCAGGTACTGGCCTATCTTTTTAAGCATGTCCCTGTTTCCGTCTTTGCTGCTCTGTTTCTCCTTAATAGGGCCAGTGGTTTCCTTTACCGCTGTTAATTCCACTTGGGTCATTGATTTCTTGGACGTTCTAGCAGCGCTGATATTGTCGCTGCCCGAGGCCTCTCGGGCCCTTGTTGACGGTGTTATCACGCGTCCCGCATGCGTTGTTGTTATTGTCGGTTCCCCTTCCATCGCGTCCCCCTGAACACTTCAATACGCGGACTTCTGTCGCTTGAAGTTCTCCGAAGATCACCAGATCTCCGAGAGGAATCGAGTGAGTCTGCTCTGTATGCCCTATGCTGTATTGCTGTCCTGAATCTTGATGCTTCCGCTCCTCAACGCTACGAGTTTGGTGGAGTTGACCAATGTTGATATAAATTACCGCTATCCCTAGTTAGGGACTCCTGTCGACATCAGGAGACCAAGCCGATTTCCGAACTTATTGCCACAAACAACACGAGACAATCAGACAACAGCGATCTGGTGATCTTCGGAGAACTTCAAGCGACAGAAGTCAGCGTATTGAAGTGTTCAGGGGGACGTGATGGAAGGGGAACCGACAACAACAACAACGCGTGCGGGACGCGTGATAACACCGTCAACAAGGGCCCGAGAGGCCTCGGGCAGCGACAATATCAGCGCTGCTAGAACGTCCAAGAAATCAATGACCCAAGTGGAATTAACAGCGGTAAAGAAAGCCACTAGCCCTATTGAGGAGAAACAGAGCAGTAAAGACGGGAACAGGGACATGCTTAAAAAGATAGGCCAGTACCTGGAAAGCACCTATCAAGAGGTCAAAGGACTGAAGGAAGTCCTTATTAAACAAGAGAAGATGATCAAGGAGCAGTCTGAAATGATCCGGGAACAGAGCAGTACAATTCAAGCACTACAGACCCAAGTGGAAGCAATCCAAAGCTAATCTATGGAAGAATGCAAGCAACTCCGGGAGCAGCTGGACACTATCATGAGTACTCCAGCCAAGGCAACGTACGCGGCTATAGTTGATAGACAATCCAGTCATCAACAAGATACACCATTAGTCGCCCTAGCCTCTCCTACATTGGCTAGTACACTATTCTGCACAATCGACACGTCTCGTGTTAGAGAGGGAGACAAAGCAAAAGCCCAGATAGCTAGCATCAGACAACAGATTGAGAAAGAGATGCGAGGAAATGAGGAAACAAAAAATTGGCGCTGTGCAGCAATGATCAAGGACCCCAAAAATGCCGACTGAGTCAAAGTTATTTGCAGACATGAAGATGAGATCCAGCGGGTCAAAGAAGCTGCCCAAAAGATCGATATACCAGGAATGAGAGTCCTACGAGACCAGCTATACCCAGTTAAAATCGACAATGCAAACCGGACAGCAGTCTTAGATGCGGATGGGAACATTCTATCAGGAGCAGCCGAAGTCCTAGGGAAAGAGAATAATGTCAGCATTGCTAAGATCTCCTGGCTTAGCAAAAAAGACTCTAACAAAGCATATGGATCCATGGTGGTATACATCACCAAAGCAACGGACGCCAGACGTCTGATAGAAGGCAACTACTTTGATATAGCAGGAGAATCCGCATATACTCAGGTCTTTAAACCACAAGCAGGACCCGCTCAATGTTATAACTACCAAGAGATGGGGCATAAGGCCTTCTCCTGCAAGAAGACCCAGACATGTGCTAAATGTGCAGATAAAGGACACCATCACAGCACTTGCCAAGCGGTAGTCTTAAAGTGCGTCCCTTGTGGAGGACCCCATGAGTCATTTAGCAAAAACTGTCGAGTGCGCCTCATGCAATCTCATGCATAAATCACTTCGCGTACTACAACTTAATGTGGGCAAAAGGGACATGATACAACAAAGCTTGATGAATGATAACGAAATTAGAGATTACGGAGTGATAGCAATATCCGAGCCACACACGCGGATGATTGAGAACATGATTGTGACAAGCCCGATGGGACACAGCTACTGGACAAAGATGATACCTACAGAAAGACGAGATGGAAGATGGCCAATCCGGAGCATGCTATGGGCTCGGAGCGACATTGAGGCAGAACAGATCCCGGTGGCGTCACCAGATCTGACAGCCGCAGTACTACAACTGCCAGGCCGGGCAGTGCTGGTGGTCTCAGTCTATGTGGAGGGGAATAACGAGGAAGCACTGATATCTACAATTAGGCTATTGCATGGCCTAGTAGTAGATATACGGGGAAGAGACGGAATACGAACAGATGTTTTAATTATGGGAGACTTTAACCGGCATGATCAACTCTGGGGTGGAGATCAAATATCTCCTGTGAGACAGGGGGAGGCAGATGCTTTAGTTGACTACATGACTAAGCACTCTCTCCATAGTCTTCTACCGAGAGGCATAAAGACATGGCAATTAGGGGATATGGAAACAACAATCGACTTAGTATTAGCATCAACAGAACTGGCAGAAGAGATGGTTAGATGTGGTATACACTATACAAACCATGGATCAGATCATCAAGCGATTGAAACAGAGTTCGATATTTCAGTTCCAGATTGACCTGCTAGTGAGAGACTGCTCTGGAAGAACGCGCCATGGGCTGAAATCAGAGCTAGAGTCGCTACAAGCTTGCAAGCAGTTCCTTTGGCGGGCTCAGTCCAGCTGCAAACAGATCGCCTTATGACAGTGGTCATGGAGGCAGTCTTGAAACTTACACCAAAGGCAAAGCCTTCACCATATGCTAAACGATGGTGGACAACAGATCTGACGCAGCTTCGCCGTACATACACATACTGGAGAAACCAGGCCAGGTCGCGGCGTAGAGCAGGACGTGCAGTCCCTGAGCTTGAACAATGAGCACGAGAAGCAGCAAAGGAGTATCATGACACAATCCGAAAACAGAAGAAAGCTCACTGGGAGGACTTCCTTGCTGATGATACTAATATATGGCAAGCCACTAGATATCTAAAACCAGGGGGCAGCTCAGTCAGCGACAAGATACCGCCATTAATAAAGTCAGATGGCTCTTCTACCAAAGATAAAATGGAACAGGCGGAGGAGCTGCTTGCCACATTCTTCCCACCTCTACCAGCAATGATTGAAGATGAGGGGATCAAGCCACAAAGGGAACCAGTACACATGCCTAAGTTAACCATGGAGGAGATTGAACGGAAAGTCTTTGAAGCGAAGCCATGGAAAGCACCTGGAGAGGACGGCCTTCCAGCAATGGTGTGGAGGCAGCTCTGGCCAGTGGTCAAAGAAAGAGTGTTCCTTATCTTTCAGACATCACTTCAAGATAGCGACCTCCCTTCCCAATGGAGGAATGCTAAGATTATACCGCTTAAGAAGCCAGCAAAAGATAACTACTCACTAGCCAAAGCATGGAGACCTATATCATTGCTCTCCACACTAGGCAAAATACTGGAAGCAGTCATTGCAGAAAGAATATCATACACTGTTGAAGAGTTCAGCCTGCTGCCTACTAACCACTTCAGAGCAAGGAAGAGGCGCTCAGCAGAACAAGCACTTCTACTACTTCAGGAAGAAATCTACAAAGCTTGGAGAAATAGGAAGGTTCTTAGCCTAGTCAGCTTTGATGTCAAAGGGGCATATAACGGAGTCTTTAAAGAGAGATTGCTGCAGAGGCTTAAGGCAAGAGGGATACCTGAAATTGTGGTACGATGGATTGATGCCTTTTGTTCCAAGCGCACAGCAACCATTATGGTTAATGGGTTCACAAGCAAGCAGCAGGAATTACCGCAAGCAGGGTTACCGCAAGGGTCACCACTATCCCCAATACTGTTTCTCTTCTTCAATGCAGATCTAGTTCAACACAAGATAAGCGTAGCAGGGGGATCAATTGCATTTGTGGATGACTACACAGCCTGGGTAACAGGTCATTCAGCTGAAGCGAACCGGGCTGGTATTGAAGCAGTGATCAACAGGGCCCTAGATTAGGGAAAGCGTAGTAGAGCTACATTTGAAGGGGAAAAGACAGCTATCATGCACTTCACCCGGAACACAGATCGATCGAGCAGCATGCCATTCACAATCAAAGGAGAAAGAGTCGAGCCAAAGGACAGTGCAAAGATCCTAGGGGTAGTACTGGACTCCTAACTACGCTTCAAGGAACACATTGCCAATGCTGCCACCAAAGGACTCGCAGCAGCAATGGCGCTGAGAAGGCTAAAAATGATATCCCCACGGACGGCAAGACAATTATTCATGGCAACAGTTGCACCAGTGGCAGATTATGCCTCTAATGTCTGGATGCATGCCTGTGGAGCAAAAGGAACACAGTATTTGAACAGAATGCAGAAACAAGGGGCTATTGCAGTTACAGGAGCCTTTCAGACAGTCACAACTGCAGTGACTGAAGCAGAAGCAGGCATTCAACCTTTCTACTACCGTCATTCACAAAAGGCTACGAAGCTATGGATCGACATCCAGACTCTTCCCAAAGCAAACCCACTGGTCAAATTAAGGACAACCATGACCCAAAGATTCAAATCTCCGCTACAGAGGATGTCTCAAGCTCTAGAAGCAACAGCAACAACAACTGAGCGGATAGAAACTATTCAAGCATTCACAACACCACCATGGACAGCACGGATCCAAACGATATGTGAAAAAGATGGGGAAAAAGCTAGTGAACTCGCCAGCAAGGCAGTAGGCATCCTAATTGCTACAAGCACATCTGCCAGATCAGGAATCGTGGGTGTGGGAGGCTGTATAAGAGACACCCAAGCAGACAACAGTGGAAACAACATGTCTAGCTACTCTACCACGCTAGGCAAAAGGACAGAGCAGAATCTGTACACAGCGGAATTACAAGCGATTGCAACTGCCCTGGAACATATCCCACCTGAGACAAACCATAGGTGGATATCTATCCTTAGTAGTAACAGATCCGCACTGGCAGCAATCAGTCAACCCCGCCAACAATCTGGCCAAGCGACCATCCAGTGGATATACTCACTCGTTTAGCGCTTACAGCAACGAGAAAATGCGGTCAACGCAATCTGGGTCCCAGCACAAATGGATATGGACTGGAAACAAAGAGCAAAAATGGAAGCACAGAGATCAACAAGAATAGGATGTCAACCAGAAAAGCAGCCGTTCCAAGCCAAAGCAACGGCTATCAGACTTGCCATGGATACAACACATCAGGACTGGACTCTCCCAGAGGGCATAGGAAAATACTCAAAAGCTATTGACATGGCGCTCCCAGGAAAGCATGTTAAAGACCTTTATGACGGATTAAATCAGAAAGAAGCAAAAACCCTTGTCTAACTTCGGACAGGAATGTCAAGGCTCAATAGCTATCTGAATAAGATAGGAGCGGTAGACTCTGACCTGTGTGCCTGCGGCCAAGCAAGCGAGACAGTGGAACACTTTTTATTCCGCTGCACACAATGGACAGCCATGAGAGAAGGCATGAACCAATGCACAGAGTCAAGACGAGGAAATCTTCCCTTCTTTCTTGGTGGAAAATCACGCTCAGATTCCGATCAATAGCAACCAGATATGAAGGCTGTCCAGGCAGTAATCAAGTACGCAATGGCAACAGGACGATTGGAACCTGAATCCGAATCCGAACCGCCATCGACGCAGTGAAAAATGAAGAAATCCACCCCTTTTTCCCCTTCTCAGGTAGATCTTGCTGCGGCCGCCGAAGATAGGACACCGCACACTTGGAGAAGATAACCTTTAAGATCATCTACTAGCCAACACACAGGGAACCCCTAAAAACACCATCCGAAGAATCCAAACACCAAGCAGACACGTTACAAGAACAAAATATGGGCTATCGCGAGTTCAGGTCGGATCTGAGAGAAATTGATTATGTAATAAACGCATTAGTGCCCTATAGGGTTAGTTCCTCCGGGCGTAATAAACATCATTCATTCATTCAATCAGACAACAAGAACATCAGACTGCTATATTGTTTGCCACATTCAGAAGTATATAAGATTGCCAGAACTTGAGATAGTTAGGAGATTAGACCTTCATTGATTTTCATGCCTACACATAAATTACTAGTGCTTCTTCCCTCCATTACGAATCTGCGTACTCCGTAGTTTGACAACCAACTACGACGGCACCCACGGGGCTATGATTGAGCGCTAGAGGGACTAGTTTCCTCCAAGAATCTAACTCTCTGTATTGCTGCCTCGAATTGATATTACCTGCACCTGATTAAGCAGTGTTCCACTTATGAATGATAGAGCCAGTGAACGGCAGCTTCTAACCTCATCACACCGGGGAGACACAACATGCTCTAACTTATGAAAAGTAAACGCTCTCTAAAGTCCGATGAAAGGCATCAAAGCCATGAACGATTCACGCAATTCTCTGGGAGCTGGACCTGGGCGAGCTGGAGCGTCTAATCCGCCCTGCTACGAAGATGATCACCCTAAGGTAAGCCGCTCTATACCCACGCGTGGACCTCCAATTTTGACACCGCGCCAGCAACCCGCAGAACCCCACCGGCGCCATCATTACAAAGTCCACCCTCGGCGGAATCGTCGCTGTAGCCCAACGCCACTCCATCACCATCCTCAGTGACGAAGTCTACCGCTCACTCTTACACTCCATCCCCGTCCCTCCTCTCCTTCGCCTACGAGAATACCGTTGTGACAAGCTCCCTCTCCAAGACCCCTCTCCCTCGCCGGGATCCGCGTAGGCTGGCTCGCCTCGCCCAGCCCCTCGATCCTCAACCGCTGCCTGACCGCCCGCTCATACACGCAGATCACCGTCAGCCAGGTAGACGAGCAGATCGCGACGTTCGTGCTGGGCCCAGTCCGCGGCGCCGCGCTGACGGCGCCGCAATCTGGCCCTCACGGCGCAGAACCTCATCTGCCTACAGGCCTTTGTTGATGCCCATTCTGCTGTCTGTGAGTGGGTGCGTCCTGTCGCTGGACCGGCTGGCTTTTCTCCGGTTCGTGCGCGGTGGTCGGCCCGTTGATGATGTTGGGGTCTGTCTCCGGGTGCTGGAGAGGAAGGGGGCGTTTTGTTGGTCCCTGGGCGGGTCTGCTTCGGTCAGGGGAGGAAGTTCGGTGGGTATGTTCGGATTGGGTTCGGGGGTGATCTGAAGGCCATGTGGGTGGCGTTGGAGGCGTTGGCAGATTTTATTAAGGAGGATTATGCTGGTGTGCCGTTGGCAGATGAAGTTTGACTGGCAATGAATCTATCTCTATATCCCTCTCTATCAACGACACAGCATAGCAAAATTCAAGTACCAACAACAACAACAACAACAACAACAACAACAACAACAACAACAACAACAACAACAACAACAACAACAACCACCTCTTTATACCCCAAGGGCAGGCTCCCACCACCCCCTTCGTCGCTTGGAGTAGTCCAACATCCAGTCAAGCCCGGAAAGAACAGCATGTATTTGGACTCACCCATGGCGAATAGTCCCTGCTGTAGCAGTGTCTCGATTAATTTAACTGCATTCTTTTCATCCTGCTCTCGCTTGTCCATAATGGGCCGCATGCTGGAACAGTGGATCTTGTAAGCGAGCAGATCCACTGGATCGAGAATCAGAATATGGGCCGGGTCTACATCCTCCAAGGCCACTGTACCCGCGGGGATGTACGGGACCTACGAGTATGTTGATCAGCCTGGCTCCTATGCGAGAAAGAAGAGATTCGATGAGGATAAATTGGAACCTACCAAATACTGTGGGATAATATCCACTTAGATATTTCGTCTGGGCTCTCTGGGGTTACGCGTGTAGAATAGTGGCTGTGCTAACTCCTCCAATACTTTTTTGTGAAGCAGCTCAGCCTTGATATCGCTGGTATTCACCGCACTGTCCGGATGAAATATGAGTATGTCCACATCCTAGAACAGTAAGCTCATGCACCGAGTGTTGAATTCCAGGGTAAAAGGTGGAAATATATCTGGTTCCCTAATCCCAGAATATGATTCTGCAGGGCTAAGCCCCTGATGATCATGACTCTGCATTGCTTGAACTCCTGGACGTCTTTTAGGGCAATGATAACAGCCTGGGCTGCTGTGACAAGGTAAGGATCCATGGTAGGTTAGAAATAGAAATCACAATTGTATGTTTGGAGTGGTTTTCTTCCGTATAAGCCAAAAGAAAAAGACAGGAGGAACTATTTATCAGGGAGCTAGTGTCCTTCTAACCTCCCTTCTGAGTCTAGATGTTCATCGTACACATCTTGCAGAGGTATAAGTGTGACACTGCTGACAAAGAAACCACAAGGAATGCACACTCTGATACATCAGCGGTCTGGTCAACTTGTAACAGGAGGACATTAAAG
The DNA here is from genome assembly GCA_004769165.1 of Aspergillus cejpii. Taxonomy (NCBI): domain Eukaryota; kingdom Fungi; phylum Ascomycota; class Eurotiomycetes; order Eurotiales; family Aspergillaceae; genus Aspergillus; species Aspergillus cejpii. The sequence continues at coordinate 4,818,875 of SMSW01000001.1, read as the reverse complement.
TGCTCTGCTTCTGCAAAGTAGCCAGAGCAAGAGCAATTACCCGTCAGGTCTTTGAATGGATACAGACAGTGGATTAGACAAATGATACATACTAAGGGAAAGGCAAGGATTCTAGAACTCAAGCAACTGTAAGACAAGACAAGACATGCATGAGACAAGACGGAAAGATGACAAAATATCAAGAGGACAAGACATGAATGAGACAAGACGGGAAAGAAGACAGAAAAACAAAGAATAACAAGACGTCAAAAACCAAAAACCAATCTTGAGGGAATGGTGAAGGGGACAACTCATTTACCTCACTCATTTCCGCCCGTAGTAAATGTTTGGGGTGTTATATCGGGCAACTCCTTTTTCTCCATCATTTCCTCTCTGAGTTGGTTTTCATAGCAAGACACATCTCCGTTGTAGAATCCTTTGACCATGCTAAGCTCACAGTAACGGCGAATACGAGGGTCTGTCAGGTCCTCTAGCTTCAGGATATTATCGGTGCATACCAACTGGAAAAAGTGAAAGCGCCAACGATGAGCTTGGGGTTCCCTCCCAGGTTGTACGTCGCGAAGAGTCAAGAGGAGTAATGCCTCTGCATAGCGTGCTGGGGTGGGTATCTTAACTGGGTAGTGGGTGGAAGCCACACGGCCGGTGCCCAATCCTGGGTGAATCTCAGGAAGACGATCATCGGTGACTAACATGTAGTCTGGATCACCTGGAGTAGGAGCCCCCAGTGGGATATCTGGCATTGCCCACAGTAGATGCGACTTTTTGTGGATCCTCAGGGGAATCCAGAGGTTAGGATTCCAATCCTCTTTACCAATGTAGAAGTGTGCATAGGGAGCGGGGTAGGAGTGCGGATAGACGTTGCGGCAGGAGTCCTCCCGAGTGCAGGAACGGAAGCCAGCCGCTGACAGGACTTTGCGAGCCTTGTCGATTTTCTTATCGTCAATGACGAAGGAAAAGTTCTGGGAGAAGTAGTTTGGTTAGTATGGACATGTGCGATGGATGGAAGGAGGGGAGGGAAACGGGGGAACTTACTATATCAACATGGCTAATATTTCCATACGCCTTTAGAAGATAAGTGCCCCAGATGATACTGGGAATGCCATGAGCATCCAGCAGTTTGACGATGGATGCCCTCAAGTCCCAATCCGGACACTGGTCGGTGTATTTGAAGTCGGCCATTGTTGCGTTGACTCGGTATGGACTCTGGTTGACTGGAAAGAGTCTTTGAGACTGGATTTACGAGAGTATTTATATTCCATCGCAGTCCATACTTCGAGGATAAAGCCACGGCTTCGTGGCCAGGGACCCCGAGGGATGCCTTTGGAGTTGATACGATCATATGACGAAGACTTAAAGAGGATATACAAAGACAAGACAGATATCCCAAAGAAAAGTACTGAGATTGGAGGACGGCGGGACTCTTTTTTGCCACTTTTTTTGATAGAACATACTCCGTACACAAAGAAACCATTCCTCCTCCTCCTCCTCTTCCTATTCTTAGTCCCTTTGTTGTCTATCCACAATGATCCCAACCCCTCTCAAACGCCGGTTCAAGTATCTCAAAGCATCTCATCCCTTTACCTCCAGTCTTTGTCTCTTCGGAACAAAGCAACACAGCCTCCCAGCCGCGTACTACCGTGGGGGAACCTCCCGTGCCATCTTCTTTCGCAGGGAGGATCTCCCACAAGACCAAGTGCATTGGGGTGATATATTCCAGGGCGCCATTGGCAGTCCTGATCCATATGGGTGCCAGCTGGATGGGATGGGAGGCAGGATTTCCAGCCTCTCCAAGCTCTGCGTGGTCAACAAATCCCACCGCCTGGATGCCGATGTGGATTACACCTTTGTCTCCCTTGGGGTGAAGAATCGCGATGTCAACTATTCCAGCAACTGCGGCAACATGATCAGTGCCGTGGGCCCCTACGCCGTCGATACCGGGCTTTATCCCGTGTCTTCTTCTCCCGGGGGTACCGTCTCAGTCCGCATTTTCAACACCAACACAGGCAAAGTCATCCGGTCGACCTTCCCCGTGGTCGACAGGGAGGCTGCCGCCGCAGGCGACTTTGCTATCGACGGTGTCGCGGGGACCGGCGCCCAAGTCCAGCTGGATTTCATTGACCCGGCCAGTTCGCGCACTGGGGGGATGCTGCCGACTGTGACGGCCCGTCACTACACGCTGTCACTACGCGTTGATGCCTCAGGCTACACCGCTCTGTGTACGGAACCTTCCAGCAGAGATTCACTGTGTAACAGCGCCGTTTGCAGTCAGGAGGGGGCCTACGTGTAGATAGATGTCTCCTTCCCTCGCTCCCTCATTCCCTTTCTCTTCTTCTTCCCTCCTATGTTCGATATTCTAGTCGAATGCTACCGTTTCCTAGCATCTTTGTTGATTCCTGGATCCGTAGAGCCACGATCGTCATACCGACCGGCAACGTGGTCGACACCTTCGATGGCGTCCCCGCAACCTGCATCGACGTGGGCAATCCGTGCGTGTTACGGGCTCATCTGATGCACGTGGTAGTAATGGCTTGGGCTACAGTGATATCATCGTCGCCTCCCCAACCACACAGTTCAGCCTCCCCGAAGCAGCTGTCGGCCTCTACGCTGCAGCCGGTGGCCTCCCCCGGCTTGTCCGCATCTGCGGCATGCCCTTGGCTTCGGAATTGGCCCTAACATGTCCGCAGACTATCTGCCCCGGAGGCGCTCAGGCTTGGTTTGATTAACAAGATATCCAACTCGCCTGGTACGGTCGTTGAGGAATGTCTGGCGATCGCCGAGCAAATCACTGCGTTGTCCCCGGATGTGATAATTATGACTAGGCAGTGGCTCCGGGAAGTGTGGGAGAGCCCCAGCGTGCAACAAGCCACATCCAAGGTCCGCGAGGAATATGTCCATCGACTGTTGGGGGGAGAGAATTTCAGGATTGGAGTGGGAGCATTTGCGCGCAAGGCCACGCTGCAATGGGTGCCGTCGAAGCTGTGATTGTTATGGTGATTTTGTCGTAACGCACTGCCTAATTCAGATTCCAGTGAGCATAATTGGCACAATTAGTTCACAAATGGGCTATGCGCGAACAAACTCCTCCTATGGCTATAGTCCGGGCCGAGGACGTGGATAAAGTTAAGGATAAAGAATGGATATCGACTTGGTTGACATCATTCCCAAGCCTCGGTTCAAACTACCCCACAGTATTCCCTGGGCCACATGGCAGTGGCTCTATATGTAGTGTGTAGAGAAGGGGCAATGGGCTGTACTCAGTAATCAAAATATCTCAGCGGTCGATAACAGCCATTCAAGATGATCCCAGTTATCGTTGGCATAGGCGACGTAAGGAACAGATCCACTGAGGTCGAAGATGCCAGGGAACCCGCTCAGTTGATGCTCGAAGCCATTGAGATAGCTCTATCCGATGCCCAATGTCCTCGGGCTACCTCCCACCGGTTCAAATCGAGCATTGATGCCCTCAGCGTGGTGCGTACCTGGACCTGACCGTACGCTGACCTCCCAGGCTGTCCTTGGGTGCGTGCGCAGCTAACGTGCAGGGTGTATAGTAGAAGCCATAGGAAAACCGCCACCTCATCTTGCTATAGAGTCAGTTTTTCCTTAAATGTTCACAAAGAGCTTCAAGCATGGGTCTGATGCCGTTCCAAAGTGCTCTGACATTCCCAAACATTTGCAGATTGGAGCGAATGTGTGTTATGGATTGTATGCTGCAGTGCTGAGGTATGCCTGCAACGCCCAAGTCCACTTATTGAATGGAGAGAGATTCTGACATGGCTGCGGAGGCTAACGAAAGCTTAGCGCCGCAGGCATCCCGCAGTCGTTCTTTCTGTGGTGAAAAATGGGGTTTGATTGGCCTGTCACTCTGCTACCTGTGCTACCTGGAGGCAGTGGGGCTACTGCTACGGCAGGACAGCCATAGTCAAAATGCGTCATTACCACGTTCTAATATAAACGGTCTACCAAAGACACGAATACCCTAAATGGGCAAGACAGAGTGCGTGACAAGTCAGATCGTGGCTAACTATCCGCTTGATCCATAAGGATCTATCATTTTTTTGGCTTTCTATTCGTTGGATTTGATGGGTAAAACTTTCCAGGATACTCACTGACTGCTTGGCCCCATTATAACAGATCCGTATAGGTTGTTATTCCGGCCCGAAATAGGAAAATGGGGACGTGCGTTACCCTTTACATGTCAAAATCACCTCACCCTTGCACAGGACAGTAGGCACCAACCATGATCTATTGGCTGGTAGAGATTGAGAACGACTTACCCGTCCAGCTCTACGCCTCGTTGCCTTTGCCAGCATCTCAATCTAGCCCCGATATTATAGTGCCAGTCAAGGAATGAAGGAGGGGCCGTGCAGTGCCAGAGTGGACAGCACTTAGCCAGGCGGCGAAGTTTTGCGTATTTAAATCATTTGGAAAGAGCATGATCCTTCAAGCCGTTTCAGTCCTGCTAGGGAAGACAATGACCCTAATTGTCCTCCCTCTTCAGCAGATTGGTATCGAACAAATTCAGTACATCACCCAGTTAGGTGGAAGAAGCCCATGTTTCCTAAACAAGGACACGATTAGCAACAAACTCCTAGACCAGATAAGCATAGGTTGCTTCACGCATGTACTGATCAGTCCCGAGCTTGCAATTGGAGATCGGTTCCGCAAGGTTGCTATATCAACTGCTTTCCAGGGCCGATTATGTTTGGTGGTGGTTGATGAGGCCCATCTGGTCTCTCACTGGGGCCGTGGATTTCGAACAGCATATTCCTGTTTAAATCAGCTCCGAGTTATAGTAGGCCCTGATGTTCCATGGTTCGCATGCTCAGCGACCTTGGATCATAAGACATTGGTGGAACTTCAACAAAACATAACCTTTCAGCCCACTCTGAAGATACAGCGGACGTAAATCAATCGATAATACTCCTAGCTTATACTTGTCAAACTATGCAGACTCGTTAGAGTGGGAAGAAGCACTAGTAATTCGTATGTCTCGCATGAAAATCAATGAAGGTCTGGTCTCCTAACTATCTCAAGTTCTGGCAATCTTTTGGAAAACAGTAGTCCAAAACAGGCGAGTGTAAACATGACAGAACGATATCAAAAACACGGTCCTTCGAAACGAGTTCAAATATGGCAAAACAACACTGAAAATACCGCACTTCGACAAGTTACTGTAACTTGTAAGTTGTACAAGCGATTTGTCGGTACTCTGTACATCTCTCACTTACGCTTTGGGGCAACCGAGACTACGGAGTAGGTCCCGGAGCAATTGACCAGGTTTCTGCGGTAAATGACAACTCCCCTCTCTTCCTCATAGAATCGGGATCCACATACACTTTCATCCCTGCTGAATCCCGGCCTAAGTTAAAGACTCGGAATATCACATAGACGGACTCCAGATTCTCGGAGCCAGTCTCGCTATGGGAAATCTTCTGCATCTGATTTTATCGTTAGCCTTGAAAAAGACGTCAATAAACTGGCTCAACCTACCCGTTCATACTGGTATTTGCTCATGTAAAAAGGAGTCTCCCAAGATAAAGTCGAAGATTTGACTTCAAGATAGTATTTGGGTCGCCTCCCCGCCCAAATATCTGAGCGCAAGTATCCCTTGTCAATCAGCAAGGAGGTAAGAACGCCTTCGTTGTCAGTATATGTGATGTCTGCCGTCTCCCGACCAATCCACGGCTCCATATCGGTATAGTCGTGATGGACTCTCACGTATTGTCGAATAGTACTCTGCCAGTTTTCACGAGAGAATCTTGGTAAAGTCGGATTTAAGCTAGATAATACCTCAAATACCTACAGTTTGGTGTTAGATTTGCACTCGGGTTTCTATGATATCAGTGAGCTTCATGAAATTACTCACGAACAGTTCCCCTGCTGCACCAATCATTTTGTCTCGTTCAATCTTCTCTGATGTACGAAGCCGGAAGCATCCGTCATCGTTACCAGGGACACATGTATCAAGAGAGCCACTAAGAGCTGCCATATCGAAAGGACCTCGATCGGGAAGCACAGCTCTTCTAGCCGCGTTAACAACACTATAAAGAAGCCTTCGATACTCCGAGTCTATAATTTGATCGCTGGATTCGGGCCAGGGTGATAATGAACCGCGGGGACCAAGTGTTCGTTGACGAGTAGGAGTAAGAACATAAGAAGCGCGCGATGCTCTTGAAGATGCCGTCGTGGTGGTGATTTCTTCGACATCAGTCGAAGCGACTGATGGTTCATAGAGAGTTGAACTCATTGTGTCCCAAGCTGAGTTGTTTCCATTGCCGTGACTAGGCGTCTGCGTGACATTGCTTTGCTCGGGGGAAATGTGATCGGTATGGGTAGCAACTTCAATTTCGGCATTGGCTAAATCGTCCCGCGTCTCTACTGACAGGATGCCAGCTCTGTCGAGAGTCAGAGCTACATATTCAGCCTGCGCTTGCAGAACCCTGTGCATGACGTTTAGAGCCTTCTCACTCAACGGTTCACAGATACCAGTGGATGGCTCGGTCATGATCCATTCCAGAAGGGCCAGGGGTATTCTGTCAAGGAAGCATAGATACTGTGCCTGCTTATTCCGCGGGACGTAGATGGTGAGCCTGGATTTGTTTTCCTGGATGTGTAATTCGCTCCTGCTGACTTCAACTTTGATATCCTTCCCATCCTGGTTAAGATGTAACTCGGAGCTGATCCCATCCGTCTCACAAACATCAATTTTCTTAAGTAGCTCGTAAAAGGCCTGTTCGTCCTTCCTGGCTCGGGGACTCTTGAAATGAACCGCGATCCTGGTATTTTTATTTGGGTTAGCCTCACTTATCTCTCACAATTGGCGACTTGCAACTCACCGGAGCAGACCATGTGCTTTTCGAGCTATATTTTGATCTGGTGAAGCTAGAGATCTGTAAGAGTCACCACACAGGGAAGAGATTTCTTTGACACAGGACGATAGATAGCGCCCCTCAAGTCCGACCCACCGGAGGAACGGCTCCAGTCGTGGTATATCGTTGATATTGAAGTCAAGAAATTTAGCTTTACCAGAGAACAAACCGAGCAAGTGTTTGCGGTCTGATATAGCGAAATCCACTTCGGAGCTGCACAATTCGACAGTGCCATTGGGGTATCTGACTGGGAACACCTTGCTTGCTATCACTTTCCTAGGACTGGGAAGCTCCTCTTCGTCTTGGAGATATGAATTTAGCAGCCATATTGTTTCTTTGACGTCACTGACGGATGATTGCCCTCTTCCTTGTTCAACTAATTTATCATGAACCATCTCAAGCGTCAAGGAACGGACACCCAAAAGTTGAACGAAAAAGTCAGACAAGTCTTCGTACAAGTCATTAAGTGCCACCATGCCTTTGATGTCGGTTACGGTCGACCACAGGCATTGGGAGGGTCTGTACCAGTCGGCAACATTATTTCTCTCATGAAAGATGAGTGCGTGATTCTCGAAATATTTCCTTCAGACTGTGAGTTAGATGACCACTGGGGTTGAAACGGAAAGCCTTACCGGACTTTTTCGGCGGTCTCGCTATTCATTGCTGGCCGCATCTGGTCTATTTGGCAGTACAAGTTGTAGATCCGATCAAAGCTATCAGATCCCGTATCCATTAAGCGAACCAACTCGTGTAAGAAATCATCTATACCAGCATCTGGTATCGCGAGAGTGCCTCGAAAGAACTCGGTGATATATTTTCCATCCTGAATGCTGTCATATCGTGGTTTCAGGGGATTCTTCAATCCGAAATCTGCAGGTGCTTTCCACAGGCAAAAACGAGGAAAAGTCCAAGAAGCGCATTCCCTACCATAGGCAGGGACATAAATAAGTGGATGTGCATGAAACGCTTCCCTGTACCCGAAGTCAGCGAAGGCATAACCAATAGTGATAGGCATGAATATACCGAATCATCTTAAGAGAAATATCTGGAGTCGCGGATTCTCGATACCGAGCCTGGATCCGACTATACAGATCAAAAACACGGCAAACGTCTGCTATCGTCTCGTCATTATCGTTCGCGGACACGATGAAGCGCAAAATTGTAAGGTAAAATTCGAGCTCGGACTGGGGAAACCCGAATCCCAATGCCTTTGCCACGACTTCCAGATCACAAAGTCCTGGGCTGTTGCTTAACGACTCTTCTTGCCTCAGCCACGGGAAAAATTCATCTCCCCGGAGGAATCTGTCTGCATATTTAAGTTGCGCGGTGTACACGTATGACTTGGCCAGGGGATACATCTCGCCATTCTTGCAAAGCACCTCAATTTCCAACAACTCGTTAGTCAGGGTTTGATTCTCAGTGATCTTACTCCCCTCGGACTTCCAGCACTTTAATAGGAAACCTAGGAATTTTTCTGGGCGGTACTTAGCCACATAAAGACATTCCTCGCTTAGCTGCCCATGGCGAGCAAGAGGCAATACCTCACGAACATGCCGCGTCTCGCTTATCCACGTTTTCCAGGTTCGAGTTTCTTCCTCCGGTTGTGTTGGATACTCACGCATGTAATCGCAATGAAGGAATGATACGTCAAGACCTGGAGCACCACTGTGAGACGCCCCTGAATCTACTTTTTGAAGTAGCTGCTGGGGGCCATATGGGTCATCATCAGAAAAATAGAATGTATGAGACTGTGGTGCTCGTTTTCTGTACATGTGGTCAACCAGTTTGATGTCGCTGTAGGCGCCCGCATCGTCATTTTCCCGGTCAAGGTGGGCAGTAAGGTAAAGGAATGCCAAGTGCTTTCGAGAATTCGCCAGGTCAACATTGTTTCTGCTATGATAGAGCATGATCGTACGTCGAATATGAGGTGCTCGCGGCTCCTGAACCCAAAGACAACCGAAGAGCTTTTTTCGGAAAAGGTGTTCTTCTGCTCGCGGATCAACCAAGTTCAACTTCAAATCTGTTGGGATTGGATTCCCATTCACACGAGAATAATAGATCGGGGCGGTAAGGGCACTCTTCCCAGATCTCCACTGCTCCCCAATTAGTGGGATGAGCGCAAGACCTTTGATTGTTATAGGGAAGTCGGGCCAAGCATGAGTCAAAAACACTGCGACGCGTGTATGCCAGCCATAATGAGTACTCGGAGACCTCATTATTGAAAGTTCACCTTGGTCAAGATCTTGGCTAACCCTAGCGAGAAATTCCTTCGTCTTCACCCACTGGAGCCCGTAATTTTCCAGTAAATCTAAGTCCTCCGGTGAATATTCAGAAGCGAGATATTGTTCCACAGGCAAGTCAGGAAATAAGGGCTCCCCATTCTCATCGAGCATGGTGGGCTTGAGTCGTCGCATACCTTCAATACAGCGTAGTTCCCTGTGACTTTTGGTCCACAGTGTTGGGGTCATTTTCAAACACAGACGAATATCATCAAGTAACTTTGTCCAAAAGCTACTCTGAGAATAAACTTTATCGCTTGGGAGATATCGCATCCACTGGTAGCGAAGGGTTGGATGTTCACAGAATTGTGATACGGCTATCACAAAGACACGGGCAACGATGTTGAGTATACTGCCATTGCGAGCTGAGGATTTGACAATATCTTGTCTACTTGCGTCGGTGACGAAATCAGAATGAATCACAAACTGTAAAGGGATTAGCAATATGCGAAGTCAGAAGAGGTAACTACTCAACTGGAAAGCCCATGTTTCTTATTGGGAGGAAAGCGAAGACTTCTTGCGATTCAACGATTGGGATGGAGTCGTGCGTTAATGGAAAGGCGAGAACAACTTCGGCTTTTGCGTACGCTTTCCGTGAAAGCTCTGCATCCGTGTATATTCGATTTTCGCTCTTTTGAAGGCCCGTGGCGAGAACTTTCGTTACGTGGTAGTATTGTGTATATGTCTTGGTCTCTTCACCCTCTAATATTTCTCTTTTCAGCTCAACTCGATGTCCTTGCTTGTGTTCGATTGAAAACGTCGTGGATGAAATTTGTTCGTCATCATCACCGTAAGTTTTAATTTCGATCCTTCGGAGATTCTTCATGAAAAGGAGAAAGGTAGCTTGAAGCTCCTGGAATTGTTGCAGAGTTGTTTCGCGTTGCTTGGCCAAAATCTCGTCCGACCCAGTTTCATGAAGGAAAAGAGTAATGCGAGTCAGAGGATGAGTCAATGGCTCTTCACTGTCTTCCCAAATGGGGGATATCATTCCCATTCCCGAGTCACCCATCTTATGCTGGAAATAGAACGAGAAATTCCCAGACTGAATATGGACCTTCCATGCCACCATAAAGACCGATTTAAACCCAATACCCTTCTCCCCGATATATCCTTGAGCACCTGCCTTTGAGCTTTTCCCAACGTTGCAAATGGCTATCAGGTTCTCGTGTGTGAAACCATCTTCATTGCACTCCAGAACTATTCGTCGGCGGTAGACGCGAAAGGACACGGATGGGACAGCAGAGAGTGATTTGGCTTTAGAATATGAATTATCGTCGGCATTCTGTAATAGCTCAAAGACAAATCGGGCACTGCTATTATACAGATTTTTTGATAGTCTGTGTGATTGCATCGCCTTGTCAGATCTCGGAAATGCAAGAGTATCAGAGAGTCATTCATACGTGATTACAGATGATCCGATCATCTCGTCTTTCTTTAGCATCGCTTCCTCAACCTTTCGCCGCACGTCTGGCAACATTTGGCTGAGAACATCTTCGCCCAGGTAACCATGTTGTTCCGTGATGCTCTTGACTAGCCACCGAGCGCGTTCGCGATCACGGAAGCTTTGGGAAGGCGAGGCCCCAATTCCTTTCGGTGGCATCACTGGGATGCAATGGTAAAATAATAATAAAGCAAAATAATAATGAGAACCCAAGTCATTTCCGGGATGTAAAACCACCCAGACGAAAATAGTCCGTTCTTTTCGATAGACCAAGGATGTTCCGAGGGGAAACACTCGGTTTTAAAGCCAGGTGTGACAGGGATGTATCTAAGCCTTTCGGTTCCATTTGTTCACTGCCAAATCTGGCCGGCGCTTACAAGGCGATTGCTACTGGATGGGATGTGAATCTATTCCCAACCATCACGCGGCCGCGCCCGCTGCCTTCCTCGATTTGGTACATACTAGCCTGGTGACACCATCCTATGTTACTATGAATCATCCATTGACAGATGGTTAACAGTCAGACTTATCTAGCTGCTGCTCTCTACCACTGTCATCCGCTCTAAACAATAAAGATAGGGAAATGCGCCGCCACCTGGGGTGTCCGCTATGTAGGAATAGGATGTAAAGTCGCCCTCCTTGGTCTTGGATGATTAGGTGATGTTTACCTTTGCTTTTTCCAAGGACCATTAAGGTACCGCGGACTATAGGGACCAATCCGCCAAAAAATGTTTTTCACTAGTAGTAAGACTAAATGTTATGACAGTAATGGTTTATAGGCACATAACCAATAGAGAGCATCAATTTATGATTATTAAGCATCCATTTCAAAAACTCGTAAGTTACTTGAGCATCCTAAGGGAAAGCAAATCCAGTAACGAATATTTTTACGAGTCTGTCGAAGCATTTCCATGTCCTTTTGTGACTGGGACAGGTATCAGCGAATTTCACGTAGGGCTTTGGCTGTAACTATATCAATCAGGTTATGAGAATTCAGCTAACTTAGCAAAATGGTTCCATCAAATGACATGATCACCAAATTCCGAGGACGGAAACCGGGTACAGTTCAGTTTCCAAAACTCCACAGAACGACCATATCTATTGTTAGTACTCCGTAGCTGGAGCCCTTTTTCTATCGCAGATTTCGTTTGGTTTGCCTTTTTGTTCTTCTTGGTACTCCGTACTTGGTTGTGAATCCTCTTAACTCGGCAAACTTGCAGAGCTCCTCTACTTTTTTCCTCCTCTGATCCAAACCATTGGAAATATTATCACGTGACTTTGAGTATGGATAGGATAACATAGAATGCTGTTTATCGACCAGGCTTTTTAGCACTGCTATCCTTGAACCAGGACGATAACTTCTGGGGTTAAAGGGGCTGTTCTGGACACAAAGCGATAGATCCGTCCTTCTCCTATCCTGATACATACGACCACAGGGTGTGGAAAACAGGGCTTCCCGTCCGCTCAGCCGTACTTAAGCCAGTATTAACAATGCGGTCAGAAGTTAAATGTGCCCTTGAAGACTTGCTGCTTTATGGGTGACTGCTGCTAAAATACAGGGTGAGTGTGGGTGAGTATGGGTGAGTATGGGTGAGCTGGGTGATCAGTGGGTGAGCGAAGCGATTCTGGAGTGACTGGACTCCCTGTAGCCCATTATTAGTGTCTCCATTGCCAGCATAAATATAGAGGGCCTCTTCTCTGCTTGACCACTGTCTCCTTTCCTGTCTACAAGCACTTCTTATGTGATTTAATTCTCGCTGTACTGCCCCTGATGATGGGGTCTGATCATGTAGTCCAGAACAGTCGCACTGAGTCCGATATGTCGGGCTCCATCTGCTTCATCCGTAATCAGTCACCGTAATCATCTCGATACATCAATAGAGAGGTTTTGTCCGCAGGCAAAATGTATCCCATTCCTCTCCAGAAGGACAGAGTCCCGACGACTCAAGAGCTTTGATCATCACTCCAAGCTATCTATGGAGTACTGTCTGTGGATCACGTGGTCAGCTATCAGGTGACTCTACATGACACGTGACCCCGTCTGCCTTTTTCAACCAGCGAGAGAAGAATCATCATAATATCTCCTCATTCTCCTGGCTATGCTGATATATAACTATTCTCCATTGCCATTTATATACAGTGCAAGCAGTTCTTTTCTCAGAACGATGTCGTTTCATCTAAGGAGCCCTGGATAACCCCGGAGAGGAACCCGGTCTTGGTTCTCACATACTTCATCCCTCGCTCCTTCGTGTTCCTCGCGTCCTCCTGAGGCAGTTTCAGTTGGATAAAGGAGCGAATCATCTCGTCAACCACGAAGCTTTCAATGATGGGATCTGATTCTTTCCGATTGAAGTTGACGAGGCCGGACATCTCGAGATCTCGAAGCGCAATTGCAAAATCAGCGGTCCTCGAGCGCAGTCCATTCAGCCAGTCTAAGATACCTTCCACAGGAGACGTGGCATCAGCCACCACAGCGCATTCGCCCCGATCAGATGACAAGTACGAAATCAGTGAGAATGGTATTGGCCCGGGACCAAGGAAAACAACCAGATGCAGAAGCTTCACTGAGTCGGTATTCCGCTGGCTCAGGGCATTATACACTGTTTCGAATGCCGTCCACAGAGTGTGCTTCTTCTCGTAAGAACCCAGATACTTCCGCACGGGTGTCTTCAAGGTGATGTCCGCAAATTGTTCCCCCCATTGCTGATTGTAATCGTGCATAGAGATTGCTCCACAGAATATGAAAGAGCCTGCCTGCTCCAAAGCAAGAGGAATCCCGCCGACTTTACGGGAGATGGCCTTAGCTGTGGCCACGGCTATGAGTAACGTCAACTTCGTCCAAGCCTATAGTCTGGTAGTGGAGTTACCTGGAGGGTCTGCAGCATCAATGCCTGCGCATCGGAGCAAGATCTGGGACCCTGCGTGCTCATCAACACCGCCCAGATGGAGATCTACAAAGTTCAACCGAGAATGCAAATCGGGTGATCTGGTTGTCAACAGGATATGACCATGGTCACCGGAGGGGAAATATTCCCTAATATCAATGGCAACACCGCCGCTGCTATTATCAGTGTCTTCGACTCCATCAAAAACCATAATCCAGGGCCGATTCGTTTCTCGTTCCAGCCACTCCAACACCAGATCAACTGCCAATTGCCCGAGAGAAGGTCGCCCCTGTATTTTCCGCCATATCTGAGCAAAGGACTTGTGAATTGCATTCCGGGAGGAGCCGTCGATCCACAGAATAGAATGATACGGCTCTTGATGCACTGTAATATACTGGATGGCCAGCTGGGTTTTCCCATACGCACTCAGGCCCCGGAGGACAACCCCTTTTCTTCCCTGGTCGGGATGCCCCAGACACTCCTTCATTCTCTCCAACTCCACCTTTCGTCCTACAAAGACCGTTGCCGGTATTGGCACTCTTGATCGAACCTTTTGCGCCGCTCTTGACTCTTCCAGAGGGTCAGCATGAGCAGCAAAATACCCATTTCCCCCACTTACCCGCTCTGGCACTCAGTGGCCAATACCCTAGAAAGGTTTTGGCACCACAGGCAGCTGTTGCTGCTGCATAGCTCTGCCATGCTTGATCAGCATGGTTGTCAGCGTAGTCAGACACGCCTTTGATAATGACGCAGGGAACGCTATCCCATACGCCGACCCCCACCGACTCGAACGCAATGACCCCTTCCTTTTCGGCGATCCGGTCCCGGTGCTCCCCGGACCTCATCACCGTGTCCGCTGATGCGATTGTGCCAATATGCAGAGCAGACCGGACATTCTGCGTGTCGAGTCTGCGACGACGAATACGTTCCTCATATCCAAGTGCATGGCCCGGCGTCTCTCCACTGAGCGTATCGTCGGAGTCAGAGCCGGCGTCGGTACAAGCGCACGCACCAACGTGGGTTTGCTGTGGATGCTGATACCGACGCGAAGACTCGTAGAGGATGTCGCGCGAAACCCCTGGGTATTGCCACTTGGCCCCGTCCCGCGCCTGTAGACGTTTGAGATACTCTGCGCTTTGTTCTTCAAAGTCCCTGCGCGCCATCCTTGCCGACAGAGCATACAAATATCCCCTTATCTCTCTGTTCGGTCGTCCCAGGGTGTCCTTCGCACTGGCCCTGCGCTCGTACTGTTCCGGGCACTGGCTACCCCTGTCATATTCAATCACACTATCACCGATGATTATATCACCCAGGAAGATTTCCTCGGTCCCGGAAGAGGGTGACGGAACACCGCCACATACACCCACAACAAGGGCTAGTCGGACTCCCGTGTAGCTGACCAGGAGACTCGACGCGACGCTCGCCGAGCAAACCTCTTCTAGGCGCGGAGCATGGCAGATAACGACATGATGCTCGCCTATTCGGCCGGTCGTATACAGGTTGCGGTCTCCCGGTTGGCTCTTATAGATCTGACCGGACCTATCATATGTTTCGTCCAGGACTGCTTCGACCGCTTCCCCTTCTATCGGTAAGGCGCAGACTATAGCGATCTCAAATTCGTCGCAATTTTTAGGCCACATTGTGGGATTATTCTGCTCCGGATCTGCGGTACAGACCTTGTCGTATAGCTTGAATTCAAACAGTATACACCAATGGTCGGTCAATAACTGCCTGATATGTTCAAAGAGCGATGGCTAATATTCCTGAAAGTCAACCTGGCGAGAAGACGGCATTTAAACAGCTCAGGCTGAAACCAATCCAGCCTTGCATGCAACCAGACCCAATCGCGAAGCCATAATAGCCGCTGGGCGAGTCCCCGTCTCATAATAGAAGATAGACCGTCATGGCGCTTGTGAAGACAATCCAATTGTCCCTTTGTTAGGCAGATGGGTGCTATTATTAGTTCCATTCCTTTACAATTGGATTATCATAGCCGTTGTGATCTTCTTGTCAGATTAGTCAACGCTTAGATAAGCCTTGCCACAGAGCGTCGATGTATAAATATTGTCCCTGGACCAGAGAGAAATTTCAATGAACGAGACATTCTTTCACAGGGGCAAAATTGTGATAAAGATCCATCATTTTTATCTAACGTATCTAACACTTCTCTTTGTTATGGGATCTCTTTGTTATGGGATTGTCAACTGGCAACCTCCAGACCTCCTGCTTTAGACATTAATCGCCACATTCGCCAATTTTGAAAAATAATATACAAATACTCTATCTACAACCCCTCACGACAAGCGAAACCCATTCGTCCGAGTCTGAAAGAACCCAGTCGGATCATACTTGAGTCTCGTCTGCAGTGCCCGGTCCCGAGTCCTCAGCCGACCCCAATAATCCTGGTCGGCATGGGCATCATTCATGAACAACGGACGGTAGACGTCCGGCAGGGTTCCGTTAGCGATATGCTTCTGGATCAAGCGACCGAAGCCCTGGAAGAGTTTCCGGGTGGTATCGCGCATGCGTGCGTCGGAGAGCGACAGGGACCACTGCAGGGTGATTTGGACGAGGATGTAATCTTGATCCGGGGGGAAGTCGAGCAGATCCTATAGACATTAGCAGGGATCCATCGGTTTTTGAAATAGACTAACCCCTCCGGCCTGTAGGGCTTTCTGCGCGATAATCCGAGGAAGTGGCTGAAAGTCAATGGTTCCAATCATGCCGAGTTCCAGCAAGACCTCGTTGTTTGCGTCTAGCCAGAAGTCGAAGATGGATTGCAGGACCTTGGGCGACATGTTAGGAGAAACCGGGATGGTCTCGGTTGCGATGCTGTATCGGCTTCCACTGCGGAGGTCAGCGCTGAAAACACCTTCTAGAAGGGAACTTACTGAAGGATGAATTTGTTCCCGTTTCTCAACTATTCACAGTCAGCCTTGATCCGTGCAATACTGCCGAATTACCCACCAAGTCACCATAACTGTCAAAAGTCTTGGTATGATCCCACGGCTTCAACGCCGTAAAGTTATCAAAAACCCCCGGCGGCGGACTCGGCCCATCATAGAACAGGAACATGATCCACATATTCAGCAACGCAGCCCGCTCACGAGTCACAATAATCGTGGCCTTGTCGTCCGGGTAGTACTCGACGAAATTCTGCAGGGCGGCGAGCATCTCCTCGTTCTTGTCGCCGAAGAAGACATAGGTTCCTCCCCAGACGGGATGATCCATGGGATAGGTCTGGAGGGTGTACGCGGTGACGACGCCGAAACTGCCTCCGCCGCCTTTGAGCGCGGCGAAGAGGTCCGGGTTCTCGTTGGCGTTGGCGTTGACGAGCGTGCCGTTGGCCAGGACGACCTCGTAGTTTAGGATATGGTTTGCTGCCCAGCCATACTGGGGACTGAGATAGCTGAGGCCGCCTTCTACCTTTAGCCATGTCCACTGACAGAGGATGAGAACTCACCACCCAGAAGTAACCCTCCCACGCCAACCTCGCCCATCCGTCCACCAACGACCGTCCGCCCCGTCGGCTCCAATTTCTCCTGCACATCCTCCCATTTCTGCCCCGGCCCAATAACCGCCGTCTGCGTCTCGGGGTCATATGTGACCTGATCCAGCTTCGTGGTAACGATCAAGACACCACCATGCGTACTCGCAAAGCCAGTGTTCGGCGAATGGCCACCGGATTTAACAGCGAAATGTTCCTGCGTGTATCCCAACGCGGTGATGACCTCAGCCATCTCCTGCGCATTATTCGGCGTGACCGTGCATTCAGGACGGAGGTCCCAGCACGCGGCGGACCAGTAACTGGTGCGGTCGTGGGTATACGAGAGCGAAAGGGGATAGTTGATATCGTAGCCATGGTCCGCGAGGACGGAGCAGAGACTGTCCGTCCCGCTTGTTAAGGCGTTGACGAGAGAATCCGCGAGCAATGCCATTTGAATGAGACTGAGAGACACGCGACACTGATATTGCAAACATACTGTGGTTGCCATTGGCGATTTATACTCCAGGATATTATGCGAACCAGCAAATCAACCAGCTCCACAGACGCAGGATAGCTTCAATAGTCGATTGTTCCTTGCAGTAGTTTCCAAATTCCAAGATTAGTTCAATTGGCCCCGTGGCAGTGGGCCAGTATTCGTTTCATTTTCCGTTTTTGGCATTCTTGAAGCCAAACATTGCCAATCATACGATATTGGCTCCATATGTCAGCCTGTTAGGGCTTTGATTGTTCCATGATTCTATAGTCCGTCTCGGCATTTTCCTATTAATATTTAATACTGTCAACTTAGCAAGTTAGCTGCCGAGATTAAACCGATCCTGTGGATACTGGGCTGAGGATTCAGCTGGAGTCTGGAGTACTCCGTAGACTGTGGCCAATCAATCTTTGATTTAAGCGAACTGCAGGCAATAGATCAATGAGACTGGAGACTGGAGATCAAAACTAATAGTCATGATTCAGGCATTGAATTCTCGGGAAAGGTCTCCCTTTAATCCTTGTTCATGGCTATGGCCATGGCTGTCTGAACTCTGGAGTCTCCAATCCCCAAAATTCAATGCAAGCCAGACTCCAGAGTCCAGACTCCAGAAGCGCTGCAGAAAATGGTATGTGTGGAGAGCAAATGAAAGTATCCATAAATGATGTGCGTCTCTCTAATGCAGGTACAGCGGTCTGAAACAGCCAAGGATTACCATGTCAGCCCATCGCCAAGGCAGATGAACCGGAAGCTGAACAGGCATCAACCTACTGCTGTTGGCACTTGGCAGATTGCTGTCACTCTGGTGAATCTTCGCTTCGAGTTTGATAAACCCGTCTCCTCATGCCGTCAGACTCTTGGTGCAGACTCATCCTTTGAATCCTCCACAACCATGCAACGACCATAATACAGCTCCTGGATCTCCCTGGCCGTGGTGCCGTCCTGGATAAAAGCATTGAACTTCCTGTCCGGGAACATCCGATGCAGGAGCGCATAGACTGCGGCACTAGCCAGGAAGCCATACAGATAGTTCAGGTAATATAGTCTGGTTGCAGCATCAGAGATGGCGACGGAGGTATTGACGGTAGCCACAAAGCCGGGGAGACATGGGATGAGACCAACGATCCACTATGGCTGTCAGTTCGAGTCATACCGCTCACGAACCGAGTTCCTACCGCCATCGGGGCCCGCCAGTTGATACCCGCCGAGTACCAGTAAACACTACTGCTGTCACCGGTAAAGAGATCATCAACGCTGACCTTCATCCGAGCAACGATTACATAATGCGCCGCCATCATGCCCGTCATGGGGGCCAGGAAGACGCCATAACCCGACAGAACAGTCAAGAAAACCGTGGCCGTGTTGACCAAGCGCCAGGGGTTCACGACGGGGCTGAGGAGAGCGACGATATACGCGCCGCGACGGATATTGAGGAAGCGCGGAAATACAGAGGCCAGATCCAGCCCGCCGGACAGGGCATTCCCGGGGAGATTGCTACCGAGCTGAGAGACGGTAAGGGCCAGTCCAGCGAAAAAGACGGCGGCCCGGGTACCGGCGCTCTCGTCCTTCGCCAGCAGCCGCCCAAGCAGCGTGGGCGGGTTCCAGATGGCCTCGCCGTCCATGCGTTTCTGCGTGGCGGCCGTGACGAGGATACCAATGATGGAGGAGACGATGCTGTAGAGGGGGAACGCGAGCGCCTGGCCCCAGATGGCGTCACGGGGCCGCCGCGCCAGGCGAGCGTAGTCGTTCTGGTTCAGGATTCCCGCCGCGATTGAGCCGATGGTGGTCATGATCCCGTACATCATCAGCCAGGCGGTGCTATAGGGAGGTCCCGTGGCTGGAATTGTGCTACTGCCGCCGAGGGTATCACCGAAGCCATCGGGTCCCATCGTCGCGAGGGCCCAGATCAAGAGCACCACAAAGAAGGTCAAGGCGACGGCGCTGGCGACGTAGAAGAACTTTTCAAGACGGTGAGGTTGGATCCACAGCGCGGGAAGACTGACGACGCAGAAGATGAAATAACACAGGAATTCCGGACTGGTTGTCCCCGTCTCGGCCGGGATGGTGTTGGGGATGTGTTGTGCAAACTTGGGATCCCATGAGAGGAGAATGAGATAGATGCATTGACCTCCAACCCATGATTGAAAGCCATACCTGACTCGTTAACAGGAAACCGGTGATAACGGGATGTCTCTTACCAGACTATAGCATCGTCAGTATATCTGAGATACTTGAACTGGTTGGACGTACCAAACGCCAGGAAAATGCGATTCCAGATAACAAACTGCGAGCCCCAAATACCCCAGACAGCGCGACTAAAAACGGGGAAGCCAACTAGATGTTCTGTCAGTATCCCTGGTGATATGATGCTCTCGATGGCACCTACTGTGGTAGTATGCCCCAGCCAGAGAACTAACCACAATGGCCAATGTGGCAAGAATGTTTCCAATCACAATAGCTTCATGAATCAGAGCCAGGCTGAAGGTCAATAACTGAATCTGAACTCACCGATGACGGCCTGCCACCATGTCAATCCGAGGGGGATGAGGGCGCTGCCGGTCAAATACGTGGCGATGTTACAATTGATCAAAAGCCCTGCATCTAGTCAGCACTGCGACAGAAACAGAAGACGCAGAATATACGTACAAAAGTTGTGGAAGGTCAGAAAGGTCCAAGTTCGTCTCTCCGGTTCGACTGGACGAACATCTTCGTTCTTATAAGGATGATAGTATCAACTAACCAGATCAAGTGAAAGGATTTAGGGTATTCTCACAATCCATCGAGATCCATGCGGTAACTCGATTCTCTTGCTCAGTGTCGATAGCTTCATGATGACCTCTATGTAGTTCAACATAACCACCGGCGGATGCTGGGGCAGAAGACTGTCGACAATAGCTTCAGGATGAAGACTCGAGTCTTATTTTATTTCATCTGGACTTTTAGTCAGTTGGAATTGAAATATCCCCCGCGAGTTCGGCGAGTTTCGGCCAACTGGAAGATTTCCATCAGCAATCTGACAGCAAATCAAGGATAAAGATCACTTGAGGCATTCAGCCTAAAACACTTACCATCTCAGGATATCGTCTACTGGATCCTCGGTGTGGCCTAGGCTATGATATCAACTTCGAAGCCCTGTCTGAGATGCAAGGACATTCCTCTTCGGCGGCCGATAACGGTATATCGCCAACTTTTTATTCCCTGCAGTGCCCAGACATCATCAACCAGTGATCCATCCTCCATGTATACGTCCTTCATCTCATGCGTCTCAGTGAAGATATGTCTCCTCCAGTGTTCGTCCTGGGGATCTAATCCGGCACCCAGATCCATCCAGCTGATCAAGCTTGCGAGGGATAGCATTGTAGGGGACGCTGAGGTTGAATGTTGATTTCCGTGTCAAATATATAGATATATGTCAGGTGATAGTGATCCCGTGATAGAGCATATAAATAATGTATTAATGCTCGACTATAGTTGACTCGCCCCCTATCCTTGAACTTCTTTGATCACATCCCAATTACCCTCCGCCCAAGTCGACTTAATCTTAAGGTTCTCAATCTTCCACAGTCCACTTTCCTCATCCTTCACCAACTCTGCATAGTACTGTGACCCAGCTAGCAGACGCGGCTGATCAGGTTCATGCCCCTTACCACAGCGGAAGTGCTGCGAGAGCGCCGAGGCAGTCGCCGCGGCCTTGACGCCACTGTCGGCAATATTGATGCGGATGTTCGTGACAAAGTGTGAGGTGTCCAGCTTGTTGATCACGTCAAAACAGTCGGTGTGGATGGCGGGAAGGCCCGAGGAGACCTTGCCGTTGACGGAGAACGTAGCGGTGGAGGTAAAGGCCGAGTCGAAGAGGTCTCGGTTGTTTGTGTCCAGCCCAAGGATGCAGCGATAGAGTGCGTCGGCGATGGCCTCGCGGCTGCTCAGGGCGGGAGTTAGGGTTGCGGGGAGGGAGGGAATGGATGTCATGGTAACAGTAGGTGAGATGGGAGTAAGGATGGAAAGGAACCTTGGCGTTGGCGGGGAATTCAGACATATATAGACCTCTGTCCTCGTTGATTGTTGTTAACCCCGCAGGATCATGTTATCTCCAGGAACGGAGTTAGGTCTCACCTCGGACATTACTGCACTCTGCAGTAGTGCAGTCCCACATACAGTGTTTAGCCGTCAGCCATCACTGTGAGCAGCGACGATCGTTTTCGGAGCCAGCATTCATCCAGACGTGATAGAATTCTGTCCTCTTGTAACACCATGGCCCATGGCCCCTTCTGTCAAGGCCGCAGATTCTAATTCGATGTATCACCTAGGCTGAGATCGAGATCCATCTTGTCTTGCTTGTAGGGATTGGAAGGATGGGTCGTAGGTGTGATGGGATCTCACAAGGCCACAGCAATGAACACCAGCAGCATCAAATCTGCTCCATAATCCTTCAAGGGTCAAACATCGACAGAATCGTGTATTCACCGTCATCAACACTGTCGTCAAGACAATTTCAGACGGTCCAAGGTTGGCTCTGGTTGCAGGAGTTTGACGGGTTGAACTGGAAGGAATCGCGAGTGGAGGATGAAGCATGTATTTTATTCTTCAGGATCTGGAATTAATGTCGTTTCCAGTTGATCGAAGCAGTTTTCTTGATGAAAAGGATTATGTAGAGGATAAGATCAGTTGGGAGGAGATGATGGTAGAAACCAGATGGGTTGACGAAGGAGATGTCAGTCAAGTCAATCATCCAGAATCCTCGCAGTAACTTACTCCATCTCTGTCTTCTTTGTAATCATTCAAAAAAGGTTCGTCAAGATCGAGAGTCCACTGACGGTCATCTTTTCTATTTACTTCAACCACTTCATCGAATCCTCTGTCACATCTCCGCGATGACTTCCTCATCCCGACGCCTGTCCGATCGTCCTCTTCGAAATAGCCGCAGACAAGATGGTCTCACCGCGAGGATCGGAAATAAAGATCCTTCCAGGGATGTAAAACCCGGATATCGATGCAATCTGCTTTATACTCGTCTGTGGGTTAAGTAGCTACCTTCCCCAATCTGAAGAATCAACGTGCATCTACCTGACTTTTTATACCGAGCTTTAGGCAAAACATTCCCATCATAAAGCATCCTCTTGCTCCCCTCAAACACTCCACTCTTCCTATCAAAAAGGTCCTCATTATCCCGAGACGGTGAACATCCCCGTTGTTGATACCGACCCTGCAACAGTGCATCGCGAATGGCACGCTGATACCTTCGAAAAGGGATCGTACCCGTCTCCATTCCAGTCAACACATCGAAGTGGAATTGGCGATGTTCAGATTTCATCCGTCCAGCGAAGGATCGCTGTTTCGGGGTGGATGCATGGGCATAAAGATAGGAGATTTGGCAGGCCAAGTGGATCAATAACATGGCATCATCACTGGGGCAGTCCAACCAGCTCTCAATCAGAGCATCGAGGAAGCCAGGAAGTGGTGGGAATAACACCCTCTCAAGCGACGACTCCGTTGTTAAAGGCGCATCTTCGCATGGCGAGTCGGCTGTCAGAGGAAACCTCCACTCTGTCGCCGGGAGAAGGACAGTCATTGTCTGCCGTTTAGGAGATATAAGTCTCCGTTGTGGGAGTTCCACCGTTGCATTCCCGATTCTATGCCTTCCTTGTGCATCGACATTCCATCCAGCCTTAACGAGCATTTCAGCTGCCGCGTCGATGTCCGGGACAAGGAGATATAAATCAAACACAACGGTATGGACACCATGGTGGAGAGCATCTAACCAGATGACACAGGGAACCTGGCCAGACAACACTCGACAGGACTCGTTGCTTCTGCAGTGTCAGATGGACTAAGGCAGTAATTGAGCATGGTGCATAGTCACTTCAAAGGCTTAGCCAATGATTTATGTAAGTAAATACTTGCAGTGATAAGATAAATGATTGTTCTTGAAAGAATTGGATGAGATAAATCCCGCAGGAAATGAAGCTTTCCATCCATCATGATATCAGATGAAGTCCCCCACGTGCTTCTTCCATATAAATTTTCATCTACTAATTCATTCTCTCTCTCTCTCTCTTTTCTTCTTCATCTTCATCCTTTCAGCTTCTTCCACTTCAGTGATGTGGAAACCATCCCTCAATTTCATCACTTTGCATTGTACGCCTATCCCTACCAATGTCATCAATATAGACACACTGACAATCTCACAGATGCCTATATCATCACTTTGAGCACCCTAAGTCTGCTCATCATCTACCCCAATGGAAACCTTCGAGCAATCGATGCCTTCTTCTTCGGTGCCAGCTCCTCCACTGAATCAGGATTGAACACGTTCGGCTTTGTCTTTGTATCTTTGTTCGACGAGTACTGATGGTATTCAGTGTCGATCTCAACAAGTTGAAGACCTACCAGCAGGTCTATGTCTACCTGGCCCCCATCCTCAGCAATCTCGGGTTCGTCAACATCTTGGTGGTGGTGGTGCGCTTGCACTGGTTTGACAAGCGTCTCAAGGAAGCCGGTATTCTCAACCCCGACACTGTATCTCTCGATGGAACAGCTAATTCAAGCAGCTCCGTCCTTTTTCCGACGGGGAAATCGCCAGAATGATGACACTGAAGCGCGAGCGGACGGTGATACGCGCGCAACACCTCAGAAGTCAGTCAATAGCCTGTATCCCTGTCCCTGATGCTGATGTACTGTAGACAGGATTCCTCGGAAAAATCGCCAGAATCTTTGAATAAGACTGTTGCCAGCCATCCTCCCACAATCACCTTCGCCGAGGACTTGGACGATCCCCATCAGGAAAAAGCCCTCTACGTGCCTCCTCCTTGGGAACGGGATAGGGGACATCCCATTGTCGAAGTTGACGACGTTAACGATTGCGGTACGCTCTATCTCCACAGTAACTGTAGAGACTAACATCTCGAACAGAACGGATAACATCCGTTGATACCCAAGTCGTCAACTCCGGACCCCCTCATCGACGTGTCAGAAACCGATTGCTCCACTCAGACACCATCTCCCTGGAACGGGTCGCTTCCTCGATGTTCGTCATCGGCGCTTCCTCCAGCCAACCGCAACCGCAGACACAGCCTGTCGATCAGCCACTTTCTCAGGAGCTGGACCTGCCGGAGCTGTCGTCGCACGCGACGCTCGGCCGGAACTCGCAGTTTCACAACCTGACGGCGGAGGACAGAGAGTTGCTGGGCGGGATTGAGTACCGCAGCCTGAAGCTGTTACTTAAGATCGTCATCGGTGGGCCAAACCTCGACACTGACGCTTGATTAGCGATTGCTGACAAACAAGGCTATTTCTTTGGACTTCACCTCTTCGGCGCCATTTGCCTGGTTGGCTGGATCCAGCATGCGGACCCCAAGTACCGTCAGTACCTGGCTGAGTGCGGACAAGGCAGCGTGTGGTGGTCAGTCAACTATTCCCTTGTGAAAACCCCATCATACTGAGAGAGACAGGGGATTTTATTCCGCGCAGACCATGGTCGACAATCTCGGCTTCACCTTGACCCCAGACTCGATGATCAGCTTCCAGGACGCAACCTTCCCCCTGATCGTGATGAGCTTCCTCGCCTACGCCGGCAACACGTTCTACCCATGTCTCCTGCGCTTCATTATCTGGACCATCTCCAAGCTCTGCCCGAACCACTCCTCCCTCAAAGAGCCGCTCGGCTTCCTCCTCAAACACCCGCGCCGCTGCTACACACTCCTCTTCCCCAGCCGCCCGACCTGGGTCCTCTTCGGCATCCTCGCGGCCATGAACCTAGTCGACATCATCCTCATCCTCACGCTCGACCTGCACAATCCGGCCGTGAACAGCCTCGCCCCGGGCCCGCGCGTCCTCGCCGCCCTCTTCCAGGCCGCCTCGTCCCGCCACACCGGCACCTCCATCTTCAACCTCGCCAACGTCAACCCCGCCGTGCAGTTCAGCCTGCTCGTCATGATGTACATCGCCATCTTCCCGATCGCCATCAGCGTGCGCGCGTCCAACACGTACGAGGAGCGCGCGCTGGGCATCTACCCGGCGGATATGGAGATGGACGAATCCCACGGCCGTTCCTACGTCCTCACCCACGTCCGCAACCAACTCACCTTCGACCTGTGGTACATCTTCCTGGG
Source organism: Aspergillus cejpii (assembly GCA_004769165.1). Classification (NCBI taxonomy): domain Eukaryota; kingdom Fungi; phylum Ascomycota; class Eurotiomycetes; order Eurotiales; family Aspergillaceae; genus Aspergillus; species Aspergillus cejpii. Next base: position 4,793,310 of record SMSW01000001.1, on the reverse strand, counting down.
GATATTCTGCATCTGTGCAGCGGAGTCAGATAGGATCATGGACCCAGCGGATCCAGTACCTCCCCCCCCCCCCCCTCCCTTCCCCTCCCCCTCCTAGCGGCACACACTAATCAATATCCAGGCATTCGCCATCTTCCCAATATTCTTCGAAGTAACCTCAGCATAGTACATCCCCTCCCCTCCCCTCCCCTCCAACCACCATGCACAGCTAACCGCAAAATAGCGCAAACGTCGGGTTAAGCCTCGGACATCCAACAGTAAACACCTCTCTCAGCGGCCAATTCACCCTCTTCAGTAAACTGGTGATCTGCGCGATGATGATCCGCGGCCGCCATCGCGGTCTGCCGTATCAGCTTGATCGGGCGATTCTCCTACCGAATGAGCGGTTGGATCGGTCTGAGGAGACGCCCGGGGCCGGGGCCGGGGCCCTCGGGCCTGAGATGAGGTCTAGGATGTCGAGGATGAAACGGTATCATACTAAATAGTACTCCGTACTTTAGGTCGTAGTGCTTCTTGTAGAGATAGAGGATACATATGATAGACTAGAGTCAATGAGTTGTAAATATTTACACTGTATGCTTCTGATTAGTGTCCTATACTCCTCCTAGCTAGGATTTGCAAAGTCAAAGAAAACAGAGTGCAACATCTCGTCCTATATACAGTAATGTCAGTAATGTCAGTAAGGATATAAAATCAATGCGCCTTCTCCCAGGCAGGCTTCTTGCACGGATACGTATCACGCCATTGCTGGATCTTCTGTACATTCCACCCCGAGAACCATCGGCGGTTATCTTCTGGCATCTTCTTCGTCCCCAGCTTGAAGGACTCGGTGAGGATATCGCACTCGTTCTCGCTGTACCGCCATTGGAAGCAGTCTTTTCTCCGTAGACATTCGTCTCGACAGGTCTCCACTGATGGTTGGGTGAGTTCCACGCGCACGTTGGCGAGGTTATCCCAGTCGTCCTCCTGGGTGCGCATCCTGCCCGGCGGGAAGGACATTTCGGAGAGTTCGCGGAAGAGGAGAGGTTTCTGATCATCGTTAGTTTGGTTCTCCGGGAGAAGGGGGGATTGGCTACCGTCACATCATCACGCGCCTGTTCGAAATCGAAGATGGCGCTTCGCTCACGCGGTGTAACGTGGTGCATCGTCACGACGGGCTGGCACCACTGCCTCGGACCAAACTCCAGCGTTACGGGCTTCTCGCCGTTAACCTGGGGCCAGTAGTTCTGGATGGTGACGCCGAACTCCTGGGCCAACGTGCGTCCCAACACGAAATCCCCACAACACTCGGGCGGAAACACCTCGTCGTATCGACTGGCCATTCCTGGATTCCGACCGACAAATTCCTCCATCAACGCCTTGGAGATGATATATCCGCTCCCGCCATGTCCGAATCCCTGATTGCCGATGTACGCCGCCGAGCCCATGTACAGTCTCTGCTTCGGAGACATCCGTTTCAGCCAGAGGAGCAGGTTCGTCCAGACGACGTAGGTATCGCTCTCGATGAAGACATACCAATCTACGTTCGGTCGCATGGCCCAGGTCTTCTCAACCACATGCAGGAACTTGTACTTGTCGAGCATCCACGCCGCCTGGCCGTCCTTCTTGAGCGTGGCGGCGTCGAGTCCCCCGCGTTGGTACTCCTGCTGCTGGCGGTACAGCTCGAACTCGGGATGGGTGGCTTTCATGGTGGCGTTGAAGTCGGCAAGGGCATCATGGATGAGATACGGGCCGATCTGCTCTTGCAGGTCGGAGAAGATGATGAGATCCCGCGCGCATCCGAGAGTCGTCAGCAGCTGCGTGGGGAGTTTCTCGTAGATTTCCGTCGCGCCGGTCTTGACGATGAAAAGGATGTTGCCGGGGTCCGGGAGAGCCTGGCACCGCCGGTCGGGATATAGGAAATCGTCTCTAAGCCTAGTCGCAGGATGGCTGCTAGTATTGCAGCTCTGACTGTCCGTTATCGACTTGCCGGCCACCTCGTGCAGCGGGGCGCTCCACGAGCTGGCCATCAACTGGTAAAACATCACCAGCATCAAGAAGAGGAGGACGGCGACCAGCACCATCACGGCACTCCGGCGGAATTCCGGCTTCAACCGCACTCCCAATGGCTTCATATCGAAGGCGACCGTCAAAAACGCTCCGTCTGAGCGGGCAGGAGATGGATTGAGGTCATGACGATGGAGATAGCGAGGAAGTTATGGGAGAAGAAAGCGTCGTCAGCCTCCATGTCTGGTTCATTCTTGTCGAGTGAGAAGGAAGGAACCCCAGTCCCCCACTAGTGTGAGAACTGATAACATTCTTTAATATGCAACTGCTTTAGCGCCCCTAAACATAGCATAGTGAATAGTCGCCATGACGAGTCCCCAGGGAAAACATGTCTCTTGCATTGAGTTGCGATTCGTCTGGTGTGGCTGTCAAATGTCAAATCATTAGAGAATGGGATAGTTTCTCCTTCAACTGCCACGGAGGATCTCAACTCTGAACTCGACAATGGGACAATCCGGATCCTGCGATCCTGCCCAGACTCTAGCGCTCATTCAGTTATTTTCGGCTTCCGGCATCCCACATAATCCAATTAAGCACACTCAATGGAGTCAACTAGTTTCAGCCTTGTCGTTGCTATTGGTTTGGTTTGACTGTCTCTGACGGCGTCAAGCTCACCGATTGGCTTTAAGAATGACAGGATCATTGACTCTTCGGGAGTTCAGTACGGAGTACTTCAGGAGGAATCAAGACTCAGGTAGAGATTGTCTAGCACATGCTACGACGAAACCCTGAGCAAGTCAATGAGATGCCGACGTCTCAGTTTCAAGTTAGAAATCTTATGATCTTGCTCCCACAAGCTCAAATTGCTCGATCCAACACTGTCTCTCCTTGTTTGTGAGTCTCACTCGCCGTTGTACCTGACCCCTGAGACATCCTCGTATCCCCACTACCTCAGCCACAATCCGACGACCCTTATTGTCTTGGCGAAGGTGAAAAATAGACAGCTGTAAGGCTTAAGCTGATGGATTCTTCCCTCAATCCTCAGAATTCTGAAAGTCCATTCGGCATTCTGATCCTAATGGCCATTGGCCAATGGTGCACCGCGGATCCCATTCCAAAAATCATCCTCCACAGCATCAACAAGGATAAAAGGCTCATTTTCCCAACTTGACAGTTCACAGTTGGCTCCTGCCGCCCTGCGTCGCATTACGCGTACCGTCCGCGTGGCCGTGCGGTGTGGCGCCACACCAGGGACCGGCTAGTTCGTCGATATTCGATAATCTCCATGCGGGGATAGCCTGGATAGGAGAAGTTCAACTTCAATCCCTGTTTGTTGATACAATCAGTGGCTGGGATGGTACAGGAATCGTCTTTGCAAAATTGGGATACCATGGGGAGGAGCAGGCGGGACACGGGAGGCAGTCCCAGGGTACCGTTGAGCCTGGCACAAAATATCCCATTCCGTACAGACCTGGTAGCCCCAGCTCGTTGCTGATGACTTATCCATGGGTTGGGATGATTCGATGACGGCGAGTCGCCATGACGAGCTTTCCAGCAGAAAAGACGCATGATGTGTACGAGAAAGGATCGATGCATGCCTATATCCAGCATATTTGAGCGTCCCTGTCACCAGACTAGCATTGGTTACATCATACTTCGCAACCGAGAGGATACCTTGGCCCAGGCCTCGATACTCGAAAGTGCTGTTGTGGTGGTAGAGCAAGATTGGACCTGTGATGTTCTTCGTCGTCCCCAACCGCAGACTCAGCAGAGTCCACAACGAAGATAGTCCTGAGTTGCGATTTCGTCATCCCTTGATCGTGGTTGATCATGGTATCAAAATCCATGAATCTCTCCGGATTTCGCACACAGTCAGACGGAGCAAGCTGCTGATAGCCCTCACCACAGTGACTCCAGACGATAAAATCACACCACAGAAGACATCCGAGTAGAGCTTACGCAGAAAAACTACAAATGCTCAGCATACTCATAGCCTCATAGGAGCCCATTTGGTCCACGACACGGCTCCAGTCAAGGAAGGACAACCACGAAGTCGTCGTAATCACTGATCAGCCAGTGCTCAGTTTAGTCGACCTATTCGTAGTAGCGATACTCCAGGATCACACCAAGCCCATTGGAGGTCTTGGTTAATTGGGCCATGATTCCTTGAAAGAAATGGGAAGCAATCTGGAGCATCTGTCTCACTGACAGCAATAAGAAAGATCTATCCCCCTCCCTTGGTACTTTGTAATAAGTGAATCGAACCAGTACCGGATGTTGAAACAGTCATCACTGTGAGGTTCATAGTCATACCGAGTCCGAGATTCATCATGAATGTGGTCCACTGGGACAGGGAAGACGAAGTACGTGGCAGATGAGATTGAGTGCTTGGCTCAGAAACCCCTCGGCTTAGTTGTTCTTAGCTTGTCATCAGTCGCAATTTGTGCAAGGGTATCCGTATAAAGAGGAGATTGTAATTCTAGAGGCAACATGCTAGTTAAACCAACAGTTGGGATCAAACACGTCCCGATAAGGAACGAAACAGCTGAGGGCTGCATCTTCTGTAACTCAAAATTAAGGGACTCCTTGGGATAAATCATCTGAGCAAGACAATCTTTGATGATGATGGATGATGGATATGAATACATTTGATTCTTGTTTTGAGTCTTGAAGTCAAGTTGGCAACTGGAAAGCGTCACGTGATAGTCCTCGATTAGGACTAGTTCCTAACTATTTTGATATTTTGAAGATAAAGTGACCACCATGGTCATTCATAGAGACAACTACCTTAATTGCAGGTCTTTGGCCTGAGTTTCAAGCGGTATACATTACTACTCGACAAGGTTAACAAACAAGGCTTGAGCAAGGACTTCTTCTGCTTCAGTGGATAGGAATATGCGGCAACCGCCAGTCAACGCGACTTCCTGGATGACTACTTACTCCAGGAACTGGTGGAATATAGCAAAAACTACGGAGTAGAGAATCATCAATTGCCTAGAATACTGCCTGTCATCCACCCAAGGCCGTTGTGTTCGATCAGTACCGGCAATGTCCACAGTATCCGCAATCTGATGCAGAGCAGGCCGTGTAGTCCTTGAATCTCTCCGACTCATTCTCCCATTCATCCTCAAATCTGTCAAAGTCACGGTCGATATGCCTCTCCGAGTCTGTGTCATCCTTTTCCTCGTCCGCGAGATTCACAACCCCGACACTTCGCAAGGTCCATCGATCTTTAAGCTCATCCGGAAGAACCTGAGGCACATCCTTCTCAACCTCTCGCAGTTCCAGCATCGGTTTATCTTCCTCGTGAATGATTTCAAATCGTCCATCAGGTCTACCCAAAGCAAAGCTGATGAGAATCCTAAGTAACGCTGCAAGCCGATGGAGATTGTCCTCCTGCTCCTCTTCCCACTGACTCACTCTTTCACGAGTATCCAGAATCCGTATCTCTTCAAACACACCAAAACGGTGGAATGCAAGCACGAAATTGGGAGTCTGGGATATCCACAGACGAGGCAGCTCCTCCCCGAGGATATCTGCGTCCTTCCGAGTAATTCTCCGGGTTTTCAAGTCAAAGACCGCTGCTTGGGGGATGACTCTGCCTTTTGTCTGCACCATGAGCTTTTCATTGGAGTCCGGAGATGGAGAGTGCACGCTGACAGTGTTTCTTTCCAGGTCAGAAATGATATCTCTGTCAACTCCATCCTCGCTTGACTCGCTTTTCGTTGGTCTCATCAATTCCCCGGGAACCAGATCGGGAAGATAGCCGTCTCCCTCAAATCTCACGAGGCAGGTCAATCCAGCAAAGTTGTACCTAATGACACGTTGGTGTGTCTCGGACCCGCCCACATCCCGGTCCCATGTGGTATACGCCTCAGGGAAGGTATGGCCATAGCCTCGAACATCCGGGATCGTCTGCGTGGGCGAATTCTCCCTCCGGATGAAGAACACCGTAGTTCCAACCACCTCGACGATAATCCTGTATCTCTTATCCAGATCGATCTGCCGTGCGAAGCGGAGGAGATTACCCAGGGTGCTTCCGCAGCCGACAATATCGACAGCCTTGGTCTGTAGGTCAGGATCCTGAGTCAAGATTGCCTCGATCGCTGGCTGCATCGGATGGGAGGGACATCGAGCGGAGTTTTGGTCCCGGAAATATTGTCCTTTATCTTCTGGGAGCTTGGTAGGGTTGGAGAGGGGCGTCCATGCGGGTGGCATTCCTGGCCCTGTGTTAGCCTTGCAACCAATGTACGGAGGAACCTAGCTTGCCTGGGACCAGGATGGTAGGGGTCTTAGAGTTGAGCCAGTTGTAGGAGGCCACCAGATGGCAGTCCCTGATCTGTGGTCTTCCATCGTGAGTCGAGTCAGGATCTTTAACCAGATCGCTCTTCTGGATCGTGGCCAGGAGTGAGCCCAAAGGAGGCGATGGGGGTTCAGGAACAGTCTCTGTTCTCCTCCAGACTGAGCCAGAAGCGCCAGACCTTCTGAAGCTGTTTCGACCTCCTCTGCGGCTGTATGTCGACATTTTGTACTCGGCGACGATGATGATCGTATCTCAGAGGTCGTGCAGTAAACAGCATTTCCAGCGACTTTTATAGTAGCCGCCGTCTGCGGTACTTTCCACCTTGCTCATCAACTGAGCTGCAGCTCTAGGCAGAAAAGCAGCTCAGCGCGTATGCAGTTGGAGGAGCAGCCTTTGTTTGGTTGGCACCACGCGATTTTCCTGTGATCGCGGCACAGCACCAAACGCTGGCACTGCATCAAGGCTGTGTTTTCCTCCTTCATCTCTCTGGTTTGGATCATAGAATCTCCTTAAAGGATAAGATTCCATCGTTCATCCATCCTCCTGTCTTTTTCTACCTCGTGCAACTCATCCCTCATCGAAGTACCCCCGATATCCATCTCCCAAGCCATGTCCCAGGCTCGTTCTGCGCGTCTACACAAGTTCTTTTTCCTCGTCCTTCACGGCAAACGCCCTGTGACCTCTGTTGAGAATGTCAAACGTCTGATCGAAGCAATTCAGGCGCAGGACGACCATGCAGTCTGTATCGAACGCATCATCGCCAGTCCGGAGGCTCGCAACGCCCTCCAAACTGGACTTCGTTTCGACGTGACCCCTGTCTTCCTCAATCAGTATACAGCCGCATTCATCCATTACCTTGCCGATCCTGCTGTCAAGCAGTTATGCAACGGTCAATTCTTACAGGAGCTGTTGACTCTGCTCGTGGAGCCGCGCACCCTGTGGAATGCGTTCTTGCAGGCGTTCCTCGCTCGACAATTAAACCCTATTGCTATCCATGCTTTCGCCTGGTTACTGGCTGAACTGCTTCTTCTCCCACCTTCAAGCAAAATTGACATAGTGGAGGATGCACGGAAAGTCGACAGTGACGGATCCCTCCTGCAGTCCCCCTCAACGGATATCCGTACGCTGGGGTACAAGATTAAGCATGTCCTGCAGGTCAAATCCACCAACCTGGCTCCCGTGGATTTTGAACACGGCCCTGGAGGACGCCATGACAACGACTTTGATGACTTTCGAAAGATTGCAATCTACCCGACCTCTGATGAATTCCTATCCACAGCCAAACCGTTCTACCGCCATGCAGCCGAGATCAATGACTTGCCCGCCGAAAGCCGTATATCAGTCCATCTTGATAACCAATTTCGTCTTCTGCGCGAGGATATGCTGTCTGAGATCCGAGAGGAGTTCCAAATCGCCCGCGGGAAAAAGAAACGCCGTAGAGCTGTCCCACTGCTGCAAAAGCTGGCCCTTGTCGGGGTCATCTATGAAGACAACCGCCGTCGACTCCGACCGTGTACGCTGGCGATCACCTGTCAATCCGGCTTGGAGTCAATGACTAAATCCCAGGGTCAAAGACGCAAAACATTTCTCGAGGAGAATCGGAACTACCTTCGCCATAAATCGTTTGGATGTTTGCTCCGTAACGGGGAAATCATTGCCTTTGCTATTCTGGAACGGAACGTCGACGAGCTCTTGAAAGAGCCTCCAGAGATTGTCCTACAGATCATTGGGGAGGACGCTTTGAAGAAAACGCTGCTGTATTTCAAGCTCTATAACGATATACAGTTCCTTTTGGTTGATGCACCGGTCTTTGCCTACGAGCCGATCCTGCGTTGCCTTCAGGAGAAAGCCACTCTCCCTTTGGCGAGAGAATTGCTGCGGGACCAGCAGGGAGAGCCAGAGCCGGCAACTCGATCAGAACTGGACTTTAGCTCCGTCATAGAGAGTCTTGAGGCACTCAATGGCAACCTCAATGTGCAGGATATCATCAAAACGCAAAAGCCTATCAATCTGGACCGATCACAGTTAGACTCGCTCATGGCCGGGTTGACTCAGCGTGTGAGTTTGATCCAAGGCCCACCAGGTACCTACAATTTACCCTCTTGTACGAATGCTGCAGGACTGACCATTGCACAGGAACCGGTAAATCCTTTATAGGAGCTCTGCTAGCCAAGGTATTCCTTGACTATAGCAAGGAGACTCTGCTGGTCATGTGCTATACCAACCATGCGTTGGATCAGTTTTTGGAGGATTTGCTCGACATTGGCATTAATCCTTCGCATATCGTGCGCTTGGGATCAAAATCGACCCTCCGTACCTCTCAACTCACCCTCTCCAAGCAAAGAGTCCAGTACATCCGCTCACAATCTTCTTGGAACGTGATTAACAAGCTAGATGCTGAAGCCAACGACATCAAGAAGAGCCTCTCTCCTGCTTTCGCCACTTATCGTAATCTCAACACGAACACTGCAACAATTCTCGAGTACTTAGAATTTGAGCATCCGGAGTTTTTTGAGGCTTTCATACCCCCTGAACAGGAAGGTGGGATGACCCTTGTCGGCGAGAAGAATAGATCCGTCGACTCTTCGTACCTCTTTAACCATTGGTCAAAGGGAAACAATCATGGACTACCTACTTCTGACCACCTTTCCGAGGAATCTCGTCGGGTCTGGGACATGAGTTCCTCAGAACGTCAATCACATCGTCAAGCATGGGAAGGGGTCTTGGTCAAAGAGCAGGTCGAGAATGTGCAGCGTCTGATGCAGCGCCTTGATACTTATCAAAGCAAGGTGGACAAAATCTGGAACGAGAAGACACGTACTATCCTTCAATCCAAGCGGATCATTGGCTGCACTACCACTGCAGCTGCCATGTACGCTTCAGACCTGGCCCTGGTTTCCCCCGGCATCGTGCTTCTTGAGGAAGCAGGTGAAATCTTAGAATCCCACGTGCTAACAGCGATGGGCCCTCAGACCAAGCAACTGGTGCTTATCGGCGATCACCAGCAACTTCGGCCAAAGATTAATATGTATGCGCTGTCTGTCGAGCACGGAGAAGGATATGATCTGAACAGATCTCTGTTTGAGCGTCTTGTCGTATCTGAATATCCTCACACTACCCTTGCAAAACAACATCGCATGTGTCCTGAAATATCTGGGCTCATTAAACATCTTACATACCCAGACTTGCAGGACGATCCCAAGACGTTGAACCGTCCGCGTCCACGCGGTCTTCAGGATCGTGTGATTTTCCTCAACCACGATAAGCCGGAAACGACCTTTGCAGACATTTCGGACCGCCGTGATGAGAACACCAAGGGTAGCAAGCGCAATGAGTTTGAGGCAAACATGGTTCTGAAGATCGTCCGATATCTGGGTCAGCAAGGATATAAAACGGACAAGTTAATCGTTCTGACACCATATCTTGGCCAATTGCACCTCCTGCGGGATCTCCTCCGCAAGGAAGCGGACCCTGTCCTGAATGACCTGGATTCGTATGACCTGGTCAGAGCAGGTCTACTGTCCCAAGCAGGTGCTCATCATGCCAAACGACCAATCCGTCTGTCAACTATCGGTGAGATATCCCGCGTTTCGGTTCGGTGCGAAGCTAATAGGGACTATAGACAACTACCAGGGCGAGGAGAGTGATATCGTGATTGCCACGCTAACCCGCAGCAATAAGGACGGCGACATAGGGTTTATGGCGGCTCCCCAGCGTTTGAATGTCTTGTTGTCGCGTGCTCGGAACGTCTTGATCATGATTGGGAACACCAACACCTTTGTCAAGAGCCGCAAGGGAAGGCAGGTCTGGACTCCGTTCATCGATCATCTGAGTGCAAATCACCATTTGTATGACGGGCTGCCGGTGAAGTGCGAACAGCATCCTCAGTTTACAGCTATCCTCCGCACGCTCGAAGATTTCGACATCCAATGCCCCGACGGCGGATGTCAATTGCCATGGTAATGTCCCTCACATCTGTTCTTCGGCCTTAACTAACCTGGTTAGTGGAACGAAACTCAATTGTGGAGTCCACGAATGCCCCTACAAGTGCCACCAGCTGTCGGACCATTCCAAGATGCAATGCTACAAAATAACCGAGTGGCGGTGCTCGCGCAACCACCGCATCACTAAGCCCTGTTCGCAAATTCAAAAAATCTGCCAACTCTGCAGTGACGAGGATCAAGCCAAGGAGAGGCAGCACAAGAGGGACATGGAGCTGGAAGCCGAAAGAGCCAGACGGCAGAAAGCTTACATGCTCGAACTGACTAAGTTGCAAGATGAGATCGCCCGCATGCGACGGTTGCAGAAGGATACAGTCGATGAAGAAGAACGACGAAAGGTTCTCCAACAGCATCGACAAGATCTTGAGAACTTGCGAGCTGGTCCAAGGATGGTGCCTTCTGTAGCTAAGAGAAAGGGCCAGGGCCCTTCCGAGGAGCCAGGTCAAAAAAGTGTGCCAACTGACAGGTCGACAAATGGAAGCTCGTCAAACGGGCAGAATGATAACAGAGACGCGCAGAAGAAAGACAAGAACCAGGCGTCACCCGCAGAAGTTGATTGGAAGTATCAGAAGGACTACGAGGGAGCGAAGAGCGATGAGATAGACACCTTGATGGGCATGATCGGCCTGGAAGATGTCAAACAAAAGTTTCTTGCTGTAAAAGCGAAAGTTGACACAGCCACAAGGCAAAACATCGACTTGAAAGATGAGCGTTTCGGGACCGTCCTGATCGGGAACCCTGGCACAGGTAAGTCTAAACTTCTCGCACCTGTAAAAGGCCAACTGACTGAACCCTGCCCAGGGAAAACCACGGTTGCGCGGCTGTACGCAAAGTTCCTGACTTCTGTTGGGGTTATTCCAGGAGCATCGTTTGTCGAGACAACTGGATCACGGTTGGCGAACAGCGGAGTCACAGGCTGTGAGAAGCAGATCAATGATATCCTCAACAATGGCGGTGGCGTTCTGTTCATCGACGAGGCCTATCAATTAGTTCAGAGCCATGGCTTTGGCTCTCAAGTTCTTGACTTCCTCCTGGCCGAAGTCGAAAGGCTCACGGGGAAGATGGTGATTGTTCTTGCAGGATATCGCAGCCACATGGAGAAATTCTTTGCACAGAACCCGGGCCTACCTAGTCGATTCCCCCACGAATTCAAGTTTAACGACTACGAAGATGACGAGCTGTGCCGCATCCTGGATTACAGAATCGCGAAGAAGTACAATGGGAGAATGAAAGTCGAAGGTGGAACGGGCGGACTTTACTGCCGAATTGTTGCACGGCGGGTAGGTCATGGCCGTGGACATGAAGGTTTTGGAAATGCCCGAGCAGTGGAGAATGCTTTTGCACGGATTGTAGAACGCCAGGCAAAGCGACTCGCAATTGAGAGGAGGAATTCGGGATCCGCGGAAGACATGCTGTTCACGAAAGAGGACCTTATTGGCCCCGAACCATCACAGGCTTTACAGAACAGCTCTGCATGGCGGAAGCTGCAGGCCATGATCGGGCTAGATGCCGTCAAGAAAACCGTTCGAGCTCTTCTGGACAGCATCCAGTATAATTACCAGCGGGAGTTGGAAGAGAAACCACTGGTTGAATTCACCCTCAACCGTGTATTCTTGGGCTCGCCAGGCACAGGCAAGACAACGGTCGCGAAGCTCTACGGGCAGATACTGGTGGATATTGGATATCTATCAAATGGAGAAGGTAAGGTCCCTTTTGCGCAGAAAACTGAGAAAGTTGGGCTGATGAATACATATCCAGTTGTCGTTAAGAACCCAGCAGACTTTATTGGCGCCGTAATTGGACAGTCTGAACAGAATACCAAAGGCATATTGGCTTCCACCGTTGGTAAAGTTCTCGTCATCGACGAGGCCTATGGACTTTACGGTGGCGGAAGCCGTAACTCTATGGCATCACAGACGGATCCCTTCAAGACTGCTATAGTCGATACAATTGTAGCGGAAGTTCAAAGCGTGCCCGGCGATGACCGCTGCGTTCTGTTGTTGGGCTATCAGGAACAGATGTCGGAAATGTTCCAGAATGTCAATCCCGGCCTGGCGCGACGGTTCCCAATGGACAGTGCCTTTGTTTTCGAGGACTTCACCGATGACGAACTTGGACAGATTCTCGACCTCAAGCTGAAACAGCAGGGATTCGAGACGACAGATCGAGGAAGAAAGGCAGCTATGGAGGTACTATCCCGGGCACGGAATCGTCCTCACTTTGGCAATGCAGGGGAGATCGACATCCTGTTGAATGGAGCCAAAATTCGCCATCAGCAACGACTGTCTTCCGATAAATCGTCTGCCGATTCCCAGCTGGAACCACAGGACTTTGACAAGGATTATGACCGCGGTGAGCGTGCAGAGACCAACATCCCCATGCTGTTCGCGGGTACTGTCGGCTGCGAGAAGATTGTCGAGCAGTTGGAGGGATATCGCCAGACAGTCAGGAATATGCGACAGCTCGACATGGATCCTCGTGACCAGATTCCTTTCAACTTTCTATTCAAAGGACCACCAGGTAAGGCATTTCTTTTTAAGAATAATCCACCGGCTAACTTTGTTTGCCCCTAGGGACCGGAAAGACAACCACGGCGCGAAAGATAGGCAAGGTATATTACGACATGGGCTTCCTGGCCTCAGCCGATGTCATAGAAGGGTCTGCTACGGACCTGGTAGGGCAATATATCGGGCAGACGGGCCCCAAAACGCAAGCCCTGCTGGAGAAAGCGCTAGGGAAGGTACTCCTGATCGACGAGGCGTACAGATTGGGCGAAGGGCAGTTTGCAAAAGAGGCAATGGACGAGATCGTCGACTGCATCACGAAACCAAAGTTCCACCAGAAACTCATCATCGTGCTCGCAGGCTACGACACGGAGATCAACCGTCTCATGGCGACGAACCCGGGACTAACCAGTCGGTTCCCAGAGGCGGTCGAATTCCGCGCCCTAAGCGCCGAGCACTGTCTGAATCTCCTGACCCAACTCCTGCAAGCCAGAAAAGCCAAGGCGCGGTCGAAGTCGACGACCTTTGACCTCGCGGCGCTGGAAACCCCTCGCGCGGAATTCCAGAGGGAAGTGACCGCTCGTTTCGCATCGCTTATCCACACCTCCAACTGGGCCAACGCACGGGACGTCCAGACACTAGCCAAAGCGATCTTTGGGAAATGCGTGCGCACAATCATAAATGGATGTCTTTTTGTAAAGGAGGACATTGTCCTCGCGGAGCTCGACCAGATGATATCCGAGAGATCAAATCGGCAACGAGCACCCGTTAGAATCACCAACACCGACAGCCAGTACCTGGCCTTCGACCACCAATCAAAACCAATGAATGTAACAACAAAGACAACCCTTACGGGACAAAAAGCAGAAACCCAGGAGACGCAGACAGATCCACCCAACCCAGTCCTCCCGCACAGCGACACTACTCCCCGAGACGCGGACGTCTCAGACGCAACCTGGACACAACTCCAACTCGACAAGCAAGCAGCCGAGGCGCGAGAAAAGGAGGATGAGAAACTAAAAGCGCAAGAAGCGGCGTTGAGCAAGACCCTCGAGGAACGCAGACGCAGAGATACCGAGGACGAACAGGAGCGTATCCGACGGGAGCTCGAAGAGGCGGAGCTGGAGCGATTACGACGGGAGCGTGAGGCGGCGGAGCAGCGCCAGCGCGAGGAGCGGAAGGCACAGCAGAAGTTGCGCGAGATGGGGGTTTGTTGTATGGGGTACCGCTGGATCAAGCAGGCGGGTGGATATCGATGCGCGGGGGGGTCACATTATGTCTCGAATGAGCAGTTGGGGATTTAGGCTGTTCCTGGAAGATATGGTCTGTATACGGATCTTTCGCAGAAAAACCACTGGAAATACTATTCAACGTAGCTACTACGGAGTATCTACATACTCCTTTCCTTGTCATCGACATCTGAAACCCTTGTTATAAGCAAATTCATTGTGACGATCTGGCGAGGTTGATGCAAAATGGAAGTTTGGCAAAGAGACAATCATAGACATAAACAGAAATCCCCCACAATTCCACAATTCCAATCTTCCCTTCTTTCCTTTCTCCAGCTTTGATACTTTCAATATGTTATACTATTAAAAAAGAACCAGAGCCATGCCTAGGTCGCTCACAAAAACTTACTGAAGCTGATAAGACTCAGATCAACTGCTCGCACAGCACAACACAGCAACGCACACTGACTTCACCTTCTGCTTCTCTCACTTACCCACCGAACCCTTCGCACTACTCATTACTCATCTTGAGCTCCAAACAACGACTTACTGAATCAAGTCATTCAAGGCAATCATACAGTTCAGTATGTATTTCATCCCACAGTCATAGCAGGAAGCGCGTTGTACTGACTTTAGATACAGATTACAGATCCTATCAACATGCCAACTGGTTAAAAGGTCTACGCCAAAGAGGCCACAAGAGCCAACATTCACCCGCTTCTGGTTGGACACCATCACACAGAAGCTAGTGCTCTCCACAATCTCTATTTCCAGGGATGTCATAGGCGCCTAGCGAGGAGGCCCCCTAGTATGGGGTATATAAGCACATTCTGGGCATGAATGGTCATGGTCATCTAGGACCATTCATTAGCACCTTTTGGCGTTGTGGTTAGCAGTTGCTCAGAATACTGCTTCCTTACACTCCCTCGTTCGCTGGTCTATTTTTTACGGGCTGTGGAAGCATCAGACCAAACTCAGAGATGGAGCCGACGGGTTATCCAGTATACCCAAAATCTAGACGAAGAGGTAGTGGAGGTCGGCGACGAGCACGGTGTTCAGGGCCGCTTTCAATCGCTAGGCTCTGTACTGGGGCATGTCTTCAAAGCCCAATCAATCGACTTGCATTTTGCTGACTTCAAATGCCGGGGGAGCTCATACTCCGGAACACCTGATGTCATCTTGAAGAACAACAGCAATGAGCTGAATGAAGGTTGTGGGTGAGCTGAAGGTGCCCTGGATTGAGCAACACAAGATAAGACATTCCTACAATGAGGCAGTGCTGCGAAGGTTACTTGCTCAACTGATCAACTACATGCAAGATTCAAATTGCATGTATGGGTTTTTGAGCACGTATGACGAGATTCGATATCCTTACTATTCGATATACCTACTACTCAATATGCTATTCAACTGCCTATAATACTGATACCTTCATGTACAAATCGATTTTCATGTGTGCCTGTGGAAGTAGTAGAGTTATGTAATACCTGCAGATGACAGTAAAAAATCTATTTTGACTGACAGTCCGCTGTAGTATAATGACTAAAGTGGGTGGGAAGTCTTTCAAAGTTTGCGCGATATCATTGTGAGCCATTTTCTAGGGACTGTTTCGAAGGGTCACTACCATCCGAATGAATGGGACATGCAAAGGTCCATAAGATGAGCTACTAGATAGCTGTCTGGTACCTCTGCCTGGAGACTTTCATACGTATCTTAGAGCAGGAGTTCAAAATACAGGAGTCAGGACACGGAGAGCTCTCCAGTCTTATCAAATAGTAACATGGCTCTAGAGCTGTGTGGCTGCATATTGCATATGCTCCTCTCATCTGAGGGCAGCTAAAAGATGGAAAATAAACAGATTGCCGTAATATATATAAGTCGAAGTACTCTGTAATACGCCAGTTCAGAAATGCCGAATGAGTTGCAAGCAAATAGATCCAGATCAACTAGCATTGCCATGTCATGAACTTAGCACCAGAGATTAATTTATCCCCAATGCCGAGTTCTCAGCGCGCTCCTTAAGCCGCATAGCTTGTGCTTCAAGAGACCGAGCCATCAATTTCGTTACTGATAGAAAGGTTAGTTATCAAATGCGTCAAACGGCGGAGATGAACGAACCTGGCCAGACAGCAGCCTTGTCAAGGAGGCTTGCTGTTGCTATCAGAATCTTGCACCCATATCCCCCTTCAACAACACTAGGAAGCCGTTGCAGAACGCTCAACGCTGAGATGGTAGAATTGGATTGCACGTCCCGCTGCATCTTGCTTTCAATGCTCGCCAGTATCTCCCTGATCTTCTCCAGAAGCTTGCAGTCTTCCTCTTCCAGGAGCATCACATTGGTCGCATGCGCTAGGTCTACTTCGTCACGACCGAGCACGCCCAAGTACGGACCAACCCGTTCTTGTACGGTCGTGATCCATTCCGCCAGGATTTGAGCGCAGTCAAAAGCGCACATAGCGGACTGAATTGGTAATTCTCTGCAGGTGAACTCGGCAAAGGTATTCCCGAGACGGTCCGACATGGAAATCGAATCGGCGGCGTAGAAAGCGGCCTTGCGCATGTGTTTCTCGCGTTTAGACTGTCCCGATCGATATACGCCCATCAAGGTCTGCATCGGCTGCTCTTGCGTCGGGGTTTTCGAGATCGCAAGCTCCGCAACACCCAAGTCGGCAACTGAGTCACGGCGGTGATGTAGATCATTTGACACCTGAGTGATCGACGGATCCAGGACATCCGAGGGGATATCATCCGAATACGGACAGACCTCTGCGCCACGGGCGAGTTCATCCGCCATCGCAATCCAGTCTCTCTGCCAGAACGCCTCCTTGCTTCGTCCGAGATTCACAAACAGCCTGATGTACGCCAGATCCAACAGCGGTATGCTATCCGCCGACAGAGGGCCTGCGCCAAACGGGTTGGGCCGCTCCAGGCTGTGGACGGGATTGCTGGCCCACGCCGTCTGCCATGCCCTCAAAGCTGGCTCAATATGCGCCTGCATGGCATCAGTCTCGCGTGAGGTCCATTGCCGACCCATGTGCCGCTGTCGAGTCTCCCATATGTAATTGTGGAGAGCATAGATTAGCACTAGACAGCCAAAAGTGCTTGGTTTTAAATCGCTCCCGGTCGAGTTGACTGTCGAGACATTGTTGGACAGGGGATTGGACGGCGATGGGGCGTGAGATTGCTCTTGCTGGCTAGCGGTCAAAAGTGTGGTCAAAGCAGACGAGAATGCCAGTCCTTTCTTTGCCGACAAATGACCCCCCATCTTTTTCCACGCCTGGGGCGACTCTGCAGCCCAAAGATCCTCCTCGCATGGTAAATCAAGGCGGATCTCTGAGTTGGTGAGCGCCGGGGCGTGATTGTAGGCCGACACGAGGAAGCAGGAAAGAGTGAAGATGGAATAGAGGGTTCGCTTGCGTTCTTCTACAATTTTCCAGTCCAGCCAGTCCTTTCTTTCCTTGGGCGGTCCGGATGATGCGGAATGAGCGTCTTCGGGATCTGCTGATGCTCCTCGCGTACTGGACTGGGCATCGAGACCTACACTCAGGTAATCCTGCGGAAGGTCTTTGGCATCGATATGGTGGGTCAACCCAGCAGCCCGGGCAAGGCTGACCAGAGCGGCACAGTGGGTGTTGGCGATATCCGCAGATATTTTGTCGCCGCTGGTATGTCCGTAGATGACGTTGAGAAGCATGGCCTGAACCAACCAGAGCGGGGTGTTGTGGACGGAGTTCTCGCGGTCGGGGTTCGACTTCGAAAATGTAGCGGACATATCCGCTTTTCGGCGCTCCTCAAGGTAGAGCTGGATCATTTTCTTCGCGGCTTCAAACAAATCCTTGGAGGCCGCAGTATCGAATTCGTATAGGGCCCCAATAGCCGCCATGGAAAGGATGAGGCAGCCTCCGCCGCCGGCAACACCGGTCGAGCTCAGGTTCAGATGGCCGCTCGGCGTTCGGAGATTGTTCGTATACTCAGGAGCTTGGAAGTTGAGAGTCGGAATATGAAGGAATGGGACATGGGGGTGGAAATAGGTGATGTACGCCGAAATATAACGTTGCATATCCTGGGTGCTCGGTAACTGGCCGGTACTGGTGAAGTTGGCGGAGCGGGAGAACAAGTCACGGCAATGCATCATACCGCTTGCTGGCTGGGAGTACTTGCGATGGTTGAGACCGGTGGGCAAAGCCATGCTGGCTAGTAGTGCATGTCGTGTGGAGTCTGTAAAGGTATGGGTTGAGGTTGGGGCACTGCTCGCGAAAGGCACGTTGAGAGGATTAGGAGATTCACCGTTTGTTGCCATAGAGGATGAAAACATACTCTGGGAATGTCCTGCCATCATGGGCTGACCAACTGACGTCATTGATGGAGGGGTGGCATAGGTCTCAGCAAACGGGTTCTGTGCCATCAAGGGTTTGGGGGAGACGGTTTCGGGGGGAATGCCTAGATCGTTAAACGTTGGGGAAGAATAGTCGATGGTGAACTGGTTCGATGGAGCCGCGGAATGCGGTGGGAACGGGTTTTGCCAGCCAGAGGATGAGATTGAGTAACGATGCGCCCCTTCCATCATGGCTTCACTGATCCCACTCTGGCTACCCGTACTCATTGCGGATGGAGACGACTCGTCGATCGCCGAGTCGTTACTCTGGCCCAGTGCCGGCATGGACGGGTCGAACCCGGTCATCCAGTCAAAACTGAAATCATCCTCCATCATCGGATCTGTGGGAGGATGGATGGAATGGGAGCCATGAATAAATGGGGATGACGGAGAGTCATACTCATTGCCGTACCCTTGTGGAGAACCACCAAAGTGGAGCTGAGCTGGGTTGATAGTACTACCATGACTCATGAACATGTCTCCCAGGCTAAGATCAAAGCTGCCAAAGACAGGAGCAGTGTGAAGACCACCGGAAAGATCCATGGGCAGATCATGCGTTTCCAGCTTGGGAAGGCTACTGGCAATGGGATGGCCTGCACTGTAACCGCGATGGAAATCGATGCCCGAACTGGCTGATACCGAGCCAACGCTGGGATGATAAGTATGGCCCGAATGAGCCGCCGCCGCCGCAGCTGACGACGTGGGGTCATTGGTGACACCCAAGGCAGCTCCATCGATGTGGCTGATGGTATTGGCTCGAGGGCGCATGCTACTAGAATTGCCGGCAATGGAGTTTTTACGGACACGGTTCGTTCCTGCCCCTGCGGCCCCCGTGCTTTCTCTCCGAGGGTTTCTCGGACGCGACGACGGGGTGGTGGTCATGTGTAACTTCTGCTGATGTCGAAGGAGAAGATCCCGACGAGCAAAACAGCGAGAACAGTCAGGACACTCAAAGGGTTTTTCCTTTGTGTGCGACCGGTCATGACGCTTCAGATGCTCCAAACGAGCGAACGATCGACCGCAAGTGGTACAGACATGCGGTCGAGGTTTGTCAGTTTTGGGTGGGGGGATATTGGGGTTCGCAGCGGGCTGACCGTTGGGATTGGTCTTTTTGATGCTTTCCTTAGAGGCAGGCGCTGATGATGGCATTCGTATTAGAGATGAAATCAGATATGTTTTCTACCCACGAACAAACTCACCGGGCGTATCACCGGGAATCTCAGTGATGCTGGCGAGATTCTCCAGTTTGGGGCTATTGCCCAAACCCTGGCCAACGATAGCGTCCAGTAACATCCCTAATCACACGCCTTATGGCCAAACCAAAGTCCAAGACACCGGTTTCTTGAAGGGAGGTATTTCGTTTATTCTGCGGCACAAGAGGGACACGGCTTGGAGTCACGGATGGTGGTGCCTGCGTTTAGGCCTTGGATAAATAAGTTCCTCAAAACGATGATAGACTTGACATTGACCACTGAAGCTGCCAATTCCATCAAGTTAGCAACAATTTCTCAAAGGGTTTCGATTTCGTTAGATGTCATGAAGACGCCTGGAGATTGCCTGTCGGGTATGGTGGTACAGGTTGAGGGTACACGAATCAAGGGTTGGGGGGGAACACCCACAGCAAAGACAGTAGTTGAATAGAGACAAGAGAAGAGATCAGGATGGGTTGAAGTCGTTGAATGGATGACGAGATGTGAGATACAAGAGTGGCGAACTGGTGCCTGGGGAATCGCCTTATCGAACTGTGGATGAAAGCAGCGTGTATCAGCAAGGGTTTAAGGTTTTCGAGGAACCAGGGGAACAACTCACGAGGCACGAAGTCGAGGATGTAGAAAAGAAGCAGGGAAAGGTCGAGACTCCTGTATTCACGAAGATCTTGTATTTCACAGCGTTGAAGATTGCAGTTCAGGAAGCCTTCTGGGGGTGAGCTGAAGGGGAGGATAAGCCGGAGATAACCGAATGGGAATGGGGATAGACAGGTAGATAGTGATAGCTGCGACTCAATTGATAGGAATGTTGAGAACAGCTCTGTCCGAGATGAAGAGTAAGGAGAATGGACCGAGATGGAATCAAAACAAAGGAATGGATTATGGAATCGATATGGATTATGGAGTAGAAGATGAGGGAGAGTCTCCAAGCCACAGGAGAACAGGACAATCTGAAGTTAGTACTCCGTACTCCGTGACAGTTACCTGTGGCACAGCTTTCTCAAAGAGTACAGACTTCAGATACTCCGTACAAAGTACTTGAAAAGTACCTCTAACTCCTAATAATAAAACATTGATAATCATCCAGGAAGCAGAGAGAGCTATCTCTTACCTAGAATAGGTGAGTCTACACCTTGTCGCGGGATAAACCACGAAACAGTACGGAGTAGACGCCCTTAGTAGAAGAGCAACCAATAGTATACTGTTGGAAACTGACTTGAGTGGATTCTACTCTCACTTTCATCTCTCAGTCTTTCATATCATTAGTTTGATCAAGTTTGACTCCATCAAGAAGCATCAACTATCAAGGCTTTAAGCATGGACCATCACAAAGGCCCCACTAACTCCCCAGTCATGGGGATGTATCTATGGTATTGTATTATACTGTACTATACTATACTATACTATACTATACAGTACTGTATATACAGTATGGTCATCGTTCGGGGATTGTTTCTCTGTTTCAGTAAGTAGTCACTGTGTAGTGTGTACTCTACTCCGTGTAATTGAGCTATTTACTGAGGTTTATTGATTGATATTTGATATGGATGTTCTTTATAGGCTTGTATATTTGATCAAGTTGTACAGACTGTTTCCCTAACAATACAGTAATACTGATTAATAATAAGACAGGAACCTAACTCAGTAACTCGACCGAGAGTCCGAGACAACCGGGGAGTACCCCGGACCTCGTGATTAGCCACTAGGCTTAGGCAGGCACCCAACCGTTTCAGTTCAGTCAACTCAACCATCAATACTTTCTTTAATTTGGATAGACTGCAACAAAAGATCATAAGATATTTAATAATATCATTATAATAATGTTCTACTGCAGGAGACTAGAGAATAGAGATTGGATAGGTTAAACGCTTAGACCTCGGACTGGTGGCGGAAGGCTCCGTATCATTTGCCGTAGCCTGACTCGTTTAGAACTTTAGATACTGGGCATTTACAATGGAACCAGTAAGTTCAGTAACCAGTGAACCACTGAGCCAACGCAGAGACTTCTTTGGGACTGGGGAAAGGTTTGTGGGGGATTCCCTTTTCCAATTCCTAGGACTAGGAGTCTAGGACTGCAAAGTGCAATGTGCAATGTCCTACTCCTATCTACTCTGAAGTGAAGACTTGGCGAAACCATAACCTTGGTAATAATAATTTCTAACCAAGGTTGCACAGTTGCTCTCGCTTCTCCAGAGTTTCCCCAACTTCCGTCCCCTGATTCTCCAAGTCTGAGCGGGTTCCCCAGGAAATGCTAAACCAGCTTTCAACATTCCCACGTTCCTTGCAAAGATTTCACTTGGAACAGAGTCCTTATTGGTGTGTTAGTCCAACTATTCCCACTTAAACTCGTACCGCAACCCTGTCCAGTGTCCACGCCTCCACGGTCTGTCTAACTTTGTCGACAGAGTCGAGGAAAGAGGACGACAAATGTAGAGAAAGAGACGAGAGGCTGAATCCCATGGTTACATAATTATGCAGTGCACAAATACTTTCATACTTTCCATGCATTTGTTCCAGTCTCAGGCACAAGAAAGAACACTCTGTAGTCTGTACAGACATCCTGAGTTTCCAACCCAGCTGGACAGAAGATCAAGGAAATGATGTAGTTCAACTCTTAAGCTTGAACATCGCACGGCCCTTGGATGATTGTATCACAGACCCTGGACACCTCAGGCCACTCAGACCTGCAGTTGCGGTCTTGAGAAGGTCATTAATCATTATTGTATGGACTATGGAGTACGGAGAGTCATGTGTCTTTCTCTTTGCTTATCCCAGCATAAAAAGATGAGCAGTGGTACGGACCATTTGATGTTGTAAAGAATGCTCAACATACTGATTGGTATGTTGCCTAAGGTATCAAGGTACCAATTTCATCGCATCCGATGAACTCCCATCAACGGAGTATCGGTTCTCAGTACAGAATACTCCTGGCATTTTAAAACGCAAGAATATGCTCTCGATTACGGATACTTAGAATGCATATGCATGCATCAGACTACCCAGTACGGCAGTACCCACCAATTGTCCCTGATAATAAACTCGATCTGTCCAAGCTTCAACTGTTTCGACATAGTTACCAGTTGCCACTGACCAATATCTATGTCAACAAGTTAACAAACAGGTGTTCTATCCGAGACAGATAATGTTGACAACATTGAGTGAAAGACCGGTGATCACTACTGCTGGATACACACAAGGCTTCAGGCCAATATCAGAACTACAAAGTAGGTACTCATCAGACTACTCAGTAGCACTGAGTCAGTACTCAGTACTCGCGCACTCGACCTCAAGATCGACTCCCATCCAACTCATCCTATCTCCGTACTTTCTTACAGTTGCGGCAAGTTGCAACTTTCTGCAGTGCCAGCCACACTCCTCAGCCTGCATTTCATTGGAGTGAGCGATATTGCGGCCCTGTCATGCTCCATTGACCAAGCGGATAGTGCCATAGTGGACATTAATCCCTGCTAGTCTGGTACTTGAGAGGAACCAGCGTATCATGATTGATCGCATTCGCAGTAAATGACTCTCGAATTCCACGATCCAATTCAAGAAGATGGTATCTGACTTGCAGACAAGTATCACTATCACTATCAAGTATCAACAGGCAATCTCGAAGAGCACTCTCTCACCTGTCTGTATCACTATCATCAGTGATCAGGCCCACAGAATTCAATGCAGTACAGGCTGCATGCAACTAGCCATGTATGTCTGTGGATCCCAGCGTCTTATCCCGATTGCATGACCTACTCCGTAATCTCAGGAAGACTCGGCAGGATACTACAAGATGCAGCCATCGAGGACGGAGGACTCTGACAACTGCAAGTATAGTATCTCGGACCTCTGACGGGTTCAACTCTCCGTCCTCCGTTCCTGGTTTCCACAATATCATTATCTATATCATCACAGATAAATATGTATCCATAGGCTCAGGAATCAGCAGTCTATCATCGTTTCAGCTTAGCTCTGCTGCAGGTCTAGTTACAGTAGGAGGACGCAGACGCGATACTACCTGACCTTGCCTGACTGAGTAGTGAGTACTCCATATCTCCTCTGAACCTCATCGCGAGAGCATCTTCTAAGAACTCTGTTAAATCATTCCATCAGTCCACCTGTACTTTGTACATTGACTCAAACAAATCCAACAAGCAAAACCACCGACTGTACGATGTGCAAAAAAACAATGACGTTAGCCCATCTGCAGAGTACAGAGTGCAGACAAGAATCAAATCTCACTCGAAGCCTAAGAGTCTCAAAAAGACTCCGTAACTCCGACGTCGATGTCGAGGACCGTGGACAGGTTGGTTGGTCGCAAAGTAGTTAACTCTGTGTCCTGTGAGTTTGTACTGTGCCTTTGCCATCGACGTGCATTAGTGGTATTGATCGGCTGAGCGATGACTGGTGGATGAGTCTCAGCCCATGCCCATGCCCCTGTTTATGACTCTATTGTCTTGAGCGAAATACTGAACAGAAGGTTGGAGGGAATCTAAGATGGTGTGGTGTAGTTTTATGGACAGCATTTTATGTACCCCGTATGTACGGAGTAGTAAGGGAACATTTTAGATGGCATACAATACAAAAATCAAGCCGCAGTTTAAACGCCGAAGCTATCTACATAAGAAAAGAACGATGTAAATCAAGAACCGACTTTTATACTTCTATACAATAAGCCTCTCGAATGAATATTTCCCGGCAGCTTTCCGGCGCAGATAGCCAATCTCACGGCTACTCCGAGTCTTCACCTCTCCCGTAGACATCTTCACCTTGGTCTTGCTCACGTCCGTCGAGGGGGCCTTGAGAGACAACGGGAGCAGCTTCCCACTCGCGTCGATGTCGTAACCCTCGTCGCCCTCCGGGAGTCCGAAAACCATCAGGTCGGCCCCGTTGAGTTTCTCATACCGGACGAGTCCAGAAGACGTCTCTTCCTTTCCTACCTGTCTGGACGAGGCCCCTGCCTTGCCCTTGGAGGGGCGTTTGAAGCTACCCGTGAACCGCAGGTATTCCCGGAGGATGCCCTTGAGGTACGTCGCTTCCTCGACCCCGGCGAGCGCGGCGGAGATTTCGGACTTCATGTCCGCGATGAGGTCGAGCTCCCGGGCGCTGGCTTCGTCAAGGCCGGCGGCTGAGATCCATCCCGAGGGGCCGATGGCGTCAACGGCTGCGTTCAACAGATCGGTGATGATATCCAGGGTGAGTGACGGGGTGGTTTGCTCGGGGGAGAAGGGGTTTGGTGGGTTTTCGGTGAAACGGGACGTATACCCTCCAGTCGCGAGACAGAGGCGGAGGTGATGGACAATCGACAGGAGTTCCGATCTGGAGAGGGCAGAGCGTAGGGACTTGGTGATGGTCGGGAGAGGGTGGTGATGGATCTTCTGCAGTGACGTATTGAACCCTCTGAAGATATCTTGCAAGCTTGCCTCCGCCTTCTGCAAGGTGACCTTGGTCGTGGTTGTCTCAGCATCTGATGCGTCTTTGTCATATGACAAGGTCTTGGTTGTCTCCTCTAAAACCATGGAGTGCGAGCGCGCCATATTCAGGAGAATCCGGAGGGCATAGGCAAGCTCATCCGTATTCAATAGGACAGGACCCTGGAGGACGTCGATCAAGTGGCGTAGAGAGCGATCAGAATCAATCAAAGCCTGGATGAATGATCCGACCGGCAAAGGCGACATGATACGTGGTTTCAGAGATCGTCGCATAGCAATCTCGACATTGCCCAAGCAGAGGTGCCCGGTTTGAATGAGCCATTTGCAGGTCCTCTCTGGCCACACGTCAATGGTCAAGCGGGTGGATGATGATGTAGTCAGCTTGTCCTTGCTCCCCGTCTCCTTGAGAGAGAAGACCTTGGATAGTAGGAAGAGGACCATTTCTGGATTGACATAGTGTTCCGGGGAAGGCAAAGCCTTAGGAGTGCCCACACCAAAATAATCCAGGACCGCGTGGTCAAATGCAGTACTACCCTTCGACTTGGCAGATTCGTCCAGCCGTTGTGTGAGCTGGTCCCATTTGCTGACCTGCTCAGCAGAAGTGAGACCCAGAGATGCCATGTACTCGGTGCGATTCTTTTTCGAAGGTGCCTCCGCAGACAATCCGATGCCGCGCCCAATAGCATCAATCAAAAGGCCATCCCTTGGCCGCTTCAGGGAGGTATTGATGGGGTTATGCGACGAGCTCAAATCGAAGGCCAATAGAGTATTTCCTTTGGTGGCGACTGCGATGCCCAGTTTGGCGAAATAGCTGGCGAATACTGTCTGTGGCTTGCGGCTCTCGGCTCCTGACGAACCACCAGCAGGCACATCGTCCACTGCGATGCTGCGTTGTATAGATTGATACTGTGTGTCGAACAATGCAACAATCGATTTTCCAGCGCCGATCACCGACTGGGACGAGATGCGCATAAGAGAAGAAAAGCTATCATCTTCGAGAATAAACTGCGTTGTGACGGTCGGCGAATACTGGGAGACATCGATATTGATAAACCCCTTTTCGAATGATAGGTTCAACCCTGCCGATCCAGAATGGAAATACCACTGTAGGGAGGTGCTGCTGAATGTCTTGTACTCATCAATGTCCGGCAAGGTCACAGTTTGAAGATGCCTTAATTTCTGGCTTTCGTCGAGAATTCGCCCTTCCGTAGGAGGGTTTGCTGGCACGGAGAATATCTGAACGCTCACATCACTCAAAGGAAATTCTTTCGAGCCGATTGGGTGCGACACGAGCAATAACACCGAGGGTTCGTCCACCCCAGAGTTCGTCAGGTCCCCCAAGGCCATGGCCACTAGGTCTTGTCTTCTTTTAAACAGATTTTTCCTGGCATCTTCGAAGTCCACGAGAAAGCAGGCATTGATCTCGTGAGTCGAGCGGACTTTTGCAATCTCGCTGTGGCGCACACTCCACCGCTGGGTTTCGAGGTCAGACGTCAGCCTTCGAACAAACCCATCCTGATGCACAGCGAGAATATCGAATGGATCCCTATCCTCGACCTCGGTAGCGGTGGGAACAATGCCGACAAAAACGGTCGGACTCTTCGAATCGCTCACGGAGAAGGACGAAGATGAAATGACGGGCGCGCTCGATCCGGCTCCAGTCTCCTCAACAAAGGCTTTGATTTGTTGTTCAGGTCGGTCTACGGCGCAGAAAGTCTGTCTTTTCACAGTCGACTTCTTGGTAAGCTTTCTGCGAACTGAGCATGGTCGGCAGGAGAATGAGGACTGCGGAGGGACTGCATATGAGGTGACGAGTTTGGGGGTTTGGATCTAATGAAGATTCAATTAGTTAGCCCGACAGTCAGAAAGCGTTTCCATCCCCATCTACCCACATTATAGATGTTAACAGCCTCTCCATCAACAGCAACAACGACTTCGTGTCTTTTTCGCTTCTTCGACTCGGTCAAACTATACACTTCGCCGATCTGCGTTTTACCGGTGGAAGCATGCAAAGGGCGAGGCAATTGAGCCAACACTGAAGGCGGCTGTAAATCCATCACGGCGATCAAAGACTTAAGAAACCCTCGTGTTGTGCGACCTTTGCCGCTGAATACTTGGGCCAACACTGCTTTCTTGTCAAATTCATTTTGATATCGCATTCTGAAAAATTTCCGGGGCTACGTTGTCCCGAGATCCGGCACTATACTATTTAGAGCTAGCGTACAACCGTATGGTAAATGACGTACGGCGGGAAATAATTGGCTGGGTGAAAAACACGCGCTTCTTCGCGTCTACTTTGGCGTTCATCAATTTTGGTCCTTCAGTTTCCTATACTCCGTACAGCAAATATTGGGTTCACTGACAATATAGACTTGAATTGGATGCTCTTTCTGCTTTGTACTTTCTGTTCGTTTGTGCTTCGAGTCACCCCTTATCCGACAATCTGCAAACGATGAGCATTGCTCCGCTTCTTGAATGACCGCACTTCAGCCCATGGACATGGGACAGGGCGAGCAGCCAGCTATCCACCCATTTTTCCAAAGACAAAGAGGTCAATTCCTTCTTCAATCGCTCAATCCAAATTTACTTATCGCTAGCAGATTTCGGATCTCCCAAAAGTGCAGCCAGAGATGATATCCTACCCCATGGTGCCACTACACACATACAGACCTCGACTCAGTCCAACGCCCCCCGAACCCGTCCCTTGCCTGATGGTTCCTCCACGACGCTTGAACATGATCCTAATTCATCACGAAGAAAGCGGCGAAAGACCGAAAAGACGAACGAAGCGGATTCCTCAAAGCAGTCCCGTATAACCACCCCAGAGGATGAACCACGTCCAGAGGGTGCAGTTAGGCGACCCAATTCGCCTTCTGCCTCTTCGATTATATCCAGCGAGTACATGGAAGACTCCGAGCCTCAACCCGGTGGCAGCCACATCATCATAAGTAACGATTCGGCTGTCGCCCATAGTGGGCTTCCGTCCGAACTCCAATCCACCTCAGACCTTCAGAAGGCTGGGAGTATGACTGAACCAACAGACACGAAGGATGAGGAGAAGAAAACGCCAGAGACACCGTCGCCGCCGCGAAAAACTCTGAGACTGAACCCCAATGGCAAGCTTCTGAGCTCACCAGTCGCAAAGCAATCGGATGATAAACCTCAAAGAAAGCGGGTCAGCAAACGTCGCAAAGCGGGAAGTCAGAAGTTGGAGCAGAGCATGCCGAAAGTGGTTGTTATTAGATACGCGAACGAGACGGACAAAATACAGCAGCTAGGCAAGCTGATCGATAATATTTTGAGCGGTCGGACGAAGTATGCCCCCCCTCGGACCTCAACAGCTTCCTCCGTGCCGAGTGTCAAAAAATCCCAACCACTAAAACCTACGCACCCGTTTTTCCTGAAGCCCGCTATGCGCAAGGAGCCCTGTAGTCACGCTTCCGTCCCTTTGAATCTCGGCCAAGAGGTATCTGAAGCGGCGTCAATGCCAGATCCGAAGCAAGACCGTGTGGGCTCTGCAAGCCATCGGACCTTTCTCTCATCGTTCAAGCCACGTGCAACATTTCCCGAATCTATTCACCCAGTGTGGCCCCCCAAGGATCTCGGTCACATTCGAGGTGCCGTGGAGGACACATACAAGCAATACGATGACATTTCTCCCCTTTTGCATGTTAATCAGAAGAAAGCCAAGATGGCTGCCGTTCAAATCCTTGATAAGGAAAGCATTCTTTCTACAAATTCAGAACGACTGACTTCAGACGTCCCAGCGGCACTCCGAATGCCTGACAGGCATGTTGCGAGCGGGAAGATACTACAGCAGGCGGTATCACCGGAACTTTCTGATACCTCTTTGGCTGATGATACAAGTTCATCAGTTCGTCACCCTGCTGTAGCGAGAGTGTACTCATCCATCCCACAAAGCTTGACGGCTTTTGATCGAGGAGGGTACGATACGAATCTGTGGACGCAAAAATATGCTCCTTGTTCTGCGGACCAGGTCCTTCAGACCAGCAAGGAAGCACTCATGCTGCGGGACTGGTTGAAGTACCTCATGGTAACCTCTGTGGACACCGGAAAACCAACGAGGGACTCCGAAAAAGCCAGCGACGAGAGGAAGCGAGTTAAAAGGCGCAAGAAGCCTGACAAGCTCGACGGGTTTATTGTCACAAGTAGCGATGAGGAGTTTCAATTGAGCGAGGTCACTGATTCGGAAGAGGATGAGTTAGCAGGTGGCGTCACAGTCTCGTCCAAGAAGACGGTCATTCGGTCAGGCGACTTGGACACTAGCCTGAAATCCGGCATTGGGAAGTCTCGTATGTCTAATGTGATTCTCTTGAGTGGCCCTGCAGGATGTGGTAAAACCGCATCTGTCTACGCGGTAGCCAAAGAGCTCGATTACGAGGTTTTCGAGATCAACCCGGGAAACCGCCGAAGTGCCAAAGATATCCTGGAGCGTGTGGGTGATATGACACGAAATCATCTCGTGCATAACCTGGCCGGTGTTGAGGAGGATTCCAATCAGCTGGCATCAGAAGTCAACCTCGAGTTTCCAGGACCGGCTGACGACAAGCAAAATAAGCTTGTGGGATTCTTCAAGCCTGCAGCTCGGAAAATTCCAAAAAAGGCTACCAAAGCTGGTAGGAAAGATGCACAGCAGGAGATTGAATTGAAACGCCCGCGAAGTCAGAAGCAATCTTTTATTCTTTTGGAGGAGGCTGATATCCTCTTCGAAGAAGACAAGCAGTTTTGGTCTGGAGTCATGACCCTCATCAGCCAGTCCAAGCGTCCGATCATCATCACTTGCAACGATGAGAACCTCATCCCCCTAGAAGACATTTCCTTCCATGGAATTCTGCGGTACAAAGCTCCTCCACAGCGTCTCGTTGTTGACTACCTCCTAATCCTGGCCGCGAATGAGGGTCATATGCTGAGGCGAGAAGCTGTCGACAGCCTTTACGCGGCCACAGGCAAGGATCTTCGCAGAAGCATCATGGAGTTAAACTTCTGGTGCCAGATGGCTGTTGGAAGTGAGAAATCCGGCCTGGACTGGATCATCGACAGATGGCCCAAAGGGGCGGATCTGGATCGAAATGGGGACCCTTTGAGAGTAATCAGTTTGAACACATATCTGCCCTTCATGGGCTGGTTTGGTCGCGATATCCTCCTGGACGACACATTAGACAGTCGCATTGAGTCCACACAGGAAGCGTTGCACTGGTGGCGGCTCGGTCTGCAAGATTCCGACACAATAGCCGATTCGCAATCAGGGCATGTCTCCTCAATACCGACTAAGCCTGTAGCGGGGAATCTTGAGCGTCTCCAGAGTTTGAAACTTCAGTCTGAATATGCCGACCTGAGGAGTGACCTCGATTTCCTTTGCCCTGGTTGCTCGCTTGACCTGAAACTGGTAGGTTTTACGTCCGACAAGGGTATCATTCAACCCCAAGGCTAATCTCCACAGGACTCTATCGATACAACTATACCTCCCATGTCTGAGAAGCAAAGAGCAAATTACACTGAGGGTTATCCTTTGCTACAGGCTGACCTTATTCCCGATTACTCTTCACTTTCCGTTAGCATTGGGAGCACATTCGAAGTCTTCCTACGAGAAGTTTTCCGAGATGAGCATCAAACGGAAACTGAAGATTCACAAGCACGGAAGGTTCTGGCAAAATTCACTACCCCACAGCCAGCAGGCCCGTCCCAAGCAACATTACTTGCTGCATTCGAGCCCGTTCGACGAGCTCTCTACCCTCCAACAGGACGGTTAGCCCCATCGTTTGAGAACGGGCTTCGACCTCTCTCGGAAGACCTAGCGCCGTATATCCGTGCCATCATGGCGTTTGATCTTCGCTTAGAACAGTACCGACTCCAGTTGAGCGGTCTTCTCTCCCAATCTTCGGATGGGAAGAAGAGGGTGCGGAAAACGAGGGCAAGCCGCGCGGCGCTAGAAGGGGGCAGCAAGGCAGAGACACGCAAAGAACGATGGTTCCCTGCAGATACAAATCCATCATTGATACTTACCACGGGGAACAAGGAATGGCAGGACCTCTTGGTTCGAATCGGGCATTTCACAGTAGCTCCGATGGGGGAGCCAAGCAGAGAATGCAGTGACCTTGCATCAGAAAGCTCAGGTGATGGAGGGATCTAGAGGGGATAGACGTATATTATAGTCCAACTGTACCTATATAGGAACTATAGAGATACCTGAATATTATATTATTTCTATCTTCAATGTTATATCACTGGAAGTGCTGAAAGCTATCCCTTCATAGAGAGCTCGCCAGTTGATTGTTTATCAGACTATCGTCAAAGTCGCCTAGTGCACTCTTCGGGGTGGAGCCATAACGACATCACCCTTGAAACCCTCCCATCCTCAGCTTGGTGCTTACAACCCTGTTCACGGAGGAGTGGCAGGTTTTTCTACTGGCATCCTTGTTCTTGATGCTGCTGTCTATTGCAATTTATTTCCTTCTGTATTATCTCTGATTCCCTGAGGGTGGTTATTGTTGCGGCCATCCGTGTTGTGGCTTATCTTTCCCAGCCTCCAACCAAACTCCGCTTCATAAGCTGGGAACTGGGACCATCGTCAACTGAGTCGAGACGCATCGCGCGCTTTCACCCTGACAATGTCGTTATTTGGGACATCGCCAGAAGACCCTTCGATGGCTGATTCGGCCCAGAGGCCCAGATCGTCGTTGTTCGCCGACGAGCCATCCTTCGGTGCAGGAGCTGGAAGCTCTGCCAACCTAGGCAGCAGCTCCTCCCTCTTTGCCGACGACGATGGGTTCGACCCCAGCTCACCCTGGAATAGCAACACCAACAAACGGACGGCCCGCCATGAGCTCGTGAAGACTCTCTTGCCTGATGCCGATGTTCCTGAGAGCTATATCGACGCATATGACCTGGTGCTCAATGAGGGGGATCGCGTCGGCAGCGGCGTCGGCCTGACCTCTGTTCGGGAGATACTGTCTAGCAGCGGGCTGAGCGCCAGCGACCAGGCCAAGATCTTTAATCTCGTTGTCTCTGGTGATATCGATGGTTCAAACGGGCTTGGTCGCGGCCAGTTTAGTGTTCTACTCGCGCTTATTGGACTCGCGCAGGAGGGGGAGGATCTTACCTTTGATGCGGTCGATGATCGGCGGAAGAGTAATCACCCTTTACTGATGTATTGCGTGGATATTACGGCTAACTCATTCGATTATAGAGCTTCCGGTGCCGAGAAGTTCCTACCTAGATGGCTTGCGCGAAAGACAAGAAGTTCAAGAACCATCGGAAACTCAAGAACAAGCGGCTTCGCCTCCCCCTCCGCCGGCCCCTGTACAGGATCCTATATCCACGCGCTCGCGACCGTCTAAGGAGTCATTGGGTGGCTTCGAAACCGACCCCTGGGGTAGTCCCCAGCTCCACCGCGGTCATAATCATGCGCAAAGCGAACCCGAGCCTCCCATTCTCAATGGTTTCGGGAGTGTGCGGTCGGCGACCAACGCCTGGTCGAACAGGGCCGCCGAGAACGAAAGCCAACACGATGGGCCGAGCAGGGACCATACCAATGGACGGCCAGACGTTGTGCCATCCAGCAGTGCCGGGTCTGGGTGGGGAGGCAGTTTTGGTAATACGACTGCTGTTGATGGATTCGGGGGCTCAGTCCGAGCTGGACTTGAAGATTTCGGGGCCCCGAGCATTGAACCTACCGAACCCAATCCCCGACAACGATCGCTGGGTATAAGCAATGCTACAAATTCGCTAGTGGAAGAGGCTGTAACCATATCCCTGTTGCCCGAGAAAGAGGGGATGTTCATGTTCCAACATCGCAATTACGAGGTCAAGTCGGCTCGAAGGGGCAGCACTGTGATCCGACGATACAGCGATTTTGTCTGGCTGCTGGATTGTCTTCAAAAACGATACCCGTTCCGACAGTTGCCTCTACTGCCGCCAAAGAGAATTTCAGGTACGTCAGAGCACAGGCTTGTCTACTTGCTCTCCTCAAAACTTACTCACTTTTTTTGATCATTTTAAAGTCAATGGCACTCACCTTTCAGCGGATTCCAACTCCTTTCTTGAGAAACGACGCCGTGGTCTGGTCCGGTTTACCAACGCACTCGTCCGCCATCCCGTCTTGAGCCAGGAACAACTCGTGATCATGTTCTTGACGGTTCCTACGGTGGGTGGAATCATACCATGTGGTGGAGCAAACGGCGGACTGACATGGTGATAGGAGCTCTCGGTTTGGCGCAAGCAAGCTACGATATCGGTACAAGACGAATTTACGGGCCGCGTCCTCCCTCCTGAACTCGAAGACTCATTACCCGCTAATCTGACGGATATGTTTGAGACCGTTCGAAATGGCGTGAAGCGGTCGGCCGAGATCTATATAAACCTGTGTACACTGTTGGAGCGACTGGCAAAGCGCAACGAAGGGCTTGCTGCCGATCACCTGCGATTCTCGCTTGCTTTGCAATCCCTCACCGAAGTAACAAAGGATACATACGCTGTGGACACCAATGACGTTCCTTTACTCAACGAAGGCATCATGGCCACGGCAAGACATCTTTCTGCCAGTCAGAGTTTACTGGAGGATGAAGCACGAGGATGGGAGAACGGTGTATTGGAAGACCTCAAGTTCCAGAGGGATTGCCTCGTCAGTCTGAGGGAAATGTTCGACCGACGAGACCGCTACGCAAAGAATAACATACCCCAATTGGAGCGACGGATCGAGAGCAACGAGCGAAAACTGAAGGAATTACGAGCCCGTCCTCAAGAAGCGGTGAAACCTGGGGAGATACAGAAGGTCGAGGAATCGATATTCAAGGTACGAAACTTTTGTTGTTTGCTTTTTCTTGTTGTTCCTCCTTCGTATTTTTGTTCCCTTTTTCTTTCCGAACGGTTTGTTGACATGTGTTTGCTGGGTGCTGCAGGACAAAGAGTCGATTGTACAGCAACACGCGCGAGGCGTCTTCATCAAGGAGTGCATCCGGGACGAACTGCTACATTTCCAGCGCAGCCAGTATCACATCAGCCGACTTCACCAGGACTGGAGCCAAGAGCGGGTGAAATATTCCGAGTTGCAGGCCGACAACTGGCGGTCATTGAGTGATCAGGTGGAAGGGATGCCTTTGGGCGAGTGACCCGAACTGTCTTATTTCTCTTTGGCGTATACCTACAGTATACGTACGATATACATATCTTATGTTGTTCAATTGGTCCCTTCAAGAATTCCGGCACTGTTTTCCTTGCCACTCAGCCTGTTGGTATTGCTTTTGTTTCTTTTTCTCGTCTGCACTGACTCCATTCTTCTCCTCTGTATTGATTGGTATATGTATGCATGGAGAACCCCGAACAGAGGCAATTCCATTCCGACCGATGCCTGAGGCATTACGGAGTAGACTTTTAGACTCTTAGGTTAGACTTAGAGTTCAGGGATTAGGCCTAGACCGGAACCAATAGTAAGGGATTGTCCTATCAGCATTAAGTGAACTAATTTCATCCACCAATGGGATTACAGCTCGTGACTCTAACGGTCCATTGGTTTGGCCACCCACCCAGGCGGACCCATGAGTGGAGTTGCTGCGGAGTCGTTCTTGGCGCCTAAACCAATCATAATAATTGATCATCATGAACGCTTACAAGGGACAGAAATACATGTGGGGCGAGCGGGTAATTTGTCAGCAATCTTTGTCAGACGCTAAACCCTTTTTAGTTGTCATCCCCCATCAACTTCTCTTCTCCTTCTCATACTCCATATCTGACTTTGAATTGGCAAGTACGGAGTAAATGGGGAGCTTTTTTATATATATTAAATAGCTTCAAAATCTGTGATTCGGTTTGCAATTCCGGTGAGGCCCACCCACAAGCCACAGGCGCAAGGACTCCCATGTAAGAGCTTGAATCACTCTCCCTGTCGTCGGAAAACATCTGTTTGCTAATCGACTCTTGTTACTTCAGGCTGGGCAATACCAATGTAGTACGGACTACGAGTACGACTACGACAACGGACTACGGACTTGGAGATGATACTGAGGACTGAGGACTTAATGTGATTTGCGATTATCTAAAATGGCTGGAGTTTTGGAAATTATGATTGAAACCAAGCGTTTAGTTATGCCGCACTACTCCGTAAAAAGTTGCCGGAAATATGGCCAAAAGAATGCTGTACGACGCTCGATTATAGACCCCATGTGGTTTAACTGGACTGCTTGCAGTTGTTATTGTTAACAGGTCTGATTCTGGGACTGCAGTATGCTAGAATGCTACTGAGTCCTACTCAGTACTCCGTAGGATCGTAGATAGATACTTTGCCACTTCTACAGGACAAAGAGTAAGGGTCCGCCCGCCAAGAATAAACGTGACTTCCCGCTGGGTCCTCAGGCAGTCAGGCACTCAGGCCCTCAGGCAACCTCTTCGCCCTCATCGTCATCGACTTTTACATTTCTTCTTCTTCGGCAAACTCGCTTATGCTGCATCTATACTCTTCTCTGTAAGCAAAAGAAATTATCCATTTTTTTTCTTTTTCTTTTTCTTTTCTCCTGACCAACGAGAGAAGAAAGAGAGAAAATTTCCCTCCGTCTTGTACTCTCGTCATCATGAAGTTCTTGGTTGGAGTCTTGGGTTCCGTCGTCGTTGTCTTGGCTCTGGGCCCTTGAATTTTGTTCTTTCTTGGTCTGTCCAATATCTTATTCCTTCCTCCGTTCTCTCTTTCTTGTCCTCTCTTGTCTCTTTCTTGTCGTCGCTTATGCTTTTGCTTGAACTGGTTTCACTTGTTCTACTTCTCTTTCTGTCTGCGTGGTGTTTCCCCGTACTCATTGTCTCTTCTGCTGTAAGTACGGCGGACCCTTCTTTCCAGTTTCCCAGGCTATCAATTTCCCTATCTGGTATATCTCTGCTTCTCCCTTCTTTCCCTTCTGGCTGATCACGCGGTTCGACGGATTTTCCGGCTGTCCTGCATTGTTATCCGTGTCTTGTTCTCCTCCGGTTGATCACTTTCGTTACTTCGGTTGCTCAACTAACAATCGCCTCAGGAACAGAGCTAACGAGATACTGCAGAATAAGGCAGAGGAAAACGCCTGTATTTCAATCGCTTTACTCCTTGTCGATTTCGTACCTCATTTGCGCCATCCTCACAAAGGTATGCCGAGAATCGGGATTGTCCACTCCTGCGGCGGAAATACTACCTGCAATTACATTTGCGATCGGTCGGGGGAACTACTCGCGTAGGGAGTCAGAAAAGGCAGTTCGGATCACGCCGGGAAGAGATTCGAAGAAGGGAGGCACTGAGATACGACTAGGGCTAGGAATAGGATTGTCTCCTTCTCTCCGGAACCATGGCATGGGATCATCTGGATATCGATAAGCCTCACTTGGCGTACATGATACTTGGCGGCTTCACCGGCCTGTTTATGCTTTGCTCCCTCTTCGTCAAGGAGAAGCTGTACATCGGTGAAGCCACTGTCGCCACCCTGTGTGGTATCATCTTCGGCCCCCATGCCGCCAACCTTTTCAACCCAATGTTATGGGGCAACGTCGACAAAATCACCCTCGAATGTTCGCGTATCGTCCTCGTCGTCCAGTGTTTCGCTATCGGCGTCGAACTGCCCAAAGCATACATGGAGCGCCATTGGAGATCCGTCTTTCTCTTGCTTGTGCCGGTTATGACCTGGGGTTGGTTGGTCACAAGTCTGTTTATCTGGTGGATGGTCCCTCCACTCAACTGGTTGGAGAGTCTCGTATGCGCTGCTTGTGTGACGGCCACCGATCCCGTCTTGGCCTCTTCAGTTGTCGGTAAGGGTAAATTCGCCAAACGGGTTCCCAAACATCTGCGAGACCTGTTGTCCGCTGAATCCGGCTGCAACGATGGCATGGCATTCCCCTTTATCTACCTGTCGTTCTACATCCTACGCTATCGCCCTGATGCCGGGAAAGTGTCGCTGAATTGGTTCTGCGTCACCATTCTGTACGAGTGTATCTTCGGCGCCGTCTACGGTTTCCTCATCGGATATATTGCCCGCCATGCCATCAAGTACGCCGAGCGGAAACAGCTGATCGATCGCGAGAGTTTCCTGGTCTTCTACTTCGTGCTGGCTGTGTTCTGCGCCGGGTCGGGGAGTTTGTTGGGCATGGATGACCTGCTGATAGGGTTCTGTGCTGGAGTCGGCTTCAGTAACGACGGCTGGTTTACCGAAAAGACCGAGGAGTCCCACGTCTCCAACGTCATCGATCTCCTGCTCAACCTGGCGTACTTTGTCTATTTCGGATCCATCATTCCCTGGGGGGACTACAACAACCCCGCTATTGGTCTTGTGCCGTGGAGACTGGTTGTCATTGCCGTTATGGTGATTTTCTTCCGTCGGATTCCCATCATGCTGATTTTGAAGCCGATCATACCGGACATGAAGACATGGCGTGAGGCTTTGTTCGCTGGTCATTTCGGACCCATTGGGGTCGGCGCCATTTTCGCCGCGATCTTGGCGAGGGCTGAACTGGAAACCGATAGCACGCAGCCGCTGGCTGCATCGGAACTGCCTAGGCCGGGATCGAAAGACTACTACGTGGTACAGTTAATCTGGCCCATCACCACCTTCATGGTCATCTCGTCCATCTTGGTCCACGGTTCATCGATTGCCGTCTTTACCCTCGGAAAGCGGATCAATACCTTGACCATCACGCTGTCGTACACTACTGCTAATGAAGAGGGTCCTTCTTGGATGAACCGTCTGCCCCGCGTACAGTCTCTGGCTAAAGGCTCCATGTCCTTCCGCAAGGCGGACGAGTTGGATGATTCCTCCCATGAACCGGAATTTCCTCCCGGATCTCTCCCGCCTATCGGTGTTCCCGGTACCTTCTTGCGTCGAGTTCGTGAAGGAGAGTCAGAAACGCCCATCAGTCGACCCTCCAGTATCAGGACGCGAAGACGCCGCAGACGTGGCGATAGAGCCGGAGGTCCGATCAGTCAATCTGCCATTATGCCTCAACGGCCGCTCGAGACCGGCGAGGAAACTGAGAAGGAGAAGGAAGAATCCGCGGAACGGGAGAAGATTGAGCGGGGAGGATCGCCCCCCACAAAGGAGCGCGATCGGTTTGGCCGGGAACCTGTCATTGAGGTGTACCTTGAGGGCAGCACGATGGTTATAGAAGACGAGGAGGGGAATGTTCTGAAGACGGAAGACGTTAGCCACAAGTCCCCGGAAGAGCAGCAGCAGCACATAGAGGAGCAAAAACGGAGACTGCAGGAGGACAAGTCGGGCGAGTGGTCCAAATCCAGAAGCCAGCCACATGGAAAGACTGAAGGAGAAGAGATCCAACGCGCAGTGGAGTCGGCAGCTGGCTTCTCGCTTGGAAAGGCTCGCAAGTACCTCGGAAAGTGGGTTGGTTGGGGAAAGGCCCGCGATGAAGAGCCAGAACGCAAGGAGGCGAAGGAAGCTGCAGAGAAGAAATCTGCCGAGGGTAGGGCTGAAAAGCCGGCCAAGGGCAAGGCTCGCTCGGCTCACGCTTATCAATTTGGCAATACCATCATCGTTGAGGACGAAGATGGTGAAGTCATCAAGAAGTACTCTATCCCTCCCACCGAGAAGCCTGACGCAGGGGCTCCCAGTCGCCGTGGACTGGGACGGATGGGAACATGGTTTGGCAGAGACAGTGAAGCGGAGTCGTCGCAGGCGGCCCAGAGTAGAAAGGCTGCAGAAGACGAATGGTTGGCGGACGACGGACTTCGATTTACTCTGGCCAACGATGACACAGTTGGCAAGAGGGGCGTCAGTCACAAGGGCCGCAGAATGACCAAGCACGAGTTCGCAGAGCAGATCAAGAACCTTGGTCCCAAGTCGCGACGCGACTTGGTGGAGGAAACTGATGTTCCTGAGCACGTCAAGGATGTGGCCCGGAAGGAAGCTGAGGAGGCCGAATGGCTGCAGTCTCTTCCAAAAACGCCCGCTGAAGTCGCGGTGCCGCCTAGCGCCCTGCGGGAGACACGTGGTGTCGATGAGTTCACCTCCGAAACCGACATAACCGAAGATGAGTCCGAAGAGGATATTCCCGGGGACAACGTTGCTGCTTCTCTGGCCCGGTTCACTCGGGGCTCCGCCGCGCAAGAACGACGCAGTAATCTGGAGCCCTCCGACGCACTTTTCAGAACTCAATCCCGACCGAGGAGGGATTCGGAGGACGACGGTACGGAGCGCATCCCGCCAGCACGGCTCCGAGAGGCAGCTGGTCTCGTGCGGCCTCCTCCGGAAGCTGACTTGGATGACACGGGTGAAACACCTGCGGAGCGTCGTCGTCGTCTCGCCGCCTTGGGTGAATTGCATGAAACCGACGATGATAATGACGCCGCTATCGAAGACACCGACAGTGAAGACAACGGCGAATTCCGCCAGGTGCGAGGAAACGTGCAGTTCGCGGATGGTTCTCGGCCATCTGAGAGAAGAGAGGGCGCGGGGATTGTAAGCGTGCCCTCGAGCTCGTCCAACCAAACCTCGGGTCGTAGAGGACACCGCACGCAAATTTCATGGGGAGGGGAGAAGGGTCGCGAGACGTGAGTCGTATAGAAAGGATCTGCGAGTCCTGTACGGAGTACAAAGCTGAGGAGTGGCTAAGATCTCGATCTTGCCTGTGATTAACTTCGGCCCATGATTTACCTATCTTGGTGCTATATCTATATACTGTAGAGGGCACAGCACCACGTTTATGTTATAATGATTGGATTCCATGATGCCCTAAGTTTAGAGTACATTATCTCAGGCAATTGATCAACTATTATAGAGTAATTAGCTGGATAGTCTTAGCCTGCCTGAATGGTGGTTTAGTTTCTCATTCAATAGTTCAAGCATCTGCCTACTATTCTTGTGATTCTAGACTTTATCTTGTGTCTCACTGTCTACAGTAGATAAGTACACTATACTATGAAAGATATTGCTTAATGCTACTACTGTAACTACTGTGTTAAGAAACTTAAGAAACTTCAGGCTTAAGCCAGGCATTATTGATAGACTGATTCTATTAGCAGTTAGCTATTGATATGAATGAATCAAGAGAAGATACATCCATTACTATGCAGGGGTAAGATAAGAATTAAGAACCGATGAACCAAAAGCAATAAGAGATGAATTATATCGGTGAAGACTGAAAAGTATAAAAAAATGGTATATTATAGAAAAGAACAAAAAAAGTACGGAGTAGATACTATGGATCAAATACAAATAAAAAAAAATAAAAAAAAAATAAAAAAAGCCCATGCCAGACCAGACAACCCGCTATTTTGTTTTTGCCTATCCTGATTGCCCAACACCAAACACCGCTTATATAACAAAGCCAAAAGCCTGAGGGGCTTTGAAAGTAGGAGGATTGAAGAAAGTGGACTAGAGAATGCAAAGAAATCAAGTCATCATATCGCCTGTGGAAATGGGGCAGAAGGGAAGGGGGGGTATCTCAAGCAACGGATGGAAGGTCGCGACGTTCAGGGTCTTCGCTTTGTTTGTATCTCCCAATCGAAAGAAACTCGCTATCCTTGAACTCTCTGGGCACGGGGATCACAAAACACCGCCAGGTAGGTTGATCTGTGCTTGCCGGCCATCAAATCCTGCGCTGTTGGGGGCGGATCCGCCACTAGCATACGCGCTGTCGAGAGGATGCATCTGCTTTCGGAGCATGAACATCGGCTTTCGTCCCTCTTTCTCAAGTTGCTTGAAGAGGATGAGCGGCCGCTCCTCAAGTCCCAGGCATCGCTCCTGGTCACCGTACACGATATACAACGCATACTGTTTCCAATCCGCATTGATATTGTACTTCTTGAGGGCGGCGGGGAGAACTCTATGGCATGGATCTTCCAAGGAAACACGGAACGATTTAAAAATCTCCACGCTGGGTGGTTCACCACCGGCTCTGGAATCGGACCGCGTGGGTACATCGAGGCGCGGCACTTGTGTCGAGGTCGGGTTCAAACGATCAGACCGCGATTGTATTGTTGGGGTATCTTCTGGATGATCGTGGACTGTGCGGCTCGAGGTCGGTTGTGTGTAGGATCGTGATGCGAGAGTCTGGTGAGTAGCGTAAAGAGTGCCCGGTGAGGTCGGCGACGGTATTCCTGGTGACAGCTGTGGCTTGCCATTCATCGCAGCCAAGTGCGAGTTCGCGGCAGTAGAAGGATCTAGAGCACCGCTGTCGTTGTACGGCCGTCCTTCATGGATAGATGGCGGAATATGAGTAGGCGAATTATTCTTGGGTGTGGTGCCACCGTTATGGATTCTTTTAGAGAAAGTCCTCGAGATTCCAGACGCAGCGCGCTCAATAAGCGTAATGGCGGGAGGTGAAACCAAGGTTTGGCCGTCGTAATGTCCATCGTTTGCCGAGCCTGATGTGGACGGGGGAGGTAGTGGCTGGGACCGATCCTTGGCCATCTTGAATATTGGCAGAAGCTCTTCCCTTAGCCGACGATACTCTTCAGCAACGCGCCGCAACTCCGCCTCGACGCTGACGATCTTTTCATCCCGTAACCGGATGGACAGGATCAAACGAGCAATATCCTCCTGGGTCGCAGTCTCGTTCATGCTCTGGTCCGCCGCTGTAACACAGTTAGATTAAAAGACAGTTCCATAAGCCGGTTGGGAGCGAGAACATACAGAGAGGTATGTAGTGGTCGGGGTCGAGCGGAACGTCCTGCCTGACTTTGGTCTCAAACACACTCTTCAGGATGGTCAATCGATGTCCCACGCTGGCGATGCCCATTTCCTTGAGTTCCTCATGTTTTAGCGCAATAAGTGCTTCGCCGACGATTTCATTTTCTGCAGTAGGAACATGATTAGCAGCGGTCAAATGCCTCGAGTTTTCCCAAGTCCATCCACAATGGTTGAACTTCCACTCAGGCACTACAGTCAACGTACCTAGAAAGGTAGCGCAGTACTGGCGGAGGCCCAACGAGGCAAGCCAGCTTGCACATTCCTCGGCAGTCCATTCTGTGATGATGGTCCTGGGCGACCGAGAACCTTCCACCGGAATCGCATACGTTTTGGGTGTGTGTTCGGCAGAAGGGAAATCGGAATCGGAAGGAGAGGCCTCTGAATCGGTGACTAGATGAGGGGATGTGATCACGCTACGTTCGTACTCGTCATCGGCATCAGAGTCCGCGTGATAGGATGTATGAAGAGACATGGCTGGATGACGTCCAGATGGTCCAGAAGAACGAAGAGGAGGGGGGTTCGAGGTGGACGTCGGCCTGTTGATTAGCTCTAGCTGTGAACCACAGCTGGGAGCGATTGAGAGGAAAAGACGGATGGAACAGAGGTTATTAGACGAGATTTGGCTTGGTTTTAGGGGATCGTTCAGAGTGGCAATGGGACGAGGTTGGGCTGGTGATGCAAATAGGTGCAGTTCAGCCAAATAGGCAAGCCACATGGGACGGAAATGATGGCGGTTAAAGGGAAATTAGCATCGTCTAGATGCGGAGATCAAGCAAAAGGACGATTGGTGTAGTGCGAAGTGCCGTAAGTTGACCGAGATTGCTCATTTATGGGGGTGAGGTAGATAGTAAACAAGAGGACTCGTCCAAGGATGAAGAATGTAGAAGTTGTGATCGAAGATGTTCCTGAGGCACCAACGCAAAGAGAGCGGGGAGTTCCCTCAACGGGGTCAGGACTGAGTACTCAGTAAATGAACTGGAGGGGATTTAATTTAATCCACAGGAGAGATTCAAGGAAGAGGAGAAAAGAGGAAATATTTGAAGAATAGAAAAGGATGACAATGATGGTTAAGAAGAAAAAGATTGTAGATACCTCAGGAGTACCTGGTCTGACTATGGAAGTATCATACTACCCACAGGTACCTCAGAAGTATCTTCTACTACCAGAGTGGCTGTGGTCAGCACTTCTAAAGTTGGATCACTAAATTATTCTCTTCACTTATTCTTCTTATTCTATTGATCAAGAGATTGAATATGGATAACTCGAGGGTGTGAAATGAATATCTTCCTCGATGTGAATGTATCTGCCTGAGGCAGGGTCACTTGGACAAGTTACTCCCTTCATTTGATATCTATCCTCCCAACTAATTTCTAATAGATAGTCAGGGTCAGACTGTCAGACAGACAGAGTATTCAATAATGTCAATATCTTCATGATAGGCGCTGTCAAAATCCAATAGTACCGGAGTTGTATCTGGGAATGGTTAATAGTTCCATCTAACTGTAGTCTCTCTCCCTGTCAGTCACTAGATAGATATTGGATACTCGAATATATTCACAATAGGTACTCGTCCCTCGTACCTTATTGACTATTGTTGTCTTCTATTCTTGCGGTTCGACAATAATAATAGATCCTTCAATGCTGAATGCTACCTTTGACCTCTATTGTTCATATCCACTCCAGCGCAATGGAGTCATAAACGCGCTTAGATCCTTCGAGGCGCTAGTTACTTACGCTCTTCAATGCTTTTGAATACAAGTTGACAGTCCTTCGCGATTGTCACTGATGTGTTGCTACCCTCAAGTGGTGTATATCGCATGGAGAGTCATCATATCCAGGCTGGTCTGCTTCCATGCGCTTTAGGGAGACTGAGGATTCATACAATGTTGAATGAAAACCAGATTGAATCAAACATAAGATCGTTATATTAGGCTTGTTGCTGATCATTGATTGTCAAGATTGCGATTGACGAGACTATTTCATACTGCGTCGGGGAAAAGATGCGGCGGCTTCAACTTCTCCTCCGAAGTATCTCATTCACCCCGATTCAAACAATAGACCCTGCTTCGATTGTCAATAGCAGTAATAATCCATTGAATCGAACTGATCCAGGATTTTAGTATCGAGTTGTCTTCTACATCCAAGTTCCAACACCAACACTTCATCCATCTCATCTCATCTTCCTTATAAACGAGATCCTACTCAACTTAAACATCACCAACCACTTTCACTTCCACATCCACTTACACAGACACTCAGACTCAAGAGAGATCCATACTCATACTGTAAGAGTCGCAACCTC
Organism: Aspergillus cejpii; assembly: GCA_004769165.1. Classification (NCBI taxonomy): domain Eukaryota; kingdom Fungi; phylum Ascomycota; class Eurotiomycetes; order Eurotiales; family Aspergillaceae; genus Aspergillus; species Aspergillus cejpii. The sequence continues at coordinate 4,749,309 of SMSW01000001.1, read as the reverse complement.
CTTGAAAGTCAGAAACAATGCTAACCAGAATCCGTCATCGCAGGCAAAAGCGCATCCTGTCACCCATCCTTCCGAACCATACCCATCGCTAACAGTCGCATCACCATCTACCTGTCGCCAGCGATAGAATCATACAACACATCAATCCGAAAAGAAAAGGAAGGGCCGGAACCCATCCAGCATCTATCTAGACAGAATACCACGACCTAACACCACACCATCCATCCAAACCACCACCACCACCACCACAAAAAAAACCAGAAAACATGCCCTCAACCACCCCCTCAACATCAACCCACCCCCCATCCTCACCTACAACCCTCACCCCAGAAACCCTCGAAACCGACCTCCTCACCCACCTCGCCTCCACAGCCGCCCTCGAAGACCTACACGCCTCCCTCCTTTCCTCTCTCCAACGCCTCGGCTGGACCGAGAAGATCCGCAAACTGTCCCAGGAGCTCCTACGCGCCGGCCGCTGCGAGAGCTTCGACGCCGTCGTCGAGACCATCGTCGCCTCAGCCGCGGGTCTCAAGCAACCGGTCCGGAGGTCCGATGATGACGGATTCGCCGACGGCGAGGCAGACGACGACGCAGACGCATACGCACACGCAGTCGACGTCCGCATCCCCAAGGCGGTAGTCGAGCAGGGCGTGCGCGCCATCAAGGAGGTCCTCTGCGAGGTGGTCGTTCTCGAGGTCGAGGATGATCCGACCCTTTCCTCCGTGCATACTCAGCATGGGTCTGGGACTGGGTCTGGAAACTTAATCTTAGACGTCGAGACGGAGAAATCCAAGCCGTCGAAGACTTCGACAGCAAGAGAACACTCGCTGAAGAATACGGGTCCTGGGCCTGCGAAGAAGGTGGGTAAGAAGCCCAGGCCTGGGAAACATATCAAATGATATCCCTGATTCCGTACTTTGTCTGTACTTGGTGGTTGAGGCGTTTACTTATGGCATATAATTTCGGGGCGCTGTTGGAGGAGTCTATAGAAGGTATTTTTCTTACTTGATACCATGCCATGCCATCGTATAGTGATCTACAAATTGCTATTGAAGAGTTAAGATTGAGGATTATGGCACATAGTTAATGAAGTAAAAAGTTTATGGATCTTAACTCAGAACAGAGATGGTAAAAAAAAGATACGAATTCGTGTCAACAGGAGAATCCCGTTGAACATCCCCAGGATCCATAGCCCGAGGTCCCACTAGATCTAGCTACCAAAGGACAGGGAACAGAAGATGCAACCGGATAAACTCAAAAATCGGGGGGAAAAAACCATCTAATCATAGAGGCTGTCGTCATTGCCGGCTTCACCGAACGTATCATTTGGCGGAATCTCACCCGAAGAAGGGAAGCGGAAGAAGCTGCTACCACCAGAGTTCTTCAGACTCTGGGCGAAAGCCTCGTAGCGGCGAATCTCGACATCACTGACGGAGCGTCGGGCCGACTGCATGGCCTCCTCGAAGTGAGCACGGGTAAGCTCGGGCACTGGGTCCTCCTCCTCAGCCACGTCCTCCATCTTGACATCCTCACCAGCGGCCTCGCGCTGCTTCTGGCGGTCAATCTCAGCGGCAATCGACTGCTTGATCGCGAGCTTGACAGCACGCTGAGTGACGAATCCGAGATCAGCACCAGAGAACCCGTGGGTCTTGCTGGCAATGAAGGAAATGTCGACATCAGGAGCGACAGGGGTCTTCCGAAGCTGGGCCTTGAGAATGCTCTCACGAGAAGCCTGGTCGGGCAGAGGCACGTAGACCAGCGTATCGAGACGACCAGGACGGACAAGGGCAGCATCCAGCTGCTCAGGTCTGTTGGTAGCACCGATAACGAACACGTTCTTCTTCGAAGTCATACCGTCCATTTCTGGGACGAAGGTTAGTTCCAGTCAAACTTGAAATGCAAGGAGGACGCGATCGAACTTACCAGTAAGAAGCTGGTTGACCACACGGTCAGAGGCACCACCGGCATCGCCAACGGCACCACCACGGGACTTGGCGATGGAATCCAACTCGTCAAGGAAGACAACACAGGGAGCAGCAGCACGGGCCTTATCGAAGATATCCCGGATGTTGCTCTCGGACTCACCGAACCACATGCTCAGAAGCTCGGGGCCCTTGACCGAAATGAAATTGGCGGCGCACTCGTTGGCGACGGCCTTGGCAAGCATGGTCTTACCAGTACCAGGAGGACCATAGAACAGAACACCACGAGACGGCGAGAGACCGAACTTTTGGAACTTCTCGGGGTGGTCCACAGGGTATTGGACGCTTTCGATGAGCTCGCGCTTGACCTCCTCCAAACCACCAATGTCCTCCCAACGAACATTGGGGACCTCGACGACGGCCACCTCGCGGAGTGCCGAGGGGTTAGAAACACCAAGGGCATAGCGGAAGTTCTCCATGGTAACACCAAGGGAATCAAGCACCTCCGCGTCAATGGTATCCTCGTCCAGATCGATCAGATCCATCTTCTCCCGAATCTGCTGCATAGCGGCCTCAGAGCACAGAGAGGCAAGATCGGAACCGACGTAACCGTGGGTCTCAGCGGCAATGGTCTCCAGATCAACATCCTCAGCAAGCTTCATGTTCTTGGTGTGGATGGACAGAATCTCGAGACGGCCGGTGGGGTCGGGAATACCAATGTCAACCTCACGGTCGAAACGGCCGAAACGACGGAGGGCAGGGTCGATGGAGTTGGGGCGGTTCGTGGCGGCCATGACCACAACGTTGGAGCGGGCCTTCATGCCGTCCATCAGAGTCAACAGCTGGGAGACGACACGGCGCTCAACCTCTCCGTTGGTCTTCTCACGCTTGGGGGCGATGGAGTCGATTTCATCGATGAAGATGATGGCGGGCGAGTTCTTCTCAGCCTCCTCGAACGCCTTGCGCAGATTCGATTCAGACTCGCCGGCCATCTTCGACATGATTTCGGGACCGTTGATCAGGAAGAAGAAGGCACCAGTCTCGTTCGCCACGGCACGGGCCATCAGGGTCTTACCGGTACCAGGAGGACCGTACATCAGGATACCGCGAGGAGGCTTGATACCGATGGACTTGAACAGCTGAGGGTGGCGAAGGGGCAACTCCACCAACTCACGGATCTGGGCCATCTGTTTCCTACAGCCACCGATATCATCGTAGCCGACCTCGTTCAGGTTACCCTCTTCATCCTCCCGCTGAATCGGCTCGCCCTCGCAGTGGATGATGGTATCCTGTGCGACGATGCCGTACTCCGGGGGATCCACCTCAACAACCTTGAATTCCACCTGTCTCATGCCTCCACGTACTGTGAACATATCTCCCTGCTTGACGGGTCTGTAGGCTTCACGGAAGTATGGAGCAAGGAAGACATCGAAGAGAGACCCAGTCAGACCCTCTACGGTGTCTGCGATGGGGAGAACGGCAATTCGCTTAGCCTGTGGGAGGGAGTGACATGTTAGCCTTTTCTCCTGCAAGAGAAGATCAAAAAGTAAAACCTACATATTTGATATCTGGGCACGCGTGGATAGTGATCATATCACCGTGCTTGACACGCAAGTTGTGTCTCACAACACGGTTGATACGGGCGCTCCCGTCATCCAGATCATCATCAGCGAGCACAATCAGAACGGTATCCTTGCGCTTCTTGCCCTTAACGAGGACTGTGTCACCTCTGAAGAGCTGGAGAGTGTCCATGGTGCTGTTGGAAAGGGCAATAACGGAATTGTCATCGTTGATGGCATCAGTCACGCTATGAAGATTTCGGGTCAGTATATCAACTCACGCCACATCACCATAGCCTGGGAGCCACGCTACTTACATCAACGAGTTCGGCTTCTTCTTCTTCTTGAGGATGGCTGTAGCGGTATCCAACTCCTGTGGAACGCAGTCAGTATCGCGAGCAGATTCTTCTCGACGCCACCGTGACTTTACCTCTTTCTTCTCGCCGCCAGAAACGTCCCTGTCAGTTCCGTTAGTCAGACCATCCAGAATACAAAAATCAAGATATCGAGCACATACTGGAGGTGCACCCTCTTCTTATCGTGAGTATGATCCGGTTCTGCGCTCATTTTGACGAAGAGTGAGAAACGCTGTGGTCAACGTAGACTTTCAAAAGGTATCAAGGACGCGGCTGAGGGGGGTTCTAGTAGAGCTTTGGCTACCGTAAGGAAAACCAAAAGAAGGAAGATTTAAAAAAAAAACGACAAGAGAGATTTAGAGTCCGACAGACGAGGTGAGTTTGTCTGGGGGACGAAAGAAAGTGAAGATAAAAGGTGATACGTGGTAGCAAGAGAGATGGGGGATGTGAAGGTTGGAGGTTGACAGCAACAAGCTCCAGTTTCAGTGGTGACGATAGTCCAGGTGCCTTGTTGGATTGATGACTTAAGCCACTGGAAAGGAGCCGCCACCGCCCAGAAGAAGAAGCGAATGGAAGCTGGTCGTATCCAACCACCAGATACTCTGTAGTTAGAATGCTTTGAAATCTCATCGCTATGTGTCATCATTATCGCCAGACTCATTTATCATCAAGCTTGAAATATGATTCACAAATAAGCTGATCCTATCCGTACTGAATACTCCTATGATGGCATTTACAGTGGCCTCGGTCAATAGAAGTGTTTAGATTCTTGTTGCCTGAGGCATCACATCACACATACCACTCAGGGTCGAGCGAAGTAATTCAGACCAAAAAGCAAATGTATTGTCCCTCCAAATTTTTATACAGTCTTTGCAAGTATACAATCCACCAATCTATATATAAATCGAAAAGGTGCACTCAAAGTGGAGAACCCAGGTTTGAAAGTATACACATGCCGAATGCATGACATCCGCAATCACGACTTCGCAGTCGCAGCCCAGAGATCATAGAATCCCCAAGCACCAGCCATAAAACTGATAGCACCAGACAAACTGCCGGGGATCCCGACGCCCTTCTCCACACTCCAGTGAAGACACAACGGAGCCCAGCATACGTTGTTCACCAGACTCTTCTTCCAGGCCCGGAGTTCCGCCTTGAGTTCCTCCTGGCCCTCCTTCGTCTGCGCCTTGGCCGGGTCGCTCGCGATCTTCCTCCTCCGCAGGACGACCTGTCTCCACAGCACGAAGAACTGGAAGAAAATGTGGCCGAACCAGGCCCGGATACTCCACAAATACCACTTGTCGATTCCCCCGTATCGGTCAATGAATTTCTTCGAGATGATGCCCTTGGATGCGAGGTAGCCCGCATTTTCGAGGATCTGGTAGATGATGTTCACGACTACTTGGGCCAGGGTCAGGTTGCGGATGACGGGGTCCGCGGGTGGTGATTTCAGTGTACCTGCTCCCCATGTCCAGAGGGGAACGAGACCAAGCAGTCGGAGGGTGTAGCGGGTTTCAGACATGAGGGAGGACAGGGCGAGGAGTCGGGATGAGGACGGAGGGGTGGCATCGCTGGTGGGTTTGCTGCGGTTGTTCAGCCGAGCAAGGAGCCCCAGACGTGCCTGGGCAGCGATCCACGGGGCAGATGTAATGAGGTGATGGAGCGCATGGGTGAGATATCCGGTTGCCGCGAAGACCCGTTCTTGACCGTAGGCTGTCGATAAAAGTCTACCGAGAGTTTCCTGTTAGTGGTCATACAAAACGGCACACGGCAAGCAACAACTTATTCAATCGGCATCAACATACTTATCTAGACGTTCGATGTTGTAGTCTGTCGCCTTGAGAGCTGCCAGCAGCTTGCGTTGAGTATCACTCATCGCCGAAGTGGATGGCACTGGAGGAGAACTCCCCGCGGGGCTCACATTCTTCTCCACACTGGGTGCATCAATTTCAGGCGCCACAGGGGGATCAGTGGAAGTGACCGGTTGCTCAGAGTCTGCCATGGTTATATCTGGGATATTCAACGGTCTCCGTTGAATAGGAGTAGATAGTGTCGCGTCGTGGAGGCGTTGATTTTATGGAGATAGCAATTGTACTCCGTACGGGGCATCTGATTATTATTGATGCTTAGACACTACTGCCGAGGCTCGGAATTCGGAATGCCCAGGCGATTCTACCCTGGACTGCCTGGACATGGCAACTCTGAACATGAGAAGAAGGCGAAGGCTTGAAGCATTCTTATATCTACTTCATACTTTGCATTCAATCTGCATGATACTTCATGACCTACGAGTCTATGAGACGACATCTCCCATCGAGATCTCCTTGTGAAATTCGGCTGTTAACGAAAGAAATCCAGTTCTTTTAGCAATCATACAAATCGCCATCGATGATTCCAAGCAATCCTTGCATTGCAGTCGTACTGGCCAAAGACTCATGTCGACATGATGATAACCAATGAGTACCATCAAGAAACATGTCCCCGGGCAGCTGCCATGACTTCTGCAAGCCTGCGAGATTCGGCTATCTATCACAAACAGAGTTTCGCTTTCCCATTGTCCGTACGGGCCCTTTTGTTTCCTCCTCACAATACAATCTCCATTTCCGCCTGTTCTCGGCTGTTGATCACTCGGGGCCACAAGTGACTGTCCGGATCATGTTGGAATAACCATAGCAGTCCATAATCATCATCACTATGCTCCCCTTCAGAGTCTCTTTTATGATGATGACTGCCTTCTGCCGCAAAAAGCGGAATACCTCCTCGTTTGGCAGAAGTCACAGAGCCGGTCGTCAAGCCAATGCTCAAGGAAGGTTCCGACTCGCTATCGCTCAGCTCGACAGCACGACCAGCGTCTGAGAACGCGGTGGTCTCGGACCAAGAGTAGAGAGCACGAAGATCAAGGCTTGGAATGTTTCTGCGAAGGTAGGATCCTCCTTGCTGTGTCGCGCCGCTGAGTTCCGTTCGATACATGGATGGGTACATGCGACGGCGCAACGCAAGTGGCATGCAAGCCATGGGATGGGGCTCTGCTTGTGAGAATAAGTGCTCCCTTTGCTCATAATGGTTGTCCAATCCGCGGATGATCCTGACGTCGGAAACCCGTCTGCCGAACTCCCATGGAAGTGTTACTTCGGATCGGGGATCATTGCAGAATGCATCCAAACTAATATAGGTACGCTGATAATGATATTTTCTACAGTGGTGGCAGCACGAGAAACGACATGCTGCAGACCCCCTGTGAGGCTGTGTAGGGTGAGGCGCCATATTCCCCTGACTGTGTTCACTGATATCCTCGATGGTTTCAACATGTGGTCTATCATCACTGTCGTTGGTCGGGTGGCGAGGCTCGACTCCATGGATGACTTTAATCTGAGAGAGTGAAGATGGCGCGGGCCCATACAGTTCCTCGACGTGTTGAATGACTCTTTCCTTCTGTTGTATCACAATCGCTTTCTCTTCGGGGGTGTAGTGACCAGCAAGTATAGCTTGTGAGATTCCTCGCGAGAGCCGGGGACCATTCGGATCCAGTCGATCGGAGTGGCCCACAAAGTCTTCAACGCAGACCAGCAACCATCCTAGGAATGGTCGGCGACTACAGTTGGGACAAAGTATACGGTCGCCCACAAATTGGCGAACCATCCTACTGTGGGAACAATCCACGTTCCCCCAAGTTTGCGGAAGGCTATTCAGCATTCCGTAGGGTTCTCTCTCGTACCAACCTTTCCACGAATCTCCGGGGTATAGTTCCGGTTGCTGGGCCATTTGAACAGGTGGAATATGAGCGGGTCCAGGTTTATAAGGATGCGGGAGAATGAGAGGAAATGAGATCGGAGGAGCATGTGCTTGGACACTCGGAAAGCCACCTTCAGGGGGGGGTCTCGAGCTTCCTTCTCCATTATCCACCATGACTTTGCATCTGAGATAAAAGAGTGGCTGAAAAAAGAGCGAATATGGGTGTTGGGAGAAGGCATGACAGATGAGAATGTGGGTTTGTATGTTTTCATCCTGAACTAGTGATGTGTGAATGGTTACTCTCGGCGACAGTACCAGATGATATGGATGATATCGATGGGTGAGTCCTTGCTGGTACTTTCCTTTTTAGGCAATGTTGGTTCTTTTACTTGAACAGGATATCACACATCACATGATACTCAAAGATGTATTGAATAGATTCATTTATTGCTTTGATGGAGGATTAAGAACTATGGACTATCTTATATAAAGTATATATGGTTGTTCTTCTGATCTTGATGTTGTTGAATATGAAAATGAAAGTCATGAACTTCAACTACTATACCTTTTGTCTATATAGAGTAGTAGAGTACACAGCAGTGCTGTTCTCTCTCTCTTTTCTCCTCCCTCTTTTCTAACCGGAGTTTTATCCCTTTTCCTACTTCTACATCCTCTCTATATTCATAGGTAAGTTCCTACATATTCTGTACCCAATTCTGGGATGTCAAACTGACCAGCTCTGTATAGAAGACCATCACCATCAGACTATGATACAGACTGCCGACTGTCCCCATATTGCTGCAAAATCAAGATTGTCATCTCCAACAGAATAACAGGAAGTTCTCCAGGATCCAGGAACCAGATTCCAGATTCCAAACATCAGAATTCCCCAGATATCGGAGGTGTCCGAATTCCGAGATCGAACTGTCCACAATCTACATAAGAACTCCGCCATCTGCCGACTGCGTGGCCGAATAAGAAGCTGCCCTGAGAGATCCATCGTCCCATCTTGTTAGCTGTTGTTTTCTACATATCCATCCTCAGGAAATATCAACGTCAATTGCTGTTATTGCTTGCATATAATTCTCCGGGATTCTGAATTCCTTCTCCTCTCCACTTCCAATCTTACCCCCCTCCTTGGTAAGGTGTTATTGCTTGATGTTGTGTCAGTTTGGCCAGCCTCGGTAACCTTCCTGTTAACAATAACCGTTTCCAGCCTCCTCTTCATAAACAAACAGCCCCCCCTTTCCCCTTTCCGCGCTCTTCTAACGCCTGTTGTCCTCCAACCCCACGGTTATTCTCTTTTCTAGCGTCCTCCTTACCGGCTTACCCACCTCTACCCCATATTTACTCGTCCTTTGCCGGTTATCTATCGTCCATTGATTCATTGTTCATATTCCCGAGTTGCTCTGACAGTTTGACTGACCAGAGTGAACTGATCGCTATCGATTGCTCTTATCGCCTTCATTATTTGATCCATCCAACCTGCAAATCTTTGTTCATCAGCAATCATGTCTGTCAAGTTCCAGGAAGAGGCCGTCGCTCGGTCAATCCGGGAGGACACGAAGGAATTGGCGCATAAAGTGGGCGAACGCTTGACTGGAGGAGATGCACAGAAGGGTTATCTTACTGTATGTTGCTCTCTGAGAATGAAAGGAAGATGCGCAGACAGATTGCTTACATGGAATCCGGTCATGATTATAGCTCTACCTTCGCCAATTGCAGTTGCACCCTCTGCGCACAAAGATGTTGACATCTGGTGTGCTCTCCGGTCTACAAGAATTCCTGGCATCCTGGATCGCCAACGATATCAGCAAGAGTGGCCATTACTTCAGCGCTCGGGTGCCTAAGATGACCCTCTACGGCATGTTCATCAGCGCGCCCCTGGGCCATTTCCTCGTTGGCATCCTCCAGAAGCTCTTTGCTGGTCGTACCAGCCTGAAGGCCAAGATCCTGCAGATCCTCGCCAGCAACCTGCTCGTACGTTGTCCCACAAGCTCCCCATTACATACTGTTCCATTGCCCGCCGGTCAGCCCGCGACAAGTGCTAACCGCATCCACAACCTTACAGATATCCCCCATCCAAAACTCCGTCTACCTGACCTCGATGGCCATCATCGCCGGCGCACGCACCATCCACCAGGTCCGCGCAACCGTCAAGGCCGGCTTCATGCCCGTCATGAAGGTCAGCTGGATCACCTCGCCCTTGGCGCTCGCCTTCGCCCAGAAGTTCCTGCCCGAGCACACCTGGGTGCCATTCTTCAACATCATTAGCTTTTTCATCGGCACCTACGTCAACACCCACACTAAGAAGAAGCGCCTGGAGGCCCTGAGAAAGGTACGTCCATCTCACCGGGATATCCGCAAGTGAATAACCAACTAACGTGCAAATCAGCGCTATGACCAGCGCCGCGGCCCTGGCAGCGAATACGAGAAGGGTGGTGATTACCAGTAGAGGATGTAAATATCTAACGACTCGCCGGCCGGAACTTGGCTAGTCTTGTGCTCTATGCAAGGTTGTTCATTTCGCATTTTTATTTTGTTTCAATGATATCATGTGACATCTCACTTCGACTCGGGAGACCCGCCTCACTTATCAGATGCCGTCCCTGATGCCGAAATGAAGATATGCCCCTTTTTTTTTGTCTCTGTTATGAGGAATGGTTTTCTAATTCTTGTTGCCACATTGGATATCTATTCATGATCTCTTTCGAAGCTGTTTAGATTCCAACTACGCGATTTCGGTCTCTTTTCTCTTACTAGATGGTCGACGCTGGAATTTCTGAGATTTTAACATTCCTGATTCTTCGAGTTGAAATCGTCCATGGAACCCATATATCCATGGAGTAGTAACCATTGTAGAGTAAATGAAAGGGATACGGGCTGTGTATTACATGATCTGGATAGTCTAAAGCCGATGACACGCACCTTCAGCCCACCGTGTCGGTATTCATTCGACCTCCATCTCCTCCGGATTATTGCCCCGTTTCGCCCGCACCCATGCCACAAAATCATCCAGCGTGCCGGGCCAGGCCGCATCAGCGCTCCACCATCCAAAGTTCTCATCCTCGAGGGTCTTGCGCAGGAACACCTCGACCTGCTCCCACAAGTCCTTGTTGACGGGCCGCTTCCCGCGCTCCTCGAGGAACTCGATCCACCAGTCCAGCCAGGGAGTCGTGGGCGTGTTCCACTGGATGCCGCCGCTCGGGAGGGTGAAGAATAACCTCCACTGTTCGGCGGCTATATCGAATTGGAGATTCCGCTGGCCTTGCATCCGGCAGAGAGGGAATGTGTAGCGGTAGACACGGCGGAAAAGGTCTGGTTCGGCTGGGATCCGGGCTCGGATGTTCGCCGCGTAGGCAATCATCTTTTGCAGATCGTCACAGCTGAAGATATTTACTCATTAGACGGCGGGAATACGACCTGGGAGAAGGAAGGCTTGCTTACCTAACACCTCTCCAGCCACTGACGAAGCCTTCTCTCGTAAACTCGCCCATGGATGGTGACTTGAGGAGCTCCGCGATCCCTAGGCATGCCACTTCGTCTAGTTGCACTTGGATGTCTCCCAGGAACTTCATAGCGCCTTCGATATTGATGCCATCGGGATTGTCTCCGGGTGAATCTAAGCTAAGATTAGCCGAACCGCAGTATTGAGAAGTGCGAGATTCATCGATGGCAACATACCCCGATACGAATCGAAGATTCTATTGAGAGCTGCGGTACTTCCGCTGCTACCTTGTGGGCTCAGAAAGTATCTGAAACTTTGGTTAGCGTTTGTTCAGATCACGATATGACTGGAAATAAGTCGAAAAAAGCAAATAATGGCTAGAACCAAGGTCAAATCAAGATCGCAAGAAGTGGTATGATGGCCCGAATTAGGCGAGGCCTCGAGAATGTCCGAAAGCCATGAAACTCGGCCAGGGCCACTTGACCCAGTCTGCTCCTTCGATAGATTGTATACTGTCCCGAAAGATCAAGCCCACCATGAAGCAACTGTTTAACACATGGATAGCTAACAGTTGTCATTCATGTGATCGGAACCTCTTATTGAAGCATGGCAGCGAAGAAATCAGCAGATAGCTGCATGCCATTAGAGTCTATGAACATGGTTCAATTGACCTTTCCATAAGCAAAGGCTGAATTTGGAACTCGTAGAAGAGAAGGATAAAGAGTCCCCCCATAGCGAGCCGCAAAAATGAGCACGTCGTCTAGTGAGATATGGACGGTATCCAACATCTATTTACCCTGGATGGCATCGGCATGTATAATCCCCGAACAAATGAAGCGCCACATCTGGTATCCGGGTAGATGCAGTGTGCCCCAGTCTCCGTTATGCAGATACTCAGGAAGCTTCAATTGAACAGGAAGCCGTTAAGTCCGATTCACAGGACAGTAGTTTCCGAGGTAGATCCATAGATTCGCCCCCAGCACCAATACTTTCAATGCCATGATTGCCGGTGTCCAAGCAAGAAAGCCGATGCAGTATGTAGGTATGTAGAGCTCCCGAAACAGAAAAAATTGTGATGGACAACAACAGGATTGAGGAGAAAAAAACAGGCAAACAAAGGCAAAGCAAAGGAAAAGACTTCTGGTACTCACGCATCAATAGCTTCATCTACATTCCATCTATGCGCTTTCAAGAACTGCAAGAACCAAGAGTATCAGCCATATTGAGTCTTATAGGACCTCACGTGACTCAGAGGTGGGAATGACGACTTCGACGGGATTTCTGATGGCACGGTAAGTCGAGAATCAGCAAATGATACCTTAACAGCAACGGAGTCCTTTGCCTCAGTGAAATTCACAAATTGAGTGACCAGCTGCCTCTGAACTCCCGAGTAAGGTGGCATGGCGGGGGTGATGGTGGGGGATAGCCTAGATAGAGGCTTGGGGAATCGGTGGATTTCGACACAATCGAGAGAAGAGGGTGATGCCAGTTGCGATGGTATTTAACAGTAGAGGACACCCTTGAAGGAGAATAAGGGAGTGCTAAAAAGAGGTGGAAGATTTAGAAATCGAGTTGAGATGCCTGACTTGAACAAAGAGATCCATCGACCATTATCGGTCATCATTTGAGACGCTGACTGATGCTTCGCTAGGCACGTGCTCAACGCCATACAGACTTCAACGAAGTCATGATAACTAAACAGGTTTAAAGTCTTGAGGCATTGACTAGCAGATACTTTAATCGTACCTTATAGATGCTTCCTTTCGTCCGTTCGATTTTTCTCAAATTTCTAGTCATTCTTAGGCTAGTTCGTCGACAGCTATTTAGTCGGCACCGTGCCAGAGTATAATCCGACGACGACACCACTACGATCTCTATCAAGAGAATGCTTAGCTGACGGATTCCGAGGCTATTTCGGTGCCTGAGAGCCAGAGTCCTGAAGCCATATGTAATTGAAGATTGAGGGAAAACGATGGATGATATTGGACATTGAGATGAAAGACTTTTGTAGCCGAACCGACTGAAGACTCCAAAACTCCTGCAAAAATCCCTTGATATCTATGCGAACACCATGAAAGATCCCGCCTATGCAAAGCACTTCCTTTACGTCGCGAACAGAGTATCTTCCTAGACAGAGGTTAGCAATGCGATAAGGCTTCGGCAGGTAGAGACTCAAGGAGACGAAGCGACGCACCTCTCTCAAGTACTCTCCTACATCTGCTTGCCGGAATACGGCAATGGCAGTCGGGTCCAACTTGCGAATTTCAGCAGTGGAACGAGCAGTGACCCCAAATCCCTGAGCAAAGTCAGTTATTTATCCAGAAGAAATCCGCCCGTTCCCAAATCCATACCAGAGGTGTGTCATTCGAATCGTATACCAAAACTCCTGTATGTTCTGGAATATCCTCACTCCATCTTCCGACGTGCGCCTTGACGACATTCGATCCGTAGAGGTAGGGCATGATACCATTGTCCTTGATCCAGACCTTGTATCTCGCATGAGAGGCAATCACATCGAGCGCTAAATATTGCGACTTCGTCAGCAAGCCATGCCTGTGTGATGTCCCGAGGACTGATTTCTCCGTACCTGTGATGTGGATTCTGAACTTCCCAGTCTTTGTAAATTTCCCGATACAGGTTCCAAGCGAGAGGAGCGTGTCTCGCGGAAAACTCGTCGACAAGTCAGCCAGAGACTTCTTCACGTAGTATACTCGGTTTCCTTGTAGACGGAAGACATGTCGCTCGTCCTCGGAATCGGACTGGGGGACGATGAGGTTGTTGAGGGATCTCCCAGTGTAACCTGCCAACTTGGCAAGCAGCGTCTGTAACTCCTGTTCCGTAAGTTGACGCATTTTGGCTTCTGCTCAGCTTCTATATAAAATTCCTTGAAGCTCTGTACTCTGTAGGAACAAAAATTCTAGACAAGGTGGAGCGGGAGCTCTAGTGTGAGAGTTCTTGGCGGTCGGGGAAAAATGAGGAAGAAAAAAAAAGTTCGGTCCCTTGAACTTGGACGGCTTCTACTCTCCGAATAACCCAAACAACACAAATAATATGGCCCTCGGACACACAGTTAAGAGGAGACGATTGAGTCCTCCTGATGATGAAGATGATTCTTCTTCGCGACCCTCCCGCGGTTCGTCTTTGAACGATTTTTACAGTAACGCCGCCGAATGGGACCTTGAACAGGACTACGAGTGCCGACCACGGAAATTGGGCAAGAAAGCCAAGGAGAATACTAGGTTGCCTATCAAAACAGCAGAAGGTTTTCAGGCGGTTGAGGAGTCTGAGCCAGAGGCCGAGGAATCTGATAGCTTTCTTGGGACTGACGACAACGAAGAGGATGAAGACGACGAGGACATGGATGATGGCGAGGAAGAGGCCGAGGAGGAAACGCCAAAGATTCCACTGAAGTTGCAGATTGTTCAGGCGAAGGAAGAGTTGGCGAGACTTGCGACTTTTATCAATGAGGACCCGGAGGAGCACATTTCGTCGTTCAAGACAATGGCTGATATGGTGGAGAATGGCCAACATGTTGCGATACAGAAACTGGCGCTGGTCTCTCAGGCGGCCGTCTACAAAGATGTTATTCCCGGTTACAGAATTCGCCCTCTCACCGACGAAGACATGTCTGCGAAGATCTCGAAAGAAGTGCGCAAGCTAAGGACGTTCGAACAATCGCTTTTATCAGGATACAAACACTATGTTCAGAAACTGTTGGATCTTACAAAGTCTTCAAAGGGCGAGGGCTCAGCGATTGATCCCAGTTTGAAGAGTCTCGCGATCAATTGCGCCTGCAATCTCCTCCTTTCCGTGCCACATTTCAATTTCCGTGGGGAGCTGCTGAAGATCCTTGTGAATCGTCTTGCTAAGAGGCAGATTGATGCCGATTTTATCAAGTGTCGGGAGACCCTGGAAGAAGTCTTCTCGAGGGATGATGATGGAGTTGTCTCTCTAGAAGCCGTCCGTCTGCTGTCGAAAATGATGAAAGCCAAGGATTTCAGGATCCACGAAAGTGTCTTGGACACCTTCCTTCATCTGCGCCTGCTCTCTGAATTCTCATCCAAAGGGTCAAGGGATCGAATCGATCGGGAGCCGGAAGAAGAGGACAATACCTTCCGGGGCAAAAAGTTGAAGCAGAAACGGGAGTTTCGCACCAAACGCGAGCGCAAGCTGCAAAAGGAGAGAAAGGCTGTGGAGAAGGATATGAAAGAGGCGGACGCTTTGGTTTCGCACGAGGAAAGAGATAAGAATCAGGCCGAGTCCCTTAAGCTTGTCTTTGGCACGTACTTCCGGATCTTGAAGCTTCGCGTCCCCAACCTCATGGGACCTGTTCTTGAAGGTCTTGCGAAATACGCCCATTTAATCAATCAGGACTTCTTCGGCGACTTGCTCGAAGCTCTGAAGGAACTGATTGGCCATGCCGACAAAACCGAGCTAGAAGATGGCGAGGAAGAAGAGCAGGATGAGACTGAAGCTGTCTCGCGAGACGCTCAGCGCGAGGCTCTTCTTTGCACCATCACTGCCTTTGCGCTTCTGGAAGGACAAGATGTCAGCAAAGCGGCGGCATCGCTTCATCTTGATCTCAGTTTCTTCGTCAAGCATCTCTATCGCTCCCTGTACTCCCTCTCCGTCAACGCTGATGTCGAGTTCAATCCTACCAAATCCCTCCGACTGCCAGATCCAAACTCGTCCGAAGCAAACGGCTGGATGGCAACGCACCGTTCAAAGAACAAAGTCAATTTCCACACTCCCACTGTTCTCCTCCTTCGGTGCCTCCAGTCTACACTCCTTTCCCGCGCACACGGAACGCCACCACTCGTTCGCCTTGGTAGTTTCACCAAACGTCTCATGACAACGTCGCTCCAGGTGCCTGAAAAGTCTGCAATTGCTACCTTGTCGCTCTTGAACCAGGTAGCCAAGCACCATGCGCGTCGAATCGCGCCATTGTGGCATAGTGAGGAACGCAAAGGGGATGGGGTGTTCAATCCTTTTGCAGCGGATGTAGAGACCACCAATGTATTTGCTGGGACAGTGTGGGAAGGCGAGCTGCTGCGGCTTCACTATTGCCCTCAAGTTAGAACAGTGGCGGCGGATATAGAGAAGATGATTGCAACCCGGAATTAGTATCTATTGGTAACCGGGTTTTCTTGGACTTGTATGACTCTCATAAAGAAAAACATCCTTCATTTTTTCCAAATTGACTATCAACCTATTTTTCTCCTTTTTTTGTTGTTTTCTCTTGTGACTTAACATGTTGGTGATACCGTAGCCGGAGCACGTGAACACTCAGCTTACAGCTTCAACTTCCTTTCATATTCAAAACATCCATCTCCATCTCGTTTTTCATCATCATCTCAACAATTCATCATCAAATCATTGTCAAATTGGTGTTCAAGCGCCCACAGTAGTTCCAGTAGTAGCTTCAAGCTGCTATCATTGATCAACATTAGTGTGTCGAGTCATTCGGATCGGACTGTCATCAACCAGATTCAATGTCAGAGAGAAAGAACACTATGTACCCTTGAAGTACATCGACATACCACTTAGTGAAGCCAACAGTAACGCAAGCTCAACAGCAGATGATCTGGAAATCCAATCAAACACGCGGGTTATGCTGGTCACCCTCCGGTCCAGCCGCGTCATGATTCATGTGGTCATAAGCCCCATTGTGACAGTCATGGGTATTAGATGCGCGTCTAGTAACAGGGGCGGGAGCAGCAATCCGAAGTGAAGTGGGTAAATCATGAGGAGACCTGCCAACAGGGTTCGAAGCCGCGGCAGACGACCCAGAGGGAGGCAGCGTCGGAAGAGGATGAAGAATCAAACTCCCGCCAGGGTGACGCAGTTGAATAGTTTTTTGGACCGACGAAGACGACGACGGGGTAACAGCGAATGTGCTCTTGGGGGTACATTTCGTGGTGGGCGTTCTGTACCCCAAGTTCTGGTGAGATTTGGAGTATTCCAATCCTCGCCTCCGCGAATTGGTGCTCTCAGTTGTAGCCGCGTGGTAGCTGGTTTGTGGGCGTAGCTGTCTGTTGAGGTGCTCCCGATCATGCACGATCTGCCGTCCTCTACTATTGCGCAGCGCGGGATGAACTATGCCGGAGCTGCCCACGGGATGATTCTCGAGCTGTGCGGCGTATGCAGCCATCGGAGGAATAGGAGGCACCACGGGAGGGGGGCTTTCCTCTTTGGAAATCCGGCTTTGGTAGGGGGTACCCCGGAAACCAAGAACCCCCTTCTTGCTAGGGGTCTTCACACCTTCATTGAAAGGCTTGCCATCAGGTTTGACACTTTGTGTGGATTCAGCCATCAGACTCTGGCCATTTTCTGGAATCAAGCCAGTGACCTGACGACTAAGCTTGACTGCGTTAGGCACAGGGCTTCCAGAGGACTCCTGGCCTGGGTTTTTCCACAGCCCACCTCTCACCTGGGAGTGAATGATGTCTCCGCTTTTCTTCCCCTCGCCCTCAAGAGGTGAAGGGTGGAAGGGTGTGGTAGGCCGCGGAATCTTTGGAGCGGGCCCCTGTGCATTGTGTTGGATCAAAGACCCTTCCCCAAAGGCAATCTCACTTTCTTTCTTGTGTCCTCCCTCCTTGATTTCCGTGCTTTTCATCAGTTGTGCCTCACCCTTCCTAACAAAGCACTGTTTTTTCTTATTCTGCTGCCTTTCATTGTCCCCAGTGATACCTGTGGTATTTCCGGGCCCCTGCAACTCGGCACTTGTGGTCTTGGGATTCTGTGCTGGGTTGCAGGGGGCATCGGTTTTGCATGGCGATCCCCTTGGCGCGTTGATTTCTTCCTTCAGTCTATTGATCTGATCCGACATAGTGCTCATCATCCTTGTTTCCATACGAGTCAGCTGCGTCTCAATTGCAGCGAGTTGACACTGGACATTAGTCATCGTCTGGTGCAGGTCTGACACGGCCTGATTTTGACCCGCTGTGCGGGCATTGATCAAGCGAAGAAGATCAGCCATGCTGTCGGTTTGGTTCATGATCTGATCCGTGGTCCAGTTGTTCAAGTTCTCAAACACTTTGCAAATCCTATGGACAACATTGTTCATATGCAGATGAACTGCTTCGATGTGAGACTCGAGTTGCTGTCCCAGGTGCTTCGTGTTCTGGTACCCTGGAACCGGTGGTGGAGGAGCGAAGCCGCCGCGGGTCGTAACTCCAGCGAAGAAATGATTTTCACTCCCAACGTCAGGGAGGACGTGAAAAGGCTGCCCGTGGGATTCTTCCGCCACCGGCCCGAGAAAATCTTTTGCTGGCAACATGACAGTTTGTTGTACTACCGGGGTGCGATCAGGGGAGGTAAGCACGGGAGTCTGGTATCTACCGGCCGCTCCCTGAGATTCGCGGTTAGTAGTCAAGGACTCTGTCACGTTGCCCGCCTTGTCGGTATCGCCATCATCAAAGGCAGACGAAGCCGGAAGTCCAATATAGTCCATGCCATCAATTTCGACATCAGCCGCATAGAAAGAGATTTCGCTCAACGAGGAGGGGCTTCCTTGATCTGACTGCCCTCTCAGACTTTGCATGCCGGATTCCTCTTTGATGTGTGGCTGTCCGGTGTTATCGAACTCGCCTGCACGGGGGGTGGGGGACGAGCCGGCCAGCGACAAAGTATCCAGATGTATGTTCGGCTCGGATCTGCTCATCATGGGGCCGTTGTGGACATTCTTACTGGCAGAGGGCTCGAGGCTCAGCTTTTTGTTGTTTGGCTCCTCGTCGTCAGCAACAACACAAGACTCGGCATTGGGCTGGGACATTTGTCCGAAGCTGATGTCACGAGAAGAAGGCAGCAGGAGAACAGACGACGGATAGACGCCCGGCTGCCTCAGCTTGGGAACATACAGCTTTTCCTCGCTGAAGTCGTGAGTGCCAACGCCAGAGGTCTTTCTGCCTTCGTTGCCGGCTGCCGGTGCAGCTTTAGAGCTATCCTTGCGGAACTCCCTAACCAGGTCCCTGAGGCTAAGCTTGGACTTGATGGAGGCCACTCGGGACTTTTTCTTTTCTCTGTTTCCGACCTTATCGGCGGCGAGAATGTCGTCGGGCCGAGCAGGCTCGGTAACTGAACGTTTCCTGATGGTATTTGGCGTGCTAGGGATATCCGCCTTGAAAACATCGACAGGATCATCGTTTTCTTCGGTAGATTCACGGCGTGGCTTGGGCATGGGAAGAGCGAGGTCGTCTTCGAGATCGAGACCAGACTTGCGGGAGCTGGGTGATCCGTGGGCCATCACTGGACCCTTGCGAGGGATAGCTCCTATGAACAAGGGCATTAGCACCACTCTCGTCAGAGGACGGAACCATATTCGTCGACCTTAAGGAAGCTTTACCTTTACCAGCGTCGATCTCCTGCTGCACCTGCTCGCAAGCCTGCTGCATCTTCTCGCGAGCCTGCTGCTTCTGCTTGCGAGCCTGCTCATGCTGCTCACGAGCCTTCATCTCCGCCCACGCGTTTCCCCTCAGAGGAAGCATGAGTACCTGAAGATGAGAACGAATCTTGTGTGAAGGTTAAACGAATCTTGAGAATGGTTATTCGAAACTTGTTGCTTATCGAAGACAATGAAGAGCAAAAGAAGAAGAAAGGAAGAGGAGAAAGGAAGAAGGGATGACGCTGTTGTGAGGGAAAGGTAAGAAAGAAGAAAGATTGAGAGTGTATTTGAGATGAAAAGGTCGCGTCTAGCGAGATTCGCTTGAGGGAAAACAAAACCTCACAGAATTCTCTGATGTGTTTCTGATTTCCTTGTCTATTGCTGGAGCTCATTCACGCGTCGTTGCTAGCGCCTCCGACCTCCCTTCTATCTATCACTATGAGGGTGGCAGGGCGAAGTGCTACAAAGGAGGTATGGGAAACATGAAACCAGGTAATTCTATTCCATTCAATATCCAGCCTTCATCATTCACGGGGCAGTATGGATTAATCCTATCATGAATCCCATCCAAGTTTTTCTTCTCTACTTCCTGCGAGAAAGCAGATTGCCTTCAGCGAGGTCCATGGGAGGGACTTCAGTACAGGTTGGCTTTCAATTTGATTACAATATGCTTAAGAACGTCGTCTGCAAGTGAAATACTACTGTCTCTATCTCTATGAGTCCCCGTAGAGTCGAGAAGTTATCAACTGATATCAGAATATGCTTCTGCATGAATCGGACCTAGTCAAGTAGAAGGCATTGTCTATTGGGACAATACTAACTGGGAGTCTTACAAGAGTATGGCACTACAATCTACAAGGGCTAGAGAAAGACAAGTCCAGAGTAGGAACGAGCATTCATTGATTCATAACCATCAGCATAATCATCATTACATACTGGCAAGATGCACACAGACAGAACGTTGACCAGTCATATTGATTACTACCAAGGTTTGTGGGACGAACACAGCTAGAGGGAAAAAACAATAGAATTTAACATGTTGAGGAAACATAGACAGATATCAAATACAGGGGAATCGAGAGGCATAGAGAAAAATAAAAGAGCGGCGATGATGGATTCTTTTTTTCAGATCGAACAGACCAGATTCAAACGATTCAAACTTGAAAACTTATCGGGTATATGCCTGCCAAACAAAAGCCAGCAATGGGGCAACGATAACAGTCATCAAGAAGAAATTCCTGAATCTCGTTAGCTTGTGGCAATGACAAATGATTAAGTGCGATGATATAAGTTCACTCTTCCAAAGTCAAGGACTCTCGAGGAACGGATGGAGAATTTAGGACAAGCGGGTCCGGAGCAACCATCTACTGCTTCGCAGTTCCACGACGGCGGAAGGGCGAGAAGATGGCGCCGAAGAAATTGCCAAAAACGGCACGCAGGATAGTCCTCAACCAACTGTCTCGCTTATTGCTCAAGGAAACAGCAGCCACTGACCGATTTTGACTTGGAGAACGAGACTCCTCGTTGTTCTTGTTGGCAACTGCCTTGCTGGCGTCATCTTCGGTTGAAGTCGTAAGTTCTACCGAATCTCCCTGGGAAACTTGCTTCACAACCTGATTCTCATTGGTGGATGAAGACTGGTTAAGCTCTGGCAACTGCTCCGTGGACGGCAATTCCAGTTTCCGGAGGAGAGCCTCGCGATCACCAGCAAGTGCTGCAAGATCAGAATCGGCTTCTGGTTCGGGAGTCGGTATATCTTTCGAAGTAGACGGCTCTGTTTGCTTGATATCGGTTGACTGAGGTACAGGGGCGAGGTGCGAGGTCTCGTGCTTGTTGACGGGTTGGGCCTGCTCTTGGGCGACGTCTTTAGATGCGGTGACAGTCTCAGACTTCTTGTGCGACGAAGAAGCAACACCAGCAACAACAGCACCAGCAGCGATTGCAGCTGCGACACCAACCCCGATAAGCTCAGGCGTCAAAACGGAGTCTTTCTCTTTTTCGGTGTGAGCGGCCCCATCAGTAGACTCTAGGATTACATCCTGGATAGACTGAACGGGAGCAGGACCGTCCTCCTTCGTAGCGGGAGAGTCACCATTAGAGATGACTGAGACAGGTTCCGTAGCTTTAGTTTCTCCAGAGGCCGCTGGCACGGCTTCATCTTTGGGCTCCTCCTGGACAGCCTCTTCAGAATTGTTAACGATACCGTTAACATGTGCTTCCTCAGCGACTAGAGGCTCAGTTACAGATTCAATAACGGACTCAGTAACAGGCCTTGCCACAGGTTCAGGACCAGACTGGGCAGTAGTATCGGCGACAGGCTCTACAACAGGTTCTGCGACGGGCTCTGAGACGGACTTGACGACTGGCTCGATGACTGGCTCTGCAATGGGTTTCGCGATGGGCTCGGCAGCAGTCTCTGCAACAGGCTCAGTAACAGGCTCAGCAACGGTCTCAATGGTCTCTGCGATGGGCTCCACGACAGGTTTGATGACAGGCTCCGAAACAGGCTCTGCAACGGACTCAACTGTGGATTCAGCAACAGGTTCAGCTGGAACTATCTCCCCCTCTGTTGACTTGGTAACTTCTTCTGTGGCTGGCTCAACAACAGACTCCGTGACGGTCTCCGCGACCGGCTCAATGACAGGCTGTGCGGCAGGCGCCACAACGGGCTCTGTGGCAGGCTCCGTGGAGGACTCGACGACAGCCTCAATGGTGGATTGAGTGACAGGTTCGGCCGCCACTGTCTCCTTCTCTGTTGACTTGTTGACTTCTTCTGCGGCTGGCTCTACAACTGGCTCTGCGACGGGTTCCGCGACAGGCTCAATGGCAGATTCCGCGACAGGCTCTGCGACGGGCTCAATGGTGGATTCAGCGACAGGTTCAGCTGCAACTGTCTCCTTCTCTGTTGACTTGGTGATTTCTTCGGCGGCAGGCACCACAACAGGCTCAGCAACAGGCTCAGCAACAGGCTCCGCGGCGATCTCCGCTATAGGCTCGACAACAGGCTCTGTGACAGACTCCGTGACGGACTCAACGGCAGGCTTAATGGTGGATTCAGTGACAGGTTCGGCTGCAATTGTCTTGTCTGTTGACTTGGTGGCTTCTTCTGCGGCTGGCTCTTTAACAAGATCCTGGGTGACGGCTGTGGGCTCCTCTTGTTGTTCAACTGCAGTTTGCTCTGCGGGTTTCTCTTCTTCCTGTACTTGGTTGACTGCAACTGCAGTTTCAGCCTGCGTTTCCACGACAGGCTCATCGGCAACAGGAGAGATGGACGCAGGTTCTTCGGCAACAGCCTCCTTAGCAGCCGGTTCCTCGATAGTTGATTCCTTGGCGGGCTCCTCAGAAACTGCCTTCTCAGTCTCGTGCTCTGCGGAATGTTCATCACCAGCCGGAGCCTCAGCAGCTGCTTCGGGGACAGCCGTTTCCGAGATTGATACCTCCACCACAGCATCCTCCACCTTTGATTCCTTCAGAGCTTCCTTGTCCGCCGAAGTCTCCCCAGGTTGGTCTTTCGCCATTTCCTCAACGATTCCACCCTCAACTGGAACCCCAGTGCTAGCTTGTACTTCAACAGCTTCAGTAACCCCACTGAGGTGCGGCTCGGCAACTGGTTCTTCAACGGCGGGCTTCGCGGGAGCTGCTTCTTCGGCAACAGAAGGCTCCTCTGCTAAGACATCCTTGGCAGTTGCTTCCTCGCTGGACTCCTTCTCAACTGATTCCTCCGTGGGAACCACATTGATAGGTTCTTCGGCAACAGGGACGTCGGCTTTCCGTTCATTGACTGTCTGAGGCTCCTTCTCAGCTGGGGCCTGGTCGGCTGTCTTTTCAGCAGCGGGCTCAGCGACGGACTCAGTAACAGGCTCTGTAACAGGCTCAGCGACGGGCTCTGCAACAGGCTCTGCAACAGGTTCTGCAACAGGTTCTGCAACAGGTTCTGCAACAGGTTCTGCAACAGGTTCTGCAACAGGTTCAACGGCAGGCTCAGCAACAGGCTCAGCAACAGGCTCAGCAACAGGCTCAGCAACAGGCTCAGCAACAGGCTCAGCAACAGGCTCAGCAACAGGCTCAGCAACAGGCTCAGCAACAGGCTCAGCGACGGGCTCTGCAACAGGCTCAGCGACGGGCTCAGCGACGGGCTCAGCGACGGGCTCAGCGACGGGCTCAGCGACGGGCTCAGCGACGGGCTCAGCGACGGGCTCAGCGACGGGCTCAGCGACGGGCTCAGCGACGGGCTCTGCAACTGGCTCAGCAACAGGCTCAGCAACTGGCTCAGCAACTGGCTCAGCAACTGGCTCAGCATCTGGCTCAGCATCTGGCTTAGCAACTGGCTCTGCAACAGGCTCTGCAACAGGCTCTGCAACAGGCTCTGCAACAGGCTCAGTAACGGGCTCAGTAACGGGCTCAGCGGCGGGTTCATCAACAGGCTCCTTGCCAGCTGACTCCTTAATAGCGGGTTCCTCAGTGGGGCAATCCTTGCAAAGAGTAGGTTCGCCTGCGGGCGCTTCCGACTTGTCTGCATGGGCAGACCCTTCCACGACCTCTTCCTTCACTAGCTCTTCCGTTGTAGTAACCTCAGTAGCCGGTTCCTGTATCGTGGGCGCTTCAGTTGGCTCACTGAGGGTCGACTTTTCAATCAATTGCTCATCGGTGGCCTTGCTCTCTGCAGCGGGCTCCTCTGAGGTCGACTCAGAAACAAGTTCTTCTGTCGCAGATTCCTTCTGGATAGGCTCACTGGCAGATTCAGGAATGGCCTCTTCGGCTGCTGATTTCTCCGGAACTTCAGAGACAGCATGTACCTCATCCTTGGAGTCGACAGCCTTCTCCTCAACAGCTTTAACCTCGGCCTCCTTCACACGCTCCTCAACGGCAGACTGTTCAACCTTTGGCTCTTCCGTAGGAGTCTCGTTCGAAGTAGCCGTCTCAGTTGCAGACTTCTCGGCGGAAACCTCGGGGGATTCTGATTCGTTCGCCTCAGAAGGCTTGGAGGGTTCATCAACGACTGTCTCCTGAGGGGCAGGCTTGTCTTCCGCCACCTTTTCAGTTGTAACAACGGCTGCAACAGGTTCTTCCGCATGAGCTTCAGTAGCAGTAGGCTTTGCTGTCTCCTCAGTCGCCTTCACCTGGGCAGATTCCTCTACAGGAGTAGACTGAGCCGTTGTCTCTTCGACGATGGGTTCCTTGACGGTCTCCTCAATCGCAGCAGGCTTCTCCACATGAGCTTCAGCCTCATCGACGTTCGTCCCTTCAGCAACAGGTTCTTCGGTTAACTGCGCCTCGGGCTTCTTGTCCGCTGTTTCTTCGGTTGCGGCTTCCTTAGAGGGCTCCTCAGTAGAAAGGGTCTCAGGCGTAGTCTCCTGAAGCACTGGTTCTTTGACAGGCTCTTCAGTAGCAGTAGGCTTGTCCGCAGGCGCTTCGATTTCTTTCTCGATTGTCTTTTCAGCGGGTTTGTCGGTTACCTGTGCCTCAGGCGCCTTGTCGGCTGTCACTTCAGTTGCGGCTTCCTTAGAGGGCTCCTCGGTGGGAAGGGTCTCAGGCGTAGTCTCCTGAAGCACTGGTTCTTTGACAGGCTCTCCAGTAGCTGTGGGCTTGTCTGCGGGCGACTCGACTTCTTTCTCGATTGCCTTTGAAGCAGGCTCTTCGGTTACCTGTGCCTCAGGCGCCATGCCGGCTGTCACTTCAGTGGTGGCTTCCTTGGCGGGTTCCTCGGTGGGGGCTGTCTGCTCCGATGGCTCGTCACTGACAGGTTCCTTCGCGGGCTGTGCAGCAACAGCTGGTTCCTCCAAAACCACCTCAGACTCCTTATCAGGAGCTTTCTCAGCCGAGGTTTCGATCGTCGCCTTTTCAACAGAAGCTTCCTGAATCGACAGTTCCTCATTAACTGGTTCTTTGGCGGATTCTTCGGCAGCGGAGTCCTTAGTCACAGGGGCAGCCTCCTCAACCTTTTCCATTTTCGATTCATCCACAACTGGCGCCTCCTCAGTAAGTTCCTTCTTGGAGTCCTCAGCAATCTCCTGACCAGATTCTTTAACTGGCTCTTCCACAGCAGCCGCTTTAATCGAGTCTTCAGTCGTGGGGACTTCGGTCGGCTCGTTAATTGCCTTCTCCTCCGCAGATTCCAGCGCAGGCTGTTCAGTCGCAGCAATCTCGGAAGAAGACTTCTCCTTGGGAGTCTCTTGAACCGGCTCTTCAGTGGTAGGCTTAACGGCCTCTGCGTTCTCAGAAGGTTGCTCCGCAACTGGCGCCTCAGGAGCGGCTGCCTCAGTCGTTGCTTCGATGGTAGACGACTCCACTGGGGCGGATTCCGCAAGAGGCTTCTCAGAGATCAAAGCGGACTCTTCTGATTCTTTGGTAGCTTCTATCTTTTCTTCGGCCGCGCTGGCAACAGTCTCGGAGACATCCTGCTTCTTTTCATCTTCGACCTTCTCGACCTCTGGGACTGCTGCCTCCTCAGCTTCAATGGACGTGTCGGGGATCTTTTCAGCCTTTTGTTCCTCGGCATCCTTTACCGTTGGCTGGGGAGTATCGGCAGACTTTTCCTCCACTGGCTCCGCCTTCTCCTCCTTCACGTCGTCATGTGCTGTTTCAGAGGGCTGTTCAGTAGACGCTGTCCCGTTGGTCTCCAGTTTTGCGGTTGCGTCAGAGGTGGGCTCTGCTTTGGTGTCTCCTTTGGCATCTGTCGCTTTGGATGACTCTGGAATTGGTTCCTTCTTATCATCTTGTGCCGTGGGTTCAGACTGAGCAGTCGAAGGAATATCATTCTGCTTTGGCTCCTCATCTTTTACTGTCTTAGTCTTCAGTGCGGATTCTTCGACTTCAGGCTCCTTGGCGGTCTCCTCCGCCTGATGACTGACGCCATTCGCAACAGGAGTCTCGTTTTCCTCATCGGCAGCCTTCTCTACCGGAGCAACAGGCGCAGCAGACGAACTCGAACTGACGGTGAGGAGATTGCTGACAACACCTTTGTCATCGGCAGCTATAATCAAACTCATCAATTAGTTTCTGACTCAGTCCCTCGTTCCAAACAACATAAACTTCGTACCATGCTTCACCGCTTCATCGTGGAACCATGGGCCGTCGGAGCCCTCCCGGAACCGATACTCATATTGACCCTGGGCCAATTCCACGTCTCTCGAGAAAAGGTACTCGGTGGTGATAGATTTGCCATCTGCGTCCTTGTGCTCTATTGGCTTGGCGCTGAGCTCCAGGGGTTCCCATTTGGGGTCGGAGAAGGTCCCCGCGACAAAGATAGCGGGGGTCTCTGTTGGACGACGGATGGAAATGGTGACGGCCTCTCCATTTTTGAGAGCCATGGTGGTCATAAAAGTCGTAACAGTCGTAAGGTATCACAAATAAACAAACAGGGAAGAAAACGATGCAGACAGAATTGATGAAGAAATAATGAAAACAAAGGACTCGGGAATTCGACTCCTTGACGATTAATCAGACAGCCCCTCAAACAGGATAGGGAATAGTCAATAGTATACAATGATGCGGTGAGGGGGAAGGAGAGATAGAAACCTTTCCAGTTGAACAAGGGAGAGATGAAGATGGAAAGGGTAAGAGGGGTAAATAGGTAGGACACAAACGTCGATGTGTCTGATAGAGGGGGGGTGTTTAGGAAGACAAAGGAGGATAGATACTTGGATAGAGAGATAGGATAGGATAGGATAGGATAGGATAGGATAGAAGATGAAGAGAAGAAGTTCAGGTGATTCAAAAAAAAAAAAAAAAACAAGATGGATTATGGAATGATGCACGCCTGAGGCATTAACTCGTACTAGTTAGTAGTTAGTAAGAGTAGCGGGGCATCAGCAGTTGTCAGAGTGATCACGCCCCGCTATCTACAAGAACTTGAGAGTCGATGAGAGGAATAACTACGGACTCGGAGACTCGGAGTACAAAGAGAGGATCGACAAGGTACTCTAGCAGCATGTGTTTACCAGTTACCTGCATATATCTACGGAGTACACTTACATACAGACTTACAGCTATCTTGCCTAGGTAGTAGGTACTCCGTCTCCGTACATAAGGTGAGTATTCCCCGACCACAGAGCTTTACAGCTTCCGCGGATCCCCAAACTAAGTTGAATTTTTGCAGGTAAACCAAGGGACTTAAACCGTTTAAATGTTGGAGAAAAGCCCCGGGAGGGCGAGGACTGGTGCCAGAGAGTCAAAATGCGGTGAGTTGGTGGCTTCATTTGCTGCCAATCAACAAGGGAGGATCGTGGTTTTTTCAATGGCCTACGGAGTACTCCGTATACATACCTAGGTTATCTTCAAGGTCATGTTATGATTCTCAATCTCAGCAGACCTGACAAGTGACGACATACTTCCACTGAGGCGTGTTTGCAATTGGCATGGTGCGCGGAATGAGTTGAGAGAGAGACTTGAGATGAGTCAAGTGGAATCAATCTCTGAGTCTGCAATTGAGAAAAAGGAGGGAGAGTGGATTTTATACTCCGCTATACGGAGGAGGACTCCATAGTGGCGCCATACAGTCCCATAACCTCGTCCTAGTAAGTAGTAACTAATCCAGTAGATAGATAGTCATATTGAATCCTCATCTTTTCCATCAGAGATCATCATGAGATTTTAATACCATCTGATGCACCGAGGACGGAGAAGATGACGACAGAAGATCAAACCAGCACACTGTTAATAGTTATAGTTCGCAGAAAGGAACTGAATATGCAATGCAGGAAGTCCTCGATGTACAAAGTAGTCGTGATCAAAACACTTGACGAGTCCTTGATAAAGAAAGGGGGCTTCTATGAGTCCAAGCTTCAATCCACCTCTCCTTTTTCTCTCTATTTTTGCTTCTCTTGAGTGTTTCAGGAGTCTGAAATCTGAAATACTCGAGGATGACTCGATGAGCAATTCACAAGCTGTACAACATTTTTCGTCCCTCGGTTATTCGTCCAACTGACGGGGTCGTTCTACCGTTGCTGTGCAACCTGACCAGTTTGTGGACAGTTCTTATCAGATACGTTGTTGAACCATCCAATTAATATTCTGTATAGCTGATAATCTCTAAAAAATGAAAGGAAACGAGAATGCATCGATGATAAATGTCTTCGCCATATCTATGCTTGTATTGCCCACGCCAATCTTAAGAGCAATGCGATGCAACCGTAGCGGAAACATAAAACGAGAAAAGATTCGAGAACAGTGATGGAAAGTCAATGCAAAGTCGCTGAAGTGAACCGAAGTCAATGAATCAATCAAAACATGGGCCTCGTTGCTGAGTGTCTGACCAGGGTGCACTCATCCCGACACACGGACCATCGATGACGATGAATATGCAAACGGAAACGAAAGAAACGAACGAAAGGATCGAAAAGACAAGGTATAAATGTATCAGTAAATCTCCAGATCCTCGAATTCCACCACCAGACCTTCTTCAGATCCAGCGGCGATGCTACTCGTCGGACCGTTCATCATCTCCCACATGGTGCTGCCGCGCGGGATGCTGGCCGGGCGACTCGCATAAACGCCCACGTGGACGAACTTGTCCTCTACCCCATAGAAGAACCATGTCACTTCTCGTAGCTTCTTCCACGTGCTGCCCACAGCACCAGGCGTCATGGCAAATGGGGACACGGATGGGATCTGATACCATACCAGAAGCGAATACCCAACACGTTCCAGCTTGATGCGAAGGGAATGTACAGCCCTTGGTCCACTGTCGGGTGGACAGAGTGGCGACACACACCAGTCGGCCCCGTCGGCCGTGGCACTGACCGAGGAGGCGTTCACGGTCCCCGAACAGAACTCCATGCCGGCTTTAACCCATTTGCAAGGGCGTGGCGGCTGGGATATTCCGCGCCGACTGAACGGTGTCCCCGAGGACAGTGGCGCACTTTCCGAAGAGAATGACTGGGGCGCAGCTCCAGCGAAGACGACGATGCCTCCCTGATCGAATTCCATCTCCCAATCCGCACTGACAGTGACTTCTGCTACGATAAAGGGATTTCGTAACGAGGTAAACACAATGGGTGCCGTAGTAGTGTCTCCGTTGGGTGGCTTACGCCAGAGATCAGTGTTCGGGCCGGCAGTGAGAGTGAAATATTCCATGCATTGTGGCAGGGAAAAGGTTGCAGGCAAGTTCAACGCTGTGAACGAGGAACCATGAGGAGGCATTGTCTTGGTGCTACCCAGAGTCAATCTCTCCGATCTTTGTCTGTTTTAACCCAATTCGTCGAAGCCAATGTCCTTCTCTGGAGAGATCTCGTCGCAATTCCTGTAAAACGTAAGCTCTCGAACAATTCTAGTCCTGAAATCGGTTCAGAGGCTGGAAGAAGATATACACAGGGGAGAGGAGAAAGGAAGGGTAGAGGAAGAGGGATGCGTGCCAATGGTTTCATCAAAACAAGAAGCAAGGGAGCTATACCTCTCTCTTCACGGGGTCACAATGCCGCAGTATGATGCGGGCCAAGGACCCCCTAGGGATAACGAAATAGACAAAAGCTAGATCAAGGGCGAACAATGAGGGCAAACGGAGTCGAGCTTCGGACACAATGAAGCAATCAAGCTAGAAAAAGGTATCAACTGAGGTAGAGAATCAAGAAGATAAGTCTGATGTTGCGAACTGAGCAAGGAGTCAGGATTGACGCAAGGATGAACCTCAGTAACAGAAATACGATCCAAGGATCACAAGACAAGTATAACTTGAACAGGTATGTCAGCCGATGATCAATGGCAAAACTCAACCCATCATGAAGACCGCGAAGATAGACCCGATTTATAGCATCAAGGGAGAAGGACAATGTTTTCGCCCCCCCTTTAGCTGGGCAAGGCAGTTCAGGAGATTCTCACAGGCGGACGAACCGCTGTGCTGGGAACGTTGCCTTGGTCGAACCCGACATGCCGGGTTTGACCCAGTTCATGTTCCTATTTTTCTTCTGCTCTTCTTGCTTCCATTCATGTCTGGAATTTTCTCCAGTCCTTGACGAGGCGTGTTCTGCTGTGGATGTTGATTTGCCATGGGCTGCAGACCAGTTCACGAGTGGCGGGTCAAGCTGCATTAACAACAAACAGTAAGTTGTGGGGGAATAGATATCTGAACCTGAATCTGGATCTGAACAGCTGAAAATAGTAAAACAAATCCAGAGCTTTGATGATGGGATTGGTCTGGGTTGATGGAGACGAGCTGAAGGGAGAAGAAAGATCAAGTCAGTGGGAGTTGTGGAGAGGCGTTTATATTTATTCCTTCGCCACTGCCAACTCGAACCTGCTGTCAACTCGGAGTTGGCGATAGCATCATTTTCTCTGGCAAAGAGTTCAGCTTACGAGTCTGAACTTCCGCCACTCGACTTGACTTTCGTTTCTTCAACGCTGAAATTCATCAAAGCACAGCCATTGCCAAGCGGATTCTTCTGTGGCCGGTTCTGTTCATTCCTCGCCTCCTGTGGCCAGGAAGTCGAACAAAATCATATAATTGTGAAGGAACGAGAACAAGGATGAAGCTTGTCAAATGATGCATCACGTCCAAAGTGGAAAGATGATGGTGATGCAAACAATCGATGGACATGCAAACGACCTGATGCCGACACAATCGGATACCTGGGACTATCAATCGAGACCTGGAGTTATTAGTATCTCCATCTAATCGCCATTATCCTCAGTTTGAGTGTACGAGTATCGATACGGGGCACATTTGGGAAAACATCGAGCCATTTGTGGTCTTATCCCCCTCTCG
Source organism: Aspergillus cejpii (assembly GCA_004769165.1). NCBI lineage: Eukaryota > Fungi > Ascomycota > Eurotiomycetes > Eurotiales > Aspergillaceae > Aspergillus > Aspergillus cejpii. Next base: position 4,718,211 of record SMSW01000001.1, on the reverse strand, counting down.
GAAACAAGCATCGAGGGGGATCACTCCCAATGGCGAATGAGCAGGCCTGATCACTTTACAGATACCGAGTCGTGGATGTTAACCTGTCTCAAATATCGATGATACAGCCTCTGTTGAGTTGACCCTTGCTCATCACAGGTCAGTATCCTAGCCTGGGTAAAGTCTTGCTCTCATTGAAGCTGCCTATCACTGTTGTCTGTCTCACTACGGAGTAGAAGGTGCACGATGCGGCGGCTATGCCCCCTGTTTCTCGATGGCATAGGTCCAAAATTATGGAAAGATCGACGATCCAATTTGAGCACCGCATCAACATACAAATGAGATGCCTGGTTCCAGGTTGAGGCTACATAAGGTGCCATTTGACCCTCGCTTTCCCGTGCACGGCCTTGTCAGGATGGAGTTCTTCTACTTGCAGGACTAGCAGCAGAGCAAATTATGAACAAACGTGGCTGCCGTCTATAAATATTACCTTAAGAGCCGCCGTCCTTGTCAAAACCACGGGTTTTCTCTGCTGTCCATTACTCTACTCTCTTGCTTAAAAATTTCACCATATTGTCTGTGTCTTTGCCTACTCTACTCTGATTGATACTGCGCAAAATTGGGACGATAGACCCCTCCAGCAACCCGATATAAGCAGTTTTTCAAGGCAGCCTCATGCATTCTGGAACCCGCTACAAGTGTCAAGCATGTCACGATTCCGACTACTGTGTTGAATATTTGGAGATGCCTCGTATCCAGCACAGCCATGGATTCAAGGGTCGACACAGCTTAAATACTGCTGATGCTGGATATGAAGGTCGGAAAGATAACAAAAAAGAAGACGTCTGTCGCTGTCGTCACCCCGTGGCCCATGCTCTGCCCACGATGTGCCTTTACATTCAAGAGAGCAAGGACCGGTCTCAGGAAGTTAGGATGAGATAAACGAACATTCCGGACGGGTCAGTTGCGAAGACAACGCATTAGAAGAGAAGATTGCGGAGGTCTTGTATCTCTGTGTCAATGCTGTCCAAGACTTTCCAAGATGCAGTTCGTGTCACACAGGGCCTCGGAGTCAAATACGGAGTACATCTGGTTGAGTCTCTGTTCATTATTCAGGACAATCAGCCGGATAAGACTCACGGTCTCTCCAATGGCTCAAATACAAACACGCATACCTTACACTGTGCCACGCGTGCATGGGAGTCAAGCAGGGGTTTTGGGGGGATAATGCCGGCGAATCAACCAGTTCTGGAAGGGACTGATACCGTTAGCCTACCGAGTACCAAACAAGGACGCGAGGACAATGGAGAAGGGTTTCGGATGTCAAGTAACGGCCAGGGTACGATCTGACTCTCTGAAGACGATGACGGAATGGGGCTTCTGTGAGCTGATCCTGTTTCGCGTTGAGAACGGTGCCTCCAACAACAAATTCTCTCGTCACGTCTACTATCTTATGGTAGATGGCCGACGTGGAGATGCCGAGCGGAGACCGATAAAAACATGCTTGATGACACGAACACTCCGGGATATCGACTCATAGAATCCCAGTCCCTGATGTCACACTGCTCGCAACTGTGATTGAGCGCAGGCTCCATATCACTATCCGGAGAAGTTTTAGATGGTAGCATGCAGAGAGGGACCATTTTCCTGCTTGACGCAAAGAGGGTAACTACCTCCTTTGGGCGCAAGACATTGTGCCAGGCTGCCAGCACTCAAAAGCTGCCATAACACGAAATAGAGGGACACATGTTGCGGAAGACAGCAGCGCCTCAGAAGTTTTCAATGCCAAGCAGGAAAATTCCAAGGAGATCCCTCCCCTTTCTGGACCAGTCTATGGATCGACTACCTTCAGTCGAGACTGGAGGTCGAGGATGGTCAACAAGATCTGTTATTCTGGCTCTTCTCGAGGGCCAAAGGACACTATGAGCGAGTCTGTTCCTTATCCCAAACAAATGGCCGCCCTGAGGCTTGCAGCCTTGGTGGGAATCTGGACCTGGGGGCATTAAGATGGTGACCTTCGACTCCTCGAGCAATCACATACACCATGCAATTGCAATCAAGGATATTCCAAAGTTTAGAACTAGATAACCAACCCAAATCTATGAAGCAAAACAAAAGCCGAAATTGCACGAAAACATTCGGTTCATCGGTTGATGGGACATGACAAAATCGCTCATGACTTGAACTCGCCAAGGAAAAAAGTCACTCACCAAGACACCAACAACAGACTCAATCAAATGGATGAAGTTTGAGAGCCCAAAAGGGTCAAAACAAATCATTTCTACTCGTTTAACTAGGCCGATTTCAACCCAAGTGTGACTGAGGTGAGTAGGGATCTCCCCATCTGCCCAATGACGTTTGTGCTGCGCCCCTGACACCTCGTATCTCCAGGTCTGAGCCTCTTAGGAGTTAGTCAAGTCATTTACTCAGTCAAGTCCTCCAGATGGAGTACGTTCAGCCTTGTCCAGTCACCAGTGTCGAGTGTCGACACGGAGGACAAGACGCGATTGCAAGCCACAATAAAAGCATGCCTTTCTCGCTCGGCTCCTTTGGACCCTTGATAGTTAATGGGCCGTTGCCGCTGTTTCTGGCTTCCGCTTGTCATTTTTCAACTACCCCTGTCTTCCTATGATTGTCACGATTCACGACACATTGGTTGAGCGATTGCGGTTGTCATAGAACATAAACGCTTATCTGAGATCGTAGCACCATGTTGGAACCTCGCAGAGGTCGTTACTCTGGCGGCTACTCCTGGCTCAGCAGTGGAAACTCGCAATGGAATAAGGATGTCACCTTCTCAATGTCCCGCCTGAGAACGCCCAAGTCAGACTTCATCGCGCAGCTTGTCTTCGAGTTTCTCACAGTCGGAGCGCTTCTTCTCTTCCTTTTCGGAACTTTCGCCATCAGACAGCCCAAGGCGCTGCCTCGGCATCTTCCCAAGAAGGGTCTCGTCATCTCGATTTTGAGCTACATCCTGTGAGTTGTACAGATCCTGTCGGAGAGGAGGAAGAAGGACAAGAGGATCTAATGCTAATTATGTTTCAGCCGCGAGCTACTTTGGATCCCTCAGATGTTCTTTTACCTTTGCGAAGTCACGGTGAAACAGAGCTATGTTGTCATGTCGATGCTCCAAACGATTTTCTGGCTCCTCGCCTTGTGGTTCATCTTCTATGTCTTCTATCGCATCATCCAGGTATACCTCGACCGGACCGCCAATGGCGGCAAGACGTTCCTCCCTGTTATTATTCTGCACTGGATCGCCCTAGGTATTTTGGGGATACTCATGGTGGTCAACGCCGCCATGTACATCGCCATCATTGTCATGCAAGTCAACGGGGACTACTTCAGCCGGGGACTCGTATCGAGCTACAACAAGATTGCCGAAGCCCGCATTATTATCTCTTGGGTTATGTCTTTGGAGGTCTTTTTGTGGACCGTCTTCATCATCGCAAAGTCCAGATTCGGCAGCAAGGTACTTTTCCCCTTGTCTTCTCTGTAGGTTCTCTACTGACAGCTCATAGTCTGGCCCCATCGCCCTCGCTCTGGGAAGCTTCTTCTACTTCGTCTTCTCCCTGGAGCAACTGATCATAACGGCCATGTATACCATGGAATCGAAACCCCCGCCCACGTACCTGAACTTGGCCACCTCGGTTGTTTCATTCTTCTGCACAGTCGGTCTATATTTCGGAATCATCTTCTGCTGCATCCAGTGGTGCAAGGCCAGCGAGATTTTTCCCCAGGAGCATTTCCAGCCCCAGCCCGATCTCGAGGCACCAGTTCCCTACCCTCCTCCCATGTCCTCATATCAGCCCTACCATCCGCCAGCACCACAGCCGCCCTCCCATTCGACCCAATCGGGATATTCGAGCCCTGCGAATGGCGGACAGTTTCCCCCTGCCGAGCTGCACAGCGAGAGCGACGTGACATCTGGGCCCTCGCCTATCCACCAGCAACATCAGTCTCGGCCTCATGTCTACTGATAAAAGGGCACTTTGCCCTAGAACTACGGAGTTCATAATTTGATGATACCATGTTGGATTTGGATAAGTGATGATCTGACGTTGATACGCAGTTTGCTTTTAAACCATAGGCATATACCCATCACTATTCACTTAATACAATAAACTTATTTCCAAATCTCCTTCATCTCAATTTGTACTCCGTAGCCATCCCAACTTCAACTGCAGAACCGCACACAGACCAACCGCGCAGCCTTCCGCCACCAGAATAAACCATCACATCATACACAACCCAACCCAAACCAACACTGAACATAACCCATCCCATCCCATCAAGATATCTAATCATGGTCTGCTCCAAATGCCAAAAAAAACTCAAAGCCACCGAACTAGCCACTCCAGGCGTCAAACGCAAAAGCGAGATGTATTATGGGTCACCAGCATCAACAACAACAACCGCCACATCATCAAAGTCCAAACCAACGTTAGGAAATACAGGGATCGGAAAGGTCTGTACAAGTCCCCAAGTCCTTGAGGCCGGGACTGATTGTAGTAGAGTAAACTTCTCAGCTCCAAGGCCAAGAATCCATATGCGGCGTACTCGTCGTCGTGCGAGGTGTGCAAGACCAAGACGGAGCAGGGGAGGAAGTATTGTCAGCGGTGTGCGTATCAGAAGAATGGTGAGTTTTATGAGATTTTGAATTTGGTGAAAGATGAAGGGGTATGCTGATGACTATAGCCTGTCCGATGTGTGGGAAGAGTTTGGCTGGGAAGGCAGCGAAGGATCAGGTGGTGCAGGGCCAGAAGTTCAATTTGAAATGATTCATGTTCATGTTCATGTCCTGGTTGGTTTTTTATTCGGGGTTATAGATAGATCGTTGGCATGGCGTTCGGATGGTTACTTTATGATACAACTCAGATACTCAATTGGCAAAGATATCGAAAGGAAAAGCTAGTTATACATATCATACTATACCAGTATATGCAGTTCTGTGACCTATTCTGGGAAGGTCCACCTCGCCCGAATGAAACACGCAACAGCCTTATCAATACAAGTCTCAACCAGCCAGAGACCTACCGGTCAGCCAGCATGTTCTTAATGTTGCTGTAGTACTGAGGCAGGACGAACTTCGCAATCTCCTCCTTGGCCAGCCACTTGAAGTCCTGCAGGTTCTGTGAGTTGGCGGCCAGATCGGCCTGTCCCGCCATGATACGGCCCTTGGCGAAGAATGTCTTTTCGCCCAAGCATTGTTGGCCGGTTGCTGCGTCGGCCTTGGGGTATCGGAAGTTGTACACATGGTGGCCGACAGGGTGGTAACCCACCATCCAGGTGTTCATGTTCACACCCGCGGATTGGGCAAGGGTACGCTCGGCAGCCTAAGACCCATACAATCAGTACCAGAATAACCATCACATTTTAAATCCCAGCCCACTCACCAGGCGAAAAGTCTCCCCCTTTTCTACCGGCGAACTAGGGAGCTTCCAGAATCCCTCCTTGGTCTGGACCAGGAGATAGAGAGTCCGCTGCAGCGCCCGGTTGAGGCTCTTCTGGTCGTTCTTCTCATCCGCCTCCGTCACTCGGGAAAACGGTCTGGGGATCTCCTCTTTCTTGCTAGTATCCTGGGAGGTAGCATTGGCCGTAGCCTCGGCGTCCTGCACCAGCATTTCAACCTGGTGCTCAGGCTCGGACTCGACCGCCCCGACAAGCAGTTCGTCGTTCCATGCTTCCTTCGAGTACGCGTTGTACTTGCCGATATCGCGAGCGGGGGTTTGGCGCTCCCGGATCTTACGCTTCCAGTCTTCGTCGGCCGGGGTTCCCCGCTTGAAGTAGAAGTATTTCGTGAAGGGGAGCGCCAATCGCTCGTTCAGTCGTTTCTGGTAGAAGAAGTACGCCTTCTCGAAGGGTGTGAGATCGCGGGTGATCTGGGGCGGACGGGAGAGGACCACGCCGGCCTTGATGATGTGTGTGGGTTTGACGACGGGGAAGGGAGGAGAGGAGGGGGTGGAAGCAGTTTGTGAAGCCGAACCTGGCGCAGCAGCTGAGGAATAATTGCGGCGACAGCTTCTGCACACGCCGGAGTCGACTTTTGAAGGCCCTGCAACAAGTCAGTCTGAGTTATTCCGAGTGTAAATCGATACTTAACCACGTACTCAATACAGACGCTATGCGCCTGGCGCCATTGGGTCCTGAAGACATCTTGATAATGCACCCTGACTGTGGCCTGTCCTGATTCAAGTCCGATGCCGAATAATTGTTAAGAAAAGTTGGCGGTCACCTGTCTGCCACGGAACAACACTAGTCCCGTACCGGCTAGAGCATCAGGTGACTCGAGACTTTTTCTTCCCATATTTCAACCCGATCCAACTTGTTTTCTTTCTCTTCTCTCCCTACAGCACCTTTTCCTTATCATCACTGCGTTCTGTTGCACCACAACCAGTCGATCATTTAGCGGTGCTCAGAGTGACCAGGCGGCTATTTTCGCTAGCGGTACCTTCTTTAATTTAAGGTGTACTGTTAGATAGACGCTGCAAACATTCTGTTACACTACTTGTGGGATTTGACGTAGTTAAATAACTCATTGCTATTGTTCGTTGGTACTTCATACATGTCGACTCGCTGTGGTCGGTATTAGAGGACAAAAATCAAGATGCTCCCATAACGCACACTCTCTCCACCGTTCCAAACACTCGCACTTTGTTACCGTAGACCTTCCAAAAATTGGCTCCAAGTCGTGGGATGAGTTCGCCATTGTTTGCCTTCCGCATGACTTCGGTAGAGTTGCTGGGCCCCAACGACAATCCACGATCAGTCCTGTCGATGCTGTCAATGATCTCTTCGACTTCAAGGAGGTCAAATCTCGTCCCTAGGGTGGTTTTGCGGGGCGCTTTGGGCACCTGATGGCCGCTCTGCTCCAAACCTTGCGCAGAAGTCTTCGCGCCATCAGGGGCGGTTCGTCTCGCGCTTTTTGTTTCGACCTTAGTTTCCATCCACTTATCCGCCTGCTTGGGCTCCGAGGTGTTTTGCCCATCCCCAAGAGACGTCTGATGTGGCCGATCTACCCAAGCCGGAGAGTCTGTATCTCCTCCATCACGCAGCTGGGCAGACAGCTTGATGAAAACCTGAGCAGTGAGAAAGCTATCGTAGCCAGCTTCATGTTCGATTTTCCGAGAATTGTACTTGAAATGCTGTGAGTGGACGCCTAGACAAGGATTAGCACGAATAGAGGAGGACAAGGCGGGTAATACGTACTGATTTTCGGAATCGCTTTCTTCGCCAAGCTGTCGTTGATCTCTGGCAGGGAGGAGCGGGGATTGATCGAGCCGCAATTATGCGTGGCCATGTACTTAGTATCCATCAAGACAGGGAACAGTTCGTGCATCATCGATTGGAAAGTCTCCACTTGATCCGGAAGGGGCCCCAGGAAGCAGCGGTAGAAGTATACAAGATCCGAGAAAAGGTTATGGCCAACTATGACAGGCCGACGCTCTTTCAGTCGCTGCTTGAGTTTGTCGGCGAACTCATTGAGCGGATATTTGGGTTCCACGGCAGCCGAGCTCGACATAATACCTATGAACAATCCGGGATCAAGATTGGAGAGGTCTCCTCCAGCCAAGGCCTCGGTGACCCATCTGAAGCCTGTCTGCTTCCGGACTCGTTCCCGTATCCTTGCCACTCTTTCCTCGTGGACAGCTTGCTCTCGTTCCTCATTGTAATCAATGATCTGAATGAAACCGGGCCTGCTGATTGTCACCAGTGACGGGTATTCCACCTCTATCAACTGATGAACAAGCCTTTTCTGGAACCTGCTCAGGGTCAACGGTAAAGATTTGGAAGATTGAGAATGACCGACACCACTGGGTGGTGGAATATTGAGGTAGTCTTTGCGCATCTAGCAAAAGAGAGTTAATTTCTGTGCCAGGAAACAGTGAACAGTGACAATTCATCTTACAGCTCCCAGTGAGAGCCAGTCGTCCACGAGACGCCGAACCGCCTTTAAAAAGGCCAATGATTCATGCTCGGTTTCTTTGACGTCAATCGAGGTAAGCCTAACCTGATCGCGTCTTTTGGTGGCTCTGGTCATCACTTGTTCCTCTTCCTCCCGCGACAGATACTGGACGCCGTGTTTGAAGAGGGAGTCCATATTGAACTTGTTCTCTAGTAGGAACTCGACAGCTGGGAAGATGCAGTCAGCTTTTGGAGTCTCCATACTCGAAGTGACGCTGGGTAACATACCACTGCTCTGCATCGTCCAATTTCTCTCCACCTCAAATCTCTTGTCGATGATCGGACTCAAGTACAGGTTGTAGGGTTTCAAGGTATATGTGGCTGTCAATGAAATCAATAACTCAAAGTCAATATCAGGGGTGACGGAAATATCTGACCCGTCTCAACATCCTCATGGCAAATGGTCAGTCCAACCTGTAGGATCTGGTACTTTTCGGCTGACTTCTTGACTTCTTCATAGCGATCCTGCAGGGTCCGTATTCCACTACTCGGTCCTGAAGAAGCAGTGGCAATCCCAGAGAACTCGAAGTCTATGGATACGAAGCAGCATGTGGCCAACTCGTCCAAGATTCGAGGGAGGAAATGAGGGAATGTCTGTGCAGTCACATCCATCTCTTTGATAGTATCAAATGAAAGATGAGACGAAGCTCAGTAAGATGAAGGCAAGAAAACAGAATGACAGTATTTCAAGTATCAGATGATAGTATTTTGACTGATCTGAATCCAAGTGCTGGTAGTAATGTGCAAGTGTACTCTGGAGCGCAGGTGTACTCTGGAGCACAGGTTGTGCTTAGCAGGATCTTGTGATTCATGTTTCACTTTCACTAGTACTCTCTCAGTGAGTGCTTATCGATCCAGCAGTAAGAAAGTCATTCAAACCAGTAGATTGTAAACATTTTAGATGCATTCTGTTGACTGAACTTCGTCGGTGATGATCTGAGGAGTGAGAAGTGATAGTCCCGTGACATCAGACCCCAGACTGACCGAGCCGAGGGAAAGTCGCTGTTAAGTTAACCCCAACTTTTGGCCATCGGAGTCCATAGACAATCTAAAACCACCTTCACAAGCTGAATTCTTATTTCTTACACCACTATTTCATCAGTTTTTTGTGTCTTCTTATTCTATCATTGATGCTGCTTGGGCATTAAGTTCCTTGTATTCTACCACCTATCACATCCTCTGCTGTGAACAATGGCCGAAAATGGATCCTATATGTCGGCCTCTCAGTCGCAGTTCGCATCCTCCACCTCGTCCCTTCCTCCATCGAAGCTCTGCTCCAAAACATATAAGAAATCCCGAGAACTTTTCCTGACACGGCGGTTACCAGAGGCTTTGGCGGCTCTTGAGCCTGCTATAACGGTCCCGCGGGCGCATGACGAGCGGTACGTCAATGGCGACGATTCAACTGCGCCTATTGCTTCGGTCCAAAATACCTCGAGGATTAAAGTATGGAATCTATACATCACCCTGTTGAGTTCCATTGTCGACTTGGGCCCTGAGGAGGGGAAGAAGCAATTCGGTCAGAAAGAGTGGAAGGCTATCTCCTCTCAAGTGCGCGATGGGAAGATTTGGGAGTCTGTGGCTCGGACGGGATACCGAGGGTTGGAGGGATCGGTCGATGCGGAGGTTGTCTACAATCTGTCAGTTGTGATCGCCCTGTCTTGTTACAATTTCCATTTGAGAACTGACGCGATTTCACTTCTAGAGGCACCTTGCTGTTGAATCACTCCGCTTCTCAAGCCCTCAACCAGCAACGACTTGAGACCTACCTATCTTCATACGGTCAGCCCAATCTCAACGTCGCCGAACATCTGCAAAATTCTCCATCACAGCGTTCTCCCACTAGACGGACTGGTGGCGCTGATACCCCGAATGATCTGGCTTCGCGAGTTAGAATCATTGAGCTTTTTACGCTCCATGTGCTTCCCCGGAACGAAGAATGGGACTACGCTAGGGAGTTTATCAATATGAGCGAGGTTCTAGACGAGGAAAGAAAGGAGGTATTCCTGCAGACCCTCGACGGGCTCAAGGAAGAAAAGGAACAGGGAGAATTGCGCGCGGCGGCGCTCCAACGCGAGAAAGACGCCGAGTTGGAGAGACAAATGCGTGAGGAAGAGCGTCGGCGAGCGGAAGAAGCTGCTGAAGCAGAACGCCTGGAGCAGAAGGCTCTCCGGCGCAATAATAGCGAGGTGGATTATGGCATCGAGAAGAGCCGTCCTAACGGCACCGCAAAGGGCAGAGGGGGCAAATCTCTCGAGAAACCATCTGGTGCCAAGTCGAGTTCCTCGGGTAGGACTGCCTTCTCACCTCCTGCTTCGTCGAAAAATGTCAAGAAGGCAGATAAGCCGGTCAGATCAAATCGAGCATTGGACGTGCTGCGCAACCTTCTGCAGTACATTTCCAAGACTGTTGCTGGCAATCCCATGTCGATTGCCCGCACGCTCTTGTTCATCCTTGGTCTGCTTATGGCCCTGAGCAGGCAGAACGTCCGCGAGCGGATTCGTCGAATTACAGGATCAGGATGGCAGAAGATAAAGGGGACGGTTGGGATGGGAGTGAAGGTGAGCTATATTTGATGAAGGCATTCTTATTATTCTCCTCCTGCGTGTCCCTTCTTTCCAGGGATGGCATCTTCGGGGTTTCTTGATTCATCTCATTTTTATCCCCTATTGCTGGTCATGTTATATAAGTTTCTTCGGGTTGTAAATTGCATGCAACAAGTTGTATGGAGACATAGAAGGGAGTTTCCTGATGAGGATCATTGAATATGAACAGTTCAGAACGTGAATCTTTCTTCTATCCATTGGCATTGATTGTCTATGTTTTACTTGACTGACAAGTGTTGGTATTTACACTTTGTGGTCCAACAACTCCTCAACACCCATCTCAGGCACCATGATTTCATCGTCGATGCTCTCAAGGTCATGCTTCTGGTCGACCTTCTTCCGCCACCGTCGCAACGCATGCACAAAAAAGTGCGCAATACAGATCTGCTCCGTCGTATACAGCAACACAGGTACAGAGGTTCTGGCCTTGGTAGGCAGGTCGACGGGAGCCCACATGGCGTACAGCAGGGGGATGCCGAGGGCGGTGCTCTTCGCCGGGCCGCAGAAGCATACTGCGATAGTTTCCTCAGGCGAGATGCGCCTGAAGATGCGCCGCAGGCCGATCCGGTCTGAGAGGATCTTCGGCGGCCGCGAGAGACAAAAACACGCGGCCGTGAGGGCGGCGTATAGGGCGATATTGAAAAGGACCACGAAAAGGATACTCTGGGCGGAAAGGGACTGGAGCGCTCCTGTAGCGAAGCAAGAGGAGAACGTCATCCTGTCGGGGTGTTAGTCCAGAAGCGGCGGGTTCATGACAGAGGGACATACCAGACGATTAGCAGCAAACACGCAGATCCAAGCTTGGAGACACGGTATTTCTGCATCACCCGTTCTGTCTGCTCGGGCCAGGCCCACCGGACCAGCTGCCCGACGACCAGCGGCAGGAGCGCGCTCAGCCCCAGTTGCTTGAAGACGTCCCTGTACATGCCGCTCAGATCGCCACTCGGCTGTCTCCACGGATCGAAATCCGCCGAGGCAGGGAGCAAGGTAACCGTCCAAGCGGCGGTGACGAACGGGCCGAGGAAATTCGCAATGACGACCTCCACCAAGGCGGCCGCGTCGTCGCCGCCAGCCGACCTGGTCATGACCACGTTGGAGGCGATGGTGGTCGGGATACACGCGGTGAAGAGATACCCCGCGAGGAGGGCACGGTCGATACGAGCACGCGGGTCACCAGCCAGGATGATGTGGACGACCGCAAGGACCAAAGCGGGGATGACGATGAAGGAGAAGACCTGGACGAGACAGTGAAGTCGCCAGTTGAGAAGATGCCGGACCAGTTTCTGGCGGGGGATGCTCAGCGCGGACGTGAGGAAGATCACCGCCATCGCTCCGTACAGGATGCTATACTCGGATCTGATCACGCCGCCGTGTCTGGCTACATTGGGGAAATAGTACGCCAGGACGCAGGCGATCCCGATCCCGATGAGCAGCCATTGATGCAGGAGGAAAGTGATGGCGGTTTTGCAGATGCGCTTCGACTCGGACAGTTCATTCTCTTTTTGGTTCATGGGGTCAAGTAGATGGGTTCACATTCCATCTGGTCAACGAGATAGTAAGAAGGATGCTTCGACTCCATTCCTTGCCGAGTTCGGGATCAAATCCGATAACAATTTTGTGGGGTAAACAATTAAACTCCTTAGGAAGTTGAGGATAAATGCTTAATGCAGCCATAGTCATATCTACTCCATAGAATCTCGATTGTTTCTACTTTCTATCTAGATAGTATCTACACATCCATGCCATTAGTCCTGTGGATTGCAATTGCCATACTGGCTGGACCAGAGTCACCAGACGGAGATACTCCTATCACCATCCACCCCGGCATTCCCATAGAATGATAGAAAGGATATCATATGCTTAGATCTATACTTTCAGTTTCACATGAAGATCTTGCATCTTTGCCTCTTGCTTGACTTCTATACAACTACAACATGTATATTCTACTCTGTATGGTGTTCCATACTCCATACTCCTCTCCATACTCAAGCGCATTCGGAGTTGTCTTGTCCGAATCAGGCAAAAGCCTCGGCTGAACGTCCTCCAATCTTAGGCCGGATTTTCCCGCCCTCAAGTTGGAACTTGAACTAACTGCGAAGTTCAAGTACTCCGTATGGAGTTGCATTCTGCAAGATGCAATAAAGGATGTATTAAGCTTGAGGAGCATATCATCATCCTGACCGTCTATGCATAATGATCACAGGCATCTGTGTCATGATCCATTCAGATCAACACTGAGCATGTGAAGTGTATTAAGAACTCGCCAGTTGACAGTTGACACTTAGATGAAGATAAAGAGACTCATGGAATTAACTACTCCGTAGATATCAAAAACTCCTGTCGAAACCTCGGGATGCCTACAACGATTATACGGAGTACTTTCCATGATCAACGTCGAGGATGAACAAATAGAGAGATATAGATAACTTTGTAGCAACACTTGATAATTCCAATTCGACTCTTTTCTCTTCTTTCATTACTCCGTCCTCTGATCTCTCTCTCTGGACTCTGGTTCGGTTACCCTGCTGTTACTCTCTTCCGCTCGTCCAGAATCGCCGCCTCCGCTTCCCCGTCAGAGCTTCCCCCACGGCCCGGAGACACACAGTAGAACTCACAGCTCAAGACTCAGTTCTCAGTAGTATTTTGTACTCAAGAGTCAAGAGTGACTCAAGGACAACTGATGACTGATCCCGAGACATTCCCGAGAAAAAAACTGCTTTTCTATGCGGGTTGACGCCGAACCCAGACAGAGGTTTAAATACCACTGATTTATGCCGAGGGACATATACTTCCGTAACTCCCCGGATTCCCTTTTTTTTGCACACCTCGTGAAGATCCGATATCGTCGCTTTTTTTTTCCTTTCCTTTTTTTTTATAATCCCTTCAATATCGGGATCCAATCGAGTCATCCTTCCCTTCTCTCTTTTTTATCTCCCTTTCTTCTCTTTCTTCCTTTTCTTTCCCTTTCTTTCCGCTTGATCACGGAAAGACTGACTGCACCGGGCTCCTTGCGCTATCGGCATAGAAGGACGTTGGAATCAACAACTGCAATCAATTGAATTGAAACAATTCTAGTCGCTTTCCATCATGTCCGCAAAAAGTGCGCAGGGAGGTAAAGGCAAGAAGCCTGCCTCCCCAGCTGTAAACCTGATCGGTAGGTTCAAATCCTGTTCTGGTGCGGGGATGCTGCTAACATGAGACACAGCTGGTGGTGGTGCCGGTATGATGGAGGCTCTTGTCTGCCATCCTCTAGGTATGCCGATCTATTAACCTGCTCTGATCTGCTGAAGCCGGACTGACAATCGACCTAGACACCATCAAGGTCAGAATGCAGCTTTCGAGACGGGCTAGAGCTCCCGGTGTAAGTGTGCCTGAAATTTGCATCCTTTCGGCTCCGTACTAACGAGTTGTTCTCACAGGTAAAACCCCGTGGTTTCGTCGCCACCGGTGTCGAGATCGTGAAGAGGGAGACCGCTCTGGGTCTGTACAAGGGTCTCGGTGCCGTCCTGGGCGGTATCATTCCCAAGATGGCTATTCGGTTTACCTCGTATGAGTGGTACAAACAGATGCTCGCGGATAAGGAAACCGGTGCCGTTACGAGCAAGGCCACCTTCCTCGGTATGTGGTCAAAACCTGCTCGGTCAACTACTCGATTTGAAAAATTGAGCTAACCATATTAATCGGATTAGCTGGTCTTTCTGCTGGTGTGACCGAAGCCGTGGCCGTGGTCAACCCCATGGAAGTCGTCAAGATTCGTCTGCAAGCGCAGCATCACAGTCTGGCGGATCCTCTCGATACCCCCAAGTACCGTAGCGCACCCCATGCTCTGTTCACCGTCATCCGCGAGGAAGGATTCAGCGCCCTGTACCGCGGTGTCTCCCTGACCGCTCTCCGTCAGGGTACCAACCAGGCCGCCAACTTCACGGCATACACCGAGCTCAAGGCTTTCCTCCAGAAGTCCCAGCCTGAATACAGCAACTCGCAGCTTCCCTCGTACCAGACCACCATCATCGGATTGATCTCCGGTGCCGTCGGTCCCTTCTCGAACGCCCCCATTGACACCATCAAGACCAGACTGCAGAAGACTCGCGCCGAGCCCGGTCAGTCAGCCGTCAGCCGTATCATGTCGATTGCCAAGGATATGTTCAAGGAGGAGGGTGCCCGCGCCTTCTACAAGGGTATCACTCCCCGTGTGATGAGAGTCGCCCCCGGCCAGGCCGTCACCTTCACTGTGTATGAATACCTTCGCGGCAAACTCGAAGCGTCCAACTGGTCCTTCGTTGGTGGAACGTTTGAGGAATAAGTGCGGTCCGTCAAACAATAGAGAGAAACGGCCGCTGCGTGTCTTCGAAAGCATTTGGATACCATGAGCATGGTGGCGTTTTCGATTGCATTGCAATCTCACTGCATTTATTTTTCAGGTTATCCTTGGGGTTTCTTCTTTTCTTGGGACGATGATCGCACTGCTGGGCTGTGTTGATGGGGCTGGTCGAATTGAAAATAGCACGGTTGGCCTGTATATATAACGTCTTTTTTCTCTCTTTTTTTTTATCTTTGGTCTTGTCATCTTAGTATACCAATTTCCTCGACAGTTTGAATAGAATCAAAAATTTGAAACAAGGTCATCATAGATGGAAGAGATGATAGTAATTGAAATGTCAACAAACTGCAAGTCTACAACCTCACTCTAGCTCCTTTTGGCAATCGGGATACCCCGCTAAACAACTCCAACTTCACCGCTTCAGCCTTCTACAGTCTACACTCTGACTGAGAATTGAGAACATCTCAAAAGCGACAGATAAGTCATATATTCTAAGAGATCAGACCGTACTGCACCTCGAAATGCAGTCCGGAATCACAGGTACGCACTTCCATCTCAAAACCAGACTCCTCACACCACAACCACAGTACAAAGACAACAGCTAACCCACCCCTTACAGTCTCCCCGGAGCTGCACGATGCATTCTCAACCTTCACCTCAGACACCTCCATCTTCTGCCTCCCCGTAACCATCACCGCAGAGAGTCTAACCCCACTATCCCCGATCCGCTTCTCCGCCCCAAACGCCTTCTACCCCTCGCTCTCGCAGCTCTCGTCCATCCTCGAGCCTAAAACGCCACTGTACCTGCTCTTCCGCCGCCCAGATTCTGGGTCGTCGTCCCTCTGCGCCCTCACTTACATCCCCTCCAATGCGCCCGTGCGCGCGAAGACCCTCTTCGCCTCTACCCGGGCCACCCTGGTCAGGGAACTAGGTAGTGAGAAGTTCGCGGCGACGATCTTTGCGACGGAGGAGGAGGAGGTCGTGGGTGAGGAGGCCTGGCGGGAGAGGGATGCTGAGAAGGACCGGTCGGGCGTTAAGGGTGGGTTCCGGCGGGAGGATCTAATGGGGGAGAAGGAGCGTGCGCTGGATGCGGTGCGTAGGGCGGAGGAGGAGGCGAGGAGTGGGACGCCTGGTAGGGATATTGGTATTGGGGGGTCGTTCGCCAGGGGTGGGTTTGGATCTGGTGTGCAGTCTGGGATGCGGATGACGGTCCATGATGAAGCGAAGACTGCCCTGGGGGAGCTGCGGGAGGGTGGGCTGGTGCAATTGGTATGTGGTGGTTTGGAACTGGCAGTTTTCTATTCTTCAGCTGTGGCATTGCTAACTGCGTTGGGTGCTAAAATACAGGCCATTGACATTGCGTCTGAAACATTCATGCTCGCTGCAGCAAAATCCAGTATCGACGCACACTCTGTCCAAGAACATATCCACCCATCCTCGCCTCGGTACACCTTCTATCACTACCCCGAGTCTGAGACCGTGTTCTTCATCTATACCTGCCCGTCGGGCTCGTCGATCAAGGAGCGTATGCTTTACGCAAGCTCTCGGATGTATGCCCTTACTGTTGCCGATGAACACGGGCTCAAGATTTCCAAGAAGGTATGATTCGTGCAGCCACATGATTGGATTTTATGTGCAATCTAACGGTGCGATGTGCAGATTGAAGCATCTTCTCCGGATGAAGTCTCGGGAGACAGACTGCAAGAAGAAGTCCAACCCCAACAAAACGATGGATTGAGACGAGGATTTGCCAGACCCAAGCGGCCTGGGAGGTAAACATGGTTGTAGCCATACCCAGACGTCCCTTCATCATGCCTAGATAGTCCCGGATATCATTGTCTAAACATCTGCACCACTGTTAATTCCCCTGAGTATCCCCGAAACCCGTCGTCATTAGCAAAGCACCCGAGCTATATGCGACAAGGCACCTCGCCGAAAAACCGAACGTAAAGACCACGAAGACGCAGGCAGCCATCAATGATTTCGAAAACTTTTCTTTTGGTAGAACAAATCCGTCCTCGAACTACCCAGATTGATAATCTTGGGACACCCATCCCTGTCCTTCTCTAACCGCGTACACTCAAAGCAATAGAAGGCATCGCTGATCCCTTCACCGCCGCACACAACGCACTTGTTCTGGTAGTTGCCGAAGGAACATTCATCGCAGATCCGAACCAGAGTCGTAGGGCGCACGTAGGAATCGCACACGGGGCACTTGCCGTCGCACTTATCGCAGAGTCGACCGATGGAGATTCCAGGCTGCTTGCGGCACATGACAAGATCGGGGTGATGGCGAGACATGGCTGTTTAATTTTGTGGATGTTGGTGGGAAAGGGGGGCTTGACCGTCAAATAACGCCACAGGTTGAAGGGAGATTCGAGCTCGGAGAATAACTTTGCGATATAAGATAGTGGATGGCCAGAAAGGATGGCTTTATACTGCAGTTGATGGGAAAGAATCGAAGGCGTTGGAAAGGAAAGAGAAAGAAGCCCTTTTTCTTGGTTGCACCAGAACCGGCAGTTGGTCCGTGCACGGGAGGTTTGTCTTCTCGATAGCATATTAACTACGACTAGAGATTTGTCTCCAGTGACGTTGGCCTTTATATTTAGAAGAACTCAGTCGGAACTTAGGGTGCCTCGAGCGCAATCTCATTAACCTCTTCTACTTGAATATCGGGAGCTTTTTAAAGCTGTGTATTCTCTCCGCGACCAAGTTTGGACTCAAACTGGCAGCTATGGCAGAAGGGTAGGACTTTTCTTACACCCTTTATTCTCTAGACGCTCTTTGCTAATTATGTGGCCTTTGGGTAATGGTTAGAACCCTCGCTTCCGCAGTCGCAGTGCCTGAACAGGACAACCTGGCCTCATCTCCAGATGCCGGTCTCAAGCGAAGAAACTCCTCCATCGTGGATCCAGATATAGATTCCAAGCGTCGCCGACTCAGCACCCAGGACGAGACAGAGACCCAAGCCACCGATCGCAGGCCATCGTCCCCCAATGCGGAACGGAGACCAGACCGCAGAGCAAGTCGACAGGCCAGCAGACGCGATGAGGAACGGAAGCGTGGACAGCGACTATTTGGCGCGCTACTGGGGACGCTCTCGCAGACACCCACTACGGCGGCTCAGAAGCGGAGAGCGGATATTGAGCGGAAACAGCAGGATAAGCTGAAGCTCCAGGATGAGGAGTACGGCGAGTTGAAGAAGAAGAAGAGGGAGGAGTGGACAGGGATCCGGAAGAAGGAACAGAGATATTACGAACAGGAATCGGTGAGTGTGGAGCTTTTCACGGCTGAAGATTGCGAGTTGATCATTGATCTTGATAGATGCGGACCCGGCACTCGAATTTGTTGGCAATGGCGCATTTCTTGAAAACGAAATCAGACCCGGTATTGGTATGTTATAACCTTCTTGGTCGGCCTCATCGCTGTTGAATCTAACCACTCTGTCTCGCAACAGTACTACAAGCCATGGCAACTGCGACCTGAGGACGAGGACGTAATACGCAACCAGATCGAAGAAGCGGAAGCGACCATTTCTCGAGAATGCGTCGAATTCGAAGCACGTTATCCGCCTGAGCAGGAAACAGAGCCAAAGAAGGAAGATGAAACACGGGAAGAACCTCGAGACCAAGCTTTGCTGCCCGATGCAAATGTTAAAGAGGACAAGGAAACAACTCACAAAAGCCCTGACACGGCGGATGCTGAAACAAACCACGACAGGGGCACTGAGGTTGCTCCACCCGATACTACGCCTGCTAACGACACCAATGTACCTGTCAACGATGCCGAATCAGATGTCCATCGGGCCGCAGATGACGACGGGGGTGAAGTAGTTGAGGACAACGAAGATACGGTGATCTACTGATACCACATGTCACATCCCCATTTAATTTAATTTCTCTGTCCTCCCGGTCTGCCAGATTCTACAAATCTAGTGCTTAGTGATACAACATCTGCAGGCTGAGGGGATGCATTGAGGAGAACCGAGGCACTTTGGCGGCAAAAGCTCCGGACTTGGCAGTTTTCAAGCTTTGATGAAGATGATGAATACAACCGACTCTGCTCCTTGACAGAACATCCAACGAACTCTTAAAGCAACTCTGTAACTCAACCATTCCCTCCAGCCCGACTTTGTAGCCCTGTTCTTCCCTTGACCGATACATCTCAGTAGCTCACGTGACTAGACAGCTGGCGTGGATCCATAGTTCTTGTTGTCTATAAAATCAGAGGAAAAGTCGGTAAACCCCATCTTGAGTGATTAATTATTCTTCTTGGATTGAGCTCATCTTTCTGGAATTCAGAGGTTGGATAGCTAACAGTTTCTCAACCGGTGTTGCAGGCATGAATGCTGATAAGATCAATGTATCGGGCGACCCTCGGGTCGAGTATCGATCTGCAAGTGTCAATGGCAAGCAGTATGGTATGCAAGAGTCTTTCAATTCTGGCATGGGTTGGGTATCTTGGTCTGAGATTTCCTCATGATTGACAGATATCCATGCCGGGCAGTCCACTGCGTATAAAAAGATGTCCATGCTAATATATACTAGGGTACCTTTACAGCCTGCCCGAATCAGGCACATACAGAGCTACCATCGTCCTTGTACGTCGGCTCTTCAGCTTAAAATGTACAAAGCAGAGTGAAATGAGCCACCGTCTGACTGTCTGTAGATCCACGGCTTCCCTGATCTATCGATGGGATGGCGATATCAGATTCCCATGTTAACCGAGATGGGACTGCGGGTCATTGCTCCGGATTGTTTGGGATACGGGCGAACGGTATGTTTCAAATGAGTGACCTGGATTTTAGTATTTGTGTGCTGACTATGTGGCATAGGAAGCACCCCGGGATATTTCACTATATTCCCACAAGCACTGCGCCGATGACATCAAGGAGCTAGCAACACAACTGGGCGCCTCCAAGATCATCGTCGGCGGGCATGATTGGTACGTCCCAATAGGATACAAAGCCATCTGTATGCCCACAGTTAACATAACTATACAGGGGCGCAGCGCTCGCATACCGGGTTGCACTCTGGCACCCGGAGTTAGTCACGCATGTCTTCACCGTCTGCGTGCCGTACGCGCCTCCAACGAGGAAGTACTACCCGCTGGAAGAATTCGCGGCCACGATTGCGCCGCACTTCACCTACCAGCTGCAGCTCAAAAGCGGGGATTTGGAGAAAGTAATCCACACGGAGGAGGACATCAAGAAGTTTCTGTGCGCCATGTACGGCGGCCGGACCGATACGGGCGAAGTAGCCTTCGACGCTGGTCTGGGTATTCTGCTAGATAACATGTTCCGTGTGCGTCCTTCGAAGCTGCTTAGTGAGGAGGTGGGTTTTTCTTTACCTTTGGTTCAGTTGAGCATGCTGCTGATGAATTACAGGAGCTCGATTACTACGCCAGGGAATTCGCCAGAAATGGCATCCGGGGTCCATGTACGTCCCCCATCCACCTTTTACCGTATACAGCGGAAACTAATCCAATCGCAGTAAACTGGTACCGGACAAGAGAAATCAACTACAAAGAAGAACTAGCCATCCTCGACCGCCGCATCACGGCCCCGGTGCTCTTCATCCAAGCACTGAAAGACGCCGCGCTTCCGGCCCATCTGGGGAGAGGAATGACGAAGACCATCCCACATCTGACCTTTAAACAGGTCAATACGTCTCATTGGGCCCTGTGGGAGAGGCCCAACGAGGTAAATGAGATGATCGCTTGGTGGTTGGAGGAAGTGGTGTTTTCCGATCCTCGTATGTTCAAATTGTAGGAATTCCGGGCGATGCGGGTTGTACAGGTTGTATAAAGAAAGTATATATTTGTGTCATATTTTGTATGTCCTCCAGTGGCGTTCGTGAGTTTACCTTGGGAGTAGGAGGTTTGTTCTCCTGTTATTAAGACTGAAAATTTACAGAGCAAGGCAATTTCAGGGAATAGACAACATTAAACAGTCACATTAAAACGTACATTTATGAACATGGTGGATAGTACAGAAAGACAAAAATAACCATCAGAATTGGAAACGGACCGTCAAGAAGGGTCAGTAATCAAAGATCTGCGTCTCAATATGACATCCAACTTTGTCCAGCCGGTCTACAAAGGCCTGTCCTAGTGTTGCTGGTGTCACTATTCCGCATCGCGACACCTTCTTCACCCGCTCCGTATCTTCCAGGATCACCATGGCTGCCTCGGCAAGCAGAAGCCCAGTCATGGCATACATCGATCCCTCGTACTTCAGCTTACCGAAGACACGCTGGGGCGCGGGGGTCCTCTGGTCAGCCGTCGCTATTGCACGGTATTCCACCCGGTCATGGATCGAGTCCTCCTTACGGGGTCCTTGGCCGGGTGCGTAAACAAACTTCCGCACCAGAGACCGAACTGGGGGGAGAACAAGGAGGGTCAAGCCGAGCATAAAGGAAACATGGAACATGACGCCGACAAGGGCGTTTCTGACTCGGACAAATTGTCGAAAGTAGAAGCGAGATCCATAGAGCTCGGGCATCAACGTGCTGCTGCGGTGTACGATGGTGACGTCTGCTATTCCGGAAGGGGATGTGGTGAGAGTACCCAAGTCCCGCACGGATCTCACTCCTAGGATCTTTGCTGCGAGTGACTCCCTTGGGACATTCTTGGGTGGTTCAGAGGCAGCCAAAGCGAATGGGTTTGAGGACTTTAGCAAGTCGGTGAATGTGACTGTGTCGAGGACTGTGAGTACTGTGTTGAGTGTCCCGCCGCTTGGTCCGGAGCTCCTGCAGGTGGTCATTAGGGGAAAGGTCCGACGCCCGCAGTTGAAAAGTCGACAACATACTTCATCTCTTCAATTGCACTGGTCACCTCCTTTGTATCACAGGAGAGATCCTCGCGAACCCGTTTGACAAGAGACCAAGCTAAGATATCCGCCGGGGCGCTTTCAACGCCAACTGATGGGATGATCTAGCGAAGTCAGACCAGTCTGATGAATAAGCAGACAAGGTGTAACTGACAATAGCTCCGTTGGATTTGGCGGTCTCATGATATTTTTCAATGATCTCCTTTATCCAAGGTGTTTCCCCAGTGCTACACCAGGGGCGTCTTAGTCTACTCCCATGTTCTTCACGAGGCGTAACTAGACTTACACATCCACATAATGAGTCCCATGATTGGCACATGATTCGACAACAGGGGTGCTGTACAGGTGGTAGGGACCAACGCAGTTGACAATTACTTTGGTTCTCTGTACAAGAGGGTCCAAGTCTTGTCGGTTGAGCTGAACAGCCAGAATATCTACGGACGAGTCAGCGATGATACGTTGGAGGTTTTGTCCATCATATACCTGGCTCGGTGCGGTCGGGGTTGATAGCCCTTAGCTCCTTCGCAATAGTCTCAGTTTTCTGTACAGAGCGACCTGCGAGGGCCCATTTCAGGTTCGTAGGGCAATGCTTGACAATATGCTCTGCGCAGAATTTCCCGGTGTAACCGGTAGGGCCAAGAAGGACCAGGTCGAACTCCTTGTTGGATTCCATGCTTGGGAAGATAGGATGAATGGATTTTCGGCCTTTCTGAAGTAATGGTAAATCACACCAGCCTAATTGATGATATGAGATAGAAGACAGTCGCTACAGATCCCAGTGATAGTAAACTCCAGGTCTAATCTCATGTTTACAACACATGGTGGCGCGTCTTCACATGTTTCTTATCGTCATACCTTATCTCCTTATGCTAACCGCAAGTGGTAAGACCTTATCTAGTATCATGTGATGATAAGCAATATCAATCGATGTCTTTGGAACAGGAGGGGGAAAATAGTAATCCTGTATAGAAGGGACTAGGGAGATGGCGATGTTATTTGGATGAATGTAGGACAATAATGTCAAGTCTGATAATATGGAACAGAGTACACCTTACAGTGCTATTGACCCTCCTTTCTGTTCGTTGTGGTCTCGAATAGCATAAATCTGTTGTATGGGTACAGCACGTGACCCTTGCCAAGAGTTTGAACCCTAAGCGAGCCCACCCACAACCACTCTCAAAGAAAGCCGACTCGATTTTGACTTACCGCACTGTATCCATCTTCGACCTCAACAGCCGCACACGAGACAAGATGACCAAGCGCACTAAGAGTAAGTGCTTTTTTGAATGAGAAATCTGCAGAGATACGCCAAAAAGAATGAAGGAACTAACGTAAATTTTCCAGAGGTCGGTATCACGGGTAAATATGGTACCAGGTATGCTCTACGCTCTTCTGCCTCGATATCGGATTGAAGTCGACTGCATTTCGTTTTTGCTCGAGCCAATTCGGAAATGGAATCTGCGAAAAAGTCGAAATCATGTGAGGAAAGGATAGTTGGTTGACACGGTTCCTTGAACAGATACGGTGCCTCCCTGCGTAAGCAGGTGAAGAAGATGGAAATTACCCAACACGCCCGTTACGTCTGCACTTTCTGCGGAAAGAACACCGTCAAGCGCACGGCTGTTGGTATCTGGGAATGCAAGGGCTGCAAGAAGACCGTTGCTGGTGGTGCCTACACCGTCTCGTAAGTCGACCACAAGTTTTTGCACCTAGGTTCCCCCTACCGCTTTGCCGATGGTTTCTCCTGGCGTATGCTAGGGTGCTGGTAGAGATCGAACGAAACAACGATATAAAACTACCGTGACACGAGTGCTGATTGGTGGAATTGTATCACAGGACACCCGCCGCCGCTGCCACCCGCTCGACCATCCGTCGTCTCAGAGAAATCGCGGAGGTTTAAATGTGATGATGGGGTTCTCTTTCTGTTTAACGCCTGAATTGAAATCAAAATAAATTCAAAATCTGGAGAATCAGCAAGAGCGCATTCTCGTAACGGATACCACTATTCGATGTCGATAGCATGCGCTGCCTTATCGAGTCAGACTTCATAATAGAAAGAATTTCGCCTGGCGATTCCGAACCTTCAGCAACAACTACAGTTGGAATCGCTACTCCCCAGGTCATACCTCAGGCCACTTGATCAGACCAAAGCAGTGATTCAAGAGTCTTTCTCGACTGAGGACATTGCACAAGTCGTCTGACTTCTCTTGCAACTCAGTAGACATGGGCCGAAATCCAGCTACGGTTCCTCAAGGATCTTTCCAAGTAGACGCACCCTTTAGATTTCTGGTCTTAATATTCTCCCCCTCTCCTTATCAACGGGTGTCGCTTCATTGGCAGAACTGCATCTCTAGTCCTCTTTACTTTGTATTCCAACCCTCTCACACAGCTGTCAAGAAGGGAAATTATTGCACAATGAGATTAATACCATAAAGAGGGGCCTCTCATTTTTGCAAGCCCTCTAAAGCACCATTATTCACTGACATTATTCCATCATGAGGAGTGTCTTGTTCAAGTGAATCAAGCTGGCAGGTCACGTTATCATCTAAACCATTTTGCGTTAGTCCAGATCTTACGTCCACAAAAGGCCGGCTTGCTTTCTCCCCACACCATCGACCTACTCTCTCCCCTTCTCTTTCTACCTCTCTTCCCCTTTATCCTTTCCCCCTCGATTGCTCTCTATGCCTTCTCACAGTCTTCTCACATACAATTCTGGCACATATTCTTCCATTCATGGCCGACACTTGTATTGTGTGCTTAGGAGACCTTGGCGAAAGCGCCAGTGATCCTCCTGCCATCACCGCCGAGGCCGCGCCAAGACCTGACCTTCAATTGGAAGGGAAGTCAAGTGACGGTTCCACCAGAGTAAATGGCGTGGATGACAGTGAGGTTGCAGGTCCAATTGCCCGTCTAATCCCTTGTGGTCATGTTTTGCACGACAATTGTCTGAAACCTTGGGTTCAAAGGGCCAACAGCTGTCCAATATGTCGTCGCAACTTCAATGTGGTGGAGTTGAGTGATCAGGTTGGAGGTATGTTTTTTTCTCACTTCCACCTCACTTAGGGATTCATGGCCTTTAGTGAATTTATGTTAATCTCTGGGGCTTTCGCCCCATTCTTACAGGCCCCACGATCTCATCGTATGCGGTACCGGACCGAGTACAAGTGGCAGATTGGAATCATCATTCGTTAGTTTTCGACAATGATGGGTTTCCTTCGTGGCTTTTAGACGGTGATGAAAATTATTTTGACGTTCTGCCTTGTACGATTTGTGGAAACTCGGGTGATGATGAGACGCTTATTTTATGCGACCACTGCGATAATCCTTACCATACCTACTGCGTAGGACTCGACGGTATCCCAACGGGAGGCTGGTACTGCTCGGAATGCCAATCCCATCGTCCCCGGGCGTTGTCGCCTGACACAGCTAGACCTGCGCAGACGCAGGGGCGACGTCCTCGACCCAGGGCACGGCCACGGAGACGTCAAAGCAGGAATCAGATGAACTCTCTCCGCTGGGCGCGGGTATGGCGATCTGTTTTGGGTCAGCTGAACCTTGATCGGGATGTTCTATTCAGTGACAGGGCCGCTGAGCGTGCGCTTCAGCAACAACGCCAGGAGGAAGCCAATCAGCGAGAGTTTCAAGCTTGGCAGCGCCGGTTCGAAGTCGCTCAGCGGCAGGGCGGCGGCAGTCGGTTCGGAGACACCGCGGCTCTGTTGGACATTGGGGCTCCGCGGCCATCACGACCTCGTGCTCCCAGAGAGCCGACTCCTGCACCAGAATCGCTTGAAGAGATGAGAGCATGGAATGCATTTGAACGAGCTCGTGAGATCGAGAATAACCCAAATACAGCGAGAAAGCGCAAGGAACCAACTCTCTCCCCTTCCCCTGAGCCCACCGAACCTCAGAGAAAGCTCAAACGTCCACGGACCCGCAGGCCGCAGGAGCTAGCGGCATTGGCTTTGCAGAATGGCGAGTCTTCGAGAGCGGTTGGTGCTAGGGCTTCCGCCCGCATCAATGCGGAGACCCCCAGTGAGCCCAGCTTCTTACAGTCTCTTCTGAAGGAAGTGGAGGAATCATCGAACCCAAGTCGCAGAAATTCGCTTGCCCCACCGGCTCCAGTCTCAGTTGCTCCGGCTGACCGTAACGCTATCGGTCCATCCTCTCCATTGATTTCACCTGCTCCTTCTAACCACTCTTCCCCTCGCCTATCATCCGCAACACCACCTCCCTATCCACGCAGCAGACCAATATCCCCCTTTCAACTCGCGTCACCTACTGACCTCTCATCCCCCCCATTTTCACCTACTGTGTCACCGTCAGATTCCAACAACGGTGCTCGTGAAACCTCACCATGGCACAGCGACTCAAGCCGTCCCCGTTCCCGAGTACCCAGAGCATCATTGCGGTCGATGGCGGCACGGTCTCCTGAGACTTCCCCAAATCGCCCTGATCTATCTTTGGCGGTGAAGTCAGATATTCAGAATTTAGTCAAGGCAGCACTCGCACCTTATTATCAGTCAAAGGTTGTCTCGAAGGACCATTACAAGGATATCAATCGTACTATCTCTCGAATGCTATACGAGCGAGTGGGGGACGCGGGATCTTGGAATACCGACGTCAAGAACGACCTGGGAAGAATAGCTACCGAAGAAGTGAAAAAGGCGATTGATGGGATTCAACCGAGGGCGGAAGAAGGCCAGCATGCGGGTAGTATCTCATGAGAACAGATATGCTTTTTGCATCTACCGGCGTTCTGCAGCGATTGGTTTTGTTCTACGAGGTTAAGCATGCAGCTAGGCGTTTCATCTCCCTGGACTCGGCGCAGAATCTTCATTTGGATGCCTGTGAAGGAAAATGGGACTGGTTGTCAGGTTCATATGGTTCTATCCTGGGAGAGACAATCTCTCGCAATGGTTACTTTTCGATGTCTTGAGATTAGGGATCATATCAGTTTATCATCAGCTGGCCGTGGATGACCAGTGGATATTTGATTACAGGACTGGCGTCTCACAGAAGTGTCTATTGAGATGCCATGCTATGATTGATGAATTTACAGAGTACAATTCAAATTTCCAAGAGTATTGAGAGGAGCCACCTATTAACTATTGCTACAAAAGATCCTGCATCAGATAGACCTTGTACTCCGTAGTATCATTAGATCTTACCGAGTTACCACATGTTGACTTTACCTATGTCCATGCTTCATGCATTCTAATTGATAATTTGATACACTTCAGTTCATCTGATATCAGTGTCTCCGCACACCCACCGCTTAAGATGAAAGCGGTGGGTGTGCGGAGACACTGATACCCAGTTCTTTTCATCATCATATACACAAACTCATCTTTGGAGCTTCTCAGATCTTAGATATACCTACATAGTGGCTGTTGTCCAGAGGCGCAACTTGAACCCCTACTCGGAAGGTCTCGATATCTACTCCATACTCCATACAAACATGGCCATCAAGGTCTGATATTCTCATCAACTTCATGTGAAGTTCAAGAGGTAACCAAGACCCTCGATGCTATCTGAAAAAGGAAGGAACATGTGATACGAGTAAGGAAGAGATCCAGAATTCAGATTCCTATTGCCTATTGTCTAATGTCTATCATCGGAAGCGCAGATATCACATCTACCAATGTCCATTGTCCACAGTCCACACTCGGAATTACTCAGAGAGCTCATCGCCATCGGTCGTTCGGTGGCACCGAAGAGCGAACGGAGCGGGTCTTCATGACGCTAAGCTTTACCCCGTCGGTCATTGGAATTCGCCAGACTCCAGGAGTCCAGTCCGGATGATGGATCATGGACCTCTGTCCTTGGAATGGGAAGAACCAAATTTGCTCGGAGTTAAACACTCGCTTTTTCCCACGCTACAATGACCTCATTCGGTGTGATAATCAATACTCCGTACAGCATGCAGAGAGTGAACCTTCATTGGCGATTCTTCTCGTCGTGGCAACTCACAAAGTCAGTGTCGACTCTCGGTTGGAATCCTTCTGTCTATAATCAGGTCATCTGTTGCTAAGTGCTAACTTGCTGGCAGCTGCTGCTCGGTATATCGGCGTCGGATTTAGCGACAAGGCCCAACCCTAAGGACGACGCTGGTGGGGAATCTTCCATCTCTTACATACTAGTTTGCCTGATCGGCCGTGGTTCTCGTCTACCTAAACTCCCTTGACGGTTCTTGTGGCCTCATGGCCTGTTTGCTTAGTGATTGATCGGCTTTTTCTCTCGAAAGGCCCACCTTGCGAACCAGGATGGCTTCTTTAAAAGGTCTCGGCAGCTCCTCCTTGGACCCGAGAGAGATCTGAACGTGCTCTGTTCTGAATAGACCTCTCCTCTGCCCCTTGGTTTTCTCTCCTCCCTTTCCAGAGTCACAGGAAGTCTTGTATCTTGTCTATTAGGACAAGACTGGAAAATGTCTACGGGAAATCGCACCCATCCCGTGTATGATTCGAATGAGACCACCCCTCGCCTTACGCAAGAAACCCTGTCCGCTCCTCCTACATCAGGCCTGAACACGTCCAAAGATCTATCCACCATGGAAGACCGTGCATCAGAATTCCAAATCCCCGAGGCAAGAGGTCCAGAGAAAGATGTAACGGATGTCGAAAGTGCAGATGGCCAAAGGTCAGGGAAGGCGCCCGCAAAGGATCCCAATCTGGTGGAGTGGGACGGGCCCGATGACCCTGACAACCCGCAGAATATGCCAACCTGGAAGAAATGGGTCTTGACGATGACTCTATCCTCGATGACCATGTGGATCACCTTCGCTAGCAGCGTCTTCTCGACAGCGACGGTGGTGACAGCCAAGGAATACCACGTCTCGAGGGAAGTTATGACCTTGGCGACCAGTCTGGTCGTCTTCGGCTTCGCTCTGGGTCCGATCGTGTGGGCCCCCATGTCTGAACTTTATGGACGCAAGCTGCCACTCTTCTTCGGCTATGCCGTCTTCGCGATCTTCCAGATCCCCGTTGCCGTGGCCCAGAACATCCAGACGATCATGATCTGCCGGTTCCTTATCGGTGTCTTTGGATGTTCTCCTCTTGCGGTTGTCGGCGGTGCAATGGCTGACTTCTGGGACCCGGTTGATCGTGCTATAGCCATTGCCTTGTTCTCGGCTGCCACCTTCGTCGGCCCTACCCTGGGTCCTATCATCGGAGGATTCATCACCGATTCGTATCTCGGCTGGCGGTGGACCGCCTGGATCACCCTCATTGCTTCTGCGTCATTTGGTACCCTGGCAATTTTCATAGTCCCTGAGACCTATGGACCCGTCATCCTCCAGAGACGTGCTGCTCGGCTCCGCAAAGAGACTGGCAACTGGGCCCTGCATTCCCTACTGGATGAAAGTCGACCCACGGCGTCGGATATCGTGAACAAATACCTGCTGCGCCCCATCCAGATGCTTTTCCTCGAGCCGATCCTGCTCCTCATCACGATCTATCTTGCCCTGGTGTACGGAATCCTCTATCTTTTCTTCATGGCGTACCCCATTTCGTTCCGGGAGGTCCGAGGCTGGTCCAACGGGGGTATCGCTGGCCTCCCCTTCATCGGGATCCTGGTTGGGGTGGTTTGCGGCGTCGCGTTGATTTTCTGGCAGACCAAGACTCGGTTTGCCCGCAAGCTGGCCAAACATGGCCGCGTAGTCCCCGAGGAGCGCCTGGTTCCAATGATCATCGCATCAGTGATCCTACCTGCCGGTCTTTTCTGGTTCGGCTGGACTTCGAGTCCCCATGTCTCGTGGGTGCCTCAGGTGATTGCAGGTGTTCCCATCGGAATGGGCATCCTGGTGATCTTCATGCAGGGACTGAACTACATCATCGACGTGTACATGATGTTTGCCAACTCAGCCATTGCGGCCAACACTCTGGTCCGCAGCAGCCTCGGCGGTGCCTTTCCCCTCTTTGCCGTCCAGATGTATCACAAGCTCGGTGTGAATTGGGCCTCCAGCCTGCTTGGGTTCATCACAATTGCGATGATTCCGATCCCGATAGTCTTCTACTTCTATGGTAAGAAGATCCGGGCTATGAGCAAGTTCACGCCCAAGCTGTGATCGATCTCTGTCTATGTATCATTGGTTTGGTCTGTTTTCATCAGCCAGGCGTTATATATGGGCATCAGATATTATGTGGACGACCCGATTATGCGATATATCCATTATTTATATAGACGACATTAATAATTGCTTTACACAAATCTGATCATACGTACAGAAAACATGGATGATAATGATCAGACATAGTCTGAGATGTCCTCCCAGTAGATTGAAAAACCACTACCATAACGAAGTCATACAAATCCAGAGTAAGCACAGACAATCCATTGGGAAATGGCATATCAATTCGAGGATTATTTAGCTGCACAATATCCCTGACTCGAGAATCGAGATATTATTGCAAGAGGAAAAAACCAAGCGAAAAACACGCGATGACTGAGCGACGCGTCCCGGGCGGTCAAAACGGGCATTGATAGAACGAATTGATCCAACTGCTTTGTTCACCAACCAAACCATCCCACTGACCATCTCACTCTCCTTTCCATCTCCATCTCTCCATCATCTATCACGGGAGACGCAATTCTCAAACATCCCCCGTGTCCCTTCTTTTCTATTCCCTCTCCCTCTCGCTTCACCCCGTCGCATGGTGTGTCGAAAGTTCTCACTTTCATAACCCTCCCTCCCCCCCGGTTTCCCCGCGCTTTCTTCCACGATGCCCGCGCGCACTCGTCAAGGTCCCTCCGTCGGTACGGAGGTCGTGGAGCCCGAAGAGACGTCAGGAGGTCTCCGCAGTCTGAAATTCAACCAGCCGCTTTCCTGGCGCGTGGGGAGGGCCATCCCCATCGCCGATCTACTGCAACGTCTCCAGACGCTCGCGCAGGAGCTCCGCAAACTCGAGCAGGAGGAGATCGAGAAGGATTCTCTTGCAAAGGTCTCGCAGGAGTTGGCGACGGCTAATCTGCTGGCTCATAAAGATAAAGGGGTGAGGGCTTGGACGGTCTGTTGCATTGTTGATGTCTTGCGACTCTGCGCGCCTGACGCGCCGTTTACGGGGAATCAGCTCAAGGTGCGTTGATGGGTTTGGATTTTTATTTATTTTTTTATTTTTTTTCGGGTGTTATGGGTTATGTGCTTGGGGTCTAGATCTAACCGTCTGGATGATTTAGGATATCTTCACTTGCATCGTGTCCTCCATCATCCCTGCCCTCGGGGACCCATCAAATACCTACAATGCTCAGCATATCTACGTCCTGAATTCCCTTGCGGAAGTGAAGAGTGTTGTACTCATGACGGATTTAGATCAACCGGATTCATTGATCATCCCCCTTTTCACCGCCTGTTTCGACATCGTCTCCGGTTCGTCAAAGGCTTCCTCGGGGGAGGAGATCGCCAAAAATGTGGAATTCGACATGACCCGCCTCCTGGTGACGGTAATAGACGAATCACCCATCCTCGCGCCTGACGTGGTGGATGTCATCGTGGCACAATTCCTGCGTATCGACCCTCGTGCCCTAGAGCACCCCACCAGGAAAGCCAAGAAATCAGACGCGCCGGTCGATGCGAAACAGGGTACCCTCCTTCTCAAGGATTACCCGCCCGCCTACAACATGGCCAAGGCCATCTGCCAAGCGTGTCCCGAGAGGATGACCAGCCACATCAGTCAGTATTTCAACAATGTCATCATTGACGCGTCTGGTACTGCTGGAGCAAATGGTTCTTCGAAGCTTTCGCACCGTAGACCGAATCTTGATGATTCAGATGAGGAAGGGGAGGACGTCAAGGAGCTGAGTAAAGCGCACCGCCTCATTCGGGAGCTTTGGAGGGCCTGTCCCGATGTGCTGCAGAATGTGGTGCCTCAACTCGAGGCCGAATTGTCCGCTGAGTCGATATCCCTCCGTCTGCTGGCTACTCAGACAATCGGTGATCTGACCGCAGGTATTGGAGTTGCTGGTCCACCTCCACCCCCGCCAATGGATCCTGCGGCATATCCGCCGGTTACCTTGGCAGAGTATTCTCAGATGATCCCTCAGCCCAACGTTCTTGTCACGCCTCTATCGCCGAAGCCTTTCTCGCAGGCACACAGCTCCACCTATGAGAGTTTCCTGAGTCGACGCTTCGATAAATCGGCTTCAGTCAGAGCCGCCTGGGTGACCGTCGTGGGCCGCATTCTGCTGACGTCCGCCGGTGGCTCCGGTTTGAGTGAGAATGAAGAGCAAACGCTCATTGAGAACCTGACATCAATGCTCCGAGATGCAGATGAGAAAGTGAGAGTAGCGGCTGTTGATGCAGTGTCGATGTTTGGTCTGGCCCAAGTGGTGGATAAGCTCGGGTTTAACGGCGGCTTCTCGTCGCCTGATTCTTTACTCTCCGTCCTTGCCGAGCGAGTCAAAGACCGCAAGTCTCAGGTCCGCGAGCGTGCGATGAAGACCTTGGCCCGAATCTGGGCGATCGCGGCGGGCGACATCGAGCAGGGCAACGAGCAGGTGGTCTCTCTTCTCAGGGACGGGCCGTCGAAGATCTTTGATGCTTACTATACCAATGACCCCGAAATCCATATCTTGATCGATCGTGTGCTCTTCGAGATACTTCTTCCCCTTAATTATCCCCCTATCAAGCCCAAACTGTTGCGGAGCGGTTCGAATCAGTCCCAGAAGCAGAAAGACTCGCAGAGCACAGAGGTCGATACCGAAGCGGATATCGACAAGATCCGGGTTCGTCATATCCTCACCCTGCTTGGGGGGCTAGACGACAAGGCCAAGAAGGTCTTCTACGCGATGCAAGGCCGGCAAATCTCAGTGAGGAACTTTGTGGATTTCTACCTGAAAACCTGCGAGGAATACAACGTAAGTGGAATCGACGTTTGCGCTTGTCTAAGACTAACTGGAATTGCAGGGAGGCGTGATGGAGGAGAATGAGGATCAGATCAAGACCAGGTTGTCTCGGGTTATCGATTCACTGTCCAAGACCTTCCCGGATTCGTCGCGAGCATCTGCGGATCTGTGGAAATTTGCCAAGGTTCACGACCGTCGCAATTACCAGCTTATCCGCTTTGCCATGTCGGTTTCCAGCGACTATCGTACTGTCGTTAAGGCTATTCGGGAGCTGGCGAGACGTATACAGAGTTCCAACAACATGCCTCTCCTTGAGACACTTACCCCGTTGCTGTATCGTTGCAGCTCCCTGATTTTCAACAGGAGTCACACCCCGGCAATCATGGAGCTTTCCCGGACAGACGAGCATGGGTTAGCGAACCCGGCACATGAAATCCTACGGGAAATCTCGTCCAGTAATCCAGAGGTGCTGGAAGCTCAAGTTCAGGAAATGTGCAAGGATCTTGAGTCGCAGGCACCCAAGGCGACAACGACCAATGCTGCGGGTACCGAGGAAATCCTCAAGGCCTGCTCTGGATTCGCGAGAAAGCTGCCGGATAAACTTCCCAAGGATCGCAAATTCTTACAGGCTCTCACAAACTACGCCCTTCACAGCCCGTCCCCTCGTGCCGCCAAACACGCGGTTTCGATCCTCATGTCTGTTGCGGATAAAAAGGAAATGTATGCCAAGGACTTGGTTCAAGCATGTGTCTCGAAATGGACATACGGCTCGGATCGTTTCCTCACTAAACTAGCTGCCTTGTCTCAGCTGAGCCTCTTGGCTCCAGTCGAAACAGATGAGGAAAGCGACGCCGTCATTTCAATCGCAATCAACCAGATCCTGTTAACGAATCGGTCTCCGCAGCCAGATGCCGGATACACCTGGTCGGATTCCGTGGATGACGAGACCGCCGCCAAAGAATGGGCCCTCAAGATCATCGTCAACCGACTCCGGGCCAAGAAGGGCTCGGACAATGAGGCTGATTTCCGCGCTCACGCAGGGCCGGTCTACGAGACACTGAACAAACTTGTGGCGAACGAGGGCGAATTGTCGAAGAAGAAGGACACCCCGGCGACGCAAAAACCACGCCTCCGCCTCCTGGCTGCTAAATCACTTCTCAAGCTGTGCGCAGCGAGTAGTTTAGGCGATCATCTACTTGCGCCAGTAGACTTCAACTCGATCGCGCTTGTTGCTCAGGATCCCATCGCAGCCGTGAGGACTAGCTTCATCAACCAGCTCAAGAAAAAGCTCGTGCAAAGGTCCCATCTGACCTACCGGTGGTACATCGTGCCCTGCCTGCTTGCATTTGAGCCCAACGTCAGTTTGAAGGAGAGCACCCTTACCTGGCTACGGTCTCGCGCTACATTCTTTGCGCAGCAGATTCAGGGCAGTGGCCAGAAGGAGACGGTCATGGAGTCGATCTTCTCTCGTCTTCTCTCTCTTCTTGCATATCACCCTGATTATCCGTCTTCTGACTTGGACAAGGAGACACAGGTGCGGGATTTGGCTGATTTCGCGCGCTACATACTCTTCTACCTCTCGGCCGTTGCGAATGAGCACAACCTGTCACTGATTTTCCACATTGCCCAACGTGTTAAGCAAACGCGCGATGGCATTACCAAGTCGGACGAAATTACCACCCGACTCCATACGCTTTCGGACCTGGCACAAGCAACGATCCGTCGTTTTGCCGATATCCACTCCCAGCAGCGCAGGTTTGGCGGCGGCGCCGGTGCTTCGAGCATTCTCCAGACCTATCCTGGAAAGGTCGGTGTGCCGAGCTCGATATTTGCTCGGATGAACAGCCATGAAGAAGCGCAGGAGGTTGCGGAAAAGAACTTCCTCCCTGAGGATGCCGAAGACCTGCTTGATCGCCTTGTACGGTCCGTCATGAAGGCGAAGAGCGGGTCATCGAACCATGGTTCGGTCAAGAAAAGAAAGCCGGAGGCATCCGAGACGAACGGCAACAGTAGCGCAACGAAGAAGGCACGCAAGGACAAAGAAAAGTCGAAGCCCTCTGCAAAGCCCCGCAGATCCTCTACCGGCACAACCTCGAAGACACCAAAGAAAAAGAAGAGGGGGGATGATGGTTGGACTTCTGATGAGGGCGGTGTTCCCGATGAAGTGACAACCTCTGCTGCTCGGAGACGCAGCAGCCGGGGGACATCTAAGAGAGTCAGTTATGTGGACAAGGGCAGTGACGAAGATGACATGGAGCTTGATGAGCGGGATCAAGAAGAGGAGCAGGACAACAACGAAGGGGAGGAAAGCGAAAGGGACAGCGACGCGGGAGAGGAGAAATCCGAGAACGAGTCCGGAAACGAACAGCTGAGTGAGGAGGAGCCTGAGGAACCTGAAGAGCCTCCACGACCGGCCCCCAAAAAGACAGAAGCCAAAGCCAAACGCAACGAAAAAACAAATACCCAACCGACGAGAAGATCCTCCCGGAGGGGTTGAGACTTGAGACATGCATGTTGTGCCAATTGTACGGGTGAAAAAATGACGGAGTAAACGGACATGGATTTGATATCCCTGACATGTCATCGAGATGTATATGACTCTTGCGATGCGAGCCTAGCCTTCTCGTCTACCACCCTGTCCTCATTCCTTGATGGAATGACCCTCATGGACTGATATTACTTGAAGTTCAATATTGTTTTTTCTTTTTTCTTTAAAAACACTGGAGTTGCATCGAAACGTGTATACCCATTTTTTTTCATTTTACCAGACTTCGCAACCCTATGTTTTTTCCCCGTCTGATATCTTTGATGTATCTGAGGCAGAATATACGATGTGATTATTTCATTGCCCCAAGTCCGCACCATTTACTCCGTAATGGGATTTGATATCGAGTAATACCCAGCACCTAAATAAAAACAAGACAAATAAAGCAAAAAACCAATCCAGAGCTCTTTTCCTATTCTACCCCATACAAGCCCAAGAAAAAGAAAAAGTCCTGCATCTACACGGGATCGAACCATGGACCTTTCCATTACGAGTGGAACGCTCTACCACTGAGCCATAGATGCCGAGGACGGGAATAGAAATTCCTTTTTCAACTTTATATCCTACTCATTTGATTAATGACTCGTACCGTGTCCGTGTTTATCAGTCTTGAATCTTGAGATGGAGCTGTGGTTGATTTATGGATAAAATACTCTGTGAATACTATGGCTAGAGTGTTATGTGCTATTGTTTCGGTGGGTATGTTTCCATCTCTCTCTCCTATATATATACAGCGCTCTACATCACTAGGGTAGTAGTCCTGCAAATGGCCGAGCTGAGAGGTTACTGACACTACTCTGTAATCTGTATATATGTTAGGACTTGGGGCAAACAGGATACTTCTGGCTCTACGGACTACGGAGATCGGAGAGAATTCGCACAGCAGAGAGGACGTTGGTCATCAATCCAATTCATGGTCCTAGCCTATCCCCAAGAACCATGCATGAAACAACACACAAAAAATAAACGTATGGAGGCCCATACCATTCGCTCAAAGTCATGTACACCAACAGGAAGAAAGGCCCTGGCAAAAGAAAAAGTATACACTGATGCGAAAAGTTAAAATGCATTGTTTAGTCATCCACTCGTTACGAAGATGCATTGCTGGCCGCTGCGGCGGCAGCCTTCGTGAGCCGCTCCTCCACACGCTCCTTGTGTTGTCGATTTCTCAGGTGAACCTCGAAATTGTCGACCGTCATACCCGGACCGGGAGTATACAGCTTGCCCGGGCAATCGTGACAGCGGATCCGAGGTAGGTATTGGTATTTCAGTCGGTGGCCGGGCTGGCTATTGGTGTTTGCTACTGGCAACATCGTCTCCGTATCAACAGCAGTGTACCGCATGACGCCCTCAAAGGAGTCGTTGGGATGCGTGCGATTCAACCGGGCGAGACCTGCCGATAACCAGGCCGGAGGAGGGGGCTAGCGAAGTCATGTTAGCAGACGGTCGTACAGAAACAAAGGCACATAACACTGCAAAACAGATAAATCACTTACCCCTGATACGCCTGGCTGAGGCGGATGTGTAGCATCAACCGCCCCAAGCTGTTGTACAGGCCGCTGAGGAAGATGGCCAGTTGTGGTCGGGATGTGGACCTGCGGTTTAGGCAGAGACGGCGGGGCCATGGTACTCGGGGTCGGTGTCCGTAATTTAGGCGTGCCACTCTGAGATGAAGGTCGGGCAGCGGGCGCAGCAGATTGCGGCTGAAGATTGCCCGCGAGGAACTGGCGAAACTTCTCCCGGGGGATCTTCAGCTTCACGATAAGCTTCTCCTGTTCCTCAACGCTCTCTTCGCGGTAGTCTCGCCGTCTGACCGAGGCCCGGGGCTCGTGATGAGGTTCGGGGGTGGCTGAATGAGCCAGGCTTGCGCGCAAAGCGGCGTGAGCTACGCTTGCAGCTCCCCTCATGCCTCTTGTGCGTGCGGTTCCTTGGGCCAGATGGGGCCCGATAGCGGGGGAACCGGTCATCGACGATTCGTCACTATCTGATTCATCTGACTCGTCGCCACCGTCACGTTGTCCAACGGCGGCGCGTCTGTGCCGACTTGATCCAGACCGTTTGAATACATTGCTTTCCTCGAGTGAGGGAGCGCTGTTGGGGATAACGGAAGATACAAGCATTGTGCGGATGGTCCGTTGACGATCTTTCAGATCTGGCAAGGCTGGACCACCGCGACGATTGACGGACCGTTTCTGCCGACGTTGGTCCCTGGATATCGACACTTCTGTGCGCTCAAGCTCTGCTTCGTTCAGCTCGTACAGGTATGGAGTGAATTCCTTGGCCGCCTGGAAAGGTCGAAATGGGGATGTTAATGGAGAGGGTAGGAATGCGGCCTTGAGGTCGGGGTCGTCAACTGGGCGACCGTCGAATGGGTGTGACAGGATGTAGAGGGATTTGGTGAAGAGCTGCGACTGCTCACGTATCGAATGGGCGATTGCAGTGGTGAACTCCCCGGACAGGGAGAGGTCGGTAGTCATGTGCGCGGCGAATTCCTCGGGGGAATTATAGGGATCGTTGATATCCCACTCGAACTGATCGATGAGGGTATGTTGGCCGATGGTAATATTGAGCTTGATGAGAATGCGCATTTCATCGTCCTTGAAAGCGCTGTACGGCAAGTTGGGGTCTAGTGGTTCCTCTTCCATGTATATTTGAGGGTAGTAATCCGCCAGTTGCTCCTGAATGTTCTGGGAGATCATCCGTACGAGAGGAGCACATGTCTCAAGCGGAAGGCCCAGATCCTCCACAAACTTTTCAGCAAACAGATCGGGGGAGACAACGCGGTCATGAAGATTCCACGTAAAAGTGTCGCGTATCTTAACTTTCTCCCAATCGATATCCAAGCGGATGGGGACCAGATCTTCCACCTGCTCATTCTGCATCTTCATATCCTTTCGAGAGACACGTAACTCCCTAGTCTTCTTATTCCCTGGCCGGCGGCGATTTGACGGATACAACAACTGCGAGTGTTGGTTCCGTAGATCTGTCCGAGGATTTCCAAACCCTTCATAGCCCACGCCGTATAAGGCGGCCGGATTTGTATGGGTTTCACGGCGCAAAGCTAGGTAATAATCCCGCTCGGCGCGCTTCTGTTGCAGCAGTCCCTGACTAGGATTGCGCCACGCCGTCAAGGCTGAATGGTGGAATTCTCTTTCGACATACTGCTCAAGTAATATTTTATCGACGGGAGTTTCGCGCATGCGCACTGGCTGATCTTCCGCAGGGGTGGCGATGACGGAGCCGTCGCGAGATCTCTTTCGACTGGAGTTGGGCGACGACTTGCCGTTGGAGGCGCTGTGGCTGGATTCAGCAGAGGGTAGAGGGACGCCCGACGCTGCTAGAACAGCTTTTGCATTCTGTTTCCCCTCAGCAATGGCATCCAATCCATTTGCCCCATGCTCAGGCGCAAAGTCTCCTTCAGCATCTCCGCTCGAACCTGGCGCGTCCGAGGCATTCTGAATGCTATCCGCCTGAAAGTCGCTGGAAAACTGCCCAGGCTGCGAAAAGTCGGAAAAGGACATGGTCAAGGAGGTCGCCTAAGGCTCGAAATTCTCTCGTTCAAAAACAGAAACACGGGTATCATTCGCAAGAGAAGGCAGCATTCAAAGAGGGCCCCAGACAGACGATAGTGGCACCCAAAGACAAACGTAGCCTACAAGAACATCCTTGATAGGAACCTGGTCGGAGACGTCAGTTACTGATGACAATATCAAGACGCGACGGCTCGTATCACAGAAAGGTAGCCACATATCGCGAGATAGCCAAGAGATCGCCACGATTAAGTCCATCACCACGTAATAATCAAACTATCAAAGGGTGGTAGACTCGACAGAACGATAAAGGTCGACAAAGCCACAAGAGCGGAGAAGGGATACCAACACGCGCAATGATCGAGGGAAGGGGGAAAACATACCCAAGAAACTTCCAAATGACAGATAAAAATTATAAGGATTATGAAATAATAAAAAAAATAACCAGAGTAAAAAATAATAATAGGAAGCTCCGAAGTTCGAACAGAAGGGTTCCAGGGCAGGACAAGACAACTGGATGGGTCTGAGTGCCGGTTTGAGAGAGTAACAATTGTTTAGTAAGCAGATGCTCGGAAGAAGGCGGCTGGTCAGCTGACAGCGCACCGGGGGAACACGCAGGTAGATACCAGTTAGATATCTGATGAAAGTTGTCAGTTGATTGATATGTAGATATCTTAGCTCTTGTTTCTGATGTTGCTTCGAATCCTCTATTCCACAGAAAAATAAGGGGGAGGAAAGAAGAGTAAGAGACAGGTGACAGAGTTGAGACTTGAGAGGGAAAAAAGAAGGAAAAAAAAAGAGGCCAGCAGAAAACCCTGGGCGGCCAGAAAGAGCATTACAAGTAATCTGTTTCCATCAGGGAGCCAGGGAGAAAGAGCTGGGGACCAGCCCACAGCACAGGGACTGCCCTTTGTAGTAGAACCTTTGATACATCCTTTTTGGGAGATTCTTGAAGCTATCACGCATCTTTCTTTTGCTCTTTTCATGGAATATTGTGAGGTTTATTACCAATGTTACAGTATGGCTGATGAAAAACTACCTTACATCTCTCTGTACTCCGTATTGTATGGTAATAATACGACCCCACCAGCTATACCTTTAATGGACGTCACGTGGCAAAGTTTTACTAGATTAGGTAAGCCAATCTTGCACTAAGCCAGAATTGGCACACTAGTGTGTCTCTGATCCTCACCAGTCAGCAGTCAGCATAACTGACGTCCATCTTATCAACAGCATCATCAAGATCCATCTATCCATGGATGCGATGCAATCAGGAGGTAAAGCAAAGGAGAAAGTCAAGGTACACTGATGGCTCGTCGTTGAGCGGAAAAGCAAACAAATCATCTCAGTCGTACAAGGCCACGTCCACCACAACAGCCCTATGATCCGACAGAAACACGCCAGAATCAAAGCAGTTCGGTAGAACTGCATATCCGTTTACTTTCCAAGATTCCACCCGGAGGCCAGCTTTGTCCATCCCGGGCCCTAGCAGGATATAATCGATCCGCGAGGGGTCCTGTCCTTCAAACCCGAAACCCGTCAATGTGTAACGGTCTCCGTAGTGCAGCGCAGGATGCAACGCCTTAGCCGTGTCAACTAGAGAAGATTCCGACCCTGTCAGGACACGATAAGCCTCCTGCGTCTCTTCACTGTTGAAATCGCCCGTGAGGAAGACGCCCGCGATGGAGTAGTCACCGAATTCGCGGCTTCGGTACTCGTCGATCTTCCGCAGAATGAGCTTTGCAGCCTCAAAGCGAGAGCGGGAGCCTTGGTTATCTAGATGGGTGTTCATCGCAAGAACGGTATGGCGGGTCTCGCGATGTGTGAAGACACCAATGGTCTATTATCATTGTCAGCCTGTCTGAGTAACCAACCAGGTTGAAATACCCCACCAGAATCCGTATAGAGGCCGCATCCCAGCCCTTGGATGGCCTGTCTGGTGTCTCCGATAACCAGACAGTTTCCCAGTGTCGAAGCCACCAGACTGAAGGCCGATAGAAGATGGCCGAGTATTCTCCTGCCTCGTGGCCATCGTCTCGACCAACCCCTATGTATCCCCATTGTCGATCGCCAGACGCCAAAGTGGAAGCAGTAGAGGAATGGTGGTTCAGGCCGGATAGAACATCAACGAGCTGATTGTGGAGGACCTCCTGCAGACAGATGAATGCATCCTGATTGCGCGTATTGAACCGTAGTTCGTTTAATAGAGACTGCTTGCGATCGTCCCATGGTAACTCGCCCTTGAAGGGCGTTTTTGTGGCATATCGAATGTTGTGCGTTAGTATGCGTAGAGGATGTTCGGTAGTTGTTTTCATCATGGAGTGGAATTGGTAATCAACAGACTAACCCTCCCCATTATCCCTTCATAATCGAATACAGTGGTACAAGTTGGCAAAATGTGGGATTAATATTGATGAGGAGATGCTTGAAAAAGAGACTATGATTGGCCAAGGGATATGTCTCTCCTCATTTGCTTCCATGCAAGGTGTTATAATGACATCAAAAGACTGATGATGTTCCGTCTCGAAGCGTTCGATGAGATGTATTGCTTACAGTTACTCAGCTACCCATTCATAGAAGTCTTTACTCTAACTGCATCTTCAATGGCAATCAATCTTGACTATATTCATCATTATCTCTTCTCCGGATGTAGGCCCAAATTTGGCCTCGATGGAAGAACGCAGATAGCCTCAATGGCACAAATGCCATTACGAGGGTCCTTAGGCCCTGCGGCCTTGAAGAATATCTGCAGCCTGTTCCCCGATTGCATAGACACACATCTGGATATGAGTTGCCAAGGCAAATGGAATCACACTCGCATCAACGACCCTTAACCCTTCGATGCCCTTGACGCGCAGCTCGTTGTCGACCACTTTGCCCATCGACGCAGTGCCTGCAGCATGAAATATAGTCCTACCACTGTGAGTGACGCCCTTCCTTCCATTAATTAGCGGACGGGGTTATGCAAACTTACCCAAGTCGTCGGCGAATCAAGTCATCTACCTCCTCGTCGGTCGAGTTGGCTGAGAGCGGCCGTGCATCGTCTTCGGTCGTTTCCTCTTCAACTATACTTTGGCCTGCTGGAGTATCGCGTAACACCTGCCGCAGCTTTCTCACCCCTTCTCGCAGGATGAACCTGTCGGTCTCGGTGGCGCAGTAGTTGGGGTCGATCATAGGAGAGCTTCGAGGGTCATTGTTAGCTAGTGTGATAGACCCTCGGGATGTGGGCGTCAGGCAGACGACTGCCGTCGTGATATGAGTGCCGTCCGTCTCTATTGCGGGATTCTCGGAATTGCAGGCAACGTAAAATATGACCGTCTCAATGTGGGCGCGCCGGACTGATATCAGAGGGTGTTTGTCCGGGCTCTGTCCTGTCTGGTCTTTCGCTAAGGCTTCACGAAGTCCATCAGGAGGGGCCGACTGGATGGCAACAAAATCAACTGGGAGGCCTTTGAACAGAACGGGATCATTGAAAGTGGATGATCCAACAGAAAGGCCTTTCTCGGGATTCTTCAGTTTCCACCATTGCGTGATTGCTGGATGGTCATGAAGGTTTCGCCCAACGTCTGGAAGATCGAGCAAGACGTTGATACCGTGGCGCTTCAGCTCTTCTGCAGGGCCAATGCCAGACAGCATCAGTAATTGGGGTGTGCGATATGCCCCAGCTGCGAGAATGATCTCCCGACGAGCTCTTATGGTTTTGTTATCGTCTCCGACTATCTCTACGGCTGTGGCCACCTTCTTGCCGTCCCTTTCCTCAACGACCACTCGCTTGACGAGGGTTTCGGTCAAAATCTGCACATCCAAGGTGTATACGGAGCTCGACATTTGCCGCAACCCATTAGAACGATTCTCTACCACTTCTGCCAGTCCAAGTGGATTTCCCGAGTTCAGATCAGGATTGAAATGCAGCCCAACGGTATTCCAAGCCTCTTTGATGGGCTCCCGGAGAGGATACTGGCGGCCCATCGACGAGGCCGACTCAATTATCATGGGCCCATGGTGCCCATGAACTTCCGGATCAGTCTCATGGTCATAGTGGTGTTCAAGATTACGAAAATGCGGAAGGAAACCCTCATAGCTCCACCGTGGATCTCCCACAAGCTTCCCCCAGTAGTCGTAATCCTCTCTATCACCTCGAAGCCATCCACCTAGCCAGTGAGCAAGAAATGTTAGCTCATCAAGTCCTCGGGTAAGCATATTACGTTACAGTCAGGCATTGCCTGGATTTTCGGCTCTGCGAGGTGTCACCGATTGACCAAGGACTTACCACCATTCATAGAAGAGCTCCCTCCAAGAGATTTGCCCGCATGATGAGATATTACACGACCTCCAAGATGCTTTTGAGGCACAGTCCTGTAGTTCCAGTCTATCTCTGACTCAAGTAAGAGAGCATATTTGCCTCCATCCAATACCACTGGGTGTTTGCTGACGTCGGGACCTGCCTCGATGATTGCAATTTGTAACGACGGGTCTCTTGTTTTGAGCCGGGAGGCTAGAACACAGCCTGCCGTACCACCGCCGACTATCACGTAGTCAAAGATATCGGCCATGGCGCACGAGATGTTACAGCTGGCCCTTTCTCTCCGGGTCAGAATTGTTGGACTTCAAGTTAAGGGCGTGGAGATATGGTTCTGGAGACTTCGAAGGACACAAAGTCCTCATCGTGAGGTGTGGAGGAAAAGAGATTGTACGAGGCTCGGTATGCTGTCTAACTAGGAAGTCCTAACTATCGATCAGCAAGCAGTAGATCAACATGACATCAAATGGGGGTCTTTACCTTGATCACACCATTGCTGAGGATGTTTCAAACAGACGGACGTGATAAGATCAGTTCATCAGCCCGAAGGGTGACATTGGTTGTCATAATGATGAACATGACGAATGTCATAGCCGGTCCAACCAATCGCTGGCAAACCAAATGATTCATTTAGTCCTGGTAAACATGGTTCATAGCAATTATAGCAATCGAGTCCAATGCCTTGTTGCATGGAAGAATGAGGTTTGAAGTTGTCAGCACAAAGTCGTTGAGCCATGTTGGTCTCCTCGAGGTAGACAACATCCATCCAGCCAATTTCGTTGTTTTAAAATAGATAGATAGAAGCTCTCAAAGCTCTCAAGTAGCGAGAAAACCAAGATCCAATGTAACCGAACGGAAATATCTCAGTATGCTTTTGGATGAGAATGTATCAACAGGAGCTCAAGGC
The DNA here is from genome assembly GCA_004769165.1 of Aspergillus cejpii. Classification (NCBI taxonomy): domain Eukaryota; kingdom Fungi; phylum Ascomycota; class Eurotiomycetes; order Eurotiales; family Aspergillaceae; genus Aspergillus; species Aspergillus cejpii. The sequence goes on along the minus strand of SMSW01000001.1, from coordinate 4,674,393 downwards.
AAGCTGTGGAGAATATATATAGCGCTCGAAGTGATCAGCTCCAGGCCTACAGCATATCATTACCATTAGCTAGGAACATACTCAGCCTAGAAGAAGTAGATAAACATCACTGACAATAAAAAGCTCCATAACATGAAGCTTTAAAGCTCTGTATTCCCTACTCCCTACACTCTGTCTCTTCCTTGTCTAACGGATGGTTAGCTAAAGGCCAAGATTCATCCAAAAACAGTCCCAACGAAGCTCTACAGTGTACATCTAGCTCAATTCTGAGATTACCTGATAAACTGCTTACTATTAATATTCATTCATCGCATAATTATCTACTATCGAGGTTTCCTGAAGCTGTAATACTGCACCTCAGTGCCAGTTAGCTATGACGTATGCCAGGTAATCAGCATCATGCTCCATATACAAGGGTAACGAGGTAACGACAATGAGGTTACATCCCAAGTAACCAATTCCAGATCAACAATTGAATATTAGAATAGTATCCTCGATATAATTATTCTGAATCTTCTCGTGTCGTCCTCCAAGTAATATCACTGTCAACAATGTAGGTACTCGTAGTAACTGTTTACCGTACTATACGGAACATACATAATTACCCAATCTGACAACGCTAAACCCAAATAAGCCAAATTACACCAACAAGCCCTACTTCAACGACGTAACCAACAAGAAAAAAACGCCCCGCCAGCGTAAAGAATAAATAAGAATGAAAACGTGCACACGACTCGAAAAGTTACCTGGAAGAGAGAGCCCAATTTCTCTTCTTCTTCGAATCTATCCACCGACTGTTATCTACTCTTCATCATTACTTAGTCGTTTACTCCTCGCATCCGAGGATATATCATCTAATATCCATAATGGCTGAGAATCAGGCCCCCGAGGTTGGTAAGTGTGAACTGTCTGTGTGTGTGATATTTTAACCCCTCCTTCTTTCGCCCAATTTGCAAAGCTCCGAGCATTGTGTGGGTTTTTTTTTGACATCTGCCTCGTCGTCATCGATCAAAATGGATGGGACGAGTAGGATGGAACTAGCAGCTATATAGCTCTGGAACAATGATAATAACGGGCAACCCCAATTCTTCGATGATTTCCACTTTCCTGGATTTTCCCTGTATAGCTGACCGTACCGTTGTTTCTGGTCAATTCTAGACTACACCCTCAACAACCCCGATACCTTGACCAAGTACAAGACTGCCGCGCAGATCTCTCACAAAGTCCTCGAGGCCGTTTCAGGTGCGTCGATTTAAGCTTCTTCTCTCCAAGATACAATGCCTAATGCCAGTATTCAGGATGGTGCTTGGAGGGAAGCAAGATTGTTGAGCTCTGCCAGAAGGGTGACCAGCTCCTTGATGAAGAGCTCGCCAAGGTCTACAAGGGCAAGAAAATCACCAAGGGTATGTTTGCTCTCGTGATCGCTGGGTCTCCCCCCACCCCCCCCGAATCGAAAAGCGCATGCGATGTTAATGTGAGGATCTTCCTTGAAAAGGTATCGGTCACCCGACGACGGTGTCTCCTAGCTCCTATGTGACTCCATATACCCCCTTGGTGTCGGACGCTCAAGAGGCCGAGACTACTCTGAAGGCTGGAGAGATTGTCAAGGTCCAGCTCGGTGCCCAGATCGATGGCTTCGGTACCATTGTTTGCGATATGGTTGTCGTTGCTGACAAGGAGGCGCCCAAGGATGTTGTGACTGGTCGTGAGGCTGACCTCGTCCATGCCACTTATTACGCGAACGAGCTTCTGCTGAGACTCATGGTGCCCCCCGGTCTCCTGGCTAGCGGCACTGAAGAGGAAAAGACCAAGGCCGCTTCCGAGAAGGCCCCTACCCAGAGTCAGATTTCCAGCCTGATCGAGAAGGTCGCCAAGGCCTACGACTGCAACGTGGTTGAGAACACCACCAGCTGGCTGTTTAACCGCAACGAGATTGAGGGAGAGAAGAAGATCATCCTTTCCCCTGGCTCCGGCGTGAAGGGTGAGGGTGTTCCCGATGTTGGCGAAGTCTGGGGTGTGGAAGTTGGCCTCTCCCTGGGATCCGGAAAGGTCAAGACTCTGCCCCTCCGCGCCACTTTGCACCGCCGTACCACCACCACCTACATCCTCAAGAGACCCAGCTCGAGACAGACCTTGTCCGAGGTTGTCAAGAAGTTCGGCCAGTTCCCCTTCAGCTTGCGGCAGCTCGATGATGAGAAGTCTGCCAAGGTTGGTGTGGTCGAGTGTGTCCGCGGAGGTGTCCTCAGACAGTACGAGCCCGCTGGGGATGCTGATGGCGCTCCCGTTTCCCGTTTGTTGACGACTATTGGTATGTTCATTTCTCTCTCCGCAATAAAACGCCTTGGCTAACGAAGACCACAGCCATCACCAAGAATGGTATCACCAAACTGGCAGCACCCAGCATTGATCTGTCTAAGTTCCAGACGGACAAGAAGATCGAGGATGAGGAGATTCTTAAGATCCTCGAGCGCCCATTGGCCAAAAACACTGGCAACAAGAATAAGAAGAAGAAGAAGCCTGCCAAGAAGGAGGGAGAGTCCAAGGACGAGGAGTAGACGAATCACTGAAGAGCGATTCAACTTCTTCTTATTCCTATTTGTGCCCTATACCACCGCAGCCTTCCCTTTCCGCCGGCCCCCCAAGGGGAGCGGCAACAGGAGACATCGGAAATGCCTCACAGCAGTCGAGAAGGAGCTGAGAGGATCAGCTGAAGCAGTACCTTGTGGCGGCCTGGGGATCCAGCCGTTATGAATTCAGAGCAGCAATGTGAGATCTATGTTGCCCCGTCAGGCTCTCTACAATGTCTATCACGTAATTACTTGAAAAACAAGAAAACAGTACACGAGCTGGATATATATAAAAAGAAGAAGAAGTCTTTGCACCTCATCCTTTCCAATTGTTTGTCTCTTGTAGCCGGCATTATCCGGGATTTCCGGCATCGATATGGCAGTCATCAATCGATCTCAACACTGTTTTGGGGCTCTCTTGGGAAGTTCTATTTCTGCTGCACCAACTACATGCCTAATGAGATAATGTGTTCTCGGCGTCTGTCCTGATACAAGGTTGATCTAAGCTCCTGATGTTGGATGATGTCCATACAATGGGCTACTCCAAAGACAGAGACTTCCCAGCCTTCATGTGACAATAGTCCAAGACCAGGTCATTGTACTGGAAGAGAGAATAGGCTGAATGAATTATATTCAGGTATACAATGAGACAATAAGGGTGGACAATATCTGGATATCCAGGCTGCCATGATTCTCTTATTGATATTGCCACCATTCCATGCACATTTCATAAGGGATGGTCTACTGCTTTACCTTTGTTCCCAGATGGGTCCTTGATCAGAAGAGCTACTCAGGAACTGGAATATGAAATGGAAGGTCTACTTGAAGCATTTGGAGCAGCCAGAGCAACTCGCCTCTCAGTGGAGGGGGACATACAGGATACCATTACTGTAGGATAATTGAATATCTTTCTCTTGCATGAGACAGGAATATCACCAAGCCATTACTGGCTCTATTTATCGTACCTGTAGCTATTCAGAAGGTGGTTGGTAGTGGGTCGTTGTTCGATGGGCCGCTCTCTTCTTCTTCTTCTTCTCTTCGACTCTTCTTCCAACCTCATATATCCCATATTTCTTACTTACCACCAGAAATAAAAAAGACAATATTCTTTACCCCTGCCGTGTCAAGAATTCCAGTGAATAAGACGTCTTCACTCTCTTTTCCAAAATTTTACCGCCTTTGTTGTTGTTCTTCGCGTTTCTCTCTCTTCCATCGCGTCCTTGACATTCACTGTCTCGAGGCCCTTTTTTTTTCCTCCCAGCCTCTCTCTCCTCCAAATTTCTTCCTTTTCTTCCTCCCCCTTCTTCTTCTTCTCTCTCTCTCTTCCCATCTTCTCATCCTCATTCTGATTCCTCTTCTGGTTATCACGTCGATTCGAAGATCTGATCAGCTTTCAATCATCTCCATTTCAAGAGATCCTCATCTTCATCGTTTCCTATATCATCTTCCTCGCTTTGCATACTTCTGTTGCAAAGAGCCTCTTGTATTGTGTTTCCTGCCCCCCCAGGAACTGCCCTGGCAGTATCTTTTGAAAAATCTTCTCTGAGATTCCCTGTGGCCTGGGTAGTGAATACACTACACCCCTCCTTTCTCTCCCACCTCTGTTACTTCTCCCTCTCCCTTCCTCCTTCTAACTCTCTCTTCATACCTCATCCTACACTTTTAAACCTGCTTCTGTGAGCAAGACAGACTCGTTATTCGATTCTTCAAGGTCGAGAGACGATCGAGCTTCTCTTACACGTCCTCAGGACGAGCATATCTTGTCTTTCCACCCTACCTCTTCTCTCTACCTCTTTTCTCTGTACCCGTTAACACATTGTCTCTTATCCCGTCATATCTTCGTCTTGTTAGCATATCCTTCAGAGATTTATCTCATTGCTTAGCTCTCGAAGATAGAGAGCAGGGAAGCATCTCTTACACGTCGGCAGGACGATCATATCCTCTCCTTCCCCTATCTTGTCCCTCCTCTCATCCGTTAACACATCTTCTCATACACTCCCGACCTTCATCTCATCGGCATATCTTTCTGGAATTTCAATTCCACTGCCTAGGTCTTGGAGACGGAGAGCAGAAGAAGCATCTTTTGCAAGTTTTTCGAGGCATCAATCTTGTGGTTGCCATTTTTATCATCTTTGTTGAACCCCCCCCCCCCCCCCCCCCCCATTTCTTCTTTTTACGACAACATCATCTCTTCTTTGCACCTACAACTGCAATTATCTGATCAAACTGATCTATCTCGTCGTGTCCTGAAACAGAAGAAGGCAAAGCCATCACCGTGTCGCTGGACGCTCGGTGTTCTTGTTTTCTTCATTCTTCAAGACATATCGTTCTGATTCATCATTCTGTTTCTCTACCCACCACCATACACCTTTGAATCCTCAAGTCTTGGGATCTGGAAGCAGTAAGAGACTCGCTATTTGAGAGCGTCTCCAGACTGTCTTGTCTCATCTCCTCATCTCTTATCCTTACGTTTCGCCACGAGTTATCCTTCATAGGCCACTGCTCGTTTTGAGCAAAGTTGGATTGAAAATAACCTTGGTCGCTGTACAAAGGACAAATTGCATTAGCACGGCATTGCATCTAGCGTATCAACAGGTGAGTTGCTCTCTTGGTTCTCATAATTCGACTTCTTCTGCTCTTTCTCCCTTTTCCTCCCCCGATCTCCTTTCCCCTATCCTCTGTGCACCTGCTGGATACCCAGGACCGGTGTATATGTTCAACTTGCTCTTTCTATACTTTTCATACCTTTCTGCCCTACAGCTGCCTCTGTGCCCTTCTGGCGTCTCCTATGGATAGCATCTTGGACACATTGCTGATCATAAGAAGCAGATAATTGGCTTGTCACACTGTCATCGCTTTGGCAATTGAGACAAGAGAATCAGAAAAGAAGCTCTCCTACTTGGAAAGACTTTTACATTTCATCTTGCATACTTTTGCTCCTTAGACCCATTGACGGGGACTCTTGGAAGGCACACGAAGAGATTATCAGGTAAGCACTCTCAAAACTGGTATAGAGGCAAGAAACTGAGAAAAGATGATTTAGAATCCATTAAAACCTATCAATCATTCAAATCCGACTTTGAAGTTTTCTATCATCAGGCTTACAGCTTTCTTGGTTGTAGCGGCGAACACCCCTAGCTGTGTGATTTTAGGGAACTTCATCCCTCGAAAACTCCCGCTCCGCAATCTTTCCCAGACCAACCCGCAGACTGCGCGCGGGCCGGCCACGCTTTTAAACAGCAACGCCAGGCACGCTTGCTGTGAGCCTGTGGGCCTTCTGTTTATTTAATCAGTGAGTCTGGGCAATTTATCTACTGAATCTTAATTTTGTGATGAATTGTGTGAGCTAACGTCAGGATTGCCAGGTACTGCAGTTTTCGAGCCTTGCCTCGATAATTATGCCGCCGACACTTCGATCAGCATCCCGCGCCCCGTCTAGCAACTCGCGCCAGTCGACTCCTCTCGATGCGCCCGTATTGGGTAAACGTCCTTCATCCTTCGTTGGACCCGCTAGGCCTAAAAAGCAGCGACGTACAGGGCGCAACACCCGCGTCGGTATCGATCCTCAGGACGAGAACACAGAACAAGGCTCGAAGGATCCCGCCGATTCTGAGTTGGGAAGAATTGACGAAGATACACCTTGGGTTGAGCCTCCACTGAGAGATCCGGCTCCGAGTTATGCAGATACACCTTGGTCGGCTATATGCAACGCATCTAATCCCATATTGGCAACAATGCGTCCCCTGGGTGCAATGCCCACAGCAGCAGACTTGCGTCTAGCGGGACTGAAGCCTGTAAAACCTACCAAGGCAGTTGCTCCCATGAGCAGGGAACTCCAGGCCTTGCAGAATGAAGTGTCGCAGAACGAGGTGTCGACCGAGATGTCGCAGACCGAAGAAGTTCCTCTCTCTCAGAGCGAAACGCCCCAGATGTCACCAGAAGAATTGCCCAAGGAATCACAAAACCTCAATATCCAGGCCACTCAGAATGGCGGGGATGATGCTCAGAACTCCGAAACGCCGGCAGGTGAACCTCAGCCGAATGGTTCGAAACCATGCTCTTACGAAGAGATTGATGAGCTTATGTCCCTCCCTTTGTCTGATTTGGTGACGTTGGATTTGGAACACACCAAGAGGATTCTTACAGAGGCTCTACGACTGGCCACAGACTCCTATAACCACCCGGTTGTCAAGGGATTATTCAATTTGTGGACAAAAAGCACCCAGGATCCTATGATCATGTCTATACTCCATGCTGTGTGCTCCCGCGATCCTGGCGACCGCAACGAAGATGCATTCTCTACCGTTATGCGTTCCGCCTGGCTAGAGGTGCGAGGGCAGGATGAAGTGGACATTCCTCTTGTGGCCGAAGCAACTCGTACGCTGGACGCTGCTCTTGCGGCTGATGCAGCTCGTACACTGAACGCTGCTCTTGCGGCTGCAGCTCGTCTAGACGCCGATCTTGAGGCTGATGCAACTGGTACCCTGGATGGCGTTACTCATGCAACTGACACAGCTCCTGTGGATGCCCCCCTTATGGCCGCGCCAACCGATATGGCTCGCACCCAATCGGTTACCACTGCTACGTCCTTGTCATCGGCCATCTCTCTTGATGCCGAAGCAACTACAGCTACTGCGGCGCCTGCTCCTGTCACGGCGGCGGCGGCGCGTCGTACCAAGACTCGCGGTAAAGGCAAGAAGACCAAGAGCACTGCCAAGAAACCGGATAACAAAGAAACGCTGCCGACGTTCACTCGCAAGTCGGTTTTCCCGTCAAGTGAGGATCGCAAGCGGGCAATGGAAGAAGATCCCGAATTCTCCGAGGAGGCGTTAAGAGTTAAACGCCAGCGCCTTCAACAGCCTCTGCCGGATATCGTGCCCGAAGAGAGCAGCCTGCGTTCAACTTTGGCCCTCGAACCCCCCCCTAACTTCCTTTCTTCGGATGTCGCATTCGTTGGCGAACGCCAGGCTACACCTGGACCGGCCACGGTCAATGGCAGGGAACGATCCGAGTCTCCTGAGAGCAGCGGTGCTGAAGACAACCGGCGCCTTACCCCCAGCCTTGAGTATGAACCCCCTTTTTTTTTCCAAATCATGTTATTCGTGGCTTGATTGATAAGTGAAACTAATTTTTTTGCGTAGTAGAGAGGATTCCCTCGACAACAGCGACCTCTGCCGCGAATGCAATCGCAGGGGCCAGTTACTTTGCTGCGATGGTTGCGTCAATTCTTTCCATTTCTCCTGTCTGAACCCGCCCCTCGATCCTGCGAATCCTCCCGAAGGAGATTGGTTCTGCCCAAGGTGTGAGATCGCACGACCCTTTGGCAAAATGATGGACAAAATCGGCGCCGCCAAGACCAAGGAAAAGGAGTTTTCTCTACCTGCTAGTATCCGCAATCACTATGCTGGTGTCAAAACTGGAGCCAGGGTGGGCGACAGGTTTGACCGCACCAGATACAACGAAACTTCGGTCAATCTTGTCAATGGAGTTGGTCGTGGATTGTGCAACGGTTACTATGATGACCCCAATCTGCTGAAGATCAGAGACGCAGAAAACAACATCATCTTCTGTCACCGATGCGGGCAGACAAGCGAGGGGGTCAAACCCATTCTCCAATGTGACTATTGTCACCTGAACTGGCATTTGGATTGCATGGACCCGCCGATGGCTAAACCGCCGATCCAGGATCCAAAGTTCGACAAGCGCTGGCGCTGCCCTAATCACGTTGAGCATGATCTTTGGTATTACAAGTGGAACGATGAGGGAGCCTATGACAGGCACAAAATCCGTCGCCCCAAGCGTCCTCGCATGATCGACGTTGAGATCCTCCCCGACGAGGAAGAATCCGAACGTATTGAGAACGAGATGGACGAGGGGGATGGTATTCTGTACCGGGTCTCCGAAAGAGGCATACAGACAGCTTTCATAGCGAAAGTGAAACGGTTCGTCACCCTTGGTCCCTCCCCTGGCCTTTTTTTTTGTTCTGACATTGGCTAACCATCTGAACAGTGAAAACGCCGAGTATGAGTACGCCAAACAGGCGACTGACAAATATTTCGAAGAGGCAAGAGCCAAACTCAATGATCTCCATGCCCAGGCCTTCGAGTACTACGCCTCCCAGCGGCCCGCTCCCTTGCCGGATGCGGAAACGGCAATCCTCAATTCGCGGACGGAGGCCGACCGGGAGGCGGCGTTGAGTCTCGTTGCTTTGGCCAGGGGCGAGGGGGTTGAGGACCCCAGTCGTATCAGTCACTTGATTGATACGCTGATGTCCGACGCCCCCGAGCTGCCGGATGCGCAGACGGAGATCGAGTCTCTGCGCAAGTTGCAGGGACTCATCGACCGGCGCATTCGGCAGCTGGCTGAGGGTGCGCTCGTGCCTGAGTCTGCGGGTGTGGAGGCCCCGGATGTGCAGGACGAGGCACCCTCGGTCTAGGAGGGAGGGGGCGGCTCTTGCCTCTTCGATTTATTCTTGTTTTCGCTTTCCCTTTCGTTTTTTCTTTTTTTCTTTTCTTTTTTCTTTTTTTCTTTTCTTTTTTTTTTTTTTTTTCTTTTTTTCTTTTTTTCTTTTCTTTTTTCTTTTCTTTTTTTTTTAAATTTTGTTTGAGGCTGGCGTTGGGGCATATTGTTGGGTGCACTGGCGGCGCACAATGGGCATACCTGCATCCATGAGCGGATTGTGTTCGATTTTCTTTGTTCGATTTTCTTTCTTTCTTTTCTTGCATGTCTTCCCCCGGAGGGAATGGACCAATTGGTGGGAAGGGGCCTTCCACAGGTCCACCGGAGGTCTCGCAGTGCTGTTCGTTCCCCCGTTCCGAGCCACCACAGTCTGTGGTATGGTTCGAACGCCGGATGGGACCAGCCTGCAATTCCTCCTAGTGGACACCATATCTGCGGGATTGTGTCCTCTTCCCCACCCAATTCTGGGCCAGCTCTTCCGGGGTTCGTTTTGTATCTACCTCCTAATGCTGTGACGATCTTGTTTCTGCCGAGTGGGCACTGGGAAGTAGCCTAACCGTTTGGACCTCCCATGCCTCTACTTGAGGGTGGTTGACTGGGCCAGACGGGGGCTTTCTCCCGCCGGCGTCATTGTACGAATAGAACATCTCGCTTTGATTTTTTTTTTCTGTGATTATCTAAAATCGATATGGATGATTGTGTCATCGAATGTACTCTGTAATTGAACAGGATTGCCTCGTGGATATTTAGAAGAAAGAATACAGAGTAATCTTAGACATACTACGTAAAGATCGAGTTTACTTAATATACAGCAGTAGTTAAAAAGCAAACAGTAAAGATCACGGGGTTGAATCCTCAGATGCACCGAAAAAACCACACAAATATAGGACAGAAAAAAGACCACATACACATATCCCTTGGATGCTGGATGGCAGACATCAACGACAAGCCAAAACGGACCTATGAAGAGGGGCAGAGAAAAGGGGGCAGGGGCAGGGGGGATATTCAAGACAAAAGATCGGGATCGTACTCTGCGTAAACTCGTAGAGGGACATGTTATCAGAGAAACTTCTTGGGCATGTTTGCGCGGCGACGTTTGTAGATGATGTATGAGGCAGCGAGGAGGAGTTGGATGGCGATGATGAGGCCGATGAAGAAGCCCATGCGAGGGGTTGAGGCGGTGATTACTGAGGGATGGGTTAGTAAGATACGTATGGGTACGGAGGTGCTTGGAGGTGTTTGGGACTTACCGTTGAGAAGCGTGCCTTGCAGATTCTCAGCCAGGTTCTTTTGCGATGACCGGAGGGTCTCGTGGAGCTGGTTGAAGCGGTCGCGGTAATCGTTGCCTTCCAGATTACGCTGGATGTTCTGGAGTGATTGTTCGATCTTCTGCAGCCGCGCGTCTAGGCTTGCCAGCTGCTCCTTGGTTGCCAGTTTCTGGAGAAGCTCTGCGTGGCTGTTCTCGGTCTTGGTGGCTTGGGTGCTGATGTCTTGGGCGATGTTGTTGAGACGATTGCTTAGATCGGCTAGTTGGTCGGTGTTCACCGAGCGAGTGTCCATGGGGACAGCTTGGCCGTGGTTGGCGATCGGTTGTTGGTGGGCCTGCGGCTGAGCGGGAGGTGCTCCATTTGTCCCGGATGCGCTCGACTGCACGACGAACTTGAAGACCTCGAAGGAGTCCGGGTTATCAGGAGTGGCTGCCGTCACACCGAAGTTGTTGCCAGTAGGGAGGGCGACCTGTAAGCGGTTAGAATATCCAATCGGACTACAGCAAAGGTCACTGGCTTACCTTGTTTGTTGAGAAGCACAACTTGTCATCCACGGTGACTTCAAGGACGGAGTTGGTCTGCTTCAAGCGCACGACCGAAGGGCGGCCGAGGTTTCTGTAAGCATAGTCACAATGACCGAAAGCCAAGCTGTCGACGCTTCTGTGACTCTTGTAGTCTGTTGTCCCATCATTGAGAAAGCCTCGGATGCTCCCACCCTAGAAGAAGTCAGTAAAAATTTTTTTTAGATAAGGACAGGTTTGCGTACTCTACCACCATGCGGATCAATGACGAGCGCAAAACCGTCGAACTGGCCAGCAGTGTAGATGCTAGAGGAGCCGATTTTGTCTCGTCCATCCTTCACATACCATAGCTGGAGATTACCACCACCTCTCTCCACACCAGTGGCCCGGAACTGGAATTCCACTGTCCATTCCGGATGAGATATGCTATACTTGATTAGCGACTGCAATTTGACCAAAAACTGAGGGGGAAAAGGGGGGCTTACGGGGACTGTGACCAGGCATAACCTCGAGTGTTTCCCGGGTAAGGGGGTGTGAGGATAAGCTTGTTGGAGAGCTTGACCCAGTAAGTATCCGGATTAGAAAGAGAATTGACCAGAAGGAGCATACAATTTGTGGTGTATGGCCCTCTCCTCCAATCTGCCAACCAGGGATGGAGTCTCTGTTTGGTGATATACTAGTAAACTTGTTAGGACAGGTGGTAACAACATATGCAGTGGGAGCGTTCCATACGTTTGACCATAGCCGAAGCTAGAACTCTCGATTATTGATTGCGCTGTAGCAGCAACAAAAATCAATGACAAGGAAACTAAGCTCCTCATGGTGCCTGTGGATGGGGGTTGTTGATGAAGATGATCGATGTAGAAAATAACCGTCTTCCAACTAGGAGAAGACGGGACAAACCTCGCTCCGCCAAACTCCAACTAGGTTCTACAACGGAGTACATACAGAGTAGGGCCTTTATCTTTTGAGGGCCTCAGAGATATTGACTCGAGAATTAGAATATATCCTTCTTTACTTAGTACTTTAAAGAGTTTTATCATACTCTGTTATACTGTTTCTAATGAGAAGTATGCCTGAGGATGCCTAGGAAATGAGGCATCAAAACTAACCCAAAGGGGGTGATTATTCAGTGATTACTTAAGCATCAACTTCCAAGTCTTCATGATTCTTCTTTGCCTTCACCTTTTCCTGTACCTTGCATAGTAACAGGAAGTTAAAGGAAACTGAGCAGAGTGGACAGGGGCAGTGGGCACACATTTCAAGGATGAGCCTATTCCCAAGGCTTATTTGCTCTCTTCATTGGGAAAGGTGCAAGGAGGAGCAATGTCAGCTCTATTAGTTAGTTAGTGTTCTACTCTGTAGAGTGCCACAAGACTTTTAGGCTTGCTTGAATCTTCAATTATAAGCAGAGATTAGCATACATTAACCATCAGTGCTGTTGTGCTGTCTGTATGATTCAAGATATATATCTTTAGAGCTCTACTGTTGTCCATCTGTCACGTGAAGATTACAGATTGACCTGGAGATACGGAGTAATGGCTTCACCTTCAGCACTTCAACCTCCCTAGTCTGAATTTTCTTTGATGTACACCATGCACTACAGCTTCAATGACTGACATACATCCTTCATTGGTGCAATGTGCCATTGTCGCCACAGCTTTCAAAATCCTACTCTTCCCCGCCTAGTAAGTCGCAAGCCAGTCGATGTTTGAGTAAATTGGGTCAAGACTGACAGCTTCCGATGATATGGTGCAGTAAATCAACCGATTTTGAAGTCCATCGGAATTGGCTCGCAATTACGCATTCGTTGCCGGTTAAGGAGTGGTACTATGAGGTCCGTGGGACTCCTTGGATACTCTACAATCAAGTGTACTGATAATGGAGGACTTAGAAAACATCGGAATGGACACTCGACTATCCGCCGTTCTTTGCGGCGTTCGAATGGCTTCTGTCGCAAGCAGCGCGCTACGTGGATCCTGCCATGCTAGTCGTTAAGAATCTCAATTACGATTCCTGGCAGACTGTTTACTTCCAGAGAGCCACCGTCATCCTGACGGAGCTTGTCTTAGTCTATGCACTGAGTCGGTATGCACACCAGTTCTTCAATTACTTCTTTTTTTCTTTCAGGAGAATGGCTACTGATGGAGAGTACCCTAGTTTCGTCAAATCTGTACCTCAAGCCAATAAGCAACTTGCGCATATTGCGAGCCTATCAATCCTGCTATCACCGGGCCTGCTCATCATTGACCACATCCATTTCCAATACAACGGTTTTCTGTATGGGGTCCTTGTCCTGTCGATCGTTCTGGCGCGAAAGCAGTCCACCCTCCTATACAGTGGTATCCTGTTCGCGGTGCTGCTGTGCCTGAAGCACATCTATCTCTACCTCTCCTTGGCATATTTTGTCTACTTGCTGAGAGTCTACTGTCTCGATCCGAAATCAGTCTTTCGCCCACGGTTTGGAAATATCTTGAAACTCGGCTTGAGCGTCATCGCTGTGTTTGGCCTCGCCTTTGGTCCGTTTGCCTACTGGAATCAATTGCTGCAGCTGAAGGACAGGTTGTTCCCATTCTCAAGGGGCCTATGTCATGCGTATTGGGCGCCGAATATTTGGGCAATGTACTCTTTCGCTGACCGTGTGTTGATCCCACGTAAGTATGACGTCCTCTAAGAGAAGCATGCAGCTCGGCTGACCTCTACAGTCGCTCCACACGTGGGCTTTCCGGTCAATCATGAAGCTTTAACCAGTGTCACGCGCGGACTTGTTGGAGACACTTCCTTCGCGATTCTACCCGAAGTCACAAAAGAGCAGACATTTACGCTAACGTTCTTGTTCCAACTGGTAAGCACCTTGGCCACCTGCTTGTTCACAACCTAACCGGCGTATAGCTTCCCCTGATCAAACTCTGGATTCGTCCGGATTGGAACACCTTTGTCGGCGCAATCACTCTTTGCGGATACGCCTCGTTCTTGTTCGGCTGGCACGTTCACGAGAAGGCCGTCCTCCTGATCATCGTCCCGTTCAGTCTGATCGCACTCAAGGACAGACGCTACTTCAGCGCATTCCGGCCCCTCGCGGTAGCAGGACACGTCTCGCTGTTCCCGCTGCTCTTCACCGCAGCCGAGTTCCCTCTGAAAACCGTCTACACCGTCTGGTGGCTTGTTCTGTTCCTGTTCGTCTTCGACCAAGTCGCCCCGGTTTCCGAACGGCCGCGGATCTTCGTCTTTGATCGCCTCTCGCTCTTGTATCTGACCGTGGCTATCCCGTTGATCATCTACTGCTCGCTGGTGCACCAGCTGATCTTCGGCTGGGACCGCTATGAGTTCCTACCGCTGATGTTCATGAGTAGTTATTCTGCGCTGGGAGTCGTCGGCAGCTGGGTGGGATTTATGGTGGTCTACTTTACCTCGTAACTCCGCTAGAATAAAGAAATTAAAATTAAAAATAAAAACATGAAATATCTGCTCCTCTTTACTCGATGGTAGCGATGATGTAATGAAACCAAAAGTCGAAATGTTTGTTCTGTTTGATTTGACCACGTGCGCTGGAGATAAGACCCACTTGATCCCAAGTCTGCATTATACGCTAGTACTGAAGAGGCTAGACTGGTTTGTTCTTCACAACTTTGGTCTTGTTATGATTTTTATGTCATTCTTCCCTCATTCTCTCAGGCTGATATGGTAGATACTATCTATGGAGTAGGTATTGTGTTTTGATTGTATTGGGTTGGTAGTCGGGTTACGCCATGCCTGACTTGCACGACTGCGATCACAAAGTTGTACTGTTGTACAGCATGCTGCGAATGCTACAGCCGCAGTATCAGACAGCTTCGGACGGGTTGTCATTCCCAGGAGCTAATAGCTAGGGTATCAGCTATACTGAAAATGGGTTCATTTGCCGGTTGATCATGCTTGGTTTATAAGTTAAGTTTCCAAGCTAGGTAAGTGGACTGGTGATTTTCCCATTGCGCAACCTCGATATCAATCACGGGTGCTATACTGAAACGGGATCTTAGCACTGCTCTCACAGACAGATAAGCTTCATAGGTGATATCTGTGGTAAGGTCAGTATGGCGCGCCTCGACAGAGCTGATTGTGGATTCTTTACCTCGACAACACGAGAGATCATTTGCAGAAACCGGTCTCATCAAGCAAACAGTGAGATTTGATATCAAAAATTCAAAATATGCTCCAGCGTACGGAGTACTCGGTTCGAAAACGGTGTTTTCTAATGCTGAGTTGTGGGACTTGTCTGATCCTGCCACAAGCCTGCCGGTAAAAACATTGTAAAAATCGTAGCTGTTGGTTGATTAGCTCATGGCAAAATTTCAATGTCACTGCATACTGCATGAGAGTAAGCAACTCCACGAGTGTTGTAGCAGTGCTTCCAAGCTGAATAGAAATCGAGACGATATCAGCTGTATCCAGCAGACATAGAAGTGTGACCTGATCTTTTTAGAGATGATGATATGCAGGCTTTCTGCATCGAATCCAAGAGATTGAGTAGGGAAAAGGTAACACCATCATCACACATCGAAGAACATATTTCGACAGAGAAAGATGCAGTTTAGTTGGCCAGACTGAGTCGGATATAGCTGGAGGACCTGTGGACGGCATGACTTCTTCGAGTGCAACACAGCAGAATTGCACTCTGACCAATGTAGTAAACAGCCGTAAGTAAGAATAGGAGCGAGTAGAGCATGAGCGATACTTGTTGAAGACTTGTTTATGATGATGGTTTCCAAAGGCAGTCGAGTCTGCTCATCCACCAACCGTAGACAGTTGACAGTAGAAGTTGATAGGCTGGATGATATCCCTCCATCATGTCGAGAACAGTCAATGGAATAGATTTCCGGCAAAAATCTATTCCAGCAAAGCAGAGGAGAAAATTCTGGGGCATGTTTGCTAGTAGTGTGGCAGCACTGGCAGGTTAATGAGGCCGCCGAAGTCCAATATTGGCCTCAGCCATATAGTCCCCGCACAGTCTCAGACCAGGTACCATATTGATGAAACTGTGTGATTTTAATGAATTTTCAAATTTTGAAAGTAGATGAGGAAGATTCTCCATGATGCCACGAGCAGATTAAGTGCAAGAACTATTGTGGTTGATGAGATGGTTGCTTAGCCAGAGGGCTATGAAGAATGGAGGGTAGGGAGGAGGAGCAAAATGGGGGAAGATTAGAAGGAGAAGTTGGTCTTGTCTGTATCGTTACCATACAATGGAGTGTGTTACTACCGACTGGCGACTATCTACAAGAACTATACCTGCTGTAGGTAGTAGGTACTACTAACAGTAGGTAGTAGATAGTACATAGGCAGGTACCAAGTACCTACTACCTACTGCTAGGTACTCCATAAGTACTCTGTATCTGAAATCTGAATACCATCAATACCCCCATTTACTCTCCGCCGGACTTGAATTCTTGTCCGGCCTCCTCTTAACCAATCAGCATCTTCCATACCTCAAAAGGCGGCTATCCTCCCCATTCAACTTCTTCCGTACCTTAGTTTCTTCTCTTAGTCACGACCCTACCCTAGTCCTACTGCTAAACTAACTTACTCTCTTGCCGCAAATGATCCTCTTTGAATGGGGCCCGGTTCTGCCGTCGCCTTCTTTTCCTTTACGGCGACCGCTTCTCCTTTCTCATCTTCCCATCTTCCTTCTCCTTCTCTTCCCTCTCTTTCAAATCTTCCCCCCCCCTTCGTCTTCTCAGTTCTCTTTCATTTCGACGTGTTTTCTCTCTCCCCCGCACGCCGTTTATACCTATCAATATCCACCTACCTACCCTTTTCGACGCCACTGACCCTGCCTACCCGTGTACGTTGCTATAAATTCTTCCGTGGATAAGCCTCCTACGCGATTGGAGACGCGTTCGTCACCGGGTAGGTTACAGCATTCCAATTTCTGTCATCATCTCGAATCCCAGCGACTCGCCTTGTCCGTTTCGAATTATTGGATACCCACCAAAGCTCCAAACATCACTTTCGGGCTTCATGTCGGCGGAATGCAGCGACTTATTCTCCGTTGGGAAAGTCTGCTGTGTGGCGTTGAGCACCCTTTATGATCATCTTCTTTGTCGCTCATATTCTTTTTGCGCATTTCTGGTTCCCGGACTTCACTTGCTGTTTCACTAACTGTCCATAAGTTCTCTAGGTCGTCGTGTCTCACACCCCATCACCCCCACGACCTATGGTAAATCGGCGCGTTACTCTTATCTTCGAGGATCATGGTGCGTCATAAACAATACTCGGTAGCTTGCGCCGGTTTGGGAATATTGGGAGCTCACGGTATCATCTAGGTACTGTTCAAGCGGAAACCAGTCCAGTACCTTCCACGACCGGTCATTGAAGATGACAGTTCCGAGGCATGCATACTCCGCAAATACTCGAGGGTTCTTGCAGAATCGTTGGCTTACAATGGCTGTGCAGGTCTGGGTTATCCCAGAGACCAACGAGGTCTTCACCAACTATGAACCGTACCTTCAGCGAATGGACTTTTACAAGCAAAAGCGGTTCATTTGCGAGATCACTGGCCATTCAGGCTTGACATTCTTCGAAGCGCTTAGAAGCGAAGTACGTGATCCGATCTCTGCGATTCTACAACTCAATAGCTAAAGCCAGCCTGTGTCCAGATGGAGGAGTCTCGAGAAGTCAACAGTGCGTTCCCGGATGCTTTAAAGGAGCCGATTCTACGCAGAATACAATTCACCACCGTGTCTCGTGTCGATAATCTTGGTGAGTTTTTCACCTTGGGTCTCCCAAGTCGCAAGGAATTGCAGCTGACCGTGCCTCTCCAGTGGATGAGATTTACGAGGTGAGCTTTGGCAACTTGTCGGGATCTTTACTTTTCCCATTCCCATGGCGCTGATAATTCGCAGGAGTTCAAACAGGATTTTTACCCTGGAGAACCTGTCTTGATCCTACTTGAGGACACTACTCGACTCCACGGGGTAATCAGAGACAAGGCAAGGTTCGCAGAGCAGCGCTATGCCGACGGAACCCTCAAGTCTCCGGCTTATGCGACATACCTCGTCAAAGTTTTGGATCGCCCCAATGAAGAGGCTTTGCTCGACCAGGACCATATCACTCGTGATCGGAAGACATTTACGAAGCAAATGTTGCGTGCGTTCATCAAAAACAATGTCACCAGGGAATCTTGGAACGGAGCTCCGTGGCTGGTGAAGCCATCCGTCGCGGAGGAGTACAAAATACCGACTGAGGTGCCTAAACATTTACAATATGGTGCCAGGGTCGCCGAGAAGAAGGCCATGAAGAAAGCGGATCAGGAGGGGTTCTTTGGTTTCTTCTCCTCGCAGCAACTGCCCGCGCTGAAGCCCGCAGCCAAAGGGCAGCAAAAATCTAAGCTCTCAGCACAGGATCTGGCCCGCTCAAAGGAGGCTCAGTATCTTGAATACCAACGATCCCTCAATGGAAATCCATCATTCGTCGTGCCCAACAAAGCTCCTTCCGCGCCCCCCCGCCCTCCGCAACCAAAACCTCAGGAAGAAAAGAAACCGCATCCTGTTCCTGCCGTGGTTATCAAGCCGGAATCCCCCAAGCTACCAACTCCACCTCCAATCAAGTATCCGATCGAGGACCTGGAAATCCCGCCCGACCGGGAGAGGAAGAAGCAGCGCCCGCTTCTGAAATTTCTCACAGTGGATGAAACCGACGACGCCGACGATGAAGAGCTGTTGCATGACAAGATTGAAATGGATTCAGTAGGCCTTCTCTTGGAGACCTGGAACACTCTCAACGTTTACTGTGAAGTATTTCAGCTCGACTCATTCACCTTCGATGATTTCCTCCAGGCCATGCGCTTTTCGTCAAACGAGGTGGATTGCGAACTTTTTGTGGAGATTCATTGCGCCGTCCTAAAGAAACTCGTCAATGCGGAGAAAGACGACAATGGTGCCGTACAAATCGCATTGCCAGATCTTCCTGCCCAAGACCCGGAAGAATCCGAAGCCGAAGAGGAGGGAGGATCAGGGGAAGAGAAAGAAGAGCCGTCTCCTCAGCCTGAACCAGCCGTGACGAGGATGACGACACGCAGTAGCCTGGCCAAGGCGGAAGCCGAGAATCTGAAGGCGCAGGCAAACCGTATCCGTTCAAACTCGGAAGAGGTCAAGGTTCACCGTGCTGCGGAAATGTTCGGTGGCTACGGATGGATTGAACGTTTGCGGAAGCGAGATTTTCGCCATGGCGGATGGGAAATGGTGATGGTAGGCCTCCTGCACCAACTCTCCGCCCGACCACGGATGGAAAAGGCCTGCAAGGAAATCCTGCAACACCTCGCACCACTTGATGCGGAGCCAACCCAAGAAACAGTACAAGCTCAGTACGCCACTCTCAATATCAACCTGCGTGTCCAGGCTCTTCAGATCATCTGCATGCTCAGTTTGGAAACGAAAGCTATTCGAAACTACCTGGAGGAGTGCAGCAACCAGATGACCGAGTTCCGAAAAGAGAAGATTGAATATCAGCGGGCTCGGAAAGTAGTGTAAGTGTCCGACCTTTTGATATAGGGGATTTTTATTTATGTCCCGGCATTACAGGCTCGAGGAACTTCGTCGGCTACACCAAGAGCGAAAGGCGCTCCAGCCGGAGCAAGGGAAGTCACTATCTCCGGTGCCAGAATTGGAAGCGCTGGAAGATTCGAAGATGACAGGCGCGGATGGCGAGTCGCAAATCATGGATACAGAGGACGATGACGCGCCACAGGGGCGGGCACTACGGGGGGGCTTGGACAGAGTCCTTGAACGAAAGCGAAAGCAGGAGGAAGAGCGGGAGAGGAAGGAGCAGCTGGCCAAGCAACCCAAGGGATCGAAGCAGTACCAGAGGCTTCTAAAGAAGATTGACGATCAGAAAGCCGCCATTGAAAAGTTTGAGAAGAAAATCGAGGTGGTGGACAATGATCTGCGGGAAGCCGATTGCCCTCGGACCAGATGCCTCGGGAAGGATCGTTTTTTCAACCGATACTGGTGGTTCGAACGGAATGCGATGCCATACGGCGGGATGCCCAACAGCTCAACGGCAGAAGCTCATTACGCCAATGGTCGCCTTTGGGTTCAGGGCCCGGACGAGATGGAGCGGCTGGGGTTCATCGACTTGCCCGATGATCAGAGGAAGCAGTACCAAAAAGAGTTTCAGACCACCCCTGCAGAGCGCAAGAAGAACGAGGAAGGGCCCACGCGAGTCTCCGACGCCCACGGCTGGGGCTATTACGACGATCCCAGCGCGATTGACAAACTGATCGACTGGCTGGACTCACGCGGGAACCGCGAGTCAAGGCTACGCAAGGAGCTCCAGCTACAGCGCGACAACATTGTCAAATATATGGGCTGCCGGAAAGAGTACCTGGAGCAGACGGCGGAGCAAACCGACTCGGCGGAAGTGCCCGCGAAGCGCATGACGACGCGGCACAAGAAATATGTGGATGACCACAGGCATCGCTGCTTGAAATGGCGGAACACGACAGCCCTGTCAGAAAATGGGCATCTGCATGTGGACGCTGCACGACCATCGAAGCGGGCCAAGAGAGTCACTGACGAACCCAAAGAGATCAAGGCCACCAACCGGCAGGGTAAACCGCTAACCCGGCAAGGCACGCGGTACAATTTCTGAGTTGACTTTTTGGATCGATTTGCGGGCGTTTACAAGGGCATTGCCACGGATGTTTGGAGTAGCCTTCCAAGTTCGCATCACCCTTCTTTTTCTCTCTGTTTCACATACTTTAAGCGATGGATGAGACCATGAAGATTTTTTTGGCTTGATTTAGATATGATGACTGGAAAAGCAACTGCATCTAGAGGAAGGGGTAGGCATTCTTGTATGAGGCGTGGTGTTTTTTCTGTGAATACAGGGACATTTCCAAGTCCAAGTCCACATTGGTAGAATCAACTACTATCCTATAACATATAACTATCATCCTCTCATCCTCTTCCTCTTTCTCTTCCTCTCTCTCTTCTCTCAAATAATCCAGTCCAGTTGGCCGAAAGAAATATCCGCCGCCACTCGGATACCGTCACGTAATGAGACGGTAATACGACATCCGCTGGCGGGAATCGGCTGGTATCGGCATGTCAGAGGGTTTTTTTGCTGGTCTCGTGTGCTCCACGTCAGTTTTGTGATTATACGGAGTAGAGGGGAAAACCTGGGGATGTAATCACTAATCATCATGATTTGAAAGCACTAGACTTGAACATATATCCAGAAATTCATGACCTTTTAAGATCTCGGACTCTCTGGTTCACCCTTCTCATCCATGGCCGCGATTATCCGGTAACCCGTGGCCAATTCATTTTTCTCCTCAATAGCTTCACAATCCCCCACACTTTTTTTTTTGACACTGTGCCGCGGCCTTTGGGCCTGGGAAATTGAAAATAATCTCTGGCATTTTTTTCTTCATGTCGACAGTCTTTCCGGACCATGTGCGTCCTGATCAGTCCTCCATCGCATCGCAACCTGCACAGCATCATCATCATCACCTAAGGACCGAAGCTATCGGTGCTCCGATGGAGCAAGCCGCACAGTCGAGACCGAATCGAGGGCCTGGCGCGGGGGAATTACACTCCACGGCTCGTGCGAATCATCCCCTCGACGCTGGTCCGTCACCGCAGAAGCAGAGTGGCCGTGGAGGAGCGAAGGAGGTGAATAAACGGAGTTTGGATTATGTGTTGAGAAGTGGGCTTGCGGGGGGTCTGGCGGGTTGTGCGGTAGGCTTGATTTCCTTGGTTTTCCCGCGAGGTAAAGGGTTTAAAAAGGGTTGCTGACATCTCTGGATGCAGGCCAAAACTGTTGTCGCGCCGCTTGACCGCGTGAAGATTCTCTTTCAAGCGTCGAATCCGCAGTTCGCCAAGTATGCCGGTAGCTGGTTTGGTCTTGTCTCGGCGGTTCGGGATATCCATCGAGACGAGGGCGCTCGAGGTCTTTTCAAGGGCCATTCGGCCACGCTGCTGCGTATTTTCCCCTATGCCGCCATCAAATTCCTCATGTACGAGCAGATTCGCGCCGTGATCATTCCGTCGCAGGATAAAGAGACACCGTTTCGCAGACTCATCTCGGGGAGTCTGGCGGGGATCACGTCGGTGTTCTTCACGTACCCGTTGGATTTGATTCGAGTGCGACTGGCGTTCGAGACGAAGAAGTCCGCGCGCTCGTCTCTCGCAGATACCTTCCGACAGATCTATCACGAACGGGTTTCGCCGCCGGCCGCCGCCCAGGCGACATCAGAGGGTGTATCCTCGGCGGTGAGCAAGGCTGCCCCCCGGCACGGGCTGGCCAACTTCTACCGCGGTTTCACCCCGACTCTCCTGGGCATGCTGCCCTACGCGGGCGTATCGTTCCTGACCCACGACACCGTCGGCGACTGGCTGCGCTCCCCCCACCTCTCTCACTACACCACCATCCTGGGATCGGACGTGTCCTTGCACGGCTCCCAGAAGGGGTCCCGACGGCCGCAGCTCACCGCAGCGGCGGAGCTATTCTCCGGCGCGGTGGCGGGGCTGGTCTCGCAGACCTGCTCGTACCCGCTGGAGGTCATCCGACGCCGGATGCAGGTCGGAGGCGCGGTCGGAGACGGACACCGCATGAGCATCGCCGAGACGGCCGGCAAGATCTGGCTGGAAAAGGGATTCCGTGGGTTCTGGGTTGGATTGACGATCGGTTATATCAAGGTGTTGCCGTTGGCGGCCACGAGCTTTTTTGTATACGAACGACTTAAATGGGTATTGGGTATTTGATCCTCCCTTTTCCTCACCACACAGTACACACTTTTCCCTCTGGCCTATCTATATCTGCTTCATTTCATTTTCATATTACCCTCCCGCGGCTAGATTGTGAGATCTTGGCGTCTTGATGTCGTGTGGTTATCTTTTTTTTTTTTTAGCATGAGCGATACCTCTGTCATTTCAGTTGAAGAGCATGGGCTTAGACATGCATATACAATGTGAATAGATGAATTCCTTCCATTCAATATGACCTACAGGGTATGTTTGTACAGAGTAGATAGGTATGTTTGTACTCCGTAGAAGAAGAAGTAATGTGATATGATTGGCTTAGCGCACGGACCAAATAGCGGAACAAAAAAAGTTGAACTCCATACTTCGAACTTCCACCAAAACACCCAGTCATCAAGAACCATCATATAAACCTCACAATCATCTTTCAAAATGACGACCCGCAAAAGGAACGATTTCTTGGACGTTGCCTCCGACGACGAAGGCAGTGATCGCGGGTACGACTCCGAGGCCGCGGAGGAGAGCAAAGGGCGATTCACGAAGCGGAGGAAGACATATACCCGGGCGGATGATCTCAGTGAAGAGTCGGATATTGGGAGCTCGGGGGAGGAAGAGTACGGTTCTAGTTCTAAGGGCAGGGTCAAATCCAAGGGCAAGATAGCGAGACGCGGCAATGACGATAACGACGACGACGACGACGAGGGCGAGGACAAAGACAAAGACGCAACAGAATCATCACAACCCACCAAACCCAAACCCCTCGACCGAATCAAACCCAAAAAGAACAAAACAGGAGTAATCTACCTCTCCTCCGTCCCACCGTACCTCAAACCCTTCGCCTTGAAATCAATGCTAGAGACACGCGGCTTCACACCGATAACCCGCGTATTCCTGACTCCGGAGGTACGCACCAGCACGACGGCCAAACGCCGATCGAACAAGCGCAAAACCTACAGCGACGGATGGGTGGAGTTTGCGTCGAAGCGGACGGCGAAGATCTGCGCGGAGACGCTGAATGCGTCGATTGTCGGCGGGCGCAAGGGGAGCTGGTACCACGACGATGTCTGGAATATGAAGTACCTGCGGGGCTTCAAGTGGGCGGATCTGATGGAGCAGGTGCAGCGGGAGAGGTCAGAGAGGGAGGCGTCGCGGCGGATTGAGGATATGAGGGCCCGGAAGGAGGATAGGGTCTTCTTGGAGGGGGTGGAGAAGGGGAAGGTGGTGCAGGGGATTCAGAGGAAGAATGAGGAGAAGAGGAAGAGGAAGGTTGAGGCTGGGGGTGAAACTCAGGCTGAGGATGTGTCGGAGCTCAAGGTTCGCAGATTGTTCAAGCAGAATGAGGTCCGGTTGGGTCGGGATAAGATCAAGGATGACTCTACTCTGGAGGATGATACGAAGCGGGTGTTGAGTAAAATTTTCTAATACAGCGTGCATACTCAGACATATCCGCTTACTGATTCAATTGACGAATTTAAATGTGGAACGATTCCTATATTGTATAACTTTTGAGTGCCCGGGTATTGATCGACCTGAAGTAAAAAGCAGATGAACCCGATTAACGCCAGAATCCTTGAATGCAAGTAAATAAACATATCCGAACACAAATCATTCGTCATCGTCCATGTTCAGATCGTCAAAGTCGTCAAGCAACTCGTCCATGTTGATCTTCGGCACTCCATCATCACTCTCGTCATCTCCATCCACCTCCATCCCGCCGCTTTCGACACCCTGCATACGTTCGCTTTGGCGGGTATTCTTCGCCTTGTACAGAGCCAAGGTGCCCCGCAGCTCCTGATCCTCTTCGACATCCCGGAGGAACATCTCAAAGTCGGCCTCCATGCGCTCGCGTTCCTGCTCTTGCTTGCGGCTGAGCGATGCACCCTGCTGCTGCTGGGCTTCCTCCTCGTATTCACGAGCCATGCGCTTCAGTTTCCAGCTACGGGTCTTCTTGTTCTTCTTACGAGCATAGTGCTTCTTAACCAGCACAACGTCGGGGATCGTGGAGCTGTACTGGCTACTGGACTCGAGGGTTTCAAAGTTCGAGTCGTTGAAGTTTGCGCCGGTGAGATGGTAGCCGAGCACAGAGTCGCCCACGTGGAGAATTCCGCCCAAGTGTGTCCGGGTAAAGTAGGTCTGATCGTTCGAGCCCAGGTCGGAGGCGCGCGCAACAGTCGCCTCTGCGAGATGAAATCGTCCGTTGGAACGGCCAGCCGGTTCGATGTCCATGATGATGAACTCCACGAGTTCCGTGACATCCGCCAGGTTCTTGAATGGTGCCCTCCAGTATATCCCAGTGGGCACTTCGGCTGTTTGAAGAGTGTTGGGATCAATCAGACTGATGGCGGTGCCAACACGGTGGCAAAGGGTTAACGGAGAAATATTTCCCAGTGAACGAGCCAACTTGATGGGAAGGGCGACCAGATCATCCTTGCAGATGGGGACCAACTCGATGGAGAAGGTGAACTTGTACGACTTGGTTGAAGTGTGGATATCCATCGAAATTAACTCCTGGGATTTCTTCACTTTGATCGGGGCAACCGACGACAGGAAATCGACCATCTTCTCGGCATGGTTCCTTTGCGCGAAGAAAAAGTCCAATCCATCTTTGGCTTCCTTGATGTTGACCGTATCTTGGTGGGCGTTATGCTTAAGGATGAGTTGTTCAAGGTAGAGGAACGTGCGCTTGTGAGGTACCTTCTGCCGGACTTGCACGGATCTAGATATGGGGGTTAGCAAAACCAAAAAACCCAATGGGCCAGGCCATGTCTTACGCTCGCCATGTGTTATGTGTGTAAGATTTCGCGCAGTCAGGGCACTGCTGGGAGTGGACGACATATTCGACTTCAAAGCTCTGCTGGACGATAGTTCCTTGGAAGGCTTCCTGTTGGATTGTGATTTTCACCTTGATACGTCGTGAATGGGGCTCTGTCCAGATAAAGCTTGCGTCGATGATTCGGACTTTGGCCAAGCCCCTCAGCTTGCGCAAACACAGCGCCAGCAGCTCTTTCGACTCAAGTGTGGCACTAATCCATGCAGTCGGTGGCTGCAGCCATCTCTCACAATCTCTGCAGCAATGAATAACACCTTCGCGGGGAATTCCCTGACTGATATCCACGGTCAATCTAACACAATCCTGGCAAAGTGCGCCTGCTGATGTCGTTCCATCGATAGGGGCACCACAGTTGCAACAGAGGATCCTAAGCACCACCAGCATCAGCCAAAGTTCACTTCATGGGATGAAAAGGAAGGATTTTGATAGAGTATCAATGAGGGGTTGACATACGTTGCAGTGATTTGCTCCTGAGGAGGTGCAAAGGGAACAGGGGCATCCAAATCCATCGACATCTTCGCAACCCTTGATGAAAACACAATATGAACAAAGCTATACAGAAATATGGATAAGAGTCCTTGACTCTTGATGCGATGTTAAAGAATACTTTCTGCCCCGCGAAAGAAACCTTTTTTTGCTCTTTTCATCTGCTTATCAAATCCTTGCTTAGTCAGCTAATGTTTGCACTGTTTGCTCTTATGGAAAAAGAATCAATGTTCATCGCCATCAATCAGTTAACAATCACCGATTCCTTGCTGAATTAAACGTTCAAGCAATATGCTTCAATTCAATCGCATGTTGCTGAAAGGGCCATGGGCCCGATATGGATCTCGCTGCTTTTCTTCTATCTCCAGTGTTTCGACTTCTAGCCGTTCATCCCTCTCCCGTTCGATCTACAATGCCAATAGCCGGGCATTCTCTGTCGTGTCATACCATCGGTCTGAGAATGTGACCTCCAGCAATCAGTCGTTGGCACCTGGAACAGAAGTCGGAAAGGCAGAATCACTACAGACCGAATCTCCGGCACATATCCCATGGTACTTGCAAGAGGAGACACCCATCACTGATTCGCAACAAGTATCCTCTCGAGACCAGATTCCAGAGCTTCCCGAGGAACCTCCTGCAATGCTTCCTGTACTTCTCGATTACATCTTCAAAGATCTTGGCTTGGATGGGTTGAAGTTGATCGACCTTCGAGGTCTGGAAACACCTGCCGCGCTCGGAGCGAATGTCATCATGATCATTGGTACCGCTCGCAGTGTGAAGCATCTGAATGTTTCCGCTGATCGCCTTTGTCGCTGGCTGAGAAGTACCTGGAAGCTCACGCCTTATGCGGATGGATTGCTGGGTCGGAATGAACTCAAAATCAAACTTCGCCGTAAGGCTCGTCGGGCCAGGATTGCCAGTCGCGCCGGGGCCATGGTTGATGAAAAGGATGACGGAATCACCACTGGTTGGATCTGTGTCAACGCAGGTCTTGTCGAAAAGCCCCCTGCTCAGGAGCAGACGTCTCGAAGCTTTGAAGGCTTCGGCAATCTTGTGGGAGGCACACGAGTTGTCGTACAGATGTTCACTGAGGAAAAGAGGGCCGAAGTCGATCTCGAGAGCCTCTGGCTTGCTACTCTGGAAAGAGCCGAGCGGAAAAGACAAACCCCCATCAAATCAAACGCGCCTCCTGAAGAGGTTCGTGCTTCCACATCAGTCCAAACGTCATTCTCTGACCATGTGTTTGGACACAACTGCAGGTCCTCAGCGAGCCTTCCATTGGAGCAGAGAAGGTGTCTGCACAGTAAACGTCGACTTGATGTAAAACCCAAAAACGATTTTGATAACGTGCGATTAGACATGGCGCCAGACTCGACGTTCACCCAGACTCATGATTTTGCCAACACCGATTCTTCCAACACCGGATCGCCTACCGATTCATTACTGCAGCATCTCTCGGGACTACCTAACGACCGGATTCTTATTGAATTGGGAGCCGGCCCGGATGACAAGGACTCGACCCTTTTCTTGCGCCTTTTCAACGATGCTCTTTCGAAGTTGTCTGCAGAAGAAGCCGCTGTAGCTCAGATCAAGTTGTTGTGCACGGCCATTTCCCGACAGCACCAAGGTTACAGCAAAGAAAGACTCTGGCATGCTTTCATGAACTGCAGCTATAACGCGTACCCTATATCCGATGAACTGAGCGTTGAGGTTGTTGCGGCCATGTTGACAGAGCGACCGGTCAACAACCAGGGTGGCGAAGCAGCTGGGTTGTTGCTTGAATCTGATAGAGAACTAGCCCTCCGCGTTCTGGATCATCTCACACTTCGCGGAACAGATGTCCTCAATATGAAAATTTTCCACCTACTATATAAAGCAGCGAGTCATGCCACGCAATTACCTACGGGAGAAACCAGTGAAAAAGTACCAGGCGGCGCCAAAGATCAATCTGCATCACGAGTTTCGAAATTGATTGAAACCCTCAACATCCCATTTGACCCCGAGGAGGTGCGCAAGCTCATGCTGTCGCTGTTTCGCAACGAAGACTACGATGCATTCTGGAAGTTGTGGCAGAAGCTCCCCCTGAATGGAATCCCGCGCACTGGTGCAGACTATGAAATGCTTTTTCGACTGCATGCCGAGTTGGGAGACGAGCGTCGCACCAGGGACTGTGTGTCCACCTGGGTGCCAATGATGAGGAGAGAAGATCCCCCAATCCCTCTCCGAGGGCCAGTATTACAGGACATCATGTACTGTCTTGTGATTGCAGAGCCAGACATAGACCAGATGGCATCAGAGGGGTCGACGAGCAATCTGGCTCTGATATGGAACGATTGTAAAAGCAGTATGCTGTCACCATGAATGTATTATAGTATATACCATTGTACAATAGCACGATTATACGAATCAAATCATCGAAATCCAATGATATTTCTATCCATATCTACTGGTAATCTGGGCAGATGTCCCGATGACCGCCGATGAGCCTCGGCTGCCAAGAGATCACGGCATCATTCTCCAGAACTTCCCCAGACGGCTTTCTCCTCCATTAATCTGGAGATTTAGCATCTGGTCGAGATTCGAGAATGACTGACGTCCGTCTTCACGATGGAGTATTTACCCAGTCTTCAGCAGGAGTTTGACGAGCTCAAGCCGTCTCTCTTTGGTAGGTTGACCCAGAGGAAAAGTACTGGACCGAATGACTGATTCAACCGGATAGAATTACTCGCAGAGCAGCAACTCTCTGATCTCCTTCCTCCATCACTTCGATACCTCCTCGCAGTCGCTACACATCGCCATCCCCGATATCTGCTCCGGATACTCAACTCATACGATGAGGTGTATGCGCTCCTGTCCCTCGTCGTAGAACGATACTACCTCCGCACCTTTGGCGGCTCATTCACCGAGAACTTCTACTCGCTCAAACGGGAACGAGTGTTACGGACGAAGAATGGCGAGGTTCCTCGGGCGCAACTCGGCGCCCCGGGCCCCGTGCGCGAGTCGCTCAAGCTGCGCTCGTCGGACGTGTGGAAGAACCTCGTTGTCATGGTCGGCATCCCCTATCTGAAGCGCAAGCTGGACGAGGGCTACGACATCCACGCGGCGCCGCAGGCGTCGTTGATCATGAGCGGCGGGCCGCGATATAACCCCAGCGACGACCTCCCTCCCAACCCGACGATCCGCCAGCGGCTGATGCACTACTACAAATGGTTCCTGCGCAACGTATACCCCTCCGTCAACGCGGCGTACTACTTCTCCATCCTGGCCTTCAACCTGGCCTACCTCTTCGATAACACGAAATACTCCTCCCCTTTCCTCTGGCTCATCGGCACGCGGATCCGCCGTCTAGGCGCCGCCGACCACCGCGCCATCGCCGCGGTGCTGGAAGCCAAGCCCGGGGCAGGTGCAGCCGCGGCGGCGGCAGCTCGCTCCCGTCCCGGTTCGGGGCTTCTGGGCCTCCTGAGCCCGCAGAACCTCTACCCGCAGCTCCTCACCTCGCTGCGGTATTTCCTCCCGGCGTCGATCTTCGCGCTGAAATTCCTCGAATGGTGGCACGCGAGCGACTTCTCGCGCCAGCTCGCCCGTAAAGCAACCGAGGTGCTGGATCTCCCCGCCCCCATCGTCAACGGGATGGTCCCGCCGTCGGAGCGGACGCGGACCAAGAAGGCCGAATCGCCCTCGAAGGACAAGGACCTCAAGTCCGCGCTCAAGAGCCCCCGTCGTCGCAGCCAGTCGCCCATCTCGGCTACCTCGTTCCTCCCCATCTTCACTGTCCCGCTTCCCCCCGTCGACTCGGACAGCGCCTCCGCCTGCCCTATCTGCCTCAATCCGTTGGCGAATCCGACGGCGTGCCAGACGGGCTATGTGTTCTGCTACGTCTGCATCTTCCACTGGCTGAACGGGGAGCACCAGCGACAGCTGGATTTCATGAATGGGGAGAGCGCGGGCGCAGCGTGGGAGGATGAGAATGGCGACGAAGAGGGCGAGAAGGGTAATGAGGGCTCTGAGGAGAAGAAGGTCAGTCGACAGGGCAAGTGGGAGAGTGGAATGGGGAGATGTCCTGTCACGGGGAGGAGAGTTCTGGGGGGGACTGAAGGGTTGAGACGGGTTCTAATTTAACTGTCATTATTCAATAGACAGATGTATTACATTTAGAGGTACTTCTATACCAAGCTGCAATGGACGGGCTGTATCCGACGAGTGCCACGGATTATAGATATTGATACTCCATTCCCTAACTACCTGGTAATAATAACAAAAGCAAAGGGGGTATATATGCAAATCAAACAACATAAGGCCTCGCACCCTCCCCAAAGATCAAATGCGGCCTCTCCGCCGCAATCTTCAGGATAGTCTGCGCAAAGACCGAGTTGGCCCAAGCAAACCAAGACCGGGTATACTCCTTGACATTGTTGACGTTGATGGACTCATGCACGAGGCCCAGCAGACTCGAGTTCCGCACGAGGTTGATCGATTCGGCGATCTCGGAGTCGGAATCGCTCGTCATCGCTTGCACTAGGAGGGACATTGGCCAGGAGTTTTGCGGTCCGACTGTATTCATGATTTAGCTGGGTACTATATGTGACGAGGTGAGCTTACTGTGAGGCCCGCCGATGCCGCGGAAATCAGAACCGGTCAGATAATACGGGTTGCCGCTCTTCTCGAGGATCATCCTGCGCGTGTTCTGATACACGGGATCCTTCAGGTCGACGTAGCCCAGCAGAGGCAGCGAGAGCAGGGAAGGGATATTGGCGTCGTCCATGAGGATGCGCGATCCGTAGCCGTCCACTTCGAAGGCGAACACATCGCCATACTTTGCGTGGTAAACCACGCCGTGCTCCCGGACAGCCTGGTCGAGCTTCTCTCCTCGTTGATGGAGGCGCTTGATCAGGTCCGGACTCCCGCCCGCCGCTTTGATCACGTCCGCGATCTTCTTCAGCTGGACGGACATCATGGCGTTAGGCGGGATGAGGAACCCCAAGATTGTCGCGTCGTCGCTAGGACGGAATGCACTGCGAATGAGACCCGTGCCGTCGTTCAGCGGGTTTCCCACACCAGCCAAGTTCAAGGTCTCGGTGCCGGCGTTGGTAGTCCGCTGGAATGTGTACTGGTTGGTGACGAACTGGCCCTGCGCGTTGAAGGTCGGCTGCGACTGCGCATCCAGGACTCTGAGAAGGGTGTCCAATGCCATGTACCAGCGATCAGTGAGGAACTCGGTTGAACCCGTGTGTTCGTAGAACTGGGTCCCCAGAGCCAGAAAATGCGCCAATGAGTCGAGCTCGTACTTGCATTCGAACACGACTGACGGCTCGTAGGCCGGGTGCACCTTGTCGTTTTGCCCGTTGGCTGTTGGCTGGAGTCCACTGGGTGGAGGGGGCTGGAAGGCATTGCAGTATGGCGACTGGACGACGAACTCCGCCTGTGTGTTGATGGCCCCGAGGATGAGGTTGTAGAGAGCCCTGTCCTTTGTCGCAAGAGCCTGGTAACCGGACAGTTGGTTTGTCGAGTCACGGAGCCATTCGGCGTTGATATCGCCAGTCACGATGAAGCTTTGCGGTCCCTGCCACTGAGCGCCATCTTTCTTCGCTTTCCTGGACGTGGTTGACCCATCAGTGTGCCACCTGACGGTTGTATCCAAGGTATTCGGGAACGCGTTTCGAAACAGTTGAGCTAGGTCTTTGTCGACCATACGGGAAGTGACGTCGTCAATGACCTTTTCCACCGCTGAGGATGAGAACGTCCGACATTCCACTGCTGGTCGTTGGAAGGGGAGGTTCAATGGGCCACCACTGTATGGGGCACTTATTGCAGTGAGGGCATCAGCATCAGTTTTCATTGTTCATAGTGACTCTACAGACAAGGACCAGGCCACATACTGTGGAATACTCGAGTACGAGGTATAGTCAGGACAGGCCCGTCGAAGAATCGCGGGTTCATCTCGAAGCCCTGCAGTACCGCTGATCCGAAAGCCAACCGTCAGGGCGACAAAGAGGGTCGACGAAAGGGTCATGACTGGATGAATATTGCCTTCTATCACGATATGCGAACATTAATTGAGTTGAATAGGATAAAAATAAGTTACCGAGAGATTCGATGATGAGTTCTGGTGCTGTTGTCGATGCGGGGAGCCCAAATTGTCGAA
The DNA here is from genome assembly GCA_004769165.1 of Aspergillus cejpii. Classification (NCBI taxonomy): domain Eukaryota; kingdom Fungi; phylum Ascomycota; class Eurotiomycetes; order Eurotiales; family Aspergillaceae; genus Aspergillus; species Aspergillus cejpii. The sequence goes on along the minus strand of SMSW01000001.1, from coordinate 4,642,379 downwards.
AACGGACATGAACATCGAAGCCAGTCAAATACTCAATACTATATGGACCTCTAGATTCCATCGGAGCTCATCCGAGGTCACACGGCAGCATTGCAGAGTACAGTCGCAATGACTTGGAGATTTATTGCGGAGATCTGCAATAACAGATACTTCATGGACTGAGGCGATACCTTCAACTTCCCAGAATCCGTGTTATATTGGAATATAGTACAGTTAGAAGCTAACACGCATGCCTCTCCGATTGCCTATGTAACTGCTCACTTCTTCGAGAAAAAGGACATGATGCTGCCTTGACCAGTCTTCCCTCCAACCTTACCCTTTGTACTCACAGCTGGCTTCTTCTTGGGCGGTGGCGCAGGCTCGTCCTCTGAGAATGACTCCCACGATGGCTCTTCAACGGTCACTGTACAAAGAAACAGGGGGGTTAGCTGGGTTGGGAGGGTCATCTGACAATAGTGAACAGGGATTCTCACCAAGATAGCCTTCATCATCCTTGATGGTCTTCTTCTTCATCACTTGGCGTCTACCTCGGCGGCGCCCTCCTGATACTGTTACTTCCGGCTTGGGTTCTTGTTGCTTGGGAGGTGGCTGATCGATGGTCTTTTCTTCCTCCACAGGAGGTTCTGTGACGTCTGGCATTTCCTCATCCTCATCTTTAAAGAAGTCAGTCCACGTCCTTATGATATGTCAATCCAATAACAAGTCAGTTGGCATACCGTCGTCGTCCTCCATCATCTTTCTAAGTCTCTCTTCTCGCTCTTTCCTCGACTCGCGAGTGTTGGCTGCTGTGGATTTCCCAGAATCGGGGAACAGGTCTTCAGGTTCATCTTCATCCGAGGCATCGCCCAAAACCACTGTAACTCATTAGTTGAAGTGAACAACTCTATCATTTCCCTCATCTTACCATCTTCCGCACCACTAGGTTCGGCCTGCGACTTGAGTCAGAGCCTGCAATTTAGCCAATAGATTGAAACGGGGTGCACTGACCGATCCCGCACCAGAGACAGCAGGGGTTCTAGATTCTTCTTTCTTTTGCTTTGGCTTCGCCTTTGCGAAAGAGCTGAAAAGATTGCTTTTCTCCCGTTTCATCGGTGCCGTCTTCACACCGGTTTTGGCAGACGGTCTCTCTTCAGGTTTCGTTTGCGGTTTAGGCTCTGTATCTTCGGCCTTCTTGCTCTCTGCCTTCACTTTTTGCATCGCGGAATCTTCTGAAGGACGTTTCAAGGGAACAGTAGTCTTAGGAGCAGGGACGGGCGCTAGCGCAGGTGGTCGCATGCCGGTTCTCCGCTGCGACATATGAAGTTAGTTGAAGGACTTATCCTAAACCAATGAACAGAAAAGGTTGAAGACGTACCTTGACATTTTTATTTTGAATCATCCCCCACTGCTCCCCGTACACCAAAGGATCTTCATGAGCATGGGCTGTCAGCATCTCCCGATTGACATCAGTCAGTCCATTCAGATCTTGCAGAACCGTAGGCTGTAAGCTATATATATATTGACGATATCGACTCAAAGGCCTCCTTCGCGTCTACACCCAGAATTAGCGACAATGAATCCTCGCTTGGCCTGACAATACCGAAAGCTAGCATTTACCTTCCAGATCCTCCTCGCGGGCTAGGATAATCGACACTGTCGGGACATCATCGCCAACTCCATCCCGATTCGGCATCGAGCTGGGTATGTAGGGGCTGCTCTGCATGATATCGTCTCCATCATCATTATCATTCCCCGCGTGAGCTCCATTCGTATTCTGAGTCTCCTGCAGTTTCTGAGTCCCCGTAATGACGTAGGTCGCATTGACGCTCTGCGGCTTCTTCTTGTTCTCGGTACGGTGGAAGTCATATAGTATCCTGACGGTATTAGCGAGCTTGCAGAATGTGACAGCATTTCGGACAGACGTACTGTTTGGCCAAGGTGCAATGGACCTTCAGAGCTCGACCTAACGAGCGATAGGTGACCTGCATCAATTGAGTTTCTCAGCGCGAATATCGAGTCGAAAAAGTTCACGTACAGTATGATGCTCGTTGAGGACATTCTCTGCGAGGTACTTCCGATAATCAGCGACCGCCATTTTGTTTGAAACCTTTGGCACTTCAGCAATTTTTATCGCTCGATAGATTGAAGCTACTAAATCCCAACGCGTGCCAAACCACTTTACGCGTATCAGTCAGCGGGTCTTGGCACTACGCCTACTGATGTGTGCCTAAGTTGTTAACTCGTGCTCATCATTCAGATCACAAACAAACCCCCATTCTCCGGCTACTATTGAAGGCCCTTCCTTTTCAATGGAGCCTACATTCGATCTTCCCGACTCCACCGACTGGCTAGAAACGCCGTTATTGCTCCTCGCGCCGCTCGAATCCTCGCTCCGGTGTCAAGTCTGCAAGGACTTTTTCGACAACCCCGTCATCACCTCATGCAGCCATACATTCTGCTCGTTATGTATTCGCCGATGCTTAAGTACTGAAGGCAGATGTCCCGCCTGCCGAAGTTCGGATCAGGAGCTAAAATTACGGCGGAATTGGGCCGTTCAGGAGTTGGTGGAGGCCTTCCAGAATGCTCGTCCGAGTGTGTTGGAGCTTGCGAGGAAGGCTGCGAAGTCGGATTCGGACGCGGGGGATACGGCGGAAGAACCGGCAATGAAGAAGCGTAAGGTTGACCAGGACGATGGGCTGGACGCGAGTGTTGCGGAGGGTGTGCGGACGCGGGCGCAGAGCAGACGCGGAAACAGTCAAACAGAGTCGGTTGTGGTGGATATGATTGAAGATGATCAAGATGAGGAATATATCCCGGGTATGTTCTTACAATTTGCGGTCATCGGGCATAGAAAGCACTTCGTCTAATATGTCTTTTTAGAGGACGGATTGGTCGCATGCCCCATCTGCAGCCGGAGAATGAAGAATGAAGCGGTTTTTCAACACCTTGATACTTGCAAAGGAGATCGAGCTCCCTCAAAACAAGCTTCTTTCGGGTAAGATCCCTGGTCAGTCAAGGCATGCGCTCGATAGTATCTGACTTCTATGTACAGCTCTCTGCAACCTATGTCTCCGGCCTCACGCAAGTCAAAAGGTGTTGCCGATAAACCGCCAGAACGACTCCCTACAATCAACTATTCCTTATTAAAGGACAATGTCCTTCGCAAGAAGCTCAAGGACTTGGGTATACCGAATTGGGGTCCGCGACCCCTCCTGCAAAGACGCCACACGGAATGGATGAATCTATGGAATGCCAACTGTGACTCAAAGGCGCCAAAGTCCAAACGGGAACTGTTGCACGAACTAAGCATATGGGAGCGGACTCAGGGTGGCTATGCTGCACAACCCTCGGAGTCCAACAATACAGTCATGCGCAAGGACTTTGACGCGGATGCGTGGTCAACAAACCATGACGGCGAGTTCAAGCGCTTGATTGCGAATGCACGTAAAAGGAGCGACGCTTTGGTTCGCACAACGATACCTCAGTCAGCTCCAGCTCAGGATGAAAACTCAGGCACTTCGGCACCTGAACAGTCCACCGAGAGTTTAACACCAGAAACACAAATGCCGGAAGTGGTGACTGGAGGTGATCTATCTGCGATTGCTGCCGAGAATGAGGCTCAGGCAATACAGGCTCCTAGTAATAGCCAGGTAGCCAATGCTGTTCCGGAGTAGTTCACAGCCTTGATTTGTGCCAGCGCTTGCTCCAGGAGCTGCGAAGACACAATTGCCCCGATATTATGTCTTGTCGTTCGACTTGACTAATATCACTGGGCCGTGGTCCCGGCACCTTCCTCAACCGACATATGCGACAGCCTTTCGATGCTCTCCTCGATTGCCAAGTCTACGTCCTGCTCCGATGTAGCTCGGCGCGCAGCTTCTTTGGCTTTCAGCTCGAGGTGATCTAGTTCGGCGAGTTTCGTGCGAGTCTCTTCCGCCTCCTCTTCCTCTCTTGCTTGTCGCTCCTTACTCTCCAGCTCTTCGAGCTCGTCGTCCAGTTCAGCCTCGTCAATCTCAGGGCCAATCTCGTTCATGATATTTCCTATCTCGTCCACCTTGGACATCTCCTCACGCAGTTCCTCAACCACATCCTCGACCCTTGCGGCGCCGCCGATCTGAGTATGCAGTCCGCGAAGGACGCCCGTGCTTGCTTCCATTACTCGAACGTACTCGACTTGGTCCGCCGCCTGCTCAATCTTAGAATAAACCTCCTCGAGCTGTGTCAGGGTGTCCAGTCTTTGCTTCAGATTGTGCTCGGCAAGCTTCTTCGAGCGAACTGCTGCTAATGCTGATACGCGGTTCTTTTTCTGCAGTGCAGATCTAGCTGCCAAGTTCAGCTCTTCAATCTTGGACTCTAGGTGATTGACTTGTTTCGTCATGGTTGACATGAGCGATTTGATGGAGGCTATGGTAGTATCCTGCTCGGTGATCTCTCGCGACGAGTCATTTGAAAGCCTGAATCTGATTGTCTGATTTGAAATCAGTGTCTGTGGACTGGCGATTGGATCATTGACGGAGTTTAACTTACCTTGCCATTATATGCAATGGCGCCTATATCGCGAGATAGATAGAGTAGTAAGACATCAAAGTCGGCGTTGGATAATTCACTGTCTTTATTAAGCACGGTTGCAAAATCATCTATGAAACGTTCCTTGGAGTACACAAGATCCATCTTGGATGGAGTGCCACCGATGGCCCGTTTCACTATTCGATCCGCAGCCTCCTGGATAACACAGATCAGCACGAATCCAAAAACACGAGAAGCATCCGAAGAACAGTTGCGTTACCTTGAGATTCTCTACCAACACCAACTCCCGAACCTGCAATCTGTGCGAGGTATCCGAATCGCTCCCAACCACGAAGCCTCTCAGCTGCTTCATCCCCCATGCCATAGCATTCCACGGACTCAGGACGCCAGGATCAATGATACCCCATTGACTTTTCCGCAAGCTAGCCGCACTAGCCCTGTACAGCTGTAGAGGAACCATGGTATGTTTCCGAATCGCCTCATCCTAGACACCAGAACTTCAGCAATGTCACAACCTCACAACCCCCCCGCCCCCGTTGGGAAAGTCAGAAGGCCGTGAACGTACCAGCACCGCACCAATCGCCACCGGTCGACCGTACTCGGGTATTTCCAGATCCCGGAGCAGCGAATCATCCGCCCTCAGTATGAGATGGTCGCTCTTGACGCGTGTGGTGGTCGAGCCTGGCGACGGGGAATGTGAACGCGCTACATAACCCAGTTTCGCGGCTCTGGTCAGGGCTTGTTCCCATGCCGCAACGTTGACGGCATAACCGTCGGGATTCGTCTTCTTTTGTAAGGTGAAGTCGGAGTAGAGTGATGGCAGGCGATTCCTGAGTGTGTCGTAGTTAGTGTCGGGGTTTCGTTCACTGTCAGTTCTTGAGTGTAGGGCAGCGGCATACTTTCTGAAGGACTCCTCTTGTGTGAGGATGTAGTGGAGGAGGTCGCCCATTGTTGCTTGGGTTGTGTGTACATACACAATTTGTGGTTTTGTCTGGGGAGCCTCGTTTGTGGTTTGGCTATCGGCTGTGAATATATAGTTGTAATATTTGGTTCCAGTACTCGAAATCAATATTGCGTCTCTGATGATACGTCGAGTCTCGTAGACTTGTAAAGAGTAGATGTCAATAGAGGATTATCTGACTCTTTGTTGCTTGGGAGAACACTATCGATAAGATACCAGTCACGTGAATCTTATACTGATCTCTAAAATTGGCAAGAAAGGTAGAAAGAAACAGCATGTTCGTTGAATAATTTGGTTGCCCAGATTCTATAGCTACTGTATGCCATGGTATATGCCCTATGTGACCTTCAGTACCTTAAGCTCGCTCAAAATCGTCATTCGCTGGTGTTTCATTATCCCTCGTTATCGGCCCATTGAGGCCACCCGAATCCAACTGGTTGCCAATCAATGACTTTCGGTTCTGACGGTTGTCTAGCTTCTCGCTGATTTCTTCGGTCTCCAATGCTTCAGCCGCAGAGATTTCAGCTCTGGTGCCAAGTCCTCTAGCATCAAGATATTCGACTTTGACGGTATGTCGAAGGTTATCGATGAAGGACTGCATTTCCGGCATCGGAAATACTCCATCGCTCTCAAGAACATCGGCGTAAAGGCACTCTGCCTCCTCAAGGCAAGAAGAGGCTAGAGTTGGCTTTCCGTGCTTGAGCCAGAGATCAGCAGCGAGGACGCTCCACATCCCAGCTTTTCTGCGGCGACCGCCCCATTTCACACCGGTCAGAGGTGGCCTCGAAGCATAGCACGACGAAATCCTCTCGCTGAGAAGGATTTGTCCTAGAGTGCCGACTAAACCTAGATCCATGGCCCGCATGGCCCATTTAGCCGCGCTTTCAGTCGCAAAGCCTCCGCGAGACTTCAGCAGTTCCATGGCTAAGCATAGACAACGCAAAGCATTCGGCGCATCGGAACACCGTGTGAGATAGGAGTAACATGCTGTCTCGAGCATCTGATCGATGCCTTCGAGTTTGGCTTTTGCCGGCATTGCCATTGGGTTCAGGAGCGTGCTTACGGCGCACATCTCATGGGCGCCAGCATGATATCTCCAAGCCTTGTCGTTTGCATAGTCCGAACGTAGAAGGTCATAAGTGGATGCAGACAGCTTCCAGTCGCGGAGCATAAAGGCAAAGTCTGCCATCTTGCGCAGAACCGCCTCAGGGGCGTCCGGTTTGTAAAACCCGTGCGTAACATCATAATTCCCACCGCCAGAGCCAGTGATCCCGGACCGGGAGCTGGAACCAAAGCCTGCCCATTTTCGAGACATGGACATGAAGCGACCGCTGATCCCACGCCTCCGAGATGCCACCTGATCGTTCCAGACGACAACTCTATTTTCCATGTACGGAATGATCGACTGCGCCACTAGCTCTCGGACAAGAGCCTTGATAGACATTACATCAGAATCAAAGAGGTATGGATGGTATTCGGTGTCAATCTCGACGAGCGGCTCTGGTATTCATCAGAGAGGTTTGATTGAGCAAGGGGGCGATATCACCTACCGTTTCGGCCCGATAATTGCTCGGATGGTGAGAGCCATTCGCATTGCGGCACTGGAGCGCTGTCATCATCCGTTACAACACATTGTGTGCTGCGAAGTCTCAGAAGATGGCAATGCAAACCAAAATGCCGTTTCATTTGATCATAGAGCTTGGTTGATTCCGTGATGTCATCCCGGTCCTCGTCGTGGACGAGAACATAGTAGCGGAGATACTCTGGATGAATCCATTCCGGTAGCCGTCGATCTCCATTGCTCGTATCCGCATACAGCCGCCTCAGGGTTTCCAAAGGAGCGGTGTTGCGTGAGCTGATGGCAATCACGCTTGCCACCGGATGGCGGAAGGTCTCGTGCGGCGCCGCAGACGATGTTGACAAGAGTCGACGCAGGTAGAATTTATACAGCGGAGAAGTCGCAGTCAGTTTCGAGAAGTCTTTCGGACGTAGTGAAGCACCCAACAGCTCATCTGCCTCATTCAGCTGCCTGTCTGTCACTTCCTCTAGCTGTGCCAAGGCGTTTTGTACAGCATCAGAATCTCCGGGAAACCGCTGTTGACCCCCTAGGTTTACAAATCGCACGCCGTAATCCTCCCAGCCACGGCTCGACCCGACGCTATCCCGGATGACAATCTTCCCAGGGACGTTTTCTCCGAAAGGCCGAATCAGCTCCCAGAAGCCGCCGTTGAAGCCTTTCGCCCGCACCAAATCATCGGTATCCACAGACGCATAGACTCCGACAGTAGGGGAAAAGGACCGTATAATCAGTGATCTAATATCTTCTGTACCGTCGACATGTCCTTCCAGGGGGGAGCCCAAAGATGATCTGGCGAGTTGGGGCGTTGAAGATCTCAACGACCGGCTGTATGGTGACGCAGAACGGATCGGAAGGTCTGATGTCGTAGCGGAGAGAGGAGGGGTGGGAGATGATCCAAATCTGGATTCAAGCGAATCTGGATCTAACGACGAGGAGGAATCGCGGCGCTGGCCTGCATATCGTGTCTTTGTTGCGACACGCGGCACCCCAGGAGAGAAGGACGGCGGAGGTTTCACCGGAGTTGCATCTCCGGGCGATGTCATTGACATCGAATTGATTCTAACACAGGATGAATGGAGGTGAGAAAGACTCTGAAGCCCATCGACTGAGGACAAGGAGCAAAGAGAAGGTGTTCAAATGAACAAGGACAGAAGAACTTGATTCAACTGGATGATATTGGTGAGGGGGAAAGAGTAGGAGAAGTAAGATAGAATGAGGCCAAATCAGTCTGGTAGAAAATGTGGTACAGACGACAGAAGAACTGGATTACTGTTTCTCAGCCAATTATTGATATTATCCTCTTGATATCTGATTCAATCTATAAGACTGCATTAATGACTCTCTAGAGCTCTATCTGATAAGTTTGTCTCTACAAAATCATCACAAAGGAAGAGAAGGCGGTGATTGTCAGCCCCAAAACAGACACTGAGACTGCAGGATATGATTCATTCAGGCAAGTATCAGGGATGACTTTATTTTGCTTGTGTCACTCATGTAAATATCAGAATATTCATGACATGGCTGGTGTCAATGTTGAAACCTCAAGTTTTACGCTCTCTTATTGAACGTCATCGTTTGCTGCACCCTTCTCTCTCTGTTCTGCTTCCTGCTTCCACAATACCTCTCCCACTTTTGAGAAGCCACACATCATTGAGAAGCTCAAGGTTGGACACACGCAGATATTCCATGGTCCATCGGGAGCCTACGAGCCCTTCCTCCAGACGAGCACACAAGAGAAGACGCATATCTGCCACTGCCCCGCGCAAGGCTGCATCTGAAGCAATGGCAACGGTAGCGCAAACGTCGGCGCAAATTCCTCAGCCGTTGGCTACAGTACAGCTTACTCCCCTTGAGAATACTCTGAAAGAACTCCTCCTCGATGTCGCCCAGAGCATACGCGATCGAGAAATCGCAGCAGGCACCAACGACGCTGATACCCCTCACATGGTTTTGCGATTCACTGGAGGATGGGTGAGGGACAAACTGCTGGGAGTCGACAGCCATGATATCGATGTTGGGATTAGTTCCATGACGGGCTACCAGTTTGGTATGGCACTGAAGACATATCTTGACAATCCGGAAAATCTGGAGAAGTACAAACGGAACCACCCCAACGGGGAGCTGAAAGAGGCTATCGTCAGTCTGCATAAGATCGAAGCGAATCCGGAGAAGTCGAAACACCTTGAAACCGTAACAACCAAGATTTTCGGGTTGGATATTGACCTGGTCAATCTACGAAAGGAGACATATACGGATGAGAGCCGGAACCCACAGATGGAGTTTGGCACAGCCGAAGAGGATGCCATGCGCCGTGATGCGACAATAAATGCCCTATTCTACAATCTGAATGAGTCCAAAGTGGAAGACTTGACTGGAATGGGGTTTGAAGACATGAGGAACAAGATTATCCGCACTCCACTGGAGCCATATCAGACCTTCAAAGACGATCCGTTGCGTGTGCTACGGCTGATCCGATTCGCGAGCCGATTGGGCTATCGGATCGATGCAAACACCGAAGCGGCGATGCAAAATAGTGACATCAGGACGTTTCTGATTCAAAAAATCAGCAAGGAACGCGTGGGGACGGAGTTGGAGAAGATGCTCAAAGGTATGCAGCATTCAGTTACGTTTGAAATAGAACCATACTCTAACGAAACATCAGGGCCTGATCCTCGGGGGGCACTGCATTTCATCGATCGACTTGGGCTGCACCCTACTATCTTTGCTAATCACCAAGACGACGCCAGTGCAGATACATCCTCTTGGCACCTTGCCTACAACGCCCTAGAATTCCTGCTGCATGCTGATGAAGCCTCGAAGGCAACGCTTGAAAACGTACGCAAATTTCTGATCCGCGATGCACAAGAGACATATTATGCATGGATGATCGCTGCCTTGGCTCCCTGGTCGAGTGTGCCGGGACGCATAGCACAGGGACCGAAAGCAAAACCCCTCCCACCGCGGACGGTAGAAGTTGCCAGAGACGGCCTCCGCCCTGACAACAAAATGCTCAGCGTTCTCGGTGACGCAGCCACAAACTGGAGCTCCATCGTTGATCTCAAGTCGTCGCTTTTGGAGGGCAGCCTGAAGGGAACAGATTCCGAGATACGACAACAGATCGGATTGCAGATGAGGGACTGGAAGAAGGACTGGAGACTTTGCATGGTCTTGGCGATTCTACAAGAAATCATGAAAGGAAGAGAGATCCTGCCAGGTGAGCCCCCCCGCCCAATGTTTGGCTTGAATTCAAGGCACTGATCCGTGTTTGGTCGGTAGTGATTCAAGAATATGACCAGTTCATATCATATATTGTCCAGAATGACTTGCAAGGGGTCTGTGAGATGAAGCCGATGGTGAACGGAGGCGAAATCATGAAGGCGATGAATGTTAAGAATGGGCCTTGGTTGAGCAAGGCGCTGAATATGGTGGTCAAATGGCAACTTCTGCACCCAGAAATCACAGAGAAGGAGAAGGCATTGGAGTATCTATTAGGTAGAAAAGATGAACTCGGCCTGTAGTTAGATTTGCTGAAATACAAGTATACTTGTTGCTCAGCCAAAGGATGACCACTTTCTCTCCACACTTTTCTTGCTTACTGATTGAACCACATCAACAACAACACTCATCCAGGCGGAACATAGATTCTTTTCCTGCACCACTTACTCTTCTTCAGCTGAAGAGATCAAATTCCTGTGAATGCTGAATTCTCACTCATTTTGAAGATGGAAGCACTCCACATAGCGGCACGTGAGGCCCTCCCACGAGGCTCCATTACGATTCCACAATCCTGCTTGAACGGCATCAGCATCCCGGATGACTTAAATCTGTTATGGCAAGATCTACTGTCCCATCAAGATACGCATGCTTTGGAGGTTAGAAGACCCCACGGTCCCGCTGTTCCGTCACTAATGACGTCGGAGTAGACATCCGAGAATCTTCTCGTCGCTCAGGCATTTCTGACGATTCGAGGCTCCAAGGGCTTAGATGGATCTGAGGAGGGTGCTGTTGATAGTATCTATGACTGGGCCAGTAGGCTGGCACTTCCGTCTGCGATCTTTGCGGCGACGGAGGTAGATTCGTCAGACGGTAAGCATTGCTTCGTCATGTGATGGTATCCGATGCTGATGGTAGAGGACACATAGTCAAGAAAGAGGAGGCTCTTCACGAGAGCAGAGTCCAGTTGGAGCTTGCAGTCTCCGTTCTGGCGGCACTAGATTCTCTGGTCCCAATCGAAAAAGCAACGAACCCAGTTGACATTATCATTGCACTGGCCAGCTTCGCGTCTGAGGATCCTTGGACGACACAGCAAAGCCATGCGGCATCGAAAGCTGTGCTAGAGAGCTTTGTTAGAAGAGTCTGTGCCAAATCGGATAGCGCATTCTGGTCCCACATTGAACGGATTCTCAAAGAGAAGGTCAAACCTCTATTTGCGAAGATGAAGAACCCTGCCATCACTGCAACGGGTCGAAAGAACTTCCATCCCGTTCCTTTACCGCGATTCGATGCCAGTATAATCGACCCGCAGACAAAGCCATGGAAGATTCACGATGTCTACGCTACTACCGTGCTCGCCTGGGTTATTGCGCAGTATCAGGTATGTGCCTACGGCAAGTCTGGATATCCCACTAACTAATGATAGGCGAAAGACCGGTCCAATTTAGAGGCGCATTTTCCCCTGCTCGTGCCGCCTGTCCTAGTTTTGATAGACGACGACAGCATCGTATACAAGGCTCGCGGCTGCATGCTCCTCTCTCAGCTCCTCAAACCAATCCGGGAAAGCAAATCTGACATCCTCCGGCGAACAAACCTGGCATCTGTCTTCGAGGACGCCGTCAGACCCTGCCTCCTGTCTCTCCCATCCATTACACCAGAAGACGACGCCATCGACCTTCTCAGCGTAGCCTACCCAGCCCTCCTCTCCCTCCTACAAACAAACTACCACAACTCCGCCACGTCGGGGACCCCGAACTTCCCCGCCGCAGACAAGGACACATACATATCCGGCCTGACCAAGACCCTCCGCGAGAACATCATCCCATCATTCCACCACATCAGCTCCACGAACAGAACCTCAACATCCACCTTCGCATCGTTCCCACACCCGCGTCTCTCGACCCTACTCGTCGCCCAGATCCACCCCATCCTCCGCGAACTGGGCATCCACACAACCAAATACCTCCAGGAGCTCATCCCCCTGCTCTACAGCACGCTATCGAATCCATTCGGCGCGGCCCACCCGCCCCTCCTCCTCTCCGCAGTCGGCGCCACCCGCGCCGTGATCCTGAACGCGCATCCGCGCCTGTGGCGCTGGCGCGGCGAGATCCTAGCCGCGCTGTGCTCGTGCTGGCTGCACGCAATTACAGCGGAAGGCGAAATCGCGCAGCGAGCGTCGCGGGGACAGAGCACTGAAGCGGATCCGGAGACCGGGGCCGCAATGGCACGGCTCAAGAGGGAATTAAAGGGCGTGGTGTATCTGTTACGGTTTGCGCTGGAGAACCCTGCGCAGGTCGATGGGGATCCGGGCCAGTTGGAGGCCAAGGCGGTTATTCGGCGGGAATTACGGGAGCTGGTTGATGCGGATGAGTCGCTTTCGGAGTTGCTTCTGGCTGATATTGATGCCAATGATGCGGATTTTTTTGGGCTGGATCCGTAGGTTGTGTCTAGTCTACGGAGTACTCCGTACATTCAAGATCTGTAAAATCGGCTCTATCAAAAACAATATATTGTATTGGGTATCATCAAGGACTGGTCATAAGAATCATAGAAAATAAAACAAACCTAGGCCAACAGGAATCACACATCAACCCGTTGCTTAAAGAGACTTTTCCCCCTAAGCCATTGGCGATAGCGCTTATACCGTTTCTTCGTATAATCCTCCGCCACGACGGTGAGCCCTTCCTGCGACACGTTAAGAAATTCAGCATAATCCGCCAGATTCTCCTCTGCGTTCGCCTCCAGCGTGGCCTCCTCAATATTGCAGTTCGCGTATTCCAGCAGGTCCAGGTTCGACTCCCGTTGGGCCGAGGCGGCGGTGATTTCATCTTCGGATGTCACAACAAGAGGGACCTTGAGCGGGTGGTTGATGTACCGCTCATATTCCTCAGCCTCGGCGGCGGTAACGGAGGGATTCAGCGAGTCGGAGACAAGTTGGCCTAGGGTCCATTGAGCGATTTGTGCTTTGCTGGGCGTGGCGGATTCCGTGGGGGTTTGCATGGATGGGATTCGGCCGCTGGGTGGGGAAAGCCCATATAGAGAGTCTCTGATATATGTTGGGGACGAGTGCCTCGACTCTGGTTGTTGCGACCAGTTCTGCGTGGGTTTGCGGACGGGTGATGCATTCTGCATGGGTGAGCGCGCTGGGCGCTCAGTAACATCTCTCGGCTCCTGTATTTTAACGCTTCGCTGTGGAGGTCTGTCCCGATTCGTTGGCTCGTGATGGATTCGAACGTCGAATGGGCTGATATGCGGAGTATTGTGGTACGTCGACTTCATTTTGTACGAGAACATCTTCGGAAGAATGGAGGTGGCCAAGGGTCTGTAGTATTCAAGCCAGTAGTCATCAAAACGCGACAGAGGCTCCTTGGGACGCGTAGGAGGAGGGGGCAGTTCCCGCTCTCTCAGGTTCTCAGGCGTGTACCAGTGGATATAGTTTGGTCGCCTCTTCTCTGCCCAGGATCTAGGGCTGGCGTGATGCAAGTAGTAGTCGGTGGACAGATCCCAGAGCATCGGTTGGCCTTGGGCAAAGATATAGTTACCAAGAAACAAGTTGTAGGCTTCTTGACGTTGAGCGTCGAGAAAGGAATTAGTGTAATATCTTTTGAAGCTCTCCACCATATCTCGAGAATGGCTGGTCCACAGATTGGTCCTACGGTAAGTGGCCATTGTGTTGACCAGGTGCGAGCCGCCATACTGCATTGCGATTGTATCACCATGATTGTGCCACATAGCAGAGAACAGGTTGACGGCGTCACAATCGTACTCCAGCGTGGTGCCATCAATAAACCCTAGGGCATGCAGCTGATGAGCGAGTGCTCTTTTGGCGATGACGAATTGAGCGGCATTTGTACGGTCGAGGCAGTCAATGCAGTTTGTTCTCGCAATCCCATTCTGAAGCTGTAAGCCTGAATCTGCATCTATACCATTCTTGAAGAAGCCTGTCTTCGGAATGATTTCGCCCGCTATCTCCTCCAGTGTTTCGACCACATCCTGATCGCGGCTCTTGGCAGCACGGCTCATGTCCCAAGGCTTATAGATAATCTTCTTATCCTCGGGAAGGAACTGGTTCAGATAGTTGATGGCGTTTGTGTACTCTTTCAGAAGTTTCGACTCTCGTGGAGTCCGCTCTCTCGACTTGATCAGATTCAACGCGTAGATTGGGGCACCGTATCTCTCGAATAGGTTGTCGAAATGTAGAGCCGCAGCGGAGTAGAATGGATCGACGAGATTCAGCTCAATATCAGGTTTCGGAGATACTCCAGAGTTATCCTGCGTCCAGTACAGGGGAATACTTCCTCGATGCTGGACATATGAAGAGTACAGAGGATTGGCATAAAGACCTGGGCCGGGGGCATGAAACGACGTTTCTGCCATGTCGCACACGATTTGCTCTGTCTCGACATCGTTGGCGACGTAACCGAGATCATTAGCACCCCGCTTCAAAAAGCGAGCTCCAGCGAAGAATCGGGACCGGCGCGCAATTACCATCAGATAGGCCATCCGGCCGTTCACATCTATCTTCGCCTGATCGACATACCCGTGGATGATCGGCAGACACCACTGATAAGGGTTCTTCAGTGCAGCAATCGCAGGGCTTAAAAGGTGATGGTTCCATATGAACATCGTGTTGTAATCCTGATGGAACCCTTTTGAGTATCCATCCTGATGGAGTTTGCGTTCGCGGCAGATATTGTGCTGCAGGGTGCGAGTGATATCATATGAGTAGCTGAAGTAGAACGAACGGCTCAAGTCGAGGTTGTTCAAGATAGCAATATGTCTCGCCTCCTCGGGGTTCTTCTCCGGTTTCACTCGGGGAGAGGTCGGGCTGGTCAACGAGATGAGCTCCGTCCCATCAATCTTATAGACATAATGACCCCCTAGCAGAGCTACCTGGGTCCTCTTGGTCGCTAAAAGCATGTAGTATGCACCCGTGAAGCGTATGAAACCAAGCAGAGCCCAAGCACTGCACCGGAGCTTCAATCCACCCGAGATCTTATTGCCATCGTCAATCGCATCAAGCAACTGGCTCATTTCCCTCTTTGTGTATATGATATCGTCCTCTGCAATATTCAAATCGTTCGTCTCCGATGTGCGATCGATCTTGAGGATTCGAAACCGAGTATCAGACAGGTCCATCCCCACCATATAGAACCGGGTCGCCGTTTCATATAAAGAGATCTTGTGCATGCGGTTGATGCTCTCTTCGCCGAGATCGAAAAATGCTGACCGATGCTTTTGCGCTAGGGTTGGTGACGAGTCCCGCTCGAAGGATGTCGCGACGTGAGGCTCCTCGTCTTCCTCATCATGTCCGTCATCACTGATCTCTGGTCCTGGAGGCGGACTGAAGGGCATCGGAGGGAAGGGAGAGGCAGTCCGAGGAAGCTTGAAGACATCTTCTTGATCAGCGGCTCTTCGTGCGGAGTCTGCCTGATCTTCGACCCTGAAGGTCCCGCCGGGTGCAAAGGATTCCTCTGCTATTGTTGAGCTCAGGTCTGACATGCAACTTGTGGTGCTGTACTCCGCCACCGATGGAGCTCTTGAGGGATAATTGTTTGGCAGCAAAGCACTGTCTTCAACAAACTCGCGTGGACGCGACACATCATCGAAGCTCTCCATTGTCAAAGTCGAAGCTGGAAGTTTCCAGCTCCAGCAGCTCAGCTGTTATGTTCCCTCAAAAATATCTAGAGGATGTTCCTTCATGATGTCTATATGGAATCAAGCTTGTTGGAGTTTTAGAAATGAGGCAAAAGTACTGTAAGATTGATTTTACCATACAATACAGGTTCGTTACAATACATGAGCTTTCTCCACATGACGTAATCACCTCTCTTTGTTTTCTGTAGAACTTTACATCCTCATATATCTACAAAGGAGCAGCTTGATTCTGTGAGGATGAATACTTTTCAAGCATTTGAAAGGCTTTAATTCGCCAGATAAATGATAATTATGTCTAAATGGAGTGGCTACACCCTGAACCACTATGCAAGACCTTGCCTATTGTTTCAATATACATCTTGAGGAGAAACACTTCTATGCAATGACCAGAGAGGGATCACAGGCAGACAAAGACAGGAAGAGAAATCTCTCTATTGTCAGTGGCTTCTGAGTCAGAAAGTTGTCAATGAGAAGGACATCTCTCCTGGATATTGGGCCCAGAGAGCTAGTACTTCTCTCTCAGGGTGTCATAGGCACCTAGCAGGGAGGTCCCCTAGTATGGGGTATATCAGCACGTTCTGAGCATGAATGGTCATCTAGGACTATTCATTAAGACCTTTCAGCTTTGTGGAATGACAGTTGCTCAGAACACTGTTCTTACAAATGGATACCAAAGGTATTTGCAGCCGGATCCAGCTGCGATCTAGCTGCATATACTCAGTACGGTTTGTCTTATTCTTCTCTGATATCCTTCTAAAAAATGAATTCTGCAAAAACTTGTCGAGGATTGGTCAGAAAAAGGGGTGGCTGGCTTCGAAGAAGTCTGCGTATTGTGGCCATCCTCTGAATGACTATTCAAGCAGCTGTGACAATAAATATTGATGGTTGATATCAAGGTTATATATGAGGGCCATTTTCCCTGACTGTGCTCACCTTCTGACGCTCCAACAACATTTCTTCATCTGTTAGAAATCACTATCTCTTCCAAAACATCCTTCAGCCTTACCTGGTCATATTCTTTGTCTTTGCTATCCGCAATGAAACAGCAAGCAGAGTCCGTTGAGCTTATCAGTCCATCTGCTCCTAAGATCCTCCAGATGTCTGGCTTGAGAAGACCAAAGCGAGAGCGCTCGGACTCTCTGAGCGATGTAGAGGAACCCTGCCTGTCACGTCGACGCACTCTAGGAACAGCATCATTGGGCAGCAGCCAGGTGAAGACGGGTAAGCAATTGAGTTTGTCAGGTAGTTCCTACAAGGCTTGTTCTAACACCGTCTTCCTAGAAAATGAGGTGCTGGTCACCGGAGTCGACGCTTCAGACATGCCCATCGCTGGAGAGAACCCGACGGAGGCGCAGAGATTATACCAGTATATGCCTGCAGTCCGCAAGCTAGACTGGCAGCTCGACGACAATGGCCAGCCTGTACGCAAGCCTCTGAAGAACAACCCGGCGTTGACGGCTGCCTTTGCTCAAACCCGTGGCACCGAAGCTTCTTCTCCTTGTAAATATTGCAAGGACAACAGAGGGATCTGGAGATCGTGCGTGGTTGGATTCGATACAAACGAGTCCTCGAAGATTCATGGGATCTGTGCAAATTGTCGTTACAGCAGAAGATACCATTGTGATATGCGTGAGTCACTGACCATCGCTTTCGAACATGTGTCCAATCTAACAGCCAGTGGCAATCGCAGGAGAGCACCATGTCAGAGATACGTCTGATTCGTCTTTGGTCCCTGAGGCAGCTTCTTCCGCCTCGACTGACAACCCCAGGCTTCAGGAGGTCCTGAAAAGGGAGGAAGAAGATGTGTCGGAAACGACCCCGACCCAGACAATTCGTCAGGGTAGTACCCCGTTGGCTCTCCCGAAAAGTGAGCCTCAGGATCAAGCCGCTCTTGACCAGGCCACGACTAGCAGCTCTTCGCTCGATGGCAAGGTTATCCCGTTCCCTCTGGGACCAGAAACTATAGATGATCTGCAGTTGCTGAAACAAGCAGCCAAAGATATGACTGCTCACCTGGAGATTGTCAAGAGAAGAATCCAGCAGCTGGAAGACAAGGGGCGACACTCAACAAACCCCTGGGAGCTGGTTTGAGTTTTGGCTGATACTTGGGTCGGGGTCTTTGTGTTGATGATTTTCTGACCCATCTCTCTTGTCTCTACACTCTTATTACCTGATGTTCTTGATAGTACTGGCATCAGCGTTCTTAAAATGCGAAAGTGCCAGTACTGGGAATCGTTTCATTTTGCGCATCGACCCTGGTGGTGGTGCAGGACTGTAATAGAAGAAGTAACAGAACATATTCAGACGCACATAATCCCGCACCTCATCTTAGAGCCTCGATCTTTTCTCAAGCGCCTTACGCCTCGTGCGAAGCGCCTTAGTCTCCTCCTGTAACGCAAGTCCCATCATGATCTCCTCGCTCCCACCCCCAACAACATGAACCCTAACATCACGACTAATCTGCTCCACCCGCGCCCCCTTGCCAGCCTTATTATACCCAGCGCCTCCCAATATCTGCTGCGCTTCACGAACACTCTTCTCAAGAGCCCTGGTAGACATCACCTTGAGCAGAGCGGTCATCCCACCAATCTTCACATCATCAGCGGGCCGATGCTTGGTCAGCTCGATGATATGGACGAGCTGTTCCATGAACGCGTAGGCAGGCTCAATCAGGAGCCCGAATTTGAAGATCTTGGACTGGATCGCCTGTCTCTGGATCAGAGGGGTGCCGAATGTTTCTCGCTGTACTGCGTAGTGGAAGGCGTCTTCGGCGCAGATGCGAGCTAGGCGCAGAGAGGCGCAGGAAAGGGCTAGACGCTCAGGGTTGAAGTCTTGGAGGATAGGTCAATGGTCGGGTTTATGTGGTATTGTGGGTGGGTTCGTGTACTCACTCGACATGATTATGGGGAAGCCTTTGTTCTCTTCCCCGATGAGATGGTCCACAGGGACCCGGACATCGTCGAATTCGAGGTATGTCGAGCCTGGCGAGGTATTCGTCAATGACTGAGCAAAATGCAGTGAAGAAGAAGAAGGTCATACCACTCGCATTGACGCCCGAGTTATACATCCGCCGACGGGTTACCCCGGGGCCAGTCAACGGAATCACCAACAAACTGATCCCTCCACGACCAGGCCCGCCAGTCCGAACAGCCGCAGTGCAGTAATCAGCCCAGATCCCGTTCGTGATCCATTTCTTAGCCCCATTGACGACGTAATAATCACCGTCCCGTCTCGCGGTCGTCTGGATATTCGCCACATCCGACCCGGCTATCACATCAGCACACACCTTTTCCCGATCTCGATAAGTAACTCACCATCAGGCTCCGTAATCCCTAAACAGAATCTAATCTCCCCCTTCGCAACCTTAGGCAACCATCTCCGTCTCTGCTCGGGCGTCCCGAACCGCGCAAGAGGCGGACATCCGATGCCGTTCCCGGCACCCAGACCCCAGACGACGCCGACGTATCCGACCCGCGTCAGCTCATCAGTCACAATGAGACTGCACCACGTATCCCATTTATCTCGGGGGATGTCTCCGGGAAGCGGGATCCCGCCCGCGTCCTCCTCCGTGGTGAGAGGATGCACGATCCCGAATCCGAGCTCGCAGTGCCGTCGTCGGACGTCCTCTGGGACCTGGCCGGCTGTTTCCCATTCCTGGGCGAAGGGCGCGATGGATGTCTCTACGTAGTTGCGCACGTGGGCCCGGAGATTGTGATGGAGGTCTGTGTAGTATGGGTTTTGGATGTCTAGTTGGGGAAGAAGGGGTTCGCTGTATGGTGCTGTTGGGGGGTCTGTACGTGGCATTGCTCTGATGGTCTGGCGAGGGTTCAAACAGAGGACGGTAGAATGTTTCAGCGTCAATTCTATAGAAGGAGCATCTTATCCTTGTTATGCAGCCAAGTACCGAGTACTGCGGAGGATGCATTCTGCGGGGAAGGCTTGTGATATCAGAAGACCGAGGGCCGAACTCGCCTTGATAACTCGAACATTTCATAAATAATGGACATCTTTAGTGCTTAATGCATAATTCAATTCGCTTCACTGATTCATTGTGAGTATTAACTTGGACTTACTTGCAAAGACTGAGTGGAGTGTATGCCTGGTGAACTTCCGAGGGAAAACAGGCTCAATATTGTATGAACACACGGTATATGATCTATGGAAGTTCATTTTCGTCTTCCTTTTGATTCCAACATTGCTGCTAAGCTCGGTTGCTGCAGCTGTAAGATTCCTACTTGGATCGCCAACATTAATTGGAGGAATCCTGCCCAGTAGCGACGGCCAGGATATTCTCGAGACATTCTTTGATATCTGCACAGCGCCAGCGTCGTTCAGGATTGGGTTCCAACATGCCGCTGATGCATCTCATCAACGACTCGGCCACTGCCACACTGTCACTCAGCATTGTCGGTCCCATGTCGACCTTCTCTGCGAAGTCTGTGGGGAATATAGTATGTCCCACTGATCTTCTCGTTGACGACTGACCATTAGGGCCTTTTGTCAGATCGGTCAGGACCATTTGGCGTTCCATTTTAGTGTTGAGGCGGTAAAGAAGTTCGAAAAGTATCACACCAAGGGCGTAGACATCAAGGGTTTCGTTGATGATATAGTTGACCTGCTCATTTTCGTTACTCAGCAGGCCACCAGAGTGTCTCAATCCGTCTGTGCTCAGAGGTGGACGGTAGAACTCTGTGCCGACGACACGATGGAGCTTCGGACCTTCTTCGAAAGGTGAGGCGCAATCGTTGAAGTGTGACATGTCTGCAACGAGACCAAAATCTCCTATCCGGGGATAGCAGTAACGAGGTGTGGTCCCGTGGTTTGCCTGACAGGGCGGGCATCCCTCGAGGTTATTATAATCGGATGGCGATAGAAAGATATTTGCCGGTTTGAGATCACGATGGATGATACCCTGCGCGTGGAGATATTCCACACCGGAAATGATACGTAGCATCAGCCTCAACGACGGAATTAAATGGAAGCAGTGGCGTCGTGGTAGGGAGTTGTCATCTTTCGTGCATACAGTGGCTTGTGGGCTTAGAAATGAGCTTAAGGAAATGGGGTGTAGCGACATCTGAATGTGAAGAACGACAGCAGGGATCTGGGACCCGTTGTGGCGCCTCGGTTGAACCAGCAGTTTGGAAGGGTCGTAACTGAGCCCGTCAGTGAAGATATCGTCGTCAGTGCCGCCAAATGTCGATAGCTGACCAAGAGACTCAAGATTGAAGTCGCGAGGGATGGACTCGATCTCATCGTCATCGTCCTCAAGACTCCGTGCCAGGCTATTCCTTGAACGGCGTGACGCTGTCGTGACATGACTATCGCGCCGTTGCGAGCGACTAGCATCAACGTCGTGCTCGGCAGAGGCAGAATCCAAGTGTGCCTCGACTGCAGAACTTTCCGAGTGTTCGAAGACAATTCCAAAACTTTGATCATCGGCCAATTCCTGGCTCAGGAGTACACTCTGGGTCGCTTCATGATGTATTCCTACCGCGCCTTGGCTTCTCGAATGGAAGATTTCGGAGGTATGGACCTGCTCCACCCATGCGCCATAGTACCGAACAACGTTTGTATGGTCTAGTCGAGCAAGTGTTCGTATTTCTTTCATAATACTCTCGAGTTGATTCTGGTTGCCGCGCTGTAGCTGTTGGAGCCGCCTATGACTGAGCGGTATTTTCTTGATTGCATAATGTTGTCCATCAATATGATTCTTGACATGATAGACTTCCCCGAAGGACCCACGGCCGAGAATTTTCACTTCGGAAAACTCCACTGCATAACGAGACATAGTATGAGCCGGCGGTGGGGGGCTGGCCCTGAATAAGGGAAAACTGACAGGTGAACTTCCCAAATGTGAAAACGGCTGACTGGGTAAAGCTCCCATATCGAGTCGACCATTTCTGAAGGAGGGGAAGCCGTCCTTCATGGGAAACTGCTCTTTGAAACCCAAGAGTCCCGAGTTTTGACGCTTCAGCTGTGAAGGTCCTGGGTAATTCTTCTCTGAATGGGCCTGCACGTGTTTTGAGCTCTTGGAAGCAAGGACTACATCTCCTGTGGCGCCAAGCGACTGTACCATTCCGGGGATGTCTTCCAAATTCAATCCTTCAAGCGCAGGCAGGCCAAGGACATCAAGGGTGTCGCGGTAATTCTGCCTTCTCTCCCCCCATTCGTCTCTGTGGATGCCCCCCGGTAATATGCCATGTGACGACATTACCTGGGATTTGTATGAATATAACTTCTTCCCCAGATACTGTACTTCGGGAGAGTCACGGGTGTATCGCGTCGAGCCTTCCTTAGCATTCAGGATATCTGCAGCCTTGCTTAAGCAGTAGAACTCAAGCAAGGCGGTGGTCATCCACGTTGCGTGGCCTTCAGTATCAACGTTGTGCACATCTCTCGAGGTATCAGAGGGACTCCCCGTCTCAGGCACTGTGTCAAGAGACGCTACTTGGGTGCCGATTCCAGTCGAGGAGGTCTTTTGAGTTTTACGACTGCATGTCGTTGACAACTCATGGTTGCTTCCCTCGGAGCTAGACTGAGAGTCCGACGAAGAGATCTCTGAAGCCGGCCTGAACATCGACATAATGAAGGTATTCAATGAGGCAGTCCCGGCAGATACAGGTGCTGTGCCACAATACAGGCATTCCAACACGTATAGCGCCGCTCATGCAGTAGTGAGTCGGTGACCAGACTCAGAGCGCAAAGATTGATGAACTTGAGGAATAAGTAGATCTGATCGAACCCGCTACAGTGAATGATACCCATTAACTGTCCGCAAGGAACGACTACTCAAGCCCAATGGGCGAGGCAGAAGATGAGAAGCTCGACGTGAGGTCAATCGATGACTATATCCCCGAAACAGGCCTCAGTTTCTGTTTACTAGTCACTTGGGATACGTGGTAAACATTATCCGCTTTTGGGAGTCACTGGCTTCCATCAGATTCTAAGGCCAGATGTCACTGAAGGGCGTATCCTCCAAAGGCAATGACATCAAACATGCATGTAGGCTACCAATAATGCATCAAGGTATTATTGATTAAGCCATACTTCGGCTCCCTGCATGTGTAAAAGAATTCAAATGGTTGCTTGGAAGTTGTTAAGACGCGTCTTCATTCTTGGCAGTTTTGAGTCAAAATCAATGACTTTTTCCTGCCTCAGGCTGTAAGGCAACCACACACCCCTTTACTACTACTCTCAACTCCAACTCCAACAGACTACAACAGTGAACGGACCATATTATTCAATGACACAATATATCAGGTCATCTTTGATATGTGGTATGATGCTATCAAGATATACCTGATAATTCTATCGGAAACTATCGGCGTTATGCGGGTACATGCGGTCTATACTCGACATTGACACCGTTGGTTGAGGATGGGACCTATTTCGAGCTCGTATACAAGACACTACTGCTTTGAACCCCACCATAGATAGGCATTTATAGAGGAGGTTCCCTGTATAAGTCGGTAGACCATAAGATATCATCCCTCCTACCTTCTCACAAACACGAGCAAGAGATGGATCCCTCACAGTCCACATTCAAGGTCGCCGTTGTTGGTGGTGGCATTGTTGGCTCAGCATTGGCCTACTTTCTGTCCAGCTCTGACAATGGGCAGGGAGTGGTTCTCATTGATCGTTCTTTCTCGCAATTGAAGGGTTCAACTGGCTATGCTCCCGGGTTTATAGGCCAATACAATGAATCTGATGCCCTTACTCGCCTGGCTATAGACACTGTGGATGAGTACTCAAAGGTTCCTGGTGGCTTCGAAAGGATTGGGGGACTGGAGGTTGCCACAAAGCCTGAAGGTGTTGGGAAGTTGAGGGTCAGACACGAGATGGCGCAGAAAGCTGGCCTGGTTGCCGAGATGCTGTCCCCGGAGCAGGCAGTCAAACTGGCTCCGGACCTTGTCAAGAACGACATCTTGACTGCCTTGCATTTTGCCGGCGATGGAGCTGCAAATGCTATCAAGATAACAACTTTCTTCCAGGAAAATGCGAGGGATAAGGGCGTTCATCTCCTGGAGGCAGATGTCAAGGAAATAAGTCAAAGCGATGGTTATGTGAACGGTGTCCTGACCTCTACTGGGCTGGTGAAAGCGGAGAAGGTGGTCATCGCCACTGGTATCTGGTCGGAGAATCTCTGTGACTTCGATGTCCCAATCCCAGTTATTCCTGTTGCGCATCCATACATGTATGGCGAACAGCGAGAGCCAAAGCCCCGCAAGTCACCATTCGTTCGGTGGCCTGAATATCATGTGTACGCCCGCGACCATGGCACGGCCTATGGACTTGGTTCTTATGATCACCAGCCGCTCTATAACAAACCTAAGGAGACGGCGAAGGGCGACTGGATTGACGCATTCGACGCAACGCTGGAGCGAGCCCGCAGTCTGATCCCGGCGGAAACGAAACTGACCGTGAAGGAAAAGTTCAACGGCATTTTCTCAATGACTCCAGACAACCTGCCTTTGGTCGGCGCTATTTCATCCGTCAACGGCCTTTACATGGCAGCTGCGGTTTGGGTCACGCATGCGGCTGGGTCAGCCAAGTTCCTGACCAAAATGATCCGTGGAGAAGACGTCGACGAGGGGTTGAAGAAGGCGCTTGATCCTAACAGGTTCCGGGGTAAGACGATGGAAGATCTGAAGGAGGAGTCACTGGCAGGTTACAACAACATTTACAAGACTCATGAGAACCGGTCATCGCAATAGTGGATGTCTCATGTTTTCTGTAATTAGTTTCTTGAGTCCAAGGAGTAGAATAAAGAACAATGCATCTGGATACCAAGGAGTACTCACAGACAAAGGTTTCTGCGAACGCGACGTCAGATCACGTGATTCGGATACGCGTAAAGAGCGTCACGTTCGGAACGCGACCAGAACACGACTTCCCATTTTGGGATTGATAACATCTTCGCATATGAGACCTTTCTGACCCGTCGGTCTATACCCTTTATCTTTTTGAGGGTCATTCTCCCAGTCAGCCATTTCTACAAGGTTCCGCTTTATGAGTTGCGATCATGCCTGAAGCCGTCACGATGGCCCAGAAACGGGTTCTGGGTGATGCAACGAACAATCCCCGCGGTGTACTGAATTCTCCTGGCGCAGTGAAAAAACGGAAACTCGATGGTCAACCCTTTTTAAGGGTCAATTCAATACCTCAAAATGGCCAGCGGAGGAGCTTTGGCTCAAGCCAACCCCAGAAGAGCCAGTTCGAAGAGGAAGTCCTGGAGAAATTGACTCAGGATATTAATGGCCTGAAGGATAGCAACTCGGAAAAAGATCAGCAGTGGGAACGACCGCCTCTAGGAGATTTCGATGAGACAAAAGAGAATATCTGCTTCCAGCAGATTGATGCGGAGGAGGGGACGATCACTGGTGGCAAGACGGCTGTTCGACTCTTCGGTGTCACAGAGGTATATTTCATGCTCTCGACATGCTGCTTTGGTTCTAATAATTCTCACTTAGGTCGGCCAATCCGTCCTGCTCCATGTTACTGGTTTTCAGCACTATCTTTACATTGCAGCGCCAGTGAACTTCACCAAAGAAGATTGCGATCCCTACCGTGCCTTCCTGGAGAGCAAGCTCGGACAATTTCAACCTGTCATTCAATCGGTCCAGATAACGATGAGGGAGAATATCTATGGATTTCAGGGGAACCAGAAAAGTTATTATCTGAAGATTACAGTCACGGAACCCAAGTTCATCAGCAAGGTGCGGGCCGCTCTGGAGAAAAACGCGCAGGGCTTGAATTACAAGGGTCTGTGGAGTAACCCTGACGCGGGCATCCTGACTTTCGACAACATTCAATATCTTCTGCGATTTATGATCGATACAGACATTTCTGGTATGTC
The DNA here is from genome assembly GCA_004769165.1 of Aspergillus cejpii. Classification (NCBI taxonomy): domain Eukaryota; kingdom Fungi; phylum Ascomycota; class Eurotiomycetes; order Eurotiales; family Aspergillaceae; genus Aspergillus; species Aspergillus cejpii. The sequence goes on along the minus strand of SMSW01000001.1, from coordinate 4,616,606 downwards.
CTGGGTGGAGGCGCAGGCCGGGAAGTACCGCCTTCTCGGTGGACGAGAGAGACTATCGAATTGTCAGATTGAAGCCGTTATCGATTACCGCGATTTGATTTCCCACTCGCCGAACGGTGAATGGGCCAAGATGGCGCCCCTTCGCATATTGTCTTTCGATATTGAATGTGCCGGACGTAAAGGTATCTTTCCAGAGCCGAGTCACGACCCGGTAATTCAGATTGCGAACGTCGTTACTCGTTATGGAGAATCCAAGCCATTCATCCGGAACGTTTTTGTCCTGGATACTTGTAGTCTGATCGTTAACACGCAGATTTTGGAATTCGACAAGGAGGAGAAGATGCTCATGGCATGGCGCGATTTCCTCGAGAAAGTTGATCCCGATGTGATTATTGGATACAATATTGCCAACTTCGATTTCCCCTATCTTTTGGACCGGGCGAAACATCTAAAATGCGGAGGGTTTCCATATTGGACCCGATTGAAGGGAATTCCATCCCAGGCTACGTCGACGAATTTTTCCAGCAAGCAGATGGGCAACCGAGACACAAAAGCAACAAACACAAACGGAAGAATTCAACTCGACCTCCTTCAGTTGGTTCAGAGAGACTATCACTTGCGAAGCTACACCCTGAACTCCGTATCTTATGAATTCCTGAAGGAACAGAAGGAAGATGTCCATCATACAATGATCACCGAACTGTACAACGGAACTCCTGACTCGAGGCGGCGTCTGGCGGTTTACTGTCTCAAGGATGCTTACTTGCCACAAAGATTGATGGATAAGCTGATGTGCTTGGTCAACTACACCGAAATGGCGAGAGTCACGGGTGTTCCGTTCAATTTCCTCCTCTCCCGTGGCCAGCAAGTCAAATTCCTGAGTCAATTGTTCCGGAAAGCGTTGGAGCAGCAGCTTGTCATTCCGAACATGAAGTCGTCGGACGAACAGGACTATGAAGGTGCCACCGTTATCGAACCGGTTCGAGGATATTACAGCGTCCCCATTGCCACCCTCGACTTTGCATCGCTATATCCCTCAATTATTCAGGCGCATAATCTTTGCTACACGACCTTATTGAACAAGAATAGTGTTGAGAAGCTCGGTTTGAAAAAAGACGAAGACTACATTGTGACGCCGAATGGTGACATGTTTTGCACGGCCAAAGTGCGCAAAGGTCTCCTGTCGCAAATTCTGGAAGAACTGCTTTCTGCTAGAAAACGCGCAAAGAAAGAGTTGACTGTTGAGACGGATCCTTTCAAGAAAGCCGTGTTAAACGGAAGACAGCTTGCTTTGAAGGTCAGCGCCAACAGTGTTTATGGTTTGACCGGTGCTACCACTGGAAAACTGCCCTGTCTAGCCATCGCCAGTAGCACCACGAGTTATGGACGTCAGATGATTGAGAAAACCAAGCAGGAGGTGGAAGCAAGGTACACGATCTCCAACGGTTACTCTCACGACGCCAAAGTTATTTACGGCGATACCGACTCGGTCATGGTCAAGTTTGGCGTGACTGAACTAGAGGAGGCTATGAAGCTTGGTCAGGAGGCTGCGGACTATGTCTCCTCCAAGTTCCTCAAACCCATCAAGCTTGAGTTCGAAAAGGTTTACTTCCCCTACTTGTTGATCAACAAGAAGAGATATGCTGGACTGTATTGGACGAACCCAAAGAAGTTCGATAAGATGGATACGAAGGGTATTGAAACCGTTCGCCGAGATAACTGCCTGTTGGTTCAGAATGTCATCGAGACGGTGCTGAACAAGATCCTGATCGACCGAGATCTCGATGGTGCTCAAGAGTGAGTAGTAGCCTTGTCCCGTCTACTTGCTTTTTACTGACCTGGTCTGCAGTTACGTCAAGGAAACCATCTCGGATCTTCTGCAGAACAAGATCGATATGTCCAAGCTGGTGATCACCAAAGCACTCACCAAGGCAGACTATACAGCCAAACAGGCACACGTCGAGCTTGCCGAACGGATGCGCAAACGCGATGCAGGATCCGCCCCAACCCTCGGTGATCGTGTTGCCTATGTCATAGTGAAAGGCGCAGGAGGGTCGAAGAACTACGAGAAGTCCGAGGATCCTATTTACGTTCTGGAAAACAACATTCCCATTGACACGAAATACTACCTCGACAACCAACTGGCGAATCCTCTTGGTCGTATTTTCGAACCTATTCTGGGCGAGAAGAAGGCCAGCCAACTTCTGACTGGCGAACATACTCGGTCCATTTCAGTTGCGGCGCCTACGCTGGGAGGTCTGATGAAGTTCGCGAAGAAAACCCAAACATGCATGGGCTGCAAGAAGCCCCTTTCCGGGAAAGAAGAAATGGCTGGGGCCATCTGCGAGCATTGCCGTCCTCGTATGGGCGAACTCTACACTCGAACCCTGAACAAAGTCTCCGATCTGGAAGTTCGATTTGGACGGCTATGGACTCAGTGCCAGCGATGCCAGGGTAGCTTGCACTGTGAAGTGATCTGCTCGTCTCGGGATTGCCCCATATTCTATATGAGAATGAAAGCGAAGAAGGATGTTGAAGATGCTCAGAGAGAACTGTCTCGATTCGATTTCGACCCCGGCGCATGGTAGTCTGATATGGAATTGGATGTTGGCATGGAAAGTCTGTATTATATCACATATTCGACTGATTTGATATTATTGGGGCGTATTGGCGAACAGGGGGCCAAGGGTGAATATAATGGATGATGATATTGGTATAGTACTCCGTACATATTTCTGTATCTCTGGGATCCTCCTTCATACTCATAGATAATTTGAAGCGCCTCTACATCAATCATTACTTTTACTATCCTGTAGATCCTCATACTCATAGTCTCATAGTCTCATAGTCCATTGTGGAGACACTAAAGTGAATGGCGGACAGTAGTGGAGTCTTGGCGTGGAGTACCTGACAGCTCACTTTGACCTCTGTTGATAACTTGATTGTCGCGATCTGAAGAGTTTGTCGAAGAACAATCTATCCACGATGTCATCGAGCCATCATCATCCTTTGAATCCAACGGTGGAGGAGGTAAACGACGAAGCGAATGGAACCCCTCAGCAGAATTCCAATGCACAACGCAAGGAACCCTCGTGGTCGGAGGTAGGTGGAATGAACGCATCCAGCTTAACTGGACAATTGATTAACAAGAATTGATTATTGAAAATTGTACAGGTCTGCTCGCAGCATGAATCGATCCTCTCTGCCCACCTGGAAATGCTCCAGGGCGTCAGGAACCAGGTCGCAGCCGACGGGGACACCTTCCGACTGATTTCCTCGATGGTCGAGAAGACGAATCGACTGGTGACACAATTCAAAGTGGTCAAGAGACAGCTTGTGAGTGTCTGCCTGAAGTGTAAAAGTTTTTTTTTCTACTTCGTACTGGAGCTGACAATAGGGATCAGATGGATAGTAAGTGTTGACGTGTTTGACTTGTTCCCGTCTTCGACTGAGAAGAGAGAGAAAAAGAAATGGGAATTGATCGAGTGCAGGACCAACTTCACCCACGAGTATACCCAGTCAAGGTGCGAAAATGGATACACCCGACAACAACGACTCATCGCGACGTCAAGACTCGACGGGGGGAAGGAAACGGTTGAGGGTGGAGGGGGACGCCGTCCAGGCAGACGTCCACGAGAAAGAGGAATCCGCTCGATCACAGAAGCGCAAACGAAAGGATCTGGCGATTGCTGGCAGCGACCTCGACGTGCGAGATGTGATGCCCGTGTCGATGGAGACGGAGGATATCTCAGAGGAGGTGCAGCGGCGATTGAAGATCAAGGAGGAGCAACGCAAGAAGAGGCATGCGAAGTCCGAGAAGGGCGACACAAAGCCAGAGAAGAGGAAGCGGGACAGTCTTGCGTCGAATGGCAGCGCTCCTTCGCCCGGGGGTGCTTCCAGGCCTCGGAGGAAGAAGACGAAAGTTGGTATGGCGAATGAAAACCGCGCTGCCAATTCCTCGTCGCAGGCAGAAAGTGGCAAACATAGAGGGAGAAAACGCGATTCCAGGGCTCTGATTGAGAATCAGACGACGTCAGGATCAAAAAGACAAAGAAAAACTGCTTGAATCCTTCTATGACCAACGGGGTATGACACCTACATTCTCATTTTCAGCAGCAGTCTTGATTCTAAACCTATACACAGGACGGACAATTCAGCCCTGAACCAGTGATCGACACTGAGTATGATGAAAGGACTACTCCAAGACCCTTCTTCTTCCACCTCGACAGCCAATGGTGTGGTGAGAGTCGACTGGTGCCTGGCTTGTTGTCCTCCAATTGAGCCTATTTTTGGGCAAAGCTTAAGCTGAACAAGCTTATTTCCCGTGGTTGAGGAACAGAGAGGAATTGAGTTAACGTAATAATCTGGGGTATACATCATTGACTTTGCAGATATCAATCTCTCTCTTCTACATTCAACCACGGTCTTGTCTAGGGCTCAGAACTTCTGGATAGCTGCCTACGATGCCCTCTCGCCTATATAACGGCTCTCGCTGTCCCCCCGGGCTCATTCTGATTCTTTCCTTCTTCATCTCCCAAGATCGTGTGCTTCAACCAGTCTCCAAACACGAAGAAACCAAAGAACATTACAAGAACTCTTTACAATATCAAGACCACACCGCAGACCTCAATCCTCAAGCACCCCACTGTCCACTCGAGTCATCTCACTAGGGGCTGAAATCGGAGCGTTGCTTTCAAATCGTTTGTTAAATCTCTTTAAAACTTGGGCAAAAAAAACTCCCAAAAAAATCTGCTTTTAAATCGTTACTTTTTTTTTAACCTTTTTTCACTCACGAAGGAAATAAAGATATCCGTTCTTGAGAATAAGCTAAACCGACCAGAGCCGGTGGCAGTGGCTATTCGTTGCATATAGACAATCCGCATACCCTTCACCTTCTTGAGAGTGTTCTTCTACAGCTTCTTCCGGAAGGCCAAAAACCCAATGGCTTTCTATAACAACGGAACGAATGCAAACCCCATGGGCAACAGCTCAGGGTTCGGTGGCCACAATGCCGGGTTTCTTCAAGCTTCTACTCCCAACGGCAGGCAACCGAATGGAACTGGACAAAACTTCAGCGGTCCTAACCGCAATGGACATGTAAGTTTCAAAAGCATCCCTGCCATTGACATGATTAGGGCATCCAGCTAACCTTGAGTATAGTCCCGTCAGGGAAACAGACGGCGTGGCAGAAGAAATGGCGGTCCCAGACCCAACCAGCAGCCCCGTCAGTCCCCCAATCCAAATGGGGTGAACAAGAACGGTTTCACTCCTAGAAACCAGCATGGAAACGGAAAGCTGCAGCCAAATATGGTGAGTGTGTCTGTTCTGAGCAGTTTAGATCCAGAGACTGACAGTGATATAGGCGCCTAGACAACCCGGTCAGAACAATGGCCAGCGTGGACAGCGTGGACAGCGCAGACAACGCGCTCACAAAGGTCCCGCTGCCTTCACTGGCCCCCGGGATGGCGACGTTGTGATGAGAGACGCATATGCGCCCATCGTAGCTCAGCCCGACGAGGACGTGGCAATGCCAGATGCCCCTCCCCTCATGGAAACGGTAAGTTGCCTTGATCGTTGTTGATATATGAGCTGTTTACTCACTGCTTGAGAGGGTCGAATACCTCACTCGAGGGGCTATGGCAACGGATTACCTTGTAAGTATTATCCTCTTGCCGTTCTGGACGTTTCTTACTAACCTTCTGACAGGCCGCGACCATGCTCAACCTCGCTCTTAATGACGAGGCTTTGGGGAGCATCAACGTCCAGATAGGCGGTGCTCCCTTCTATTTCTGAAATGTCAACTTCCTCCTGGGGGATACCAGTGAGCCTCAGCAAACGTCCATTCTGGGCCCTGGGAAGTTCTAATACCCTCCCCCCGTGAGATGACATATTTGGGACGTTGGCGTTGGCCAACGCCTTGTCCCGACAGAAATGCACCATCAGATTGACTGCTTGTGATGCCCGACGGAAGAAAAACAATAAAAAACGTATAACTTTTCTTTCCGCAAAAAAACAAAACCAAAAATCACAAAAAAAAGTCTAAAAGACTAAAAAATCTTTTAAAAAAAAGGTTTTTACACACAAGCACACACACCCAGAATGAAATTGCAGTGACTGCTGGCAGCTCCATTGAGGGCCCCAATGGATGCAGGCCGGGTCACATTCGTTCAAGACTTCGACTCTCTCTTTCTCGAATGTCATTATCGGGCTAGCAGCAGTCAACATGGTGTCTCTCTCCCCGAATCACTTCAAATAAGTCAAAACCCCGATCAATCAACCTCCGAGAAACACTCAGTCGAGTCGAACCATCCTTTGCGGCGAACAAGTCAATTCTTCAACCTCAATTTTCGAGTCAGTCAATTCAACACGGCCGGCACTTCAAGCCGGTTTCGTATTCACCTCGCCTCTCGCCTGTCGACTTCACCTTGATCGGGACACCTTGATTCGGCCTTATACCGGCTGAGCTAGCAGCCGAAGAACAAGATTTTGGATAAGGATAAATGGCCGGCGCCGGCCACGGGATAGGGGAAAAATCCCAGCGGAGGAAAACTTTTGAAGTCTCAACAAGAGACAATTTGAATGAGGAGGTGGATTGGTCTCTCCGCATGAAGCGGGAGACGGTTTATACGTTCTCACCACATAGTGGGAGAGCGGTATTATCAGGGGACGAGAAAGGACTGGCCTTAAGGACCAGGTCTATTGAGGGTTCTCACCACACAGTGGGAGAACGGTTTTGTCAGGGGACGAGAAAGGACTGGCCTAAAAGGACCAGATCCTATTGACAGGTGTAGTTCTCACCACATAAAGTGGGAGAACATCTTTATCTGGGGATGAGAAAAAGATATTTTGGTCTCTGTACATCCCGTTCAAGGTTTTTACCTCGTTCACAGAAAGTGACGAGGATGTTTCCCTTGATCCATTGCCCGAATGGGGGGATACTTTATGTATTGTTTTAGATATTGATGGGTTTGTCTGTTGGAGTTTTTTTTTTTTTTAATTTTTGAATGGAATTGTTTCTTTTCCTTCACTTGATACCCTTTTGTAGACCGTAGGAGCGTAACCTCGCCTTATACATTGACATGAATAACCCAACGCCCAACACCAGTGTTATACAATCCATAGAATCATCATCACTCCTCCTTTTCCTCCCCCTTCGACCCATCCTGCCCCCACGTCCACACATCCCAGATATGCTCCCTAATAAGATCCCCATACCCCTTCCCCTCCTCCAACGCCTTCCTCTCCTCCCGGATCCTCCTCTCCTTCCACCCCTCCGTCTCCCCACCCATCCAGACCCGCTCCGCGACGCCCTTTTCTTGCAGCTGCCTCGCCTTCAACCTCTCCAACTCCTCCCCGACCAATCCCCCGTCACGGATCTGCGCGTCCCGCGCCGCACGCAGTTTCGCACGCACCTCCTCGGCACGCTGGCTGGGGAGGTCGGACACACCACCGATGCCGATGGGATTCGTCGCGATCCGCGCCTCAATGCGCTCGACGATACTGCGCCCTGTGCGTTCGCGCGTGAGATGGTTCGCGGAGACGCAGAAGGCGCTGGTCAGGAGGACGGTCAGCGGGTCGAGTTTCCGTGGTGGGAGGGCGATTAGCACCGGGGATGCGACGAGGAAGGTTAGCGCTGCGTAGTGCTTGAAGCGGATGTAGTCGGCCTGCCGGATTGTTTGGATGTCTGTGTCGTCGGGTTGCATTTTGGGGGTTGTGTGTTTGGGGGGCTTGGGATGGGTTGGTTGGTATAGAGGGTGTTGTTGGTGTTGTTGGTTGGAGATAAATTTACGGTGGGCGGATGTTGCCAAAGATGAAGTCATGTGATCTGTTTATACTCGGCCGGCTTTATGGCTTTAGAATGAGCATTATCATCAATCTTTGATGAATCAGATACTCAGGTGGTTTACAGATGGATATGTTATTCTCAGGATGCATTAATATCCAGCCTGAGGATTCAAACACACGGAAGTGCTAGATAACTGGTGGCAGGCTCGGATACTAGCCATGCCAAGGACGAATGGAAGCTTGAGCAAAGCTTAGCCACAACCGTCATCCTGGCTGCAATCAGCAGTTCAACACAGTGCAGTGATTTGAAAGTGACTACGGAGTAGAGACTGGAAAGTGAAATGAGGTTGCCTAGCAAGCCACAGTGAGCCGTGTCGATGCACTTCACCACGCAGTGACCAAAATGTCTCATTCTATCCGTACATCTCTCAGCAAATTGGGTCAGACTCAGATTACAGGAATTCATGCTGCCTAGCTCGGTTAATCCGGTATTCAGCTGGAACTTGGAACGCATGGACTATTATGATTATGAGTGGCTGTTAGATCCACGTCCTACCAGTTTTACTGGCACTCTGGCAGCCGTGTCTGATTCATCAATGATCAGACATCATCCTATCAAATGAGGATCCCCAAGTACAAACCTAATCCAAACGCCCTATATAACTCAATCCTCCCCCCTCTCCTTTCTTTGTCCCCGACATCCCCCGTCTTCAACATCTACAAATTCCCACACAAACATCAAAATCAAAATGGGCCTCTTCGACTTCTTCAGATCCAAAGACTCTCCCCAGACTCAACAACCAACCTGGGATCCCAACACGGTCACCATGCAGCAGCCGTCGAGTCCCGAGGCCCCGTCCACGGAACGGGTGGTGGCCGAGCAACCGGTTTGTCTCATCCATGGGAGGTTTTATATTGTTGCTAATCGTCAAAGGGTCGAGAGGATATGAAGCTGCAGTTGCGTGGTGGTGGTGCTGGGGATGTTTGCTGTGGAGTGTATGTCCCTTTTCCTTTTTCTTTGCAAAGGTGATAGAAGGCTGATTGGTTTACGCCGTAGTTGCGCGGGTATTCTCTGCTTTGAATGCTGTGAGGAGTGCTGTTAACTCATTTATATTCTGCAATGGAAGTGGATGGGCTATGGCTACGAGATGTTTATCTACTTTCCCTGTTTATGATCTTATACCCATCGCTACTATCGAGCTATATGAATCGAATACTGAATTATGAATTACATGGACTGATGTTTGATAGATGATAGATGGTTAGGTTCCATTCTCCTGTTGTAAAGGCTGACTACTGTTTAAATGTCATGCAGACATGGACAGTGGAAAGGATCAGAATACTGCACCTCCTACCCAGATTACCACTTGCCCTTGTTGATGTCGACGCCCACGGTAGTAGTCTCGGTCAACTCCAGTTTGCCGGCTTCGTACTTGACCGATCCATCCGGGTTACGGCCCACCGCCTGAATCAATCCGCCGCTCATCTCGTCGATCATCTGGCCGTACTGTTGGGTGTGATTGATATGGCAACGGGTACTGGGGGACTCGCAATGAGCCACCAAAGCGGTGGTGGTCTTGAAGATCCGATGGCAGCCGGGACACCTAGAGTCACGCACGGAATTCAGTAAATGGTCTTGCTTGAGGGGAGAGGGGGGGGGGAGCGTACTTCATGCCTCTATCAACCTGGTTCTTCGTCAACATATGCCGCTCAAAGTCCGTAACGGCCTTGAACTGCGCGCCACAAGGGCAGATGTACCGGCCGATATACGAGTTGAAGAAGTTGGTCGGGTCCCAGTTCTCCTGGAGGGTACGGAGGGTCTGGCCAGCGTCCGGGGTTCCAACGCCAAAGGGGCCTTTGCCATCGTTCTCGGTCATTTGAATCAACCTGAGATGCTCCGTACCCATCAAGATCCCTTCCCTGATCCGGTCGGCGATCGAGACCTCCGGGAACACCATCAGGTCCACAGTCACGGGGTTCCGGGGCGCTGCTCTGGTCGGACGCTTGAGCTGCGGCCAGTGCTTTAGAGCCAGCTTGTCGGAGCCTCCGTTGCCGCTGGGCTGGTTCGCCATCGCCTCGCGGTGATCGTATTCGAGCGGGTTGACGATGACGCCGCCGTCGATATCGTCATTCTCGCCGGGACCGGGGATGATGGGCATGGGGGAACCCTCGCCGGCTCTGAGAGCCTCCTTGATGATGATTTTCTTGGTCTTTTCCTGGACAAGACGGGCCTTGCTGATGCCGGGACACTCGTCATCCTCGATGTGACGGATCAAGCCGCTGGCCGTTTTGAAGCGGTCCTTGCAGCCGCAGCATTCGAGGTTTTGCTCGGCGCGATGATTCTATTCAACCATAAAGCTTAGCAAATCTGGCAGACAAGCAGGGGTTTTTCAGAAAGAATACACTCACCTGGCGAATATGCCCGGCCCGACCACCCTCGCTGCGAAATTCGAGACCGCAGATGGGACAGACGATGTGCTTGCTACTCTTGACCTTGTGGACCATGAACTCCGCCTCGTCTTTGAAGTCCTCATCGCAGCGGCCGCAGTAATCGTGCTGGATGGCGGACTGCTTGTGTCTCTTCATCTCCCCGACTGAAGCAAAGAGGTGCTCGCAGTCAGGAAAGGTGCAGCGTACCTTTCCAGACGATGCTGGTTGAGACATCTTGCCGCTGGTGAGCTGCTTAGGTGGAAGATGGCAGATTTAATGAGGATGGATGTGTGTGAAAAAGGTGGAAGAAAAATAAGGAGCTAATGAATCGCCGAGAAAGGTGCGTATTAACAAGATTCAGTGATCAACAGATCAAGAGTAAAGGAAAGTGGAAGTGCAGTCTGTTCGATGGATTAGAGAGGATGTAAAGAACTGTAGTTCCTGTTCCAATCAATATAGTTGGACTTGTACTATAAGTAGAGCTTGCTCCTAGATATCTATAACCTCAGCTCTTCAGCGACAAGCTTTTAGTGCATCAGCTTCACTGTTAGGGAGGGTGTATAGAATGCAAGACAATGGTTTATTCTGTATAAAGGCTGAGAACTCTGTAGATGATCTATGTTGACATATAATCTTCTTCTTGCTTTATAGATAGAGAGATATGCAAGCTTGAAGATCATACCATTCTCCCTATATATCGCTTTATATCATATCTTCAAGAGTCTTCTCAACCTTCTCTCACTCTCTTCGCCATTAGAAGCGCGAGTAAGGCAACCTAGACAAAGCAACCGTCAGTACTTGACCCCAACCCAACTCCAAAGTCAAACTCACCATTTCCCACGCAGAGTAATAACAGCCCATTTATTCCCCTCCGCATCAACCTCCTTCTCCACTTTAGTCGAGAAGGAAATGGCACTCATGATCCCATCGCCGAACTTCTCATTAAGGACCGCCTTATACGCATACCCATAGTTCTGCACAATCTCATACAGTCGGTAGATCAGGGGTTCCTTGGGCGGCATCTCAACGGAACGTCCCCGGTCCGGGAAACCGCCGAGCTGCTCCTCCAGAATCTCCGTCGGGACCTTGAAGAGCTGCGAGAGTTTCTGGATGTCCTCCGGGGAGGCCTTGACCTGGCCGTAGAAGATGCCTGCTGTGGCGACCTCGCTGCGGCCGATGTGTTCGGCGATTTGCTCAAAGGTAAAGTTTCCGGCTGCTTTGGCTTTGAAGAGGATCTGGGAAGATGCTGGGAGGTTGGGATGTTGGGAGACCTGTGTTGTCTGGTTAGTGGGGGGTTCTAAGGAGGAGGAGGGGGTCTGACGTCAAGGGTTGCGAGCGACATGTTGAAGATGGAGATGTATGCGATTATTGTGATGGTTGAATTGATCTAGAGTCGAAGAATGAGATTCTCTCCTGAATCCAAGTTGAATCGAGAGATACTCCTTCCTCTTCACCAGGATGTCATTCTTATATAATCTGCTGCGGAACAGTTTCTCCAACAAATTAATGCGGGGTGAGGGGAGAGTTGCTGTATGTAATCCAAATACACATAGATAGGAGCTTTTTATAGTCACAGAACGAAAATAACTGAAATACCAATTCAATAGACAGATAGCACTTCCTTCCCTCTGAGCAAATGGTGTCTAGATAACCAAGCCTAGGGTTTGCGACGACTGAGTATTCTTAATATGTCACTGAGCAGGACTGGAGCAGCAAGTTTAAGCTATTTACATTGACCTTGGTAGGCCACAGAGCTCTACAGTCTCACTCTCGTCAAGTCCCGATCATGTAACTGCACATGCTCCTCTCATCAGGCTGTGGAAGGTGAATAAGTTGGATAAGTATGATGAAGCCTAAAGAAGACGAGGACAAGACAGTTGTGGACAGTGGGAATATGATAAAGGAGGAATTCATTTCTAATGCTCTACTGAGCGACATTGCCGCAATGATGCCGCTGGCTTTCCAGCTTAGAAAACGGTGATTAGACTACCGCGAGTGACTTCCATCAGAGTGATGAGGCCACATAGTAATCGAGGACAAGTATTCACAATCGCTAAAAGCTGTGCCGCCTGTCCCGGGATACTGGAATCAGTGGGGTTTTGTTTGGACGACAGCAACGAGACCCGCGAGATCATCAGGACTCTGACAACCTGGCTTTTGCAGAATTCAATCGCATCCTGAGGCACATATCGTAGAGGAGATTGCTGAAATCCGAGTGGATTGACATGTAATCACTTGCAAGAGAGCTCCCACTCGGTGAAAACAGGAATGCATCCGACATGTAACCTGTTTCCTTCTGTCACTGAAACCCCTCCATGGCGTAATTGGCAGATCCTGCGTGGAGTACCTCTCTTTTCGACTAGGATCTCCAGGCTCCAGCATTTTCGAATTTATCTGCCATCATGGTCCTCTTGCTGGATAACCATCTTGTTGTGACTCCTGAGTCCAGAGGCACAGGATAGACCTCGCAACTGATCGTGAAGTAGATAATACTCAAGTCTAACTCATGTCAGAGCATCTTATTCGAGTCAATTGAATAATACAAATTCTGTAATAGTTAAGGTCAACTGAAGCCTCAAAGTGGGCTGTTTCACTCACTGTTTCACTGTCGATAGCGGGGCAATTGTGGCGTTATGTCAAACGAGGCTGAGCTGTTGATGAGGCTGTGCATTGTCCCTCCTGGCCTGACCTGATCTCTGCCCCTCAAGCATAAGAAGGCAGAAGATTATTTTATAGTTTTGGTTATCTCTTCGTTCATCATTCACTTCGATTCTGTATGCGATCTGCTGCAGTATTAGTTTCTAGCTCGCTGGTTGTTTCTACCTTGAACCCGACCTTTATCTAGTTCTCGCAGATTGACGGCGACCATGTCGGGACGAGACGACGATTTGGCCTATGGTCAATACCATCAACGGGGGAATGGCCAGGGAGACAGTACGAGGGGTTTCATGGGCGACACTTTCAAAAAGCTGCGGGATACCTATAAGCAGCACCACGCCCAGCCCCAGCAAGCGCAGCAATCGCAGCAAGCGGGACAGAACCAGCCTCAGAGCTATAATCCAGGAGGCTACGGGGTGAGTTCGAGAAAATGGCCAGCTATGTGGAGTACTTGATGTTGATTGTTTTGTTCCAGAGTCAAGGATCGTACGGAACCCAGACCCAGAACCAGACCCAGAGTCAGAGTCAGAACCAGAACCAGAATCCCCAGTACCAGGGGAAACCCCCGAAACAGGACAAAATGTCGGGATTGCTGGGGAAACTTCAAGACACCGTCGCAGGACTCGGCTCGGATGTTGCCCAGCGTCTCGGAAATGTTCTCGATCCCCAGGCTTCTGCGGAATATGGAGCGAATCAACCCCAGTCGCAGCATCGATTCGACAGTTTTGCTGCTCCACGGCCCGCCAATGATGCGAAGTGGTATGTCGACGGATGCTCTTACTTCTACGCCGTTTCGAAGGCGCTGGAGAGTGCCAAAGAAACGATCTGGATTCTGGACTGTAGGTTGCTTCTATTTGGCCGGAAGAGTTTTGGAAGCTGACAGTTATCAGGGTGGCTATCTCCCGAACTATACCTGAGACGACCTCCTGCGAAGAATGAGCAATATCGGCTGGATCGGATGCTGCAGGCTGCTGCGCAGCGTGGAGTGCGGATCAACATTATTGTGTACAAGGAGGTCACCCAGGCGTTGACTCGTATGTACCAGCCGGCCAATGGATGAGAGGAATATGCTGATTTTGAACGTACTGCAGTCTCATCGTCCCATACCAAACATGCTCTCGAGGATCTCCACCCTAATATCGCTGTGTTCCGCCATCCCGATCATCTCCCCGATCGCCAGAACCTCACCTCCTCGATTACTTCTTCCCTGCAGAATCTGACCCTGGACACGGCTTCCATTGCCAGGATGTCTGGTGATGCCCTCAAGGGTCTCTATGGCATGAACGACGACGTGATTCTCTTCTGGGCACACCACGAGAAGCTATGCTTGATCGATGGTAGGATTGCCTTTATGGGAGGCTTGGACATGTGCTTTGGTCGATGGGATACACATCAACACGCGATCGCTGATGTCCACCCGACAAACCTGGACGACATTGTGTTCCCCGGTCAGGATTATAACAACTCTAGGGTCCTCGACTTCCACGATGTCGTGCACTGGGAGAAGAACCAGCTCGATCGGAAGCGTACCTCTCGCATGGGCTGGTCCGATATCTCTGTCAGTCTGCAGGGACAAGTCGTGGAAGATCTGCGGCAGCATTTCGTGGAGCGCTGGAACTTCATCTACGACACCAAGTACCTGGTTCGCAAGGATGTGAGATATTCGAAACTCGCTCTGTATGGCCGACCCAGCTCTTCTGCTGGCCCGCAGCACAACCCTCAACAGTCGGCACCACAACAGCAGCCTCCGCAACAGCAACCTGCAGGTCTCTCGGCCTGCCCACCGCAGACAAATGTCAGTGGCCAAGGAGCACCGAGCTATCAACCGCCATCTTCTGGCTACACTGGTCAATCGCCAGCACAGGGTGGCTCCCACCAGTACACCTACACCGGAGAGTCATTTCCTCCACCTCCTCCCGGACCGCCTCCCACCCAGCCTCCCACCCAGTCACATGGATCGGCTCAGTCCCATGATCAGGGTTATGCCCAGGTGCCTTACTTCCCTCCTCCCCCGACACAGGAGGGATCCCACTCCCAGACAAGAGGCGTTGACGACTACTACGAGGGGTCTCGGGGCCAAGGCGACTTGGACCGGGGATCGGGCTTCATTCCTCGCCGCTTCAAAGAGGAACTCACGGGATACAGCAATGTCCTCCGTACACAACTCGCGGGGCAGGTCCATCAGTATCAGGATCGTTTGACAACCCTTGGGCGCCATAGCCCGCAGTCACGGGGCAACATGACCTGCCAGATTGTGCGTAGCTGTGGAAAGTGGAGTAACGGAACACCCACCGAGCATTCGATTGCCGATGCGTATGCAGCGATCATCCGTAATAGTGAGCACTTTGTGTACATTGAGAATCAGTTCTTCATCACGGCAACGGGTGACTCGCAGAAGCCGGTCAGGAACAAGATCGGCGCTGCGATTGTCGAGCGTATTCTGCGCGCGGCCCGCGCGGGTCAGAAGTATAAGATTATCGTCGTGATTCCGGCGGTTCCCTGCTTTGCTGGCGATTTGGAGGATGAGGCGTCTCTGGGAACGCGTGCCATTATGGAATTCCAGTACAATTCCATCAATCGCGGCGGCCACAGTATCATGGAGTTGATCGCCAAGGAAGGATACAACCCGATGGAGTACATCCGGTTCTATAACCTCCGCAATTACGACCGGATTAATGCCAACAGTCGCATGATGGAGGCTGAGCTGAAAAGCGGTGTCAGTTATGAGGACGCTCGTAGACAGCATGATCTGAGCGCCGTCGGACCAGGTGGCTATGGTCCAGGAGCGGCTCGAAGCGCCTTTGATACGACGGTCCCGTTCCAGCAGCAATACCAGCAAGCTGCTCATGAGGTGTCGGCTACCAAGTCGACATCCAGCCGGTGGGATAGTGTCAGTGAGTGCTACATGCTTCGCGGCGAGGATATTCGCAACGTGCCTTGGGAAGGTCCAAGCGAGGCGGAGATTGATGCCTTTGTCACTGAGGAACTCTATGTTCATTCCAAGGTTTGACCCCCAGCGAACTCTGATCCACCGTGCGCCGATTAACGTTTCGTATAGGTCATGATCGCTGATGACCGGGTGGTCATCTGTGGCTCTGCCAATCTGAATGACCGCTCTCAGCTTGGTGACCACGACTCTGAGATTGCGGTCATCATCGAGGACTACACCCCGGTCCAGTCTAGCATGGATGGCAAGCCCTGGACCGCCAGTCGCTTTGCTGCCTCCCTTCGTCGGCAACTGTTCCGCAAGCATCTGGGTCTTTTGCCCCCACAGAACTACGAACAACCGGATGCCAACTCTGAGCCGGTGGGCGTGCCCAACGACTTTGACTTTGAGGCGCCTGAAAGCCAAATTGTGGCTGATCCCCTCGCGGACACCCTTCACAGCCTCTGGAACTCACGCGCCAGGACGAACACGGACGTCTTCCGCAAGGTCTTCCATGCCGTCCCCGATGATACGGTGCGCAACTGGGCGACGTACCGCGAGTTCTACACTTTCTACTTCCAGAACGCTGGTAAGCAAGCCTATGGCAAAGAAGAGAAAGACTATCCGCCTGCGCGGTACGAGTACGGACACGTTGTGCGGGAGAATTTCCCCTCTGGCCCTGAAGGTGTTCGACAGGTGAAAGAACTACTGAGTCAGGTCAAAGGCACGCTGGTGGAAATGCCATTGATGTTCCTGATCGAGGAAGATGTGGCCAAGTCCGGGTTGACTCTGAATGATCTGACGGAGCCCCTTTACACCTGATGAGATGCATTTTTGGATATTCAGATAATTTTTTTTTCTCTCTTTCTTTATCTATCATGAATGATGAATTTGAATCTATTTTTTGGATTTTTCTTGGATTTTCGCCACTGTTTCAGATGTGTTGATATTGTTCTTCGAAGAACAATACTAACGACACTGACAACCAACACTCTGATTGGACAGCTACTTCTCCTTTGTTGATTGACTTCTCCAGGGTATTGCCCTTCATCCTTGACGCTTCATGATGCTTCTCTTGAATATCATCAACAATTATGATATTATCGGATTGGGAATCTTCATCCAATTCGTATGAACCAGCCTCCATTGTTCTTGGACGAGAATGACAACGACGATGCAGTGTCACTGTATCAGGTCCACGAGGCATGGCCCAACTGGACGAACAAGGCTCTTTTGCCATGTCGAGGATCTCTGATCTCAGTTCTCTTACTTCTTAGGCAAACTAGTTAGACGACGCACTGACATCCCATATCTTAGATCGAACCTTGGCTGGTGACTCTCACATGGGTCCTTCTTTATCCACAACTCGGATAAATCATAAGCATGAATTTATGATTGACGTCGAAAGAAGAATGCTTACCGAAGTCTGACTAGCATTGACAGGCCAACGATGAGTGGTAACGGTAGCCTTTCAAGTCGAGAACAACATCAAGCCGATGAATACACCCACCAGTCACATGGCAGATGAGCCATGAAACTCCCATTGACTCTCCCAAGAAGAATACCAACGTCTTCGCCTTGAATGCACTACTTCTCTTCTTTATCCCAACACTCGGATCACGCCGCGATGGGCAAAGTCCCTGGAGACATCCTTGGAAACATCCCATGGAATGGTGGACTTTCTTTCAACCTCAGACTCACTCTCCTCTTCCATCCTTCCTCTCTCTCTCCTCTCATCCTCTCTAACCATTCAGATACAGCATCAAGTTGCAGTTGGCAGGCCCGACTCAGCAAAAGACCAAGATGATCAATGAAAAAAGATATAAAGCCATCATGGATTCCTCAAGAACCAACCCCTTCTTCTCCATCAAGCACCTGAATCTCCAAATCCAATCTTCTTTGCTCCAAGCAATCCCCCAAATCATTCAGAATGTCTCCCCAGCAAACCGTTGAGAATACCGCCATCGTCAAGGGTATGTCGAGCTGTATGTTTCCTTGTTCCCCCCATATCCCCTTCATCCTTGAACCACAAGCTGACACTTCAGAAAAGCATCCCCCGGCGGAGGCTGCGTCGTTATGTAAACGCCCTTATGTGAGGATCTCGCCCACAAAGTTCCATATCCCTGCAACCGACCAGAACAAGTTCTTTTTCAACTCAATCCCGAGGCTCCATGACCAAAACTGCGGCGTGTCTCACATCACCCATGCCTGGCATCGAACGGCTGCGGGCGAACCATTTCTTTATCTTTATTTATTCGATCGTACTATAGTACCCCCTCCCCCCCGGGGGGGGTTTATGCTATTAACTCGCCTCATCTACCGACGGTTACAACATTCATTTTCCATTTTACTCCACTATCTCTCGAACTCGAATCGAAACCTCCATCTTCCTTCCAAGATGATCGATAAGTCTTATAGGAACGGGGCTGGAGTGACAGGAATGTTAACAACCCAAGGAAAAGATGGAAATCGGCGAAAAGGGAAAAAACAAGAGGAGGATTGATCTATTATTTGATTCCAGACCTTAGTTCTGGCCCGTCTCTCTCTCTCTCTATTTTCCTACTTTCCACTTTCTCTTGGTTTTTTATTTATTTGATTTTTCTTTCCGGGCTGGCTGGCTGGCTGGCTTAGCTGGCTGGTTTGGCTACTGTGTTTCGGGTTGGCATCTGGTCGGGTTGCTATGGAACTGGTTTTTTTAGTATTATTATGGTTATTTAAACCTTTGGTCGTGATAGTCTGGAATGCAATGTCAAGGTCTCTTGTGATGATCTTCGGTGTAGATGTAGACGTAATGCTCATTACAGGCTTGGTGCTGTTATTCATCGTCACATTATACTCTGTACAACTAGGGTATATTAATCATAATCAGAGAACTGTCTCCTTCCGGATGACATCCACCCGAGCAATATCATCTGCGCTCGGCTCCTGTAGCTCCGAATCCGCATGGCCAAAGGCATCTCCCGCCGCGTCCTCTACTTGTTCCACAACATGCGAGATCAGGCCCACGGAGCGAGCCATGCCGACTCGACACATCTCCTCGCCCACCGCAGCCTCGATCCGTCCGTCCCCACCGTTCTGCGTCAGGTCTGCCTCGAAGGCATGACAAAGGGTTTTCAGCGGTTCCAGGAAGCAATTGCGGAAGTAGACGTAGGTTTTCTCGAGCTGGAATTGGGCCCGCAGCTTGGAGGATGAGGCCAGGATGTAGTATAGGCTCAGTGCGGCGTGCATGGACGGAGCCAGATTCTGGGAGAATCGAACCCACGACGCCACGATGTTGGTGGACACGTTCAGGTGCAGATCGGCCGAGTTAAACAGCAGGGGGAACAGCGCTGAGAAATAGTGCGGGTTGAGGAAGATGCTTGTGTCGTCTGAAGGATCAGCGCTAGATGCATCCAAAATCTCCTTCTTCAGCCAGCCAACCGCTCGGTCTTTCACCGTCAGCAGCTCGTCATCTTCCAAGACCTTGCGGATGATCTTGAACCGGGCGGTTCGGGAAGGATGGCTGTGAACAATGGCTTCTGGGAGCTGCCGGATGACGCCGTAGGTCTGTCGCGTTGTACAAGCAGTCACAGCCAGAATAAGGTTGGCGAATTCCTTGTCGTCCGCAGGTTCTCCGACGGGATCGCGTAATGCAAGGACAGTCAATGAGAGCAGCGAGTCCAGAAGTGGTTGCGGTTGCCCAAACGCCACATCGTCTGGGGAACTGACCTCTCCGATGAAGTTTGAAAAGACACGAGCCAGGTCAGGATATACTGGAATGTTGGTGGCCTTCCCGGATGAGAACAGCTCTGCCATAGCGGCGCATGCAGCCAAAAGTAACAGCGACCCATGTCTCTCGAGTGGGATGTCCTCTATCTTCTTCGGTGGTTCCTCAAAGTCTAGGGGCGCAGGTTGATTTTCAGGAGGCTGGGAGATAATAGCGAGAAGCTGCTTGTGGTCCAGACCAAAGTCTCGAGACAGAGCCTGAGTGCGGTCAGAAATCGGTATTGATCTACGGAGATCAGACGCCTACCGTTATCCTCGCCATAATCATATCCCTCTCCCTCAGGTGCTTATCATTGGCATAGATGTCTGTCTGCGATCCGTTACCGGGTAATCGCGTCTTGGGGTAAATCTCCTCGTGCAATCTAATGGCCCAGGACATTCCCGGGTCCATAGGGCCGGATAAACTCAGTAAATACGACTTGAGAAGTTCGATTAGGCCAAATTGCAGGAAGCGTTTCACTAGTGCCGGCTCATCATTGCTCATCGGAGACGGTGATTGAACTTCAGCTTCGGGGTCTGGAGCAGATGCTTCCGACACCCGCAACATGGTGGATTCACTGGCCGCTCGAGGGGGAGGTGCAGGTCTTTTCGTTGGAGATACGTCTCGAAAGAATTCCAAAAGCGCGACAGTTGTCTCACTGGTTGGCATTGTCGTATATGCCTCCAGGACTGCCTGGAGGGACGTTGCGAGAAATCGACTTGGAGATTTGGTCTGGATGCGGGAGTGTAGAACAGAGAGCATTGCGACGAGACAATTGAATTGCATGACATGTCGCGGAGGAGCGGTTGCTCCTTCGTTATTTCTGTCCTGATCGTTGATGGCAGTGTTTTCTTGTGTTTCTGGTACATCAGAGTCGCCTAGTAGGTCGTCTTCATCGTCATCTTCATCAGGTTCAAGCTTCATCAGAGCATCGGAAACCCGCAAAATGACTTCTCTGGGGTTTCCCAAGCGGGCAACATCTTGTAAACATTCCAGTGATTGGGGAAGCATCGGCAGTAAAAGCTGGACCAGATCCCAGCCGATGTTGGTGGTCAGGACTTCATCTTGGAGTAGCTTGTGGAGAGTGGGCAAACGGGAGGGGGTCAATTGGTACTCCAACAAGGTGAGATAGGTGAGATAGTCGGTTGCAGGTGGCAGAGCCTTGATAAGAGGGTCCTCTTCCTCAGCCATGATAATGAAGCTGAAGTTGTGGAGATGCAATGGAGTTTATCAGTGGGAGTGGACTCAGTGGAGAGGTTGAAGTTGACAGAAAGAATGAGGGGAAACCTGATCCCATGACATCATTGGCAGAGTCGCTAAGCATCTCGGATATATTATGAATTATCGAGCTGTTATGAGACATTTGAGTATTTATAAGTAGTTACTAGGTAGCTAATAGCTATTCCGCAGTATCTCAGATTTAAGAGAATTATGCAGAATAATATTTCATTCAGGAAGTAGAGAATACTCTGTACTCTGTAGAAAACTGACCAAGGATAGATAGTCACATGACTGGAGATGAACCACTCTAGCATTATAGCATAGAGGATACACCATAGGAAAAGGATACATGAATTGAATGATTGAATTGAGTGTTCTATACTGTGTTTATCCCATATTGTCTCCATGAATCAGACAAACAAAAGAAAGGATGCTACTGAATGACATCAGATATGGAGTATAGAGTATGGAGTCGCGGAATCCAGAATAGG
Organism: Aspergillus cejpii; assembly: GCA_004769165.1. Classification (NCBI taxonomy): domain Eukaryota; kingdom Fungi; phylum Ascomycota; class Eurotiomycetes; order Eurotiales; family Aspergillaceae; genus Aspergillus; species Aspergillus cejpii. Next base: position 4,595,350 of record SMSW01000001.1, on the reverse strand, counting down.
AAAATGATTCCGCAGGCATACTATGAATCTTGATACTCTCCATATAACATTCATAACACTCATTCAAGCAGAGATCATAGACAGATCACAGACAGACAGATAGACAGATAGATAGATAGACAGATTATAATAAATATTAAAATAGAATAATGAATCAATATACTTCTCAGTATCTACTCCTCAGTTATTCTCATACTCTATACTCTTTAGGCAAATCTCAGCCTTATGAGTGCTGACTCATCGGATCTTATCCGGTTTTGCCGTTTTCCTCTTAAGAAGATTGATAATCTTCACACTTCTTCTTCTTCTCGGAATCCTTCTCCTTCCCTGTACTTGTCCTGTTTTCGGAGCACTGTTTTGCTTTCGCCTCTTCTGTCTTATAGCGTTTGCGATCCTCCAGCATTCCTCAGTTCTGTAATTGTTCTTGGAGCTTCCTCTTTCCATCTGCCCTCCTTCCGGTCCTTCCGAGGCGTCGCCCGCTGGATTGACCTCTCTACTTGACGATTTGACAGGGACTTGCTTGAACCCTGGAAATCAGCCTTGACTACTGCTAGGGACTCCCTTTCGCAGTGGCTGGAAAAGTAGTTGGTTCATTAACCACCAGGGAAAGAACCCAAGGGAGGACGGGACTCTTCGACGCGACCCTCACCAGGACCTATAAAGGACGTGACAAAATCGCTTTCCTCCGAAGCAGAGGTCATCGAGAACAGGAAAGGGCATCAGTCACCGAAAATTCATTTGAAAGATGGCAACCGAAGTCCAATCTTTCTATACCCCTTCCACACACCTCTCATCCCATGCTCCAGCCGCCGTCGATGAGCTCATCAATAAATACTCGTCTACCATGGCAACCACATCCGGTACACAAACGGTCAGCCATCTGATGATGAAGCATCCCCGCCGAAATGTCCTGCAACGATTTGCCGATCGCATCCATCTGGAATACTATCGTTATGAGGTCACCTTCGGGCTCTATGTGATGACGCCAGGCGAAAAGCTGGTCGCCAACACCTTCGTCATCGTGGTGCTGTCCCTCCTTTTCTGGGCGCTGCTTCTCTATTTCCCGTCGCTGCTGTACCAGAAGCTGAGCCGTCTTGTGTGGCTACTCACCGGCCACAGCGGCGAGGAGATGGGTGCTGCTCTGGGCATCCTCGACACACATGTCAGCACTGTCTCTTCGGCATTCTCCGTCGCGGGAAGCCCGTCGTCGTGAGAGCGGACGACGTCATTGTATAAATACCACCACAGCGATTGTTTGCTATTCCTGGAGGGCTGTCCCCTTGGGCGTGGCAGTCAGTATTGGTAGTAAGCCATCTTCCAACCTGTGCTCTTTTCTATATCACACTCTGACTGAATTCTTGTCCCAAAGATTCCCCTGGTTGTTTTTCTTGCTTATTCCGGCGTTCAAAAGAGGGGCGTTTTTTTTGGGATTATCTTCCTCATCCTCCGGCGACGCAAGTCTCGCCGTATAGACTTAATGAACTGGGAGGGACGGGTTACTAATGTGAGCACGAGTACGAAACGGATTCAAACGACGGTTATAATAATGCGTACTCGAAGCTCAGTCGACAACTGGTGAACACTTTTTGGCTACTCGGTCCATTTTGCGCTCGTACACAATTGGTGTATTTTTTGGAAAGAAGGAGAGGTTCTGAGTCTGGTCATATTTTTGCTCTGGATTCCTTATAATGTCTGTTCTTGCTTGTCACTGTGGATCAGGGGTGAGATGGCTTCAGGTCCCTAGACACTCAGACACTCAGTAATGCTTAATTTCAATGTGAGATCCATGAAGAGAAGATGAGGAGTACCTGATTCACCCACAAAAGGCACGGTGTCACTCATGATCGTAGGGTATGACGATGAAGCTCTGTTGACGCGTTTGCAATCGAGAATGCAACTAAAAGATGGAATTCGTAAATAACAATCGGAAATCTGTGGATTCCTTCATAAATTCATCTGATTTGCTGACTTTCAATGTTGTCGTGGCTGGACATTCTCACTCATTAAAGTGACTGCCTAGGAAACTGGACTTTCTTCTGACAACTCTCTCTCTCTATCTTCATTCCTGTTTCTTTTTCTTTTTCATATCTCTCAGTCCCTCAGAGTTGACATTCATCGTCTTTGTCTCCTCCTTTTGCCCAGCCGGGATCCATCAAGACTAAACTCCGTAAGCAGATGATGTGTTTCAGCTTGTGGCTGTGACCTTTGCCATTTGAATCGAGGCTCAGACTGACACGAGGTTTTAATAAGGAGTTGACATTCTGCTTTTCCATATCTTGTATCTACTGTTCATCGTTCCATTCTCAACAAGAAGCGCGGAAACCTATCTACCGCGGCTGTCCAATATGGCAGCCCACAGCTACTACAACGGCTATGGCAGCAACAATCCCCCTACATACGAGCAATCCTATTCACATGCAGATCCCCCCGTCGACCGCGTCTCCTCGGTAGCACACACCCATGGTTACGCGGCCCCCAATGCAAGCCCTTATACAAGTACCGATTATGATCCCCATGAGCTCCGACACAGTCAGCAAACGACCAGCTCCGATCAACCCTATGTCGCTGGTGGGAGGTTCAATGAGGCCGATCAGTATTCGGACAATATACCACTGAAGGCTCAGAGTCCGTACTCGAACGCACCCCCGCCGCCGAATTGGATGCAGCAGCCTACACACTATCCGCCGTCGCCCGATGCGATGGGGTCTGCAGAGGCTGCAGGGCGTCCGGTGATGAGGCAGAAGAAGGGGATTTTCAAGAAGAAGATCGCGTGGGTGACATATACGTTGACGGTCGCCCAGGTCATCGTGTTTATCGTCGAATTGGTGAAGAACGGTACGTGCAGTCCAGCAGGATTTGGGGACCGTAACACATGTTTACTGACTGTTGAGCAGCACAACTCACAGGCTCGCCGATCGAGATTCATCCCCAGTTCAACCCGATGATCGGTCCCTCGCCGTACGTGCAGATCAACATGGGGGCGCGGTACACGCCATGTATGAAGAACGTGGACAAGATTCAGAACTCGCCGGTGGAATTCATGTTTCCCTGTCCAAACGCGACATCCATCGACGGTTATGTATGCTCGTTGTCGGAGTTGTGCGGCTTCGGCGGAGTCCCGAACCCGGTCCCCAATGGTCAACTAAGCGATCGCCCGATGCCAAACCAATGGTTCCGCTTCATTATCCCCATGTTCCTCCACACCGGAGTCATCCACATTGCCTTCAACCTGCTGGTCCAGATGACCATGGGCGCGGACATGGAGAGGACGGTCGGGTGGTGGCGGTATGCCTTTGTCTACCTAGCGAGCGGGATCTGGGGGTTCGTGCTTGGCGGGAACTACGCGGCTCAGGGCGAGAGCTCGTGCGGTTGCTCGGGTAGTCTTTTTGGGATCCTGGCACTCTACGTCCTGGATCTGCTTTACACGTGGAATGACCGATCTGGCCCGTGGTCTGAACTGATCATCATGGTCGTCGGCATTGGCATCTCTTTCGTTCTGGGGTTACTCCCAGGCCTGGACAACTTTGCTCACATCGGAGGCTTCATCATGGGTCTGGCTTCGGGCCTGTGCATTATGCGATCCCCCAACGCCCTCCGCGAGCGCATCGGCCTTGCCCGCAATCCCTATGTAGCCATGACCGGCGGCACCGGACCCAGCACCGAGCCCGAGAGCAAAGTCACCGAGCCGGGCTCGAGCATCGTCGAATTCTTCAAGGGTCGTAAGGGTTCCAAGTCTGCCACGGACTCCGGCCCGCTGTCCTTCTTCAAAGGCCGGAAGCCACTGTGGTGGGCCTGGTGGTTAGTCCGACTCGGGGCCCTGGTGGCGGTTCTCATCGGCTTTATCCTGCTTATTGTGGATTTTTACAAATACTACACCTCAAACTGCTCATGGTGCTACCGGCTGAGCTGCCTGGTGAGTGATATCTTCGGTCAAAATTGAACCATGCTGACATTTTGTGAAGCCGGTCAACGATTGGTGCAAGCAGGGCGAGATTACAACGGTAAACACAACTATAACGACATAGCAGTACTCCAGTGTCATTAGCATTAAGTCTCAGATTGTTACATTTGTTATGATTAAGGATCAGTTGTATATATGATCAGTATATGATCAGGATTATGTTTATGCTACTACGGAGTATACCCAGATCTATCCAGGTCAATATAACACATAGTATACACTCATGGATAGAGCAATCTACATTTCTCTAGACTTCGCCTTCAACTCTTGACAAAAATAGCATTCCAATGATTATCATAGATGTACTCCATGAGTCCATAGATGTATCCAAACTGGTGATATAAAAGTGGCTGAGCAGGTGTAATATTACGTATGCAGAATGGCTGTGCTGGTAATTACCATTACCATACCACATAACCTCAACCAGTTGTCTCTTCTCAGTCAAATTCGAGTCGATTCAACATCATTCCTCCTACAGTTCATCTTTCTCTTAATCGCTTGTCCGTTCATTTCTCATCCTGGAATCTATCTCAGTCTTATTCGGTTTTCGTTGCTTTTTACTCTCTACTTCAGTCTCCAGTCTACTCCGTATGCGATAGATTGATCCCACCTACTCCGTAATCCAACCGCTTCGATTCCTACACGAACAGACATTCCCGGCCTTGCAATGATCGCATACGTATAGAGCCCTTCTTTTGAATCCGGCTGCCTAACGCCTTCTCGATGGCAACCCTGGCCGCATCTCCGCCGGCGTCTCCGTCCTGGTCCAAACGCCGCCCTCGGGCTTGGGCCCTCCGCTGTGAACGGTACTGCTGCACGGCTGCTTCTTACTTTCCCTTGGCGTTTGTGTACGGTCTGTCGACGTGGGCGGTGTATGTTGAAGTGAGTGTGGGGTTGAAGCCCTCGCGGAGTGTCTGGATTGGTGAGTTCAGGATGTGGAAGGCGAGGGAGGTCGCTGATGGCATATAGGGTTACCGAGTACGATACTGGGGATATTTCTTTACATATGTCTGGTTGTTTCGTATAGTGTGGCGGTCTTTGCGGATCCCGGATCGCCCTTGACGACCAGCACTCGCGGCTCTGGCAGACAGCAGTACAGCGCCTTGCCGGTCACCGAACTCCCCGAGTATACGGCGTACACGGTCAACTCGACGGGTGGATCGCGGTTCTGCAAGAAATGCCAGTGTCCGAAACCGGACCGCGCGCACCATTGCTCGACGTGCAAGCGGTGCGTGCTGAAGATGGACCATCACTGTCCGTGGCTTGCGACGTGTGTGGGGCTGTATAACTACAAAGCGTTCCTCTTGTTCTTGATCTATACGTCGTTGTTCTGCTGGGTGGACTTCGCCGTGGCCTCGGCGTGGATCTGGACCGAGGTGTTCAACGATTCGGGGGATTTGGAGTCGATATTGCCGGTCAATGTGGTGCTGTTGGCTCTCGTGGGGGGTATCATCGGTCTGGTGCTATCGGGATTCACGATCTGGCATATCAGCCTGGCCGTCCGGGGCATGACCACGATCGAATGCCTGGAGAAGACCCGATATGTGTCGCCGTTGCGGAGAGCGCTGGATCGCCACCGCTATGAGCACCTTTCGGGGTCCCACGGTGACGGTACCGGAACCGGCCCGGCCCCGGACAGTTTGGGCCATCGGCTGCAGGACTACGGGCAGCAGATCCTCGACGCTCACGCCAATGCGATCCCGGGGGTCACCCGCGCCGAGGAAGGGGAGGAGCGGCTCTCCCCGGCGCCGGGGCGGGTCCTGCACGCGCCGCAGGCTGGCCTCGGCACGCCCGGCGAACATCTCACCCCCGCGCAGCAGGCGCTGACCCGATCATATGCCGAGCTGGAGCGACAGCGCGAGCACGACAGATACCAGGACTATCTGAACGAGGAAGATAACGAGAGGCTGCCCCATGCGTTTGACCTGGGGTGGCGCAAGAATCTCCTCCATTTGTTCGGCCACCAGCCCCTTCTGTGGGCCATCCCCGTGTGCACGACCATCGGCGACGGGTGGCACTGGGAACCGAGCAGGAAGTTCCTCGAGGCGCAGGAAAGACTGCGTCAGAAGAGAGAACAGCAGGCGGTCGACGAGCAGCAGTACCTCCGTGACCTGTACCAACGCAACATGCACAACAGCCGGAGTTGGCTGGGGACCGACGCTGCGGCCCCGACATGGAACCCGAGCCAGCCTCTGGACTGCTTCCGCGACCCGGAGCGGCCCACTACGGGTGTATCGATGCAGACACTAGCGCCCATGTCGCCACGACCACGACCGGGCGATAGTGATTTTGAGGATAACGATAACGGTGATTTTTTGAAGGATCCCAACGCCGGGGACGTAGGCGTAGGCCGGTTGCGGGACGAGACAGGGACTTTGACAAACCGACGAGAAGAGTCGGATGAATGGAGGGACTGGTAGTCAGGTAGTTTTATTATTGTTATTTTTCTTGCTGCAGTTGGTGTTTCGAGCGTGCATATGGGTAGGGGTGTATATAGTATATAGGGTATTGAACTTGCTGCAATTGTTGATACTTGGTTAGTCCTGTAGAGTAGAATGCGGCCTTGGTGCCTGAGGTATCCAGCGGCGGACTTCGTCATCAAGGCCAGTTGGCATCATCATCATCAACAACAACAACCATCTATCCGTACCTTCAATCACCATCAAGAATCAGAATCCAAATCAGAATCAGAATCAAAAATGACCCCCTCCCTCCGGCGCCTCATGAAAGAAGCCACCGAACTAACCACCTCCCCCTCCCCCCACTTCCACGCGCACCCTGTCTCAGACTCAAACCTCTACGACTGGCACTTCACGCTCACCGGGCCCCCATGCACCCCCTACGCAGAGGGGATCTACCACGGGCGCATCGTCCTCCCAACAACCTACCCACTCCGGCCCCCCTCCTTCCGCTTCCTCACCCCCTCGGGCCGCTTCGAAGTCAACCGCGAGATCTGCCTCAGTATTTCGCCCCACCATGAGGAATCGTGGCAGCCCGCGTGGGGGATCCGCACGGCGCTGCTGGCGCTGAGGGGGCTGATGGCTGCGGAGCCCATGGGGCAGGTGGGTGGCATGGAGGCGGAGGAGGAGGTCAGGAGGGAGTTTGCGGGGAGGAGTCGCGGGTGGGTGTGTGGGGTTTGTGGGAGGTCGAATGAGAGGATTTTGAGGGATTGGTGTGAGGAGGTGGGGTTGGTTGGGGAGGAGGAGTCTGCGACGACGAGTGAGGATCAGGCTGAGCTGCCGCCGACTATCTCCCAGAGTCAGACTCAGACTCGGAGCAGCGCTCCCTCCCCTAGTCCTGACCCCGTGTCCGAGCCCGTGTCCGTGCCTGCAACCCAGCCAGCGCAACCGCAGCCGCAACCGCAAGCGCATCCCGCCACCGCGCAATCCTGGCTAGACCGGGCAATCCTCGGTGTTCTCATTGCGCTGGCGTTGATGATTCTCCGACGGATGATTAGGATAGATGAGTTTTAATTACTTGGAGCTGGAACTGGGCTGGTCCTTTTTGGATATATTTCATGATGCATTGTTCATCTCTTGGGCGGCGTTGGTTTGATTCTGGCTTGCGTGGATTGTCATGTCATGGTGTTATAGGATTTTGGTTGATGTTCATGTTTGCTGCAGATATGTTGGTGAATCTACATATGGGAGCAGTTACGAGGTCGTGAATTGTATGATTTCATCTTCAGGTATGGAGTACAGTTGGCTGCAATCAGGTTGTTACAAAGTCTACATTGCCAAGTTCATGAGATCAGATCACTATACATTTCAATCATGGTGAGAGGTCACCCAATACCATCCACCACCATTCCTGTACATACCACCCATCCTCCATCCCCTGTCGATCCCGTCGTACGACCCCCACATCCGCCATCCACTGCAAGAGAAGCTGTACCTCCCACGCCCCCATCGATGGCTGCACCATGCTCGCCGCTCCGTCGACGCTGACACCCGGCCGTACCGCGACGATACCCACCACGGCCGCCACGGCGAACTCCCAGAGTACTTCGACGAAGTTGCCGTGGATGTCGTACCAGAGGGGGATTTTCTCGGGCACGGACTGGCCGTCGACGAGGGCGGATCGAGGCGGACACGGCGGCGGCGTGTTGGCGATCTTCTCCTGGAGCGGGTTTCCGAATTCGTATGAATCCTCGACGGGCTGCACCTCGACAGCGAAGCGCAGCTTCGCCTTGTCGATCTGTCTGGTCAGGTATCCGCCGTCCGTCAGGCCGAATTTATCGGCGGGGGGGTCCTGCGGCTTCAGGACCACCCGGCGCTCCGCGGCGAGGTTGATCAGGGCCAGAATGTCTCCGTCTTCGGCGTGGTAGTTGATGGCGAACGACCCCGTGCTCTGCAGCTCCGGGTCCAGCGTTTTCAACTTGAACCGCGCGGCGCGGCGAAGCTGCGTGACCTCGATGTTGCGTCTGCGCCCCAGCATATGGAGGAAAAATTCGGTGATGTCGTAATTGCGGCCCGGCGTGATGCGGCCTCGATTCCCCTGCGAGACGACCCGCTCCGTCGTCAATGACTGCAGCGCATCGTCGATCAGCCGGCCCCCAAAGTTAGATAAAGCCTGCCGGGCCTCCGTGGGCCGGTATGTCTCCTCGGGAGCGACAATGTTGGCGCGGACCCAGGTCTTGGCCACTTCCAGACGGGCCAGCTCCGTCTGCCGCGCTGTCGGCGGAGCCGGTCTTTCCCGCAGAGGGATGGCGAAAGGAACGCCCGTGTAGAGGGCGCGTTTGCGATTCGCAGTGACGCTATGGGTGGACTGGTAGAGTTCGTCCAGTGCGGTCGGTGGCTCCTCGCGCAGCTCGAAAACACTGTCGAATTGCTCCCTGGTCGCCGGAAGATCTGGTAGTTTCTCGAACTTGGGGATGTCCAGCTGCGTGTGCGCCCAGTCAATTACCGCCTCCCAGTCATAGCCTTCCAAATCGTCGTAGTTGATCGGAGGGACCTGGCCATTCGCATAGGCCTCGATAAATCGTTCCTGAAAGTCGCTCTGCATCTTGGCTACTTGCAGCCGATTTCTGCTGAGGATACTCTTGCCTCCCTCCGTGATGATTCTTGGGTCCTGATCGGGGAAGCAGTTGGAAACGAGGACCCAGTCGATGATCCTGCCTTCTTGCCCCCCTGCCAACGTCCGAACTACTACAATGGCCGTCATGATCCTCTCTTGTATCAGTTGTGGCAGACTTATACCAGCCCGGTTTCGACGGAGCGGTTGTCGAGCTGGGGCCTTTGCTTGACCTGCTGCCATTGACTTGTTCAGCTTCTCCAGGCGACGGCTCTGCGGGATGAATTCGCCGCGCCGTCTGCGTAAGCCGGGGGAGAACAGCAGATCCAGTACGTCCAGCGAATCATCAGAATCTTCGGAATCAGACGAGATCTCCGACTCGGAGGGCTCTTCTGACAGTTCTTGCTCTTCCGGATTGACCTCCCGGGACCGCGAACGATCAAGTGCTTGTCTGAGTCTCCTGATCCTCCGTTGCCGGACCACAGGAAACGCAGTTTCGTCGATTTCAAACTGGATTTCCCCCTCTATTGGGACTGCTTCTGGGAAATCGTCGATATTTTGGTTGATATAATAAAGGTCGTGTACACCTTCACCTACTTTCCCCAGAATAAAATCCTCATTCTGAACTTCCCACCTGAAAATAGTATTGGTATCCCAGAAAAACTTGCACAAGCGAGGGTCTAAGACCCGAGAGAAGTCCATCGGGCGCCGATTTGTCTGCTGAATCAGGTCATCCAGCGATTCCGGCAGCTTGAAGGCAGCTCTTGCACGGGCAATAGCTGCGGCTCGGAGCGTCGCGAGCCCAGCGTCTGTCGAGAAGGTGCCCGTCGCCGGATTGAAAGTCTGTACTGGGTTCATGAGCATCGCGTAAGGCGCCATGAGAGAAATGGGACCCCAGAGCTGTTTCATCCTGCGCATACCACCCCGATACGTTTCCCCAGTCAAAGCATCAGTTGCCGTCCGAGGCTTCAGAGCACGCTTTCGACCCGGCCTGAAAATGGACGTGATATTACGTGCCAAAGCGCCCTGCGCTGCATGTCGTCGAATCTTTGCAAGTCGAACAACCCCAGATGGCCGTCGAACTTCTCTTTCCTCCAGGCGCTGCAGTAACCGTCGGTGGATGATCCGTCCCTTCCTTCTCTCGTGGGCCAGTACAGAGGCCGGCTTTTGGTGCAGGTGTACGGTGACTCCATGCTCGATGGGAACTTTAACCGGTTTGGCATCTCGTTTCTGTGTAGCCTTCAGGCTGCCTTTCGTCAACAGAGGATCCATTTCAACATTAGGCGGGAAATAGTATCGGGACTCCGTGGTAAGTATCTTATGCTGTAGATCTTTGATGAAGGGGTCGTCAGGCTGCAGCTCAGGCTTGGCGATGATGCTCTTTGTCACCATAATCCCTTTGCTGTCTCTTCCACTGAAAGTGAACTGGCGGAGTTTGCCTGCGTCAACCAAATGTTTGATGGCGGTTTTGACTGTTCGCAAGTCAGGCTTTTCTTTGTACTTTGTCTTCTTCCAGGCAGTCGCAAACGGGTACCATATCTCAGTACCCAAGGGGTACGCGCCACCAGCTTTCTCAACAATATCCATGACAATCGACCTTCGCAAGACGGCGACGGAACCCCCCTTGTCTGACCTCTTGAATCGTTTTCTCTGCTCATCTGGGGTCTGAGAGGCCTCTGGTTGTTCACTGATGTCATATGTTCCCCTGGCTGGCTTCACGTCAACATCAACTGTAGGCATCTCCTCGGCCACCGCCATGTCGTCATGAGCTGCGTCTCCCAATTGCCCATCAGGTATTTCAGAGATAACCATAGGTTCCTCAATACTTTCAATTTTGGTTAACGCTGGTGGAGAGGGCGGCACGGCAACATTTTCTACCATTGCTTCCGGCGGAGGATTCAAGGCAGTTTCATGGCTCTGACGATCTTCAAATCGGGGCTTCTTGGATTGTGTTTCCAAAGTTTCACCACCTCGCGACAAATCGATTCCATTTACATCGGCTTGAGACGGCGCTTGTGCCAAGTCAGCACCTGCCTCTTCAGCATCTTCATCGATTGAAACGAGGGCTTCTTCATTGGAAACAGGAGACGTTTGCCTTTTCCGCTTGGTCTGAAGAAGTTGGCCGGACGTGGGTTCGATGATCGACGTATCTCCGGTGCTTGGGACATCAGCCACAACGACATCCTCGGACACATCAGTCTCGTTGAGACGCCGCTGTTTAGATGGTCTCGCATGCTCCTGTTCGGGCTCTTCGCCGATAGGGGTGCGGCTTCGAAGCCTCCTTTTTGTTCCTTTCGAGGGAGTAGTGCCAGGAGGAACGGACGTCACGACAGTGCCGTTGATGGCAGTGAAGGAAGCGACAGGGGTTTGATCCGCGCTCTGAGCTCGAGAAACTGGCCGAGTAGTGTCATCAACACCTTCAATCTCCTGGCCCTCGACGAACCACGGCAGGGATGCCAGTTTCGGCGACTTGAAAACAGCAAGACGGGAGATTTTCGGGCGACCTTGTCGCTTCCCTGCTGGTCTGCGGCGGCCGCGCGGGGTGATGTACACACCAGGCTTTGCGCGTTCAATGAGCAAGACACTGTATTCGGTCCACGTTTCGTCCATGCCCATGGCCTTGAGTTTTTCCTTTTCGGACATGCCTCGATATTTCTTGGCGTCCCGCTCTGCTTTCTTCAAGCGTCTAATAGTTGAAGCATCTGGCACAATACCCTCCATCTCTAGTTCCAGCAAAGCTTCATTCTCCGTCTTGTGTTTGTTTGGCGTGCCCTTTGGACGTCCTGACCGTTTCGCCCCGTACTGAATGACTGAAGGACAGAATCAGCGATCCCCTGGATCATGTAGATATGCTTTCTATTTACTTACCATAGCTACCATCCTTCAGCCGTACTGCCGTAGGATCGTTTCCGGTGCAAATGTAATCCAATGGGCCGGCGGTAACAATCCCGGCCAAGAGCGACGCATTGTCGTTGTTGACGAGTTCCTTTGTAGGGACAGCCAGAGGCAATCCATATTCATCCACCTCGGGGACGGCGTCAATAGGTGGTACTTGGATGGCGTCTGCCTTGGCGGTTTTCGGGACGAACTCAACGGCCTCCCATGTGGCCTCTCCAGCGTCAACGAGTTCTTGGAAATTTGCCGTCGAGTAGTGGATATACAAAGTGATTGTCCGCTCGAGTATTGTATCGCGGACGATGGCCAGATGGCGCAGGTGCGGAGGTTGTGACAACTGCCAGCATTCCACTAAGCGGGCCAATGTGTTTTCCAAGGGCCTACGGAAGAAGCCCCCAAAAGAGGCTCGGAGGATATACTGTACATGGGTTAGCAACACTCAAGTAATCAAGGAATTTTGAACCGTGAACTCACAATGTTAGTTATGCCAGAAGTCCCCGCTTGGTCAATAACGTCAAATATCTGATTGTGAATGTTTCGGTCCGGGGACCAAACCGGGACTGTTCGGCCAACCTCCTCAACGTCTTCTCCCTGCCTGACCATGCCAACTGCCTTTGTGTCTCCCGAAGTCGATGGAGCCTCATTGGCGTCATCCAAGTCTAGACCATCCTCTTGTTCGAGGTCAGTGTAGATATTCTGGCTGTACTCATAGAATAGCTCATAGTCTCTGTCCGTTGGCTCACGAATGAGCATCACGCAAGGATGCAGCGTTTGGAATTTATCCGAATACTGTGAAATTGCCCGGACGCGTTTCAGCACACCGATACGCTCGAATTTGCGCAGGGCTCGGGAAAGGATTCTCCATCTCCAGATATCAGCAAAACCAAGGAGGGTCTTGAGATCGGTGCGGGCGATAATCCTGTACTCTCTAAGGATGGCAAGAAGCCTGTCGGTAAAGTCTTTGTAATCAACGACTTTCTCCTCTTGGAATCTCGCTGCATCTGTTACAGCGGAATCAGGCTTGGAGAATTTGCGCAGGATGCACAAACTAGTGCGAGCAGACTTGATCTGGATGGCTCTTTTCTCAATATAACCTTTCTGCTGTAGCATCTCGGTCCGCTTGGGCACGGAGCGCTTATCCTGGCCGCTGAGCCTCACTAATTCGGTCTGGATAATGCCGTTGGATTTGTGGGATGCGATGATGGAGAGCAGAGCAAACTCCATTGGGAGGACCTTGGTCTCGTCTGGTTCATGACCGGTGACTGCAAGCCATGTCCTCTCCTTGGAGACGAATACCCGGATTGGGTGCTCGGCATCCGCCTCCTGCATGAGACGTTCGGCATCGTTGAGGTGCAGATGATTCTGCTCTCTTTCTTTACCGACTGAGACCTCCGGATGCCTGGTCAACCACGACCAGACTTTTTCTTGGAACCGACGATCAACGGTATGAGTTCGAATGGGAGCTTCTTGTGCTGCCTTGGCATAAAATTCGTCGATGAAAGTCAAGATATCAACAGGAGATGCGCCTGGGGGATTGTTAGTCGAGGCTTCATAAATAAGGCCCAGATGACAGAGGATTGGGAGATATCAGCAAGGATCTTGGAATCTCCCATAGTAGTGATAGTCTTATTAAGCAGATCCAAATAGACAACACTAGAATATGCTTAAACTAGTCGAGATGTGCAACATGCAGGGGAGATGCTATATATATAGGTATACATCGAGAACAAGAGCAACACACCTTGATCGCCACAGAGCGCAATCTCCGCGAGTAGATGATCAATTAGATCTTGTAAGCTAGGGGCCATGTCACCATGATTTCATGATAGTCAGTTGAAGAAGTAAGTGATCATAGGAAAAAAAAATCTGCTGTTGATGATAAAATGAAAGCAAGAGACGAGATTCGAACCGCGGGTGTAGGAGAAAAGAAAAGGAAAAGAGATTTGGAGGATAGCACGTGATATATATCAGAGTCAGAGTTTGTTTAACCAAGGTTGAGGGTGCACCATGCAACTGTTAGTTATGTACTCCGTATCTTTGGTTTGAAAGCGACGCCACTTGAAGATGATTTAATATGGAACTGGAAAGAAAAAAAAATAAAAAAGAAATGACAAGGGTGGGATTCGAACCCACGCCCCTTTCGAGACACGGAAACTGATGAATCAGTTTGAAGGTTCAGTTCCTGAACCGTGCTCCTTAGACCACTCGGACACCTTGCCTTTGGATGTTAGAGGGGTCAGAGATAGCAATATATAAAGCTATTTACATACATTTTTATGAACAATAATGCTGCATAATTCAATCGACCGGGCTAGACCGGAATCATAACTCAACTACGGAGTTCTATCCCGACTTCATATCAGTGGCGAATGGCGATACAATGTTGAAATAGTATGGACTCTGGAATCTACGAGTACGATCAGGTCGATTGCAAGTCGCTGTTATTCTTGTATTACTGTTAGATTGTATAGGAGGTATACTCAGTAAGTCTACCATATCATTTGTTTTCATCTACTCCGTATTCTAATCTGAATTCTGTATAGGTTTGTTGGCAGATGACAATGACATCACCAGGTCAGCCTGAGGAATCTACTTTTTCCTCCGTAAAGAAACCTTATATATGCGCTGATACTCTCGAGAAGCTTCTTCCGTCTCTTCCGAATTGCCTCTTGATGGCTTTTCCAGCTAATCATTCAATTGATAAAGATTCGTTCTTGCCTCTCAGTCTTCCTGTGCATTTCCGAAGCCATGCCTTGACTCTCTCCCTCTTAACCACCCTATCACACAAACCGCCACTCCCTCTTCAATGGAAGAAGAAGCCTCTACCACGGTGCCTCTAGAGCCTCCTCCGCTCCCGTACTCGTTGCATACTCGAAAGAAATCCATTGCCTTCTTCTGGACTTTGTTTGTCGTTGATACATTGGCGCAACCCCTTGCGCTTTACTGGGCTCTGTGGTACGCTACGGATCTATCGCACAATGTGGGTAAGTGGAGTCGGCCCATTGTACGGTGCTATCCCCTGATTTAGGGAATCCATTACGGAGGACTGAATGCTGATATCACGGGGATTCTTCACAGTCTTCTCTATCGTCACTGCGTCCTTGGGAGGTGTCTCCGTGTTCGAATACTTCTACCGTCTCTACAACCTATTCCGAAAGGATTCTCGGGCTCGGCCGTTGAACGCAAGGAAATCATGGGTGGGTGGCTGGGTGCAGAACATCGGCTGACAGAGGATCTAAGCTGATACTGGGCCATAGTTGGATTTCTTTCAGATCAACTTTACAGTCGTCTGGTTGATTCTGGCAGTTGAGCTGATCGTGTAAGTGACGCAACTCCGCAGTCCCGCAACTCCGGGTCGACTGACCAACCTGTCAGTGGTACGGTGCCTGAAGAACCATATGGTATGTTCCGTGTCACAAGTTCCAACCAATTGCTCGTCTCCTAACCCAACACAGTACGCCTCGTCGCCATGGTCCTCCCCACCGTGATGTTCTACTTCGGTGGCGTCTACCTCCTACTGGACATTCTCCGCATGAGTGGGTTTCGAGCCCCCTTCCGAATCTCCTCCACCCCCAAGGGCTCCGTGATGCCCACTGCACTCTACGTCCTGATCGAGGACGTGGTTGCCGTCGACGGAGGCGGCGGCCAGATCTACCGATACGCCCTGCGAAACCGCTACCTCTCGAGCCCGTACTTCCGACGCATGCTCTTCCAAATGAACATGTTCTGGGCCGGAGGATCAATCATCTTTGCAGCCGCCATCACTGCAATCATCTTCACCACCTCGACTCCAGTCGCTTACACCGTATGTCACCCACCCCCCCCCCCCTCCAGATAGAACTAAAATTCTGCAACAGCTAGGCTGGTCCCTCCCCTTCGCCTGGGCCGGCGTCTGGACCCTCATCACCATCCCCTGGGTGAAAAGCGATCTCCGCCGCGAAAAGGAAGCCTGGCGCGAGCACCGCGGCCAGGGAGGCATACCAACATATACCGACGACATCAGGGCGCCTACGCCCCGGACCCGTCTCGAGTCCGTCCATGACCATCTCCCAAGCTTCCTCCCCTGGGTAAGGGAGAAACCATCATCCCCGTCCACGCCGTCGGATGGTCATTCGAATGTGTGATTTGATCTTTCATTATATTTCTCATTTTTTGATATGAGTGGGCGGTAATCATTATATTATGCATTTGGCGTTGGGATTGTAACACGAATAAGGACACGGCAGGAGAAAAATTGATGATGTGATATGTACAGATACCCGGGCTCTACTGCCTCTGAATTTCACGAATATATATAATATATATTGATAATATCTATCCATCTATTGATGATCCCTGATATTCAAAATAAGTCCCTTGAAAATATATACTGCTGAACAGTATGCCTATGCCTATAATGCAAACCCTGAGATCTATGTAAATGCCCCTTTCAATCGCCGGTATCCCATACCAAAGGAAAAAGAGAAAAAGAAAGAATAGAGACAGGCAATAGCATGCTCACCAAACAAACAAAGTAACAAAGTATAGAATAAAACAAAGATGAAGGAAAGACAAACCACAGCCCCGGTATATCAAAAGTCTATAGTTGCAATGGAAAAGTGACCCAGAAACAGATCCAACACCAGGAAATCCACCCTGCCATGAGGAAAATATTAAAACAAGGTAAAAAGGGGTGTGATAAGTAGAATTTGAAGAGAAAAAAGTTCACTTTCGTGATGGCAATAACTTCCGTCCAATGTTGCGGATTGTTCTCTTTGAACTGTTAAGCATCAGGTTAGCATAGGGTCTTTTGCTGATCGAACGTGTAAATCATGTAATGAAAAAAAAGTACCTTTCATCCGGCCCATTCCAGATCTTGGTGTCGGTCCTCACCATTACCCGGCCTGAAGTCATGGGTCGGTTTGGGGGGTTGACGACCCTACGAGATTGCTATGGGGAATAGTCAGCGGGCCGGTTTTGAATGCATTGATTAGGGGCAACATACCTCCCAGCGGGCATCAACATCGACTTCATTTACGGACCGTGAGTCGAATGGTGTACCTTGATCCTGGACACTGAGCATGCTCGAGTTTAAGGATTGGGACCGTGCAAGCGGGGAGGTCCCGGACTGGATGGAGCGCTGCGACAGCGACTCCGAGTATTCACTGTTGGAGTCATAACTGCCCAGGCTGTGGGTCTTGTCGGACAAGGTATTCGTCGCACTGTCTGGGTTTTGAAGCTGTTGAGTGGGACTGGCAAGCTCGCGATAGCGCTTCAACTGCTGCTTCGAAGGTCGGTGGTGTGAGAATTTATTGCCGAGGATCGCCGGCGCGTGAGAAATAAGGGCCTTGATGACGTCCTTCTTGAGTCGCAGGGCCAAATCCAAGTTGGACCAAGTCTTGTTCCGGTACTCCAGCACGGGCAGTCGGAAGACAAAGTCATGGAGATCCTCGAGGTTGTGCTCCCCTTTGCCTTTATAACTCAGACAGAGTACAACGTCATGCACCTTGACATGAGCAAGGGTCATGTAGCTGGACGCACGGGACATCATCCGGGAGAGGTCATCTTGCGTTTCCTTGGATTTACCCTTGGTCGGAATAAGAGTGAACTTTTTGCCTCTGCCGTCCTCAGCCACATTGGCTGTCGAGCCATTCAGGAAGGACTTGTCTGTAGGTTGCCGAACTAGCATTCGCAGGCTCTCAACCGACTTCTTCTTGCTCAGTGAGCTTGCACTGGTTCCCGGGCGGCCGGTCTGGAGCGGCCCAAGACGATTGCTATCCCTCGGCTCTTTCGCTTTGGCGCCTTTGTGAATCGGTGCCAACGCGAGACCCTTGATATTATGCGAGCTGTGATGTGATCGGGGTCTGGCCTCGTCAGCCAACGAAAGCGTGGGCTGTAATCTGAGCCCAATAGCACCGGGCCCCTTTGTAACTTGAAGGTCTTCAATCGAGATGTCGCCTGTGCCGTGCGCACTTGGGGGCGGAGATGGGCTGTCCTCCCCTCCTTCTGATTCTGAGGTATCCAGGGGCTTCATGTTCTTGATCATGAAAGGTGAAAACCCGCCATCAAAGGCACTCGAACCCACATTGGGGAAGATATACTCAAACACCCTCTGGCCAAGCTCGTGCTCCAATTGCACCTTGAGCGGGAAAAGAGACACCTCAAAGTCATCAAGCACGGGGATGCCGGCAACCGCTTCTAACATGTGCCACTTGACCCGGATCATATGCTCATCTGGTTCGTCCAAGCTCTTAACCTGATCGAGATACGGTACGATGATCTGGGGATAGATGGCATCTGGCAGGAGGTTCAAGCCGTACAGCCGCTCGACAGCCACGAGATTGTGATTCGAGCCATCACTGTTGTCCGTGCGATCAAATTCGGCGTTCCGGAGCTGGAATTCGACCAACGGCCGGGACTGGTCCTTCATGAGATGCCAGACAACCTCGGATGCAGAGATGTTCCAGCGCAGAATCCCGTTCGCCTTGGACATTGTCGGCTCAATCCGCCTCTGGGACGTGGTGATGGCCTTCATCAAGAAGAATAATTCATCCTCGCACTGAGCAAGATCCCTCTCCAACACCATCCGGTCTTCCCACCCGTGCTTGTCCAAATATTTGGCGTTGATTTGAAAATGTTCCTTGATTTCTTCCAGCTGTCGGATGCGGGACTGGAGCTTGAACACCATCTCAGGGGCGCCTCTCAGGTCGCTGAAGTCGGAAGTGAGGAGTATTCGCTCCAGACGCTCGTTTCGGACCTTCTCCAAGGGTTCGCTGTAGAGCAGAAGATCCAGCACGATAATGTACATAGAATAATACTCGGCGGAGTCACAAATAGCTCGAAAGTGAGGGAAGTCGACGCGGATCTGATCCATCCTAGTCTCTTGACTATCCGGATCATGTTGTTTCTCGGGGTGCCCCTTAGCCACCTCCTCGTTGTACTTCAGACGGAGATTGTTGTATTTGTCATATCTCAAACTGGCAGACGTTTTCTGCACAATCCTTGAAAAGCCGAACGGGTTCAGTTCAAAGTCAAACATGGCTTCCAGGGTCAGCCAGGGAGGCCATGCTGAGCCCGGAGTGTTGCCATATTTATTACCGGCATAGAACTGCAAGTGATTCATCAAATTCTTCTGGGTTGCGACGAAAAACTGTGCCCCATCCATGTCAAGGGAGAAGCGACGTTGCACTAGACCGCTGACATCGTCGGAAACCCGCTCTTTGTCCATGATGGAGATCACTTTGAGTTGCATGCCACTTGCAGCGACTAAGACGACCGACTTCTGATTCTTCTCGCTTTGTAGCTGAATCTGCGGCGCAATCAGCCGCAAGTAGTAGCTGTTCTGTGGCGTAAACTCGGGCGAGATATTCTCGCTTGAGTTGTCCGAATCGGGCTGGGAATCGGGCTGAGTCCGGCTTGTGTCAATGCTTTCTTCTTCGGCATTGACAAAACGTTTGACATCGCTAAGAAGTTGTTCAATACGATCCTCCACAGAGTCCTCATCGGTGTCTGTAGTGGAAGGTCGCCGCGATGAGCCCTTGAACATCTTCGATCTCTTGCGGTTGTTCTTGCTTTGCTCTTCAACAATATCGAGGATGAACTTGACAGCTCTCCGGGACATGTAGTATACGAATCCTCGCCTCTGGCTCACTTGATGAATATAACGCAGCATGATATTGCGGAGCGAGTTGTTCCACTTCAATTGCATATTGTGGATCAGAAAGCGGTTATCAAAGTCGCTGGCGTATTCGTCGTTGGGAGAGGAATACAACCCATCGAGATCGGCTTCTTTGCCGTCGCCGGTTGGATCCGAATCAGGGCTGAAGCGGAATGAACTATCACTCGCGAAATTCTCAGACTTTCTGTCCATAGGCAGCTTGTCTTCGCGCGCAAGTTGCAGCTCGAGACGACGAAGACCGTTGGCGAGAAACATACGCCGACGTGTAAGCGACTCCGACTGCTTGACAAAATCATCATGATCCCTCTTCAGGTCGGGATTGTGGTCGACATCATTCGCCATGCGAAGTTCATGCTCACTGACTTGAAGGTCGAAGTCCCGTATCTGTGCCTCGACAGTGGCGAGGCGATCCCTGATAAGCTCCATCTGTACGCGACGAGGCTCATTGCTCTCAGACATGACACAGTCGTGGGTGGGCTCATTTCCAAACGGGCTATAACCCGTTTGATCTGGGGTCGTATCGTCATGGTCAGTCTGGCGAAAGTAGGTGAAGCGGGGCGTAAAGGCAAGAGGCAATATATGTGTTCGCGGATTGGACTCTTGAGGCAGTATCCAGTCGAGCTCCACAAAGTCATCCATATCGATCCAGTCGAGATTCTGATCGGGGATTGTGAATCGCGACAAATCAACTGAAGGAACTGGCTGTTGGAATGAGGATAAGATATCATCCTTAGTCTTCTCGATATCATCGAGATTCGTGCCTTCGATACTCGCGGAAACAGCCCGAAAGTCCGCTGCCTGCAGGTCCAGTTGAGCTTGGTTGATCCGCATTGCACTTGCCTGTGTTTGTTTCAAGCGACCCTTGGCCACGGTTTTGACCTGCTCGCGCCTTTGGTGAACATCGAGCTTGAGGCTGTCCAAGCGAATTTTCAATCCCGTTGCCGTGACCACATCTTCGGCGTAATCCTCACGATCCTTATGCTTGTAAATGTGAGCCACAAACAACGGGGCAAGAAGTAGCTTGTACTTGACAGTTGCAAGATGACGATTGAACTTTTTGTTGGTCTTAGTGATACCAGGCCAGAGCGGGCCCTGACGAACGGGAAGAGACATGACGCCCGAGAACAAGGACCACCAGTTGAAGAAGTGTGTAAAGAATCGGGGGGTCAAGTGGACTGTGTTGTAACTTGCAGATGGTTGAATGTGATCCAGGGCCCAGTTCCTGCTCACGGGGGCAACGACCGAGATAGAGAGGTGGATGTGGTTGCTGCGGAACCCACGATAGGCATCATAGTCCTGTTGTATCAATCATTAGCCCAAAGAAAGCCTCAAAAGTCTTGTTACACTGTACCTTTCGCTGCGCCGGATCAATAAAATCTGGATTTTGAAGGATAACATCATAGTGCGGTTTGAAGTTGAATGACCGCATGCCCTCGTCGACGTTTCGTTCAAAGACTAGGCCAGCAACCAAGCGCACATCGCCAGACAGTTTCATCACAACCTTCTTGAAAAGTGTCGCGTTCTTGTAATCGCTGGAAGAGGAGGTGCTGTCCAAGTCCTGGGTAGTAGCCTCCTGCGCATACCGAGCTTCATTGCTGTAATCTGGGATCGCAAGCACATATTCTCCGCTCGTGACGCTCATGAACTCCTTGGGATCGTCGCTGGTGTGAATTTCCCATTTGACGTCCTTGCGCCAGCACATGACGAATCCGCCTCCGAAGCCAGTGACTACGTATGGGTCACGAGAGCCCTTGAGACGCAAATGGACGTCACCGTCCTCTTTCCAGAGGACTCGAATACGAGAGTGGAAGCTGAGTCGGATCTTGTCCCAGAACCCAACTCTTTCGGATGGATCAATTTCGGTCTTTGTGAAGCCCTCAATGATCTTCATCATGTCTTGGATCACAGGCTGATAGGACATGCCCCAGGAGATGCTTGTCGGGAGACTAGTATTGATTTCGAAGGTAGGATCGGAATAGGTCTTGACAGGAGACACCGACCGCCACACATCGATCATGAAGGGAGGGCTTATCGTTCCATCCGATAATTCAGTTGCGGGAACGAGTTCCAAGCGAACCCTTCTTGATGATAGGTAGTCCCGATACTCTTCTGCGATGACAAAATTGGTCCGCAGTGACCAACTTGACAGTCTAGGAGATTGGCCTGGACGAAGACCAGGGATGTGCAACAAGTCCAAGGGATAGTCTCTAAGGGTGACACGAGCCTCGCCCATGTCCAAACTAAAACTCATTGGAATAAGCAGGGCATATTGGGTCGAAAGAGGAATTCCCTTGCCGAGTCTGTGAAGGAATGTAGGGTAGTCCTCCACAGGGAACGACGGCTTGTCAACGACTAGACTCAGGTCCGTGATGAGCGCTGACATGATACCGGGCCGATTCGGAATGGCGAGGATTCTCTCAGTTTCCGCGGTGTCTTCAGGAAGTTCATCAGCCCCGGAAAAGAGATCTCGAATCTCCTTGATCGAGGTGCCTTGGAACTGGAAAGCGGCGTCAATCTTCTGCTTCCAGGATCGGGCATTATGCTCCTGAAGACGATGCCAAGCATTCTCTTCTGGAATTTTGGAATCCGCTGACAGGCAAGCTGAACCTTCCGCGTCATACCGGAATTTCCTTCCCCGTTTATGCTTCGTATCGTGGACATGGCCCCGGGGCTTCGGATCAGCACTTTTGCTTCTCTTCGTCTCGTAGCTTGTCCGCTCGCTACGAAGAGTGCGGTGGCTGGACCTCGCTCTCAGCCTGGACGAGGCCCGTCGTTGTCCGGAATCCTTGATCTTTTGAACTTTCATCTCGAAGGCCTCTTCTCGAGCCAAGCGCTGCCGCTGCTCAAGAAGACCTGTCCGGTATATGCAACCTAGCTTCCATTCGAATGCGTCATCTTCCAGCTCGAACAATAATGCTTTGCTCCTCAACGATATCCGCGGCACCTTCTTGGGTGCTTCCGGATCTCTCACTGAAATGAACTCAGATGTACGATGCTTGAAACGATGATTCAGCTGCTTGAGGGCCTTGGCTGTATTAGCCCAGTTGTCGAAGACACGATGCATGATCATGTGGTGAGGGACCCCGATGCGGATAAAGTCGGCACAGAGATCGATTGACTTCTCTTCAACTAGATTAGCACCCTGTTTCAACTTGACCTTGCGTAGGTCGGCCTTGACATTATTCATGCTGATGATCCTTGCCCAAATGCCTTTGAGTTTGGGAGCTTCCGCATGTAAGCGAATTAACTGAGCTTTGACGAACGGAGAAGTCAGACGGTGAGAGCCAGCTGCCAGTCCATATATCTGTAGCATCATGGGAGGATCGGCGGGCAGGAATGTCTTTATCTGAACAACTGTGGCTCTGATATCTGCCGTGATGAGCTCGTTCCTCCTGAGCGGCACTCGGTGAACAGATGAAGGGGCTGCAAAATCCTTTGACTGCCATTCGGCCGAGGACTGATTCGAGGCTTCGGGGGACCGGTGTATGAAGGCATCCTGGATGACGAACACCGCAACTCCGAGACAGTAATAACGATAGAGGGAATATTGCAAGTAAACGCCCTTCAAGACCGAGTGGATATGGAATATGGGCCCGAGGCGGTCACTGAGGGTACTCAGTGCAACCTCGAATCTGGGAAGGGAGAAAAACGGCTCAGGCTCCAAGTAGTCCTCGGATTCAATAACGAAGCCTTCGAAGCCACGGACATGGAGAGCCAACCGCCGTCCATCAGCGACCCCGGGTTGAGTTTGTCTGGGTGGCGATGTTGGAGGGAATCGGAACGGAGATTCATCCCCAATCGTAGAGTGACTTGGAGTACGCCGTCGTACGACACTGATATGGGTTGGTTCGGATTTTTGAGCTCTGTATTCAGCGGTCCATGACTGCATTTGTAATGAGACACCCCGGGAAAGGTCTGAAACAGTACTGTCGACCCCGGCAATTTCCAAACTGAGGCCCGAGGCCTCGAATTGAAACTTGAGTAACCAAGGTGGAATGCGCCTTAAAATGCTCAGTTTTCGCTCTTCGGGCGACGTAGAGGCTCTTCTCTTGTTCCGTATTTGGGCGCGGAATTGCTCAACGACTTGGCGAATGCCCCGATTGACCTCACTATTGACCATGTGAGCGGAACATGTGTTCAGTGTCCCTGAAGCAACCACACACACCTCCGGGGACGCGTTGAGATGGATTTTGAGCTCCAGGGTCTCCGTAGTGAGCAGGTTATGCTTAACCCCAGTAGGGGTTTGGTAGTACAGCTTGTGAGACGCCACTCGGCATACCGACGAAAGGGAGTAGTGTATACCTCCTTCCGAGGAATGGGACGATTCTATATCGAGTGCTATAGTGGAAATGGAGGATATAAGGAGATTGTAATCATCGCTCGAAGAGGTTGATTCCTTGGAAATGGGTAGGACGAGCCGAATGACAGGTTCGTGTACGGAAAGCTTGATATTCGCTTTTGGGAGGAGCCGCGAGATCAATCGATGGTTATCCCTCTTCTTCCCGCGTGGGGATGATGCACGTGCTTGGACCAGGCCCAGAAGTCGGGAGAGATGCTGCGGTTCTAGATCGAGAGACGGCGATGTGATGACGAGGTTGGCGAAGAGAATATTGGTGTTGCGCTCCTCTGCATTGTGGTCGTCGAAAGCACCAACGGTCTTGGAAGGAAGCGTAGTCTTGATCGTTGTTGTGGCCATAGGAACATATAGGATGTTATCAATCTCGCCTGAACTATCGTCCAAGCTCACCGAGAGAGAGATGGCGGCCAGAAGCGCCTGGTGTGCAACATCGTCGCGCTGGAAGCACATGCGATGGGCTGGACTCTTCTGGTCCATCCGATGCAGATCGATACCTATCTCATGAGAAACGACATTCAGGCACACCGATTTCTGTCCCGCAGAAGAAGGCTGGATAGCCCGCGACAACCTGAAGAAGCTCAAAGCCAGTTGAATTTCGCGCACGCCACGGAGTAGAGAGCTCGCGAATTCCTTCGAGTCAGCGACCGTTTGTACAATCGCATCATCCCGACTACCAGGTCGGTCCAATTCCTCGACAAAGTCGGCAAATGATATCTCATCGTCAGTATCATTGGCGGCAGCTTCCCTCCGAGCTTGACGAAATTGCTTCATGCGTTGCGTAACGGTCTTCAGTTCGTCGTACGGGATATGCAGTCTTCCAATCTTCAACGCAATCGAGGCGTCCCTGAGCCCGTCGAGATCCTTGTGGAGGAGTCCGTGGATATTGACCTGGATATGGTCTAGAAGTTCGGTGGGCTCGCTACCGTCGACCGCAAGAAGGACGTTTTGCGCGATCATTACCCATTCTGCCGGGCATGGTCCCCCAGATTCATCCTTCTTACGGCGAAAAGCCTTGCCCCGGTCCACCATCTTCCGCCTTGTGTCTACCGCCAGAGAGAGAGATCCGACCTGAAACTGACCGGCTTCGAGGACATTGATAGTCGTGTTGACGGCAATGACGTCCACCAATTTGAGCCAATGGATTCTCCGATGTAGCTTCTTCACCTGCTCCTTCAACCGTGTCAATGTTTTCCACGTCTTACTCCGCGAACTCGTCGGCGCTCGTGGTGGGTTGCTCCCCCCTCCATCCTCTGGTTTTTTGTCCGCCACCTCCGCAGAGCTATGGGGCTCCAGCACATCCGCTTGGGTTGCATTTCCTTTACCCTTCCCCAAAGCTGAAGGATTCACGGTCACCTTCAGTTCCGTCAGTCGGAGGCTGAGCCATGTCGGCTGCGCGAACGACGGCGGGTGCAGTGACAGTCCAAGACCCCGGAGCTCGATGTGTACCCCTTCTCTCGGAACGTATGCAATGCGGCGGAGCGAGAAATAACCAATTCGCTGGATCGAAATTCCGGTCGCGATACGAACGATAGCGAAGATAAGGAAGGAGGAAAGGTAAAGGAGGAGAAAGCCCACGAGGACGCTGGTCGGGCTAAAGAGCGTCATCGCGTTTCGCGACCAGTAAGGAGACCGATCCGTAGAACAGGGGCCACAGGAGTGACGGCACAAACCATGGAGATGCTAGGTGGTTGTAGCGGATGATTTTCTTTTTTTTTTCCCCTTTTTGAAACAGTGACGATGAGAAGATGGATCGAAAGTCACCGACTCCCCTCAATGAGAGAATGTCTTGCCTTGAGGAGTCCCACGATGGGTATGGGAATCGGCGATGGTCAGGGTCTCAGTACTCAGTAGTTAAGACCAGAACAACGCACTGGCCTGAGAAGTATCCGAAGAAATCCTTGACAGTTGTAAGTCAGGCATACTTCACAAGAAGGATTATTAAAAGGAAATATGATGAAGGATGAAGATGGAAGAACTATCCATAATAAATCCAACATGTCAGTAATCAGTTATCAACTTCTGGTTAACTAAAAGGACAAAACTGACAAACTGGAAGCGGAAAATCACCCATTGGATTTGTTCTTAAGCGGTGATTTAGACAGATCGGCTCTCTCGGCATCGCTTGGGACCAACTGGTAGATAGACTTATAGTAATATAGTTACGGAGTAAATATCTAAAGGTAGGTTTAAAAAAAGATTTATATCTGTAGGAAATTACTACTATCTCTGGACTAGAGCATGTCATTGTCATCTCCTTAGTCCTTACTCGTAGTATGGTCATCTTCCCCAGAATGCTGTCCTGTCTTGTCATATACAACTCCATATAATAGCGAGGGCAATATCGAATTCTCTGTACTCGGTTTCTTTCCTTTCTTGGATGCTTGAGTGTATATCGCTTTGGCTGTCATGATGTTGAGTTGACTATAATACATCTGTTCTCTGAATATCATACAAACACCGGCTTGCATCCCAACGGCTCTATATAACGACGCCGATCATTGGTACCGTGAAAAAGGACAGACCAATCCTGCAAGCAAAGGAGCTGTTCCCCCAGTTCTTGACGAATGTGTGCATCTCGGAGATTGTTTCTCAGACTGGGTTATACTCAGTCAAATCGGATACCAGTGAGAAGATAGTCAGTTTGCCCAGGCAGAATCAACGGCGTTTGTATAACTATGCCTGGCTGCTTGGTCATCTCTGAAGTCATGAATGTGCCGATCCTCTCGATAGTTATTGTCCAAGATAGCAATCGGGTTCCCGGACATGACCGCACCTTTCATGAGCACAGAGGCATGTCGTAGAAATGAGCTATCATTTGGTGGAAGGGGTTGGTTCCATTGAAACTTGCCCAGTTGCTTTAGACTTCTCAAGCTCCTGGATCTTCTCGTCAATAATGGCTATTTCAGCCTCGATGCTAAGCAGTTTTTCACCCAAGATCCCTCTGTAATCGTCGTCCGAGAGAGACTTAAGTGGAATCCATTTGGAATCTGCCATTCGCTGCAGAATCGGCTTCGACGGAGTATTCGAATGCTCCATTTGCCACGCATCGATCGCATTATAAGAGCCTTGCCCTAGATAGCCTAGTAGCGAGAAAACGACGACTCCTGGAATGAGTCGACCTCCTGTGATTACGTGTTAGCAGAAGTCGCACAACAGTCAACACCCTTCTTTTTTAAAGCTCAAAGGGGTCAAATACCCATCAGTTTGGTCACAGCACCACCGGCAATTCCGCCAGAGACGGCGCTAACATAAGCTCGTTGCTTCGGGGTGGCCTTGTCTTCATAGTGAAGGTTCAAGATATTACTTCTTAACCCTATAAGCATTGAGTGTCATGGCATTCAGCAATATATGTAGGAGAACCAAGTTACTTACACCAGAAGGAAGTCCCACATGCAAACCAGTGGATACCGCAAGAGAGCGAATGGATCACTGGGTTAGGTGACCGGATAACACCGGAAATGCCACCATAGACGAGGCCAGCAGAGCCTGGGTTGCTTGAAGTAAGGACACTGAGCTAACAGAATTGTAGGAAGACAGAGTCTACCAAGAAGCTCGGGGGAGCTCTAGGAGCCTGAGAGAAATGGAGGACTAACCGCTCAAGGCTCCAGCTTTCAGTGAGGCCAACCATACATTATCTCCCGAAAAAGGTCCGCTCATCTTGTTCCTTGTCAATGATCGGAGTTTTGATCTCGAACCCTGTCGCTGAATCGAAAGATGTCCATAGTCTTGGGGACAACGGGAACCCACGTGACCTATGGTCATGTGCAGGCTGTTCTACTTCTACATACTTCAACAGAATTGAACCCTTTTCATCTCGATTATTACTCTGTAGTGTCTGTACTACGATCGTCTATGCCTATATATCCAGTCTGATAGGTAGGAATCTGAATTCGGAAGCATCTTGACTTTCATCATACGCTTTCGCTTTTCACTTGTGATACGTCTGTCCTCTTTGCCACCAATGTTACCCCTGATGGCCGGACCAATCCAGGCACCATTCTGATAAAAAGCAAACTGTACATGTTGGCTAGAACCGGTCAAATCGATGTCTTCTCGCAGGTTGATTACCTGGGTTGAATACTCATGATGGTTGTCTAGTAGATATAGCCCGGAAGACAGGAAAGTCAGGGCTAAGGGCACAAGCTTACTTGGATTACTTGCATTGACTCAGATAGATACTGAAACAAAGTGAGACTCTCATAATAAGATTATAAGATTAAACAATAGTATCTAGGAGGTAATAATTAATGCCAGATACCCTCAACTCTGTAGAAGTGAGAAACCCTGGATCAAGAAAAAGCCCGCACACTTTTCTTTCGGCCTGAGGCTGAACTTCCCTAGCGTCATCACTGAAAATTATCCTCACGGATTATCTAAACCTCCATTTCCCCTCCTGTCCTTTCAAACTGCGGAGCTTAACTACCTGCAATAATTCCCATCACACCGTCTTCTTGTACAGAACAACTAGACGTCACCTCTTAAGAATCCTACTATCCTCCTATTGAGGAAGTCTTCATTACATCCTCCTTAGGTCGATTATTCATCCTACCTGAGACGCGCACAAAAGTCCCTTGGCGCGTTTCCTGATTTTCCACAAACCGCAATCATGGGTTCGTTTCATCCCAAATCCCTCCTCCAGTGCATCCCAGAAGCCATCTATATGGGATGTGACTGCAAGATGATTGTTACTGATAGTTTGTGCTGTAGCGCCAAAGCAGAAACCCCAGAAGATGTCTATCGGCACCTTCTTGGCTGATGAGAGTATGTTCCCACACAAATTATCCCTCCACAGGGATGGATGGTGCTAAGCGAAGTAGATTTTGGCTCCTGGGCTGATGAGATGGATGATATGCCTTTGCCTGGTAAGTTGCTAGATGTTATCAAGGAGAGACCGAGTCATATGATCATTTGCTAATTTGAGAACGTTGTAGCTGGTATGTACTAGGCGCACTATTCCCTCCGCCCCCGATAGGGTCTATCTATATCCCTTCCACCATCCAAGGATGATGAGTTTCTAAAGTTCAATAGCCCCTCCTTCTCAGCCTAGCTACGGAGGTGACCGCCGCCTCGCCGGCCCTCCTTCCGCTGGATTTGGCAATGGATTTGGTGGTACGGTTCCCGTTTTTCATATGGTTCTCAAGATTTCTATTCTGACGCTGGAATGAACAAGAACGCGAGCGTGGTGGATATGCGATAAGAGAGCCTCTTCCTCTTCCTACCCAGCCTCCTTATACCGCCCACGTCGGAAACCTTTCCTTTGATGCCACTTCGGCCGATATCTCCGACCTTTTCGCTGGTTGTGGTGTGACGAACGTTCGCATCGTTGAGGATAAGTTGACGAGAAGCCCCAAGGGTTTCGGCTATGTTGAATTTGAGACTGTCGACGGCCTGAAGAAGGCTCTTGATCTCTCAGGCACTACCCTCCAAGGAAGAGCAATTCGCGTCAGTATCGCCGAGCCTCGTAAGTCCATTTCCGCCGCTCTCCGAATCACTTATTTTTTCGCGCAAGCTGACAATTCGCTACAGCCAAGGAACGCGATGTCAAGGAGCTCGACTGGACTCGCAAAGGTCCCCTGCCTGTACCCGACGCACCCCCGCGCCGTGTGCCCGATCGCTCGACCTTCGGCCGCAATCTTGACAACGTCTCTGATGCGGGCAGCGAACGTGCTGGACGTCGCAACTTCGAGTCCGATGGGAAGCAGCGTGATTTCGGCAATTGGGAGCGGAAGGGTCCTCTTTCTCCCGTGAGTGGACCAGCCAGAGAAGGCGGCCGTCCTCGCAGCAACGAAGGTCCTGGCTTCAGAAAGAGCTCGCCTGCCTGGGGTGAGGGACGCTCTCAGGATGGCTCGAGACCCCCACGCCGCGAGTTCCAGGAACGCGCCCCCACTGCTGCCGAACTCGACAACTCATGGAGAGCCAGAATGCGGCCCGACCAGCCGCCTGCTGCCAAGGAACCCAGCAACCCTCCTTCTCCTGCTGCCGCCCCTGCCGCACCCGCCTCTCGCCCGAAGCTGAACCTGCAGAAGCGGACTGTCACCGATACCCCGTCGAGCCCTGCTGCAACCACTGACTCGAAGGCTAGCCCATTTGGTGGTGCTCGGCCAATCGACACTGCCGCTAGAGAAAGACAAGTTGAGGAGCGTCGTCAATTGGCGATCCGTCAGAAGAAGGAAGCCGAGAAGGCCGAGAAGCAACGTCAGGCCAAGGAACCGGGCAAGACTGAGAAGTCTGTGCCAGCGGCTGACCTCAACGGCAAAGACAGCGTGGAGATGCCTCAGGGCGGAAAGAACTTCGAAATCCTCCGGCGGGCCGGCGAGGACGAGAGTGGTACGGCCGCCGACCAAGACCAGGCGGAAGCAGCTCGTGCCGCTACGACTGGTGCTGAAGCGCCTAAGCAGGCTCCTGCTGGCAAGACTAACGGCAACTGGCGAAGCGGCCCTGCTCAGCCCGCCGCGGCTGCCGCAGACGAGGAGGGCTGGAGTACGGTGAGTTCGCGGCAACGCAACAACCGCCGTGGACAGTCTGGTCGGACACTCGCATAGATTTCTCTCGATACCCCCGATTTACGTCATCCTTCCAGCCGATACCCAGGGAGAAATGCGATGAACGGTTAGTCGGGCCGGTACGCCTACTCCACCTTTTCTCGCTTTCTTTCTGGAGCCGTATTCTCTCTGAGTCTCCGCTCATGGATTTGCTTCTTGGTTATGTCGGTGGCCAGCCTTTTTCCCGAATCTCAGATCGCCTCGATTCTCTCTCCCCTCCCCATTTTTTTCTCTTTGGTTCCTGATTCCTTTCGCCGGGCTAGATTCCTGATGCACATCTGGTCATTGCTACCGTTGTCGGGCACGTCGAAAAAGTTTTCTTGTTTTTTCTTATCTCCTTCTTCCATGTTTACCCATTTCGTTGTTTCTCCTCTGAGCTAGCTATTCCCATGTTGTGTGGATTCAATGTTGTGCACTCATGACCCATCACGGCCTATGTGGTGGAAAGGACGATGTGATCTTTCGAGATGTTTGTATTTCTTCCTTCCCATTTCCCCTGAAGAATTGGTCTTCTCGCTGTCAATTTGTTCCCCCTCTCAGTGTCTATCTTGTTTCGGGATTTGGGGGGGGATGGAGTGTGGAGTCTTATTCCTTCTTGTTCTTGTAAACGGAGCATCCCTTTCTAGTTGATGAGACAGCCATGCGAATAAGATATGACTCAGAAGATGAACTGTAAAGGGACTGGAGGTTTCCTTGCTTCCAGGATAGCCGCCGACAAGAACTCATCTCATCCAGATTCGTAGATGCCCATGATACAAGTTGTGCTCTTGTTCAGATGCTTCGGTTGGCTCTCAAATAATGCATAGGAAATAGCGACTTGCTAACAGTTCATGCAGGTTACGTTTACGAGTTCCAACGGCCATTAGGCTGATGTCAACCACAGCTGGAAACATTTCAACGAAGCTGGGAAACTGGAGCAACAATGAGAAGTATTTCCACTTCACCCGCGGCCGGTTTCTTCGCGATGAACCTCATGAGCTCTCTCAACGATATGTCCAATTCAACATCGATGAGCTCGCCCAATTAGCCGTCCATGCCGCCGAGGTCGCAAGTACTGGACCCCGACGATGTGTGAACATCGAGAAACTGGCGGATGGGATGCACAATAAAGCTCTGCGATTTACGATGGATGATGGCTTTCAAGCCGTGGGCAAGATACCCAATCCGAATGCTGGCAGGGCGCATTTCACAACCGCATCGGAGGTCGCCACGATGGATTTTGTATTATCCCAGCTCCCTGGTCTTGATTCAAGGAGGATACTAATTCTAGCTAGATGAGAAATGTGATGGGGACACCGGTGCCAAAGGTCTTCTCTTGGAGCTCCTCGTCCGACAATACAATCGGGGTCGAGTATATCTTAATGGAAAACATACGCGGTGTGCAACTGAGTGAGCTATGGGATCAACTGGACGTGGAAGTAAAGTGGAAGGTAGTGAGGAAAATCGCCCTATACCAAGAAACCTGGGTGCGCACTCGTTTCTCACGCTATGGGAGTCTATACTATAAGCAAGATCTTGCATCTTCGGCTCCAAGTCTTGAGTATACTGATGGAAATGGTATGACTATTGTGGATGACCGGTTTGCCGTTGGTCAATCAGTGAGCAGGCAGAATAATGATGACGGTCGGATCGAGATGGACTTTGATAGAGGTCCCTGTAAGTACTGTGTTTATCCATGGCTATTATCTATTCTCACTTGAATAGGGACCACTGCAGAAGATTATGAACGTGCCACCGGTCACCGAGAATCATACTGCATCAAAAACCTACCACAGCTTCCAAGATCTCCCATTGCTATCTACTATTCCAGGACGTACCAACCATCTAGAGAAAAGAAGCTCCTCGCGGTGGAAAGTTACCTGAAGCTGGTCAAGTTCTTACTCCCGGATGAGGCTATCCAAACCTCCCACATCTGGCATGACGATTTACATGCGGAGAATATCTTTGTCAATCCGAGCAATCCTTCCGAGATCTATGGGTTCATCGACTGGCAGTCGACTGAATTGGCACCTTTATATGACCATACCCTGGAGCCTTTCATTCTCGACTATGAAGGTCCACCTCTGAATGGATTATTAGAGCGACCGAGGCTGGCTGATATTCTTGCACTCTTTCAGGATGAACCTGAGTCAATAGCCAACGGCAAGGCCAATTCATTGTTCACCAAAATGTCACTGGTCTCGCTGTACAGACACTTGATACACAAGAGGAACCCGATACTATTCCAGGCTCTTGAATTTCGCCAAACAGCGAGTTTCCAGCTGCTACTTTTCGCCCGGAATCTACTCGTCGATGGCGAAGCAACATACCTGGCTCTATTGGCAAATCAGCAGCAGGAGAACTGGCAAGGGATCCCCAGATTATGTCAGGGAAGCGACCAAACCACACTATCCTTCTCCGGGGACATGCTGCATAGCATTGAGGTGGACAACGAAGGCACAACGTGCGCCATTCAGCTGATGCGAGAAGCTCAGCAAATGATAGGCGAGGAGTTTTTCCTCGCGCAGGGATTGGTAAGCCACAAGCAGTTCCAGGTGGCTCAGCAGATTATCCCTGCCGTTAAGGAGGAGTTTATTCGAAAGCATGCACGCGACAAAGAAGAAGGGTTGGAGTTGGAGTATGCATGGCCGTTTGGATGATGGCATTTGCTGGAGTCGGGCTTTGGCTGTTTCCCTGATACAGGATAGTTTGAATTTGTTGTAAGGGGGATGGTCCTTGATTCCTGTACATCATGAGGCAGGAAGGGAGACCGAGACATTTGATCTGCATCAGATTCAGGACTGATTCCATCCCTGGTAGAAAGTATTGAGAAGGATACCAATCAGGCACTAAATCGAGGGCGGGAGACTATATCAACACGTGTGATTGTAAGAAGAGCAGATGAAGTATCAAATCAACATCAAACAAATATTAATCTTGATATATTGATATTGTTAGAAGCCTGAAGGGATTAAAAGAAATCCAATCAAGGGTTTCTGATTCTCTGTCTCTCTGTCCAACAAGGAATGAATGTATTAATAGAATCCACTAAGTCGAGACAACCTCCTTACTCCTGTAACTAGATACACTGTACAGACTTCATCCTTGAGTGCTTTCCTGCCTCTATTTCTTCTTTTTATTCACTGGACTGACTCTCAACTCTTTTACTGATTGTGATTGTGATTGTGATTGTGATTGTGATCGTTGAATCTATGTGTTGTCCATGTCAACCACCACAACCACTCTCACAACTCCAACGCTCATCAGAATGCTACCTACCAATATCCCAGGAAAGACTTGTCCAACATGTGGCCAGGAGGGATTTCTGTTGCAGGATCAGCTAGCAGAAAGCGCTCAGAGAGTCAAGGAGCTGGAGGGTCAGGTTGAATTTTTGAACGCTCAGGCTACAAAAATGGGTAAGATAGCCGACGCGCAAAGGCGAATAAGAATATCATCGCTGATTGATTCAAACGAGTACAGCCGCGAAACTAGCCGAGTACGAGAATGAAATGCGCCGTCTGCGATCCCAAACCAGCTCGCAATCGCATACCCCGCGGAACGGCTCTGCATCGTCAACATCGACATCCTCCGCCCCGCCGAATGACACGGACCCATCCCCGTCCCCGACCCTATCCCCCCGACAGCCTCAACAAAGTCGACTATCGACACTGACCTCCCTCCTTCCATATCGTCGCTCCAGCACCGCGTCCCCCACACAGGCCGCGGCCCAGCCAGTCCCCCCCAGCCCGAGTCCCAGCCCCGACGAGACGACCGCGGAGCTCCAGCATGCGCTTCAGCGGGAACAGAACCTGCGGCGGGCGGCCGAGAGCCAACTATCGCAGGCCAGTACGGAGCTAGAAGAGTTGACGGCGCAACTATTCAGCCAGGCGAACGAGATGGTTGCGCAGGAGCGCAAGGCGCGCGCGAAGCTGGAAGAGCGAGTCGCGGTCCTGGAGCGCCGGGACGTGGAGAAGAGGAAACGTCTCGATCGGTTGGAGAAGGCGATGGAGAGGGTGGAGCGGCTTCGTGCGTTGGTCGGATAGCCTACTTTGCTAGGGGATTATGCGCTCGGTGGCGACAGCCGCGAACTGGCGAATGGCGATGGGTTCACCGTTCAGCAACTTTCAGTTTCAGTTTCCTCGTCTTTTGTCTGGCTTGGTTTGCTTTGCTTGGTTTTGGTTCTTCTATACCCCTGCTTGTTGTTTTCGGCGGATGGCTTCTACTTTGGATCTTGGTGTTTGACGTGATATGGCCTGATGACTTTCATGGGGCCTACGAGGATTACGATGTGACTTACGACAGTTACGGCTGACAGTTTCCTTCAGCATATATTTATCAGATCTGCAATAATCAGTTTCTTTCCATCCTCCTTCTGTCTTGTCTGGAGTCTTCTGTCGAGGCCTGGTTTAGCAGAGTACATAGTAGAAGGATGAACCGCATTCCAGCTCATTAGGCCTTGTTCATAGTACCGAGCTTTAAAGAACGTTGACCTTGTACTTATCATTGTATGTCTGTTGGAGACTATCAGAGTCGGAGTATGGTTCAGAGAGTAGGGTTTCCCGCATAAGCCCTACTTCCCAATCCGGACTCGCTTAGTCCGCACTAGCGTCAGCCCGCTGCACTCAGGCTTCGGGGCAAACCTCACCCGCGAATTTTTGAAGATTGAATTCGAACCGTCACAACTCTCGAGGAGACCCAACGACAACCGACAAGGTATGTTTTTGTTCCTTTTTTCCAGTTGAGAAGGTTGGCTAAGACTGACATTTTTAAAGATGGTCCTCGCAAAGAAGCACGTCCCCATCGTCAAGAAGCGTATGTTCCTCCCTCCTACCAGCCTTGATCTATCCTGCAAGCCCGTACAACGAGAAGTTCGATTTCCGGAAGGGAAAGAAGAGAATCTGGATGAGTAGCGCTTGGATTTTTTTTCCTGGGATGGAAGAATTGAAGAGGTGGAAGTTTAGGCGATTGGAATCGACTCTTTAAGCAACTGGACATAATCACAATCAGGAATGCGACGACTGACAATACGGACGTGAATAGGCACCAAGCGTTTCTTCCGCCACCAGTCCGACCGCTTCAAGTGTGTGCCGGAGTCATGGCGCAAGCCCAAGGGTATCGACAGCCGTGTCCGCAGACGCTTCCGGGGCAACATCCCCATGCCATCCGTACGTTCGACTCTTGAGAAAGCCGCGAGCCCGTCGGATTTTATCGATGATTGGTCTTGAATTGCGGCTTGTTTTCCTTCAGTAGCTGATTCCTGGTGGATTAGATCGGTTACGGTAGCAACAAGAAGACCAAGCACATGATGCCCTCCGGCCACAAGGCCTTCCTCGTCCACAACCCCAAGGATGTCGAGCTCCTGCTCATGCACAACCGCACCTTCGCCGCTGAGTACGTTTCACCCCCTACAAACTCGCGAGCCGGTGGATGTATCCAACTAATATACAAATATAGGATCGCCTCCGCCGTTTCCTCCCGCAAGCGCGTCGACATCCTCGCCAAGGCCAAGGCCCTCGGCGTGAAGGTCACCAACCCCAAGGGCCGTGTCACCGTTGAGGCGTAAATGGAATGAAAGAAAAAAAAAATTAATCGAAGAGAAAGAAAGAAAGGAAAAAGGAAATCTCTTTATTCCCCCCGCAAAAAAAGGGTCGTGGGGAAGACCGGATGGTGGAACGGTCCTTCTTATTCCCTTTTTTTTTGTCCTTTTTTCTTTATCTTCTTCAATTTACTTCTGGTGGGCCTGCGGGTTGTCGGTTCCCCATGTATGGTCGTTGAAATCCTCGTGACGAAGATCGAATTTCAAAGATTTATGTTGCATGCAAATAGTCCCAGTCCGGGGGTTGGTTTCAACTTTCAAGCCGGCTTTCGGGGGGTCATGCCCCAGGAATAGATTATAGAATACGGGTTCCCTTTCGGCCTTGTTTCTACGGGGATTGTACTCCGTAAAGGTCTCGGTATGCTCTGTAGATCATGAATTTAATCGTAAAGCCGTGAGAGCTGCTATCTAAAAACATATTCACGCAATGCAAGAATCACTATTCACTACGCCTGCGCTTCCTGCGTCTTCTCTGCCTCCTGATACTCCCGCCGCGCCGCGGATATATCCACAAGTCCAACCCCCCGAACCAGCACGCGATTGTCCTGTCTCCCCGCGTCCACAACCATGCCCTCCGGGAGCGGCGCATGGCCGATGACGAGCTCCTGGTCCTCCGGGACGGGCACCCAGTCAGGCGCCTCGCGCGGGCCGTCGATGCCGCGGGGAGGCATCGCCCACGAGGGCATTTTGCTGCGGTACTTCCACTGGCCCTCGAGGTCGGAGTAGGCGACGGCGTGCAGGAAAATGCCGAGCTCGTGGACGCCCGGGTCCGTGTAGAGCTCCGTGCCGCAGATGTCGCAGACTTTGCCCGAGAGACGCTCACCCTTGCGCTTGTGGTAGTCGTGCACGGCGGCCTCGTGCTCGCGTGACATGATCTCCTCCACCACGGACGGGTGTGTGCCTGGCGGGACGGTGGGGATTGTCGTCAGGTGCGTGCGGTAGGTGGTTGTTGTATCGGCGACCTCGGTCTTGCCCATTTTCGAGAGCCGGTCGATGATCTCGTCGTCGCGCTCCGCGGTGTCCTCGTTCTTTCCGAGATCGGGCCCAAACACGCGTCGGTTGGAGTAGATCGGATCGTTGGTGATCGGGTGGCCCAGGAACTGAAGATGGACCCGGATCTGATGCGTCCTGCCGGTTAGAGGTAGACAGTGCACGATGCTGTACCCTTCATCTTCGTTGGCCAGCAGAGGGGGAGGCGTCGCGGGCCGCTCGCCACTCTCCGTGACTTCGTCCGTCTCAGGCGCCGGGGAGGCCGGGGGATAGTAAGCCAGGCGACGGAACTTGGTTTTTGCGTCCTTGCCCGTTGCGCGCACACGGTTCAGACCCAGTTTGGGGCTGACCGACATGATGGGCTGGTCGCAAACCACGACCCCGTCGGGGAACTTCCCCTTGACACGCGCAATGTACTCCTTCTGCACCGTCCGCTGTTTCAGCTTGACCGTGATCATGTCTGCGCCTTTGGGATGTTTTGCGATAAACATCACCCCGGATGTCAACCGGTCCAGGCGGTTACAGGGCCGCGGTAGAAACTCCTGGCCGCGCTGGGAGCGCAGGATCTCCACGATGGAATTATAGTGGTACCGCCCAGCGGCGTGGACAGGCACCCCAGCCGGCTTGTCGATGACAAGAATATCGCCATCCTCATGAATGATTCCAATCTCGTGTCCAGTAACGGGGGGTTCGTGACGGTGCAGGGTATGCGAGATGATTTCGCCGTTTTTGATGACAGTATCGGGGGCCGCGGTTTTCCCATTGACAGTGACCTTCCCATCAGCAAGAGCTTGTACCTAGAACAAGAAAACCCGTTAGCGACGTCTTGAGCTCACAATCAAAACCCCGGAGACACACACATAGTACTCAGGCGGCCGATCTCTAAACTCAGAGACGAAGATGTCCTGCAGTTCTCGACCCCGCCATCGCTCTTTGCAATAGGTATTGTAGGTATAGAAGTAAGGCTTCACTCTGCGCAAGCCGCCTTCAAAGTAGTATGGAATCGGCCATGGATCGCACGGAGTGACTGCAACTTTAGGAGGCTCCTCAACGGGGTCTGGAGGAGGGACTTGGATAGTCGTGTCGACAGGGACAATCGCCATGCTGGACGCAGGAATCCTGCCTTGTCGCAGCAAATAAGCAAAGATGCGAGGAGATTGCGCCAGGGGTGAAGCCAAAGTCAATACTCCGTATGTACTGAATGAATGAATGGCAAACAATAGTGATGAAGGCAAAATTGATGGGAAAAATTAGTTGCGGGGGAAGTTTTATAGACTGCCTTATGAACCATGAACAATGAATGACTTGAATATTAAAGATATAAAAGAGTTGAATAATCCATCGAGAATGAAAATCAATGAGAATGAGGTATCTATAACTTCATATCACTGTGATTAATCGAGAATTTTCTTGTTTTGAATCTCAATTCCCCGCCTCAGGCACAAATTGCATAGTTAACTTTATCCACTTACTCAGCAGCATAACATATCGTTTAAATCAACCAATCAAAGTGCTTCAACAAGTAAACCTCGGCTTGCAACAAGACAGCCGCAACGAGCAGGTTGACACCCATAAACACCTGCATCGGCAGGTAATCAATACCCCCTTTAATCTCGAGCAGCCTACCAGCAATAGGGCCGGTTCTAAGAACTACAAAGGAGTTGATGGTGATACAAAGCCCTGGAGAATCGAATTAGCAAAAACACTCCCCAATGGCAAGAAAGAATACTCACCATTCCAGGAACCAAGAACCTCCGGTGAAGGAGCTAACATGGACAGAGAAGGCGAGAAGATGGCCTGTAGTGCGCCAGACAGGAGACCGTATGCAAAAGCCCACACAATAATCCCGGGGACGGTGGTTGCACTGATCCACGTAAACGCAACGACACCGCAGGTGACGCAGGTGATGGTGAGGGCGTTGAAAACCCTGAAGCCCGAGTCTGCAATAACCCCGAGAGCAAAACATCCGAAGAATCCTCCCGCGTTCAGGATAGAAGCATTGTAGAATGAGAGCCTTGCCGACATTCCCCAATGTATGGCATAGGGTGTGATAAAGAACTAGACGGGGATTATGTTAGCTTTGCAGCGACAAGAGAGATCTTCCTACTCACCCACGGGACGTAGATGCCCAAGTTCATAACGACAAGGCCTAGGGTAAAGATGACCGTGCGCTTGTCGGTGAAATATCTCTTCAGATGGAGGAGTTCACGCGTACTACTGCGAGGAAACCAGGGCTGGATTAGCAGCGTCGCGACAACCATTAAGCCCAGCTGGATAAAGGCAATGATACACAGGGTCCAGGCGATGGAAATCCCCTTTTTGTTCAGGAGTTTATTCGCCAGAATCAGCCAGATGACACCTCCCACATTCTGCCCGGACATCACCATCCCAACCACAAACGCACGACGTTTCAGGAACCATTGCGACTGCACCACCAGGGCCGGCGTAAAGGCCAGCCCCATGCCAAAGGACAGACAGAAGCCCTGCGAGAGCAGAACCTGGTAGAACTTGGTCACCAGGGAAGACATCATGTTGCCTAACACCATCATGAACGTGCCCACGGCCATGGGCACACTCGGTCCATACCTGTCCAACAGACGACCGGACCACATCCTAAAGAAGAAACATCCCCAGCCCTGCACGCTGCCGATCCAGGCAATGTTAGAGGGACTCTAGTCAGGGAACCCGGTGGTGGAATAGTAGCTCTGAAACACGGAGCCTGAGTTGAGGAAGCCGATGGTGGCGATGAAGGAAAGGAATCTGCCTAGCACCGTGAACCAGGCACGGACTCCACCGTCAGGGAAGTAGGGAGCGACTTTGATCTCATCATGAGGCGGTTGGCTCTCCTTGACGGAGTCGATGGTCTGTTTGACTTCGGCCTTCTCGGAGTCCGCGGACATAATGGAATCTGTGAATAGAGAAAAAGTGATTAACTGTCATGCTATTATCCTGGTCGTTAGCAATAGTTTTAAAGATCCATGATCCCCTATAGCCATATCCCCCCCGCCTTTTTCCCCAGATACTAGAGATAGTGGCTTGAAGGTTAATTCTGTATCCTCATCCAGAGATTGGCTTGAGATTGTATAAATTGGCTTCAAATTAGTGGGATCCACGGAGCTGTGGATCCGTCCTTGTCCGCTAATATCAACATCATTTTTTAGATACCTCCTTCACCCCTTTGCCTCCTACGGCTGTTGATATCTCACTAAGATGGCTTTCCATTACTCTCATGAATTTGACGCACTCTACAGCCAGGACGATGATTGTACAGTGCTGTCAGACTAGCTTCCCATGTCACTGGCACAGCCTATCAGTCACAACGCCCCTAGTGCAGCATTTGCTCCGTCTAGCAGCTCTAAGATAAGACTCATTTCCAGTTACATCCCATTTACCAGTCATGAGGCCGTAGATTAGCCAGAACCGTTCAGATCCGCGCTACAGCGACTGACTAAAGACCCTAAGGATGGCTGGAGCACCAGTGCAGAAGGGGATGAATTCAGGAACCTGGATGGCCAGGCTCTTGAGCAGGACATTTCTGCAATCCCACCTCAGCCACTTCCCTGGACGAAGCGTCTATGGAGGCAGAACCACTCCTGCGATCCCTGTCGTGCGGCGAAGAGAGCCTGTGATCTGCCGCCCAGGGTGGCAATCTAGGATAATAAGCCCCTCTTGACAGGATGTTTGATGTGCAAGCTGCGGGGGACGGAATGTACCGTTGCATGGCTGGTGAGTAGACAAACTTCGCGGCCAGTGAGAAAATGAGCCAGTCCAGGGTCCTGCTCCTCAAATGTAAAAATAAAAGGCAGTAGCAGTCCTGAGTCGGTGAAACTCACCCCGGACGAGGCCTGCGTCGTTGATACGTTCGCCTCAGTCACTGCGTCGGAGCAGGATTTAGCACGACAGATGATACTGCAGGAGATCTGTTCCTAGCACCTGTATCTGTACATTAATATGGTTGATTCGCCGCTGGTGAAGTCACTATCGCAGGACTGTATCCCTCCATGCTACTCATCTGGGATCAAGGCACTCGCAGCCTTGAGCAGTAACACGCACTTGACCCCATTCCTAGACTGAGTCTGATCAAGAATCAACGACTGCTGGCAGATCAACATCACCTTGTGGGCCTCCCAATCGCCCGCGCTGCATCTATTCCTAGCCGCG
This sequence comes from Aspergillus cejpii, assembly GCA_004769165.1. Lineage (NCBI taxonomy): Eukaryota > Fungi > Ascomycota > Eurotiomycetes > Eurotiales > Aspergillaceae > Aspergillus > Aspergillus cejpii. Next base: position 4,554,199 of record SMSW01000001.1, on the reverse strand, counting down.
AGCCTTTTGGACGCACTCCTTCACCAGTCCGATTCCACCCCTGGCTATATCTCCCGTGATACAGCCATAATGGAGACATGCAAGTGGGTCGCAATGGCAACGGCCATGCAGCTTGCATTCCAGAAACAAGACCTGACTGACACAGACGCGAGTTTGCCAGCATGGGATATCGCGTTCGCGACGTGGCAGAAGGCGAAACGGATGATGTTTGAGAACATCGCAGCAACTAAATCATTCCGTCTGGCACTGTCATTACTTCTCTTCGGCACTATCCTGCCTCCCTGTGCGGCCGATCAGGATAGCGTGTTTGAGGAAGACACCGCGTACGCCCAACGGGAGGGGATCCAGCATCTGCAGGGGCTCTATGCTGGGGCATGAGCGTACTTGAGCCGGAGTGAGGCACGCGATTCCATATTTCCAAGGATTGTAGGGAATCACCCCGTCAACATACTCCCATCAGACGTATGGGACCAAATCCTAGAGCTAATTAGCAGTCTGGAGTGGCTCATCGCAATGGTCCACTCTCCCACTGTGGTGACCTCCCGGAAGCACATCCCCATCACATCCCCTCTCCTGACCTCCAAAGAAGTCGCAGAATTGATTATCGCTCGGGCCCAGACCAATTCACACAGCGTTACTGCATTATGGGACTGTAGGATCTCAGATGAGAGCATGGCCCGCGTCGTGAGCCAGGTTGGGTCAGTCTCCGTGCTCATGTGGCGGGCCCTAGCACTGTTGACGCTAGTGATCAAGGCCCTCAAGACAGACGAGGTCGACTACGAGGAACTGCACCGGCTGTACATGGCAATGACGACGCTCATTAACGTGTGGAGGTCGAGATTTAGGGAGATCAACGAGATGACGGCGATGAGTTTACAATGGTCACAGCCGGACATGCTGCGCAGCGTGTATTTCTGCTTGATGGATGTCAACCTCGCTATCCTTTTATTCTATAATCTGATCAAATCACTGGAGACGCACCTCGCAACGCAGACATCGTCACTGGCAAAATAGCGCCTGTGTCGTGCCCTCTAGGATGGAAAGGCAGACCACTGGGATCAACGCCTTACAAGCGTGATGTAAATATCCTACGTGGCCATGGCAAGTCAAGGCATATCAACTCCCGGATTAGGCAAAAGTGGTCTCAAGGTGATTATCTAGGATATTAGTGCCCATCTAGTAAGTATAACGCTCATGCAACTTCATTCTCAGGCTAATGGGCTCAGTACCCTACTCTAGTGGTACAGGCACATCAACTAGCCGCGAAAGCGCTCGCGGATGAGATCCAATCCTCCATTTAACAGATGGACACGAAGCGCATTACTGAGTTGACCGTTGGCCTGGAGAGCTGCATGCAGGGGCTCCAAAGACAACAGCAGGCTCTCGTGATGTTCCCAGCCACGGGGTGTGTAACTCACTAGACATACATCCATTGGTCTTTGCATCTCTGCTCCAGATGGTCAGTACTTGCATGACTAGTTGATCAACAGTAGTAGAAATCCAGACTGTATACCATGGTTACTGGCATATACGGCGGGAGCTGAACACCCTATGGACCTGCTGTGACGATCCTCGCTCTACAAATCCAGTACTAAAACAAATAGATAGGAATTCGGTAGCATTTGCCTAAAATAACAAGCATGAGAGGAAAAGAAGAGAGAGAGAAAGTGGGAGAGTAGGGAAGAATACTATCTAGGCGAGGGCTTCACCGCCTACCATCTGGAGGTCGGTGAATGTGACGGGGCGGTTGATGCCTCAGGCATCAAAAAGGGATTCAATCCGACTCTTTGATGCCCTACTACAGAGTGGTAGATACCTGGAGTATGCGGGTTACAGTTCATCAAGGTCCAGGAATAGTTCGGCAAGGTCTAAAAATTCTGTAACGGAAAAGTTCGTAGAGGTCTAAAACCATTAAAACTAACACTGGAGTATGTTGTAGTCAGGTGGAAGAACATTAATCCAGGGGGGCCGCCCCCCTATCTTGGCATCACATGATGAAAAGTCACATTACGGATCTTCAAATTGACCAATCGGAACAGAGCTTAAAGACCAATCAGATTGCAGTACGGAGTAGTATATGCTCCGTTACTCCGTTACTCCGCTACTCCGCTACTCTGCTACGCTCCGCAAATTAAAAGTAGTGGCTATTGCCTTATATGTCAAAACAAAGATTAAGGAACAGGTGATGATGATTTCTGGGATAGATAATTATAGACTCATCCAGTCTTTCTTTATCCCATCTTCTTTATGCTACTTCATGACCATGATGGAACTTGAGGTAACTTTCCTTTGTTTTCGAGGATCAGCATCCTTCTCTACTTATAGTGATCCTCGAAACATGAATATAAATAGACTCATGAATCCAACATAGAAGTCATCTTCTAGCATAACTCACCTTAACGCACACAAGATGGCTGACTTCAAATTTGAAGGACATGTACATGGACAATCAGTCTCCAAAGAATTGATGGTATCTGTTGCCCAACTGCTGGACACCAATAGCATCCCTAATGTTGCCTGGGGCAGTTTTGCCCTAGGGATATATGGAGTGGCTCTTTGTATTTCAGTAAGTTCTGTTAGACTGTTCCCTTGCAACTAGCTCTAACTAACTAATCACTGCTCAGGACTATTCCTTCATCATCCCTGATGAACATATTGAGAAAGCACGGGAGGTTTTGCTAGCGGCTAATTTCCCCCCCTGCCCTCTAGGGGATGCTTGCCCCCGCCTCCACACAAACATGGCGCCAGCTCCTTATACACACTTTAACATTAAACAAGAGAGTGATAAACCCATAGAGTGGTTCACCCTAGAGCTGCACAAAAAGTCTAACCTGCTATGGGCAACGCCAGACATTCCACTTGGGGCTCCTGCTCTGAATGATCCTAACTACATGTTAGTCACTGATGACCGTCTCATGGAGTATGATCCAAGAACGTTACTTGGACGAATGTCCTCCACCCACCACCCACTCAAAGTTCCCACAGTCGCGCGCTTCGCGGAGGCGGTAGCCTACTTATATTATCGTGATAAAGCTTTCGGACCGAAACACTACAGCTCTGGTTGGTTCTATGACCAGGTCTTCATCGCAAGAAACCCTCTCCTGAAGCTGGATGACCTTGAGCCTCGTATTCACCGCCACTATGAGCTCTGGCGGAACTATGACACTTTCCAACAGGTGGTTCAGTATTGTGCCAAAGTTGCAGTGGAAATGAAGGAGGCAAATGAATTTCCTTATTCACCCTTTCCCCCAGAAGAACAGAAGAGTACCTGATGTGGAAGATGGTTCTGGCTTTAATGTTTATTGTTATCTTTCAGCACTACGTTGTCATTCTTTCTTCTTAGACCATGCGTTGATGAAGTGGTCATATCATTGTTTTTCCAGTACGCTCATTATACTTGCTTTCCCTATGAATATCCAGCATGTCGCTCTTTCTTATGTACTCCCATATATATTCAAGACATCACCTTATACTTAAAGGAGCCATATCAAGTCCTAAATGTGGTAATCTTACATCTTTCTAAAGCTCCAGATTAATGGGTGTACCTGGTTATAGGAGGATCTGCTTTAGCAGATGAAGTTCATCACGAAGGTCTTAGAGGTCTGCGCCAGCTTGTACTGGTCCTGGGTCCAGTAATTCTCGTACTCAGTCAGCCGCGTCACCACGTCTGTCAGCCAGGAGGTGACGATCCTCGCTCTACGATTCCAATACTAAGTGAATAGATAGGATTCGGTAGCATTTGTCTAAAATAACAAGCATGGAGAGAAGAAGAAGAAAGAGAAAGAGGGAAACAGCGAAGGAGAGATCTATCTAGATAGCAGCTCACCGCTCCATCTGCAAGGGGTAAGTGAATGTGACGTGGTGGTTGATGCCTGAGGCATCAACGATCTCTGGATTCTGGAGATCTCCGCTTCAGCGCCGTCACAGGGTCAGGCTGACGAAAAAAATTCATAACAGGCTGCTCAAGATACCGTAAAGCCTCAGACGCTGCGTGCTTTTGAGCCACGGCTTTTGGAAAAGCCGGCCGTCCAATTGTCGCTAGGCCAGGTAGCGAAGGATGCTTAGTAGCATGGGAGACTTCCACATCTTGCTCCTCGAGGTGTTGATAGTGCTTTGCATAATACGCACAGAAGTCCTCTTGGTATTGCTTGAGATATTCTGCGCTTCATACCTGTTCATTCTGATCCTGGTCAGTATAAATTAAAAATGAAGAGCTACCCAGAGACATACCTTGTATAGAGTGAGCTTATTAGTAGGGTTAAGGATTGACGCAAGGTTATAGAAGGTCCCAGTATCTCCGTCTGTCTTACCGTAATACTCTGAGAGCTTCTCACGAGCAGCCTCTATGGCATGGACTAGCTCCCCCGCATACTTCACACGACGAGCCTTGCTTTTCCATTCTTTTCCCACATCCTCAAGCTGCTCAAATAACCAATTATACAATCGAAACATCTCATGGACGCTCACGTCAAGAGTGGTACCAATGGCGGTGGTTAACTGTGAGAAAGGGGCCAAGATTTGAAGCAGAGTATCGACTTGAGTCCACTCTTCATCCTTTAGATGAAGCATACCGTATCGGCCCTTGTTGGCATCAAGGTTGAGCCATTTGCGAATTGCACTCTTCATTTCCCATGCCCTCTCCAACATATCGTATGCACTACCCCAGCGGGTCTTGACATCCTGGATTAGCCCAACCTAGATAGAAGAGGTTCTGCTGGGGTCTCGAAATGCACGATCGTCAGGGTTTTGTATTGATTTGAATGAGGCTAATTGTTGAGGAGATGAGTTAACTGCAACGGCAAGAGCACGAACCTGTATATATTAGGAACTTCGTCCATTATAGTAAGGAAGAACATCCATACCTTTGCAAAAGTGTTCCTAAATGAAATGGTTTTAGTATCAATTTTGGCAAGCCGTGATTCTGATAGGTGACGGTCAATGGTATCATTTTTTGCAACTGATTTCAGAGTCCCTAAAAACCGGTTTACCGCAAGCTGAATAACATGTGCCATACATCGGATGGTGCCTGCATCTTTGTTCCACGTAACACCATCTTTCAAAAGTTCTCGGGCTAGTTCCTTGCGAAGGGTGTCGTTATTAGAGGCATTGTCCGCGGTAAGCGCAAGTAGATGATCATGAACCTCATATTCCCGAAGAGTCTGTGCCACAAGCTTTGCTAGAGACTTCCCAGAATGTTTTCCGTGAAGAGGATGAAAGGCGAGTAAAACTTCCTTGTATTCCCAGTCATCGGTAATGAAATAACCCAGAACTGCGAAGAAGGCGAGGTGGTTTGGACTGGACCAGCAATCGACAGCTAGCGAGAGCTTTCGGTTTTTAGGCAGTTCCTGAAGGATCTGCTGTCGGACTTGACTCGCATGCTCTATGATCAGCGACTTCAGCTGTGTCCGACCAGGAAGTTTGATAGATGGGCAGCAGAATTGTAGGAGATCCTTAAACTCGTCTGACTCCACAGTGCGAAATGGTATATTTGCGGAAAGGATAAACTTGATCAGCCGACTATGGAACTGGGAATCAGTGAAAGTAGGAATTTCTGAAATTTCAGGCCCGAGGACGCGTGCCTATTAACGAAGGTATTAGTATACATGTAAAAGGGCGTAGAGTTATGTTGCTGACCCTTTTGAAATGGCTATCTAATGTTGCCTGAACGTCACTAGGCCGCTTTCCACGCTTCTGACAGCCAGGGCCTGTAAGATGCCGAATCATGTTAGAAGTACCCTGGTTGGTGATACCAGGGTGATTTTGTGCAGTACTACAGTACTTGCAAATTACCTTAGGGATGCCTTGATATACCTCAGCACCTTCATGGAAGTTGGCCCATGTCCTCTCCGTCGCGCGTCGCTGGCTGTTATTCCACTTAGGGACTGAAAATCTTTGAGGGCTGCTTTGATGCTCAATTGCTTGAACAAATGGCGTGTTTCTTATCCATTGCTCGAAGATGTCTGATGTTTCTTTTGTCCAGATGACATAATGGCGGTTTGACGATAGCTGAAGCTGAGGGGGGGGTTCATCTGCACGACCGCTAAGAACCAAGCCCTTAAGAGCATTGGCTTTCAAAGAGTTGGACGAAGATAGATTAAAGAATTTCTGAGAGCTAAGGATGCTCTCATTATCACCGTTAAGTGACGAGGGAGGAAGGAACAGAGTTGATTCCTGATCCATGTTAGATGATGCCTTGAGATGAGGCCATGAGGGAGATGTTTTAGGGAAGAAATCGCGATCGCGTTGAGCCTTACAACTGACACGTGCCCTTTGCTCCCAGTGAATATAACAGTACCCCATGGAGTCATTGACTCTGAGTGCTTATCCAGGTCGTACAACCCATTTGTTGATCCAACCTGGTCGAAGACATCAATAATAATGATCCCGGGAATTCGTAAATAAATTATGTTATTTCCCATATCAGCATATTGTAAAAGGTAGGGAAGCTTTACCTGATGCAAATTATAGCCCAGTATCCTTTGATTCAAAGTGTCAGATTTCATGTTTCGATTTGCAACACACAAATACTGTAAATGGCCTGGATATATATAGGGAGATGATACAGCGACACCCTTTAGCTATCCAGCGACACCCCCTTCGATCCAGCGACACCCGCTAAACCTATTTGGGTTAGACTGCAGTTATGTGACGGGCATCATCCAATCACCAGTAATCTAGGACCAGAGGATGAAATCAATTTGATTTACCATACAAATTTGTTGATAGGATTTGCAGTATTAAATCACATTTTATTACTCGATTAAATATGCCTGCGATTCAGCGTGCGATTTAGTGTGGCTGCGATTCGACATGCTGCGATTTAACATGGCTGCGATTTGACATGGCTGCGATTCAACATGCTGCGATTCGACATGCTGCGATTCGACATGCTGCGATTTGACATGGCTGCGATTCAGCGTGGCTGCGATTCAACATGCTGCGATTCGACATGCTGCGATTCGACATGCTGCGATTTGACATGGCTGCGATTCAGCATGCTGCGATTCGACATGCTGTGATTCAGCATGTGATTTAACCAGTGGTTGATGTGTAATCTAACATGCGATTCAACATATGATTTGACATGCCTGTAATTCAACCTGCGATTTGATGCGTAATTTCAAGCCTATATCAGTGATAGAGTAGTATGATCATATGATGTCACTAGGTAAACAAATGTCAGGTGACATTCTAAACCTAAGCCCTAATACTAAGCCTAAAGCGTAGGTCACATGACTGCAGTCTAACCCAAATAGCTTTAGCGGGTGTCGCTGGATCGAAGGGGGTGTCGCTGGATAGCTAAAGGGTGTCGCTGTATCACCTCCCTATATATATTGTTACAGCTCCCTCATTGGTTGGCAGGACCCAACGGGTATCCTGCACAGTTGGCATGTATAGTTAGACGTACTCGCTAAGTCAGCGCCAGGGGATAACACACACAGCGCACATGGGATTAGAACCTTAGCGATTAGTCTCTCTCCAAAATACAGAGCCACCTTGGAACCTTCACTCTAATTCATAATTCTACCCTCAGACCCCGCTAGGAGCAGGTCTTCACATTCTAATCGCTTCAAACAATCGAATTGGACCGTTGGTTACCTGAAATGATGTCTCGAAATACTCAGAGTTCGTCAAACAGACTCCCTCTGATGGACACCCCTGGAAACGCACCTCTAGCAGAAAACCTCAACGCAGCTCGGCCGACTGAGCCCGAACCTGCCATGCAGGATGCGCAGGACCTGCAAGAACCCGTGGGGACTGCTGCGGACAGCTCACAGGCCGTCCTGACCCCAACCACTGACACAGTCGGACCCGCCAACACTGGGGCTACCAACGCCGCAGAACCTGCTGGAGACCCTTTGCAGGTGGACGAAGGTAGTGCCCTGGAGGCGGAATGAATGGCTGAAGTCGCCGAACGGGAGCTGGAAGCCCTCGAGAGACGACTCATACTTGCTGCTAGGAAGAATGAGATCCTGCAGCGCCTGCGCGACGCCAGCCACCAAGCAGCCATCCTAGAGGCTGAGATGCGCCAGCCCGTGCTAGCAGCCTTTGAAGAAGCATCCTGTGCTGCGCCAGTTACATTCGAAGAACTGCCCCGCACCGTGCCGGCACCCGCAGCAATGCAACCAGCATCTGCCTCAATCGCTGACGACATCAACGATGACGCGCTCACCATTCGCAGCGCAGCGAACACCGAGGTCCGAGAACCGCGGAGTCCTAACAATATGCCGGTTTACAATGCGACAAACTCAAAGGAATGGGATGAATTCAAGGCCAAACAGGAGACCTTCTGGATGCGTTATCCAGAATGGTTTAACAGTGAAGAGCGCCGCGTCACACGGGTCACTGAATTCCTTTCAGCAAAAGTCAACCAGCAGTGGGTTCAATACTGCAAGGACAACAGGGACACCCGTATGACTTGGGCGATATTTGAAAGATGGGCGCTGTCCTTGGTCGCAAATCCCGCGAAGCTCCAGCGAGATGCGAAGAATGATTGGTGGCATACTGTCCAACACAAGAATCAGGACGTGTACGAGTACTCACGGAAGTTGACGAGTATCTACAACCGCCTCAAGATTACTCCCTCAGAGGAGGATCGGATCAATCGCCTGCAGTTGGGGGTCCTGCAGGAAATCCAAGAGGAAGCCCGCCGTTTCCCAGAGCCGACCACAGGAAAATGGGCAGACTAGGTCACCCACCTCGCCCAAGTCGAGCAGAATATGCCAGAAAGAACTGCGAAGCTACAACAAGCTGAGCAGAAGCCACAAGGCAAGACTGCAGAACCGCAGGGCGATCGCAAGAAGCTGCACTGGGGACGTAGCTATGCCAAGGGCAAGAGCGATGACCGCGAGGATGGCAGCAGAGAGCAGCCAGGATCCAGCAGGAAGCGCAAGCGGGATGAGGGAGATTCCCACGACCGCGCAAAGGTTGCGTGCTCCTTTTGCAAGAAGCCAGGTCACGTCATGAAGGACTGCTGGTCGAAGCCAAAGCAAGAAGCCGAGCCAAAAAAAATAGATGACCATGGAGGGAAAGATGGAGGGAAAAGATATCTGAGTGGCTCAAGACCCTACACAGCCCCACTTCCGTCCTGCAGGTTGTTAGAGAGTGGAAGGCATCTGGCTTTACGTGCAGATTATTGGATCCACAATGGACAACATTTCACAGCGTTGTAAGCTGTAACTATGCATTATACGACAAGGACTTTGCAGATTTATACCGGTCTACAGATTATAAAAGGCGAAGTTTCCCAGTCATTTTACAAAATTCTCCATGCGAGCAATAGCAGGTCCCATAGCGAATCCAACGTTGGCCTGTCACCTCAGTCTGAATCATCTTAGACCATCTTGACTTTGAATTCTCAACTTGTTAATCAAATTCCTTCGCCCAATATGTCCGTCGGTGAATACTCTGTCGACCATTTTCAGACCCTTCCCTCCCTCGAGGTTGCACGTACCAACTTTATGAAGCTGAATGGCGATGACCTTGTCAGAAATGTCTTCAAAAAATTCTTTATTGAGCAAGGCATGGACCGTACTTTTGGTCTCGCCATGCTTCATCGTCATTTTGACCTCGAACCTGGCGAGATGCTTGTTGATTACGACGGTACCTCTGTACCTTGGAACGCAGCCCATGTCTCTAGCATGAAACCTCCTCAGCCTGCAATCTGGGCTGTCTCATCAGATGGTGTATTCAAACCTACTGAGTTCTATTTCACGGCGGGGAGCGGCCAGACTATTGGGGAAGAAGAATTACGTTTCATGAAGTGCTTTCAAGAATTACTTCACAAGCACAAAGCCACCCAATCATTCGGTCTCTGCCGATATCCCGGAGACGATTTCAATGGTCTGTGTGAAATCACTCATGGAAGAGCCAACATCAACCTGAAACCCAATGATGTACGTGAAAACCAGGATGTATCTTGAGGCAGCAACTAACTCGGCCTTAATGCAGTGGCCAAAGGACCTAAGTGCTGTGGACACAGCTTGGTTTTTTTCGGAACCAATCTGGACCCGCGGATGTCGATGCACCTGCAATGCAAGCAGTCCTGATCACCCACATGGAGTTCACATCTACACCATGTCTGGATAGGGATACAGTAGTGCCGTGAGACTTTGCTGCTTTTGTCTACGATGGCAAAGTGATGATAACTAGCTTGTGACAGCTTACGTCATGATCCTTTCCTTAAACGCATTTAGCCTTAGCTCTATACACTCCTTACAAATACAGTGTAGTGGTGCAGAGTGTTCATCTTCTCTTTAGTCACATGACATGCTGCGGAGCGCAACCTCCGAGTATGATCTGGCGGCGGATCCAACATCCCGAGCATCATCCATCTATCATCTATCATCATCCTTCTTATTGTTACTCAGGGAGTTACTCAGTTACGAATGGTATTCATCTATCTCCTCTCTATGGGTCCTCCGAACTAGTTGTCTGGATGGGCATGACCTCAGGCCAGGATCGTCTCCTCACATCTGCTCTCCCTGACCTGCCCCGAAAGGGCATATCGAACTTACCCCCGTACAACAGTCAGCGTTTATTATCAGTGCCTTCACGCGCCCATACCGCCTTCGGGGTATGGGTGCGCCACACCGTAACCACCAACCACACCATAACCACCAATTTCATGATATTAAGGCTATTCAGTGAGTATTCATGCTATACACTATGCTATGGACTACTAAATTTAATGAATCTTATATAGTTAAGACCTTGCAAATCTGCCTAAGCTAAAAAAAATACTAATTTTATGAGGGTTATATGTTTTCTTACTAGATACTTTAGATCTACGGAGTAGTTAAGAATCCTATGTATGCTTAAGCTTAAAGCCTTAAACAACCACAAAACTAGTAAGTAAAGTACTTAAAAAAAGTATCAGGAGGAAGCTCTTAAAGTACTCTATTAAGCTATCTAGGATATAGGTCTACCAGCCTTCTAGTATAGCCTGCCTGTAAATGTGCCTGTATTATAGTAGTATATAACTCAGGCAAGTCTAGTTTTTAATATCCTAAGGGTTACTCTTAAAAAAAAATTAGATTAGAGTATTGCCCTGATCTTCCTGAATCTAATGATATAAAAATACTATTATTATTAAATATATTTAGTGCTGATAGAGCAGTAGGAAAACTACTCTTTAAGCAGTGGTGGTTGGTTGGTGGTTACGGTGTGGCGCACCCACACCCCGAAGGTGGCAATCCTTGCTCAAGCGATTCCAATACTAAATGAATAGATAGGATTTCGGTAGCGTCTATCTAAAATAACAAGCATAGAGAGAAGAAGAAGAGAGAGAGAGAGAAACAGGGAGAGAGAGATCTTAAATAGACAGTGGCTGACCACCTACAACAAAGGGTTGAGGCTCTAGAGATCTGGAGATCTCCGCTCAAAGCCCTTTGAGATCTTGATGCCCTTTGATATCCAGAGATCTCTGCTCAGCGCCGTCACAGGTGGTGTGGGAGCGCAAAGGCACTGATAGTATTTGGAGCAACAACTTCCCTCTGCTAGTAGAAAGACAAGTGGCGCAGGTACCATGTTCCAAATACTAGTGAACAGCCACTATAAGGCATTTTGTTCATTACGGGAACAGTATGCTGTGGTATGTGATGTAGAGTCAAACTTCACAAGTTTGAGCATAAATATGTCTCCAATCTCGCAACTTTGTGTATATTTTGAAATCTTGCAGTGCACATACGTCGCTTGACTGATGATTATCCCATTGGATTGAGTGAGATGCGACTGAACAGCCCCGCATTACAAAGTAAATGACGGTGGCGGAAAGCCACCAAGCACAGCCATGATTATCCTTCTCAGAAGCTCCGACCGATAAAATACTTAAAAGTCACATCGAACATAGTTGAGCTGACCGCGTTCGCATTAAAATCATGCAGCAACAGTCTTTCTACGAGAATACCATTCCTATTGCCATATCTCAGCTTCGAAACGATAGACAAATCCCTACCCTAGATCAGTACTTTGATGGTGGCCAATGTCGCGTCTTCAAGGTGACGTTCACGGATGGTGAGAGCTGGGCTGTACGAGTGCCTCTTTTTGTCCGCCATGCTTCACAGAACACTGTTATAGAGCTTCTTGAGTCCGAAGCTCGTATTCTTAAGGAGCTCGAATTGAAGGGGTTCTCATGGGCTGCAAGGCTCCGGGGCTGCAGTCTCACATTCGACAATGCCATCAGATACCCCTTTATCGCATTGACATGGATTCCGGGCAGCCAGCTTTCATGGTCCGATGACTTTCCGACGCGACCTCTTCGGAATAAAATCCTGGATCAAGTTGCGACGATGCACATCTCACTGATTGAATGTAGCAAGGAGGCTAGTATGTTCAATGCCTTATTTGTTCAGACTGAACCTTGCTTACAATTTCAGGGGGGTCTTCTCTAAAGCATTTCACCCGGATAATTCAAAACAAGACCCGTCGGGTCCGCGAGGGTCTCCTTCCAGAAATCATGGAACAGGACTGCTCTGACCAAATGAGCATTCTCCCTAATGTTCTTCTGTCTGAGCTTGATGAAGCACCTTTCGCAATTGCCCATGGCGATATATCACCACAAAACATTCTTATAGATGCACATCACAATGTCACGGGGTAAGTGAAGATTTTCACAGGTTGCAGGCAAGGTGCTTACTGCTGAAGGATTATTGATTGGGGATTTTCGTCAAGGGTGCCTTTCCAACAGGCAGCCTGTTTCCCCCGATTTCTCCAACTCCAGAACATTGACCTATCACCAAGCTCTACTCTCCAGAAAGACCAGGAGACGTATATCACCTCCGTTCGATGTCGGACACCTCTAGCAGTGTCATCAATGATGATTCAAGTGCTATCGTCGGAAAATGCTGACTTTCAACACTGCTTTCTTGAATCGATCATTAGCAAAGGAATGCATCAACGACTGGCACGCAACGGATGGAGGGTTTCATCTTGCAGACAGGGCAGCGAAGGAAAAGGTGATGACTGCAACAAGAATGAAAGGATACCTTCCTGGTCTAGTCAAGATCATATATTTGCGTGTGCTGCATTGTTGGCATGACGATGATGCTAGCGTTTTATATCTGGAAACACACAACATGAGTCATGTTTTCAGTTTCATGAGGAAATATATTTTTCTGCCTAGCAATGGTTTTGTCAACACTATTAACCTGAGAATTTTCCCAAATATGGACGGGGGACCTCAAATTCATATACTCAAACGAGATATTCATGGCTCCTGTTGAAATTTGGCATGTCATCATCTATTTCGGCCCGGTTCTGTATCGCTGCCCAAGCTGCCATTTAGACATCATCACGTGACCGTACCCCACATCGGTTTCATTCGGGATTTAAAACACTTCTCTCCTCCACCACCCCTCTTCGGTGGTAATAACCATGACTCCCCCCACCAGCAAAGTCAACGCAGATACGCTGAAAGTCTACAGTGACAAGAGCGGTGAATGCATCTTTTGAGAGATTCCATCTATTGGACTAAGACTTACTGTCCCATTAGCCCTCTTCTTTTCTTCTATTGCGCCCGGCAAATCCAGACACCGACTATTTTGGCTCATCACAATTCCGTTGTGCAAGACCAACACTCGCCGGGTTCGGTTCCAACCTTCTCCGACGCTGATCCCGTGACCGCTATTGAGCCCCCAATAAGGTCCCGCGCCCCACGTGACCTCGCCTGCAGCCCACACAACTATTTCGTCTTCGCTGCGTGTTCCCGGTGTTCCCCTTTCCTTTCTCTTCTTCAGCGAATTCTTCTTGATTGCCCCTACGTGTAGGCTAGCATACGGCGAGGCCCGTAACACGACACATGCCTTCACGGATATCAAAATCTGGAACCAGACACTCTGGTGCTTGATTGGCAAGATTATTAACAATCTCATCGCCATTGACTGGGTAGATTCCACGCTCTTTAAAGGAATTCCGGATAATTCGCTGGTTAAAAGCTGCCTTCCGTACAGCCCCAATTATCCGTAAGAATTCTGTCTTCCCCGCTGGCTGACCAGTCCAGAAAGATAGCTCATTATTAAAGCTTCGGAAATGCTGTTTATAGCTCAAGAATGGCTTGCCATCAAGTGGTTGACAGAGATGAGTTGTATGAGGTAGAAAGCCAACAGGAAGAATATCATTCTCCTCACACATTTCCAGGAATTCAAGTGTAAGATGGGAGCTGTGGCCATCAAAGATTAGGATGCGCTTCTCATCCTGGTTTGTACGAGATGCAGTCCTCTTAATAAAGTGTTGAAGCCATTCAAGTGCCAGTTCATCCGTTGTCCATCCAGTTGGTGAGGTTGCAATGATTGTATCTGGCGGTAGTTGATCACTTTCATTAAACCAGGACTCCATGAAAACACCATTGCTTTTGAATATAAAGAAGGGCTCCATCTGCCAGCCGTCGGCAGCAATACATTCAATTGCAGTGATGCTTTCACCTCGTTCAGACTCAGCAAGATCAGGGCAGGGATTTGATCTGGTTTTTGATCCAATGACCTTTTAAATGTAGAGTATTAGCAAGAGTAGATAATGTACTGATTAATGAAGTAATTACTTACCTTTCGGGAGCGACCTTCACCAGGTTGGAAACCACATTCATCAAAGTTGTATACTAGCCGTGGTGGTGTATCCTTTTTGATCACTGTTTCAAGTAAATCATACCAGTGACCTAGATAGCCAGCATCTTCTGCCCTGATACACTTTGATTCCTTTGTATGCTGTGTCACAGGGCCTAGATTAAGACTTGCTGGCAGGCGTTTCTCAAATCTATACGCCCACATCTTGCTAACGCGTTCAGTCCTTCCAGCGCGTATAAGTGCCCGATTTGCCCAAGCCTCCAGCAGTCTAGGAGTAACAGGCATATTCCAACGTTGCATAGAGACTACCCACTGCTTCAAAGCTTCCTCCTGGTAGTCCTCTAGTATCTTATTAACTGGTTTTTGTGTTGAACGAGCGCGTCTCTTGTTTTTGACTCGATCCCGGAGTGTTGTCATTGGAACGTGGAACTCACACGCAATCTTTGAGATATTTGGTTTTTTTTGGCTTCGGGCAACTTCGCAGGCCTTAAGCATTTGAGCTTCATCATATTTAATAATTTCTGACATGGTGGGTGGTTTGAATAGCTTCAAGAAGTATGGAATAGTAAAATCTACGATTCCGGTGTGGTTTACGATTCCGGTGTGGCACACCCACAAGCTGAAGGCGGTGGGTGTGCGGAGACACTGATACTCCGTAGTTAATCCTGATACAGATGGAGCCGGAGGTGGGTACTACCTATTTCAGTCTAGCGTCAAAATAATGTCAGTTGTGAAAGCCGCGCCACAAAGTCCGACTGCAGATAACGGAAATGGAGTAGCATCAAACCCACCAGCACTCGTATGGAGGCTTAGTTCTAACTGGAGTCAGAGATCCGCGCGGATTTTTTCTTCCAAGCGGACGCTTCTCTCCGTAGGGACATCCAGCTCCAACTGGAGTCAGACATCCGCGTGGACCGTGTCCTCCGTGCGGATATCTTCCTCCGTAGGGAAGTCTAGTTCCAATTGGAGTCAGACATCCACGCGGATCTTGCCCTCCAAGCGGATATCTCTCTCCGTCTGGACCTTATGACACGGAGGACACGGTCTAGTGCGTGGTAATAATAGAAATGGGTGGGAAATATCACTGATCAGGTGGCATATAACTCTCGCCTGACCTCCTCGTCATTGTCCTCCTCCTTCTTCCAACTACTCCTCTGCTTATCTTCCTCTGGATTATCCTGACATCCAGAAATTCTAGAAAGATAATTCTCAGAGCTTGTTGATAATTTCTATCTTCTTCTTGTTTTTGATGTTATCTGATGATGTCTTGGAGTGACAGAGATATACAGGTGCTGCCGCCGCCGCTACCTCCGCCGCCGCCCGAGTCATATTCCCGCGAGTTGTCCCCCATCTTGCCAAAGGAATTCACTCAGCTCCCGTCTCGAACCCCAACTGAATAATTGAGAAATTGTATGCATTTTACGTCAATGGAGAGATTCAAAAGTTATGGGACATGGTCGATTCATTGCGCTCTAATCCCCCGCCCGAAGGTTTCGACATCCACGCCCTGTACCCAGTAAGGATTGCTGCGGTTAAGCAGGATGACGTTGAGTTCATTAGAGACCTTTACCGCCGTGGCGCATCCGTAAACCATGGTTATTCCTATACATGGGAAGCAGTCAAAGCGAGGTCGATGAGTATTCTGAAACTTTTCCTTGAAGGATGGGACCTTAATAAGCCACTAGGCGAAGTTCAGCCCCCAATACTCTCATGAGTCGTTGAGGATTATATCTGACTATCTGAAATAAATAATAATGGCCTACTAATCGTAACCCTAGTGAGGCGGTTGAGGATGAAGATATGATAACTTAGCTTCTTGACCACGGAGCTGACCCAAATCAACGAAGCTCAATTGATATGACTCCACTGTCATACGCCGTTGAAGTAGGCCCATGTCTGTTGTCAAACTCATGCTAGGTCGCGGAGGTGATATCCACAAAGGTCAGGTTTTTCACCACACAGTTTATCGAGAGTCAGAGTCAGAAATCATTGAACTCCTCACCATGTTTCTCGAATGGGGCCTTCCCTTGAATGCAACCATGTACCAAGACCACCCGAATTCCTGGCGGCTGTACTATTTCAAGGGCCTTAGAACTGCCTTGCATCTTGCCGCACAGATGGGTAAGCTTGAGGTCATTTGTTTTCTGCTTAGTCAGGGAGCAGATACCACGATTAAAGATGCAAATGGGCGAACAGCTCTGGAATGTGCTAAGTGGTGGAACCAGCTGAAGGCTGCAGAGCTTCTAGAGAGTTTTGGTTCACCCATGTAACGACGAAGCGTTGTCATAAGTAGTTGAATTGGGGAGAACTATCTAGTGAGGGGAAGCTACTGAGATACCCGCCTACAGGGCGGTGTGTCATGTGACAACACACTAGTGTTTCTGTGTCAGAATCCCAAACTGCACTAGTTTCATGAAAGTGGCTGCATCCTCTCCCAGTCTGAAGAGATTTGCAATAGGTACGTCCAGCGGTTTATATGAAGGTGTCCTTATTTTCCGTTTGTCCCCCTTATAGCTAACTTTGCCTAGCCATTGACCACCACCTTGGATACTTATCCTGGTATATCTAAGCAGGAAATTCTTCTTGCTGTACAGTGCGGTTTACGCGCCTATCATCCTTAATCTATGTTTTCCTTACAAACAACTTAATTGGGCCTGTGGACGCTACTTCTCATTTAATGACTTGGACATTTCTTATCTCCGGCTGACCCTTGAAAGTGTAATGGGAAATTTTCGGGGTTCAGAAAGGACAAACAAAATCAATTCTTATTTGAGCTTTATCACGAGAAGAATAAAGGTGGAGAGGGAAGGGAGAAGGTGGGAGGATCGAAGGTGGTGTTTGGGGATATGGTGAAGCTTCACCAGCCCTAGCCCTGAGCCCTTGCCCTGACCTCCTAATACAGCTGACTGTGTGCAAACTAACTTAACGTCGTAGAAGGCTATATTGGAGTCAAATGCGGTGCTGAGCGCCAGGTCATCACATGAGCCTTCTTTTTTGGACCAATAAGAATCCTACATTTGGACAAAAAATAAGCCAACCAGCGTCAGGGCAGGAAACCGTGCAGCAAGGATGGGTTTGCTTCTCGAGCAATGCGGTCAAGACTCTGCTGGCCACACAAGAAAGAATGTTCTATTGCTATTCACAGATCCCTTAATTCCCCTAACCATGTGACAACTGATAATCACGCTTGCCTGCCCATCTGGACCTGGCTATAATACAGAAGGATCTTTCGAAGCAAGTAACTTGTGAGGCTCTTCACTGTTTCCATCTGGCGCTGGTCTCTTTGAAGGTGACTTCTCACAAGCGTCAAGGTCGCCAACCCACTTCCTCTTCCGGGACACGCAGTTTCGACGCGGTTCTTCAATAGAATGGGCGTCAAAAAAATGCCGCTGTAAGGGCAAGATACCATTGTATGATTTAGTCTTGCAGCAGGGATGAGGGCATTGAATAATCTCATCCTTTCCTCTCCCAGCCAGATGTTTATTATCGATGTGGTTTATCAGGGTGGACTTCTTCTGCCACTGTTGGAATCATTCATCCGGCCTCTTACTGTCATTGCCTAAGCAGAAAGGGCAGAACCCAGGTGCAGCCAGCGTATAGCGGAACTGTAATAGCCCACACTGGGATTGTAGGTGATCCAGATGGAATTAGCAGTGCTCAGTCCAAGCATCCTCTGTATCAAACCATTTGGCGCATAAATAGCACCATTCAAGAAAAGATCAACGCGCTCATCAATGCGCTCTCTTGCCATTAGTATAGCGCTGCTGGTACGGTGGAGCATTCAAGGATTTTCTTCAGCGCTGCAGAATGTGTTTCAACCGCTCTGATAATTCAATACTGGGGTAAATTAGTTGCTGAGAATAGACTTGGGATCCCTTAACAAACCTGGACATCTTTCTAGAGCACTCTGGACATTTCCCATTGATTGGTGATTCACCGGGATAGTATGCAACTCTCTCCTTTGACACACAGATATTCACCATATCCTGTAGACATTGCCTCCCCATTTCACTATTGTGAATGATACTCTCTCGCCTACGCTTCCAGATTAGGCTTAGCGCGACACACATCTCTTCTTCTCTTTCTCCTGTATGTAGATAGCTTCATCTTCAAGATAGCAACGCAATCTATGCTCTATCATCATTCCATTCTCTCCCACAGGTTATGAGCCCTCGTAGCTCATTACGAGGCTTATCTCCATTCCCTACCATTCTGACGCGTTCCGTACGCGATTTTCATTGGTCAGATCAAAATTCTGACTTCGCGGATCCGCACCGCACATCCTCCCACGGCCATTCTTCCGCAGAATTCGGCCCACCTTACCACGGCCATTCTTCCGCAGAATCCGGCCTATCACCCACCTACCAAGGCCCCCGACGCCTTTCTTCGAGTCGAACGAACCAATCAACATGGACATCGACATCAAACCCCACAAGGTCGTCCCTACCCTCAAGGGCGAAACCAACTGGCACGTCTGGTTGGAGGGATTCCAAGGATATCTTTGCAGCCGCAATACAAACTATTGGAAGCTTCTAAAGCGCCAATATCTACCCCCAAATCAGCCTACTCTTTATGACGTTGACCCCGATCACGTCCAACAAAGCCTCCTTCGCAAGCGCAGGGAACAGCGAGCTCAGGAACAGGCCTCCGGGACCTCTCCAACCCCAAGCCTAACCCCAGTCACAGTGACGGATGAGGAGGTCGAACAACACATTCATGAACGTAATACCCGGAATCAGCAGCTCCTGGACCGGTACGAACAACAACAAGAGGCATTCACCCGTCTCAACTATCAGGTTTTGATGACCCTGTATGCTACCATTGACGGTGCCTCGAAAGCCCATATCTCAGGCCTAGCGGACCCCGTACTAGCCTTCGAAAAACTACGCGATCTCTACGAACGTACTGGCAGGGATGGCCTCTACCTGCTCTGGCAGAAGATCCGTTGCATCAGATACGATCCAAACGGCAATTACTATACATTCCTGCAGAAATGGCAAGCGGCCATAACTGAAACCCGTACCCTCGGCGAGCTCCCTGAGTGGATTGAATACTGTCTGTTTCTACAGGCCATTGAGGGTATTCCGCACCTTGACAACTTCATCATGAATTTAGAATTGTCGAAGGCTGGACAGCAGATAACCCTACCTGACGTCTACTCACAGTTCCAACATTACGAATTCAAACGCCGCGCCACTGGCACCAACAAATCCATTACTGACCAACTATCCGCGAATACGGTTCGAGGGGGGCGGAATAGCCAATGCGGCGGCCGCGGAGGCAACCAATCCAATTCCTCCCAACCCAAAACTGGTTCAAATCAGTCCAATCAGCGCCCATCCAAAGGACCTACCCCTAAGGATCTAAACAATGAAGACGCCGGCGCCATCTGGTGCCACCATCATGGCAAATTCGGTAGCCATCTTCCATCCGCATGTCGCCTGAAGAACACCAGTTCTAATCCTTCTACTACCACCTCCTCCCAGAGAGGAGGCCAGAGAGGGCGCGGCCGCGGACGTGGCGGATTCGCTGCTAACACTACCACCACCCACGGTGCCAATCCGTCGGATGAAGATCATGACAAGGAGGCTAACCAGCTCATTCTCGACAGTGATTCTCTATGGTGTAATAACGTCAAACTCGCGCCTCAGAACTCCCTCCCATGCACTGATATCGTCCTCTCCTGCCAGCAGGTCCAATACAAAGAGGTCAGCGACGTCAACCGGGACAGTCCCTACGACTGGATGCTGGATTCCGGGGCTAGCGACACCATGACACCACACCGTTCTTCATTTGCTGACTATCACGAGCTCATTCTACCCGTCCGCACGGCTACAGGCCAGGTTTTCTGGACAAAAGGCTACGGTACCATCATCGTCGACCTCACCCTACCAAATAGCAATGAACGTATCGGATCCATCATATTCCCTAAGGTCTGGCACGCACCAGCCTTATCCCACAACTTAATTTCGATCCGGACGCTCGCTAAATTGGGTATTGAGACTGTTTTCAAGAAGGATGGTGGCGTCGAACTACTACAAAATGGTTTGACCAAGGCCTTCGCCGTGACGATCCAGAATCACTACTTCCTCTGTACCACTGGCCGTGAGTCTATTAAGACTCTCGAACGCTTGCAGCTATCCGGCAGACTGTCAGGTTCTGAAGAAATTAAGCATGTCTCCCGTCCTGGATTCGAAGCATTCATAAATGCAACAACTATCAAGGATCCCAAGCCGATTTCCATTGAGCTCGCGCACCGTCGCACCGCCCATCTCTCTGAGAGACGCCTCCGAATGCTCCCAAACTATGTGACCGGCCTACGCCTTAAAAAGGGAGGTCTACGGCTTCCTTGTGGACCATGTGTTGTGGGCAAAGGTCACCAACTCCCATACGGCCGGGACAAAACAATCTGGTCACGCCCTGGCGAGTTCCTTCACATCGACGTCTGCGGACCTCTCAGTGTCCAGGGACATAGTGGAGAACTCTACTTTCTGACCATCACAGACGACGCTACGCGGTTCTGTTGGGTGTTTCTCCTCAAGTCTCGTGCGGAGGTTCTGGATAAGGTCATCCAAGTGATCAACTATCTAGAAACGCAGTTCTCCTACAAAGTCAAACGAATCCGTGGAGATAACGCCGGTGAGCATGATCCACTACACTCATATGCTCTAGATAAGGGCATCATCTGGGACCCCACGCCTCCCTACACCCCTCAACTTAATGGCATACCGGAGATCAAGAATCGGCATCTCATCGAGCCCGTTATCAGCATAATGGCGGAAAACCAGCTCCCAAAGTATCTCTGGGGACATCTCGTGCTTGCCGTCAACTATCTATCTAACCGTCTTTACCATTCCAAAATCAGCATGACGCCCTATGAGGCACTCTATGGCGTTCAACCTGATGTTTCTCACTGGCGAGCTCTTGGATGCAAATGCTGGGTTCTTATCCCTAAGGAACAGCGCAAGAAGCTCGACCCACACATGACTGAGGGTCGTTTTATCGGCTATTCTGAAGGTCATTACAAAATATATGACGTTCATACTAAAAAGATCATTCGGTCAAGAAATGTCATCTTCGCAGAATCACCAGAGGAAGCTCCCAAGCCTAACGTGGCATTCGACCTGGATCAGATCGATCACCATCACAAGAAAGCTTACGAAGAGACCACTCAGCTGCTAGAGCAACGTCATGTTCCAATTGAATTCCTTCAGATGAGGGACACCGATTTTTCTGCTCCCATTCAACCACCCATACCTGTTATTCCTGCTCCCACTCCTTCCAATTCTGCTATCGATACTACTTCTCAAACGCAGAAACCTGATTGGCTAATCCAATATGAGCAAACAGGAAGCCTTCCAGATATTCCCATCCCTTCCACTCTTAAGAAGCCTGCCGAACCAAATCCAACTAATTCTCATATTAATTCCAATGTCAATTCTTGGGATAATCACAATGCAGAACAGCCTGCTCCAACTAACGAAAGCCCAGGTTCCCACCTTCCGGAATCTACCCCAGATAATCCGGTTGCTGTGAACAGAAAGCTTCAGGTCGTCATACCAACTCTTCGCCGCTCTACACGCGTTCGGAAACCGTCCCGTCGTGCCTCAGAAGCCATGAAAGGCCTGGCCACATACTTTGAAGAGCCATTCCTACCTTGGCTTGTTCGGACGGCCGACATACACGTTCTTCAGGCCATTATTGAACATGTCCCTGACCCCATCATCAAAACGGATAAACAACTGCATACATACACAACCAATTCCACTACCATTGACCCGGACACCTCCCGTGATCCACAGCATGACAATTTCCTTCCCCGTACATATACAGAAGCCGTCACCTGCAAACGCGGTCCTGAATGGCGCAAATCTCTCCACAAAGAGGTTTCTGAGCTGATCCGCAACGGCACCTTTCGCATGATGGACCAGCAAAAAGGGATGAGGCTTCTCCCCCTTAAATGGGTATTCAAGATTAAACGGGATGGAACACTGAAAACACGTCTAGTTGTCCAGGGATTCCGCCAACGCAAGGGCATTGATTTCAATGAGGTCTATGCCGCTGTCGCAAAACCCATGAGCTTCAAGATATTCGTTGCGCTTGCTGCCAGGGATGGCTGGTTGCTTTGGCATATAGACATTGTCACAGCCTTTTTACATTCTCTCCTGAAGGAATCCATCTATGTCAGGCTTCCGGATGGCCTCAGACAGGCGGGTAAATGCGCCCTACTCTTGAAGACCCTCTACGGCCTTAAACAGTCACCCAGAGAATGGTACAACCTCATGCATGATTTCCTCATATCCATTGGATTCAAACGCACCCACGCAGATCATTCCGTCTACACTAAAAAAGGACTTGCTCTCTTAATCTACGTGGACGACATCCTTATCCTTTCATGTTCAAAGCCACAGATTGATGGCTTCCTCACCCAGCTAGGAAAGTCATTCAAATACACTGACAACGGTGAAGTTACATCCTATCTTGGCATTGACATTACCCGTCACAGAGAAGGAATCTATCTCAGTCAAGAAGCCTACATTCAGAAGATCCTCAGACGTTTTGGAATGGCTAACACCCGTCATGCAACCACGCCGTACAATAACAAGGATCCACTCAAGGACTACGACGAAACTGCAAACCATGAAGATATCAAGCTCTATCAAGAGATGATTGGCTCGCTTACCTGGCTTATGCTGGGCACCCATCCAGACGTAGCCTACGCTGTATCCAAGCTGGCTCGGTTCGCTAAGAATCCTGGACCTGACCATTTTATCGCAGTCAAGCGGGTATTCCGCTATCTGGCAGGGACGCTGCAACTCTCGTTGTTCTACCCCAGCACACTGGGTGACCTTAATGGCTACGTTGACGCCGACTGGGCTGGCCCACATTCCATCAATTCAATTTCAACCTCCGGATACGTCTTCCTACTAGGCAACTCCCCAATTTCCTGGTGTTCGAAACGCCAGACGAGTGTCGCCTTATCATCCACTGAATCTGAGTATATTGCTATGTCACTCGCCGCTCAAGAAGCCATCTGGCTTACCCTACTATTGTCAGAACTTTCTGTCCTAGATGGTGTTCATTGTCATCTACCTGTTTACATTCGCACTGATAATCAAGGGGCTCAGGCACTGAGCAAGAACGCTGAGTACCACGCCCGGACCAAACACATTGACATTAGATATCACTTCCTGCGCCAAGAAGTCACTGCTGGCAAATTGGAATATCTATTCGTCCCAACTACTGAGCAGGCCGCAGATGGACTTACCAAGCCTCTGGCGAGACACGGTTTCATCCAATTCATCAAACAACTCGGAATGATTGAACTCCCTAAACCTATCTCACCTTCCTAATCAGGAAATCAGTCGAGCACGTACGTCTGCTCCGGCTCAGAGCAAGGGGGGTGTGAATGATACTCTCTCGCCTACGCTTCCAGATTAGGCTTAGCGCGACACACATCTCTTCTTCTCTTTCTCCTGTATGTAGATAGCTTCATCTTCAAGATAGCAACGCAATCTATGCTCTATCATCATTCCATTCTCTCCCACAACTATTAAGTGAGGTTTTGGTGAAGAGATTGTCCCGTAAACGATCTCTATCTGGCATATACTTGCGGCAGATAGTAAACAGGCACGTTGAATCCCGTTCTCCAAACTCATTTCCTGAAATGTATTCATCATAGCAAGATCTCCACCAGTTGTTGATAAACTCGGTCTTCTTAGCCCGGCGTTTTTTAGAAGCTTTGGTGTACAGCTTCTCCCTCTTAAATGCTAGGTCTTCATGCTCATCAGGCTTTCCTCCTATTTGTTGAGTAAGTTCAGCAATCCTGTCATAGATTGCTGTCATTTCCTTATCATTCTCAACCTGAGCAATGGCAGCAGCGTCAAGTCATTGGGGAACATTAGAATCTCAATGATGAGCCATACTTTCTTCCATTTCCAGACACTCATAGTCCGGGTTTAGGTTCCAGAAGCAGGCCTGGACATTAACACGCTTGAATTTCAATTGATATTTGAGGAAGGTGTCTGGGTTCTGGTGATCTAATGCTTAGCTCCTCACCGCCTCAGACGCGTTTGCTGTCAACCTGTTAATGTCTGCTAAAAGATGGTAGAAGGCAAGTGACTCACGATTGATTGCATTTGCAACCCCCCCTCTAATTCCATGGATTCTTAACCAGTCTTAGAAACAGGCCCATTGAGCAAGGGTCATAAAATGATGCCGTATTGATGAAAAAGTCAAAGCCTTGTCAGGATGCGGTCCGGCAGTTATCACCATGCGAAGCACTAGTAAATTTTATACGTGCTCCTCCCATTCAAGGGTCCATGACTCTCTCCCTTTCAGTGGTCTTTTATCTAATAACTCGTTGACAGTGCAGATTCCTCTGAATGCCTTGTCTGCTATACCTGCAGCCATAACGTAGAATATGAAATTTCTTCTAAGTATATCTTGCTCCGGTATCCAGTTCTTAGGACTACCTCACCTCAATCAGCAGTGTAACATTAAGGATAGAGAAAAAAAAGCTTACATGACTGTCTCATCATTGTAGTGATGGCCCTTGAGGAACTCTGGATCTATGGTGACCCAGTACTTGACTTTCATATTCAAATCCCATTGTAAGTTAAAGGAAAGATGCTATAAAGTAATCAGTTTAGTGTGATGGTCCAGTTCGGATAGATAAGATAATATTGATGTCTATCTAAAGATGACCTTTTAACGAGAACATCAAACGTAAGGAAAGAAGGGAGAAAGGAAAACAATCAATGGGGTTGGGCTGTGGGATATAGTTCCCTCGCTTGCCAGGCGAGGAGCTATTCCCAAAGCGGCAGGTGGTGAGGCGGAAGGCAGAACCCCTGTCCTGATCGTCACATTTAGGGGCTCTCTGCCATTAGGGAATTGAAACAAACTTTATAGTAGAGACACTCATTGGTACCTCTGTAAGAACTAGACTCAACAATGGCACCCACTCTTGCTCCAGAACTAGAGAATAAAGAGGGAGAGAATGCATCTTGAAACCTAGCACGCTCATATAGGTAATCATGGTCATCATCTTCAAACAAATGTCTAAGAAGTAGATCAAGGTCCTTTCTGGTCACAGTAAACTTCTCTCGATGTTTGGTCACAAGGCCATACTTCAGAGTAAGTTCATTCTGAATATGCTATACAAATGATCAGCAGATAGACGTAACACATACAATAGAATAACTGACATTGTAAAGATCATCCTTTACTTGGTCTGGCAGCTTCCTGCAGGTCTTTTTCTCCCATTTAGCAATGAAGCAAGAGAGATTAAGGAGGACAGTACTCTGTGAGGGCAAGTCTCCTTCGCGAAAAACAATGAAACTCTCTGAAAACAGCTTCAGGATTTAATTTGGAGGATTAGGTTCCTCCTTTATGAAATATCAATCTTCTGGCTCGTTTTGAGACAACATCCATCTATGTGTCGTCAATAACTCGAAGCATAAGTGGGGGACTGAAGGAGTATTGATTTCATACAGTTTCCAAGACTCCACAGAACGACTATATCTATCATTAGTAGCCGGAGCCCTTTTTCTATGGCAGATTTCGTTTGGTTTGCCTTTTTGTTCTTCTTGGTACTCGGTTGTGAATCCTCGTAACTCGGCAAACTTGCGGAGCTCCTTGACTTTTTTCCTCCTCTGTGTGACGGCGCTGAAGCGGAGATCTCCAGAATCCAGAGATCGTTGATACCTCAGGCATCAACCACCACGTCACATTCACTTACCCCTTGCAGATGGAGCGGTGAGCTGCCATCTAGATAGATCTCTCCTTCACTGTTTCCCTCTTTCTCTTTCTTCTTCTTCTCTCCATGCTTGTTATTTTAGACAAATGCTACCGAATCCTATCTAGTCACTTAGTATTGGAATCGTAGAGCGAGGATCGTCACACTCTGATCCAAACCATTGGAAGTATTATCACGTGACATTGCGTAAAGATATAGGATAACAGCGAGAATTGAATCACATAAGAAGTGCTTGTAGACAGACAGGAAAGGAGACAGTGGTCAAGCAGAGAAGAGGCCCTCTATATTTATGCTGGCAATGGAGACACTAATAATGGGCTACAGGGAGTCCAGTCACTCCAGAATCGCTTCGCTCACCCACTGATCACCCAGCTCACCCATACTCACCCAACACTCACCCACACTCACCCTATATTTTAGCGGCAGTCACCCATAAAGAAGCAAGTCTTCCAGGGCTCATTTAACTTCTGACTGCGTTGTTAATACTGGCTTAAGTACGGCTGAGCGGACGGGAAGCCCTGTTCTCCACACCCTGTGGTCGTATGTACCCAATATGAGCAAAGAGAGGAATATATGGTAATCCCGGAGTCAGATGTAGAGTGAAGATGGCCATATCCACAGCGACTTCTTGGCCAATGTGACGTTGAAGCCGTTATGTGTGGCTCGGCATAGAATTCACCTGGATGGCCGTATGCAGAATTGATACATGCTAAAGGCTACGGGAAAACATGCTCTCGAATGAATGGATTAGTTAATGATCATGGTGGTGAGAAGGCTGGAGGAGTGTGTGCCGTGTGGCTCTCCTAAATAGGAAAGCCCGTAGGCAGGGCAGCAGCCCTAAGGAGAAACTATCTCCCGGGGCCGCCTGACCTGGACCACCTCCTACAGCATCAGACCCTCTTGATAATCTCATGCCGCGGAGTACCTACACGCTCCAGGGCTCCGTAGAATCTCCCCGGATCAGCCCAGTCCTCCGGGGGATAGACACCACTGCGCTTCAGCCCGTCCTCCATCGCCAGGACCATGAACGCCGCATAGAATGTGCCCGCGCCGTAGCCATAGACGCGTACAGATACGAGTCCTTACCAGCCTTGGGCGCTCACTTGGTGATCAATGCCAGATGACCATTCCTCATCCCCACGGCGCAAACCAGCATCCCCCCGCCCGTCTCCTTGATCTTGCCACGCGCCGCGTCCACCAGAAACCTCACCACCTCACCCATCGTGCACTCCCCCGTCCAGCTCTGCTCGACCATCCCCCACAGAACGTACCGCCAGGGAGTGAGCTTGTGGTTTGCCTGTCCCTGGAGCTGGAATACTTCCTTAATCATGATGTCACCGCCGCGGAACTGTGCGGCTAACTTGCCAAAGACGCCTCCCCATTCCCCCGACGCGTCGTTGATGAGATGGAACATGAAATCCACCGCTTCGCGCATGCTCAGTGCGTTGCGGCGCACCGCGCTGCCGATCCCGCATGCAATGCTGTTATACGGCGCGGGCTGGAGACTACCCGCGCATCAGATCTGAGAGGCATTGGGGAATAGATGAGGCAAAGTGATCGGTTCTGGATGCGTGGTCTCGTGAAGTAGCAACTCGCCTGCGTCGCTCATTAGCGCGTACGTCGTCTCCACCCAGGACTTGTGGATGGTTGGCTTGCTATTCGCCTAGGTCAGACACGGCCCTGCGGTGATGTGTAGTAGGTGCTCTAGAATGGCCTTGCTGGCTTTCTCTTGTCCCTCCGCGACGCTCTAGCAGATGTCGATTGATTTGACCTCATCCAGTTCCCCTGCTACGTCCATCACCATGACGTTTGACATGCCGGGTGATGCGCCGCAGCTGATATAGCACAGTACACCGGCCTCTTTGGCCCGTTTGTGTAGGGCCAGTGCTGCCTGTATGCTCTCCACATCGTCGTCAAAGTCCAGGTGCGGGACCTTGGTCTCTAGATATGCAGTGAGGACGGGCTCTGAGGTGCGCATGTATAGTCCCGCGCTGAGAACAACCAGTGCAGCGTCCTGGATGAGATCCAGCAGAGTGGGTCGGTTGAAGAGATCCAGCTTCAAGGCGATCATCTCCAACACAGCCATGTTGATGTCGGTTAGGATTAAGGGGGCGTTGCTTGCTTTGGCGAACCGCTCAATGGCCAGGTGGCACATTTCGCCAGCAGCGCTGATGAAGATGACGGGTTTAGTTGTCATTTTTTAGATTTGAGGGGTGTAATGGTAACTCGTAGGTTAAGTTGGTAAGTTATGGTCCATATCTAGATATATGGAGTTTATATAGAGAGTATCTACCCTCACCGTACCATTGGTAAATTGGATATTGAAATGGAGAAGACCGCGGATCTGAGTAAGATCAGCTTTATCAAATTCAGACATTAACAGCGGATCTGAGGATCATTCTTGAGGACAGGGGTTGATACTTGATACTGTCTCTATTCGGGACCCACGGATTCCGGCTTTACAAGGGCTACAAGTGAACAGAGTAAATACTGAGAAAGATAATAAGACTTCTATTATCATGTCGTTGTTAGCCAGGAATAACACAGAGAATAAACCTATCGAATGATATCCCAAGGCATCTAGTCAACCTGCCTAAAACCCTTCAACTCCCCCCACTGATCAAACCGACACCATCCAGTCATGGAATCATCCTCCCCCCAATTCTCTATCTGCTGCTGGATGTACTCCGTAACCGCCGCCCTATTATCCTCCCATTCCCCGCTAGGTTTGACATAGAATGCTAGGACGATATCATCAGGGTGTTCTACTCCCCGGTTAGCGACATTCTCCAGACATGTCATGAAGCCGACGGCGCTGATACCTAGATCTTGTAGGCATTGCTGGAGGACTTCAAGGGGAGGGGCAGTTGGGTCATCAGGGTGGAAGATGGCGTACCGTAGTTGGAGGTTGCCTTCAGGCATGGTTAAGTCTAGAGTCAGGGTTATTGATTTGAGGATGGGGAGAATGGTGTAGAAATGATGGGAGACTGAGCAGGTTTATAGGTTTTATAGACTGGTTGAGACAGCATATAGTTTGGTCTAAGACATTGGACGAATAGACAAAGCCTTTGTCTTCGACATTTAAGACACTGAAAGAGTCATCCATTATTGACAAAGAAGCTGCAAAGACCCGAATACTAAGACTAAGTATACCAGGTATGTTCAGGCAACTCCTTTAACAGCACATATCTCCCCAACTCCCGATTCTTATACGCCACAGGGTCATGCAGCATATGTGTCCGGATATCCCTCCAGAACCGATCCAGTCCGACCTTCAACGCCATCACCCGCGCCCCCGTCACCTCGAATATCCCTGAGGTGACCTTCAGCCCAACATCAGTGGCGACTACCTTGATACTGGCCGCCCATTCAGCTACCTCACCGCGCTCCTCGGCCGTCAGACCCGCCCGGTTGCCTGAGTATCGCGCGAAAAGGGCTGAGAGGTGGTCGTCCGCCCGATCAGCGAGCGCTTCCGCGGCACGCAGGTGTGCGAAGAAGTTCCCGTACCGCTTAAGAATGTAAAATTCGTCTGTGGCGGAGGCTTTGTTGTCACCGCCGTAGGGCCATGCGCGCGTCGTGGTGGTTGTGTACTTGGCTGCGAACTCAAGGGCGCCGATCGCGATGCTGAGGTAGAAGTTGCTAAACATCAGTTGGATCCTGAGGGGGTTAGCCGTGTGTGTCTAAAGGATAAATGGTTGGACTTACGTGGGGAGAAGTAAGGCTGCGAATGGAATCGTAAGGATCTCAGCGAGTGGTCATTTGGTCGCTGCGTCCCAGCCCAGAGCGTCAGACCACGGTACCCGTACGTTCTCGATCTTGACGCTTCCGGACTCCGTGAGACGCAGACCAATGTTCTTCCAGTTGTACGCGAACTGTATGCCTAGTTATTTGGTCGCAACAACCGCAAAGAGACGGTCCTGTGTCCCGTCCAGAACGCCTTCTAGCACCATGAGATCGGACACCACGCCGCCCGTGTTGAAGTGCTTGAAGCCGTTAAAGATGATCGACTCCCCGTCCACGGTGATCTTCAGGTCATTATCCCTGGGATTGACCGCACCCCCAACGAAGTAGTTGTTGGAGATGATCAGTTCCTGCAGACGCTCGGCTTGTTCCGTAGTGCCTACCACATTGGCAGTCGTAGACCACATCAAGTGATAACCGAGCAGCATCCCAATCGATCTAAAAGCAATTAGATACAGCCACATAACTAGACTGGAAACTTACCCATCAGTTTTAGCTACCTCCCGAATCGCCTTGAATCCCACACTCCATGGCTGCTCCCCATCCCCGTACCTCTTCGGACCGAGCAGTTTCAGCAGCCCCAAATGCTTTAGCAGAGCCACTTCTGCCTGAGGAGACTTGTTCTCCTGGTCTCTCTGCGCGGCATCCCGGGCAAGCACCTCAGCTACTTCACGGGCTCAGGCAAGCCATGCGTCAGCCGAGTCTGGTAAAGTCGCCCATGTTTCCTTGTAGGAGTCGTAGACGGCGGGATCGGTCGCGGGGATTGCTTGGGCCATTTCGGATGTGTTGGTTGTGTGTTTTGATCATGATTGCAGGGAATTGGACGCTTTTATCTCTGTTTGAAGTCCCGCGATGACGGGTAAATCTTCAGGATGGCGTGCTTGGTGTACCGACATGATGCCATCTACAGCTGTGCAAATTCCTGCAAGGGAGGTAACGTAATCCACAACCGAGCGAGCCACCTCTCAACCCCTGAACCCTCCAACACGCCGAATCATCATCGAATTCAGTTCTTCATCCAATATGGCATCAAAACATGCAGATTCAGCTATTAAATTAGAAGATCGTATATTACTTGCAGTCAAAGCATACAAAAATGGCCAGTTTAAAAGTATACGAGCGGCAGCAGCAGTATATGATGTCCCACGCTCTACTCTCACACATCGAATCAGTGGTCGAAAAGCACGGGCTGATATACCAGTCAATGGGCAGAAACTCAGCCATTTGGAAGAAGCTTCATTGAAGAAATGGATTCTGGATATGGATGAGCGTGGCCTACCCCCAACTCAAGATATCGTACGCAAAATGGCAGATATATTACTGTCTCATCGGAAACCAGGCCTATCCACTGGAAAGAACTGGGTCAGCAACTTCATCAAACGGCATGATGATCTTACATCAAAATACACCCGCAAATATGATTACCAGCGTGCAAAATGCGAAGATCCAGAGGTCATCAACCAATGGTTTGATCTTGTTCAGAATATAATAGCAAAATATGGTATTCTTAAACAGGATATCTACAACTTTGATGAAACTGGCTTCCAAATGGGTGTGGCCCATACAGCAAAGGTTATTACTGCATCCCGTCATCGAAGCAGCCGTGTACGATCCATACAACCAGGGAATCGTGAATGGGTGACAGTTATTAAAGCAATTAATGCTTCCGGATGGGCTCTTCCCCCTATGATCATCTTCTCCGGCAAGGTCCATCAATCTCAATGGTATCAAGACGTCGACCCTGATTGGATGATTGGTCTAAGTGATAATGGATGGACAAATAACGAGCTCGGCTTATCATGGTTGGAAAAAATCTTTGAGAAGCATACTGCAACGCGGACAATAGGGATCTAGTTCCCAGAAAGCGTGCGCCACCACGATGCAGTAACTGCCAGCAAATTGGTCATATTAGAACAAGCTGCCCTAGTAGATCTAGGTAATCCAATTACCTTTTTTTTTTGCCTTTAATTTAATTGTGTCAGAGTACTCCGTAGTAGTAAGATATCTCACGGCTTTCGACCCCGGTCAAAATCATGTTGGGGTGGCTACCGTGGCTCGCTCGGTTGTGGATTACGTTATTTGATTTGTTAGGGATGATACCTGAGGCCGAGGCGACAGTGAGATCAACAGCTTAAGAATTCGATATAGACTGGCTCCTGGATCATACATTACAGTAGCGCTAGTTCTCTGTCAAGAGCTTATATCGACGTTCGAAGTTGTTCCATCCTCCTCCTGAGTCCTGACTGTATATATGAACACTCGCATATGATCAACAGAAACAAGCCTCGATTGGAACAACAAGACATCATCACTAAATATCCCCTCCTCTTACATTCTTACAGTCCTACCATCCGAAATCCCCAAATGGCTCCTAGAGAAGAAATCGAGGCCAAAAAGCGCCGGACGCGAAGCGATTACATCTTCCACCAAGAATACCGAACCCGATGGCAAGTCTTTTTCCCTACTATTTTAACCAGGAAAACTAACCAAGTCAGGTTCGACAATGACATGTACGCCCACCTCAACAACACCGTCTACGCGATGCTCTTCGACTCGATCGTGAACAGCTGGCTGATCGCAGAATGCGGGTTGGATCCCTTCAACGCCAACAAGGGCAGTGAGTCCATCTCCCAGGTCGGGATCATGGTCAATTCGTACTGCGACTACTTCTCGTCCGTGTCGTACCCGGATGTGCTGGAGCTGGGGCTCCGGGTGACGAAGCTGGGTTCGTCGAGTGTCACGTATGAAGTCGGGGTGTTTCGGCGGGGGGATGAGGATGTTAAAGTCGTCGGGGGGTATACGCATGTGTTTTGTGCGAGGGAGACGATGAGGCCGACTAAGGAGGGGATGGAGGAGAGGGTGAGACGGGGGTTGGAGAAGTTGATTGTCAAGGAGGGATTGGACTCGAAGTTGTGAGTACTTAATCGATGGGATGTTGGATCGAATCGGTGTTTTTGTATGTGCTGCAGGCATGCAGCCTGCGATATCTATGTGACCTTACCTTCTGCCTACGAATGAAAGACTTAAACCTATGGGATTCTGTATCATCGACGCCATTGTTCCATTGACCTGCTAGGAACAAGACAGTAGCAATTAAGTGTAGACCTCGATGAGAGAAAGTAAAAACTCTGATACTGATTAATAAAACACCCTCGAGGACATCGTCGACGAGGCAAAGAAATATAAAAACAAAGTAATCCGTACATCCCTTTTTAAAACCCGGACCGAGCGCCATCGCTAATTCGAACCATTGCCGAAGTGCAGATTTATCCCATATTAAAGATCGGCAAGTTCAAGTGCGAAGCGACAGAAACAGAAAAATATGACAACAGACAACGTTCGTTGTTCGTAACGAATGGAGAGCAGAGGAAAACAGACTAGTTCACGGTCGGTTTGTAGAGAGCAGTCGTGACATCCGCTGTAAAAGACTGGAGGATGTTGTCATAAAGGCACAACCGCTGCCTGTCCCAGAAACACTTGAATCAAAGCTAGCCCGACTTAGGAGCCACGCTGCTGCGCCGAGAGACATTGGAGCTCTCAGGATGCGGTACTCGATACATAGCATCCGTGTCAGGGTCATAGTGCCACTTCTGATAAGGACCAGGGATGAATTCTCCTTTCGCATCCCATCCCGCAACCCATGTATAGCCGTCATCGAGGAGGAAGAAGAGCAGCTTCTCCGGTTTGGCACCTTCGTAAAGGGCCACCGACCGCCAACGGGTTCTCTCTTCCATTTCGCGCAGGAATATGAATCGCTGGAGGATGGGACAGTAGACAAGTGGAATGGGGACCGTTTCCTCATCCTCGCTGTCGTCCTTGTGGACGAGATGCCAGCCCTGGCGCGGTATGTACCTGTAGATGCCAGGAACAGGCTTCTCCCAATGTTCCTCCTTGTAAATCGGACCATGGATGCGCTCGCCGCGTTGGAACCAGTACATTGGGCAAAAGACAGTTCGAAGACAGATAAAGAGATTTGGAGCCATGGTTGAGAATCGACCGAATCTCACAGAAAAATGGAGAGCTCGAGTGCAAGGAAAGATCAGGTAAAGAAGTAAAAAAGAGTACAGTCAGAGAAAAGAAGCGCTCAATCGCAGGAAAACTTTTCGTTGCGGAAAAAAGAATAGTAAACAAAAGGCGTAATCATAAGTCGCTGTCCATCGTAATGTGGTGTATTTCGAGGAATCTTCGGATTTGGAGAGGGAAAAGTAGGGATAGAAGGTGCTTTGCAGCTATCGATATCCGAAGGTAGTCGTCCAAAGAATTCGACCTGCAACACTCGGTTGCTTCTGCGAGAG
Organism: Aspergillus cejpii; assembly: GCA_004769165.1. Taxonomy (NCBI): domain Eukaryota; kingdom Fungi; phylum Ascomycota; class Eurotiomycetes; order Eurotiales; family Aspergillaceae; genus Aspergillus; species Aspergillus cejpii. The sequence continues at coordinate 4,519,847 of SMSW01000001.1, read as the reverse complement.
CAGGATCAGAAACAACCAGAACACAACGTTGCGGTGTGCTAGAGGAATATGCGAAGGTCGGCTGAAACCTAGGGTTCGTCGCACCAGGCCCGGGGAACAGTGACTATCACAAGAGCCCCCAACCCCGAGCTTTTTGAATTGGGAGATTAAGTTCGATGGTAGGAAGGAGCCAGATCAAGAGACTGACTGTCAGAAAGTACCGTTACCGACAATGAGCAATCACCCTGTGTTACAGCCCGTCAAGACCGCATGGCCGAGATCTCAACTCTGACTGGATGATAACGGTCAAGCACATACTGCAAAGGAATACGGACAATCGATGATCATAGTGCAGGAAGGTATTAGGAAAGGCAAGGAGCCCGCCTTAAAAAGAGATTGAGGATGGTATGTGCGCTGCACTTTGAGGCGGTCTGAGGTCAGCCCATGACGGCGGCTTGAAAATTTTTGGTATTCAACGTCCTGGGCAGTGGACTAGATCTCATCGAATGGACCTGTCATGACATTGATAACATTGCAGCCTGCAGTAGCCAGTTACCTTCCACCCTTCCAGGCTTTCCAGCCAACTAAATCAGCGGAACTATTGAGCTGGCGGAGATGCAAAGGGGGAAACTCTGCACTGCGGAAAAGCCGCGACCCACTGATCCACATTCCACACGGTTTGGGAGATGTTTTTATATTGCTTTCCTTTTCAAGGTAATTTTATACCATGATCAAGTTCAGGTTTCTCTCTCTCGTTGATGAGTCGAGACATCCTAACGTTCCTCATGTTGAATTGGATTGCCGTATCGACCAGAACAGCTGTATCTCGGTCTTGGGAAGTTGGGAGGACGATGGCTCGGACCGACGTGTAATCACCATCTTCATTCCAAGTTCCAACTTCCATCACTGTTCCTTCGACTTTCTTGGCCTTTACTAGTTCTCCGGCAGATGGGCCTTTTGCTTTTTCCTTCCGTAATCTCGGGAACCGGATTGGTTTCCAGACTCCAGTCTTTCGAGTTTCGACTTCGAGTCTTCGACATTGGACTTCCAGAATGTCAGGTCTGCAGCCCTGCACAGCTGCACTCCATAGTCCATGCCCATGACAATATCAAATATCCAACATGGGAAATAGTACGTAGCCAGTTGAAGAGTGTCAGGAGGCTCTTTGTCCATCTAAACACTAAGAAATAATCAGTCCCATCCTTCCAGTTGACCTTCTAGATATGGAGATGAACTCGCCAACTTGGCCTTGTTCAACGAAGAGACACACTGTAAGCCATCTTGGCAGAGGCCAGACATCTTCTGTCACTGACTCACTTGAATCACACAGGATTGAATTATTAATTGCCAATATCTTTTGTCACAGATATCTCATTGTGCAGTTTCCATTGCTGAATCAGGCTGGAAGTACTTTTATTGAATCAGAGTGACTAAGAAATAGTATCAGCCAAGAAGAAAGTGATACCTATAAGTTAGTTGATGGAGATTTTGTTAAACTGAAGATAAATGATGGAAAGATTGATGCTTGTGTGATGCTCATGTGAAGCAATTTGAGGAAAAGAAAATATCTGAGAAAGAAGAAAGCACATGACTTTCACTTTATTATCCCAAGGACTTGTCTTTTACTTGACATCTCTACAATCATCAGTGAAGAAGTATACTCTTAGTATTAACTATTAAGTGATTCTAAGGCTCTGATTTGGCTAAGCTGCATTTATTATCCATAGTAAATTCCTCAGTTTACCATTATGAGGGGGGAATCATAGGATACGAAGTCTGACCCTGCACCATCCCTGAGGTCTTAATGGTTATGCCTGAGCTCTTCAACTCGTTGAGCCAGTCTCTGATACTTGACCGCCTCTCGGAGCACCATGCCCTCACTGAGTTGCGTAGTCTCCTTCCTGGATAATTCTTGCCAGGGAGTCTGACTCTCAGGTACAGCATAACCCCCCTGTGCCTCTAGCTCGTCTCTTCGTTTGTCGAGCTCCTCCGCGGAAACCAGGATGTCAACGCATCGTTTGTTGAGGTCGACACGGAGTCTGTCGCCGTCCCGAAGAAGCGCCATGTTTCCACCGGCCGCGGCCTCGGGGCTGGCGTTCAGAATGGATGGTGAGCCGGATGTGCCAGACTGTCGACCATCCCCGATACATGGAAGCGAATTGACACCCTGCCGTAGGAGACGTCCGGGTGGGTGCATATTGACCACCTCCGCCGCGCCGGGATAGCCCAGAGGGCCCGCGCCGCGCATTATGAGGATGCTTCTCTCGTCAATTGGAGTGGTGGGATCTTCGAGACGACAACGATAGTCCTCCGGCCCGTCGAAGACCACCACCGCCCCTTCGAATGCATTCGGATCGTCGGGATTTTCGAGGAATTTTTGCCTAAATTGATCGGAAATCACACATGTTTTCATGATGGCGGACTCGAACAGACTGCCCCGGAGGTGCAGGAAACCGGCATCTTTCATGAGCGGGTCGTCATATGCTCTGATCATGCGGCGGTCCCAAGTATGCTTGCTTCGAACATTGTCTGCTACAGTGCGTCCATTGCACGTCAGAATATCAGCTTTCAATTTCCCAGCGTCGAGCAATTCCGCCATGACGGCTGGCAAACCTCCAGCACGGTAATACTCTTCACCCAATAGCTCCCCAGCGGGCTGCATGTTAACTAAAAGGGGGATCTGGAATCCAAGTCGATCCCAGTCATCCAGCGAAAGCTCCACTCCAATGTGCTTGGCGATGGCACCGATGTGGATGGGAGCATTGGAGCTGCCTCCAATCGCTGTGTTGACCACAATTGCATTTTCAAAGGCCTCCCGGGTCATGATATCGCTGGGCTTACGGTCAGAATGCACCATCTCAACAATCTGCAACCCTGTTTCGTAGGCGCATTGGCCTCGTTCACGGTACGGAGCCGGAATGGCAGCCGACCCCGGCAGCGCCATCCCTAGGGCCTCTGCCAGTGCGTTCATGGTTGACGCCGTGCCCATTGTGTTACAGTGTCCCGCAGATGGCGCCCTTGCGGATGAAGAGTTAGAAGAGGAATTGTTCCAGTGGCGTTGGTAACATACCCACTTGACACGTAGTCGATGAATTCCTCTTTAGTGATTTCCCCTGTGGCATACTTCTCTCTACCTCTCCAGACTACCGTACCGGAGCCCGCCAGTTCGTTCTTGACGTAGCCGTTGAGCATGGGGCCGACATTGAGGCATATCGCGGGGATATTCTGCAACTATTAATAGGAGAGATCATTAACCAGCAAAGCGTTCCAAGGTTACTTACAACAGTGGCAGCCGCCATCAGAGCCGCCGGAGTCGTCTTATCACAGCCGGTGAGGAGAACAACACCGTCCAAGAAATATCCATGAAGAATCTCCACCAAGCCCAAGTACGACAGATTGCGGTCGATAGAAGCAGTCGGTCGCCTCGAGCTTTCCTGGATAGGATGCGTGGGAAACTCAAAGGCAATCCCGCCGGCAGCTCTGATACCTTCCCGAACCCGCTTCGCCAGCTCAAGGTGATGGCGATTGCACGGTGATAGATCCGAGCCGGATTGCGCGATCCCAATGATCGGCTTACCGGACATCAGCTCCTCTTTGACCATGCCGTAGTTCAGATACCGTTCGATGTACAGCGCCATCATGCCGGGGTTACTCTCGCAACTGAACCAATTGGCGGATCGGAACTTGCGGGGGCGTCTGGACCCGGTCGAGGCGCCATCTGTCATCGATGCCAATGCTTTCTCCAGCTCCAGAGTGCGCTTCCGAAGCGTACGCAATTCGGCTTCGCAGTCTTCGATGTTCACCGGCGCAGAACTAGCGCCGGCATCGCAGGGGCAACCGTCACATGAAACTCGTTTATCGCACGGCATTGCCAAGAGAGAGATGGAATGTGCTTATGAGGTCGTCGAAGGTGCTCACGGAACTACTCCGTAATATGATGATGATAAGGACGACGTGGAGATGCTCCGGATAAATCCAATCGCGGCGTCTCGAGGGAATAAACGTCGAATTAAATGACAGAGTCAAAGAATTGAGGACTCGCCAGGGATCATCAGGATATGAATCTCAGCTTTGGTTAAATGATCGATGATTGCCAGAGAATTGATCTGGTCAGTAGATAGGAGATAGGTAGTAGATAGGGTGTAGATATCTACCCCACGCTACCAGAACTGGACAACTAAGAAAGATCAGCAGAATGATCATAATGACTTAATGAACGGATAATGCAGTCTTTTATACTCCATACCTCTGACAAGGACTGAAAAAAAGCAAGGTGATTGCTGATTTCACTGACAATTACAGAGTGCTTGACAAGAAATCAGAAGATACTCCAAGGTCCTCAGTTGTCTCTATCTACCCCCATTAAAAGGAGGCGTCCTCTGTATGATGAGCAACTTTTTTTTCATGTAACAAAGGCATGATAGACGTCCTCATGAAACAGGCCAAATGAGAGCATACCCTAAGAACAAAAATTCCAATAACGCCCGTGATGCCAGAGAAAGGGTTGCGTTGAACTCGACTCAGAAGGAACCGAACATATCTACCGGAGAATCAAAGAGCAAGAAAAAGTAAAAGAAATCTACTGAGTCGCACACTGCGCTGGCTCATCTTCCTCGTCATCTTCCCATCCAGAACCACCACGAGGATCGCCGGCTCCAAAGTCATCTGGGTTGCCCTTGGGATCATACTCGACTTCGTCAACGATGTCGGCCTGGATCAGAGGGTCCGGCTTCGGTAGCATCTCGCGGAGTTTCTCCAGGACTGCTGCACTGGGTTTCCACTTCTCGTCTGGGAACTTGATGTTGACAGCAAGGTACAGGTCACCCCGTGCGTCGCCTCGCTTCTGTGGCATACCTTCTCCGGGAACTTTCAGGATTTGTCCGGGACGAAGTACCTCTCCTGGGGTTTTGGGATGGGTGAGTTCAATACCCCGACCGTCGAGGTGTTTAACAACCACGCGCGAGAATCCTGTTAGGGCTTCGGCCAATGTGACATCGATGGTGGCGGTTAAATCTGCGCCGGCTCTTCTGAAGATCGGGTGGTCTTCTTCCACGATATGGAAGACGATATCCCCGGGCTCCTGGCCTGGTACCTGATCCGCTTCACCTTCCAGGATGATCTTATCCCCTTCCCTGATACTGGAATCAGCAATAGGTCTTTCTCATTTTCTAGCTCACTTGTGACTCACTTTGCTCCGCGAGGGATGTAAATTTCTAGCATCTTCTTCGCTTCCACGGTCTTGTTGCCTTTGCACTTCTTGCATTTGTCCTTAGGACTGAAGAATTCTCCCTGTCCATTGCACGTCGAGCAAGGGACTGTCGACGGGGTCAGGAACTGTCCCATCCGAGTCAGAATCTGCTTGAAACCTGTAGACCAATATCAATATCGATGGAATAAAACCGGGACACTCCTAGGCTCATACCTTGCCCATCGCAAGTAGAACACTTCTTTGCAGTCGCTCGTTCTTTGCCGCCTTTGCCCTGGCACAGGCTGCAGATGACATTCTTCGTACTAGCGAACTTGACCGTCTTGCCCTTGTAGAGTTCCTCCAGGCTAACCTCGTATTTCGTTTCCTCATCCGGGCTCTTTCGTGGCTTGGGGGGTCGGCCTCCAGGCATGCCGCCCATACCGCCCATACCACCCATACCACCCATTCCACCCATCCCACCACCCATCCCGAACATCTGCGCTAAGATATCATCCAGATCCGGCCCTCCTGCCATCCCGGGCTCGCCGGAGCCGTTGAACGCGGACATGCCATGGGTATCGTAGAGGTGTCGTTTGTCTTCATCGTAGAGGATATCGTAGGCTTCTTGGACGGCCTTGAATCGCACCTCTGCGGCTTCTCGTTCGGCCTCGGGGACCTTATCTGGGTGACTACCAAGGGCAGCCTGCATGAAGGTTCGAACATCAGCATTTGACTGACCCAACACCTGACGGCCATGTCTGGTTCCCTACCTTGCGATAAGCCTTTCGGATCTCCTCTTTGGATGCGCCTCTGGAGATCTCTAGGACCTCTGTAACGGAAAAGTGTTGGTTAGTTATTGTTCAAGCCGCCATACAAAGAGCAAAAATAAATATACCATAGAGGTCGATCTCAACTCCAGCCATCTGATGAATGTAAGCAGTTGTAAAAGGCAGAGACAGTGTCCACGACAAGCATACTGGACAAGGCTATAACTCCCCCGCCTGCAGAAGATCAATGAAACTCCGGACTGTGTGGCTCTCACGCAGATCACAAATAATCCAGACACTTCCAAAGCAGATGGAAATCAGGATTCAAAGAACTTGCTGATAGTAAAGTGTGTGTTGGGTCTTGTTGAGTGTGTTGTTGACTGCGTTTTGATGCCAGAAATTTTAGTCCGCCTTTTTTTTAAAACCAGCCGGAAAAGCTTCATTGCAGATCCTCCGATTGTCCCTTTGTCGATGGCCGAACGATGGCTGTTTTGAATCCCGATAACTAATAAATAACGGGTCTTGCAGATTTCCCCCGAGATATTAATTCTATATTCCGTGCAAATATGAGACGCCCTCAACTGGGCCTCGTTGCCCGTCGGTCGTGGATCTGCAGGTGCTGTAAAGCAGCCAACTATTCTTCCATTGCAGTCCGCGCTGGTACCAAGTCCAAGACGAATCTCCCGGATACACCTGCCAGAACGCGATTTGCACCGTCGCCAACAGGATACCTTCATCTTGGCTCGTTGCGGACGGCATTGTTCAACTACCTCCTGGCCAAACGAACGGGGGGCCAGTTCCTCCTGCGGATCGAGGATACAGATCAGGTTCGGCTCTGAGGCGAGCTCGGTTAGAAAATCTGAGCTGATAGTGGTAGAAACGAACGATTCCCGGAGCAGAGCAGCGGCTGTATGAAGATCTACAATGGGCTGGGTTACAGTGGGATGAAGGTCGGGATCTTTGCGCTGGGGACTCAGAATCGGGATGGAGTTGCTGATGCGGATCGTCCTCTTGCAGGCCCCATTGTCGGAGGTCCTTACGGTCCCTATAGACAGGTGAGAATTTAGGAATTCTGGGGATACACTGCTGGGAAACTGAGGCTAAGGCCATGCAGTCCGAGCGGACAGCCATCTACCGCGAACATGCCAACGAATTGATCAACAACGGCCATGCATACCGATGCTTCTGCTCTGCAGAGCGTCTCGACTCCCTTGCGAGACATCGCAGCCAAGCCGGTCTCCCCCCTGGCTACGACAGGAAATGTGCAGACATTACTCCCGAGGAATCCGAGGAGAGAGCAGCGAACGGGGAAGCGCATGTGGTGCGGTTGAAGATGGAGGGGTATCCCATGTTCAATGACCTGGTTTACGGGAAGACCGGTCAGAACCGGCCCAGCAGCAAGTTGGATCTCATTGACCGGGTTTACGACGACCCCATTCTACTCAAATCGGACGGACACCCGACCTATCACCTGGCAAATGTGGTGGATGACCACTGCATGAAGATCACCCATGTCATCCGGGGCACAGTTCGTACCCGACATTCCACTTCAGGAGAGTCGAAGGCGCCCACATGCTGATCTGTACAGGAATGGATGCCCTCGACGCCGATGCATGTTGCTTTGTACAACGCTTTCAAATGGACGCCTCCACGGTTCGGCCACGTCCCCCTTCTCGTAGACAAGTCCGGCCAGAAACTCAGCAAGCGCAACGCGGACATCGACCTCAGCTTCTTCAAGGATAAGCAGGGTGTCTTCTCAGCTACCCTCGTCAACTTCGCCGCACTCCTGGGCTGGTCGCACACGCAAAAGTCCGATATTTTCAGTCTCGAGGAGTTGGAGAAAATTGTATGCCAAACCTGAACCTCTCCTTTCCACACTCTCACAAACAATCTAGTTCAACCTGAAAATCACCCGCGGCAACACCGTCGTCGCCTTCGAAAAGCTCTGGTTCCTGCAAAAGGCACACGCCCAGCGATTCGCCGCCACCGGCGGACCCGTCTTCGACGAGATGGTCTCGAAAGTATCCCAGGTCGTCGAAGATACCTACCCAGCCGACCAACTGTACGTGCAACCATCCCTTCCACATAACAAAACTAACCAAACCACAGAACAACCATCCTCAACACCCGGACCTTAACCGAATACATCCCCCCTCTCCTCAAAGCCGACGCAAAATCATACACCAACGGACCCGAATTCGTCCACCGCAACACCACCTTCTTCACCACCTCCCTCAATAGACCCGCCTACGTCCCCACATCCACCATCCCCATCGCAGCACTCCACACCGCCGCCGCGGCCCTCAGCCTCGTCCCAGAGACGCACTGGACCATCGAGACACACCGGTCCAACATCGCCTCGTACGACGGCTCGGCCGCCACACCGGCAGGTCCGTCCGGCCCTGAGGGCCCGGAGGCCGAAATGCCCCGCGTCAACGCGGACAAGACCTTCAAGAAGGAACTGTACCACTATCTCCGCTGGGCATTATCGGCGGGCGCGCCGGGCCCGGGGATCCCGGAGACGATGGGGATCTTGGGCCGGACCGAGACCCTCCGCAGACTTCAGGAGGCGAGAGAGCTCACGGTGGACTTGGTGGGACCCGCGCCTGTCCGGGTTCCCAAGCAATCTCAGCCGCAGGGGGGGGATACGACGTGGATGGGCTCTCTAGCTCCGCAGTCATAACCTCCGAATTCAAATTCCAAACACATCCTGTATATCATGTATATTAGTCGGACAAGCATGCCATCGAAATCTTTACTAGTTGACTTTGACCTAATCTCCAATCGAGCTACGAAGCAAGACAAGTAGAACAAAAAAATATTTTCCATTAAAAAAGCATATTCAACCACATGCGCTGCACTGATTATCATAAGCCATGAGAGAAAAATAACAATGCTATGCGACTTGTACAATACCGACGAGATACCAAGAGAACGCGAAGAACCCAACCCTGCTAGCAAGAGAAAGAGATTCGGGGGGAATTCAAAGGTTGGGAAAGCAAAGAGACAAAAACGACCCCGTCCTCTGCCTTATGAATCGGACGTAAACGAAGGCATAGTTTGCAAAAAGAGTCAACCCAAGGGAATGATTCCAAGGGCTGGAAATTAAAATCAATCAGAACATGGCACACATGGTATAATCCCGAATTTTGACACAAAAAATTAAAGATGCCGGCTGAGCAAAGCCTGGGTGTCACCGCAAAATCAAAGCAAGCTCGACGTTGCTCTGTGCAATGGGCAACAGATAGAGTTGGATGTATCGACCGCTATTAAGGCCATCATGGAATCGTCAGTGTCGAGCAGACAATCTTTTGAAAGAGCGTAAATGCTATGCGCAAGACCGCCAGCCCCAAGAAAATGCAGAACTTCTAGTATTGCTCCATATCATCTGTCCAGCCTGCGTCACTGCCAGCCACTCTGACCACCTGGCCATGTTGATTGTCCACTGGCTCATCCGGACTGACGCTCCTGATACCCTTGGCCTTCTTTCCGGCCAGGGATGGGTTTTCCTCGGGAGCGAATCGCTTATTATGAGCAGCGCGAAGCTTGGCATAATAGACATCACTGGCATCGGCTTCCGACTCGGACCCATCATCAAACGTCTCCCAGTTTTCTGATCCCGTATTCGCCGTATCGACTGTCGAGGAGTTCGACACTTGCCTAGGTGCTGGAGGAGGGGGAGCATGCTGCAAGTAAGGATTTGGTCGTGGGAAGCCTTGAAGAGATGAGTTTAATGATATCGATGAAGCCGAGGACTGAGACGATTGAGAGAACCCGGTAGATCGCTGGGAGAAGGCGGAAGAGCTGACGAAAGATCGCTGATTGCGATCATCATAGACATCTTCAGGGCTGACCGGCCGAACAAACGCATTAGACATTGCGCTGGCACATCGCGGGGGATCCAGCAGATAGTTGCGCCTCTCCTCTTTTGATTCAATAGTAAGTGCGCGCATTCTGGGGGGCGGAGCTCGTGGCGCTGGGATCTTGCCACTTATGGTACTGGATGAGTAAGAGCCTGGAGCTCCGCGGGAGTTGTTCCCATAGGGCATGTTACTCAAGGGGACCCGAGCAGGGATCTTTGAAGGGGACTTGGCACCTGCTCTGGTTGGAATGGTGTTGTATTTCGCTGGCCCATTTCCGGTCGGGGTCTTGGTGGCCGAGCGAGGAGGAGGAGGGCCTCTCATCACGCTCGCTGGACGAGAAGGCGGCTGTGACCTCCCAATGCTTGACTTGGAATTCACCGAAGGGGGAGCGGACGGCGTCTTGGATCGTGGTGGAGGTTTGGCAGCCACCGGGGTGAGCTCATCGAGGTATCTTTCTCCGTGGACAAGGAATGGCCTTCCATACTCTGCCTCCCATCTTTCCAGTTCTTTTCTAAGATCTGTTTCAACTTTGGGCAACTCCTTCGCAATTCTCTTCCTCATCTTCTCCTCTCTCAAAAGTTTACCCGGGTCACGCCTTTCCCCTTTGGTGCCGCGCGCCATGAGACGCGAAGCATCCTGACTCGAGATAGCCAGAGCTTCACGCTCTGAGAGAAGGTTCTTGTGCTTGTCAATGAGCTGCAGTGTGGGGGCACGCTGCTCCTTCAGCGCCTCTAACTGCGCAATCTCCGCTTCGTGTGCTTCAAGCAGAGCGTCGCTATAGACGTCAGAGAAGGCGGGTGTAAAATCGAGCATTTCTTCTTCCGAGAAGTAGAGCGCATCCCAGAGTTCCTGAAGCCGACAGCGCGCGTCTTCCACGAAAAGGTGCAGGTTCTGCCTTTTCAGTTCATTGAGATGTGCTAGTTCCTCCTCGAATTCGTTGATGGTTCGTAGTCCGTACCCACGGTTGGTCGCAAGGAATTCCTTCCTGTGGCAATCATCGACGCCTAAGCGCTCCCATAATGATTCCACAGCGGTCCTCAACTCTTTCAACTTGCGCTCACGGGATCTCTTCTCATCCAACAGCTTTTCGCGCCTCGTCATCAGGTTGGCCAGATCCGACTCGTGGAGACCCAGCTGCTCGGGAGATTCGCGGTAGTGCTTGACAATAGCGAGATCAGTCTGCACCTGGGGCGTTCCAAGTTCGGCCCAGAGTTTGATGATCTCTTCGCATGCAGATTTGACAAAATCAAGACGCCGATGGTATTCCTCGTAGACTCTCGTAAATTCATTATCCAATGCGGTAACATATGATGGAGAAAGGTCAAAGCTCGGTGCGATGGACGATCCAGGCGCTGTGGGAGGAAGTTCGATGGCCACGAAAGTGGACTCCAGGTGGGAAGAGTATGATTCGAGGGCCTCGACAAGTTCTAATGCCGGTTAGGATAGTTGCACCCAAATGTCGGGGATCCGGACGGAACAAGCACACTTACTCTTGACCTGTTCATATCGCTCGCGGTGTAGCTTGCTCATCGCGCTGTGCTTCTCGCGAAGGAAAGAAAGACAGCGGTTGAGAGGGTACGTGACGCGCAAGTCATCTTGATCCAAGTGATACTGGCCATCAGCTTTCTCGTCCACCAGGGACTCTTCCATTTGCTGAATGGCAGTAATAAGTCGTTGCGATTCCTCTGTCATGTTGGTCCTCTCACTGTGAAACTGATTAGCAGGACGCTCAAGGCTCGACTGCATCTTCGCGACCCCCATTGCGCCTAAAAACTTACTCGTCAACAACTTTAAGGTGATTGTTTAGAGTCTCCGACAGAGCACTGAAGAGCTGTAGGTTTAGTGCAATTAGCACCGGCCTTTCAAGACAACTTCAGCAAGAATGAGACACCATACCTCCGCCTCTCGCTTTTCGCGCTCATGGCCCGGAACCCCAATGTCATCAAAGATCTCATGCAGCTGAATAACGATATTGTTGACCTGAGTGGTCAAGTAACTCGTGTCGACCGCCATTGGGTATACGTCGGGTACTAGGATGGCGAAAGCAGCGTTCCTGGTCTAATCTGCGAATGGGAAGCCTGGACAGGGAGGGGGGAAATCTTTTGGCGACAGCGCGCCTCGATCTTCAAAGTTGCGACAGCAAATGATCCACCTCGGAGGATCAATCCAAGACAAGCAGACAATCCGACACGCGAACCTGCAATCAGCAAATGTCGAATGTCATCTGCGAGAAACAAGGGTGGGAAAGACCCGCAGGGTTTATGTACGCAATAACCAGCGCACACGTGTGCAAGGTCAAAGGATGGAGTGAAGTCAATGGGAAAAGCAAATAGAAGAATGGGGCAGTGGAGGATGGGGAAGGATAAAGAAGGGAACAATAATATTGACGCTTTTTTTTCCTTAACAGATGGATGCAGCCGCTATCCAGATTCGCCCATTGCGACTGTTGATGTGTGCCTTGTTGCTCAGGCAACGGATGACTCAGCTTGTCTCCGCCTTTTTCTGCCAAAAGTCATCTCACCGCCTTCTCTGGGCTCGTGATATCACTGTTGATTTCGACGCTGAAGAATCATCACAATCACCAACAATACTTGGCTGATTAAAGATCCTGTCTCAGTATTTTACTTGCCTTTACCTCCTCTTTTCCTCCCTATATCCTACAACTAAATCCAGAATGCAGGCTGCGCAGCAGTCCTGGGGTTCGTACTCAACAGACCCCACATGATTTGATGTCAGATAAGCTACTAACCACGAGACACATGCTACACCATCAGAACTCGAAAACGCGGTCAGTCTCATCGACCCTCAACGGGATGCACTTTACAGATACGATGAGGAAACACACAAGGCGCTGAGCGCGGCGCGGCCATGGGCCAAAGACCCGCAGTACTTCAAGTCGATACGGATCTCCGCCGTGGCATTGCTGAAGATGACGATGCATGCGCGGTCGGGAGGGTCGCTGGAGGTCATGGGGCTGATGCAGGGCTACATCCTTTGGGAGACATTCGTGGTGACGGACGCCTTCCGGCTCCCCGTCGAAGGCACCGAGACCCGGGTCAACGCGCAGGACGAGGCGAACGAATACATGGTGTCGTACCTGCAGGCCTGCCGGGATGCGGGCCGGATGGAGAACGCGGTCGGGTGGTATCACAGCCACCCCGGGTATGGGTGCTGGCTGTCCGGGATCGACGTCACGACGCAGGACATGCAGCAGCTCGGCGGGCCGTTCGTAGCCGTCGTCATCGACCCGGAACGCACCATCTCCGCCGGCAAGGTCGACATCGGGGCCTTCCGTACCTTCCCCAAGGACTACACCCCTCCCAAGGAGGGCAACGAGGATGATGACTACCAGACCATCCCTCTCAGCAAGGCCGAAGACTTTGGCGCATACGCTCATCAGTACTACTCCCTCGACGTGTCGTTTTTCAAGAGCAATCTGGACACAGAGCTGCTCTCGCTCCTCTGGAACAAGTACTGGGTCGCCACCCTCAGCCAAAGCCCTCTATTCACAACCCGAGACTACGGCAGCAAGCAGATGATGGATCTCAGTCAGAAAGTCCGGCGCGCTGCCCGGGGGATCGAGAGCAGCGGTTCCCGAGGTGGTATCAGTACGACGAAAGACCAGCAGCTGGAGAAGGTAGTACGTGATGGGCAGAAAATCGTCTCCGAGGAGGTGAAAGGTCTTTTAGCAGCGGAAGTCAAGATGAAACTCTTCCAAGGTATCGGGGAGGGAAGCACAAATTAACCACTGGGTCTACAAAATGAATACTCTGTACAGCTCCTCTACTCCGTACTCCGTACGGAATACAAAATGAGATGGGTCTGGTCACCACATCTTAAATGACACCAAGACAGTTTATTCTCTCAAGCTTCACACACGGGGTTTTCACATGGTAAATTCTATTCCTTTACAAGCCAGTCTTGCCCAGGGCAGTGTAGAAAAAAGAATAGGAAAAAAACTGCCATGAAAAGGCAAGTAGATACAGTAGAATTCCATCACCCTCTGTCACACTTTGACAGGAGACCTGTATGTCATGATATATCATTTGGTCACCCACAAAACCTGGAGAAGATGAAAATATCCATATAAGCAGAAAGAAAATATAGATATCGGAATTTGTACAAAGTAAAAAAATGCCGAGGTCATTGTACAACGTGTGTTGGGGTAGTAGAATAAGGCATCATGTTGCCCATGAAATGAAAATCATGTCCAGAGGAAAAAGGAAATCGGAGGCAATGAAAGGTCAAAGGTCATATTGTGGGATGACCCAGCCGCATGTAAGGGTTTATTGAGAGGATATGGCCTTTTTTTGGCTGATGAAGAAAGGAAGGATCGGGTGTCTGAATTTGGTGAGCATGTCTTGCCAAGGGGCGGCGTGGAGATCTTTATCTCTTGTAGATAAGGTATATTCTGGCCAGTAGTATCGAGGTTTTGCGCAGTTTGCGGCGTTAGTTTGCTCTGGTCGTTTGTTTCGGCCTTCCCTCCTATCAAGGCATCTTGGTCAGGAATAGAGGCGACAGGAACATGACCACCCGTGCACTTCAAGACAGCCAACAAGCTGCTAGTCGCCAGAATCGGGTAAAGGCTGCCAGTCAATTTAGACAACCAGCCACCTCATGTCACATGTGACGACATGGATTGTAGATAGGGTGAGTTGGACCAGTGGCTGCACCAAACCTGCTATGGCTAAACCCTGTACGACATATTGCCTATCAAGAGAGCAGGGAAGCAAGGACGCGGTGAGGCACTGATCTGGCAATCATCGCTTCGATGCGGTTGCATAGAGGAGGTCACATAGATAAGCCTGGTCTGACAGACCTTCGGCTATCCCAGGAAATATCCGGGGTTGTAGGACACTGTCATGGTACTCCGTAGTGCCATTAGTTACCAAATGACGACGCCTGTCGGATGTGGCGCTGGAGATGGCGCACAAAAACGAAACCGTTCACACGGATACCCAATGAGGTAATGAGTGACGGCAAAGCGATGCGAGCGGCCGGTTTATAGAAAGCCTGACTCTGATAGCAGTCTACGGTTAAAAAGAAACCCCGAGTTAGTCCTCAATCAATCCCAAAAAGAAGAAGAAGAAAGAAAGAAAGAAGACAAAAAAGATGGAGGACTCTCGAAAATGTCAATTGCGGGTATCATCAAGGAAGTCCTGCCAACGCCTGGCGTGCAAACAAAGGAAAAAAGAGACAGAAAACAATAAGACAGGCCGGCCTGATCATCGCGAGGACATAACCACACTCGCGATGGCCAAAGTACTATAGTTTCTTAAGTCTCTACTGCTTGCAGCATACCTCGCTATCCTTTCATCCTCCCGTTCTCTCGGTTCCACCTCCAGGCTTCGATCGTACATATCATGCACGTCGCCCGCTGCTTGGAGATTATTGAGTATGTAGTCCTGAAGTTCGGGAACTGGCTGAAGGAGATATGGGACGTTTTGGTACTGTTGTATATCCCGGATAACTTCCGCAGTCTTCGCGCGTTTGTTGAAATTGATGAGCTCCGAGGGTGTAAGAGACGGGATACCGTCTTCAATAAACGTTAGGTCTGTCAGATAGACACCTTGATGAAGTTTAGCCAACCATACAACAACAAGCTGATAGGGGAGAAGAAAGACGATCAAGCCTCAAATGATCATACCGAAGAAAGGAATGCACGGGGGATTCGCCAGATGTAAAGTTTCGCGATACTCGCCAAAGTTCTTCGTGCTAGCCATGAGTCGGCGCATCTGCTCCAAGATTGTAGACGTACGGCCACTGACTTGATTCCAGGTTCGACTGAGTCGATGGATCGGCGCGGTCCCCAGTGCAGATATAATGGAAGTCAAAGTAGAGTAGTTGTTGAGAGCCCGACATTTCTGCATCCGCGGTCAGTAAAGGTGTTCTGAAGATCCGAGCATGCAGGTAAACCATACATCGGCCACGTTCACAAAATGCTTGATAACGACAACTCGCTTCTTGACATCGGACTGGGTGAGGATCATCTCTGCCACCCAATTCGTCAATTGGTTCGAATGAAGGATCAGAGCCTTCACATTCGTAGCAGGTTCGGGTTCATCAGGGCCAACCTTCTTCTGCCAGGTCTTATTCAAACACTCGATGGGTCTGATTTTGGAGTAGAGGCGCGATTCGATAATAGTTAGCTGCCTGGCAAATTCGGTGGGATCAATGTCCAGGAACTTCAGTTTCTTCATATTCTTCGGCATGATGGGGGGTGGCACAGCAGTAGCCTGCGTAGGGACGAGACGTTTGACTGTGGTATCTTGACCACGCAGACGCTGATCAATGACTGCCATCAATTGAGGCGAGCCAGGTGTCTTCGTTGTCGCAATCGAATCCTTAGCGAAGGCATGGACGCGAGCCAGAAGATCCATATGTGCCTCGTCATTTGGTTCCATCCAGAAATGTTCAAACCAGCTTTTTAAGATGTTTACAACGCGGAATCGAATAGGCGTCTGCTTCCTATCAATCCACATCTGCATTTCATCTTGATTTAGTCCAAATGGAGGCTGGATATTGAAACGCTCAACTAGCAACTCAAATAGTTCCGATGCGGTTGTGAAAGAACGATATGTGAGGAGGAATGTGCTGTTGAAGGATCCTTCCAATTTGTCATGGCGAGTCAAATGTTCCACCAGGCCTGCCAATGTTCCGCACTTTACGGCGGGTGTATCGCCCTTGGTGTCATAGAATACTTCATCTTCGTGATCCATCTTCAAGAACCAAGGCGTTTCCTCGGGCTCTCGGACCGGCTCTCGGATGGGTTCCCGAGTAATGGCGGCCGGCGGGGCCTGCCCAAAGAACCTCTGTGCCTTGTCCATGTTGCGTCGAACTTTCTCCGATGCAGGGTCGATAGAGTAGGATGACGGTATTCCTATAGTCTCCGTTGCGATTCTGGCCTGAGATTCTCCGCGACTATGCATACCCTTAAAGGGCTCGTTGTCTCCGTCCAAACGGCTTTCACTCCTAAAGGTAGAGGAGGGATCCGGGATCTGTTCGAGGAGGAGCGATAGAGAAAATCCAATCTGAGAGACATAGTTTTCAAGCTGCCTGGCGATGCCCCTCACGGCGTTCAGGCGGTCCTCCAGAGAATCGCCGCGTAGTTCGGCCCATTCATCGCCTAGGGGAGTCGAAACAGCCTGACAGCTAATAACAAAATCTGCAATGGCATCGTAGGCCCGTTGCTTCTGTAGACTGAAGTCGACCAGCTGGGGGTTTTGGAAAGTGGTTCCGAGCGGCGCCAGATTGATGGATTCAACAGCGGAGATCCACGGACGAAACTGCTCAACGATCTTGATCGCTGCAGCGGCAACTGAATCGCCGATTTCGAGCAGCTCCGCATGGGTGACAATCTTCTTTTGATTCAGTGTCAGCCGCTCCTCCAACCGCCGGATGTTCCCTACGAAAGACCTCCTGAGGATGTCAATATGATCCAGAAGGGCAGAATCCAGAAGTACCGATGGTTCGACTCGAGATTCAAGGCCATCCTGATCCAGAAATGATGTCGGGCCTGGACCATCAAGAGGGACACCGTTGTTTTGCCAGCCGCCCCCGGAGGACCTTCCAATGACGAACCCTGGGACAATGCGGCTGATAGTTTCCCCTCGCTGTTGTCTCGCGACTTCAACGTAGCCGTAGACCCCCTGCATGACGCCATCCGCCTCTTGCAGGCATTTGTTGACAGAATCCGGTCCTGGCCAATCGGCCGCGGCGATGTGTGATGAGAGGACCAGTTTGGAAAATTTAGACATCATGTCTCTAAAGTGAGGATACAAGGGTTTGTTGGTGGAGATAATCGATGGATTTCCAGAATGATTATCGGTGGTATCTGACCCAGCCGCGAGAAGCATGCGGAGATGATCCGAAATGTCTTCGGCCTTCCTCACATACTCGGAGCGATCACCGTTCAAAAGCGTCTGGCGATACACCTCTACAGCACGGCGCATGTTATCAACGAGCATAGGCCAGGTGACAGGGGCCGTGATCCCGTCGTCGACGAAGCGGGAGGGAGCCTGCGAGGAGATGGAAGGTCTGTGGAAGTAAATGGATGCGGAAGTATTACTGCCGGCGGTAGTTATCCTCTGCAAATCCCGGCTTGATTGGTGCGGAATCACCCCTTCGTTGATGGATTTGGTGGTCGATGGCGGATGCAGCGAGTCCATAGACGTAGCGGGAGACACCCCGTCAATGAAGGAGCGACGGTGGCGGGACATGGAGTCGTGGGAGGCCAGCATCAAAGATTCCCCCTCGGCCTCGGATGCCGATGCATCATAGTCGTCCTCGTCCCGCTCAAAGCCGCGAGCCATCATTTCCGGCGGTGGTCGAGTCTGGTCTGGTACGAAGAAGTTAGTCCGATCAGATGGCCCGGTTTCATTCGTGGACGGGTTCTCAAAGGGCAACTCCATGGTACTATAGCCAGTGAGAGTGTTGAAGTAAAATAAACGACCGTCAGGTGTCGCCTGCGGAATCCAAAAGGCGGCTTCTTCCTGCTCCTTGGGCGGTACCGCACCCTCAATGGGGAGAATCGGTTGCGAATCGCGCTTGTCGCCTGGAGAATCCACCTCGTCTTCGACGTGCTCCTGGTCCTGCTCGTTCTCGTACTCTTCCTCATATTCATCCTCTCCAGCCCCTGAGTCCGCACTGGTATCTCCTTCATCGCGAGCATGCGACACCTGTTCTTCCAGTTCACTGGGGTCTGTAATTATGGCGCAATAGTTGCTGGGGAACCAGCCCCGAACGCTATTGTTGATGACACCATCCCACCATCCAGTCTCGAGTTGGTTGAGGACCTGGATTATGTCACCTCTGCGAAAACTGAGACTCGTATGGTCGTCCGCATCGTAATCGTACATGGCCCGCACAAAGAGCGCTGGCGCCAGCTCGGGACTGGGCGTATAGCGCCCATCGCTGGTGGACTTCATGGGAGATCTCTGTTGTGTAGGCGACTGATCGGCGACAGTACCCCGTTGCTGGACAGAGATACTGTCTCCGCGGCTGCGACCCCGGGGGGCAGTTGTCGAGGTAGTCACTTGCTCTTCAGTGAATTCAAAGGTCGCCGCAAAAGTTTGGGTTTTGGTCTCCAACACAGATCTGGTGTCGACAGACAGCGGCTCTGCCACTCGGGTTTCGTACATCGAGTATCACGGCAATTAAAAAAAATCTACAAGAAAGGAAAGGAATAATGACCATCGGATAGCTGCGTCCCTGGCGATTGATGCTGGACGAGCTCAAAAGAAGGCGTTGTTCATGACTAAGTGACAAGAAGGTAGAGAACAACGAGTTCCCGGGGGGGAGGAGGTGGTAAGGGGAGAGAGGGGGCGGTAAAACGGGAGATGGACTGTTGGTGACCGGTGGGTTGCAAATGGTGGCACTTGGTGGTGTGTCAGTGTGGTGGCAGGATCAAGTTCGGATTGACTCGTATTGGAGCGATTTGATCGATGATAAGAAATGAATTGAATGCAGTGAAAAGATGTCATGCGATCAAGAGATTGACATTTAACACAGTGTGTTGGATTAGATCCTTCAAATGAGAGAAATAGAAAAGAGAAAAGAGAAGAACACAGTCAGAGTCAGTGAGATCTGAGAAGATGAGCAAACAACTGTCTATCTCGTGGTGGGTAATGTACTTACTTGGAATACTTACAGTAAGTAAAAATGGAAGAGGGGAAAAAGAGGGCCTGTTTATAGTGGGGAAGTGACATTACTGTACGTATGTATCATTATACTTACAGTACATACAGCATACAAGTATGTACCTACCATATCAATGAATGGAGATTATGACCATCAACTATCATCAATCATTTAATTAGAGGGATATTTCTGTAGGAATATTAATCATAAGAGAGGCCTTGATTGATCAATACTGTTCGAGTTGATGGATAACAGAGTCTACTGAGTACGGAGTATCTGTAGACAGTTGTAAGGTATGTTTCCATACAGTCAGAATTTCACCTTGTAAAATCCCATCCCACACTTACCAAGGTAGTGGCGCCACCATCACTGACCACCAAGATCAAAGCATAATGCTTATACAAAGTATTAAGGTGGTATTCTGCATTGACATTCGAGTTTGACAATGGCAAATAATGATAAATTGATCACTCGGGCTATGCCAATGCCATACATGCTTAGGTCCTGGGCAGAATACAGTAGGACTCTGATGACACTTTTATACTCCCTGCTCGTAGGGGTTAGGGAAGTCACAGCACGAGCGTTGTACTATCGGGAAGTGGTCCCATCCAGTTCCCCGTTGGCCAAACCATGTTGTTGTGGATTGTCGGGACACGCTATACTAGTGACAACCTCTTATAGGCTTAAGTCTGAAAAGCAGGGGCTTTAGAGGTCCATTTAGAGCCCAGGAAAGCCCCTCCTCGAGTCAAACTCCAGTGCGGGCCCTCTTAAGTCTCAAGTTCTCGACTCTCAGTCTCGACTCTGACCCAGTATGGAGTACGGTATTGGTATTGTTTCTCCTATCGTCTCGTATCACTGTATTCTGCTTTCAACGGAAATATCTCGCGTCTTTACCTGTATTTCGTAATCCGTATGGTATCCGTAATGGTGGACCTTCTTGACTCGCGTTGCATTGAATTGCCCTACTTAGGCTACTTTAGGTCTTTGAGTCTGAACTCTTGAGTCTTGACCTCTTAATAAATATCCATGTTGATTAAAAAGGAATACATATAGAACAGGATTCAGAATCAATCCGACTCTGATTAACTATCTGATATCACGGACTCAGCACAGATTAGTACGAAGGAATGTCATCAATGATCAGGTATCACCGTATCACACATTATGGTGGATGCGTCCATCTGATGGCGGAATTTCCAGGGAATATCATCCGAATGCGAGATATCTATTCGGAGGACTCGACTGGGATTATTTGAGCAATGACGGCAGGTTGCAGGAGTGAGAACTGAGGAGACATTATAAACATCACTGGAAACTGGAAAGTTGCGGAGAACACATCCATCATTCACCCTTCACTGTCGTCTGTCGTCTGTCTTCAGTCTTCACTGATTCTTGGCCCTCGGTCAACGCTTATGCTTGTGATTTATCCTATGTAATCGTGGGAGTCAAGGGAAGCAACCACAACACTCAACGAACAGGATGAGGCCAAGAGAAATCAACCGGTTCAATCAGATATCCATATTCCATCCCCGGAAATAGAAGACAACTTCTCCACAATACTCCAGATAAACACCAGTTCATCATTCATGAGCTACCCCATACATTCTGCATTTAGCCTGCTTTTGTTGGCTGGAGACTGGATCAACCCCGCAGACAATATATCTTAAAGCTCCTGTAGACTGAGGTTACGACTGTAATTGTGAAACATCATGCCCAGAAGATATCTCATTTATCAAATTCCAAGGGCCCCTGGTCAGTTCATACCAGTCGACCATGTCACTTGAGGCCCATGGGCTGTGCATTGATGCGAGTCATCAAAGGCACCCAATGATAACTGCCATCTTCTTTCTGGAAGGCATTTGACTCCTCATCCATCCTGTTTCCCCCATGGGCTGATCATCTTATGATCCGATGTATCGTGTATCATCTGTGCGAGTCTTTCCGCTGTGAGTTACTCTTCATCCCTGATGCACACAGACCGCACACTGTCATGTAATCGGAAGGAGCCTGGACATCTGCTGCTGTCTGATCAGTTAAATGGGCCGTTGGTTGGCTAAATACTCATCGCCTCGAACAAGAAGTGGGATGTAGGCATCTCACAGGCTTTCACGTGTTGCTTGTATTCTTTCTGTCAGTTCCTTTCTTGCTTGGTTATTCCATCCATCTATCTGTGATGGCTTTCTTTTTGTGCCTTCACCTTGTAAAGGTGAGCCTCGAGCACCGTGGTGAGGAGGTCTTGGAAAAGGTCATCTTATACAGGAAGACCACCTTTCTCTCTAATCTGACCTTGAGCTACACCCAGTTACTACCATCATCTTTGTCAGATGAGTTTGGGCATCTCAACCGTCTTCCACATGTGAACCACTTCTGCAGTAGTAACTTGCCGCAGAGCCAAGGGAGGAGTGTCATTGCGGTATAGAGCATGCCTTTTTATCATCCAGAAGCATGGCCGCACTCGGAAACTACATCAGTTAATGGCTAATTTGCGATGGAAAAATCACATCTGTCATGAATTGGTAAGTACTATTGACTTCCTTGGTACACTGCCAGATTAATGGACTGAGAGTTAATAAATGACATATGACTTTCCTAGGGTCAGCAACGGAGTTTTCTAATTCCTCCTTGAGGAATCATCCTTAATGGGCTCATGGGATCCTCCTGGCAGAGGGTCAGTGATACGGAACATGCCAATGGAAATGCTCGTCGGAAGTGTGCATGCTTGCTGCAGATGGAGCTTCTCATACAACCCTACTCGATGAGTATCAAGAGTTCGAGATAATGGATATGACCTATGCAATGGGTTGCCATAAACACGGGAGATATGATGTTCATCCAAGTGGCTGCATCTGGCAACAGACCATGACGAAGACATTCAGCCTGACCATCTGATGTTTAAGTACTGATTATTTCCGAGAGTTTTGAGTATTGTCACATTATTTGACTTGCGTTGGATATCATGCTGACTGCTATGTGGTTCAAAATTTAGAGATCGAGATTCCGAGCGTCTCTTAGACATGATGGCGACCGACTGGATTCCTGATCTCCAGAAGGAGAATCAGGTCATTGACTTGGCTCATGCTCTATATTTGACGTGTAGTAATCCCCATCTTGAACCAAATTTTTAAACCATGCAGCTACTCCGTACAACATGTTCAATTACCTTTTAACCTATTACTCCTCTGTTATCAGACCTTGAGTGAGGCCCTTTCCTTGATATCACCCTTTTGGCAGAAACAATTGACCTCCTACACCAAAGCATTGAGGATACACGACACCACGACATCATTCAGCAGAGTATGGAGACTCCATGATAGGAGACTCCTAACCCATGATTTACTTGAGAACCGACCTATCTAGCCATCAACCACATCAATCCAATCTAAGGGCTCCCACAAGCGAAAATGAACCTCATGCTCAAGCTTTATGTTAAAGCATATGCTGCCTGGTCTTACACTGAGGGAGATCCTTCATAAATGACATAGTCTCCTAACAATTCAAGAACATTCCGATGGGACGAACTATGCCTTTACCTGGCGATTCATCGAATCTCCGATTGCCAGGCTACGTCTCCTGCCTCTGGATTTCCACAGGATCCAAGTTCTGAAGGCTATCTCTGCATGATGGCAGCGAGAGTTTCAAGAACCCTAAAACTTATGAAGATGAGGCTATATCCCTGATTGGGATAGACATGGAGGGCCATCGAGCAGGAAGACACTCCTGCTAGTAATGAGAGCAGGGCGCAAAGAGGTTCTCTCTTCTGCTAGAGGTATTGCTCCAGGATTATGAGATGCTGTCACACTGTCCAAAGCATCTTTTCAATACTACTAACTACTAAGCATCCAATGCCACTGACTGCAAGGTCAAAATTATAAGGATGCAGACAAGCAGATAGGATGCTTTCTTATATATCGGATGCAAGATAAATGAGAACTGCACGATTCTCTGGAACATAGCATTATGCGACTACACTTCTATACTAAGAGTCTTCTAGCCGTGAGAAGGAGTTGACTTGACTATCTGATCATTTTGATACTTCTGACTTTAGGTTAGGGATAATAGAGAACAAGACCATCTTCATGGATAGATTAATTCTAGGGCCATTGATCCATGTATCCCGCTGCATGTCTTGAGCTCACTCCCTGCTGGGCAGTCCTAGGATATACCTGTTTGCGTCGTGCAGACAGTAGATAGATAAATACTATCCTGCAACACAACAGAAGATGCAGTGGCTGCTCTTAAAATCAAACCAATATCCTGGATTCTCCTGTGGCTCTCCTTTGTCGATCAAGTCTGTACTACGGAGTGCTCTTCTCAAGTCTATTGCATAAAGAACTGTAGATACTAGATACTCCGTAGTCTGTAGCCATTCAATAAGCTAAACATGACCTGAGGCTGGTTCTAAGTTCTGCCTGATGCAGACTGCAGCAGTCCATTCCAGAATAGAACTCATCTAGAAGGCTGGAATGTGCCCCTCCCCCTTTTTCCAAACATCCAACCAGCTGGGACGGGAGTATCGGGCCAAGATGGATGGCACAGAATCAGCCTTTCTTGGACCTTCTGGAAGGCTTTGTTGAATCCAATCGAGTGTTTAGACTTTAGAGCGGGTTAGACGGAGTACGGAGATGGAGAACATCTCGAAGTATGTCCAGATTTTAGAGTAGACCTATCGTACGAAGTATTTCTACTGATTCTCATGAGTGTTCATTTGATTCTTCATATATTTCCCTTTGTGAAGATACTGTTTGCGTACAGAGTAAGGTTCTGTAAGAAACACTGTATGTAAGATGTATTAAATGGAATACAGCTTACAGAGGACAAGCAGTAAAATAGCAGTCTTCAGGAACATGTCGAGGAACCTTGCATCGATATCAACTATCAAGCACTCGATACTCTATTTTTCTCAAGGACTGACGCATTATCATTTCTCAACAGTCAACATCCTCAGAGAGGCGGTCACAGAATCATCCCAAGTTCCCAACAGATGCATGCGCAGGTACGGAGCACATCCCAGGATTCGACACCGCCTGTTCCAATGAACCTGCATAATTGACAGTACTCCGAACACAGTTGAGTAACAGAATCTCCCGATTTAACCAGGCTTACAACAGCGGGAATGAACCATGGATCAATTACAAGGAACTGATCTCCTAATTCCAAAGAACAGTGGACGGAGTTCCATGGTTCTTCTCTGAGTTCTCCAGTCTTTGAGATGTCAGAAATTAGAATCCATCGTCTTGAAGTATTCTACTCCGTACATGTGGCTGGTAAGATTAAGCGAGTCATATCACACAGCATGAACATGTTGTTGCTGGTGTTAGTTCAATTCGCTAATGATTCTCAGCCCTCATTTAGCGAAAACACACAACACCAGAAATTGAAAAGGAATTAAGAGTTGAGATGGGTCTAGAACCTGAAATTTTTATCAGGGTGGAGACAACAACGTAGATACTACTCCGTAGATAGTCCTCCTCCATCATCTATCTATGTAATACTCAATTGTCAATTGCTCCTAATTCCCAGCTCCAGATGACTCTTTGAAGTTTGAACAACAAATGAACAGCGGTCAAGCTGGACAGCTTGATTGCAGCAAATTCGCCCCCTTCTTCTGACATTGACCTGATCAGGCTTCACCGACTCCAGAAAGATGACCATTTTAAGGAATTTCGGACCCCAGTGAAAGAAGCGGCACAGAAAGGATCAGTCTAACTACTGTACGAGGTGTCGGGGAGGGAATCTGCCAAGACGGCTTACGAAGCTGCGATGGCCACTAGTTTAGAGAACGGGGCTCGGGGAAGCTATTCCTGAGTTCCTGCAACGGTACCTAGTGGGGAATACTTATGTTCATAAGTACTGGAAGTATGGAATAGCAAATTTTGATGTTCAGGACTTGAACCTTTGGAATCTTCCATGCCTTCATGCGGCCATGCCTCATGGAGGGGCTTCGGTTCAGTGCTCACTCTCAAGCAAGGACAATGGATATCCCCCAGATCCGATCATTCGATGATCGATCAGTGATGCAAGTGCAACCACATTGCTTACACCGAGTGGCAGGGAGCGGGTAATCGCAATGACCGGGATGATTACGAAGGATTCTAGGCTTCATCTGGAACTTCTATTGCCGCCAATCTTGCCCCTCCGTGAGACAAATATCAGCATCCAGAATCTATCAGCACATCACTGGTTTGGAATCCTACCGGCAAAAGGCTGATCAAACCAGGATCGGCCACGGGTTGCTAACTTGCTACATGTCCTTTCCTTGGCTCCATGCATCAATACCTGAAGATCAGAGATTGATGCTTTGTACAGAGTACTCGTCGGGAGAGCCGCAATTCGAGAAACGTATCTCATGGTCTCACCGGTTTCTCGGCCACCGACACGAATGTCAACAATGAACAAAGCATTCTGCCTATTGGAGTCTTGGAAAAGTAGATTACAACTGACTTTGATAGAACCGCCTGGTATCCTGGTTGTCTCTTGAATTTTGATAGGACACTGATATGGATCGGACCGCTGCATGGTGTACAGTGGAGCAAGCATGTTGGCCGTCCCTGATTCCCTGGTCTCCAAGGATTATCAATATGTTACCGCTGAGGTTTGAGGATGGAATGGAGAGACAGCCAAACTTCTTAATGAAGTCCTTACCGAAAAGCGTAAGCTTTCCGGCTCACCGCTCGATTGGCTGACAACTGGCAAGATGAAGGCGGTGTAGACAAAGTACGTAGTAGTTTCCTATTTCACACAGAAACTGCCAGAGAATAATGATTAGTGAACTGTCAACCTTTGAAATGGCAAAAGATGATATGTTCCTTCTTCCTTCAAGGACTAACTACTTACTATGGGAGTATGTACCAAAACCCAATCTATCTGCAGATAACTAGTGCCAGATATAGGTACTCCGTGTTCCATAGGGATATTCATGTTTTGAGATCAAGATTCAAGAGCTTTGCACTATTCTAATTCAATACTTGGTGTGGTATGGACAGTACAGCTTACGTTACGTACTTCCTGTCAGGGTAATCCATTCTCAACTTTCAAGGTCGTCACTCGTTGTTACTCGTTACCCTAGTAACTAACTCCAAGTCCGTGACTCGATCTTCATAATTCATGGGTAAAAGCCCCACCAAGGATAATCGGAATTTCGCGGGAATCCCTTCATACTGGCTGCTCACTTGCTCATGATTCGTCCGATAATACGGGAGTATCACACAGAGTTACCAACTTACCAAAAGAGGTTCCTTTCAAGAAGCCCTCCATGATCCATCACCCGATCCATGGTTCCAGCAGTCCAGTTTGATGGAACCGGTTGGATTGATGTGAAACAGTGAAAGAGCATGCGGGGTATAAATCCATTTCATGGAGGGAGCCTTGGAGGGGTAGACTGGAGCAAAAGGAATGATGTTGATGATCGATCAGACTTACTCCGTACTGTATCATTGTATTACTATGACCAAGTTACAGTATTATGGTGGCGGGGGGGCCTCATTTCTAATTCTCGACACGGAACGAGAGCGCGTCTCCGAGTGAGGCTGGTAAGGCGGGATGAGTTCAACAGGCAGCCACAGTTTTTTATGAATCTATCAACCGAGCAGGGATCTGCCATGCCACTTATGCAGATGGAATTAGGGAGTGATTGATGCATCATTGGCTTGCACCATGCCGAGTCAGCAGTCAGCAGAAGCACTCACCAGAGTTGATGGCGAGTTTTGCTTTTAACAAGAGGCAATGTTTCTTCAACAATGTTCAGAACTTCAATGTCAACAGCTTCTCTGTTAGGGGCCTGGTGATACATGCAAAAACCGACCTGATGATATCAGCAGACTGCAGAGAAATGTGGTCTGTCCTATATTTGTCTGATGCAACGTGTGTTTTGCTACGTTGGCCAGCCATATCTGGCAGGTGACCTGAGAATGATGTGTGGAAGAAGCACTTTGTAGATCCTGATGGTGTCCCTTTGGTTTTGGAGATGCCATGGGAGATCGAGACCAGATTATGATGAGTAGACAGATAGATATCTCAGGGTAAATCATCTTCAAAGTTACAGACAATGTCCAGTATCCTCTTGAATATCACTAAGTAAAATGTTCGTGTGATCAAGATTCGGCTCTCAGGAGTAAGCTTGATTGAATCTCGACGAACCAAACACAATATTTATTATTAAACCCTCCAGAGGTTACTAATAGTCTAATACTGCATGCATACTGTAGAGTAGTCAAACCAAGCCACCACGTCGACTGTTGAAGACTTGAAGTTACAGAGATCTCATTCAGTCGATTGTCAGTACTCAGTACTCTGTCCACGAAGTCAACCATGGTCAGAGAGAGGGGTCAACATTAACAATAAGCATCCGGGGACTTCGAGGACGAAAAGAGGGGACCGAGGGGTAATACTATAATTTGATAAACTGAGTGCCGAGTGGCGGTTCTGGAGGGGTTCTTTGTTTGTTCCCCCCCCCCCCCCCCCTTTTTATTTCTCACAAAATTTCATCTGATCATCATCCACGAATGTAAAAAGATAGGAAAAAATGATTGATGGAAATGGATCAAAAATGAGTTGAAGAACTACCAATGAATTTTAGCTTGAATTAACTAAGGGATTTCTTGGTGGAAATGAAAGGAACAAAACATGAATTTTGAATCAGATACTCCGTATTGCTGGCAATGGCAATCGGCGAATCCTTTGGAGGGGCCAAGGGGCTTGACGGGCTTGACGGGCTTGACGAGGGGCTTCAGATTAGACTCTTAGAGGGGCTTAAGGCGTTAGGTGCGTGTGATTACCGCCTGGCTAGTGGCTCCATTTTACTGATCCCAAATACCAATCCACCATTTCAACTTTCAAGTAGACAACATTTGGATGATTCAGTACTCCGTAGACATATTACATTAAAAATTGTTAGATTCAGATGATAATGATAGATGGATCAAAGATAGATCAGAAGGGTGATATATACCCCACTTGTACGGAGTATCTCTGAAACAAATTTACTCCAGAGTCCAGACAAAACCCACAATGGAATTCTATCTCTGTCACTCTGGTTATGTAGTTGATTGAGTGCTCATGAGTGCTCCCTACAGAGAAATATATCCAAGCATTCTGTACGGAGTACCTAGATACCTTTCGATACTGATAGATCTTGAAGAGTCAAGGTATCAAAGAAGGGGCCAGCCAGGGATGATATATCCACCAATAGTCTTCCAAGGGTTGATTATTAGACGAGAAAAACACCACGGGTCATCTCTTCATACGGATACTCGGTCCAGGTTCATGATCGAGTTCATAATGCGATGCGGTATGCTGCCCAAATTGAACACAGTCTCAGGCATTTCAAGTCTTTCGTTTAGGAAGAAGATGACGATGTTTTGATATGCGTCGTTGTGTACTCCATACTACTGTGGATACAGAACAGTGATGGGTGGGTATGATCCGGCTCATATCCAAATGGACCGAAGCAATTCAACAGAAAAGACCCCGATCGAACCGGGTTGACGGGTTGGCAGAGTGGCACTTTAGGGCGAGATGACAGTAATTTTTCATGTTTTTGTTTGTACTCCGTATTCATATTCTAACCAAGTAGGGACTAGTTTAACTATACCATTAGTCAGAATATCAATAAGAAATTTATGATTGGTCAATGCAGATTCCAGTAGTGGCAAAAGGAATCCCAGTGCGTGGTTATCAAGGACATTTGACCAGTTTACTTGTTGCCCAAACTTACCTAGCAGTAGGCAGTAGGAGTCCGCCTCACTATCAAGATCCAGTGATGAGTTGATCATCTGAAATCTATTCCTATCAGCCCTTCTGCACACGACCTGACATAGTTTTCCCACACTTCCCCTTCCCCTCCTACCCACATTTTGACCACTAATCACAACACCCCTCCAACTCCCTTTCAGAAACCCAGACCTTTTTTTCCTCCTCTTCTTCTTCTCTTCCTCTCATTTTTACCTTAATTATTATTCTTTCCTTTTCTCTTCTTCTTTTTCTCCTCCATTCAACATCTTCTTTTCCCCTCCTCCTCCTCCTCCCTCTCCTCCCCCCCCCTCCTTCTCCTTTATCATTCAACATCTTCAAGTCTTCTTTTCTATCCTCTTTTTGGTTGTCTTGGACTCGTCTGAGCACCTTACGTTCTTCTCCCCTCTCTAGGTCCGCCTGTGGCTGGACCCCCTCCCCTCCCCTTCCGAAATCAACTTTCTCCCACACACAAATCATTCCTCCCCGCGATCAAGGAATGATCAGACAACAAATCGATTTCTTGTCGTCAACCCGCCTACAGAACCGGTGCGAACTTACAAAAGGCACGATACCGCAGTTTTCCTCTCCGCTATCTGTTTGCTGAGAAACGAACCGTGGTCCTACTTTTATTTTTGGCTGCACCGTCTCTCCCGACATGGCTCCAGCAGCTCCCAACCAGGCCAGTAACCCACCGGCCAAGAAGACATCCGCCCCAGAGAAGAAATACAAATGCCAATTCTGCAATCGCGCTTTTAGCAGAAGTGAACATCGTAGTAGACATGAACGCTCACGTAGGTGATCCTCTTTTCCTGGTCCATCTCACCCCATGCGCGGAGGGAATCGACTCGCGTCGAGTTCTCGTTAATTGTATTCCTTCCATCTTTCGCTTCCGTCCTTCGTCTTTCCGAGTTTCCCGGGCCTCACTCATTCCCTTGTCTTCACAGATACCAAAGAAAGACCCTTCAAGTGCTTGAAATGCCGGAGTACCTTCGTTCGTCGAGATCTCCTCCTTCGCCATGACCGTACTGTTCACGCCAAAGATGGTGGGATACCGCTTGTTGCCGAGGGACGGCGACGTGGTGGCGCAGGTGTTCAGAAGTCCTCCCCTGCATCTGCTCCATCCAAGCCCTCGATTACAATTGATCCTGCCACTTTAGAGCAAATCGAGGCAAGCAGTGACGGTATGGTTGACCTTGAAACCGCAGCCATGTTGATGACAGATTTCCAACACAAGGCCGCAGCCGCTGCTACTAGTCAGGTCAACGATCGTGCTGAATCTGACCGCTCGTTCTCGCCCGGTCGTGGTTCCCTGCTGGACCCCTCCGCCGCGTATTTGTCGGCCAACGCGACTCTCCCCCAGATGCCCTGGGACACCTTGGTTTCTCCCGCAGACATGAAGCACCACATCATAGGTTCTGCCTTCGTCGGACAGGATAACGGGCCCGAGTTGCGATCATTGCCGACTGTGATGAATCGTCATGGACCTGTGGGTGACGCCCTGGCCCCCTCGCTTCACTCCCTTGTCAGCTCGCTTCCGATGTCTGGAAACTCCACACCCAACGCGCTGTCACCATATCCCTTAATGACAGGCCCTGTCAGTCCAGTAAATTACCGCAGGTCTCCTGGACCTAGTCAGGCTCTGACGCTCCCCAAGGCCCCCCAGATCGCGAATGACATGGAGCGCAATATGATCGTAGAACGTGTCAGAAACGCCGACTCCCTGGATGCGCTCCCCGAAACCTTCCAGCTTCCCTCGACTGCTGCTTTGAACAGGTATTTGGCAACGTACTTCAACCTGTACCACCACCACCTGCCGTTCTTGCACCAGGAGTCCTTCAAGCCCACCATGACCTCCCCTCCTCTGTTGCTGGCTGTTCTCTCTATCGGTGCCCTGTACACGTTCGAGCGCGAACACGCATTTATGCTCCACGTCGGATCGAAGATGCTTGTCAATCAATTCTTGCAACACAAAGAGAACTTCGATTCGCGAAAATGCCCTCTATGGGCCATGCAAAGTACTCTGTTGAACATGATCTTCGAGAGCTGGAGTGGGGACCCCAAGGGCCTTGAGTGGACCTGCTCAATCAAGAGCTTGCTCGCCAATATGGTTGCTGGAAACCGTTATCAGCTCAAGGTCAGAACCGAAGCTCGGGAGGGCCGCCGACCGACCAGGGAAGAATGGATCGAGGATGAGTCCTGCCGCCGGACCTACTACGCCGTCTACATCTTCTTTGGCATGCTCACACTTACATTCAACCACACCCCGACCATGAGCTTTGACGAGTTCGATAATCTCGAACTGCCGTCCTCGGAATCGATGTGGAACCTTGATGTCACTGATGACGAGGCCTGGCGCCGCAGCCTCACCTCGGCGGCCACTCTGACTGTTCGCGAGGCCCATGACAGTCTCTTCCAGGGCGAGAAGACGCGCTACAGTGCTTTTGCCACTCGAGTTCTGATCAACGCCCTATTCTTGCAGGTTTGGAACCACAAGAGGACCTTCGAGGCTCTGCAGGATGTGGTCACGGAGTACAAGCTCCGCCTTGCATTGGAGACCTGGGAGAGCTCTCTCGAAGTTTGCGAACCGGAGACGATCGTTGTGCCCCTGAGCACACCTCAGAACGGTCACCCCTTGATCTTCAACTCGATGGCGGTCTATCGTAACACCCGCGCTCGGTTGGAGGTTGACCTCAAGTCGATCCAGGAAGCCCTGCGCTATCATTCATCCTACGAGGTTGCTGCTGCCATGACTGTGGCGCGGGAGAAGGTGAAGCGGTCCCAAGAAATGAACAAAGTCATCCAGTCATGCTTTGAATGCATCGAGATTGCTGCTGTTCAAGGGATCAACTGGGTTGCCAAGACCTCGGCGACTAACTGGAGCGTCGAGCACCCGCTCTGCGGTTTGGATCTGATGGTCATCTTGAGTTTGTGGCTCTATCGCCTGGAACATGACGAAGAGCCTGCGACCGAGTCTGAGCTGGCCATCTACAACAAGGTGCGGAATTTGTTCGACGACGACGCCGTTGATGCTTTTGGTAAACTCAGCTCCACCGTGGCCCGTGTATGGGGTAATATCCTGGACGGCGTGGTAGTTTGGGGGTGAGTACAATCCGTCCGAGTCGAGTGTACAGCCGGATGACTAACTTTTCTTATCTAGAATCACCAAGCTTATGGGCGAATCGTTCAAACTCCATTCTCAGGCCTTGATCGGTTACGAAGACTCGTTGCGTGTGGCCAAGGACCAGCCTATCCACCCCATGCCAGCCAAGACACTTGCTAGTGTTGGGACTGCATACTAGCCTTGTCCTTGATCGGCACCTCGTTGTTTAACTTCATCCATCTTTTCTCTCTGCATCTACTACTCTCGTTACTGGGCACTCGCTACACATTGATTGGGACATTGGCTGAATTTCGGAAACTGGGGTCGGGAATGGATAAGCAAGGTGGGCGGCAAAATGTGTGTTTTCCAATGACGGAATGGCGATGATCTGAACTGCCGCATAATGCTCCTTGCTGGTTGATTCCCGACTGATATATCGCTTTTGTCTTCTTGTTTTTCCCCCTTTTTATGGAACGTCTTCCCTTGCATTTCATGGTTCGTCCTGTTGGTTTCGGCAAGAGCTCACAGGAGTCCGGTGTGGTCATCTTTTCTTTGTTTTTATGGGCTGTTCTCGCCAGGCAACATCTCGACACCTGGCTGGTCCTGTGTGTTCTTTCTTAGCACTCGGTGGGAGTTGTTGTTTTACTTGATTTCCTGCCAAACACCCTTTTAATGTTTCTTTTCTCCTTTCAGCATGCTTTGTGGTTAATCTGTTTTGATTCCTCCTTGACCAAATTGATACCTGGTCCGTTATATACTTCATTGGGCTACTTTTTCTATCATTTCAGTCTCCTTCGAGTCACTCCTTCACTTTTTTTTTTTTCTGATTGCTTGTTTGAATGTATGCGCTTCGTTAGAATCGTTCTGATATTGTTATGTGTTTATGCCGACCCCCGCAGCATTGTTGATGTTTTGTCTCTCCTCTCCCGTGTTGTTGTGTTTTGTGTTATTGCTCTTCAAGATCTCTGCATTAATGTCTATTCTTCCATTTCATTTCCTTTCTTGCACTGTGCACATGTTTTTTGCGTCGTAGTACCCTGTACTATAAGTAATTTGATTGTAGCAAAATAAGACTGATTTGGCGGGGATTTATCCTAGGTAATCTTATATATACCAAGTCTAAGTACAAATAGGATTGACCAGTCCCCGAGTCCAACTGAGCGACCCGACAATCACAACGAAGAAGCCCAACGCGACCGCGACGCTGCCAATCCCGTAGATATACGCCTGGCGGCGACGACTCAGACCACTCAACTCGGCAACCCAGGTACTCACCGTCGTGACACAGCCACAGAACCCATCCATGACGCCCTGCAGCACCTGACAAGAGGTGAGGATGGCATAGGGGACGGCATTGGCGGTGTCAGCGCCAACGACGGCCCCGATGCCATCCACATGCTGCAGATCGAAGCAGACGGCCAGGACGACTGCGCCGAAGACATTGACGACGAAGGTACCGAGGGGGAAGGCAGGGAGACGGGGGTTGAGGTAGAGGGATGCGAAGTAGCGGAGGAGACAGCCGAGCGGGGCGAAGACGATGGCGAAGAGGACGCGGCCGCGCCAGAGGTCTGGGGGGTGAGCGCGTCGCGGGGGCCAGATGGCGAGGCAGACGGCGGCGAACCAGGCGGGCCAGGCGAGGGCGGCGACGAGGGGGTCGAGGACGCGGCGGGTGAGACGGAAGGGGAAGGTTGGGGTGAGGGGGTCGAGGGCGAGGGCGAGGTGGGCGCCGGCGATGAGGGCGGTGAGGCTGAGGGCGACGGTGGTGAGGAGGACGGCTAGTAGGGCCATGAAGCTGTATCCGCCATTGCGGGGGGGGATGGTGGTTTCGACGGACGGGTTGGGGAGGGCGTTGGTGAGCGCGAGGAAGATGTCGCGGGTGAAGGAGGAGAAGGAGGTGAAGCAGCCGCAGAAGCCGGTGGTGAGGCCGATGTAGAGCGGGATGGTCTTTTTGATGGATTTGTGTCTTTGGATATGGTCGTGCGGCGCGGTGTCAGCATTGTTGGGCGCGGTCTGACCCCATTCTTCGCGGAAGAGGTTCTTGTCCTCGAGGAAGAATCCCATCAGGAGGGAGCCGCCGACATTGGGCCATAACACGCCGGTCACGACGGGCGCACCGGGGTAGAAGGTGAGGGCCTGGAGACCGAGACGGGCGAGAGTACCGAAGATAGAAAAGAAGACGAGGTAGGAGAGGGTGAAGAGATGAGTGGCATGTTTGGAGTGATGTTCGACCGGAGAGGGTTCGATAGGAGGGGGAGGTTTTTCGGTGTTGGAAGACCACGATTGATCAGGATTTGAAGCTGTTGGAGCAGTTTCTTCTTCACTGTCTTGTGGCATTGCGATGATGATGATGATGCCAAGGTACTCCAGATCTCATGCCAAGGATTTATTGAGAAATGATCAGTTATTGTTATCGGATCATTCTCAGATGTGAAGATGATAAGATCTGGAGATGTTATTGATGCATATCAAGATGAACCTCTGGATTGTTGTAGAGAAGAGAAAGGAGAAGAGAGAATGAGGGGTTTCCTGCATGGACAACTGTATACAAAGTATATAAATGGAGTATATCCAACACATCAACCCCTCTTCTTCTTCTTGTCTTCTCTTCTCTTTCATCTATTCTATTCATCTCTTGAGACTCTCATCATTAACTAATCTCTAAACATGCTTCCATCCAACATCCACGTCTCCTCCCATCCCTGTCTCCAAGCCAAGCTCTCTCAGCTTCGCTCACAATCCACCTCCACTCGAGAGACTCGCAGTTTGGTGCATGAGATAGCCACCATTCTAGGTGTGGAAGCCTTTGCTGCCGGGTTAAAGACAACCAGTGGAGGAAAGGTGGTGTTCCTTTACTTATCTGACTCAGCTCATGTCTGATGTCCATGAGCAGGACAAAACACCACTCGGGATCGAGTATGAGACTCGCACCATCGACCCTGCCAATGTGGCTCTGGTGCCTATTCTCCGTTCCGGGCTGGGGATGATCGAGGGTATTCCATCAAGTCATTTGTGGAATTGATTGAAGAACTAACTCAGGACTCGGGACTTCAAAGCCATTAACAATCTCCTCCCCACCTCCGTCCCCATCTACCATCTCGGCCTCTTCCGTGATAAATTCACCCTCCAGCCCGTCGAATACTACAACAACCTCCCCTTCCTCCCCAACCCCTCCACCGATTCCCCCGCTGACTCCCCCGCCGCCTCCATCGCCGTCCTGCTCGACCCCATCATCGCAACCGGCGCCACCGCCGAAGCCGCCATCCATCTCCTCCGCGAATGGGGCGTGCAGCGCGTCATCATGCTCAGCGTCCTGGGCTCGGAGCCTGGTCTACGGCGCGCAGCCGAGTGCTGGCCCGAAGGGGTGGAGTTGTGGGTCGGCGCGGTGGACGAGCAATGCGATGAGCGGGGGATGATTGTACCTGGGTTGGGGGATATTGGGGATCGGTTATTTGTAGCGATGGGGAAGTAGTCATCTTATTCATTCATCCATTCATCTTAGCCAGAATCAGAAATCAGAATGTCTCGCATACATATACCCATATCCAATCCAGAGATGAACATCAACATCATCGCATCTCCATCCCCTCCCCCTCCCCATCACCAGAACCAGGCAACTCCACCCGATGAAACGGATACACAATCTCCCGATCAACCATCTTCTCATATAATCCTCCACGCTCATACCGAAAGTTTCGTTTCCGGATATTCTTCCGCCGGGCTTCATCACGGGCCTTGTCGCGACGGTCCGCGGCTACCATCACCACCATCATCAGCTAACTCCGGTCTATGTGTGTGGGGGGCGACATACCTCGCCAGAAATAAATGTATACAGCCATGATTAGGAGACAGGCGGCGATGAAGCCGAACATAATCCCTAGTTCGTGTTTGAGGGAGGACATGGGTGTGTAGGGGGGGAGGTTCTTGGGGGTATCTCGTTTGGACATTTTGATGGTGAGTTTACTGTTTAGTGATTGTGAGAGGAGAGAAGATGATAATGATTTGGATGAGAGATGGAATGGTGATGGTGGGATTCTACGAAGCAAGGCTGTCTGATCATAACACAGCCTCGTCTTGATCCAATAAAGAACCCTGCTTGAACATCCTTTGTTTCAGCTAATCATCTGATTTAGCCATCATAAGTGTGATTATGCCTCATGGCAGTCAAGTAAGTAACATACATCAATCATCGTCTTCACCTTAACAACCAAATAATCCATGGGGAAAAAGAAAAAGCGCCTGGAGATAACCACAAAAGCGAATCAATACAAAGGTATCATGTACACGTTCGACCAACGACCTCAGCAACCCAGTCTATCAGGGGAGGGTATGTTAATGCAAATTGAAAAAAGAATATAGGACAAGGAAGAAAGGTGAAAAAAAGATGCGCCACGTCCCAGGAAATAGGATATGCGACGCAAGGTCGTTGGACGACTTCAAATAGAAAGAAGAAAAGACGAAACTCCAAATCATGCTCTCGCACCGCTAATCGAAAAGATATCAGGTCGGTTAGATTTGATCAAAAGGCGTCTGGAATCGATCACCCCAGCATTACTGCTGCCAGGGCCGTGCAGGTCAACCCAATAGCCATTCCGATCCAAGGCGTTTGTCCCAGTGTGCCTTCACTCCGTGCTCGCAGCGACTTGGTTGATCCTGGAGTTGTTTCCAATGTATCTAGCTCGATCGATTCACGGGCGGGTTCAGGCCATGGGTCAAGGATAGACTCGGGGGTAGTATCGTCGTCAACAGCCAGTACAGCGGTGTCATCCAGTCGAACCTTGCTGTCCATTTCAACCTGAAATATCCGACCGTCTTGTTGCTCGAGTAGCACATCTTCAATGCCTGAGGGTGTAGGAAGTTCTAACGACGAAGTGAATGGTGCGATATTTGTTGAGGGAGTAGAGACGACGGAGGGAGTTTGCTCGAGCTCGGCGGCCAGAACCACCGGAACAACAAAGAGGAGAATACTCGAGATCCTCATGGTGATGGATGTTCTAACGGACTGATCGACGTGGGTATGTTCGGTAAGTTTTGCGACAGGGTTGTCTTCCTCCTGCCCGCTGTTGGATTTCGGTCGGTTCAAAGACAATTAATGAACAACGACAATGGCCTCACGAGGTAATAAGTAGAAGTGTCGAGTCGAGTCAAGTTATTGACGTGCTTGAAGTTGAACGCGAGATGGGTTCAGAATTCAGGAGACACTATTAGTAGTAAACGAGCGACTATTGGTTCCCCTGAAAGGATGATCCGATAGCTGTTCCTGATCTCAGAACAAAAGATAAATCAACCAGCACAAAAGCAGCCAGAACACAAGAAAGCGTACGTTAAGGATTTGATTCAAGTAGAAAGATTCCGATACTGAAGAGAAAAAAGAAAGGGGGGAGGGAAGAAGAAGAAGAAGAAGGGGAAAAAAACCCAGGGAAAGCAAACAATTAAAAAGCCAAGTTAGCCAAATTAATTTTAAAATCGAAATTAGCAATTTAGCAGGTCCTAAAAAGTGGGGGTAGATTGTAGAAGTGGGGCTGCAAGTCTGCAACTTGCAAGGCTTCTATTTCCTCAATTTTCCATTGGTCAATGCTTCCCATGTCAACGCAATCTGGGATTAGTCCCAGCCGATCGTTGCCTCGTGTCAGACTTGGGAAGCTTATTAGGGACAACCAACCAATCATTTTGTATAGAATAGGGGGGAAGACCCCTGTAACAGACTATGTGGCGGCGGGACTATTCCCCATTAAGCATTGGGCTAAGGCAGCAAGTGGCCAATTAGGAGAAGCGATGAATCCACGCCTGTGTGATGTAATTTATCCATATTTAACTAGCACAAATGCGTAATCATAAGATACCAAGCATATAGTATAGAGTATGGAGTATATATGGAGTACTTGATATCATGCAATCTTGCTATAGTATAAACTGTGATAGCAAATTCCAATGCATCTGTACATATCTATCGAGTAATCGCTAACAGTATACACCATCCCTAAGCAGAAAAGACAAGTTCCTTAGAGCATCGCCTCCCAGTTCGGCGTCACTGTAAACTTGCCACTGAGCTGTCCCATCGCCCATACCCGGTTCTCCTCTGCGGGTATCCCCTCTTCTGGCGCGGATACAATCAGCGCCTCCTGGAGGAAGTCGACCGCCGTGCCCCGGTCCAGCTCGAAGCTGATGCCGCCCCAGTCCATCGTGACTCGGCCCGATTTGTGGACGTTGAGCTTGCCCACCCGTCCGGCCTGCAGCTGCCAATCCGTCGCCGTAACGATCTTGGATGGTTCCTTGGTTGTGGGTCCGTCTGCTCCGTCGAGGATCTCGACGTCGCCGGTCTCGCGCTTGACCGCTGCTTCGCCGGGTCGTGTGCCACCGGGGACAGCCTGGGCGGCGCTCTCTGGGGTTGTCTCCTCTATGCTGTCGCCGCTACCGGTCCCGGGGATGACCAGATTGGGTGTCATGGGAGGGAATTGCATCAGGAATAGTTGACCTGACAGTTTATCCTGGGGCTCCTCCTCTTCCTCCTTGTCTTTTTCTTCCTTCTCTTTGGTCGTTTCGGTTGCCGCGGGACCGCCCTCAACTTCAGCAGGAGGCTCTGGTCGCTCTGGCTTGGGCTTGGGCTCTACCGAGAGGAGTTCCAAGATGGTCTCGAGATCCTTCGCATGTCTTTCATATTCTTCAATATCCTCCTTTGTGCGCAGCAAGCTCTTCGGATCCTTCACGACAGGCGCTTCGATTGGGGGTACGGGTTCGGGCTCGGGTTCAGGTGTCTTGGGTGTCAGTCTTCTGCGTACTTTGACCTTCTGCGCGGGGAGGAAGCCATCGTCAATGGCTGCAGCCTCGTCCACATGAGGAACCGCATCAATCATCACATGGTCTTCATCAACCGGCTCTGCCTTGACCCGCGGCTCTATCTCATCGTCATCCCGCACAAAGAGGGCATCGTCGTCGTCGTCAGCCTTCACTTTCGTCTTCGCCCTCGTTTCCTGCACCTGCACCTCCTCCTCAGGAGACTCCGCAGGTTTACTTGTGCTAGACTCCATGTTGACACTCACCACCCGCTCCTCATGCTCAAGTCTCTCAACCCTCACAGGCCGCAGGCCCCTCTCCCGATCCGCATACCGCGCGGGGATCTTCCCCTTCTTAGTATCCGCCACATAATCCACCTCCTCGTCACTCTCGAGCTCAATCCGATCGATGGGAAGCAAGTTCTCCGCATCACTCTCATCCGACGAGACATCCCGACTGGCCGCCCCACTACCCATATCAATAACCGACCGACTCCGCGACATGGACGATGCCCTAGAATCCGGTCCAAACCGGCCCCCACGTCCCCTCCGACCACCACCCCCCATCGGACCCCCACGTCCTCTCCCGAGACCCCTGCCTCGCTGCCCGCCACGCCCCCGCCGCATCGCCGCTACCTCCGCCAATCTCTCGCGGTTGCGCTCCGCCTCGAGCTTCTCGATCGCATCCCGCTCCTCTTTGCTGCGTCGCCCCACCGCCCGCGGCTTGTACTTCAGCGTCGGTTTGGCGGGCTCGCCGGGCCCCGGCGGCGCGGCCGCGGGGCGCGCAGACGGCCCAATGCTGCCGGAGGGTGTGCGTTTCTTCAGCGACTGGAGACGTTGCACGGGTGCTCGAGCCGGTGCGGCTCCGGCTGTTGTGTTCGACGGCGGTTGCGGAGCGGATCCTACGGGCGGGTTGGATGTCGCGTCGGCGGCATTGGTTTGTCGTGGGGCTGCTGATGATGCGCCTCGGCGGACGGCTCTAGGAGGCATGGTTGAGGGAGATTGACACGCACACTGCGTGTACTTTCGAGGATGATTCTGGGATCTAGTACATCAGTTTGGAAAGATGGGATGATGTATAGGTTGTGTAGGTGATAGAAGGATAATTTATTTGTTTCAATTTGGAAGGAGATGAGAATGGGGAACACAATTAGAAGTATAACAGAGCTCTTAAAAGCTCTTTGGAATGATAATGAATTCTGGATGATTCAATCTGTTCTTGACTCTCGAATGGAAAAAAAAGAAGCGCGCGTCTAGCGCTTACATGCGGGGCTAGCCAGTATTACCAGTATTACCGTGACATCGTCATTACTGGACTCAAGATAAGCTTAGCAGGTTAATTCCCTAAAGGATTGACATAAAATTAGATGCAATAATAAGATGCAGACTCAATAGCACTCCGAACCCTCAAATCAAACAATATATATTCCCTACTCGATGGCACTAGACCTCACACTCAAGCTGAAGTTCAGATCCGGCAAGGTAGAACAAGATACGAGGCAATCGAAGTCAAAGCAAGGACAACTTGTCAGAACACACTTCAGTGGAAGCAAATGAGTGGAGGTGACCCTTGGAAACAAGATGTCCGCGATGGAAAACGAAGCACACGAACGCCAAAAGGCAACACAAAGCTAGATGATCAACCCGCTCAGTTCAATCGCTAGACTATCCATGATAAACAGTGCAATAGGTAAAAATGCAGATGGCAACAGGATACGGACCGGCGAGAGGGAGAGAACGTAAGGAGCGCTATCGCTCATAGCATGGATACGACGAAAAAGACTGTGGTCGAGTCAATGGTCAAGCACTGAGTAATGAGTCCACAATGCGACCCAGCCTCTGAGGGCTTCTTGTATATGACGTCGGAAGTGAGACGTACGTATTGCGCTGGCGGCAAATGATCGAAGGATTGCAGGTGTTTAAGGGAGGGAACAAATGTTGGCTGAATGGGAGATGGGTGAGGGTTAACACCACTCGTTGAGAGTGAAAACAATAGATAGCGCGTCGAAAAGCGCATCATCCGGGGGCGCTTTCATTGCTGTCCTCTAGACAGATGCAGACGGATTGGAAACGAAACAGGAATTCAGGAATGAGATCGGAAATTTGCAGGGAACCAAGCATTGCACTAGCGCTTGCGCTTTTTGTTCTTCTCTGCCAGAGCGGAGGAGGAGGCACCTGTTGTGACTGTCGAGAAAGGCTCGTTATTTGTGGCCACCCCTTCGAAAGCTTTCTTAACCGGGACTCCCATATGGCGACCGTACCGACCTTTGCGTCCGTTTCCCTCATCTTCGCTAATACAGCCTTCAAGGCCAATACCAGCATCCTTGCATCGTCCACAAGGACGCTGACGATCACAGCCCTTTTTGCTCTTGCGGCAACGCTGGCAGCGAGGCTTGGTCGAGAGGTCCTCCTCGTCAGCAGCAAGCTGATACTGCCCATTGACGGAGGATGTAGAGGTCTTGCGGGTCGGGGCAGGGCTCACCATCTGTGGCTGTGGAGCGGCCTTCTGGCTTACCACCGTGGCTGTCGACTTGGACTTACGAGACATCGTAGTTGAAGCAATCTTGCCGCTCTTGTTTTGCCGCGAAGCAGTGGCCTTGTTAGACACGCGAGACTTGGAGGAAGTGGCGGCAGTTGTCCGGGTCTTCGCCTTTTTCGGCTTCGGCGTAGACTCTCTGTAAAGCGAGTCTTCGTCGACCTCGCTTTTGATCAGTCCGTCGTTGAGTTCCTCCTGTTGGTAGTCCTCATCCATGCCGTCGTAGCTGCCATCAGAGCTATCAAAGCTGGGCAGGATATCGTCCAATCGCTTGTGCGTGCGTTTAGTGGTGCCGGGTGGGAGCATTGGGCTCGACTCCAGCTTGTGCCTGGCCCGTGCCGGCAGATCATCGTCGTCCTCGCTGAAGTCTTCACCATCGCTAGTGGCGCCGGTGGAGGATGCAGCGTCGGCAGCACCGCTGAAGGCATCGTCCAATGTAGAGGTCGATGTGCGGCCATGGGAGAAATTAGAAGCATCTCCCAGCCGGATCAGCTGCATTGCAACATCCTCATCCGATATGCAGCTAGCGATGGTGGGGTCGGGAGTGGGAAGAACCCCAGGACCACTGGTACGGCCAGCAGAGTTGCTATATTGTCCAGACAATTGCGCAGAAGTGCGATCGCGAAGACGATGACCATGCTCTGGAACCACAGGGGTGGCGTACATGGAATTCTGAGCGGAGCCCATTGTGTAGGCTTGCTCGTTGTGCCCATAGCTCTGTGGAGAAGGCAATGGCTGTTGGTAATTGTATGGACGATGGTTAGGGCGCGCAAAGGGCGAGATAGCTCCCTCTTGGCCGACAGATCGACGTTGAGGAGAGATCGATGAGGTGGATGTTGTAAGAGGAACTTGGGGAGGAACGAACAACGGCAATTCCTGAACGAAAGAAAAGGAAGATTGAGTCAGTTACAGGGCCAATGGCAAGGAAAAAGCAAGTAAAGTGATTTTCTTTTAGCTGCCTTACCGAACTCTCAAACTTTGGACGCTTGCGGCGACCGTCATGAAGAATATTGTCCATGCTGATATCAGAGCTGCCGAACTGTTCGCTTCGCGGCTTTTTAGTACCCGAGATAGATCCGTAGCCGCCTTCACTGTCACTATAGCCAGAGGCGCCATCATCATGGAAGCTGCCATGAGTGCTAGAACCCCTGCTCTTGTTACCAGCTCTGGACAGCTGCTTATTCTGGGAAGCGCTACGGCGACTTCTACCAGAAGGGGACGTGCTGCGCTTGCGGGCCAGTCTGGAAGTTGGGCGGGATGGTGGCTGGTTGTGCTCCAAGACCTGCGCCGGCTGCATAGCCGGCGCCATCTGAAAAGGCTCACCAAGACTGGGGCGTTTGCGAGCCTCGACAGAGATGCCATAGTAGCGGTCTCCGTAGCCTTCCGAATATGCCTGAACGGGAATAACCCGCACATAGACGGTCATATTGTTTCTCAGATTCTCATACCTTGCAATGAGGGTGATGCCGTTTTCATCCTCGAAGCTGACACCACTGGCAGCGCCATCGTATATACCATAGAAATTCTTCACCGTAGTCACGATTGAATCCGTGGTATCATGAGGGTAGATCTGTACCCGCATGGGTATCCGAGCCCGAACCTTGGGGTTTTCATCAAGCAAAAGCTCAAAGGCAACGTTTTTGGGGACCGGCGCCTTGTGGGATGGGTCCTGCGCCGCATGGTCGGTGTAGACAGATGGTTCCCCATGAGCCGAGGGCCGTTCTTGGTAGGTAGCCTGCATCATGTAGGGAGAACGAAAAACCACTCTACTGCTACATCGAAACCTGTATCAACCAGCTGTTCGAATTGGGGGGAGGAAGGGGGGGAAAGGCCCGGCCGGATGGTGAGGGTAGTGGGTGGGGGGGAAGGCAGAAGGGGAAAGGGAGACGAGGGTATGGGCAAATTCCATCCGAACCTACCACAACGAAATGAACCAGAGGGTAATGG
This sequence comes from Aspergillus cejpii, assembly GCA_004769165.1. Lineage (NCBI taxonomy): Eukaryota > Fungi > Ascomycota > Eurotiomycetes > Eurotiales > Aspergillaceae > Aspergillus > Aspergillus cejpii. The sequence goes on along the minus strand of SMSW01000001.1, from coordinate 4,476,329 downwards.
TAGATAGATGGACTTTGCGATCTGTGTCGAGATATTATCGATGGACGAAGGGGTTGTGGATGGGGAGAGGGGGCCCCCAGGTCGCAAGAGCCGAGAGCGACTGAACGAGGAAAAAACCGGTCGAGAATCTGCATAAAAGATACCATCCGGGTCAGCACAATTAACTCCAAAAAGAAAACTATCGCAGAGTCTGATGGTCCAAGAAGATCTAGGCAAGGGATTTTAAACCGACAGCCTCGTCGATGATCCCTGATGCCCTGTAGAATCGGCTGGGGGAGGGAAGAAGAAACCCGAGTTCTCTCGGAAGAGGATGGAGAGCATGAAACACACACCTATCACAGATCAAACCTATTCATCGAGAATCGCACACATCAAGTGGGTCTATAGACAACAGACAATGTGGGCGAAGACTGGAAGTTCGAAGGGTCGCAGTGGGTGATCAGTGAATGAGTCGTCTACGAAGGAAGTGCTTGGCTGGGGATCGATGTCAGCGGTAAGTCAAGGGGAGCAAGAGATAGATGAACTGAAGATGATAGTAGGAAAGAATAGAATGGATGATGATAATAGAGCTGAAGACTCACCTGAGAAAGGTAAAGGATGGAAGTTGAAGGGGGAAGTATTCGAAAGGAGAAGAGGAAGAGGAAGAAGAAGAGAGAGAGAGATGAAGTGGGAAGAAAGTGATGGTTTCACCTAAAGCGAAAATGGGCATTTGAGGGTCGGTGACCTTCGCCGGTAGTAAACTCCCCCCCAATACACTTGGATAGGATCCATTGGATTAGAATGTATTTTAATGCGATTCTTCTTCTATTCTCAATTGATTCTATTTGGGTTATTTTTCTATGTTTATGCTTCGAGTCGCATTGTGTTTCGTCGCAGCGCATTTTGCGATCCAACAACATATCACTGCGAAAAGATATATAACCCCATCGAAATCTATTCTGATGAGTCGCTGTAGGTATTTACTGATATCTACATATTGAATCAAGCAAAATTGATGTTATTTCATCAAACATTCACGGCGAGCGACGTGGTTAAAGTCGGACTGATGGAATCGCCTCGAACTGGCGCAAAGACAGCGAACGAGATATCCAACTCTTCTTATATGGAATTATTGACTCGCAATCATCCACGGGTTTCCCTCGATTGATTTCTTTCATTCTTTCACCTCAAGGAGGAGTTGAATGGTGTGAGCAGAAAAGGAACAGAACGGATGGATTTGAGTGGCTGTCAAATCCGTTGGCTGGCACATCTTCACCGCGGCCACGTCGAATGACACCCAGAATCACCCCTCATCCTGGCCAGCGAAACTAACTCTCGATTGAAGGAGGACAATGTAGGGTATCGTTTCTAACCAGGGGCAATCTGACTGGTAGTTACAAAAGCACCGTTGGTGAAATAGGATGCCTGAGGATGTGGTGACAGTGGTCTCATGGGGGTTCTTGATTGACCTTAATACTATCCAACTATGACTCGACTCACTCGAGATCAAAAGGTAGTTATGGTTTCGCGATGTATCATTCTAAGTCGCAAGCGCTTCCTTTTCGTCTACAGTCGTTGGGACGTTGGAAAGAAGGTCGATTAATATTATATCAATGCGCCGGTGTGGACAACAGCCGACACTCAACGACAACGCTGGTTTCATCTGCACCAGGACCAGGGTGTCTACAGATCAAGAGCTCAATCCTTTCGATAATGGAGTGTAGATGTCAGCGACGAGGATAACGCAGCCAAGCCAGCGACAGCGCCCAATTGTTGCCTCATTCCATGATCTGCGCTTGTCCAGAACTTCTGCTATTTTTTACCCCTCCTCGGAACAGCGGACGACATAACGATGGAGGATTATTACAACAAGTAAACTCGGGCGGAAGTGACTGAGAAGAGTCAAATAATGCTCAGAAATGAGCAGTGTTTCCCTCCAGATCCTCCATCTCCCCAAGGTCCTCGTCCTCAATAGCTTCGACTTCGACTTGGAGCTCTGCGTCGGATTATTGCCAAATGGAATTCATCTGGTGATACACCTGATTGACGCACGGAGGCGACTGAAAGAATCGAGTAACTGGCCGAGTATGATGTTGTCTGTCGTGGGATTATTGAGAGCCAGGATACAGATCCATATGTAACCGATATCTCACCTACAGTCCTACATAGGAGTCCCTGGCAAGGCTTCGGTTACAAAGAGATAGATGAGAGAAACCCTTTCTCCTTTCACATTTGAGACAGTTATTTCAGATTCAAAGCGGGGGTTTTAAATGGTGTGGGCGATTATTGATTTATCTCTTGTCGTCGCTCCAAGGAGTCAAAGACACACCGAAAGTTTGCGCATTTCTGTCTTCGCTACTCGATTATGTTTGCGATTGACTCCATCTCTATGGAGTACTTCGTATAGCACGATGTAGGATTAAATGTAGCCTTAGCCTTACAGAAAGAGTCGCCTTACGCGATACTGCTCCTTCGTTCTCAAAGCGCACTTATATCCCAACTGTCTGGTAAGAATCGCATTCTTTTCCTGTGGAGTGCACACTGTTAGTTACTGTAACTGCACACAGCGCTGAGAGAAAACAAGACAAAGCTACGAATCCCGCTTCTTCATGATAGGTACCGCCGGATCCGCGTCCCACATTGAAGAGGAGTCGGTGGCTTTTGCAACGGGTGCAAACGGCGAGGGGGAAGGAAAATGACCATGAGATCCGGCAAAAAAAAGAATCTTTTCTTATGAAGATTGTAGAAGTAAGAAGCCATCAATGATCAGCATGATCGTCAGATGGACCGAGAAGGTGACCCATCCAGAGCTCGTCGTTGTGAGCTGCAGATGATGGATTCATCCAGGATCAAGATGCGATTTGCAGCGCAATATCCATTTGACGTCGCTGACAGTAGGTCTTCATGCATATCATTACAGGACCGATCATAGCTCTTGTCAATTTGAATTTATTTCAGCCCTAGGGTGTAGCTTCTTTGTCCAACAACTTGTTGAAAAGCACCAAATCTCAGTGTGGACAGCAGATGTGTCATCACGTGGTTTCGTGTTCGACAGCCGAAGATTTCGTGTTTCCCGACGCGACAAGAGGTCAGGGAGAAGATATCACTCGTTCCACACCAACCACAGAAATGAGTTGAGTATGAAACATAGAATTTAAATCGCATCAGGATAACATCCATAAATCTCATTCAGGTTCTTAAATATCTAGCGTAGGTAATAGGTTTACAACGATGTCAGTTGAAACGAGTGTTGACGGGGAGACGTGTCGGATGATGTCATTGGATTACCGAATAGGCAGAAAACTGTCAAACAATGCAAACAGATCGGAAAATTGACCATCCCCAATAAAGGATCTGACATAATCATACCCCAGCAACGGAGACAATGAGTTAAACCCAATTGAGTTTAGACTAAGGCAGTAAGGTTGTTTACAGGCCAAAAAAAAAACAGTGTAAAGAAGTTACCCAGAGTAACAGGCTAACAGCATCTCTCCTCCCTCCCTTGATTCTTTTTTATCGATGTGCTTTTGTTTTGATTTTCTTTCTTTGTCTTCTTCTGCATTTTTCCCACGTCCTATCCCCAATTGTTCAATCGTTCCTTGTGTCAATTCCTGTCGCAGGAACTTGACCTGGTCTTTGTTTGTTTTTGACTAGTTACCAAGTCCCGCTATAACTACTTCGACAGCTGCATAGAGGGAAAAAAGGTAAACAATCGACTTCAGCGCCCAAACAACTACCACCCCACATAGTCTGGTGGAGGATTGGATGTCCATCTGTAGGTAGAGTCGCTGGCTATTATCAAAGATGGATGCAAAGGTATGTCATTTCCCCCTCCTCTACTGCTTTGAACATGTACTCGTCCACCGCAATGAAGGGAGCTACCACCCGGACCTAATAGTGGGATATGGGACGCGATCAGCCCTGGCGCTTTCTTCTGAATTGAGATCCTATATTGATTTCGCATGCTGACCGAGCTTGGTTTGACTGTAGCCTCAACGGATTCGCGTCCGCACGGACGAGAATGCTCCTGTCGCCCCCCCGGGCAAAACGATCCACCACCGAAACAAATCCACCCCTGCCCTGTCCGCTGCCTTTCAGAATGGCCCAACTAGGGTTGGCCCAAGAAGAGCTGCTTTCGGGGACGTTAGCAATACTGCCAATGTCGTCCAAGGAAACCGAGACGATGCCTCCATTGTGGGGAAGAAACAACTCAAAGTGACCGAGAAGGCGTCTGCAGCTGTCCCTGCAAGACGGACAAACCTCTCTCAGCCCGCCCAGCGTCCCGTGTCGATGGCTGGTATGAAGGGTCTGTTGAACCATGCACCCAACCAAAAACCTCTCGAGCCCTCTGTGAAACAGACGGGTCTAAATCAACATGCTGCGAATACCAGGAAGCCGCTAAACAAGCGAGGTGCGGTCTTCAAAGATAATCTGGAGCCATCGGCGGGAACCAAAAGATCTACATCCAAGGAAATCAGTGCTCAATCGACGGACGAAAACAAGGGGCCTTCTATCTCGCTGCCGGCTACAGTGCCTGGGCACAAGGACGTCCCCAAGGACGAAGTGCTGTTGAAGGAAACATCGAAGTTAGACTCGGATGAGACTGTGGAGTATCCCATTGGAAACTCTGATGACATTGACGGGGACGAAAGAGACGCATGCAAGGCCGACGAGGACAACTGCCAGGTGCAGTTCCTCAAAGAGCCTCAGTCGTATGAGACCTCGGCAATAGATAGCCGCCTTGTCAAACCCCATCGTGAATCTGCCTCTAGTGCTCATTTGACTCAGGAGCACCTCCCCGCACAGTCGGAGCCAGAGGAATACTGGGATGACGAGGAGGATGAGAACGAAGAGGACGATGGCTATATCACAGCTCGCTCCTACCGCTCCCGTGGCGATAACACGACCGGCGGAGCCACCACCGTTCTTTTCCCCAAATACAACCAGCAAGTGCGTCGAGAGCTGGCCTTGGCCAAGCAGATCGTCGAGGCAACCCGGACGGCGGAAGACATTGAAGATGAGCACTGGGACACAAGTATGGTCGCTGAGTACGGTGATGATATTTTCGAATACATGAAAGAGCAAGAGGTATGCTGCCCCCTAGAGGACGTAAGATTTACCTCGAATCTATGCTGACCCCCCTAGATGAAAATGTTGCCCAATGCTCATTACATGGATAATCAAGCGGAGATTCAGTGGTCTATGCGCTCGGTCCTCATGGACTGGCTTGTGCAGGTCCACCATCGATTCTCTCTGCTTCCCGAGACTCTTTTCCTTTGTGTCAACTATATCGATCGCTTTCTTTCGAGCAAAATTGTCTCTTTGGGCAAGCTGCAGCTCGTGGGTGCGACTGCGATCTTTATCGCTGCCAAGTATGAAGAGATCAACTGCCCATCGGTTCAGGAGATCGTGTACATGGTTGATGGAGGCTACACCGTCGACGAAATTCTCAAGGCCGAGCGTTTCATGCTAAGCATGTTGCATTTCGAACTGGGTTGGCCCGGCCCGATGAGTTTCTTGCGAAAGATCAGCAAAGCAGACGACTATGACCTTGAGACTCGAACACTCGCCAAATACTTCTTGGAGATCACAATCATGGATGAGCGATTCGTCGGAAGCCCTCCGAGCTTCATCGCAGCTGGTGCTCATTGTCTGGCGAGACTGATGCTGAGAAAAGGCACTTGGGTATGTTCAACCACTCATTCACTGTTTGTTCCAGTTAATAATTGCCCTACAGTCTCCAGCCCATGTCCACTATGCAGAATACACATACTCTCAGCTCTTCCCCCTGGTTTCGCTGATGCTCGAATGCTGCGAAATCCCCCGCAAGCATCACTCCGCCATCTATGAAAAATACACGGACAAACGTTTCAAGCGTGCTTCTCTTTTTGTCGAGGTTGAAATCAAGAAAGGATTTCGTCTGCCTCAGGTTTCGAGAGAAAGCAGCTCGCATATCGAACCAGTTTATCACTGGAAACGCGTCTGAGCAGTGCTCTGCTTTTCTTTCTTTCTCTTCTCGCATTTCTCCCCTCCTTTTGAACTTATGATACCTTTCAAGCCTTCGACTATGGTACGCCCTACGTCTTTCCCTCCAGGGGTTTTCCTCACTACAATTCATTGCTCGACCTCCCGCCCCTTTTCAACCTTCTACTCCTTAACTACCACAACATCACGTGCACCCGGTTTCGATACAAAAAGACACACACAAAAGAAAGACACGGATATGAAAAAAAAAGAGAAAAAGATAAAAAAAAGGAACTGGAACTGAAACCTCGGACAGTTCATCAGGACTACTGTTACTGATTGGCGATGCCTCGTTTCAGAGTCACTTCACAAAAGCCAATACCTTACTGACACACATTCTCCTCATCAATTCCTCCTTCACGATAGAAAACTATGATCAGAGAGATCATAGTAATAACCAATGGGTGATCTGAAGGTCTGTTGATTAATGAAATTGTATGACATGAAAGCCATGCTACCATACTGGGATAGGGGGTGTTTATGGTTCACGGTTTTCTCTGTATGAGTTGATCTCTTCTTTTTCTCTTCTCCCTTTGATGCATTTCCTTTGTCTTATTCTGACCCCTTTCTCTCTCTCAATTGATGATATGCTTTATGAGAATGCTCGGTGGTTGAAGTACACCTGGCGATAATCTTTCTTATCCACTTCTCCTTTGTGTCGGATTTTGGCCACGAATCTTCTCTTATTGTTCATGCTTAATTCTCTGGGATAAAGGAGTACAGAATAGCGAATACAATTGGACTTGCCTCCATATCTTCCTGCCTCTTGAGGGGCGGCTCTAGGTGATATAACTTGATGTTTATCGATATGTCTATCCTGCATCCAGTTTTGTCTAACCAAAAACACAATCGGATGACGCTGAAGAAGAAACGGAAGCGCTAGACATCTACTGATCCAACCCATTAAACTCGATCAACCTCTTCACAATCTCAATGACCCTATCACCCAGATCTTTCGAGGGCATAAAACCAGGATTCTCGATCCGGGCCGCGATGATCTCATCCAGCATCAGACGCAACCGCGAGACGAGGACGCCGATCCGGGCCCAGCCGCGCAGGCGGAGCCAGCCGTCCACGATCAGGCCTCGACCCATGGTATCGAGGGTGATGGAGCCGCCGAAGAGAAGGAGGGAGTAGGGGTTGAAAGCTTTCGAGCTATTAGAAAAATAAATTGAGGGGGAAGATGAAGGGGGGCTTACGGGTTAAATCCCGGATAAAGACTTTACTAGTCGCCATTTTGGAAAAGTAGCCGAGATACGCCGCGGCGGCGGCGTAACTCTGAGCGGAGAAGAGGAGGGAGGCCGGGTGGATGAAAACACGCCCGTTCTCCTGGTTGAAGTACCGGATTGAGCGGGCGTCCGGGTCGACCTCGAGGGAGCCCGTGATGGAGGTGGCGAATTTCTTCTCCGGGAAGGCGATGCGGGCGATCTGCGGCTGGAAGGCGCCGGCGATGATGCCGCGGAGGAGGGACCTGTTCGCGCCGTTGCGGTTCCAGGGGCTGGTGGCGGGGGTGGCGGGGTTGTAGTCGAGCGGGAGGATGCCGGCGTCGGTTAGCGAGGCCAGGAACTGCGCGCGGTTCGAGGCGATGTCGCGGAGGGTCTGGTGGGAGAGGAAGTTGGCGGAGCACCAGGATTGAGTCTGCCAGTATCCGTGGGCGGTGACGCGGTCGGACCACTGCTGGTAAGCGGCGAGGTCGGTGAGGAGGTCGCCGTCGCCCTTGGAGAAGGAGGCCTTGGCGGCGGTGGCCTCGTCGCGTTTGTCGCGCGGCGAGATGAAGGGGCTCTTCACCGTGAGGATGGCGGAGATGCTGACGCAGGCGTCGATGCAGCCGAAGATCGAGCCGTAGACCATGAGTTTCGCGCATCGCAGGTCCGCCGGGATCATGGACAGGTACCGTCCCAGCGCCGTCAGCCTGTCATGGTCCAGCGCGCCCACTCGGTGCAGGAAGGCCAGCGCGCCCTCTACCGCGACGCTCTCCGGAGGTGTGATGGTATTCGCCAGGAACGTGGCGACATCGCCGATGCCTTTCATCGCTTTGACTGACAGACACAGTTGCTCGAGGGGCACCCGGCGGATTTCAGGATCCGGCCGCTGCGGCATGCTTGACTCGGCTTTGCGTGTGTAGAGCTTGTAGCAGGTCCCTGCCCTCACACGGCCGGCTCGACCCCGCCTCTGCTTGCACGCGGCTTGCGACGCCCATACCTCCTGGAGCCGCACCATGTTGTCTTTCGGATCGTAGCTAGTCTCTTTGACGCGGCCAGTGTCGATGACCGCGACCACGTCTTCGATGGTAATCGAGGTCTCGGCGACATTAGTGGCTGCAATGACCTTTCTCTTGCCTTTGGGAGGGCTGAGGAAGACGCGCCGCTGCTCTGCCGGGAGGAGGGATGCATGGAGGGGAAGTGGATGGACGTTGGGGATCTTCCGCACCGCGTTCAGGCACCTCTCAATCTCCATAGTTCCAGGTAAGAAGATCAGTATGCCTCCTGGTTGATCCCCTAGCTGGGAATCGATGTATCGGACAGTAGAGGCAATCAGTTCGTAGTTGATGCCCATCCCTAGACCGCGAAGAAGCTTGCCCAATGGTTCGTCCGACTGGGAAGAAGGAATTGCGTCTTCCTCAAAACTTCCTTCAGCCAGTTCTGGTGAGAATCCGGTCCTGCGGATGACATCGTCCAAGTAGTAGTCGTTGACTGGAAAGGTTCGCCCAGGGATGTCCACCAGGCCAACCTTTTCGCGGCCGCCGAAATAGTTTACGAAGATATCTGCATCCAGAGTAGCGCTCATCAAGATGACCTTTATATCCTTCCGGTGACGAAGCACATCTCTCAAGAGGGCCAGAAGGAAATCAGTATCAAGGCTTCGTTCATGAACTTCATCCACTACCACATGCGTCACATCCGCGAGGGAACTCGCAACGTTGCCATCCGGCCCGCTACCAGACTGCAAGCGACGAAGCAGGACACCAGTAGTCACGAAGGCGATCTTCGTCTCGCCAGGCTTCACCTTGGAGTCTCCGCGGATGACGTACCCGATCTCTTTGCCCACAGATGTACAGCGTTCATCGCTAACTCGATCTGCTAGACCCAACGCCGAGATTCTCCGTGGCTGCGTGCAGATGATATTGGCTACGGCGCCAAGACCCCGTTTGATCATGTCATCCAGCAAGAACTGCACCGATTGAGTACTCTTGCCGCTTCCCGTCTCGCCTGAAATGATCGTAACTTGATGCGCGCTCACGGCACGAATGATGGCATCTTGGGTCTTCCAAGCGGGAAGAGACTCGCGCTGCCGATTCATTTGCTGCTGTGCGGAGGTTGTCTGCCTGGCCTCCCAAGCTTCTCGAATGGAGATACTTTGGGGCGAGCCCGGTTGCCACTCGATGCCCCTGCGTTGCTTGCGCGACTGCCGAATGGGAAGACCTGACAACGATCCAATTGTGGAAGAAGACGCTGTTACTGTCGAGATATCTCGCAATTTGCCCGGATTCTCTATGATCTCCGGTAGATGAGTTTCTAGCCAGTCCAGCACGTTGAATATCATCGGTTCTCCCAAGAAATTCTCCTCGGCGAAGTGCACAACCTGGCGTATCGCGCTGAGCCGTATATAAGCCGGGATACCGGTTGCCTGGATTGCTATCACAGGAACCGATAATGGATAAACTCTGGATGGTCTTTGGAATCGGAAAGATAGCGATTCGGGCAGATTCGGCGCCTCACTCTTGATTTCGCAGACTTTTGACGAGATACGAGTGTATCGTTCTCCAAAGATCGCCTCCAGGGTCTCCTGCTCCTCCGCCCAGGAGTCCTCACCTTCAGCGGCCATCGACTCCGCAGAAGGGCTTCCTCCATGCAACAGGGTGTTCTGTAGAAACTCGGCAGCTGCGAGCTCATCGCCGCGCTTACTGTCCAGAGTTTGCGCGCACAAATCAGCTGGGTAGCCGATAGAGGCAAGTCGTTTGATCTTAGCCTCCCTCGCAAGGTCATCACTAGCCAGGGTGACGCCAGCGGTATACCTCTCCGGTAGACACAACCGTGGGAGGTCATCCTCTGGGACGTAGATCAAGAGCCATTCAAGGACCTCTTCGCGATCTTTACAGGCAGCAGTAGCCTCTTCCACGTGGCTGCGGCGGAAACCCAGACCGACTAGCTCAGCGATAATAACCTCGCGCTCGGGTTCTGATATCTGCACGTTGTAGGGATTCCAAATCGCATGCCGTCGTAGAAGCTCCTCAATCTCACGGCGCACTCTACTACCCATATCGACCTTCGGGGCCTGCGACCAGATCCTCTTCCCCTTGTTGTCACTACTCGGACCTAGGCCCAAGTCAACAGCGACATCCTTCTCTTTCGCCTGGGCCTTTTCCCGCTCTTTTCGCTTCTTATCTAGGTCCGCGGCGGCGCTCTCCCGTTCTTGTTTGGCTAGGAATGGATCTGCCTCATACAACCATCCCTGTCCTTGCTTGGTATCTGCATTCTTGATGTCCGTGAAGTCTTCTTTCCACAGCTTTTTATACGTCGGCGGAAGCATCATGTGCAGGTTCCTCATGTTGCACACCCGAAACAAAGCATACGCAGCTGCGAAATGGCGAGCCTCCAACGCCGTCGGTTGAGCCGCCAGATGCCTGTGCGATGGCGGCGGCTTCATAGGAGGAAGCGTCGCCGTCTCTCGAGTCTTCGGATCGACACGTTTCAGTATGACGGAGGATACATATCCCTCTGGAGTTTTCATCTATATTCGGAGCAGCTGATAGTTAGCACAAACTCATTTCGCACCACGGACGGAGTCCCGTTCTGGGTAATCCATTTTTCGTCCCCCTCCTCACCATGGTATATTCGGGCTTCTCCCATTTTTGCTTCTGGCAATGCTCCGAGAGCATATTGACTGGCAGTTTGCCGGTCCATGATGCGCCTCCAATGACCTCCTTCACGGAGGGTTTCTTCGGCTCGTCCGTGGTCGTCTGCGCTTTCTTCGCATTTTCGGCCGATCGCTCTGCGGCGGCTTTGGCTTGCTTCGTCCCGGGCTTGGGGCCTCCACAGGCGTCGGCCTTCTTCTTGGGGCCCATTATTTAAATTTGTGTGTTCTCCTGGAGCAGACTCCCGTGGAGCTCAGTAATTTGACCGCGGGAGTGCTAATTGTATCTTTGGTTGCGGGCGGACAGAAGAGGTTGTCCCGCACTACGGAGTAGACCACTTTATATCTGTGAAGCTTCCCACCGCATCTCATCTTACTGTGTCAAAGGACGACCATGTAACAAATCAAAAGGCTCATCGAGAATTTCAACTCGCTCATCTGCAGTCGCCTTTGATGCAAGATTCTCAATACTTGACTATTTCATCCTAATAATGTCGGGAGAATCTGTAGCTCCTGCAACGGAGCATACCGAGCCCATCCCCCAACCAGCAAAGAGAGATGCTTGTATATACCTGACTCACCCTCGATCTCCTCAAATATAACTAACTTGACAGCCAGTCTCAGAGCTTCTATCCCCCAAGAACAAACAACAGAAGTACACGAACAACCCTCCACCCCGAGGAAATCACCCGAGGAGAGCCGTGTTCGATGCGCGCGACGGTCTAGGCGCCTACATCGAGAAACCAGAATCCTACCCGTCCAGTGTCGTCATATACTATAATGATGACTTCGTCGTGATCCATGATCTGTTCCCGAAATCCACGCTGCATTTACTCCTGCTTCCGCGCGACCGTACTAAGACGCGACTCCATCCATTCGAGGCCCTCGAGGACCCCGAGTTCCTGGAAAAAGTGAAGGCGGAGACGAGGAAGCTTCGCACCCTGGCTGCTGGGGAGCTCAGGCGCAAATATGGCAAAAGTTCGGCGCAGGATAAAGAAAGGCAGGATGCTCTGAGCGCGGACCCGCCGCCGGATGTGCTTCCGCAGGGGAGAGACTGGGAGAAGGAGATCATGTGTGGGATCCATGCGCATCCGTCTATGAACCATTTACACGTTCATGTTATGTCTGTGGACAGATACAGTGATCGCCTGAAGCACAGGAAGCATTACAATAGCTTCTCGACGCCATTTTTCGTCAACATTGAGGATTTCCCCCTCGCAAAAGATGATGTCAGAAGACATCCCGATAGGGAGGGGTATCTACGGAGGGATTTCATATGCTGGCGCTGTGGAAAGGACTTTGGCAATAAATTCACCGAGTTGAAGAGGCATCTCCAGCTTGAGTTCAACGAATGGAAACAGCTGTGAACTATCCCAGGCAATTGCAGCAGATTTTATCTAGTCAGGAAGCAACCGGCTTGAATCATGGATAATGGAGAATGGCGATCCGGGTACTCATTCGGACGTAAGGTCCAAGTGTGGTACTGGATCTGTATAGTTGTGGGTTTTGGCTTTCTAGGGCCATATTATCTGAAAGGGTTTATCGTAAATATACACGCAGCGTACCAGGGCAGAAGCCACCTGAACCTTTCGGCTGATTACATTCTCAGTAATCTTTCGCCTCAGGTCGGCTCCCTTTGTCTTTCGCTCATAAGACCATAAACAGCCCGATCGCAACCACCATACTTAGTCATTTCCAACCCCAATCACCCCTGAGATGTCTAGGCACGGCTCTTAGACCGGGTGCTACCCTTGACCTTTCTAGCCTCAGGGCGGTTGATGTGGTGAGCGGGAATCCATTCGGCGTTGTAAGTGGTTGCGGAGGTAACTGCGGGGCTGCTAGGTCTCTCTTCGGCCTTCTTTGCAGCACCCGACGACTTCTTGGAGAACTCGGGGGTCTTTCCGCTCTTGCGCTTCTGGGGGAAGTAGGGCGCAATCCAGACAGTGTAGAAGAAGTAGACGGTACCGACGAAACAAGCCAGGAGGAAGAAATATAGGAAGATACTATGGTCAACAGTATGAGCCGACGCTTCTTAAGCAAAAAAAGGGAGGGGTAGTTGAGGGCCTCTCACATCTGGGGATCGAAGATACTGGTTTCGGGCTCGACGACACTGACGGTGCCATTGTGGGCATAAACCGTGAAGAATCTTCCTTCACTGTCAGAAACGATGGAAGCGATGTTGAGTCTCAGATCCTGAGGGTGCATTTCAGTGGTGAAGCTGTAGCTCAGACTCTCCTTCTGGCCAGCGGGAATCTCGACACCATATCTGGTCGCAGTCAGGTTGCGGACCACCTTGCTGCTCTCATCGAGAGTAGATAAAGAGGCACCGATAAAGCTGACTGTCACGGGAGCAGGTTCATCGTTGGTGAAAGTGATCAATGCCTCTGTTGGGTGGCCATTGACAAGCTTCACACCGAAGATCTCGGAGGCAGGAAAGGAAGCCTGCGCCGACACGGCCAGCTTGGAGGCCTCAGAAGCCTCCTGAGCATTTTCAGCAGCATCCTAACAAATAAATCCCGTGTGAGTAACTCAATTGACATCAGGTACGGAGTATTAGTCTGGGAAATGCGACATACTGCTGCGAAGGTGCCACCAATTAAGGCCTGGACGGAGAACAGAGCCAGCGAGAGAAGACCGAAGCGAGCCATTGTGATGAGAAATCAACCCAGACGAATATCTGATACCCAAATTAAGAAGTAAAGAAATAGAAAGGAAGAGATGAAAGGAAAGGGAGGATGGAGGACACTGGGAAAGGATGCTTTTCTCCACGTAGTCACAAGTTGGGAACTTCCCAATATGGATGCTGACTCATCACAGTTCTCTAATAGCTTCTGATTGGCTGTTTAATTGGAGTACTTCTTGCCGCCAGTTTTATACAACTTATGCAGAGAAAGTACCACCAGATGGCAGTTCAGTTTAATTAACTACCCTACAAGGATGCATGGAGAATTCCATTTCTCAGAGGAAGGAAGAGGAAGAGAGAGCTATACTTAGGTCATTTCATCAGTGAAAGTCACCACCGGTGAAGCTCAAGGAGTCAAGTTGAGTGAATTAAAGCTGTGTAATCATTCACAACAATCAACATCAGTCCCCCTTCTCATCGACCCTGCAAAGGAGGAGATATAAAAGAATACTTTCCTAACTTCATCTCTTCCATCCTTCTTGAACCGATAATAAAATCATCTACCTTCTTGGTACTGGATATTGTCGATCTTTCTCTGCTTAGTGAGCTATAGCTCAATCCATCATGACGGCTCAAGACTACCTTGAACGTTATAAACAGCTGACAGCTATAGAGCAGTCCAAAGATGAACTCATCAAGGTAATATAGTCTCAACCCTTTACTAGCCTTGGGTTCCATACTAACATTGAGTCTTCTTGGGTTAGGACCTTCTGCAGCGAGTGACGGAGCTTGAAGATGCCTATGACAAACAGAAGTTGGATCATGAACGGGAGAAACGCTTCAACCGCGAGATCCAAATCCATGAAATGAAGCTCATGGATCAGATAACACGGATTAGAGCCATAATGGTGAGCCCATGGTCGGGTCATTAGTCCAGTCTTTGGCTAATAACTGCGCGGTCGTTGTTATAGGATCGGAAACCGTATGTGATCGTGCTTCTGGATGGAGATGGCATGATCTTCAAGGAAGAGTATCTGCAGCAGGGAGAAAAAGGTGGGCAGAATGCAGCAAAATTGCTCCATGATGCATTGCAAGATTTTGTCGAATCCAAACTCCCGACCACTGTCTCGCCAAAGATTATGGTCAAGCTGTATGTGGACGTGAAAGGACTAAACGACCTCTGCGTTCGAGGAGGACGTACAAGCGATCCCTCAACACTTGAGAAGTTTATCCGAGGCTTCAATGGCAGCATTCCCATGTTTGACATGGTGGATATCGGAACTGGAAGGTACAAAGCGCATGACAAGATTGGAGGTGCGTGGTGTGGTTTTTTTCTTTGCTTGTGCTGCCTGCCTGTGGAGGATGTTAATACATCTGACAGAGATCTTCACCATCAACCTGTACAATTGTCATTGTCGCCAGATCTTCCTAGGGTGCTCGCAGGCACATACCTATGCCGAGCTTCTGGATGAATCAGCGGTAAGCCGGGAACTCATGGGCAGAGTGACTCTGATCGAGGGCATTCCCTTTGCAAAAGACATGGAAGCTGTCAAAGCATCCTACAAAATCACAAGGTTTTCTCAGCTCTTTAGAAATGCAAAGTTCGACGCGATATCGGCCCCGTGGAAAGCTACAGTTACTGCGAAACCACGTCCATCGGCCACACCATCACAGGTCCAGGATTCAAAACCGCTTTCGCGATCGTCAACAAATACCACTACGACAAGCAACAGTCTTGCTTTGTCGTCCAAAGCTTCGAACTCTGGAGAATTCCAGGTCGTCCGTTCAAAAGCCTCGGGCCCATCGCCTCCCAAAACCGTGCAGCGAAACAAGTACGGCCAGCGTATCGACCTGCTTGACTTCAATATTATTCCCCGAGAAGATATGAATCGGATCAAGAAATTGAAGCTCTGCAATTTCTACCATCTGCAAGGCGAATGTCCCAATGAGAACTGTCAACATGACCATTCACGCAAATTGTCCAAGAGCGACCACCGTATTTTGACAGCCATTGCTCGCATGACCCCTTGCCGCTTCGGCACGGAATGCGACGACGTGGACTGCATTTATGGACATCGTTGCCCTGACAGCGAGCCAGGTAAAAAGGATTGTTACTGGGGCTCGAGTTGCCGCTTCGATCCTGTGGCCCATGGAGTTGATACCACCATTGTCAAGGTGACCAAGATAACGTAAAACCCTGGTTTTTGCGGTATCTGGTTGACTTCAATCGATTACCTGTTGCCACAGGCTTGAAGCCCTGGGCCTCTTCTGAAATTGCAAGACTGATACGGCGCATGTGAAGCTTTGTTACTTTTCATGTTGGAGGGTAGAGATTAGGCGTTCCTATGTGTTGTCTGTTACCTCTTCTATGTCGACTTAGTGATTGCGATTTGATGCTTCACACAACTTCAGGCTTGATATGATATCTCCTTTGGTACCTGTATTAAGGCTTGCATTTTTTCCCCTTACACCGGGTCTCTGTTTGAAAATATGAATTTCTAGCCTTAGGATGGCCTGGGACTGAGCTTTGTATTTGCAAGATAATGAATTAAATGGGTTATGGTTTGTTTTGTATTCTGAGTTACTATGGACTACCCATGAGCATCCAATGCCCGTCCACCACTGAGAAGTCTTAACAGTTTCTCAAGTATCAGGTATATTGCAAAATGCAAGAGGGAGGCATGATGTTGAGTAAACGGTTTTGGAAGAGAGCTGGAGGCTAAAAATGACAAGAGTAAGTCAAGTAGCCATCAGTCCGTAAGGTATCAATTCCTCAGAAGTCAAGACGAGGGATGAGACGGTTCTCTCCAAGAATTTCCTAAACTTCTTCCTTTTATTCTCTCCGGACGCCCAGCGATTCGTAACCTCACTATCATTCCCTGATATCTGTAGTTGAATGCATCTTCGTTGCAGGGAAGGAGATATGAGATTTCCCCCTGAATAAGCGGAATAAACAGGAGTTGATGAAAGGTATCAAGATTCGTTTGTCCTAGAAGTCAAAACGATTGCATCATCCCAAGTGTGAGTCGAGACAAGCGTTCTGCCAATTATGGATTCAAGCGCCACACAAAGGCCGTTTCCTTGCAAAGCAAAGTGTGGTCCTGTAAGGAGGTTTCGTAACTGGAACAGAAATAGTCCATGGGTGAATCATTGCCAAAGCCAATACTTGAAACCCAGAGGCGCAAGTAGCAAAAAGTGGATAAAGACCCAATGGCTAGGCATGGATGGTCGTCAGGAACATTGCGAATCGTCTCTCCCAGCCAAAGCAGCCCTCATGGCTGCAGCCGGAAAGGTCGTCGTCAGTAGATGTATCGGTTTCCAGCCCATGACTACATCTGACCCCGTATTCTTTGATGCAGCAATCAAATGGGAGCGAGGAAACGGGGCCCAACTTCCGAGGGACACCACTATCCTTAGCGGCAGCTTCCCTCTTCCTTTCCTCGAGATTACCCCAAATGTGGAAGAGTTTTTCTCTTAGCTCATGCAGCCCGATTTGATTTTTTCGCAAGCTGAATGTATCAATTGCCATTAGCCACTCTGTATTGTCTTTCTTGTATGCAACCGATACAGAGTATCAATATAATCAAGCGATGACTTACTCAGTGGCATCAGTATTCAGCAGATAAACGGCGTCTGCGCCAGAGACAAAAAGCTTCACTTGCTCTCTACGTTGTCCAGGGGGAGGAGGTGGTACACTTTCGACCAGAAGGCAAAATCGCCATTCCCACCTGATGAAGTGATCCGAACTGTCGCGACTGTCTGACTCTGACTCGTTAGTAGAAGCAGAACGTAGCTGGAACTCAGGTTGCTCTGGCACGGCAAAATCCTCCAGATTCGGAGGGAAATAGTCGACCACGCGTACTCTAGATCGATAACCGACATTCTGAAATGGAAAGCGATATTCGACCCTGTCAGGCGAGACATTATTGTGGCACTCGTTGTCTAGAATATCCTCGAGAGTCAAGCATTTTACGGAAGTACTCCCTGCTTTCACTATCCCCAGGTATTGTTTAGTTTCATGTTCGTGGGCTAGACGGAGGTGGGCTTACCATTTTCATTAACCTTGTATTTCCTGGTGGTGAGCGACAGCGAGGTTTGACCTTCTTCCCTCTTCGCTTGCTTTGATTCCAATTTCTTTTTTTGTTTTTTCTTTGATTTCTTGGGGCGAGAAGACAATTCCTCGGTCTCCTCAGCTTTTCGCTTGCGAGTGTCGCTCTCCCAGTACTCATTTCTGCGACGTAACAACGCCTGTCCTCGTTCATCTCTCTCGGCATGAAACTTACGAATGTTGACCTCCTCGGGATTTTGGCGGTCGCCGTGAAGACCTGCTTCCAAGGGGCTCCCTTCTATGCGGCTCCGCTTGATATGAACGTTTCTCAAACGGACGATATCCCCTGTTGTGAGATGTTCTCGGGCAAAAGAAGCATGTGGTTCCCATAGAGTAATCTGAAGAGTCATACGACCGGAGGGCCCTGGCCATTGTCTCTTAGAGCGCGGCTGGTAACCGTACTCATCTCCTTCACGAACATTGCCGTTGTCAACGACATAGTTGTAGAGGTCTTCGTTCGCGGTATAGTCAGTAAGATAGAGAGCAACCTTTTCACTCTCATTGTAGTGGATTTTGACTACTTCGCCAATGAGATCGACGAACGTCCTCTCTTTAACATCCTTGATGAGAGAAAACCTCCGATTGCTGGTAGATTTAGACGTAGGGCCCAATGATTGAACTGAGTTCGAATTTGGGGGAGGAACATGCTGAGATGAAGCTTTGCGAAATGATCTGAAGCCGGAGCCCTTTTCAAGCAGGGACAACGCATATGAACTTTCCGAATAGGACGGTTCAAAAGGAACAGGGCCACAAATGGGAGAAACGCTAGACGTCGAGTCTAGGTCAGAGCGGAAGATTGCCCATGGAATATTGCTTCCATCGGGCGCAACTCCCAAAGGCCTTCCATTAAAACGTCTTATCTACAGTCCAGTCCCTTAGCAAGATCCTTCGTTTAATGGCAACTTGACCACTTACTGAAATATTTCGTAAGAGAATCACGTCGTGCACTTGGACAGGTGGGAGTAAACTCTCGTTCTCCTTAAAATATTTGATCTTCAAGCCATCCCAGACGTGTCCGTTCCCAAAGTCAGAGTCTTTGATGGTAAATGTGATACAACGGGAGCGACTTGATTGGAACACGCCCCCAAAGACGTCGACGACCACTCCAATTACACTTACAAGGCCCGAAGAGGAGAGGGCAGTAGGTATGTCCACGAACCGAGCCACTAGTTCGTTAGGCATTTTGACAGATCATGAAGAAGATAGTTATGCGATGTTGCTGGAAGAGATGCTTGATACTTGGACTGGTTGCTTGGCAGACGTGATCAAAAACAACAACCTCAGGCAGTAAGGCAGCAGCACACGTGACATCCGAAATCAACACATCGGAGGAAATCCTTACTTTTTTCCTTCTCCCCTCACTTTCTTCTTTGAACCCTTTCATCCTCCACAACGAAACCTCCTTCTTTTATCTCCCAAGAAGCCTTGCTTCAAAGTATCCAAAAAAAAGTCATTTCTCCATTCTTTGGCTTTACTTGTCTCAAGCTTATCTTAAAGCTTAATACTTCTTCTCCCTTTCTTTGCAGACTCTTCTTCCCTTCTGTCAACTCCCCCCACTTTTTGGTGCTCTTTGTTTTCACCCCTCTGTGTCCTAAGCAACCATGGCCGAGCGCTACATCCCAGAGCATCGTCGCACCCAGTACAAGGCTAGAAACCAGTTTCGGCCTGATGAACTCCGTCGTCGTCGTGAGGAACAGCAGGTTGAGATTCGAAAGCAGAAAAGAGAAGAGAACTTGGCCAAGAGAAGAGGTATTCAGACCCGGGATGGTGGGATTGGTGTAGGAGGTGGCATGGCCGCCACCGAGAGTGATGATGAAACCGGCGCTATCGAGAGCGAGGTATGTTACTTATCTTCATCTTCTTTTCTGTTGCTGTTTCGCAGAATATGACTCTCTCGTGTTCCTGCTTCCCCCGGACTCGTCACTTTTCTCAGTATGCGCTCAATGATGAGCTTTTCACCGCCCACAGTTGCTGGGGTGGGCGGGATCCACACTGAGCCCTACAATACAAGCCCACGTCCGTCCTTGAATTCAACTTAACCCAAGCATATTGCATCGCTAGATGGACAACAATAAGATGGCTAATGAGATTTATCCGTTTAGCTCAATGTGGAACTCCCCGAGATGGTCAAAGGCGTCTTCTCCGACCAGATTGAGTCGCAGATCCAAGCTACCACTAAGTTCAGAAAGCTGCTCTCCAAGGAGCGCAACCCTCCCATTGAGCGTGTTATCGAGACTGGTGTTGTGAGCCGATTTGTGGAGTTCTTACGCTCCCCTCACACTCTGGTGCAGTTCGAGGCTGCTTGGGCCTTGACCAATATTGCCTCTGGTTCCGCTCAACAGACACAGGTCGTTATCGAGGCTGGTGCCGTGCCTATCTTCGTCGAGCTTCTCAGCAGCCTCGAACCTGACGTTCGGGAACAGGCCGTTTGGGCTCTTGGAAACATCGCTGGTGATAGCCCCCAGTGCCGTGACTTCGTGCTCAATGCCGGTGCCCTCCGTCCTTTGCTCACTCTCATCAACGATGGCCGGAAACTCAGCATGCTGAGGAACGCCACATGGACTCTGAGCAACTTCTGCCGTGGAAAGACCCCACAACCTGATTGGACTACAGTACGTTCCTTGTAGCTATCTCGCTGGTATCGAACATTGTTCTAACGCGCTTTTAGATCGCACCTGCGCTTCCCGTGCTTGCCAAGCTCATCTACATGCTCGATGACGAGGTCCTGATTGATGCTTGCTGGGCTATCTCCTACCTGTCCGACGGCTCAAATGATAAGATTCAGGCTGTCATCGAGGCTGGTATCCCTCGTCGCCTGGTCGAGTTGCTCATGCACGCTTCCACCTCTGTTCAGACCCCAGCCCTTCGCTCCGTCGGAAACATTGTGACTGGTGACGATGTCCAGACCCAGGTGATCATCAACTGTGGAGCTCTTCCTGCCCTCCTCTCTCTTCTGAGCTCTACCAAGGATGGCATCCGCAAGGAAGCCTGCTGGACTATTTCGAACGTCACCGCAGGCAATTCTAGCCAGATTCAGTCCGTGATTGATGCCGGTATCATCCCTCCTCTGATCAACCTACTTGCCAACGGCGACTTCAAGACCCGCAAGGAAGCTTGCTGGGCTATCTCGAATGCTACTTCCGGCGGTTTGCAGAAGCCCGAACAGATCCGCTACCTCGTGTCTCAGGGATGCATCAAGCCTCTTTGCGACCTTCTTGCTTGCCCGGATAACAAGATCATCCAGGTTGCTCTGGATGGCTTGGAGAACATCCTCAAGGTCGGAGAAATGGACAAGGAGGCCTCTCAGGCCGGTGAGGCTCGCGTGAACCGCTACGCCTTGTTCATTGAGGAGGCTGGCGGTATGGAGAAGATCCACGACTGCCAGAACAACGCCAATGAGGAGATCTACATGAAGGCATACAACATCATCGAGAAGTACTTCTCCGACGAAGAGGAGGCTGGTGGTGACATTGATGAGCTCGCACCCCAGCAAACACAAACCGGTTTCGCCCTTGGAACCACCCAGCAGCATCCTGGTGGATTCAACTTTGCCAACGGCGGCGATTCCATGGACATGTAAGCTTGGAATTCGGCGGCTTCGACTTCCGTTGCTCGATCGATCGCTAGATCCTCAGTTGGCGGCATTTTGGTCGCCTTGTGAGTTCTTGCTGTTGGACTTCGAGAGCGCCTTGAAAGTCGAGATACTCAACAACCCTGCTTCTTTCCTCCTCAAAGACGGGAATGACCCTACAATTTCTTCACCCCAATAACTTTGGAATACCTCGTGCTTCTGTTTCTATGAATTTCTAGTTCCTAGCCTGCGAGCAAGGCTCACCACCGTTAATTTTCCTGTCTTATCTTCCATCCCTTCCCATTGTCGGCTACGATCAGTCTATGTTTCCCATTTTTTGTTCTGTTACGATGCTCAAGATTCACCGTCATGTAACCCCTATATTTGTCCCCTCGCACCATTTCTCGTAGCATCCCACATACACAGGCGTCCATGTTGTCAGCATGTTTTTTTTCCCCCTTATTTCTTTCGGATGAGGTTTTCGAGTGCGGTACCTCGGTAGGCTATGCGTCTTTTTATTTAGAAATGGACCAGCATCCGAGTAAGCCGTTTCAATACAAAAGCAAAGAGACCGTTTCACACATACGCAGCTTCTTTAGAACCTCTGAACTCCTACTAGAACCTCCCATGACCGTAACTGTAAGCTAAGATCATTGGTAAATCAGATTGATACATTCTCAGTGACCCGGCAAGCACCGAGAAGTCCCATCGATATGTACAGGAATGAAGAATCAAAGACACTGACCCTTGAATGATAGATTCCGACAAGCTACTCAGACATGGAAGAAACAGAAGCTACAAGTATTAGAAAGAGATGACAAGAGAAGAAGTGAATTGAGCGGAGCATTACAGGAAAACACATTCAGATTTGAGAACAAATTCGAGAAGAAAAAAGAGACGTCGACGTCGTTCATAGCAAGGACCATAAAGCAGAATCAAGAAAGGAATGTGGGATCCGGTGGAAAGGCCCAGTTCATAGGTAGTTCAGGGAAGCATCTACAGGGAAAGAAAGGGATAGAAAAGAAGGCTGAGAAAAGAAGAGGTCAATCTCCCATTACTTCATCCTCGTCAGGATCCGGAGCAGTGGGATTCTCATCTCCATCTTCATGATCCAGGTCGATGTGATCGTCTTCGACGAGTCCTCGCACCCTGAGATCCTCCTCGTCATCTTCTTCGACGTCGACGTCGGGCTCGTCTTCCTCGTCGTCGCCATCGTCGACCCGCTCGGCGGACTTGGAGTTCTTCGAGCGCTTCGCGGCCCCGGATTTGCTCTTCCCCGTGTTCCCAGCAGCGGGTTGCTTGCCTTTCGATCGGGACGGTCGGGGTCTGATGGCTTTGGGTTTGCGTTCATCGAGGAAAGCTAGCACCTCGCGGTAGTTGTGGCCTAAGCGAGACTTGTGTCTGACCAGTCGTTCTTTCAGTTGTCCTCGTTCCGGGCCAGAGGCGTCGATGATACGTCCGATGATGGCCAGGACGATTTTGCCCGTCAGCTCGCATAGCCTTTGCTCTGCCAGGATGGTGGATCGGAGACGTTCGTTCGCTATCGCTTCTCCTTCGGGGCCTTCCTCGTGTTCATCGTCCGACGGTTCCCGCTCGACGTCAGAGTCTGAGGCGGGTTCATCGTCTTCGGCGGGCTCAATAGGTTGTCGTAACTTCCTTGCGTAGGTACGTTCCGCAATCCCGTGTATTTTACCAATCAGCGCCTGGGTATCTGAATCGATTTCACGGACCAGGCTCTGGGTTTGCATAATGATATCCTCGTCATTGCCTGCATTCAACCCAGCATGGCGAAGCGTCCCGAACAAGGTCTGGAGATCGAGAAGGGTTGCCGTCGCTGTGAAGCGGATGTCATCCAGGCCGGAGCGCTGCCGCATGACGGCGGTGAGACTCGCCACAAACACGTCGCGGTTCTTGGTCAATGCCTCGAAGTACGCTGTACTAAAGGTTGCCTTCCCTGCACCCAACGCTATGGTCATGGCTTGTACTTTCCACATGAAATAGAATAGCAGCGTCCGTATACTGCTGATCACCAATTCGGTCTCTGCCCTGGCCGACTCCTCGTCTTCCTCTTCCTCGCGCAGACCACGTTCAATAAGATGTATAAGGATATTGAACGGCGCTTCCAGACCATCCTTCTTTTTGCCTTTCGACTTGCTAGACGGCTTGGTTTCAAGAACCTGCGCACAGTCGGTCACGCTGGCCAGGTTCGAGATTCTTGTCACTGTGTTGGCCAGTTCGTTCAGGGTTGATGTTGATATCGAGCTGCCCTCGGCAACCTCCTGCTTTTGAGATAGAGCATTCAAAGCATCCACTATGTCATCCCATAATTCCTGTATCTTGCTCTCGAGAGCTTCTCGAACGTCATCGGAGCTCTTTGCATGCACAAAGGCAACACTAGCTTCTGCCAGCACATCCTGGTCGGAGTGCGTGAGGAACTGCTTATTTATATCGTTCAACAACGAAGTATAGGCAGTCGCACCCCTTTGCAGGTCCTGAATCTTATCGAGGTCGACCAAATGTTCAAGTCGGAGGACCGCAGAGGCGGCCTCTGGAACGGATCCATATTTATTCAAGAGTTGGGGGATGATTTGCGCAAGGCTGTGTGCAATTTCTTCTTGCATTTCGGGAATCTTCGCCGTCAAGGCCTTGACTTTACGACCTCTCTTGTCAATATCTGACTTGGCAACGTCAAGGATGCGTAGTTTGACCGCACAGCAAAGGACTTCGAGGAGGATCATTTCCTGCCCTTCCTGCATTTTGTACAGCTTCTTGACCTTCCCAGCAGCATCATCCTCGGATGGATCATCGGGGATCTGAGAATGATCGTAAAGCAGATAGCCGGCCAAAGCCTGCCACTGAGCGAGCTCTGCGAAATGCGGATAAATAGCCTCTGTGGCAAGTACGAATCGAGTGTCCAGCGAAGCCCCCGAGAGTGCGTCCCGCGCCGTGGATGTTTGTCGTTCGGGTTTCAACTCATTCTCCTGCTCGTCGTAGGCCTGTAGGATATCGACCAGACACTTGAACTTAATCCAGGCGCGCTTGGGTGATTCAAAGTCGTCCTCGTCTTCGTCGCCGAACATCTCATTCATCTCGCCGACGGCCTCTTCGGTTGCCGCATCGAATACGTCCTGGACGTTGGCGACGAAGAACGGCCCGGCGGCTTTGCGCACCCTGGGTTCCAGGTCGAATACAAGTCTACCAACGGTGTCGACATCGGAGGGTTCGATCAAGCCAGCATCCCGGATGAGATCGAGCAATTCAATGGATGCGGCGCGCACGCCGACGTCCGCATCGTGGGCCGCCATCTCCACCATTCGCTGACGGAAACGTTCGGTGAATGAGTGCAAACCGGCGATATTATCTTTGTTGGTGTACAGATTTTGGAGCTGCGTTACGACAACAGAACGCGTCTCCGCAGAGGGGTCGGACAATATCCAGCCGAAGTACCGAAGAAATTGGCCCTCGAAGAAGTATTCCCGGTAGCTGCGCATCCAGCGCCCCAGAGCTGCGATACACTCACTGCGAATCTTGGCATCAACATCCCGGTAGCGATGGACGAACACAATATTGACACCATCTTTGAGGTACTCATCGATTGCCTCTAGCTTGCCCTCGCCTTCTTCAATCGTAGAAGTGATTGCATCCACCCTGCCTTGGTTTACCGACTTCTTTTTTTTCTCCGTCTCTAGCTGTTTGCGTGAAGTCGAGACCGTGGTCATCACTTCTCGTGCAACATCGCACAGGGCGTTCATGATAGTAAGGGAGATAACCGTGGAAGTATGTCTAAATGGCCGGCAGCCTGAAGTGGACAAGGCAGCTAACCATATCTGGAGATTTTCGTAGAGTTCCTGTTGCTTGTACAGGACCGAAGAGTGATGGAATGTCTGTATGAGTGCAGAGAAAAAGTTCTCCAGAATCGGTTGGAAAGCTTTGTAGGTCCGGGCCTTGGAAATGAGAGGATATTCGACGATTCCGGCCGCATGGTACTCATTCTGTAGATCATTGACACGCTCTGGCGCGTGGTCCGGATCTTCGATGTCTGCATCACTCACTTCGAGGTCGGTACCTGCACACTTGAGTATAAAATTGACCATTGCCTGCATCGCGACCTTGCCATCCTTCTGATATTGTGTGAGCCATTCAGCGGCCACGGTGTCGCCAGTCTGGTTTTTGCCAAAGACCTCCGCTGAGAATAGATCGTTAGCCAAATGCTCAAAGCAAATCAAGCGAGAACAAGCCTACCGTACAAGCCACTTTTCCCAGCAGCCAAACTAGGTCGCACTTTCGGCATCTTAGGACGCGACACCGACTTCTTGCCATTGACAGCCGGCCGAAACGCCAGCTGACTCGGAGCGCCATTGCCAGCTACTTTGGGTCTCTTCGCAGCATGTGTGGCGGATGATTTCGTCTTCTTGGCTTTTGTCCCAGACGCGGCTTTCTTCGCGGCAGCCTTGCGCGCAGCTCGTTTCATCTCTTTCAGTTCCTCTTCGTCTGGTTCTTCGTCACTGGCATCTGATTCCGGCGCGTCTTGATCGTCAGCGTCTTCTTCCTCATCGTCATCATCGAGGCCGGAATCACGCTTGCGCTTCGCTCCGGCAGGGTTTTCATCACGGTAACGCTGGGAAAACAATTCGGGTCTTCGCGTGGCACGTCCGGACTTCCTTCTGTCTGATGTTGGAGACGAATCAAGGTCGGTCAAGCCAGGTTCGGGACTTGAGAGAGGCGACTCGTTTTCCATTTTTGTTGATAACAATAGTGCGCGCTACAAGACAATGAATGAAATTTATCAGTAAACAGAGCAGGTTGATTAAGCGAGGGGTCCAGTGTCTCGAATTGCGATGGGTGTACGGAGCAATGGTTCGGGAACGCGATGTACTTGTTTTCAAGTCTCTGGAGGCGCGTTTGCCGCTTCAAGGGAGCTGACATGAACAGACAGAGAATATACGCACCTCTCAAATATACCATAACACCATGTGCGATAAAATCCCCGGTGTTGTGTCGAAAGCGGGACTCGATACAGAGAGATGAGGGGGACACGGAATTGATCTCTCGTGGACGCGCCTTGATGCCTGGTGGCAGCCCCAGGCAGCCAGGCAGTTAGGGAATGGATGCCTCAGGCTCCAAAGTATAAAAGGACAACAGACACCAATAGATAACTATCACCTTCCTACCTACTCAATCCTACGGATTATTCTGGGATCAGGGATCGTCAGTAAAACTACAGACATCTGACCCTGGTAACCCTGCCGCCAGCTTGGATTTGCGGAGAAAGAGAATTATCATGCCGTAATGAAAGTCATCTCCTCCACCGAATACACCATCTGAAGGCCGCAGCCAAGAACATCCAGTCTCTCGAGTTTCACGAGGTCTACAGAACCCCGCTTCCAGCTGCTGCTAGACGGCGAGCGAGAGGACGGCTGTTTGGCAGGAAGGATAGGAACGAGGAGGGAACGTTCATGACGCCATTCCACACATATACCATGAGGTTACAGCCTACGCTCTCGACTTTCCTTTATCCCCCTTCGTCTTGAGCTCTTTTCCCTTCTTGAAACCTTTGCAGAAATGGTCAATTCAGAATGCCGATAAAGTCACCGTTTGAGTCGTCCATAGCCAAGCCAGGCCACGGCAAAGTCGTTCTGTCGCTTCTACCTCCTTCAGTCCCGACTCTCACAACCTTGACGTACAAATATCCACTGAAGCTGCTTACTCGCGCCCCGGGCTTTGTACCCCAGTCCTCCGGCCTGACCTCCCCTTCTCGACCCGTTCACCTCTATCTTCTCACCTATGGCGGAGGGCTTCTACCGGGCGATCACATCGATGTTTCGATAACCCTGGAGCCACGGACAAGGCTTGTCGTGACTACACCGCAGGGGAGCACCAAGATCTTCAAGGCGGAGCCCACTGCAAGCGCCAAGGGGCAGCAGGGAACACCAGCACGGACACTACCAGACAAGAGCCGCCAGCTAGTGGGGGTCCACATCGGCAGCGAAGCAGCGCTCTGCTACCTCCCGGACCCAGCCGTGCCCTTCAAGGACAGCCGCTACGAACAAACCCAATCCTTCACCGTCGACGGAACATCAACGGACCATAAGCGGAGCAGTCTCTGCGTCCTGGACTGGGTGACGCAGGGCCGCGCCTCGCGCGGCGAGAACTGGGGCTTTCATCTCTGGAAGGGGAAGAACGAAGTATGGACGACGCACGATGACTCCGGGAAGAAGAAACTCCTCCTACGCGACGCGATCATCCTCGACGCAGAGGTCGACAGTCGCGGCGACGGTAACGGCAACTTAATCCGTGAGCGCACCCGGCCCCACGGGATCATCGGCACGCTGATCCTCTACGGACCCGTCTTCGAACCCCTGGCATCATCCTTCATGCACCGATTCACCTCGCTCCCGCGCATCGGGGCGCGGAATTGGTCATCGTCCGCCCCTGCGGCCGTGGAGGTCCCGTCGGAGGTGACTTTCACCGCGGCGCGTGTACGCGGCGGTTTCGTCCTGGTGAAATTCGGCGCGGGGGACTTCGAGACGGCCAAGAATTGGCTTGGTGGTATCCTCCGCGAGGAGGGGACGATCGGTAGGGAATTTGGGGAGGAGGCTTTGATGTGCTTATAAGCGTTCCTCTTTCTGCGATGTAAGAGTCACATATTTGGTTGGTTTTGTTGACGAAGTTCCCGATCAAGATTGTATAAGGATATATCCGTATATTGATACCCAGACACACATTCAACTGGTTCATCAGTCCCAACAGGTCTTGACTTGAGCTAGAAGCACCTACAAGAGATTCAAATATTTCTGAATTTCATAACAAGATACTCCGTAGAAATGCTAGAGAACAAAAAAGCCAAACCCAAGGTATCTATCAGATCTCACCAAACACCATCTACTCGCCAATAACCAAGGAAATTCATAACATAACCCCTTAAAGGAGACTCAATCGTAATCAAAAACTCATCCATCATTCACAGTGCACGATGACAACTGTCCTACCAATCAAACACCCTAGCCTTCCAGTCCTGCTTTGTAGCGCTCTGCAAGTCATCCACATTAAGGATATCGACTCCCTCCCTTACCAAGACGGTCCAGATATGATTCCTCAGACTCCGCGGCCAGCTGGGTAACCCCCAGTACCGAACCTTGAGGCCCCGGCGATGAGCGCCGTGGATCTGCGCCCGGATGAGATCCATCTGCTGGGACGATAGGCGGAAGCGCCAGGGGAATCCGATGGATTTCTTGAACGAGACGGAGGCGTAGAAGCTGTTGGTCCAGTTGAATGTGTCGGGGGCGATGTCGCCGGGTGAAATGCCCGATAGGCCTTGGCCGGCGTTGGAGGAGGATTGCTTGGTTTCGGCGCCGTGTGGGGTATCGGTATCGTCCTGCTCGGCTAGGAGGTTGAGCGGTGCGTCGAAGAAGATGTCGCGGTAGCTCGAGTTCGAGGTGACCCTGTTGAACGGGGTATTTCCCGTCCCGACGACCGTGATGGGGCCGTGGACTAGGTCCGTCCCGTTGAAATAGGTGAGGTAGCCGCGTTCGCGGAGAGGCGACAGTTGCGCCGCGACATGGTGCCATGTCTTCTCGCCGTCGGTCTTGAAATCAATGAGCAGGATCAGCGTTTGGGAGGGATCGGTATCGAAGACGCCGTGGAGCGGTTGGTCGACGGCGGGCTGGAACCGGGTGATGGGATTCTGCCTTTCTAGGATCTTGATCAGGGGGTCGATGTACATGGTTCTGAGTGTGCGCGTCGCGGTGAGGGCCGAGGTGGTATGACCGACGTAGAGCTCGTTGTCGATTAACCAGACATCGGCTTCGACGCCGATACACCCGGCCTGCATGGCCGAGAACAGGGGTACCCTTCGCCAGTAGTCATTATGCGAATGGCATCCGACGGGGACGATGTCTCTCGAGAGATCTGTGGGCCAATGCGTGATGTCTGCGGGTGTGTCCTGATCGGGGAAGTGTCGCCAACGCTCGGTTGCTCGATCGAATTCATCCGGGAAGAACGAGAGCACAATGCCACAGGCAACGGAGATGAATTGGATAATTCCACTGTATGGTTGCAGCATCATTAGCGATTGGATCGATGGGTCGCACTGGTAGGACGGACGAACTCACAGCATGATGAAGAACCCTGCAATGGGGAGAAGCAAGCAATAAGATACGCGAAACTTCTTGAACCGTCTGTAAGAACGCTTTGACTGCTGAGAGGTCGAGAGCAACGGCAGAGCATCCTGGAGCTTCTCATCACTTGACGAGAAGAGAGACGAGAGCCGTTGTCTCCATGTGGCGTGTCTCTGTGATGGAAATCGACTCGAACAATGAGAATCGTCTCTCAATTCGATATGGACTGGGAATTCTTCAATTTCGACATCGAAATCCGATTTATCGTCAGCAAGAGGAGTTGAAGCGATGAATTCGTAGGACTGTGGATGAACAATGCGGGAGGAAAAGAAGCCCATGATGTCTTTCACTCAACACCTTACTCTGCATACATTCTACAACTCAACAGAACATTTGAAGATCCCAAGTGGTTTTTATTTCTAAAGAGGGGAATAAAACCAGTCTAAAACTCGTGCCTAATACTAACACTACTTTACTGTAAGTCTGTTAGCCTTGCCTTGACTGTCTCCTACTGTCCCGTTATCCCATTTGACTTCTTATCATTGGAGACAAAATGCTTACAATTGCTGGACCCTGGAATAGAATCCGCATGTCAGATATCAACAAGACGATTGGACGAGCTCTGTTGGTCAAGGAATCGAAGCCTTTGACTAGTGACTAGTTCCCTGGGCCAGTGCCTCAGGGGACTCGATTGGGAATGGGAATGGAAGCAGTCGGAGTCTGACTCGACTTTCACTGCAAGCCATCTTCATGGGTCAATAGGCAACAGCCAACACAACGAGTATTTGACCAGAAAGAGCAGACTGACAGAAGTAACCCGATTATCCGAATCTACTTCTCCATACTGATACTATCTACAGTGGAGCTGTGTCTGTGCCTGTACCACATTGGGATTTGGGAGCCATGTCACTCTCACTGTCTCATTGCGCCATTTAACTAACAAATGTACTTGGAAGGATCTCTGCGTCTGGAATTCTAGTCTGACGATTAATATTAGGCATCCATGTTTCTTGCAGGCTCAACCAAGGATTGGTCTTGAGGACCAAGAGTCTAATGCAGGTTATTTACAATCCAATAAAGGTAGTTTACACCATGTCCAATGTCCAAGAAGACTGGAAAAAAGCAGGGGAAAAAAAGCAGTGCACTTTCAACGTCCCGATAACTCATAAGGACCCTGATCCAGTCGATTTTCACCCATCTCAAACATCTCCTGCGGTTTGGGCTGCGGCACGACAGGCGCGACAGGCGCGACAGACGCGACAGGGTTCTGGTAGGTCTGCGGGGGCGTCGCGGTCTGCTCTCCGTTGGTATCCAGATTGGTCATTTGGTAGTCATGGCGACGGCGACGAGCGAGAAACCACCATGCCAGGGCTATGAGGGACAGACCGGCCACTGCGCAGCCGACGCCGATACCTGCCTTGGCGCCGGTCGACAGACCACCACCACTACTGTTGTCGTTACCGCTACTATCGCCGCCGGTCGCTGCGGGAGGTGTGGACGAGCTGGCCGGGATCGGCGTCCAATGTTGCGCCCAGCTCTCTTCCCAGCCGTTGGCTGAGCCGGAAATGGTGGTGTCGCTGTACTCGATGACGGTGGTGCTGGGGGTCGGGGAGTAGCCCGGCCCGGGGGCCTGGGCCAGGAACCAATTCCCGAGGCCGGAGCCCCAGTTGACGCCGATGAAGGCGGCTTGGAAGAATGCGCGGCCCAGGGCGTATGTCCCGTTGGTGCCCATGCATGGGAAGTATGCGGTGGGGGTGTCGACTAAGGGGGCCTCCAGGGTGAGGTTCAGCAGCGCAAAGGGCACCTTGACGGTCATGTTTGCCGTGTTCAGGCCATTCTTACTGAACGTAAACGCCAGGTAGCTGGGGGAGGTCACAATCTGCGGGTATCGGGGGTCGGACGTGTTCCAGAAATACAGGCCGTAATCGGGTTTATAGGTCACTGGCAGCTCGGCGGCGAGGGCGTCGCATGCGCTCTGCGGTAGATACAGGTATGGATCGACGGTGCCTCCTCGGACGGTAATCCCCGTCGAGAGGGACGAATTCCCCTGGGCCAAGAGACCGGTCTTATTGGGATAACTCCAGGGTGAACCGCCGGTGGCTACACCCAGGCCGAGATCCAGCAGCTCGATTGGAAGGCTGGCGCCCGTGTACGGCTGGGCGGAGACATCGCCGAGAACCCGATTCTTGTCGTACCCTCCCAGCAGCAGCGTGCCGGGAATGCCCTGCGATACGGAGCCAATGTGCATGCCATACGAATAGGACGGGGTCACCTGGCGCCCGGTCCCATTCCACAGCCAACTCGTGATAAAATTGGCATCGATGCTGGAGTTACCGGGGCGTGTAAAACTCCGATTTACATCCGGGGAGCCTAGCGAAAGCACACCAACCTCCAGAGGATACTTCCGACCCCCTGGGTAAGTCTGGTATGCCTGCAAAATGCCGACCAAGTCGACTTGAGGCACGATGGTCCCACCGATATCGATGGAATCCCGTGCATGCCTTGCGAGTGCGTTCACCGGCACCGCGTTCGTATCCCCCAGCTGGTATCTATCCCACTTCTGTCCGTCGGGAGCTAGCGAGATGGACTTATTGTCCCAAGTCTTGGATTTACTGGGGTTGAAGAGGCCCGCGTCGGCGGCGTAGCAAACGGTCGAGAGGGAAGTATTGGCGCAGACGGACGACAGGAGGATCTTGCTCTCCCATCCACCTCCTGGGTACAGGGCGATCTTCTGGGCCGGACTCCCTACACTCACCGAAACAGCGTGCCATGGTCCGTCAGGTCCGTAACTCTTGTCGGACCAGGTCATGGCCCAGGGCCTAGCGGCCTCGGTTTCGCGACAAAAGCCCAGGAGAAGGAGAAGCAAAAGCAGCGATTTCGCACCAACACATGGGCGCTGCGTGACTTGCGTCTGCTGGGAGATCATCGTCGTAACCTAATGAATCGACAAGTCAAGTTAGGCAGAATCTGATGCACACAATGGAATTCTTGTAAGACCCATGTGTCATCGGAGGCCCCAGGGAAGAATAAGGAAAAGGGCCAGTGTCAGCGAGCCTCGCATGATGGGGCTGAGGGCAAGGAAATACTTTCTTGAGACAAGGCCATAACTGCCCATATCTGACCAAGGAGCATGATTGGTAGCTCATGGGCCGTGCCATTGTCTCGATTGAGTTGGTTCATCCTGAAAGACACTAGAGTGCAGCGATGGATTGTGATGCTTGTTAGAATAACAGCATTCACAGTTTCCCATAGGTGGAAGAGACAGGTTGATATGCACCAAGAGGATCCCAATTCACAGTGAGAGGGGCTTTTTGTATTTGGTGGCTCTTGGCAGTCTTGCTTTAGTGACTCCGTAGATAATCTTCTCCATATTCATCATCATATTCATAATCCATATGTTGTTGGGGATGTGTTAGTTTCATCTCTTTCTTATGGAGAACTGCTAGATACTCACAAAGTGATCATGCTGGCTTCACCCAAGGCCTTGCGGACCATCATCATCATCATTTCTTTCCTTCTTGTGGTCGTGACGCTGTTCCAACTGCCAAATGGAACTCTGGATCATCTTTCTCGTCTGAATAATGTCTCTCCATCCACTGACAAGGTCAACGCGGTCGACTGGACTCGCTTCGCTTACACCCAGTATGTCACCAACACCGCTTATCTGTGCAACTCGGTCATGCTCTTCGAGACTCTCCATCGGTTGCACAGTAAACCCGACCGTTTGATGATGTATCCATCCAGTTTCTCTGCCGACGAGGAGGATAATTCGACTGAGAGCCGGTTGCTTCGCAAAGCTCGGGATGAGTACGGGGTGAAGTTGATGCCTATTCAAGTGCAGAGTCGGGAGAAGGGTGATCGTACGTTTTTAAATTCTTTCTTTGAAAGGATGGAAACTGATGGACTCAGCGACCTGGGCTGAGAGCTACACCAAGCTCCTCGCATTTAATCAGACCCAGTATGATCGCGTTTTGAGCTTGGACTCGGACGCGACTATTCTTCAGGTATGTTTTCTCTTCAGCTCTGGTTCCTTCAAAACCAAGGTCCTAATCTACCCAGTCCATGGATGAATTGTTCTTGATCCCGCCGTGTCCTGTGGCTATGCCCAGGGCCTACTGGCTCAATCCAAACGACCGCGTCCTGAGTTCCCAAGTCGTGCTCATCCAACCATCCGAGTTCGAATTCCGCCGCATCATGAAGGGGATTTCCGAGGCAGGCTCCTCCGACTACGACATGGAGATCGTGAACAATCTTTATAAAGACAGCGCGCTCATTCTGCCGCACCGTCCGTATGATTTACTAACCGGGGAGTTTCGGTCCAAGTCTCACAGCGCCTATCTGGGCAATTCGCTGGAGGAGTGGGATCCGGAGAAGGTACTGAAGGAGGCCAAGTTCCTTCACTTTTCCGACTGGCCGGTTCCAAAGGTATGTCCGTGATACTATGCTTTCCTTGCTCCTGCTGACCTGTCTTAGCCTTGGATTGCAGCCAGTCCGTCCACCATTCGAGACAAGCAACCCACATGCGACAAGAACCCGAAGACGGGACAGGAAGATGATTGTCGGGCCCGGGATATTTGGTTAGGATTCTACGAGGATTTTGCCAAACGACGAAAGGTTGGTTCACTCCTTTTACAAGTCTGTCCCATCGACTGACTGAGATATCTATCTAGAATGTCTGTGGCATGACTGTTGACCAGGGAGCCAAGAGAGACGTAGCCAAGAGAAGCTTGGCTGATTCCACACCAGGCAAATATGAATTTGTAACTTGATCTGATCATCCTATGTCTCTGTACGGAGTAACAAGGCTTATGAACCAGTTGACGACTTACTGCATCATCAGACTGTTTGGATATAGAGTGATCTTCTTTGGATGTACATAGATTATGGTATGAAAAGATTGAAATGATTCCCATAGCATATACTACAGATGGCAGCCTCCAGCATAAGCCGAGTTTAGGTATAAGCATCCCTCTTTTCTAGCTAACAGAAGAGTATCAGGCTTAAGGATACTACTGTACGGAGTAGAGCCAACAGTATGGAGAAAGCTTTAAACCAGGTCACGTTGAATAAAGTAGGCAGCTCCCTACATACGGATGAAATGTAACTGTAAATGGCCTTATTAGTAGTTATTCCAGTGTTAATCAATAAATCTTCATATACTGTTGTATGGAGTTGATTGATCTCTATTCTACTCCATATATTGTTGAGTGTTGGATGAGTAACTAATCAGTTATCTTATCAGCGCCAACTGGCAACACCAACAAAGAAAAGTTCTGATAAAACTCCGCTTCAATCCAACCAATTCCATCAACATATACAGAGTAGATATACCAGCCATCCACCATGCCTCACAAGCACAAACGAAGAAAAAATGACTCGAGGTGAGTATCCATCCATCCATACAGATAAAATCCTCAGTATTTTTAACCCTTGATCAAAGTATCTACGACCTCCCACCCACCATGATCGCAAAACCTCTCCCGGTCCGCGATCCCAACAGCAACAAATCCAAAAACAAGAAAAAATCCAAAGATGGGAAGAATGACCCGACGACGAAATCCACATCCTTCGCGAAACCCGCCCTGGAGGATGATACCCCGAAAGCCTTCCGCCGACTAATGCAGTTCCAAACCCACAGCAAGAAGCGTAAACGCGACGAAGATACACCGGCACCAGCGGCAGCCACAGAAGCAAAACCAAACCCGCCAGCCAAAACACAGACACAGGCACCTCACATCCTACCGGGGGAGAAACTATCCGATTTCGCGGCGCGGGTGGATCGCGAGATGCCGATCTCCGGGATGGCGCGGACGGGGAAACCATCGGCACAAGTGCCGGGGATGCGCGAGGAGCGGCGGACGAAGCACGAGAAGCATCTGCGGCGACTGCAGGCGCAGTGGCGGAAGGAGGATGTGGAGATCCGCGAGCGGGAGGCGGCGGAGCGGGAGGAGCGCGGGGCTGAGATGGAGGAGCAGTTGGATCTGTGGCGGCAGTGGGAGGTTGAGGCCGGGGAGGGTAAGGCGAAGAAGAAAGGGGGGAAGAGTAAGAAGATGAAGAAGAAGAAGGGGAAGGATGGGGATGGGCCTGACGAGGATGACGATCCGGATCCGTGGGCGAAGTTGAAGAAGAAACGGGACGCTGGGAATAAGGTGAATCCACTGGATGTGGTGCAGGCGCCGCCGCAGTTGACGAAGCCCAAGGAGGTGTTTAAGATCCGTGGTGGAGCTAAGGTTGACGTTGCGAACGTCCCTGCTGCGGTGGGAAGCTTGCGACGGAGAGAGGAGCTGGCCAGCGAGCGAAGGACGATCGTGGAGGAGTATAGACGGCTGATGGCTGAGAAACGGCGTTAAGCTATAGCCTCAGAGTATTCCCTGTGTGAGATTTCCCCTTTAATAAAATATTGCAAGTGATCATGCTTGTAGACAAAATACCATCAGAAATGCTTTTGCTATATACAGTGCATCTATGACCCTATAACACCCAAACAACACAAAACGAGTCTCACACTCATTCGCTCTTCAGAGACTTGACATACTCCGCTGCCTTGGCCTTGATCTCCTCCACCATCTTCTCGTCGCCACCATTGCCGGCCGCCAATTTCTCCTCAAAGGTAAGCCATTTCTTGAACATGAACCGAGCCTGCTTGGGGCGGAGCTTCTTGCCAGCATCCAGAGGAGCAGCGGCGCCCTTCTTGGCGTCCCGGATTCCAAGCACCCGCTCGAACAGCCGTCGTACCTGCTCCGCATCGCCGTTCTTGATCTCCAGGTCCAGGAGTATGTTCCACAGGTCGATCCGCTTGGGGAAGGACGACAGCAGGCCTTCAAATACAGTCCGGCCACGTTCGATATCTCCATTGGGTGAGCGGAACTCCAGCTGGCCGAACTTGGAGGTCGTCTCCACGTGTGTATGGGATGGCAGTGACTGCAGAGCGCGGGGGAGCAAAGCACGACCACGATCAGGAGCCACCATGCTGTCGAAGAGGAAGCTGGCATAGTTCAGGTAGAATTTGGGCGAGCTGAAGATCTTCTTCTTGAGGGCGGTTCGGAAGAGCTCATCCGCTTTCTGTCATTCACATTAGCGATCGCACACGAAAAAAAAAACACCAAAAGAGTACGAACCTCATTCTTTCCTGACTGGATGTAGATGCTGGTCATGCGATCGTAGATTTCCTGAGTATCATTGTACTGGCAGGCGCGCTTGAAGACATCCTCAAGTGTGTCATCATTCCCGTAGGTGTTCTCCAAGTTGAGCAAGGCCACCCAGATATTCAACTTCTCGGTATCCTGGCCGATGCTGATGGTACGAAGGGCGCGCTCGGCAATTTCTCTTGCCTTTTCAACCTCTCCAAGCTCCAATTGGAAAGCCATATACTTCAGCCACAGAAGCGAAGAGTCAGGCTCGCCAAGCAGAAGTCGTTCGTAGTCCGCTACGGATTGTGGTCCATTAGCGTCCAACTCGCCAGTCCGGTCGACTTGGATCTCTGGCTTGCGACTCTTCCTCTTCTTCTTCCGCGAGTCGTCTTCATCGTCAGAATCAGACCGCGCCGCTTCATCCTCGTCTTTGACATTTCCACTCCAGTCAAAGCCCGTTGCACCGAGCCCCTGCTGATTCGAAGGAGCGTTGCCCATTTCCACGTCACTCTCTTCATCATCACTCTCACTGTCCTCCTCAAGATCGACACCGCCCATAGATTCATCGTCGTCCTCCTCCTCGTCATCCTCACTGCCACTTCCATCAACATCGACACCACCCATGCCATCGAGGCTGATACCTTCGGAGTCATCATCATCACTGCCGCTTTCATCTTCATCCTGATCCTTGAAGTGAGAGGCCTTCAAGCTAAATGAGATCTTCCCTTGATCACGATCGATCTTGATGATCTTGGCTTTTACGGCATCACCTTCCTCATACAGCGTCCTGGCATCGTTAACCCGCTTGTCAGCCATCTCACTGCGGTGACAGAGACCACTGATGTTCGCGGATCGGTCGACAACGATGAATGCGCCGAATTCCTCCACTTTGCGAACTTTCCCGGTAACAATCTGACCGACTTTGAGATCCCGGATTGTGATGGGAGTCTTGTAGTTCGGGTCCAAGGCGGATTCCTTGAGACTCATCTGCAGTTTGCCCTGCTCTGGATCCACGACGGTAATCCGTCCCTTGACCAACTGGTCAACCTGGAAAGAGTCCTTCCACTCCTTCAGATATGAGTCCGAAAGGTCGGAGATCCGAACGTAGGCAGTGACATCATGGCCCAGTGTCACGAAGAGACCGCTGTCAGCCACCCTCTTTACAAAACCTCGGACTACATCATTGACCTTGAGTTGGTTCATTGAAGTAATCTCGAGATCCTGGACTGGAAGGGAGGAGCTCAGCACCTTGGACGGCCGGAGTGAGAGCGAGATTCTCTTGTTCGCACTATCAACACCCACAACGCAAGCACGGAGCACCTCGTTCTTGTTGTATACAGTGGGGTTTGCCTTCGCATAGTCGTCGGCCAGATCAATCAAATTGACGGCACCTACGATTGAATCACTGAGCTGCATGATGACCTGCTTCTCGGTAACCTTTGTGACTCTTCCGGGCAGAACCATGCCGACAGAAACGTCCGAAAAGGACAGTTTATCGGAGCGTTGCTTGGCTGCGAGATCAAGTCGACCTTTTTCATTGTTGACCGCGGTAACATGGACCTTCAGCGCAGACCCAATTGGGAAATGTTTCTCCACGTCGGTAAACAGAGACAGGTCATCCGAGGCATCCATGAAACGAAGTCTTCCACGTACGTTCGGTGAAAGGTTAACCCAGAGACAGTCATCGGCAACGTTATTGATGAAGCCCACCCAGGAGGAGCCAACTTGGACCTGCTCCAAATTCAACGGAGTAGGATTGGCAGCCTCAAGAAAACTGGGCTTTATAGAAAGTTCAAAGACGGGGAATTTCCCTGATCGGTGGCTGATCGGAAGGAATTTATGATTGCGGGCGTCGTGAATACCCAGGATTCTGGCGGAAATGATTTGTTTAGGACGGAAGAACCGTAATGGTTGTTTACGGTCTTTGATATCTTCCCACTTGTCGAAAACCTCGGAAACGTCAATGCGACCTTGCACATTGTCCGCAAGCTGAACGTTGAGTTGCGTTGCTTTCACAGAGACAACCTTGCACTTCACAGTCCTGCCAAAAGTGAAGTCGGACATCGACTCGATAGTTTCGTCCACGGAATTGGTGACCGCGTCATTGGAAGGCGTAGCCTTGGGAGCAGGCTTCTTTGGGCCAGCCGAGGTTGCTTCCGAAGGTTTCATGCTCAGTATGAATCTCCGGAGGTCAGTATCGACAGAGTGCACAGTCACGGTAACAATTTGCGACTTCACCATGCCATAGTCGGGTTTGCTGGCATTTTCGTCCGCCACAAGCCTCTTGGGCACGAGACCGTTGATGCCGCCTAGAAACTCGACAAACAGTCCATCTGACGTGATGTTCCGCACAAAGCCAGTGACTTCAGCGCCTTCTTGAATATCCTCAAACTTGGCTGGAAGGGAGCCTTGCTTAGCGGCCTTCTTAAGGCTTGCTCGGGCCGACACCTTGATGAGCCTGCGGGCTCGCTGAATGTCCAGCACAAGAAGATCATTCAGCTTCTGGCCAACACGAATCTTTGAAAGGGTTGAGCTCTGCTTGGAAGGAGATCCGTCAACCACATGTGCAAGGTCTAAGCGAGCCACGAGACCGAACTCATCCAGTTTCAGAAGCAAATCATCGCCAGACTTCTCAAAGACTGTTCCGGTGACAAGCAGACCAGGCTGAATATTTTCAAAGGCTTTTCTGTAGCTCTCGGTGAAGGTCGAGGGGTCTTTGCAAGAAACTGCTAGCTTCCCAAGCGTTGGATCCACACTCAAAGCGTGAACGTTGACCACCTGGCCCTGCCTGAAATGTTGCGAAGGGTCTTTGATGTAAGCCTCGCTCATTTCCGACACAGGAAGGAATCCGCGGACGGAGCCATAGAATTGAACAACTGCACCATGCGGTTGAATATTCACGATGGTCCCCGGAGACTGAGACCCGGGAACGATGTCTTGATAATCCTTCCAGATGGCGGATTCGCTGTTGAGCAGACTCTTTTTCAAAGTCAAGCGGATCTGACGCTTCTGGAGATTGACCGATAAGATCCGAGCCGTGATCGTCATGCCCTCGCGGAACTTCTTCTCGGGAAATTGAAGAGCGGCATCCGCAAAATGCATAGAGGGGATAAGGCCAGTGATGCCGTCAGTCAGGGCCACGATCAAACCATCCACACCGGTTGGCCCAATCAACAGCTTTTCAATCTTTCCCTTGACCACTGCACCTACAGTGACATCTTCAAGGCGAAGGAAAGGCTGTTCGATAA
Source organism: Aspergillus cejpii (assembly GCA_004769165.1). Lineage (NCBI taxonomy): Eukaryota > Fungi > Ascomycota > Eurotiomycetes > Eurotiales > Aspergillaceae > Aspergillus > Aspergillus cejpii. The sequence continues at coordinate 4,436,675 of SMSW01000001.1, read as the reverse complement.
CCTTTCTCTCGAAGGAAAGTAGATACAGGTCATCAAGAGCATTGTAGCCGATTACTCTAGCTTCATGGACGGAATCAACCCGGAACGGACCGTGCTCTGGGGCGATGTTTTCGACTTTTCCGTCTGCTAACCGGGAAACATGGACAAAGCCGATGTGCTTAGTATCTCCAATCCGTACATAAACACCAAGTCCAGGGTCGACCTTGACAACTGTGGTCTCGGGCACGATAGCAGAGATTGCCGGTGCGTCCTCCGAGGTACCCGGTCCATGGCCAGGCGCAAACCTGAGAACATGGTCAAGTAGTGAGAAGCCAACCTTGAAGGGCTCAGAAGCTGGAAAGGTGCAGACAATACGGCCCTTGATTTTGGCGCCAATTTTAAACTTCTTGGCCAGGTCCTCTTTTCCGGAATTGCCACCGGATTGCACCAAGTCCACTGTGGCATCCAGCATACCCATAATCTTACCGATCATCCCGCTCGAAGAAACGTCCGTCAACAGAATCTCTGCGGCTGTACCAGGGAGGAATGAGTTGATCGTAGGTGCCGTGCTGAGATAATGCGATTTCTTGATGGACCCTGAGGACTGAAGATTGGCGGATAATTTCACAACACTTCCGTTCGCATTCTGGCCAGTCACCATACACAAGAAGACCGACCCTTCTTTAATGCGCGAGTAATCCGTCTTAGGATGTATCTCCTTCGAGGACATGAAACCCTTGACATTTGCGCCTTCAATACCCAGGTCCATGACTAGACCGTGGTCTTCCACACTGATAACCGACGCTTGCACGGCAGTGTTGACTTCCAGATCCGTCTTCGAAAACCCCGTGTTTGTCTGTCTGGGGTCGACTGTAAGCTCGATACGCCTCTTATTCTTAGAGGGAGCGTCTGCTGAATTGCTCCCAATTGAGACAACATATGCGCGCAGATACTGGCCCAGATAGAAGTAGTCGTGGAGATCCAGCGAATCGTCATCGTCCGAGTCCTCTTCTGCATCGCTACCGTCATTATCGTTGTTGTTAAGGATCTTTTCAATTTTCTCTTCAAGCACTTTCGACACAGCGGTCAAAGGAACGTAGCCAGTGAGGTTGTTGGGTAGAGATAGGCCAATATCGTGTGCATTGATGCTGGAAACCTGGCCTAATACCATCGATCCGGGTACAACGCGCTGTAATCGTCAGTCTTGAACAACGAGTATATCCTATGGGCAAACTCAAGCCTACCTTGAAGTTGAGACCCTCAATTCGCACACCTTGCTTGTCCTTGGCTTCCTGCTCCGCACGCTTCTTGCCCTTGGTTTTTCTTTTCTTAGACTGTTTGGTAGAGGTCGCATTATCACCCGCGTCATCCATCTCAATGTCTTCATCGTCATCGTCACCTGCGAAATTGCCAGAGGACTTCTTAGAACCTTTCTGTTCGAAAAGCACATCCTTGGTCGCCTGGATGTGGATTTGCTTCTTCTCAAGAGGGGTCAAGACGCTCCCTCCACCACGGGGGAATGATGGTTCGTCATCGCGCAGTACTGAAAGTTCCGAAGCCTTCAAAGCACTCGTAGAATCCGATGTTTTCTGCTTTTTCTGATCTTTATTGCCCTCTTCAGCTCCAACTCGCACACGCTTCTGAGGTTGACGAGTCACTGCCTCTTCTGCAGCATTGCCCTTGCGTTTGATAGGGGCCATAGCTTAATAGACAAAGGCCACCTCAAAACCAAACGCGACTGTGTAGGTGATCTGGCTTGGATGTTCCTTGAATCAGCAAGCTGGACGAAGAGCAGATCGAAAAATATTCAGATTCAAAAAAAATCTGGGATCTATCATGCCAGACCGCCTTCCAAATCCAGCAGTGTCCGTCACTTTAATTGAAATCTTCACCGCCTGCCTGAAACAGCAACTCGCGTCACGAAAAAAGCACGTCGACACGAGACTCGCTTCGAAATTGTTCTGCTCCCATGCCTTTTTAGCCCATCTTCTTCCCCTCTTTCCGTCTGTTGCTTGTCTCTCAATAGAATGCTTTTGTATGTTTGTCGTTTGCTTATAATCTAACAATGGAAAGCAGCCATGGTCTTTCTGAAATACCTAGATCGGAGCCTGTCTTCCCACCCTCGTCATCACAGGAGATTCCTTCTTCTCCGCCATCAGTAGTGTCGGACGCTGGCATGCGACGCAAACCCAAGAAGCCCCCTCCTGTTACTCCGCGATCTTTTAGACGATTTTTCACGCCTCGGTCGATACTCAATGGAGGAGATGGTGCGGGAACGGTCAAGACGAGTCGTCAGGCATTGAAGGTGCTCAGCTCGCCTGCTGTTAATCGACTGGGTCCGGCCTTCACGCGAGCATTGAAGGCGGTTGGTAGTAGCCCTCTTCACAATGACGTCTCAGATCTCGTGCAGACCCCTATTCAAAAGCGAAAATTATCGTTCTCCTCGGTCGGTTCTCCGCTTCAGTCATCTCCGTTGCGGAAGGTTCGTGTGAGGGCTCCCTTTGAAGATGGAGAGGAGGAGTTGGATGCCCCGGCCAAAGATCTTCAAGCTGGATTTGAGGCAAAGGATAATGACGCAACACCCTCAGCCCTGGGCAAGCTATCTATTCCAATTGCACCTATTCGGCGATCACAGGCGCTGCAGACCTCCGGTGGGCTTTATATGCGAAGTGTCCAGGGGCCACGGGCAAATCGAATCACTGTACGATCTAACTCCGGGGCTGGTTGGTTATTCCTTCACAATGCATTCATCTACTGTATTTCTCACTATGATCCAGGGTGGCAGGATTTGACATCTACATTTTACTCCCGACCGGCCGACAGCCATTCTTGCGCCAGCTATACTGGGGACCATCTTGCTCTTCCTTTTTGCACTGCGTCATGCAATAGTATGTTACTGCTTATATTCGACACTTTCCAGCCCTCTGTAATTGTCTTCGCAGCTTCCACTGACCGTTGCCGACTGTCACAGCAAATTCGCTTGTCGCTGTCGGTGATGAGGAAGGCGGCATCCGACTGCTGGACTCTGCAAAGGGCGACAAAAGCGGCTTCTCCAAGGCATATCTCATGTTTCGTCCCCATATGAACGCAATAATGGATCTTGAATTCTCATCCGATGATATGCTACTGGCGACGGCTTCCGGAGACCAAACCGCGCTGGTGATTGACATGGCTACGCAGAAGCCGATATATTGCCTGTCCAATCATGTCTCCTCGGTGAAACGCGTTCAATTCCAACCTGCAGCAAACAACAAAGTTCTTGCAACGTGCAGCCGGGATGGAAATGTCAACATATGGGACCTTCGGTGCAAAGGTTTCGAGAAGCCTTCTCTACAGGTTCGATGCTCGCTCGAATCTGATTCCGAAAACTATCGTGCGCCTCCCCCTTCCAAGATGATTTACCCTCAAGTCTTGAATACAATACATGGAGCCCATGCATGGATGCCGCAAGCTTCGATGTCGGATAAATCAGAACCTCAGATTGGCCGCTCCGACATCACGGTCACTTCCTTGGCTTTTCTTCCCCCTGGCCGGGAAAACCTCTTTGTCACAGCTTCGGAAGCCAATGCCTGTGTAAGGCTGTGGGATCTCCGTACTGCGCACAGCAATCGTCGTGGTCGCCCTGTCCTTCCCCTGTCAACTACCCGTGAACCGGATAGTCATATTAAGTACAGGCGCTTTGGGCTCACCTCGATGACACTGAATGGGGATGGCTCAAGACTTTACACTCTCTGCAGGGATGGTACCGTGTATGCATACTCAACGTCCCATTTGGTCCTGGGGCATGCTCCCGAGCTCACGCTGTATAACAATCGCCCAAGACGTTCAGGGGGCTCTGACAAGGAAGGTCTGGGCCCATTGTATGGCTTCCGTCATCCACGCCTGAAGGTAGCTTCGTTTTACGTGAGGGTTGGCGTCCGGAAGGCCGTCGCAGACAAACCGGAGATGCTTGCTGTTGGAAGCAGTGACCATTGTGCCGTTCTCTTCCCTACCGATGAGAGATTCCTTCATTCTTCCTCCAAGAAGCCGGCCGTCGAAGTAGATGCCCAGTCTCCCGGGACGTCTTTCACCCGTTCCGGATTACGCCGCACAAATTCAACAGTCGGCTTATCTGGACGGCTGGAAGACACTGTGCCGATCTATCAGTCCGGGACACCCTTGGTTGAAGGCCATAAGAAGGAAGTGTCCGCCGTCTCGTGGTCTGTGAACGGAGAGCTTATTACGGTCAGCGACGATTACAGCGCTAGGTGCTGGCGCGAGGGGCCTGATGCGCGAGAACTACGGGCCGGTGGCGAGACGGAAGGTAGACGATGGCGATGTGGATGGGCCGACACCCAAGATCCATATGACGACGACGACGACGAATGATCAGATACTGAAAGTTGGTTCCTTCAGCCGGTATTACGGTTTACGTGCGCATTTGGAGGCGTCAGGGCATGGTTTGCACAATTGATTTAGCGACAGTCAGTTTTGGCTTTAAAGCTCCCTGCAGTTTCTAGCGGCTTGCATTGCATAGCAACAATATTTCTTGATGCATATTATGAGACAAGATATTTGGTTTGGGCTTGGTTATGGTTTGCTTTGGATCAATACTTTCATAGTTCAAAACCACATAATATCAATCAGATCATTTTATCAAGGACGGTAGTCATAAAGAAGTCCCCAATCTCAGGCCTAATGTAAATCCTCGCTTCAAAGAACTAAAGTATCTACCCAGACATTTAATATCCAATTTTCGTTATGGATACTGAATCCATCCCGGTGTCAGCAGAGCGAGTCCCGTGCCTGCAAAGGCTGTTGATCCGACGAAACCAGAACAATCCAGTGCAGGCCAGAAGTTACGCCATGACTCCATAGTCCATGAGTCCTCTTCTACCATCGATGGCCCAGATTCCATATCAAGTGCCCCCCAACGACCGCCCATATCCCAAGTCGCGCCATGTCCAATCCTTCCGTACCTTCTGACCTAGGATTCGAAGCCACGGCCAAGGCAGTCGCTTCGATGCCATGGCCCGTGGTTGTTTCGTTTCCCGTGCGGCTTCCAAACCCGCTTTCCCCGCCCTCTGCAGCTGCAGGCGTGGCCTTCTGGCTGGTACCGTTAGTGCTGCTTTGTGAAGCACTCGTCGTTGCAGCAGGCGCGGTAGTCGATGATGATCCGGACGGGTAACGGTACCAATTGGACGGGGGGTCATTTAGACATTCTCCATAGAGTGCCGTCGTATACCCCTGCGCTTTGAGGGAGTCGATCATAAAAGGCACAAAATCGTGGACTGAACGGCTATGAACGTCGTGCGCGATGGCGACGAAACCATTCGTCTTTGGACTCCCGGACTGCAGCGCGGCCCGGAAGATGTTTTGGCTGTTGGGGTAGTTCTCCTGCCAGTCCAGCGTGTCGATGTTGTAATTGACGACGTGGTAGCCGAGGTCACGGAGGTCCGTGAGGCAGTCTGCGCTGCAGGACATGTAGGGAGGTCGCAGATAGGTGGGGAAGAACCCCAGGATATCATTCAGGGCGATCTCATTCTTGATGATCTGGTCGTATCGTTGGCGTTGCGTGAGGGTCGAGAGATCCTGGTGACTCCATGTATGGCTACCGATCTGATGGCCTTCGTTGTACATGCGTCGGATGAGAGACGGGTATCCCGTCTTCGGATCATTGATGTGGCCCTTTCCGCCGTTATTGCCCACGAGGAAGAAGGTCGCTTTCACTCCGTGGGCTTTGAGTATGTCCAGTAAGTCCGAGGTGTAGATGTACGGCCCGTCGTCGAACGTAAGAGCCACCTTGCCCGGCACATTGCAGGCGCGGATACTGACTCCGTACGGAACATTGCCTACCTTTGGCCTCTCGACCGATGAGGTATTCACTCCAGACGGGATCTGGTTGGCATGACAGGCCGGTCCGTACTGGAACAGACAGGACGGCGCATCGCAATAGTAACCTCCTGTTCCACAAACTCCCTGGGTTGGATGACCTGGGTTAGTACTCCGACTCCATGTGCTCAACAAGCGAAACCAAACAAGAAGAGAACATACATTGGGACCACAGCAGAGACCTGCCGCGCAAACTGCATTATTGGCAGAGGGGCCACAAGTCCCCGAGCTGGCTCTGGCCTCTAAATGGAAGACGCTGTCATGGACACGGTGGCTATGAACCGAAATGACAGCGAAAAGAACCACTATGGCCAGTCGCAAAGCCATATAGGAAAACTCGTCGAGAATACACAGGGGATATAACCCAAGGAACAGTCGAGATAGTTATATGGGTGCCTGTACATTATGGATTGCGAGGACAGATCATCCAGAAGCTTTTAATAGAAGGATTAAGGAGACACAGACCAGATTAAAATCCATGGTCGCTGTCATCGTAAGTCAATTCTAGCATTATCCTCGTGGTTTCACGGCTCATTATGAGTGATTGAAGGGTTATTAAAGGCTTCCATCATGGGCCCTAAGTCCCTAACCAGGGAAATCATCAAGGCTTTTAAGCACGTGGGGAGATAGAGTTACTGTGGCTGGTTTACTTGGAAATTAGACAAAATATAAGCTCTGCATAGACTGGACACTATCAAGCTTAAGACTTAAGAGAAGTCTTAATCCTTAATGAAGGGTACAAGGGTTGGATAAGACACAAGACTACTGGGACGAACAGCCAAAGTTGTTATGGCATCTGTACTCGTGACGTCTTATTATATTTTTAAATTCTTTTCCATGATCTAGAACTCCACTTGAATTGAAGGTACCAGCTTTAACTTCTTAGTGACCGTGTCCATCATCCTCCTTCCTCTCGGGGTCCAGTTTGATCATGGTGTCAATACGCATGATTGCTATGCAGGCCTCGACAGCACTCTTGAACTGCTTGACCTTGCCCATGCTAGGCTCCAAGACACCCGCCTTGATGGAATCATGGACTCGGCCCTTTGTCAGGTCAAGGCCGTAGTTCTTGTAGTTCTTCTTCTTGGCGATGGTCTTGTCATCCTTGGTGGCAGGGGTTTCCTGCACGCGCTGAGAGGTGAAGTGGCAGCTTCGGAGTTGAGCAACGAGCTCGGACGAATCCTTAGCGGCGTTGACCGCTAGGGTTTTGGGGATAATCAGAAGCGACTGGGCGAATTCACCAATCGCAAGTTGTTCCCGGGAGCCCTGCGGAAGATAGACTGTCAGAAAAGGGTCAAGGTACCGGGAAAAGTTACAAGAGAACATACCACTGTGACCGCAAACTCTTCAAGGTAGATATGAAGAGCGGTCTCAACAGCACCGCCGCCAGGAACGATACTGCCACTCTCGAGAGTGCGCTTGACGGCGCAAAGCGAGTCGTGGACTGAGCGCTCCATCTCATCCAGGCTGTAGTCGTTGGGTCCTCTAAGAATGATTGAGGCTGAGGTGTGAACCTTGGTGCCTTTGACCAGAATACACTCGTCATCCGAAATCCGCTCCTGCACAACTTCCTCCGCATATCCCAAGTTTGACGCATCGAATCTCTCATCGCCGTTGAGGTCGGAAAGTGTGCTTACCAAGGTGGCTCCAGTGGCCTTGGCAATTCGTCTCAGATCTTCTTTCTTGCAGCGTCGGACAGCCATGGCGCCCCGTTCAACGAAGAGCTTGAGAACCATGTCGTCGATACCCTTAGTTGTGAGAATAACATTGGCTCCGGATTTGAGGATCATCTCCACACGCTCAAGAACAATGCCAGACTCTCTCTCGCGAATCTTCTCCAGTTGATCGGGATCATCGACTGTGATCTGGACGCCGAGCTTCATCCTCTCCTTCTGCAAGTTCATATCCAAGCAAGCGATCTTCGCATCGGTTATCCGAGTCTTCATTGCTTGTGAAGCGACGGTACAGTTGAGCGCGTAACCCTTAACCAGTATGGATTCGGTACCGCTCTTTCCATGAGCCTTGAGCAGGTTCACGGCCTTGACAGGATATTTGACTTCGTTTCTCTGATTTGTAGTCTTCACCAGCAACATGGCATCAACAACCATATTGGCAAAGAAATCGGCATCGGCGCCAATGATCTTGCTTGACATGGAGGTCTTGGCAACGTTCACCAAGCTGTCCTTTCCTAGCAAATCGACTTTTGTGGTGATATTCTCATTCATATATTTGACCGCCTCTCTGAGGGCTAGTCGATAGCCGTTGATGATGGTCGTGGGGTGTATACGGTTTTTCATTAACTCGTTCGCTCGTCGTAAGAGTTCAGCAGCAATCAGGACAACGGAAGTGGTGCCATCTCCGACCTAGACAGAGACAGGCGTCAGCATCAATCTCTCCAATATACGGAGCTCGATTCAGGCAATAAAACAGACCTCCTTGTCCTGCTGTTGGGCCAGATCGACGAGAATCTTCCCAGCAGGATGCTCAATATCCAACAAACTCAGAATAGTCGCACCATCATTCGTTACAGTGACATCCTAAATCATCAGTCAGAGCCGGTCCCAAATGACGCGGGGTTGGAGCTTACCCCTATGTCGTCCACCATCATCTTATCCAGACCAGAAGGACCAAAGGAGCTCTTCACAACATTTGCGATAGCCTGCGTCGCAAGAACTACATATTTCATTAGCACGAGGGCGTTTCAGACATCGAAAATGACCCATCTTGTTCCATACCATTTTGTTCGCGGACATCAGGGCCAGTGATTTTCTGCCCACCCAAGACTGTGCGAGATGCGTTAGCAAAAGGGCCTTAAGAGATGGAAGTTTTCTCGGGTCTAGAACTCACAAAGAGTGTCCGCATTTCGCGGAGCCTCGAAAATACCTGCCATAATTTCTTCAATAGATAAAAAAAAGACAACTTGTGACAAGGTAGAGCTCTGACAACTGGAGTTCGTTGGATGTCTCTCCTGTTAAAAGTTCTGCCGGTTCCGAGGCGGTGAAGTTTTTCGAGATGGGCATCCCACTTTTGAGGGGAAAAACAGCCCTCATTTATTCTACTCCCACGAGTTGCTTGCTTTGGCGATCGCCTTCTTCTTCTTTCCTACCCGATCTCAAAGCGACTACACGACTCGATCCTGGTCTACAAAATGGCCAGCCAAAACCCTGTCGACCCTCCGGTCGCTGCTGAACCTGTCACTCTTCCTGATCGCAGCCAGAACCCCACTGATAAGGCCGCGCCTCAGGGAGAGATCTCCAAAAATGCCGCCAAGAAGGCAGCGAAGCTCGCGAAACAAGCTGCTGACAAGGCCGAAAAGGGTGTAAACAAGGGGATTGGAAAATCGGAGGCCAAGAAGCCTACATCGAAGGCTCCCAAGAAGAAGATTGAGGGTGCTGCCCTAATTGGTATCGATGTCTCCAAGGAGGAGGACTTCCCCGGATGGTATCAGCAGGTTCTTACAAAGGGTGATATGCTGGATTACTACGACGTGTCGGGATGCTTCATTCTTAAGGTACGCCTGTGAATGGGTCAACTCCAACCATATACTGTGGATACATGTCTAACGAGGTACAGCCTGCTTCATACTCGATCTGGGAAGAGATCCAACAATGGTTCAATGCGGAGATCAAGAAGATTGGCGTCAAGAACTGCTCATTCCCTCTCTTTGTTTCCGAAGATGTGCTGCAGAGAGAAAAGGATCACATCGAAGGTTTCGCTGCTGAGGTTGCCTGGGTGACTCATGCGTATGATTCTTCCTTTGACGAAATCTGTGCTTGCCTGTTGTATGACTGACTTCCATTTCCGCAGGGGCTCCACTCCTCTGGAGAAGAAGATCGCCATTCGTCCCACGTCGGAAACCGTTATGTACCCATACTACGCCAAATGGATCCGAAGCCATCGTGATCTTCCTCTTAAGCTCAACCAATGGAACTCGGTCGTAAGATGGGAGTTCAAGCATCCTCAGCCATTCCTTAGAACCAGAGAGTTCTTGTGGCAAGAGGGGCACACTGCCCATTTGACCGAGGAGGCTGCCGGCGAAGAGGTTCTGCACATTCTCGACCTCTATGCTCGGATCTACGAGGAACTCCTCGCTGTTCCTGTCGTGAAGGGCCGGAAGACAGAGAAGGAGAAGTTTGCTGGTGGTCTGTATACTACCACTGTTGAGGGTTACATTCCTGCTACCGGTCGTGGTATTCAGGGTGGAACGTCGCATGGCCTTGGCCAGAACTTTAGCAAGATGTTCGGCATTACTGTTGAAGACCCTTCCGCCAAGCCCGAGGAGAAGAAGGCTCCTCTCTATGTCTGGCAGAACTCTTGGGGTCTGTCCACCCGTACCCTAGGTGTCATGGTCATGATCCACAGTGACAACCGTGGTCTGGTTCTTCCTCCTCGCGTTGCCGAGACTCAAACGATCATCGTCCCCGTCGGTATCACGGCGAAGACGACCGATGAGGACCGCGAGAAGCTGTACACCGAGATTGACGGTCTTGTCTCCGTTCTCAAAGCTGCTGGCATCCGCGCTGATAGTGACAAGAGAGAGGGTTACTCCCCCGGCTGGAAGTTCAATGACTGGGAACTCCGCGGTGTGCCCCTGCGTATTGAGTTCGGTCCTGGCGAGTCCGCTGGCCAATTTGTCACGGCCGCCCGTCGTGATATCCCTGGAAAGGATGGCAAGACTACCATCCCCATCTCTGAGCTGGCCACTGCAGTCCCCGCTCTGCTGGACACCATTCACAAGGATCTGTTCAAGCGCGCGGATGACGAGTTCCGTTCCCACCGCAAGCTCATCACCAACTGGGACGACTTCGTCCCTGCGCTCAACGACAAGAACATCTGTGTCATTCCCCACTGCCTCACGGAGGAGTGTGAGGACCAGATCAAGGAACTGAGCGCCCGCAAGGCCGAGGAAGACTCCGGTGTGCCTCAGGACGCCAGGGCTCCCAGCATGGGCGCCAAGTCCCTCTGCATTCCCTTCGACCAGCCCGAAGGTATCGTCCCCGGCCAAACCAAGTGCACCAACCCCAAGTGCACCCGTATGGCCGAGAAATGGTGCATGTTCGGACGTAAGTGGGCAATCTTTTCCTTTACTAATTTTCGCATCTCGAGCTAACATCCCGTACGCAGGTTCCTACTAAAAACGTCACACATGGGCATTCAAGGCATGACATATCTACGTCAGATTGTCCCATCTGTATCAGGGATGGTTACTATGACCGTTTATGACTTTCCTTTTCTTCTGGCTCGAGATATGTGTATGGTAGGAGTGGCGCATGAACAAAAAAAACCAGGCTGCTAACTATATGGGGCGAGGTGACATACGGGGGGAGTGATCTTGATCTTCTTCGGGATACCTTTGTGGTTTTTTTTTTTTTTTTTGTCCTTTTTCCTTTCACGCTGTCGAATCTAGCATACCATTTCCATAGCTGGAGTATGGAATTGAATGATGACGACTTGAACGAGCTTCGATCACTTTTATCGAACTAAATTCTTCGGATTCAATGAGGTTGTACGACTTAATAGTATACTTTGATAGTAGAGTGTTTGCGGACTAGCTCGGACCAACTGTCTTGATCTATTTGGATTGTATTAAAATTTCTATGCTTTTTTATCATGTCTAGCTATGCCCAATTGCCCAGAAAAAAAAGAGAAGATATAAGGGACTGAGACGCTTCCCTGGACTGGAACGGACATCGCAGATAACGCCAGGTATATACACAGAGAGATAGAGAAAGACCTTCTAGGCTGAAGAGGGAAAAGGGGGGGGAAAAACCCGAAAATAAGGGAAAAGATATAGTCGTGTGGTAGTAGTAGTTGGTATTCAAGGAGTGTGTTAATAGTCAAAAAGGTTAATAAGATTCGACGGAGCGGGTATCTCGCAGCTGGTGGTCGTCATTTGCGTATTGCGCTGACTTGTTCTCGCTCATTGCGGAGTTTCCTCTGGTGGTGATGTTCTGGCGCGAGCCGTGAGGCCAGTTCATCAACTGATACGCATTCCTCGGCTTTGTGTTTCTGGTCATGTAGGCGATGTTGTTTCCGTTGATGGCTTGGATGTGGACGTGGGGACTCCCCACGCTGGGGAGCTCGATTACTTCCTCGTCGCTATCGTCTTCGGAGAAGCTGGTCCGGCTATTGCTTGAGGACCCGGATGTTTGGGCGCGCATGTAATAGACGGAGGGAATGGAGGACCTCTCTGAGGATGTTAGAGAGGCAGGCGTACCTGCGGACTGGGATTGTGCGGCATCATGGGACGCCTCTGTTGTCCTTTTCAGGCTGGTGTTAGGAAGTGATTTCTGCGATTGGAGGAGGATATCCATATAGGTGACTTGATCTTCGGCTTTGTTAATGACCGCATTTGTTCCCACTTTCTTTGTATTCAAGAATCTAAAAGTTGGGGGAGGAGCATCTGTGTGTCTTCGTTGCGTGGACGCTTCGGAGCCTTGATGGAAGACAGTCAAAGGGACGCTAGTTGATATGCTCTTGTGCTCTGAGCCTCGCCTATGTTTCTTGGAGGAGCCCCGTCTGATCAACCTGGAGAATTGGCTCTCTTTCATGGAGAAGCTCTTAGTCAGGTCTGGGTGTGCCGAGACCTCCCTGTTGAATGAGTTCCGAGATGGCGAAGGTGTGAAAAGAGGACCTGCCTCTGGAAGATGTATGCGTTGGAAGGCTTCGTGGGAATTAATCTCCTGAACAATCACATCCTGCAAACTCTTGAAGCTGGTATGAGGTGAGATAGCTTCCGTGGATGAAGTATGAGCCTGCTGGAATAAATCCATAATTTCTGCTACCTTCTGAGTGGACGGAGGCAAGGGGGAAATAGACGTGGGAGTCCCAGCTGGTAGAGGGCTGTTCATGACTTCAGCAATGCTCGGATTCTGTTTCATACCATAGTTACTGGGAGTAGGTGGTGGTTGTATCGCATGATGCGCGATCCTAGCCGCAGGTTCGCCCCGAGCAGCCAACTCTGTGCTAATGGAGAGACCTCGGATGTTCCTCTTGGAATTGAGTTTGGCTGATGTTGGTTGACTGGTACTGGGGCTTGTTGGTTGGACGCCGCCGGCTGATGCAGGGGAGACCCTCCCCCTTGTCTGATTGATCAGGATGGGCAGTGTGGGACTATCTGGCAAAGGGGTGTTGTTCCATTGATTGCCTTGCTTATGAGCTGGAGGGACACCCAAGTGTCTTCCAGGACTTGAAACAGAGTGTTCCCCTGATGCACAGGGACGTTCAACCATCACTTCCGGGGCCGATCGGTATGCCCGGATGGAATGTTCAGCAGTAAATGGTCTTCCATTGACCAGAGTGACATTCTCACGGCCTTGATGCTGAGACAAGGCACTAGAGCCTGGCCGTGAGCGGGGCACTTCGGCACCCGGCTGAAATGCGTGGGCCGATAAAGCTTGAGACTGAGCACTGGCGCTTCGGGATATTGGGCGGTTGCTTGCTCGGCTCCTTGCAATGTTTCTGTCTGCCACATCTTCCTGATGAAGGGCAGGCACGATACTGGAATACGCCTTTTGTGTGTGTTGTTGTCCTTGAAGAAATCGAACCATGTTGCGCTCAGCGACGTCTTCATTGAATGGTGATATGGGGGACAACGCATTGGCGGTTTGCATCTGATATCGATGCGATGAGAAAAGAGCATCGAGCAGATCAACATGTCGTGGATTTCGTTGGGTAGAACGGCACGAGGCACGGGATGATGGTGCATGGGAGCGAGAAGATAAAGGCCGTGACTGCATCTGGTCATGAAGTTCTTTGAACTGTTCCTCAATGCTTTGAAAATGCTGCTCAGCACCCAGCCGCAGCGACGTTTTGAGGCTCTGGGGCCTCTGTAGTTCATTCACGGCCTGTGTTGGGCTACCTGCCCGAGCACCTTGATCTGCAGGACCTACAGACGAGCCTTTCTCGGCCTGGAAAAATCTTTTCAATCCAACCATATTGACCAAATGGCGTCAAGTCGGACAACAAAAGTGTAAGCCAGAAATCAAGGCAATCCCTATACGGGAAATAATCAAATTGCCCCTGCTATCCAGGGATGGAGCACGAGGTCAGGCTGCGAGAGAGGTTACAGAACAAAGAAAGAAAGACAAGATCTGAGAAAGAGATTGAAAGGGGGTCAGACAATTTCACAGATTGTATCATTAGGCATGATTGCATCAATGCTTTTAGTGTCGAGGTGTAGTCCTGTGGTATCCCAGAGACCAAGCCTGCACTGCATCTCTTGTGTTGAGGAGTTGGAAAAGAGAAACATTGAGGAGACCTTGAGAAAGGTGGGAGAGATTGTGGCCGAACAAAGGAGAGACGAATTGAGTATTTTTGACATTTGACAGATCGATTATTATTGGGAATAATTTCAATGCTGTCCGGTCCGGAGATCCCACAGTTGTTCCTCGATTAGGGGGAGAACTGGAGAAGTGACCCAGTTTCCGAATCCCGATCATCCACTGTGGTCTGTGATGGAGTCTGGGCTAACGGGCAGGAAATTGGGATTTGGGGCTGAGCCGACAAAGAGAACTAGATAGAGGATTTCGGAAGAGGATATGCCTAATCAAACTGATCAATCATGGTAAAGAATGCTCATTTTTGGTCTTCTGAGTTTTTCCCCTTCATTTTGAGACCAGTGGTGTCGAAAAACAGTGCAGGAATTGAATATGCAGACTGGACTCTGGAGTCTGCAAGTGCAGCCCTGACCCTAACAGTTGTACATGACTGGAGTCTTACCTAAACATTCAAGCCCATGCCACTTGACGTCAATGCCGGTAGTTAGTTAAATTTGCTATCCTTGCAAGAAGGATCTGATTCTGTGGGACTGAAAAGAGGACTGACTCTTGGAGGCCTGGCCCTGGACCCCTTGTAGGGGTCGTTCTGATATGATAATGGTAAAGGTATGGACTGCCCCCATTGGCTGTCACATATCACATCATTCACATAGTATTGGAAAGCTGACGTAGTGTCTCTGTGCCCTGAAATCTGAAGTTCTGAAGTTCTGAGTTCTGAGTTCTGACTTGTGAATTCTGATCCTAGCTTCAGGTCCTTCCTCTTCACCTTTCAAGTTTAGACCAACAAAAGTTCAAGGTAGTTGGATAGATAGACTGATAGAGAATGAAAGCACCAGTCAGAACTCAGAATCTGAGACCAGAAAATGGGTCTTGATGGATTCCACATAGTTACAGGGTCTGCCATTGGTAGACACGATGTGATCGTCCAGTAGGCCAGGAACCGTCATTCTTAGCGGAAGGAAGCTGGGCAACCTCGGAAATAATAGAATGTCCATTTCTGACTTCTGCGGCGTTGCGCTAAACAAAACAGAAGTTTCCATCAGCACTGCCTCGTTTTGGCTTTTGGGGGGGGATTCAATTTGCTCACGCCTTGTATAACTATAAGGGGAAATCCAGTCAAGACTCAGGACGTTAGCTGTCAAAAGTCTTCGCAATATGATGGGTTGAAACCTGTGACATTATGATTTATGACAGCTTTCTGAAAAGCTTTGACTCATCTCTAATTCTTATGGTGGATTATGAAGGAAAACACTGATATTTCCTCGGACCTCATCGAGATCTGTTCGGAGCATTTCGGTTCCAATCTTGCATTATTAGTCCTTTCCTAGACAGTCTAGAATCTCAATCTGGGAGTTCGCAAAGGTGGCCTGATTAGGTTCAACCGTTCAAGGTTCAGACTTCAGAGTCTTTGTACATAGTTTGTTCGCTTTGAAATGATGAAAGTGAAACATCAAAGGCAGATGGATGGAGCTCTGACTTTGAGTCGTGGGAAAAGTTGGAAAATGGATGGAAGTTGGAACTCGACGAATTGCTCAATTGGGAAATATCCATGGTCACGAGTTCATCTTGCAACTTGCAACACCCGTGAGTGTGCTTGTTCTCAACTGTACGGAGTAGGCTTATCTGATATTTTGATTCTTATTAATTGATCTCTCAGAAAGATTAAATGTCATGCATTCTAGAAACAGTCTACAGAGCGCAGGCTTTAATGACAATTTTCTGTAGGACCAGAGGGTCACCTGACCTCCAAACTCCAAGCGAGGAGCGAAAACTAACCTGCTTGCTACCATCGATCTCTACAAAGGCATGCTCAGAGGGCCCTTGAGGACTAGATATCCAAGATAACAAGGTTGTTAAACTGCAGGATGTTGATTATATCTGTGCTAGGTGGTCAGAAGTGTGTTTCTGCCCTTCTCTCCATCTGAATGTATTCCAGTCTCCAGGGATATGGTCAACAGGTATCAACTAGAGTTGTAGCACCCGACCTGCCTTGGGCATCCTAGAGTGTGAGCACTTGCTTTCTCATTCCTCTACGGAGTACTCTGTTAATTATTGTTAGTTAGCTGGTGCACAGAAGACTTGAATATGTGGTAATCTCTCTGAGGGGGTGTATAACGTAATCTGACACCGAGTTACACAAGACACCGAGTTACACGGTCCGCCGCAGACTCTCGAAAATATCACCACCTTGTTGGTTCTTGAAGCTTTTCACCACCATAAAAAGAAATATATTAAAAAATAATGAGTGTATCTATTTACTAGGACATTTCAACCGATTATGACCTTCCTCATTGCAATTACTGCATCGTGGTGGCCTCCGCGGCTTTGATGATGATGTTGTCGATGATTGAGCCTCCTCTCTCTCTTTTATCTTTTGTAATGCTTCCTCAACAGTCAAACTTCCTCCATCTTGAATAAAGTAACGAGGCATCTCTTTCTTCTTTTTCTGACGTTGATTCTCCATACGTAATCGATGGTTTTCTTGTTGTAAGAGAACAGCATTCTGCATTGCTGTCTCACACCCTTTTATCACTTTTTCAAGAGCCTGCTCTGCAATCGATGAATAAAAGGCTTGATTTTGAAGCTCTTGAAGCTGTTCTTTTTGTCGACTCAATTGATAAAGATTTGAAGGGGTCTTCCCTAAGTGAAATGATTGATTGCTGTGTGATGAAGTAGGTGGTGTGGGTGTTTTCAGCCTGATCTTAAGCTTCGATATCACTCTCTCTGGATCAAGAGGAATGAGGCCAGTCGCTTTAAATCCGCTTGAAATATTGGCTGCTGAAAATGTGCATTCATGAATCGATGAATAAATTTTGAGAAAATCTGTTTTGTCGATAGTGTCGACACCATCATGCATCATTGCCTGGGTTTTTTGGCCATAGAATCTTTTCAGAGGCCCAAAACAACTCACATCAAGAGGCTGAAGGAGATGAGATGAATGAGGGGGCATATATAAAAGAATAATCGATCTATCTTTGCAAAATCGATCAAATTGAGGAGTGGCATGACTGTGATGACCATCAAGTATCAAGAGACGATATCGACCAACAGTTCGAGATTTGGTATATGGCTCAAATACCTCTTGAAGCCAGTCAAAGCCAATATCATCAGTGGTCCAACCATTCTCACTGGTACTGAGTCGATAGGCTTTCTCCTTTGAAATTGTCGAATACCATGTCGATTGGTGTTTTACTCCAGCTAGAATCACTTGTGGAGGTAAAGCCCAACCAGTTGCATTTACTCCAATGATGGAAGTAACCCATTCACGATTTCCTGGCTGAATCGATTTTGCACGAGATTCGCGTACTTCTGGTCCACATATCACCTTTGCAGTCGATATAATACCCATTTGAAATCCTGTCTCATCCATATTGTATATGTCCTGTTCAAGAATACCATATTTTTGTATGGTATTTTGAACCAATTCAAACCACTCTTTTATTATCTGAGGATCTTCACATTTTGCACGTTGATAATCATATCGACAGTTCCATTTTGACTGGAGGTCATTGCGTTGAATAAATCGAGAAACCCATCTCTCACTGACAGGGGCAAGTTCAGGTTGAGGCTTTAATCGAGCAGATAATAAGAGCTGGGCAAGATAGCGAATTCTCGATATTCCTAAGCCTAGGCCACGTTTGTACATATCGATAATCCACTCCTTAAGAGTCTTCTCTTCAAGATCAGATAATTTTCGACAATTTGCAAGTTTTTCTTCGCGAGAGGTCATTCCATTGAGTCGATTGATCAAGGTCTTTGCATTCACATCAAAGGCCCTAGCACAGGCAGTTTTTGATGCGAATTGGCCATTATAAAAAGCTTTAATAGCCATTTTCATTCGCTCTTCCTTTGGAATCGCACTCATATTGAATGAATATGTTGGTAAAAAGCTTCAAGAATCAATAAGGTGGTGATATTTTCAGGGGTCCGCGGCGGACCGTGTAACTCGGTGTCTTGTGTAACTCGGTGTCAGATTACGTTACCTGAGCAATAAGGCACTTATACAAAACTCACCGCCTACGTTATGAAGGTAAACAGACTCACGTGCTTACTCAAGCCCTTAAACATGTTAGCTTAAATTGACCTAAAGCTAGGTACTGCTGCTCTCAAAGACATTCTCTCTTCCATGTAGCTGCGATCAACAAGGACAAAATCCGTCGACACCTTTTGCAATTTGCTTCTCATTATGAATAACAAGTCCCATCCTCGCCCCAGTTTTGTTGTTCAAAAGAACCAACCTCATGCCAAGATAGTTATACCCATAAGAGCTCGCAAGGGAAGAATGAGTGTCCACAGGCAAAGCTGAGCTACTCGGCGACGGTGGCACCAGCAGCGCCAGAAGTATCAAGAGTGTCAACAGTACCGGCAGCACCAAGAGTACCAACAGTATCGACAGTATCGACAGCACCGGCGGCATTGTCTTCGGCATAATTGTCGTCAGAGTCGCGCTTACGCTTGAGGGTGTATCTCTTCTTCGCGGGAGGACCAGAAACGTCCGATTCGGTATCGGAGTTTTCGGGCTTGCCGCGATGAGCCTTGAATCCAATCTCCTTACGATCCACGAACAGGCTGTCGTCAGTCGCCTCGCTGTCAGAGTTGCTTTTCTTTGCCGCCTCCTCGATCCGGGCCTTGAGAAGGATCCAGCGCATGCGCGCTGCTGGTTCGCTCAGGTTGACGGCCTGAGCCAGGGCAGCGTAATCGATCTCCTGTGGGAGGATTTGGGTTAGTCGTGTTTTTTCTTCCCACCTTGAAGGCATCACAACAGCTTTGGAGCTTTCCGGTAAAAAAGCGCGGAGCTCCTTTTGCTACTCGTCTACAGGGTGCTTCTCTTCAGATCAGGGAGAACTTACCGCTTTGGCGAGGAGGCACTCCACCAAATGGTACATGAACATGTGGTCTTCATCAACAATGGCCTTTGCCATCGTGTCAAAGGTGGATATTGTTGAGGGAAGAATTGGAATCGGAAAGATGATGCTTAGATGGAAGCAGGGATACGGAGATCACAACGGAGATCGGATGATAGTGGGTTAGGTGGAAGGAAGAATATGTGAGTTTTTGATCTGAGAGAAAGAAAAGCTCACCTCACCAGAAAGAAAAATCTTTGTTTTTAGCTGTTACCCACGTCAACGACTCACACCTTGCATGATTCACTCACATGAGGAGCTTTCTCGGCGTTGGGCTTTACTGTATGAAGGAAGTTCAGAGAGTGTGCACATCCAGTACTAGATTGCATCTTATATTGGATAGGATAGACAAGATAATCGTACCAGACAATGGCATTACATCTTCGTTTCAATTCTCATTACAGAGCGCTTCCACCTGTAGCGAGGCCAGCAAAGCGTTCAGCGGACTCTCTCACGGCCTCTGCCAAAACCGTATGTGCTCCTCGGGCAGCATCCACCGCCCCATCTATCAAAGCATCATGCCCCGTGCGCTTGTCATCGGGTCCTAATTGTACCTTCGAACTGTCACCCTTGAGCCAGATCTCGGTGATTTCGTCCCGGGACGGGATATATGCAACCACACATGCCGACAGGATCGAGCGATGCTCCGCCGGATCCGTATCCAACATCAGCCTAGGCGTTGAGTTCTTCCCTTCCGCTGACTCGTCTCGGACGAGGGCCGCCACCCCGCCAGCCACGAGACCCAAACAATCAATCCGCGCATCAGCGATTGCCGCAGAGGCGGCAGTAATGCACCCGGCCAAGACATTCATCATCCCCCACGGCGCATCGTGAGAGTCCGGCGCATCACCCCACCAGCGATCATCTTCCGCCTCTAAGATTGTAACCGTGATATCCAATCCACTCTTCGGCCACCGCTCAGCAACAATGACGCCCCGCAGCGCAGTCTCTAAGTGTACGCCGAGATCACGCTCGCTAGCGTCTCGGATGTGCCCTTTCCTCCGACGGGCGGCAAACGGCGCATATTTGACATGAGTGGTAAGGACGAGGTTGGGCGAAAATGTAGCAGAACGAGGAAGCGGCTTGGGTCCGTGGACTGTGCAGGCGAGTTTTAACGCTGACGAAGGAGGGATGAGAGACTGAGGGGAAGAGCGCGCAGCAGCGAGGGAGGCTGAAGGTTCGAATTCAAGGTATGCGGAGCCAGATGCGGTTGGGATCAACCCAGTTTTGAGGACTAAGAGGGGGATCATGTTAGCTCCGTTTCGAAGCCGCCAAACCAGAATGGAAATCTCACATATTTTGCGCAACTCATTCGGTTTCCTTTGCCGCTGTGGTCTTCCAGCTGCAGCACCAGCGGATTTGAGTGACGAGGCAAAGACCGCAGGCCTGGTGCCGCTGGGCGGTCCATTGATTCTTCTTCGGTCAGCCATCACACGTCAACTTGGGATAAGAAGGACAAGCAAACAAAATACAGACGAATGCTTCGTTGACAGAAACTCCAGCAACCAGCCTTCGAATGCCTTTTCCAGTCCAGAAACGGAAATCTGCGATGGTGGATGTTTGCACTGTTTGTCTTTCTGCTGGTGGATCACGTGGGTCACACAACTCTGTATTTTCTTCCTCCCACTCGATTTTTCTCCTCCGTTTTCTCTTTCCCTCCTTCTCTTCCATCTTCACCCTCGAGCTTCCCAGCAAAGCTTCCTAGTATTTGACCTTTTATGGTCAAGGTCAAGATTCCAGAATTATTTGGATGTCTTACTCAACTGTATTTTCAGGGTAAAGCCTTGTTTATACTAACAGTAAGTTCTATCATCATCCCACTGTCAAAAGCACACTACATGACGAAATTGATTTCCAAAAATCTTACGTTCTGGCGACAAATAAATGGGCCTGAACAAACATGCATCACCATCTGACTACGACTCAATCACTTTTATCTCGTCAGCTATCTTTGCTCTATATGGTTGACTGACTGCTCCTCAGATAGGTCTTGAATATCAGTCAACAATCTTGATGTGGGACTTGGTGGGCTTGCTCTAGGTATGCTCTTCATATTTTTCCTCAGTCTGCTCTTTCCAAGCCCATCTTCATGATGAGAAACATTTTTTCAGTTCTGCTTCTGCAAAAACCTTGAAGAAAACCAAATACCTTACCAAAAACTCCTGATCTGCTTGAAAAGCCTCTCCTTGATTTTTTTTTCCGTTCAATTCTTGGTGTGGAAGAAGCTAACAGTTTCGAAGGAATTGAATTGTAGATCAATCTTGAGCCAGCAGCACTACCCTCTCAACTGCAATAGGTACAGTCTCCCTTCCTTCATCTACATACCACTGCCAAACACTCCTTTATGATGACAACAAGTCAATCCATTCAATGATCTCCTTTGGAGAACCGCCCCTCGGGCCTGCAACTGCCAGCAACACAGCACGCTCTGGACATAGCGATCTGCTCGTCCACCTCCCTTATACCGGACTTTCCCTTGGCTGCATTCCTTCGGAAAGTAGATGAAGTGGAGAGGATGATTGGTTGTGGAGTCTTGGATAGTGGGTTCCATCGCTGTATCCTCCGTGCCGTGGGCCCATGTGACCTGCTGGTCTGTTCGTTACGCTTGACTTGTGTCGATGCCTTTTTCCTGGCTCATTGTTCGTTTTGGACGATTTGTTGGGGGGGAGAATTCGGCAGGGGAGGGGATGAATTTACCGGCTTTGCTGATCAACACCTCGCTGCAATCTCTTCCACTGGAGTTGCATTTGCTTGAGGTGTCTTGTTTTTGTGTCGGCGTTCAAGTCTTTGAGTGAGACGAGACATTCGCTGACAGCATCCTAGTCCGAAGGCTTTTTACACCATAGGTAGGCTACTCCGTAGAGATATGTTTATTTCCTTTATACCAGTTCAATACAACCTCATTGATATTCAAGCTCTCAATTATATAAATCTCAATATAAACCAAGTAACGGATATTTACATTTCAACCATCATGCCTCATGCTCGTGTCTCGTTCTATCTTCCGAATAGGGCATACTTTTAGCTTCGGGGCACCGTCAGCCCTTGGAATCAGTTCGTCTCTATCCCTTCCGTCTGTAATTGTCTGTTAGTGCAATAAAGCAGGATAGAGAACTTGAAATCCAAAGCGTCGACACCTGCACCCGTCTATTAAAGCTGTTCATGGCTCATTTCCAAACAAAAATCTGCAAAGTCCAAAGCCTGGATAATTTGTCGGGAGACACGGTTGCGCCTCTATTTTTTTTTTCAATTTTTCTTCCTTGCACCTCCTCTCAGTTTCAACGAGGTTTTCTTCCTTGATTACTCTTTTGTTTCTGTTGGTGTGGTGGCACCATTCCTGGACATGCTGTAGGGCGCCTGCATATGACATAGAAAAGTTAATGTTAAGGATCTCGAGGCAAGTCCTAGTGCTGAGGATGACGACATACCAGGACTCTCTTTGCATTGCATATTCTCCAGGCGAGGTTGCGAACATTCCCGTCGGCTCGGACAACCTCAGGAGCGAACTCAATGCCGAACCTGAACGGAAAGAATTAGTACGGAGACAACGGAACAAATGCGTGTAAAATAACTTACATCTGATGGACTGCGAACACGACTCTCTTGGCATATTTGCCATCACGTTCGACGAGACTGCCAAAAGACTCATCCACTGTCTCGGGCGCAATCTCGGGGTCCCGGTCAAAGCAGTTGCGCACAACAGGAAACAGGCTCATCTCGATTGTTGTATGGTCGATTAGAGGGATCTCATCCTCATCAAATCGGCTAATGCGGATCTCAAACGGCCTTGAGATTGCCATGACATTGTGCTTGCCATTGTGATGATACCGGAATTCAAAAACACCCTGAGTCCAGAAAAGCTTGTCGCCGGAGAAGACAACTTCACCAGAGGCAAGATCGCGGCTTTCCCCGTCCTTGCGTTCTGAGGCCGGGATAACGATATCACTTGACACGATTCCCTTTTCGCATTTCGAGTTGTCGTAAGAACCCTCGTTGACCGCGACCCATCTCCCCTGGGATGAAACGCGACTGACCTCCCGAGAAGTGTTGTCGGTGACTCGATATAGACCAATCCAATCCTTCTTGCTGTGGTTGAGCGGAGCGGCCCACTTCACCTTGATCGGTGAACCGTATTCGAAGACTAGGTTCTTCAAGTCCCCTCGTCTGTCAAGGGGCATACGAGCGTTGGCACCCTCTCTACCGCTACTCTGATCGCTGTCGTCAAGGTACAGAGAATCAGTGACTTCTACCTCCAAGGAGTATTCTCGAGAGTCATAGCCAGCCAGATCCTCGTCGATGCGAGAAATAGTCACACGAGCGGGATATTTCTGGAAAAGGGCGGATGTGTCCTTAACAAAAGTGTTCACGCCAGCAGCGAGCTTCGGGCGAGCAGTATCAATGAGCTCTTCGATGAATTCGAAAGACTCATCGAACATCTTGTCAACACTTCCATGAAGCTGCTTCAGAGGGTCGGGCAGGGATCGCTTCAGACTCTTCGTGAGGCCAGCATCTCGCCGTAGGCTTCGACCGTAGAGCTTCTGCATGTGAGGACGCTCGACAAACTGGATAAAGGCGAGGCTCAAGATATGGCTCATCAGGGCAAGGAATGTTACGGCCCCACTGCTTGTGATGAGCACAGCACCCCAAACACCTGCCAGACCTAGAACACGCTCAGGGTTGTTCAGGAAACGGTAGATGCCATTATACGTCAGCTTGGGGGACTCATCAAAAAAGAAATCTCCATAGAACCAGCCAAACTCCCCGAGCGATTCGTAGATACTGACTGAAGTCCAGATTTGCAGGCTGATGAGCCCAGCACCCAAGACGTGTCTGAGCAGAACAAGACCATAACCCCAGTCCGCTGGGAATGTGTACATTTTCCATACGGCGGCGATAAAACTTGCGTAGCACATAATCATGCTGAGATGATAAGTGCCCTTCCACTGATTCCAGGCTTCCTGAGGGCTCTCGCCATATTTTACAAAGTGTCGGGTCCAGGCCTTACAGTTCGATTGACGGTTGAGAGCCAAGCCGATGCCGACAGAGTACCAGATTCTCCAAATTGCAGCGTTGGCCACGAAGAGGAACTGGTACCATGGCGTCGATGGAGTTAGAACCGTAAGGGCGAATACGAGCAACTGAATCAGCACGGAAGATGCATCTGTGATCCGATGCAGATCCAGATTCTGAATGCCCAAGAGGTCGTGAACCGAAGGAGGAGGACCGGTTGAGTAAGTTGGCGCGTAGGGCACTTGTTCATCAACAGATGCTGGCGCGATGGGCGAACTCGATGCTTGAGAGGTCACAGATACAGTGTCTTGTTCCGTCGTTCGCTTCCGGGGAGGGGGCGGGTTATAAGTCTTGTCGATGTGTGGGTTTTCGACGAAAACCAAAAAGGCGAACTGTGCTGCATGGGCGATGATGGAGATGAAGAGGACCTTGTAGCTTGCCGCCATCAACGAGATACCGTAGTATCCAGCGTAGCCGACCGAGTACATTGGGTGCGGTGCCATCTCAAAGACGCCGTCAAAGGTCAATTCCTGATCGATCAGGAAGAAAAAGTCACCCCAATACCAGGCATAGTCCTTTACCACACGATGCGCATCTAGTTTTACCCACAGGTTGAAAAGCACCAAGACAATGCCTGCGGACCACCGCAAGACAGTCATGAGAGCGCCCTCATCGACAGGATGGTGACTACAAGCTACCGCAAAAAGGCAGTATGAGACAAAGTCGCACATCAAGATCAGATCCACAAGACGTCTAAAGACGAGCCAGGTGTTGTACTCGATCGGAGCATTTTCGAACGAATAGTCAGTTGGGATCTTGGTTTCCAATTCACGTTTGATCAGCTTGTACAGAGTAGGGTGAGGGTTTTTGCCCGTGGCCGGATTCACGAAGATCTTGGTCTTCTCTGCCCAACGGACGAGCGTCTTGTGGTTGGACTGGTTATGGAGAAGCCATCCAATTCCGGAATTGTAGGCCGCACGCCAAAAGAGATAGACGAAAGCAAAAACGGGCACTCTGGCGCCCGCGGGAAGCTTCCACAGGAGAAGGACGTGAGCAACGAGAATGGCAATGACAACAATGTCGGACAAGTTCTTTGGTTCGGAGGGAGACAGAAGCTGAGAGACCATATCATGGGTTTGAGGAACCGTGAAAACTGTTAAACGGCGGCTCGGTTAGCTGGGAGAGATCAATAGTATTCGACATGTCCTCTGAGGTGAGGTTCATGGGAAGCAGATTTCGAGTCACATACCTGTACCGCCTGGAGTCCGGCCATATGTCTTCATCTCCTTACCGGCTTTATCCTTGACCGCACCTTCACCCGTGGCTGTTAAAGCCGCAGGAATGAGGGTGGAACTGGACTGAGAGGCCACAATTCTCTCACGAAGTCCATCATCTGCCTGATGAGTGCCTGTTGAAAGGCCACGATCCATAATTGTTTGTGACTCTCTCTCTCTCAGTTGTATGGGGATAAAAAGCGGAGGTTAGTTTTTTTTGTTGAGTTGGAGGATGGATCAAATTGAAAGTAGGTGGAGGAAGAGCATGTGACAGAAAAGCAAGGGTGGGATTTTAGGTTGGCCAAGGCTCATGTGATGTTGTTACAAAACTGATCACATCAACAATGGCCCATGAATATGAAATTGTATTTAAAGGAAACAGAGACAAGAGAAAGGAAAGAAGAGAAGGATGAGGTGAGTCAAGTGACCTGTCTTCGAGGGAAGTACGGAGTTAATGCTTAACCTCATACGTGACAGCTGGGGAGACTTAGTTGGTTAAGGCCCATAGAGGGACCACAGACCCAGATCCGTTGAGTTGAGAAAAACGCCAATCATAAGACGATAATTGAAGGAATAGAGAACGGACCAGAAAGAGAGAGAAAACAGCAGTTAAGCAGCTATTTATGCAACAACTTTCATGTATGAAGCAGATGGTTCAAGTCTTGGGAACCTCTCTGTCCTACATGGACTTGGACTCTAGACTCAATGCTGGAAAGCCATCTACAAGTAACTACAGAGTGTTGCAGCGGAAACGGCGGGTGCCTCGAATACAACATTTCACAAGACAAGCATTTCCCCTGTGCATTGTATGTTGATCAGTCTCAGTACCTGTTAGTTACTAAAGGATACTTACTATGCTTATCGAGGACACCCAACACTCTCTAAGCGCCTGGTATGAGTAACTCGAATCCCATCTAGATATCTACCTGTACGAATATTTATTTCGGTTGAACCTTGGATCGAACTCGACTCTGGAGCAGTCTTCTGTGATATCATTATCCAGTGTACGAGGGAATATCCGGATCAGATGGATGCAGATGCAGATGCAGATATGACCATGCTTAAGGTTCTGACACGAATTCAGAAAAAGAAGAATATGATGATTTGAGTCAGATGGATGAAGTATCAGTGTCTTCGCACTCCCCCACCGCCTTCGGGGTGTGGGTGTGCCACACCGTAACCGCCAACCACACCGTAACCGCCGATTTTGAAGCTATTCAGACTATTTACAACACATTCTCTGGTTATCTAAGGAAAAAATAGTATCATTCTATTACGCTGCCTCTGCTGCATTAGTTGATGCTAAATTTTCCTGTATAGCCTGTGGTGGTGGCTTCCTACCATAGACTTTCTCCCACTGTTTTTGCAATCGTTTCTCCTCCACTGCGGTCTCTTTGGCCCTTCTAGCTGCAATTGACTGATTTACATCACGTACTCTTAATACACCATCAGAGTTAAGCAATGGTTTAATCTGCCACCTAGGAATTGAGTGACGAAGTGGTTGTTATGTGGCCCTAATCCGACTGACTGTATCCTTCACCATTAAAAGATGATCCATAGCAATCTGACTGTGTCTAAATACTCGCTTAAGATTCCGCTGAAGCTTTGGTGTAAGAAGATCTGCATGCTTAGATAGCTTTGCCTGATTCTTCCTAAGTGCTTCAATAGATTTTAGAGGAGAAGCTTCAACACTGGATGATGATAGCGCGGTTGGTGGTGGAGATGGTGTACGGTCTTCCTCTCTCATGCCTTCACGAATATCAGGCATATAAATATCAGGGGGCTCTGGTCCTTGATTTGCAAGATCATTAATAATCTTATCACCATTAACTGGGAAGATGCCACGATCTTTAAATGCACCACGGATAATCCTTGGATTAAAAGCTGCCTTCCGTACAGGCCCAATAATCTGAAGGAATTCTGACTTCCCCATTGCATTGCCAGCCCAGAAAGATTGCTCATTATTAAAGCTTTAGAAGTGCTGTTTATAGCTTAAGAATGGCTTGCCATCAAGTGGTTGGCATAGATGAGTGATGTGATATGAGGAAGAAAGCCAAAGGGGATAACATTATTATCCTCACATTTCTGCAAGAATTCGAGTGTTAGATGGGAGCCATGGCCATCAAAGATTAGGATGCATCTTTCATCCTTTTTTGTACAGTGTGCAGTCCTCTCTATAAAGTGTTAAAGCCATACAACTGCTAGTTCATCTGTTATCCAGCCATTTGATGAGGTCGCCATGATAGTATCAGGTGGTAGTTATTCACTCTCATTAAACCAGGACTCCATGAAGGCCCCATTGCCTTTGAATATGAAGAATGGTTCCATCTGCCAGCAGTCGGCAGCAATACATTCAACCGCAGTGATATTTTCACCTCGTTCAGATTCAGGGAGATCAGGGCAGGGGTTTGACTTTTATTTTGACCCAATCACCTATTATAGAGTAGGAATATTAGCATCCTACTAGTATCTAAAGAGAGGAGAGTATCTAAAGAGAGAAGAGAAGAACTTACCTTTCAGGAACGACCCTCACCAGGCCAGAAACCACATTCATTAAAGTTGTATACTAACCGTGGTGGTGTATCCTGAATCACATTAGCAAGTTGATTATACCAGAATTCTAGAAAACCTGCATCTTCCGCCTGGATATGCTTTGATTCCGTTGTATGCTGCATCACGGGGCCAAGATTCAGGTTTGATGGTAGGCGTTTCTCAAATTGATATGCCCACATCTTGCTAACCTGCTTAGTCCTACCAGCGCGCTCAAGTGCCCGATTTGCCCATGCCTCTACTAGTCTAGGACTAGTAGGCATATTCCAATCTTGCATATTAAGTATCCAGAGCTTCAGAGCTTCCTCTTGATAGTCCTCCAGTATCTTATTAACTGGTTGTTTTGCTGAACGAGCATGTGCACTGTTTTTGACTCAATCCCGGAGTGTTCTAATTGGAACGCCAAATTCACGTGCAATCTTTGAGATATTTAGTTTTTTCTGGCTTCAGGCAGCTGCACAGGCCTCAAGCATTTGAGATTCATCATATTTAGTAGTATTTGACATGATTGGTGATTTGAATAGCTTCAAGAAGTAGATTGTAGTAAAATCAGCGGTTACGGTGTGGTTGGCGGTTACGGTGTGGCACACCCACACCCTGAAGGCGGTGGGGGAGTGCGAAGACACTGATAAGTCTGAGTAATTTTAGTCACCCCACGATTTTTGAACGCGTCAAAAATCACTACTTTTTCAACACTCTACAGCACCATGAACCATCAAGCTCTACGTGAAATCAGCTCAAATATTCAACCGAATAAGGAGCTGAAATCAGTGGATAGAGGCATTATTAGGGGCCTACTACGCGGGCCAGAAACCATCAGATATTGCTACCGCTCTGACGCGTTCGCGTTCAACCATCTATACCACCATCCACCGAGCATCTGAACGACCATCCCAAGCATCCAAACCTCGATCGGGTCGGCCCAAAAAGATATCAGATGTTCAGAAACGGTCAATCATCCAATATATAAAGCGAAATCCCTTTACGACGTACGCCATTCTGATTGAAGAACTTCAACTCCGGATCTGCCGCCGAACAGTGTATTCAATCATACAAGAGTCTGGATATGGCAAATGGCGGGCCCAACGACGGCCAAAACTGACGCCAGAGGTAGCCAAGAAGCGGTATGATTGGGCTATGAAGTATAAAGACTATACTTTAGAGCAATGGTCTCAAATCATCTGGTCAGATGAATGCTCTGTTGAGCTATGTTCAGGCCATCGAACTCGATGGGCTTTTCGGCTGAATCTACTCGGAGAAAAGTGGAAAAAGAAGTATATACAGCCATATAATAAAGGAAAGGGGGTCCGCGTCATGGTTTGGGCTGCTTTTTGGGGTTCAAACCGGTCGGATTTGATTCGTTTGGAAAGAGACTTTGAATCAAAGAAGAGGGGATATACTTCGCAGTCCTATCTTCGCCTACTTGAAGATCTACTCCCTAGTATATGGGAACCTGGCCTGATTTTCATGCAGGATAATACCCCAATTCATTCCTCCATAATTGTGAAGAAATGGTTTGAGGATCACTCAATTCCAGTCATGCCCTGGCCACCATATTCTCCAGATCTGAATCCAATTGAACACCTCTGGTTTCCACTCAAAGAGGGGGTCTATACAGTTAACCCGGACATCGAGACTACCCGTGGGGCGAATGATAAGAAGGAGGAGGCTCTATGGCAGGCTTTGGAGGTTAGTTGGAAGGATATTAGTGAGGTTATTCAAAGATCACTGGTAGAGAGTATGCCACAGCGGGTAAAGGCTGTCATTGAGGCAGGAGGGTGGTATACTAAATACTAGGCCATATTCTTTAGTAATTTTTTGATTTATCTAGTAGTATGCTTCTCATCTAATATTTTCTTAATTTTCAGCTTCATCCGAATTATGGTTGTTGAGAAATATATATATTTAATATGGTGGGTTAAATGGGGTGGTTGCGCGGGAAACAGATTACGCAGACTTTTTGCATAGAACTATACATGGAAATTCCCCTGTCCTGAAAAAATCAGCAAAAATGCTTTGCAATGGATCTACCTCATGGGGCACCAAGCTTCCGCAAGGCTTCCACAAGAGCGTCCTGACGCCAGCACATTGCCTGAACGATTGGGGGCGGATATCCCCTGCGGGAGTAGATAGGGTCGTCATTCAGCGGCGCACCATGGTCGATCAACGCCTTTAGAAATTCGAAATTGTCATACTGGCAGGCCTTTGACACTAGATATACCAGTCTGTGGCTGTAGCTGTGGTAGTATCGTTCGTCTTCAAGGTCGCTCAGGTCAAAATGCTTCTCGTCAAGTATCATTCTCGCGAGAGAGGCCGCCTTTGGTTGACAGCTCAGGATATACATCACACCACTCCATGTGGTACACTGTAGTTGGAGGCTAGCGTTAAGGAGGACCTGCATTGCCTTGTGGTGGCCGCCCCATGCTACCACGCGCATTGCCTCAGCGCCGGGATTATTATCCCGTGCCCTGGAATCTTTGTTGCAGATACTTGCTCCCCTCGTTAGTAAGAGACACATTACCTCCACCTGGCCTTTCCAGCCGGCATACGCCAAAGGCCGCAGTTCAAGACCCCCAGTCCAATGGAGTGTCTCATTAGCGTCAGCCCCATTGTTGAGGAACAGACAGATAATCTGCATGCCTCCCGCAGTCCCTCAGTTATGAGGTACTGCGACTCAGACAGCGGCGTGGCGTAATGGTCTAGCAGTATTGTCATCATCTGCGGCCACTGCTCCACGCTCATTGACATGATAATGGCGCACTCATACCCTGCGTCCGTGGTCCTGAGACTAAACTCCGGCTGTAGGAGGACTTTGACAACCCCCAAATCCCAATAATCAACGGCTAGCATAATTGGAGTTTTCCAGTCCGGATCTTCTGCCTCATCCTGTTATATCCGCACGCCGCGCTGCAGAAGCAGCTTCACTATCCTCAGATCCAGGGACTTGACCGCTGCTTGTATAAGACGATCGCCAAACAGCACCGACTCGACGTCCTCGCGGATAAGGGGCATGTCCTGCGACAGTTGATTGACGAGCTAGAGGTCGCGATCATATATTGCTGCAAAGAGGAATTCATATGCCGGGTTGAAATGGATCAGTTCGCCCTTGTCTGTGAGGACAGCGCGGATAGTCCCCTGGGTTGTGCGGAATAAAAGCCACTTCATGCAGTTATAATGAAACTGGTCCCATTTGCTGCCCTCGGTAAGGTCTCTGACAAGGCGGTCCACCCAATGGTTCATCAAAGAAACAATGTTTATCCCTGGTTCCTGGGCTCCATCCCGCCGCTAATGGAGAAAATAGGATGCCAGGAAAATTATGCGGGACTCACTCTTCCAGAAGACTTCATTAACATCTAAGGTTCTGGTCCTTGTAAGAGTAAGAAGGATCTCATGGTTAAATACCCCTAGACAGTCAGCCCAGCCAAATGAGGTTTCTTTTAGCTGAAAGACTCATGGTTTACTAGACAGAGTTTAATCGATTTGTGTTTCTGTTGGATTACTATGAAATCCAGAACCATTTAAAAGAGCTCTAAAGGGAGGTCACACAAAGACATATTGCCAGGGGATGTATAGAGACAAAGAGAGAGTGTGGGTAAAAGATTAGAGGGAGCAATAAGTAAGAAAGAATGGACAATGTCTCTTCCTAATTGTACAATAATAGAGGACTTTAAAGATATCCTTAAGAAAGGTATCTACACAAACCAGGTCTTATGGATAGTAATAGAGCTGCATAAAGGGAAGCGTATTATATTACCTATAGAGACACTGAACAGTGAATCAGTCATTTTTCTAGTATACTTGCTTAGTTCGCGTCTTTATCCTATTTAAGTCTAGTTTCACCACTGCACAGGATATAAAGGATTAAAGGTCTTCAAGGATTCCATCTATATCAGTCATTCTGACATGCTTATACTGTTCCACCCCTACTAGGGTCTTGATATCCATAGTCCTCCTAAGCGGTCCTAGACCTGCTGAAGACAACAGAGGGACTTTAAGACTGATAGCAATATAAGAATACTACTGCTATGAGTTACATCTGTCCTGGAGAGCTGCTTCATCCGCTCCTTTCTGACCAGAGTCAAGACTCCACGTTTCAAAACCATTGCGCCAGGCCTAGAGGTACCACATAATGCTGCTGCGTTTGCTGCCCGCCAGAAGTTTACCAACGTGCCGCATAACCATGACGGCATAGCAGAACCCGCACCATCGGCTTCAATGAGGAAATCCGGTGGCTGTTTCTAGGGCCCGCGTCGTGAGCCAGGTTGGGTCAGTCTCCGTGCTCATGTGGCGGGCCCTGTGACGGCGCTGAGCGGAGATCTCCGGATATCAAAGAGCATCAAGATATCAAAGGGTAAATGGCGATCTCCAGATCTCAGAGCCTCAACCCTTTGTTATCAGGTGATCAGCCACTGTCTATTTAAGATCTCTCCCTCCCTGTTTCTCTCTCTCTTCTTCTTCTCTCCATGCTTGTTATTTTAGACAAATGCTACCGATTTCCTATCTATTCATTTAGTATTGGATTCGCTTGAGCGAGGATCGTCACAGGCCCTAGCGCTATTGACACTAGCAATTGAGGCCCTCAAGACAGATGAGGTTAACCATGAGGAACTGCACTGGCTGTACACGGTGATGATGACGCTCATTAACGTGTGGAGGTTGAGATTCAGGGAGATCAATGAGATGACAGTGATGAGTTTGCAATGGTCACGGCCAGATGTGCTGCGCAGCGTGTATTTCTGCTCAATAGATGTCAACCTCGCTATCCTTTTATTCTATAATCTGATTAAATCACTGGAGACGCACCTCGCAATGCAGACATCATCACCGGTAAAACAGCGCCTGTGTTATGCCCTCCAGGACAGAAAGGCAGACTACTAGGATCAACGCCTTACAAGCACGATGTAAATATCCTATGCGGCCATGGCAAGTCAAGGCATATCAACTCCCGGATTAGGCAAAAGTGGTCTCAAGGTGATTATCCAGGATATTAGTGCCCATCCAGTAAGTACAATGCTCATGCAACTTCATTCTCAGGCTAATGGGCTTAGTACCCTACTCTAGCGGTACAGGCACATCAACTAGCCGCGAAAGTGCTCGCGGACGAGATCTAATCCTCCATTCAACAGATGGACATGAAGCGCATCACTAAGTTGACCATTAGCCTGGAGAGCTGCATGCAGGGGCTCCAAAGACAACAGCAGGCTCTCATGATGTTCCCAGCCACGGGGTGTGTAACTCACTAGACATACATCCATTGGTCTTTGCATCTCTGCTCTAGATGGTCAGTACTTGCATGACTAGTTGATCAACAGTAGTAGAAATCCAGACTATATACCATGGTTACTAGCATATACGGCGGGAGCTGAACACCCTATGGACCTGCTGTGACGATCCTCACTCTACGAATCCAGTACTAAAACAAATAACGTAATCGGACACCGAGTTGACCATGACACCGAGTTGACCGCCCGCCAGCCGCCATAGCCCTTGACCACTATCTTACCAATTCTCTGAAGCTTTTTACCAACATATTGATCTGAATATGGCTTCAAAGGAACAGCGAATGGAATGGGCCCTTGAAGCCTTTCATAAGGGCCAATTTAAATCGAAAACTGCCTGCGCTAAAGCCTTCGATCTGAACAAAAACACCTTTAGAAATCGACTGAATGGAATCAGCTCCCGGGAAGATTCCATCGCCAATTGTCGAAAACTATCTGATCTTGAAGAGGAGACCCTTTCAAAATGGATCCTTGATATGGCTGAACGTGGCCTACCTCCGCAGATATCAAGAGTTCGATATCTTGCAAAGCTTCTCATATCCGCGCGATTAAAGAACCCATCGACAGCCTTCATCAGTGAGAGATGGGTCAGTCGATTTGTCGAGCGACACCCTGAAATCAAGTCAAAATATAACTGTCGATATGACTACCAGCGTGCGAAGTGTGAGGATCCTAAGGTTATATCAGAGTGGTTTGCTCTGGTTCAAAATACTATACAAAAGTATGGTATTTTGAAACAGGATATCTACAATATGGATGAGACAGGGTTTCAAATGGGGGTTATATCGACTGCTAAGGTTCTCTGCGGATCAGAAACACGCAATAAACATGCTCGATCAATTCAACCTGGAAACCGGGAGTGGGTTACCTCAGTTGTTACAGTCAATTCAACTGGTTGGGCCCTACCACCGATGATTATCTTAGCAGGGCAAAAACACCAATCCCAGTGGTATAAAGCTCTTCCAAAGGGTAAAGGCTATCGGGTGGGTGTTAATGGGAATGGTTGGACCAATGATGACCTTGGTCTTGAATGGTTGACTGAGGTATTTGAACCAAATACTGCGTCAAAAACTGCTGGTCGATATCGCCTCTTAATCCTCGATGGCCATAGCAGTCATGCGAATGCTGAGTTTGATCAATTTTGCACCAAAAAATTGATTATTCCTTTATATATGCCTCCTCATTCATCTCATCTACTTCAACCTCTTGATGTTACTTGTTTTGGACCATTAAAACACTTCTATGGTCAAAAGACTGCAGCGATGATGGAAGTGGGTATACAGCATATTGATAAAACTGAATTCCTTTCGATTTACTCATCAGTTCATGACAAGGCCCTATCATCAGCTAATATCCGCAGTGGATTTACTGCTACTGGTCTTCTTCCTCACAATCCAGAGAGGGTTTTATCGAAGCTTCAAATCAAGATGAAAACACCAACACCACCTACTTCATCACACAGCAATCAATCATTTTACCTAGGAAGAACCCCTGCCAACCTTTATCAATTAAATCAACAAAAGGTGCAGCTTCAAGAGTTCCAGGGCCAGGGGTTCTATTCATCGATTGCAGAACAGGCGCTTGAAAAGGTGATAAAAGGGGCTGAGATAGCGATGCAAACTGCAGTCATCTTACAACAAGAGAACCAACGATTACGCACTGAAAATCAACGCCAGAAAGCAAAGAAAAAGGAAAAGCGATGCTTTATTCAAGATGGAGGAACTTTATCTGTTGATGAGGCTCTACAGAAGATACAAGAGAGAGAAGAGCCTTTATCAGCTTCATCAGCTTCATCATCAGCAAGACCACGCAGGGCACCTCGATGCAGTAATTGCAATAAGGAAGGCCACAATCGACTGAAATGTCCTACTCCTAGTATTACTACTAGCTAGTACGCTCTTTATTTTAGAATATATCTCATTTGTATGTTGATAGAATGCTTCAAAAACAACCAGAAGAGTAAAGTAGCGATTCAGGGGCCGCAGCGGTTGGCGGACGGTCAACTCGGTGTCATGGTCAACTCGGTGTCCGATTACGTTAGATAGGAATTCAGTAGCATTTGCCTAAAATAACAAGCATGAGAGGAAAAGAAGAGAGGGAGAAAGTGGGAGAGTAGGGAAAAATGCAATCTAGGCGAGGGCTTCACCGCCTACCCATCTGGAGGTCGGTGAATGTGACGGGATTGTTGATGCCCTCTGTATCTCGGAGATCTCTGTTGACGCTGCCGTCACACCTGCCCTCAAAGGGAATCAGGGATAATGCAGATAACCGTTGTAACTGCAACATTGATTTCAAAGAAACAAAAAAAGAAAAAAAGAAAAAGAAAAAGAAAAAAGAAAGAAAGACATAGGTATGGGAGTGGTCACCAGTTCAGTTGAATGGCTTCAATGTTTCATTAAGACAACTAATGCTCGCACAAAGGGAGAAACATATCCTTATCATCAATGACCACGGCTCCCACCTTACTAAAGATCATGCAGAACTGCCTTTGTTCATAAGTATCTCAAAGCGTAGAAGGGCCTACCTAAGAGGCTACCTAATTAAGGAAAGAATCAAAAAGGCAATCCGACTCTTTGATGCCCTACTACGGAGTAGTAGATACTGGAGTATGTTGTAGTCAGGTGGAAGAACATTAATCCAGGGGGGCCGCCTGACCCCCTATCTTGGCATCACATGACGAAAAGTCACGTTACGGGTCTTCAAATTGACCAATCAGAACAGAGCTTAAAGACCAATCAGATTGCAGTAGTATATGCTCCGCTACTCCGTTACTCCGTTACTCCGCTACTCCGCTACGCTCCGCAAAGTAGTGGCTATTGCCTTATATGTCAAAACAAAGATCAAGGAACAGGCAGGATGATTTCTGGGATAGATAATTATAGACTCATCCAGTCTTTCTTTATCCCATCTTCTTTATGCTACTTCATGACCATGATGGAACTTGAGGTAACTTTCCTTTGTTTTCAAGGACCAGCATCCTTCTCTAATTACAGTGATCCTCAAAACATGAATATAAATAGACTCGTGAATCCAACATAGAAGGTATTTTCTAGTATAACTCACCTTAACGCACACAAGATGGCTGACTTCAAATTTGAAGGACTTGTACATGGACAAGCAGTCCCCAGAAAATTAATGGTATCTGTTGCCCAACTACTAGACACCAACAGCATCCCTAATGTTGCCTGGGGCAGTTTTGCCCTAGGGTTATATGGAGTGGCTCTTTGTATTTCAGTAAGTTCTATTAGACTGTTCCCTTGCAACCAGCTCTAACTAACTAATCACTGCTCAGGACTATTCCCTTATCATCCCTGATGAACATATTGAGAAAGCACGGGAGGTTTTGCTGGCGGCTAATTTCCCCCCCTGCCCTCTAGGGGATGCTTGCCCCCGCCTCCACACAGACATGGCGCCAGCTCCTTATGCACACTTTAACATTAAACAAGGGAGCGACAAACCTATAGAGTGGTTCACCCTAGAGCTGCACAAAAAGTCCAACCTACTATGGGCGACGCCAGACATTCCACTTGGGGCTCCTGCTCTGAATGATCCTAACTACATGTTAGTCACTGATGACCGTCTCATGGAGTATGATCCAAGAACGTTACTCGGATGAATGTCCTCCACCCACCACCCACTCAAAGTTCCCACAGTCGCGCGCTTTGCGGAGGCGGTGGCCTACTTATATTATCGTGATGAAGCTTTCGGACCGAAATACTACAGCTCCAGTTGGTCCTATGACCTAGCCTTCATGGAATCATGCCCTCTCCTGGTGCTAGATGACCTTGAGCCTCGTGTTCGCCGCCACTATGAGCTCTGGCGGAACTATGACACTTTCCAACAGGTGGTTCAGTATACTGCTAAAGTTGCAGCAGAAATGAAGGAGGCAAATGAGTTTCATTATTCACCCTTTCCCCCGGAAGAGACAGAGGAAAAGGAAGAACAGAAGAGTACCTGATGTGGAAGATGATTCTGGCTTTGATGTTTATTGTTATCTTTCAGCACTATGTTGTCATTCTTTCTTCTTAGACCATGCGTTGATGAAGCAGTCATATCATTGTTTTTCCAGTATGCTCATTACACTTGCTTTCCCTCTGAATATCTAGCATGTCGCTCTTTCTTATGTACTCCCATATATATTTGTTTCCATCTATATCACTTCAAGACATCACCTTATACTTAAAGGAGCCATATCAAGTCCTAAATGTGGTAATCTTACATCTTTCTAAAGCTCCAGATTAATGGGTGTACCTGGTTATAGGAGGATCTGCTTTAGCTAATGAAGTTCATCACGAAGGTCTTGGAGGTCTGCGCCAGCTCATACTAGTCCTGGGTCCGGTAATTCTTGTGCTCGGTCAGCCGCGTCGCCACATCCGTCAGCTGGGAGGTGATGGTCGGTAGCAAGAGGGAAAAGAGCACGGTTAGCAGGAACTCTCTAATGCATCCTGCCGCTACTTCCTCTAACTGACCCCTACGCTAGTCTCCGGTGTCTCACCGTAGTGAGACCCCGCCATCTCAATGCAAAGGGACATCTTTAACGTAAAATACTTTTTACTATGTAATCTCTATATAAATCGCAAGATGTGAAAATGCAGAAATACTCAACCATAATAAGAAATATAGATAAGATCTCTTATATATGACATAGTATTAGCTTTCTAAATAAGCCAGTACTATATTTTTATTTAGTTCCTATGGTGAGACCCCGGAGACAGTTACCCTTATCTACAGTCTGGTAGGGCTCCTGTCATAGCAAGCTACATTCTTCTACAGCAAGTCAGTGACTTAAAGAGTTAAAGACACAGCAAGTGATTACTGGAGCTCTTTTATTCAGATGAAACACACTTCATTGTCCTGCAGAGTGCTATTCATGGACATCCCCTACAGCTTCTATAGCTTCTACTACTTCTTCTGTATCCAGTCTCACTTTCATACCACTGCATCATTGACAGGATGAAGAACATGATGGCAACCAGTACTTCAAATGGACATGATCTCCTATAAATGGCTTAATGGCCCCCCCCCAAAATCCAAATCCCTTCTTACTTACAGCAAGCAAGCAATTGATCTTCGCTATACTAATACTATTTGTTATCTCATATCCTTTTTGCTCCAGCATTCATTATGAATACTAAAGGTAGGGAAATTGAACTTGAAGAACTGAGAGAAGCAGTGAGTGCTGTGATTCTCTCCCTTCAAAAAATACCAGAACTGGAAAACTTGAAAGTCGCTGTCATCGGGGGCTTTGCCGTGTTGAGTCATGTCGGACCATATCAGTCAACTAATGTAGGTTTGCTTCAGACCCTTAGGGCGCCCTGCACAGGCTCACTGTTCTAGGACGTTGACATTCTGGTCTTTGATCCAGACAAGCCCATCGACAACCAATTCATCCGCGCCACATTGGCCCCCCCAGTCACAGAGGAAGCCGAACCTGCCCCCCCAGTCCCAAAGGAAGCCGAACTGGCCCCCTCAGACCCAAAGGAAGCCGAACTGGTCACCCAGTTCAAAGAGATAGCCCAGCCATTGTTTTACACCGGTAATCCACGAGGGCCAGTCCAAGTGGATATAATCCCGCAGTATCTGGTAGGTTTTGGTGAATCTTCATCTGATCCCCCCTCTTGCATCAGACCCGGGCTGATCAATGCACTGATAGCCACCATTCCTCCCCACCAACGCGATGACCCTGAAGGAGGTGGACCCAGATCATCTTCCACTTCTTGGACCGCTGGACTTGCTTGCATATAAAATCCACTGCTGCAGCATGCGGCCCCATAAGAAAAAGCGAGAGAATGATGCAAGAGATGCATTAAAGTTGGTTGATATGATGCGCAGGCAGGGACCGATCTCTCTTGGGGAATCTCAAAGACAGGCTGTTCTGTTAGGGTTTGATGGAATGATAGAGCAGTCTAAGTCGCCAAGAGAGTGGTGGGAAGAAGTTCTCCCTGGTTTGAGCGGCTGATTAATGTGTACTAAGATGCTGTTATGGGAATGACTGGGCTTTTGGAGTTGGTGGTGTATTATCTGTTTCATAGAGAGAATGTTACTGCATCGCTGCGGGCGGGAGTTGAAGACCCGTATG
Organism: Aspergillus cejpii; assembly: GCA_004769165.1. Taxonomy (NCBI): domain Eukaryota; kingdom Fungi; phylum Ascomycota; class Eurotiomycetes; order Eurotiales; family Aspergillaceae; genus Aspergillus; species Aspergillus cejpii. The sequence continues at coordinate 4,397,450 of SMSW01000001.1, read as the reverse complement.
GACCTGCCCTCAAAAGTGAAATGCAGATAACTGTTAGATACGTTAGATGAAAAATGATGGATCTTTATCACAATTTTGCCTCTGTGAAAGAATGTCTTTTTGCTTGAATTTTCTCTCTGGTCCATGGGCAATATTTATACATCGACGCTCTGTGGCAAGGCTTATCTAAGCTGTGACTAATCTGACAATAACCTATGTAACTGCAACATCCATTCAGTACTCCATATAGATTTGACAAAAAAAGAAAGAAAAACATACAACAGCTGGGATTCGCTGGTGGTCACCCACCCAACTACTAACCGGCCGGCGTGTGGCTTAAGTACGGCTGAGCGGACGGGAAGCCCTGTTTTCCACACCCTGTGGTCGTATGTACTAGACATTGGAAGACAGTGATATATATATAGCAATAATTGGAATTTTATCTATCATAGCAGGGTGCTTAATGAACGCGAAGATAATTCCCCAGCTATTGACATTGACTGCTAATACGAAACATGCATTCAGCTGAGGAGTTATTGAGGGCTGTATCCTACCGAGCAGCCATCAGACAGTTTAAGCATCTCTGTCATTGTTTCAGCGACCACATTACGCCCTTTTTAGTTACCATGCTCTTAGTCAGCCCCTACCAACTTCTCCCTTCTCATATGCCTGCGATTCGATATCTCTAGGATTCGATGCCCCTACGATTTGATATGCCTGTGGTTGCCTGTGGTTTGATATCCTTAGGATTCAATATTCCTACAATTCGATATCTCTACGATTTAATATCCATAGGATTCTATATGCCTGCTATTCAGTATGCGTACGATTCGATATCGTTGTCGTTGTTTGTATCAGCAGTAGTAGTACGGAGTAGTACGGAGTAGTACGGAGTAGTACGGAGTAGTACAGAGTAGTAGTAGAGCCTTTCACTACCTACAGGGTGAGGGCCGTAGGTCCGAACCTCCCTTACTCTTACACCTAAGGCCCCGACAAATCCATGAGCGGAGTGAGTGCCAAACGCTTGTCCTGTATATGCGGATATGAATACCATGCCGCCGGTTGAGTCTTTAGAAAAAGCCACGGAACACACGTTGGTTGAATCTGGTGGGGATGGCGACACTGAGGTCGAATCCAAGAAATCCAAGGAGATCATCGAAATTCTGAACTTGATTAAATCCGAACTAGCAATCCAGAGTCAACAGCTGGCTGTGCTTGCTGACAACTCCACCAGAAATCCGTTGCCGGATATACCACCAGACAATCAGGACTGGTCAGACGAGGCCCATGAAAGATGGCTCCAGTTTCGAGTTCCAACCCCGGAGAAACTCGAGCAGCTGCGGGGAGTGTTCTTTGAGTTGCTTAAAGACTGCAAAGATGAGGTTGAGATATCCATTTTAACTTCCTCAGCCTCGCTCGGAATGGGTCATCGCCTCGATCCGTCTAACAAGCAACGGAAACTTTCGATTTCTGACAAATCACTTGAATATTTGTTGGATGTATGGCCAAGATCCATGACTGGCGAACCCAACCGTCCCCCTCATTCGGTGGGTTTTTCGAAAGAAAAAGAAAGATGGAGGGCTTTCGATTGGATTTTTCCCGACGATGGGGATGGGTGCCCCGTAGTCTGAGTCAAAACATATGATATTGGTTACAATAAGCAAGGCTATCCGGAACTCGGGGCCTACAAAGTCTATGTATGCTCATATCACTCTGAGGGGATACTCCTGGCTGATGCTTCTATGACAGGAATACGGCAGACTGACGGAGGATCTCACGAGGAGGCGACAAAGATCCTATCAATCTGAGAGCCCCTGGACAGGTAAGGTGTGTGGTCATGTCATGTAGGACCGAGTCGTGATCTTCTATTGTTTGCGTCGTTTTCTAACATATGGCACAGAAAGGCCGGTGTGAACAACCTTACTGTACTCTCTCCGGCAGCAATCAGCTATATATTGTGGCAGCTACATGCCACAGATGCCATAGGCTTCGATCTCAATCAGAATCCTCCGGGTGCACAGTTCGTTTTAGCTTTCGCATCCCAGTGGGGGATCTTTTGCAACTCAGCCTGCATTGCACATGGGCCCCTGGGGACAGTGTCTCTTCGATTCCAGATCCGCTGGATGGGTATCTTCGAATATCCTCCTGGTAATACTGGGAATATGAATGGCATCTGCTTGAATTGGGGTCGTGGCGACATCCCAGACCTGGTCAGTGGGACCGTTAAGGACCTTCACCTTGCGGAGATACGCCATGCCTTTGCAATCCGCAGCACAACATCCTTGCGACTACCCTTATTCATAATGGTATATCTACTCAACAACGAGTATGCGCATAACATGGAGTACTATCATCTGAACATCGATCTGGTATCAGCCATCAAACGATCAAAGCTGGAAGCGTGCCGTGCCGGCCCACTGACGGGGATCTGGGTGTTTTTGGCCGAAATTTCGATATATCTTGAGCGGATCGTGGAGAGATGGACTCGCTCATTGGATTAATTCAACAAGGCCATGGTTATGAGTGTGGGTGTGCCTGCTCTTCAGCTCTCTTCCCGTGGGATACCGACTGACAGTCACCATAGTTAGCGGAGCTTACCCGCTCCAAGAGACAAAAACTCATGTTTGACAACGATCAATTCTCCTAGTCTGACCAGTATTTCGCTGTTCTGCAGATTCTCCCCATATGCACTAGCTGGATCAAGGAAATCACCCAGGGGTTAGCAGACATGCACCGAGACCTAAGTGATACCAGATTGGCCCGCATGGTTTTTCTAGAGGACGAGGCCATAGAGTTGAGAACAGGGCAGCAGTGCTTAGACGCCATGTTCTCTCATATCATCTCTAACGCCGAGGCGATGCTTCAACCATTATTGAACAGGATCGAAAGGAAAATAGAAGAAGTCAAAGGCCTTTGAGATGGTGTATGCTCCCTCCTTCCACATATCGCCATAAAGAAGCTCACATCTAATTCCCTTGTTATGTTGTCAGCTGTTCAATGCTACATCAGTCAAAGAAGCCTCGAAAGGAACCACTTTGGCCGAGAATAGCGCCCGCCAAAACCGCTATATTCTTGTATTTGCAGTTGCCACCATCTTCTATCTTCCCATGGGCTTCGTTACGGTATGCTCTACTGCTTTTACGCAGTTATCCTGGATAAACTAACTTCTTCACTCCCAGTCCTTCTTTGGTATGCACCTTTTCAACCCAAATGACACTGCATCTGCCTCTCGGACGCCTTTCATCATCATGTTTGTGGTCTTGTCGCTAGGGACATATATCCTTGCAGCATCCGGCCTTTTGTTCGTTCAGGATTGGGTTTCTATCAAGGATTGGTTGTCTGGTTGGTGCCGGAGGGAACCCAGTAAGGTCCTCCCGTGCTAATACGCCCTGAGCTAGATGAGAATGTTGCTATGCTTTCTCTATTATTCCGTAGTAGCTAGCTATATAAATATGTTATATTCAGCCTCCCTAGGGTGGCCGCGGGTCGGGTTAGGGTCAGAACTTTCGACCCTGACTCGCGGGTCGGGTCAGGCTGCTCGACCCGTACTCATGAGTCTGGATCACATAAGGTCGGGTCGGGTCATGACCCTAATGACTCAATGGATCATGGTCACCTGACTGACTAACTCAGAACAGCAAGTTTTCCCTTTCCGTGTTTATCTCGATACTCCCCTGTAATTTTGAGCATCCAATCAGAACCAGCCCGTATTCACCGCCTTAACTGGCATTTGTCCGTACTCCGTAGTCCATAGATTGCAGCACTTGAGATATAAGATGGATGATGAAGTCACAAGAAACACACTAACATTGAATTATTTAGCCTTGATTACACGAGTATGTATTGTCTATAGATATATCACAGTCTTGCTCTTTTTAAAATGGTTACCATGACTCTTTCTCGCCTTCTTTAGCTCAAATAATAAAAACTATGACACTGCAGAAAATAACGGGGTGGTTGCACTATATATATATCCAGGCCACCTACAGTATTTGTGTGTTGCAAATCGAAACATGAAATCTGACACTTTGAATCAAAGGATACTGGGCTATAATTTGCATCAGGTAAAGCTTGCCTACCTTTTACAATATGCTGATATGGGAAATAACATAATTTATTTACGAATTCCCGGGATCATTATTATTGATGTCTTCGACCAGGTTGGATCAACAAACGGGTTGTACGACCTGGATAAGCACTCAGAGTCAATGACTCCATAGGGTACTGTTATATTCACTGGGAGCAAAGGGCACGTGTCAGTTGTAAGTCTCAACGCGATCGTGATTTCTTCCCTAAAACATCTCCCTCATGGCCTCATCTCAAGGCATCATCTAACATGGATCAGGAACCAACTCCGTTCCTTCCTCCCTCGTCACTTAACGGTGATAATGAGAGCATCCTTAGCTCTCAGAAATCCTTTAATCTATCTTCGTCCAACTCTTTGAAAGCCAATGCTCTTAAGGGCTTGGTTCTTAGCGGTCATGCAGATGAACCCCCCCCTCAGCTTCAGCTATCATCAAACCGCCATTATGTCATCTGGACAAAAGAAACATCAGACATCTTCAAGTAATGGATAAGAAACACGCCATTTGTTCAAGCAATTGAGCATCAAAGCAGCCCTCAAAGATTTTCAGTCCCTAAGTGGAATAACAGCCAGCGACGCGCGACGGAAAGGACATGGGCCAACTTCCATGAAGGTGCTGAGGTATATCAAGGCATCCCTAAGATAATTTGCAAGTACTGTAGTACTGCACAAAATCACCCTGGTATCACTAACCAGGGTACTTCTAACATGATTCAGCATCTTACAGGCCCTGGCTGTCAGAAGCGTGGAAAGCGGCCTAGTGACGTTCAGGCAACATTAGATAGCCATTTTAAAAGGGTCAGCAACATAACTCTACGCCCTTTTACATGTATACTAATACCTTCGTTAATAGGCACGCGTCCTCAGGCCTGAAATTTCAGAAATTCCTACTTTCACTGATTCCCAGTTCCATAGTCGGCTGATCAAGTTTATCCTTTCCGCAAATATACCATTTCGCACTGTGGAGTCAGACGAGTTTAAGGATCTCCTACAATTCTGCCGCCCATCTATCAAACTTCCTGGTCAGACACAGCTGAAGTCGCTGATCATAGAGCATGCGAGTCAAGTCCGACAGCAGATCCTTCAGGAACTGCCTAAAAACCAAAAGCTCTCACTAGCTGTCGATTGCTGGTCCAGTCCAAACCACCTCGCCTTCTTCACAGTTCTGGGTTATTTCATTACCAATGACTGGGAATACAAGGAAGTTTTACTCGCCTTTCATCCTCTTCACGGAAAACATTTTGGGAAGTCTCTAGCAAAGCTTGTGGCACAGACTCTTCGGGAATATGAGGTTCATGATCATCTACTTGCGCTTACCGCGGACAATGCCTCTAATAACAACACCCTTCGCAAGGAACTAGCCTGAGAACTTTTGAAAGATGGTGTTACGTGGAACAAAGATGCAGGCACCATCCAATGTATGGCACATGTTATTCAGCTTGCGGTAAACCAGTTTTTAGGGACTCTGAAATCAGTTGCAAAAAATGATACCATTAACCGTCACCTATCAGAATCACGGCTTGCCAAAATTGATACTAAAACCATTTCATTTAGGAACACTTTTGCAAAGGTATGGATGTTCTTCCTTACTATAATGGACGAAGTTCCTAATATATACAGGTTCGTGCTCTTGCCGTTGCAGTTAACTCATCTCCTCAACAATTAGCCTCATTCAAATCAATACAAAACCCTGACGATCGTGCATTTCGAGACCCCAGCAGAACCTCTTCTATCCAGGTTGGGCTAATCCAGGATGTCAAGACCCGCTGAGGTAGTGCATATGATATGTTGGAGAGGGCATGGGAAATAAAGAGTGCAATTTGCAAATGGCTCAACCTTGATGCCAACAAGGGCTGATACGGTATGCTTCATCTAAAGGATGAAGAGTGGACTCAAGTCAATACTCTGCTTCAAATCTTGGCCCCTTTCTCACAGTTAACCACCGCCATTGGTACCACTCTTGACGTGAGCGTCCATGAGATGTTTCGATTGTATAATTGGTTATTTGAGCAGCTTGAGGATGTGGGAAAAGAATGGAAAAGCAAGGCTCGTCATGTGAAGTATGCGGGGGAGCTAGTCCATGCCATAGAGACTGCTCGTGAGAAGCTCTCAGAGTATTACAGTAAGACAGACGGAGATACTGGGACCTTCTATAACCTTGCGTCAATCCTTAACCCTACTAATAAGCTCGCTCTATACAAGGTATGTCTCTGGGTAGCTCTTCATTTTTAATTTATACTGACCAGGATCAGAATGAACAGGTATGGGGCGCAGAATATCTCAAGCAATACCAAGAGGACTTCTGTGCGTATTATGCAAAGCACTATCAACACCTTGAGGAGCAAGATGTGGAAGTCTCCCATGCTACTAAGCATCCTTTGCTACCTGGCCTAGTGACAATTAGACAGCCGGCTTTTCCAAAAGCCGTGGCTCAAAAGCACGCAGCGTCTGAGGCTTTACGGTATCTTGAGCAGCCTGTTATGAATTTTTTTCGTCAGCCTGACCCGCTGAAATGCTGGAAAGAGCTAGAGACTGAGTTCCCTGTTCTTGCCTTGATGGCAAAGGATATCCTCTCTATTCCTGCATCAGGGTTTGGTGTAGAGAGACTGTTTAATGTGGGCCGGGATGTCTGTCATTACCGACGCAATCGGTTGAATGGTGATACTATACAGATGATTATGCTGATTAAATACTTCGAGCGTATTGGCATCTCACTCACCCATGATTCAGAATTAGCATCTTCATCAAACCAAGCAGTCAAGAAGGGTCATGAGCGGGAGCATTCACTATCTCTTCCTCCAGATGAACAGGCTGGCGATGAAGAAAATGATGATCTTGAATGGGAAGTGGAATCATTTATTGATGATGAGGCAAGTGAGGATGATGATCTCCCTGATGTATTCATTGAAAGATCCTGATTTTGTAGGGGTACATAGTTTTCCTGTTATCTAGCATTTCTAATTCAGATACTTTCGTACGTTCAAAGTTTAGTACCTAAGATTTGGGATATCATTTTCTGCCGCTTCCTGTAACAAACGCTGTTCCATCTGGTAATATCTATACCTTATCATCACGTGGTGATATGAGTGAGTCGACTCGTACGGGTCAGGGTCGGGTCAGGGTCAGTCTTTGTGACCCTGACCCTACGTACGGGTCAGGCTGTTCGACCCTAACCCGACCCTTCTGACCCGACCCGACCCTAACCCGCGGCCACCCTACTGCTGAACATCCTTTCTGGCTCTGTACTCATTGCTAGAATGGCAAACAAGTCCAAGGCAAAACTTGCAAGATGCGGCCATACCAGGGGGCTAGGCGCCCCCCGGACCCCCAGCCTGCTAAGTGCTGGGGGTAGTAAGGGGTCGCCTAAGGCGTGCGAAGCGAATCGGAATAGTATGCTCTGAATTTCATCTGAATGCTCCTAGATAATCTAAATACTGTTGAATTCTAGTAACCTAAGCTCCGTGGCCTAGTTGGCTAAACGGGGTGCGTATCAAAGGTATCTAATGGTAGATGATTACCTTATTGTTACGGCCCGTAGAGGGAAACCTCAGTGGGGACACGTATTGATCTAAACAGATCTGAATGATACCATCTAAGGTACCTAGATACGCATATCTTTTTGTATGGGTGGAGAGGTCCCATCAATGACGCCGGATCCAAAAAAAAAGATTTATCTGCCACGCGCAGGGAGTGAACCGAGGACCTTTACATATCTGGTATTAGCGCCGTAATCACCGCACCTCCGTGATGCCGAGATATCGATGGAAGTGGATGGCGCTGAGAAATCGATGAAGAAGGATGACTGTGGCGGCGGGGACGTGAAGAGTAGGCATGCACGGGAGCCATCGGCTGTGAGGGAAGGACAGATGCATCCTAGTAATGATCAGCTGAGCTGCCTGCGTAGGAATCCGGGATGCAGAGATTGAATGTAGCCCATGGCCAGGGAGGCCGAATCCTTTCCATCTAGTATATGCCTATTTATCTGCTTGACGGCGTGGCGGAAGGGCTGCTGAAAATGTGATCCGATGAGGGGTTGTTCCGTATAGAAGATGGCCGTTGAGGGGAGGAGCGGATCGGCAGAAATGATTGGAATGTAGATGGGGGAAGAGAGGGAGGGAGGGGAATGTATCCCAGCTATATAGGCAAGAAAGGGTCAGCCAATTCTAAATAACAGACAGGGAAGGAATTACATGTTCTGCCTCACGTTCCTCTACATCATCCAGTCGCATTTGTGCGAGGGATTTCTTTCCTTTTTGGCCATGGGATATCTTCTTAGGAAGTAGGGACTCCAGGTCAAATGGCTCCTCAAATAGAATGCCATGCAATGTTTTAACCCGGGAAACTGCAACATAGCGGATCCCTGGCGCAAAATCTCGTTCAACAATATCCAACACAGCCTGGGAAACGGTAATCCCCTGGGATTTATGGACAGTAATAGCATATGCTATCATCAAGGGAAACTGCAGACGTCTGCAGGCAACCAAGCCATGTTGGAAATCCCGCTGTACTGGAAGGATAGGGACGACTGGCTTGCCATCTAGGATGCGGAATGGCTCCCCGGAGTAGTGGTCAAAGTGTACTAATATAGCATTTGGTGGCTCCTTTGTAGCATCACTTCCTGCTGCCCAGATAATGTCATGCACGGTGCCAAATGCACCATTAACGAGGCCAGCCTCTGTCCACAGGTTTGCAGTAAGCATTACTCTACTTCTAATAGAGACTGCTATTTCCCGGGATAGTCCTCCGGCCTCATCTGTGGATGCTTTAGATGCACCAGATCCAGTATTAACTGCATGTATGCAGATCACTGGCTGGCCTGAGTCTCGTAGGCGACTATGGTTGTAAGATTCAACCTGGCCCTTCAGAGGATAAATGCGAATAGCATCCTGGAAGCGTGGAATCTCATTTGGTACAACTAACTGAATCCGGGAGGCGAGTAACTCCCAGTCTTCACGCTGGATTTGATCTTCTCGAAGATGATCTAGGGCCTGCTTGAATCGCAGTGCTGTCTCATCCACCCCTTCCTGGCGTTTCACAACATCTAATTCAATAGTGATTGCAAAGGCGCGGTAGGCAAGCCGGCCAGATACCTCATCCACAGAGTGTGCATCCGTATTATAGAGAGGCTTCATCTTCACCGGGGGTAGCTGGTAAAAATCACCAGCAAGTATGATATTTAGGCCGCCAAAATAATCCATCCGCCGCTCTGGGAAAATATCTCGACAGCGCTGATCAACCCAGAATAGCATTTTAAGGCCAATCATGGATTTCTCATCAATGATCAGATAGTGAATGCCCTGGAAATCAGCCTGCAGAGATTGCAAACTCTCTGTACCTGGGGAGGTGTAATCCTTAGGGAGTGGCATTGGCAGCTTAAATAACTGGTGTAGTGTGCGGCCACTGATGTTGAAAGCTGCTACTCCTGTAGGCGCTGCCCTGATGATTGGTGGTTTGGAGAGGCCAGCATCTGAAGCCATCTCATCTAAAGTGCGTGAGATTAGCATGATAACGTGGGACTTACCTGTCCCTGCTTTACCATCAAGATTAATGAGTAACTGATTCGGCTGCTGCCCGGTAAGAAAATCCCGGTAGTTTGAGATAATGAGGTCATACAGCTGGCGCTGTTTAAACTCTAGTCCTTCAGCCTGAGCAGATGAATGGGCTGCAAGTGTGAGAGAGGACATTGACCTCATCTGATTCCAATAGTCACCATCAATCCTGGGATACCGGCCCACGTGTTGATTCCAATCATAAAGGCGATCCAAATCCCGATCACCTAGAAATTCTGGATCTTCTAGACGGGTAGCAGCGTCATTCCGGGGAGCTTGACGGGCGAGCATTTCCCAGGAGAGAGGGACATCATCATCATCTGAATCAAGCAGCTCATCTAAATCATCCTCAACATCTGATTCATGATCACCATAAGCATCAGGCCCATGATCCCCATGCATAATAGTGCAATGGGTATATGCATTAAGGAATGTGTCAAAATGCACATCATCCAAGTCCCTAAGCCTGTCAACTTCCCGGAAAGGGTGGTGAAGCATAAGTTTAACACGAGCATACTCTTCCGGCTGTTCTGCGTACTTATAGATAGGGAAGTAGTTAACCACCCTATCTGGCGCACGAGGACGTCTTCTAGACTTTGTGAAGTCATAGCAGCGCAGATAATCCAGTAGTGTCACAAACTCTGCTGCTGGTGGCCGTCGCTTGTACTTATCCAGTAGGGATAACCCTTTACGGATTGAGCGTTGGTTCTCCCCAGGAGCTTCTCTAACCTCAGAGAAAAAGTAACGTGTACGATGCTCATCCTCAGGGCGACAGTCAAAATCCACTACCTGTCGGCTGCCATGCTGTAGTGGAAGATCTAGTAGTAGGTGGCATACTTCCTGCGCAGACCAATCCCTCTCTCCAATCAGCTGATTCAACAGCTTATTCATAGCAGACCGCAGAGGATTCCGCCTATTTACCTGTGGTAGGAGGCGTTTCATGACATCACGGTAGGACTCTGTAGCCTTCTCCCCTTTCGTCATGTATTTAGCAATGTAGTCAAGGATGGCCTTAGAGCCAGTGCACGGATTTACATCCGTATTAGCTAGCCAGGCCATTGACACTGTGCGGTTGTATGCATTCAGATTTGGATCATTGCGTTGAGGGAAGAGGCGATAGTAGCCCGACCCTTCAGGCTTGGCTAGAATGGGCTCATCGCGGATTAGTTGCGGAAAATGGAACCGGCAGCGTATGGCGCCTGTCTCCCTATTTTTCCGTAAGCAATACTGATTGCATACATGAGGTTGTACACGGTTGACAATGTTAGATAAGTGCTGGAAGCTATTTGACTGGTCTTTAAATGCAAGCTGAATGGCAGGCCTGTCACCCTGGGGGGCAGACCCAGGCAGTGGATTCATGCCAGAAATGTGGATTCCCCAGTATGCTGCAAAGCGACGTCGGAGTGGTTCAGAAAGATCTAATCCTTCTGATTCTGGAGCTCCCTGTAGCCAGTATATCCCATGATTGTGTGTAGATCCGCGTCCCTGCCACTCATAGCGATTCCACTCATCCAGCACAGTAAATTTCGGGTAGAGAACTGCATCTTTGAAGGCTTTATACCGAATATGGAACCACGCGGCAACAATATGTGGATTTGACTGTAGCGAATGTAAGGCAATTCGGCGACGTGTAGCCGTGTCTGCATGTACCCATTCCTCATACCGCGGCAGGTGGCGCATGAGATCATCCCAGTGAAGATCTGCAGCGGATAATGTAATAAACAAATGCGCGGGGCCAAGGTTTTTAATAAAGGCTGCGAGATCCCGACGTCGCTTGCCCCAGAATGGGCGAGTGCCCCGTAAAGCAGCACCAAACCTTGTCATGGAGCGTAGCACAGATTCTGATTCTAGATCTTCATTCTCAAATAGTGACTGTAGTTCCTCTAGCTCAGGAGCTTCCCTTAGCTTAGAGTAGAACCCTGCACTTTGGGAGGCCTGGCCACGCATGAGAGTATTGAATAGTACATATCTAAACCGAGGATGTCTTGCAAACCGTCCGTCTTCATACCGCATGAGATGCTTTGCATACTCAGCGTATGTAACACTGCGCAGGCGAGGATGGTTATAATCGGCACCCCCCCTAGGAAATAGAGTTGGGAAAGCCCAGGAAAGTAGGGGTAGACGACTTAATTCAGATAACGGGGTTGAACGGAACGATGGCATGGTAAGCTGCTGATTTGGCAGTAGTTGTCTCCGGATTGTGTCCATTTCATTCTCAGTAGTCTGGTAGTTGGGGACAGTGACAGTGTCAGGGATTGGATCATATTCACCTAGATTAGGATCAAGATCCACTGGTTCTGATACTACCGGCTGACGAATAAGATCAGGTTCCATTTCCTCTGTCATCACCTCCACTACCCCATTTTGAGGTAACTGAGAGAGGGCATCCTCCGCAATCTCAATGTCCTTATAACCCGGGTGGTGTTGACGCAGGAATAGCAGCCAATCTAATATATGTTGGCGGCGGACCCGGAAGTCCGTGATGAACTGACGTCGCATCTGTGGATCACTTTCAGTATTTGATGGACGAAGTAGAATAACTTCTAAATCAGACGGGAGCAGAGGTAAGCGACTAAATACTCTGGCAGTATTCCGCATGAAGTTAACAACATGGCCCTTGTACTTGAACTGCTGACCACGTATCCGATTAACCTGAACTAGGACATGTACACGGGCAATGAGCATCTCCTCAACCTGAGTGAGCTCTGGTAGATCAGGCATGACATCAGGCTGGAGGTGATTTTCAGCACTGTATAGGAAGATGTCATTACCCTTATCCACATATCTGCAGTGGGAGCAAACTTGATGCCAGTCAAGCTGCATGTCAAACCACCGCTCCCGGCAACGGCTGCAAGTTTCAAGGGTATGCTTCCGTAGTGAGGAAGAGAATAGCCTTATGCGTTCCCAGTCAGCTGGGGAAAGCGCAGGCTGGGAAATAAAACCTGGATCATCAAGTGCCATAGGGGGATATTCGCCTTCGGGGGAAGGGGAAAACTGCTCATTAAGATCTAAAGGATCTATCCAACTAAGGGCGATTGGGTCTGGGGAAGAGGCATCACGTCGAGGAGTTCTGACAGAGGATCGAGATCCTCGGCGGTAACTCTGACTTGAGGGGGGTAGGAAGCTGCAGAAATTGCACATATCACGTTCATTCCCATCGGCATCACAAAAAACGGAAATCTCAAGCTCTTGGTGGCAGGCACGGCAGTATTTGAGAGACTCATCCAATAGGAAGTTCTCACAAAATACACATTTATCTTCACTAGAAGGTATGCGACGTGACGCAGCACGGCAGCGGCCACACAGTATGCAGTTGAAATATGCAGTAGACAGGGAACGGAGTGGAATCTGTGGAAGGGAAGGAGGAATCTGTGGAAGGGGTGGAGGTTCCTGTAGATGCATCAGTGTGTTCACGGATGGGGTGGGATCTGGCTCCTCGCCAGCACGTCGCTTTGCTCGATTTTCTCGACGGATAACTGTCTGTCTCCTCCGCGCCGCGGCCTGCTCATCATCATCAGAGCTGTGCAGTCCTCGGTAGCGAAAGGAGTCCTCCTTTCTAGGTCTCTGTAGATTAGGGTGAGTTCTCGGATGATCTGCCTGAGATGGAGATGGAATCTGTGCTTCCTGTGCCTTCCGTTTAGAAGTCTTAATAATTAGTATATGTGTAGCAAGCTGGGGGAATATAGGTAAAGTACTCTGCAGCTATCTCGACAGGACAGACACGTCTTAACTTCACGGTTTCCGCGTTTGGCCTGGAAATCTCTGAGAGGCAGGGATTTTAGGCAGTTAGTACACTGCTTCAGAGGCGTATCTTCCATCTTCAGTAGAGTGGTAAGTAAGGGAGTAAGGTATTTTAGGGAGAGTATGCGGAGATTATTTTTTTAAGAAGTGGAGAGACGTGAAGCTATTCAGATGATTCGTAAATCACATGATTTTCTAAATCACATGATTGTGTCACGTGTTTTTTCTTTTTTGTGGACCAATCAGCGTTGAGTTTTACGTTTTGGACAATTCTGTATAGGGTGCTCCGCTTCGCTTCGCAATCAAGAGGTATATGAGTCCCGCCACTGACTTTCCACAGATGACTTTTATGTCGTCTTGTACTATGGCACTTTTTACAAAGCCAGTGCCTTTCCCCTGTCTTTGTCTCTTCGATATCATATCCTTGCGTCCAGATCCAGGCACGGTGGTTTGCTGAGCGACCGGGCAACTGGAAATTTGGAATACGACTCCAATCAATATCCTCATACCCATGATAACCCATCGACGGCAACTGTAGGAGAGGTATCAGGCTCGCCATTTTTGCTATCGAAATCAGACGCGTCTTGGTGCTCCATTGAAACGGTGTTTAGCATTGACATTGTGTGAAGTAGTAATGATAGCATCACTGACGACGGGCATACGCGTATTCGAGTTGTTTACTATTTCCTATTTGGGTCGTGAATTATACCCACCACCTCCGGGCCTGACCAATAGCACAACTCTGCTACTCCTCTGCTAACATAGATATGTCACATGACAGATGATTCAGTGCATTCAGTGTACTCCGTAGTGTAGTGTAGTTTGGGTCCCTCACACTACACGCACTGAAAATTTTCGCAGCTCACACTACACCACACTACACTAAAATGTTGTCACATGACACACCGCCCTGGAGGCGGGTATCTCAGTAGCTTCCCCTCACTAGATAGTTCTCCCCAATTCAACTACTTCTGATGATGCATAGTCATTACATTGGTAGCATGTCTTCGGTTGTTTAAGATCCTGAGGGACCTCCCGGGATCATTTGTTTTTTGTTTTTCATCTCGTGGGAACTCCCGAGATTGTTTTTTCAGTTGTTTCTACGCCCGTGGGACCTCCCGGGACTGTTTTTTCAGTTTACTGTATTCCTGAGGGACCTCCCGGGACCAGTTATCCTCTCCTTTTCCAACGTTTTCCTAGGATTTCATCAAAATCCTTCTGGTTCTCATCTCTAGCCGTGCTCAAATTCAGCTCCCTGAAATCTGCATCAAAAACGGCCTTGTTTTCGTCAAAAACGCGTCTACTCTCGCTGCAGAACGCGTCGTCCCCAGGGATCAACCTTCCAGTTCCCATCTCCAATACCGTTCAGATTCAATCTCCTAGAATCTGCATCAAAATCGGTCTCGTTTTCATTAAAAACACGTCAAAAACGCGTTGTCCTACACACTCCCTACACGCTGGACACGCCGACAAGGGATCAAGGATTCCATTAAAATCCTTCCAGTTCTCATCTCCAATATGCTCGCTTAGCATATTCAACCACCCTCACTATGCCTACCATGGCTAACAACAGATTTACAGAGGCCCAACAAGCCTATTTTAACCAACTCATCAACCAAGCTGTTGACCGCGCCCTCCTCCGCATCCGCAATGATACCTCCCTCCTCCACAATGATCCCTCCCTCCGCGAACCACAAGGCAAACCAGGCCCCCCAAGCCATCTCCCAGATGCCCTTGGCTATTTCAACCCTGATCTCCTTGCCCGGCGGCTAGACAACCACATACTCTATAAGGATGTCAATATCTTTACAGACCGGCTCAGAGATCTCATCCACCTGTATGGTCCTGAATACATCCGTGATAATGTGCAAACATGTCTCCATGGCCCCGCCCTTGAGTGGTATACCAGGCTCACGGATCTTGAGAAACGATACTTCCAATATGTCCACCCTAATAAGGGATGGATTCCTGAACTCATCAAAAAATTCACACCCCATCTTACAGACCTAGAAAAACAAATCCTCCAATCTCAACCTCACACACTCTATCCACGCCATCCCCGAGGACCACCCCCACAGATTCAACCCCCTATTCAATCTCACGCCCCCTACACCAATCAACATCAGATCAAACCTCCCAAACCTATCATCATGAATCCTATCACTACCACTCAGGATGACATCCAACAGCCACATCTTATTCAACCCCGTGGTGATATTCACTCTCACAGACCTCCACCCCCTAAACCTGTCATCACAAATCCTATTACTACCACTCAGGATGACGAACAGCCTCTATCTGAAATCAACAACCCTCCAGCAGATATTCAGGATGACGAACAGCCTCCATCTGAAATCAACAACCCTACAGAGGATACTGAACAGGCTATGGATGAAAATCCTAAGTTCACTACTACTCTCCAATCTCCGCCATCTCATATCCCTCAAATGACTACTTCAGCTCCCCCACATACAACTACTCAACAGAAGGACTTCCTCTCTATCCAACAACAAATCAAGGATATGTATCAATTCATCCTCTCTTATCCCTATTCTATCTATGATATCTACCACAGCCATTCCCCCCCTGTGCTTTCTCACTGGATGAAAATTTCCCTGATTGAAGGTTGGCCAGATTAAAGATCCTATTCATCTAATTTTTCTTCTTCTCTCTTGTCCTAGTATACGCATGAGGACATACAAAAGCATGTATTCATCTGATTTTTCTGATTCTTTCTTCTTCCTGTATCTACCCTCTAGTATACGCATGAGGGCATGCTTTTTTTCAAAAGAGGGCACTGTCACATGACACACCGCCCTGGAGGCGGGTATCTCAGTAGCTTCCCCTCACTAGATAGTTCTCCCCAATTCAACTACTTCTGATGATGCATAGTCATTACAAATGTAGTGCGTTTAGTGCGTGTACACTGAAACACACGCACTACTCCCAGGCCTGATATGGAGTACCACTACCACAACTCCACTAAATAGTGTGCCATCTTATTACATGTGATGGCCAAGCTGGATATTGTTGGAGCATCTAGGTGCTCTATTACTAGGAGATCGAACATGAAGACGAAAGAGAAGAGAGATGGAGGTCGTGGAGGGCGTCGTGTGTTGATAGCAACGAGGAGAAACAAACAATGCAAACAAGACTGCTATCTCCACGTGACCTTCCTTATCATGTCTTCCGTCTCCTGCTCCGCCGAGCCATCACATCACCCCCCCTTCTTCAAGATGGCTGTCCTCAGCCTTCCTGACCTACTTCGGACCACTGCTCACAGTTCCTCTAGTCCTAGTCCATCCCACTGATCGGTCGTCATCGATGTGGTCACCCAAGATCTCCTCCTCCTCCGCTGCTCTGAGCCATTCCCGCAGCCGTATATGTCTAGGAGTCGAGGGTGGACGTTTTCGGGAGAAAAAAGGGGGGGATGGCGAAGGTATTTGCCGCGGCGAGTCTCTCTTTTGCGAGGCATTAAGTTGCTACTACAGGGATATAAATATGTCAGCATATTTGATGCAATTTCAAGTGGTTTTTGATGAGGAATAGGATGATACTGTAGTTTGTGACCTTCGCTACAACGCGATTTTTGCCTTTAAACCATAAGATCTCGCGATCCAACGCATTGGGGAGCTTCGAATTAAGATAAAAACAAGCAGTAACATATTATCCGTAATTGATTAGAGTCTTAAATCAGATGTGATGTTGTTGGAATATATCAACTCAAACTGGCTCTGTCAAGGCCTACCAGCCGACTTTTTCTCTAACTTCCTTCAAAACCACTCAGACGTTCCCCGGAGCCCTGCCCTAACGAAGTTAGTAGGTCACCTGACCACACGACCAATAGGAACGTCCCTTAATCCCCCCCCGGAAAAACGCTCTCACGTGCACATTCTCTCTACAATGCCAAATTTGGCCAAAGTTTCAACATTTCCTACGACCTTTTGGTTTGCTGACTCTTTAGGTACGAACTGCAAAGAACGAGCACATACGGGCGATTGTCCAAACGATACTACTCTGGAACAGCTCCTAGCTACCGCGCGGGAGAATGGATGGCAACGCTGTTAGTTATATTTAAACTTCTATTAGCTCATCTGAACCTCAATTAGCCTTTACATTATTGTAGTTAAATTTCACTAGTCCATCTAAGCCATAATTATTCTGTTATATGTTAAGAGTACTCATTGTGGGAGAGAATGGAATGACGTTGCTCTAGCAGCTGAGTGGTTTCTTCGTAAGCTTTCTTGCGATGGTGATCGATCTGATCCAGGTCAAATGCCACGTTAGGCTTGGGAGCTTCCTCTGGTGATTCTGCGAAGATGACATTTCTTGACCGAATGATCTTTTTAGTATGAACGTCATATATTTTGTAATGACCTTCAGAATAGCCGATAAAGCGACCCTCAGTCATGTGTGGGTCGAGCTTCTTGCGCTGTTCCTTAGGGATAAGAACCCAGCATTTGCATCCAAGAGCTCGCCAGTGAGAGACATCAGGTTGAACGCCATAGAGTGCCTCATAGGGCGTCATGCCGATTTTGGAATGGTAAAGACGGTTGGATAGATAGTTGACGGCAAGCACGAGATGTCCCCAGAGATACTTTGGGAGCTGGTTTTCCGCCATTATGCTGATAACGGGCTCGATGAGATGCCGGTTCTTGATCTCCGGTATGCCATTAAGTTGAGGGGTGTAGGGAGGCGTGGGGTCCCAGATGATGCCCTTATCTAGAGCGTATGAGTGTAGTGGATCATGCTCACCGGCGTTATCTCCACGGATTCGTTTGACTTTGTAGGAGAACTGCGTTTCCAGATAGTTGATCACTTGGATGACCTTATCCAGAACCTCTGCACGAGACTTGAGGAGAAACACCCAACAGAACCGCGTAGCGTCGTCTGTAACGGTCAGAAAGTAGAGTTCTCCACTATGTCCCTGGACACTGAGAGGTCCGTGACGTCGATGTGAAGGAACTCGCCAGGGCGTGACCGGATTGTTTTGTCCTGGCCGAATGGGAGTTGGTGACCTTTGCCTACAACACACGGCCCGCAGGGAAGCCGTAGACCTCCCTTTTTGAGGCGTAGGCCGGTCACGTAGTTTGGGAGCATTCGGAGGCGTCTCTCAGAGAGATGGGCGGTGCGACGGTGCGCGAGCTCAATGGAAATCAGCTTGGGATCCTTGATAGTTGCTGCATTTATGAATGCTTCGAATCCAGGACGGGAGACATGCTCAATTTCTTCAGAACCTGACAGTCCGCCAGATAGCTGCAAGCGTTCGAGAGTCTTAATAGACTCACGGCCAGTGGTACAGAGGAAGTAGTAATTCTGGATCGTCACGGCGAAGGCCTTGGTCAAACCATTTTGTAGTAGTTTGACGCCACCATCCTTCTTGAAAACAGTCTTAATACCCAATTTAGCGAGCGTCCGGATCGAAATCAAGTTGTGGGATAAGGCCGGTGCGTGCCAGACCTTAGGGAATATGATGGATCCGATACGTTCACTACTATTTGGTAGGGTGAGGTCGACGATGATGGTACCGTAGCCTTTTGTCCAGAAAACCTGGCCCATAGCCGTGCGGATGGGTAGAACGAGCTCGTGATAGTCAGCAAATGAAGAACGGTGTGGTGTCATGGTGTCGCTAGCCCCGGAATCCAGCATCCAGTGGTAGGGACTGTCCCGGTTGACGTCGCTGACCTCTTTGTATTGGACCTGCTGGCAGGAGAGGACGATATCAGTGCATGGAAGGGAGTTCTGGGGCGCGAGTTTGACGTTGTTGGATGTCAAGGAGTTGACAGGCGTGAGTTCGACGTTATTACACCATAGAGAATCACTATCAAGAATGAGCTGGTTAGCCTCCTTGTCATGATCTTCATCCGGCGGATTGGCACCGTGGGTGGTGGTAGTGTTAGCAGCGAATCCGCCACGTCCGAGGCTGCGCCCTCTCTGGCCTCCTCTCTGGGAGGAGGTGCTAGTAGAAGGATTGGAACTGGTGTTCTTCAGGTGACATGCGGATGGAAGATGGCTACCGAATTTGCCATGATGGTGGCACCAGATGACGCCGGCGTCTTCATTGTTTGGATCCTTAGGGGTAGGTCCTTCGGATGGGCGCTGATTGGACTGATTTGAACCAGTTTTGGGTTGGGAGGAATTGGATTGGTTGCCTCCGCGGCCACCGCGTTGGCTATTCCGCCCCCCTCGAACCGTATTCGCGGATAGTTGGTCAGTAATGGATTTGTTGGTGCCAGTGGCGCGGCGTTTGAATTCGTAATGTTGGAACTGTGAGTAGACGTCAGGTAGGGTTATCTGCTGTCCGGCCTTCGACAATTCCAAATTTTGATGAAGTTGTCAAGGTGCGGAATACCCTCAATGGCCTGTAGAAACAGACAGTATTCAATCCACTCAGGGAGCTCGCCGAGGGTACGGGTTTTAGTTATGGCCGCTTGCCATTTCTGCAGGAATGTATAGTAATTGCCGTTTGGATCGTATCTGATGCGACGGATCTTCTGCCAGAGCAGGTAGAGGCCATCCCTGCCAGTACGTTCGTAGAGATCGCGTAGTTTTTCGAAGGCTAGTACGGAGTCCGCTAGGCCTGAGATATGGGCCTTCGAGGCACCGTCAATGGTAGCGTACAGGGTCATCAAAACCTGATAGTTGAGACGGGTGAATGCCTCTTGTTGTTGATCGTACCGGTCCAGGAGCTGCTGATTCCGGGTGTTGCGTTCATGAATGTGTTGTTCGACCTCCTCATCCGTCACTGTGACTGGGGGTAGGCTTGGGGTTAGAACTGCTGGAGCAAAGCCTTCAGCTGCTGGGATTGGAGAGGTCCCGGAGGCCTTTTCCTGAGCTCGCTGTTCCCTGCGCTTGCGAAGGAGGCTTTGTCGGACGTGATCGGGGTCAACGTCGTAAAGAGTAGGCTGATTTGGGGGTAGATAGTGGCGCTTTAGAAGCTTCCAATAGTTTGTATTGCGGCTGCAGAGATATCCCTGGAATCCCTCCAACCAGACGTGCCAGTTGGATTCGCCCTTGAGGGTAGGGATGACCTTGTGGGGTTTGATGTCGATGTCCATGTTGATTGGTTCGTTCGACTCGAAGAAAGGCGTCGGGAGCCTCGGTAGGTAGGTGATATTCTGCGGAAGAATAGCCGTGGTAAGGTGGGCCGAATTCTGCGGAAGAATGGCCGTGGGAGGATGTGCGGTGCGGATCCGCGAAGTCAGAATTTTGATCTGACCAATGAAAATCGCGTACGGAACGCGTCAGAATGGTAGGGAATGGAGATAAGCCTCGTAATGAGCTACGAGGGCTCATAACCTGTGGGAGAGAATGGAATGATGATAGAGCATAGATTGCGTTGCTATCTTGAAGATGAAGCTATCTACATACAGGAGAAAGAGAAGAAGAGATGTGTGTCGCGCTAAGCCTAATCTGGAAGCGTAGGCGAGAGAGTATCATTCACACTCATAACGCTCATTGTCTGTGCCGAACTGTTTCTGGGAATAGGAAGTAAACTAATCTCAGCAATGTCCTATGCAGGGACCATTCGAGCCCCTTCAAACTATGGTAAGTACGTTCAGGTTGCACTTTGATGTGCCATGAACAGTATAATTAAGCGCTGCTGTAATGAATGTGTTCTAGCCTGTTCTACATAGAAAGCCGACGTAGAGCGCATTATATCCATTAAACTGTCCACAGGATATTCTTACGTCCGAGGGAAAAGGAAGCAAGGAAAAACTAAAAATCAGTTTCAGAATCCCGCAAACTAAGCTAGAACGACAAGAATATGTTATACACCGCAAAATCTGCAAATTCAAGGCCACACGGTGCCAGATAGCCTCCTTGCCATCCCGGCCAGAAAAGCCATATCAACAGCTACGTAATAGCAAACATGCCCCAGTTTATGGACACATGAAATAGGATCCCTGTTTCAGAACTGAGAGAGAAGCGGTGGCTAATTTGGTAGGGATATTGCATTGCTGGTCAGGGAACATAGGACAGTCTACTCCGTAGATGGAATCTAGAATTGTCTAGCCAGAAAAAGATAGCCACGCATCCTAATCGTCACTTATCTTGATCATTTTACACATAGTGACTCAACAATGACGCAAATGAAAATAGGTCAGGCGGTCATGTTACATTGCGAAGTCTACATCTGCATCATGCTATATAAAGGGATGATCTTCTAGAGCAAAAGAGGACTTTAAACTGATTCTGTAGAGTTATCTCAAGAAGCGATTACTCAAATCTTACTGTTCAGCTTCTTTATTCTTTATCGCTTCAAACTTAGCGAAGGGAATCGACCGATACACTTACCAGGACGTGAACATGGCTACTTTATGTGCCATTATACCACAATATGTCCTAGAGGGCATCATTGAAAAAGGATTAGCGCCACAGCACATTATCAATCGGTGCCAATCCACTATTGAAAAAACAAAGCAACTTCAGGATATTCGTGGACGTCATGTGCAGAGTATCGCAGCGGCTCAGCAGCAACAAACCTCCCAAGGTATTGTTCCACCCTATATCCTTGAATCAATAGCTCGGAATGCTGTGACAGAACAGCAGCGCGAGGCAGCGCGCCGCACACTCGCACATAGCACTGAACATCGAATAGCGGCAGGGCATGTACGTCAATTACATCGTACAGTCTACGACGCGCAAAATTCACGAGGTGATCCTCCTCCCCGTGATAAGATTCTGATCCCAGACGGTGGTGAACTTCTTTCGCAAGAGGCAGATCCGACCAACAATGCAAACGAGTGCTATATTGGCCTTGGAAAGTCTTATGACTTCTACTTCAATTTCTTCCAGCGAAACTCAATTGATGATAAGGGTTTCAACCTTGATGGGTTCGTGCATGCTGGGGACCTCTATAACGCCTTCTGGGACGGTAAAGAGTTAGTATTTGGTGACGGAGACGGTGTTATCTTTGATGGCTTCACAGATGAGCTCGATGTAATCGGTCACGAGTTTACCCATGGCGTGGTGGAGCATACGAGTCTACTTCCATACCAGTACCAAAGTGGTGCTCTCAATGAGTCTATTGCAGATGCCTTTGGTATTATGGTTAAACAATGGGGTGAAGACAACCCCCAGACTGTTGACCAAGCCAACTGGCTTATTGGGGAGGGAATTTGGGCTGATGGTGTCAATGGCAGGGCTCTCCGGGATATGGCGAATCCTGGAACAGCTTATGATGATGAAAAAGTGGGGAAAGACCGTCAGCCTGCGCACTGGAGGGATTTCAAGAAACTCCCCTTCAGCAACGACAATGGCGGTGTTCACATCAACTCCGGTATCCCAAATCGTGCTTTCTTCCTTGCTGCTACTAAGATTGGAGGATATGCTTGGGAAGGTGCGGGTCCTATCTGGTACCGCGCTCTGAGCAGTGGTAAGCTTCCCACAAATGGTGAAGCTAAATTCAAAGACTTCGCCGACCTTACAATTGAGAATGCTGGGGAGCATGTGGACAAGATCAGGGAAGCTTGGACCCTTGTTGGATATCCATTTCCTGAGAAGAGGCATGAGCTGTAATGATTATTCTGAATGAGCCTGATTACCGTGTTTCGGAGTCGGAATTCTGTTTCTGCAAAAGTCTGTTATTTCACGTTCGTTATCGCTGAAACTCCCCTGTCTACCATCACGTCATTAAAATTAACCCGACTGTATTTCAATTCAGGGCATACCTCAGATTTCGCGCAGCTTAATCACATCAAGCTGGGTGTTGGCTAGGTTCTTCCAGATTTTCATTCTTCGTTCATCAAAGGCCTGAAGAAAGTCCTCTGATTCCCTATCACAGGGGGAGTTGAAAGTGGTATCTCTGAGCTTGCTTCTGAATGGTGATAAACCATTTTGACTAGTTCGTTACCAAACCCCTACTGGATTCATTTTCAATTGACCGATACATCGCTTGCTGGGATTAGAAGGCCATCTCATGGACGTGCACTGCTACAGACCTCTATATGGGAAGGAGTAGGCTCTTGGAATCAAGTGCAATGCAAATAGATTCAGGAACTAGGAATGCGTAGTAAGAAATTCCTCCTCAAAACCAGTAGCGCTTCTATTTTACTGAAGATATCCACCACCAAACCTGAAATAACTGGGGATGACTAGTTGCCCGCCCTACTGTCCACTTCCGCCAAATCCAAGGCTCTCTTTTTCCCGCGCGGAGGGTTGCAACAATGCAAATCTCAGAGGTGGCATTCCAAATCTGTTAAGTTTTGAAAGTCTTCCTGGCAGGCAGGATGGCGGCAGTGGAATTGTCTAGATAGCGCCTGGTAGCTGAGGTGGGATTGAATATGCTTGTACCAATCACTGGCTATGGGATATTGGGTCATCCGTTCGCAAGGCAAAACCTTGTCTCCTAGACAGAACGGACACAGGCCAGCCTTCACTGGTGCATTGCGGAAGATAATTGGGTCACAACGACGCAAGTTCTGGCTCTCGCTAAGGTGATCTTCACAGTGCTAGGACCATTTCTTGCGATCATTGTACCAGATGTCGCACTCAAAACAAAATTCAGCAAAATTGTCAGGACCCATGCGGGAAAGCCGTTCTGCGTAGCATCTGTATAGATGCAACCATCGCTGATGAGGATAATATTTCTCAATTGGGTACCCACAGATGCACTTTCCGTCAACGGGAGCAAGGCTTGAAAGGTAATATAACTACAGAAGACTCTTGCGAGCAAATTGACTCCAAAGCGCGGAGTGCCATGCGGCCTGTGGAGCTACGCAGTTCAACCGCGGTAGGGAGAATCTCGGCTAGTAGGTCACGCTCCGGCATTACTTTTCGCGCGTAGTGAAAGAGAGTCTGTTCTGCAACACTCCCAGATTGCAATCCTGGCTGAAGAGTTTGGTCTTGTCGTACACGGGCTAGTTCCTCTAAGTAGAGCCGGCGTTGTTGGGTCTCAAGACAGCGCTGCTGCTTCTGAATGACCTTTGCATTCTCACTGTCGAACCCCGCTAACTGTATCTGTTTCTTGAGAGATTGAATTTCAGTATCGAGCTTAACAACATCCTCACGGCTCTGGAACTCGAGTTCTGCTTTAGCTGGGAGGGATTGATAGAGCTGAGGGTTACGGCGCACACCCATGCTGCGGTGGTTCTCGATATGGTCACGTCGGCTTTTAATCCCAAGGAATGACGCGGCTCCATCGATCTCAACAACTGGATGAGCATAGGATTCTCTGAATGTATCCCGCTTTCTGTGTCCAGAAAACTTCATACGGGCTACTTCTGAGTATAACATGGCGGCTCATGGGTATAATGGCCACTCGCAGGTGTATCAGTTTTCGGCTTGAAGGCAGAACAAAGCGAAGAACTAAGGTAGAACGAGAGCCCAGTGCCTCCCTTTTATTATTAAATATAGAGGCCATCTCGACAGAGGGGCAAGTGCTCAAATGCACATTTTGATCCTTCAGGTGAAGACTATTCAGGTCCCTGAATAGGGCCCTGAAGAGCCGCGTAAAGCGGCGAGACGCCCACGAGCGGCCCTGGGTGAGCAAAGTCATACAAAAGCTGTTGTATGTTTTTGATGCTTTTTTTATTGCTTTGCAAACTATTTTAGGACTCACTGGTGATGCTCATGTATATGCCAGGCGTCGGGGAAGGGATTGCATTGTGGCGAGCAGTATCAGACTGGGCTATTCTGGGGTCGAACTGGCTCTGTTAGTTGGGTGTATGCGGAGGTGTCCATAGGACGGAATCTGAACTACTATACTGTGGTGGTGCATGCTTTTAGGTACTGCTGTAAACAGCTGAGGTTATGAATGCTAGTAATCAATATGGAGTATAGACATTCTTGGTAATCCTTTGCAAAGAGCTCGATCGATCCCTAGAGATATACACCACAACTTGGGCCCAGATGTTGAACGCGTCTGTTCAATCGTATACTGAAATCAATGGACCCTATGCATACTGTTGGCAAGATGAATAGTTCCAAAGGTGGGATTGCACATACCCGTTATAAGTGAGCTCCGCCATGAGATCTCCATGGTTGTTGAACATTGGGTTCTTGATGAGGAAGGTCCCTTTACCGGGGAAGACAAACTTAGAGGTCGTTTTCAGGGCAGTGGCCAGATGGTCGCGGGCAGTATTGATCCCGTCGGCTTTCAGCTTGTTCTCCAGACTACTCTTCACCAATTTAGATAGTGCAGTGTTCTCTCCAAGGCCCCCTTTCTGGCCGTTGGTAAAGTCGAACTTGAACCCGTCATGGAGATTCTCGGGCAGTTGCAAGTCAATCTGCAGCTGGTCGTCATTGACCGACTTCATCACGGCATCGCAAGACCAGGTCATCTTTGCATTGGCCCTGGCGGGGATAGTCAGCCCTGAATGAGAAAGCGAGATGGTATCTGGAGAGTTCACACACCAGTAACTTTTTCTGATACCGGCTGTGTGATCATAGCAGTCTGCGTGAAGCTCGGATACACCAGATAGATGGATGGTGTTGGACCCTGGCCGGGTGCTCATTGTATTCTTCGTTGTACCTGTCGAGCTTGTTGAGATTCAAGACAGGGGAAAAGAAGAAGGAGAACTTACTTTTTACCGAGCCTCCATAATCAAATACATCCTTCCAGCCATGATTGTAACTCTTCTCGGTGGGGTATTCCCAGGACCAACTGAGAGGTGTTCCATCAACCTTTTTCCAATCATAGAATCCGGGGTCGCTGTCCAAATCGCTTCCGGAACCAATGCCCGCGGTTGTGCTTATTATCGGGATTTTGTACGGTGTATTCGGAATAGGAATAATGTCCACGGATACATCTTTATTCCACACGAAGGTTGCCTCATTGAAAGCCCGCAGCAATGCAGGCAACTCGCCCGAGGCTCGTCGCAGGAGATACTTGTCCCAGAAATTGTTGGCCGAGATGCAGATACTGCCATCCATTTTCGAAGCAGCAAAGTTCCCACGGTGGTTTAGCACGGCTTCGGGCATCGGCAGGTGCTCCGTCATCTCAATGTACAGTAGCATATTCTGCCCTGCTCCGTCGGTCCCCGCTGCCTTGCCTGGGGCGATATAGGGGTATGTCTGCAACTTGAGGGAGGTGGGAGGGAAGGTAGGTGCCTGTTCATTGGCCTTGTTGGGCGTCGTGGTTGTTACGGCATATCCCACTGTCGGTTTCTTGTTGGGTTGGATGATCTTGGTCGAAAACCAGCTCCGAACCATACGGCCCAATTCTGATGCCTGGTCCTGGCTTAACTTGTTGTCCCCAAAGGTGCTCTCATGGTAACTAGAATCTCAATTAGTTTTGGCGTATTATAGAATGCTTCAACTTACAGGAAGTTGCTAATGTCGTCCTCTAAGAGTAAAAGATTAGCGCTGATATTCCATAATCAAGATATGAACACCTACCATGAAAGTCCAAATACAAGCGAGTGATAGTATAATCACCGGGAGGATGTTGTTGCACTATATCCTTGTATACTTTGTCATGCTTTGCGAGGTTGATATTGCCAATTTTCACATCGAAAACAAATTTCCAGTCGGTCATATCGTACGGATCAGAGAGCCGCTGTCTGCAATAAAAGTCAGTCAAGCACCGTAGTTATCTTCGAGGGTATCTTCACTTCTTGAAATCAGGGATCTGGAGTTTGCCTTTCTCGAATTTACAAACGAATTGAAAGGTGCCCAGATTCGACCCTTTACCAGGGATGTTCACTTCGCCTGCTGAGATTGTGGCATCCAGTTTCCCATACGGACCGTTGTCCACAAAGGCCTTGGTCATATCCGGTTCAGCAGCAAAGAAGTTGAACAGATTGTCATTGATTGCTGTCTGGGTTACGGCCACAACCTTTGAGTGATGTTAGCAGGTTTGAAGTCTAGATGAACTGGAAAGACTTACCTGGGAGAAAGACCCGCCTTCGTACGCCAAAGACGATTTCAGCCGCTCTTGTGTTTCCGCTGCTTGCTGGTTTGGGCTCATTTTGATCTCTGTTGCTAGTGTTTTGTAGTTGATGAATCTCCTTTGAAATGTCTGCCCTGAAAGCCATCCGTGGATACTTATATACCTTGATATCGCCCAAGTCCATCGGCGAAGACCGAAGGTCAACGAGATCTGTGACTACGCAACATACGCAGCATCAGTGCCCAATCGCCTACCCTCCACCATCCAAACGATATAGATCATGAGGGACCATACAGTTGTACAGATTGGCTCGGATGCATAAAGTGTTGACGAGTATCTCAGCCAGCCACTGACCACCCCCTCTCTTTTGCCATGATAACTATGCAGAGTAAACAATCGTGAAGAAAAGTTTTGTAACGGGGATAGTAAAAGGCTGCATATGTTGCTAACTGCCTAGGATCTTGGCAATAACCGAATGTAGGCAATTCTACGTCACTGGTGGCTTTTCCAATCCCTGCATACATATACATGCATATATACTCCATACGTATCTAAATAGGGATCATGGACGAGACCACTAAGAACCCTGCTGCAACATGGCATTGGGTTTGAGGCTACCTGAACAGAGGTTTTCAGCTCCAGATATTTCCCCCATCTTCATCAGCTTTCCTCACCCGGGCCTCTTAATCGGCAGAGTCCGTAGTAGAGTGCTCGGAATGTCCGACTGGAGTACTCCGTTCTGAGACACAAATCCCTCATACGATGGCAAGGCTTGGCCTCGATGTTGCATCAAGTTGCAGATATTTACGAATACGTGCAGTAGTGCGTTGGAGAAGAGTGTCCGTGACATCATGTCTTATACATACTATCTATCATGAACAAACATTCTCTCTTCATGGCCTCGCATGTACTTTGGCTCCTGCATGTCTGACTAGAATAAACCTACGATGATGATTATTGGCTTGCGTCTGAAGCCAGAAATAATATGTTCGTGGGGTGATATAGTCCTAGTATAAAGAGACCTCCACAGCCCATCAATCTCCTTATCTTCCATTCCCCTTTACCCATCCAAAGAATCTAAGCTTCCAGATTTATCCTTCTTTTAGAATCACATCATGGAAACTATTTCTTGCGATTCGGAATTACTCACCCAGTACGTGGCCGCGGTAGCCGTCCCCAACTCTCGCCGATTCACAGCCGCGCGAGATGAAAACGGCCATCTGCTGCTCTTCTCCCTCGGGACGGATGCAAAGCTCCATGTCTCCAAGCTAGACGCCTCGGGCCACCGTGTTGTTCGAGACTTTGGCCTGATGCTGGGGCTGCCGGACTCGTACACCGCGCACGCGTTCGAGGTGGTCCAGGGCGCTGGGGATCATCTGTACGTGGCTGTGGCGGTGGCTCATGGAGATGAGAATAAAAGTGATCTGTTCCTGTTGAGACCGTTTTATCCTCGTGAGGTTGATCTGGCCTCGCAGTCGGCTAGTCTCCGATCATTGATCATTCCGGAGACGGGGGAGGGGGATAAAACTGCCCGTGTGTTCTCGATCATTATGGTATAGACCTCTTTACTTTCGCTGCAGTTCTTCGGCTTACCAAAATTATGCCAATAGGCTCCTTCGTCGGCGAAACAAGCGTACCCCCCGGTTCTCCTCACATTCCGAGATACAGTATACCAATCTCAAGATCTTGCCTCGGCTTTGGTCACCAAATCCGGAGACAAATGGTCGTGGGTGCGGAAGGATAATGTACAGCTGCCTGTCAATGCTCACCAGATCATCGCCCTCCAGCCCTTGCTGATGAAGTACGGGACTGCTGCTGTGCCTGGATATGCTGTTCTCTACACAATTCAGGGTTGGTACACGGCCTCATACTTATGTGACGGTACTGACCGACTAGCAGGCCAGACAGCTCTCATGTTCCACTCCGTTAATGCGCCTCATAAGTTGGAACAGAAGCTTCCATGTCCTCCGGGTAAGCCAATTCTTCTCTGAAAGTGCTTGTGCTCATCGTCCTGCAGAGGCAAGGGCAATGGCGGTCCGATTGAACACAGACGGATATACGGACCTATTAGTCGGAGGATCGGGGCTTTACTGCTTGAAAGCAAATAAGCTGGCAGGGCCGGAGTTCCACGAGATCACCCGCGCCGGGGTCTTCTCCGATATCCAAGAGATCCAGATTACCCAGAACAAATCCCACGCGTCCATCTGGAGCGCGAATACCAGTAATGGGATTGGGTATCTGACGACCGATGGAGACCTCAACAAGGTCAGTGACCCCATTCAAGTCATCCCAGACAGCCAAGGAGGCTACTTCACCCCGTTCAAAGCCACCGCAACGGATACGGAAAAGTTCGTCGTCTCGGATACCAACGGGTCCTTGACCCTGCTGGAACTCGACGCGTCTTCGGGACTCTGGAAACCCGTGCCTCTGGTGCAGCCGAGTCTGGAAAAGACGCTGGCCTTTCAAGCCTACATGACGCACATCAAGCCGTCGGATGCTCACGGTGCGCCGCTAGTCTCGCATCCGGTCATCCTGAAAGCGTCCGGCCAAGTGAGCATCACCGTGAATGGGCGCCCAATCCTCGCGGATGAGCATGGCGTGAAGGTCATGACGGACCAAACCGGTGCTCTGATGCTGACGGTCCCTACGGAAGATATATCGACTCATACCTTCACCATATCGGATACAGTGCAAGGCAGCGGTAAAGAGTTTCCTGTCGATCCTTCGGAGAAAGTGTACAACAAGTTGTCCCATATCCACCATAAAGAGGACCTGGATATCACTCTGCCGGATAATAGTAAACTGCTGGAGAATTCGAAGCTCTCTGGAGACGAACTGGAGCAAATCGCCAGAACTATCTCGAAAGTGGTGGAACGCAAACGGCACATTGATAATGGCCAGGAAACACCGTCCCAACTGGCTGTATGTGCTGATGACTCTGAAGTGATTGAGTCACTGGGAATTCAGGAAATGGCCTGGGTATGTTTATTCCACTCTTGTCGGATTTGGAAGTTGTTCTAATTATATACAGGAAGCATGGCACTGGCTAGAACGACAAGGCGAGAATATCCTGTCAGTGATCATGAACGGTGCCGACTTCATCGTCCAAATCGCAAAGAAGACCTATCGATGGGTAATCAAGACCGCCGAGCAAGTCTGGAAAGCACTGTCGTTTATTTTCAAGAAGATCCTGGAGATTGGAGACAAGATCATCCAGTGGCTGGGATACATCTACTCCTGGAAGGACATCCGAGCCACCCAGGAATCCATTGTGAACATAGCCACGGATGCTCTGGAAGACGGCCCAGCGATTCTAAAATCCCTGAGAGCCAAGACCGACACTCTCTTTCAGACATTGCAGGATGTAGTTTCGGGAAAGCTTCCTCCCAAGGAACA
Source organism: Aspergillus cejpii (assembly GCA_004769165.1). Lineage (NCBI taxonomy): Eukaryota > Fungi > Ascomycota > Eurotiomycetes > Eurotiales > Aspergillaceae > Aspergillus > Aspergillus cejpii. Next base: position 4,366,867 of record SMSW01000001.1, on the reverse strand, counting down.
GCTGGACAGGATTGGTGTGACTGCGAATGCGGAAACAGCCACCCAGGATGTTGACAAGAACCGCGCTGAGAAATCCCTGGCTGTCAATTGGGCGCAGTATCAGGTAAGGGACATGAACTTATAAGAATGCCATCCTGACTGAGTGACTAGTTCTATCATGGAGGAGCACGCGATGCTTCCACTTTCCTCTCCACAGCTCCGGCCACCCAGTCAGAGGGTGCAGGCAAGCTGGAAGCCGAGCTGGAAAAGATTCGAACTCGGTTCGAGGGAAAAGCACAATCGACTCAAGAGAGCCTGGTCAAGGAGTATGACCCGGAAGCCAAAAAGTCCACCAGTGCGCGATCCGCGTTCGAGAAGTTTGGAGAATCCTTCTTGGGCGAGATCATCGGGGGCGTCCGCACCTTGGCGGACTTGCTGCTCGAACTGGCTGAAACAATCGTCTCCAAATTCAAGGATGTCCTTACAACGCCCATCAATGTGCCGGTGTTCTCCTGGTTGTATAAGACCTTTATCTCCGGAGGCGAGGAGGAGCTGACGATCCTGGGAGCCATCTCTCTCATCATCGCCATTCCCACGACAATCCTGGCCAAGCTCATCACAAACGCGCCTCCGCCGAGTATCCCTCGAGGCAGGCTGACCTCGATCCTAAAGGGAATGCTAGATGGAAAACCTACGGAGAATGACGATTTCAGCAAGTTCTCCGCGATATGCGGTCTCTCGACCCTCAATATAACGATGCTCGTCGGTCTCGTTACCTCATTTACTTCGGCCGGTCCGTCCCCAGTGACGTTCACTGAGCAAGACGATTCCGCCCTGACACTACTTCCCACTTCACCCCTGCTGGAGCTGGCGAGCGGTTCGACCGCAGGCGGTAAAAAAGTGACCAGGGGCCATTTCCTCGATGCGCTCGTCTTCTTCTACCAGATGGTGAGTATCCCAAAGGGGACGGGGAAGCCCGGCTACACGCTCAAACTGAGCAGCTGGGTCGTCTCGGTGTTCAACTGCGTGACGACGGTGACTCTGCACTTTGTGGCCGCGCTGGCGGAGAAAGCGATTGAGAAGGTCCGCGGGGTGATCGATGGGGTCCTGCAGGCGGTTGTCTTTTCGACTTCGGTTGCTGGGAGCGCGATTGAGATTCGAGAGCAGGGGTGGAAGGGGAAGGATGATACAGCTAGCGGGCTGGATATTGCCTCGTCGACATTCGTCTTTATTGGGGTTGAAGCGGGAGCGTTGGAAAGACTAACTGATCGTATGTTCTCATGCCTTCTGACATTTTGGGTTGCATCAGCTAATCATAAGGGTTACAGCCTCTCAAATTGCCAAGTATGCTGCAATCGCTAAATACACGGCATTCGCGTTGGCTTTTATTATGACCGGGACCAAGGTCAGTATCCATGTGTCCAAGGGGAATTATACGGATATCCCTTTCATGGGGGGTAGTTGATAATCATCTACTCATCACGTCTTGTGCTGTTTTTCCTGAGAAAGGACACTGTCATTCGTTCCAACTTTTGATTTCAAGTACTTGTCACTACAATTTACGACAGCCTCGATTCTTATATATATCTAAAACACAAGTAGCTTCAACCGTCTCTACCCCACAGGGTCTTGCTAGACTTAGGGCTTCCCAAACAAAGCCCCAGGCTGCATGCATTCAAATCCATATGGATGTCCATCTCGAGGCCTAAAGGGCATCTTGAGCGAGAGCTGCGAGCACTGGAAATCTGTGCTCATGATCTCTCCAGAATTCACGTGGGGGTATTTGTTACGGCTCCCTCATTGGTTGGCAGGACCCAACGGGTATCCTGCACAGTTGGCATGTATAGTTAGACGTACTCGCTAAGTCAGCGCCAGGGGATAGTTAACACACACACAGCGCACATGGGATTAGAACCTTAGCGATTAGTCTCTCTCAAAATACAGAGCCATCTTGGAACCTTCACTCTAATTCATAATTCTATCCTCAGACCCCGCTAGTGAGCAGGTCTTCACAATTTCATACAGTTTCCAAGACTCCATAACATGACTATATCTATTGTTAGTAGCTGGAGCCCTTTTTCTATGGCAGATTTCGTTTGGTTTGCCTTTTTGTTCTTCTTAGTACTTGGTTGTGAATCCTCGTAGCTCAGCAAACTTGCGGAGCTCCTCTAGGTACTTTTTTTCTCCTCTGATCCAAACCATTGGAAATATTATCACGTGAGATTGCGTAAAGATATAGGATAACAGCGAGAATTGAATCACATAAGAAGTGCTTGTAGACAGGAAAGGAGACAGTGGTCAAGCAGAGAAGAGGCCCTCTATATTTATGCTGGCAATGGAGACACTAATAATGGGCTACAGGGAGTTCAGTCACTCCAGAATCGCTTCACTCACCCACTGATCACCCAGCTCACCCATACTCACCCAACACTCACCCACACTCACCCACACTCACCCTATATTTTAGTGGTGGTCACCCATAAAGCAGCAAGTCTTCCAGGGCGCATTTAACTTCTGACCGCGTTGTTAATACTGGCTTAAGTACGGCTGAGCGGACGGGAAGCCCTGTTCTCCACACCCTGTGGTTGTATGTACTAGATATGAGCAAAGAGAGGAATATATAGTAATCCTGGAGTCAGATGTAGAGTGAAGATGGCCATATCCACAGCTGCTTCTTGGCCAATGTGACGTTGAAGCCGTCATGTGTGGCTCGGCATAGAATTCGCCTGGATGGCCGTATACAGAATTGATACATGCTAAAGGCTACGGGAAAACATGCTCTCGAATGAATAGATTGGTGAATGATCATGGTGGTGGTGAGAAGGCCGGAGGAGTGTGTGGCTCTCCTAAGGCAGGGCAGCAGCCCACGCTGACCTTGATGTCCTCCCATTCTCGATGATGCTTCTCAATAACCTCGGCCATACCAGACGCATTTAGAATCTCTGCAAGTCTATAATGGCAGTCTAACAGGGCGGCGCTGGGGAGTTCCAGGCTTTTTGCATCTTCCGCTTTCGTAAATTCAACACGGCCATTCTCAGGAAGTAATCTTCTGTATATAGTGCTGAATCGCCTATAGGTTTTGATTTCATACACGTTGTCACTCTCCTAATGACACATCTCTATCAGTAAACATATAACAATTAACCAGGCATATAGGCTTGTCCATTACTTACAGTAGGCTTGAAAGCAAGAGCGAATTTCCCAAAATCAGTGTGGAAAGGCTCGATTAGCGTCAATCCGTTTGAAAGATCATTAATGTTTTTGACTTTCATTCCAACTTTGCGAACTTTGGGGAAGCAGCGCCAGAGCACCGCCCATGTGTGTGAAGTATCGTCCTGTGGCCCCTTGCTTTGGTCAGTATATTAATGTATACGCTAGAGTGTCGAGGGTATATTACTGATGGCTTATCCCATAATGCATACGCAAATTGGATGATATGCGCGGCCTTAACAGTCCCCGAATATACATCCTCTGGACAGTCAAGACTCTCCCAATGATCAGTGTCCATGGCTCCAGTGACTACACAGCGATAACCATCGCGCTGGAGACACTGGTTGCAAAAGTTTGTATAGCAAGTCTCTAGCCTATCCAGTGTTGCATCCATAGCCTCTGTGTCTGGGATAGAAGGTTTTCTGGAGCGCGCTTTCACTGTTCCAGAGATTAGTAATGTCTGCTCCAGATTACAGGACTCTGAACTTACTTGGCACTGTGAGGCCAGTGAGGAGAGTATGAAAGACATCGTACAGAGCCTTGTCAGTAGTCGTATTAATAATATCTCTAGCCACTGATTCACGGCCCCCTTCTGGTAGCCATTCAATGAAAGCACTCAAGGAAGGCTGAAGTATATCTTCATAAACGCAATTTTGGGGCTTGTATTTAGCTATCCTTTCTTTCGCTGCTGTTAATAAGGCTGAACAAGTCGCCAAAGCCCCAGTGTCGGTGGACATGACTGATAATCCTCTTGGCTGCTTTCGAGATGAACTTGCAGGATGTTCTCTGAAGCGTGCAGACTTCAGATGGCTCCAGGAAAGTGTATCAGTGTCTTCGCACTCCCCCACCGCCTTCGGGGTGTGGGTGTGCCACACCGTAACCGCCAACCACACCGTAACCGCCGATTTTACTACAATCTACTTCTTGAAGCTATTCAAATCACCAATCATGTCGAATACTACTAAATATGATGAATCTCAAATGCTTGAGGCCTGTGCAGCTGCCTGAAGCCAGAAAAAACTAAATATCTCAAAGATTGCACGTGAATTTGGCGTTCCAATTAGAACACTCTGGGATTGAGTCAAAAACAGTGCACATGCTCGTTCAGCAAAACAACCAGTTAATAAGATACTGGAGGACTATCAAGAGGAAGCTCTGAAGCTCTGGATACTTAATATGCAAGATTGGAATATGCCTACTAGTCCTAGACTAGTAGAGGCATGGGCAAATCGGGCACTTGAGCGCGCTGGTAGGACTGAGCAGGTTAGCAAGATGTGGGCATATCAATTTGAGAAACGCCTACCATTAAACCTGAATCTTGGCCCCGTGATGCAGCATACAAAGGAATCAAAGCATATCCAGGCGGAAGATGCAGGTTTTCTAGAATTCTGGTATAATCAACTTGCTAATGTGATTCAGGATACACCACCACGGTTAGTATACAACTTTAATGAATGTGGTTTCTGGCCTGGTGAGGGTCGTTCCTGAAAGGTAAGTTCTTCTCTTCTCTCTTTAGATACTCTCCTCTCTTTAGATACTAGTAGGATGCTAATATTCCTACTCTATAATAGGTGATTGGGTCAAAACAAAAGTCAAACCCCTGCCCTGATCTCCCTGAATCTGAATGAGGTGAAAATATCACTGCGGTTAAATGTATTGCTGCCGACGGCTAGCAGATGGAACCATTCTTCATATTCAAAGGCAACGGGGCCTTCATGGAGTCCTGGTTTAATGAGAGTGAATAACTACCACCTGATACTATCATGGCGACCTCATCAAATGGCTGGATAACAGATGAACTAGCAGTTGTATAGCTTCAACACTTTATAGAGAGGACTGCACACCGTACAAAAAAGGATGAAAGATGCATCCTAATCTTTGATGGCCATGGCTCCCATCTAACACTCGAATTCTTGCAGAAATGTGAGGATAATAATGTTATCCCCTTTGGCTTTCTTCCTCATATCACTCATCTATGCCAACCACTTGATGGCAAGCCATTCTTAAGCTATAAACAGCACTTCTAAAGCTTTAATAATGAGCAATCTTTCTGGGCTGGCAATGCAATGGGGAAGTCAGAATTCCTTCAGATTATTGGGCCTGTACAGAAGGCAGCTTTTAATCCAAGGATTATCCGTGGTGCATTTAAAGATCGTGGCATCTTCCCAGTTAATGGTGATAAGATTATTGATGATCTTGCAAATCAAGGACCAGAGCCCCCTGATATTTATATGCCTGATATTCATGAAGGCATGAGAGAGGAAGACCGTACACCATCTCCACCACTAACCGCGCTATCATCATCCAGTGTTGAAGCTTCTCCTCTAAAATCTATTGAAGCACTTAGGAAGAATCAGGCAAAGCTATCTAAGCATGCAGATCTTCTTACACCAAAGCTTCAGCGGAATCTTGAGCGAGTATTTAGACACAGTCAGATTGCTATGGATCATCTTTTAATGGTGAAGGATACAGTCAGTCGGATTAGGGCCGCATAACAACCACTTCGTCACTCAATTCCTAGGTGGCAGATTAAACCATTGCTTAACTCTGATGGTGTATTAAGAGTACGTGATATAAATCAGTCAATTGCAGCTAGAAGGGCCAAAGAGACCGCAGCGGAGGAGAAACGATTGCAAAAACAGTGGGAGAAAGTCTATGGTAGGAAGCCACCACCACAGGCTATACAGGAAAATTTAGCATCAACTAATGCAGCAGAGGCAGCGTAATAGAATGATACTATTTTTTCCTTAGATAACCAGAGAATGTGTTGTAAATAGTCTGAATAGCTTCAAAATCGGCGGTTACGGTGTGGTTGGCGGTTACGGTGTGGCACACCCACACCCCGAAGGCGGTGGGGGAGTGCGAAGACACTGATAGATAGTAGAGTAGCTTAGGTAAGGCATAGATGCAATTCTAATCCAAGGATGTACTCCGTAACTACTCCGTATGACCGGACAATTCAACCTGTTCGAGACTTCTCAATTCTCAATGTTTCAGGGATGACTGTCTGCTTTTATTGATCAATCAATCTTATTGCAGGGCACTTGGTGTTGAAGATACACTAATTGCCACCGAGGTTTGTCATCCTGATAATCGATTATCAAGCAAGCGATCCGCCACTTTTTCCATCGTCAGCACATACTACATACCATTCCTCTTTTACTTAATATCTTTGATTGTTACGAGGTTCTTGGAGTTATTTTCTGGTTACTGAAGAAGAAATCGTTGCTTCTTTCATAATAATGGCGCTGTCCCAGGAGCCGACAGCAGTCTTCGAAGCGCCGTCCAAGGTAGCACCAAATCTCGTTGCTCCCGAACCAGGTATGTTCTTTTCGATCTATGAAAAAAAAGATGTCATTTGCATTACTGACGGCTGGTAGAACATTGCCCTGGTCCCGAATCAGAGCAAGCAGGAAAAAGCGATGCTTGCGCCGGCTGTCCCAACCAAGCCATCTGCGCCTCTGCCCCCAAGGGCCCGGATCCCGATATCCCCATCATCACCGAACGCCTTTCTCAAATCCGACACAAGATCCTGGTACTATCTGGCAAAGGTGGTGTCGGTAAATCGACCTTCTCCTCTCTCCTTGCGCTTGCTTTCGCATCCAACCCCGAGTCGACCGTCGGTCTTTGCGACACAGACATTTGCGGACCGTCAATCCCCAAGATGATGGGCGTCGAGTCGGAAACAATCCATATCAGCAACGCAGGCTGGAGTCCCGTCTGGGTGACGGATAATCTCGGAGCAATGAGTATACAGTTCATGCTGCCCAATCGAGATGACGCGGTCATCTGGAGGGGACCGAAGAAGAATGGACTCATCAAGCAATTTCTGAAGGATGTGGACTGGGGGGAGCTGGACTATCTGATCGTGGACACGCCGCCTGGCACTTCAGACGAGCACCTATCGGTCAACTCACTCTTGAAGGAGTCCGGCGTAGATGGCGCGGTTGTGGTCACGACCCCTCAGGAGGTATCTCTGCTCGATGTCCGGAAGGAAATTGACTTTTGCCACAAGGCAGGCATTCGAATCCTGGGCCTAGTAGAGAATATGCGGGGGTTTGTCTGTCCGGGATGTTCCAACACCTCGGAGATTTTCCGCGCTACAACAGGAGGCGGCAAACGGCTGGCAAAGAAGATGGGCATTCCGTTTTTGGGCTCAGTTCCTCTCGACCCGAGAGTCGGCATGGCTTGCGATTACGGCGAGAGTTTCGTGGAGAACTTCCCTGACAGCCCAGCGTCGAAGGCCATTAAGCAGGTTGTACGGTCTGTTAGCCAAATGATCGGAGAGGATCCAGATAAGGTGCTTCCGCCTGACAATCCGACTGAGTGATATATACCTGTCCGGTTTTCGTTTTATAGCGCGGTGCGTTCGACCTGGGTAGCGTGGCTTATGGATTTTACAGAACAACGGCGTTTGGGCAAGTTTGATTTGATACCACCGTCTTTTAATGACGGACTTGCATGATCATATTGGTACATGTGCTCGCAATTTCATCTGACTATCACAGTGCAGGATCATATAAAGGTTGCGTAGTCGAGCTTCCAGATCTGAGCCATTGGACCATCAACCAGTACATATCTACTTATCTTGTAATAACTGGAGCCAACCACCCCCTATGTGACTCGGATATTTGCTTGAATTCGATTCGGGATTGTGAGCTATATCTGATCGAAGAATCCTCGCTCTTCGATGATGAACCCCTGCTTCCCAACGAGTAACGACGGAATCGACGAAACCATTGAGACGATACAATTCCTTCAATGAGCCACTGCACGGTCAATTCTCCATCCATGAGAATTCGGATGCAATGAGCTTATCGTTTCAGCGTCTGTTGGCAATTATCAGCGACTGGTTGGTACAAGATGCATCTTTCCTAGCGCTTGCATGTTTCATCTCCATGGCCCAGTAGGGCCATCTGCTGTCGAATCCAGGCCTTGAAGCGTTTGATTGTGTTGGGAAGATGAAGGTATGGAGTACTTTATCTGTCTTTGTCTTGATTATTAAAGAAGATGCTTGGGGTGTTTATTGTCATGATCTGCTTTCTCTTGGGATTTCCTTAACAATGATTGATACCATTCACTTCTCTGTTTCTCTTCTGTTTCTCTTCTGCGTGCCAGCTCTTTTCTACTAATCTTCATACCTTTTCTTTCTTTTCTTTCTTCTATCCCTTTCTACATCTTAGGGGCCAAGTTTGGACTTGGGCCTGTGCAGTCGTTTAATTTACATTGAGTCTCTGGAGAGTGACGAGAGTCCTGGGTTATTCCTTTACGTGCTTGAAGCAGAGCCCCTTTATTTATTTGAGTTGAGATCACAGATAACAGAGAAGCACCATGCGTCCCTTTCAGTCCTTTCTGTTCTTACTCTTCCTCGGCTATGTTGCGCTCGCTGCACCCACGTCGCAACAGGCTCAATCCCGGGGCAGGTCCTTCAAGGTCGAGCAGGTACGACGTGGAATCACCATCCACGGTCCGAGTGCTCTGCGCAGGGCATATCTGAAATATGGCATCGTCCCAACTACTTTTGGGGTCGATCTTCCAGACTTTGAGCCCCTCAATACGACCCAGTTGAGCTCCGCTGCCAATGCACTCGCTGATGATACTCCAGAGCCGGAGCAGACAGGTGCCGTCAGTGCGACCTCTGTGCAAAACGATGCAGTTTTTGTCAGTCCTGTGACCATTGGTGGGCAGAAGCTGGTGGTGAACTTTGATACCGGCTCCGCAGATTTGTAAGTCGGTAGCAATGCACTGTGATTAGGAGGCTGGAGTGTTCTGACAGATAATTGTGCCAGTTGGGTAATGAATACCGAGCTTCCGGAAAAAGCTCTTGCAGGGCATACTGCTTTCAATCCCTTGAATTCGACGACCTTCAAGAAGATGGAGGGCGCTACGTTCGGTATCAAGTATGCTGACAAGTCATTTGCTACCGGAGGCGTGGGAACTGATACTGTTGACATCGGCGGTGCCGTCGTGGAGAATCAAGCTATTGGTATCCCTACCCGTGTGTCCGACTTTTTCATTAATAATCCATACTCGAATGGTCTGGTCGGGCTGGGATTCTCAACTGTCAATACAATCCGGCCCAAGCAACAGAAGACTTTCTTCGAGAACATCGCCGGGAGTCTGGATGAGCCTGTCTTGACGGCGCGTCTGAAGAGTGATGGTGTGGGCAAGTACGAGTTTGGAATCATTGATGAAGCCAAGTACAAAGGCGATATGATCAATGTGACTGTGGACTCGTCGAAGGGTTTCTGGCAGTTTGAGTCCCCCTATTTCAAGGTCGGGAACGGCCCTCTCCAACCCGTTCAGCAAACATCTAGAACAATCGCCGATACTGGTACAACCCTGATAATACTCGATAGCAAAGCGGTGGATTCCTACTACGCCCAGGTTCAAGGAGCGCAGTATTCCAGTGCGGCGAATGGTTACATCTATCCCTGCGGTACGCAGCTGCCCAGCCTCTCGGTCGCTATAAGTGCAAAGTATTTGGCAACGGTACCTGGTACCTATCTGAACTTTACAAAGGTTGGCACAAATCGAACGACGGGTCAAGCTGGTAAGTCAATCAATCAATCTTCATACCATTTGCTCATGCCCTGACACGATGGTTGCTAGTATGCTTCGGTGGTGTCCAACCTAATCACGGTGCCTCAATGCAAATCCTTGGAGATGTGTTTTTGAAAGCCTTCTTTGTCGTCTTCGACATGCGAGGTCCATCCCTGGGACTTGCGTCGCCACAGTAATCGGTCTATGTGTCTACATTATCTTCTGAGGACTATGCCACGCTGTACATTTTGCTTGGTATATCTTGACAGATAGACTTTTTACAAAGGAAAATGTCATACTCGGTGAGAGTTCTACCTCTTGAACAATCAGCTGTATCACAACGAGAGTGAGCTTGATGCTTCAAATATACGGCATAATTCAGAATTATGCATGTTATGACTCAGCTGAGTCATCCGTAGCCCTAGAAAAATAGACTAACCCGATACAGTCAGCTCTCGAATGTCCACGGAAGCCAAAAAGTTGTAGCAACACAAAGTCCAGTGGTTTAACCAGCCAATTCCAATAGTAATCTAATATCTGTTTTATCAAGACAATAATTGCGGGATCCCATCATATATGGGATCTTCATTGATCAAGTTGAATTCCTTCAAGCTTATTGTGAGCCTGTTGGGGCCCATTAGAACAGCCCCGCGGTTCGGTCACTCATCGAGGTTATTATTTCTACGACCGAATTCTGCTACCCCTCCTCTTCTGTTCACCACCTCATCGTCGCTCTCTGCCATTCGTCGTCCATTTGCAAACATGGCTATCAACCTCGCCCCCGAGTCCTCTCTCCTTTCCCTCCTCTACCGTTCGTATCCCGCTACCGTCTCTCCCAACGCCACAGAGCTGGATCTCCTCCATGCCTCGCCCAAGATTTTCCCCCAGACGACTTTCTCTGCCGAGGACCAGGTCGCAATCAAGCAATGGCTGGGAACCAACTCTGGTCTCCAGACTGCCTTGAGCAAGGACGACAAGTCCGCGGTGGCCGGCATTCTCGGACAGCTGAACACCCACCTCGCTACACGCACCACTCTGCTGGGAACCAAGCCCTCGGTGGCTGACATTGCGGTCTACGCTGTGCTCGCCCCCGTCGTTGAGAAATGGACCCCCGAGGAACGCACTGGAGAGCAGGGATACCACCACATTGTGCGTCACATCGACTTTGTCCAGAACAGCCGTCTGTTCGCCCTGCAGATCCCCGACGAGGAAAAAGTCAACATCGACGTGAACGATGTGCGGTTCGTTCCCAAGCCCGTGGACCCCAAGGAGGAGAAGGAGCGCAAGAAGCGGGAGAAGGCCGCTGCCCTGAACCCGGATGCTGGCAAGCCTCTGGTTGTTGGACAGGGTAAGCCCGAGAAGGCGGCCAAGGGCCCCGAGGCTGGTGACGCCGCGGCCGCGGCCGCGACCGCTCCGCCCAAAACCAATAAGAAGGAGAAGAAGGAGAAGAAAGAAAAGGCACCCAAGCCTGCTCCGGCGCCCGCGGCTCCCCCATCTCCATCGATTATCGATCTCCGTGTTGGCCACATTCTCCGTGCCATCAACCACCCCAACGCGGACTCCCTCTACGTTTCTACCATCGACTGCGGCGATGCCCCTGGCACCGAGAACACTTCTTTGGATGAGGCTACGGGGAAGACCGTTCGGACCGTGTGCTCGGGCCTGAACGGTCTCGTTCCCCTGGAGGAGATGCAGAACAGAAAGATCGTTGCGGTATGCAACCTGAAGCCTGTGACCATGCGTGGCATCAAGTCCTCGGCGATGGTTCTGGCTGCCTCGCCCCGTGTGGCCGAGGGCGAGGACTCGCACGCCGGACCGGTCGAGCTGGTTAACCCTCCCGCGGACGCCCCTGCCGGTACACGGATCGGCTTCGAGGGCTGGTTCGACGGCGAGCCCGAGAAGGTGCTCAACCCTAAGAAAAAGGTCTGGGAGACTTTCCAGCCTGGATTTACCACTACAGACAACCTGGAGGTTGCGTTTGAGATGAGCGCAGTTCCCGCCGTGCAGGGCCAGGAGGGCAAACCGGCCTTGGGCAAGCTGGTGGCCAAGACCGGAGGTGTTTGCACAGTTAAGACCCTGAAGGGAGCTACTGTTCGGTAGATGAGTGGTGGGAATGAGTAAGCAGGGGATAAGCAATATCAATAAATAGTACCTTACTTTTAGCATCGCTGACATCTTAAATGAGAAATGAATATTTGGGCCACATCATTTCCTCTTACTATCATGTTCATGTTCATACATGATTCTGAATGACCCAGGGCCTTTTATGTTGACTCATGGTCTACAAGCACAGCGTTGGCTCTAATACCAGGAAATCATGTGCATTGCATGTGGCTTAATTCTGCATCTCAACCTGCAAACCACTTGTATCGAGGTATCTACTCGGTATATCCCAATTACCAGAGAGCAGCATCAACGATCGACGAGCCCGTCTGCGGCGCCGGTCAAGATAATGATCGTCTACGGATACGGAGTACGGCAGCGTCTGTTTCTGGCCTATACGAATCTACACGAACCGCGCCTGCAATCAACAGGAACATCCCCGTGACGCTGGGGCAGAATCAGCGGGACGATCGAGGGCTACGCGTCAAGGTTGGGGATTGGGTAGCGGTGAGATCCGAATCTGTAGTTCCGTACTCGTAGGAGGCGACGATGGTCTTAGACGCCAGTGGGATTCGCCACAGCGTCAAGTTGTCAAGTTGCAAGAAGACTAGGCGCGCTGGAGGGTCCTCGATCCTGGTGGAGGACATCACGGTCACTGGTAGCCACTGCTGGAGCAGGCGTTTGAATGCTGCAGGCCATCGGGAATCCGAGTCCAGGAGGAGAGGTCAAGGATTGATGCATTCGACCTGTTTTCGTAGGAGAATGTCATCGGCGCTAATGATCTGTGAAGATGGCGACTTTGAGATGATCATTGATGCAATTTCATCAGCATGTCCTTCCGGTTGACCGACTATCATCTCTGCTGACAACCTGCAGGAAAACTTAGCCTTAGGGTGATGGTTAGCAGCCAGATTTGGATGGAAGATGTGGTTCAAGGCCTGATTGATGATATTCTTGTTGATGTATCCAAGTGATTTTCCACAGGTGAATAACTGCAGATCTACAGAGTACTCTGTATGCAGATCCTGTAGAAGAAGCAATTATCTTCCACATGGCTCATGGACAAGATGAAGCATCAAGCAAGACTCTGCAGTCTGCAGTCTGGCTGACAATTATTCCGACTTCCAATCTGTGATACAACAGATGACGAAGAGGATCTTGCCTCGTCCAATACTAAATCTTCCATTCCGATCTTCGGTTAACCAGACCTTTGTTGGCTGCAGAGTGCAGACTGCAGAGTACCAACTGTAGACGAACAGGCGTTCAAAGATCGATCCGCGCGATTCGAAACTGGGCCAAGACCGCCACAGTCAAAGAATTTTCTTTCTTTCTCGACTTGTCAGTTGTTGATACTCGATTGTTCTACTCCGTAAAAGTTCTATATTTGTCTCTCTGTGTTGTCCGTGTCAGTTCACAGTTGCATTTCTTGTTCTTGGTAAAGAGAGATGCAGCTTACAAGGGCATGTCTCAATAGACTGTAACCATTGGGTGATACAGAGCCCTTGAATACTCATGGAAAAGATGGTGAACTAGTTATTTGGCCATCTCATCAGATCCTGGAAGATGTCTCACTTGTATGATTCCCATCTTTGGTGTCTGGAATCTGATGGATCATGGATGGCTGTGACTGTGAGGCTATACAGGAAGTGGTCATACAAAAAGTCATCCTTTCCTTCCTTCAACTTCAACTTTCCTCGATCTATCTGTTACATCTTCACCATCTGTCTCAATCGAACTAGAATACTCGATACTCTTCATACTATTCATCTTCCATCTACTTTTTCTTCATCCAAGTGGATCATATCCAGTCAATGTCCCCACTCAATAATCCACTGGCTCAGCTACTAGTTACTGTTAACTAGTAGTAGTATTTCCATTTTCCAGCATCTTTAGAACTATTTGGGCCTGCTATCAATCTCTGTCTTCATCTTCCTTTTTCTCTTCTGTATATTCCTCCTATAATAGAACCAACACTCGTTTCAGCCCTCCTTGTTATATCATCCTCCTGTGTCAGAAATCTGACCCTTCTACAACCTCTGAGGAACTCCTCGTCCAACCCGTTTGATCATACAACTTCTGAAACATCTATTTTCTGACATCCCCTTGGCTGTGATATTCCATTCTGTCTCGCTGTGGCAAAGCATGTCATATTGATCTACGGAGTACTTCTCTGGACGACATCACACGGTCGAAAGGGTGCACGTTCCAACTAAGCTGAGACAATCGTTTGCTACGCTCAAACCACATCATTCTCCTCATCAGTCTCCATGTCGAAACCACTGCTCGGAACGGCAATAATCACCGGGGGAAATGGGTCCCTAGGCTCCGAAGTAGCGATTGCTCTTGCAAAAGCTGAGCCCTTTGTGCATCTGCTGCTGCTGGCGCGCGATATCAGATCCGACAGCGTCAAGGCTCTACTGCAAAAGATCCGTCTCATCGGGCCCAGATCCGTGGAGGTGGCCAAAGTCAACCTGGCCAGCGTCAACTCCGTCGTCAGCTTCACTGAGAATACCGTGAAGAGAGTTCGAAGTAAAGAGATCCCGCCGTTGATCCTCCTGGTCAATTCCGCGGCCATGGCATCATATGTCGCGGATCCAGTCACCCCAGATGGATATGACCCGGTCTACCAGACCAATTGCATCGCGCCATTCTTACTAACGGTCAGCTTACTCGAGGCTTTCCGAGCCGGCGATGGAACGCCGGACGGCGGTGCCAGAGTGATCAATATCGGCTGCTCCGCCATGTCCAGTGGCTCGTTGGATTATTTCGACGACACCGATCCAGAGAAAGCACCCAAGCCTCCCGGTACGCCGTTGAGCGCAAAGGAAGGCAATGCTCGGTTCGGGAGCAGCAAACTGATTATGAGTGCCGCCATGTATGCCTTGCGGCGGAGTTTGGTCTTGGTAAGTTTCTTCGGACAGCTGCAACTGACCTGCATTTTGGGCCTCACTGACAATGCTCCTCTGTAGACGGGGAATATCTCGCTTAATATATACACTCTGGATCCCGGAGGAATGACAGGGGACAGCCATCTCACGATGGATGCCCCCTTATCGGTCCGAATGGCACATCAGACCCGGTCTAGCCTCCGCCCGTTCTTGAGAGTGTTCTCCAAGAGCGTTATCAATAAGGCCAGTGTTCCAGCCAAAGTGATAGCGAAAGTCTCATTCCAGAGAGAAACAGTGGAGCTCTGGGGCAGGGAGCGTTATTATATCCTGGACAGCGAGTATGAGGCCGGATCCGTCATTCCAGCGCTGCGGGACCCTCCCCTAATGGATACGCTGCTGAAGAAGATGTTGCGACAGGTTGAGATTGGTGTCAAGGGGATGGGTTCGCCCGACTCAAGGATATCACGGGTAACGCGGTGATTATAAAACTGTTTCGACTTGACTGACCGGAGTTCATTTCATTTCTTTCTCATCCTTCTTTTTGATCTACTGCGACGCATGGCGATTGATGGGCATTGGGCATGGAGCATTCTTCGGGAGTTTGATTTGATCTGGGATAGAACCGTTCTTTTTTACTATGTGCTGTAAATAGTCATAATCAATCCTATGCTATATTTGATTCCTTCAATCTATTGCCTACTACCTGGCTGCAAACGTCGACCCGCATTCGGTGGTTCAACTGGTTACACTGCAAAATCATGACATGGAATGAAAATGGGCGGAACTGTCTGGATTGGACAGGAACACTTGGCCCTTTACCTACTATCTCGTAGTCTCAACGCCTTGCATTTATTAAATTAAATCCATCTTGA
This sequence comes from Aspergillus cejpii, assembly GCA_004769165.1. NCBI lineage: Eukaryota > Fungi > Ascomycota > Eurotiomycetes > Eurotiales > Aspergillaceae > Aspergillus > Aspergillus cejpii. The sequence goes on along the minus strand of SMSW01000001.1, from coordinate 4,351,272 downwards.
GGATAGTATCATTGATGCTACGGAGTACTTTGATTTGATCCTTTATATCGAACAATTCCTTCATCTATTCCTGCCTTTTCGCAAGTATCGCAAGTTCGCAACCAAATCTTGCCAACTCTTCCGCCTTGATCCACACCATACTCCGTAATCAAGGTCGGATTTCGTACAACCGCTGTGCGGGTGTCTTGTTTCTCCATCAGGGAGCCTTGTTGGTTCCTGTGGGCTTCTGGACTTTTATTCAATTTACACATGCTGTGATCTCGGGGAGAAATGAACAGGCATCACGCCTTTGCGCATGGCAACTCTGCCTACCCCCGTGGGCAGAGCAGGGCATTTTCTATCTCTCCTCATCGGTAAGTGACTCTAGCTATATGCCATGGTTGGTTTCAAGTATCCCGTGTTCCGCGAGACTTCAGGGCAGACTTCACAGCCCATTCACGTCAGCTAATCGTTTGCCTTGGTGTATAGCTTCCAACCACGTCCGCAATCGGCCCTACGGCGCCGAAGACAACTCATCCAACGGTTATGCTTCCTCGGTGGTATCTCCGTGTTATTGCTCGTTCTGATCTTTCCTTCCTGGCGAGCCGTGATTCTTCCGACGTTATCCCTTGGACTTCTCCACTCCAGCGATGATCTACAGCTCCAGACTCTTCGATACTACGATCTGTCCACAGTCCAAGGCACCGGGCGAGGGTGGGAGCGGGAGGAGCGTGTGCTCATGTTGACTCCTCTCCGAGACGCCTCGTCCCATCTGCCCATGTTCTTCTCCCACCTCCGAAATCTCACCTACCCGCACAACCTCATTGACCTGGCGTTCTTGGTGTCGGATTCGAAGGATGAGACACTGGAATTACTCACGCGGATGTTGGAAGAGGTCCAGAATGACCCGGACCCCAAGATGGCGTTTGGGGAAATCTCGGTGATCCAGAAGGATTTCGGACAGAAGGTGACGCAGGACGTGGAAAGTCGACATGGGTTTGCTGCACAGGCGGGGCGGAGGAAATTGATGGCTCAGGCGAGGAATTGGTTGTTGAGTGCGACCCTGCGCCCGACGCACAGTTGGGTGTATTGGAGAGATGCCGATGTTGAGACCGCGCCTCGCACTATCCTTGAGGACTTGATGAGGCATGACAAAGACGTTATTGTACCAAGTGAGTTGCAGGTCATGCCGTCGCTATCTATCGCTCTCTTCGTCTAATCCGTTTCAAACAGATGTCTGGCGACCACTCCCTGACTGGCTGGGTGGGGAACAGCCATACGACTTGAATTCGTGGCAGGAGTCGGAAACGGCTTTGGCACTTGCTGAAACTCTGGACGAGGATGCAGTGATTGTAGAAGGATATGCCGAGTATGCCACATGGCGACCTCATCTCGCTTACCTTCGCGATCCCTACGGTGATCCTGATATGGAGATGGAGCTGGATGGTGTCGGCGGTGTTAGTATCCTTGCCAAGGCAAAGGTGTTTCGCTCTGGGGTCCATTTCCCCGCGTTCAGCTTTGAGAGGCATGCTGAAACCGAAGCATTTGGAAAGGTAAGAGCGATCATCGCAAAATCTCTGTGCAGCATACTTATCTCCACCAGATGGCCAAGCGGATGGGGTTCTCGGTGATTGGACTTCCGCACTACACGATCTGGCATCTTTATGAACCCAGTGTCGACGATCTCCGCCACATGGAAGAGATGGAGCAGGAACGAAAGGCCCGGGAGAAGGAGGAAAAAGAACAAGCCGAACGAGCAGAGCGGGTCCAGGCCCTTTTCAAAGATCCCGGACCGCAATGGGATATCGACAAAGCTTTCGTTCAGGATTCCATTCAAACAGAGCAGCAAGAGTCGAACCCGGAGATCGAGGTGACGGGCGCATCAGATGCAAAAGAGCCGCAAGTGTCTCAAAATGTCCCTGCAGTTAGGTCACCCGAGCCCAGTGTCAACGCTGTGCCTGTCGCGCAGGGGAATCAATGAACACACCGTCCTTCGACCAACTGGAATTTCTACCAACTTCTGTTTCCATTCGCCTCCTTCCTTGTCACTCCTGAAAGAAGGCGGCCGACCACACGAGCTTATCAATGTTCCTGGAAACTAACACTGGGCTTTATCCGCTACTTGGTGTTTGCATCTGACAGATTTAACCGCTGTGCTGGTTACAGTGTGTGCCTTTTCTTTCTTATAGCAGGCTGCTTCCCTTTACGCAGTGCTTTTTGTATATCTAATTAGACGTTATTTTGCTGTTTTAGCCATATTAACCCTGGTACTGCTGATATATTCTGGGTATTCTGTGCCTTTAGGACCGCAATGTGTTGCCTCGATCTATCTTGATAGTAATCGATAGAATAATCGTCACAATTTGCAGACCAGTTTCATGGTTGAAAGGAGAGGAGCATAAATGTGATAAACGATAGTCAGTCATTAAGCGGTGGTCTGTGCGCCTATCGCGAAAATGGCGCGTTCCGCGTCGAACACTTTGAGATCTAGGACATTGTCGAAATTCATATTCGCATATCAACATACACCTAGAAGCCTGTCCATCTATCAACAGGTGTCAATTCCTGATTACACTTTTACCACCACCAGATCTTCGAACCACCAGCCCTCAGACCCTCTCTATCATGTCCACCCAAGCCGCGCGAAGCATCCTCTTCACCCATACATCCCCTCAGCAGGGATTCAGATTACTCGAGCTACCTTCCGAATTGGCAGATCTACTCTCATCAAACGATGCACCTACGTATTTTTTCCCTACCCTACTCTACCCCAGAGATACAAACTTACACCAACAAAATCACACAGTCTCGAACTCAAATCCCCCTCGTCCCGTCTGGCAGGACCAGAAGAGAGCCGCGAATACGTCAACCTCTGCACACCGACAAAAACATACCGCATCCAACAAGTCCAGTCCTCGAATCCACTGCATATACTGCGGCCCAGCGATGGCAACTCCGACGAGGATAACGAGACCGATCCCGTCGAATCGGTGACCTCGATCGCGACGTGTGGATTTACGCTGGAACTGCATACGCCCGCAGAAAGCTTCTCCGCCGTGCCAATTTTGGAGAAGATGTTGAGGGTGTATGATGAGGCCGAGACTGAGGTCAGCGAGGCCGGCGGCCGGCCCACGGACACGGAGAGAACAATCCAGCGTCTTTTCTCCGATGTTCCCGTGTCCCGGGCGCAGTGTGACCGGGGATGGGTGGAGCTGTGTGCGTTTGTGTCTGGGTACGGGGATGCGTTGGATTGTTGCTGGCGGCCTTCGGCGGGGGCGAAGCTCCGGGTGTGGATGAGGGTGCTGGAGGGTGCGGCGCTGCAGGGGATCAGGCTTGATCGACAGTTCCTTGTGTCGGACTTGTGGAAGTCGGTGCTCGATGATGGTGAGGAGGAGCCGTTCCCGAGGCCGCTCTTCGAGGCGATTATCCGACGGGTCTGTGAATCCGCTGATGGGCCCGGTGAAGGATTTCCAGGGGGGGATATGAAATGTGAGTTTTCTCGCTATGGAGATATAGGGGGTTTTCAGGGGGGTTGTCTAACTGACACATGCTTCCAGGGGCCAGTATCGACAAAGCCAACTGCACGCGATGGGTTGGCGAGACGTATCTAGAGGCTGTGGCGCCTACATTGGAATCGGCCATTGGGCGAAGTGAGTTTCTAAATGCTTGGAAGGATCATCTTCCCGAGACTTGGCGCGATGAGGTGGCGCTGTCTAAATTGACGGTAGGTTGTCCCTGTTGATCCTCTCGTGGGCTTGCGAGTCGCTGATCTGTGCTACAGGAAAGCTCCTACAAGCATCCTGACCAGACGACAATATGCTTTGTCAACAATATCGACAGACAGAAGATCAAGCAAAATATGCCAACCGGTGCTAGCGATGCCACAGCGGCTAAGAAAACACGGAATTGGCACGAACTGTTCAAAAACCAGAAGCGACAGAAGAATTGAATATGAAATCTATGTTCCATTGATGTCTCGCTTGCTCCTCGGAGTCGAACCAGAATCTACCTCTAGCGGAATCCGAATGAGACCAGGACCATCTAATCTGAAAACATGGAATGCAACCCAAAGGCAAACGCGATGACCCTGTCCTTCAGCACCAAGTATACTTCTCATTCCAAAGCCATTCAACCTCCTCGCCTAGACCCTGTGCGGTGCCTGTCCACCTCAAGCTGGCGATACTGCTCTTCTCTCGGTGGATCAGCTCTGCTGGTGAATCCAACATCGCAACGGCCTTTTGCAACAGCGGGGTTGGATTCCAGAAATCGACCTTGGCCATATTCCATTCGTTGGCCTCTAGTTGAGCCCTCCTCAGGATGGCAGCCATGGCCTTTGCTGTCGCCTCAGTTTCTTCAGGTGTGGTCGGTTCGTCATACACCCATCGCAAGATGAACAAAGTGTTATCCTTGGGGGTTTCGCCAAAGTTCCTGTTCCAAGCACAGTATACCCTGGCTTGATCCTCGCCAGCACCCTTGATTTGCGGCGGCGCCCTATCAGCATGCAATTTTTTCGCATGGAACTCTTCCCTCGCCCAATGCCAAACGAAGTGGTCAAAGTCCGGCAGGATTGCTACTTGGGCGACGGGAGATTTCTCCGATGCCGCGCGCAGGGACTCGCGCTCCTTCTGTAGAACTTCATCGCTGCACATGCAGTTCCGAACATCCTCCGCGACCAGGGTTCTTGCCTTTGGCAGGTTGGCCCCCGAAGACCGGTCATGTTCTTCCTTCGAGATGGGTGGGAGTGAGATATGCGACGAAGGAAAAGGCTTCCACCCGAATTGCGCATAGAAATTCTTCCCGATGTCCGAGAACAGTACACTGAAGAGCGACCTGTTCCTGGGTTCGTTGTCCATCTGCCACGTCTCGAGCTTTGCGCACAATTCCTGCAGCATTCTCTTGGCATACCCTTTGCCCCTATATTCGGGCCGGCAAAAGACACTCCCGACCCCATGGGTAGCGACATCTTCTACACTGCCGTGGTGAGCCAGCAAGGCCTTCTTCTTGTATGTCTCGCAAGAACTGAGGATTGTGCGCTGCCCTTCTGGCTCCCTACGGTCGACCAGAATCCAACAGGTCAAGCCCTCCTTGACCAATCGCTGCTGATACAGATGATCTTCTCTGGCGATGTACGTTTCGACGTCCATAAGGCCCTTCCATGCTGTACTGTTCAGCTTGATAGACTCGATCCGTTCCTCCGGTGTGGCGGGGACCAAAACCAACTCGGGAGAGTCCCCTGGCGGCAACGCGGTGTTGTCAGCGGCAATCATAGCGTACGAGGGCAATCGGCCGGGTTCACTCCAATATCTTCTGACAATGTATCTTGGATTCCTTTGCTTAAATGACTCATCCAATCCTATCTACCGATAAGATAAACAATAGTAGTTTCAGTCTTTCAGAGGCGAAAGCTATGGCTGATCCGGGGGTGGTTCACTGATATAAGAGGCGCCCCCTCCCCCGTTGTAAACCTGTACTACATTTTACGGATATTTCCATTTGTCATGAATTCCGATGGCAAGCGACGGCAAGCGAATAACAACTCCATTCGGGAGGTTGTACCTGCCTCTCCTGGCTGTGACGTATGGAGGGTGGAAATGCGGAGAGTTAAAGGAGTAAAGTTACCAAGGACCTATGGGGCTTAGGGCACAGGGTATGAACTATGACTGGGTCTGATGACTCACGCTAGTTCTTCTTTGTTCTAGTCGCACGGGCTGATCATTCCTTATCTTGTATCCGTAACCACTTTTCAAGTATGGAGTACTCTGTAGTCTGTAGTCTGTATCCGTACCTGAATATGATTCAGGATTTTTAGGGTCTATTATTTAATCATTCCTTACAGCTTGCTTCTATTGCCTCTTCTGCATGTCTTATTCTTCAGACTGTACAATAGCCCTGGCTGTACCGTAGTTGGAAGGAATCTGTGTCACGATGACATGACTATTCCTAATCGGACTTGGTTCCTTGGAAGGTGGAACCACGGTTAGACCTGGGCATTTAACTAAAAATGGTTAGTTAGACTTAGGACTAGGTAGTAGGTACCTAGTAGGTACTTGTATAGTTCGTAACTTCATTTGCAGTGTTAAGGTAACAGATATCCTACTTGCATTTGCATTTGCATAAAATCTTAAGGTAGAGTACTCCGTAGTTACTAGTTAGTAGTTAAGCTCCCTAGAAATCTCTTGCTTCGTTTACCATATATTGTTAGATCAGGAACTGATGGGAAAGGTCGAAAAGGCGGTCGTTTACTGCCTCTGGATCACGTGTAGTGGGCCCTTTGACGACCTTTTCGTCTGGGCCCTTCAACGACTCGAAAATAGATTCGATATCGAAGTTGCTCGAAAAGTACCCCTACAGCCATCTTTGGACTTGTTATCAGTCATTGGGGGCTGGTTATTCATTCACTCAATTCTGTCGAGGTCCTTCGAGGACAACCATGATGCTTTGATGAGGCAATTTACAGGTCAGGCTCATCATGCTCCTGCCCCGCCGTGCTCTTTGAGCAACATATCAAAACAACAAGTAGCTGCCAGAACATTATCTGAAGTGTGTGATGCTCAATAAGTGAACGAAATCGAAATCGTAACCCTCGTCCGTGGAATAATATATGCGATGCTCTGGTGATTTTCTGCGCAGTAGGTGCATGCTTCTCCTTTTGGTGCCTCAGGCATACCATATCATATCGACCTCCAGTTTATACCTCAAACTTGGGCGTCATGATTTCCCTTTTTTTGTACAATGAAGATTTTGTCTATCAAGACCAGCCTTTTCTTATACTAGTTGTCCCCACTGTCGTTTCGAGTATGAATTACGAATGGTAATTGGTTTTCTTGCAGAGAGAGAGGCCCGTCTGGTTCTTTTCATATTCACTTCGACCTCTGCCAGCCTCCATAGAACCCCATGAAACTTGGGACTCACCTCACTTCTTTCTTGAAGGACGATTCCGTTCCTATTGCCATCCTCCCCCAGCCTCCCAGCCACCCGTCTTTTGACGTTGGATATTTATTTTCCTCTTATCCCCAGTGCTTCTCTTCCTCTTCCTCTTCCTCTTTTACTTTTCCTCCTCTCCTTCTCATCCATCTCGACAAGAGCTTTTCCAACATCTTTTCTTACTTCAATTCCTACTTTCGAACATCTACTTCTGAGCATTCTTTGCGCTGATCTTCAGAGTAAACGCTTCTTTCATCATTCTCATCAAGTCCTTTAGTTCAAACTTTCAAGAACTCATTGCAACTTCTACCAGTTCAAAATGGCCCAGGTTTTCTTCGATCAGGTCGCCCCCAATGCCGGAGATGACGATGTCTTCGATGACGACGATCTCCAGTCTGAGTATACTGAATACTCCACCGATGCGTTTGAGGGATTCGAAGACCACGAGGATGACGAGGATTTCAACTGGGATGACTGGACCGACGAGGAGACGCCTTCTAACAGGCCTGCTAAAAGAGTCGCTGGCGGCTTTGACGCAGATGCCGGCGCCATAGACTTTCCTGGTGAGCCTATCATTCCAACTGCGGGTCCTCTCTCGATGGCAGGACAGGCTGGAGGATTTGGCACCTTGATGGCCGGCTCCATGCCATACTCCGATCAAAGTGGAGAACTGTCCGACCAGATTGTGGACCTTTTCCCAGATATTTGCCCCGTGTATGTGAGAGACCTCGTTGCACGCCATGGAAGACGTATTCCCCGTGCTGGACCAAAGGCCACTCAGGAGGAAAGACTCGGAATTGAAACCACGGTCAAGGAGATGGTGGTCGAAGAAATCCTTGAGAATCCATCCTATCCCACCCGCAAACAGCTGAAGAGGAAGAGGGACGAATCCCCAAAGCATGACGAGGATGAAAAGAAGTATGAACTCGCCACCCACGATGGGAATCCCATGTACCTGGCTGCTGCGTAAGTATTGCCTTCCCATTGACGAGATTCATTCGAATACTAATCTTGCTCCTCTAGGTCTACTTTGCTATCTGACACGTTCCCCCATGTTCCGATCCAGTACATTCGCCAGCTTCTGAAGGACAAAAAGAATTTGTTTTGCGCTTTTCTCTCTCTCTCCGCTGAAGAGAATGCAGCCGCATCCACTAGACCACCTTACGAGAGACTGAAGCGCGCAAGGATCCACGGAAGATACGGTGATGGACGGATGCACTTGTACAATCTTCCGGTTTGGGAACAACTGCAGGTGGAGTTAAGAGTTGCGAGAGTCAAGCTCGCCAAAGATGCTGGTAAGTTCTCTCCAGTCAACATTAGACTGTCTAGTGCAATACTGATTTGTGAACTCAACATTTTAGAGGCTACTCGCAAGAAAAAGGAAGAAGAGGAAGCGGAGAACAGGAACGTGGAGCAGCATGCCCAGGCTGGGACCTTGGTCGAGTGCCAATGCTGCTATGCAGATGTCCCTCCTAACAGAGCCATATCGTGCCACGGAGCGGATGCCCATTTCTTCTGCTACTCTTGCATCCGCAAATCTGCAGAAACCCAGATTGGCATGATGAAGTACAGTCTTCAATGCTTCGATACTAGCGGTTGCCAGGCTGGTTTCACTCGTTCCGAGCTGGCAAAGGCGCTCGGGTCTTCTCTTATGACAAAGCTCGATGACTTGCAGCAGCAGGACGAGATTTCTCGGGCTAACATTGAAGGTCTAGAGGGATGTCCCTTTTGTGATTACAAAGCCATTTGTGCGCCCGTTGAAGAAGATCGCGAATTTCGATGCTGCAATCCTTCTTGTGAGATCGTTAGTTGCCGGCTGTGCAGAGAGGTAACTCATATACCCAAGACCTGCGGCGAAGCCAAGAGAGATAAGGGCATCTCCGAGCGTCACCTCGTCGAGGAGGCTATGAGTGAAGCTCTTATTCGCAACTGCCCGCGCTGCCAAGTGAAAATCGTCAAGGAGTTCGGATGTAACAAAATGACTTGCACGAAGTGCGGTTGTGTCATGTGCTATCTCTGCAAGAAGGATATCTCGCGTCAGCAGTACGCTCATTTCGGACGTGGACCCAACTCATGCCGCGTTGACGATGACCCCGGGCGTGACAGGAAAGCAATCGAGCAAGCTGAAAAGACTACGATTGAGAAAATCCGCGCTGAGAACCCTGGTCTTACCCAGGAGGAACTTGAAGTGCGCCTTCCAGAGTCGACTGCGCCAAACCGCACAAGAGTTCGGGAAATGCTTAATCTTCATCACCTGCAGCCAGGCCGGCTCTTGAACCACGTGCACGCCGACCAGTGGAACGTACCGGAGCCCGTCCTTCAGGGTTTCAACAATCTACAGAGACTCTTGATGGCCAACGCGGCCCGGCCACCTCGACGTGCTTTCGACGACGACGACGGCCTGCTTAACGGTCTTAACTACATACCACAGGCAGACCACTACCATCATCCGAACAACCCCGGTGATCAGTTTGCCAATCTGCTAGCTGGTCCTGCAGCCAATGGACTCGCCGCCGCGCGGCCGGCAGGAACTGGTGTCCGCGATGACCCGGTTGTCATTGATGACAATGTGCAACCGGGTCATCCGGGTGCACCGGCCATCTATGCAGACCCCCTTGCTGGCTATATGCCGGCTGCGGGTCAGCAGATGATGGCCCCTGCCGCGCCGCATCCCCCTGGGTATGCATATGCATACCCATACTTGCCGAACCAGCAATTCGCTGGTTACGGCAGGAACGGATTCTTTCCGTTCTGATTTTTGAGTCTGCCGTTTGCTCTCACTAAGTGAGGGCTTGATGACTCCAAAAATCCCCTCCTGTTCGAGGGATAGCTCCTCACATTTTTTTGCTGCTGTTTCGTTTTTTTTCTTTGACTTTTTTTTCTTTTTTTCTGTTTGTTTTTTCTCTTTTCTTTTTTTTCTTTCTGTTTGTTTGGTTTTTCGTTTTTGTTTTGTTTTTTTCGTTTCAGTTTTTCAGCCTGTAAGTGTACTTCCATACCCCATTGGTTTGTTGTTTTCCTGTGGTTTTCGGTTTTGTTTCTTTGCTTGTCTTTTGCCCTATGGGCTTTGCTTTCTCTCGCGTTGCTTTCCATGTTGTCTTTGTTGATAGAGGTTTGTTTCATCATGTAAAAAAAAGGGAAAAAAAATACAAAAAAACGAATAAAAACTTGAATTATCAGAATTTCCTCTGTAGCATTTTACTGTATGTACGGAGTACTCTCGCGTGACTTTCCTCTTCTGGAAGCCTCCATCTAGGTATTCTCGACCTTGGAACTCAAGTGGCCTGGATAGCTCTTCTCGATCTTCATTAGATGACATGGAGGATGACGCATGTTGCAATTGATCATCACTATTGGTCTTAGATCATGCCACACTGGGCCGAGATATCAAAGGATAGTCAATGTTGCTGTACGTAGTAGAATGAACTGCAATATGACGTTGCTAGATTTCGTCAAGGCATCACAGATCTCTACGGAGTATTTCCCTTAATGTCACGAGAGTACGAGACTCGACCTAACCATGACACCGACCTTCCCAGCCCCAAGTACGGAGCGGGGTATACTTGCAAGTAATATTATCTTCCACACTCGCTGAGCAGGACCAGGGTTTATCATTTTCAAAGACCAAGGGACCCTGGTGATTCGGTAAGGGAGCACATCCTTCATGTTTACCCGGTCCCAGGTGCTGAATTAAAAATGAGGTACGGAGTAAAGAAACTGGTGGACACTATGGAGTAATATCCTTTCATTCCATTAATGTATTTATACAAGCGAGCCATTGAGCCTCAAAGAGTTAGATGAATAAACAGTTCGGAGTAGAAAAGTGATGTATATAATTGACTGGAAAAACAACAATACCTGAAGAAAATACAGTATGTATGTACCTACATTTTCGATACATTATGATAAAAAAAGTATCAACTGGTCTGCAGGTGCAGGCACAAAGCCTACGTAATCAGAAGGATGCTGGACTACGGTAGGAGGCCTATCGACGACATAGGCATCGAGTCTCGCACTAGTAACAAGGGGGATGATGCCGGGAGACCTTACAGCAGCTAGTTGCTGGATGTTTGGATTAGACTAGAAACATGTAGGAAGAAGGCTCAACAAACAAATGGAAAAGGTACAATAAAGGAGGGTATGAAAAGTTGAGAACAGATAGACAGTTGAAGTCGAAGATAGGAGGGGGAAATGTTACGAAGAAAGAAAAGTTAGAAAAGGAAGGAAAGGGAGATCAGAGCAAAAAGGGAGATGTTGAAATGTATCGAGGAAAGAAAGAAGGATTTGAACGGTTGAACCAGGTCTATGCAATGCCATGCGATAGAAATCGACTGCACCCCAGTTTATGTATTTGCGCCACTCATTTGGACGACTGGTATGTGTAATTCTTCATCCGTCATGTACGTTCGATCATTGGCCACGCTAATTCGAGAATGAGATAATTGAAAAAAAAAGGTCACAGGTAGAGAGAAGTAACCGTGATGAAGGTAAGTAGAGGGAGACATCGAAGCCTATGGACAGCACACAGCTAATGTCGTTCACGGAGGATACTCAGAACCCACGGGTTCGTTGAATTTCTGTTGTGCCTCTTCCACCCATAGTTCCAAACGAAGCTCGCCAGCTTCTACACGTCGAACAGGAACCGTCTTGGCCCGACCAGTGGATACTTTGGGGAGGGGCTGTTTGAGCTCTCCCTTCTTCAGTTTGGAGACGGAATAAGGTGCAGTGCACGATCTCAGATGGACCTTTCCAGGCTCGGCCACAATCCAAGTCTGTTCCTCCTTCGTGGTCCCTGCCGGGGGTAAGGCATCTTCCCGAACTTCGATACAGACTGTAAAGCTGAACTCGTCATCTCGAGGCAATGGGGTCAGCCGGGCGCAAGCCGAGGCCAATCTCGCGAGACAAGCCCGGAATTGCGCTTCAAGGTCAACTGTTGTAGGAGCGGAACCCTGACCGGGAATGGAGACGCCTGGCTTGGATGAATCTTCTTTTCTGTCTTCAAAAGTGGTGTTGACATCTCCGGAGGCAACACGAGGGAAACCGGACAGATCAAATGCATACCGTTCGAGGGGTTGATTTGTGCGGAGAGATGAAATGATGATACTGACAGCGGTGATAGTGCCTTTCAAGATCTCCGTCCCCACCGCAATAGAGGCATCATTGATGTAATCACACACCTTGGGGTGACGGGATTGTCGAACTGGGTAATTGTACGCCCGGACGGGCAAAAAGGTTGCTCGTGGGTAGACTGAACGAAGAAAGAGAATCTGATGGATCGAAACGGTAAGGAAGTTTGTAAAGGACGCCGCCAACGCAGAGTGATTGTTGGGTATCAACTTGGGAGCGGTGACCGGAGCGGAGAAGGTAGTAGTCATGGCGGTGGACACGGACATGGAGTCGAGGACGGTGCTCTCACTGGCTATCGGCATTGCCTCTGGTTTCGTCATTCCCACAGAAAAGATGACACTGATGCCTGAAGCTAATCATCGACCTGTCTTTTGTTCAGACAATGAGTTAGCAACTTAAATTTCTCTCCAAGACATGGGAGATTCTGGCAGTGCCTTTGCCCTGAGGGATTGCGACACCGGAGCAGGGCAGGTATGGTGGGGTATTAAGATGATTAAGAGAAAAAAGCAAGTTAAACAGTGATATGTGAAAGTAGTAAAGCACAAATGAAGTCTAACATAGAATACAATCTTTTTTAAAGGAGGAAGAACGAGAGAATGATTTAACGGTTGTATGATTGAGGGTGTTGAAGAGGAGGTGAGGAGACTGGAGAGGGGAGGAAAGTCGATAGAGGTGAAGATGGTGGAAGATTGTATGAGTAAGTCAGAAAGTAAATCCCCGTAAAGGTAGTTTTTTAGCTTGTTTTAGTGGGGGAAAAAGACAAGTAATAGCCTAAATAGATAAGAGGGAGGATTTGCATCTTTCAGTCTGGGGTAATTGATACTTACATCTACAGAGTACCTTAGTTTTAAACATGTAAGTAAAGAATCTCCAAACATTCATATTAGATCATGGAGATTAGAACAATCCAGTGAAATAATAAAGAGTACAGGGTATTAAAGGCCTCATACCTAAAACAAGAGATACCTTTGTACATAGTTAAAAGCTTGGTCAATGATGATAATAAAATGACAGTAATATTAATACCATCTGGCTTGTGCTTTTTAAGTACGGATACTCCATAGTCCATACAGGATCCATACTATGGTTTTTTTCATTATTTCCATATTCAGCTCTTCCTCCGTAGAGCGTCAGATACTTAGAAACAGGATGATAAGAAAGTCAAATGAGATCTTTTCAAGTACGGAGTAGTAAGTAAGGGGTTTTTTGGCTTGTCCTGTCTGTTTAAGGAGTGTAAAGAACCATAGGACAGATGTCTTGGGAACAGTAATTGAGCTCTCCATGAGTAGTACTCCGTAGTCCGTACTCTGCAAGGAAAGTAGAGACATATTACTTCTTTAAGTAGTTAGTACCATGGAATCTTTGGATCTAAGGTAGATCTTCTCCACAGTTGATTACAATAAAAGAACAAGACATTTGTAGTACGGAGTACGGAGTAGATACCCTGTACTCCTCAGTGTCCTCTTCATTCTGAATAATCTCTGAATTTAGTAAAGATAAAGCAAGTATTGAGTATTGACTCTACTTGAGTCTTCCCTACTACCAGAAAATCAGGAAACTTATGCAGAATCCTGTTATCTCTAAGACTTATCAAGGAAGAGGAAGAGTTGGGGATAAATTACAATAATGCACTGTAATGTAATGTCCTTACTCCTTTCTGCAAAATTTCACTTTTACAGACTTCATACCAGGTTTAGGCCTTTTATCTCACCGCCTCCCCTTTTCTGTTTTGTGTTCTCACCATCTTCTGCCCCTCCTTGAGTTTTGACGCGGCAACTCGTGGTCGTGTCAAGCAACATTAGACCAGGTAGATTGCAGTGTCATTGAAGAGCGAGTGAGTTCTCCATAGAAGGAGCTTTTGCTTTCAGTCCTCGAGATCACCCTCATCTTCTCCAACAATTCTCCGTTCTGCACTTACTTTGAATTTGTCAACCCCTCTATACTCCTCCCACCATGGAGCAAGAGCTCCTATCGCTTCTGGCAGACACTCAGTCGCCAGCTGCTGATACAAGAAAGGCTGCTGAGCTCCAACTCCTACGGCTCTATTCGAACGAACAATTCCCTCTCTCTCTCGCTGCCATCGCTTCTCACGACTCCGTACCTACCAACCTTCGCCAGTCCTCCCTCTCGGTCTTGCGTACCTTCATTGCCGCCGCTTGGTCTCCAAACCTCGACGAGTTCAAGGGTCAAATTCTCATCAATGATGCCAACAAGGCACAGGTCCGACGTGTCCTGCTGGACTTGGCCACCACCGCAGATATCCAAGAGCGCAAGGTCAAATCATTTGCCAGCTTTGCGGTCAGCAAGATCGCCAGTGCTGATTTCCCCGATGAATGGCCGGAACTTCTCCCATTGTTGCTTCAAGTCATCAACGATACCAACAGTAGCGCGGGAGCTCTGCATGGCGCGTTGAAAGTCCTCTTGGATCTGGTCGACACCGGGTTCAGTGAGGAACAGTTCTTCGGTGTCGCTCGAGACTTGGTTGCCACGATTTTCAACATTGCGACCAATGAGTCAAGAAAGCCAATCCTGAGAGCACTGGCTGTTGCCGTCTTCCGCTCGTGCTTCGACACCCTTGAGATGGTACTTGAGCAGCATAAAGTGGCAGTCAAACAGTTCATGGATGAGGTACTTAGCGGCTGGTCTCCGTTCTTCATTTCGACTCTGAAGGCTCCATTACCTCAGGCCCCAAGCGAGCAAGAGGAATCCAAGGAAGGTGAGATTCCTTCACAATGGAGGGGTGTCATTGGGTTGAAGTTGCAGGTGGTCAAGGTATGCTCTTTTAACTGTCTTGCCCCGCTTTTGCCATGCTGATGATGTATCCCTTCTACGATCAGACACTCATGAAGATTCGCATGGTGTTCCCGGGTCTCATGACGGCCCAGAGTCCAGTTTACTTCTCAACCGTCTGGACGGAGCTTTCCAACATTCAAACTGCCTACCATGAGTTTTACATAATTGATGAAAGACAGGGTCGTTTGGAGGATGTCGACGGACTTCCTTACACGCTGGACTTCCTAGTACTGGAAGAGTTAGACTTGGTTCAAGCACTCCTAAAGGCACCTCCAGTCAAAGCCGAACTGCAACAGCAGTTGCAGAACGCCGGCCAGTCTGTGGCAACCGCCAGTTGGCTTCCGGAGATTCTGAAGTTGGCGGGCTCATATGCTCAGATCACGACTGAGGAGGAAGGCCTATGGGACATTGATGTGAACCTTTTCCTTTCGGAAGAAACCTCTGTCACTGCCAACTACACTCCCCGTACCTGCAGCGGTGACCTGGTGGTCAAATTGGGTGAATGGCTCAAGGTCACCACTGTTGAGGGTCTCTTTGCCTACATGAACATTGTTTTCGCCGATTCGTCTTCTACGTAAGAACCCAGCTCTTTCCACGCCATGATGCCCTCCTTATTCTCTACCCGAAAGACCAAACTAACACACCCCAAACAGATGGAAATCTCGTGAATCGGCTTTGTTCATCCTTAACCAGTTGTTGCGGGACTTCAACGAGGTCTCGCAGCAGATTCCTTCCGAATTAGCCAACGGTTTTACCCCCTTTGTCACCTTCGCCATCCAGCAAGAACAAGACTTCTTGCGAGCTCGTGGTTATCTCGTGGCAGGCATCTTGGCGCAAGTCGCGGGTGAACCGTTTCAGTCTACCGCTACTTCTTACTTTGAGGCTACTCTAAAAGCCATCGCCGAAGACCCCTCGGAGGTGGTCAAGGTTTCATGCATCCGGGCACTTCAGGATCTCATATCTTCCCTTCCTGCGAGCACCACCGTCCCTCTCCAAGTCCCTGTCATCAACACCCTGTCGGAATTCATCGCTGCACAGGATCTTCAGGAGCCCTCGGATAGTGATGATCTCAAGGTCACTTTAGCTGAGACGATTCGCGATGTTATAATGGTCAACCCAAGTGTGGTCTTGTCATCCCTCGCCATCGATGTCCTGTTCAACATAGCCAGCAATGGAGCTACCAATTTCCAACTGACGATGATTGTTACCGAGGCATTTGAGGACATAGTGGAATCCATTTCCGAGCAGGGATCCGATGCTTTCATCCGCCTCTGTGAAAAGGTGCTTCCTTCACTCATGGGTGCGATTGACGTCGGGAACCTTACTCAGGAGAATGCGCTCACGAACTTCGCAGCGGATCTGTTGCGGGCTCTAACTGAGCGAGCTCTGGAGCCTTTGCCTACCGGCTTTGTGGAGACCGTCATGCCCAAGCTGAATAGACTGTTATTGGATTCGACCGATGCCGAGCTCATTCGCCCAGCCACAGAAGCGGTTCGGCATATCCTCTCGCATGACTTCAATCAATTCGTAGCTTGGCGCGATCCCCAGAGCGGCAAGGAGGCGGTTGAGGTTGCACTAATTATTATCGATCGGCTGCTGGGCCCCTCGGTCGACGATAATGCTGCAACTGAGGTCGGACAGCTGGCAGCCGAGCTGGTAGAAAAGGCCGGTTCAGAGAGACTGGGGCCTTATCTGCCACAACTCCTCCGCGCTGTGGCACAGCGACTTGCCACTGCCGAGCAGGCACAGTTCATCCAGAGCCTAATTCTTGTTTTTGCCCGACTGGCTCTCATCAACGCTCGCGAAGTGGTCGATTTCCTGGCCCAAGTCGACATCCATGGTCAGAGCGGCTTACCTATTGTGTTGAGCAAGTGGCTTGAGAACTCAGTGAACTTTGCTGGGTATGACGAAATCAAGCAGAATATCATCGCCCTGGCCACTCTCTACAACCTCGAGGACCCACGACTAGCCCAGGTGCAGGTTAGAGGCGACCTCATCATCCAGGACACGGGCCGCATTAAGACTCGGTCGCAGACCCGGAACAACCCAGACCGCTATACATCTGTGACGGCGCCGTTGAAGATAATCAAAGTACTCGTCGAGGAGTTGGCCGCGGCGTCGGGCAGCAAGGAGATCGACGCTGCGGCTGCAGCCGCATTGGAAGAAGAGGCCAGCGACGATGATGGGGAGTGGGAGGACATTCCGAGCGGCACGCTCGATCTGAGCCTGGGGGTCACCAAGCAAGAGCTTATGGCCTTTGGTGAAGGTGGCAGGGAAGGGGCGTTTGGTGTACGCAAGCGGGATGACGAGACGCAAGCATTCCTGCTTGACTTCTTCCGCAATGCGTCCACCAAGCCCGAGTTCCAACAACTGTTTGCGGCGTTGACTCCGGATGAGCAGGAGAAACTTCGGAGTTTGGGGTAATTGGACGAGGGAATGAAGTGGAGCGAAGACCTTGAATTGGGGGTTTTTACTTCTTTATCTCAATTATGTTTAGCTCATTTCTGCATGACGTGGTCCAGGTGTCGGAACTCCGACTACTGTGCTGGAATTGATGATTATCACGATCTGTATGTAGTTGATACCGAATAAGCCCATGACAGGTAAAAAAAGAATCCTATTTTTCCACCCATCAATATTGAAGTATCTACCTATATTCTACGGAGTATACAGTACCTCGTGTCAGTGGACATGTGGTCTGGGTAACACAAGAACCCAGCCTTGGGTACGGATAAGTTGGCAGGAACTACGGAGTAGATAGTCTACTGCCTAAAGGATCAGAGGTGCATAGGGTACAGCAGGAGAGGAACAATGAGAAGGACATGCTGTGGCACGGCGACACCTCATAGCTAGACTCAAGAGTACCTAGTAATGACAGCTCAGTCGACCTGCGTGGACTTTTGCTGTTTTGGGTTGGTTTGATGGAGGATTGATATACTTTGGATTTCGGTGACTCCGAATTTTAGATTGTATAGACTAGCCGCTAGATAACTATAGCTATAGAGAGGCAGAACTAGAAGATAGTTCGAGGATATTTACTGGCACTCCATCTGCACTCTGCAGATCAAGGAACAACACTCCATATGTGATTGTGACCTATGTGACATGTCAGCATTAAAACCTCAGGCCACCAAGTTAGTCTGAACTCTGAAATCTTAAACCCGGTAAATTGGCTGATCGCTTAAATCTAGGGAACTCCATTGGCTGTTGCGTCCCCAACGGGCCCAGCCGTGCGGGGCTTAAGGTTTAAATTGGAAGATTAGTTAATTAATGACAAGATTACAAGATTACACTTGTATCTGACGATGTAACGCTGTGTAGGTTAACTAGGTTTACAGTTTACAGTTTTTAAATAACTAACTAAGTGGGAAAGACGAAAGTACGAAGTAGAACAGCATAGTCAAGAGGCTTCAAATCCTCAATCCAAGAGCCAGATTTCTTTCAACTGCACTTTGTAGTTAAAAGGTAGAAGATAAATAACCAAGTTCTTTGAGAAGAATCCCTCAAATGCCAAGGCTAAACCTAATTCGGAGAACATCCATACGGAGTGCATCCTCCATTCCCAGAACCAGAGTGCTGGCTCTCCTTCTGCAACTGCCCATCTTCTCTCCCTCGGGACCAAAACCCCTGCAGTTTACCAGGCTATAGCAGGCTAGCAGCAGGGTTGTATTTATTATCCTTCTAAGAAAATGCAATTCTATTAAGTTTGGATCGTTCTTTTGGAGCTTCATCTGATCTGGCTGACTAACTAGATTGCTGATCGATCGTTTACTTCCATTTACCTATTTAGTTCGTCCACCCCCAGTCCTATCCCACCCATCATTCATTCATCTTCCTCGATGATTGATTTCTCTTCATAGACTATAGATTCGGTGTCTTCTTTTTTCCCATCTTCAGCTTCATTATCCTCAAAATGTCCCGTCCAAACCTTGATGAGCATATCCAGGTGGATGTAAGATATTGATTGCTCCTTCATGATGCTTTCCCTTCCACCACCAATTCCCAACAATGAACTACGCTGACAATTGCTTCCCAGACCAGCGATGAAGACTCACTTTGCGATGCTCAATCCATTTTAGACTCAAATTTCACTCTCGCTTCGACCACCCGAGACTACAATTACGAGAATGGCCGCCGGTACCACGCCTATCGACTAGGTCATTACCCCATGCCCAATGACGAGGAAGAACAAGACCGTCTCGCATTCATGCACCATCTGTTCAAGCTCCTGACCGGAGGCGAGCTTTACCGCGCCCCGATCCTCAATGTCACCCAACCGAAACGTGTCCTTGACGTAGGCACCGGCACCGGCATCTGGGCGCTGGAGATGGCCGATGACTTCCCCGACGCGGAGATCGTGGGCACCGATCTGAGCCCCATCCAACCCAACTGGGCGCCTCCCAACTGTACGTTCAACATCGACGACGCCGAGAGTGATTGGACCTTCACTCCAGACGAGGCCTTTGACTACGTCCATGCGCGCAGCTTGGGCGGTGGCATTGGCGACTGGAATTGGTTCCTGCGTCAGGCATACGCACACACCAAGCCTGGAGGCTGGGTCGAGATCCAGGAGTATGAAACCCTGCTACGGTCGGACGATGATACCATTCAGCGGGCCCCGTTGATTCTCGACTGGCTGGAGAAGATCGATGTGACGAGCAAGCTGTTTGGCAAGCCGATGAATGTCGCGTCGAATATCAGGGGGTGGATGGAAGATGTCGGCTTCGTCAATGTCACTGATGATATCTACAAGGTACGGCTTCAGTTCACATCCTTTCATCCTTCGATGGTGGCTAACATGCCCGTACAGTGTCCAGTAGGCTCGTGGCCCAAGAGTTCCCGCTTAAAAGAAATCGGAAGGGTGGGTAGGATTGCCGTGTACGATGCCGTGGAGCCATACACATTAGCCCTCTTCACTCGAGTCCTCGGCTGGTCATTCGAAGATGCTCAAGCCTATGTGGACAAGGTGCGTGCGGAGCTTCTCCGCTCCAACCTACATATCTACGTGCTGTTCCACTTCGTGTATGGGCAGCGGCCGATTGGCAGATGATGATCCTTAATGATTTATGATAACGGCTCTATTGTACAAACTCTTGGAAGATACCCTTTTCCCTGTTTTGATGCCAAACGACTTCCTTCCAACGAAACATCAGTCGACTTGTTCGTGCTGTTTATGAAGATCGATACCCCTTGTGGCAGACTATATTGCAAAAGAAGCATGCACGAAAAGCATCATGGAATGCGGCAATCCTTTCAATTTCGATTACCTACGTCAACCTATATAGGAATACACATCTCTCGAAACCAACGAAAAACACTCTAACCCTCTAGCGAATATCCGACCCCCTCTCCCGTCCCGAGCGCAATCAGATTAGCCCTCATCTTCCCCGCTCGCTCGCCGATTCCAAACGCAGCGTCTTCTTGGCCCACCCAGGACCCGACCCCATGCTGCAGGACCGCAGTAGCTCTGACCTTCGTATCTGCATCACCTCCAGACGGCTCCACTTTCAGCCCAATACTTCCATGCAGCGTCAATCTTGTCTCCTCGCCGCCTTCAGGCTTGGCCTTGTACACCCCACGGTGCAGGATATTGCTATCATAAAACACCGCATCGCCAGGCCGAAGCCGCACCACGCGCTGACCAGGCAGCTCAGGCTCACACGGCGCGGCACCGCGCTCCACCTCCGTCCGCACGCGCCGATGAGATCCGGGCACCACGACCAGCGATGAATCCGGACACAGGGCCAGGTTATACTGCGCATGCGACTGTCGGCCGTGCGGGCTCTTCGCGCGCAGCAGCCGCAGCTCCTCCTCCGGGGTCACCGTCTCGGGGATATCATCGCGGTGCCAGCGGAGCTCGAAGTCGGTTGACTCCGGCGCGACGAGCAGATTGAACAGCTCCATGACGAGCGGCTCGTCGTCGCCCTGGGGCCCGGCACCCGTACTCGTGCCGAGCAGCTCCTCCGCGACCGCGAGCACCGCCTCAGAGAAGTACAACCGGGCGAACTCGTCCCGTCCCGGCATCTGCGGGTGCAGGAGGTGCTGGACGCCCCAGATGCCGCCCTTGGAGGCGGCGGGTGGCGTTTTGGACCACGGCGGGAATTGCTTCGGCACGGTGCGGATGTGAGGCCATTCCCCGGCGCGGGCGAGACTGGTTACTTTGGTGGCCAAAGCGCGGAATTTCGAGACCTCTACGGGGGAGAGGAGGGAGGGGATCATGACGAAGCCGTCACGTTGGAGGGCGTCAAGGTATGGGGTTGTGATTGCCATGGCGGGGGGACTCACAGTTGCAGGGTTGATATGGGACTGTAGGGATCAGGTCACAGGTGGGCTTATATACAATCATATATGGTGTTAAACATGAGGGGTACTGCATGAGCATGACTCCCATTATCACTAATGTGGTAGGGATACTACCTTGTTAACTCTACCATAATCCTTAATCATCATCTTTATCACATTGCCCTTTAATTAATACCATCACTTTGAAAAATAACGATCAAGTTTAACGACCAGACCAAATCTAGGTATCCACGGCGGTATTCTTGTATGATTTACAAATTTACAAGGGACTCCGAGTTTTGCGAAGTAGAAATTAAGGCTTCAACCCCACTTCCCATCAACAGAAGCAGGGTGTGGGTCAGGGTGTCAGACAGTTAGACATGATCTATCTAGTATCTACTCCGTACTCCGTACTACTACTCTATACCACATCTATATCCATCTCTAAAAGAGGCACCTTACGAAGATAAGTATTTATCTACTCCATACTACTACAGAGTATAGCCCCTCTTTCCATTTCACTAATTTAACATCCCTCTGATTCAATATCTTAAGGATTTGATTCCATACTGGTTTAATACTATGCTGATTTGATGACCCTAGATTCAATATCCCTTGATCTGATGTCCCTACGATTCGATGTCCCTACGATTCGATATCCCTACGATTCGATATCCCTACGATTCGATATCCCTAGGATAAGAGGTGATGGCACCATGCGGGGCGGGGACCTTCCGAAGCCGAAGTAATATATCATCCAAGGAAGCTGATACAGCATATAAACCAGCAACACGAACCCAGAAGTCTGACTGGCCAATTATCGTCCTTGAGAGTGGATACTCTCAGTCAATGCGTCGCCTCGTAGTTGATGCACGGTGGTGGCTGGTCAAGTGTCAACGCCGGCGGCGACGTGAAGACAGTCCTCCTCATCTCAATAAATGAGGAGAGGCAGGCCCTCCACCTCGAAAGATGGTGCCTTGCTCCACCCCACAACCGGCCCGTGACCCGCCACGCCCCGAGTATGGTCCCAACGAAGATGGACGAGGTAGATATTGTCGCGGGTAATCCCAGGCCATACTCACATACTATATCTGTAGTACTGTACTAATCATTGCCATCATAGGTTCCATGACAGGGGCGCTGCTATGCCTGAAGTTTAAGGACCTTGTGGAGCGGCCACCGCGCCTAATGGAGAGAGACGTTGTCCTAAGTTCCTAACAGCTGCTTAGTTAGCCGCATGGGCCAACTTCCTGTGGACCACTTATCAGTAACTGCCATCTCAGTCGGCTGAGCAGCAGTCAGGCTGGTACTGCCCTGGAGGAAGCGCAAGAGAAAGGATGAGTCGCCAATGCAGCCCTCGTTGCCACCAAAGCAGAAAAGGGGGGGTGCAGGTGCTATTCCTGTATTTAAAAGGAACGACAATGATGATGAATCCTGCTCTGATCTTGTGCTTATGTATAACAGAGTCAGGGGCTACTATTCTATTGTTAATAAGCTCTAAGCTCATATTACCGCCTTAATTCAACATTCATGACTGTGGTCCTCCCCCCCTTGCCCTCCCATCAAGAATTTTCGAATTTTTGAGAGGCCAAAGAAGTCATTCTGTCGGGTTGCGTAGCCACGACCCTCCATTACCCAACCGACTGTACCCGCCTTGAGACCTAGTTTAGTCCCTTCTCTCTGACAAGAATCGAAGTCTATAATTACAGGATTGTCCATCTTATCTATCATGATGTTTGATGGGTTAAGATCATTATGTATAAGCCCCAAAGTATGCATATGTCTGACGCCACTCTCAATCCCTCGTAGGCAATGGACTCTGTTAAAAGGGGTTGCCTCCTTTAGCCTCTGTAACAGGTTCATGGGATATTTAACAAAACACAGCCCTATTATCCTGCCATTCTTAGTAACACAACCAAGGTACTGAGCAATATTAGGGTGTGGGTGGCTTTGAAGCACTTCACACGCTTCCACCTCAGCTAATATCTGACAGCCCGGCTCTAAGGAAGCAGGAGTGTCACCATAATATAGAAGGCTCGGCTGCTTGACATAGGAGTTTGGAGGTAAAGGGTTGGGAGCTGGGGTGTAACAGGGGTCCATTTGTGGCCAGACGTCTTCCATGGGGATTTTATTAATATGTAGCTGACTGATGTCGACTGCAGAGGAGGAAGAGGCACGCCAGCTAGCTCTAGCATAGAAGAACTCGCCATCTTGTCGCAGGATCAGCTTCGTATGGTCGAAGATAAGATCACCGTCCTGTTCCACAAACGCTTCGCTCTGCTCGCATATCTCCATATTGAACACTAATTCTTAAGTCCGAATTAGTTAGACAGTAACTTCGTATGCTGTTTTGGTGCGAATGGGGGGCAATGGCGCGCAATGAGGCTGGATAGTGGTAATGGTCCAACTGTCCTAGCGAATGGCTCGCCAAAGGGGCAATATGGTGGTCTCGTGGCTGTGGCGGCTCTCTAGTGGAACTGTTCAGAGAGAATTGGAGGTCTGGAGAATAACTTGGGGGCGCCGGGGTGTTGAAAGGATGATTGTCTGTGCGAGAGTGCTGACATGGAAAGGCTCGCCTCTGCAACAGCAACTGGGGTAACCTCAGGAGTAAGGAAAATGAATCAGAAGGGATCAGAGAATCCAACTAGACCTCAAACTTGATGAAAATGGATGGATTTTTGATGGTAACTGATGATCTAACATACATCTATACCAGAGTTATATTTAGATCCATAGTAAATCAGTTTTGATTGGGAATGAATGCTTAGGTCCTCTAAGTCTTCACCTCCATCTTTAGGAATTAGGAAATACATTTCAAGTATGTATTTTTAAAGAGTGTAGAAACTAAATACTAACATACTGCTTGCTAAAAATACATCTAGTTGGTGCTGTACCATGGGTTAGCAAAAACAAGTCCTTGGGTAAGTTTTGTTTGCTGAAAAGATTTGCAACTCAGCTGAATACAAATACAGTTAATTTTCTCTGATAACTATCTACTTTGTACTTTGTGGAGGGGCAGAAATCATCAGCTCTTAATCTTATCCTCTGCAGCTTCAGCTGAGTCTTCTTCTCCTGCATATTACTCTGTACAATTTTTCGCATTGCAACATGGCTCGAGGAATGGGTCTGGGCTTCAACGCCCTTATCGTTGTCGCATTACTACTGATTCTGTTACCTTCTCAGGTTCACGCCTTTGGCGCTGGCAGTATGTTTCGCGCCAGTTTCTGCTATATTATCCCGTTGCTAATGCCGATCAGATATCGCTTCTATCTCCGCCGTTGAGGGCAAGAACTGGCGACATGGCGATATCGAGGACATGCTCAAGATGATTGCCTTTATCAAAGGCCACAAATGGACTTCGAATATGGTCAAGCGCGTTTACTTTGGAAACTGGCTGCGCGATTAGTGAGTATCCCCTTTGTCCAGCAGATAGAGGAACAAAGATGACGCTGACGTCGCTGTTCCTTCAGCTCGCAGGCTCTGGACGTCGGTACCCTCAAGAGTCTCCCCGCCGATACCGTTCGCATTCTCGTTTGGATACTTTCGTTTATGACTTTCGGCTATGCGACGGCTGAGTTTGAGGTTACTTCGGAGAGACTGGGGGTTTATCGTCCTGAAGAGCATATTGAGTATGGCGCTTCCCAGGCTTAGTTATAGCCCCCCGGATACCAGATTGCTGACCTTTGCTGCTTCATAAAGCAACCCTAAAGACTACGCGGACAATTTGGATGCTCGCGAGTACGATGCTCGACTCCGTGGCCCGATCCGCCAAGTCGAACTCGATATCGACCCGCAGACCGGTATGAAGAACTACATCGCCAACGAACGCGGAGATTGGGCCACGAGCTCCGCCTACATCAAATACAGCCTGGCCCGGAGCATTCACTACGGGAGAATGTATACCAGCGGTGGACATCGCAAGGGGAAGGAGGAAGACCTCTGTGAGGCCCTGCGATGCCTGGGACAAGGCCTTCATACTCTGGAGGATTTTTCCGCGCACACCAATTACTGCGAACTTGCGCTCCGGGAGATGGGTTTCCGAAATGTGTTTCCACACACCGGTGTGGCAACTGAGATAAACCTTCACGGTCACAGGGTCTTCCCTCTTGTCACTGGCACCTTCGGTATGGTCGACTTCTTCCACTCTGTCCTCGGAGAGGCCACGGACCACTTCACACAGTCTGAGGTCAACGAGATGGACATCGCCCTTGGGGATGCTCAAGCAAATTCATCGGCTGGGTCTCTTGCTGCCTTTACGGGATTGTTGGGGAAAATCCCGGGAACCAAGGATCTTGTTGCTCAGGCCGAAGAGCTCAAGCGTCGCTCGGAAGCTCAACAGTATGCCAATCAACACAGCGGTCGGAGGACAGGCTATGCCGCCAACGAGACATCTCGGGGCTTGGATGATTACGGCTCGCGTATTGGTCGAGAGCTTGGAGAATCGCTCAGCAGGGCGTCGGAGTCCAGCAAGCCTCCCACCTCCGGTGGCCCCGCTGGGCCTGGATTGCCTGGATTGCCAGACTTCGATCCGAAGAAGACTGTGGCCCAGATCTACCCTATCCTGGAGTTCAGAGATAATGTAGTCCGGAAGCTGTCATCGATTATCGAAAAGATCCCGGGCTTGGAGGCGCTGGTGGACAAGATTTCTGAGACGTTGACAGTATTCGTCATGTCTCTGTTGGCCCCGTTCATACGCCCCATCATCAACGCCGCGTCCAAGTCGTTGCAGTCTGGTTCCGCCGGTGTGATTGAGGCCTCTGGCAAGCATCAGTTTGAACCATGGACCGACCCACACTGCACTGACCCCACGCACTCGATGCTTTCCAAGGACCATTTCTCCAACGTCCTCAACGAACCAGCCGGTCGGGTCGCCTCCGCCGTCCTCAAGTACGTGGCGCCTCGCGTCTTGTACGCCTGGGAGCATCCCGAAGTTCCGGAACAACAGGTCCTGGACGACTGCCTCCGGGTGTTCCACCATCCCGCCCTACGCGACATGCGCAATGAGGCGCACCGCACCATGTTCGAGGCCGTTCAATCATGGGCACACTCCAGGCCCGACCGGGGTGCCAATCTCAATGACATCCTCAGCTCCGAGGGCGTCAGAACAGGGAAAAACAACGGGGGCCAGGTTGGCCACTCACACGGCAGCGGTGGTTCTGCCGCGTTCGGTGGTAATAAACCTAGCCATGGAGCTCACCAGCATCACTCTACCCACCAACCCCAGCCGCAACAACAACAACAACAACAACAACACCACCAGGCTTCCTCTCTTCCCTGGGGCCAGTTTTCGAAGCTTCCCATCCCCGGCTTGTCCAACCTAGGCAAGCTAGAAAGTGCTTTCTCTAGTTTCTTGCCCGGCGGTTCGTCGAGGGGGGAGAGCCTAGATACACAGCAGCACCAATCCCATGCCCAGCCACAATACGAACCGCACCCCCAGCAACATCATCAACACCATCAATCGCCTGAACAGCACTATTCCGGCGGCGGTTATGGCGAACATCACGATAATCGCTATGGGGACCAGTACGGCCAACCTTCCGGCCCCGGCTACGCTTCAGAACACCACCACCACCACGGCCACGGCCACGACCACGACCACGACCATGAGTCACATGGACACGGACAAGGCCACCATAATCCCCCGGGCTCGGGGTACGGCGGATACGGCTCTGGATATCAGTACTGAGGAGGAGGTTGCTCGCATTTGTACACGTATCCTATCCGGCCTGGATATATATTTCCAGACAGCATTTTCTGTGATGAATACATTCGGCCTGGGTCTCACTGAAAAAAATTGTAAACGGGGGACCGAGAACATTTGTTATGTATGAATATTTTACCTTCAAATTTTGACTATTTATTCCCTTGTACTCCGTAGAGTCTGCATTATATCCAATGTCTGTCAATAGCTGATAGTGATCCTCAGTACAGTACAAATTATGAAATGTCAAAACACCTCAAGGAGAATAGACTTTTTACTGCTCACCCTTCCAACAAGCCCTGCCGGGCTAGCTCAATCGGTAGAGCGTGAGACTCTTAATCTCAAGGTTGCGGGTTCGACCCCCGCGTTCGGCTTTTCTTTTTCTTTTTTTTTTTAATTCCCAGCATTCATTCATTTTTTTAAGTTATCTCTGGCCTCACAGGGTCTATCAATTCATGTTGAATTTTAGCAATAACATGAGCTTAGGCTGTCAAAGTATGACTGTAGTGTTATGATTTGGTTATTCTGTATCTGTAGTTCACACCACTCTATGGCTCTATTATATATAAGTGTGTCGCAAGGACTGAAAACTGTGAAGCTGGCAATGACAAATATAAGATGTAAACCACACTCATTAATTAATAACGAAGTCCAAGGAAATGATGTCCTGTATGCATGTACCCAGTTATGAACAGATGTCAGACATCCAAGGCCTAGCCGGCGCATTTCGACCCGAGGGTTCGCCAGCTCAACCCAATCATTATCATTATTCATGTCTGATCGACCAGGCGAGGGAAGGCGACGTCAAAGTTTGGTGCCTTCCCGCCCGCTATCGCTCGGTCTTCGGGGGCGAAGCAAGCCCGCAGATGGACCAGCTGAGTTGCTCGGACCGGGTGCCGATGAGCCCAGTTGACCAGACCTGGTCTCATGGTTATTGTTGTTGTTGTTGTTGTTGCCGCCGTTGTTTGTCCGCACACCTGCAGTGCGTTGACCTTGGTGTAGACGAGGATTCATGAGCCACTGAACTTGCATGCGGATGCTGCTGACGGCAGCATTCGTGTGGGCCATGTCCTCCTTGATACGGAGGCACTCATTCATGATGGCCATGCTGGCACGAGCATCTAGGTCGGTGATTGCCTGTGATAGCTGGCCGACTTCCTCCCGAAGAGACTCATGAAGGGCGAGCAGGTATGTAGTGGTGGCAGCATTAGAAGAAGACGCATTAGAACTATCCGCTAACGAAATATCACCGGCTACGTGCCGAGAGTCTGTAAGTATTGGCTGACTTGAACCTGACCGCGAATCTCTGTCCTGGCCAGGCAGAGCATCAAGTAAGGTTGAACGGATGTTGGCGATTCCGTCCTCGAAGATCTCATTTCGCTGCTGGAGATGACGGATGGTCAGCTCGAGAGAGTCAAGTCGTGTGTTCTGGGCCTCAAAGTAAGGACCAATAGCGATCAGCGGACAAATTTGCTGATGACTCGTCAAATCAGCCCGTTTGACCTTGACGGGACACCCGTACTTCGATGCTGCGCAGGCATGTATTGCCTCGGGGCAGGCATCAATGTGGTCCCTCAGCGCTTTTCGGAACACCGTTGTCTGACAGTCGGGGCAAGTTGTACTCAGACTGGGGCATAACTCTTTAACATGCTCCTGATGGGTTGAGGAATACAGTGTCAGTTACAAGACTCAAAGAAGGACGAACATAGAACAAACCTCGTAGTCTTGTTCCATAACCTCCTCCCCACAACGAGAGCATTGATGCATCTCGTGCATGCATTTCTGATCCGGATTGAGATCCTTCTTCCTTGTTTTCTTGTCGCAAGTTGGACTCGGACAATCTATGAGCCTGTACCCACAGTACTTGTCGACGTGCGACTGGATATGGCCTCTCGGTACAATTTCCTTGCACCCCTCCGCTGAAAATGGGCATTTTACCCGTACATCGTCGCACATATTTATCAAGAGTCGAGGTACGTTGAGGTAGACATCCTGAGCTGGCGAGCGGCAGGTCGGACATGTGAAATCATCCCGACCTGTGGCGAAAGAGGTGATGGCTGAATTCAGGCACTTTTGGCAGAACACATGGTCACACTGCAAGCGCACCGGTCGAATAAAGGGACAATGGCATATTGGACACATGAGATGGTCATCATAGCTAGAAACATAGTCCAAGCCACGCAGGTCGACAAGCTCATCGCGATCGCAGCTCAACCCCATCATCAAAAGCTCCTCTAGTTTCATGTCGAGCAAAGTCTAAAAGCTCGGTCCTTTGATAAGATATCTTGATTTTAACAGTCTTCAAGTGTCAGCTAGACAGGGATGATTGAGAAATGATCGTCTATCGAGTTGCCGTGGGGGTCTAAAGATGAAACAATCGCAACCCATGAGGGTCACACAGTGGCTGCAGCTCGTTCGAGGATTCCTTTGTGATAGATCGAGAAGGCAATTTTTGATGCTGATGGTTTCAAAGAGCCAGGAAGGATGCTGATGAGAAAGTTGAAGGGGATGGAACGAAGATGGCATCGGATGGATGGAAGGGGACTGCCAGTTGGTAGTTATTGCGGGGGTTTCTGAGTTAAACTGTTGAAGTAATGCGGAAATAATTTATGACTGCCGCTAACCGCTGATCACTGATCAGTGATCACTGATCAGCCTCCAAGAACTTCTTCATCTCAAACACCTCTCCTCCTACTCCTGTCAGCAATCAGCATCCCATCACCTCAACATTATTTTCATCGACTCATCGAAACAACTTCATCCTCCCTTGATCGGCAATCACCGCCGACCAGTAATATCAATTCCTTCGCCAGACCGATTGCTGTACCGCATTCCGTATCCCGATTTCCGACCCTTATCTAGCCTCAAACCTCTCCGCATTACTGCCTTATTAGCGCTCAGTAGTCTGACTACTGGTTAGCCTGGGCTTTTCAGCCTCACCTTTGACGGGTGAATTTAGAATTATCTGCCAAATACCAACATTACGTCCAGACCGTTACCTACTATCTCGCAATGACAAAAGCATCCCAACTTCTTCTACTTGCTGATCACATTAAACTATCACTGCTGGAGCAACAACGGGCGATTTCTCTGGGCCTGGAGCCTAATAGTCAGGATGGGGAGATTTCCCGCTCATTGGAGTCTTTAAGAGAAGGCATTGAAGCCGTGGAGGCAGAAGTCGCGCGCCTGGAAGATGCCAACGGTGATGGAACTGCGGATCTGAAAGATCAGCTCGGCCACCTGCAGTCGCAATTTCGAGACCTGTCCTCCCAGTTCCACGGCCGGAGCGACTCGGCCTTGGATTCGGAGTTTGCCAACGTGAAAAAATCCTCTCCCGACCTGAAACAGCCGGTTCCACAGCATCCGCCCTCCAAATCCGTCCGGTTCATGGATTCCGCGGCAGAAGAGGCCGACCTGAACCGTCGCAACCTGTTCCAGCCATACCGCGACTCGCCTTCTCCCCCGGGCTTGGACCATACCGATATGTCCAATCAGCAGATTCACGACCGCCATGCTCAAGTCATCCGTGAGCAGGACGAACAGTTGGACCGGCTTGGGGAATCCATCGGACGACAGCATCAGCTGAGCATCCAGATTGGCGATGAGTTGGAGGGCCACGTCGCACTACTCGATGGCATGGACGGTGACGTGGACCGGCACCAGAGACGATTGGACGGCGCAAGACGACGGTTGGACAAGATCAGGAGAAGCGCCGGCGAGAACTGGAGTATGATGACAATCATCGGGTTGATCATCGTTCTAGTCATCCTCATTGTCATCTTGAAATGAGTGTTTTAACCCTATATAATCCGGTGTGGCCTTGCGATACATCTTTTCTCTTTACGAATTTTTATTATACCGAGGGAGTTTGACCGGCGTTCGTGTTAATGGGTCTTTGTACGGGGCGTTAGACGGACTTTTTTAACCTCGACGATACAGATAATGCTCCTTGATGCTTAATTTATTGATATCCAATTCTCGTTCATACGGTCTCTCAGTTTAATCGAAGTCATCAAATGCATGGTAAGAAAATATATGACATCAAAAAATCCAGTTCAATCTTCATCCTCGACAACATCTATTGAGTCTTATTCACAGGACCACTCCTATTCGGCAGATCTTTCGTACGGTTCTGCAACGAGCTGATATCCCTATCATCACTATCGATCTCTCCACGATCCGCCTTGACCTGTGTACAGCATCAGCATCCATCACTACCAGAAGAAGTGTTGACCACCAACCGAAGCTTCACTATTACTCGCAAGCTCATCCTTCCACTTCGCTTTCCCCCCCTTACTACTCTTCAATTGGTCCTGCTTCTCGGCTTCGTAGTAATCGGCTAGATTATCTCGGTCTAGAGCATGGGGTACAGGTTAGCCGGCTGCATTCGCCGGGAATGGATTGGGGGGATGTGCTGACTTTGATCTGACTCTTTGAGGGTTAGGCGAGCGGTGGGGGTGTGGAAGGCCGAGATGGCGTTGTAGCCGGCCACGGCCACGGCCACGCGGGGATTGATTGCTGTGCGTATGGAGGTGAGGAATGACATCCTGATCGCGGTGGAGTGGATATCAGATGGGTTGTCTCATGTCTGTGAATTGCGTACGTGAACTCGATGGTGGCTTACCTGATTCGTCTCGGAGAGTATGATTTAGGTGCGGATGTTGCTTTGGAGTGTATTCCCTGTAGAAGCTGGCCATACACACACAGCTTGAATGCTTTGTGGGAGTTAAGAGATGCCCATATTGTCAAGCATGGTGTCGGTGATGACATCACAGATACTCAATCAATCTGGCTGGGGAAGGATCATCAACCACTGCCTCTCTCTTTGTGATGTTCACAGTAGTTATGCCTGTTGAGATTCTCAACAGCTGAACTCGTTACTTACTCCTTCTGGGAATGTCTTGACAATGAAGACCTAGTACAGAGAAGATGTGGTGAAATTGGTATTCCAGAAATGAATCAAAAATCATACACTGCATCATAGAGGTACTCTCCAGGAGGAAGAAAAGACAAAAGAACATCCAAACGAATCAACGTGGAGGCAATAGAACCGAATTTTTTCCTTGAAAAGTAAGGCGCAACGTGGTCTAGGTCTCGCAAGAGTCCTATCTCAACCAGGAGGCCGACACCCACTCTCAAACAAATTTTACAGGAAAGAAAAGAGGCCATGAGAAGATAAAAAAAAGACAACATATGGGAACAATAGGCCCGGCGGGAGTAAAGAGGTCACCAGCAAAAAAAATCCCAATCAAAACCCAGAATATCAACCCAACAATGCAGACGTATATCATTCCCGCCTTTCTAGTCCCTTGGAAGCATGAGAATTCCGTCCCACCCAAAAAAATCAATAAGCCCAAATAAAAGGAAATATCCAAAAGATAAGTCGGCAGAGTACCGAGCGTATCTGACACAGTCGCCAACGCACACCGAACAGAAGCAACTCCAGACAATGGACACGAAAAGCGCCTAGCCGCGCTTCTATACATCACCGCGGTCAAACCCCGGGGCCAAAAGAAAAGGTATTTTCCCCCCTAACCGAAAGATAAAACAAGGTATCGTGTTAGAAAAAAAAATAAAAAGGGATAATGCAAAGCTGAAGTCGAATCGCAGGCGCCGTCGCTCGGAGTAAGTCGAAAGCATCGCAGAGAATCTAACAATTGCTGTGGATCGTCATCGGAGAAAAAGTGTATATACAGAAAACACTAGTTTATCCTCTTAGGTTTCTTGCGCTCGTAAAAGAAACTTCGGTTGAGTCGTGATAAAAAAATGCGATGGCCGTATGGAAGAAAAAAGTACCGGAACAATTATGACCCGCGGTTAGGGAACCCCGATGATGCAGAAGCTTGGACGTCAGAAGACAAAACATGCCAATGAGCGGAGGCCCCCTGTCACTGACATGGCGACCTGGCAGATAGCAAGTTTTACCACCGCCGCTGGGCGTTCTGCATCATACCAGGCGAAATCGAAGTGGGTGGGCTGGTCAATGTCATTCCAGTATTGGGGTTGACGATAGGAATGACTTTGCGGGTGCGAACTGCGGACGGCTGTTGGAAATTCATATTAAGATTACCGGCAACTCCCGAGTGCATGAATGAATTGGAAGATGCGGGAGACAGGGAAATGGTTGGTGTAACCTGCTGGACGGGCTGAATTTGATGTTGAAGTGGAGACGAGTCGGGAGAACCACTGGAAAGAGACGAACGATCTGAAGAACCAGAGTGGATTGAGTGCAGCTGTGAAATCGGAATGTTAATAGGAGGCTCGGCTTCAACGATCTGAGGGGAACCGGGGCGCTCGGCCCATGTTTGAGGACACAGGAAATCCGAGGGCCGGGTGGTGATAACATACATCGTCCTCTGTCAGGAGACCCGGACAGAACTCGAGATCGTCGTCCAAATCGAAAGACCGTCCAGCTTCAAACCGTGCACGGAAGGCAGTCACGGCAGGGGCTTCAGCTAGCTCCCTCATACTCTTCACCCCCCGAAACTGACGCTGGGCATTTTGGGATGCCATCTTAGGCCCTCTTCGAGAGCGACCGGTATGATGATTGTTTGGCATATGGCTGACAGCGCCCTGATTCGGGTGTTGTTGGTGTTGTTGCTGGTGATGACCGTAGAAAAAGGTAGACATTTTCGTTGATTTGATGTTGTGGCGTATCAGATAGGCGATATTATGTCACTGGGTTTGGGGGTCTCTCGAGGTGAACGTAACAGTACACTCGACAACAAGGGTTTTCGAAAGAGAGAAAGAGAAAGGGATATTGACAGTGAGAAGTCAGTTTTAAGTATGCAAGTATATAAGACGAAGAAATACAAAAGGGAGATGGGAATAATAATGGATAGAAGAGAGGAAGATTGTGAGAGTTGAGTGGGATGTAGCGGTCAGATTTGTGTTCCAGTTGATGGGGGGAGGAAATCATGAAATCGATGGCGGGACAAGAAGAAGAAGAAGAACTAAGAAAGAAAAGGACCGGGGGAAGAAAAAGGAACTTTGCTCGGAGCGGACGGAGGCAACACTAACACTAATAGGGCCAGCGAGAGAGGGGCTTGTCAGTGTTGAGTGTTGTTTTTTGCTGGGGGCTGAGGGAATCCTCAAGAGTGGAACACCCGAAAAAGCCAGTACCAAGTGTTACATAGTTTACCATACCATCCCCCATGTTGACGAGGGACTGTGTTGTATCATCTCTGTTCCACTTCCAGCGCTAACTAAGTCACGCAGAACTCTTAGGGCAGAAGAAGGTCCAACCAGAATTCCATCCACAGCTGCTCAGTGGCAAGAATTTAGCTTAGTAGCCAATAAGAGCTTGTAAGATAGCTCCAAGTGGGGCAATATAAGCCATTCAGCAACAAAACCAATAGAAATATCTTAATAATTCCTAGAGGGGCTAATGAGTGGCTCCAGTGACGTCTTTTAAATACCAGTCTAGTCTTCTTTGGGCAAATTTATTTCCCTATAATCTGGGCATTCTCGATGTAGTTTAGCTGCAACTTGAGGCGATAATCCCATTACTCATTGCAAAAACATCCATGAGGAGACTGTTTTGGTTTTTCCTCATGGATGTGGATGAATATTGCACGGTGTAGGAATAGTATGCTGCATCCAACCGATTTGCCTCAGACATGACCTCAAGATGGTGTGGTGTCGATGAATATGACTTCTCTCATGATCCTCGGATGTCTCTTCGCTTCCTCGTACTCACAACTCTATTATTGTCTTGCGGCTATTCCTGAATGAGGAAAGGATAAGGTACCTTTACCGTTATCAGTATTTCTATGGATGTGTTGTTAAGCCGTTGTTTAGCCAGCAAGTATCTACTCTGTAGGCGCCTACAAGTCAACAAACAACAGCTGTAGATAATTAAATGGATTCACCTTAAGTATGTACATGATTTGTTGGAATTGCTTCCATTGAACCGTGCCACTTGTACTCCGTAAGAGGCTCGAGCTGTACTCCAAGTTCCTAACTTCCCCAACCATTCAAAGTTCAAACGGAATCTCGTTGTCAACGGAGTATCAAGATTCAAGATATCTATCTGATCAATTCTAATAATAACAACATTGATTGATTAATATCTATCTCTGTGTGATCAGACGAGGTGCAAGAATACCCTAATTGATAACACATGGTAGTTCCTATAGTGGTCTCTGTGAACCCCTTCTAGTCTGACTTCTGACAAGGCTGACAGAGCTGGGATCTTCACACCTGTTTTCATGAACTGATCAGTATCATCAGTATCTACTCCGTACCTGTACTCCGAATGGGCGCATAATTATGTATTACTACGGAGTACTTCGGAGTAAGTAAGATGGGAGATAACTGAAGACATCTGCCTTCAAGTCAATCAGAATGAATATCCATACAATCTTACTGAAACATAGACTACTGCACCCCTTGCTGTTGTGATACAGGTTGTACTCCGTATAATCCTCGCTATAAGCGATCAAATCATCAAAGAGGAGGGAGGATCCAAGTTTGATTGCCAATAGGGTATCAGATTTAACCCCTATTACTGCCTTGTGTCTACTGTCTACTGGGCAGTGGCCAGAGATAGGGAGTAACCCCTTATTTCCCCAGTATTCTCCAGAGTCCAGAGTCCAGAGTCCAGAGTCCAGAATCATGATGCTAATGATTTGGTTATGAGCATAACTATGGAGTATGAAGTTATGAACTATGAAGCCCTCATATATGAGCCCCTTTAATGATGGATATGGCCAGACCAGCCCTTATTTCCCACCGTAGGCTCAAGGCGGCGGGATGCTTGAGCCCGCTTAGCTGGGCGCTTGCAGAAGTTACATCTGAGTGATCTGCCTCAAGACCCAAGAGTCAAGACTTCAAAACAATGTCAAGTGGACAGGCCCAAGCTTATGGGTAGTTGTGATTCTTCTGCTTGGTCGACAATGTTCTCGTGTATTTAGACCGTTCCTTTGGACCCCAGTTCACAACAGTATGTACCTCTCCTTCTTCAGTCAAATATCCGTTCGTCTACTAATTTAATTTCGAAGATTCAAATTGGCATAATAGGCCTTGGGAAGATTGCCGTTCCCGCTATATGTTGCCGTTCTTCAGTAATTAACGGCCCCGTCTCTGCGATGCACCAAGAGCCTCAGAAAGAGAAATACCCTCAAGAACAGTAACCATGCACGGATTATGCAACGAGACAGTTTAATGGCAAGCACTCGCCTGCCTAATCATTACATGGTGAGGATGGATCTCAAGGTGGTATGGCCTTTCTATTAGTGACTCCAGGCAGGGATATCTAAGCTCGCGGACCAAACACAACACCGATAGCAGATGGAAAAAGCATGGTGCTTCTGATGAGATTTCCTTGTTGGATGCTCTCTCGTAGCTGAGTTTGGCATAGGCATTCAATCTTCATTTCCCCGCTTCAACACAGATACAAATGCAGACAAGAATCCTCCACTCTTTTCGCTTCAACTTCCTGCCTCGCCAGGCCGTTTCCTCTAGGCAGTGCAAAATTCTCTGAATCGTATTTCCACCTAAACCCAATCGTTTGACCAGACCATGATGTATTACTATCTAGAATACAACGTCATATACAAGGATTGCAAAAAAATTCCCAGACATGTGGTCCACAAGAGGAAGGACTATCCTTGTGACGCGTCTAAGAAAAGACCAAATCAAGAACTGTGCCCTGATTCCGAGCCGGCTCCCTGGCAATGGGGTAGCTCCAGCATCCCCGGACCATGTTACAAGTGTGGTAAACATCATCGGTTCGCTCATCATATGCCATCTCTGAGACTCGCTTCAGCTGCTTGAAAATCCCATCCACGTCGGATTAGCGTCTCAAGCAGGTATCAACGACATGGATAACAAGTATAAAGGCGAACGCTTTTGCGAGACCGGACTGCAGGGAATATTTCCGATCTATCATTGGATAAGCATGACAATGGTTTTCATTGGAGTGGGGTGCATACATGCGATATTGATATCTTCCAAGATATTTGCAAAGGTGGTATATTCAGCGTTCCAACATTGAATCAATGACTTCAATTCCACGTTTGTAAGATCCGGAAACTTTTTCTGTTTCAATCTCTGCTCTCTTTCAT
Organism: Aspergillus cejpii; assembly: GCA_004769165.1. NCBI lineage: Eukaryota > Fungi > Ascomycota > Eurotiomycetes > Eurotiales > Aspergillaceae > Aspergillus > Aspergillus cejpii. The sequence continues at coordinate 4,314,402 of SMSW01000001.1, read as the reverse complement.
CTTCAGAAAGAGTATGATAGGGCAAGTGGCCTGTTGCCATCTCATAAAGAGCAGAGCCGTAATTTGATATGTCCTCTTGGAGAGCTTGCGACGTAGCAAGTGAGTTGTTGACTGAGCTAGTAAAATCACCAACCTTTAGGTCCAGATGTTGGTCCAGGAAGAAATTCGTACAATTGACATCGCCATGGCATATCCCATTTGCATGAAGGAATTGTAATGCTTCTGCTGCCTGTTGCGCCCATCGAAGCAAAGTAGAAGTAGGGATTGAATGTTGCGATCCACGCAAAACTGTCGCACCGGGCCAAGCTCTGCATAATCCAACAGAATGCCATGGCTCGTGCTGCCGTGGAATTTTAAGAGTGATGCTGGCCGTTGATGTGGTGATAACTCCAAAAGCTGGTATATCTCCCTTTCACGGTCACAACGGACACACTCGTCATCATCCCCGAGGGGAAACTTGATGATATACTTGGTATTTGGGTCTAAAGCTGCCATTCCGCTTGTTCCACATCCCTTAACATCCTGTATGCCAATACCAGGTGGGAACGAAAAGCTGCCTGTGGCACCCATGAGTCGGAAAAATAGAAAACATCAATTCTTTTGTGTTGAAATAAGGAGGCAAATCAGCTTAAACAGCAGTCAAGGCTGACGGGGGGGAACTGAGAAGAGGGAAGCCGCAATTTTCGACAAGAAAAAAAGGGGGGTGGCCCTTTAGATGGATGAAATGATGGGAGGCGACTGGGGTGAGGGTAGAATACTATACACTGTAGATAGAAGGGATAATGAGGAAAAATCAGGAAAAATGTAGATAGAAGTTGGGAGGAAGGGAACAGGAAGAGTTGTGGATAATAAGGAGATACATAATGGCATAAGTCTACTGGCACTAGTAAGCATCCACAGCCTTCTCCTGCTGCAGTACTACTCCGTACTATAAGTCTTATATATAACTAGTTATCGGGATTCCCTGCGTCCTGTTTCCCATCACTTCAGATAATGCTGCCATCGTTTCTACGCTCTTTATCCCAGTTTAGATGGACACGGAAGCCCATCAACTTCTCCAATCTGAACTTCATCAGGATACCTGTATGTTAGGAAATTTAAGAAGAGACCATGCCAGATTATGTTGCGTCCCGGTATTATCCTGCTTGAATAGGGGAAACCTTCAAGGACCGGTATCAGATCATAGGAAAATTGGGATTCAGAGCTAGCTTAAGGCTTGCACAGGACATGATGTGAGGACCCCATGCTATGGAAGTAACTATCCCGAATTAACTGCTCATACACTTGAATCATAGCTACTATTAATATGTTACCCTTAAGATCTTTATCAAGTCTGCATCTATGGGACAGCAATTGGATGATGAGCTCCAGATGTACAAGCATCAGTGCCTTGTGCATCCTCCATTATGGGAGAGTGTTTTGACCTTTCTGGATCGCAACCTGGCACTGGACTACCTGCATACAGAGTGCTGAATTATACACACTAGTATATACTCAGACCTTGTCCCCCTTTCCATTATTTACTTACGCGTGAATCAGACATCAAGGCAGACAATATCATGCTTAGTATTGCTGATGATTCAGTCTTCAGGTGGATGCTGGTATCTACTCACCATGCCTGGCTTTTTACAGGCGATTTCTGCGCCGATGGTCTGTTAAAAGATCGGATTCCGCTTGAGCAGAGGGAAACCACTCTTGAAGGACAGGACAAGGCAAGTTTCTTACGCCTAATGCGGAAGATGTTGCAATGGGAGCCGGCCAAGCGTAGTTCTGCTAAGGAACTGCAAGAGGATGAGTGGATTTGTAAGAATTTAGAGAGTAGATAGACATTGAACAGTTCACAGCATCAAGCTGGAATGCATCCTAATAAAGTGTCATGATGCTAACGACAGTTTTCCAGAGTCCCAAATAGTATCCTCCTGAGGGTCTTCATTTCGAAGTCACCACTACATGGGTAGATTAGTGAGGAAGAGGATCCAGTCAGTGTCAAAGAGCAAAGATCAACAGTCCCTTCGAGGATATCCCATTATAACAAAACTCCTTATAGTACGACACTATCTTGATAGGTTTAGGGTGCTAGACTACCCTATTATGTTGATTGATAGTTCTCTTCAATCCATCGTCGGCATCCTTGCAGGTCCCAACTATGGCGTGAACGATGGACTTGTATTTTAGTTATGAAACCCCTGTCTCCGGGTATATTCATATGGCAAGCCTTGCTCATCAAAATGCAGACATCTCCAAAATTGCGCCTAAAGTATGCATGTGCCAGTTATCAATGAACCCAAACGCCATCACAAAATCCAAGAAGAAGGTGCGTCATCCCCAGTCATTTATCCAGATTCTTCGTCTTAACCATCCGCCCAAGAAGTTCCTTGCAATTCTTCTCGCTGTACTGCTCCCAAACCTCGTAAAGTGACACCAGTTCCTGGGTACATTCGATGACTGCTTTGATGTCGACTTCACTCTCGGCAAGCCAATTGACAATTTTCTGTACTTTGGGAGGAGATCCGGTGCCGGGTTTGTCTCCCAGTGCGGCGAGGATATTCATACCCCCGTCCCTCATGGCGCCAGCTAGAACCGGTGCCGCAGAGCCGTGAAAGTTCCCTGGACTCGGCTTGAAGACAACGGCGACTATAATCGCCATCACTGCAATAACATGGGGGGGATACAGTAAAGGTAAGTCAGTCAGATAGTGATCATTGATCACAGACCACGCAAGAGCGACTTCGTCCGAAGTAAGTGCCAATTCTGTTTGAAGTGCAGACAGAGTTCGATACGGGTGATGCACAATGAGCTGCGAGTTCATCTCCGATATCAAGGAGAATTCACATTCGCCAAGTTTGGAAACATCCGGGGTAATGAATTCTGCTGACTGTTTAGTGACGATCATCAACGAAGGCATAGGACGATATACCAGGCCAAAGACTTCGAGATTCACCGACAACAAAACGGATATGCTGAGGGCATTCTTCCATCTTACAAGCAAGATAGAAAGCAGTCGTGAGGACAAGATAGGGATTCGTGTGTCTAATCTCGTTCTTAGTGTAGAAGCGTTTGATATACACCTGAGCTGTTGCAAGAGCTTGCTGTCTAGTCGACATTCGCTTCCCGAGTTTGATGAGTTCTGCCTGTCATTTAGTTCAAGATCTCTTTTTAACCAATTGGCTATCAACCTACGCTGACTGAAATAGATATTGAGTAATCTCTGGTCCGGCAAAGGAAACTGTGAATGGGCTACCTTGTCTCTCTCTCGAAAGGCTTCCCGGATTTCCGCCAATCTTTCTCTTGTAAACAGCCAGTGTCGACGCTGAGTCGACGCCCAGTAATTTGCTGCCATAGTTGAACTTGTTTCCAAGTTGATTGAGTAATGCCCAGGCTTATCAAGTCATCATGGTGGGACTAGAAGATACACTGAGATGGGCAGCCTCCCTGGTATCTATCAGAGTGTCGGATAACACAACTTAATCCAGGGGCAAGGTGTAAATGCCCGTAGTCTATAACCAACACTTGATCATAGATCTCATGGAACAGCAGAAAAACAGAAGATTGTGAATGCAGCATCTCCTTCCCATCAGAAGTGAAGTCTCCCAAGCAAATGACCCGAGAGCTTTCCCAAAGAGGAATAGTAGGGCTGGGCCCTTTTGGTCCCGTGAATCCGGACCCGGAGTCTTTACTCTTTTCTTTCAGGGAAATGTCGTAACTCAACAAGAGAAAGCACCTTGGCTGGATTAAGAACAGCTACAATAATAATGTACTGCACATTCTTCTCTTTATAATTACAACACTCGTGGATTCGATGCACTTCTTATTGCGAAAACCTATCCTCCCCTGCCTTCACAGGGATAGCTTCGACCCTGATCTCCCGTGACCCCTCTCTGCAAATAATGACGGGTTCTCGGCTATAGTCGTCAAACCTCCAACATGGCAATCGGCGAGTCGAAGGATGAGCGTGACCAAAGAGTCGCCAAACTATGGGAAAGACTGGATGCTCAGAAGCAAGGCTACATCGATCTCAATGGCCTAAAGAAGGGGTTGAAGAGAATCGACCACCGTGAGCATAACCTCTGACCCGATCTCGTGCGCCTGGAGCAAGCTGACTGACCTCTTATTACTCTTCTACAGCCCTGAAAAATGCGGATGACATGTTACAAAATATCGTGCGGACGGTCGATACCAACGGTGATGGACGTATAGACTATTCCGGTAAGATCATACATACTTCGTCTGGAGAGCGCATTGTTTTTCTGTTGCCCCTCCCGTTCTGGAAACTTGCTTGAAACCAGTCTTTTTGACCCCACCTAATGATCCATAGAATTTCGAGCATTTGTCAACCATGCTGAGTACGGGCTATGGCGACTTTTCCAGAGTATCGATCACAACCAGAACGGGGAGATAGATAAGAATGAGATTCGGGCTGCCTTTTCGAATTCTGGGATAACGCTGTCGAGCGCGAAGCTAGACGCCTTCTTTGAGGATATCGATGCTAACAAGGATGGCGTCATATCTTATTCAGAGTGGAGGTATGTCCATGGGAGGTCAGATGAGTTTATCGATGATGGCTGACCGTCACTCTTCAAGGGACTTTCTACTCTTTCTACCCGCCTACTCGTCCTCCGATCTTCACGCTGTCTTGTCATACTATACGGCCACGGGCAATCTAAACCCGGAAGGAGATGTCAACATCAATGATCTGCAGGGTTTAGGTACAGACCACCCGTTTCTTAAACGTTATCTTTTGGCCATCAAAGACATTCTGTACAATATCTTCCCGGAGCGCGCCTTCACAACCTTGTTTCCACCAGCCTACGCGGAAGCCGGCGGGACGTTATCCCTGGGCTCCGCTCTTGAGCGTGATACTTCCCCTCTGGACGATGACTTCGGGATGGAGTGGCTGCCCATACCTAGGATTGTCGCCATGTGGATGTCCTTTCGATATTATGAACAGAAGTTGACCGAGAACACTCCTCAATTAGGTTATTTTCTTGCAGGCGGGATCGCGGGCGCCTTGTCAAGGACAGCAACTGCACCTTTGGATCGGCTTAAAGTCTATCTCATTGCCCAAACTGGTGTGAAGAAAGTTGCGGCTCAGGCGGGAAAGGATGGCGCCCCATTACAAGCGGCTGGGCAGGCTTCCAGGACGCTGGTTGGTGCGGTAAAGGAACTATGGCGTGCGGGGGGGATCCGGAGCTTGTTTGCAGGTGTGTTGAATGCGCTGGCAAGGAAATAGTCGTACTGACATTGAAAAGGCAACGGGTTGAATATTGTGAAGGTCATGCCCGAATCAGCGATCAAATTCGGAGCCTATGAGGTATTTTCACACACCGCCGCGAGTTTTGAAGCCCTGAACAGCCTTGCTAATATACAATAGTCCGCCAAACGCGCATTTGCTCGTCTTGAAGGCCATAATGACACTAAACAGCTCAAGCCTACTTCGCAATTCCTATCCGGAGGATTTGGTGGAATGGTGGCTCAGTATGTCACACTCGAATATTGTCAAACGGACATTTATCTAACCGAGATGCAGATGCTTCGTCTATCCTCTCGATACCCTCAAATTGTAAGTTCTGGGTTGATGGGCTACAGATCTATCTCATGCTCACTGGCTCTCCTAGCCGAATGCAGTGTTCTACCGTCGAGGGTGGCTTGAAAGGCAATCAGCTCATCGCAGCTACTGCTCGAAAAGTGTTGAATCAAGCGGGCTTGCTGGGCTTTTTCCGCGGTTTACCGCTAGGCGTCTTTGGCATGTTTCCGTATGCCGCCATCGATTTGACAACCTTCGAATACTTGAAACGTTCTCTGCTTGCGCGGCAAGCTCGGATCAACCATTGTCATGAGGATGATGTTCCCCTCGACAACTTTACTACAGGAGCCATCGGTGCTCTGAGTGGTGGATTCAGTGCATCCGTCGTCTACCCACTGAATGTTCTTCGAACTAGATTACAGGCTCAAGGCACGGTCCTCCACCCTACCACATACACCGGGATCCTTGACGTCGCTCGCAAGACCCTCCAAGCCGAAGGCCCTCGTGGTTTCTACAAAGGGTTGACTCCAACCCTGTTCAAAGTAGCACCTGCAGTGTCCATCAGCTACATTGTATATGAGAACTCAAAACGAATGCTCGGATTGAAATAACATTCAAGCTTCTCAGCCGGGGACACGCGTGGGCCAGGCTCGTCCCTCGCCCTCGCTCCCACTCTCGTTCCGTTCTTCATTTCGCTCGATTTTTAGAATATTTCGTCAAGATACCCATAAAGCCAAATCGCCATCTATGGCAAGCCGTTTTTGGGGTGGGGATCTACCGACCCTGTTCGGCGAGCTATGCCTTTTGCTTGCTGACAACAAGTTTTTTCGGTTTCGATCCCATCTAGCCATCAAAAGTGGTTTTGTTATTTTTGAGCTGATATCTTTTGTTTACTACTGGCTTCTCGATGTGACATATAGTCCATTATTTTAATGCTGATTTATTGGGGACGGTTTTGCATGGCCGACTACCCTTAGCATGGTAGGGCGTCGCGTGGTAATGCATATGGTGGCGTTTGTATTTTCTCACGACTGTTCTTCTTCTTCATTCCTCTACGGAGTATACTCTCCTTATATCCCAGAGGAAGAGGAGAGGAAGCTCTGCAGTCAAAACATATGATATGCATTCCTGTATTTACACAATTTGCTCCATAGCATCGAAACATCTTGCTGAGGAGATGAGAATGGATATAGATTCATCTGCCACATTTTCAGATTATTTTTCTTGGGTTTTAGCTTCAATTGATATATACTGGGGGCATAAAGCTATCTCAATGACGGTAGCAAGCACAACAGGTCGCCGCAACCGCTTTCACCTCTTCCTCTCTGGGAAGAATATCCGGAACCGGCCCAACGGGGGTAATAGCGAACTGGTTGATTTGCTTGTGACTCTTGGTGTAGTGTTTCTTGATGTGCTCGAAATCCGTCGTCTCCTTGAAAGCCGGGAGATCCCAGTAGAGGCGACGCACCCAGCGATGGATGGCCGGGTAGCCCGAGCGAATATCGCGGATGTTGCACTTGAAGTGCTGTACGTAGACGGGGTCGAAGCGGATGATGGTGGTGTAGAGCCGGATGTCGGTCTCGGTGATGGACGAACCGAAGAAGTACGGGGCCTCGGCGGTGCTGACGAGATGGGCCTCGATTTTGTCGAGCGAGGAGAAAAGGGTCGTTACCGCCTTTTCGTAGGCTTCCTGAGTCGTGGCGAAGCCGGCTTTGTAGACCCCGTTGTTGACGTCATTGTATATCCAGTCATTGGTGGAGTCGATCTCGCTGCGCAGGGCTGGAGGATAGAGATCGACCTTCTTGTATTCCTCCGGGAGGAGATCGTCGAATTCATAGTAGAACATGCGGATGATCTCCGCGCTCTGTATCAAGTTTCGAGATTAGTGATCATCCCGGCGGCTGGGGGTGGGGGGAGTAACGCACCTCGTTGCTCACAATTTGCTTCGTCTTCTTGTCATAGAGCACTGGGACCGTGAATCGTCCTGTGTAGTTGGGGTCAATGGAGAAGTAGATAGCTCGCAGATGCGTGAAATCAGGATGCAGCGGGTCTGGCGTAACATTCTCCCCGGGGAGTTTTTCATCTGGCGTTGCGAAGCGCCAGCCTGTTTTATCAGAAGGAGGTTAACTTTCTCTTCATCGCTCAACAGGTCAGGATCCATTGTACCTTTCTCGCCCAGATGCCAATGCACCGATGTAAATGAGATAATATCTTCGAGACCCTTGAGTTTCCGAGTGATCAATGTTCGGTGAGCTGTAAATATCACGTTAGCCGTTGCGATTCCTCTCAGCTGTCCAGCATGACGAAAAAAAAAAGGAGGATTACCCCAAGGGCATGCATATGAGACATAGAGATGATACCGGCCCTTCTCTGGAGGAAATTGCGCGCCGGGCTCTCTGGAGATGAAGTTGCGAAAGACTGACTGCTGCCGCTTGAATTCGCCCGACTTGTCGCTGGGGTTCACCCAATCGGTGATTTTGCCAGCGTTACCTGTCTATGCGAGAAAAGATGCAGGTCAATGAGAATCCCCTTCGAGAGCCGTGAACTGGGGAATCATAGGCTTACGGCCATGCTGCGAGTCGGCGAGAGGGGTTGTCTGTAAACTATGGAGCTTCTGCAAACTGAGGAATTGAGAATCCTCGCAGTTATTCTGGAGGACAAGATATGTCGTGAGACCAACTGAACTCTAGGAAGTGCAGTAAACATGAGAAAAGAAGAATACTGGATAAAAATGGGGTAGAGAAGGTGATGTCTTTACCCTTTAATATTGTTTTGGAGATGGTGTGGGGGAGCAAATGATGATGTCTTGCTGACTGAATGCTTACAGATGGGACGTCATTAGTTAGTTAACTAACGTAATTTACCACCGAGCTGCGCGGACCACCGAGCTGCGCGGTCCTACGTAACAAGACCGCCCACATTATTTTGAAGGTTTTGTCTCAACAGGATGAATCCATTTTGCCATGTAATTAATGTAGCTCTATCTACTAGGGCATTTACGTCTATTATGCCCTACTTGATTGCAATTACTACAAGTTGGTGGCCTGCGTGGTGCTCTTGTCTGATTCTTCAAGATTTCCTCCTGCTCATGAACCTTTTGCTGCCCTTCTTCTCTAGTCATACTTCCGGGTGTATTTTGAGCTCAGTTCTGGATGGCGTTCGACAAATCGCGACACCCAGTGTTTCCCAACATATTGAGGAGGGGATGGAATCCGAGCAGAGAGTAGTAGGTGCGCAAGATAGCGTACAGTTGATATTTGTGGGGGCAGACCGCGACGGTCCATATCAAGAACCCATGAAGTAAGGGTTGATTCTTCTGTATCTGATAACTTGCGACCATTCGCAACTGATCCTTTGCGAGAACTGGTGCCATTTAGACGCGTCATCAAGGTTCTTGGAGGGACATCAAATGCCTTCGCTGCAGCAGTTTTGGATGTAAAAAGGCCTTTTTTAAAGGCATCAAGTGCAAGCTGTAAACGGCCTTCTTTTGAATTATCTGTCATGACGCTGTGGTTGGAGATTAATGATAAATTGGATAGCTTCGTTGTGGTTGCTAACTTGTTGGGCAGTTTGGTGGGGACCGCGCAGCTCGGTGGTCCGCGCAGCTCGGTGGTAAATTACGTTAGTATAATTGCTTACAAAGCATATATATATTTTCACTTGAAGCCAAAACTATGAGAATCAAAGGGAGAGAAAAGATGATGGGATTGGATTCTTGCTTCTACGGCGTGGACTGAATGCTAATGGGTGCGAGTACTCCGTACAAGTGGTCTTCTACTTCTGGAGTTTCACCATGACGTACGGAATTTCAACATCCTCCTCATTCTGATCCTCTGCAGTCACCTCGAAGATGACGTTCTTCTGGTGTTCTGGAACAGGTTTCTTGCTGATATGTTCCACAAGTTTACTCATTCTGTGCAGCAACCGTTAGCCAACTAAAACACAACCGTAAGACACACGAAGGGAAGGGAGAACATACTGCATGGGAAGACGATCCTTGACTTTGGATGGGCCGTAGAAGCTGGCATATAGCAGGCTGACTCCAGAGCTAACCATGCTGATCTCCAAGCCCAGGTCGGAGAAGTGCTTGAGGAAGTCATGAAGAGGGATGTCATCGACTTCAAATCGGTCCCAAAGCCGATCAATGGTCACTTCGCCTTGCTTGCCCATGTACTTGCCCTTTGGACTGGCAATGGGCTCGCTGAAGCCAAAGAAGGGCAGTGCAACGTTGACGAAGCCGTTCTTGAATTGTTCAATGTCATCCTTGCCATCAATGATCTTGTATAGCTCCAGAGCAACCAGTCCAGTGACTAATGCAGTGGTTGTGGCAATGGCTGGGATAATCTTGCCGGCAATGAACTTGGTCTTGTGACGATCTGCCTGAGGGATGTCATAGTTGTCCGCTCGGAGGTTGCTAGCGGCGGTAATGAAGTCGATGTGGCGATTGGTATCGTCATCCTTCTCGAACTCAACTGGGTTCAAGCGGAAACCAGAGAGGGACTCAGCCGAAGGGAGAGACTCCGCAAGGCGGCGGATTTCCTGACTATCATCCAGGAACGACCCAGACGGTTGAGCATTCGGGTCGGGCTCGTTCTCATCGGCTTGAATCTTAACGCCGGAGCTTGGAGTAAATTCGGGAACGATCATGTTATCGACGGCCTTGCGGTAGTGCTCCTTGTCTACACCGGGGTTCTGAATTCCGTAGTTGAAAGCGTGGAGGTTCGCACCGGCAATGATAAACCCAAGGTGGGTTGGGTTGGAGCTGTCGAACTTGAGAGGCGTCGGGGCACGCTTCGGTCCCGACCAGAAAGGCTGGCCGGAGGAGGTTATCGAGTCTCGGGGAAAGTTGTAGAGAAGCTGTTGAATTGCATTGTTAAATTGAGTCTCAAATTGGCGGCGAGCCCAGACAATGCAGTCGTCGAAAGTCGAAGGCTTGTCAGTCACTAAGAAATCACGCAGGTGCTCCAAAGTTTGCTTTTCATTGCCCGCCTGCTTGAGCGTCTGCTCGATGTAGTTGGGCTGGGACAAATACATGTTGACTGCTTCGGGGGGTCCGACAAAGTAGGTCTGGAAAAGATCCCGGGCCCAGGCGATCGTGTGCTCAATCCGGTTGGGAAAGCTCTTCAGCGTGCACATTGGGAACGACTTCTCCGGAGGATCTTGAGAGCTCGAGTAGGACTCGGTGATATGGGGAAGAATGACCTGAGAGTTTCCCTTTGTGCCGAGAGTGCCACTCTCAAGCAAGGGCTTCCGGAAAAAGACGCAGCGACGATCAACATAGGTTCTGGCGTCGACGTTATCCAGGGCATTTGTGACACCGTCCAGAGCATTCCAGAACTCTTCGTTAAAAATGTGCTCGGTGTCGGGTCCAACACGGTCTCGGAGAGTCACAATGTGACCCTTTAGCTCGGGATTCATGGCTTCAACCGCAGCAGAGGCACAGTCACTCTTGAGTTTACCGACATCCTTAGAACGGAACAGGAATTGTCTGTTGAGGTTGCTCCTCTCGATCTGATCCATATCGGTGACAAAGATCTTGCCCTTGGGACCAGTTCCGAGACCCATCATGGCCCAGTTCTTCAGAGTCTCACAGCCAATAGCTCCCGCACCAACAAGGAACTGTGTAAGATTGGCGATCTTGTCTTGGAATTCCTTGCCAAAGACGGCGATCTGTCCATCGTAACGAGTGCCAAGTGGTTTACAACTCTCTTCGGAACGGGTGACAGATGTAGGCAGCGACTCCAGCGAGTCAAGGTAAAGCCATTGACGGATAGGATTGAACTTGCCAGAGACGGCCTTTAGGACTTCCTGAGCTGCAACACCTCCAAAGAAGGCAGCCAGGGGATTGAGGTCACCGCGAGCCTGGTAACTCAGCTCTCTGATGATCTTCTCGTCCAACTCAACCTTCTCCTCTTGACTTGCCGCCAGATCGTTGGCGATCTTGATTACTTCCTGAGCGTCAGTGTCATTGTGGGGACGAGGGAATTGACCATCGTGACCCTCGGCGAATTTGTGAAGCGCTTGGACACCAATGTGTAGCTGCTGTGGCCGCTCAAACTTGGCAAAGTCAGAAACCATGAGCTCGGGCTTCTTAAGCTGTTCACTGAACGGCTCGAAGTCGACAAACTTGGGCATCTTGACTTGCGTAAAAATACCGCCACCTTGGTATGTACCGAGGCCAGAGACGTCCCCAATGGAGAATGTGAAAGGTCCTTTGACGGCGACCTTCCGGGGATCACTGTTGTTCAAGCCTTCCATACCCTTGACCTCAGTGAAAGTCACAAAGTCGCCATCTTCCAGGCCGTGTCGAGTCTCATCCAATGCGGAAACCAAGCCATCTTCGGCAATATCGGCCACAATTCCGCTAACGGGCTCTTCGCCTGTAGCATCGCCCACAGTGAAGTTCTTTCCAAAATCATTGAAAATGTACCCGAAGAGGCCGAATGTGTCGGTAATGGTGAGATATATGCCGTTCTTGTGGCAGAAGTCCGCAATGGCAATTTGTTCCTTCAGAGGGGTCGAAGTAAGAACCACTGCCTGATAACGTTTCAGTTGCTCGAGGTCATCCGCGAGGCTAGTACCCTCGTGAACCGTCACAGGGACGTACGAGTTTAGCTCTGCGACCCTTGGAGCTGTTACCTCCGCACGTGGTTTGCCAACATCTTGCGGTTGAAGAAAGAACTGGGAGGACAGGTCCGAAATTGCGACTGGGGCGGGATCGTATAGGGTGAGAGACTTCACACCGGCAAGGGCAATGTTCTTCGCTGAAGGCAACTCGTCAGTTTCTTTTTTTCATCCGTGATCTTCAAACCGCCACTGGACTCACCGATCTCTACACCCAAACCCTTTAAACCGACAACCAAAACATTCGAAGAGCCCATACGCTTCATAGCTTCATGACCAAGAACGTACCTAAGATTAATAATAAGCGTCCATATATCTGACTGGGAGCGGAACGAGTTGGGCATACAGTTGACGACTGTACAAGGACTCATCGATCTCCCCATGTTTGATCTTCTCCACCGTTTCTTGGGGGTTATCGATGAGCATATTGGAGTCCTATAACCAAGCGAAATCAGTACCTCCCACATGGATTCTTATAAGGCATAAGCTTCGAAGTTGAGTATCATACCGTCATGATCTTCTTCTCAGGTGGAGTTGCTGCTTCGTCGCCAGATGCTCTTCGCTTTCCCAGCTTTGAAGCTTCACGCAGGGGAATTTCTGACGGAATTGTGAAAGATTAAAGGTGAAAGTCTTGCTTTGAAGGCAAGACTTTCCAACAAGCTTGTGTCTATGAACTCTCAGGATGGACTGAGGGATGCGGGAACACTTGTAAAGTTGCTTAGGATGATAAGTAGAGCTAGAACGAAACTGTACAGAGCGTTGTACTCAAGCGAAAAGATTTGCAAGACTGGGAAGGTTTGTAGGATTTCAAGGTAGATGATAGAGGATGGATGAACCAAGTAAAAGGAGTAGTAGAAGAGGAAAAAGAGGGATGTTTCTCTCATCAGTTTGGCGACGTAAGAGGGACAAGCTGTTGGATGGCTGACTCAGCATCATGCCAAACTGTGATTGGCCACAGCCCCGCGAGGAGGAAACTGGATGGGATGAAGTATTCCCAGTGGAACTTCTGGTGGATGAGGATGAAGGTGTGATGATGATGACAGCCATGTAGGTGGGATTATGAGAACCAACTGTCTCTGACTTACTCTGCATCAACTGTTGCCACTGCAAAGTCTCCAAACGTGTCGTCTTGACGATAAGGTGGCTTTCGCAGCACACAATCGTTCTGTCTCCTCTCTTTCATGTGTCGCTACGAGCTCCTTGGACGAGGACTACTGTATTGGCAGCGTCAAAAGTCCAAAGCGAACCGAGATTCATTATCCAGGTTGGTCAATCTCGTGTATACGTGGCTCCTTGGGATGCTTTTGGCTGACGTTTGTGGACAGTGAGCTCCAGACAGAATGCTCCACGAGATCCTACTCTCACTCTCAGGCCAAGAATCCCCGCTCTTCAATTTCCATTCAGAGCAAGATGTCGTCTCTGAAAATGCTTTTCCTCTGTCACCACCGGAGAAAGCCCTCCTCGCATCCCTCGCCCGTCTGAGTAGACTCCATGCCGGACTACGGAAGCACACGTCTCTGATATCGTCCTCGCATTCGTCCGTCATCTGTCGTGCTGTTTCTACAAGTATAAGCGCACATCACCTCGGTAATTTTCAGATGAAGATACTGGACGTCGAGAAAGCGATCTTGGCTGAGGATAGTGCATATGTCGGCGGCTATGGCATCGTACCATTATCGACCATCGTGGGGGAATTTTCACCCTGGACACGGCGCTTGGAATGGCTCTGGGAGGTTGTTAGTTTCATCCTTCCTGAACACGGGACCGGCAGCAGGCAAGGTTGTACAGGCGCCGCCTTGATCGACTACCTACGGACAGAATCCCAAACAGGATATATCGATCTCGAAGAAATGGCGCTGCACATGATCACGGTAGCTGAAACTGCTTGGATGAGACAGTTATCAACATGGCTATTGTATGGAAATCTCCCTGCTTTTGGCCAGGATGACTTTTTCATCCAGGAGGATACATCAAGCGAGAGTAATAGCCCCTCAACAGTTACACATTTTGTAATGCAGACGAATCTGCTTCCTGGGTTCGTTTCATTACACACAGCGTCTTCGATTTTGTTCATCGGGAAGACTTTGAATCATATCAAGACAAAACAGAAAGGTTCTATAGCTGAATTGTCAGCTGGTCTTTCATCATCAGCAGTCACTCTCCAGGGAGAGCATATTAAGCATCTCACATCTTTGAAATCACCGATATCAGCCGCGAGGTTATCAAACGCCATAGGCTCTATCCGTTTGTCCTTGTCACAGAGCACATTATCGAAACTACTGCCTCTACCTAAGATCCTGGAAATCCTTGCTGTACTGCATGATTTTCTGCTATTGAGGCGTGGTGAATTCGCTACCGCACTTGTAACTAACGCCGATTCGCAACTGCTTGGAAGACATCGACGACCGGAACTCGCTTCTGCGAGGGCGAAGATGCATACCGGGATAGATGGGCTTGTAATCAAAGAGGGAGATGTGGTTAGTGCTCTGACGCAGTCTTGGGCCGAGCTATACTCTTTACAGAACGAGGAAGACCCTGCGGATGAAGCCCTTGATCTTGCTAGGGACCTTCTCCGCTTATCGATTACCGGCAAAGGCAATGGTCAGGCCGTTGAATCACTTCCAGACACGATCGGGACTGACCTAGTGGCGGGACCCTCGGACGTCTCGTTCGATGACCTCCTTTTTCCGGCCCCAACATCCCTTTCAGTGGACGTGCGTGCGCCTCTTGACCTGTTCCTTTCAACCTCCGATATCTCCATATATTCAAAGATTCATTCATATCTTCTGGGCATCCGGCGGGCGCAAATCCGAATCGGCGATCTCTGGAAGCACTCATTTATCCGCAAAAGCCATCCGTCTCCGTGGGGGCCACCAAGGAGCAGTACTGCGTTTGGCCAGAGTAAACTGGCGCTGGGAAGGCGAAGAGACAATGTCAGACTTCGCCAGATGAGGCCGATTTGGGCGACGAGCAGTGCCGCTCTGTTTGTCCTATCCGAGTTAGGTAGTTTCCTCCAGGGCGAGGTTATCAATGGCTGTTGGGAGCACTTTCGCGAGTGGATCGAGGGTGACTTATCCACTGTGACGTCCTCGACCATCTCGCGGCCTGGAACAGCGTCATCGCTAAAATGCAAGCACAACGAGAGCTCCTTCGATGACGGGGCTGCTATTGATCGCTCCGACCAAAATCCCGCGCAGCGCCATGATCCCGAGACCTTGACCGTTGCACATCGTCGCTATCTCTCCTCGCTCGTCCAATCGTTGTTCCTTACCGACAAACCATTCACAGGTGCCCTTCGGTCCCTGCTTGCCGTTATTGACCGATTCATCGCACTGATCATCCGTCTAGAAAGTGTCCAGCGCAACATGGATTTGGAAACAGATGAAGGCGTGGTGGACGCTTTGGCAGACTATCCAGGGGAGGAGCGAGAATTATGGACAGCCTTACGAGCCGCTCGCACGGAGGTCGAGGAGGGCATCAAAGACGTCATCGCTCGATTGCGAGACATCGACGACAGCCGATCCGGCGAGGGAAGAAAGATGTTTAGCCTTGCGAAGTATCCCCGTGGCGGCCTGTCCATCGACAACCAGGACAGCGGCAGTATCGAGCCTCACTTCTGCCAATACGTGCCGCGGAAGACAGCCGGGGTGGATCGACTCCTGATGAAACTGGACTCTGGGCATGCCAATGGGAGCATAGGACCTGTACTCTCTGCGGAACATGGATTTCCTGAGATGGATTAGATACCGGTTAACAGATTTGTATCACTTGTATAACAGTTAAAATACATCAAGTAGATTATTGCTTTGACATTGTGTTTACATCACCCACAAAGCCGGGAAGCTATTCCGCAAGGACAAAGTACTACTACCTACTACCCAATCCTCTCTTCTTACAGTGTATCTTGATGCGCCTCCAAGTAACTCTGCCATGATTCCACGGCAAAGAAAGCCTAGAGAGGTCACATAGCTCATTGGGAGCAAATGTTCGATTCCTATCTTGCATTACTACGCCAACCATATTATCTCACAAACATCACCAAGGCTATAAGATATACACAAACTCCTCGATCCGACCACGCACGAGGACCCGATTTTCCCCAGAGCCCATCTCAAGCGCACGCATCCGCGAGACACGGTTCTCCCGCCTTAGGAGACGCCGCAGGAGTTCCGCCAGAACCGCCACCGCAAACATGCAGAGCGCGCAGACAGCCATGCCGCGGACATACCAGGGGCGGTCTGTGCTCGGGTACAGTCTCGTGCCGAGCAAGGGGCCGCACTGCCCGATGAGATTGAGGAGGGCGATACTGGCGCCTTTGGCTTCGTGGGCGGCGCGGTTGTCCATCGTCCAGGTGATGATGAGGGTGATGGCGGAGAAGAAGCCGGCGGTGGCTGGGTAGACGCATGTGTAGCGGATGGCGGTGTGGAGGCCTGTGGGGATGTGAGTGTGGTAGTATCCTGTTGCTGCGATGGCGAGGTAGGCTGTTGATGAGACGAGGGCGTGGGCGATGAGGTATGGGCTTCGGGATTGGCTGCGGTCGGAGAGATGGGCGGTGGCTAGGACCACGATGAAGGCGATGAGGTAGGGCGGTGCGGAGAGCGCTTGCGCGGAGAGAGAGGAGTAGCCCATGCTGTTGGGGGAGGGAAAGGTGAGTATGATGGTTCCAGGGGTTGATGATTTGGAGACTCACTCTTCGATGATCGTGGGTAGGAACACCGGCATCGAGCTGAATGCGACGTTGCAGCTGAAGAACATAAACTGAGCCCTGCACGTCAGTACAACGATCCGGAAATAAACGATTCCTGGCCACTACTGACCGCCGTAACATAGGACTTGGGATCCGCCAGCGCCCGCCGGACTTCCCTCCAGTCGAACTTCCTTGCCGTCGACTCGCGATAGCCGGATTTGCCCTCTCCCAGCCGTAGCTGAGCCACCATCCTCTCCCGGGGCTCAAGGAAGCGAGCAGTTCCAGGCGAGTCCGGGATCAGCAGCCAC
Organism: Aspergillus cejpii; assembly: GCA_004769165.1. Classification (NCBI taxonomy): domain Eukaryota; kingdom Fungi; phylum Ascomycota; class Eurotiomycetes; order Eurotiales; family Aspergillaceae; genus Aspergillus; species Aspergillus cejpii. Next base: position 4,297,259 of record SMSW01000001.1, on the reverse strand, counting down.
GCAAAAACGGCAACAATCACGCTTGGAAACCCCTCGACGAGGAAAAGGGTACGCCAGGGGGCGATGGGCCCGTCACCGCTGAGTTTAACAATCAGCCAAGCCAGGCTGCTCGCGAACGAAGTCGCCAACGGGGCGGCGGAGATGAACAGCCCGTTCCGAAAAGCGAGTTCCTCCCGCTTGTAGAAGAGCGACAGGTAGAACGGCACGCCAGGACCAAAGGCCGCTTCCGTGACGCCGAGAAGTGCTCGGAGAGCCACGAGGGCGCCGAAGGAAGTTACCAGCGACTGAAAGGACGCGACGAGGCCCCATCCGCAGACGCACAGGGAGATGTAGATATGCGGTGGAACAACGCGATACATCAAAGTCATCCACTCGAAGAGGATATATGTGATGTAGAAAGATGTCAAGAGCCATTCGTACTTTGCGGATGAAAGATGCAGGTCGTCCATGAGCCCGGCGATCTTTGCATTCCCGATATCTGCGCGCATATCAGCTTCCGACGTATAGCCTGAGGGCTGTTGGTGGACTCACTGGATCGATCCAGAAACGAAAGTAGGTAAAGGAGAGCCAGGAAGGGGACCAGTTTGCGGTCGAATTTCCTCACGACTTCCCTTTCTTCCGCTGCTGTGTACTTTGGGGAAGCCCCAGGCCGACTGGACTGCGATTCCTCCTCGTCGTAAGACTCGTAGCTTTCATCTGGGCCCTCATCGTCGGAGATGCTGTCCCCTTCAGCAGGGAAATCAGTTTGCAATCTCAGGAATCCAGCTGGGGGCTGGTTTGAACTAGAGAAGACATGCTCATTGTCGGATGATCCTGAGACTGAGATATATCGAGCGCTAGAAGGCATGCTTATGTTGGAGCTGTAGGATGCAGCGTCATTCGGCTGTAAGATGGCAAGAATGCGATGTGCTGTTTGCTCAAGAGATCATTTCAACCTGGAACTCAGTAACCAAGTAGGATAAACCATGTATCTGTGCTCATAATATCAATTCATTTCGAGTGTAGAATTCGACGACACTAAATACAGTCTTTGCTAAGACTCAGATGACAGTAGCACGTGGCACACACTCAGGAAGATGATTTGCAACAACATTGGTACAGTGCACTCTGTAAAACGCTCAGATATCCTACCATATCTCTCCTTCGAGTTCGAACATCTGCCAAATTGAAAATGTGAAGGAGGAATGGCCAAGTATTTGATCACAATAATGTACCTGTCAGATTTCGCTTATGGACATCGAGGTCGATAAGATGCACCAGCGAGTTTCTCACTGAGTCTAAGTATCAGCTTTCAAGTTCAATGAATGGAGATGATGGATTGACAAACCAGAGTCTACTTGCTAGCCTTATCGTTGTCAGGGCGATAGGAGTCCGTCAGACGACGCCTCTTGGGGCGTAGGTACCTGTGATGTGGGTGCTGTTCGTCAAAATGGCGTCGTCTACCACCTGCCAGAGCAGTCGCCTTGTCTCTCATGAGTAAGAACCATTGCTCAAGCTCCGGGATGACCTTGTGTTTTGACATTTTGTTGGCGCGGAGGTATGTGAGAGCGTTCTCTGCCGAGTCTCGCACGAATCGAACCGTGTTTAGATCGCTCGCTCCTTCCCTGGCCCTCTTCCTGATGTGCTCTTCTTTTGCATCCCAGAATACACGGAGGAGCCTCTCAACTCGGCTATCGACGGTGTCATCCTCCCTCTTCCTCTTCAGACCAGATTGGGTATTGAGCTTCTTTGGCTCCGCTTTGGCGGGAACCGATGTTGGTTTGTCTGGCTGGGCCTGGGCGCGTTCCTCGGTCGTAGACTGGGGTTTTCCTTTGGGGGAGTTTTGTTTGTTTTCCTGATCCTTGGTAGCGATCGAAGTCCCCTCCCCTGCCTTGCTTCTGGGACGCTCTTTGGAAGTAGACTTGGTATCTGCCTTTGAAAGGAGGTGAGCAGTCTGCTCTTCGGCAGTCACTGGAGTCTGCTCATCCTTGAAATCTCTGTTGGAGGAGCCAAGGTGGACTGTTTTGTCTCTGGTAGACACTGGGGTCTTTGTGTCCTTGGTATCCGCCTTGGGGGAATCAAGATGGACTGTCCCCCTGGCAGTCACTGGGGTCTTCTCATCCTTGGTATCCTTCTTGGGGGAGTCAACATTGACTGCCTTTCCCTTGACAGTCACTGGGGTCTTCTCATCCTTGGTATCCTTCTTGGAGTCATCAAGATGGTCCTCCTGGGGATGATTCCGAAGATCTCCTTTTGCAGCCAACTTCTTCTTTTGCTCAAGAACTGTGACACACCAATCAAGTCAGCAGGAATGAGCAAACAAAACCAGGAAAAAAAACGGGAAAGGACGAACCTTCGATTAAAAAGGATTCTGTCTTAAGTTGCTGAGTAACATTGTCCTTGGGGTGTTCCCTTGCGACCAAAGCAACATCGAGATAGTTATCCAGGTAGAACTCCATGACGTTCGGCTCCTCTATATTGTTGCCATCTCTCGAAAGAGCGACCAGGGCTGCATCGAAGATGCTGACCTCACCGTCTTCGAAATTCGGAGAGAGACGTCTGAGTAGACTGCACCGACGGTAGATGGCGTGTTCAAGCCTCTTAGTTTCCACGAAATTATTGAGAATGTCACGGAGGATGGGACTGGGGGTGATGTTTTTGTACTTGAGTATGAGACGGTCGACCTTCTTCTGCATGTTGCCTCTCAGTTCCCAGACGGTGCTGTATGACATCGACATCTTGCTTTGTCTGAGAGTTGCTATTCAAAGAGATGAGATAGTGCACAAAGGAATTAAGTAAGGGGAGTCTAAGATAATGAGAAGGATTATATGAAGACCAGCTTCATATAAAGTCAAGAGAGGAGGAGTGTGGTGTAGTGGTACTGGGAGTAGGTGAAGTTGGAAGATGGAAGAAAGAGAAGAAATCAGGATGGCTGAGGGAGGGATGAAGGAGGTATTTATAAACAAGAATGTGTTACCCATGGTCTAACAGATGAGGTAGAAGAGAAGATGAAATTCACTTCGCTTGGGGGAGGTTGGGGATGAGGATTTGAGGCAATAGGGTCTATCTTATTGAACAGTTCTCCAGCCAAAGCACCATGGCATTGACACAATAGGAGAAGAATAGGATGGGGCTTTCTCTTACTCAGAGCTTCCAATGTCCAGAATAGTATTGTTTATTTGAAAGGCTCGCTTGGAGTATCCTTCTATACCATTCCCCGGAGATGACTCTCCCGCTCTGGATTCATTGACAGACATTATAGAGTCAAGACACTTGAGGGTGTTGAATAGACCCAGATCATGGAGAGAGAAAGGAAGAGTGAAAAGACAATAGGAGCACAATGGCATCATCCTAAAGCCAACAATAGCATTGCTCAAGTCAGACAGACTACCAGCATTGAAAGACCCACTGGTATACTCCCTCCAGCCTGTATAGCCCAAACACAATTCAATTCCGCTGTTTCCAAAGCTCCTTGATCTCCTCGACAAGAATAGAGACCTGACTGCCTCTTCCCCCTTTGGCACAATCTTTCCACACCCCACCATCACGAACACACCAAACATGCTCATCCAATCGAACGGTGCAACTGGTCTTGACACCAAGTGCTTCGCTATGGAGAGCACTCTTACGCAGCAGGGCAATTCCACTGAGTGACTCGTCTCCAGGCTCGTCGTCCTGCTGGCTGGCGCACTCGTTCAGGGCATCGAAATCGATGCCATGCTCCAAAGCGCACTCCTCCACAAAGGAGCGCTCAGGGATCCTTTCATAGGACCCGATCAGACAGTTGGCAAAGCCCAAGGAGCGGACGGTTGGGGTATGTCCCTTGGGTGGGAATGGGAGGTTGGCGGCACAGAGGATGAGCATGTTACCGATGCACTCGGTGGGACCGTGTTTGCACACTACCTCTGTAGATTTGTTGGACACGCTAGACATTTTGTTCAGCTTATGAACTGACCTTCGCCTCGAATAGAAGGACCGGAAGTCTTGTTTCGACTGACCTCGCAATGAACGACAGTTCGAAATCTACTTCGTCGCTGACCTGCTCCATGACGGGCACCACCAGTTGTCGAAGACAGTCTCGCGCATCTGGACATTTACTCATAATGTGAGCTTCCAGGGGGACTTTGTTGTTGCCCGTAGATGTCTTCGGGGTATCACTCCTTCTGGAGGATGGGACAGAGAAGCCATCATCCACTCCCTTCGAGGACCGGCGACACGAATTCAGGTGAAATCTCGGGACAGAGACAGGCAACCAGCCCAAGACATTGAACATGATGAAACCAAGCGAGATGGCGATCAAAGTACGGCGTAAGAACTGTGATGCACGGTTGCGACGGGAACTGGGGTGGATTGCCTCGGCTGACTCCAGAGCATCAATATCATCATGATACTCTTTCTGATCTCGAGACTGAAGTTCCTCCATGATCATGACCTGTAAGGCTGTAACTTCTATAAGTAATGCCTGGTGTGAGGGAGTTTAGAATCAGAAGTGGGGGAGAAAGGGTCATCGATATGATGTGATTTTGCGGAACCCAACAGTCCAACAGTACATTAGTGATGTTACATACACTCTCTTCATTGCTTGGATGTCAGAATAGCCATCATCTTCCGCATCTTTTATATCCTTCGTTCATTCTACAGGAGTATATCCTCATGTCAATCTATGAAATCAAGAATTGCAATTCCTGCCACAGTTGGTCAACCTCAAGCCAGCTCGGCTCGAGAGGCTGCTATCGACTGTCAACCATGAACCATCCCTGCGAGATGTATATATAGTATACCCCTGTTCCCATGGTCATTTCTTGAGGTTGCATCGTCGTATCTGGCTGGATCAGAGAAAGGAGGACTTGATTGCTCAACCCAAGCGAGGTGTTACATTGTCTATTCTGGGACATATAGAATCCGTCACAATAACCAATGACTGTTATTATTGCCGTCCTTGTGCACAGCTCAGCTGAATAGTACTAGAAGCATGATGAGACTCACCGAGGCGGAGGTATGGAGTTGATTGTCTTTACCCATTGCAGGAGTGACACTCATCATTGCCTTCTCGAGAGAGCTCCAGCTTCATGTCCAGAAGATAAGTTCTATCGGTTACAATCTTTACTGCTATCTTATGGTATAAGCGTGTGTCCCTTCTCAGACGCAGCTGCTGGGTGTGTTGAAACAGGCCACATTGGGGCCATGTGTACAACATGATTCCAATGCTGGTAAGGCATCACACCTTTCAACCAGGAAATGGGATTCTTGGTTTATATACTCCGTACTCCGTAGCATAAGAACCATTCGAATTTCGAGCACCAAGGTAACACCCGGGATATGGTATCGGCTTCTACGGGGGATTACTCCGTAGAATCAGCAATTGAGAAAAAGATGGCCAGGCTCTCAGCCAAGTGCATGACAGTATGGAAGATGTCGGAAGACTTTAGGTTACAAGTGTGATTTGATATGTCCAGAGAATTCACCTTCGGGCATATCAGGATAGCCGAAAATTAGATCATTACCCTTGCTACCGTCGAGGTATGAATTGAGATTCGTACAAGGCTCCATCAGTGCATGTTTCTTGAAGTATTGCCGACTGGTCTCATTTTCAGAATTCCACGATCTTCCGCGTTGAGTTCTTGACTCTTGTAAGTGTTCATGGCAGGACATCTCGAGGTATACTTTGTTGGAGTGAGTCCTCAACGAGGCACGAGCACAATAGCATTATCATCGACGGCAATCTGGAGGAGCATCTTGAATGAAACGTTGAGAATGACTCATCAATCATCACATCCCGAAACTCAATAAGAGCTTGCTGATTTGCTCAAGACTGAGATATCCATACGTATTCTATTCCTGTAGTCTGAAGATCTCACCGGACAGTTGGCCCAACTCCGTGGATGACTCCAACGTCACTCCGATCTCGGAGTCTGGGCAGGGTCTTGTCAGAGGGTGTTGGTGGATGATAGGGATACGTATGTAAACGTAGGCTATGTTGATTCATTGGTAGTTGGTCCTGGTACCTTGGTATGATCCCTGCGATATTGATTCCATCAAGATTAGTAAGGACCCTTTCCTCAGTAGCATGGACAAAGACAACAGAGGAATAGTTGACAGGTACCTGCTTTAGACTGTACTTGAGTACAAGAAGCTGGTCAGAAGTATCACAAAAATAGCATTGGATTTGGGTGCCATCTCGATCCATAGCCTATAGCCTATAGGTATCTGACAAATCAGAGTAATCGGCAGTTGGTTGATGTCTGATGATGCATCCATGTATGGAGTATCAGAGGCTCATATTCATAACTTCATGATGGATGAAATCGGCCCCACCATTGACCACATGGTTTTGGTTTGATCCTGAAATATCTACAGAGTAACGGAGTATATGATCGAGAAGTCGAGAGTCGAGTCGAGTCACAGAGTCATACTAGAAGTAACCATATCAAGGAGTGAAACGAGAGGATAGAACTCTCAAAAGCATCAAATAAATCAAGGATAAATGATAATAATAGATTCTGGATGATACGAGTCATCATCCATGGATTTGTGTCAAAAAGACATACAACCGTCACATCGTCTCTTGCCGATGGTCGCATCTGTTTATCCTGTTTATCCCCCAGTATTGAAGCTCTTTTCTTCTTGAACTTCATTCATTATTATTAGTTTAATAGTATTACTTTTTCTTTCCTTCTTCTCCCGTGCTGTCCCTTTTCTTCCTGAAGATCTTCTATACTTAAAGGTCTTCGTCGTCCACCAGTCATCTCTACCTCGTGGTGTAACCAGCTTCTCCCTTTTCTCTATACCCTTCTACGGAGTACACTTTATGTATTTATGGTAAAGTATATTCCCTTTACTTTCTTTCTTATGATACTCTTCCTTTGCATCCTATGACATTACTACATTGAGGTTATTGTGTCCTTGTTCTTACTGCTCCCCGCAGTGTTGACATTACTGGACTGCCTGATCCTCCTATCTGGACAGTCACAGGTTATACAGAGTATGTGTTAACTGATTCTCTACCTCTAGATATCTAGCAAGCTGGACTTCGCTCTTGATCTCTCATCATTGAACTGAACCCACCTTGACTGTGCCCCTCCCTCCCACATCATCAGATACCACTCGGATTCATGCCTCTCGACAATCAAGCGTCCACCCGTCATTGCAACCCAGCTATTCCAACCGTTCGATCCGTGGCAATTCGAGAAGGCTGATTCAACCTGAATCCTCCCAGAGATCCATTCTCTCGCTCGGTATATACTTTCACATCCCACGAGACCAGCCTGGGTGACTTCATCTCGTCGTATACCCACCGCCTATTTCAGCTGATCACCTCCCCCTTACGTGTCTACAAGATTCAACATGGCCTCGATGAACATGGGAAAAACGGAGAACCGCAAGGATGAGGATCATGACTTAAATGAGGACGCAATCGACGTCGAAGAGTACGAGGAAGAGAATGGCTCTGAGATTGATACTTCCCAAAAGGAGTACCTCAAACATCAGCGGAGGCTCGATGACTTCCTTGCACCATTGGTACTCGACGAAGCAATTCTTTATAGACTTGCCCGTCGATTCTCCGGCACCTACCGTCACTTGGCCTTGAATTCGGACCAACAGTTTTTACCTACTCCCGTCACAAAACTGCCCACAGGTCTCGAAACAGGCCGTTACCTGGCTATCGATGTTGGAGGAAGTAACCTGCGAGTCGCATTTATTGAGCTGTTGGGGGAAGCCGCCGACTCTGATATCCGTCCAACCGACGCCTCTGAAAGATCGCGGGATACACTGCGCAAGGCACAAAGACAACGTGTGAAACGGACCTTAGAAAAAGCATGGCCCATTCAGGAACACTTGAAGATGGATAAGGCGGAGGATCTCTTCGCGTGGATCGGTGATTGTATAGCGGAGGTCGTCGCGGACAGCCTAACGTCCGATGCCATGAAAGGCAACATTCCAGAGGAACTCGATATGGGTATCACATTTAGCTTTCCCATCATGTGAGTCAATTTCTTTCGGGGATGGTTTACGAATCTTGTTGTCATTGTCCCTACACTCTCGTGTGGTTTTGTACGACTGACGAAGTATAGGCAAGAGTCGCTCGCGGAAGCCACGCTGATGCCGATGGGTAAAGGGTTCGCTATCACCTCGGATCTCAATCTACGTAAGATTCTGCTTCATGGCTACGAAAAGCACACCAGGCGTCCCAACGATGAGGACGAGCCTTCCAGCAAGCGCCGGAAACTCTTCGCGTTGCCCAAACTCAAGATTGCTGCCATTACCAACGATGCCGTCGCCACCCTCGCATCCCTTGCTTACTCCGTCAAGTCCCTGCCCAACAGCCGTGTCGCAATGGGTATCATCGTGGGTACAGGCTGCAATGCTACCATTCCTATGAAACTCGGCTCTCTCCATGAATCCAAGGCGAAACATGTGAAGTCGAAGAACCCTGAGGCCGAACAGACAATTGTTAACACGGAGTGGACTATTTCGGGTGCCGCTCCTCCTCTGAAAGAACTCAATATCATAACGAAATGGGACGAAGAGCTGGACAGAGCATGTGCACGTCCCGGGTTCCAGCCTTTTGAATACATGATTGGTGGACGGTACATTGGAGAACTTATTCGACTAATACTCTTGGACTACCTTACGAATATTCTCGGACTGGATAAGAAACAATTGCCCACAACTCTCGTCCAGGAATATGCCCTGACCACGTCATACGTTTCTGACAAAGTAGCTCGCCCTCGATTAGGCGAAGAGCTCGCTGCCGAACTAAACCAATCATTGCCTCCCCCTCCTGATAGTGAATGGCGCTGGGATGCTCTCTCCGCGGGTGCTTTCTGGAAGATCGCCCGAGTTGTTCAGAGCCGATCCGCCGGCTTGGTCGCTGCGGCGGTTGTTGGATTACTCGCCTGCGCACAAGAGATCGAGTTGAAGGTTGACAGCAATGAAAACTCGCCTCAAACTTCAGCGGCTGCATCGCCTGAACGTACTGGCAGGGCCGACATCCAGGCTATTCTAAATGCAACATCGCCAACCTCGGAAGCTGGCACATTAAGGAACGGTCAAAGACCAATTGTTCCCGTTCTCTTACCCACACCCACACCGGCGGACTGGCAGTCTGGCCCTGAAGAGCTTGTTGTGGCGTACACCGGAGGTATCATCCAACATTATCCCAACTTCAAGGAGATGTGCCAGCAGTACATCGATCGACTTATCATGAGGACGGGTCCACAAAAAAGCGGGAAATCAGTATTTCTCCGGGAAGCTTCAGATGGCGGAGTCATCGGCGCCGGAGTACTGGCAGGCATGGTGGTAAACAGTTAAAGCCGCAGGCAGTCAATACCCAAAACATTGACGAATGATTTTACGACTATTATGTTGTCTGGTAATCTTCAGATTAGCCTTATGTTTTCAAGGGCCTTCAAGACGTGTCATTACTACTTTTAGGAATAGAGGTTGGCCCTGGATTATCGATTCACTCGCTTCATCCAGTACTAGAGTGAGTTGTGTGCTTCTTCGGTTTTGTTTTTCTCTATACGCTTGTTGGACAATGATTGTCGTTGCATGGCCCTGACTAGTTAAGCCTAGGTTGACAGTTGATATTAAAGCCATCTCTTCTTGTTGATACCATACCATCTTCGACGACATGCCTTAAGTTCCACCTTCTCATTCATTCTTGAACATCCTAGCCACAGTTCCAATGTTGGGACAACAGCCAAAGTCCACTGGAATCGAGATCGGCGCAATCAAGCTCAGCATCGCGCGGACGTAATCTGACCTGTTATCTGCCGAACATGCAAGCTGACTGGAACCAGCGGCGCTGCATCTTCATCTGGATCAGAACCAGCCATAGCTTGGAGGGAAGAACCTAGTCAACCACATCGGCAAGACATTCACGAGCTCAACCCGGGGGAACCATGACTGTTCACAAAGGGTCCATGACCCATCTCGTCCCCCCCTAAGCCGCGATCCTCCCCAGGTAATTGACTAGATGAAACACGGGGTTTGCAGCTCAGATATAACGGAACATATTATTCCGAACACCACGTTTCATGGCACTTGGCTTTCCATCCTCGTATTCGACCCCGGCTGCTCCGCCTTCACCGGACATTTGCTCCAGGCGTTCGCGAAGCTCCGCGTCGGCTTGGGCGACGGTCTTGGTCGCTTTGGGGTTGGGTTTGGATTTGAGTTGGTGGTTGGCCTTTGATGGATTCGTTGAGGGATGTTCGCCTTCTACTTATTATTAGCAACTAGCAAGGGAGGGTTATAATGGTCTGTCGCGGGTTATTTCAAAGTGCCCACGAACCTCCCTTGGCGTCTGGCGCAGAGAATCTTGATGCAGTGGAGAACCGTCTCCCACTGCCAATGCGGAGGTATGATGCGCGTACAGACAGGTTTCCTGCGGTCCTCAAAGTTCGTTGTACATTCATTATTTTTAATGGTTCAAGCATCACTATACAGCTTCATCGCCATTTGAAATCCAAGTTTGTTGACCTGATGTAATGAGTAGCAGTCATGTCACATGACATCAATGATATAAGACCACGTGATACAGGTCCCCGTAATCGGCATCAACCAACCCCGTACTGACTCTTCCAGCTTCAACTATCACCATCCAGACTCCTCTCTGGTTTGATTGCTCATATCTCACTGTCACCATGAGCGCGCAAGCATACTACGAGCTGTATCGCGGGAGCAGGTATTAAGATACCAGACAAAGCTGTCTTCGTACCTCTACTAACCAAACTCTTCTTTTTTCCCAGTCTCGGCCTTTCCCTTACTGATACTCTCGATGACCTGATCAACGAAGGCCGGATTGAGCCCCAGCTCGCCATGAAGATTCTCTCTACGTTTGACCGCGTTATCACAGAAGTTCTTGCGGATAAAGTGCGCGCAAGGCTTACTTTCAAGGTAACATTCTACCCCGGCTCTTACCTTGACGGAGATGGTTGTTTTTGCGGAAGAATCCGAGGCTGACTCATTTCTTTCTTAATAGGGTCACTTGCATACATATCGGTTCTGCGACGAAGTGTGGACATTCCTCATCAAAGACGTCACTTTCAAGTTGGACAATCAGACCACCGTCACGGCAGAAAAGGTGAAGATTGTGAGCTGCAATAGCAAGCGCCCTGGAGAGGCTTGAGGAATCTCATGGTGTTATTTATTGGCCTTTTTTCACTTGCAGGGGCGTTTTTTTTTCTCTAACATGATCTCATCATTTGGGTTTTGGCTGGAAACAGGGGGGGATATCAGGCGTTTGGGGGAATTTTTTTTCAGCTTTGTGTCATAAATACCTCAGTTCATATCGAAATCATATACCCAAGATGATCTTTGGATAGTCCTAGTCTGCGAGTCTACTTGACAGGCAGTGATAGACCTCTTACGGAGAGCGGGGGCGGAAAGCCTCCCGTGTTCCACACATCATTCCTCCATTGCGGAGTACAGATCGTAGTCTAATTTCAAAAATCCCAAACTCCGCGATATCAACATGCCTCGGACATTACCATGGCTTACAGGCAGCGTGAACAAAGCCCAAAGCGCGAAAAGTTTACCGCGTCGACGAGAAGTGAAGCAGGATGAAGATTCAGACCCTGTCGCCGATGAGAAACCAAAGGTATCGAAGGGTACATCGCGCTCGGAGAAGCGCGACTTTCTACGGTCGTGTAAGTAGACAACGACTGCTTCAAGCTTAAACCCCCTTCTTTTTTTTTCTAATTCCTCTTTATTCTGCGCAGCTCCAAGTCCCCCAACCTCTCCGATCCAACAGTGTCCGTCCGAAGAGTACGTACCCGGTGCCGAGGTATCAGGAGAACCTATCGCAGCTGACCTTCCCTTGACAGATACCTAATAGAAGGCTTCGACCACGATGACATCTACATGATGGTCGAAGACGAGTTCTACACGATGGCGCAGACCTTCACACAGCACCTGCACTACGCGGAATACGTGAAACGGAAAAAGGAAGCCAAGTTGCAGAACGCGGCTGCGATCAAGGACCTTGCTCGGCCTACCGACGGAGTCACGCCTAAAAGTGAGGAGATGAAGAGGAAGGAAGTGGCTGCGGCTCTCTCTGCGCGGCAAAAGGTGGGCTTGGAAGCGATCGATGCCGGTCGGTGTCGGCGTCATGGGGATTCGGATATGGAGGAGGGGAGGGGGGAGGATACGGAGGATGATGATGATGAGGATGGGCTGGCTGGGACGTCGTTGGGATATCTCATGACGAGTCCGAGGAGGGTGAGGTCGCTGGTCGGGATACAGGGGATCAGATCGTCTACTAGAGCGGCGGCTGGTTATGCACAGGCGTCTGGTGTCAGTAGGCGCCGTGGTGACACTGATGGTGTCGCTCCCTTGCCAGCGCGAGAGAGCGATGGAAGAAACGACACTGCGGCGGAGGAGACCGCCTCGGAGGACGACGACTTGGATGTTCAGATCAGCAGAACTCCTACGAGAGTGAGGATGCATTCTACGAAATCGAAATCGGGTCCGGACATCTCAGTTTCACGAACGAACTCTTCGACGCCTGATTCCACCGACGTGACTGTCAAGAAGGAAATGCAATCCTTGGGCGCTAGTTACAAGGCTCAACCCGTACCCAAGTCTAGAAAAAGAGTGTTCTTCGATGATTTTGACGAGCTTCCAGAGCCGTCAACAGAAAGCGCTTCGACGACTGACCGGTTCTTATCGCACACTGACACAGGTAATAATACACCGAAAGATCAAAAGGGGAAAGCCCCAGACTTCAAGAAATCACGTCTCAATGAAGTCCCGACATTCTTGCTCTGAGTGGAGATTCTGTTGGATTGTTGCTCGAACAACGACAGCAACGAATAGCCGAGAAGCATCCTCACTCATGAGTGGGAGGCGGCCCTGCGACCTTGATACTCAGCCTCCGGACGTGCTGCTTGATCCTGTCCCGTGTGGACGGCTGGCGTTCAACCGCCTTGATGACGGCATCCTTCTCCAATATCGAACCATGGCTATGCAGCGTCAGCGCGCTGAGGGAGGGATTGTCAGAACCAGTTCTTATAGTATGGTGCAGCGACTGTACTAACTCGTCATCGGGGAAAGAAGTTGGCAGCTCCTCCTTGCGGAAGTTAGTTGGTGGGCCCTACAGAACATTCGTCAGAATTCAGAACTGATTCCCAGATGGATGCTTCACAGTAAAGGCTCACAATTTCCAACACCTTCTGCTTCTTGCTTTTGAATGGTGACTTGACGAGTCGGACAATTTGTCGGAGACACTCCATGCTGAAATAGGAATCGCCAGACAATCGACTAGGTGATTTCTGAAACGAGCGACTTGAGGGTCAATCGATACAGGAGTACCGCAATTCGAGACAAATGATGATAAGAGAGAAATGAGAGAGAGAGAAAGACGCTGCCCAAGAAAGATGCAAAGAAACGAATGGCGGTGTACCCAAAACGAGTGACTCTTCGACCGAAACGCTGAAACACGATGAAAATTCAAGAGAAACGAAAGATCTGACGATGCTCTATGATATCAAGACATTGTTTGAGAGGCGAAATAAATCAGTCTATATATACTTGATGGTCTTCCAAGGAGCTGCAACCTATGCTGCCCGACAACGGTTTCCGCCCGCTGCAGGTATATAATCTGTGGCACCAAGGACATTTGGATTTTTTGACAGCCTCGAATTGAAGCCTTAAAAGGCCCTGGAGTCTGGAGGTTGATCTACACGTTGTGACACATTTTTTCCCTCCGATTTGTCTGGAATTCTTCCCAGAGGCTTTTCAAGCCATCTTTTTACAATGATTTGTGAAAACTGAAAAGATAATGCAGGGCTCTAGCAAATCCAACTCCTTGAAACTGCACGGAGGCTGGATACTTGCAGCAAAGTGTCACGATCCCACTCTCATGTTTTCTTGTGGCTCTGAATCGACTCGCCCTGCAGGTCTCGGGAAGCAGCAGCACGCATATGTCCCTTGACGTGGACATAATTAGCCCCAGATGGCTAACATCTGGGCTTATTATTGGAATTTTAAATCAATGAAAGCTAGCTTTGAGGTAGGTATCTACGCCTGGTACGGAGTACTCCGTACATCTTTCCAAGCTCTGGAAGCAAACTTCTTACATGCAGCAATGTTTCAGTCAACAAAAGCACATCAAGGTACCTCCTTGAACATATGATACTGCCATGGCAACATCCATTTGTTCGATCTCTTTTCCGCCTCCACATGCATCGTGTATGAGGGATTGGTCGAGTTTGAAATCAAGGCAATGAGTGGGACTCCTTAAAATCTCCTTCTTCCAATTCTATGGCTCTATGTCGAAAGGGAGACCGAGGATTGTACCTGAATACTACTCCGTACGGGGTACTACGTACATCCCTTGCATTAACCATAGGCGCAGTATTGGATGTCGCCTCAGCATTTCTCAATTACAACTAGAATGTGAGGACCTGTGAAACCGACGCTGAGAATGACCACTATTACAGCCCGTTTTACGGCCGCAGTTCCACCCATAATTCCCAGCAGTGAGCTACTGGTGGTTCTCACCTGTGATAAAAAGGATAGGCTTTTAGGCGAACAGGGGTCCAGTCCAAGTGTCTAAATTCCATCGTGATCAACGATATCAGATAATGCCTGCATATGCTCAAGATGGTATTGTTCTGTCTTGGGTATTCCGAGGCTCGACTGATGCCATCCATCTTTGAGGATTTTGTTGAGCAGCTTCTTCAGTCTGTGTTAGTTATGGACAACGCATCCTTTTCGTATCTGCCTCCATAATCTCCAGACTTAAATCCTATCGAGGAGTTTTTTTGCTGAGCTAAAAGCCTTTATTCGGCGTAATTGGGCAATCCTATGAAGATCTCGGATTAAGGATTCGATAACTTCCTTGAATGGTGTATTGATGTCATTGGCGCAAGGGAGAAAAGCGCAGAGGGACATTTCCAGCACGCTGGTATGACTGTAGAGGAGATTTATAGTTAGTATTTAATTTCTATATATCACTTGTTCGGCAGAAGATCAGGAGCTGCGAGGCGTGAGTTGTTAGGTCCTCTTATGGTTGCAATGAATTGCAAATTAAAAGATTAGAGTTTATACAGGACCTCTTCATTCATAGATATAGATGAACTAATTGACGATAGGTGAAACTCCCGAGTTGATAACAACCGTCTAATCAGCGAGAAACGGGCAGCTGGACTATAGGGTAGTTGACTTCTTCTGCTGCAAGCATCCCTAGATACCATAGGCCCATCAATACAGTGAGCCGACCATAGCCTCCAGCCGTCCAGGGGATTGACACAGAGACGGCTAGACGGCCGTTTGTATCGAGACGTTTGACCGCAACCAACTCGGTGTTGGTAAGCACAAAGCCATGGTGCACGTTTTGTTGGCCCAATATAGAAGTTCACTTGCGACAGGACCTGCTTGTATTGTTCTTGGAGGAAGGGGTTCTGCGAATGTCGGTAGTCAGAACGCCATTTCCACGAGACCTTGATGTCTCCTGGAGCACGGTTCGTGTTGTTGGCGTAGGTGCCCCCCAAGAGCGACGAAGGCAGCGTCTGATTGAAACGGGTTGATGTACGCTGCCGAGCCTCCGCCGTCAAAAGTGACAGGCACAAGGCTTAGTTGCTGAAGCTGGGGTGCAAGCTCCTCGAACCCGGCTCGAAGTGCGCGCCTAACACGGGGGTTGAGTTCATCCCTGATCGCGGCAGGAGGGGATCTGGAGGGATCAGATGCGATTTGCTTTGAGTTCAAAATGCCGCCATATCGTTGAATAATTGTTGCATAATTGAATTCTGGCTAATCAACAACCTGGGTAATGTCTGCCGCACCATAGCGGGGGTTTGTTGTATTCCATGATGAGACAGTACCCTGAATAGGGATCGCTGGGAGGGCAATAGAGGCAGTGTTCTGAGTAACCGCTAACCACAAAGCCAAAAGGTCCCAATGAATGATCCTAGATGACCATTCATGCCCAGAATGTGCTTATATACCCCATACTAGGGGACCTCCCGGTAGGCGCCTTTGACAGGTACAGTACCACACCTAGTAAATGGAATTTAGGAATAATGGCCACATCTTCGGCCATCAAACTGGGGTGCCTGGCAGTCCCAAGTCAGAGAACATTATCTTTTCATTGTCAAGCAAAGGTACGGACAAACCTATAGACCCTCAATAAAATTTTGTATTCGGGGAGAGTCCCTCGGCCTGGTCATCTCTCTGTATTTGTTAGTTAGTATGCTAGATACCTCCAATATAGGTAATAACAGAGCCCTTACCAGTAATTCCCCAAGTCCCTTCACAAGTGCAATTTCATGGTCACAGCGGGCCAGCTGTTCAGGTCCAAAGTCGGTGAAGGTTGTTGCAACATCAAAGTCAATCCAGACCAGCCTATCAGGGTTTCCACGAACAAGGAGAAGTTTTTCAGGGTAGATGTCTTGGTGGTGAACCCCCGCCCTGTGTATCTCCTTCATGCTTTCAATTGCCTGGGGATAGAGCGCATCTGAGTAGTTCACTCAGTTTGAACTCTCTGCATTTGGGAGATATTCTAGCAATATTGCTCTTGGCTTCAACTTGTCTTGGGTGAAATGTTGGAAAGCAGGATGGAATGTAGCTGGATCCACTCGATCAATGTAGCCATAGTATTTTGGAATGAAGCCACGCTCACAGACACCAGAAGTGAGGAGCTTCTCATATGCATTGGATTCGCAGCGAAATCGGTTCAGATCACGACCTTTCTCAGTATATCCAGGGTCACCGTTGTCATGGAAAAGCTTCAATGCATACTTTTGTCCATCCAGATCGACCTCGAATTTTGAAGACGCATCAGAGTGTGCTAATATCCCTAATGATATTGATTCTGGAGGGATCTATATCTGTTAGGGGAGTGCTTCTTAGATGCATTGTTGTCCTGTTGGAAGTTATCTCTAACAAGGAGGTTGGAGCAGGTCAGTCAACAAACATGAACAGACTTGGTGATTAATAGCTAGATTAGTTATGTAAGTTACATCACATGACTATGGATTATGTAGGGTTCATCCTCCAGATCTTATGATCAGATCCAGGGCAGGGAAGAGCAAGGGAAAGGTGCAGTGCCAAATTGTGGCTTTCGGGCAGGGAATGAATGTGTCGCCAGCGGTCCGTTGTAAGAAATCTGACGATGCATACTGAATGACGCGAGAGGTGGGAAGCGAATCTTTCGGGCTTCGACAACATAACATGGTACAATTATAACCAATCATGGTGAATGACTTCCTAACGCTGCTCTTTATCCGGGACTCAAGTCGAGTTGACTGGTAAGAATTAAGAAATCACAGGAAGTTGTCTAGTCTATTTGGGATAATCCTTGACATGGTAGCTCTTGAGTTTGACGAATTGCTCGAATCCGAACTTGCTCAGTGTGACGCCCCGTCCTGAGTTCTTCCAGCCAGTCCATGCCAGATCCTTCAGAAGTCAGTTAGGTTTCTTGAATGGGTTTTTTTGAAAAGAGGACGATAGTTACTTACCGGGCTAGGGTAATCGGATCGGTTGATAAAGACCGTCCCCGCTTCTACTTGCTCGATGAGATCCTCCGCCTTGCGGACGTCCTTGGTCCAGATGCTTGCGGTGAGGCCGAACTCGCTGTCGTTCATGAGCCGGACCGCTTCCTCGTCACTCTCGACCTTCATCACGGGGATCACGGGGCCGAAAGTCTCTTCGGTCATGACGCGCATGCCGTGGTTGACGCCCGTCAGCAAAGTAGGTCTGACGTAATTGCCATTGGGAGGGAGATGGTCGAATGTCTCGTTGGCGGGAGTTTCATCCTGGGCCCCCTTCCCGACCGCATCTGCGATATGGGCCAGGATCGTCTCCTTCGCCCGCTTCGAAACCACGGGGCCGATCTGCGTGCTCGTCTCGTTCGGGTCCCCGACGCGGTACTTGCTCAGAACCTCCTTGACCGCGGCGACGAACGTCTCGTAGATGTTCTTGTGCACGTAGACCCGCTCGATCGCGCAGCAGCTCTGCCCACTGTTGAACACGGCCCCGTCAACGATCTCCTCTGCCGCCCACGCCACGTCTACATCATCCCGGACATACGCCGGATCCTTGCCGCCGAGCTCGAGCCCCACGTTCACGATCCGGTCCGATGCGGCTTTCTGCACCGCCAAGCCTCCCACCACCGATCCGGTGAAACAAATATGGTTGATCTGCGGCGAGCGGACGAGCTTCTCGAGGGTCTCCGGCGAACCGGAGTGGATATACTGGAGGACATTCGCCGGAAGACCCGCCTCGGCGAATGCCCCAGCGACCTGCTCAGCGACGGTCGGGGTCTGAGGCGAAGGCTTGAGGATGACAGCATTACCGGCCAGAATCGCGGGGATCAGAGCGTTCACCAGGACCAGGTAGGGGTACTAGTTAGTTCCCAAGATAACGATCAGCACTCAGTGAAAACTGGTGAACTGCCAGGGAGGTTGGGGAACCCACATTCCAAGCAAAGATAATCAACACAACCCCAACCGGCTTGCGCCTGATATACCGTTTAAACCCCACCTCCTCCTCCCCAGGGACGACCCCCTCCTCGCCCAAAACTGACGAACTGATCCCATTCAAGTATCGGCTGCGCTTCACGGCCGTCGTAATCTCCGCCCCGGTGTAGGCTATGGGCCGGCCCATCTGCTCTGTCAGTTCGTGCGCAAGCACATCTTTCTTCATCTCGAGGATCTCCAGCGCGCGAGTGACGATCTCCTGTCGTTGCTTGAGGGTTGTGGACTGCGAGAAGGATCGGAATGCTCGCTGGGCGGCTTCGGGGATGCGCTTGATATCATCGGGGGAGATACCGGTCCGGGTGAGGATTGGGCGGTTGGTGGAGGGGGAGATAGTTATGATGGTTTCTACTGACATTTTGAAAACCCCTGGGATGTTATATAGTAGTAGAGAAGCAAGGAGGGGGGGAAGTTGGGAGGGAAAAGAAGCCAAAAAGCAATGATCGAGTGTTATCTATGAGGGGTCTGTCACGTTATCTATCGCTATCTGTAAAGTGGCGGGATCCACTTGATTTGAAGCTCTATCAATCTATCACCTACTGGTAGTCTGGTACTACTTCATCCTCAGTCATTTCGTCAAGACTTTCCAGCCTGTAATCCAATGCTTTTTCGAACCCAATCATCTATATATAATAATGGAAACAGTCACCCCCCTAAAGACTGCGTACAAGACGAGCCCCCGCCCAAGTATAAGGGTAATTGTGCTGATACCAGTTGACACTTCAAGACTGTTAGTGCACTTTCTCAATCATATCAAAATGAGACTTACAATGTCGTACGCCCGGCAATTCTGGGGTGGGTTGCCCATGAACCACCCAGAACGATGTTGTGCTTTCCGTCAAAGAAATCAGCTGTTACCAATTAGCTGGGCCAACATCATCGAGGGCTCGTCTCGAAGGGTCAGCAGCTCACTAGTATATCCTGGATAAATATCCATTGCTTTGAAGCCATCATGCGGGGCTAACGGCGTGCTGGTCCATTCCCAGACGCCTCCCAGTTCGCCCTGCCCAGCAAGGCGATCGCCGTTTTGGGTGACTGGGATAGGGTGCCAGTGCTTGAGTCCAACGTTACAATCGTTGAGATCAATAAACACTGGCATGGTGTCTCGCGAAGGGGGTTGAACTGGCTGACGGTCCGGGGTCCGAGGCTCATTGGGATTCGTTTTTGAGTACCCATTACTCGGCAGATCACCGTTGACACCATTTCTACTTCAACGTCAAGAAAAGCCAGAAGCCATACACACCGGGAGTACTCACCTTGTATGGTG
This sequence comes from Aspergillus cejpii, assembly GCA_004769165.1. Lineage (NCBI taxonomy): Eukaryota > Fungi > Ascomycota > Eurotiomycetes > Eurotiales > Aspergillaceae > Aspergillus > Aspergillus cejpii. The sequence continues at coordinate 4,277,534 of SMSW01000001.1, read as the reverse complement.
AGATGCCTCATCTTGACCCGACTCCTTCAGTTGAGCCGAGTAATTATAGATACTCTTGACCTCTTCATAGGTGGGTATTCTGCAACCCATCCATTCGGCGTATTGAGACAATTCATCATAGGATGCCATGATCGGCCAGTCCTGCGCAGACTCAAGCGGAACTGGGCCAAATACTGTTCGTATAGCAAAGTTCGCCATGAAATCCTTTGTGGCTTGAGTGCTTTCTTGAGTAACTCCTTTGGAAATCGGATAGTCCTCATCGGAATGAGTCAGGACCCATGATTCTGGTCTCCGGTGCTGCCGAGTCGCTTGCAAGTATATAGCATACTCACCATTAGTTACCGGACGAGCTTGTGCTTCAAAAGACTGAACAGTGATTGTTCGCTGAGGCTTTTCGTTGTCCCATCCGAAAGACACACTGGGAAAGGAACCTTCATCTTCATCGAGCCCGATAGATAATGTCTGTGCGGGGATCGCAAACCATTCGTTCGGCTTCGCATTCGCCTTGGCCTGGCGCGCTAACTCCTCGAAATTTGGTTTGCCTACAGGCGGAGGAAGTGTCTTATCACTTTGAAGAAGCATGTAGAGGAAGGTCTCCAGGTGCATCGCGTCATGCTCGAAGCCAATCCAAAGTGCCTCACTGAGGCACCGGTTCCGCGTGATATCATCCCTCCGCAGGATGGATTCAACCCTCCTTCTGACTTTATCCTGATACTCCAGAATCTCGTTCAGGGCAGGCCATTCGTCTGGAATTTCACTGTGAGCGTGGCACTTTTCGGGGTTGTCTACGTCTGGATCAATGCCACGCTCGAAAATCAAGCGATACTCCTTGGGCTCAGTCGGACAATCACCAAGAGCTCGAGTTAGATGAATGTCTGTTCAATGCATTAGTATCAAACCCACCACACGATACCTCAAGGCTTGGAAGGTACTGACCCAAGAATGTGGGGATATGTCCGAGGTAGAAGATTAAAGCGTTCCGAAGCTTGATTGGCTTCGCAAGAAGTTCTTCCCGGGGCACCATGGCCTTCGTCACAATATCCCAGGCGGTCCATAACGACTGAAACTCCCTCAAACTCGGAACTGGACTGGACGCATATTCGGATGGTCGGGTGGGAAGGCTGAGGTTGGGTGACGATAGAAGGTGTATGTCTGTTTGCAGATGGTAACCTGTTAGTTCACATTTCTTGCAGGCGAGATGATAGACGTCGTACGATAATCTCCCAAACTATTTCCAAGCTCCGTGCAGTGGAGCAAGTTGGCATTCCGCCATAATTGCTCCCGCTCACTAGGACCATACTTGGTTGCTTCTTCAAAAATCAGCCGTTCGCCTTTCCGAAGAAGAACCCCATCTATCGTCACATCCTGCTTTGGTGAATAGAATGCCCGATGCTGCGCCCGCGTAACATCGTAATCGGTCACCACTTCCCATTCGGAAGCCTTGAAGGCTTCATACCCTAGAATGGCATTCGCATGCAGTAGCCCGTTCTCGTAGAACTTTTGGGTGATACCCTTTGAATCATTGTAAGCTCGGTATACCTTTTCCGGGTCCGTACAAGCATCCAGCCCGACGATCATCAGATCAGAAGGCCCGAGCAGCTTAGCAAATCGAGAAAGGAATTCTGCTGCACCTTGACAACTGAAGTTCCCAAGAGATGATCCCATAGACATGACTACCGTCGGACGCTGCCGATTTTGCGGATCGCCCAGCCAAGAAAGAGCATCGTCATAGGTGCCATGCAGGCCGTGGAAGTCAACATGAGCGTAGGCATCAAGCGATACTTCAGCAAAAGTTCGCTGCAGTTCCGACAGGGACAGGTCTAACGCGTAATAATCCACATGCTTTCCTGTACGCTCGAACTCTTTGAGTAGAATCTCGATCTTACGTAGATTTCTGTACGATTGGTTAACCATCCGCTGCGACGACAGATATATCCTTGGAGTATCCTGCAGGCTAGACATACCCGCTACCTAGCTCCAGCAATTGTGCATTATTTGGAATCCGCTCCACGATCTTCTGAGAATGGTTCTCCAACACCTCAATCTCCGCATTTGTCAGGTAATACTCATCCACGTAGGTGATCTCTTCGAAAAGCTTGAGCCCCTGGGCATCATAGAGCAACATAGTAGGCAAAGACCGTCGAGTACCCTCCGTGGGATTGAGACCTTTGTGGATCTCGTTCACCAGTGAATACTCCACGTCATTTTGATGTATATCAACAATGTCGATATCTTTTGATGGAAACGCCAACGGAGACATGATATTTTAGGGAGGATATGCTAGATCCGACTCAGAAGAGAAGCAACAAAAAAGAGAAGAAACAAGGATTTGCTATTCAAAGCGCGGAATGCAGGACTGGGACTGAATGATATAGAAAGACCACGATAGAGGTTCGAAAGACAATTCCAGTGAGGGGTAACGAAGGGGAATGCACGAGTATAAATGACTTTCTGAGAGAATCCCAGAGTCTCCTTGGAGCTGAAGGAGGGGGGAGGAAAGGAAAAAGAAATGAAAGAGTGGACAAAACAATCCACCGAAAGAATAATACATATGATTCAACATAATGATTCGCGAAGAAGAAGTCGCAACTTCCTGGCCCAAGCTCCGAGCTCCTGCCTGAATGTAAGCATCAGGAGAATCATCATCATGGTGTGTAATTTGGCATACGATAGGCCGTTCCTGGATAATATACTTTCAAGCTAGTTGGAAGGGAGCTATTCTTGTGCTCAGTGCAAACACCCCGCACCATCTCAGCTGAATGATAATACCAAGGCTGCCGCCAGAGGCGAAGATCGCGATGTGGAATATCAGATTGGATGTGAGTTGCGGGATCAGAAGCCGCAAGGTACACGATGAGTGGTGCGATGTCGACGCCACCCACCCTGCAGGACTGCAAGTTTGATGCAAGTCAAAAGTAGCTATCGAGTTAGTTTACTTGGATTATTGATGCATCTCCGACGAGAAGAATAACGAAGGCAAGGTGCCTTCTTCTCCATGACCATCAGTCGAAACTCAACCCAGCTGTAGCACCACTACAAGTGACGCATGCAAACGGATAATGTGCCGGGATTATCATTCTGATTCCACTGAAGATTTGATGAAATTGGAGAAAGTGTGAGTATGCAGTATGGAGTATGGACCCGTGATGGATGACGTTGAGTTTGCAGTGATTTGCAGTGTTTGTTCTATGTTTTTGCTGTTTGCTTTGTTTGTGGACTTTGCATATCTGTATATCCCTCAGCAGCGAATCTACTGCTCCGTACTTTTAAGCAATGCAGAAGGATATATTTCTTTTATTGGCCATTAATATAAATGAAATTCTCTCAGGCAACAATATTATATCAGAGAAACTCTTATTGAAATTGGAGAAGTTGTATGAGTCGAAATCTGTAACTTCATGTTCACCCGAAGTACGGAGTAAGTTGTAACCCCGTTGTACTTGTAACCCAATAGCCTTGTTGCCTCAGGTTAAAAAATACCACGTGACTTCCAGCTACATGGGCTTGTGTCGATGACTCGATAGTTCTGGAGTCATCTTCGGTGCAGTCTCGTGTATTGGGCCATTGGCAGTTGAAGAGACTCCAGGAGAAGCAATAAAGACAAGAAAGGCCTCTCTCTGGCGAGCATACAACGGGGATGACTGGTTTGAGATGGCAATTAACTTCAAAATTGTAAGTCTATCGATGTGTTCTCACTTCTCGTATAGCATAAGTCCTAGGTAGTCAATGATATTGTCAATTAGTTACCTACGGAGTACACCTCCAATAAACCATTACCATCATCCAGCTCAAAGAAGAAAGCTGGAGGCAAACATGAGTTACCACGAGTACAACTTACTATGGGGATTAGAATGATGCTAGAGGTATGCCATTTGGAGACAACAGAGCGTTTGCCACATACACAAAGTCGGCCCGAATGGTCTAGTGGTATGATTCTTGCTTTGGGATCAACACCTAAACTGCAAGAGGCCCCGTGTTCGATCCACGGTTCGGGCCATTTTTTGTTGATGTTCCTTTTTTTTTTTCTTTTGTCGATTCATCCAACACGGGCAAGCAACACCATTGGGATAGATTGGAGTCAAGCACTTTTACATCAGTTAGAGCTTAGAGTTTAAGACCTTGTGGCTTTCTGTGTCATTATTAATCAGCTTATGACTTTAAACGACAGGTTTGGTGGACTTGACCCATATTGAAAGACCTACCACCAGCATGAGGCGATGATCATAGTGTAAGCGAGATTATGTCTGAAATAGTCAACCGAATCCGAATTCACGGCATGTACGGAGTGTACGGAGTATACAGAGTACATGGTGTCAAGAATCCTAACCTAAGTAAGTTGTCGAGTTGACGACAAAACTCTCATACTCCGTAATTGACCACCATTTCTACGAACAGCACCAATATAGATACCAGGAGAGCCTTCCCAAAACCAGGCATCAAGCCTCGATCACCAACCTCATGCTACAGCACATGTAGTAGTGATTAAGAAAAGGATATCCTTGACCCCAGTCTGAGACTGGAAAAAAAAAAGAAAGGCCCGAACCGTGGATCGAACACGGGGCCTCTTGCAATTCAGGTGGTGAACCCAAAGCAAGAATCATACCACTAGACCATTCGGGCAGATCTTATTCTAAGTCCTCCTTATTTGTTTAAAAAAGAATAACTGATCGTAGGCTCTCTTATCAATCAGCTGTATGATCAACAGTGTTAAATCAAAAATTCATTTCTGCCGCATAACTATCACTCCTCCAGCTTCTCAAAGTTAAAGTCTCTCAGAGGGCAGAGGGTATTAAAGGACTTCAGATGGATTTTATAAATTGATTTAACGAATTTCCAAACCATCTGGTGAGATTTTCTCAGCGACTACGAAGCCCGATTAATCCCTCAAAAACCGCAGACCATCCAAGTTCCCGCCCCTCATGGACCATTCAGATCCCGTCATCGCATCCTACGATGTATACCTCACCGACTCCGAGATCTCTCGGTTCGTCCTCCAATACCTTGACCGATCAGCTGAGCTTCCCTACGATGAGAGCCATGAGCAAAAGCCCGCAGCTTTCCGCTTGAAACCGAATACCGGACTCGTCGAAGTTGATGTGCCCGTCCAGACGCGGGTGAACTACGATGTCAGCAAAGGGCTACGGTATGGTGACGCCATGAAAAGGAGCCGCAGCATGCGTGAAGGGGGCGCATATGGCTTAGCAGGGGGGTTTAGCTCTCACGCTGCGGCAGGCGGTAAGGTGAAGATGGAGGGATCCGGGGATGTGGAAATGGGAGGGATGGAGAGCAAGGATGGGTCCGATATCTTGCGGGTGCAGACTCTGGGAGGCCGGATTAAGAACCCCGAGGATGGAGACCCAGTATACATGCTTGCTGCCTTTCGTGGGCGTGAGTTATCCCTCTTAGGGTTTTGATGATGAACTAGGAATTGCTGACATGCGGTTTCAGGGAATTTGCATCTTTCGCCGGTTTCTGCTGTCGTTCAGCTGCACCCTCAACTTCACCATATTGACGCCTTAGATGAGATACCCACGAAAGGGAGGGGCGGCAAGATCCGGAAAGAAGGGGAGGAAGACCAGCCCGAAGCTCGCGCGATCGATGTGAAGATCAAATCCGCCGAGGATGCAGAGGCAGCCATGGTTGCGGGCAACCTGGAGCTTCTCAAAAAGATGCAGGATGAAAAGTGGACTACATATGAATGGGTGGATGCAGAGGCCAGTATCCCATGATACTCTTTCTATCCAGAAGCCGCTGTACTGACATCTAATCGCCATCAGACCGAAGAATCATGGGAAACATACGAGAGCTACATGATTCAACAGGATGTGGAAAATGTCCCGCAACTCGAGGCCGCCATTGATAGCGAAGACTATCTTGACAAGATGAGCGCACCACGAATTGATCCAGCTCGACCCGAGATGACTGGCTGGGCCATGAAACAAAACCGGAAAAGGCAGAAGGAACAAGCCGCTGCCGCCTGATATGATACAGAAAGGTGACTTTTTCCCTTTCAGATGACCTAGAAGTACGAGTTGCCACGATCCGAATAGATTGCATATTTACGGCTTATCCCGTCGTTATAAATTTCGACACTATCTCTTTGGATTTTGGCTATTCCGGTGCATATGGTAATACAACCTTGGGATCAGATGCTTCTAAGCTGGTCAAGATAATCCTTGGGCCACTATCTCCCTGCGTTTCTTCGTTTTTACCACACTACTGTACAAACGGTGCATGTCCATTGGAGTCAAATAGAGGGATAGGTACTCCGTGTAATTGGTGTCTAGGAAATGGAGATGAGCCAATTGTTCGCAACGCAACAACAACTGGTCGAGCACATCCCAGATCAAGCCAATCTTATAGTACGAATCATTCGATATCAGTCCCTCTCCATGAAGGCATTGCCACTGAAGATGGCATGCCCAATGAGATGGCTCTAAAAAAACTTCTGGGAGGTGGTCGCGTGACATCACGTGCCTTATCAGGTCATGGACCAACCAAAGAGGAATAGTATAGTCCCGTAGTATTTTTCTTCTTTTCTCCGGGATTCCTGGAGGCCGAAGTCAAGTCAATTTTTCCATCCTCCTTTCCCTCACTCATAATTCTCCTTCCTGTCATTCTTCCTATCAATCCGTGGAGGGCTGCAGGACGGCTTGTCAGTCTGGATTGTCATACTCCGTCTGACAGAGTCGCTTTCTTGATCTCCTCGCTTTTTTCGTTTCGGTTCATCTCCCCATATCTAATGATTCCGGAGCGCATTACTTGCCACTAATCTTTCTCTATTTCCTCTCATTCATCCTATTGTCTTATCTCGTTGTAATTTATTGAATTGTCTGTCTGCTTTAGCGGTGTCGTGCACCATGTTGTCTCGAGTCGCCCGCCACAAAAATGCCATCCTCCTTCTGCGGCAGTCAAACAGACACCGCGTCTTGCCCTCCGTGGGAGCGCTGCGATTCCATGCCCATTCAAGCAGATTAGTATCGCTGGCAAGCGCTTCCGTGAACTCCTCACAGGGGTCCTCTCGTCGACCATCTTTCCAGCCCAGTCGAACGCTCGCTACTACTGCCGATCAATCTGTAGTCGATCAAGGGTCCTATGTATCCTTCGAAGACACCTCCTACGCATCCGAAAATTACTACGATCCATCTCAGCAATGGTCACATCTATTCCCTCAACTTCCTTCCCAAGAACTCGATCCATCGTCGTTGATCATCATGGGCGACTCCCTACAAACAAAACCCAAAGTACTCCGGAAGGTGAGGGGAATAGGCGGTGATGAGGATGAAATGCTGGCCAATTTGGATATTTCCTTGAAGGTGGGACGGTTCGATCGGGCCGCAACCCTCATCAATCGGCTGGGACAACACTATCCTATCGGTTCACCCCAGTATCTGGCTCTCCACAATCGTTATCTGGACAAAATGGTGTCACATATGATCGTGACAAGGCAACATAATATGGTGCTGCCGATGCAGAGATGGTTTGAACTCGATATGCCCAATGGAGGCGTGAAACCCGACGCTACGACATATGCAATCATGATCCGTATGGCACTACGCATGCTCCATGGGTCGAAGCGCGACAGAGCAGTGCGCCGATATTGGCAATTCGCCAAGAAGGATAATGTTGAAGAGGAGGTTCTGGCGGTTCCTGTCCTCTCGGAGTTGGAGCTCGGAGAGCTTTCGGAGGTTAGTTCTGATCTGCCCCCTTCGAAATGTTCATCACTAAACCTGTTGGATCGTTCAGATCTGCTCGTCCGATCTTCAGCGCGTTGCCATTGGTAGTATGGGATCCGACACCACACTCGATTCCAGTGTGAGCCCGCCAGAAGATAAGATTGCCGAAGTTAAGCCCGTTGAACAGAAGGGTCTTGGGCTTTCATCCCTGAAACAATCTCTCTCACTTTTTCTGAACGAATCCAGTTCCGCCGTACCAACCGATCCCGACCAGAAAGCAGTCTATGATGAGCTCAGACAGCGTCAATTAGAATCTGATTCGATCCGCTCGGCTATGGACCGATGGCGCCAGGAGTTCGATGACAGACAGAAGATGGGCCTTGATATTACCGCCGGCGGGAAGAAATTGGGATCTGTTATGAACCAGTGGCACTCTAGCCTCGTTGCTAGAATACAGGAGGAGCTTGATCTCGTTACTGAAGCAGAGGCCAACCGCATCCGGACCCGTGAGCAAAAAGAACGTTGCGAATATGGCGTGTATTTGAAGAGTCTCGACACGGACACATTGGCTGCACTGACCATCCTCGCCGTTATGTCTACTTTCAGCCGGGGTGGGATGGAGAAAGGATTGAAGGTCTCCGCGGTTGTTTCGACAATTGGAAAAGATCTTCAGGACGAGTTGATAGCTGAAGCTGCTCTGAAGAAAGAATCGAGCGCCGACGCTCGGCGCGTCAAAGCATTAAAAGAACTTCTTGCTGGGCGCAAACAAAAGGACGGTCGGGCACGGTGGCAGGCTATTGTTCATAAGATGCAGCAAGAGGATTCCAGTATTGTTTGGCCGCCACGAGTGATCGCGAGGGTTGGGGCTGTACTCATGAGTCTACTATTTGAGGTCGGCAAGGCACCGGTGGCCATGGAGGATCCCGAAACCAAGAAGAAGGTGGTTACAATGCAGCCCGCATTCCAGCATGCGTACCAGATCACATGGGGGAGGCGTACAGGCTACCTTCACCTGCATCCGGCGATTGTCAAGATTATCGCCAAGGAGCCGACAGCCAATCTCCTGGGTCGGCACCTCCCCATGGTCTGCAAACCTAGGCCTTGGAAGGGCTCCAAGGACGGAGGTTTTCTGTTGTATCAATCCGACCTCGTGCGTACAACCCCCGGCGAGAGTCTCCAGCCCACATATATCAAGACCGCTTTGGAAAACAACGGGCTCGAGGAGATTCGTCGAGGCTTGGATAATCTTGGTAGCACCGGGTGGGTTATCAATCGCGACGTCCTCAATGTCATGCTTGAGGCATGGAACTTTGGAGAGGCAGTTGCGAACATTGCCCCGTTAGAACCCAATCTGCCCCTCCCGCCCAAGCCAGCCCCGGAAGCGGGATATGAAGCAGAGAAAGAATGGGATGCCCTTGTGCGCGACATCGAGAATAGGAGATCCGGACTGCATTCGATGCGGTGCTTCCAAAACTTCCAAATGGAACTCGCTCGTGCTTACAGGGCCTCAACTTTCTACCTCCCACACAATATGGACTTCCGTGGCCGTGCCTACCCCCTTCCGCCCTATCTCAACCAGATGGGCGCAGACAACTCCAGAGGCCTCCTCCTCTTCAGCGAGGCCAAGCCATTGGGCGCCAGTGGTCTCAGGTGGTTGAAGATCCAGATTGCGAACCTGTCGGGCTTCGACAAGGCCAGTCTTTCCGAGCGTGAACAATTCACCATGGACCACCTGGACGATGTGCTTGACTCGGCCAACAAGGGTCTTCACGGCAGGCGCTGGTGGCTCAAGGCCGAAGATCCCTGGCAGTGTCTGGCTGCCTGTTGTGAATTGCGAAACGCTCTCCGCTACTCGGACCCTACCCAGTATCCCTCTCGCTTGCCTATTCACCAGGATGGTTCGTGCAACGGATTGCAACATTACGCAGCACTTGGAGGAGATAGTATTGGTGCTCAGCAGGTCAACCTCGAGCCCTCCGATCGCCCATCTGATGTATACACTGGTGTCGCCGAGTTTGTCAAAAAGGCGGTTGCACGTGATGCCGCTCAAGGCCACCCTACGGCGAAGGTCCTTGATGGAAAAATCACGAGAAAGATTGTCAAGCAGACTGTCATGACGAACGTCTACGGTGTCACCTTCATGGGAGCCATGAGGCAAGTTCGCAAGCAGCTCATCGATCACTATCCCGACTTATCTTACGAAGATAAGAAGCAGGGCGCTTTGTATATCGCTCGAAAGATTTTTGAGGCATTAGGCACGATGTTCAACGGTGCACATGAGATTCAGCACTGGCTGGGAGACTGCGCGAGTCGTATCACAACATCGCTGGCGCCCGAACAGATCGAGCAGATCGCGAAGGATGCCCTTACACCTTCGTCCTCCGCCAGGGCCTCCACAACCAAGATCAAGGATCCTTCCGAAAAATTCAGAACCACTGTTATCTGGACTACGCCCCTTGGCTTGCCAGTCGTCCAGCCGTATCGCGTCCGGAAGGCTCGGCGCATTCAGACGACCCTCCAGGATCTCAGCATTGTCGACACCAACTCCGAAGACGTTGTCTCGAAACGCAAACAGCTCCAGGCGTTCCCGCCCAATTTCATCCATTCCCTCGATGCCACCCACATGATCCTGTCGGCCAATGCCTGCAGCCAAGCAGGGTTGTCCTTCTCGGCGGTCCACGATTCGTTCTGGACGCATGCCTGTGATGTCGACTCGATGAACGAGATTCTCCGGGAGGCGTTCGTCCGCATGCACTCGGACGACATTATCAAGCGACTCGCGTCCGAGTTTGATGTTCGTTATGGGCAGAACCTGTTCCTTGCCAAGGTCGATATCAGCACGAAGATTGGACGAGCGATCCGGTCCCTGCGGAGGACCGAGAAGAAGAGAGCCGGAAAACTCCAGGAACTCCTGGAGGAGTACAAGCGGCAGCAGCTTCTGCGGTCGGACGACCCGGAACTGCAGGCGCAGGGTCGCGCGATGGTCACGGCCTGCAGTGTCTTTGAGAAACTGGGTGGTAGCGATGACGACCTGGCGATTGCGAGCTCGCTCGGAGAAGCAGCGGTCGGCCACATCCCGGAGGATTTGGCAGCTGCGGAGCGAAAGATGCCGGGGCTAGGCATCGACACATCGGATCCTGCGATCGAGAGTCTGTTTTCGGACTTTCAGGACCTGGATCCGAAGACCAACAAGGCCACTGCAGTGGAAGTCGAGGACGAGGCGGTAGCCGAGGGAGATGAGGAGGCACCGAAGAAGAAAAAAGCGATGCGAAACTATGTGTGGCTCTGGCTTCCCCTGCGATTCCGGGAGGTTCCTACCAAGGGATCCTGGGATCTGACCCGGATTCGAGACAGCAAGTACTTTTTTTCGTAAGCCACGGCGGTGGCTATTCTTTTAGGGGTTACGGAGTGAAGGTTTGGGTGTTTTTGGCATTGATTGATGTTGGCATTGGCATTGGCAGGGCATTGGGATGAAACCAGTTCTTCTACATTTGGCTGTGATATTGTACAGTTATCTCCCTTCTCTTGTTTTCGTTTCTCTATGATGATGGGGATATGTGTATGATATAGCCATGTATATATATAATTACTGATAGAAATCTGGGGAATCAGCCTATATCTAAGTGTTTATTTCTTCCTCTTCTTACACACATATAGGAGTATACAGAGCAATATCTGCTGAGATAAGCCAACTGATAAGCTTCAATTCCATCATTGCAGAGTACTCCGTAGTCCGTACATCTCAACAATTCCACAGGTCATCTACAAAATGGACTATTTATATAACATCAAGATATCATGACTATCCTCAGCAGATCTTTCCGACCCTTGATTTCCCACCAATTTAACCCAACTCCCCTCATCTCGAAACGGTCCCTAGGCATCCCCCCGCCGTTTCTCTTGGACGACTACATCCCACGATACCAACTTCTTTCCTCGGTGGACGCAGCGAAGAAGCGCTCCCTGGCCTATTCCCATCTCCGGGATTGCAACCTCTGCCCGCGCCGATGCGGCGTGAACCGATACCAAGAGACGGGGGCGTGCCTGATTGGCGCCAAAACAGCCAAGGTCAACGTGATCGCGCCGCACCGCGGCGAAGAGCCATGTATCCAGGGGTATCACGGCAGCGGGTCGGTTTTCTTCTCCGGCTGTAACCTGCGGTGCGTGTTCTGCCAGAACCACGATATATCACACCAGCGGAACGGCTTCGACTTGACCCCGGAGGAGCTGGCGGACTGGTACCTCAAACTGCAACAGGTAGGGAACGTGCATAACATCAACCTGGTGACGCCGGAGCACGTCGTGCCGCAGGTGGCGCTCTCAATCCTCGCCGCGCGCGACTTGGGGCTCACGGTCCCCATCATCTACAACACGTCGTCGTTCGACTCGCTCGAGTCGCTGGCGCTCATGGACGGCCTTGTGGATATCTACCTCGCGGACTTCAAGGTGTGGGGATCCGACACGTCGCGCCGTCTGCTCAAGGTCGCGGATTACCCGGAGACTGCCCGTGAGAGTATCCGTGAGATGCACCGGCAGGTCGGGGATCTGTCGTTCACGTCGGATGGGATCGCGAAGCGAGGCGTCCTGCTCCGCCATCTCGTCATGCCGGGATTGGTCGACGAGGGCCGTGAGATCATGCGCTGGCTTGCGGGGAACGTCTCGACCGATCTCTACGTGCATATCATGGACCAGTACCATCCAGACGCGCATGTCGGGAAGAAGCGGCGGCGAGGGGAGGAGGTCCGCTATGCGGATATCAACCGTGCGGTTCGAGATGAGGAGCTGGAGTCGGTTAAAGATGCGGCTGTGGCGGCGGGTCTTTGGCGGTTTTGTGAGGTTAATGAAAAGGGTGGGTTTCATCTTTAGCCTCTTTACACTCTACGACCAGGCTCTGCTTTTGAAACTAGTATATACATGTTGAGATGATTAGATTTGTATACATAGACATAGACAGTTGATTATGATAACATCGGACCAATTGGAGCTGTCAGCATGACATCCACTTCTCACTCTCATCCTCCCTCAACATCCATCCTCATCATCATCTCAATCAAAATCATGAAATCATGAAACCCATCATCGCCATCCCCTCCATCCTAGCCCTCATCCACCGCGCCTGGTCCCACAAATCCCTCACTCCACTGGGGATCCTCATCGCAGGTCTAACAGCGACCGCACACGCCATCCACCCATGGTCCACCCCCTTCGCTCTACTCGTCATATTCTACCTTGGAGGAACAAAAGTCACCAAAGTATTTTTCCAATTCCAAGCCCAGATAAAAGCAAGTACTGATATTGTTGTGGATAGGTTAAACAAAACATCAAAGCCCAACTCACCCTCTCCGCCACGGGTGCCGCCGGCGATGCACAGCGAACGCACATCCAGGTCCTGGCGAATTCGATCGTGGCGACGATTCTGACGCTTCTGCATGCGCGAATCCTCAGGAATGCAGACGGTGACGCTGGCGCTTGTTTTTCGATTTCGGATGCAAGGCCCGCGGATGTACTCGTCGTGGGTATCGTAGCGTATGCCCCCACACATCAAATATCTTTGTCATTACTAACAGAGACTGGTAGTAACTACGCCTCCGTCGCGGCTGATACCTTCTCCTCCGAACTCGGCATCCTCTCCCGCAGCAACCCGCGACTGATCACCTCGCCGACCCTCCGCCCCGTCCCACCAGGCACGAACGGCGGCGTGACAGCGACCGGGCTTGCGGCCGGCGTGCTGGGAGCGTTCACCATCGCCGCGTCCTCGGCGGTATTACTCCCATTCTGTACCGGTGCTGGTGCCGTCGCGGATCGATTACGCTGGGTACTGGTCGTGACGGTCTGGGGCGCGTTGGGGAGTCTCCTCGATAGTATCCTAGGGGGAATATTGCAAGCGAGTGTGGTTGATAAGCGGAGTGGGAAGGTTGTCGAGGGGACGGGTGGGGGGAAGGTATATCCCTTCTTTATTCTTTGTTGATGTTGTTTGTGAGCTGATGCGGTGGCAGGTCCTCATCCATCCTTCCTCGACTAAACCCCGTGGCACCGCAGAGGTATCCGGTTTCTCGCACCCCGCGGACGGCAGTGTCCATCTTCGTAATACGGAGGAGGTCGTCAATGCGGCCGTGTTGAAGGGTACCCGTGCCACGGGGACGTCGAGGGGTACGTCTCCGGGCCGCTTGGAGGTCCACGAGAGTCGGAGGGTCGAGAGCGGGTGGGATGTACTGGATAATAATGCCGTGAATGTGCTGATGGCGTTGATGATGAGTCTGGGGGGGATGGGTGTTGCGTGCTGGGTTTGGGGGTTCTCAGTCAGTGAGGTTGTGCGGTTGATTTGGTAGTTGGAGTTTACTGCCTATCGATAAGATGAATAAGAGAACTGGTAAAAGTCATTAATCGTAATTTGTACTGGCCAAATGGCGTAATGTATTCATCTAATCAATGCATAGTGACAAAAGGCTCTCCGACATGACGATATCTGGGCATCCATCAAATCAAACCAAGTTAATCAAGTTGAAAAGTGTCCAAGTTTCGTCAAGATCATAGCTCATCCTTCACTCTTCATCTTCCTCAGCAACCTGTTTACGTCAGATTAGTCAAAACCCTAAAAAAGAAACCAGATAACTTACCCCCTCGTGGAAGTTGGTGCCGTCGGTGGTCTCATTGATGATACCGGCCCGAATACACCAGTCGCCGAATCGCTCCGGAGTCTCGCCGTCGGTGTGGCGCTCCAGGGCGTACCGCTTCAGCAGACCCTTCATGATCTCGAGAATCTCGTCCTCCTTGATGGACTGGCGGTAGAGCTTGTTCAGACGTTGTCCGTGGTAGCCGCCGCCAAGGTACATGTTGTAAGCGCCGTAGGCCTTGCCAACAAAGGCAACCTCGGCGAGCCAGGGTCTGGCGCAACCGTTCGGGCAGCCGGTCATGCGCATGACAATGCTGTCCTGCGCCAAGCCCACCTCTTCGAGGGTCGACTCGAGCTTGGAGATCAGCACGGGCAGGTAGCGTTCGGACTCGGCCATGGCGAGACCGCAAGTGGGGAAGGCGACACATGCGGACGACGACAGACGCAGGCCGCTGAAGGAGGTGTTGTCCAGCTTGTGTTTGGCCATCACTTCCTTGACAATAGGCAGGTCCTCGTCCTTGATGTTCGAGAGGATCAGGTGCTGATTTCCCGTGAGGCGGAACTCGCCCTTGTCCAGCTTGGCCAGCTCGCGCAAGCCCGAACGCATCGTGAACTCTGCCGTATCCTCGATACGTCCGTTCTCGATGAAGAAGGTGAAGTGGTTCAGGCCGGTCTCGTCTTTCTGCCAGCGGAAGGTATCGACGTTCGAAGTGAACTTGAACGGGCGAGGCTCGGCGAAACGCAATCCGTCGGGGAGGAGGGCCTCGACCTTGCCCTTGAAGACCTCAACTCCCATGTCGTCAATGGTGTACTTGAGACGAGCGTGCTTGCGGTTCTTGCGGTCGCCAAAGTCACGCTGCACCAACATGATCTTCTCACAGACAAGATGAGTCTGATCCGCCGGCACGTAGCCGAACATACGACCGGTCTGAGGGTAGGTCTTCTTGTTGTTGTGGGTCGTACCCATACCACCGCCGGCGAGAACGTTGAAGCCTTCCAGATGTCCATCAGCACCCTGGATGGCGATCAAGCCGATATCATGGGCGTAGACATCGGTGTCGTTGTGGGGAGGGATGGCGATGGTAATCTTGAACTTGCGGGGGAGGTACGTGGGACCGTACAAGGGTTCGTGGTCCTGCACAGCATCTCCCGCCACCTGGACCTTCTTATCGTCGTCATCCTTCAGCCAAATCTCATGATAAGCGGTGGTCGAAGGAAGCAGGTGATCGCTGATCTTCTTGGCAACGGCATGGGTTTCGCGGTGGAAGCCGGACAGCTCGGGGAGGGAACTGCACATGACGTTACGGTTGACATCACCGCAAGCAGCGATGGTGGTCATCAGGGACTTGTTGATGGCGCGCATGGCAGAACGCAGGTCCCGCTTGATGACTCCGTGGAATTGGAAGGTCTGTCTCGTCGTGAGCTTCATGGTCTCGTTACCGTATGCGCTGCTGATATCGTCCATCTGAATCCACTGCAGGGGAGTAGCAACACCACCGGGGAGACGGCAACGGATCATGAAACTGTACGCTGGTTCAAGACCCTGAGCCTTGCGCTCGTCGCGAACATCACGGTCATCCTGCATGTACGTGCCGTGGAACTTGGTCAGCTGCTGATCACTGGCGGAAATCGCACCAGTGGTCTCATCCAGCAAGCCCTCGGCGATAGTACCGCGCAGGTAGTTGGACTGAATCTTGATATCCTCGTTGGTCAAGGGCGCGGGCTCCTCGGGCAGACCTTCGACCTTATCCACGCCGAGAGCTTGCCAGAGACGAGGCTCCCATTCGGAGTAGCCCGTCTGGAAAGCATCTGGGTCCTGATCATCACCGAGACCAATATCCGTGAGCTTGCGGCCACCGAGGAAAGCGACCCGAGCATCAAGATCCTTGGCCGGCTTGTTGTAATAGATCCGGTCCTCCTTGCGGGGCCAGTAGTGACTATCGCCGAGACCGAAAACGGAGTAGTTGATATTGGAGAGGTCCAGGTCACCGGAGTTCTTGATGACTTCCCAAAGACTGCGGCCGTTCTGCGGGAACTCACCCTGACCAGCGGTACTGGTGATGAAGACCACGTTTTCCTCGGTCGCGAGGTCCTCGGCCGGATAGTCATCCATGGCCATGACCATGGTCTTCAAGCCACGAGCACGACCCCGGTTGCCGAGGCGCTTCCCGATGTTCTGAGCGTTGCCGTTGTCGGAAGCGAAGAGGATGGTCAGAGGCGCACCGAAAAGACCCTCGAGGAGCTTCTCATAAGAATCCTTGGCCTTGCGCTTCTGCAGGGCGCGGACTTCAGTGCCGTAAGATTCGGAGAGAACAGCGGAGAACTGGGGCTTGCGGTTCACGAGCTGGGTCAGTTGGTTGTCCCTGCGGAGGAACTCCTCGAGCTCGCGCTTGATACGATCTGAGTCGAGAGAGAACTTGGGTTCGCCCTTCTGCTCGTTCTCTGGGTTCCAGCGGTACAACGGCCAGTAGCCAAGGTCAACGGCCTTCTTGGTTTCCTGGAGAACGGTGAGGGCAGAGTCATTCTCCTGGTTGTAAGGCAGATAGGCGACAATGACGGAAGGTCCCTTGAACTGTTCGGCCTCTGTCATTGCCTGGAGGACCTGCGTATAGGAGCCGTAGACCGCAACGGAGGCCACGTAGGCATTGCCGAAGTTCATGGCGTACAGCCCAATATCCTTCTTTCTGCGAGTGGGATCGGCGGCGACACGCTCCGAATACGGCTGGGAGTCAATGATAAGCATGTTAACATTTTCTCCCGAGACGAGGACATGGTGAACACCGGAGTTGCCGAGATCGTAAGCCCAAGCGTCGGAACCGATAAGCCACTGAGATTCCTCAAAGAAGAGCTTCTTCGACTGGAGGAGCTGTTTGGCCAGATCGGAACTGTCGCTGGAAAGATTGCCAATCACGTCAGAAGCCAGCTTGTTGGCCTTGGAGGCGTCCTTGACATTCAAAGCCCAGTTCGATAAGGACGCCCTGGAGGCATCAACAGTGAAGTCAGTGGACTTGGAGGCCTCTTCCACTTCACGAATGAAGCGCTGACGGTGCTCCTTCCGAGCGATCAACGAGCCGAATCCGTACTCGGGGCTTGCCGCAATAGTTGAGGAGACGCCAGCATCCTTCGAGCCCAGCTGGTTGGCGATGTAGAGACGCTCACCGAAGAGTTGGTTAAGGATCTTCAAGTAGGCATTCTCAACATGGGGCTGTTCCAGGGCGGGCGGGGTGGCAGGAGCCTTAGAGCTTCCAATCTCAAGGTTCTGAATAGGAGAAGCAGAGTTCAAGTTCTGGACGATGCCGCGAAGTGCCTGAACCGCGGTGGCCGGCTCAACATGTCCCAGTCTGTAACCGACAATCTGAAGGGTCGATCTACCCGTAGAGGGCGTCAAGCTGGACAGCAGATCCATGAACGAGGGACCCCACCGGGTGGTCTTGCGGACCTGCTCAAGAACCGCAATCTTCTCAACAGAGCTGGGGATGGAGTTCACGATCTGGCCTCCAATCCAGGGACGGTACAGACGTGCGGTGACGAGTCCAATATTGCTGAGTTCACTGTTGGCCTCCGCCTTTGCCAGGACGTCGACAAAGACCCCGGTAGAACCAAAGACAAAGATAGCCGACTTGGCATCCGCGGGACCGGTGTATTCAATCGCGCGGTATGTGCGTCCAACTGACTGTGACAGAACCCGCCAGATCTGAGCGGTCCACTCGAAGATGTCTGCAGCGCTGACTGGACGTACAGAGGCGGCAGCATCCACGGTTGTGGCAGCGGAGCTGGTCGCATGGCTGTCCGTGCTGCTGTCCCTTCGGGACGAGCCAACGGATGAGTTGTCGATGCTGACATTTGATGGGGTCTGAGATGGCTGGGCAAGGGCGGAAGCGAGGTCACCTTGGTCTGCGGGTCCCTCGGAGACAGTGGCCAGGCGACCAGCGTCAGCATAAAGAGTCTGAGCACCAGCGTCGGAAGCAGTGTTTCCACTCAGGGTCAGTAGAGATCGGATCACATCCACATTTTCCACCGCAATGGCCTCATCATTGGCGGAATTGGAAGGGTCAAAGAAGTGAATGACACCCTTTCTGGACCTGTGTGCCAGAGCATGGGCGGTGATGGCGATATCCTGCGCCTCCTGGATTGTCTCGGAATGCAAGAAGGTGAAGCCGCATTGGCGTATCGAGCTGATAACGGAGTAATCGGGGAAGGGGAGGGGCTCCAAGGCGACGTGAATGACGATAGGGGTATTCGCTAAGCGGTAGAGGTGAGGAACTGAGGAGAGCAGGATGGAGGAGCTGGTGACAACAGAAACTGCGTTGCCTGTCTGAAGCGGATGGAAAGCGGAAAGAAGAGGGTCCTCGTTGTATCGAACCGCTACCACTTCGGGTGCAGTTCTAGGCAGAACGCCACGAGCATTGCTCTCCTTCAAAGCCTTGAGGGACTTGGAGAACAAAGAGTCTGTGTGTAGAGAGGGCTGGACGGAGAGGACGACGTCGCTGGTGAGGTATGCGACTCGGGCAACTATCACATGGTTAGCAATCAGCGAAACTGGACTCAACAGTTGATTTGATCAAGGGGAACAAGGAACTGTAGGAAATGAACTGACCTGCTTCTGCAGCTGCTGATACAGACGCCATATCTGATGGTTGTGAGTGCTCTTTCACAGCACCAGAGAGTGGGATAGAACTATAAAGATAGAGCAACAATCACCACAAACGTCGAGACGACTCCCACTCAACGCAACAGGAAGAAAAAACACACAAAGAATGACCAGAAGGAAGAAGAGAAGAACAGGCTGTAAGAAGGATTTTAAAAGAAAAAAAAACTCCCCGAACAGCTCTTCACAGCTTCTCTGCCAGAAATGTAATCTGGACATTGAGTAGTTCCCAGCAGTAAATGATGATTGGACTGAGATCACGACATCGATGCAAACACTCTGACAGGCTCAGTGCAAACTTGCTGTTTTGGTCAAAGTATAGAGATCATGTGACTTTCTTCTTGATCACGTCACTTTTCCCTCATCACGTGTTTTGTTTCTCCAGCCTCAATTGGTGAGAGTAGAGTAGATATTCACTGAAGAAGACGGAGATTTCCATGATTCGATCATTCGAGTCTGATGATTGGTGCAATCAGATATCGGCCTATCAGAAATAGAAGCCTAAGGCAGCCGCTGTCAGTCTCGGGCGAGAAATCGATATCAGAGTACAGATATACTCCGTACAAGAAGATCCCATAGGGCAGAATAACAATGTCATATGAATTCACCAGACGCCGTATTAAATGCCAAGCCCATATCAATAGGAATGTACAGGTCTGAAACGCCAAAGCGAGGTCTGGATATTAGCGAGCTCCCTCAGTGCAGTTTGATCCCCTGTATCCTGCCTCCTTTCAAACAGTCCTCCAAGATTCCCCAACGAGCTTGAACCGAACGCCTCCCTGCAGTAAAGACATCCATCAGAAGCAAAAGGGAGAAGACATGAGTCGTCAATGGTCACCCAAAGCCCGAGTCCCGACCCAACCATAGTATGTAGATCATTTCGGCGTATATTATAAATGACAGGAAGAAAGAAGATCACACAGAATTAAAGCCAAGGTACAAGGAGATTATTAACAATAGAGGCAGAGCATCTTGCCGGATCGGATTCTATACAACGACAGGTATACCGGTTGGGGGGCTTACTGACCCAATTTCATGGATTGTGTTGCAGGGCGCTCACAGGGAGGAACCTGCTTATCGCGCCTCGTTCCAGTCATGCATCTTCAGATTCTCCGGGATCGGTTGTTGCAATGCCGCGGCCTGAACTGTGGCCTGAGAAGGCTGTGGAGGCCCAGTGCCGGAGCGTCGCCTTCTTTCTCGTTCCAGCGGGCCAGGAAGCTCGGTGTTGTCGCCGCGCGAACGAAATTTGCGGCCGATGGTGTCCATCCAGTTGCCGTCCTCATCCTCGCCCAGCCAGTAGTCGCGACCGATGCTGATCATAGCGCGGCCAAGCTTTCCATGCCAGCCCTGACCATCCGGACTATATGATGAGAATGGTTCCCGATCGATATCGGCAATACTAGCGACACTGGCGATGGAGGTATTGCGGCTGTGTGTGGGGAGCCGAGTGTGGCGGGGGATAGCGACGTACAGACGTAACGCCTGGCGGGCAAAGGCGAACATGACAAAGACGAAGTAGAAGCGGATGATCCAAAGCGAACAGATGAAGGCGATACTCTGGAAGCCCTCCGGCTGGGTGACGGCGTTACTGAGACCATCTGACCTTCGAGCAGCATTTCCCTCGGTGGATGAGGGACCGGATTCGGGTTTGGTGAAGCCAGCCGTTTGGGCGATAGTGTCGTCGCCCGGCCCCTTCGCCGTTCCACCATCATAGTGTCGAGAGACAACAAGAAACCAGGTCACACCGAAAGCGGCCGTGTACACAGCGTTGATGACAGTGTCGAAGAGGTAGAGCCACGCGAGGGCAAGGCATTGTAACGGAGACTGTTTCCGGACATGTGGAAAGAGATAGGTTGTGAGTCCGAGTGCGATGAGCGAGTAGAGGTACATGGAAAGTTGAACCGGCGATAGGTGGTAGCCTGTTAACAAGGCGAGTAGGCCATAGAGACCGCTGATTTTATTGAGCAAGAGGGATAGTGTAATTAAAGAAGCGCCTGTTTCCAGGCTCATCACATAAAGGAAGGTCTGACGACGAATCATCATTAGATTCAAGATTCAAGAGCAACACAAGGATGGGAAAGGATCATGAAATTTGACGTACCTCTGGCCGTGGAACACGGAGAAAACGGGCTGAGAAACCCATACTGAATTGCCGCCGATGAGATCGGTGATAAAACCGCTCGTTGGCTCAAGGACGGCAAAAAGAGGCAAAGGAATGGAATGAAGGGATGGAAGAAGGCGATGATTCTGCTGATTTGGTAAGGAGAAGAGAGGGACTTGAAGGAGAGAGGTTAGAGACAAGAGAGAGGCTGGTCTTGTCTTACTAATACTAACAGGGGGCTTGGGATTTTCCGGGTTGATCCGCTGATGCCAAGAAATGATGACGATGTTATGCACTGCATAACTTGTGCATTACAGAGTATACTTGCCCCTGTTTTGATCATTTTACGGAACTACAGAGTAAGATAGATTACAATCTCAGTCATGAGACTATCCCTATTCCCTTGTATATTTGTCTGTTCAACGGTGAAATTATTCCTCGGTGATCTTCGTTGACAGAGAACATCAGGCAACCACCTTGGGCTACACCTTGGGCTGCATCGAGGATGGAATACTAAGATACAGAACTATTATTGAAAGCTCTCTTGATACGGGGTAGGGGATGTATCCACCTTGTAAACATGTCTGCCTGTTGCTTTGATGGCAATATCTAATATCTGTTCCCGTGAAACCTTCATGGTGGCTTTGTACAGTTGAGCATCTACCTGATCATGCTATATATGGACGAGATGGTCATCTCATGCATCTCAGAATGACCTTGCAATTGAGGAGAGGAAAGCTTCGTAGAAGACGGAAAAATGGACAGAAGGATAACAAGGCAAAAAGCAATAGACGCTGGTATGATGCGAATAAGGAGAACGCCCAACTCTGTCCTTGTATGGCCTCGTGACACAATCATATACACGCAAAAAGCGCAGACTCGGCAGGACTTGAAATCTAAACACGCTATTCACCGTACAAGAAAACGACAGGAGAAAGACAATGTACATGTTAAGAATGGTAGACATTATGGACAATCCCAATTCTCATCATTGAGATTACAATCATCAGAAGCGCCAGTGGCAATTATAAACGGGTAGTAAAGTATGTCGGCGCAGCAACTAGCAGGCGCATCCATCGTTGCTGGTAGTCTCTCGGGGGCTGATATTGACGTCGATCACTGCAAGCAAAACAGTCAGTATAAGCCACCGATCCTGCGGGATCAACCAACTTTGAGACTCTCTGTTCGCTTCACCCTCCATTCCGGGAAGGGCCTGGGCTATCCTCCTGAACAGTTGCTTCACATTATGGCCGACCTTGGCGCTGGTCTCGATGAACATCAGTCCGTTCTTCTTCGCTTCCTCCTCGCCTTGTGCCGTGGTGACTTCCCGCTTGTCGTTTAGATCGGTCTTGTTGCCTACCAGCACAATGATCACGTCGTTGCCACGCTCTCCTCGAACATCGTCAATCCATTTCCGCGTATTTTGGAACGATTTGGCGTTCGAGATATCATACACCACAACTGCAACGCTCGAGTCTCGAATGTAGGAAGGAATCAGGGATCGGAATCGCTCCTGACCGGCTGTGTCCCAAAGCTGGAGTCGGACCGTTCTATCTTCCAGGTACATAGTCTGATGTGCGATAACAAATTAGCTTCTGACCACGCTCGGAGGGCGAGGTGAACCGTGAGCCTCCACGAATCACGAATGTGCCGGTATACCTTGGATAAAAAGTCGATTCCAATGGTCGCTTGGTATGTGTTGTCGAACGAATCGTACATGAATCTCGTAATCAATGATGTTTTCCCGACTGCAGCATAAAGGTTAGGCGTCACATATCCGAATAGATATCACAGCGACCGATGAAAGGCAACCGTACCACTCTGCTCTCCCAAAAAAACCAGCCTACAACTCTGTTAACGATTTAAAAACACATAAGACTTGCGCACCGAAGCACGTACTTGAATTTCTTCAAAGGGTTCGAATACGACCCAACGCCAGAAGAAGCCATGGCAGAAGGTGTCCTAGATAGCGGTGACAGTAGAATCAGGGGTACCAAAGGCAGCCACAGTAACAGACTCTATACTTCGGCGGGAGGAACGAAAAGTCGAGAAGGGAAGTCGATAAGGATATGAGATAATAAAGGCCAAAGATATCGTTATGACTCGGATGAATTCGCGAAACTGGTGAGTCGCGAAGGGAGTTGTTGAGATGGTCGACTTACAAAGAGCTTGGTGATGATCCATGGGTCAATCTGGGGTACTTGGATGATGCCTGAATTATCTGGCTGCAAATACAATCTTGTTTGTCCGCCGGATTAATTCGGTCCGGATTACTCCCATCCAACTTGTTGCTGTTGTAGCTGTATGTACTCTGGGAAGAAGCTCCAAAACAGAGCTCCATTGCTTAACGACTATCTATACTAATTATCCGGTTTTGAGACGGCGGCTTTAAGACCTGTTCCTTGTGATTTACGAGCTTCGTGAAGTGTGTGAAGGGGTTGGAGATCACCATGGGTCTTTACTATGGGGCTGGTGCTGTTACTGTGTCACTCTTGGTGATAGGAGGATGTGAGTGGGCACTCGATGAGCTTTATTTCGAGCAGACTAACATGTTGTTTCTATAGATATGCTTTTCCATGGCGACGGTGAACAGTTCAATGTATGAAGTGATCCCTCGATGAACCGGGGAATATTGGTCCTGTCTTGTTAACGCTTCTCAGGTCGGTTATTTCCTCGAGGCCGTTTCGCCGTACGCTTGGGCAAGTATCGGTATTGCAATGTGCATAGGTTTATCTGTTGTTGGGGCAGCATGGTATGGCCCATATACTCCGTTGGCTTCTATCCCGTTGGTCACTGACGTACAATCACCAGGGGTATCTTCCTCACAGGCTCCTCGATCGTTGGTGGAGGTGTTAAAGCGCCACGGATTCGGACAAAGAACCTGATTTCCATCATTTTCTGCGAAGTCGTTGCTATCTACGGAGTCATCATGGCCATTGTGTTTTCGTCGAAACTCAACCTTGTCGAAGGCGACGAGGCCTTTTCCGGCAGCAATTATTACACTGGTTATGCGCTCTTCTGGGGAGGTATCACAGTGGGTGCATGCAATTTGATCTGCGGTATTTCAGTTGGTATCAACGGAAGTGGTGCTGCTCTGGCTGATGCAGCCGACCCGAGCTTGTTCGTTTCCTTTCCCTCACAACGACCGTCTGTGTGGATATGAAGCTAACATAAACCGGATAGGTTCGTTAAAATCCTCGTCATCGAAATTTTCAGCTCCGTTCTCGGTCTTTTTGGCCTTATCATTGGGCTTTTGGTGGGAGGAAAAGCGGCCGATTTTGGAGCATAATTCCTCTCGGAAACAGTCTTCTTCGGTAAAAGAGCGGCAGATTTCCCCTTCTTTTTCCAATATCTCTTCCTCTTTTCTATCTGTTTTCTCTATATAAAGCATTGAGGCGTCTGGATTTGGGTTAACTGTAGAGCTTTTCTGGTCTGCTGAGAACTGCGTTGATGATTTCGCTGGTTCGTGGTGATGATGATGTCCATGTTGTACAATAACAAGTTGTCAGGATTATAATCCAAACGCAGCATTGTACTTCTATCTCGCATTGTAAATATCGATCTGATGACGCTGATGAAGGTGTCTTGGCATCTCCGATCCTTATCTCCATCTCTACTCCATCTATGAGTACATCTCCATCTTTTCATCACAACGACGTCCAAGATGGCTAAGGGTAAACTCACAGCTGCAATTCTGATTGTATCAGACACTGCTTCTCAGGATCCATCATCAGATCGAGTAGCTGACACTCTGACGGCTACATTCGAAGCTGAGGGGTCCAACAACTGGGACCGCCCCGCCATCAAGATCGTCCCTGATAATGTACTAGACATTCAAAGGACCATCTGCAGCTGGACAGATGGTCCAGGATGGTATAATCTCGTTCTGGTCAGCGGTGGAACGGGGTTTGCCGTCAAAGATAATACTCCCGAGGTCTGTTTCCTTGCCCTGGATTGTCGATTGACCGAGGAGCTGACAATTGATCAGGCAGTATCGCCTCTTATCCATCGCCATGCACCTGGCTTGGTGTGAGTTGACTCTTCTGATATGTGAACCGATGGTGTTTTACTGACTGTTTGGTCAAGACACGGCATGCTAGCCTCTTCCCTGAAAGTAACACCATGTATGAATGGGATTGTCCATGAACTCAGAGTTACAGCTAATGGTTCGCTCTAGTTGCGATGATGTCGCGTCCCGTTGCTGGAGTTAGAGATAAGTCGCTCTTGATCACGCTGCCGGGTTCCCCAAAGGGAGCAAAGGAGAACCTTGAGGCCGTTATCAAACTTCTACCGCATGCTTGCATTCAGGCAGCAGGGGGGAACTCTCGAGCTCTCCATGCCGGTGGTGTTAAGAAGCTAGAAGCCGAAGCTGGTGTCGCTTCTCATGACCAACGTTCGGGTGACAATCACCATAATCACCACCACCACCACCACGACCATTCCCATGGCCACGGACATGTAGTCCCGAGGGCGCATACGTCGCCCACGGACCGACCACAGTCGAATGATCCCAATGCTGGGCCGAATCGCCGCCATCGCTCGTCTCCTTATCCGATGCTCTCAGTTGACGAAGCCCTCAAGCTGATCAGCCAGCACACGCCAGAGCCAGTGATTGTTGAGGTTCCCGTGACTACGGCTCTGGTCGGCTCTGTCATCGCGGAGGATGTCTATGCTGGGGAGGCGGTACCAGCATACCGCGCAAGTATCGTTGACGGGTACGCTGTCATCGCGCCCGATTCCCCGACGGCCGGGCCCAGCACGAAGGGAATCTTCCCTGTAGCCTCGATCACCCATGCGAATTTAGGAGGGACGCTGCCGCCCCTCGAGCCCGGCACTGTTGCCCGGATCACAACGGGAGCGCCACTCCCCCCGAACGCAAATGCCGTCGTAATGGTCGAGGATACCGTCCTGGTTTCCTCGACCCCGGACGGGCAGGAAGAGGCAACGATCGAGATCCTCACGGAGGACATCAAACCTCTAGAAAACGTACGCGAGCCGGGCAGCGACGTCGCACTGGGATCCCGAATCCTCCGCAAAGGCGACCTCATCACCCCCGTTGGCGGGGAAATCGGCCTCCTAGCCGCAACAGGGACGAAGACGATCAAAATCTACAAGAAGCCGTGCGTGGGGGTGCTAAGCACCGGCGACGAACTCGTCGAGCACGACGACCCCCGTTCACTCTCGGGGGGCCAAATCCGAGACTCCAACCGCCCATCCCTCCTCTCCTGTCTAACATCCTGGGGTTTCCAGACCGTAGACCTAGGTATCGCCCGCGACACACCGCGGGGTGAACTCGAAACCGCACTCCGAGACGCACTCCGCGGCACCCGCACCCGCGCCGGCCCCGCCGTCGACGTAATCGTCACCACCGGCGGGGTCTCAATGGGCGAACTCGACCTCCTCAAACCGACCATCGAGCGCTCGCTCGGCGGCACAATCCATTTCGGCCGCGTGGCTATGAAACCAGGTAAACCGACAACCTTCGCCACCGTCCCATTTAAACCCGCTTCGTCTGCGCAGCACGAGCGTCAGTCGAAACTCATCTTCTCCCTCCCCGGGAACCCGGCCTCTGCTCTCGTCACGCTGAATCTTTTCGTGCTTCCTTCGCTTTATAAGCTCATGGGCCGCTGCTGCTGCCAGGGCCAGGGACAAGGACAAGGACAGGGTCTACCTCTCGTCTCCGTTACATTGGCACATTCCTTCCCGCGCGACCCCAAACGTACCGAGTACCACCGTGCCATTATCGCTGTGTCGCGGGGGGATGGACGGCTGTATGCGACGAGTACCGGGTTAGAAGGGGTAGGGCAGCGGAGTTCCCGGGTGGGGAGTCTGGCGAGTGCTAATGCGCTCTTGGTGCTGCGGGCGGGAAGCGGGATGGTCGAGGAGGGGACTCTGGTGGAGGCTTTGATGTTGGGGGGTGTTGTTCCGGGGTAGGATTGACTATCGAGTTACCAGAAGCTTCAAGCTACGTAGTCAATATCTAAGTAAACGGGTGTAAGACGGAACAAGCATGAATTCAGCTATCTACTCTATCTCAACCCTTATGTATCTTCCAACCCTTCCTCTTCTCCGCCCGGAACGCAGGGAGGGTGGCATCCCTGCCCTGCTCACGGGCAATCTCTATAACCACGAAGCGCACGAAATCCGCCAGGATCCAGTAACTGCTATGCGCGCTCAACATGTTCAGGTACTGGATGTTCAAGGGCCCGCCGCCCCCGGAGAGGAAGTAGTCTATCTGGCCGTTGTCGTTGAGGAGCAGCATTCGTTTCTCTGCTATCTCCTGGCGCGTGAAGTCGTGGGTCTCCATTTCGACGTTGGATGGGAGTTTGGTCATCGTCGCTGGTCGGGTGGGTGTAGTAGGCGAGATCAGTGGTGATGAGCTCCAGCGGAAGACACTGCTGAAGGATTGCCAGAAAGCTGCTGAGGAGCCTGGGATGGATGCGGGTTTGAGGGAATTGGCCAGGTCGGCGTCGACTGCTGCGTTGACTCGGTATGCGATTGCTGGAGAAGATGGTCAGTGGGATAGTTGCGCAAGGCTAATTAGGGGGCTCCGTACGATCCGTAGTATGCATGATGTTGTAGAGGTTGTCAATAGCCAAGCAACCGTACGTGTCTGCTTCCCCTGCGACACCGCGGAGTCGGTCCTCGCCTTCATATCCGGGTTTGTCTCTCCCTCGACGCGGCAAAAGGTTCGCTGAATTTTGTCAGTGGATCTATTGCCAAGGTCACCGTCCTTCATACCTTTGTTCAAGAGTAAGAAAAACCCGACAGGGCTACCACAGAGGAATAAATTCTTCGTATCAAACTCGAATATGTCGCCGTGAATACTCGTTGTCGAGAAATCAAACGCTGGGATATTCGTTGGCTGATGACTGAGAATATCTATCGCCATTGCACTCCCAAGAGAATGTGCTATCAAATGAACACGGCCATGCTGCTGGAAACCGGGGTTATTCTTGCACCAGAGTCGATAGATGCGATTCGCCTCTTTGACGACTGCTTGTATCATCTTGGGCTTGTGGTGTGATAAGTAATACGGGATGTCAAGCATGACATCGCTGATCAGCGACCTGACGGCGGGTATAGTCTCTGGTGTGATGTCCTTGAGTGAGTAGTGATTCGTACCTGGGTCGTTCGAAACATCAGACTCAAGATTCGCATCCTCAAGAGATAGCGTCGATCGCCAATTCACAGGGAGAAGCATGATTCCACCATGAGCCCGGCGGACATGAGGCCAGACCGGCTCGCTGTTCAGCTCCATGTTGACATTCCTGCGGAACGCATTGATTGCATGGGTAAAGTGAAAGCTCTCCATGCGTTCCGACAGCTTTTGTCCTATCCCATGAATGACCAGGACTAGGTCAGTCGGGGTAGGCCGCGATTCTTCCATGGCACAAGCATAGCAGACTTGTCCGCCATCCGTCCTGGACATCGCTCGTGACTGAGTACGGAGGTAGTTCCTTACATCTACAGGACTGGGTTTAGACGGATGCAGCTGTTCCCACATGCGACGGCTGAAGCCACGAACCACGGGTATACCAATCTGTCGACCTTTGCGAATTGAACTGAGAGGCCTTCTCCCCCTTGAGACAGATGGAAGCAAGCTTGGTCTGAGAATTTGAGCATTCCTACCATCGACATAGATAACACTGGAATTCATGAATGGTTTGACGGCTTGAGCATGTGCGGTTGTCCCGCCCGCAGCACGATTCTCGTCAAAAGTTAGAAAGTCGGATTCCGGTCCTGCAGTTCCTCCAACAAGACTAGAGCCAGGGCGAGAGGTAGTCGGTGTAGGGTACGACTTTGTGTCGTCCTTAGGCCACAGTCTGTGTACGATCTTCATTTCTGCGTCGGCTCCGTTCTCCACACAGCTGTTCAGTTCATCCTGCCAGGTATCTGTCCAGGGTTTGAGATAGAGGTACCCGTCCTCGAGTTTGTTGGCGAGTTCTGTTTCCACCGGTAACATTGTATTTTTGTAAAACCATGTGGCGCGCAGGACATTCGATGCATCGTGAAGAGGACTCCAATATATAGGTTTCATCTATTGATAGTCAGTGTGCTGAATGTTGGACGTCGATGTGAGAAGGAAAATTAGACCTTGAGATTTGGCAACTCGACCAGATGAAGTCGGGAGACACCGACGGGAACCTTCAATTGATCCGGGTTGTCCTCATCAGCTGCTCCAGCTTCGCTGATAGGTCCTTCTATTGGACCCTCTTGATCGACACTGGCTCGAAGACCCGAGGGTTTCGTCGCTGTATGCTGCGGTCCAACATGGAATTCGGCTTGAAGATCCAGACTTCCATCCTTTGACGATGGAGGCTCGACTGAGCGGCCCAGCGGGCTTTGCAGTTGACCCATGGGAGCTCTAGCAAACGGAGAACCGCTGATGCTCGCATCACGAGATCTCCCATGTAGACTTCCACTTTCGAATCCCCCCATGGTTGTGTCCTCGCTCAGCGATTCACCAGCCACACGTTTAGCCGCATTGGCATAGCTACTGATGGACAGCTCCCTTTTCCGATGGATAGGGATACTAGGCTGGCCATGATCTCCAGAACCATCGCCCTGTGTTGAGCGAATTTGCGCCCTGCCCGACGAAGCACGATTGCTTGATAAACTTCCATCGTTCCCCGTCGAACTCACATCCTCACGACTCCCTGTATTCCTCCGCTCCGCTTCCCGAGTCGACTCTCCAGATATCATTGTGTCCCTTATGATGCTGGGAAGCTTCTGCTCTCTTGCGCGTCGTAGATCCCTCCAAGCCTCCTCAAGTGCGATGTTATCCTTGACCGAAAATGGCTGGGGCGGAGCGCGCCCATTCCCATCGTTTTGACCGCCAGACGGAGGAGGCAGCGCACTCAAGGGATCATCGATCGGGAGAGACGAGGTGTAGAAGAACTGGACACGGACTTTCGGCGGTTTAGAGAAAGCATCCCAGGCGGAAGGGTCGGGGTCGTCGTCGGTTAGCAGACATGTCGGACCGTAGGTATGAAGAGGACCAGCCATCGTGGAAGCTATCGTTTCTGGTTCACCGCAAGTTTCGGGGGAGTAAGATCGAAGAGGTATGATCCAGCGATGAGTCAAGACCTAAATTCAACCAACAAAGACAGAACATGTCATTGTCAGCAGTCCAATGCCCATAGCACTGTAGCCTGTCAGTTTTCACATGGGCTGAGGGTTGGGTGTCGTGTCAACAAGCAAGGGGAATGAATCAACATAAAGAAAAGCTTCGAGTGAGCTTAGCATCGACAGACAGCTGCAATAATGCCATCATAGGATAAATCCAATCAAGACATCCTGAAAACTAAAATAGCAACGAGTTGGGCTGTGACAGTTGGAAAGATGAACTTCTTTTCTGAGATGAGTTGAGCCTATGATGTCAGTTCACGTGCTTGGGCTTCTGTTAAGAATTGGCAGCACAAAGACACGACAACGTCTACATGGATATCGAAGATCATTTAGGTAGGAGATTTACGTTGATTACGATTGAAGAAGCCTAAGGGAGTCATAGGGTAAAAAAAAGGGATTTCCAGTTGCTCAATTACTATATGAGGGTATAACAGAAGACAAAGACCGCGTTGACATGCAGCAGGAACATAGAGTTGAGAGAGAAGAAACAGATCAAGTTATAAAAATATCCAGTCCATTCCACGACACCAGTACCATATAAACCTCGCTTTAATGCGTTGCCCAGCTGCTTTCCGTTTGTCTGCTGCTTGACCCTGAGAAGGAGCTGTTGGTTCGGTCGAGGTAGCTATTCTGCCGACGCTCCTTCATCAGTGCCAAAGTTTGCATCTGGAGTTCCTCAAAAGCAAGCACGGTGGAATCGTGCGCATCCAGCATATCGAGAAGCTTGTGAATGTCGTGCAAGTGCTTGCGAATGGCACTGTCAGGGGCACAGAAGGTGCGGACACTCATCTCCTTGGCGACGGCTTTCCAGTTGCGAAGATTGGAATGCAGAAGGATGGGGTTGGTTGAACTCTCTCCGTTGAAATTTAGGGTTCGGATATTGGACTGGATCAGGCGACGCTGAGTAGCTTGATCGAACTGGAACTCGACGACTTGGGGTCTATTCTTAGAGCCCCAGAAGTTGGTGACTTTCTTGATCGACTCCTCCGAGATGCGTCCCTCGACGTACTGCTGAACGAGGAACTTGTTTGCAGTCACACAGATCATGACTTCGATGTCAGAGTACAGCGTGGCCTGAGTAGGAGGATCCAAAGAGATCGGAACTGTCGACTCAGGCACGATTCTTGGCCGGCGCGATCCCGAACAGAATGCCTTTGGACAAGCCTTTGCCACATCCTCAGCCTGGTGACTGGTTAGAGAAGAGCGATCAGAATGAAGAGAGGGGAACACTTACAATCTCTCCCACATGGTGCTTGATTTTCTTTTTAAGATCTTGGAAGATGCCCGACTTCTGTTGCTTGACTGGTGTCTCTTTCGATTCCAAAGGCTCTCCCAGCCAGCCATTTGATCCGAAAAGTCTCTTGTGCGGGGATTTCACTACCAGAGGGTAGAGATCGATTGAATCGCTGTCACACATTTCTGTCGCCTCGTTGATAGTCTCCAGGGGATGGCTGCTGTAACCATCAACGACGAAACTGGCATGCTGGCTTTCAAAATCTTCATCGTAGATTCGAACAGATGGCTTATGCTGCTTTCCTTCATGAAGAGGCACATCCAGCTTGGGCTTGCGAAGTCCAGTATAACGCTTGACGTTGCGCAACGGAGGAGAGGACGAGACATCAACAGGAGATGAAGAAATATTGGTACCCACACGGATCGACTGCAAAGAAGAGGATCTTGGGGAAGAATCCACAGAAGAGACTGTAGAAGCAGTCGTGTCCGAAGAGGTGTAGCAGAAATCCTCGTTCTCCTCGTAGAAGGGATTGAGCTGGGCGATATCCTCATAGGTAAGATAGATACTTTCAAACAGTTAGCATATGACAATTCTCAGGCACACTGGGAATTACATACTCCTCGCTCAGCATGATTGGAACCTCGTAGGTTTCGTCACTCATTTTGAGAGATAGGGATTCAACGATGTGATTGAAAACGAAGCTGTGATGCTACTTGGTAGTCTGAGAAGTGAGATTTCTGTAGTAGAAGAGAGAATCGAGGAAAATGAGAATAGTTGAGAAGAGTTGACAGGTGGTTGAAGATGCTTCGAGGAAGAAGGAGAGGTAGAGGACTGATATACCCCCGTGGCGAGAAATCATTGTCTATTGATGGAGCCATTCTTGTACCTAGATGAATATAATGCCACCTAGAGAAAATTTTGCTGGTGGGTGGCTGGTGGGTGGTTGGGTTGTCCTATTCAGGAAATCCTGAGGTGAATGGGGGTGGATTCGTGACAATAGCATTCTCTCGATTGTCTGAATAGCCCCAGGAAACACTCAGATCGGGCCGTATCTTGACAGATTGTCGTTGGCGAGAAGATTTTTTCTCCTATTGCCAGACTCATTCAACAATAGAACAATCCTTATTGTCCTACTTCAGGCCTACCGCAACGTCAGCAGACATACCAGAGAGCAAAGTCTACACCAGAGGTAGTGACCTGAGTAAAAGGGTAGAAACTCCATCTTTAGTGTATGCCATGGGGCTGTCTATGGAGAAAAGGATTGAAGTAGTCGTAGATGCTGGGATTTGAGGCGTTGAGGCTTTGAGGCCATGTGGTGTACTCCGTAGAAGGCTTCAGACTTCTGGTCTCACTTCCAATATGGGAATCGATGATAGCAAGACAGTGAGTTTGGCATGACTTGTTTCCTTGATAGACTGTATAAAAGAAGATTCGCCTGGTGCTTAGTTGGAGAGACAGGATTCTGAGGATATCATGAAGTTGAATGGTTGGATCAAAGAGACATGGGGATCGATGAATCTTATATAGAAGAGAGGACAGTCACTCTAGAGCCAGGGATAACGATGGACCATTCTATCAATGAATATCAGTATGAATTGCATTCAATTGAGGCCATAATAAGGCATGGCTTCTGTATTGTTGGATAGAAGGACATACTAATGACACTATTCAGGCACTGAAGATAATATGGCTTTACCTTAGGGATGAATGCAATTGAGAGTACATTCATCTCAATACCAAATTCACTTTGATACTATCTATTAGCAATTGGCAAGAGATACAGAGTGGCAGAAATGATTTGATTCACCAGCCTCATTGTAGCTGTACTCTGTACTATGATTTCTTCACTGGTAGTTAGCTTTCACTAGCGATCACTACCATAGCTGTTGTGTAAATGACTATACAGCGTGAACATCAAAGCAAGTCTCCTGTTAGTAGAAATGTGAGGAAAGAGGAACAGTAATCCATAACTGCCACTGGATTAGCCGCATATCTTGAACAGTCTGAAGTTCTGAACTTGGTGAGGAGAGCCTTAGGAGTATCAGCCTATCAGTATCATGCCATACTCCGTATACCCCGGGATGCCGAGTCCCAATGCCTGGGGACGTGACATTATCAGAAAGCACGGTTACAAGTACGGAGTACGGAATACGGAGTCACTAATGGCGGTTAGTGAACTCGACTGTACAGCGAGGGCCATAAAAGCTAACCTACCTTAGTTAATTGACCTTTAGTTCCTTATCCTGGGGAGGCCAATGGGGTTATGGGGATCAATTGCATTGATAGATCGGTATGAATCAAGGTAGTCAACTTGGTCAATATGGCTCTAGAATCTTTCCAGTTCGGAGTTTACACCTCAATAGGACTCTGTACAATAGTACAATAGTAGATTCGAAACAATAGGCCTGATATCATTGAGATATCCATAACAACTATTCAGTTGCTTGACAATATGTTGGAGATTGGAATAATGGGCTGATGATGTGAGGTTCAAATCCGAAAACCCGAGGATGCCTTGTTGCCTCAGGCATACTGACCACCAAGACTGAAGACAGTAGATTGTACTCCGTAGACACCAACACAACTCCGTTCTCCATCTCCATATTCGATTTCGAATACTCCATACTGCATACTGCAACTGCACCGTTGTCAAGTTCACAGTTACAGAGTACAGAGTACAGACAGAAGCACGGGAATCAACGAGGCATCTAATACTGAAGTACCTGAGTCTGACTCCGTCCACCGGAAATCCTCCAGAACACTAAGCCCCAAGAATCCTCCGCAGAATGGATGATATGATCTGAATCGTCTGATCCATATCAGAATCATCTTCAAGGGAATACACTCGGCATGCCAGAGAACCAATCGCATAAGACGTACAGCGCAAATCCCTCGAAAAGTCATACCCGGGCGGAAGTCACGTGGGCTCCTCTCCACTTTGCCGACTCTCTAACCGCAGTTCCTTCAAGATAACTCGGAATACACCACGGCATTCCCTCCCCGCAGCAAGTTACCAATTACAGGCCTTTCTTTTGACTGTTGAACCAAAATCTGTTTGTGCTTTACAGCTATGGTCTTAGGGTTGCTTACAACTTTACAATCCTGGTTTCTACTCCATGATCCAGCCGATTCTGAATGCCGTTGTGGCCCGCTGACCGGCCCGTATCCCCCCAACGTCCTCCATGATTGATTATATATATGAGACGTCGAAATCCCTGTTGGAGATGGCTTCTTTTTCATTGTTGTGTCTTCTTTGTCTCATCCCCATAGATCCTGGTTGACCTCTCCACGGGTGGTGCTGCGATATTCTCTCTCTGTATACATATACCCATCCGCAAATCTACAAAATAAGCATACTCGTTGACCATCATGACGCACAACCAAGAGAAATATGACATTGTCATCGTGGGCGCGGGCCCCGTTGGCATCCTGCTGTCTCTCTGCATGTCCCGTTGGGGCTACAAAGTCAAGCACATCGACAACCGGCCTGTGCCTACCGCAACCGGCCGCGCCGACGGTATCCAGCCTCGCTCGACCGAGATTCTTCGCAATCTTGGCTTGAAGCGTCAGATCATGGCTTACAAGCCCGCCAAGGTGTACGACGTCGCTTTCTGGGATCCCCTTGCCGACGGAAAGGGTATCAACCGCACCGGAAGCTGGCCCAGCTGCCCTCGCTTCATTGACACCAGATATCCCTTCACTACCCTTCTTCACCAGGGTAAGATCGAGAGAGTCTTCATTGACGAGATTGAAAAGACTGGCACCAGAATTGAGAGACCCTGGACCATCGTCGGATTCAAGAATGATGGCTTGGACAAGACCTACCCCGTCGAGGTGTCGCTGAAGTGCATCGACACCAACGTGGTCGAGACTGTTCGCGCCAAGTACCTCTTCAGCGGTGAGGGTGCTCGCAGCTTTATCCGAGAGCAGCTTGGTATCCAAATCCACCACAAGGATCCCATTTCTTACGTCTGGGGTGTGATGGACGGTGTCGTGAGAACCAACTTCCCTGATATCGAGGTAAGAGTTGGCCCGTTCACCCGATTCGCAGGCGTTTTTACTAATGTTATTCTTGTCAATAGACCAAGTGCACCATCCACTCTGACGCCGGCTCTATCATGGTTATCCCCCGTGAGGACAACATGGTCCGTCTCTATGTCCAGATCGCCTCGTCCTCCGACCCCGACTTCGACCCTAGGAAGACCGCCACTGCCGAGGAGGTTCAGGAGGTTGCGAAGAAAATCCTCAAGCCCTATACCTTGGAGTGGGATCGTGTTGAGTGGTACTCGGTCTACCCCATCGGTCAGGGTATTTCGGAGAGATATACCCTGGATGAGCGTGTCTTCATGGGCGGTGACGCCTGCCACACCCACAGCCCCAAGGCTGGTCAGGGCATGAACACTGCTTTCCACGACGCCTTGAACATGGCCTGGAAGATCCACGCGGTCGAATCCGGATTGGCGAACCGTTCCATCCTGAGCACATACGAGAGCGAGCGCAAGGACATTGCCGAGACCCTGCTGAACTTCGACAACAAATATGCCGCTCTGTTCTCCAAGCGCCGCCCGACTGCCGGTGAGGTGGGATCTGCAAGCCACCTCCAGGCCGTTGCCGGTGGCGAAGAGGACGAATTCGTCAAGACCTTCAAGTCTTCTTGTGAATTCACCTCTGGATACGGCGTTGCATACAAGCCCAATGTGTTCAACTGGGATGCCAGCCACCCCGCCCAGTCGCCTCTGTTCAACATTCCTGGCGTGAAGCTGACTCCTGGCCGTGCTTTCACTCCCGCCACTGTGACTCGCCTTGCGGATGCCAACTATGTGCACCTGGAGCAGGAGGTTCCTGCGAACGGAGCATTCCGCATCTTCGTCTTCGCTGGTAAACAGGCCAACACCAAGAAGGCGATCACGGACTTTGGTGCCAACCTCGAGAAGGAGCGCTCCTTCCTGTCCTCTTACCGCCGCATCGATGAGGTCTCATTCTTCGAGCGTCACCTTCCTCACTCCAAGCTATTCTCCATCTGCCTGATCTATGCTGCACAGAAGAACGAGATTGATGTCGAGGCCATCCCTCAGATCCTCCGCGACTACCACCACCAGATCTATGCTGATGACCTCCCCGATGTGCGGGTGCCCCTTGCCAAGTTTGCTGCTCACGAGAAACTTGGCTTCGATCCTGAGCAGGGTGGTGTCGTTGTCACTCGGCCCGACAGCCACGTTGCCTGCACTGTGCAACTGACGGAGGGCAGCGGCACTGTCGATGCTCTCAACGCATACTTCAACACTTTCTCCACAAAGCCTCTGGGCCAAGACCAGCAGAGCCGTCTGTAAGAGATTAAATCTATCATCGGGAATGATTCTGGATCTTCAAATGTTGTGATGTGTCTATCTATCTTTGTTTATTTGTTACTTTCCGGTCTTCAGATTCGTTCTGAGCGATTATGACCTAGCATTACTGGCGTTGATATCCATGCAATACAATTTCTTTTCTTTTTTCACTGAAGAATTCGTAGAGTACTCGGTGGAAGCCTAGTAGCATTGGGATGTGACGATTAACGAGGGCAAAATCATCAACCACCTGATGAGGGGCGATCTTATCAGTTGCACAATTCCCCCTCAACAGGAATCAATCAACACATCAACACCTCTTCAACAGCTCTTCGGTCTTGGTCAAGAGGAGTCTACGAAATATCAACAGTAGAACAAAATGCTTTCTCTTCTCCTTTCCGCTGAGCTTACAGGGTAAGAAATTTATCTCCTCACTTTTCTTCCATCTCCGTCTCCATCTCCGTCTCCCCCCCGCCGCATCTCGTCCCGTACAGTCGCAACATCAATCTGATAGCTCATTTAGTGTCACCGACCTGCGTCCTAAAGATACACCTGAGGAACCATACTTCTATACCTTCAAGGTGCAATGCACTTCTTGTCGTGAAGTGCATCCGAACTGGGTCAGCTTCAATCGTTTCGTAAGTGTACACCTGCTGTATTTCCAAGATTGTAGGACTCTGCTGATGGTAGTGGGTGCAGGAGCAACATGATATCCCTGGAAGTCGGGGAGAGGCCAACTTTGTATGGAAATGCAAGCTTTGTCAGGTTGGTTTTTTTTTTCTGTTCTTTAACGCAGTTCATTACGTCTTTTGATGTGTTGTTCAGGTCCTCGCGGGATACGAGTATTCTGCTTCTAACCAATGCAAATAGAAGACACACTCAGCCTCAATCGTGAATGGTCCGAATACCTACGAGACAGACGAGAAGCGCAAGAAGCACAAACTGATCGAGATTGACTGTCGGGGGCTGGAGTTCACCGAGTTCAAACCTGATGTAAGCTTCTGATCGCATCCTAGTCCTAAGTATAAGAGTCTAACGTTGCGTTCTACAGGGAGAATGGGAGGCAAAGGGAGCGGAATCTTCGACGCCGTTCTCGGGGATTGATCTGTTGGAGGGTGAGTGGTATGACTATGATGAGAAAGCTGGGGAGGAGGTCTCCATCAAGGAGATTAACTGGGAGATGGGGAGAGCATGAGTCTATGATTGAAATGTCCT
Source organism: Aspergillus cejpii (assembly GCA_004769165.1). Lineage (NCBI taxonomy): Eukaryota > Fungi > Ascomycota > Eurotiomycetes > Eurotiales > Aspergillaceae > Aspergillus > Aspergillus cejpii. Next base: position 4,239,588 of record SMSW01000001.1, on the reverse strand, counting down.
TCTACTGTAGTATGGTGTCTCAAAATGTACTCTGTTTGTTCTTATGGGTTAGGCGTTGACTTCCCAGCGAGAGGTAGGTATGCATAATGAGATACATCGGCCATTAACTTGGCTGTTCATTATCTTGAACTCTTTTAATTGAATCAGTCAATCTCTTTCTTATAGTCTGTCTGTTTTCTCACCTTTTTGTTCAGTTGATGCTCTCAAGGCGGTGATAAATCCCACAATCTGATTGGTCAAAACCCGCGTCCAGCAGCATCACATTTTCGCGGTTTGGCAGAGAGAATCAAGAGCTTCGACACTTCAGTCCACCACGCGAACCAATCCAGCCACCTCAACCCTGAACAATCGCTTAATAGCTGGACGGTTTTATTTTACTTCGAAGAAAGCATATCTGTCATACAGTCTCGGATTCCAGGCGAATCCTTCAGAAAGCGCTTCACATTAGAACGATGAGTGTCTGTTCATCCCTTTGCTTCAGCATCTGCCTTCGCAATCTACTTCCTTGGATACAAAGTACAAACTGACACTCGATGCAGTTCCAACCAGTTAACCCCCGTCCCTTCCTGCAAGCTCGGTATGCACCTAGCCACCTCCGACATTCCAAGATCTACCAAATGAGATCCTATTCTAACAGACCAACAGGGTCGGCACCGAACTCATCATCCGTCTCAAATGGGGCCAGACAGAGTACAAGGGTAAACTGGAGAGCATCGATTCGTACATGAACGTGCTCCTGAGGGATACGGAGGAGTTCATCGATGGGAAGAATACGGGGACACTTGGTCTTGTGCTGATCCGGTACGTTTTTCTTATTCTCTGACTTCAGGCTTGTGCTGATTGTATCAACTTCCCAGGTGTAACAATATTCTCTGGATGGGATCGGCAGATAGCGTGGAGATGACGGATTTGGGGCTACGATAGAGAGAGATGGTCAGGGAAATGGTCGATTTCGGTTTAAATTTCTCGGATCTGGACGATGGCTTATACCGAATGGATTTGCTCCGATACCAAGGCATGTTTTTGCAGGGATAGTAGGGAGGTCGAGGATTGGGAGGGAGATAAAAAGAACCCCTTCACCTTTCACTGATATGTCTACGGCAAGCCCTCGGTCCCCTTGTTTTATTCTGTCTTCTCTGGTACAAGGCGTTTTTTTTCTTCAACGACGGGTATTGAATATAATTTGCAGTTTTTGGACTGTGCAGCGAGGAGATAAGGACGGTTGTTCAGGGGAGTGTACGTGATGGGCCATACATTTGAGAGTCAAATTTTCTCGTCTCTCCTTGGCTGTGACTTCTTCACTGTCATAGATATCTTTCCAACTGAGCCTTTATACACAGATGGGGATTGATATCCCAAAGACATACTGGCTTGTGTGTATCTACCCTTAGGTCACGAGGAACAAGAGCATCTCGGGAGAAGATGAAGCTCAAAGTAGATGCTGAGACTGTTAGCTTGGAGAATACTCCGTATTCTCGATCAACAAGTATCCTGGACGACATATCTCTATCGAATTATCCCCTCTTCTAGTATCATATCAGCCTTGGCCACTGATGGGCAGATATCTGGCGCAGACTCCACAGTCCACATCTCTCTTGACAGGAAGTGTCATCAATATGCCTTTTTACTTGGATCCTAATCACTGAGAATCAGGATCATGTTGAAGGAGTGTCATATACATATTTTGCTTCGTTCATGTCTACCGGATCATGCAATGGCTTCTCCGAATTACCCCACCTTGGTCTATCTTGATTCTTGATTCTTGATCAGATTCATCCACGTCTTCTTCGACAAACACGGAGTGATCATGATCATATAGCTCTAAAATACGATTGATCTCCGGTATATAGTATTTCAATCATGACAAGCAAGACGAGTGAACACCCGAGCCATCCCTCGGAGACCTACTTCAACCTCGGATCTTATCATCGGCCAGTGAGCACCACAAACCATGATGCTCAGCGTTGGTTCGACCGTGGTCTCATCTGGACATATGCATTCAACCATGAAGAAGCCGTCAATTGCTTTGAGAAGGCTATTGCGATAGACCCCAGCTGTGCTCTGTCTTACTGGGGTCTCGCCTACGCCTTGGGCCCCAACTACAACAAACCATGGCAGTTTTTCGACCAGCGCGAGCTCGAGTCGACGGTGCAGCGCACCCGTAGAGCGACGGAGAATGCCAGAGCGAATGCGGCTACCGCGACACCCGTGGAGGCTGCGCTCGTTGACGCGCTGCAGTTTCGATACCCGCATGACCGGCCGGATGGGGACTGTTCGGCTTGGAACCAGGGGTATGCGGATGCCATGGAGGATGTGTACAGGCGGTTCCCGGACGATCTGGACGTCGCGGTGCTGTATGCGGATGCGTTGATGAATCTCACGCCGTGGGCGCTGTGGGATCTGAAGACCGGGCAACCGGCCCCCGGGGCACGCACCAGAGACATCCAGGCGGTGCTGGACCGTGCGTTGGCGCAGACGGGCGGGCTGTCTCATCCGGGCCTGCTGCACTTGTACATCCACCTGATGGAGATGTCTGGGTCCCCCGAGAGCGCGTTGACGGCTGCCGACCATCTGCGGGGGCTTGTGCCGGACGCCGGGCATCTGAACCATATGCCTACGCATCTGGACATCCTCTGCGGCGACTACCGCCGCGCGATCGCGTCCAATTCGGAGGCCATCCGCGCGGACGAGAAATTCCTTGCCCGGGCGGGCCCTGTCAACTTCTACACGCTCTACCGGTCGCATGACTATCATTTCCGTATCTACGCTGCCATGTTCGCCGGACAGTCGAGGGTGGCCCTGGAGACGGCGGCGGAGCTCGAGTCGTCTATCCCTGAGGAGCTGCTGCGGGTCGAGTCGCCGCCGATGGCGGACTGGCTCGAGGGGTTCCTCGCCATGAAGGTACATGTGCTGATCCGGTTCGGACGCTGGGAGGATATCATCGCGCTTGAGCTACCGCCGGATCAGACACTGTACTGCGTGACCACGGCGATGGCACACTACGCCAAGGGGGTAGCGTACGCCGCGCTGGGAAGACTAACCGAAGCGGATCAAGAGCGGGCGACGTTCCACGAGGCCCTGGGACGCGTAGCGCCGAGCCGCATGCTCTTCAACAACAAGTGCGTCGATATCCTGGCGATCGCGAGCGCCATGCTCGACGGAGAGGTCGAGTACCGTCGGCGGAACTTCGACGCCGCGTTCGACCACCTCCGGCGATCCATCGCCCTGGACGACGGACTCCCCTACGACGAGCCCTGGGGCTGGATGCAGCCCACCCGTCACGCGTACGGCGCCCTCTTGCTGGAACAGGGACACGTGGAGAAGGCCGCGGCAGTGTATAGCGCCGATCTGGGGATGGATGATACGCTACCGCGTGCCCTGCAGCATCCGAATAACGTGTGGTCGCTACATGGGTATCATGAGTGTCTGATGAAGCTCGGCCGGGTGGCAGAAGCGAGGATTATTCAGCAGCAATTGAAACTGGCTGTCGCGACGGCTGATGTACCGGTCCGATCATCGTGCTATTGTCGTCGGGGTGCATAGGTCCCTTCTTCCGTTGTCCAATTTTGGACAAGCAGCCAACCAGCTGGCCTAGAATTTACCCTGGATCCATTCTGTCGATCAGGATGATTTTCTAGCGGCTTCCAGACGATGATTATCAGACTAGTGTAATAACTGATACTCCATATAATGATAACACAGGTAGCCAGCGGCCAAAAATGGATACACTTGACGCTGTTTTGCGAGCCATGCTAACTGTCAACAGCATGATGCTCATGTAATTGTATGGCCAACAAGCTTTACCACCATAGCCCGCGCTCTGTTGTCTGGGTGCCTGTTCCCTTGACACCATCCATCATGCTGCGGCCCCCACGGCCCAAATTCCGCCCTATCAGTGGTTTCTGTCGAAGCGGCGACATAATCATGCACACTCTTTAGGCTTGCTGTTTTTTTTGTCAGCGTTGAGCTTTGCTCTTTGCGCATTTACGTATAGAGTCCGCTTCGCTTCGCAATTATTCCATTACTATGCCTTCTGAAGGAACTCCAATCTAACCTGAGAATCAACAACACAATGACAATGACCCCCCAAGCTCTTAATCAGCATGTTCAGAAGTCCCCAAATTCTCTCAAAGCACATTTATCATCAGTTACAGAACATGAGATTCCTTTCATTCTTCCATTCAGGTAGATCACAACCACCAGAGCTCTACATTGAAAGACCAAATGGAACAGGTATTTGGCCTTCTCTTCTTAGCTGGATAAATCAGATGGCTGATGTTGACGCCTCAGACGAGAAAATCTCCGAAGAAGACTTGTATCGATATACCAGACACCGATGGCTGTAAGAGAACTCAACCAACCTGATTCGAGGATTCTGAAACTCTTAGGTTCAACGAACAGAATGAACTTTCTAAACGCTATGTGAAGTTCAATCTGCAGCAGCTTGTCGACGCTGCTGTCAGTGTCAGTGATGGAGCTCGATACTGTATGTTTTATTCTACGGGAGCCTACGGGAGATAATACTGAGATCATCAAACAGGTACCAGGGTCCTAAAATGTTCGGAGGGCTTACACAACAAGGCATTTATTTTGACAATGGATAATGGAACTGAGGTGTTTGTGAAACTCCCAAATCCAAACGCCGGACCTGCCCATTACACAACCGCCTCTGAGGTCGCCACACGCGAGTTGGTAAGATGACCATCTTGCCATAACTGTTGATAGCATGTGGCTGAAAATTATAGCTACGTGATGTGTTTAAGATCCCTGTCCCTCGAATTCTTGCATGGTCTTCTGATGCAGCAAATAACCCTGTCGGGGCAGAGTATATCATTGAAGAGAAGGCGCCTGGTGTTCGGCTTGGCTCTCTTTGGAATCAATAGCCGCGAGAAGTGAAGCTCGAATTGGTCACGCAAGTGGCTGATATAGAGAATACGTTGACTACCATGACCTTTACCAAGCACGGCTGTATCTATTTCAAGGAGGATCTGCGCTCATTAAATGGTGATGCGGAAGACCTCAACATCGACTCTGTCCCCCCTGAGGCACTCGGACGCTTTTCTATAGGACCCCTTACTTCGGCCGGGCTGTGGACCGGCACCAGGAAAGATATGAAGTTAGATCGAGGCCCCTGTTAGTAGACTAATCTATGATTCTCACCGGATGTTGCTAATCATTCGTGCACAGGGCGAGATCCATGCGAGTACACACAAGCATTGGGGCGCAATGAAATAGCATGGATCAAATCACACGCAAGCCCTCGGATGAACTATTATAGGTCGAGTCAAGACCGTGAGCTTCCGAACGACGGCCTTGCCCTTCTCACTCAATACATGCATGTGGCCCCTTATCTGGTTCCTCCCTCGACCGACGAAGCAGCAGCGTCCAAGGTTCTCTGGCACCCTGATCTCCATCTGGATAACGTGTTTGTAGACCCTGATACCCATGAAATCACCCGCATTGTGGACTGGCAATCAGCATGTGTGGCCCCTCTGTTCTACCAGTCCAGCGTTCCAAAGATGTTTCGACATCCTAGGCCCGTTCGAGAAGGCTGGATCGTCCCAGAACGACCTGAAAACTTCGACAGCCTCAGCGAAGACGAGCAAAAGAAGATCGACGATGATTTGGAGAGTGAGACCATCCACAAATACTACGGGGCTCAAGTGTGCAGCCGAGCACCTCGCCACTGGGCCGTTCTTCAGCAAAGGACGGTTCCCATCATCCGGAAACCTGTCTGGCTGGTGAGTGGAGTGTGGGAGAATCGGGATCTCTTCTTCCTCCGCCAATCACTCATATCGCTCGCCACCCATTGGGAGGAACTTTTTCCAAACAACCAGCAACCCTGTCCGATCAAGTTCACGGAAAAGGACATCGAGCTTCACTCCAAGGAGGAAGAGAACGTGGACGGCGTTGGACACATGCTCGCATTGTTTCGGGACCACAGTGTGCTACCCGTCGATGGTATAGTCGAACCCAAGGACTATGAAATTGCCAACAAAAATAGCCGCAAATTCAAGGACATCTTCATTGGGTTGGCTGAAGATGAAGCTGAGAGGGAGTTATTCACAAATCTTTGGCCATATCAAGAGACTAGTTACTCAGTCTTGTAATTAGATAAGCACTGATCAAATTAGGAAAGATAAGAAATCGGAGCGGAGAAAGTTTCAGCCGAGTTTGGACCCACATGTTTGTTCCTTAATTCCTATTGGTCAATTTAATTTCTGTTGATTTGGTTAGATAAGGTAGGCGGTGAATTAGGCGGGTGGTTAAACAAGGCAGAAAAAGACACACTTGTTTGGCCGAGGTCAACAAGTAATAAAACTATACAGAGCAGACAAACATTCAGTATGACTATCTATGGTCTTCAAATGTCTATAATCTTAAAGTCATCTTGGCAATTTATCAACAGAACCGAGGTTGACGATTGAACCAATGCGGGGAAATCTTCCACTTGGAGAAGCACAAGTTGTGCTTTGGCCTTTTCAAGCCGTGATATGAAACAAGGAATTGAAGCAGAGGAGTTTTGACTCTTGAGTCTCGAGTCTCGACTATACATGAGTCATGAGTCTTGACCTATGACAGATCAGACCTTTGTGCATGTTGCTTTGAGAGCGATGCTGAAACATCCAAACTTAACAAGGGATCTCCTCGAGCCGGACAACCGTGAACTGATAATGCTCTATGATCTATCAGACTATCTATCTACGGCTCTATGGACTATGGAGTATCTAACCAGAGAAGTCTGCCGTGATCCGTCTCGAATTCTATACTCGTGGGTTCATTGAGATGGGTAAAGATAATCGCGATTAACTTCATTAGACTCGGTCGATTTCCTGCTTGAAGAAATCTTTCAGCCTGAGCTTTCTTCGTTGCTTTCTACCCGGTAACCCGAGGCTCAATTGATCTAATCTACTCTCTACAGTACTGGAGTACGAAATACGAATGGACTCAAAAATGGACTCCGACTATGGAAGCAAGATGGAGACCCTATCTTCCTATATGGTCCTTGGATTTATCTTCCCATCAAGGTATTAACAGTCAGTCTCATGGATTATGGATGATATTGACACTGGTGATTATATAGGATCCCTAACCGTGGAGAGATCGATCACATGGCGTTACTACTACGGAGTCCTGGCGATATTGATATCAATCAATATCCTAGTCCCAAGAACCACAATCCAAGAATCAGATGAGACGGAGAGACTGATAGTCTGATGGATTGCGAGTGGAAACTGAAAAACAATCAGAAATAGAATTTTCTTCTCGTGGGCCCAGCCCATCTCTTCTCCACTCACTCAGCAGCCAGCACTGAGCTCCCCGCTGAATTATTGATCATCCTTGTATGAATTCAATAAATGGACTGACCCCTCCATAATCTTGGGGGGGCTTCTGCCTCATCGATTCTCTATCGACACTCATGCCTCGGCGGCAACATGCTCAACAGTCGCAGTGAGGCGATTATCATCGTCACCTCCATCTTTCTGGCTCTGTCGCTGATCGCCGTGACCTTGCGATGCTTCGTACGGATGCGCGTGGTACGCGCCTTTGGACTGGATGACTGGACTATGGTGGCTGCTATGGTATGCTATTTTTCATTCAACTGATCCATCGACATGCTTCCTGACCAGTCAGGCCCTCAACCTAGTGTTCGCCATTTGCGGCATCGTCGGCTCCTCTTATGGAATGGGACAGAAGGCGGAATATTTCGACGCTCGCCCGGAGTACTTTCGCCGTGCCGCGCTGGTAATGTCTCTGACAGCGAGCACTCGATCACGGGACGCTAATGGGTGCAGTGCTGGTGGCTTGGTCAACTCTTCTACGTGATCACTTGCGTTATGGCGAAAATATCCATCATTATCTCCCTCCTGCGCATCACCATTAACAAGCTGCATATCGCCATCCTCCACACCGTTATGGCTCTCACCGTCATCGTCGGACTCATCTTCTTCTTCTTCACCACCTTCCAGTGCACCCCGACTGACTTTTTCTGGAACCGGCAAACCGAGCCGGGGTCATGCGTCGACAATGGAATTCTGATCGCCGTTGCGTATACATACAGTGTGGTCGCGGCCGTGGCCGATTTTACAATTGGGCTGTTGCCCGTTTTCATCATCTGGTCACTGCACATGAATGCCCGGGCGAAGGTGGCCGTTGCTGGGATTCTAGGCATTGGATGTATCGCCAGCGCAGCGGTGATTATTCGGATTCCGTTTATCCATCATTACAAGGATCCTGATTTTTTCTGTATGTCTGATGTTGCGTCCTTGATGTTGGTGCAGAGAATGACGCTAACCTGCTCCAGATGCGACATATCAAGTGAGATACTTACACTTTCTTTTGCCATGGCAAACGCTAACCTGTTAGATCTCGATCTGGAGCAACGTCGAGGCCGGACTGGGAATCACGGCGGGTTCGCTCACCACACTGCGTCCTCTGGTCCGCTTCTTCCGAATCGGCTCATCCAACCCGCGCAGTTACCAACGACAACCAGGCTCGTACTGTCTTTCCCCTACCATGCCCAAAGGCATTTCCCGACGGTCCAAACCCGACGGTTGTCGTGAAGATGCACGCCGGTTATGGACGGGGCTTACGGACGAAGAGTATCAAGGCGTTACAACCATAATCACGGGGAGTCATCCGAGCAAACAGGGGGCGAGCGAAGAAAATCTTGCCTGCTGATATTCCTATATGCTATGAAATGTATGATAGTAACGGTTTACAATCGCCCAAAGTAATATCTGGTTGATGGCCGCTGGAAACCAATTTTCGAATACTCTTTCAATCAGGAACATGGTCATTTCTGAGAAGATAGAAAGGTAAGTCACCAAGAATGATCAGAAATTCAGCAACTGACGCAGCTAGGCAGATGGCCCGAATCAGTCATGATTACTTGATGCTTATATACAGACCTAACCCGCAAGGATAAGGCTTAGCAAGGGTTGACTAAGGTCTCACTTATGCAGTGAAAGGCCACAAAACATTCTGATTAATGGTCACATAATGCTTCCAAGGTCCTTCTCTCATCTCCCTTGGCCACTGTGATGACATCAACACCTATCCCCTCCTTTCCACGCCACTGGATGATGGATCCGCCTCCTCCGGGTATATAATCCGTCTTTCCTCCCGATGTTGAACAATTCAACTCAGACATTCATCTGATTCTGCAAGAGATTTCCCAAAAAAACAACTTTAACTATCCATCCAACAAAATGCCTATGCCAGTCCCCGCCGCCTCCTCCCTACAAGACCTCCTCAGCCTAAAGGGCCGCACCGTGGTGGTGACAGGCGCCTCCGGCCCGCGCGGCATGGGCATCGAGGCCGCGCGCGGCTGCGCCGAAATGGGCGCCAACGTGGCACTGACATACTCCTCCCGACCGGAGGGAGGCGAGAAGAACGCGGCGGAGATCGCCAAGACATACGGGGTGAAAGCCAAGGCCTACAAATGCAACGTGGGGGAGTGGGCGAGCGTGGAGAAGCTCGTGCAGGACGTGATCGCCGAATTCGGGCAGATCGACGCGTTCATCGCGAACGCGGGCCGGACGGCGGCGGGCGGGGTCCTCGACAGCACCGTGCAGGATTGGATGGAGGTCATCCAGACGGATCTGACGGGGACGTACCACTGCGCGAAAGCGGTGGGTCCGCACTTCAAGGAACGCGGCAGGGGGAGCTTCGTCATCACCGCCAGCATGTCTGGCTACATCGCCAATTATCCGCAGGAGCAGACGAGCTATAACGTCGCCAAGGCTGGGTGTATCCATTTCGCGCGCTCGCTGGCGAACGAGTGGAGGGATTTCGCGAGGGTGAATAGTATCTCCCCCGGGTATATTGACACGGGGCTTTCGGATTTCGTGGATCGGAAGATCCAGGATCTCTGGCTGTCGATGATCCCGATGGGTCGGAATGGGGATGCGAAGGAGGTCAAGGGGGCGTATGTGTATCTGTGCAGTGATGCCAGTTCTTACATGACGGGGAATGATCTTTTGGTTGATGGGGGGTACTGCATTCGTTGATTTTCTCTCAACCATGTACCTACAGCAGCAACTCCAATTCACATTTGACTTGCTATTATTCTGTAGACATGTCAATATCTCGCAATTAACCAATTCCTTTGCTCATCCTCATCCATAGCATGCAATACCCTCGCCTCCGTCCGCTTAACACACACATAAGTATCAATAATCTCTGAACCACACAACTCACGCAAATCCCCATCCCCCTGCAGCGCCAGCAGACTCTCATCCAAGCCCTTCGGCAGCACGGTATCCACACCAAGCGCATGGCGTTCCTCGGACGACAACTCCGACGCACACGTTCGACAGTCGCCGCCACGCAAAGGCGCACCGTCACGCATCCCCATAATCCCCGCCGAAAGCAACGCCGACAGGGTAAGATAGGGGTTCGCGAGGCCGTCGCAGAGCTTGAATTCGAAATGGTTGTGCTGGATACGTCGCAGCGGCGCTTCCTTGTTCTCCCATCCCCAGCAGGCGTACTCGCCGCCGCTCCACAGTCCCGCCGCGACGCGGCTGTAGCTGATTTCCATTGGGAGGGAGAAGGCTAGGATCGAGGGCATGTGCGCCATGATGCCTGCGAAAAAGGACTCGACTTTGCCGAGCCAGTGCGCGAGGTCGTGCTGGGCTGGATGGACGGAGATGTGGATGTGCGCTCCGCTGCCGGCGTGAACGGGGGATACGCGTGGGTGCAGCGTGGCGTGGTATCCGAATGAGGTGGCGACTCGTTTGATCACGTCGCGGGCCCGGATCAGTGTATCTACGGCTTGTACGGGGCGTGCGGGCGGTAGGACGAATTCCCACTGTCCGGGGCATGCTTCGGCGTGGAACTGCTCCAGTGGGATATCTACTGTCGCCAGTGTGCGCGAGATGGTCTCCATCATGTCAATGAGTGACTCGTCTTCGGTCGTCATGCTGGACCAGGAATGCTGGTAGTTCGTCATGGTATACCGCGTCGCCCCGTTCTCCTTCTCCAGCTGCTTCTCCGCTCGCATAAAGGTCACCTCGACCTCAAACCCGACCAGCGCTGTAAACCCCATCTCCCTCCCCAGGATTCCTTCCAGCTTCCCCAGTCGGGACCGGGGACATTCACCGATCGGTGTCCCCCCGTCATCCACGCAGTCGCACATGATGACCGCGCGCGTGCCCCGGGAACCAGGCTGGCAGTACGCCGTGTCGAAATCCGGGCGCAGCCAGAATTTACCGGAGGGTAGGGCCCCATTTGCAGCCACGTCGCCTGGTCCTACCAGGAAAGCGACTCTGGGGATGGCGATAAATCGCGCATTCTGCACCATGGTCTTGAATTTGGCGATGGGGAAGATCCGCGTGTACACCAGACTTCGGTAGGACATGAACTGCAGCCAGACGAACTCGAGGTCCTCGTGTTCCGCGGTGAAGTTGTCCCAGTGGGAGATGGGCTGCGCCATGGTCATTTTGTTTGGAGGTTTGGGAGTTGAGAGATAGGTTGCATCGTTCCTATCTATTAATACAGGGATGTCACTAGACTGCTGATCTCGTCAGCGTCAGCCAATCTGTGTCGATGACAGCAACAGATTACACCAGACCGACAGCACATTTTTAATCAAGTGATCAAGGATATAAAGTCACGAAGCACACTTCATAGCATCCAACTTATCAATCGCAGCTTGCCTCCCCATCCTTTTCAACCAAACCCTCAGGTCGAACGTGCCTTCCTCCAAATCCTTCATATTCCCAGCAAATTTGAAGGTATAGCCTAAATCCTTTGCTGGTTTCTTGCCATCCGTGTATCTGATCATACAAGGCTCCGTGCGGTAGTTGCTGGTCTCATAGGCCGCGAGCTTCTCCCCGTCCTCGACCGTCTGGACATGGTAGGCTGCACCCTCCACAATCAAGTCTTGAGCATCCACGAGAGCTGGATATTGCCCCCACATCTTACACTCGTAGCCTAGGATATACGCCGGTCGGAGCTGGGGTTCTTCTTCCAACCCGCAATCATCGAGGGATCGGTCAAGGTGCCGTAGAAGAAGTATGGTCCAGTTCGTGCTGCAAGCAGATCGACATATGGGGACGGTACAGGCGCTTGGTAGAAATAATCGGGAGGAGCGCTTCTTAGCTTCAAAACGAAGCGGGAGATTCTTGAGCGAGGGTCTTGTGGTGGTGGAGGAGGAGGAGGAGGAGGAGCAGGAGCAGTGGCTCCTTCTGCTTCATCTTTGGAGGTAGACATAAGGGATTTGATGAAAATGGAACTCTTTGAAAGTGATCAGATCAAGTCTACTTCCAGTACAAGTCCAGTCGATTGGATCACGTGGATTATGAGGTTCTTTTCTGCCATCAACAATAACCAATACCACTGTGCTAAAAGAACATGTCATGACGCCTTTTTCCCTCGGTTATGGTATTTCAGTTATTACCCTTCTTTGACACCATCGAAATGCCAAACGAAGACCGGGCACCCTGTAAGCAATCCAAATTTTCCTGAATAGTTAGCGATTGTATGCTAATGGGAGGTTGCAGGGGGGCTAGAATGTATCAAGGACTCCATCTGGCGGCAACATATTGACTTATATCAGCGCAAACAGTAGCTGTGGAACGTGCACCTCTCGCGTGTTGCTACTCCTTGATGGATCTTCAAAGGGTCTGCCAGAATACATCAGTTCTTGTCTTATTATTACTATTCCAGGTACCTACGTAGTCCGTAGGTACTAAAACTAGATAGTGCAGAAACATATGGACATCACATCCACTTCTCCAGGATCCCGAATCCATCCCCACTCCCCAGACTCTCTAAGGTCAATGCATGACTCGAAAGTGGACCGAGTGGCTTCAATGGCTTCTCTTGGCCTACTGAATTCCCTACATTCTCGGAATTGAACCCCGCAACATGACTCGTTGGTAGCTAAGGAGGTTTCAGGTCACAGACCATTGTTGGACTGACCGTTGAATTGTTCCAAGGTTTCAGCCTTTCAGGTTGGAGCCTTGGAAAGGTGATAGACACTGGGCCTCAGGATGGACAGCATGGTATGCTTACGGAGTACCCCATCTTCATGCAGCTAGAGTCTGACCTGAAGCAGGAACATATAGACATCAACTGTCAACTGGTCAACTGTCAATGTCATAGTTTAACAATGCCTAGGTTTCAACCCCTGTTTCCACGAATCATTTCTCGATAGTCGATACTCGATAGCCAACAAGTCGAACTTAAGACTTCGTTTCCCCATATGCCCCTTTTTCATACATGAAGGGCGAAGGCAGAAGCAGGGAACCTAACCGTCGAGGTCAGTGCGCTTCTAGACTATCCTTGACAGCTTGACTATCATATGATTCGGATGATCTTGAATATCGAATCAAATCCCCAAGACTGAAATAGTAAGTGGATAACTTGGCAGTTGGCACACGGATTCGATCCCTGGGGAATTGGAGAGAATGATCTGCATGACATGTCCCCGGAGTCCCAGACAGTCTCCAGGAGTCATGGACTCATGAGTCTAGGACTAGGAGTCTAGGATATATCACCTATGATTTCCGAGCAAGATGGATCGAGAGCTAAAGAACCCTCGTCTCCTCTCGGATCGTGATTCGTGTCATCCTCAACCCTCGGATCCTTCTCAGATACGGAGTACTAGCTGCATTGACAACTCCCCGGCGTCCCCGCCCTGCTAAACCTCGGTTTCTTACTTTCCCCGGAAAATCCTATCCTTCTGCATGGGGAAATATCGAGCCTTGTGGAGGCTCAGTTTCCTATCCTAGTAGTATGGCACCCTTTCACTTTTCCGAATTTTGTCTGGATTGAATGCTCGTCCTCGATTGACAACGTGGTAGCCAAAGGAGCCAGAATCGAGCCATGACGACGGGCACGAACGACTCACTGCCCCTCGGGGGCCGAAGCCTCGCCATCTTTGTGGTGTCCACTGTGATGACGAGTGTCTCGTTCGTGGCAGTTCTTCTGCGGAGCTTTGTTCGCTTATATTTGGTGCGAGCCTTTGGATGGGATGATACCCTTATGGTTCTTGCCTTGGTATTACGAACAGAGCGTGTTTCCCCAAACAAGATACCCTACTGACTTCCAACCAGTCACTCTTTGTCGGTTTCAGCACGTGTTGTATCGCTGGCTCAAAGGCCGGAGTGGGCCATCGAATGATCGAATTTACCACCCTGGGTCCGCTGACGGGTCCGGATATGCTTGAAATATCCATGCTGGTATGGTCTTCGGCTCTGCAGACAGACGAAGATGGCTGATAATCGACACAGTGGTGGTGGCTCGGTCAAATACTTTATGTCTGGTCCTCTACCGTCGCCAAAGTATCCATCGCCATGGCGCTCCTTCGTTTGGCCGTCCGAAGATTCCACCGCATTATCCTCTGGACCATCATCACCCTCTCCATCACCATTGGCCTCATGTTCTGGCTCATCCTGTTCCTCGATTGCGACCCTATCTCTCATTTCTGGCGTCGCGTGCGGCCCGAGAACCAGGGGAAATGCCTTTCCACCGATATCCTCGTGAGCATTACCTATTTTTACAGTTCTGTCACCATCCTCTGCGACTTGACGTTGGGCAGCATGCCAGCGCTCCTCGTATGGAATCTGCAGATGAATCGCAAGACGAAGGTCGCGCTCGGGGGGATTCTCAGTCTAGGAGCGGTGTATGTACCAACCTGGCCAACGACGACGGCGACGCAACAGACAAGGCTGATAGTGCATGCCCAGTGCGAGTGTTGCAGTGATCATCCGACTTCCATTCCTTCATCATTACAAAGATGCCGATTTTCTCTGTGGGTGGCCGAATCCGACGCTTCGAATAGACATAATCTAACAACGCGGACATGCAGACTCTACCTACCAGATCGCCATTTGGTCCGTCATCGAAACCGGCCTCGGCATCACGGCCGGCAGCCTCGTCACTCTCCGCCCCTTATTCCGCTGGTTCCTGGACGGCAGCATCTCGTACGCCCTCCGCGGACGCAGCAGCAGGCCCAGTAATAGGCTATACCCTCTTTCCAGCATGGGGGAAGCCCCGAGGAAGGGCTCCCGCGACCCAGGCTACTGGCGTCCGGACATTCCCGACGAAGCTTCCAAGGTCGTTGTGACGACGATATCGGGCCCGGGGACGGGGAGTTACCTAACTGAAGGTCACAGCAGTCAGGAGGATCTGAATCCGACAGCGGATACGTGGCATCCGCGATATCAGGTTAACGTCCACAAAACATTTCAGGTGTCAGCGGGATAGATAGCCTTGATCTAATGTCTGATTTTTAATGAATAGATTCGATTTCACCCGTCTTACGACACTCCATAAAGTCCGCATTGCACCAATGACAAAAATACCCTCCCAGAGCAGGAAACGATCCTAAATGCCATTGACTCGAATAAACGTCGTCGACTGGATCCTCACCCCCCAGCTCCCCGCCGTCGCATCGTAGTACCTGACCCTCCACCGGATGACATTTCCACACCCAGCTCCGTCGACGAAGTGATAGTACGGCCTTACATTCGACACCGGGGACGGCGATGGGAGTGGTTGACATGGCTTCGAGGGTGAGCAAGGAGAGGACGCTACCTGAACCATGTTTATTCAAGATCGAGTTAGTCTGTCCTTGGATCTTGGAATTATTTACTGGAGCGTTTGATAGACACTGAAATAGGCAAATGTCTCAGGTTAAATACGCTGCGACAAAACCTGTTGCAGACTAGGTAGGAACCGCTTGCTCAAGTTTCAATCATTCTAATTCATAGATCTATTTGGTAGTCGTAATGTATTTCGCATCATAATCATAATGCATGACCGTCTATATATTCCGAGCCAACAATCTCTCGGCTTCTTCTGAAGGAGCACCAAATTCAGGCGTATTTTCTCCATGCGTCTTCTCCAATATTTCTGCCATTGCTAGTCCTTCCTGTCGTCCCTTTTCAGCGTTGACCATCCAGATCAACGGAATGGGAAGCACAATAATAACGGCAATGAAGAAAAAGCCAGATCGAATTTGACCCGTAGCGTCGATGAGAACTCCCACCACCGCAGGGCCAATAAATGAGCTACCTTTATCCGTGGCTGCGTATAGAGCGTAGAATGCAGCTTCACTGCCAGGGGGGATCAGCAGACCAAAGAAGGAACGGCAGTAGGAAGATAACCCCCCCGACACGAGCCCGTGGACAATACCCAGTGGGAAGATTTCCCATGGCTGCTGGAGCCCGATTACACCCCATTTCTTGAACAAGGGGATGTAGGCAAGCATTCCATAGAGAGGGATAATCTCGAACAACACAAGACAAAGCATAATCGTATGGTTGGACTTGAGTTTCAACCGACGCGAGACTACAGGCCACAGGAAGGCTCCGGCCATGCCAGACATGGTCGCGGTGATGGACAACAGTCCAACGGCCGTCGTGCTCATCTTCAGCTCTGTGCGTGCGAACAGAATGGCCGTCCCAGACACCGTGGCCATTGCGTCCGAGAGTAGGAACCAAGCAACAAGGAAAATGATCACTTCCCGAAGCTTGGCTGCCACTTTCGCCGTCTTCCACAATGACTTCCATGCGAAGCCAATCAGTCGCAACCAAATACGCCACCGGCTGGTATGCGCCCCTCCTGTCGAAGAATCTAAGGGAGGTCCCGGGCGGTTCCGTAGCCACCGCCGACAAACCATGGTAAAAGAGAACCACCAGATCCCGACCAGGAGTAATACAAATCGGAGGGGCAGAGTCCCCGAAATTTTCGGCAGGGATGTCTTTGACAGCGTGAAGAGCAACAAGATGCTCAGTATCTGTACCAGAACAGCAGCGCAGTAACCGAGTCCAATACCCTTGGAGGAGATTCGGGTAGACAACTGCAATTCGGGTGAAGCCGAGCCCGAGGCCTTGGTCTTCAAGCCATGCTCAGGCGTGTCCTGGTCGTCCACATCCCAATTGTCCTCCCCATAAGGACTTTCCGATCGCGCATATTCTCCGCTGGAGTTCAGGTGCGGCAATTCCTCGGCTTCTTCCTTCCAGGTGGTTTGGATGGATGGATCGTTGGCAACCAGGACGGGCAGGAAAGAGTTGAGAACGACAAACGAGGAACCGAGGCAGGTAACACCGACGACAACAAGAAGCGCTCCCAGAATGTACAGTGGTGGCGCGATGAAGACGAACAGCATGCTCGTCACGGAACCGATGAATCCGAACGCGAGAAGAAGGGCCTTGCGGTTCTTCTCTGAAGGTTACCATCAGCACTGTCTTTCGACGTGGTCATCTTCACAGTCAGAATAAGGCCTACCGTAGTCCGCTAGTGCGCTGAAAGATATCAGGGTCAATGCCTGGACAAGCACCGCGAGAGAGAATGTGTACATGGCAAAACTAGCGGTGTTGATCTGTAACCCGAACACACCAACCACACACTGGTCGTTCTCTGGTCCATCGCGTCTGAGCAAAGCCGGTGTCGTTCCATTCTCAGGAGCTGCGGAAGGCGAGCCAGGTCCAACACATGGTAGATGGCTTGACAGAAGAGTCCCACGTTCGCGAGCTAGCTGCTCCAGAGTGAGTGGTAAGAATGAGCCTATTTCGTACCATGATCATTAGAGTTGGTCTTTTGTTGAGGATAGAAATTAACAGGGTAAGCATACCCACACCACAAACGGCAAAAACCTCTGCTGCAATGCCGTACGCATACCAGCCCCAGATCTCCTTCCGGCTCGTCGGGGTAGTGTCTTCGCCGGGATATCGGGGCGGACGTTGCTGGGCGTCCGTGGCCGCGGGGGGAGACGCGGGTGGGGTGGAGGTGAAGACCATCAAGATACTGAGTTATCAGTTGATCAATTGACGGGATCAGAATATCTTCACGATGATCATCATGACAAGAAGCAAGCTCGATGCCCCGACGTTGATGACAGTTTGTTTCTTGGTCTTTTTTGCTGATTCATCGCGGATGTTGGCGGAAATAGAAGAGATGCTATGATTGGTCCGTCTGATCTATACAACATAGCTTAAGAAGGGAGTTGTATACAGAGTAGATAGTAGATAGAAGAGAAGGGAGGATTTCCATTAGAATCAGATGTATGAGGCAGGATTGGTCTTGAGTATCCAATTCGAGTTGTACCTGGCTGTCCGGTCGCCGTTGATTTCCAACAAGAACTCATCCTGTCGTACATGCAAGGAAATCATCCGCTCAGTGTATTTCTCCTCTATCAGTAGTATACAGATCTCAGAAATCACCGAACGGCAACACTGGCACCTTCCGAAACGGGAATCCTGGTGAAGTTATCCCAAAATGGAAGCAGCGATCCGGTCCCGGTCCGGTTCAGGCTCTCCTTCCTCATTCGGCACAACCAAACAATAACTCACTCTTCTCCCATTCTTCCTCCTCTACTCTCTCCTCTTCTTATCCCTCTTCTATCTGACTGCTCAAAACTCAGTCTAGCAGTTGTTAGATTCATCTCCTCAAATCGTCTATTCCAAGATCCTTTCTCTGTCGTTGCTTCCCTGTCCCGGTCGTAAGACCTATCCATCAGGATGGCCGGTGTTCTGGCTTATCTTCAGTTTGCTCTGGGAAAGCTTTTCTACCGCATTCGTGGCCATGATGCGAAGCAAATCATCAGGAGCGCTGCATTCAACGACCTTCCCGATCCCAACATGACTCTCGATGCCCCGGAATGTGGTCCGACTGGCTCAACCATGCTCGATTTCCACACCTGCCTTGCTGAGGATTCCAAGGGCAGGTTCCCTGAGCTTCGCTGGACTCCGCCTCCCCACGGCGAGGTGAAGGAGTATGTCCTGATCTGCGAAGATATTGACCTGCCGATACCCCGCTTGGTGATTCATCATGGCCTGTTTTATGGCATACCCCCTTCGGCTACCACCGCGACTCACGCCGATATCAAACAGAACAAAGATCCAAAGGACCGCTCTACTCACGCCGGCTGGAAGTATGTTCCCAACTTGACCGGAAATTCTTACATTGGTCCAGCTCCCCCCTTGGGCCACGGTTCTCACCGGTACATCTTCACCATCATCGCTCTCAATGAGCCGCTCCAATTTGACCAGAACGATCAAGTCACCAAGCAAAAGGTCAAGGATGCCATGATCGGCAAAGTTATCGGCTGGGGTCAGTGGGTTGGACTCTGGGAGCGTCCATGGCCCAAATGATCCTCCATCGATTATCAGTGTCGACGCAAACCGACGGTGACATAACGATGGATTGACGAGATTGAGAGACACTAGAGAAAGATAGGAGGAGGATCTCTAATTGCGAAGAATTACCGGAAGAACACGATCGGCCTGGTATCCTGTTATCTCTATTTATTCTTAGTTCTCTTCATCCCTTCTCCTGATTGTTGAAAAAGCACTCTGAAAGCAGAAAAAAAAACATGAACAATTATTTTGAAAAAAGTGACATTTCTCTCCTCTAATCTCAAGCATAGGGTACAGTCGATCCTCCATACGTCGTCGACCATCGCCGTCCGTTCAGTTGACTGTCCCAGTTAGACTCCGCAACCGCAAACCAGACATGATTCAGGACTCACTTGTCTCAATTCGAAGTTGTTCCATGAAAA
This sequence comes from Aspergillus cejpii, assembly GCA_004769165.1. Lineage (NCBI taxonomy): Eukaryota > Fungi > Ascomycota > Eurotiomycetes > Eurotiales > Aspergillaceae > Aspergillus > Aspergillus cejpii. The sequence continues at coordinate 4,220,075 of SMSW01000001.1, read as the reverse complement.
GTACGAGCCGGTGAATCGCGGACTCGATTGCAGTCCCGCAAGAACCAATCGAGGTTGCCCCAGGACGATGCGAGTGCCCATTATCTGCTGGCGGCGAACGCGTGATATCCCTGAGAGCTTCCAAAAGCCCCAGAAGTCTCATGAGACAGCGGCTCAAGAGCATCCTTACAAGCAAGATGGTTTCCTCTCCATCGAGCTCCATCTGTCCCAGCTGCATTGTGCTTCTAACACAGATAGGCGGGGGTCGCGGCTGATCGAATAGGGTTCCCGGCCGGTTGATACTGTAGGCCAAACAAACGGCCTCGAACAGCGAAAGACATTGTTCTGCCAGTGCAGGAAATGTCACGATGGATGATTGAGGGCTTCTTCTGCAGTCCTTGCATTGGACCACAACTTGACCTTGACTGCAGACGCGGTGGACCAATTCGAGGACCCTTCCAAGTTCCACGACGGCATGGGCATTACGAAGTTCAGTCATGAGATGTAGGACCTCCATGGAACACCGGCATGTATGCTGAGGCTCCATTGTCAGAATGATGATACGCAGTATTTGATTGAAACTTGGCTGGATGGAAAGGATGTAGGTCAAACTCGGAGTTCTATTTAAGTGCATGCCGACATTGCTGACTTCACTGACATTGACCTTCAGGGCGCGCTGACTACAGAACGGAAGGCGATTGCTATCCCTCTAGCGACTACTAGCTTGTGGTGAGGGTTGCAATCACTCCCCGGCGGACTCCGATTCACATGCACGATGGTATTCTCCTGTGTAAGCCAATGGGAATGGCGCTCTGGTCACTGTTTACAAAGAACCATCGTCCATGGCAGCCTCGTCTCTACCTTCAAATTCAAGGCACGGATCTTCTTGGCCTGCCCCTTAACGGCCTTCAGAACAACGTGGGACATGCACGTTTCTCAAGTCAGCTGGAAGGTCACACCAACTTCGACAGCGAGATTGCTGGGGTACATTTGCGAAGGATCCAGGAATGAATGGCGACATGAAACTCAGTAATTGGCTCGATGAGCCAGTTCTGGTGAGTATTCTGAGCTCTCTGCCATGATTGATATCTTCGAGCAGAAAGAACAGAATCAGAGGAACGAGTGGTCGCTCAGCGGACCTCGCGTATCCATGCTAAAAGAGTGATTAAGCGATGCTTACAGACTTATAGAGACTATGCTTGTCAAAAGAAATAGTGTGATTGAGATCTGCTTATGATCTAGTGAACATCCTCATCCTCATCATGAATATCTGCAGCCGTCGATCTGTCTCCATCATCATGCTCAACCTTCCGCGCGATGCAGACACCGCCAGAATTTGCTGCGTACAGTGCCTTATTCGACGAATGATGGCCAGTAATCCGGTCAGTCTTGCGTACAGCACTTGATGTACGAAGGAAAACTTCTCCTCCGGTGGAACGCAGAAACCGCCGACCATCAACGGACAGCTTTCCACTTGGGCCCTAAATCGGAAGACTCCACTTTTATACCTTCGGCTGCTGCCATCTAGAGTGATTTCCTGGCCATAGTCATGGCGAAGAAACATGTGGTCGTGGAACTCCGGCAAGATACCGTCCATCATGCCTCCATCGCCGGATGTGATCACTTCGAGTGTTGTAATTAAACTGTCGATGCTAACGATGACTACCATGAGGAGATTAACTCGAGTCTTGGAACAGACGGCGCACTGCAAGATAGTCTCTGCCAAGCGTTGCAATATACGCTGACAGTTCAAGATGGAATCGAGTGTAGCTGAAGGCCCTGTTCGGGAGGCGCAGATGTTCACACGAATGAGCTCTCGGATCGTCTGCTCATGGCATTGACATTGGCACTGACGGGCCGTCGTGGCGTTCAGGGGGCCAAAGCTCATAGAGATACTGTCGGATGAGAGTACATAGTCGTTCGTACGCTGCAAACCCTTCTGATGGGTGAGCAGCGTCTGTGGCTCCGTTGCAGTGACCAATCTTGCCGACAAGGAATCTGCTGTTGAGATATGTTGAGAGAAGGTGGGAAGGCCCTTCTTCAGGTACTCTGGATAGGAAGATTGGCCAGCCGGAAGGCCTTGGCTGCTGCCAGCAATTGCCTCTGTGGTAACAGCGAAATCGTCCGCAGAATAAAGGCTCATCGGCGGCGGTTGGTCGTGTGGATTGGGAGATAACGTGGGCAAATCCTTCGGAGAGGAAACCAAATCTTTCAGCTCCGTTGACACACCAGGAAATGCCTTGTCAGCCTTGGTGTCCTCAAAAGCGAGCGAGTCCAGGAGACTAGGTTCTTGCCCAAGATCAGGGGCTTGCTGGGAGAGAAACTCTTGCAGCCAATTGTCCGAGGAGAAGTCGATGGCATCGGAGACTATACATCATTCATCAATCAGTCTGTCTGCTTCCTTCAGAATGGCAGAGTCAGAGCATAGGCTACCTGCAAATGATGGCAATTCGTCGTTATCGCCAAAGATGGATGTGCGCAGACTGCTGTCTTCGAGGGAAACATCGTCCAGTGGGGTGTCAGTGACGGCTGTCTTGTCATATGTTACCGTCTCTCCAAGATTTTGAAGGAGATCCTCATCGTCCGTCCGGTCTTGTGTCAGGTCCTCTACCGGCTTCGTTCTTTTAGGAGTGGAAACCTTCTTGTCCCGCTGCTGATGCCGGTGATGACCGTTCTGATGCGTGTCCACGGGCAGACCAGCGTACTGGGACTCCCTCCTCTTTGCTGGTCTTCCCAGCCGTCGGGACATGCTGTAGATGCACTCGATGTTATGCTTCTGACATCGTCGGCAGGAAGGTTTATCATGACTACAGCGGATTTTGGCTTGTTGACATGCGTTGCAGGTGGAACGTACCTTGACGCTCTTGGGTAATCGATCCGGCGATGGTTTAGATTGTTTGTCTTTGTCCATGGCAAACGAAAGAGCAAAAAAAAGAGGTTGTGGGTATGGCTTTGAACTGCTCCTGGTCGAGCTCTATCCGGTTCGCGTCTGCTTGTATATACGGAGGGATCGGTTGTGCCCGTGCAATTGGCTGCTACGACTTTCCTGCTATGCTTCCAGCTCTAGACGACAATATGCGAACAGACCCTGGGGTAGCATTGGCACTGCAGGTCTTTGGTCATCCATGTTACACGGCGTACGTTTCACGCCTACTTGGGGGAATGGCACTTGGAATACCGAGGTGAGTTACTCAACATTGATGCCCTTGTCACAGTCATAATTGTGCTAATTGCCAACGCGTCCATGGCAGTTAGTGGTTACGCGAAGCAATACTTGTACAGATTGGCCGGTTTCAACAAAGACTTGATTGAACTTCCTTTCAGCAGTACACCATGATTGTCCTACATGGCATTGATAATCTGTTGTTTCTCCACCCCGTCATTGTGTCCAGGGTATGTTGGCCCAGTTGGTTTCGCCTTTCCGGTGCTGCATGGGGCAGATCTGAACCACGTTGTTGTAGGTATTCCTGTGCTGGGGGGAGTCGTGGTTGCACTTGTTGCTGCCTCATCATTGTCAACATAGAAGTAATTCACTGCCGCCGGTTCAGACTTCAGCCCAGCGGCTTGAACAAACTGCCAGAGATCAAATCCCGCCCTCGCGTCCATTGTCTGGGGAAATATGTGACCAAAGCATTCAGGAAATACGTAATCCGGATGCTGTTCGAAGACCAGATAGAGATATAGGTGCCGAGTAAATGGCGGCGGCTGGGGAGCAATGTACTCTGCTCCAGAGGAGGTCGTGTTGACCAGCCAGCCGTTGTCATCAGCGCACGGGTAGGTCTTGGTGTCTGAAACCTTCATGTCCGGCTGGTACCAATGCAGGACGGTAGTTAAGCGAGTGTCCCAGATTACATTGAGATCGATAAAGAGTAGGAGGTAGGTGCTGTTGGGATTTAGTATATATGAGGCGATGCATGGTAGCGAGAGGGTATCTTTTGTAGAGAAAAGGGTGAGTTTATGCCATCTGGAGTCGACTGGAACGGGGACATTTTACCTGCTCTTTTGAGTGTATCGCCTGGGAAGATCCAGTATGAGGAAGGATATCGCATTTCAATTTTTCGGATATCAGGATAGGGCAGCCAGATGGCTGTTCCGATGGTGACGAGGAAGAGGATGAACAGGTTCATCGTGAGGACCTAGGTAGAGACTTTGTTGATGACTTTTCAGTGTCTACAGCAGACTGAGAAGGGTTTATAAAAGACGACACGAAGTAGAAATAGTCCGTCAATGTGTAACTCAGTGTCTATCCGTATATCCCCGGGGAATTATCAGCCAGCACCACGACGAACCCTCCACTCCAATCCCTTCCAATACACCATCCCAAGCACCGGACTCACAGCCAACATGACACCCGCCACGACCCAATACGTAACCTGATTCCCCCACCGTGAAATCATGGGATGGATGACCGCCGTCGCGGCCGCACCCAGGAAACATCGCACGAGATTGTTTGCGGCCATGGCGGTGGCCGGGGTGGAGTAGTACAAGTCGACGAGGAGGACGTTCATGACGTTGTAAGCGGCGGTGATGCAGAAGGCGATGACAAAGATGAGGGCCAGGGCGATGGATAGGGTGGGTTTTGTTGAGATTATTGTGCCGTATATGGCGATGGAGAGGGCCGCGGCGATCTATCATCAACATTAGCTGTCAGCTTGGCCAAACTCCTCCCGGGTTGATGTTCGAACCGTCATGGGAAGTCCAATCTGCAATCTAGCCCTCTCGATCGCAAACCCTGTTAGATGCGTGGATTTGGAGAGTGGTCTGCGCAACCGGGTGTAATTCCAGTCCACGACGCGGCCGTTGAAAGTCGCGCTGACGAGCGAACCTACCCCCGCAGGGATAAAACTCAATCCGATCCCTAGGTCGCTGAGCCCGTAGATGGCTTTGAATTGCGAGGGGATCCCCGCCGTGACGGCGTAGTAGCAAGCGAAGACGATGCCGTTGGCGAGGACGAGGGGGCCCGTGGGGAGATGGGCGAGGAGACGGAGGGTGGAGAGCGGGTTGGGGCAGGTTCTTGTTCTTCTCTGGGGGTGTGGCCTAGTGTCTCTAGGGTTCTCCTCGCAGGTACAGTTGCTGGGTCTACGCCCGCGCCACCAGTCGAGTAAGGACCGACTCCACCCGTCCGCCGGGACCGATCCATCGCCAACGATGGCGCGACACGTCTCCGGGAAGAACGCGACTAGCGGGATGAAGAAGACCGACGCGGCGAGCGCCAGGAACCAGAACACGGCCTGCCAGCCGAGATACTGGGTGAGGAGGCCGCCGAGGATAGGCCCCAGGGACGGGGCGAGGATGTTGCCTAGGGCCGAGAGGCCCATGTATGTGCCGCGTTCGGCGGGGGTGATGATATCCGCGGCGACGGCAGAGGCGAGGGCGACGGTGCCGCTGCTGCCGCAGCTCTGGACGGCGCGGAGGATGAGCAGCGCGGCGTAGCTGTGTTGCAGTGCTAGGGCGATGTTGCCGATGATGTAGATGAGGAAGCAGAGGATGTATGCTGGGCGACGGCCGGCTTGGTCTGCGAAGGAGCCTGTGAAGGAGGGGGCAAGGCCTTGACAGATCTGTTTATGTCAGTATCAACTTCTTCTGTATAGGAGTGGGTATTTACCATGTATGTGGTGATGGTCAGATTGATCTGTGAACTGCTGACGTGTAGATCCGCAGCGATGGAGTTGAGCGAGGGATAGTAGATATTGGCCGAGAATGGCGAGAAACTCGACGCCAGAGCTGCTGCCACGATGATGAGCCGTTTCTGTGCATTCGTGAAGACAGAATATTGCTGATGAGAAGAGAGTAGAGGCGTGGATTCGGTGGCTTGGGATGACATGATACTGTACTATATTCTTCTGATATTATGAAGACTACATTTAGATGAAAGGCTTCAGTATGACCAGCTTATACTCATCAAGACAACTTCACATCTTTGGCAAAGGCTTATTCTCCTTCATCTCCCCAGTATACACATGGGATGGACGAAACAACTTGCCGCGTTTCACTGGATATCCTCGAGTCAGAAAATCGCCGACATCTCGCCGTTGGGATGATCTTACGCATATACTCTCGCCAGTGTGCCATGATCCCTATAATCCGCTGTGCCATCATGGCAGCAGGAATCATATCCGGCTCGAATCCTCTGTCGGCCATCTCAGCCAATATCTCGCAAAAAAAGTAAAGGAAGCTTACATCCCCGTGAAAACGAAATTCCCATAAAAGTCTGCATTAGGATACAGACCCCTCTGCGAAAAATACCCATCCGCCGAGGCGACCTCCTCGATCCTCTCGGCGATTTTCAGGAGTCGGTTCGCGGACGTGTCCAGGTCGCGGAGGATGGATTTGATTGGAGCAACTCGGGGGTCAACCCCCTTGTACGAGCGATGACCGTAGCCGAATAGTCTTCGCTGTCCCTTCTTCACCTCCTCGATGAACCTGGGAACCCTGTCTGGGGTTCGAATCTCCCGTAGCGCGAGCTGTGCGGACTCGGTGGCACCGAAGTGGAGGGGGCCAAAGGCCGCCCCTATTGCGGTGATCAGGCAGGATATCGGGTCTGGGAGAGAAGACGCGGTGACCAGCGCGGAAAATACCGACAGCGCCATGCCATGGTCTGCGTTGAGCACGGCGAAACGCCCGAAACAGGAGAGTTTGGACGCGTCGGGTCGTCTCGAGGTCGGTTCTACCAGACCTGCCATGGTGAAGAGATTGTCGAAGTAGGATTTGTCCGGAGACGGTGGTGTAAATGCGATGCCCTTACGGTGGCAATTTACCAGGCCAAACACCACCGCGTAGGCTGCCACGGTTCGAATAATCGCATGGTCGACTTCTTCCGCATTACCTTGATAGAGGTCCGGTTTAGTCGACGCGGGAATAGTCTCTGGGATGCATGCTAGATAGGCAGAGAGCCCAGCTACAATCAACGGTAACGGCGAGGTGGTACTCCTGCGCAGTGTCAGCCCAGAATAAAATCCCCCGGTGATAATCCACGACTCACGGCAGCGTTTGGATCGTCCTTTGTACAATCCCAGGAATTCTCATCATGCAGTTTGTCAGTTCCCGGCCCAGCTGTTTCTTCTGCAGCGCCGTGGGATATGTCCCCCAAACCAGAAGATGCAGCATATCCTCAAAGTCGCTATCCCAAAGCTGCTCCAAAGTATATCCGCGGAACAGAAGCAGGCCTCTCTCATGATCCCTGAAAAGTCAGTTTGATTAAACCACCCAGATGAAGAGAGGCTGTACGAAAAACTTATCCCCGTTTCCACCACCGTGGTGTTCTGCAGCCCAGGATCATGCACGCGTAGTCCACCGGCAACCTGATCGGCTCGGTCTGTACCGGCCGCTGGGGCTTTAATCTGTTTGAAGTCGATCGCTGCGACGGCATTGCGCTTGATGGGGATCTCGTACTGTGCGCTGGTGCGCGAGTCCCGGATGAAGAGTGTTCCGGTAGACATGGTACTGACTTTCTGACTTGCTGTGTGGCTTGGACCAGAGGAGATGGGATCCGTAGACTGCAGTCATTCTGTGCGTTTTATACCCCGAGGAATAAGAATATGTGCCGAGTGCATGCCAAAGCGTTCGTGATGTCGACGAACGGGGATACATAATGATCCGTAGTCGATCGGTAAATTCAGGAATATACCTTGAATTGGCTTAAGATAACAGACTGTCCCAAGGCAATAATTGTGTTGAGGGTATTAATTTTGTATCCTAATAGAGATTCCTCTCTCTCTAGCAGGATCTCAAGCAGATCGTTATTCCAGCTCATACACAGATCTATTGCGAGAGTCCCTCCGTCCAACCGGTCTTCTTGCCTGCTGGCTCGGGATCTTGGATTCAGGCACACCATTGATTTGAATTTGCGGTGGTAATACTCCAGAAACCGAGGATGGGACGTCCGTGTTGTTTTCCTGCGAGTGCTGTCCTTGACCATAGCCCGACACCGGCAATTCAGAGGACGCCATGGAAAATCTATGCGACGAATCCGTGATTGTAGGCGACCTTAACGAGACCGAGTCTCTATCTGCGCGTTCCTTGAGGATATCCGCTTTCACAACCAATCGGTCCACCAACACCGCATGCGCCTTCTTCAGCGTCTTCTTCACAAAGCTCGTAGCCCAGATCTGACACCGCATATTGACGTCCTCGCGGAGATACAGCCCCTCCCGCGGGGCATCGACCAAGCCCAGCTCGACGGTCTCGCGCGGTTCGCCAGGCATATTCCCGCAGACGGTCCATTTGTCCCGGATATCGAGTCCCGTCGGCGCGTAGACGTGTGTTTGCAGACCGCGTGGCAAATCATAGAAACATCCCTTGTAGCTGACATTGCCTTGAAGAATGCCCCCGGGTAGATAGGAGATTCTATCCGTCAACTCGTACCAAACAGCGTGGAACTCGTCTGCGGGCGCAAAAGAGGGAGGTCGGCATCTGGTGTAATTGATCACCAGCGGGTTCAGCTCTATCATCTCCTTGTGGTTGTGAAGAGTCTCGATAACTACATCTCTTGGGATGTATGAGGGGATGGGGGTTATGGTGGTGAAAACGGTCTGTTTGTACATGTTGCTTTTTCAGATAAGTAGTCACTCACAGGCAGTAAGATTCAGGAATCAGAATCATTCAAAAATGGATGAAACGAAACAACTCGGTGAAATCGAAGTGGATCCTCATAAGGCAGGATGACGGTGATGTGGCTTGGAAAAGTCTCATCTCACCTTCTTGGAAGACTTGGACAGCGAATAATCCATCGATATTACTGCTCACATGCAAGCCACAGGATCCAGGATGATGCTGAAGCTGAGCTCAGCCTGAAACTGATGATGCTACTTGTCCACTTATCGACAGTTGTTACTATTGCTTCAAGATTTCCAAATTTGGTGAGATTTCAACAAACATAATCTCGAAAAGAAATCCAAATGCCTTTTATCCTTATGTCCAAAGATAATGCTAACAATATTTTATCCAGGCCCTGTCCGTCTCTCCAGTAGAAACATCCAACGAAACCCCTTCCCATCTACTATGGATACTGAAACACCTTCTCACTCTCTCGTTTGGCATGCTCGATCTTATCGGCCGCACTCTACAGAAGATGTCACCTTAAGAACCATCCCATCGCTCAGCTTCCAACTTACCTGCATTTGGGCCGCCATTCCACCCGCCGGGTTCTGTCCCCCATACACTGACGCTTCAGCTTTCTGAGCCTCTCGTGAATCGTCCTTGGTCACATATACAGAGACATCCACATTGACAGGCGGCAACCCCAGCGCTTCGTTCCGGTTGGCGATGGATCGGACCTGAGCAGCGACGGAGCCTACACCGGGGGGTTTGTTGAATGCGCGGCCCTTGGAATCATTGTCAGACGAATCCACGATAGCATTATCGGATGAAAGACTCCTACCTCAGTCGCCTGGATCTCTCGCGCATCCTCCTGGGTAATATGACTCTGCGGCTTTCTCGAAATCTCATCCAGTTTCGTGTCGAAGTTCATCTGTCTCATCGCCAGGCTCTGCGCAGTCGCTGTACCAACCAGGCATCAAAATCCAGCTCATACCGTCTCATCGGAGGGAAAAAACAAACCTGCAGGTCCTCCTCTCACGGGCCCGGTGCCTGTTAACTCGCTCTCCGCCTGTGATATAACCGAGACATCTTCGGGCGTGATGCGCTGACCGACCTCGACTGCACGTTTGAGTTCGCTAACGGAGGGTAGATCGAAACTCATGGTTTCTATAAATTTCAATATTCTGCGATTATAATTTTTATGCGAGGTATTGATTCAAGAGACTATCGTTTGTATTTATTGCCTCGGTGGCTGTGATGTCACTGTGAAAACATCCGCCTCATTCGGTTCGATATACAGCATACTCTTCCTGTGGCTTTGTCTTTGCCACTTTGGGGTCTCGCTCTTTGACTGTGTATAGTCCTTGTTCTTACTCAAGGTAGCCGTGGCCTCCCTGGATTAACTGCTTACTACCGATTCTTTATATGGTTCCAAATCATAGGACAGAATAAAGCAACATTGATTGCCTATTCGAGAATATATGAAGCGACTAAATGGAATACTTATGGCCTCCACATTCGATGAGCAACAAGCATACTCTGGGGATCACCTTCGATGAACTCGTCTTTGGCCATTACGCTGAGACATGAGTATCTCCTCGCATGCACGTCGAACTGCAAACCCATACCGAATAGATTGTCGATCAGACCTGATCTTGCAGTTGTACTGCAGAAACAATGTATAGAGGAGTATCTGTTGAACTTCGTTCGATCAGGAGCCCCTGTGCAACAGATGCCCTTTCATGTCTGAGACTCGGATTTCCCAACGTGACATCGAGATCATACCTCCACACTCCACGCTGGATGCCTCCCTGCTAGTTTCGTCGTAGCCGTGCAGTGTTATTCTGCTGTCATTTCTGCAACGAAGAACGTAAACGTCGTCAACCGATGATACCATGCAGGGTGAGTTGTCAACTGCTACACAGCACCATTGTGTTCAGTCCTCCGGTGTAAGTTAGACAGAAAACCGTCAAGTCAAGGATTGATACGTGAAATCAAAGCATATTCAATGTCACCAGGGAGCATGATCGTGGTTGAGTCCCCAGTCCATCTATCACACTGTAGCATCATCAACCAGGAAGGGAACTCCAAGCCCCTGCAACCGTAATATCAGGAACTTCTTATTCAAGAATTTTCTTGACGGAGACTTGCATTGATCATCACACTGTCGCAATGAAACGGTCATGCTGGATTTGCTGGATATCCCAGAAGATACGCTCCACCGAAGCCATCCTACGCTGAACAACCTTACCCTGACCGTTCTGGGCCGGGTTAAGCACTCAATGTGATGCTGTCAAACATGGCGAGATTCACCAAAGTAGGGCTTGTGTCACGGCTGAAGTGATACGTCTGGACATGTGATGACTGGACTGACCGTCTCCTTTACGAAGGTAGAAAGTGCTTCGTAGAAGACTTTGCAGGGTGGGTATGGTTGTGAATTCGCTTTTTTGTAATATCCCTCGGTTACGCTCACTGATCATGTGAAATTCTGCCTTCCTGGAGGTTCGTGGCAGAGAGCAGTGAGCTTGAGGGTCCTCGCGTTGGCACTGCTGGTGATAACATAACAGTTAGCAGAGATAGTCATCTTGGATTATCTTCAAGGAAGTAAGCATGGAAATAAAGGTAATCAGCTTGGCCTACCAGATAGACTGTCACTGAGGAGTATCATCGTTTTCGAGGCCTTTAGTGATATGTACATCCTCTCAGAGACCATTGATGCTGGGACATACCAGCAACCAGCTTCAAAGATTGATGGCCCCGAGATCCTTTTTATATTCGAGTCCCCATATCAGCAATTGAATATTTCGTTCTGATGATAAATGTGCAGTTGGATAGAAAGAATCCGGCACCGGAAATGCAGCCAATCAGACTCCTTATGGAAGAAGTACCCGCTCTCAGCCGGTTCCGGGCCTGTTGTGAGGGATATGATGCGGAACAGGAGCTGGACAGGAACTGGACAGGATCGAAACATGAGAGATACATGAATCATGACTGGACTATATAAGACGTAAGGTGCAGCCTATCCTGGGTTTCTAGGCTTCAATCTGGAACATGTATAAGTAGTGTAGAATCATACTGCTCCTTCCGACTAAGATCCAGGAATAATCAGTCGCGAAATAGCATCTTCCTCGACCAGCCATTGAGTAGATAGTTACCAGTGGCTTAATACTGGCCTTATACCCGTTCTAAAACTCCCCGAACGCTGCGTCGAGTGAATGGCAACATCGCCAGCTTCCATAGGGATTCCCATAGTCGCGGAGATTATGGCGCTATCTCCGACCTCGCAACCCCCAAATCATCCCTCGCCTCACGAGTACCATCATCACTCCCTAAGACCAAGGCCATCAAGATCATCAACGCATGGGCAGAATGCAACGTTTCTGTATCTTTGCCATCGATACATGCGAGTAAAGTTTGCCGAAATGAGCGAGCAAACTCGGAAGTAAGCTTCTTCTGACCTTGTTGTCCTTTTTCATGGTTCTCGAGTCATGCTAACCTGGAGTCCTGCCACAGATCCACCTTGAAACGATGCAAGAAGGCGTGCACGGAGTGTAGACAGCAAAAGGTGAGCTCAAGGCGGATATTTCCTTCTGGATATAGGAAGCTGGATCGTGTTAGAAGTCTGATCACTGACTGTGAGCTTTCAGGCTAGATGTGATTCATACCTAAACCCTGGTCAGCCATGTTCAAGATGTGTGAAAGTAAAGTCAGAATGCATCGTTTCTGAGCCTTTTAGGCGAGAACATAAGCGCCAGTAAGTCACGTGCTCTTCACAATTCCATTCACGACTCCATTCACGGTGCAAGTTCCCACTAACAGGTAGCTGAAAAAAAAATCCACATAGGCGTCGGACTGAACTTGAGCATGAAGCTGAGGAGCTCCGACAGAAGTTGGCCTCCCAAGTTTCAACCTCTCCTCCTTCGTCTATAGCCATGTTGACGGCTGCAGCAGAGATGGGGGTGTTCTCTGCGAGCAACCAGGGCGATCTACGCCTCCCTCCACTCCCTCCTCACCGTCCTGCTCCCTCGTATTCCCAGCAGTTGCTGGGCCCGGCTTTCCTTGAACCGTCTATACCCAGGGTAGAGATGAGAGTCGAGGATCGCCTTCGTGACCCGACTGTCCCTCGCACTTTGAATAACATCACTGTCACCGCGGAAGAGATCGACGATCTGTTTTCAATGTACGTGAGAAGAACAGGCGATTGACTACTGGGGGGGAGTTCTACATCATTTACTGACAGTCGTGCCTCAGTTTCTTCCATCACTATGCTCAGTTTCTCCCCATTCTGAACAGCAAAGCATCCCCTAACGCGTTTTACACGCAATCTCCGTTTCTTTTCTGGGCAATCATAGGGGTTGCATGCAGAGCTTATCCAAGAAATCCCACCCTACTGTCCGCTCTGTCGCGAAGCGTCATAGAAATGGCGTTGCTCTCGGCTACGTCGACCTCTCCATGGCATACTATCCAGGGTTTGTTGCTACTTTTGACTTGGCCATTCGCAAAAGACAGAAACAGATCTGACGTTACCTTCCCCCTGTGCGGCATGATGGTGCATACTGCCATGCAGAACGGATTGCACATCCCTATGTCAAGCCATGAGTTCTCCAAAGTGAAGATCCCAGCACCCACCGAAGTCGATATGATTCGGCGTTCCGAACTTTGGGCTCACTGCGTGATCGTGTATCAGAAGTAGGTTGTTCAGACCCGGGTTCTATACTGTTTACTAAGAGGATTAGCTCCTGCATTATCAAGGGACAGTTAGCTCGCACACTCGTCGACATGCAGCAGGAGCTTGGACAAAGCCAGGTTTTGTTCCAGCGGATCGCACCGGACATAGTGCTAAAGGTGAAATGTCTGGATCTGATTACCAGATGCAGCGCGGCTGTGGTCGAGAACGGTGTGCGTTCCATGTCTATGGATCAGGAGAGATCTTTGGATATCATCATCCGTACCTACGAGGTGCAGATTGCGGAGTTGGAAACGCAATTCATTTCCGGTATGACCAGACCCGCGGGAGACGGTGGAATCAGTGCTGACAGAGCTCCAATAGCCGACAACAAGCTTTCCGTAGCTCTTTGCCGCCTAAGCATTCAGATCTTTCATTTCTTCAAGACGCAAACCATCTTTTCGACGAGCTGCCTTGCGCGAGTCCTAAACACAGCATGCCGCGTGATCGACTGTATCCAGGACCTCGGTCAGAAGCTGAACAGTCTGACCACTACACCCCTCCGGGTCAACTTTGGACTACTCCTCGCCTCGGTCTGCTTGCTTCGCATCCTGAAGGGACCTGCATCTCCCGATCTGGATCTCGATCGGGCCAGATCGTCTTTCTTCGCAGGAATCGGCCTCGCGAGAGAAATGTCCGTTGAACCCAACGACACCGCATCCAAGACCTCTATCATTCTGAACCAGCTCTGGAACAGCAACAAGGCGTACCGCAAGCCCGACGGTAGCGAGTACACGGCGCTCAGAATTCGCAGCCGTCTTGTTCTCAGCCCCGTCCTCGACGCAGTCTGGTGGTGGCGCGACGAATTCGACACCCAGTACCGTGCTATGTTCCTTTCGACTAATGAGACCGCAGACGGTATTTTTCTACACCCCAGTCCCGCTTCCTACCTAGCCACTTTCTAACATTTTCTTTTATTTAGGAGCCGAAGCCAGTCGCGACAACTCCAACGCCGTAACCAATACTTCAGTCAGCGCCGTCGACCGTCAGGACACCATCTGCTTCGACGACCAGTTCCTCGCTGATTTCGAATGGTCCCTGGGCGACGATGCGCTCTTCCCTCCCACCGAACCATACACCCCGATTTGGCCGAACGGAGGTGTCCTGTAGACGGGACAAGGCGGACTGGGACCATCATTTCTAGGGGATGACGGATTACGTGCAGTGCAGTACTGTCCCCCATATGTCTCCAGTCTGCAGCTTGTACGAGTAACGGCTATTGCCAGAGCATGATTCGCCACTCGGAGTTTATGAGTTGTGTTAGTGAGCCAGCTTTGGATTGTCATGCGGCATGGATAGCCTGGAATCTATGCCCTGATGAGACGGGTATTGGGCAATAACAATACACTTCAAAGATAAGAACAGCCTTTCCTCTCTTATCGTATTACTCCGTAGTATGGGTGGGAATACTCGGCTGAAATGTCGAGACAAGTAATGGGTCAGAGCGATAGTCTACGATACTACCATACTACCATAGGCACTGCCAACACTCGATCCATACCTCTCTCAAATAGACCCTGTTTCATGATTAACCATAGAGCAGGCTCCATGGGTATAGACTGAGAAATCAAGCAGAAAGATAGATTCTATTATTTCGAGCGAAACTACGTAATCGGCTGATCCATTTCAACCCATAATGGCTCTGGATAACTCTTCTCGCCCATAGTGCCACATAGCCGTAACTATGCGTGTATGACGGCCCTAGCGACAGTTGGAATCTCCTTTGCCCTTTTCAGGCTGGTCAATAACAATAGATGGTCCAAACGGCATGGTAGTGTCAATCATCCGGCGGTGTTAATCAGAAATCGGCTTGTGATGCTGCTATCGTTGCTGCTCTGTTTGGTTAGCCCCTATATTGTAAGTAGAGAGACTGTTATCATTGTCAATTGAAGTCGACAAAAGTCGAGTCCGAAGAGCATGAATTTGATTGTTGATTCTGCCTTGAGAGCTCATTCGCAGATCGGCTTATACTGCATATCAAGAGACCAATCATCCTACTGCTCTTGTCTCGGTTCAATGATAGGAGAGCAAGACTGATCGTAGCCATTGGAAGAGGAGAATTAAAGGGATGTAGGTCAGAACCGTCGCGTGATCCCTCTGAAAAATGAATCCAAGGAGACATATTGACCTCTTATCATCGGGCCTTTCCGGTCCCAAACACTATTGGACATTGGTGAAGTGGAACTGGCGCTGGCTTATCATTGACAAGCCTTCCGGATCCCCCCACAATGTTTATTTGCACTTCATAAGTTCATATTCTGGCCCTTCATGCTTGTCCCCTAACCAGAATCCACATGATTCTTGATTAATTTGGCACATATGCAAAGCGGGGAGGTGTAGTCTCAGATGATCAACCCCGGATATGGAAGAAAAGGCCGAAGTCAATCATTTACTGCCATAGAGTTGCCCACGTCGTTGTCTTGAGTTCACGCAGTCCTGAAATCGATTGCTGATAGAGGCACGAGAGGGAGGGATTGTGCAGAGTGGCAGATGATCGAGTGTTCCGACCTCTGTTGTCTTTCGGTTCTTTTCCTGCGTGTTTACCCCACAGTCAGTAATAATGACAATGCAAGCGAGCTCAGAAAGGAGGGAGAATGAAACAAACGAATGGTTCAAGTCGGTCAAGGGGTGATGGCTAGTTGGCAACCATCGAGATGTTGTGCAACCTGTGAAGGTATTCGGACGTCCGGCGGAACAATCATGAACCATCCCAACCTGAGGCCCTTGCTAATATGCCCCCCTGTTGCTATCGAGGCTGGACTGTTTCTGAATCGCTTTCAGTTGTGGCCCTATCTGACCCAAACGAGGTGGTGATAAGGTCTCCCTCGAGGTACAGGCAAAATCCAAGCCTTGATTGCACGATCACAGACTCTGTCAACCAGTATAGTTCCTCCATGTCCTTTTCGCTAACGGATAGTAGTCCATGTGTTCGTGCCGTTCTCCGATAGAACCCAAGATCCCCGAACGGCAGGACATATTGTGTCGACTCTTCCGTTCTCACACGCTCTGAAGTGTCCCATCCGATGATAACTGATCGGACCATGTGGTAGATAGTCGACTCTCGAACTGTCAACGTTACATTTGACAAGGGCTAATGGCTTTTCCTCCCCAGTGTTGAAAGTGGCGCAACGCAACAGGTAGTCCTTCCCAGACGAGGGTTTCTGACTCGCTAAGATTGTCAGTAAGTCAAAGAATACAGAGATAAAGTGGTGAGTTACCATTGGATCTGTAGTAGACAACAATCAGATGAAAAGGAAAGGAAAGGTGTAGGAGAGTAGGAGAATTGGAGATGGTGGAAGCGAGATTCACCAACTTCTCGTCTTCATCTTCCTTTCCTTTCCCTGTTCCATCCTCTTCATCCACTCTCTTTCCTGTTGATTGTGGATGAAAAACCTCCTGAGGTGGATCTCACAACAGGACATTTCTTTTCTTTGTTTTTTTCTACATCTTCAGCCATCCCGCACCACTCACTCCCTTGAAACCTCCTGACCCTGCTGCAAGGATGAAGGAGGACAAGATGCTCGAGCCGAAGGTCACCGTCAGCCACAATCTGCTGGCTGATGAGACGGCCCCCGATGAGGCCGTGAAGCATCTCCAGAATCTCAAGGAACAGCATCAGTGGGATCCGAATCTCCCTGATGATGTGGGTGATGAGATCGATGAGGCACTGCATACCTCCGACAAGGGTACCCGCGAGGACGTCGTTCACGAACTCATGGAGAATTCTCCCTACCCCGAAGTCCGCGCTGCTGTTGCCAACTACGATGAGGGTGGACACACCAACACCATCCGCGCCTGGACCATTGGACTTGTGTTCGCGACTATCGGATCGGCTCTCAACATGCTTTTCTCCATGCGCCAGCCGTATATCGTCATCCCCTCGTACGTGATTCAAGTCGTCGCCTATCCCGTGGGTCTCGCATGGTATAAAGTGATGCCCAACAGGCAGTTCAAGTTCTTTGGGATCGATTGCAACCTCAACCCCGGACCGTTCAGCAAGAAGGAGCATGCGTTGATTGTGATCATGGCCAATGCCACCTTTGCCGGTGGTGCGGCTTATGCGACCGACGTGCTGCTTGCGCAGAGGGCCTTCTATAAGCAGCATTTCAGCTGGGTCTTTGAGATCTTCATGTGCATATCCACTCAAACTCTGGGGTTCGGCCTGGCCGGCTTCTTCCACCGGTTCTTGGTCACGCCTGCTGCCATGATTTGGCCCTCCACCCTTATCAACTCGGCCCTCTTCACGGCACTGCATGATCACTCCAAGCCCGATCCGCGAAAGGTCTCTGGCTGGACCATCGGGAAGTACCACTTCTTCCTGTACTGCATGATTGGTTCGTTCGTCTGGTACTTCTTCCCCGGATACATTGCGCCTTTCCTGAGTACTTTTGCCTTTGTCACTTGGATCAAGCCTCAGAACGCGGTCATCAATCAACTGTTCGGTGGGTTGACCGGTCTGTCGCTCATTCCCATCACATTTGATTGGACCCAGGTCTCCGGCTTCAACTTCAGTCCCCTGATCTCGCCGTGGCATGCCCATGTTAACACCCTGATCGGTATGATGATCTTTTTCTGGTTTACTACGGTGGGCCTACACTACAGTGGTGTGTGGTACGCCAGGTATCTGCCTATCAGCGACTCGAATAGCTATGACAACACTGCACATATTTACAATGTGTCCAAGATTCTCACCCCTAGCATGGAGTTCGACCCAGAAAAGTACAAAGCATACTCGCCGCTTTTCCTGTCCACTACCTTTTCTCTGTGCTACGGTCTGAGCTTTGCGACTATCGTTGCCGTCTTAGTCAACACAGCATTATTCCACGGCAAGGAGATTTGGGTACGCTTCCGCAAGTTCGGACGGGAGGAGTAGGATATCCACGGGCGCCTCATGTCTCGGTTCAAGACTGTACCGCTGTGGTGGTACGGTGCGCTGTCACTGGCCATGATCGGAGTGAGTCTAGGCGTTACTCAGGGCTACCCAACCCACCTTAGCTGGTGGGCCTTCTTCATTTCCTTGATCATACCCACTGTGTGGTTTATACCCATTGGCCTTGTCCAGGCGACGACCAACATCCAGATCGGTCTCAACGTCTTAACTGAATTTATCATCGGTTATATGCTGCCTGGGCGCCCCATGGCCATGATGCTGTTCAAGACTTACGGCTACATTACCATGGCCCAGGGCTTGTATTTCTGTCAGGACATGAAACTGGGTATGCAGCTGGTCCAAGTAGACCTATGTCCACTTATGATCTTTGCAGCTGACGTACGAATTCATTGCAGGCCACTATATGAAGCTTCCCCCTCGCGTTACCTTCGCTGGCCAATTGGTCGCTTGTCTGTGGTCCTCGGTAGTCCAGATCGGCGTCATGAACTGGGCACTAGGAGCAATCAACAAGGTTTGCGAACGGGATCAACCAAACCACTACACCTGTCCCAACGGCCGTGTCTTCTTCAACGCATCCGTCATCTGGGGCGTCATCGGTCCCTCCCGCATGTTCTCCCCGGGCCAAATCTACGCCAACCTCATGTGGTTCTGGCTCGCTGGCGCCATCCTACCGATCCTGATCTACATCGGCGCCCGCACCTGGCCTAACAGCCGCATCCGCTACCTCAGCGCACCCATTATCTTCGGCGGCTCCGGCCTCATCCCCCCCGCGACCCCGCTGAACTATCTCAGCTGGGGCTTCGTCGGCCTTCTCTTCAACAGATACATCCGCAACCGCTGGCGCGGATGGTGGATGCAGTACAACTACGTTCTCTCGGCGGGTCTGGACGTCGGCCTCGCCCTCTGCACCATCCTCATCTTCCTCACCCTCCAGTTGACGAAAACGGATTTCCCTTCCTGGTGGGGCACTGACGTCGCTTCTAGCACGATGGATGCCTCCGGAACCGCGATCCAGGCTCAGTTGGCTGACGGCGAGACATTTGGTCCCAAGACCTGGTCCTGAAGGATGAAGTTCTGTCGTCGGAAGCATCCAACGGTGAGTTGACCTGTTAGATGCAGGCTGTTCTTGTACAACAGTACAACCCAGCATATGATAATGATTATGATTAGCAATATTGCACGAGCTAATTCAACAGCATAATATGAATCCCATCTTTTCTAAGTATACCATTGTGATTGTCAGATGTACTCCGTAAGTTATATATGTTCCCAAAGGTCCCACCCTGCAACCATCCAGAGCGATAGTTTGTAATGGGAGTGGAAATATACGTGATGGAAATCCTTTGCCAAATCCATAGCTAATAAACAGCATCAGGAATAAAGAAAGAGATAGAAGTATAGCCAGTCGCCGAACTACATCGGGATACGGATGCAGCATGAATATACGCTCGTAAAGAATTACAAGAATTCAGAAGAATAAAGAAGGGATGAAGACAGATTTCTATACAGCTAGTTCATTGCGTCATCGCCCATTCCATTCTGGCCAAAGGGCCAAATGATAAATCCCAATCCTCCCAAGTTGTTTCCCAAAGCCAAGCATGTAAATGCAAGTATAAGTGCGGGTGCGAGTTCCGAGGTACCGAGGTGCCGAGGCGCTCACAGGGAGGCATGGACAGCCCGTCTCCTCATCCCGACAATCAAGCCCAGAGGTTTACGGAGGAATCCCTCGCTGGTCTCCATGGGGCCCTCCTGCTGCATCTCGAATTCGAAGAGGCGGAAGACGGTGCTGGCCATGACCATGAGTTCCATCTCGGCGACATTGCGGCCGACGCAAGCGCGGGGCCCGACGCTGAAAGGGTTGAAGGCCGCCTTCTGGCGGGGGGTGAGGCGGGCGGGGTCCCAGCGTTCGGGAACGAATTGCTCGGCGTCAGGGCCCCAGATCTCGCGGGAGCGGTGGATGGTGTAGCTGGGGACGGAGACGACGTCGCCGGGGTAAAAGACGTGGCCGGCGATGGTGATGGGGGGGTTGCCGGCTGGGATCTCACGGGGGAGACCCATGGCGGAGGTATTGTGGACACGCATGGTTTCCCAGATGACCCATTGCAGGCTGGGGAATTAATTGTTAGTAGGGATGAGAAATAAAATGAGAGACGTGATGGGACGTACTAAGGGATATCCTTGACCATCGAGTGTGTGGGGACATCAATGTCGGCAGGGATAGAGTCGTCCAGGGCCTTTTGGAGCTTGCGGATGACGCCGGGGGTGGTCATGCACCAGTAGAGAATGGCGCAGGCGGTGTTGGAGGTGGTGTCAGAACCGGCAATGAGCTGAGTTAGGGCCTCCGCAGTGAGCTCCTCGCGACCGAGCTTGTTGCCGTTGCTGTCCTTTCCTTCCATCAGACGAGACAGGAGATCGACGCGAGTGTTGTTGGCCATAACCTCGGGCTTGAGACGCTCATTGACACGGGCGACAGCTATACCGGCCAGGTTCTCTACAGCTTGAACACCATCCTTGAAGAAGCGGTCGGGGATCCACTTTGCGTAGGGGATGAGACGGGGGAAACAGCCAAGAGCGGCGGAGACTTCCCCGCGGCGGTTGAGAACCTCGACGGCCTGGACGTATGTCGGGGGCGAGTCGGGAGTCTTGCGCATCTCGGCGAAATCCTTGCCCTTCTCAAGCATGCCGAAGGGGGCGCCGAAGGCGAGATCACCGATGATGTCGAAAGCCAGGAAGTTGAACCAGTTCAGCGCGTCGATGGTGGCATAGCCGCTCCGAGGGTTGCCGTTCAGCTTGGAGAGCTTGGTCCATTGTTTGACGAACAGCTCGATGTTGTGGTGGATGTACTGCTCGAACTGGCCGACGGACTTCATACTGAAAGTGTGAGAGACGGTCTTACGCTTACGGGTGTGTTCGGCGCGGTCGCGAGTGTTGAAGAGACCACGACGGATGGAGACGAAGGCATCATAGAAATCACTGACGAAGGTGTTAGTGATACAGTCTGCCGAACGTTTGGGGAATTGAGGACGTACGCCTTGAGGAAACCGTTTCCGTGGCCATAGATGGCTTGGATGGCACTGTCGTCGGCAACGGAGATATGTCTAGGAGCAATTCGGACCAGTTTTCCATATTTCTTGTGGGCTTCGTCCACCATAAGGTAGCGACGACCCCGACGGGCCTGCAGAAGCAGCCATAGATTGCTAAAGGCAGCGAAGCCGGGAGAGGGGATATCACGCAGACGCCATGTCTGCAGATAGGGAAGAATGTAGTAGGTAGCGAACAGACCCAGGAGGACCAAGCCTAGATTCTGTGGGGTGAAGATATCGGTGATCATAGTGGGCCGATCCAGAAGTTTAGAACAGATCTTCCTAGTTCCTATCTTAGCAAGCCTGATAGGGCTCCAGAACTGGCCATGTTGTCGTTGACAGCTCAAAGATGACTGGACTAACCTCGTTTGTTGCTAGTTCAACTTCCTCCGGATAAAGACTTTTGCGCGCCAAGCAAGATCTTGGACTTGGAGGAGTATGGGATGATCAGAAACGCAGGTTATAAAGCGTTAAAAAGTGAGAAGAAATCAAAAAAAGTCGAGTTAATCGGCCAATATATCAACGATCTATTCCATCGTCTTGTCGATAATCGATCACACAAACCAAGGCCCTGCAGTCATCCAGTCTCTTTATGAACTGCAGCGTCAAACGAGATCCCCGAGGCTATCTCGGTGACGGAACTGGGGATCGGGAGATCTGGGGTCGAATCCCAGCCAGCTGCCAGCCGATTTGCAAGTCCGAAGCTGTCTTTCCCCCTCCACCCCACATCTCGGTTATCACATCTTGGGTTCCAAGCTCACGGAACTTGGGGTCGGAGGGGCTGAGAATGATCAATGAAGAGTCAGTAAGAAATCATAATCAGGAAGGGTTCCTGAAGACGAACCTTGTGATTGTTCCTGATTGAAGGTAAGGGATAGGATGGTTTTGTGGAGAGAGTGTGTGAGAATGATGTGAACTTTTCTGTCGCACATGATCGACTGCCTGAATGCCTTGATGCCTCGATGCCTTCATAAGACAGGTGATCTACAGCCAAATGGTGATGATTGGGCTTCGTGGGGAGTAATATGCATGCTTGGTTGTAAAGATCTATCTCAGTATGTCCAGAGAACAGTTCTGTCTAGATATCTACAATATACATCCCTTAATTACCATCGATCTCCCTCTACCTGGTATAAGCCACTCTTCCTCTTCTCTGCCTCCCACCGATCGATCCATGCCTTCATTCGTTCTCGACTTTTCTGGCTACCTACGTTCACGGTCGGGATTACTCGTCCTATCCGTAAAGCGCAGCAGAACATGGTTAGCTCACGAAATGAGCTGTGTTCGCTGTACGGCACCCCATAGCATGCGCTCTCACGGGTACTGCCTCGTTGAGGTACCAGATCACCTGCCGAAAATGGCGTCTTCCATTGTGCCGAGCGCAACACTGCGGAGACGGACGGATTGTCCAGTATTCGACCTGCCGGCGGGCGGTAAGTCCACCCTGTTGGACGAAAGCCCACGACGCGTGAAAAATGTGGTTTCATCGAGTCCAAGTAATCGGCCAACGTCTCTGCCCGTATCTCAAACAGTGTCTGCATATGCACCTGGGCCTCAGCAGGATCGTCGGTGAGCAACGAGGACAAGACTGGGTCCTCCAGACAGGTGCACACCCGTTTCTTTGCCGGTGTAGCATAGATCTTGCTGTTTAATGCTCGAGCAATTCTCAAGCAGATTCGCTCTTTGCCAATACTGTATGTACCAATAACTACAAGCAACCGCCCCCGAGGCTGGGAGGTCTGGTTCTGGGAGGTGCGAGATCTGCTCACCGTGGAGAAAAACCTGCTCATCACATTCCCTGCGCCAGCGCCCCCCTTTCGCCACGGAGGTTGGGCATCGCCCTCCTCGGGGTTCTGATCAAGACTGACGCAAAGGTTCGCACATGCTTCGATAACATCCTCCTGGCTGGGAAAGGCATACTTAGGACTGAGGTAAGTTGTGTCGAGGTAACATACGTCGATTTTCTGTTGACGATTTTGTCCCGTGGCCGGATCATCTATATCCGGACGCAAGAGCGGATGTTGTATGTGTTCTGGCGAGGCTCGAAAGTCACCGCAGTGCAGAATGCGTTGGGTTCTCACAGAAGGCCCTGATCCGATCGGTTTCTCAAAGAGGAAGATGGCGCTCCCCGGACAGTGGTTGGCCTCGATCATGGTGACATGCACGCCATTGGTTCCGGGCACCTCTGTTTTCTTCTCAAATTCCAGATCGACAACCCATTTTCGATCAACTTTGAGTTGTTGACGTACTAGATTGCCCGTAGCTTTGCTGCAGTAAATGGGACCATGGCGCCAGGATGCTGTAAGGCCAATATAGTGATCACTGTGGTAGTGGCTTAGAAAGTAGGCATTACATCCTTCCACTGCGCCGTAACGAAACGCATCCACACAGATTGAAAAACCAGGAATGATCTTATAAAACGGACAGGTCCGCTGGTACGCCTGCTTTCCACTAGACGCGAGCTCGCCTGCTGCCGCCGTCGCCCATGCAGCGTCTTCCGCATTCCCCGCCATGATTTTAGAGAAGGCCGATTTGGATTTAGCAGAGCCCAACGAAAACGGATCACGTTGTGCTGGCCTTGGAACAGCAGCCCGGTCGAGCCGCGTCAGTTGCTTCGGGGCGTCCGAATGTGCTTCTGATGAGGCGGAAGGAGGCTTTCCGTCTAAACAGTCGTTGGCGTGCACCGTAACGTCCTGATACGAGCGTTGGTTCATGATTTCAAAAAGAGAGTAGTCAAAACATGGTGGCTTACCGCTTCACTCAGGCCTGAAAGATCCCTCTCGCAGATAGGGCATACAGGGCCTTCGCCGCCGGGGCATTCGCCGTATGTATTCAGAAGTGAAGGATCGCATATGGCGCTCGAGCCCAACACTGGCTTATCACTGTCATCAAGGTCTTCGCCGAACGGGTCTAGGATATCGTCTTCGTCTATGAGCTTGTCGTCTTCTAGATCGTCAAAATTCGGAAACTCATCGACTTCTCCATGGCTCGTGGCTTCTCTTACCAATGAGGGTGCGGCGACGGCGGACGGTGGCTCTTTGACTGCCGGGTCAACATCAACGATCGTCAAAGTTTCGCTTTCCATTTCTTCAAGGCTTTTCTGTTCCGGAACCTGAGGATCACCATCTTCCTCCTTGAACGCGCTCAAGTCCTCTTCGCTGTCGGATTCATCGATAAAGGGACCTTTAACTTGCCGGGGTTTAGTGGACTTGGGCGAACGGGAACCGCAGGGACCATTTGTGATTCCTTGATCAACCTCGCCGGAAGCTGTCGGTGAATCTATTTTTCGTCGTTTGACCGAATTTCCCTTTTCATTGTATCTCTCCACATCTGTAGGCTGCAGGTCTCCCACTGCACCATCATCTTCCCAGATATCATCAGGTGTCCGCGATCTTGTTTCCCGAGAGCTGGAACCGCGATCATCGTCCTTCGAAAGCGTCAAGCCCTTCTTATCTTCTAAGAATAGACTCCCAGTACTACTCGCTTGGGCGCTGCTTCCTCTGCGTGACGAAGGGGAGCTATTACCGTTCCCAGTCGACCGCTCGACCTTCGTTGCAAACTGCGTGATTCGAGGTTGTCGGGAGGTAGCTTGCGGGGGACCGTCTGCCTTCTGGAAAAAGTTCAACAAACTGGCATTCCGTTTCACGGGCACCTTCTGTTTAGATCCAGGAGGGATCTTCGACGGCGTAGATCGTTTCTTCGTGTGGAAACCTGCCATGGTCAATTGAAGGTATGGGATGTCTCGCGGACAGTCGGGGTGTGGCGATCGCAATCTGTTAAGTTCTAGTAGACAGAGCATGTACTTCGTGTTCACATAATCTTAGTTGGTAGCTGCATCGTTATCGTCTCGAAATAATGCAGAATCGCTTCATCGTGAATCATTAAATGGAGGTTCCACGAAGAAGGCGACGAGGGGCGCGGCGCGACGAATCCTGATTTTCGAAGACGCGATGTCACGTGCCACATCAACTTTAATACCGGATCTGGTCTACACTCTACGAGGCATACCGATGGTTTAACTGTCGTTCGCCAGTTCGAAGGAGAATGTACAGCAATATCTGTTCTCATCTAGACCACAGATCTAGAAAACTAGGCTTTTTTTCCCCACGCCATAATGCCTAGGAAATTAAGGACACCCCGGTGTCGGATTGCTGGTGAGGGTACAAGCCGGATGTACCTCAAGAGATAGTAGTTTTCTATGCCCAAAGGATCAGGTCCATTCCGTTTATAGGCGCCTCCAGATCAACTTCGTCGCAGCTGGTGTTATACAATTCGTTCATGGTATGCACAGCGACATCGCATCGTGGTAGAACCGTGCAACAGGGATTGAGTAATATTCATCGTCATAAATGTAAGGTAAAGAGGGGAAATAGACTCAGTATCACCGAGCTTTTCCAGCTTGGTTCGCAGCTTCTGTGTAGGATACATCAGTTAGCATCGACGGGATCGATTTCGAATAATGCAGAACGGAAAGATGAATCAAGAGAAGAAAAAACCCGTGCAACAGAGCTATAATCCAAGAAAAAACCATACCTCTCCTTGTAGCATCCTCCAAAAGACCAACGTCGACCTCTGACCGGGGGAGCATGACATATCGCACCACACTACCACGAATGAACATATTCTTCACCGAAGACAGATGAGGGTATTTGTCGAGATCGAGGACATCGATATCATCGAGCTTAATGTTGAGGTATTGGTCCACCGACTTCAAAGTTCCGCGAATACGAATGTCGTTCTTGAGCTCGATGGTGACGGTCTGGTTGGTAAGGGTCTTGAAGAAACTGAAGCAGCAAAAGGTCAATTATGGTTTCAATAGACATGGCATCGACAAGCAGTGGCTCTGAATGACGCACCTGAAGAAAAGCATTGTTGCGACGGGTGTGACGGAGGAGTAATTGGGGGGTGATATGGGGGTTACTGCGGCGTTTCTCCTCAAATATTCGAACAATCTAGTGAAATTCCCCTGCCGTATATTTCATCAGCGAGAATTTGCGCAAAAAAAAAGGACAGGATGAACAAGAAATTGCTGAGTGGAGGTCAATCATTAGAGACTCTGAGTGTCGCATTGCATCGAAGACTTGAAGCAAACAGTACAAAGTCACGTGTCCTAACACTGGGGTCTCACTCTCAACTTACTTCTCAAGAGTCAAGACAAGAGAGTCATCCATCTACACAGTACACAGTGTCAAGGTGAAATTGAATCGACCTGTGAGGAAGGTTGCTGAATATCTTGCTCTCAACACATCTACCCATATACAAAAGACTTGCTCCTAGAACAATCATTCTTTCCTCTCTACTAACCTATCATTATCACATTAAGAACCGCCGCCAGGGCGATACAGGGGTATCAAAGAGAACCAAATAGTCCCAACAACAGAAAAACATGATTAGAATGAATGTATGTTTGAGATACCAGCTCTCAAATCAAATAGATCAAGCGAGAGTCTTGCGCTGTCTCCTGCCTCTCGGCTTCATCGCCCATCCAGATAAGCAGGTCCAGCCTGCATTGTTCTTGCGCCCCTCGTCGAAGACACTGCCGATGCCTTCCAGCAATCGGTGTGGTTCGCGGCCCATTTCAACTTGCAGCTTGAGAAGCCATTGTTCCCATATCCAACCCCCCAGCAACCCTGTTACACTGGCAATATCGGCCGTGCTACCCACAGGACCGTGAACAGCTTCGCAGTCCTCAATCAGACTCTTGACTCTAGGATCCGGCGTCTCCCTCGGCATCTCGGCTTTCACGGGCTCCACGCCCATCGGAAGAAACATCCATGCCCTTTTGACCCCCACGAAGCCTCCTTTCGGCAACCGCGAGAGAAAGGTCTTGGTTGGCAGCGGATCGTATCCTCTGGTCTTAAGATTGAAAGCGAATTCAATCGAGGCAGCGGAGGCATATGGCCCTGCGTGTGAGATCTCTGCGTCCATCACGAAGAACTCGAGATAACCGCCCGGCTTAAGACAGCGGTGGCACTCGCGTAGACAAAGGTCGTATTCATCTTGGCTTTCACTGCCAGGACGTTCATTCTTCAGCAGTGCAGGAAGTGAGCGGGCCGAGATCAAGTCGAACTTGTTGTCGGAGAACGGTAATTTCCACAGCTGTGAGACGGAGATCTGGCGATGGTTCGAAGGACCCTTGATGCCATGATTGACCTTCTGATGCTCAGTAAAAACAGTGTAGACCTTGACATTGGGGTAATCATGTGCAAGTTGCCATGCCCACTCGCACGAGGCATGTCCCCCCAAGTCCAAGACCCTCACGCGACGCCCTCCCGGTTTCTTTTGGGAGTCAGTAGGCGCAGTGGCTGTCGAAAGACGCTTTCTCGCGGGGCTAGTGACCAAACAGCCGCCATTGAGATACCGAAGAGCGTCCATGGCCCACATAGGCGGACGGATCTGTGAGAGCACCGATTGCTCCTTCCCGAGAATGGTGAATTGAGCTTTTTCTGCCAAAACTGAGGTAAGCACGGAGTTGCGGGGAGCTTGTGAGAAGGGGCCGTTATAGGGCGGTCGTTCTGGGCGAACAAGTTCGTAATTGCCTGATAGACAGCTGGTATGGACACTGCGTAAACCCAGTCGAATCGACTGCACAGCGTCGAATCGCGTGTTGCGATGAATGAAGCTGTCTCGGCGATCAGAGAGCCCAAGCACCGACTGGAAACCTCGCCAGTAGATCGAATCTCTACTTGCAAGTGCAGAAGGTCTAGCGGCTCCGGGGACCGACTCGGCGAAGCGAACGGATTTTGTCTGGGTCAATTCAGGCGAATCCTCTCCAACATCGTCTAGGACAGGTTCGATATCATCCCCACCCTCGTCCTCCAAAGTGTTAACAGGGTTGGTCTCGTGGAGCGCGGCAAGATATTGTTGCGTCGCCAACCAGAGGCTTGTTCGGTCCAGGCTCGCCATTGCCCTCTTCTCCAGCTCCTCCTCATAATTCTCGTCGTGATCCTGGCTGTCGCACCAGGTGGAAG
Organism: Aspergillus cejpii; assembly: GCA_004769165.1. Taxonomy (NCBI): domain Eukaryota; kingdom Fungi; phylum Ascomycota; class Eurotiomycetes; order Eurotiales; family Aspergillaceae; genus Aspergillus; species Aspergillus cejpii. The sequence continues at coordinate 4,191,887 of SMSW01000001.1, read as the reverse complement.
GTCTCGAAATCTCGTGCACTCCATCAGGCACAGGACTCACGGGGCTGTCCTGGTATTCGATTGGAATTGATGGTTCCTCAGATGGGATCCTGATGGCGGTGGGTGGTCCTTCAGGGGCATACACCGCTGTCAGCTGCTCCTCAGTCAGCCGCTCTGGCCATTCAATGATTTGTTCGACGATCTGTCCGTCATCGCGGCCAAAGGGTAGGCTGTAGAACCTTTCAGCGGCGGCAGATGAGGGTGGCATGGTTGTCCGGGGAATGGACCAAGTATGACGAGCTCGAGGGCCGAGTGAGGCAAAGAACCCTCCGGGAGAAGGTATACTGAGTCCGCTGAAGCTGTATCCAGAAAGAGCCGATGCTGGGGTCGCGTCATCTGCACTGCGAGGGCGCTCAACAGGCACCTTGAGCTGCCACATCTCTTCATCTTGATCGGTTGTTTCCGACCAGGGCTCGGGCGTCGAATTCAACGGAATATGCCTCAAGGTTGCAAGAGCATCTTCTGGGAGTAGAACTCCTCCATCCGATGGCAAGGAAGATTGGCCAGAAATTTGTGGAAACCTACCGAGAATGTGTTGCCAGTCCTCATTCGGGGTTTCAAAAGCGATTTCAATGTTTTGAATCTCGGGATCGACTTCCTCGACCTGAATGTCCGCATGCTGGCCGTCCACTAGATCTGGCCGCACGTGAAGGTCTTGTGTGTCCCAGTCGGTATCTGGAAGAGACTGCATGTCCGGGGTTGCTGGTTCGCTGCTTGTAGAAACTTGATCGGATGAAACGCTTCCATCTAGAGAAGGGGTAGCACTAAGGTCCGGCACGGTGCGCACAAGCCTTGATAAAGCGGCAGGTGAGACCGGTATCTTCGGTGGCGGAGTTGGGGGAATGGGGGAGCTCTTCGGTGCACCATGGAGAGACGGCCATATGTTCGTTGAAGGTATCGTGAGAGTAGGGTAGCGATTCCGATTGACAGGCGAGGTGATTGAGTTCCCTGTTGTAAACGTCGTCAAGCTCGTCGGCCGAGAGCTCGAGAACGACGTGCACTCGTCGCTGAAATCGGAATCGGATTCATCGTCTGTGATACCGTAGAGATCATCCAAACTTTGCATCTGTTGCTGCCATTCGGTATCCGAGCATGATGAAACGGTCCCTGCAGACAAGGGCGATCGAAGACGATTCAATCTTGAGGTGAACGACCCAGAAAGACCGCTGGTCTTGAGTTTCAACTGCGGGGTCGGGATAGTTTGCTCAGAAGCCGCAGCATGACGTTCCGCTTTGTCCGGATACTGACCCTCGCGTACATCCTCAATTATAGTATCAAGTTTCGTCCCCCGGGCCTGCCGAGGGGGTGGGCATTTCGTCGAGGCCCTTATCGAGTTATCCATTTCGTGCTGGGTACTGAACAGCTGGTTATCCCTGTTTCCAGATGATTCCCTTCTTCGTTTCACGGAGATTACGATTCTTGTCGAGATCGTACCCAAAACCAGCGAATAATAAGACCGACACCAACCAGTTGGTCTGCCGGTATCAGTTTAGTGACTGAATGGAAGACGATAACGAATGATAGCCCAGCTTCCAGAGCTTAGGGCAGGAAAAAGATACAGAAACAAAACAGTGCAGCAGAAGATGAGGTGTAAACACCTCCCGTTGCGAAGCGAGCAGTCCTGATAAATAGAACCTTGGACCTAAAGGTGGGTGGGGGAGGATCTAATCTTGTCCACACCAGCAGTCACCCGTGCAGAAACTACTGCAATGATGTTCACCATGCATCAAAGGCCCTTGGGAATGGCTTGTTGAGGGTGCAACCATTGGTGGTGATGTCTCAGGCGCGTCGCCGATGATGCCTGCCCAGACCTCATCTTGCCAAACATGGTTGATGGCAAACTGATTAATCCCCAATCAAGAGAAGCTAACCCCTGCAGGTAGGCGCTCTCAATGAACATGTATCTTGTTCACCGTGATGATGTCAATTGATTGGCGAGCTGTAAGCGCCGAGTGCTATGTTTAGTATATAAAGCTTCGAATAGGAAATGCAATCCAGTTCTCTTTGTTTTCTCCCATCGGGAGCATGACTTCCATGATGGCCCATCATAATCCCTCAGCTATAATTATTAACTGGCGGTAAAGTTGGGAACTCTTCAGAGGATGAAAAGGGAAATCCCAGCCCAATGACAGCTGGGATTGGGCCACCGCACCAAAGACAAATCTGACATGGAGATGAACTAGATGAACTGGCACTGCCAAGTGTACTGGAGAGTAGAATTGAGATGGCTGACAGTCTGGTCTGGAGCAGGAAATCGACGGTGATGGAATTGGATTCCCCAGATCAGGTGAGTGTTGGCCTTATTGATCAGGCTCCCAGGCACCCCACCAATCCACGTGATAATCTTGGCCCTAGCCCTTATCTACGATCATTGGACTGACGTCGACCAGCGATATCAAAGACTTGTTGATTCTTGTCTGTCTAGGAAGATTCTCAATTTCTACTTAAGACATACTACTTCTGCAATTGAACTCCTTCCTACCGTCCTCCCACTCAATTGCTCACCAGTACTACGAGAGAACCCCTCCATAGCGTATCCATCCACCATGACTCCCCCCGCCATTATAGCACCCTCAATCCTGAGCGCAGACTTCGCAGTCCTGGGCAATGAGTGCTCGACAAAGATGACACAAGGCGCCGATTGGCTGCACATCGACATCATGGACGGCCACTTCGTCCCGAACATGACCTTCGGGGCTCCCGTGGTCACCAAGATCCGGTCCCACGTGGCGCGACCGACTCAACCACACGGGAAGGGCACCTTTGACTGCCACATGATGATCATGGAAGTAAGGCTTCTCTTTTTCAGCACGCTCTTCTACCCGCAGCTCGGCTTGAGAGAATCCATGCTGAGCAAATACTAGCCCCATAAATGGGTCAAGGAGTTCAAATCCGCCGGCTGCGACCTGTACTGTTTCCACTACGAAGCCGCGGTCTCGTCCGTCGCTGCCACGACGCCCGAAGATAAGCTGACGACGCGCCGGACGAGCCCGAAGGAACTCATCCGCTATATCCACGAGGAGGGGATGCAGGCGGGTATTGCCATTAAGCCCGATACCTCTGTAGATGTCCTCTGGGACATCTTGGAGACCCAGGATGATAAGGAGCGACCTGACGTACGTCCTCAGCTTTGTGGGGAGATTATGGGTTCGTGTACTAAATTGGCTACAGATGGTCCTCGTTATGACGGTACACCCCGGCTTCGGGGGTCAGAAGTTCATGGCCTCCGAGCTCCCCAAAGTGAAGGCGCTCCGTGAGCGATACCCGGATCTGAACATCGAGGTGGACGGCGGCTTGGGGCTAGGAACCATTGATCAGGCTGCGGACGCGGGTGCCAACGTGATCGTCGCTGGTTCGGCGGTGTTTGGCGCTCAGGACCCTGCCGATGTCATCGCGAAGCTGCGCGAGGCCGTGGAGAAACGCCGCAAGGAATAGAGATATATCAGCTCAATATATACCACTATAAAGCATCTGATTGCATTCCCCTAGGTAATTTTACTACGTTCTTTACGATTCTGCATACGTTGATGAAATGAAAGGGAATAGAGGGTACAATTGTGACTTGATACTCCACAGATTTAATGAATGCTACGATAACAGCATCTAACAACTGTAACATAGACAACGATTGAAACGTAACTTGGTATCATACACGAAGGGAACAACATTGAGAAGAAAATTCCAAGTGCTGAGTCCTGCTCATCATCATAGGCGATGGGTATCTAACCTTCAACGCTCTCTGTTGCTTTTGCCGCATCCTTAGTGTCCAGTTCCTTCGTGCCTTGTTGCTGCATTTTCTCATCGCGCTTGTCCCCCTCAGACCTATCTGGCTCCTCCACGATCGTCTCTTCATGCGCCGCTCGCTTCGCCTGTTCGTTCTTCAAGGATGCCAGAATATCTTCGTGGCCACCGGAAATGGATTTGCGCAGGTCCTGTGCCACCTTCTCCATTTCCTCTGGGGATGTAGCGGAGACAATGGAGCCACGGTGATGTTCAACTAACCCTAGAGCTGCAACATTATCAGCATGGAAATTGGCAGAGGATTCCACAGCCCACTCAGGCACGGCCAGAGACGGACGCCGTCCAGCGGTCCCCGCGATTTCCACCACCGATCGCCTACGTACAGTTTCTTCCCCTTTCTTTCCCTCACCGCTCGACTGTTGTTTCGGCTGCTCTGAAGCTGCGGAAGTGCCATCTTTCTGGACCTCCTTGCTCGTCTGTGCTTTAGCCTTCGCGGCCGCCTCCTCGCTCGCCTGGCGCAAAGCGGCCGTGGCCGCACTATCCTTCAGCGTTTCCTTCGGCGGCGGGCTCTGGATCTTGATCGTGCTTTGCTTCGGGGGGAGGTTTTCCGTCGCAGGTTGCAGGGTCGAACCACCGGTGTTCATCTGAGAGGTCGGAAGTGGGTAGCTGGTGGCAGGGATGCTGTCGAAATCTTCCACACTGTCAATCTGCATCCTGAGCTCACCATACTCATTCCATTCTTCGATTTGCTCTAGATCCTACATAAACCCAATTCCATTAGCAACGTTCGCTTTGCTCCATCAATAAGCTCCGCACCCATTGCGGTTTAAGAGGGGCAAGTTGACCTACACCGACAACTGTGCCAAACTTCACCAATCCGGGCAACTTTTTACCCTTGGAGCGGCGACCCCACAGCTTACGAGCAACCTCATCTGTGGCCACATCGATTGCGCGGAAGGGGATTTTGTTGGCCTTGAGAATCGTCTCTAGACGTGCAGTAGCGGTGACGATGTGGGATGACCCCGCAGTGAGGGAGGTGTAGAGATAGAGGGTAGGGTCGGACATTGCTGAAGGCGTTACGCAACGTTGCAAAGAAGGCTGCTTAAGGATGATGATACGATGGAGAAATTAATTGGTAAGTGGTAGAAACGAAGCGGACTGTTCTCCCCTCTTCCTTCTCTCCAAGAGTTCGAATCTCCCTTTTGGTCAGAGAAAGAACAAAGGACGATGACGTGGCTGTTCACTGTTGCCCCGTGAAAAAGTCACGTGTTACTGATACAATGACAGTTGATGGCTTCCACAATTCCACCAAGCTTGCAATCGACTTTGCTATTATGTTTGCCATAATAGACGGAGAGGCTTTATATTCTTGAGGAATCCCATACTGCTTATATTCTGGTAGAACCAAACTCCACACTCAACCCGTGGCAACCTTGACGTCAGACGGATATTTCCACTCTTTTCCAGCATGAAAACGATGGACAACTAGTCGATCCTTGGATCTTTCTTTCTGGTACACCGTATAAGGCGTTTGTGAGGTTGGGGGCGAGCCAGAGAGCTGATCTGATATGTTTGCAACCCAACGCTGCTTTTTGTAAGGCTTTCCTATATCAGCCCACTTCTCTAAACATATTTGGAAAAGGCCCTCCATCTAGGACGATAAATAGGTCGCATCGACCCAGAGCCGGTCGGACAGGCAGATTGCAGCTATCGGTCGGTGATTGATATCGTCATTGATTTCCTTCAGATCCATCTTGCTGATTCTATAGTCGCAAAATGCAAAACTGAGTATAGTATTTCGTACTCGGTACTCCCCTCTCGAATAACCTCTCTGAAGCCAGGCGCAAGAGAAACGCAGAAATCGACAATTTCACCGTTCCATCGGCTATATCAAATTCAACAAGTATCCATATGATACCCGTAGTATTTCAAAACTCGAGACCAAATAAGGGAGAGGATGAAGTGGTAGATTTCACACCGGATTATCCCCACGAATAAAATGGCCCTAAACTGGTGGATAACGGAATGAGGTCGCATGCTCGCTAGAGCCAGGAAAAGCTGTAATCAGTCAGCGCTGTTCTGGCAGCAAGTGGGCGAGGGTAAGATTTGTCCTGTGACCACTGCTTGGTCATCCACTCCATCTCCTATGAGCTCGAAGTCTCATAATTTGCCTATCTGATAGTAAACCTTTAAGCCCGGATTGACTCATTGAGAAGTCAGCGGGAGGCGATTGTCATCAGGCCCGAGCGCAAAACTTGCACTCCGTCATCAGCTGCCACGACATGCCAGTCGCACTGGGAAAGTATCTGCTGTTATTGCACGGGTTTCGTCTTGACGCTTTAGATCTTCACAATGTCTTCCTCAACAACCAACTAGACGCGTCATCGAAAACAGGAAAACCTCTAAGGCCAGATTGGGCGGGCTGGAGGGAGTGTCGTTTGACCCTGTAGATACCCATCGGGCAAACATTGCCCTGCCATCCTTTCTATATAGAGTCGAACTTTGGGGGAGAGGCTTAGAGCTGAGCCATATTCTATCCTTGTCGTGTTTCTAGATTTGTCGGTCGACATGAATACCGGGGCAAACATCGTGTATTTCATGATTGAATAAGGCTGACTGGGCATCGTAGGATCCTCGTACTTTATGTACTTTCTCACGAAGCAATGGTGGTCAGATTGAGGCACGAGCACAGCATACCTCAACAAGGCGAACTCTCTCGCGGGCTGATAATTTCCAACTGAGAAAATATCACTATCTCTGCCATGCTCAAGATGTCTCGTACTTTAGTCCAGGCAAAGATGAAATTCGGGCATAAACGACATTGGTTGGGCATGGAGGCTTGGGTTTGAGTACAGCTGATGATCCTGGGAAATCCCAAGATTATCCAGGTGCCCAGTAATCTTCCTGAAGTGATATGAGGCCCATGATAGTAGTACTGGAAATGTGAGCAGTAGAACATGAGTTGGTCTCTACTTGTCAATCTCATAGGTCCAGTGACATCTCCTGGTTCATGCGGGAAGGCAAGTATCTCGTAAATCCTGTTTGATCAGGCTGTGTTATTCTATGGAAAGGTTCTTGTATGTTTCGTTGAGAACCTGACGATGGATTTCAATGCCTCGTTGATAGAGTACCACATAAGAGCATGAATGATGACGACCGTCTTCGGCATCGGGGGAACTTCGGTGATGTGCTCACATATGAAAGTACAGAGATCATGGTTGTAGTCAACCAGAGATACGTAGTGCTATGAATGCTAGATCTTTCTTCAAAGAGAGATCGATAGCCTATCGTCTCATCGAGAATTTGGTGATCAGGAACAGAAGACTGAAGAGTAATTCCACTCAGTCAGGTCATCTCCATTCGGCCCAATGGAAAGAATACTCTGAAGCCATGTTCACAAGTGTGGAATAGCGTTACCACTAGGCAGGGCTATTTTTGACGATGAGATCAGGTACAGAGTACTGTTTCAGTTACTACTCCGTAGTTAGACATGATATCAGAAGTTCAGAATCAGAAGAAGTAAGTATGACGATGAATGAGTTGCTGTGCTGTTAACTAGCAACAAATGAATAGACAAGCTGGAGATTTGGATGAAGGTGAAACCTCAAACCACTCCGTTGTTCAAGGAATAATCTGGAGGTCTAACTAAAGCTGGAGACCACTCTGACGTAGCCGCCATCAGGAGTACGGACTACGGAGTACTCGGCAGGCCAAGCCTGGATGATACTAACTTGGATAAGTGACTTCACTGTTGACTGTGTGACTGTGATGATGTGATCCAGTCAAACATCCAGGAGATTTTGACATGAAACAACCCGGCCGACATGGCACAGGAAAGCCGTCAAAGGAGCGCAAAACAATACCCCTAGTCCCCTACGGAGTTCATTTTCCAGTAAGAGTAAATGGACTCCGCAAGACTAGTCCGTATGGAGGAGTGAGGACTGAAAAGTGACTGAGGACTGAGGAGGTCCAAGTTGGCAGATCCACTCTTCGTGATGATAAGTCACGTGTTTCACGTGAATCAGCCAAGACCCCCACATGGGAATTGGAAGTCGGTCTGTCAATAGTGTCAAGATCGGCGGTTAGAGACGTTTGTGGGAATTTGGAGGGAGGACCCCTCGAATTCCTATTTCCTACGAGTTTGCCAAAAGAACGAGAGATGGATTGCAACTTGCAAGCTTACAAGACCCTTATCCCTCGCTCAGAAGGCTACTATGGTTATAAGCAGTTCAACCAGACACATGATGATCTTGGGACTCTTCCGTGTGGTACCACGGGAAACTCCCGTGGAATGGGTAGGTTTACTTCCACAACAACAGTGGCCAAGTGTGTCATCTCGCCACTGGAGTCTGGAAGAGTGTGGTGGACAAAGAAGTGAACATGTCTTGAGTCTTGCCAGTTGACAGTTGACACTGAGTCACTGACAATTTTGGGTAGTCAAACGATGGATGCCTCAGGAACACAACTCCTGTGGAGCATTTGAGTGTTCATCCTTAGTCATTCCATAATAACCACAGAGTGTTGAAACTTGAACTTGCTGCACTGAGCCCAGTTGGGAAGCAAGCGCTAGAAAATAGATTCCTGCTGTTTCTTTGAAGTGTGACTCGAATCATTGTCGGCTGGAGCGTCATCTGAACCTCAATGTTGGACGACTGACAGGAAGTATGACAGTAGGAGATCCGGATACGGTGTAGTCCAAGCAACGTGGCAGACCTCGAGTCGAAGGGGACATTTTGGACCACTTCCGTTTGGCCATGGAAGCTGTGGCAGTACTGAAAGGTGTGTGGGATGCTGTCCACTGCTGAGCCTCTCAGTCTCAGGTCTTTTCCCTTGTGGACGACTGCATCGACTGGACATGAAAGCGACTGTCCCCTTCCGCTGTAGGCGCCCTCGGAGAACTGAACACCTGTCTTGATTCTGAATCTTGATGATTGTTGGCCATGGGCAACCTGGCAAACACAGAAGAAGACGGAATAAGTGCTGACTAAATCCAATGATACAAGACACTGAGTCCTCCGTAGACCAAAGGACGTAGTATGATAGTATCTTCGGAGTATGACTTACAAAACTCATGATAAAAACATAATTTTACTGTCATTTAGGGAGTACTCTGGAAACGATAGGATGTAATAAATAATAATACTCCGTAAATATCAGGTATCCATTAAATTTTAAATTCTGAGTCTTGACTGGTTCTCAAAACAATACAGCATATGCTGCTCCCGATTGCTCAGGTTGAGATCAACGCAATCCGTTTCGCTGCCTCACTTTTAAACCAGCTCATGTTTATCCTGTAAGATTGAAGACTTCAAGTTTCAATTTTAACTTTCAATCTTTTCACTAATAAAAATAAAAATAACACTAATGACTTACTATCTCCCCACCTAGATATGTCGGGAGTCGGGAGTTGAGACACAACTGGTCAGTGGTCACTGTCTTGACTCTTGACTCTTGGGTCTTAACAAGGTACCTTAGAGGTTAACACTCTAGGTAGGCTCTAAGCCTAAAGGGTCTTTCATTAGGGTCTGTGTTGGTCAGTTAGCAAGGACCAACTTACTGTCTACTGTCTTAGGCTCTTAGCATATCACCCTCCCCTTTTTCCTTGCCGAGGATACCTAAGTCCAAGAGGCCAGAAGGGTTCCAGATCTTCGATTCTTCTATGGAGTAAAACTGATCCACCGATGGCTTCCTATCTCCGTCATCCAATATCACTAGTATCTCTGTATCATATCCAAGTCAACTAACTATCCTATTCCTAGGACCTACATACATTTATCCATCTCACAAGTCACAAACTCATAAACTACAGACTATCCCCAGTCCCACCTGGTCACTCCTCAGGTTTCAACTTCCTCTTTTAGATCTCTCTGACTTTGGAGAACTTCTCACTATCCTGATTCTTGACAGTGGGGATGGTTTCCTATTAAATTGACCTTCCCTCTTACATCTCATCTGCTTTACTCCTCTTCTTCTCTTCATCTTTGTCACAATCATTCCTGAGTCTACATACTGAATCACTTTTTCATCCTATCTTTTCCCATTGTCTTCTCCTCCACACCAGTTCATCTCTTCTGATTGCATCTGGGTACTGATTACCTACATCTACCCTTTAAGAGATCACTTCAGTTCATCCAGTCAGTCTACCCTTCATTCTTTCTGAAGCACGTCAATCTTCTCCTCTAAATCCTATCAGGCCATTTCCCACTAATTATCGATTCTCTAGAATCCCCCCCTTCTCCTCCTTAAAAAACCGTTTGATACTAATAGCAGCTATCTCCCCCATGAACTTCGTCGGAGAGGCGCTTGAAAAGGATCATTCCCCCGCCATGACCGTCAACATGGCCGACGACGAACTCTTCACAAGGGCCATTTCTGGGTATCGGGATGCTTTTTTGGTTCGACACTCCCACCTTCCGGAATCAGAGCGCAATCGACTTTGGTCTCAGCGGTTAAGTCAATTCTTGCCCACCACGGCGTCCCCCGGCTACCGTCCAGCTTCCAGCTCTGGCATCCCGAAGAATGGTTCACCTTTCGAGAAATCTGGGAAACGGACTCGACAGAATACTCCTCGGACACTCCCTGGTTCTGGTCTTCCTCCTTCGAAACGACGAGTCACCGTATGTGATCTATCTTGGTCTCCTGCTCCCGCCTCTTCACCACCTCTCCGTTCTTACCCACCCTGCATGTCTTACGCTTATTCCACCTTCTCTCTCTTGACTCTCCCGCCAACAGTCCTTGGATTGACACTTGACAGACTCCGGAGCCCCCGGTGACTGTTGACCTGACTCGTGAGGCCTCTCACGCGTCATCGCCAGCAGCGCCCCAAACCACCGTCAGACCGGTGGGAACGACTTCTCGGACGGACAACAACCCCATCGCGGGCCCTGGGGACTTTTCCCGACACACCGCCATGGTTCGATCTCAGAGTCAGCAAACTCCGGTCTCTCGCCGAAAGCTACCGACCTCTGGTGTACTGGGACATCGACAATCCTATGGACCGCAGCGCTCGCAACTCCGCTTTGACTACGTCAACGAGTACTCTCCGTCCGAATACGCCAGGCAGCACTCGGACGACTTCCAGGACCGAACGGGCGTGTCTGCGCTTTCCCTGGCCCTTGCTACGGATCCTGCCTCGAGTGGACTCCAACATCAATTGCAGGCACCGCAACCAGAGTTTCCGATAGATCCCACTGGCTTGTTGGATCCCGCTTTGGTTGGTCAACCGGCTCCACCACCATCGGCCGCCGTTGAGATGAGTAGGAGCGCAACTACCGACTCCATATGTGGAGGGTTGGATATGATCAGATTTGACTCCTCTGGGCCAAGTATGGATCCAGGTTACCCCTTTTCCATGCCTTCCACTGAGTTCATGTCCTCTGTTTCACCTATCAATGTTCCCTTTCAAGACTTCTCCACCCAGCAACCCCTGAATCCCATCCACCATTTTCCCTTCCCTGAATCCGCCCCTCTCCCATTCTCCTGTTCCGCTCCCTCCACAACTTCCTTCTATCATCCTTTGTCTTCTACTGTTTCCGAATCTCCTACCATGGAGATGAAGCCCTCTATGTCTTCTGAGAGCAACAGTTCGGCTGCCTCCCAACAGTCAAGAGCGGCTCGGCGGACCCAAGAACAAATTGTGCAGGGCACTCGACCTATTGCACCCAAACTTGAGTCGCGCGACAGCTCTCCACCTAAGCCGGTGGAGCAGCACAAGATGATCCGCATCTCATCATCTGATGGGACTTCCAAAGAGGTCGCCGCCATTCCCAAGGCTTCGATCCAGCGGCCCCCGCGCCCAAAAACATACTGTACCAAGTGTAACGACCAGCCAGACGGCTTCCATGGGGAGCACGAGCTGCGTCGACACATTGAGCGGGTGCACGCCGTGGTTCGTAAGGTTTGGGTTTGTGTGGATATCTCCCCAGGGAAGACCTTTCTGGCGAATTGCAAAGCCTGCCGAAATGGAAAACGGTACGGTGCTAACTACAATGCTGCTGCCCATCTTCGTCGCACCCACTTCAACCCGTGCCAGCGCGGCCGGGGAGGACGTGGGAAGGACAGTGAGAAGCGTGGCGGTAAGGGCGGTGGGAACCACCCGCCGATGGAGGTGTTGAAGCACTGGATGGTGCAGAAAGAGGAGATTGTTCTTGAGAATGCTCAGAATTTCATTGACAAGGACATGCTAGGCGATGATCTGACTGCTGTATCCACATCGATGCCTGTGGATGAGACGGTTTTCAGCGGGTTGCCATCGGCACCTGCTCAGGATCTCTCCCACCTAGGCTTCGAACCCCCCTTGGCACATGGTTACGACGGTTTTCCTAACCTTCCAACAATGTCTATGGGTCCGTCCCTCGACACAGCGTGCTATCTTGATTCTCAGACCTTGCCTTTTGAGATCGATTCGTATGTGTGATGCATTGTAATGACTGCCTCGTCTTTCTTCATTCTTCTCTTTCCTCACATTCATCATGACCTCTTCTTCTTCTTCTTCTTCTTCTTCTTCTACTTCTTCTACTTCTTCTACTTCTTTTACTTCTACTTCTTCTTTTACTTTTACTTATTATTCTTCTTCTTCTCCTTCTTCTCCCTTTATCATGTGGATACATTTTCCTTCACGGCTGTCGTATATTATCTCATCTTTTTCATCTTTATTTTACTCTTCACTGGAGCCTGAGCTCAATCATCTTCGCTCCACCGAGACTAATCCTCTTCATTACTTTGGTTTCTTGAACAGACTTCTCTGGGGCGGCTCATCAGCTTGTCCCGTGACTATATTAATAAAGTAAAATCTGCAGCTTGTCCTTGTGCCTGGTGAAGGGATCTTCTACCCAGTTTTCAAAGTGATAATGCCAATCGGTTGACACTTGGCATTGGAGAGTCGGCCCATGCAACCTGACCTAACTAACCAATGGGCGAGGTTAGCTTCGCACAAACGGCAGGCTCAAATCATCAATGTGGTATCGCCTGGTCTAGACTTTCTATTGATGGGCGAATGCTGTATGGGAACGATCCTAACACTCAGATCACAGTGTATGATAAAACAAGTGAAATGAAGATTCAATCCATATTAGTAGTTACTGGTCTTTCAATGAGAAGATACAATATTGACACATTCATATCAGGTTGATCAGACAGAAGCTGTTGTTCATGATTTAGTGCTTTCACTGCTTTGCAGTTTGTACTCTTTGTTGACTTGCTCTACTCCACCGTCTCAGCTGAGTCAGGATCATCCTCAGCCACACAAGTGGAAAGGGCGCCGTGGTTGAGACTGAGGAAATGGCCCGGAAGGGTTTGGAGGTGACAACTGACAACTGACAACTGACAACTTGACAAGAAGTCTGCGCGACCGCAAAGACGTCAAGGCAATTCCTCCATATGAGGAGGCAGAGCCGATGTAATGACAAGCACTAGCAGGTGATAATCTCTACTCCGTAGTCCGTAGTCCGTACACACTGGCAATAACCTAGGCTTAGTGTTGATGCTAACGAAACAAGGGAGGTATCAGAACTCAGGAGGTGACACAAGGAAGGAGTAAGGACCCTAGGTAGCTGGATATGAGAAGGGCCCTACGGAGTACATGTTGAGTCAGACATGTCATCAACATCCTCGGCTTGGGTACTGCGAAGGTATCAGAAGGTGGAGGTGATGAGTACTGACAGATGACGACGTGGCATCGGTCTATTTTATTGGATCAGGTGATTGTGGCGTAGACAGTGGCTGGAGCACCAGCCACCTTAACCCAAAGAGGAAAGAAATGAAATCTGTGGTTCTGGAGAGATTTTCAGCCTTGGGAATTGAATGACAGGAAGAGGTTGAGCCTTGGGATGATGATCTATGAGAACTAATAATATCTCTAGTCTGAGTCTCCTGCTGGTTTTTCTAGACTGGACTTGTTCATTTGTTCACTTGATAACAGACTGTTCCTCCACTTCTTTCTTTCATCCCTTTTCACTGTCCTTGTCAACGTCAACTGTCAACTGTCAAGTTATCATATCAACTCCCTCTGTCTTCTCCGTATTAAAACTTCTTCTCATCTCCTGATTGCTTGCCTTTTGAACCGTTTACCCTTGGCATTTGCTTAGGTACAGTCTTCCCCTTGCTATTGGTCCTCTCTTTAAAGAGATTTTCCAGTCCAGTCTCCCCATTTATTGACCTGGTTCTTCCTCTTCCTGAGTACTAGTACTGACTCTTCGTCGCTCTCTTCGCAGCACTTCGTCATCATGAGTTCCGCGCAGTACTACAATCAGCCTCCTCCCCCTCCTCAGGCGTAAGTCGTTCCGAATCTCGCGATCCCGATCAATCCTTCCGACCTGGCTGCTCAGACTTTCTTGGTACTCTCGTCATGTCGGCTAGCGGCTGCGATCGTTGAATAATAACATTGAGGGAGTCATAAGCACCAGGCGGAAGGATGGATTCAAACATACCTACAGGAAGACCCGCGCTGCTCTTGATCGGTCGCTGTCACGGTAACATGCTTGACGGATGGTTCTGACATGTGTTTTGGATATAGGTACCCTCCCCAGGGTTACCCTCCGCCGCAGCAGCCGAACTACCCCTACCCCCCTCAGCAGCAGGCCTATCCCGCTCCTGTGAGTTACCACCCAGGCGCATGATATTTGAGCATCTGTTCTCTGACATATTACACACAGCAAATGCAATACCAGCAACAGCCTCCCCCCCAGAAGAAGGACCGTGGATGTCTCGGCGCTTGGTAAGCTCCCTCTCCTGGTTTGCTATCGCGACTCCGATCGCTAATACTGCCATCGTCCTCCAGCCTTGCCACGCTCTGCTGCTGCTTCCTGTGCGAAGAGACCTGCGAATGCTGCCTTGATTGTGTCGAATGCTGCGAAATGTGCTAAACCTCACGATCGATGACCGCGATGATACTCTCGTAATATGGCGTTGGGCCTCTGGAACTGCCAGGCTGCGCTAGGTTTTTTTTTTCTTCCTTTCGATTTACACGTGGGATATCCCTCTGCTGTTTTTTTTCGATTTCATACTCTTGTGCATGCCACTTGCCCTTTTTTTAACGGAATACGACTCTAGGAATAGGTGCTTGATCTACAAGCCGCTTATAATTACGACTTTGATTTTGAGACATGCCAGGATTTGAAGTTTTTTTATCGTTCGTTGTCCGTAGGATTATAGGATAAAACCACGCATTACTTTTTAATCTTTTAGACCATGGTCATGGAATGGTTGGCCTTGGTTTGTTGCCTTGTAGGAGTCTGGTTCGGGTTCACGGCTCCATGAGTCTGGTAGTAAGAGAGACACTGGATATTCTTCGTCTTCATACTACAATCTACAATCTACACATGACATTGTCGATGAGATTAGGCTAATCAACACTTAAACAACACTAAATCTCCTTGCTCTTAGATATTTTTATCATAGTATGAAAATATCAGAATGAATTTCGTATATATATAGATAGATACATGCAGAAGAAAATTACAAATCCAACCTCGGACCATGATAATGTTTCCTCGCGTAGACGAACCAATTCACCACCCCCAGAATCAACATGATGAATAAGACGACGGATGCATAATCTGCAGTTGAGTTAGCACCCACCCAGCCCCTATATAGCAAAAGAGAAACATACTCATATTCCCCCCCGTGACGGGGAAAGTCGTCGGGAAGGTAAAAAACACCGTCAGGATCACCGCCCAGATGATACAGCCGATGTTGCATATGTAGCCGAGTACATTGGGGACGCGGAATGAGCGCGTGGGAGGGAGATATTCGGGGCTGCGGCGGCGGTAGATGAGGAGGGCTGCGGGGACGGCGAAGGAGATTTGGGCGACGAGGACGGTTGTGCTGATGAAGGCGTTGAATGCTTGGATTTGTGTTAGTTTGTTGTGAAGAAGTTCCAGGGGGCAGGGGGGGGGGGGGGGTACCGGTTGTGGAGCACACGTATACGATGCCAATAAGCAGGATCAAGGTTCCGTTGAGGAGGAGGGCGTTGAGTGGTAGGCTGAGTTTGGGGTGGACGGTTGCCAGCTGGCGGGAGAAGAAGAGGGCTTCGTCGCGGGCGAAGGACCAGGTGAGGCGGGAGGCGGTCTGGTGGACGGCACTGAAGGCGACGCAGACGATGACGATGATGGCGGCCATGAAGACTGTTGCGGCGGCGGGGGACCGGGTGGCTTTTTCCCAGATGAAGTAGATGGGGAACCTGAGTTTGTTAATATTTCGAATACTGATGTAGGGGGAGGGAAAGGACTATACCCTGTCGGTGTTGTCAGGGATAGCTCCACGTCGGCGTAGCTGTAGATCACGGCTATGGAAAAGGGGAATGAGGTTAGGAACCCCACGATGACGGTCACCAGGACTGCCTTTGGGACGATTTTTTCGGGCTCGAGACACTCCTCGGCGAGATGGAGGGTGGAATCAAGACCGGAGAGCATGAATTGGGGGGTGGAGAGGCCTGTTAGGAACGAGATGCCGTTGGGCCAGCCGCCAGATCCGTTGACGAACTGGGTCCAGATCTGCCAGGAGTCGACAGTGGTGGAAGAGCGTGCGGGACAAGTGATGGTGATGATGAGGAAGGTGGTGAGGGACAGAATGACTGCATGATTATGTTAGAATGAGGATGTGACAGACAGAGGGAGAAACGTACAGCCCACGTTATACATCCAGAGGGTCCTGTTGGTCAGGAAGATATTGTAGATCACCACGACAACATTGAACAGCTGATATACCAGAAAGTAATGCCACGGCTGGGGCTCGTAGGTTGGCTGCCACCGGATAACGACCGCCATGAGCGCCTGGGTGGCCGCCAGCGCGATCGATGCCCCCAGTGTGATCCACTCGAAGACGGCCGCAAGTCCGGTAAAGTACGAGAGACTCCGACTCCAGCGCTCCGGGGCCAGGATGGAGGTGAAATGGTACTGCCCACCGGCCGTAGGGTAGACGCTGGCCAACTCGGCGAGTGTGACCCCCGTACACAACATGGCGATGGTGACAGCGATGATGCCGTAGAGCAGGGAGACCGAACCACCGGACTGGATGGCGATGGCGAAGCTGACAGCGATAGCGACCCAGCTGTTGCAGATGTTGTAACCCACAGCGATGATATTGACGATGCTGAACTTGCGCTTCATGGGCATGTCCGGGAGACCCATGACGAGCTGGCCGTTGGCCAATTCGATCTCGGTGGCACCCTCGTGCGGTTTTGAGCAGGAGTCTTTGTCTGTTTCCATGATTGATGATGATGAAGATGATGATTAGAAGAATAGAAATGAAGCAGTCGAGATGGGGATCATGGGAGATGTGTTGCATCTATATGCATTCCATCGACACCCCCCTCATCGTGTCGCCACCACATCTTGATATCGTTCAATCCAACAAGACAATCATCTTGTGTGAGTTAAAATTGATAACCACGATCTTTACTCATTACTGAGTACTGACAAGGACAAGATAGGCAGCAGAATGATATCGGAACGCCTTATCAACTTCCGGAAGCGTTATCAAGGTTCCAACATTCTCTCTCAAGTTTCCAAATAAGGACAAAAGAGTCAGAAAGACGGTCAGAATCCAACGGAATCACGGAATCATTATCTTCTTATGCAAAGATTGACAAGATTGCGGGGGGAAACGATGAAGGTCAAGACTTTGGCGTCATGAGTCCATGACTTGTCCATGACTCCATTCTGTCTTGCCGAAAAGCCAATTTCCCCGCAAATTGAAGTCTTGGAAGGTCAAGATACCAGTATCCAGGACTCCAGATGGTTGATGTGGATATTCTTCAATATCCATGGGAATGACTATGGTTTGGCCCCGAGGTCCACTTCATCGATTGAGATGCATTCATCACTTGATACTCGGAAGAATCAGATACGATGCTGACAATAATCGACTCGTCTAGGTCTGAAGAGTATTTGACTTCGACCTCAACAGTCAACAGGAGAGTTAGCTACACGGCAAGGCTCCAGCGGAGTACCAGATCCAGATGACAGAAGAGAATGGTCTCTCACCAAACCAGGAGTTGAATGAGAATCAAGTCAATCAGAGTCAAGGACTCAAGACAGTGGATAGGTGGATCTGCTTCAGCTTCAGGATTGGTCTACTGCCTTCAGCTTGATATTATTATAACGTACAAAGTACGGGGTAGATAGGGACTATGCCTTATGGAGAGCAGATCAGAAGTGAATTGCTGATGATCCACCTCCTACGAGTACAACTTCTCATCATTAGGCAGCCTTGAATCTTGATATCCAGGTGGGTCGAAATCTTGTACCCCAGCTCCATATCTCGCGTAGCTTAAGCTCGCATATGACATCCTCCAGACCATTGGGAAGACCTACCTTCCCCATACTCCTTTTGTAGGGTGTGTAGTCCACCAAAACCATTGCGGTCTTGCAGGTTGGCTCACGTGGAACTCACCCGGTGTAGCCCCTTGCTGTTGGCGAAGAGAGAAGCACGGTGGCAACGAAGGCGAATTAGCCATCTGGATATCTGGAGGTAGTCAAGAATTATACGGCCCGAGCCAGTTTATCTCTCACTTGAATGGTGTTAATATCGCATCGAGGGTACTTTCCATTCCTCTGGTATTCCACTCAGAGCCCTCGAAGAGTCGAAAGGCCTGAACGCAGAGTATTCTGGTCTCTGGATATTGGATAATGGATAATGGTAGAACCGTAGATGCGATACCAACGCCCCACACGGTTCCAAGAGAGCGGATCAAGTAGATGCTGCGTGATCTATTTAAATCATTAGTGCAGCGCCTCTGGAAAGTATAAGGCTATTTACCCGAATGGTCGAATACAGCGAGAAACATAGATAAACACGATCTCCTGGCAGGAATCACGTACGTAAAGTCCATCCAGATTCGTTGAACTGGATGGACATTCAATGCCCATGAGCGAGCTACCTGAATGCCATGCCAGCAGACATACCGACCCCGGAAAACAAACTGCCAATCGGAGTTGCCAGTAAAGGGATGACCAGTCTAGCCGTGGCCTTGGTGTATCCAGCAGAATCACCTGGAATAGGAGACGAAGGGTGAAGATAAGCTGCTCTGGTCAGTCACGGCCAGCCTCTTAGACTCACTCACTGTATACGCTGCCGTCCCCACACAGACGTTGGCAATTGGGCCGACACAGGCTGGAGTGTTTGTAGCATTCTCGACAAGATCAAGGGAAAGCTGGTGTGGTGTGTTCACCTCGACGACCATAACAGTCCTAACATACCTCGCTGCCCAAGCAACACCACCCAGGCATTGGTCCAGGGGAGTTCATATCCACAGACTCATTCCAACCAGTTGACTCAAAAGACTAAGAATGCGATGCAATGTAAGGGATAGATCGACGTGTCTAAGGATCACCCAAGACCTTGCCCCTGTCGGACGAATTGGCTCTGCTGGGATGAAGAGCGAGATGCCCTGTGATCGATGCAAGCAGTCCCACGGGACTTGCACCAGGAAGCACCATCCCCATCCGATCGAATCGACAATCAAGCCTCCAAACAATGTGTCACAGATCGACCCGAACCCATGCATACCATCCTACAGGGCTTGGTACATGCCACAACGGCGGAACGGGATAAGATCAGAGCTGATAATCGTAGCTAGTCAACCTCATAAGCGTCTCTCCAGTGCCCCAGAATGAATGCATTTACCCATCGTCATCAACCCTCCACCGATACCCCATCAACGCTCTCATAACATTCAGCAACACAATGTCCCTCGCAACACCATATCCCAGATAACCGACGACGAATGTAACCGTGGTCGTGACGAACGACACCCGTCGCCCAAGGATATCCGAAAAGCGACCGTACAAAGGCTTAAGCGGCTGCTGGTGATGAGATACGTCGTGAGCCACGAGGTGGTGTTGGCGGCGTTGAACTCGGAGCTAATCACCGCGTACGTTCTGTTATCGTGCCGTCGAAGCCAGACGGGAACGCGTTGGACATGATAGCTACAAGCAATGTCAGGCTATAGTTGTGGATTGGGGTCTTGCAACGTACCGATTTGGACCTGGAGGAAGCTTTTGCTTCGTCTGTGTTTAGAAGCAGCTGCTCCTCGACAATGTTGATTCCATATCCTCAAGGGTATTTATCCTTGCTGTGTGGCGGGAGCTGGCTAATGCGTAGTGCTCTGAAGTGGAGTTTGTCTCTTCGCTCAACGCCAGTTATTTGAGAATTACTGACAGCATGAAAGTTTCATCGAGGAAAGGGCAAACAAATTCTTCCACAGCTTCGGACCCATTCATGTCAACCAGCACGAAACTGAGCTCCACAATGGAGCCATCTATCTTGCCAAGGTCGCTAAATGCTGATCTTCTACATCCAACAAGGATACAGATCTAGCGATGATGCTATAGAATGATAAGAATGGAATCGGGAACGAGTCGTCAACCTGCAGGCATAAGGATGAGTCCAATACCTTCCCGGTCCATCAAGGAGATTTTCATTCATTCTGAATCCCAAAAACACCATGCTAAACCCGCTAGACCATCACGATGAGATACAAAAACAAATCCAAGTCCGACCAGCCGAGACAGTCTCATAGAACACATCACACATGTTGCAAGTCGCCCGGGTTCACCTGGTAGACCTGATCTGGCTCATCCGGGTTCTGGATGAGGATTTTGGTCCCGTACGATCTGTTTGTGACGCCTAGCACGATATAAACAGTCTGCGCGTCGGTTTTATATCTGACTCGATTGCCTGGTTGGAACTGCTGCGACTAACGTCAGAGGATGAAAGCAAAGGATCGAAACTGGGGCTTTTTAACATACCCCCATATTGCAGAGCAGGCTGTTATTACTTTTTGCTCGGTTCTTGGGAGGATGAAGATGGAGAGTAAGCGATTTGCGAACTCGCTGTGGTCGCAAGACTTGTGCGGATGGAGATGATGCCGGTATGCTGAGGTATTTATGCGTCCTTTGGACAATAATACAGGATTCTTCATATGCTGACCTCAGCTTGCCTGCGCATTGTGGGTGTTGGCTATCAGACAGCCACGGAGCTGTACATTGACATAAAGTGATGTGTGTGGCGTCAGGCCGAGGAATAGCAAGGCGTGAGAAACTACAAGGCTGTAGAGGAGAGGGTCAGACCCCCTGCTGTATCTTGCCGTTGCATCGAATGGAAAGTTGCTAGCAGTACATCCGAATCCTTGTGGTTGATGCGCCGATATCAGTGGGATAAGTCAGTCTGTGTGGTTCACTGATGTTGTTTGAGTATATCGATGGATCGGGGGGTGGTTTTATACCCAGACCAGTCTATATTTCCCAATTATATCGAATGTACTCTGTAAATTGAGTCGGGATTTCCTGACATTCATCATGTGATTCTTTTAATAAGAGAAGATTAACTGGCGATGGAGAGGAATCATCTCCATCATTTTATACAGCCAGTGTCTTCAATATACTCCGTAGATCGTTCATGATCAATGTTCTTAACATCTCCAGTCTAACTTCCAGATTTATATGAGATATCCACTCGAAATTCCCTGGAATTCCCATGTGGTTCCCGATGCTTGATAACAATGATTTGGCTCGTTCCATTCATGCAATTCTTCCATCGCCTTTTCCCGTTCGTCAGCTGAGAGGTAAACTGGACATGGTAGGCGTGACCCTATAGTGTATCATCATGATACCGACGAGTGCTGCGCAGAGATTGATCACATCAGCATCCCTGGGTAGCTTGTCCGCTGGAAGAGATATCTCCGCATGCCAAGATACGGGGTTCGAAGAGCCTGTATGTGAGCTTCATTGTGTATGCTGGAAGCATTTGCCTCTTCCAATTGAAATTTAGTCTTGGCCCGTCGAAATCTTCTGGAAGGCTTGGGATGTGTAGCTCTGCGGAAAAATGACCATGTTTGTAAAATTCCAGATAGCCTGATTGCATGAATGGGAAGACAAAGCATCCTAACAGTCTATGACACTTGTAATGGTTGATGACCCAGGTATGAGCAAGATGTTTACCAAGCTCCAATTAGGGTCCCAATGTTGGACACTGAGATGTGGCTCAGGCTCACCTGAACTAACATGGGTGCAAGCTGTAGAAATTTGAAAGCAGAGATATGTCTCGCTGGGACTATCAGTTTTGGGAGAAGAAATATTTGACAAGGTTGAGGCTTTGCGCGCTTGTTTAACATAAGGTTCCCAGCATGCTGTAGACATCAAGCAATCCTCAGGTAATTCCCCTTTAGCCCAAGTCAGCCAAGTCCGGGAGCATCTGCAAAACAGCCAACTCACAGGCATCATAATCGATTTCTATACAGCGTCGCTGCGTCACTCATAATGCCAGAACAAGACAGCTTGCCATGGCAGAAATCAACAACCATCTTCAAGCTAAACTTTCCCCATAGAGGCGTTCCATGAAGATGTCCTCTGACCTAACCGAGTTGTCAGACGAGATTGAATGCACTAGAACATCGAGTACAGGAATGAAGTGAGTAGATCACCAGATCACCTGACCTAGATCAACAATTGTCTACTCCGTAAAGCAGCAACAAAGAGATGAGGTTAGGTAGAGAGCAACTAGGTGAATTCTTGATGGTTGAATAGATACTTATGCCAACTCTCATAAACAACTCTTAAATCAAAGTAGCAATATGTTCTAGAAGTACGGAAGTAGCACGGAGGACTTCATAGTTCATGTTGTGCCCTCCAGTATCTATCCTTTATCCAATATCTAGATATCCATATTCCATAGGTCTCCCATTTCATGGAGATGATAAAGAGATGAGACTACTCCGTAAGACAGTTAGATCCGGGGATTTAGCGTCGATTCCATGGAATATCAATTGAATTGACGAATACGAACAAATACGCAGCCAATCAGCAAATCAGCAACAACAAAGAATCACTACCTTAGTCCTAGTTAGGTTAGTCAAACAATGTGGATCAAAACAGCAGTTGCCTCTTTTAGGATAGCGCCATTAAGTTCTTGTCAGGCTCCAAGGCAGTAACTTAAGGCTCCAAAGCTCAAGCATCAAAGGTCATGTTATTTTTATGCTCATCGGGTCGGAAAGACATATGAGTCTGCATCTGTACTGTATGAATCATAGGGATATTTGTATACGTTCAAGTCCAAAGTCATTCTGCATATCCTCCGAGCCTTAGTTCCGGTTATACAACTTACCCCAGAATGTAATGACAGAACCCTGGTCCCCGAGTCCCCGCTACTCTAAATCCATCATCTCCATCATATGACGATCACAATCACAATCTCAGTGACAATGAAAGTGATCTACGGAGTACTCCGTATAGGCGTATACACTTACCTATTCACTCGCCAAGACGGTTTGATCATCTCAGATATCACAATCCGATACAATGACTGGTGGCCAGACTTTCATCCGAAGGCCGAAGGCTAGGGTACCTTACCACCTTAACGATCCCCCTACGCGACAGTCTGATGATATTGCAAAAGCTGTGAATCGGGTTCGCTTTCATTCTGCTTCCTGATCATCGGATTTCAATTTATGCTACTTCTCTCGGATGTCCTTCTTTCCGTTTCCCGTACTCTGCATTGGGATTTGTGTCCTGAATAGCGACATCTCCCGATGATAACCTTCCTTCTTTGCTCTTTCCCTTCCGCTCCTTCATCCATTTCCATCGCTCTTGACATCCTTGGCAAGATAGCTCCGTTCAGGCTGCGCGCTGGGGTTTGATATTTTAACCCTTCAGCCTTCTCGATGCTCTTATCATATCAAAGATAGCGTAGCCATCTCGTCGACTCCTGTTCATCTCGCTGCAATGGATCTTCAACCAGCACCACCAGCTCCTTTTGGAGCTACAACTGTCTCCTCCAGCGTGGGGGCAGATGCTGAGAATTCCACCCGTCAACACATCGATCGTACCGAAGCAGATCGCATCGAGACACCAACCGGAGAGAAGGTGGACAGCTCCGATTCGGCAGATGCAGACTCAGATGATGGCATAGATCAGGAAGGCCATGAGAAGATTGTTGCGTTGGCGCGGAGCCTGTCACATATGTCCCAGAAAAGTGGCCATGGAGATCCAACCAACACCTTTCTCGATTCCTCCAGCGATCCCGAGCTTGATCCCAACTCCGGCAAATTCAATTCGCGCAAATGGATGAAGAATCTGCTGCACATCACCTCGCGAGACCCAGATCGATACCCCCGCCGCGCGGCAGGCGTCTCATTCCGCAATCTGAATGCATACGGGTATGGAACCGCAGCCGACTATCAGGCTGACGTGGCCAACATGTGGCTTAAAGGATTTGGTTGGCTTCGAAATGTCCTCGGATATGGCAACAAAGTTCGGATCGACATCTTGCGCAACTTTGAGGGCTTCGTCCGTAGCGGTGAAATGCTTGTCGTCCTTGGCCGGCCTGGAAGGTATTTCCTTCTCCCTTCCCGATTCATTTAGTGTCTGAAGTTACAATCCGCACTGACTGATTGTTCATTCATACAGTGGCTGCTCGACCTTCCTCAAGACGATTGCCGGCGAGACTCATGGTTTGTGGCTGGATGGAGGAACCGATATTCAATACCAGGGAATCTCGTGGGACGAGATGCATAGTCGATTCCGCGGCGAAGTCATCTATCAGGCAGAAACGGAAATTCATTTCCCACAGCTGACTGCAGGCGAGACCCTTCTTTTCGCTGCCCATGCTCGGGCCCCAGCCAACCGTTTCCCCGGTGTTTCCCGTGAGCAATATGCAATCCATATGCGGGACGTGGTCATGGCTATGCTGGGTCTGAGCCACACCATGAATACGCGTGTTGGGAATGAGTACATCCGTGGGGTGTCTGGAGGGGAGCGTAAGCGAGTCAGCATTGCTGAAACCACGCTTTGCGGCAGTCCCCTACAGTGCTGGGATAACAGTACTCGAGGTTTAGATAGCTCAACAGCCCTGGAGTTTGTCAAGAATCTTCGCCTGTCCACTGACTTCACCGGTTCGACCGCTATCGTGGCGATTTACCAGGCTAGTCAGGCTATTTACGATATATTTGATAGGGTGATTGTCCTGTACGAAGGCCGTCAAATCTATTTCGGTAAAGCCGGTGATGCGAGGCGCTTTTTCATTGAAATGGGGTTTGACTGCCCAGACAGGCAGACTACCGCTGACTTCTTGACGTCCTTGACGAGCCCCTCAGAGAGGCTGATTCGCAAAGGATATGAGAATCTCGTCCCTCGAACCCCGGATGAGTTTGCCACTCGCTGGAGAGAGAGTGCGGAACGGAAACAGCTGCTCGCCGATATCGAAGCGTTTCAAAATGAATTTCCCCTGGGTGCCAGTAAATACAAGGAATTTACGGTCTCTCGTGCCGCTGAGAAGGCGAAGGGCACCCGGGCGCCATCACCATACACCCTCTCCTATCCTATGCAAATTCGTTTGTGCCTCCGTAGAGGCTTTCTTCGTCTCAAGGGTGATATGAGCATGACTCTGGCCACCGTAATTGGCAACAGCATCATGGCGTTGATCGTCTCAAGTGTGTTCTTCAACTTGGATGAAACGACCAACAGTTTTTTCTCCCGTGGCGCACTCCTCTTCTTCGCCATCCTACTGAATGCCTTTGCAAGCTCACTCGAGATCCTGACGTTGTGGCAGCAACGGCCAATTGTGGAGAAGCATGATAAGTATGCACTGTATCATCCCTCAGCCGAAGCAATCAGCTCCATGATTGTCGATCTGCCGTCGAAGTTCCTGGTGTCTGTGGTTTTCAATATCATAATTTACTTCATGACCAATCTACGGCGGACTGCAGGGCATTTCTTTGTCTTCTACCTATTCTCCGTGACGACAACTCTGACAATGTCCAACATCTTCCGGTGGATCGGAGCAATATCTCGATCAATGGCACAGGCGATGGTTCCAGCCTCTATCTTTATGATGATTCTCGTCATATATACTGGATTCACGATTCCGGTGAGAGATATGCATCCATGGTTCAAATGGCTGAACTACTTGAACCCGATTGGCGTCAGTTGACACTGTCCTTCCTGTCCCGCTTCATCCGACTTTTACTGACGCTCTGATAGTATGCCTTTGAATCCCTCATGATCAACGAATTCAGCGATAGAAGATTTCCCTGCGCGTCGTATGTGCCGGCCGGCTTTGGCTACGAGAACGTCCCCCTCAGCTCCAGAATTTGCTCACAGAAAGGCGCTGTATACGGCCAAGAATTTATTGATGGCGACGCATTCATCAACACCTCTTACCGGTACTACCATCCTCATCTTTGGCGAAACTACGGCATCATCCTAGGCTTCTTTTTCTTCTTTTTGGCGGCCTACATCATCTGCAGTGAATTGGTCCGTGCTAAACCATCGAAAGGGGAAATTTTGGTTTTTCCTCGTGGAAAGATTCCTGCATTCGCGAACAAGACCCAACGTGATGGTGACCTGGAGGGGGCTCCTACTTCGGAGAAGCAGAAGCTGGAGATCGCGGACCAAGACAGTACGGCTGCAATCGTCAAGCAAACGTCTATCTTCCACTGGCAAGATGTATGCTATGATATCAAAATCAAGGGCGAGACGCGTCGGATCCTGGACCGTGTTGACGGATGGGTCAAACCAGGAACTTTGACAGCACTCATGGGAGTGACAGGTGCGGGCAAAACATCTCTGTTGGACGTCCTAGCGAACCGTGTAACCATGGGTGTGATCACTGGTGAGATGCTGGTCGACGGCCGCATGAGGGATGATTCTTTTCAGCGGAAAACTGGCTATGTTCAACAGCAGGACTTGCATCTGGAAACAAGTACTGTCCGAGAAGCTCTCATCTTCAGTGCCACGCTCCGCCAACCAGCCAGTATTCCGCACCAGGAAAAGCTGGCATATGTGGAGGAAGTGATCAAGATGCTTAATATGGAAGAGTATGCAGAGGCTGTTGTCGGCATTCTTGGAGAAGGACTTAATGTCGAGCAGAGGAAGCGGTTGACGATCGGGGTCGAGATCGCGGCCAAGCCAGACCTGCTTCTGTTCTTCGACGAACCCACTTCTGGTCTTGATAGCCAAACAGCCTGGTCTATTTGTACACTCATGCGAAAGCTAGCGGATCACGGACAAGCAATTCTATGCACGATTCATCAGCCATCGGCCATTCTGATGCAGCAGTTCGATCGACTACTTTTCCTTGCCAAAGGGGGAAGAACAGTATACTTTGGAGAACTTGGCCCCAACATGGAAACTTTGATCAGGTACTTTGAGAACAAAGGATCTGCCAAATGCCCCAAGAATGCCAACCCCGCTGAGTGGATGTTGGAAGTCATTGGTGCTGCGCCGGGATCTCACGCGGACCAGGACTGGCCCGAAGTGTGGAATGACAGTCCGGAGCGTGTGCAAGTGCGAGAGGAGCTGGCCCGTATGAAGGCAGAATTGCTACAACGCCCTCCACCTCCTCGGACAAAGGAGTATGGCGAGTTTGCGATGCCTCTCTGGGCACAGTTCCTCGTTTGTCTCCAGCGTATGTTCCAACAGTATTGGCGTAGTCCGTCGTATATCTACTCCAAAGCCGCGATGTGTATCATTCCGGTAGGCATTCCTCTGTTTTGTTGGGAAAGGAACTGTCGGCTTGCTAACAACCTCAATCTAGCCGCTGTTCATCGGTTTCACCTTCTGGCGCGAGCCGACCAGTTTGCAAGGCCTGCAGAATCAAATGTTTGCCATTTTCATGCTCCTCGTCATCTTTCCCAATCTGGTTCAACAGATGATGCCGTATTTCGTGACTCAGCGAGCTCTGTACGAAGTGCGCGAACGGCCCTCGAAGGCGTACTCATGGAAAGCATTCATGCTTTCAAGCATTTTGGTCGAACTGCCTTGGAATATCCTCATGGCCGTGCCGGCGTACTTCTCTTGGTACTACCCAATCGGTCTCTATCGCAATGCGTATCCGACCGACAGCGTGACTGAGCGTGGTGGCACGATGTTCCTGCTAATCCTGATCTTCATGATGTTTGCGTCCACGTTCAGCTCGATGATCATTGCAGGGATTGAACAGCCGGAAACCGGTAGCAACATTGCGCAGCTGTTGTTTTCATTGTGCCTCATCTTCAACGGGTATGTACATCTGGAAACCGGTTATTTGACTTGGACATGTTGATTGACATACCGTATAGTGTCCTTGCGAGTCCGACGGCTCTCCCAGGATTCTGGATCTTCATGTACAGAGTCTCGCCATTCACATACCTTGTGTCCACTGTATTGGCAGTTGGTCTATCGGGGACGAGTGTCGAGTGCTCCAGCATCGAGATACTGAATGTTCCGCCTCCGAATGGCCAGAACTGCTCAAGCTTTCTGGACGCATATGTGAAGATGTCTGGTGGCAGATTACTCAACCCCGACGCAACATCAAACTGCCAGGTGTGTCCAGTGGCCGATACGGATACTTTTCTGGCAGGGCTCAACATCAAATACTCGGATCGCTGGCGCAACGTGGGATTGTTGTTCATTTACGTTGTGTTCAACGCTGTTGCTGCCATTTTCTTGTACTGGCTCATCCGCGTGCCAAAGAAGAGATCCCGCAAGGTGAAGGAGGAGTAACTGGCTTGTCGTCGTTTGTCTATTTCTCAATAGTATCAATGCTGTATATCTAAGGCGATGTCATAGTCTAGTAATACTCGATACAGTCGATACAATAGAGTGATATATGCCATTGCTTTGCTAGTTCCAGTTTGACATACTGTTACCTTCAGCGACACTTCATATTATCGATTCCATAGAAGAGATTCAATACTCTATCAACAATATATTGGATTCCTTATGCAAAGATAGTGCAAAGCTTTGAACCTGATAGTCACGTGATGAACCAGACGAGGCGCAATTCTTCCATCCTCGACCAAAGCCAACCTCTGATGATCTGATCATCCTCTGCTGTTCACAAATCATCGAGATGATGGATGCACAGCCCCGACGTGCTTGATCTATTGCAAGTTGACAACATGTCAATTATCAACTCTTCTTCTATGAATCTAAACTCAATAAGATGATCGGGAGATGGAGTGACTTCTGACTATCTAGTCATAGTGACTCAGTGAGGCTTACAAAGTTACAACCAGGAAGGCTTGGAACGGAATGTGGAGACGAGGATATCGACTCAGGGTCACAGAGTGCAGAAGACGATCCAGTTCTTGTGAATGGCTTCTGAATCCGACTACTGGCATCCACGGATACTGATGATAGAGTTCTACTGGAGGAGAAAAACTCCTTGACAGGTGGCTGAATCATAGCGTCTCCAGACAACGGAGGACATGAATACGAGGCAGTGACACGGAAGAGGAAAAAAAAAGAAAAAGAAAATGAGATTTGAATCCGAAGTTCTGGAGTCTGGACCAAAAGGCAACCGCTTGATCATTGATGGAATTGTGATGGTCTCGCATCTTTCCTGTTCCAGTCAAGACTATCTCCAGTTCACACCTCTTTCATCGTTTCGAGTCATGAGAGAGGGATCAAAAGACTTTTTGATTCGCTCTCTCTGCCAGGGATTCATTCTTACTGGAATACTGGATTCGCTGGAGCCAACTGGCACAACGCACACTGCCCCGCTCTTCGCACTGGCCTCGAGAGACTAATGCATGATGGACTATCTAATATGAGCATGCTCTGTTGGACTTGGACCTTTGCAGTAAGCAACACTGCCTATCTGGTGCGGCTGACACTCCCTAGTCGGGGTCCTGTGTTATGATTGCTTCTCCTTGCTGTCTGTGGGCAATTGGGCAACGTGCAAAAAAAAAAAAAAAAAAGCAAAAACCGCCTGCAGTGACATAACTATCTAGTGTCACTGTCAGGTCGACACTCGACAGGAGTGGTTTTCTCCTGATCCTCAAGCGGGTAGTGCCATTCTTGCATGCATGGGTTGACTCTTACACAGTCACACTGAAGTTGTTAGTTGACAATATGCAATGGATGGCTTCCAGGATTCCAGGCTTGTTTCGTTAGGTTTTCACTTTCCAGAACAAAATCAGGGGTGGCTATCTACATGAATTTGGACCGGACTGGCACCATTTCTGAATGAAAGCGTGGGGACTGGACACTGGGTGATGTCCGAATCTGGCCGAACGCTGGTTGAGAAGTTTCCCTACGGAGTATCCGTTGTCCGTACTCCGTACAGACTATGGAGTAGAACTATCTACTCCATCAATGGGATCAACCAACCGTCCAGTGCCTGGCCCTGGACCCATGCAGATCCCGGTCTTATGGCTCAAATTCTCCAACCACGAGGACAGCAGACAGGCCTCCTGAACCCTGGTACCTTCTTGTTTTGTGCGACTGCTCGCTAGTCGCTACCCATGGGTCTTCCCTTTCCGGCGCGTCTCCAGGGGTTCGGGGTCGTAGAACAGCCATGTCATAATGGCGTAAGGAAGATACAAGATGCTGACGAAAAGAAATCAACAAGAAAAGGGGGTGGGTGAGACGCTAATCATCGACCATTGTGATCTCCCAGGCGGTGATTCGCCAAATGACTACTGGTCATGGGCTTCGCAGGGGCATTGCGACTCGGTTGGTCCAGTTTGCAATCAGCCCTTATTGGTGACGAATGGGAGTCCAGTTGGTGGAAAACCAGCGATCATACCCGATGTGTTCGATTGCGGCTCAACTGCGCCAAATCACAGACCGGCGCAGTTCTTACTGTGTCTCGCGCAGATTCATGCATTCTGCGCCGCCCCCATGAATGTTGCGCGGTACATAAATCTTGTTGGATCTCATTTCCCAGAGCTGGAAAGTATTGCCCCAATGTCTTTCAAAAATATAAAGGACCAAAGCCATCCTTAGTGTCTCCCGTCCATTGTTCTGTCTGCACCAGGGCAGCCAAGGGCACTTGATATCTTTGAAAAAATGCACTCATTCGCTTATGCAGACGTCCCTCCTACCGCTCTTGGTGACCGTACATCATTCGAAGATTATCAACTCTACCCTTCCCCTGACCCTGGCACTGGGCCCGATTTTCTCCAAAACTCAGCCCAATTCCAGCTGCAGTTGTCGCAGCTTCAGAGCCACCCCAAAAGTCATTACTTCTCTGCGTATACACCGTGGATCGACGGCCCACTTTCTCCGCATATTGTTAGTCCCTTACCGTT
Organism: Aspergillus cejpii; assembly: GCA_004769165.1. Classification (NCBI taxonomy): domain Eukaryota; kingdom Fungi; phylum Ascomycota; class Eurotiomycetes; order Eurotiales; family Aspergillaceae; genus Aspergillus; species Aspergillus cejpii. The sequence goes on along the minus strand of SMSW01000001.1, from coordinate 4,161,097 downwards.
AATGGAGTCTGACGCCTATCTCGCTGTCCATCCCTCGTGTCACTTGGCGTCTCCTTGGAGCAGCGATCTCTCGACGATTTCGGGCGCGGAAAGCCCTCGCAGCAGCTGTGACGGCAGCTTTGCGCCGAGTAACCTGATGGAAACCTATCCGTCCCCTCCCTCCACCTACGACGATCCGAACATCCCCCCAGTCAACGGCGGACGTTATCCCTCGCCGGTGATGTCGGCGACGGGTTCAGTCGCACTCCCTCAAATCCAAAGCTATCCCGATCTGGAACCGATTGTGGACTCGACGTACCGATTGTCACCAGCCCAGCCGTTTGTTTACAGTAAAGACATGCAGTCCGACGAAACAGATATCGGCACCGACAACGTGGCTAATCGCAAAGCCGCTCTGCCATCACCTGGACCTCGAAAGCCTCGCCGCACCCCGCAGAAAACGTTGCGTTCCAACCGCGTCACAAAGCCCGCTGTTCAGGAAAGATCACGGCCCCGAGCGGGGTCTTCGCCGACATCCCAACGACTCCCCGGCAAGAAGACGGCCAAAAATCCAGGTCCACCCTCGCGGATCTTCATCTGCAGCTTCTCGCATTACGGCTGCACCAGCACCTTCAGCTCCAAGAACGAATGGAAGCGACACATCGCCTCTCAACACCTCCAACTCGGGTTCTTCCGCTGCGACGTGGGCAACTGCAACGACGGCCACAAATCCAGCAAGAACAAGTATGGAAGCATTGCAAATCCCACCCGCAGCCGCTCTGCGTCCCACGACCACCCGGCCCGCCAGATGAACAACTTTAACCGCAAAGACCTCTTCACCCAGCACCAGCGCCGCATGCACGCTCCCTGGGTGCTTGAGGGCCGGTCGGACGCTGCGAACATTCAGGAACGGCAAGCATTCGAGTCCAGCCTCGATGATGTCCGGGCCCGCTGCTGGCGCGAACAACGCAAGCCACCGCCGCAGAGTCGGTGTGGGTTCTGCGGGCAGGAATTCACCGGCCCACACAGCTGGAATGACCGGATGGAACATGTCGGACGGCACTTTGAGAAAAATGGCCAGCCGTGCGAGGAGAAGGAGGATGTTGCGCTACGGGACTGGGCTCTCGGCGAGGGAATCATCCGGCGCGACAATAAGGGCAAATGGGTGTTGACTGCTCTATGCGAATGATTTTTTTTTCGCTTGACGGGTTTAATGACTGGTGTGTTACATGTTTTGCTTTTGTTGACCACTATACCCCGGGTTATATAAATAGATTGGGCTAATGACTTCACGATGGATATCCTGTACTAATATTGAATGGTTGATCTTTACACTGGCTTTTTTGGCTTACGAATTATTCGAATATGTCGCTCTGTAGAGATGTATAGATGCCTCTTCTTGCATGGTTTACAACCCTAAGCCTGGAATACGACTTTGATATTCGCCAAACGGCAGCATTGTATGTCTGAGTCATAGTAGAATCCCCATGCGATGAGGTTGACCCTAGAGGTACGATCCTTCATCATGCAAGAGAGGTGATATTGACCGGAGTCTAATTCGAGATGAGATACTTGTAGGTTCCTGAGGCAGATGAAACGCGACAGGGAGGATTCATGTAGATATCTCTAATGATTGATACATTGCATACTCCATCGATGATACTCGTTCACCAGAGCCAAAAGACCTCATCTCATCACTATTCAAAAAAGGGATATCTCACCTAAGCATGCACAAAGTTGGTGCATAACCTCAAACCATTCCTTTTTGGGAGTCGGAGTACTCAAACAGTCAATAGGCTGTGATGCATAAAATTGACGGGTTACTACCTAATAGGGCAACAGCCAACAACTCCATCCTCTCTCTCTCTCTCTCTCTCCACCTGTCACAAAACCCATGATTCTCAGAGCCTCTTTTTTTCATTAGCTGCATCAACTGTTGATGTCGACGTCTAATGATCCAACCTCCTCTTCTCTCTGGGAATACTTTTTTTTCAGATTCCGGGTTGTGTCCTCACTCCTCTACTTCTTACAAGTAGGCCGATCCGGATCGACATTTCTCCGTTTAGGACGGCAGATTAGGGCTACAGATTAGGGTTGCTCCCCATCATTTTTCTCTTTCTTTCTTCCCCCTCTCTTTGGCAGCAAGCATTAGTTTCCTGTTTTCCCCATCCTTTTCGACGGAGTCTTCGCCCGTATTACTTTGTCTCGTCCTCAAAGTCTCTACTTCATGCAGAGTTTCCTTTCCCATCAGTATTCCTCGTTCTCTGTCATTGAGCACGATGTCTGTGCCGTCCTTGAATCCAAGCATTTCTCTGGGCCTTCCCACACCCCCAATCTCACCTCGAAAGAGACGGGCGGTCCTTCGGGAATCAGAAGAGAATGAGGGTGAGATGAGCATTGAACAGTTCCTTAATTCTTCAGATCCTTTTCGATCCACGGATTTGCCCAACTTTTGGCCACACCCTCTGAAGTGGGAAACTTCAGAAGAGCTCCAGCAGAGGCTTCTGCCACTCCATAATAGTATTCGCACCATCCTTACATCACATCAATTCTTAGAGCAGACAAGATTCGTCCCACTCCTAGTCACAAAGCCACACTACCCAGGAGGGAACACCCCTGTGCCACTGCTGCGCGTTCTACTTCTGTCTGGTTATGATGCACCGAGACGGCTGGGTCCTGCAAAGGATGACCTCATAGAACTTCTCCATGCCCATGGGTTTATGGATATGCACGTCGAGATCATCAATACTGATCTTTGCTTCAATCCCTCTCTCTTCGCCCTTCACTCCAGCCACCCTCTTATCTCCGCGTATGAGGCTGGTGAGCATGAGCTTGTCCAAATTCTCAACCGGACCCTTGGAGAGAGCTGGAATATGCTCTGTCCTTTTAACGTTGGTCTCAGAAAATAAAGCGCAGCCTACGATTGTCGTCAACGTCGACCCACTTACTTGTGCGAATTGGTTCGGACTTGATATGCAGATTAAATCCGCAATGAGGGCCTACTACCAGAACCAGCAAGTCGAGGTTGAGTTCCTCCCGGGGCGATTGGGACTACTTGGAGGTGTCTCTTTGACTGACAGAATGGCGCCTGATAAAGTGCCTATGATGGGCGACTCTATAGGAATTTGTGGAGGTGAAATGAATGCTGGCACACTCGGCGCATACGTCACGCTGACTCATTCTAGAACGACTCACAAAGGGATCATTACCAACTATCATGTTGTGCGACCTGCTGGTGAAGCAGATGATCTACGGGACTTGGATCGCCACGGTTGCTCCTTGGCGCGACCTGCGATGAGAGCCATTCAGATGGAGAGCTTTGCTGTGATAGATAAAGACGCCACGCTGGCTGATCTTGATTGCACAAGTAGGGTGATGCAAAACCAGAGTCAGGATCTTATGACGAGAATTCAAAAGCGAGAGGAAATTGGGGCATGGCCTCAACCACACTTGAAGCACATGTTAGACCAGCTCAAGATGACTGTGGCTGATTTGGATCGTAAAAAACAACAAGTCAACCAAATGCCCCATCAAATGGGCCATGTTGCGGCCGCATCAGGCAAAGCCGTCTTAGGCCAACGGCTCATGGACTGGGCTTTCATCCAACTACCGAACACTACTGCTGAAGAATTCTTTCGGCCTAATGTGATGTTTACAGTCCCGGCTGATCAGCAACCAACTATGTATGATCCTAGAGTGGGTGAAACACTCCATGCCGGGCACCCTCTCACGGTGTTCGGTTGCCTGGAAAAAGATGGAGTCTATTATAAACTAGGTCGGTCCACTGGAGCGACTGGTGGGATCTGCAATGGTGCTCTTGCTTGTTGCCAATGGGAGGGAGGGAAGATTACCAGATATAATCACGATGGCCAGGAGACTGTACTGCTATCTTCGTTGACTAAAGAATTTGTCATCGTCAACAAGAAGCAGCATAATGCGGAATACCAACAGGGGTCTTTTTCAGAGAATGGTGACTCTGGGTCTCTCATCATCAATGTTGTGGGCGAAGTATGCGGGCTTCTCTTTGGGGGCACAAGTAATTTTAATGGTCCACTGGGTAAAGAGAGCTTCTATGCTGAGGCTGGGCTGGCGACTGACATCAGTGAATTAATGGAGTTAATTGCTCTCAGGACTACGTCCAGAGACAAAAATGGCCAGGTCACCTGCCACCCTGCTAAGCTCGGTCTCCCGCAACCATCTCTAGAGTGATCCTTGTTATCACTATGAGTTTGTCATACAGGAGGGAGTGGGAGAATGAAACTCAACTGCAGTGTACACTGAGTGCGATCGTCATAGCGGCCTCAACTTCCTCTGCAGGTCATGCTAGAGCAGTCCAAAACCAAGTTTGGCTGATTTGGATCGCAAAAAGAAAAAACAAGTCAGCCAAATGCCCCATCGAATGGGCCATGTTGCGGCCGCATCAGGCAAAGCTGTCTTAGGCCAATGGCTCATGGACTGGGCCTTTATCCAACTATCAGACACTGCCGCTAAACAATTGTCCTGTCCGAATGGTGCTCTGCCTGCTGTAACTGGAAAGGAGGAACGCTTGTCAGATACAATCATGATGGTGTGCTATCATACACCGTGACTGAAGGATTCATCGTCATCAGGCAAGAAGCAGCAGAATGCCGAATACCGGCAAGCGTCATTTGCAGAGGATGGTGATTCTGGATCACTTATTATCGATGATGAGGGAGGGAGTGGTGTGTGGCCTCCTATACGGAGGCCTAGTGGACTTCAATGGCCCTCTAGGACAGTCTAGGTAAAGAGCGCATCTATGCTCAGGCTGAGCTGGCAATCAACATCAGTGAATTAATGGCGTCAATTGGTCTCAAGACTATGTCCAGAGACCAAAATGGCCGGGTCACCCAGCAGCCTGCGGAGCTTGGTCTCCCATAACCATCTCAAGAGTGAATTCTCATCGCTGTGAGTTTTGTCATACAGGAGGGAGCGGGAGAATGAAACTCAACTGCAGTGTTATGGAATTTGAGACTTGGTTTGTTATTGCTAGTAAGAGGCAGCAGAATGCTCTTATACAGAGGATGGCGACTCTGGGTTGCTCATTATAGACAGATCACCTATCACCCTGTTCAGCTTGGTCTCCCATGACCATCTCAAGAGCGATTCTTGTTATTATTATGAGCTTGATACAGGAGGGAGTGGAGGAATGGATTCAACTGTAGTGTTATGGAATTTGAGAAATAGCTGTTGCTGAATCCCGTAGATCCTATTATATCCTACCATAAAACTGTAAAAGCATACATCGCCTTTCGTAGAGTACCAAGGGACAGGTGAGTCCAGATGGAAGGAAATAGAGGTCCGGATCGTTATTCGTTGCCGCTCAAGCAGCCGAGAATCTCACAGGACGAGATGTAACGAAGACATTCGATTTTGGGCGGTTAATCGCCGTAGCTCATTCCGAAAGCTTGTTTCTGGAGCCAAGCTGTGTCTCAGCACGGTTGGCTCAAGGCCCCAAAGGCCTTCGGGGTCCATCTGTCGTTCCTAGGTGAGCAGCGAATTAGAAGAGTGGAGTGCACTGCAGCGGTCCATTAGAACGCAAGGCGGGGAGAAGGATGGGCTGATGGCCCACTCCCCTGGCAATCTTCCGTTGATAGGAGTCGGCCAGTTAGGTGATATCGGTAAACGTCCGCATGCTCAAGGAGGAGCACGTGGGCTACGACTTGGACCGTGTGCAGGCGAGAGCACATCAGGGTCGGGAGACACCACGATCGTGGGCGCATTGTCTCCCACGGACGAGCCTGTGGGCCTAACTGGAGAAGTAGATGACCTGATCCGCGCTGCAGGATAATGAACTCGAGGTGGCACTTCGAGTGTATTCCCTCGTGGTCTTGATGCGTGGGCGGGTGAAGAAGGATCCTGGATGTCAGATGACTTTCGGACCTGCGACATGCTAGCCCGTGATCTTTGAGCTAGGCTGGGGGCTGGAGAGACTGCTCTTGGTGTCGTTGGGCTATGTTCAGGGTCGATGCGGGAGGAAACGCTGCCGGTGAAGCTCCCCATCCGTGATAGCCGTCCGCGAGACTCTGGCGCGGCGGGTCCGTCAATGTCAATATCCCCATTATACTGCTGTCGGATCCTATTCAGATCACTGTTTCGGAATCCTTCGCCGGGGATTTCAGGAAATGTCGTGGCTGGGCCATGCTTAAAGTCATGGTCGTAATATGGATCATGCGCTGCGTTGCTTAGGTAGTCGCTGACAACTAGTAGCGCTCGGGCCACCCTGCGCCTACTACCCAAGTCCTCTGTCTGCGAGCGTATTAATCGCCCTATGGTATTTCGATTGGTTGCCTGCACCATTTCCATCGAGGCGCCCCTGGGATTGCTGGGGGATTTAGGTTGTGCAGTGGTGAAACCCGCACTATCAACAGTAGCATTTAACGCTCGCCCGTCGTCCGTACTGGGCCCCGCACGGGGAGAACTGGAGTAAGAGCCACTGGTGCCCGATTCAGCATCCTCTTCCTCCTCGTCCACGGCTGCGGCCAGGGACAGTGACAGTGATCCGAGTACAGCGAGTCCAGCACCAACGATAGGCGCCCATTGACCTAGGGACAAGTCAAAAACTGCCCTACCTGGCGCCCAAACCAGAATGTTGACATACCTATGCTGGCAAATGGCTCAGTCTGATACCTGACCGAATAACTGGAAAAATTCATCTCACCGATAATGATAATGACGAGTACTGCGGCACCAAACAGGGGAACTTCCACGACGCTCAAGAACGATTTGATCAGTTCGTTGACCTTGTTCATCGTCCCAAGTGTAGCACCATTCGTGCCCTCGATCAGTTCATCTTTCTTTGGATTTCGGTTCGCATTTCCGAAACGCCTAGTCCAGTTGATTTCAAGGATCTTATTCCACATGGAAGCGATCGAGAGGATAGCTGGAATACAGCATGCAGCGGCAAGCAGAGTTGCAGCACCAAAGGTCAACTTTTCTGGTGCAGGAATCACATATATGTTATTCGCCGAGCCACCTCGTATCGGGGAGAACGGGCCAACGTCGACAGAGCAAGTGAGACCACACGTGGTGTTTCCATAGATGAAGTCATTGGAATCCTTGGATAGTTGGTGGCCAGCCACCGTGCAGTCATGCGTTTTTATTCGAAAAAATTCGACCGTCAAGCTTACAAGCCCTTGGGCCAGAGGAAAGGGAAATGTTCAGCAGGGGTCGCATAAATGCAGATGAGGCAGCTACCTACCCGTGAGAATGAGGCCAGTCCACAAAAAGATGATGTTCCGACCGGGTTCATTGAAGTATGTTTGCGATAGTCTGACGGTGACTGGGGCAGTCAAGACGCCGATCGAGCAAAACTGAAAAGCACCATAGACGTCCATATCAACCGCGCCTGAAAAGTATAGACGATCAGTTAGACTGCACGATCGATATATAGAGCATAAGTTAACGTACTATCATTGTGCAACGACGCGAGTACAATGCCATGGAGGCCTGCGATAGCTGGGAAAAGTAGGGCAGCAGCCAGGCACGCATTTCTTAACCATTCGGCTCTGCGACCAAAGACGCAGGTTGCTATGAGAACATAGTATCTATGAGAAGTGAAATACCGTCAGGAAAAGTGCTTGCAAATACTGTTTGGAGGGGATTCACGGACAGAGCTCGGGTTCCCGGTCCATACTGCCCGGAGACTGGCCAGGCACAAATGACCTGCAGGGCATTGTTGGCACCATTGGGGATATCGAGCGATCGACTGAGCACCGACAGTGAAGGGGGAATTGCTGGCATAGTTACATAGGCATGGTCTCTCGGGGGATGATCGATAACCGTTCTAATCAAGAGGATTAAGATCTTGTAAGAATCGATTTCAGGGCTTGTTTATGGAGTCAGGTTGGTTTGGTATCTGTTGCGATTTATAGTTCAGACTATATCGTTAGATGTGATCTTAGGTCAATCTTCGACATAAGGAAATCGAAGTCGAAGTGTCGAACTATGTCCGAGTCTCCGAGAGGAATGAGGATGCAAAAAAGAAAAGGTTTGATAATCGCTCAGAACCTCAGCAACAAAGTTGTTGATGGTGAGGCTGGCACGCGTAATCAAACTGGTCATGATCGGGCATCGCCTCGGCTAACGAAGCCTGCAACTCACATCGAAAGTCAACTCGACACTTGAATGGGGCACATAAAGGTCTGCCGAATCTCATGAGAGGGTAGTTGGTTAAAGACCGACATGTTCAGAACCAGAAGGTGATGAAAGACAAATCTGCCGTTGGTCTCATCTCGAGCTCACGGTCCCTCATCCAAATCAGGATGAGTGATCCAACAAGAATTAGGGATACCCCGGGGGCCCGGACGGCTGGAAGACGAGACGATTGAGGCTCAAGAAATCTTCGAAAGGGTGATTGGATGCTTCATTGGTTTCGAAACCTCGACAGATCAGGAGGACAAGGAATCCCCCGGCCCCAACAAAGTCCACCTCATTTGACAGCCAGAGACCGTTCAGAAAGTGCCAAAGTGGCGACATTGGGCAAAAGTGATGATCAGACACTGGACACTGGATGGTAGTTAGTTAGAGGCTTAGAGCTAGACACGGCTGAAGGCGTTTGATCCCTGCTGACGGACCTTTTCCTTTTTGGGACATAGTTGACATTGCTTTTTTTCTCGGTTGATAATATTTTATCAGCCATCAAATAAAGTATCGATGACGGAGGTAGATGGCTATGTCATCATGTTTTGCCTGTCTATGGGTAGATAGATAGAGCTCTAAGTTCCAACTGGAGAACTCCACAGTCTGCAGAGTCACCTGATGCTGACTAACTATGATCCCATCTGTTAGGGACTCTTCATCCTTAAGCGCTGAGACTATTGTGTCACTTCTAGACTTGAACGACATTCGCAAGCGACTTAAGGCTATTGAGACGACGACAAGGATGGCACAGCGGAGCAAGCAGAGGCTCAGCAATAATCTGGGTGTCCTTACGCAGCGTCAAACAGATTGAGAAATTGCGCGAATCTGGGACAGATATAAGCCTGCTCAGCGAAGCGCTTTGGCAATCTTATGGCAAATAGCGAGAACAGAAAGCTTCGATCACTGTCACTAGCGGTGGTGATATATCGCGAGGATGCCGAACAGAGCTCCCTCCCGCCACTGACAGCGGCTGGAAGATGGAGATATACTCCCAGTAAACCCTTGGCTTTATGAGTGGAAGAGACAACGTCGCAAAGAATACGGACCACCATAAATAAATAATACAAAATCAGGGAGAGATTTCGATTTCATTTGAATTTGACCGACCAGGAAGTTTTAGATTGTGGATATGTGGATATAGTTGTAGGCTTGTAGCTATCTACTGGGCTACAGTCACATATATGTATATACAGTGCCTGTAGTGCCTGAGAACTAAGGCCCAGACAGCCCCGTGGGGGAATTCAGAGTTCAGAATCCACAGACACTCAAGTCTACAGACTCACGGAATACTTATCCAATTCTAAGCCTCTAAGCCTCCCTGTTATTACATTTGCTGCGCCTCCATGACTAGCTCTTCCACTAATGAGAATTTCACATGAAGAACATGTGCCCAATTGCCTCAGTCTGATGGGATCAATTTGCTGACCCTTTCCAGTGCGCAGTAGCACCGAGTCGGTGTAAGAATTGCTCTTGTGCCACAACAGTACTATCCATCGGACAGTTTTAACGATACATCGATGGGAGATGATATATTGACAGTTTTTCTCTTCCTCGACAGTCTAAGTTGAGCGTCACAAAGGGGAGTGTTACTGTGTTCGAGCGACCTCAGCACTAACAGAGGCGGGATCGAACTGAGGTTTAAACGACATGCTGGCCACCAATGAATGATCATCAGAGTCTCGCATTCCATCTTTTATGCCATCATTCCCTCAATCTTTCCTCGTTGAATCCTTGATGACCCCAGCGGACTTGTCATCTTCGCTGCTACAGAAACGAAACGGCCGACATATCGCAAATGGCGGGAATGTTCACACCTGTTCCTGAATCTAATTCCTAGCTCTGCATTTTCACCCGGTCTTCCCCCTGTGACATAGGGCTGAAACGTCTCGAAGCTTCAGAAGAAAATTGGAAAAAATCAGCAATCTTTGCGAGCCGGAGACAAGATCATTACGCAGCCCAGTACGGAGTACAGCGAGGGACAAAATCTCAAAATGGCCGAAGATCTGGACACCAGCAAAATCAAAGACTGGCGATCAATCGTCACGCTAGTTGTCTTCATTATTACCAGTGAGTGTAGCTCCGTCCAGATATCGAATTCTTCGGGAATAACTATCTGCAGATGTCATTGTGCTTTTCCCCTTCCATATCCCCATCTACGTCCCTCGTGCAGTCTCCAATACAGTGCTGGATATTCTGAGTGGTCTGCGAATTATCTCTCCCAGGCGAAACCGCTCTTATTCGGATGATAATGATGACCAGAATGGCAAACTGAAGCCATACGTGCGAGTGGACCTGCCTCTCAATTTTGTCACTGCGCCTCTGATAGCCGATCTCTTCCTGCTGGCCATCTTAGCGATTGGAAAGGATGAAGTGCGCGGTGGCACGCTCGGTTCCGATAATATCGTCCCTATTGATATCATGGCTTTTTTCCTTACCCTGGCTTATATCGCCATCTCCATTGATGCGTCGGGTCTCATCAGGTACCTGGCCTTCAAGGTCCTTCAAAAAGGCGGCAAGGTTGGACACCGACTCTTCTTTTATTTATACGCCTTCTTCTTCATCCTGGGCAGCTTTATTGGAAATGACCCGATTATCCTCTCTGGCACCGCATTCCTTGCCTACATGACCCGTGTGTCGAACAACATTATCCACCCGAGGGCGTGGATCCACAGTCAATTTGCCATTGCCAATATTGCCTCTGCAATCCTCGTCTCCTCGAACCCGACCAACCTCGTTCTAGCGGGCGCCTTCCAGATCAAGTTCATTGAGTACACTGCAAACATGATTGTTCCTGTTGTGGTCACGGCCGTCGTTCTGTTCCCTTTTCTGCTGTATATCATCTTCGCAGACGAGTCCCTCATCCCTCTCTCGATCAAGATGCACGAGCTCACAGAGGAAGAGAAAGCCAAGAAGCCTGTGAACCCGAACATTCCTCATGCGAGAGGGACTGCTGAAGAGGAAGAAAACAACCTCTCTGAAGATGAGCAAAAACTCTCGCTGGAGGAGATTATGAATCCTTTTTTAGACAAGGGAGGTGCCGCGTTTGGAGCTGTGATCATGGCGGCGACGCTTATCACTCTTCTGGCGATCAATGCCGCTAGTCAGAGCAGTGAGGAACATCCTGTCTTCTGGGTGACTGTGCCAGCTGCATTCGTCATGTTTTGCTGGGATGTCGGGTTTGGGTGGTATCATCGACACGAAACGCGCGAAATTGCCCGCAAAGGCCGCGAGGAGATCGAACTGGCTCGAGCGGAGCGAGCATTGAGAGAAGCGGAAGAAGCAAGAAGAGAACAACACATAGCTCAAGGATATGAGCTGGCCGATTCACCAGAGCTTCGACTAAAGAATCGGAGTGGCACGGAGACAAGTACCGACGAGAAGGCCGCAGCCGATAGCAACAACCCAAGGCCACCAAATCGCGCTTCGACGGGTTTTTCATCTGAGATGTCGGACAGCCAAAGCCCAACACTGGCTTCCCCGCTGGAATCGTCAATTTCAACGTTGATACCCAGGGATGATCAAGTACAGAATGGACACTCTGCAACTCGCGCAATGAGCGCCCTGGACGAAAAACAGGAACTCTCTATAGCCCCACCACGAGAACTATCGGGTGCAACCTCCAGTCTCGAGATGGATGTAGAAAAGCGGACATTCGCCGTAAGACACGCACATGAGGTTGATTCGGGAAGCGAGCGAGAAAAGCCGACTTTAGTGTCGCTGGCCAGGGTCGCATACAGGTGGTCTCAGGAGACGTTCCCCACCGTTACAGCGGTGGTGTCACACATGCCATTTGCGCTTGTGCCCTTTGCTTTTGCCATGTTCGTTCTCGTGCAGGCATTGGTCACCAAGGGCTGGGTCCCTGTGTTCGCTTACGGGTGGGATCATTGGGTGAAAAAGACTGGCACTGTCGGGGCGATTTGCGGCATGGGCTTCCTCTCTGTGATTCTGTGCAACGTGAGTTGCTGTACTCGTATCCCCGGACTACCGATTGTGAGTGACTAACCCGTCGACCCCGACACTAGTTTGCCGGGACGAATATTGGAACCACCATCCTTTTGTCACGGATCATACAAGCATGGCAGCAGATTCACCACAATACCGGGGTCGCCATCAGTGACCGGACATTCTGGGCAACCGTGTACAGCATGGCGATTGGAGTCAACTACGGTGCCTTCAGCACGGCATTTAGCGCATCGCTGGCTGGTTTGTTGTGGCGAGACATCCTCGTCAGAAAACACATTCGTGTTCGAAGTCTTGATTTTGCTCGGGTAAATGTTCCCATAATCGCGATTTCCATGGCCGTGGGGTGTACCATCCTCGTGGGGGAGGTGTACATCGTCAGAGACAAATCTCCTTACGATTCTTGGCCATATACATCTGATGAGGTCATCTAAAGCGCTTCTGCGCTCAACCACTCTTAGCTTCCCTCGCTCCCTGGACGAGTCGGACGGCAAGATAGCCGTCTCTGCCTAGACGCTGCATATTCTGCGTCTTTCTACGCAAGGACAATGGGGAACACAATCCTCGAACATGAATGGATACTGGAGAGCACCGAGGTCTTTTGGCCCACTAGCCTCTCCTCTTCAGTCTGCCACCGTACGGACCATGATCCAACAACAGAATCTGGCTTAATGCGCAAAAACACGATAATGTGCTTTCAACAGTGCGCAGTCCAGGCCATGAGATACGACCACCTTCATCATGAAAGGGAGGAATAAGCCTTCAGAGGAATCACTGTTGCGAGACCTAAAAGGCCACCCTCTATTGCAAAAGTTCCCTTTATTCATCTTTACCATTTCCTTTGGATAAGCGATGATCTTATGACTTGATGATTTTATCAATGAACCTCCGAGATTTTAACTATATACGCATTTGATAGACTTTTCCCAAGAGATTATCTCGCATGGGTGGAATGAATTATGACAAACTCCTAGATAGTGGAATTGACCGAGACTTGATTCTTTCTTAAACAGCTTGGAGGTTTCATCTTAATCGGGATATCAACATGTGCTAAGCTTAGAATGTGAGGTTGGTTTTCTGCCCTACAGAACGGCTCAGATTATCACTTTGTGCTTGTATATTGTAGACGGAGGAAGACTGGTTGTGTCGCCCTAGAAAACCCGTTTAATCTATATAGCTTATATTTCCCTTTGCAGATAGTCGGACAGCACGCCATCAGCCCCATATTCAGGAATGATATCAAGGCATTCGCTGTTTATATGGATGAGATTTCATTCAGAGGCGGGTATCCCGTATCAGTCTGCCTGAGAGCAAGCCTAAGTACTACAATATCAAGGACTATCCGCTTAATGAGGTCTTGTGATCAACTCAATGGGCTTAGATCTGTCCGTCCATGCGTTTGGCAAGAGCAATCGAATCTTGACTCGACTGAGCGCTCATCCAGCACCATGGCATCTCCTCCATCGATCAACGCGCCTCGTTTCTCAGCTTGCAACGTGGTGCCCCGATTCTCCAGGTGATATTCGTTCCTTGTTCATCAATATTGCCCGGCTTGGCGCTGGTGCGCTACAGTCACAATTCTGGATATGGGGCAAATCACAGAGTCTTACCAGTTACCCAGATAAATCTGTTTGTAACTCGCAAGTCACTGTCTGACTTTTTTCTCCTGGTATACAGTGTCCATAGCTGATAAAACACTCTCTTCCTAAGGGAGGAATACTGACTAGGTGTTAAAGTGTGCATGAAACCTTTGATAAAGCCACTGATCTATATGCTCTTTAAAACGTAACATTAGTCTCAGAACTGAGGCATTCTATTGGTAGGATAGCCCAGATCAAAGTAACTGGGTGTGGAATAAACACCTCACCAACATCATTTCTCTCCGCATTTCCTCTCCACGATGTTGTCCATAATTAACGACTACGATAACGATGATATGAGATATTCTGCAAGATTTACGACTCTTTAATATAAGATTCAGACTCCAATTGATACTATCCGAACTATAATATCGAATCCCCCTCTCCTCGACAGGACACAATCCATCATCATGTACGTCAACAGCTCCAGTACTCCCATGCGCATGCGCATACCCCGTTGACAAAAGCTACAGGGCCGTTTTCTCCCTCATCATCATCAATAAAGCCGGCGGTTTAATCTACCAGCGCGAATTCCAGCCCGGGCTGCGCAAACTATCAACAAACGACTATCTTGTCCTCGCAGGGACGTTTCACGGGTAAAACATCGAATGAATCTCACCACACCCCTATCAAATGCTGATAAACAACAGCGTCCACGCCATCACCCGCTCCATCACCCCCAAAATCCCCCTCACCACATCCCTAACCGCAACGCCAGCCTCCTCCTCCGTCTCGAACGTCGCCCTCTCCTCGCCCTCGGGCATGTCCACGCCCACGACCGCCACCACATACTCCCTCCCCAACCCCGGTGTTCCGCCGACGGGCCTCGAATCGCTCGAGACGGATAAATTCCGATTAACGTGTTTCCAGACGTTGACGGGGACCAAGTTCCTCCTGTTTACGGATCCGCTTATGGGGAATATCGATGTGGTGGTGAAGAAGGTTTATGAGTTGTATTCGGACTATGTGATGAAGAATCCGTTTTATCAGTTGGAGATGCCGGTTCGGTGTGAGGCGTTTGATCGACATCTGGCCGGTTGGTTGAGGGGAAGGACATGATTTGCTGCGGAATCCCATGTTTGCTGTCGTTGTCCCGTAATAGGATTTTCTAAGATGATTCAATTCCCCCCTCGGAAGCGTAGCGGTAGGGTACGCTTTCTAGAATTACAAGAGCACATGACAATACAGAGAAAAACGCCGGGTATGCATTAGAGTCATCCACCATACAGAACGTCACAGGTTCCCTTCCTATGCGATATCCATCTTGTCCCCGTCCTCTTTCTTGTCATGGCTGCCACTCGACTCCCCACCCGGCTGGCCTTCCTCGGGGATGTTCTCCAGGTTGGCTTTGCGTTCGCGCTCCTCCCGTTCCTTCTTCTCCTTCTCCTGTCGGTTCTTCTCCTCTTCCAGTGATAGGCGCAGGGCGAATGCAAGTTCCGGGTCATTCTCAGCAGCGTCCTCAAACCCGAAACCGCCAGCTTCAGCACCTTCCGCACCTGTTCCCACATCACCGCCCAGAATAGGCGTGGCCTGGAGCTCCTCACTCAGCAGGTTCGGACCGGGTGGGATGATGGCCAGGTTGGAGCCGTCGCCACCCTTAACGTTTTCCACGAAAGCCTCCAACTTCTTGGTCTGGTCGGATTCGAGGTCCCCAAAGGCCACTACATCGATCGATACGTTGTTCTTCTTCATTTTTTTGGCCAGCTTAACCAACGTCTTTTCGTCTTCTTCAATCGGAGAGCAGGAAAACACGATAATGCGTTGTCTTAGAGACTTTTCGGAGCGGTGCTTCAGGGCAAGCTGATTTCATCAAATTCGTCAGTAATCATCGACGACAGAGGAAAAAAACAATAGTTGGCATACACCGGCAACCTGTATACTGGAGCTGAGATGAGCAGTGCCATGGATCTTCGTCCCATGCAAACCAGCAAGAATGCCACCAAAGTCGGAGGTAAATGTCGACAGAACTTCTGGACCTTTGCCACCCATGCTCATGAGACCAACAGCAGACTGGGGATGTGCGCGCATCTTGGCACTATGAATGACGCTGACGGCATCGACCTGTGCTTGCCATCGTGTTGAGCTGCAAGCGGTCAGTCACCGAGCGATAGCTGGTCTGCGAGGATGAAACGATGTACTCACGTATAATCCCCATTTCTGCTACTCTCACTATTATCCACACTGTAGGAATATCAGTCAGCGGACAGGGAGCTTGGAATGAAGCTGAACCGAGACAAACATGATCATGGTTGCTTCGCGCGACATCTTGGCAGAAATCTATTAACTGGACTGAGAGATAATTCAGTATGATAATATTCAAGCTCTTTAGATATTGATGAAAGCTTCTGGCAGTAGTGGGAGTAGATTGATGGAGTTGAGGTGGAGGTTTGGAGCTGTTGGAAGAGGAGATGTCACACTCTCGCCCCGATCGGAGCTAACGACAAATTAAGTCAGCAACTTGTTTACTTTGGATTCTCTCTTCCTCCAACATCTTCCTCCAAGCGCCATCATCTCTCTTTTTCATTGACTTCCCCAACGCTCTCGATTGCATCAATTTTACTTATCACAACTAATTCCTATCTCAATATTTACTACCCTCTCATCTCATGATGGCATCTCCGACCAAACGCAAGGCTCCCAATGCAGACCACGACGCGTACCACAGCGATGAGACCAGGACCCCTACTGACGCTCCTCCTCACAAGAAACTCCGCATAACTCGAAGTCAGAAACAAGCCCTCATGGATAATTTGCAACTTGAAAGTATGCTCTCTTCTCATCTCCTCTACCCTTTGGACACTGACCGGTGTTGCAGTCACCGAGCGAGCGCGTAAACTTCGCGCGCAGTACGCCCTTCAGGCACATGATCTGCGGGCTCGAATCGAGCGGCGCGTCAATCGAATCCCCGTCGCTCTTCGGAAGGCTATTATGGGTTATTTGCTGGACAAAAACAACTCCTTGCTCCGAGCGCAACAAACGACCCTTTCGCCTAGGAAGCACGTCAGCCCTGGTAAACGGAACATAACATCTGCCTCCGCCAAAGCGGGAAAACAAGGCATTTCTGCAGCAAGTCCAAGCGCGCGTAGACTCAAGAAGCAAAGGTGAGTTACTGTGTCTCGACATCGACGTGACTTTTGGTTCAATGATTACTAACATCTGGATTAAGCCACGAGGGAACTTATTCGGACAAGGAAAATGCTCCTACAGCGGGAGAATCTGTTGATATTCTCAAAAATCCCAAAAGACGGGCCAACCCTGGCGGCACTTCACGTGTTGTTTCTCAAGAGGTCAGGGGCGCAGATTACAGAATCCTATCTCCGAAATCCTTGAACTCGCGGACATACCCCCAATCACCCTTCCGTGCCTCCCCCGAGAAAGCCCACAATTCCACCTTCCTCTCGCGACCCATGTCGCCCTTGAAACCATCGAGCCCCCTTAAGGCAACATCGGCCAGTGCGCCGGGTGCCACGGACAATGGCCGGTCGCGGACCACAAAGGCTACTACCACTGCCGCCAGAGAGACCAGACCACCTTCCCAAGCCCAAATCAGGAGACCCGCAAGCCGAGCCACCACAACCACCAGACCGATGCGATCCCCCTTTTCTCGACCTGCTACCCAGCTCGACCGCAGGGGCAGCATCTCATCCACCGCCTCTTCCGGGACGACAGTTGCCAAGCCAGGCAGAGTAGGCGCGGGAACCAGGAAGGTTACAACCGCATCATCCGCCAGTGCTCCGGTCAAGAGGACAACCGTTGCCCGCAATCGCCCACCTTCCGTGGCTGCCAAAAAAGCTACTGCTTCGACGACGAGGAAGGCCACTGCACCTGCAGGAGGTGAAGCTCCAGCTACGGGACGCAGAGTCTTGCGCAAGCGAGCATGATTCCCGCATACTGGCTGAATCGATCCCTACCATGTCGAAATTTATTACGAGCATAGTTCTGATATTGTTCTGGGCCGGGGTAATTGGGCTTCTAGGCGTCGGAACTTTTTGAGATTGGGGTGTTACCAGGAGTCATGGGCATTTGCATAACTTACTTTGGCTGATCATCTTACTGCCAATCGTATCCTTGCGTCTTTCTCGGGTTTCCTGTCTGTTTGTACTTCACTTGTGGGCTCTTATCGTTACAGTGTTTACATCTGATTACTCTTCTGCTGGAGCATTTCATGGATAATTCCTGAATTCATTGAGCTTCAGTTTACTCTTCCTTAGTATTTACCATGGCCTTATATGCTTGATGCATGGACATCTGTCTGTTCTCTTCTAAAGTTTCGACATATCGGATAAGAAAGACCTCATCCCTCCAGCGCCCTTCTTTGATACATGTGCTTCAATCAAATTTATAGTTGACTGACATTGAAGCTGATCATCTCCTTTGGAAGTAATCTACGTGATGATCAATCTAGGAGCAATAATGCAAGTTTGGAAGGATGGGAATTTGTTCCTTCAAATAATCCTAAGTAGATTACACCTCTTGATTCTTTTTTTCAGAGGAAATAACACCGCATGAAGAACATGCATGCAATAATAGAACAACATCTGGGGAATATCACCTCATGGAGGCTGCAAAAGCTGAATGAAGTTAAAAAAGAAGGAAAACAAAAAGACTGAGAAAGAAAGCCACAACATTGACTTGAGAACAGGTATCTTTGCGGTCATGTAAGCCGACTGGTGAAAACAACACAAGACCAAGTAATACTCTTAACAGTCCCGCACCATTGTTGATGGATAAAAAAGGCCGAACACCAGAAAGAGAAGAAATCAAAGGGAGGGAGAAGTAGAAGAACGGGGAGGATAAAAGGAACTAAAAGAGAGGGTAATGAAGAAATTAGTAATGAAGAAATTAAAGGAAAGTAAGAAGGAAGGCAGCTAAGGCAACAACATGCCCGGGCCTATGTGATAAGAAAGGAATAGTTTAAGCAGGAGAGAAAGTCGCATGAAAAAAAACCCCTGGAGATGGTGGTCTAACCCTCGACTGTCAGCTGGTGCACCAACTTGATGGATTGGGGCTGGATTCGAAAGGACACAATGCTCTCTTTACTTCGCAGGCTCAAGGTGGAAATGGCCTGCATGTATAGGGAAGAAAATATTGGGTAGAAGGTAGGCGAAGCACTGCATTCAGCCATGACAAAAAGTGAAAAGGAGAAAGAACACCATTTAACCCAAGCAAAAGAAGAGAACGCTAGATGGTCCAAATGTACGCCAATAGCATCCATTTGCATGTCAAGGGAGCAAGTCGAGTAGGTAGCTTGGCGGCAAGGAAGAGAAATCGAAGAGTCGGGGCGAAGAATAAGCGGCGTAAAGAGGCAAGGGTCCCCCAAATTGCTTGATCAATAGTTAACTAGCGACTCCCATTGGGCCTGCTCCCTGACGAGTTCTGTACGAAACTTGTTGGGATGGTCCTTCCTGTGGAATAGAATTCTGCTGACTGCCATTGCTAGTGCTTCGTCCGCGGTAGTTACTGGTCTGTGCAGGTGCAAGTTCCATCCCAGTGAAAGGCGTGGAAGTACTGGTTGAGTGATTGTGCCCACCAGGACTTTGCACTTGACGAACTGAGCTCTGGTTCTGCCATGATGCATCCTGAGATGGATCCGTTTCAATGCGCGCAGATGTAGGTATGTTTGCTCCTCGGTTATGAGGGTTGGTAATTGTGACTGTTTCTCCACCATTATTGGATTTCTGGGAGAAGCTTCCTCGCGCAATGTCTCCATATCTTTTTAATATTTCCTTGGTACTGACTTCGCTGTCTCCTTTGAAGAAGGTGGTGTCGCTAAGAACAGCCTGCAGATCTTCGGGAATCTGAATACAAGAGGTTAACAAACATGAGGGTAATAGCCAGGGTTTGCTGGATGGACCTACCTCACACATGGTGTCGTTGTATGTGATGAGAGCATTTACGGCCTCAATTGCCAAGAAACTTTCATCCACAGTGCTGTTCTTCGTATTAGGATACAGAATGTTCGGTGTTATGACAGTTGCAAGATTGTGGATGTCCATCTTGCTGCCAGTGTCTTCGTCTACATGCGAGAAGGATGACGTCCAATTGAGGAAGGCGAAGAGAACTTCCATAGTATCCCGATGAGCCTTAGGGAGCAGGCAGCATGTGAGATGGAGCAGCCGCTTCTGCTTTTCTGGATCAGAAATTTCTAGAGAGGCCGATGTCAGTGGGAGGGATTCAAACATCGCACAAGGGTTCAACTTACTCTGTGAGATGACAAACAAATTGTGTAGTTTGAATGTCAAAAGTGGATCAGGCATTTCACGGAGGAACTTTTTAAGGAGAGCCGCAATCTGGACAGGGTTCTCCTTTGTCAAATCCAGTTGATCGTACTTATTATCAATCAAGTCGGAGACCTCCTTTAGTCGTCGTATATTGCCATTCTTTCGAAAGACACCTTCCACCGACATATCCATCTGTCGCATGGCTGATACAGCGTCATCAACCAGGGCAGGGATGCGAAGTGCGCCAGGTCCGACGCCGTGCGAAGATTCGGTACCCTCCTTTTCAACAAGGGCATCTAAGCTGACGCCAAAGACCCCCTTCTTCTTGCCACCCTTCTTGGCATCTTTGTTGAAAGCGCGGCCGAATATGTTCCAGATGGTTGGCTTGCGAGATTCTATCAACGAAAGCAACTCCTCTAACGTAAAGTAACCCTCGAGCAGGGGCTCCATGGACAGAACTGCGACGTGTCGTACGATGAAGTACTCGAGGGCTGAAAGTTCAGAAAAGTACTTCTTAGTCTTGCCAGTTCGCTCGGTGAGGGGGGATTCCAAGCCGCCACTGGACACACCACGTTGATGGCCCTGGTTATACTTAGGCAGTGGCTCAGTGGTCCCCACAAGTTTAGTACCAGCATGCCGGTAAGCATTCGGGCGTTGTTCCTTCGCTTGTTCGGCGGCAACAATTCTCGGAATATCATCCAAAGTCAAGGCATCCTGGTTTCCAAATGTCAACTCTGTAACCGTCTCGCCATTGGCATCTTTTTCCTCCACAATCTGGAAGCCGGGGCCTCGGCCATCGGGGCCTTCACCGCCAGATGAACCGGGTCGGACACTTCTGCCTTCGGGGCCATCAATGATCCGTGATGCTCGAGCCCTCTTGTATGTTGTTGACAGAGTACGCTCATTCCGCATCGATCTCAAGCGTCGCATTTCGCCCACAGTTTGCTCGAGTGATGATTCTGGAGCACCGTCTTTGCCTGCATACTTCGCCCTTGTCGAGGATCTACGGATCTCCCCAGCGGATGACTTTTGATTACCATCTCTAGTCTCACTGGGACCTACTTCATCTAAACCAGGCAAAACCATTAGTGTACTTGAGATATGGTTGCACGCTGAGTGGAGATCATACCTGAAGCGGGTTGCAGGGTTCCTCCGGCGTGCAGCACAGCGAGCAAGCGCGCAAGGGCAACTCGGAGTAGAAAAACGAATTGCTGCAGTTTACTCACACGGGCGAAACCACCTTGGGTTTCATTTGCCAAGCCCTGATGCGCGACGCAGTTTTTACAGAGAACTTTCTTTCCCTTGGGACTCCACAGTGCTTCTTGACAAGTACCGGTAAGGTCTGTCTGGCATGCCGCACATATCAGATGGGGAGGCTTGATATGCCATCTGGAGCTGCCCAATAGGATGCATTCGTCGTCAATTGGTTCTTTGCATGATACGCAGCAATCGGAAAGTTGGTCGGCGAGATTGGCTACTCCAGCTATGAGCTCAGCAGGTGTTTCTTCCTGCTCCGGGGGCCGGAGTGCCTCGATATCTGCCAGATGGTCCAGGAAGTGATACAAGCCTTCGGGACTCTGCTTCTCCCTCTCCAGTTTCAAAGCACCTTGAAGCCCAATACGTATGAGAAGCTTGAGGTAGTGGGCAAGACCAGTGACCAATGACAGTAGTTCCTGCGTGACGCCCAGTTTTCGGACCCCAGGTTCCTGAGTTTTAGACAGCAACGCAAAGAAAGCGACGATCTTCTTGCACAAAAGTTTCGCTTCACGCCCGTAGGTAAGGTCTGAAGTTACTCAATTAGCTGTCGTGGTACTCTCGTGTCTTGTTGGCGAAAGACTTACCCTTCATTTCCTGCGCCCTGATGCATCCTGCCAGTTGGTCAATGGCGCGGAAAAGAACCTCAACATGGCCAATGAATCTCCTGGCAACAAGCACCCCGTCCCAATAGGAGCCATTGCTGACGTGTAAAAGCATATCCGATATACATGCTGCTGATGACTCCTCAAAACCGGAGAGGATACTCCAGATCCTGTAAACTTTCTCCTCCGTTATGTCTTCTGCTTCCCGGATTCTGTTACGCTCATCATCAGTAGCATCGAGGACAGCCTCAGGGGGCTCCAGAGGCTGTCCAGTCGGAGCCAGACGGACGTTCCAGAATTTGTGGATCATATAACATTCAGGGTGCCAATGTTGGTTCTGACCGTTGCGGAAGATCTCTACAAATTGCTTGAGAATGGCCGTATGGCATCCGTGGCATCTTTGGGCAAATTGCGTTGAATAATGGAAATGACAATAGACCTTGCCCTCGTGCTCATAGTAGGAGTCCTGCGCGCCAAAGACCGTTGGACAAACAGAGCAAGTGAAATGTTCAATGTGGTACTTGTGGTCCAAGGCTGTAATGTAGGAACCACGCAAGGCACCGCCGCATTCATGGCAGAGGAGGTCCAATCGCCGGAAGTAGTCCGTCTCACACAATGGATACTGCCCGCTTCCATCTTCGGTATCGACTGGAAAGAACTTCGATGCGACGATTTGCCCGCAGTCCTGTAGTCGTAAAAGGTCAACTTGGAACACATTGCATAATTCGGGGGCCTGGTAGATCGACTGACCTCACACTTGAAACATTCAAGATGATATGTTGCCCCAAGCGCACGTACAAATTGACCCGTCAAAGGCTCACCGCATTTGCTGCAGATTCGTGCGTTGCCTGAGGGCTTTGTAGGCGGTCGGCCACTCTGGACAGGTCTGTCACGTTGTGTTGACTTCTCCCAGTGACCAGCTCGATCGCGCGGGGTTGGTGGCTCTATTGGGCTGGGATTATTAGAGTCCAACCTTCGACCCATACGACCATCAGAATTCTGAGCCCCATCGATAGGGCTGTTCACCGATCCGTTTGCCCCTCCGGATCTTGCACGGGGTGAGTCAAAAGGTTTGTTGCTATCCGCAGGCGAGGTGGGGGTCTGTCTCTGGAAACTGCTACCATGACCACTGGTATTCAAAGTGGGACGGACAGCCCCTTTGCCCGGCACAAGGCTGTCCGGAAGAGAGACATCGCCGGGAGGCATGTCCGCAGGGAACACTCCTTTCTGTGATTGCAGTTCGACACCTTCCACTGACCCAAGGCGAAATTTGTGAGCACCAAATTGAGATTCCGTCTATATTGCTTGTTTTTATGTTCTAAGACGCGAAAACGTCGACGGAACGAGGCGAGGTTGGCGAGTCAAGAAGGCAGGAGGGTATTGACGGGGTAATCCTGGAAACACAGCACAGAGACGACGTAATTAGGCAGCAAATAGGAAACAGGTCTATTTATAGGGATGAGTTAGATCAGAGAACGGATTTTATCTCGGATATCGGTAGACGATGCTAAGAGTTTGGGGTCTTCGATCACAACTTACCTCACGCCATGTAGAGGAAGTTTGCGGGGAAATCGTAGTAAACTCGAGGCAATAGCGATCGAGGCGCGTGACCACGAAAAAAAGGATGTGATCTTATTTTTCGTATACAACCAAGTTGAATGGCAACGGATTTCAAATTAATATTTCTCCTAGAATGTCAACCGCCAGTGTTGAGGATATCGGAATTGAGAAAAATCGGGACTTCAATGTGAGACCAAGTAGCGGCGGAGTATGTTGTCTCTAACCATCCCCGATCCCCTTGGAGCAGGAATCGCTTCGAAAGACAGCTTTGATATGGGAAAGTAACCAGGACACAAGGTCAGGAAAATCGGCAGGTGGAGGGACAATCAAGAGAAGGGATATAGATAATTAAGAGGGAAGAAAGGAGAAGCAAGTGCAGTGTGTTTTGGAGGAGGTGGGAGCGCCTGCTGGCTGGTGGTTATTGCTCTGCCCCCCCTATGCTTCATCTTGGCTGCCCACTAGACAGGATCACGTGAATATATTCACCGCCTAGATCACCGCCTGAAGAGGTCTCAGTCTCACTCCCGATGAATATGTACTGATTACTACGCAAGGCAGTTTAAACAGTGAACATCAGGAAGAGTGTAGTTTCACTGAGGAAAAGGCTAGTAAGAACTAAGAAGAGATGAGAAAAATATCCTTCCAGTATAATTAGTAAGTTATCTAGTAAAAAAGTGGTCTATAAGTTTACCTCACCCACATGACTATTTCAGTTTCCTTCCCCTGGCAGAAAATAACCACCTAAGATATGATCGAGGGACACAACACTTGGAACCTTGGTACCTGACGCCTCAGGTGTAAACATACTCTGTCTTAAATCTCTGTAAACAGGGGGGAAAACTGAAGACTCCTAACAGCCTGATTGTATGGCAATAAGGAAACCTGCTCTTAATTCCCTTCTGTCTTCCATTGCAAATTTGCTATATTAGAACTTCAGCAATAATTCAACTTTTATGTCCATCAGTGCCAATTGTGGGGATATAGATAGATAGTTCTGCAGGTGGAGGACCAAGTGAGGTTCTCCGCCAAATGGATACCTCAGGCCTGACTCAGGGTCCAACTCTCACCTTTATGTTCATATATCCATGCCTCGTCCATCTTCTACTCCATATAAGAGGAGATCAATGAAGATGAAGTCATTAAATAATAATTATTATCATTGCTTTTAGATCAAGACTTCAGGATAACTTGAATACCCTTCATATTATGTTGTAGTGCATAGATATATTTTCAAGTAACAATACTCCCCTCATACTGTTTCCTCTTTACTCCATTATTACCAGCAGTCATTCACTCACCATGGTAGAGCTCTACCTACTCTGTAGTGTTTTGTTATGATTTACTGCTTATTTCATCTCATTTCCATCAAACCTGAACACAATTAACAAGGTTGATAAGAAACTTCACTTCTCCTTCTCTTTTCCTTTGGCTCTTAGAGATATTTCTACTCTCTTCCTTCTCTTTAAGGCACATACTCCCACATTAATCTTTGCATAGTAAATGCAGAACCTCACGGAATCCATCCCCCATTTCATTATTTGTTCGATCATAACACTTTGCTCAAAACAACATCTCTCTCTTCCCACAGGTCTGTGACTGGGGCAGACTTAGCTCCTCTGGCCAGGATGTCTGACCAGTCTATTCTCCGCATCTCACGGGTACTACATTCTCCAGTTCTTCTCTTGATCCCTTCACTTTACTAGAGAGACGACAGCTACTAACGGAAGCAACCTTATTTCCGAGTAAAGGAAATCAAGCATATCCAGGAAAATGTAGATCTCTGTAGGTCCCCTATCCAAGCGTTCGACTACAGATCTGCTGCGGATTCCGGCTAACCTTTCATTCGAAAAAACAGCTCTCGCCGTGGCTTACAAGGAATCGAATATCCGCAATGTGACCGCAGTTGTGCTTGGCCCTCCCGAGACACCCTATCAGTTCGGCCTTTTTGAGGTTTGTTTTCGCTTATCCTCAAGACGACGCGTCCGGATGCTGACTGCTAGCTAGTTCAGTATCAAGTTCGGAAACGGTAGGCAAGCTGATCTCAAGAGGAGGAAACCCTTGTGACGTCGAATCGGCTGATTTCATCCCAGATTATCCTGCTGCTCCGCCCAGTGTTGAAGCTCTCACGACCAATGGAGGAAAGTGTCGCTTCGGCCCTAACATTTATGCCGGAGGCAAGGTTTGCTTGTAAGTGAAGACCTTAAGATATATTGAGTCCGTTGAAATGCTGACAAAATCGGCACCTGCAGGTCAATTCTTGGGTAAGGGATAATGGGTGAAGAACAATTAACCAGTCAGCTGACAGTTTGTTATGCAGAACCTGGAATAGCAAGCGCGGAGAGGAATGGTCCTCAGCTCAGGGACTGGAGTCCGTTCTAATCTCCATTCAAAGCCTCATGTCGAGCAATCCCTATGAGAATGAGCCTGGATATCAAGGAATGCCCGCACCAGGCGATAAAGAGAAGAGCGAGGCTTATATTGCCAAGGTAGGTTGTCTCATTCCAGTGCCGTTGAATGTGAGCTGATGAAACTTCGAACCACGCATCCAGATCCATCATGAAACAATCCGCATTGCAGTCATCCAACCCCTGGAGTCATCGTTGGGAATCCAGCCAGACGGAACAGTGAAGCCGCTGGAGACAAAGACTGACAAAGATGATGAGGATGATGAAGATGCTGATCAATCTGACGACGAGCTTTCTGAGCCGTTTGCGGACCTGCGGAAGAGACGGTTCTTGTGGTATTTTGACTGCTATATGCAGACCATTGACGAACAAGAACCAGGAGTCCGACGCCGTCAGGGCTTTGAGATTATGCCTTTCGAGACCGACGATAATCGCATGAAGGGACACTTCCATTATCCCGAATTGAGACGTCGGCTCATCCGCGTGAGAGAGGTAATCCTAGATGAAACTCACGGTTGGCTAGCGGAGGGCCTATTGGCCAAAGAACAGGAATCCAGCCTTGCGATCAGCTTGGTAAGCCAGTTTCAGCAGGTTGTCGAAGATTTCAAGAGCCGCCAAAACTTCGCAGTTGACCTAAGTCTCGCTGACGGAAACCCTTTCCTCTGGGAGCTGACGTACTTTGGTCGGCCCATGACCCAGCTCGACGGCGGTATATTCAAGATGAAGATCTATATTAGCCCGCGCTTCCCCGAGGAGCAGCCTCGTGTCTTCATGGAAACCCCGCTTTTCCACTATCGGGTGTCGAAGGATGGGGTGTTGTGCTATTTTCCACAACGTCTAGGGGAAATACGGTCCCATATCGAAGCGATCGTGGCAGCTTTCGAAGAGGAGGCTCCGCCTTACGATCCACGCGCCACCGTGAATCCTGAAGCATCCAAGCTGTTCTGGGGCAGTCCTGATGATCGGAAGAAATACAACCGAACGCTTCGCCGGTCGGTGCAGGCGAGCGTTGAGTAAGTCCCTTGGATTTCCGGCAGCTATCCAGGGTGACTGGTTGAGCTCAAGTCAGGTTTATCCGGATATCCACAGGCTGGGTGGTTAGATTGTGATATCCTTGGACGACTTGGGATAGTCAGGAGAATGCCAGATTGGGTGTCCTTTCCATTGCCGACTTCCCTTGTCCAAACCAAGCACATCCACAACCTGCACCTTATTGGCATTGCTCGGACTTGAATATTATAATGGATACTCGTTGATTGCAAGGTGGAAAATGGAAATATGTCTCCTGTCAATTAGTGTCATGGGAATTATCAACAGGAAGTAATGGGGCATTGTATCCTAATTTTACCTTGCCAATTGATTGACCATATCGAGTGTTCCTGTAATAATTGTCACATCTTTGGAGCCCCCAGTTCACGATGACCATATATCCGCGGGCATCCAAATAAATATACCTGACTTGTACCGATATTCTTAGACCTTAGGGAACTTCCCAGTAGTCATTTATCCATCAGACCATCGTCCTTCCATCTCTGGCGTGATATCTGCAACTGTGTGGGCAACTCTGATTTAAGCTAGGAATCCTAGTCCCAGACGATTCATTCTGAGAAAGACTATGTTTTGCCTCTGATGGGTGTATAGCTCGGCCTCGGATCTCGTCCCACCGCAGCACAGGTGAAATGTACTGTCCCAAAAAAATAGTTCAGCTATAACGCAAGGGGATCATCTCGCCTGCGATTGAAAAGAGCATGGCACAGGCCAATAAATACAACACGAGGCAGGTCGGTAGCTGGTAAACCTATGATGATGGCATTCCGTTGCTCGAGATCGGCGAGCAAAATGGTCCTTTTCGAAAGATCCAGCTTTCGACGTCCACAATGGACTTCATAATACCCTGACAAACAAACGTCTCGTTGCGTGCGTATATCCCGCCAGATATTGAGGACCATCGAGCAGAAGCTCAGGAGGCGTAGCCAGAAGATTCAGATGAAGAGTCACAAGCAACCGGAGTAGCTTCGGCATTGGTAGTGCAAAGACCCATCACTCATACCCAGACACTGAGATATCTTGACAATCATCATGCTTATCGCTTTATGAGTGTCATGTAAGGTGATGATGTTCCATTCTCTAGTTATCTTGGTCGACAACTTGATTACTCCTTTTAGAAAGAATGCAGGTCACATGATATAATTAAATCACGTGATATTACAATCCCCTGTCCAAAAACAGCTGTATAGAGATAACTAGGTTATACAGGGGTCATCGGGTGGGGTGCGGTAGGGATAATAACCAGTTATTGCCGGGCGGAGGGCGTGTCCCGGGACATGTCCTGACCTTTGATAACTAGCTCCATTATAATGCTGTAGAACACTCCTCTTAATTAATGGCATCACCCCTTTAACCTCAATTTCAGGGCAAAGATAGACCCAGATAGACCACTTCCACAAGAGTTGGTATCTTCTTCCCTATTTATATTTTTTACAAGGAATAGACGGGTCTACACAATCAATTGAATCCCGCGATGACGACCAAGCAACCTATCCTGGAGCTTGGCTCTGTCCTGGTCGTTGGAGGCTGTGGCTTTCTGGGCTGGCACATTGTCGATCAATTGCTCAATTTCCCCTCAGAGACTGACCCCAGCGTCGCTCTCCCGAAACCGCAAGGAGATCCCCGATTCGAATATCCTCGGTTGGCCGACCGGTATCCCAGAACCGTTGCGAAGGTGTCCGTGGTCGACCTGCGAACGACGAACAACCGGTTGCCAGGCGCACAGTACTACGATGGCGACATCACGTCTGAAGAATCCATGCTAGCCGTTTTCCGCGCAGTCAAACCCGATGTGGTGATCCATACAGCGACGCCAAACGTGTTGGTGGGGAACAAGGAACTGTTGCGCAAGGTCAATGTAGATGGGACCAGGACGTTACTGGAGGTTGCGAGCGGCGCGCGTGGGGACTGGGGTGGAAAGTGCAAGGCCTTTGTGTATACGAGCTCGTCCTCCGTTGTGCATGATACACAGAGCGATCTGGTCAACGTGGACGAGGAATGGCCGTTGATTCGGGGCAAGCAGCAATTAGAATACTACTCCGAGACCAAGGTTTGTCTTTTGCCGTCGTCCTGATCCCTATCGGACCATTACTGATGGTGATCGATTCTCCTAGGCCGACGCCGAAGAACTCGTGCTCAAGTACAACCGTACCGCCTCGTCGATGGTGACATGCGCGGTCCGTCCAGCAGGTATTTACGGCGAAAAGGATACCACGTTCACCTTCAAGATCCTGGAACACTCGTCCAAAGCATCCCCGACGGTTCTGCGCATGCAGCTCGGTAACAACAACAATCTGTTCGACTTTACATACGTCGGGAACGTCGCCTATGCTCATTTGCTCGCTGCGTACCGCTTGATTGCCACTCATGAACGCTATAAGGCGGGCCAGGGAGTACCCCTGGACCACGAGCGCGTCGACGGAGAAGCTTTTAATGTCACCAACGACGCTCCCGTGTACTTCTGGGACATGACCCGGGCTGCGTGGGCCCTGACGGGAAAGGTTGTCGAGCCTCACCAAGTGTGGGAGCTCCCCGAGGGCGTCCTGGGTCCCATTGGTGGCGTCGCGGAGACAGTGCTTGGTCTCTTTGGGAAGACGCCCCGATTGACAAGGCGCACAGTCCGGTACTCGTGCATGACCCGCTACTATTCATGCGAAAAGGCCAAGTACCGATTGGGATACAGTCCTATTGTTTCAGTCGATGAGGGTCTCGCCCGTGCTGTCGGGTACGTTGTCGAGCGGGAAAGGCTGGCGTCCGAGAAGAAGGGGCTGTAAGCCTGTAACACCCGGTCTAGGAAGACCCTGTGATTTGATATGGCGCATATGCATTGTAATATATGAGTAATATTCGTGACATTCTATTCCACTTTGTCCTGTTTATAATTTCAACGCAAAGATATGTCTTGCTGATGCTGTTCGTGATAGTCGTCTTTTCCTCGATCGAGATGTCCGAGAATAAGATGGATGGCATTGCGTTTCTTGAAATAGACTCACAGCTGAATTTGGAGAGTCAAGATTTACCTACACATCTCTCAGAAGCAGATATCTATGAACTTCCCTGACACCAAAACACACAGTTCCACCAAACCAGTCAGACCAGCTTCCTGAGAAGTGTCCTCAGCAACTTGTCCTGCTTTGCAATGTCTCGACTGAAGAATCTTTTCGTCTTCCGAGTGTACTTCGCCAGAGCCTTGAGCGTCGGAAACTTCCTCGGCTTCGTCTTCAGAATACGGCAATCCAGAAGGTCCACGATATTGACATATACCGTTGACAAAGCCTGGATATGTAAGCAGCGCAGTCTACTCAACCCGGAAGATATCATGACACACCTTTTTACACTTTGTGATGGACGTGAAGGGCCCTGTTAAATCCAGTTCCTCACACAACTGCTGCCAATTCTGTAGACTGCTGAGGTTCTTCCCTATGAGTCTATCGTACTCCAAATCCATGCATTTATTCCACATCCTGCGCCAGGTTTTCGAGTTCATCTTCCATTGTCTCTGTTCTGCGAGACGATGGAATTCGTCGCTGATAGAAGCGTTTGGGTCGGCCTTGAACTTGGGGAAATCGTTGAAGAATGACCGTCCGGCTGTTGATATTGCCATGAGGCTCGTCTACCCTTGATTTTATAGATCAGAAGGCCCTTTTTCGCTGCGCTGGAGGTGGAAGCTGAAAGGTAGGGTGTATGAGAGCAGAAAGTGAAGGGAGTATCGACCTGTTTGTTAGCATCCATTCCGTGTGGCTATATATGTATTCTCTGCATTTGAAAGCGAAGTCGCTGTTTGCTGGTTGTTTGAGTTGAACATGGTGGAGTTAGAGCCAGGTGCTCATTACAGTCTCCATGTTCAAGTCAAACGACAAGGATACCGAATATGAAGGAGAGAAGAAGAGGGATGACCCTCCCAATCGCCTTACCCCTGGGAGAAACAAACAGGGAAGTTGGATCATGCCTGGAAAATAAGGCAGAATAATCCAAGAAGATGGAAGGAGCTACCCTTACCTTACAGTTGCCCAGATTAACAAACACAAGATGGATGGCCCTCAAGACTCTGGTTTTCTTTCAGCTCTTGGAGATACTCTCGCTACTCTCGATATTCTCGTCAGTCCTGTCGTTTCGCTCGCCAATCCTGCCGTTATTTATGTCCTCTCGTCCGAATGCAGCTCCCAATCTCCCTACTCAGCATCATAGGATCAGTTAGCAGCACTCTCCAAGCTTTGACCAGAGGTGTCTATGGTCCCTCGGACAGCGCTTTGGGCGTTGACAAAACGTTTGACTATGTTGTTGTCGGTGGTGGTACTGCTGGCGTGACTGTGGCTGCGCGACTGGCTGAGCAGAAGTTCAAAGTGGCTCTGGTCGAGGCCGGGCATACTTACGAACTCTGGTTACCGACAGCAGTCATCCCGGGGGCTGCTAGCATAGGTGTTGGCTCTAGCATTGACTCTGCCACGACTGTCGATTGGAAGTTTGTCGCCAGAAATGTCCCAGGTGCGAATTATCGGGACATCCACTATCCTCGAGGGAAATGTCTGGGAGGATCGTAAGCTCGCTATGAGTTATTGCTTTTATTAGTCTGGATTGCTCTGACCTGATCGTCTTTCTTCGAACAGATCAGCACTGAACTTTATGGTTTATCAAAGGTTGACTGGGATTTATGTCTTAATGCAGAGAATGTGCTGACACTACCTTCGATAGACCAACTAGGGACTCAATGCAGCTTTGGGCTGATCTTGTTCAGGATCAGAGTTATACCTTTGACAACGTTCTGCCTTACTTCAAAAAGACTGTCCAGTTCACGCCTCCGGACGAGAAGCAGCGTGTCGCGAATGCCACAGCGCAATATGATCGTGATGCATTCGATAGTCAAGAAGAACACCCGCTCCACGTGTCCTATCCCGTCTTCGCTATGCCTTTCTCGAGTTGGATGAGGCTTGGACTGGAAGACGTGGGTATGAACGAGACCCGGGACTTTAACAACGGATCCTTGTTTGGCTCCCAGTATTGCAGTTTCACCATTCGACCTTCTGATGAGACCAGGAGTAGCTCTCAGGCCGCGTTTCTCAGACCAGCATTTCCTTCATCGATGAACCTGAAGGTATACGAGGGAACTATGGCCAAGAGGATACTATTCGACGCTCAAAGGCGAGCAACCGGTGTTCAAGTCAGCGATTTAATGCATACATTTACTTTGAATGCAGAGCGTGAGGTTATTGTCTCAGCAGGTGTCTTCCACACTCCTCAACTCTTGATGGTGTCGGGGATTGGCCCTGCAGGCATCCTTGAAGAACACCGTATTCCTGTCATCCAGAATGCCCCGGGTGTAGGTCAAAATATGTGGGATCATGTCTTCTTCGGCCCAACATACCAGGTATCTCTTGAAACCTACACAAAGGTACCCACAGATCTGATGTACTTGATCAGGCAACTACTCCAGTATATATTCACACATAGTGGAGTACTCACCAATCCGATCATCGACTATATCGCTTTTGAGAAAATCCCGGGTCATCTTCGAGCCAACTTCTCAAACCAAACAGTCAGCGATCTCGGCTGGTTTCCGGAAGACTGGCCAGAGATTGAGGTCAGCTTACTCTGATATATCGGACTGTTGACGCAGGGCTAATCTGTTATCTGGATAGTATATCTCAGCTGCCGCATTTGTAGGGGATTTCTCGAGGCCTCTATTGTCACAACCCTCGGATGGCAAGCAATACGCCACAATCCTAGGCACGCTTGTTGCGCCAACATCTCGCGGAAATGTAACCATCGTCTCTGCCGATACCTCGGATCTGCCAGTGATTAACCCAAACTGGCTATCAACGGAAGCTGACCAGCAAGTGGCCATTGCAGCATATCGGCGTATTCGTGACATTTTCCACAGCGAGGCCATGGCGCCAATCGTCGTTGGCGATGAGTACTTCCCGGGAAGCCAGTACCAAACGGATGCGGAGATTCTCGAGGTTATCCGGAATACTGTTATGACTATATACCATGCGGCTTGTACGTGCAAGATGGGGACGCGGGATGATCCCATGGCCGTCCTTGATAGCCATGCGAGGGTTTTTGGTGTTGACGGATTGAGAGTGGTTGATGCAAGTGCATTTCCATTTCTGGTGCCTGGGCATCCTCAGTCTTCTGTCTGTAAGTTGAAATTAGATCTTCTCTTGTCACTGTTGACTGAACGAATCGTAGACATGCTTGCGGAGAAGATCGCGGATGACATTTTATCCTCTGCGAAGTGATTTTTGCCAGCGTTGTTGAGCCAGGTGTGGTCCTGGAAGGCAGTATATCTAAAGGAATTTCTTAGATGAATATAGTTAGGTTTCCTGATGTCGTTGAATTTGTTGACAGCACAGTATTTCATTCTGAGCTCATCTCCTCTCAACCTGGTCGTTATATGTGGAATACCATATATATTTAGATTCAGCTGAAAATCATATCTCAATGACAGAGACACTGCAGGACAATTATCAAGTAATATGGTCCGGAAGACACACAAACGCTGTCTCTCCCAATATTTTGAGACTCACGAGAAACAAAAGTAAGTACCTTGCATGCAACAACCATTAGTCAAGCTGCCGATGTCAAAGCATTCATCTGAAGCTATGATCTAACTGTGCATGCTGCCGTCCTTATCGCAGCGATGAACCCGTAGTCGGCTCTCGGCTGTGGGTGTCTGGGGTAATTGATGGACAGCTGCATCCTTGGACAGTACTGTAGATATTCAGTATCCTTGGAATCGTAGTCGGTAGTTTGATGTATATATGTATGTAGACTATCTTGGAAGTTTGTGGTTCTCTCATGTTTGCTTTTCCCCGCCCTTTGCCCCCAAGGCCGAGAAACCGCCAACTGGTTTTACCAACTCTACCTATCATCATGACTTTTAGTGTCTGAACTCTGAAACCAGCTAGACGAGGTGGTGTTGTTCAGCATTCGAGGCCAGGTCGCCAGTGGGAATCGTTCCAGTATTGTCTCTGTACAACTTCCACTACAGTATCTATTCGGTCGAATACTGATATCTCTGATTACTCGGACGATGGACCCTTGCATCAGATGAGGAGAATGATTCGTTCAGGATGGCATGAACATTGAGACCCTCCAAGTGTAGTACTAGTACCTAGTCCATGCTCTAGGGAAAGGGACGATTTCCATGGGACAAGAGGACGAATGACGAGGGAACGATTTTTGCAGGTTTCCCGGTCAAATCAGCGAGTTAGCATTATTAACGGAACTGCGATGGCTCTGAGAGAGGAGATTCCAATGTATATACTCCGTACTTGGAGCTGAAGAAAGAAGAAATGTTAGATCTAGATCCGAGAGGAGGGGAAAAGGGTCACACAAGGATTTGGTCGTAAAGACAACACATGAAGTATAATCAAGAGGGTGGGATATGATCGGCATGACGAGATACCGGTTGGCCGTTTAAAGATTGACGAGACGTGGCGGTTTAGTGGCTGTTGGAGGTGGTCGTGTGGACGGAATGATATTCCTTGGTTGGGACTATGAGGATTTGAGAGACATGATACTGATAGTCAGATAGTTAGACCGTCAGAGATGAGATATCTATGGAGTGTACGGAGTAGAGTATCTACACTGTAGATGTTCTGTTTCTTTCTATCAAGGCCAAGAGTAACATGCTTGGCCTTTAGTAAGGAGGACAACATCCCATCATAACGCTATGTTGACACTGACACTGACATTGACATTAATATAAAGGACATGAATTGAATATGAACATGAAATCATGAGACAAATCAACTTGAGCCAGAAGAAAGAAAGCATCATGCCATCTGTTAAAGAGACATCATATTATCAGTTCACTCTGTAAGTGTATAGAGAAGAGTATCTACAGAGAGTCCAAAGAATTCATGATGAGACCAAGTTTACATGACCGTAAATTAGGCGCTGAAAATGGTTACTTCTGACGCCACTTTAAGCGTCCATTTTATGAAGAATCTTAGTCACCATGATACACGTGATCCAACACGACCCACTTTTAGTATATACTCACTGAGTACTCAGGGTTGCCCAGGGAAGATGATCAGTGTGTCATAATTAGTCACTACCGGTACTGGCGAACCATATTCACATTAGATTTAAGAAGTGCCTTTATCAAGAGCAATGACGAAGCTAGAAAGGGATGTGCTAGATGGACTCCCCCTCTATATGAGCTACATCTTCCAGCCTGTGGTATCCCCGTTCCAATTTTTGTTACGCCATTCATTCGAAGATAGTTTCGCGAGGCCATAGCGCGCTACGGCCTCAGGACCGATCTTGAAGTAGCTCCGGTCTTTAGGTTCCTCAATGCCGTAGAAGTAACCGATGAAGTAACTGAAGAGAACAGGAAATGTTAGTCCACTTATTTGACATGAAACACAACATGTAATAACATACAGGGTGCCTGTTTGACTGTGTTAGACTAGCTTAGAGAGACTGGGCATATAAGGTCCATACCCTTTCTCGATCGCCTGACTAAAGTTTATCGTTAGCATGATCAGGAAACGGGAGGATCGACATACGGAAGAGCCTTCATAAAGGCCATACGGACATGTTCCCTCTCAACAGCGGACAGAGTCCAGTATGGATCATTCCTAAGCTTGTCACCGAGGCGTAGACCTGGGACCATTTCCCACGCCAGCCAGATCGCAAACCCATTTGGGACCAGCCCCGACTTATCTTGAGTGCTGACCTTGTATCCTAGGAGCTTTGGTACATTGCTGAAATCCTTCTGAGTAAACTCCTGGTAGGCAGTTAACTCTGGGGGCGTGTATGTTGTGGCCTGGCGGGATCTGGTCTTCGGATCTTGCATCTCAGTATTCTTAATAGGAACCTGAAGATAAATTCGCATGAAGGCTTTCCTGGAGGGCTTCTTTAGATCGCAACAGAGGAATTTAGCCGTAGCGTAAGAGTAGTGGCCATGGTGATGATGCATTTCTTCGCTTGCCTGGAAGTTACGCTCATTGAGCTTCTCGAGGATCTTCCACTGCGAAGGGACAGGTTGATTGAGGGTGATGATTGTGCCAGGGTCTGTTCCATCAAGGAACCATTGCGAGGATGGGGACGACATTGTTGTAAGAAGGTTGAAGAATTAGGATGTTGAAGAAAGAAAATGTTGCGGTAGGAAGAGTCAGAAGGTGGCAGGAGAAGTAGGTATTATCAGTGCCTTCGCGCTCCAACTCTGACTGAGGATCACTTCATTCAGACTGGTCTCAGAGACAATTGATTAATTGATATTGCAGATTTACTTGATGAAAGAATCTAGCCTCTCAAGGAAATCTCTCTGTCCACCTCTGCGTCCGCATGCCCATA
Source organism: Aspergillus cejpii (assembly GCA_004769165.1). Classification (NCBI taxonomy): domain Eukaryota; kingdom Fungi; phylum Ascomycota; class Eurotiomycetes; order Eurotiales; family Aspergillaceae; genus Aspergillus; species Aspergillus cejpii. The sequence goes on along the minus strand of SMSW01000001.1, from coordinate 4,124,960 downwards.
CTCATACCAAAATCCGAATTTGCTAGGGCCAAGAGCCCGACATGGAAAAAGCTCTGATAAATGGACACCTGCTGGCCCATGGTACTCCCTACCGCGCTATGAAGGATTACAGGAGAATACTCCAGCCCCCATTCCCGACCGACATCGACTTTTCGAAGGAACATTGTTTGGCTATACGTTGTCATGAACCCATACTTGAGATTCATGTTAAACATGTATTCAGCAATTTGGCCTATATATGTGTGAGCATGAGAATTAAATATGGTGGCGTAAGTCTGACCTAGTTGGTGCCGAAAGGGTCTCTGACTAAAACCAGCCTTTAAAGCTCCAAAGTGCATTGTCCAGGTCATGCTCATATATCCAGTGTGTCTTGCCTTCTCCCACGATCTTGGCTACGTCCAAACTAGTCTTCATGATAAAATCGGGTCGTCGCAAGTAGCCACGATACGGCGGCAAGGCACCCCGGGAGTCTCCCAGCACAAGGTCCAGCTGCTGGGCATGAAAAGCGGCGCCCAGAACGAGTCCGGCTCGCCCTTCTAGCCTGCCTTGCACTCCTCGTTCGTTAGAGACGAAGACCTGCTCCTCGTCGACAGAGATGGCGGCAGCAGGCCCTGTTATCCGGGAGTTGAGATGTTGCAGGCTCCACATTTGGGCATTAAAGGTGTTCATGACATCCGACTCAAAGTTTGCCCATGGTTATAGAACTCCAACAAAATGAACGCAGTGTAAGGCGTGACTCATTGTGCGGCGGGGGCTGATGTTGAGATCGGGGAGGGGCTGGAGTAAGAGGTCTCGTGAGCTGATTGAAAACGGCGGTGGTGGCCATGGCCATGGTGTTGATGGTGGTAGTTTTGCGATCCTGGTGCGTTGATGAGAAGTGAGCCAAGCATTGTAATGGATAAAGGGCAGGATCCGAGGCAAGAACATACAAGGAGGTGAACTTTGAAACGCTGATAGAGTTGATCAAGAGGTGATGCACGCTTTCCTAAGTGGCCATACCAGGGGGCTAGGCGCCCCCCAGACCCCCAGCCTGCTAAGTGCTGGGGGTAGTAAGGGGTGTGCCTAAGGCATGCGAAGCGAATCTGAAATTCTGAATAGTATGCTCCATATTTTTCTGAATGCTAGGCTCAATCAGCCTATATTTAATATCCTTAGGATTTAATATCCCTAGGAATTGGTGACAGGTGAGGTGGGTATGTAAAAGTAGAAGGGGAAGGTAAGCTGGTAATAATCTAGAAGCCCTAAAAGAATAGCCCTAGGTCACGTGTTTTTTGTTTTTAATGACCAATCAGAGGCTGTAGATTGACTCCTTAAGTGGACCAATCAGCGTTAAGCTTTGCCCTTTGCGCATTTACGTATAGGGTGCTCCTTGGCTGCTCAGGGCGGCGGGGTGACTAACTCAGTCTGGGCTCTGGGATTACCGTCACCAATATTACGGAGTATACGGAGTAATATAAAACATAAAACATAATAATATATAATTTAGAATTGATAATTATATGAATTCTAATTATTATTATTATCTACTCTGTACAGACGGAGTGTTTCGCCTTGTTTTGTCCACATTCCATCTTCATCTTCATCTTCTTCTTCTTCTGACTCCCTCAATCTCTAATTCTACTACCATCTTCAATTTCTTTCCTCTGTTATCTTCCCTCACTGGATCAAAACTATTCAATCAATCGAGTCATCATTCAACATCCTCTCTGTCGATCTCCCTAGTTTCCTCGCGTCTATAACTCCCCCCGTCGCGCCCATTCCCCCGCATAGCCGCTACTCTTCCGTCTCAAATCCATCCCTCCTACGATCGTTCTTTTTTCTTACGCGACAGAAAAGATCTCAATAATTCTTCGACATCTTTCACATCTGGATCTGTCCCTTCCCCCTCTACATTTCTTCTGGGGGGAAATCTCCTGGCCTCCTTGTTCGTTGTGAGGTCATCTCTCCTTGCTATTTTATTGCCTACATACCCCCCCCCGCCATGGACTGTTGATTCTGCGGATGAATCCATAACACAACACCCAAGGGCACCGGCTCTGCCCGGCAGACGCTCTGCTCGGCTCAGTGTTGGCTTTCGGCTCATTTGGTTTGCTTGATTCTTCCCTGTGTTGCTGCTCCCACAACACCCGTTGTCACCACCGCTCTTTGTCCTCAGATCAGTCGGGTGGGATCCTTTCAGTATGGCGGGCAATGGCATCCCCAATGCCCAGTTCCTGGCTCCCCCAGCCGTTACTGCCTTGAGACAGGAGGCCCGCGGGATCGATCCGAAGTTCCCACCTATGTCGCGTTCCCTGAGTGATGACATGCGAGAAGAGCGTGAGGAGTTGAAGGAGGCCGCGGAGCAGACGTTGAACGTCATTGTGGACTTGGATCTCGACGGCCGTATCAAATGGGTCAGTCCGTCGTGGAGACAAGTGGTGGGAACATCTCCGGATTCGTTAGAAGGGCGATTGATTTCGGACTTCCTGGTCGACAACCAAAATGCCTTTCATGACGCCATTCAGTCCATGAAAGAAGATGATTCGCGTAGCCGTTTCATTCGCTTCGCTGTGCGGATGGGCCCCGAATCCATCTTGAAATACTCGCCCGAACCGCGACCATCGGAGACCGAATCGAAGGAGATGAGTGAGGATGTCGAACCGGAGGAGGAGATCGAGAATAACCATAACATCTTGAACATGGAAGGGCAGGGAATCATGGTGTTTGAACGTACACCCGATGGGGCCGGTCATGTAGGTTTGCTCTTGTGATTGTGATTATGCGTTCCCCCCCAATCGAATCATCAACTGACTGTGTCTTGATTGCAGACCATGTGGATGCTACGGCCTTTCAGCGAACCGAGGGAAGTGACGATCGATCTTCCTCCCATGCTAGTAGAATCTTTAGGTGTTGGTGCGGAAGTGTTGGCGAATTACTTGACGATCTTGGCCGAGGCTGCTACGAACGAACCCGATCCCTCGAAATATCCTGCTCCCAATCCCGTCCTCTGCCGTATCTGCGAGCGTCAGATCACACCATGGTGGTTTGAGAAACACTCCGACCTCTGCCTTCAGGAGCATAGGGCAGAGATGGACGTTCAGATCGCCCAAGAAAACCTCAACGAGCACCGCCACGCGATCGTCAAGGTCCTAGATGCCCTGGAGGCAAGACAAACCAGGCCTTTGGTCGAAGGTGATGCATCCCCAGCACCTCAGCCGGAGTACAAGGGACTGCCGATTGGGCCCTCTCCTGCAGTGTCCGCGCCATCTTCCGAAAACGTATCGAACTCTGGTTCTGCTCCAGGCACTCCTCCGAGATCCCGCGATCATTCAGCCTCGGACGGCGGACATTCGCGCGGCCGGTCGTTTGCCGTGCGGCGGCCGTTGACAAGAATCGTCGAGTTAATCCTCGATTTGTGTGACACGGCTCTGGAAATCAACATGCCTGTGATCAAGGAGCCCCGTGGTGATAGCATAGACGACTTTCGAACGCTCTCGCCGCAATCCGAATCTCGAATTTCCCAGGTGCTACAGTGGCAGTCTCCGAGCTCGAATACCTTGGAACAGGAGCAAGGCCTGGCTGCCTTGAGTGCTGACACGGAGCAGGTCTCCAAAGCCAAAGTGGACGCAGTCATTCGTCACCGCAAGATCGTCGAATATGCGGAACGGATCCGCATCGAGTACACCGTGATGGTGGAGGACTGTATCGCTGCCGCTCTCAGTAAGGCCGAACGCATTGCCGCCGGTCAGTTGAGCGACTCCTCGTGCTCCTCTGGAGATGAGCTCCCGCCTGAAGATACGACCGAATCTTCTACCGATACAAGGGTTACTGCGGTCGCTCCCCCACCGTCATCGCAGCCCGTGACCTGCCAACCACCTCCGCCGATGTCCGCATTGACCATGTCGATGCGCAATGCCCCCGAACGGTTCCAAGTTCCCCATGCCGAAGGGAAGTCGTCGTCGTCGGCTGCCATCTCCACAGGGTCCAACAGCCCAATGGAATGTCCCACTCCCCGCTCGCACAAGAGTGCCGCAGGCTTGTTGGGCACGTCGCAGCCGTCGCGTCGGGGCATCTCCATGGTAGACTTCGACGCGGGCGAAATGAGCGATAGCAGTGTCCTTTCCTCCGCTTTCGCCGGAGCCGTACGGACCGAATCTCCATCCTCTGATCGGAGTCTGGAAAGAAAACGCAGGAGCCTGGTGCTCCCCGGGCTTTCTAGCAGCTCGCCCCGTAGGCATCACTCACCCGCCAGAATTTCGAATCCTCACTCGCCGCTACGCATGCCTAAGCCTCGCTTGTCCAGCGGCGGTGAAAGCCTGCCCTCTCCCGTCGTCTCGCCGTCGACGCACACAAGTGAACTGGCACATTATCACTACCGCCATCATCGGCGCCAATCGTCAGCGACCTCGTCCGACATGACAAAGCCGCCGGTTTCGCCTCACCTGACGTCTGCCAGCCAGCCTCAACCCCGTCCAGCGCCTCCGTCGATCAAAGACTTCGAGATCATCAAGCCGATCAGCAAGGGCGCCTTTGGTAGTGTGTATCTGTCCAAGAAAAAGACAACTGGGGAGTACTTTGCGATTAAAGTGCTCAAAAAAGCAGATATGGTTGCCAAGAACCAAGTTACCAATGTCAAAGCTGAACGAGCGATCATGATGTGGCAGGGAGAGAGCGATTTCGTTGCTAAGCTCTATTGGACCTTCTCTAGCAAGGACTATCTCTATCTGGTAATGGAGTATTTGAACGGCGGCGACTGTGCCTCACTTGTCAAGGTCCTGGGCGGACTCCCGGAAGACTGGGCCAAAAAGTATATAGCTGAGGTGGTCCTCGGGGTAGAACACCTTCATAGCAGAGGCATTGTTCACCGTGATTTGAAGCCAGACAACTTGCTTATCGACCAAAGGGGACACCTCAAGCTGACCGATTTTGGTCTGTCCCGCATGGGTCTCGTGGGACGTCAGAAGCGGGTCCTCAAGAGTATGAACGAGCCAGCTCCTGACCTTCTGAAGCAAGGGCCCTTCCCTCGTGCGACATCCGTCGCATCGTCCCGATCGGCGTCATTTGACTTCCAGGCCACTGGCTCCCCAGGATCCACGCCCCTGATCACTCCGGATCTCGCCGGCAGTATGAATCAACCATCTTACTTTAGCCTCAACCAGAGCGGCCTCAGCCGGCAAACCTCGCGCCGGGCGTCTGGTTACCGCAGTGATAGCGGTGGCAGTGAGAGTCTGAATGCGATCTTCCGAAATTTCTCCCTCTCCGAGGGCCACGAGGCCTCGCCCTCTTTACCGCCATCCTCCTTGCCTGTGCCAGTGCCCGCCTCGAGGAGATTTCCCGAAGAGGAGGGCCAAAGTGAGGCGGGCGAGTCTCCCCGCCTGTTCCCGCTTCAACCGATATTGAGCAACCCAGCCTCGTACGGTACTCCCCCACAGCAATCAATGATGCCGCCTCTGATGGCTCTTTTCGACCCTGACGATCACAATCGTCGCTTCGTAGGCACTCCCGATTATCTTGCTCCGGAGACGATCAACGGACTGGGACAGGATGAGATGAGTGATTGGTGGTCCTTGGGTTGCATCATGTTCGAATTCCTCTTTGGTTATCCTCCTTTTAACGCCTCGACCCCCGACGAAGTCTTTGAGAATATCCTTCACCGTCGGATCAACTGGCCAGATGAGGCGGAAGAACTAGCGTCTCACGAAGCCATTGACCTCATGAACAAGCTGATGACGATGGATCCTCGCGAGCGCATCGGGGCCAATGTCGATGAGAAATTCCCAAACGGAGGGGCAGAGATCCGCAGCCACCCTTGGTTTTCTGATATCAACTGGGAGACTTTGCTAGAGGATAAGGCGCAGTTCGTTCCGAACCTTGAGAATCCCGAAGACACTGAGTACTTTGATGCTCGCGGCGCAACGCTCCAACCCTTTGCTGAAGAATTGGAGGAAGGGCCATCGTCGCAACCCGTCACCGCAGCCGATCGCCCACATGATGCGTTGTTCAAGGTGCGCTCGCAGGTCAATTCGATGAAGCGGCCTTTGATGCCCCTCCACATTCCACCGCATGTCCGTGACTCGCGGAGTAGACGATTGAGTGAGCCGGCCCTGGCGGACGATTTCGGTAGCTTTTCCTTCAAGAACCTCCCGATGCTCGAAAAGGCCAACAAGGACGTTATTCAGAAGCTCCGTCAGGAGGCGATGCAGGCTCAGCAGCGGCAATACGCATCCTCCGCCCCCCAGTCACACCCGCAACCGCAGGGGCCTTCAACACCGTTGTCGGGCCCGACGCTAGAGGGTAGTCCATTGCCGATGCCGCTGCAGCGGACCCTGTCCCAGAACAAGGGCAATAATCGACCATCTTCGCCTTCCGGCCTGAGCCAAGCAAACTCGTCCCCTAGTCGTCCTTCCCAACCCTCGTCCCCACTGCTTGTGCAGTTTAGCACTGGCCACAATCATGAGCGCAGAAAGACGTCCGGATCTTCATCCACAACCAATTCTCTTCAGTCCAGCGGATCTTTCGCTGCTGGCGGCGCTGATCAGAGCCGCATGGCCAGCCTAAAACTCGGCTCAAGTGCGTCGTCTCCCATCAAGACCGGTCGAGTTGGGACACATTCCCCGGACAAAACACCGTCCAGTCAACGACAGGGCAGTGTTCCCACAACCCGAACAAGATCGCAGACGATTGGATCCCAGGATGGAGATTTGTCGTCTTCTCTTGCCAAGGAATCGTACGTTGCAGGTCACTACAAGCGTCGCAGCCAGCTATTCGATATCTCACCTTCATCGTCGGATAACGAGGACCCACGCACGAAAGCTCTGCTCAAGGTCCAACGTCGTCGCCAGAGCTCACGCCGTCTTTCGCAGATTAACGTCGTCGATGGCCCGTTCTTCCGTCCGTTGGACGTGCTCATATGTGAAGATCATCCGGTCTCGAGGATTGTGATGGAACGCTTGTTCGAGAAACTACGCTGCCGTACAATCACGGCCGTGAATGGAGCTGAGGCAATGCGCTATGCTCTTAGTGAAGTACAATTTGATATTATCATGACAGAGTTCAAGCTGCCCCAGGTGAACGGAGCAGACCTCGCACGCATGGTGCGAGAGACGCGCAGTGCCAATCGACACACGCCAATCATTGCGGTGACCGGCTACCTCAAGGATCTGCCCGAGACTCATCACTTCGACACGCTGATTGAGAAACCGCCAACCTTGACCAAGCTGACCGAGGTGTTGTGTAAATTCTGTCAGTGGAAACCTCCACCAAAGGACTACACTCCTTCTCAGCCGTTTGCCGGCCAGCCGTCCGCACTTCGCCATGCCGCTCTCATCACCAATGCGGAACATAGTCCGAGTTCGACGACCTCCTCCGGCTTCGTGGTTGTGCCCTCAAGCTCATACCAGGGTTCTAGCCGGGCGGACTCCATTGGCAGCAGCTACTTTGGTGACATGGAGTCTATCAAAGCTGAGGAGGCTCCTGTTGTGGTAAACCGGCATAACGATGAATGGATGGCTGGTCGAGAAGGGGGCCTTGGGATTTCGGACGAGTCTGCCCCCAAAGAAGTCCCGAATACGGAGGCCACTCCTATGACTTCTAGTGCGACGCCATTCCCACACCTGTTTCATGCTGCCTCAGCTCCGGCTGCTTTGGATACTTCGGGTAAGGTAACACCCCGGAAACAACGGTCCAGCGAGTCAATAAAGGCGAAGAGGCAGTCATTGGAAAAAAAGCGGTACGAATGTGCGGAGTCCGGCGACGATGAAGATGAGGAGCTTGGAAATACCCATGTGCGAACACCCAGCTCGCGGTCGAGATCGCACCGCCCCGTCTCCAAGTTGGGAATTGAAATGATGAGAACAAACAGTCGAGGTAGCGTGGTCAGCGGCAGCGAGGAATTACTCAAGAAGGAACGCGAGGCAATGGGAAGGAGCATGAATGCGGAGTCTGAGGATGCCATTGAGAGCAGTGACGATCCGACCCCATCGTCTCCAAGCGCTGGGGTGGAGGACCACTTCGAGAAGCTCCAGATATCTGAAGACCCAGTCGCAGAGAAACCAGAGGACGAGGTCAGCCCGATATACTCACCCGTGTCTCACGAACCGGAATCAGGCGCAGCCACAACCTCACCAACGCATCAGAGAAGTCCATCCTGTTCACAGCATGACACAGACGTCACCGAAATCTACACTGGGCCCGACGACGACGCTTCCCTGAGTGCCAGTACGGAGACGCTCAAAAAGGGCCAGAGCACTCCACCCATAGTCCTTACCCTGGACGAGGAACCAAGTGCTCCCGCCACGAACCTCCACACGCCGATGATCAAAACATCCAAAGGCAGCCCCAGCGATGTCGGACCTGACATCGACACCGACACCGATCCGACTGCGGATTCCGAAGCCACGCCTCGACCTCTACATACACCTCCCACGGACTTGGATCTCGACCATACTCCCCGGCCTTCCGAGCGATAGATGGGCTTCCACTGTCTGGATTGGAGAAATAGAGATTGTGATTTGTTCTTCGACTTCTACAAAGCCAGGCATTTTCGCTCATTGATTGATTGCATTCATAAACTGAATCTTCTCTTTTCTTTTCTTTTCTTTTCTTTTCTTTTCTTTTCTATGCATTCCATCCTGTTTCAATATGCATTTGCACCCCTGTCCAAGTATCATCCTTATCAATCTGTCTTCCTCCGGTTCCTCTTCCTCGCTCATCATTCCATCTCATTTCATTCCATCTAGTTTATCAAGGTCTAAGCAGGGTGTTTGGGGGTTCATCAATAAGTGGCTTTTCCTCTCTCTCTCTCTCTCTTTTGTTTTTTTTTTCTCTTTTTCTCTCCTTGGATTGATTTTTTCAGATCACCACTCATGTGGTTCGCAGCTACTTAGTAAAAAAATATACTTATGTGGCTGAGGAAGCTAGGGTGATAGAAGAGATTGATTGAGTTGTTAACTTGTTGGTACTTGGTAACTTGATAACAAAGCCTGAGAGATCTCACGCCAACCCCAACTGACCGCGAAATCAATGCCTTCATCTGCGAGAGCACTGCATATCGTCGTCTGAAGGTCAAGGAGCATGGATTATATCAACAAGGAGTGGTATTAGACTTTTACAATGTGGTCGTAGACCAGATCGATCCGGCATCAACACCAACCTTGTTTAAAGCAGTTTTTGAAGGATAAGCTACTCCCTAATGCACATCCTCATGGAATATATCCTGCATGAAATAGATCTTTCAACATTTTCAGACTTCTGCATATCCGCGTTCTGTATGATTCTGGAGGACATTCATTGGGGGATTTATCATGGTGACCCATACCCTCGAAACATGATCCAGAAAAGGGTTGTCTGGATTGATTTTGATCATGCAGAAACATTCTCAGAGCGTGGATGGAAATAGCAGTGGATGAAGGATGAAAAAGGAATGGTTGATGAGTTTTTTGATGCCCTAGTAAGTACGGAGTATTAAAGATTATGATGGCAAGATATCACGCACCTGGGATTATTATTACACATGCTTATGAATATATCTCTTCTTCTGGATAGTAAATCGGATCTATATACGGAGTATATGGGCCTAATCATGTCACAAAGAAGACAGTACGAAGCTCTTGGATAAATCTGAGGGATCTGTATCTACATCTGGCTCATTCAATGTGGTATGGGTGGATATCATCAAGGCTAGGGAAAACAACCTTATTGCAAAGCAAAAGCTACAGCAAGTGCATGAGTAAGTCAATGCGGGTATATGTGAGGGTCATGGAATATAAATAGATGGCGTAGTTGACGAGAAAATCAGTGAATCTGCCGGTTGATGCTTTGGGCCAAGAACCGGACGAGTTGTGCGCTCCGGGTCGATGTCAGACCCGTCCCTGCTCCATCATATCCTCCGGCTGGTGGTTGCTGGACGAGCGAGGGCGGAAGAACCGGTTGCGGGTGAGGGAGGAGAGACTGTGGGCGCTGTGGGAGTCGGTGGAGCGGCGGCCGACGGCGGCCGACGCGCTGAAGTTGGAGGTGAAGGAGGATGTTCGGGCCCTGGAGGAGGCCTCTCCCTCCTTTTCCTCCGGGATAAGGCGTTCGGCATTCTCGCGGTTCGCCAGGCGGACGACCTCGTGGATGTGCCGGTCGCGATCTTCAAAGACATCGCCCATCACGTCCATCGAGGAGACGTCGCGCATGCCCAGGGAGAAGTCGACGTGTTTACGAGAGACGGATTCGCCGCGGGCGCGCGCGGCAGCGGTGTTCATGCCTTTGCGGAGGATGGAGGGGTGGCGCATGGCCGTGCTGCTGGGCGTAGGATGTTCGGGATGCTCTTTCTCGCTCAGGGAGGAGGTGGAAGGTCGACCGTCAGTGGTGTCGGGAGGCGCCAAGTGCTGGTTATGGGAGTTGTATCGGACGTGGACGGGGAAGTCGACGCTGGCGCCCTGGAGGTTCATGCGTGGTCCCTCGATGCCGATCTCCTGCAGGGCGATCATGAGCATGCAGATGAACTTGTTGCGCCGTTGCAGACGCAGGCCCTCATTCTGCCAGTTGGATTTGTAGAAGAAGACGACGTTGAGAGTCACGGAGAAGTTTTCGGTCACTTGGCGCATTTCCGTGAGGATGTTGGTCTGAAACTCGCGCTTTTCGCTGCGGACAAACTCGAGCAGACGTTGGCGCAGGGTGTCGATCTGTTCGAGCGTGGTGCCGTACTTGATGACGATGGGGACGGCTTCCGCAAGAGCGCCTGAGCGACGTTGATTCAAAATGAAGAGACCGTTCAGGTAACTGTTAGGCGCCTGGACAACGTGCCCCTGCATCTTCTTGAACTCGGTATACAAAAGGGAAATCTGCTTGACGAAATAATCGTCACCCAGACCGGCATCACCGGCGTTGCCGTAGATTTTGACCCGGTCTCCCACATCGAACGGGTGCTTGACGAAGATGAAAATGACCGACTGGAGGAATTCCTGCGCGGTGGCGGAGAACAGCCAGGACAAGGCGAGGATACTGGACCCTGCAGAGGTAAGCACACCCGCAGTCGACGTGGAGATCAAAGACAGGAAGACAACCAGCGCGATGACAGCCACGAAGAACTCTAGGACATTGTTGAGTCTCGACACAACCGAGTCGAGATCTTTCAGGGATGCCGTGATTGATTTACGCTCCCGGCCGATCTCCACGCAAACCGCCTCCAGCTCCTCCATCGAGATATCTCCGTTCATATCCTTATCGAACATGGTGAAAGCCGCCTCAGCCTCCTCGTTGTTATCAAACGCCTCCTTCAAATCTTCGGAGGAAATCGTCTCGAAACCGTCCCGCAGGAAGGTCCGGTAGAGCCGCCTGGCTAGGACCTGGGAACCAGAAGTAGTACGCAACAGAGTCAGAACAACCTGGTAGGGGTGGCTGCTGCTGGTGGCTTTGCGGCCAGCAAAATCAGCCGCGACCGCCCCCGCTACATCGGTGACCTTGTTCAGAGCGTCCTTTGCGATACGTTGTGCCTTTCCAGCATACTGCAGAGGGTAATGCAATGGTGTCTTGGCACCACCGCCAGCGGAGTCCTTCTCCTCGAATTCTTCGTCGTTGGCGGCAAGTTTTGCTTTCGAAAAGTCGTACAGTTTGGTGAGACTGCCAATTTGAAACTTGTTGATCTCAATCCGATCGGCATACGTACGCAGGTGGAAGCTGATCGCGATCAATTGAATAATGATCTTCTCGATGAGATTCAGGATGGTCCAGACGAAGACGGAGATGATAATCTTGTTGACGGTATTTTCCCAGTTCCGTGTTTGAGAGCTGCCATCAACATGGTGATTCTTCATAGTGGGTAGAAATGAGATTTCCACGCCCAACCACCAGAAGAAGAGGGTCGCGTGCAGCTCCAGTTGGTTGGCCATATCACGCCATTTCTTTGCATTGTTGGTGAAGATACTAGCCAATAACCCCACGGGAATGGGGATGCCTTTGGCCACAATCTAGGTCGCAAAAAAAACGTCAGATGCCATTCCACAGGAGGATTCAAGAGGGGTTGGGATGTCATACCCTACCAGCCCAGAGGGTCAACCAGACGATTTCTAACCAGACAGAGAACCAAAGCAACGAAACGCCTCCCACATTCGCATCAGGAAAGGCCAGAGCCCCCACAAGCAAGGGAATAAGAAGGATTAGGACAAGCGGTACGATATAAGTGAGGTAGCGAACGATGAAGCTCGACTCATGTACCTTCTTGATGAACTTGGAGATCTTGGTATTGGGATTCTCCGGTGGATTATAGACGGCAGCTTTCTCATGCAACGGGTTTGTCGCTTCATCGAATTCATCGACATTTTGAGATCGGTGCGAACGAGATCGGGGGATGGATTCCGCCTTGCTTCTCTTTTCCGTGTCATCATGGGTCGAACGGGATGCTACACGCTCAGCCTCGAGCAGAGCCAGGTTATCTTCGAGACGCATGGCCTGTTCTCGGGTGGCCGAGGGCGAGCGCAAAGGCATCCTTTGGGGATCATGGTATGATGTATCAACTTCAAAAGGATTTCTGTCACCATTGGAAGAACCATCATGGTCACGGGTGCCGTGGGAGTCGGGAGGGACATGATCGCATTTTTCCTTCCCTTTCTCTTCGGGATGTCCGGGAACAGGGTGCATCTCGAAGGTGGACATACCGGCACCAAGCCTTTCGAAGTGATTGGTTAAGTCTGAGGATTGTTAGAATGACTGTACTGTAGAGTCAAAGCTGTAGCGAATGGACAGGAAATAGAATTCCAATAAGGAGCGACTGATAAATGAATGGATAAAGGAAGGACAGAGATTCTGAAAACAACCAAGCATGAGTACAAGAGTAATAACAGAGGGAAAAGAGAGAGAAGAGAGGAAGATTGTGAATCTGATTTGATATGTGAAGGATCTTCTGGATGGCCCACTATGTCCTGCCGGGCTGCCATGGTTCAGAAAGGATCCACTGAATATGTCCAGATATACCCCGGAATATCCTCGATTAAAGAGAAGGCGATGATGATATCAGATTGAGAAGAATTGATTCTTATTTCATACTTCTTTCCACTGCCAAGCAACGCCATTTACGCCACTTCAGGGACTTCGTAGTTCGTACAGTAACACTTCCTAGTTCCTACTTCCTAGATAGGATAGTTAACTAGTTAGTTAGTTAGTGGGTGTAATCTTAGGTAATCACTGATCACATGACTGCTGACTGATCATTGATCACTGATTAGATCTAGGTAACTAGTTAACTAGTTATCCGTAAAGTGGAGGCATCCTCTAAGGCTCTAAGGCTTTAACATCTTCCCCACATTCCACAGAGAGAATAGAAAGGCTAATAGCACAAGATACTTCGATAACAAGACAAGTTTCTCCCTCTAGATACATACAGAGTAGATACATTGTGTCTCTGTTTGTTTTCTGTGATGATTTTGCTAGGAAAGGGCAGGCCGACGCTGATTGGCCAATGGGCTTTGTTGATTGTTGACAGTCTCCACATCTGAAAAAGGAAGGAGCAAACCATCACCATCACTGACCGCCTTCCAAACTGCCGCCCTTCTTCGCCTTTTCTTCTCCTCTTCATCAGTCTCTCTCGCACCTCTTCCTCTTCCTATTCCATCCAATCTTCCCGTAATCTACTTTCCGAAGTCATTTCCCCTTCTCCCATCAAGAACCGGTGCTGAATCTTCACCATGAGAGGCGAGGTGCGACCCCTTTAACATTCCCTTCCCCGTTTATTTACCCTCTTCCCTCCCCGCACACCCCTCCCCAGTTCCCTGAGACATAGGAGTTGGGGATGGCCTGATCTGTGTCAACATCCGCATACTCAACCATAGATTTCTATTTTTCTATACAAAATAGATTCTAACGTGGTTTATCGCGAGTTTCTAGGTTTGCCATATCCACATTGGCCAGGCTGGTACCCAGCTTGGTAACAGTGCTTGGGAGCTGTAAGTACTCACCGCCTTTTGTCTTGTTGGCATGAGACTGATGTTTTGCGTTATCATTTCAGGTACCTGCTTGAGCATGGTCTCAAGGCCGACGGTCGTCTCGATTCCGAAGTCGCTGAAGAACGCAATCAAGGAGGATCGTTCGAAACCTTCTTCACTGAGACGAGCAACGGCAAATTTGTACCTCGTTCTCTCTTCGTCGATCTAGACCCATCGGTGCGCTGCAACTAGGAATGAAAAGGAGGCAAAGAACACACCCGCTGACTGCAATAGCCTATTGACGAGATTCGCACTGGCACTTACCGTCAGCTCTTCCACCCCGAACTTTTGATCAGCGGAAAGGAGGATGCCGCCAACAACTGTACGAGCCGAACACTATGTGCAAAGGAGCAAAAAGGGCTAACGTGGCGGTAGATGCTCGTGGTCACTATACTGTCGGCAAGGAACTTGTGGATGATGTCGTTGACCGTGTTCGTCGCGTCGCCGGTATGTCCCATTTCATATCGATTGTCGCAAGAACATAACTGATGTCCTACAGACAATTGCTCTTCGCTGCAGGGTTTCTTGATCTTCCACTCATTCGGCGGCGGTACTGGTTCCGGCTTTGGTGCACTGCTTTTGGAGCGCCTTTCGGCTGAGTATGGCAAGAAATCGAAGCTGGAGTTCTCCATCTATCCCTCGCCCCGCGTGTCCACTGCCGTTGTCGAACCCTACAATGCCGTCTTGGCCACACATAGCACCATTGAGAACTCAGACTGTACCTTCCTGGTTGATAACGAAGCTGTCTATGATATTTGCCGCCGCAATCTGGACATTCCCCGCCCCGGCTACGAGCACCTGAACCGCCTGATCGCCCAAGTGGTCAGCTCGATCACTTCCAGTCTTCGCTTTGATGGAGCTCTCAATGTCGACTTGACTGAATTCCAGACCAACTTGGTGCCTTTCCCTCGTATCCACTACCCCCTGATTTCATACGCGCCCGTTGTCTCCAGCAACCGCAGCTCCCACGAAAGTTTCAAGGTGCAGGATCTTACTTTCCAGTGTATGTGCAACATAGCCTACCTTTTTTTTCCCTCAAATAACCCCTCCTGCACATTTTATCATTAACTGACAACTGCCAGGCTTTGAGCCCAACAACCAGATGGTCGTTTGCGACCCCCGCAACGGCAAGTACATGGCCGTCGCTCTTCTGTACCGTGGTGATGTTGTCCCCCGCGACTGTACCCAGGCCATCGCTTCTCTCAAGGCCAAGGCCTCGTTCAACCTGGTCGAATGGTGCCCCACTGGATTTAAGCTGGGTATCAACTACCAGAAACCAGTTCGTGTTCCTGGCAGTGAGCTTGCTCCTGTCGATCGCTCGGTCAGCATGCTGTCCAACACCACTTCGATCGCGGAGGCCTGGGGTCGTCTTGACCACAAGTTCGATCTCATGTATTCGAAGCGTGCCTTTGTCCACTGGTATGTGGGCGAAGGTATGGAGGAAGGCGAGTTCTCCGAAGCTCGTGAGGACCTGGCTGCCCTGGAGAAGGACTATGAGGAGGTCGCCAACGATAGCTTGGAGGGGGGTGAGGAAGAAGGAGGCGAGTACTAGTCGTCCTTCTTCTTGCTTAAACCGCTCGCTATTGGTTGAAGGAGCCTCTTCTATTCCGTTATCTTCTTTTTTTTTTCTTTTCCTTTGTCGAGCCTAACTGTATCCCATCTTCCCTCTTACGACAACCCCTTTAGTTCATGCTCTAGCGTTGTGTTTAATTTTGAGACCCCTCTTATGAGTAAAATAGGTGAATATTGTGCAGTATGAAAATATCGAAGGAGTCAATTCTTTTGTCTATGATTCTAAATCAATAAGCAGGACTATTAAGATTACAGATAGTTTCTTCCCCCGTGTTATGCCCCGTCACTCGTAGCGACACTCATCTCTTGAAGGATCTTGAGAGATCTCTCATATGTCCACATGGTGATTGCACTCGCCGGAGCTGCCTTGATCAGACTCACCGTCAAGCCCCGGTAAAGGCCGCGTACTCCCTGGGTACGTACAATCAAGGCGATGGTGCTGAAGACGCCGCGGTACTCCGGGATATTGCGGTGCACATACAATGTGCGGGTTGGGCCCTGAACCTGCAACCGCTTCCGCACCAGGTCCAGCGGAAACACTCCGGTCTTGGCAAGGACACTGGCGATGACCCCGGCGGCGGCATCGGCCGACCCAAGAGGCATATTCTCGACGGCAGACAGGATGGGTCGGAGGGCCTCATACGTGGCAAAGAACAGGCCCATGTAGGGGACGATCTGGCCGACAGCCGCATTACAGCCGCGGAAGAAGCCCGCGGCGCCTTCGTTATGGGCAATGTCCTTGACGGACGCCAGCAGCGAGGGGTAAACGCGCTCGGTACCCTGTGCGGCGAAGCGGGTGCGCAGCAGATCCAGGGGGTATGTTGAGGCGGTGGCTAGACCGCCAGCGACGGCGCCGGAGACGAAGGATTCGACGGTGGGAGGGAGCCGGTGCGGATCGAGCTGGGCGAGGACTTGGGTTGTGGTCCGGTAGGTGGTGAATTGGATGGCGCCGTAGCAGATGTACATGAGTTCTGCAGGGATATTACCTTTCCAGAGGCCCTATTATTTTTTCAAAAAGAGGAGGAAAAAACCCATCATGGAATGTTAGCTTTCGAGGAAACACAAAAACAGTGGTTTGATTTGAGACGTAGGTGTAGCGCACTGTTATCCCTTCTTGATTGATGATCGCCCTCATGGTCGAGAGGGTCCCCTTGTAGATTGGACCGGTAACATCACGATGGGAAGCCGGGTCGGAGAGGGAATGAATCTGCAGCTGGAGGCGGATCTTGACGACATCGAGGGGGGCGACGCAGAAGCTGTACGAGGATCATTGTATTAATGCCAGTTTCTGCGATGAAACGATCTGGATGTGGTAAGAAGAGAAACTCACCGTGAGACAAGCCCAGCGATCCCGCCTGCGAGAACAACCTGACGTCGTGTGCCCTGTTTCCCCCGGATCAGCAAATCAATCCAGGCTGCGATATTGGTCTGGTTCACCTTTACCTCATCCTTGAGGTGTTCGCCCCCGGCCGACATGCATGTGATGGGTGAACTGGAACGGGTTTATCGGGGGATATCGGGGGTGGTCGTTTAGCGAGAAGTCTCTCTCATCGGATGGAGGAGACTATGCAGATACTAGATATCCGTATTCCGTAGTACGTTGTGAAGTGAAGGAAGGAAATGATGGAAGAAGAATCGATGGGTTAGATAGTTAGAGATGAAGAATTTTCAGGGAGTCAAGAGTCAAATGATACGTAAAAAGGGAGGCCACGAGTCATTTCTATTACTCTATCTAGATGTACGGAGTACTGTGCCCCTGTGAGGAATTCGTCTGATTCTGAGCATTCTTGATAGACAGTCAACATAATGAGACAAGAGTAGTATTCCGTAGTCCGTAAATACTGCAAGAGAACAGAAGAGAAGGAAAAGATCCTACTCTGCAGTCTGTATGTGTGACACTGTAGACTGACTCGGATGATTGAGATCAGCGAAAACAGCCAGATTCCTTCCTACAGACCTGAATAGTGTGTTATCAGTACTGCTGCATTGTCCTCTCTTCTCTACTTTCCTTCGATAAAGCAGATAATGAGATTCAATAATAAGGACATGAAGTGTGGAAAAGATATCCATTGATGAAGGTCAGTCATAGTATGGAGTAACTTCGAGTAAGTATCCAAGGATAAGGCGGCATTGAACTAGCCCAATTCCAGCTAGCCTCGGTAAAATAGACTCTTCCGATTCCGCTCCGCAATGCATCGATTGCCTGATTTACTCCAGAGTCCATAAAACTCCATATTATATCTTGCGAGGGACACCCCTCCATATTTACTATTTATCCTTCTTGTTCAGAGTCGGACCCGACATCCAAGGTTGCGTCAGTCGTCGCAACTCCCATTATCGCGCCATGAGCCGGGTTCTTGTACCTCTTGTCCGGTCGTCATGGCGGTCCGTCCCTCTGCGCCCGCTGTTTGTTCGCTGGAACCACTCTGTCCCTATCCGACACATCCCCACAAGACCAAGGATAACTTCCTTTACGGGACCGGATACGCTGGTTGATTTTTCTGATAGATACCTCGGGGGCCCTCCGCCGCCCGACGTCAGCATCATGGAGACCCAAATGACTGTGGTGATTGATGGCAAGAGACGTTGGTTCCGGTACGAGTTCCTGCGTGATGCCTGCAAATGCCCCCTCTGCGTGGACCAGCACTCGAAGCAACGCAACTTCCGTCTCACGGATATCCCCTACACCGTCGCCCCACGGTCGGTCAAATGGGACGGCAAACAGCTCGAGATTCAATGGACGAACGACATCCAAGGATTCGGCCCAGAGCACACATCCAAGTATGATGCTCTCAAGTTACAAGTCCCCTCGCCCAACCCAGCCAAGTCGGATACGGGACGGCACCGGAGGCGGATGATGTGGACTGGGAAAGTCATGCAGGATATCCAGCACTGGATCTCCTTTGACGACTACATGAATGACGAGAAGAAGTTCACCACAGCCATGCGCAATCTATCCCTGCTAGGACTTATCTTTGTCAAGGACATTCCCGACTCGCGCGAGATGGTCGAGAAGATCGCCACGCGCATGGGACCCCTGCGGCACACCTTCTACGGACCGACATGGGATGTCCGCAGTGTCCCGCAGGCGAAAAATGTCGCCTACACCAATGTCTTCCTCGGGTTTCACATGGACCTCATGTATATGAACGAGCCGCCCGCCTTCCAGCTGCTGCATTGCCTGCAAAACTCCTGTGATGGAGGCGAATCACTGTTCACAGATAGCTTTCGGGCCGTCGACGTGATCCGGAAACGGCGACCAGACCTCTTTCAGTATCTGACCGAGTTCCGTATGAACTACGAATATGACCACGAGGACCATGTCTACTACAACAGCTGGCCCGTGGTGGAGACGGAGGACAACGACGTGAACAAGAGGATCACCCGCGTGAACTACTCGCCTCCCTTCCAGGCTCCCCTCATCGCGGACCTGACGCACCACGAGCGACACGCCGATTTCACCCGCGCTCTGAAACAGTTCAACTATGAGATCGAACGCAAGAAGAATATCTTCAAACTGAAGTTGAATCCCGGGGAGTGCGTCATTTTCGAGAACCGCCGAGTCCTCCACGCCCGCAACCAGTTCAACACCGACGAAGGCTCGCGCTGGCTTGCCGGCGCCTACGTCGACGAAGATGCGGTGCTCTCTACCTTCCGGACATGTCGGAAAACTCATGCTGAACTGTGGAGTCGGGAGATCAAGCGTCCACCTCCCGTTGTGGCTGAAACACTGGACGCTCCGGAGGCCTACTAAGGAGTCCACTGAGGCTTCATTATAATGCTTTGGGCACCGACGTCGCGCCATTGATCCCACCGCCTGGACCATTTTGGCTTGTATATAGATGGAATCAGTCCAATCCACAGGTAGCTGGGAATGAAAATTATGCAGTTGATTCAGACTCGTTGTTAACCTGCACACTATGAAAAGAGATACCCATCACATAAGTATGTAAGAGGGCAATCAATCAGTCGAATTCCATCATTGCTAAGTTATCAAAGGTCTAAATAAAGCGGGAATAAACAGAAACAGCCTGCGTCCTAGTAGAACATATTTATATTAAGTATGGTATGTATGGGATCTCAAGCCGCGGCGGGAGTCTTGTTGATGGAGAACTGGCCGAGGAAATCAGGGTCGTTGTTAATCTCTTCCTTGACCTATTTGCAGAGCCAGAGTTAGTGATGACAATTACATTCAAAAGAAAGCGACGACGAGCACATACAATATCCAACCCACCGACAAGCTCCCCCCCCACCCACAACTGGGGGAAAGTCGGCCAGTCAGCGAATTCCTTCAGTCCCTGTCTGACATCCTCATCGGCCAAGATATTGAAGAAGCCGTACTTGACGCTCCGCTCGCGCAGGATCGCAACCAACTGCCGACTAAACCCACACTGCGGCGCACTGGGGGTCCCCTTCATGAAGAGCATGACGGGCGCGGCCTTGACCAGCTCCGCCAAGCGCGCAAACAGCGCCTCCTTGGACTGCTCGGGGGTCAATTCCTGGGCGGACGGGGCGGGCGGCTGCGTAGCGGCGGCGGATGCGGGGGCATTGTTGTCGCGGGGGACGGCCGTCAGGGGCGGGGGGATGGCGGGCTTATTTTCGCCGCTCGAGGACCCCAGTCCGGCGTGCCGCTCCACTGCATCGCGCACCTTGATGGCCTCGCCGCCGCTTATGGATTCGAGGATCTGTCCGTCGCGGACGAGTATGACGTACGGTACGGCGGTGACGTCGTAGTCTTCTGAGATGTCGGGGAGTTCTTCTGCGTTGATGCTCACGAAGGAGATGGTGGGTGGGGTGGTGACGGGGTACTGGGATGCGAGGGCGGTGAGGACGGCGCGCATCTGGGCGCAGGGAGCGGCCCACGGGGCATGGAAGTAGAGGACCAGGAGGGCCGAGGAGGGGAGGGAGGAGGTGAATGTCGAGAAGTCGGCGTCGGTGGTGATATCGTGGAGGGTCGACATGGTGATCTGATTACCGGGGCGGTGGGGATGGATGGAGTGGGGTGATAGGATGGTAGACTACTGATGGTGAGAGATGAGATATGATGTGAAGAATTCTTTTGAAGCAGCACGCGACAGCAGGGGGTATTAATAAAGCAGTGCAGTACGCACACAATGTCAGTTGAAGTATCAATCAGCAGGGAGGGGAGATGGACTGAAGGCGAATTTTTAGCTGCTTATCAGATCAAATTATTGTTATTTGCATGCCCCGCGGAGAAACTTTCATGGCGGATTATCTTTGATCCATGTTGACGCCATCCCAAGGGTCAATGTATACTATACTGTATTCTTAATTAATAGTTTGATTAGGTGAGTAGATTATAGGAGTTATCTCAAGGGTACATAAGAATAGAGAGGATGTTACTCCATAGTACGGAGTAGTACGTAGTATGGAGTAGGCAGCTGAATTGTGATTGTTGGTCGTGACACTGACCGTTATCATCACGTGATATTTTATCGGGTATCATCACGTGCCTACAAAAAGTCCTCCTGTCTAATCTACTCAGGAACAACAGAAGACGAGACAAGGAAACTTGACGACTTTTCCTGTCAAA
The DNA here is from genome assembly GCA_004769165.1 of Aspergillus cejpii. NCBI lineage: Eukaryota > Fungi > Ascomycota > Eurotiomycetes > Eurotiales > Aspergillaceae > Aspergillus > Aspergillus cejpii. Next base: position 4,103,894 of record SMSW01000001.1, on the reverse strand, counting down.
TTCGGACTCGAGGAGTACGAAAAAGTACTCAGGACATGAGATAAATACCGGAGTCCATGTTATAAGGATTTCTGACTCTCTCAGCGTCACAACTCTGCCTCCCATAGCCGCCACCAGTCCAGAATGGCTGGTTCAAAGAAGCGCAAGCGCACAGAGGCTGGATATAAGGAACCGGTCAGAAGTGATCCCGATCATACGAATGGATTTGGAGTAGGTTCGACTCTGACGCGGCTTCAAGATGCCATACCACCCGCATCAGAAGAGAACGGAACAGCTACGACACAGCCGTCCGAAGTGAGCACTGTGCAAAGACCTACGAAGAGGAAAAGAGTTGACGGAGAGAAGACCAAGTACCCCATGCTCACCTATGTCGAAGGCCGACTACAGTCCTCCATCCGCATAACAGATCTTCAAGGCCTTCTTCTGTACTGTTTTGGGGATGGTATTGCGCCTCAGTGGATCTCCATCAAGCACTCGGGCCATGTCCGAAAAATCGTCGTGGTGATGGTCCCTGGTTTGGAGATTGGGATGTTTGATGGTACGGTTCCATTGGAACCTCAGCCTGAAATCCAGGAAGCTGAACCGACTTCTCAGGCTCCTGGGGAACAGAAGGACTCCGATGTTGATATGAAGGACAAGGACGACGCGCGAAAGGCAGACTTCCTCCGTTGGAAACAAGGTCTCCCCCCCGAAGATCAGTCGCGTCGTTTCAATCCCCGTCCGTTGGAGCGCGACAATCTCCCGGCGCCACTGCAGTCACTGGCGGACATCTTCCCGCACATTTGGCCGGTCAAAGCCCCTGGAGATTCAAAGTACAACAAGATCCACTCTCCTCTACAAGCGATCTTACTTTCTTCCTTACCGAAGAGCAAGGATAGTGGTGGAAAAGGCCCTAAACCGCCGAGAGTGGACAAAAGCTACGCCGCCAAACGGACACCAATCACTGCATTCATCAGTAGCGTTGGTGATCTTCGTGAAAATGAATATGTCCTTCACCCTGCGCTTCTGACTACTGAAGCGGAGAAGACGGCTCTGGCGGAAGATCGCATGCGAGCTGGCCAGTCTAGTGAGGACGGTTGGATTGACACGGATGTTTCGAGTTTGGAAGCCGGGAAAGTTCCCGAAGATGAGATACAACAGGGCAGTATGACGGCTGGTCGCGACGTACTGGCTCTGGACTGTGAGATGTGTATCACGGAAGGTGGCAAATCAGAACTCACGCGCATCAGCTTGGTTCGCTGGGATGGTGAAGTGGTGCTAGATGAGCTCGTGAAGCCAGAGCTTCCCGTCATCGACTATCTGACCCGCTTCTCCGGGATGACCAAGGAGAAATTGGACCCTGTCACCACCACTCTGGCCGACATCCAGCAAAAGCTGCTCACTATCCTCACTCCCCGCTCGATCCTGGTCGGCCACTCACTCAATTCCGACCTCAACGCCCTCAAACTTACCCACCCGTTCATCGTCGATACAGCCATGATCTACCCGCACCCTCGCGGGCCACCACTGAAGTGCAGCCTGAAATGGCTCACGCAGAAATACCTCGGTAAGGAGATCCAGAAGGGCATGTCAGGCCATGACTCAGTCGAGGACGCCCGAGCGGTGCTCGAACTGGTGAAGCAGAAATGCGAGAAGGGCGAGCGGTGGGGCACCAGCGAAGCCTCGAACGAGAGCATCTTCCGACGGCTGGGACGCGCCTCGCGGCCTGGAAGATCAAGCACAGCAGGCGAGGGCTGCACGGGGGCCATTGTCGACTGGGGCAACCCGGAACGCGGCTTCGGGTCGCATGCGACCGTCGCGATCGGGTGCAGCAACGACGACGACGTCGTCCGAGGCATCTCCTCCGTGGTCAACGGCGACGGCAGTCACCCATCCATCCCCGGCGACGGCGTAGACTTCACCTGGGCCCGGATGCGAGAACTCGAAGTCCTCCGCGGATGGTGCAATCGTCTCCCGGACCCAAACAACACCAACGAATCCACGACTTTGGTTCCCCCGCCCGAAGAGACCACGCCCACGGGCTCGGCCGTCCCCCCCGCCGCCCAGAATACCCTTGCAGATACAGTCTCCCGCACCGTCTCCAACATCCAGCGCATCCACGACTCCCTCCCGCCCTGCACCCTGTTCATCGTGTACTCGGGCACGGGGGACCCGCGCGAAGTCAGCCGCCTGCAGGCAATGCACAAAACCTTCCGCGAGGAATTCAATTCCCGGAAACCGTGGGATCAGCTGAGTGTTAAATGGACGGATGCGGAGGAACAGGCTCTGAAGAAAGCTTGCGAGAGGGCTCGTGAGGGTTGTGGGTTTATGTGTGTCAAGTGATGCTGCATTCATATTTTGCATTTGTCATCGTCTTTCCATGTACAACTGTACAATAGAATACCCGGACTTTGGTTGATCGAGGCGATGAAGGATAGATCATTGCAATGATACCACTGCATTTGGTCACTACGAAGTACGATGCCTACTGAGCACAGTATGATTCTATTCCACGGCTCCTGAAAAGGTGACAAATAGTATGGCAGGAATTGTAATTTCATCGACTACTAAGCCTCTTCTGTTTCCATTGCTTCCTCGCGCTGCATAGCTAAACGTGCTAGATGATCCCGCACGGCGACCAGACCTTTCAGCTTCGCATCGGCTTCATTCCTGCTCGACGGATTCTTCTGAACACCAGTCATCAACGCCGACGCATTCTCATTCTTTTGTATGTTATTGGTATCGCTCTTCGCGGCCTCCTCGACGACTTTCTCAGCATTGCCAGATATGCGGGCTGAGGGAGGTCGTGATCGGCTGCGTAGGGTTCGCGGTCGACCTACACTTCGCCTGTTAATATCCCGGGGTTCACTGGGGCTGTCGTTCAGTGGGATCCGCTCATTCTGAATATCGCCGGAAATAGTGATGTTCTGTTCAGCCAACGGTGTTGGTTTTGGGGTTTGAGACACGTCCGGTTTGGATGTCTGGCTAAATGATTTACGTCCTCGTCCTGGTCTTTTCCTGTCGGAGTTTGCGCTAGATGGAGGCCTGTCGGTTGAGTGGGATATACGAGGTCTCTTGACCACGGCGGATTGCTGCATGTCCGTATCTGCCTTGTGAGTATCATCTGTATTATCCAAGTGCGGAGTAGCAACCTCAATGTGAAGCCGAGAAGATCCAGGTGCTGTTTGCTCGTGCGACGAATTCGCTGTGAGAATAGGTTCTGGTTCCTCCAAAGGCCTCTTCACTGACTGCATATGCATGTCCGCGAGTGAAAAATCAGCTAAGATACCATCCTCCTCACCTTCAAAAGAATCTGGGACGGGTTGGGTGCGGCCACTTGGGAAGGAGTCCGGCCATGAACGTTTCCTGTTTCCTTGAAGTAGTCCGGGACTTTGGAATTCTGGAAGTGTAACTGCCACACCCTGCATGGAATTAGAATTCCTCGCTGTCTGCTTTTCCATGTATTGATTCTTCAGTTTCAGCGCCTCGATCTCAAGTTTCAAGTTCTCAATTTCATCAGATTTGGATTTGAGCTCCTTCAGAACCGTCCTAATCATATTGAAATCGTTACCGTCGGAGCCAACAATGTCAGAAGTTAGACGTCCCGGGCTGTTCAACTCGATCCGAAGGGCTGTAAAGGATTGTTTCAATTCCGACATGGTATCGTACAGGTTATTGACAGAGTTGGAGATATGGTCAAGGCTGAGACCTTGGTGCTGAATCTGTTGTTCCATCGACATATTATAGGTATCGACTTCGTTACGGACGGCAGGTACCAGAGCATTCGATTCACGCTTTGACTCTTGCGGCGGACGGATCAGACGTTCAAGGGCGCCATCCTTGAACAAGGGTTCGGCTGTGCGCATGGTGACGATTTCTCGAAATGAGACCTTAGATACCTTCCAAAAGATATTCGGACTGAAACATGATTAGCTGGGCCCATTTGCGCATGATCCGGTCCCCCCATCTCCTCATACTTACCCGTCATCCAAAGGACACAAAACACCCAGCTTCTGCTGACAGAGCTTGCAAGAGATTTCCTGAAGTATGCGACCCCGCAGTAAGCTCATATCCGAATTCTGCGGCACCATTTTCTTCTCCAACGATATTGAGATACGATGAAGCTCGACGCTGAGCCATCCTGCAGCAATGGCATAAGAGTTCGACAGCTTCGCCCAATTATTTTCGAGTGCAGCCAAGGAACTTGAGCAGCGAGAACACTGGCAAAGGATGGCTGGACGAGCAAGTTTGGATAAATCCATCTTGATCAACAGAGACAGGACTTTGCGAGTGTTGGAATTTGGAAGACAAAGACTTGAACATTTGACTGGGGAAGTCCACGATCTAGACTGCTGACTAACCATTCACTACAGTTATCGATAAGGACATACGTAGAGAAACATAAATGAACATGATTCTTCCAGTCTTGCCCTCATCTCTCAAATCCTTATGGCATATCCGGAGAATTGCTAGTCGCTTCATGCTCTTTCCTCTTCGCCTGCAAATAGGCCTCATAATTCTCCTTCACCAGCTTCCGTCTCTCCGCAGCCTCTTCCTCTGATGGTTTTGTTGGCAGGATACCCGGTGCTGGATGGAATAGTGCTTCTTGACTTGTGACCTTTGTGCCGTCCACACCTTGAAATTCCTCTTTTTGGTCCATACTAAAGGGCATAACATTCAGGATATCCTTGATCTGTTCAGGGCTGAGGCCGCGCGCATCGAGGACCTCGTAGTTGCCTGAGATGGTACGTAGTACACCATCCTTGCCAAGGTGGGTGAATCCCTTGCCAGAGGGATCGCGTTTCATGTGTTTCACGAAGTCGGGTAGAATCTGTCGTCATGTTAGTTCTGTATACCAGGGAATCTCTCTGACTATTGCTTACCCTGCAGCTCATGTTGGGGTGGTATCAGTAGGGTTTTGTGACTGGTATATCTCAAAAAATATCAATCTTAATGATCCTTACCAAGTTGGGGATTGAGCTACTTCTTAAGTATCAACTTGGTTCACCAACTGGTTGCATGCATATCTAGACTAACCAACTAGTTATTGTCTAGGCAGGTAAGCACTAAGGCAGCCTGATAGGTGAAATTGACCGTCTTATTTGATCAACGAGAGTAGAAGCCTAGAAGGCCTATAAGACTGGTAGCCATGACTTATGTGGGGATTGAACTGATATGATCATATGATGCAGATCACTGACTCACCACTACTATGGTTGAATTCAGCTGGTGCTTTAATGCAGGAGACCATAAAAAAGGGTTGTACTCCGTATAGTATTCTTCTATCAAACAGGGTAGAGGATATATCTAGAAGGGATTGGGCATCGGATGCCCCCAGCCTTAAGCAAATCTGATGTTCAATGAATCAGAACCACTGGCATAAGAGCGGCAAGTCTTCTAAATAAGTAAACTAGATGGGCTAGTTAGCTAGGTAGAAATATAACTGTGGGATCAGAAGTTATCTTCGAGCCATGTAAGGAGGTCTCTGCCTCATATCTGACCTTTTTGTCTTCATTACCTGGCATAAAATCCTCACCAAAACATTAAAAGTTGATAATTGTAGGGCATAGATAGGTATAGGCAATGTTGTACATCTAGTAGAGTGCCTTACTGGGTATAAATTGCTTCCTCCAAGTGCAATTGTTCCAGAGCTTCGGTGGAACTTGCACAGGATCAAGAGTTACCACAAGCACGACTATCCTTTGTGGTCATGCCCCAAGGATACAATTTATCTGTGAACTTGCGAATTTCTCGTTTGAAATTGTCGAGCCAAGGGCCTTCTCGATAAGCAAAAATCACCCTACCAGATGAGTTAGGCAACTTAGACTGATACACACGGATGGGGGGTTCTGACGTACAGTTCAGTATCCTGGCGACGGATGCAGTGGATGTCATGCGGAAAGTTGCTATCAAGAGGTCCAGAGAATTCATTCTTCTCAAGATCGATGATAATGTGGATTTTGGGGTTTTGTTGCAAAATATGAGGGTTAGGTGGCTGAACATGGATAAAATGACGGTCGGTTTCTAACTCATCCAGGGTGTGTCCATGTTTTATGAGATATAGCCGAACTGGTTCATAGACATCATCCTGATTAAGATCTGCTTCTGATAGACGTAAAATAACTCTCTTTGGTTTGCTCATTGCAGTATGCCAGTGATAGAGAAATACATAGGAGGTTATGTTGGGGGATAGGTAGATAAGCACTATGGAGTATCTAATGGAGTACGGAGTAAGCAGATTTAAATCCCCGCATTGCCCCAAATTCAGTCAAAGTACTCCGTAGGCACACTTGGTGTACCCATATGATCGTATCTCTAGAGAGTTCATTACCCACTGGTCTTCTGCATTGTTTGGCTGGTCGTTGGTTTGGCAAATTGCTCTTTGTTAGGAATAAGACTTCATATTGTCTTCATGAAGCACATCCTCCGCATCCGGTACCGGCAACTGCCTTCCCTCGGCTCACTTTCTTCCATCCAAAGGGTCGGACGCACCCGAACATTCGCCATGGCAAGCAGTTCATTGATTCTCAATGGGGTGAATGGCAAACCCAATACATGGCAAGGCGCTGGTGCAGCGGAATTTGATCTGCGGAGTACGTTCTCGCAAGGGACGGGAACCATACGACAGTGAGGCTAATCTACGAAACACTATAGGCGACACGATGACTAAACCTACTTCATCTATGCTCGAGGCGATCTCTCAAACGACTCTCCTCGATGATGTCTTCGAAGAGGACCCTGTAACAAATGACTTACAAGCTTATGTAGCAAAACGAACCAACCACCAAAGTGCCTTACTCGTCATGTCGGGAACGATGGGCAATCAGGTCGCCATTCGAACACATCTAGTGCAACCTCCCTACTCGGTCCTCTGCGACCATCGCTCTCATATTGTGCGCTATGAGGCCGGAGGGGTCAGCTCCTTGACTGGAGCTACGGTGCAGCCCATCATACCAAGTAATGGAATTCACCTCACGCTGGAGGATATCCAGAAGCATGCGGTCCTCGACGAAGACGTCCATTACTGCCCGACTAAGCTCATTAGTTTGGAAAACACCTTGGACGGCATGGTTATGCCGCTGACAGAAGCTCGTCGCATCACCGAGTGGGCCCATTCAAACGGAGTCAAGGCTCATCTGGACGGTGCGAGGCTCTGGGAGGCAGTGGTGTCTGGTGCAGGAAGCTTGCCTGAATATGCCAGCCTGTTTGACAGCGTGAGCCTGTGTTTCTCTAAAGGCTTAGGCGCACCAATCGGCAGTATCATTGTTGGATCAAATGAATTCATCAAGAAGGCACGATGGTTCCGCAAGTCCATCGGTGGTGGTGTTCGGCAAGCTGGGGTTATTGCTGCTGCTGCTCGCGTGGCCCTGGAGGAGACTTTCGGGCCAGATCCTCAAGGCCAGGGAGGAAAGCTACACGAAACTCATACCAAGGCGAAGAGGATTGCCGATTTATGGACTGCCCGTGGCGGCAAGTTACTGCATCCAGTCCATACGAACATGGTGTGGTTGGATCTTGAGTCGTCTGGGATAGGACCCAATGACCTCATGGAGATCGGAGCAGAAAAGGGTCTCAAGTTACTTGGAGGCCGGATCGTGGTGCATTACCGTGAGTTCAATGCAGTTCCCCATTATCTACGCGGTTAGGAGTTTCTGACTAGTCACAGAGGTGTCTGACGAGGCTATTTCCCGACTGGAGCAAGTCTTCGACCTGGCTATGAGTGGCAAATACCAACGAAGCGCTGATCAAAGTAAGCCGTACGGGATGAAATAGCAGGAAATAGAAATATATAGGTAGCTTCAAAAATCTCTAGTAGATATCCGTATATGATCGATCACATTTGTGTGTTTCCATGGGATACCTCACCTTACCTTATGGATGACTCCAAACCAGTCCCGCAATCCTATTGGCTAAAGCTCTATTGGTGGCCTCAGGAACCAAACCCATTTTGGTGCCTTGTGGATGCCTTGTTGATGCCTGGGGCGTCCTCGAACTCCAAAATAAAGACAAACTACCCCAGCCTTTCTATTCCTTGTTTCTCGGACGACGACCTTTTTTTTCCCCTGCAGACGGCCTCCTGTCTCGTTCCTGTCGTTGGCTTCACTCCCCGTCGAGTAGATGCCATCGCTAGCAGAAAATCACAGGAAATTGACTGTGCAGTTGATGGCTGACGGGGAAGTGCTAAGTGTGTGAGTTTACTCGCGATGTTTCTGTGCTCAGTGTTAGATGATACCTTTAACTGACTATTCACAATATCTAACTACAGACATAGCCTCCGTGCCTCTGATAACCTTCTACATACAAATTCCTTTCATCATTCTTGACCCAATGGTCTCATTTTCCCATCCTTCCAGTCATTTACATTGGGATTAAGGTTGGATTGCAACAGCTCCGCGCATCTTTATTGAATCTTGTCACCAACAAGGAATCTCAAACCTTGGGAGATCTAGTTTTCCTGGGTGAAATCCTGCTTTTATCTCCTTGGTCTGATCCGGATCTCCGTTCTTTCTGGACTTCTTCCTCTGAGATACCCTTAAAGGACCACTACTGCATGGAAATCCATTAAGTGCTCAGCCTGCTACATCCTGTTGCGCGCCCCCAGACTGGGTTCTTGGACGTAATAGCACTGTGTGTTTCCAATTGGGTCTCCCATAAGGTGAGATGGCATTCTCCCTCTCTAGGGAATGCATAATGGGGTATCAGTTCTCTAACCAACATTAGCAGAATCAGTTCATGACATTGTAGCGATTATTGGCTTGGTTATGCAGTTCTTCCTCTCTCTCAAGCAACAGCATTGATACCCTAAACTGCCCCTGCCTTGACAATCCTTTCTTCCTTTTATTATTTCTGATACCCATTCATTTTGTGATTCCCCTTTTGCCTTCTTATTTCCTTTTGCGACACCATCTGCCACTCTTCATGGAGGCGACCCAGGAGTCGACGCAGCCATGCACTGATCCCCGCCGTGCGGGCGTAAGCAGTTCGGGCCTACATGAGGAGGATGTAGCAGACATCGTCTGCATCCTGCACCCTAACTCTATTGCCGCTCATGAAGCCGTGGCTGCAACTGCCTCCCTTGGGCCTCAGCATATTTTACAGAGGGACGAGCTGGAATACGAGAACGCAGACACGGCGGCCCTGGACATTGCCCTCAGACTGTCGTCCAACGTGCGTAATCTAAACTCGGGCTTTTGTTTTGGCCGCAACAAGACCCGTTGCGATCTTCTACTCGCCCCCGACGATCATTCGAAGCGCATCTCCAATACGCATTTTCGAATATACATCACGCCTGATGGGATTCTCATGCTCGAAGATCTCTCGACCAATGGCACCGTTGTAGACGACTGCCGTCTTCGCAAGAACCAGAAGGAGAACAGTCGCATGCTGACCAGTGGCTCTGTCATACAAGTGCTGCGCGGTAACAACCCCTCTGACGAAGTGCGGTTCGTTGTCCGTATCCCCGCTCGGGATGGATTTGCAATGCACTATACTCAGAACTTGCTCCGTTATTTCGAACGAGTCCAGAGACATCTTGCAGGTGCTCTCCAAAACAAAACCCGTCAAGCCTCAGCACTCCCTGCTCTTCAGTGGACGGGGACCAATACATTCGGGATGCACTGGACTGGTGGTTCTATGTACAATGTGACTGGCCAAATTGGAAAAGGCGCTTTCGCAACAGTGTACAAGCTCGCCACCAAGCAGCATGGGGTTGTTTATGCCGCCAAAGAACTCGACAAGAAACGGTTCATGAGGAATGGGATACTGGATCAAAAAGTGGACAATGAAATGAAAATCATGAAGGATCTCCAACATGTCAGTGTCATGCCCTCCTTATATCAGATAGTTAAACTGACCGTCTCTTCTATTAGCCGAACATTGTGCGATACATCGACCACCATGAGCATGACCGTTGGATCTATATCATCATGGAGTATGTTCCAGGCGGAGAGCTTTCCACTTATCTCCAGTCCCATGGCAAGATCCCTGAGGATATGGTCAAAACATTGGCCCGGCAACTTCTGCATGCCTTGCAGTATCTCCACAGGCGTAAGATTACGCATCGCGATATCAAGCCCGACAACATCTTGATTGCGTCGCTTGAGCCCCTAAAAGTCAAGCTGTCTGACTTTGGCTTGTCCAAGGTCGTCCAGGAGGAATCATTTCTGAAGACCTTTTGTGGCACACTCCTGTACTGTGCACCCGAAGTGTACCCTGAGTATGAGACATACCGACGAGGCGAAATCAGAAAGAGACGTCGTTTGGGTGATCCGTAAGTCACGTCAAACTCTTTACCGACGTGATCCATACTGACCTTTAGACCTCCGACAACGTCCCCATACGATCAGTCAGTGGATATGTGGTCCTTCGGCGCGGTGTTGTTCCATATATTGTGTGGTGTTCCTCCGTATATAGGACGCGGCGACGAGAGAGGGGCCCATATGTTGCGGAATATCATGACAACTGAACCCGATTACGATGTGCTTCGCAGTGAAGGCGTATCGGAAGCTGGTATTGATTTCGTTGCGCGACTTCTGAATCGTGACCCACATTCTCGACCGAAGGAGAGTGAATGCTTTCGGCATCCTTGGATATGTGACGTGGAAGATGTGGATGAGTATGCTGATGATGAAGGGGATGTTCAGCCCGCCAACTTGGGTGCTCTGTCGGATATTGGTGAAGACCCAGAAGACGAGCTTGACGCGTCTCAACTTTCCCTTAACGACGATCCCGAACCAGAAGGTGCGAGTGACGAAAGTCAGAACATGGCACAATCCAAACGACCTAGGATCGACTATCCTCCCGCAGAAATCCGGTACCCATCGTTGCCTAACATTGAAAGCCTCAAGGACTCCCGCCTGGTTGCTGAATCCACGCCAAGACGCCTATTCGGTGAAATCACCCCGTCCGATCTGCACAATTCTAATGTCCTAGAAGCCAGCCTGGATTTCTTCGACGGTGATGACCTCAGCGTTCATGACTTCGTCTCTTCAACCGGTGAGTCGATAATCAGCAACGGCAAGAGCCTGAATTCCATCCTCTCCCTCCCGGATAACCCCTTTGCTGGATCTGCGCCAAGCTTGATGGGAGCTGAGAATCTCGTTGGGCAGCTGAACATGAACTCGTGGCACCCTGGCACTTCAACCCACATTCACCGGGCCGCCGAAACGATGGCACCGAAAACTAGCGCGGCTGAAGGCATAGTTGAGCAAACCCGTGGCCCAGAAGTTACGAAAGAAGACCGTCCGAATGATGCGACACCCAAGGCGCCTAAGATCAGACGTCGAATTGAGCTGACACTCCCCGATACTGCCAGCGAACGTTCCAGTACAGTGGCGACCAGGGAGAATACCGCTGCTCCTTGCGATAATCCCGAAACGAGCGCCGGTCAGATTTTTGACATTGAATTAGCGGTCACGATTGACGTTCGAACAGGTCGGCAAGTCTCATATCCACCAGGGAACACAACGGGCAATAACGTTGCACACGCCCCTCAAGATGACGCGCCTGTCAAAATCCCTCAACACATTTCCCTCAACCAACATCATCCTCCCCGTCCCCTCCTAGGCAAGCTGACGACCCTTCCGGGATCAATCTTCGACCTGACAATTCGCTTGGAGGGTCGGATGACATCTTGGGGGCGTGGTCCTCAGGCGACCGTCTGCCATCCGGACCCGATGGATACGCGGATCCCTGCATATGCACTGGAGGTCACCTTCTGGGCACCGGCAATTGAATCGCAGATCGCTGCGGGGCGCGATTGGATGACTGTACCTGGGGTGATGTCCATTCTTTCGACAAAAACTCGCAAATGCATTTGGGTCAATGATACGGAGCTACGCCGTGGGCCGGACGGAGACAGCGGTCAGGTGGGATTTCACTTCGGGAAATTATACACGGGCGACATCATCACCATCTACAAACATCGGAACAAGTTCTTGAAGTTCCAGTGCGAGTTCTATCATGGAGATAGCGCACGCCAGCGTCCGGATGAGGAAAAGGGCTTCTTGGTGCGGAAGGTATTGATGTCGAAAGAGGGGGTGGCCACGAATCGACTGCCTGCGCGCAAGGACACGGAGCCGAAGTGATGGATTGGCGTGATCTTCTGCTTCGGCCGGTTGGGGGTGTTTTTTCATAATGCTATTATTACTGTTCGGTTGCAGGCGGGTTTTCTCTGTTGGGATCATGGTGGGCGAGGTTTACTCTATGGGTTCAGGAATGGGTGGATCATGTCTGAGTACTTTCTTTGCGCATCCTAATGGATATCAAATAGTTCAGATCACATATGGATTACGTCGAACTACTTGGTTTTCTTTGCCACTGCCCGTAGGGCCAATTCATTCTTGAAGGCCCTGAGAATATCATCAAAGGATATTCCATGGCCATCCCGATCCTCCATCATCCGATGCTTTGACTCCAGTATAACATGGATAGACTCATTGACATGCAAGATCGCAAACAGCAGATCCTCAGCATCCGCACCGTCCTTGACGGATGCAAGATCCAACGCCACCGCCTCGATATGAATCTCTTGAAACCGACGCAGCCAGTCCTGAATCGCCCCCGGCGAGCGATTCTTAGGAGGCTCCCTAACCTTCTCATATTTCCGACGAACGTCAAACTTCCTCGCCCTGGAGGTACCTCCATAGTTGGCCTTTAAGGTCATCAGCATCTGCCGCGATGAGGACCGAAGCGTGGTACGAGATGGATTCATAGATCACGTTTCATCATGTGCGCCAGCGCAGCCCTTTTTCATAGGTATACATCTTCAATCCAATCTCATAGTCCCTCAGTTTGTCACGGGGTAGATCATCCCGGCTGGTATTCTGTAATGTCGGGTTTCCTGGGCTTCTCCTCCTGGGTCTTTGTGCCCTCTGGATCGATATAGGGCCAGATATCTAGCTGCTCTGCGACATTCTCGATTCGGCGATAAATCTGAGGGTGATTTTAAAATCACTGAGACTGTGGTGGTTTCGGCTTGTAATATGGAGTAGTAGTCGTTGACGTTCATTTCGTCTTAGCACTGATGTATCATGCCTTAGTGTGACTCCTTGGCATGTGGTCTATATCCGATTCGCATGTATCCCAGTACTTCTGGTTTGAATCCTGGTAATCTGGGCCTAACTGTCGAATCTTATGTATGGTGGTAAATGAATGATAGCTTATAATGATATGGAATCCTATATGTCCATGAATATAAGTATATCTCTAAGAATGAGCGCGAACATCGGGAAAGAGATTTCTGGTATGGTAGAAAGAAGCTAAACTAAATAGGAAAAAGAAGCGAGTGTACATAGATATCAAGTCACCATCATATTAAATCCTATGGATATCGAATCGCAGGCATATTAACGTAATCCGACACCGAACGGGCCACGACACCGAGCGGGCCACTTCTCAGCCCCCTTGAATCTTCCAACCACTGAATCAATTTTCCATGCCAAATGGCAATGACGGCATCAAAACAAAAAGAATCAGCAGTTGAATTAGAAGATCGCATATCTCTCGCAGTCAAGGTGTATAAAAATGGCCAGTTTAAAAGCATACGAGCTGCAGCAACAGCATATGATATACCACGCTCTACCCTTACCTATCGAATCAGCGGTCGAAAAGCACGGCTCAATATACAAGCAAACTGCCAGAAGCTTAGCAATATAGAAGAAACGTCTCTGAAGAAGTGGATTCTGGATATGGATGAGCGAGGACTACCGCCAACCCATGCTACAGTACGCAAAATGGCAAATCTACTACTCCATGGCCGAGAGGCAGAGTCAGTCAGTGAGAGATGGATCACTAGATTCATTAAACGGCATGATGACCTTGCATCCAAATATACTCGCAAGTATGATTATCAGCGCGCGAAATGTGAGGATCCAGAGATCATCAACCAGTGGTTTGATCTTGTTCAGAATACAATAGCAAAATATGGTATCCTTGAACAGGATATCTACAACTTTGATGAAACTGGCTTTCAAATGGGTGTAGCCCATACAGCAAAGGTTATTACTGCATCCCGTCATCGAAGCAGCCGTGTACGAGCCATACAACCAGGGAATCGTGAATGGGTGACAGTTATTGAAGCAATTAATGCTTCCAGATGGGCTCTTCCCCCTATGATCATCTTCTCCGGCAAGGTCCATCAATCTCAATGGTATCAAGATGACAACCCTGATTGGCTGATTGGTCTAAGCGATAATGGATGGACTACTAATGAGCTTGGCTTATTATGGTTGGAAAAAGTCTTCGAAAAGCATACTGCGACGCGTACAATAGGGAGATATCGGCTTCTGATTCTTGATGGCCATGCAAGCCATGAATCTGCAGGGTTTGATCTTTTCTGCAAGAATCATCAAATCATTCCTCTTTATATGCCTTCTCATTCATCTGATAAACTGCAGCCTCTTGATGTTGGCTGCTTTGCACCCCTAAAGGAGGCATACGGCATGCAGGTGATGAAGAGCATTCAAAATGGCATCAATCATATCAACAAGGAGAACTTTCTGGATCTCTATAAAGCAGCACGAAAAGCACTGTCATCTGATAATATGAGCAGTGGATTCAAGGCTTCTGGCCTAATTCCATTAGATCGCCAGCAGGTGTTGGATAAGCTTACCATTAAGCATATTACACCACCCTCTACTGCTCATGGGCCTTCAGATAGGGATGGTGAATGGACTGCAAAGACTCCTTATACTTCTACTGAGGTGCAGATGCAGATGCAGCTTATTAAGCAACTTATCAATCGCAACTCTGAAAGCCCTCTAAATCACGCAGTCCATCAGCTGGCAAAAGCAGCTGAATCTACCATGAATGAAGTCATTCTATTACAACACCAGATGACTGAGCTTCGCGCAGCAAATGAAAAGCAAAAGTAAAAGCGCACAGCTCCTAGATCTTATATTGCTACTGGGGTGTTTTGACAGGGTCTGAAGGTCAGCAACTTGCTCAAGAAGCTATACTCCGTACAGGCAATGGACTTGGTGGAACGGTCAGTTCCTAAGAAGCGTGCGCCGCCACGATGCAGTAACTGTCATCAAATTGGTCATATTAGAACTGGTTGCCCTAATAGATAGTTGATCATTTAGTTTACTTAAAAATTTCTTTATTTTGATTGCAGGGTAGTGGGATATCCCTGGTTTTCGGCCAAAATCTTGTTTTCGGTGGCCCGCTCGGTGTCGTGGCCCGTTCGGTGTCGGATTACGTTAGAAGGAGAAGGCTGACTAAGAGCAGGTAACCAACAACTGAAAAAGGTTTAGTTTAACTACGTGGAGAATGCTTAGTAATTGCTGACAATTTAACTACCCGCTCACACATATTTCCATCATATAACAAAGTGTAATGTAATTGACATGTATCATTACTGTCACATCAATACCTAGGTATTACATTACCATACCATACCTTACTAGATACAATTCAAATCAGCTTCAACTTCAAGAGTTATCCATACTCCATTCCATTAATATTCCTAAGGATTATACGGAGTATATTGACAATGGCTTCTGGGCTCTGGCTTCAGTCCTGATCTAATTCCCTGACTGCAGATTGCAGATAAATTAATCTACTTACAGAGTACTCATGTCTGACAGTGTCACCAGTCACCTGTAATCTTATTTTTGATTAAGGACTTTCTCTCTTGTCAATCAGAAATCTGAATATGAATACTCTGGTCATCTCACTCAGCTCACTATGATTTGTTTTTATTACCCTATCCTGGTGGTACGTTCTACGGGATCCCCATTTTTAGTTTCCAAATTCTTCACTCTTGACGGGAACGGTCAATGGAACGTCAATGGGTGTGTCCGTTGACCGTTCACGTCCTAGGTTTATCTATCTTCTAAAGTTGCATTGGCTTTTCTATTTCATTTTCATGATCAGTTGCCGAGCATTAGGCTTCTTGGCTGTTAACCACCTTTTTACTTCTCCAAAAGACCCCCCAAGCTCCTTCGCTAATCCTTACATCAACCAACAACCCATCCTCTTGATTCCCCCCTTGGTAATAACGGATCATTGTCGCCGCCACTTAGCGATAACCCTGTCGGGGAATCTTGACCTTAGTCTAGGGTTCTCCGTATCCTCTACTCACCAATCCCCGACGTCCCTGTCGGCCTCTTGAATCACCCATGACCCTCTCTCGATCACCCTCTCCCCATCCGGGAGGAGGGTGGTCAAGCCCGGGGCTCACCCCCGGTAGTGGCACTTCGACCCCCCGCAGCGATTTTCTCTCCCCCAACGCTCTCGGTCCCAGCGGGATATCCTGGGCCGCAGCCCGAGCGAAGAGCGACGAAGTCAGAGGCTATCCGTCCTTCTCCACGAGGAACAACGGGTTCTTTTCGCGGTCGAAACGCAAGATCTCGTCCAGTCTGCCGCGGTTCCGCATGAACGGCTCGTCTAGGAATGGCTATATCGATAAGGATGAATACTGGCGGGGCCAGAGGTATCCCGGAACTGGGTTCCGGTTTGGATTTGCCAGGGGCTTGTTGCGGAGGCGGCGATCGCGCGCCTTCTTGGGGTTGATTGTTCTGTTCCTTGTGTATTTGTTCCTGTGGCCGTGTACGTTTTTCCTGGTGCCTCCTGAGGATTTTTGTGATTTGCGCTGACTCTTAACTCCCTACAGCCATTATACAGAACTACCGGCGATCATCGTTTGGTAGAGGGCGCAAATTCGTGATTATCCTACAGTCCAATGTGGAAGGGGGGGTTATGGAATGGAAGGGGGGGCGTGAATGGGCCCTGGAGCGCAACAGCATCTGGAACAAGAAGGAGTACGCGAAGCAATATGGCTATGAGTTGGAGATTGCCAACATGTTGGCTAAGAAACGATATTCACATGAGTGGCGGGAAAGCTGGGAGAAAGTCGATATCATTCGCGAGGCTATGAGAAAGTATCCGAATGCGGAGTGGTTAGTATTCAAGCAAGTCCGCGTTACCCTCCGCTAACCCGGTTGCATAGGTTTTGGTGGTTGGACCTCAATACGTGGATCATGGAACATTCATATTCTCTCCAGGAGCATATATTTGATCGTTTGGGGGCCCTGACCTACCGTGATATCAACCTGTATAATCCGCTCAATATCACGCATCCGCCAACGGCACCCTATCTCGACGAGGTCTCTCGTTCGCCGGAAGGAGACCGAGATCCTGCATCGATCGAGCTGGTACTCTCACAAGACTGCGGGGGCTTCAATCTGGGTTCTTTCTTTATCAGACGCTCGTTGTGGTCCGATCGACTCCTGGACACCTGGTGGGACCCCGTCATGTATGAGCAGAAGCACATGGATTGGGAGCATAAGGAGCAAGATGCGCTGGAATATCTTTATCGAAACCAGCCGTGGATCCGCAGCAACGTCGCATTTGTGCCCCAGCGTTACATCAACTCGTTTCCTCCGGGAGCATGCGGCGAGGGTGGCGATCCGGACATTCATTACTCAGAGACCGACCGGGACTTCCTGGTGAATATGGCCGGTTGTCAATTCGGTCGAGACTGCTGGGGAGAGATGTATCGGTATCGTGAGCTGAGCAGGCAGCAGAACCGTACACGGTGGCAACGCCTCAAGGATGGGGTGACTGCATTCTACAAGAAACTCCTTAACAAGGAGGATAAGCCAGAAGAGCAGCAGCTGGAAGGACCATAATAGTGTCACTTCTCAGTCTCGTGAGACGTCGCAACCATCTCATCGTCTCGACCACCTCGATTTGCCTTGAGGTTCTTGTCAACAAGGCCCCGCATGATGCATCACCACACTTCAAATGGCCATTTCCTGATGACTCCAGCATATTCCCCTGTATTGACTAATGTACTATTTCTCTTGTTCTTTGGTTAGGTTTTGTCTCTTGTACTTGATGGTTTCGGTCCCGGGGGCGTCCTTTTGAGAATGTTTGGCATGGCGCTTGGTGCAATACTGGTTCATGACTACTATAGATTCATTCTGATCACAGCATAATATGAATATGATAGACGAAGAGACTCTGAAATTCTGTAATCGATGAAGCAGCAACTGTAAAACACGTGACCAATCATACCGCTTTTGAAATTACATCTTATGGTCCATCCGCCCCCCGTAATATTCACCGCCTTTATCTCAACCAATCACATCCCCCCAATTGCCCATCCTAATTCCACCGACGACATCCAAGAAAACCACAGATCAACCTCCAACAACACATAACCTCCAATCCCCCAGTACTACTCCGTACCGATCCTACCGAACCCCCCATCCTCAAAAACCAAGCCGAAAAGAAAAATGCCCACCCCGGAATCCGCCGCATTCCTCGCCAAGAAGGCCACCGTGCCACCAACATACGAAGGCGTCGACTTCGAAGATAACGTCGCCGTGCACAATGCCCGCGACGCGATCATCCGCGAGCAATGGGTACGCAGCATGATGGCGCGACTCGTCAATGAGGAATTGGGCAAGTGTTATGCCCGTGAGGGGGTGAATCATCTTGAGAAGTGTGGAGTTTTGAGGGGTGAGTTTTTTCTCTCTTCGCCCCGAGTTGGATGGAATGCATGGGGCCTTGAATGCAGGCTAATTCAATGCAGAGAGATATTTTGAATTGCTCAAGGAGAGTAAGATTAAGGGATACTTGTTCCAGGAGAAGAATTATTTTGCGGGAGCGAAGTCTGCGTGATCCCGGGGAGAGAGACTTTGTTGCTGTCTTTTTTTTAAAGTGTGCTTGTTATGGCCTTGTTTTAGCTTGCGGTGAAATCAATGGGTATCCTTCTTTTTTCTTTCTTATGCTGGGGGTTGGAGGTGAGAGAGGCATGATGTCGGGGAAGCTCTGCGAAATGGGTACTCTTCTGGACTAGATGGGATGGGTCGTTTCTGATTTCCTTGTACATATACATATATTGCGGCCACAAAAGATCATTGCATGCTTTCGAGGCGAGGCGGGATATACCTCATAGAGCTACAGATGAAGATGCCAATATAACCAGACAAGTCAATTGCAGAGATGGAAGGGTATCATCAGTAGTAGGTGCTTTCGCTCCGCTCCGGAAACACTCTCGGTGCATCCCCTGGAGTAGGCTCATCGTCACTGTCTTCAACATCGCTGCGTGGTTCGAAATCATCCTCTGCGGGTGGTGCCCGCATCCGCGCAAGTTCGTCTTCGTCCAGGCACGGGAGTTTATACGGACCGGGCGGGGAATGAATGTCTCGACCGGACGGTAGATTGGCTAAAAGGTCAGTCGACGGTGGAATAAGCTGTGTGTTGATCTACCTGATGATTAGCAACTTCCGTCTCATTCGAAGAACAGTCGAAACTACTCACCGTGTCATTCATTCTCACCCATTTCGTTTCTAGCATCTCAATCACGCGGCCCTCTTCCTCTCTTCCTGCATCGTCGCCGGGATCAAGCTCGCCCTTGGCAACCCGGTCCCTGCTCCCAGCGTCCTTTTCCATCTTCCGCTCCTCTCGTCGCTCAGCCCATTCCTTCTTTAACCTGGACAAGCCCCCTTTGCTCTTTGCCGGGCCCTCCCTCTCTCCTGGTGCGGTCCTTAACCCCAGCGCCCCCTTCGCAGCACGCAGCCAGGCGATCCCCTCGCCAACCCTCCCCGCGAGCTCCGCATCAACCCCGAAGAACCGACAGGCTCTCGCCCGCGCGACACGCCCCAGGACCCGTGCATACTTGATCACGTCGTCAGAAATCCCAGCCTTTCCCTGCGCGCCGACCGCTCCCAGCCCCGCAGCCGCCTGCTCCGCATACTCGGCGGCACGAACACACAGACGCGCGAAGAGCAGCGCTCGCACCTTGGGGATCTCCGGCGCCCGCACCATCCAGTCCTTATCGTTCGGATTCCGGGCCTGAATGCAAGCCGCAACGTAGGAATCGTCTTTCAACACGGCTAGGAGCGTTGCTTCGGCCAACGCGAGGGACGAGAGCGCCGCCTGCGTCGCTGGGTCAAGGTCCGGCACAGCTGCCGGGGTCCCCGGGAGACGTCCTGCGCTTGCGAACGAGGGTGAAGAGGCGAGTAGCGAGTGCACCGCGCTGGCTTGTAGGAGGTATTTCGTCGCGGCCTGAACGGCAGCGGTGCGCTGTTCGGCGGTTGGGGTTGTAGCGGCGTAAAGAGTCCGGAGGACGCCTGAGCGAGCTAAGCTGCTAAATACATAGCCCAGAGTCGTGAGGACAAATGCAATCTCGAAGTCAATCCCTTGGCCGCGGACTCTGCCGTTCGCGGGGCGGTTTTTCAGCGATAAGGGGGTTGAGGTTAATGTAGCGCGCCATTCTGCTTCAATCTCACTGCGGAGAGTGATTTCGATTTCTTCTCCGCTGCCTGTACTGCCTCCTCTACTGGGGTAAATGCTTTCAATCGGTCTTCCGCTGAGACCATACGAGATAGCAACGAGATACGGTAGGTAGTCGTTCAACGCACCGAGGACTGTGGTGAGATGGGCATCCCGTTGTGGGCTGCGGGGTAGTCGTTTGTGGGCCTTGAGGGCGAGTCGCAATGCATGCCGGGAAGTGGACGCAGCCTGAGGTAGCGATGGATGCGTACTGGACGAAATAAATGTTTGGAAGGAAAGATGTGAAGTTGTGGGAAGATCGAAGGCGTAAACCATGGTGGTTGTAGTATTATGGATGGGATGCGGAGGTTGAAGATGGTAAAGATGAAGCTGAACAGATAAGCCATTGATGTCACCGCCAGGCCAAGAAATAATTGGAGTATGTATACGGGTCTACGTGAATGTTCTGTGCTGTCTGCTGGTTATTATCATTTCCAGCTTATCAAGGTATATTGCACAACTGGGGAGTAAGTACATGGTCTAGTGTGAGCTTCTAGGTACTGGTATCAGGCGACTATTTCCACATGAAAAGGGCTGTGAAACAGGAAGCAGAACGTCCTCATAGCATATCCTTGGCGTATAGAGACCTTCTTCCACAGTACCCTTCATCGAGTCCGGTGGCTTCCTAGCGGTTTATGGCTTCGGTCGGAGAGAAAGGTGGTTTCTTCCAGGTGTAAGTCCCGTATTTCGCGCGGATGAGCATCCTGAACATGAGCCAGGGTAATGCTGCAGCGCTGGGAGATCTGTAGCCTTGTACATAGGGTGGGAAGGTAGACTTTGCTGAGCATACGCTGAGCGAGTGGTGTGTTGCTGTCAGCAGTAGTGGATGATCGGTCATGGCTGTTCTTCCGAGTCCCCCCTCAACAGAATAGTTGTTAGTTTTCAAATTCGCTTGGATGTCATGCTCATTTGAAGTTGTAAACCTTCCATCACACCTCCATAGCATCCGCATCCGATAGATTGCTCGGTGCACTGCTAACACCAGAGGAGTCACTCTCAGTTACAACCGGCACCCGCGACCGCACCTGGTGGCTCCATTCTTGAATACTGGGAGCACCCCCCTCGATGATGATCGGATGCTCCTCGGCGCTCTTCCCAAGCACTGTACCCGCGTATCGAGACTCCTCGCCGGTTTTGCTGTGCTTCTTCTTCAAAGCCGTAAGAAAGTCCTCCTTCTCCAGTGAATCGGTGTCGATCACGTCGCCCTCGCTGGGTAGAAACCCGGCCACTCGCCGAATCTCCCGGTTCGCGGGCCCTGCGAACCAATCCACGAAGTTTTCCAGTCCTCGCATATCATCTTCACCTTGCCAATCCTCCTCCCATTCGCGCAACTGTGGTCGTAATGCGCCACCGTCCTGCAGTGCTTGGTAGATGTCTTCGAGAACAGGGGAAGGGTCGTCCGGGTGAGCGTTAGCTCCATGAGCGGCAACGGAAGAGGCAAGGGTCATCAAGTATCGAGCCGTGAGATCAGCTAGTGTATCGAGGACGGACGGACGCGTGGCGTGAAACCCAGCGGCGCGCAAGATCTGGATGATAGGTGGGCGGAGGAGAGCGTTGTGTAAATTGGGGCCGGTCATTTTGAGCCACTTCCTGAGGTATTTGAGATGGATAAAAGGGGGTATATAGAAAAGAAGTGGATGAATCAACCAGAGAATGAGAGATGATCATTAAATAAAGGCATAATTAGTGATGCATTGAAGTGACAGTTGAATAGATGGAGAAGTGAAAGAAAGGCGGAGTTGAAGAAACACTTTCTGCCGGTTCTTTCTCGCTGCTTCATCTTCCTCTCATCAACTATCCATCCACACACTAACACAACACTGAATATCACACCCTTTGTGAGCTTCCTAGCATCTGCTGGGGACTCTGGCATCTAGTGATTGCTTTGCCATCTCATTTGATACGCTTTTCGCCATGTCTGACGCTCCTCCTCGCCCGTCTCTCAAGCTCACTCTGGGCAAGAAGAAGGCGCCTTCGCAGCCACCACTTCAAACTCCCCCCACCTCGTCTGAAACACCTCAGCGCAAGATCACACTGAAGATTGCGCGAAAACCTCAGCCAGTCGAAGAGGAGGAGAAAGCAAAGAAGAAGAAGCCATCGAAGAAGCGACCCGCGGAGGGACTCGATGAGCCGGCCGTACCAGAGATACTGGGTCAGCCAGCGGGACCGAAACGTCTCAAGTTGAATCCGTCGAAAAAGCCAGGGGTGCAGTCCATTCGGATCAAAAACAAAGGGCTGGTCCCCAACCGACCCGTCGGCGTTGGCTACGACTCAGAGGCTTCCGATACAGAAATCGACCCCTCCATCGAAGAACAGTTCATCCTACGCATGCTCCCCGGTGAAGACTGCGAGTATCTCCGTCAAGCAATTATCGAACGGCGGTTCGACCGGTCGGATTTCTCCTTCAAGCCCCTCACCCGCGAGGGCCGACGCGCCATTCTTAGGGTCCGGGATAAACAGTACGCAGCTACCTTGGTGGACTTACCATGCATCATTGAGGGCATGAAGAGCTGGGACCGACGTGGGTGGTATAAATCTGCAGATATCTGCCAGATGCTTCTGGTCCTAGGACCTGTTTCAAGCGACGCAGAGGCCATGAATTATCCTCTTCCCTCGGATGTCGATGTTTTGGACGATAAGACCTTGCAATATCCGCACGGCCTGACTCCCCCGCTGCGCTATGTACGGAAGCGACGATTCCGCGAACGACTCAGAACGCGAACGATAGAACAAGTGGAGAATGCCGTGGCGGATTTGATCGCGCAAGACGAGGCAGCTCTTGCTTCTCGCTACGAGTTGCTGGATAGAGCAGCATTGAATCGGGCGGAGGGTCTGGTCCAAAGCGGAGAATATTATGAGGATGAGGAGGAATACGACGATGAGCAGGACGCAGAAGGTGAGCTAGACGAGGGCATGGAAGGGGTCGCTGGTGACAACGAGGGTCTCGATCCGCTCCTTGAAGATCTGGAAGCTGCCCTACGCGGGGATACCGAGGCACCGCCAGCGGCGGCACCTTCATTTGGTCTGGCAAATCTCTATCAAGCTGGAACGCCAATCGCCACCAAACCATCTACACCCGCGGCAGAAACATCGGGTGACGAGAGCGAGTCGGATGCCGACGAAGCGGATGTACCCGAAGAAGAACTCGATGAAGAGCAGCTCGAGCACCAGCGACAACTCCAACAGCATCGTGAAGAGATCACAGAGCTTGAGGCCCTCATCCACGCGGAGACCGTCAAGTGGGAGAAGATGCAGAACGCGATTCTGAAGCACAAGCTTGCTAAGCGGATTCAAGACTTGAAGAGGGATCTGTCCTTGAAGAAAGTCTCTATCGGGGAGGGGAGTGATGCCGATACTTGAGCATGTGTTTCTCCTATTGTTTCGCCCGTGCCCTGATACCCAATTTCGCATGATTCTGTACAATTCACTAATGATACACTTCCTTTCTTCTAATTCATTCCTATCTTCAACTGGCCACTGGGCCTCCTGTTCCCGCACGAACAGCGCCCTTAACATCAAGATTTTCTTTCTCCTTCAGCTTCCGCTGTCTCAGACCTTCTCGCTCCGTTGCCTCTCCGCCTGGCGCCGAGGGGCTCTGTCGAGCCCGCTCACTCAAGATCCGATCATGTTCTTCCCGTTTTCTCCCCATATCCGCAGCAAGATCTCTCTCTTCTCCGAATCCAGGACTGCCGGGGCCCTGCGCGCTACCCACTGGACCGGCATGCGCACCGGCCTGTTCTCGTGCCCGCTCGCTCTTCTGCCCTACCGCCCGAGCAATCTCCCCTTCTGCCGGCTGCAGCTCGACCCCGTATTCCAAATCAACATTGGAAGCGGCCTGCAGGTTCTTCTGCTCCTGTCGGCGTCTCTCCTCCACCCGTGCGAGTTCTTCGTCATTCGATGGTTTGGAATCTGCCGTGCGACGGGTGATCGAGGAGACGGGATCACCGCGCTGGCGACGCTGAGGCGCAACTCGTTGCTCGAGCGGTGTCTGGGTAACGGGGTTCTCGGATTGGTTGTATGTGGCTTGCTTTGGGGGTTGTGCTGGTTGTTCGCGTGTTGTCATGTTGATTACCCTTATGATATGAAATAAAGTAAAACGGAATTGATATTATTTAATTTTTATCTCAATGGATAGTTTGAAACTGGGAGAGGATGTAATGGATTAGAAGATTGATGGATATCTGACGTCAGTGACAATCCCTTCCTGCAATGATATCAGGCATAGAATAATCGTAGATATGTAGTATACGATCATCAATGTATTTCGGGAGTATTAGTTTTTGATTTCCATCTGAAGATCTGAATTGTACACACAACCTGGGCTATATCCCATCCATCACCTATCTTGTTAATGCAACAATTGCAAGTAGTAACATCTGTACTACTGCCTGGTCGCTAGGGAATGCCAGGAGGGCTGATACAGTGCATACTGCATACAGGGTGTGTTATTGGGTTTGAGGGTGCGGATCTTGTTCTTCGCGAGGGGGATATGATCTGAATTGGTTGCCAGATGCAAGGATGGAGGCCAGGGTAATTCAGTTGAATAGAAGTCGTGTGCTTTATGGGGTATCTGTGTAAGTTCTGACGCAGACGCAGATGCAGATGCAGACTTCGTTAACGTGTATCTGTAGATTTGAGATGCTGGTTCTCTAGCATCTTCGTAGGCTCCTGCATGCCTCACATCTCGGAGGGAGGAAGGTCAGGACGCGTAAAGAACTCCTCCAGCATAGCATTAATCTCATCCCTCGCCTCAAGCTGTATCCAATGGCCGTTTGTGCTGACTCGTTTGATCGTCAAGTCTTCCGCAAATTGCTTCATCTGCTCGAAGAATCCCGGTATTTCCAACTTGTTGGGCTGTGGGCCAATCATCAGGACTGGCATCTTGAGCGTCGGGTTGATATTCGCCTGCGTCTCGTCTTCCTTGTTCAGGTTCCAGACGAGAGTGCGGTACCAGTTGAGTGCGGGCTTGTGGTGGCCTCGCAGGATATTGTCGTGCATGAGCCGTTCCTAGGAGTGTTGGCTTTTTTTGTCTGTGCTGGGAAACGGGATGGATGAGGTGCTTACCTCTTCGCTGATGTAAGTCGCCAAAGGCGCTTGTCTGTCCTCAAGAAGCCAGGTCTTCATGGCGCCTACCGGACCGACATGGTCGACCCATAAATCCGGGTTATCGGGATAGAACAGCGTGAAGAACGACTCGGCCTGGAAGAAACCCAGCATCAGCTACATAGCTCTTGCTAACCTCATCCTCGAGTGCATGCAAATCTCACATGCTGGTCAAGGATATCTCCAGCTCCATCCTCGACAAAGAACTCCAGATACCCAAACCTCTCATGCCCCAGCAGCTGCTTCGTGAACATATTCACCATCCCCAGATCGAACTGCTCCCCGGGCTTCGAGTACGGCACATCCACAAAGGTACATGACCGCAGTCGATCGGGGAAATAGTCCGCCAGCCTAGAGAGAAGATTACACCCCGTATCATGGGCAACGGCATGCACGCGGCTGAGCCCCTCGTGGTCTAGTAGCTCGATGATCTCCGCTGCCATGCTCTTGAGCTTATACGCCTCCACGGCGGTGGGCTTCGAGGTACCGCCGAACCCCAGCAGATCGGGTGCTAGCACTCCGTACCCCTTTTCAGCGAAGTAGCTGAGTTGGTGGCGCCAGTCGTAGCAGGAAGACGGGAATCCATGGAGGAAGAGGATGGATGCTTGTGCGGGAGAAGCTGGCGCTTGGTAGACGTAGTTGTATGTATGGGATGTTGAGAGGGTGTGGCTCTTGGCCAGCTGGGGGAATGCGATGCTTGCCATGATGTGAATGATGAAGTGAAGAGGAGATCTGAAGATGGCCGAATGTAGGCTTGATGAAGTTGCGATGCTGACAGTGTCAGCCGGGACTTCTCGGAGACTTAGTGAGCTGTTGGTCTCTGATCCATTGGTGGTTTGGCATCATTTTGCCTGGTCTGGTAAAGACCTGCAAAGTATCAAGTTTCATTTTGAGATTGAGATGGCATTGCTTTGAAATTATGAGTTTCTTCTGAATAACTGAGGTAAATGAAGCGATAGCTATAGATATAGAGTGCCAGCATGTGACATGAATTCTAGCCTCAGGCCACAACCATATGCCAACCAAGTCCAGATCATCTCTGAATAGCCTCATCGGCGACATTCATGATTATATGATCCTATTCCTACACGTAGAGGAGATGAGAAGCGACGATTATCCAATCGACAATAAGCATGTGACGCCCGGAAGATGATGATTATAATTTGTTCATTACTGATCTGGTCAGCCGAGGTTCTTCGCAAGCCATCTGGAAGTATTTATTCAACAGTAGCTGTAGATCTCGATATAGATCTCCAATCCATAGATCCAATCCATCCTAGAAGTCCGAGAAACAATATGTCCCTGTTCACCGTCCCCATCGCCTCCACCGGTGGCAGCATCGTCTGCACCAATCCCACCAACTCAGAGGATGAAAAGAACATCTACCTACTCACCTTCACCTCCCCGAAGGACAACCGACTCACGCCGACCTTTATCGATGCGCTCCTCTTGGCCCTGGACATCATCGAGCACCGGTTCCCTAAGGGCGTGGTGATCACGACAAGCGGCATCCCCAAATTCTACAGCAACGGACTCGATCTCGAGCTCGCAACCAGCACGGAGGGATTCCTCGATAAATGGCTGTGGAAGCTATTCCGTCGATTCCTCACGTATGCTCCTTATCCCCTGGAAAAATATCAAAGCGAGAGACTGAACTGATGATGCAGATACCCCATGCCGACCATCTGTCTTCTCAACGGACACGCCTTCGCAGGCGGGCTCATGCTGGCCATGTACCACGACTACCGCATCCAGAACCCCAGCAAGGGTTTCCTATGTATCAACGAGCTCGAGTTCGGCGTGCCTCTGCAGAGCCCCATGATGAGCATCTTCCGAGAGAAACTGGCGCCCTCGTCGTTCCGGGACCTGGTTCTCGAGGCGAGACGGTTCGCGGGCCCGAAGTCTGTGGCGGCGGGGCTGGTGGATGGTCTTGGGGGTCTGGAGGAGGTGCTGCGGTTGATCCGTGAGCGGGGGCTGCTGACCAAGGCGGAGACGGGGATCTATGGGACGATGAAGGAGGAGATGTACCGTCATACGCTGGATATCCTGGATAACCATGTGGGTAACTTGGCGTGGAGGGAGCAGGTGGAGGAGAAGAAAGGGGAGGCGGGAGATGCGGCGTTGAGGGCTGTGGAGGCTTTTGAGAAGCAGAGGAATGCGAAGCTTTGAGGTGTGGCCTTGCACTCGTCTATATTTTGTACATATACTAACAAGATACATAAATCTCTTGGAACTTTTGTGAATGTGTTCGAGGCTAATAGTGGGGACTTTCTCTTGTGGAGGTTGGAGAGAGATATAGTGAATGTCAAGTACAGTCCTCAAGGCACCAGCCTCCAGGTCATAGTATGGAAAGCGCCAGATTTTCCAACAGATATGACTAAAGAGCATCACCGAAACCGTTTTCGACATGTCCCACAAGCAAGCCATTCGTCATGGACCTCGAAGTAGACCATGCAGGCAGGATGAATGGCTTGATGTTGGTTTGGAGGTCGATATCATTCACTGCCATCCCCAGCATCCCGTCCCAGCAGTGGCGGTTTGAAGACTGACGAGGAAAAAAAAATTCCCAGCTGGGACTTCTCCAAGTCCATGAGAGAACCCGGATCACATAAGGACTCATTTTCCGTGCAACTTCTCTCCCACCACAACTATCATTCGTTCACCACCACGCGCGGAGCCATGTTGCGCAGATCACCCACCAACCCCGTTGAGGGAGGGTAAGTTAAGAACATAAGAACTTCATTCAGATATTCTCTGCTCCTTGGTTTCTCTGTTGAGATAAATTCCCCCCTGTCCTTCCACTTTCCTCTCTCGCTCTCCCTCGAATCCCCTTCCATCCAACACTCTGTTAGTTCATCGAAGCTGTCATTGCATCCAACCTGACCCTCGCTCTAGGCTTCTCCCCTCAGCTATCGAAGACAAGGAACCCTTGGATCACGAAATGAAGCGCGGTGCCGAAGAGATCGAGGAGACCCCCAAGGCTCAGGCCCAGGATGGTCTCAGAAACACCAAACCTGAGCCCAAACATCTCAGAGAAAACCGTGACGAGATCGCAAAGATCATGCTGGCCCAGTCTAAGGCTATGAAGCGTGCTGCCCTGGGATTGCCTTTCCAGGCCACCAAAGAAGCCCACAAGGGCCTTCTAGGACCGGTCGAATCTGCCAAAGTAAGTGGTGGTCAAGATAGGATGTGACACTGTCTGAATCGCTTACACCTCCACCAGGCTCCTATCAAGCCGCCCGTCAACGATGGAATGTGTAAGCTACCGTCCCTCTCGAACGAGTCCATCGCAAACATCCTCAAGACCGCCAAACCTGAGTGCCCCAAGGCCAAGACCTGGGTGGAGGCTCAGGAGATCATCAAGAATGCCAAGGAGAGGATGAAAGCTAGGATGGAGGAGCGAGAGGAGCTCCGCAAGAAAATCCATCGCAAGCTGCATGCGCGTTTGCTGGTGGAGAACCCCGGCGCCTCCAACACCAACCTTCAGGCCGTCCGGGGCGAGGAGGACGACGAGTACAGCAAACTGACCCCGATGGAGAGGGTTCAGAGAGCCCACGAGAGATATCAAAAGGTTCTTGCTGAGTTCTTGGACAGCTTGGAAAGCTTGGACAAGAGGATTGGAACGTGACAGGCATTCGGGCCCAGTGTCTCATTTGACGTCGATCGAGTCAACCCTGGCTGGTTATCTGGATGGTTATTTGAAACATTGGCGAGTGTTCTCTGTCTTCTTTCTTGTCCACGAGTTCATGCGACATGACCGACAGTAATGGGTTATGACTTGATCAGTTTTTGATGGTTGATGTACAATAATGATTAGTTTTGTGGAATGGAACATTATTTCCTCACGCCTTCTTATTCTTGCTGCCCCCCTTTACTTGTGTCGGACTCTCCAGTTTATCTACCAACGGCCGATATGGCGAAGCGACCACATGCTCCGGCGCCCGTTGTGCAGGGTCCTGACGCCTTGGCTCCCCAGACGACGGACGCCGCAGCTGGTCGTTATGCATCCGATCCAACGATTCCCCTACGACTTGATACTTGGCCCAGTTGACCGGCGGCATGCGGATCACGTTCTGCGGGACTGGTATCGACCCAATATCAGACAGCGCTTGTTTCGTCGACCCCTCCGCCCCGTTCCCCGTTGTCTCTCTGTCCTGGTGTGTGAAATTGATGTAACCGCCTTGATCTTTCGCGGCTGAGAGATTCCCCGCGACCAATTCGCGCGCAAACCCCTGCGGATCCGCGGCTGCCACCGTCTTCAGCTTCTCCAGCGTCTGTATATCCCGTATACTTTGCTGTTTTTGCAGTTGGAGGATGGAGATGGCGGATCGCAGTGCGATCGCGTCGGGATTCTCGCTTTCCGAGATCGGCACTGGCGCCGGCTCTTGGCCGAAGACCACCTGTCCCGGTGTGTTTAGGAAGCTCGATAGTGATGCATAGGGAGGAGCTGGTGTGGTAGGAGACGGTGATGTAGTTGGAGGAGCGATGGGATGCGAGGCTCCGTTGATAGTTGTGGAGTTGTTCGCCGGGTTGAGATGCGAGAGAACTGGAGTCACTGGGGAAT
Organism: Aspergillus cejpii; assembly: GCA_004769165.1. NCBI lineage: Eukaryota > Fungi > Ascomycota > Eurotiomycetes > Eurotiales > Aspergillaceae > Aspergillus > Aspergillus cejpii. The sequence continues at coordinate 4,073,962 of SMSW01000001.1, read as the reverse complement.
ATGGCGGGCGGGGTGGAGTGCCTGGATGATCGTCGTTCTCGTTCTCTGGCATCTTGTATGCGATTCAATCGAGTGATTGTCTTGTTGTGTAAACAGACAGACAGGATGAAAATCTGAAGGGAAAAGTGTCGAGTTGATCAGGAGTATTGTTAATGGCAGACGAGAACAATGAGACAAAGAGGACGAATGACGTCTATCGCTTTCTGCCTGTTTCGGTTATCTCCGATGGATATGAATGCGACATGAAGCTATTGCTGTTGTTCTCCAGCATACTCCGTACATCGATTGAGATCTTGAAGCTATTCGAGTCATTTCGATCATAATGATCGATCAGTCTGTCTCACTCTTTATACTATGACTATGTGTTGGTTGAATCTCTCATAAACCCAGAGTATAGATCTAATCCAACGTCAAGTAACCACAAACAACAAGTGCAAAAGATAAACTGTCTTCTCCTATCTTCTACCTCCTCGTCCTCAATCCCATCCACTTATCCATTATAGATCGTTACCAAGGTATTCTTCATCTTGACTGATGGCAGATTTCAATCGCGGATGGCCTGATCATGGTGGCCTGATTATTGTGGCTAATTTTTTCTCACCGCCTTCAAAAACTGCAGAAAAAAAAGAGAAAAAGAGCATTTCATCCATTCGAAGAGGATTCTTCAATCGTTTTATTTCTTACTATTCATAAAACCTCTTAAAATGAAGCGCAAGAACGATTCCAAAGACTCTCTGAATGGCAATGGCCGGCCAGACACGAAGAAACGGGCTTTGTCGAGTGAAGAGGTGGCCGCGCGCTTTCGGGACGGTCTATTTGACCCTGCCGAGCAACAGAAGTATACCAAAGCGTATGCTCAATCAGGCCCGTATGTCTCTCCACACTTCGTTGTTGATTTCACGAAAGTTGATTTTATGAAATACTGATAATGATAAAGATACAAGCATGCCGTGATCCACCCCCTTATCGAGCCCTCCCTCTTGCGATCGGTGCGCAAGGAAATTCAAGAAAACCTGGACTTCACCGAGAAGGAAACCGACATCTACAAGATCTTCCAGTCGGGAGATTTGGCGAATCTGGACGGCTTGGACGATGCGTCCTTGTTGAGATTGCCCTCGTTGCTCAAACTCCGCGATGCCCTGTATTCTACCCGATTCCGCGAGTACGTGTCGGCCGTGGCCGACTCGGGAAAACTGAGCGGACGCAAGACCGACATGGCCATCAACATCTACAACGAGGGATGCCACCTGCTGTGCCATGACGATGTCATTGGAAGCAGGCGCGTGAGCTACATTCTCTACTTGACAGACCCCGACACCCCGTGGCGGCCCGAATGGGGTGGTGCGCTCCGCTTGTTCCCGACCACCACCAAGAAGGACGTGAACGGCGAGGATGTCAAGGTTCCCAGCCCCGATACCAGTCTGAGCATTCCCCCGGCTTTCAACCAGCTCAGCTTCTTCACGGTCCAGCCCGGCGAGAGTTTCCATGACGTTGAGGAGGTGTATCACCCCCGGAAGGACGAGGATAAATCCGTGAAGCGCGTGCGCATGGCCATTAGCGGATGGTTCCATATCCCGCAGAAAGGGGAGGATGGGTACGAGGAGGGGCTGGAAGAGAGGCTGGCGGAGCGAAGCAGTCTGGCGCAGCTCCAGGGCCGCGGCGACATCTACGATCTGCCACAGCCCACGCCGGTTGTATGCGAGAAGGAGCCGGAGGTCAAGGGCAAGGGCAAAGCCAAGATGGAAGAGGAGCCCAGCTCCGAGTTCAGCGAGTCCGACCTCAACTTCCTGATCCAGTACATCGCGCCGTCGTACTTGACTCCTGACATTGCGGAGGAGATGTCCGAGACATTCTCCAACGAATGGTCGCTCAACCTGGACCGGTTTCTGTCTGACAAGTTCGCCGCAAAGGTGCGAGCGTACATCGAAGAACAGGAGACGCAGGAGCTCCCCAAGTCCTCCGACGAGATTGAAGCCAAGACCGAATGGACAGTTGCGCGACCGCCGCACAAGCAGCGCTACCTGTTCCAGCAGCACTCGGCCGCGGCGCAGGAACGGACGAATCCTATCCAGGAACTCCTTGACGACCTTTTCCCCTCGTCGGCCTTCCGCAAATGGTTGGCCCTGATCACCGGAGCCGAGCATATTACCAGCTACGATCTCCTGGCCCGCCGGTTCCGTCGTGGAGAGGACTACACGCTGGCGAGCGGCTACGACGGCGAAGAGCCCCGGCTGGAATTCACGCTGGGTCTGACGCCCACGACAGGCTGGGAGAAGGAGGTAGACGAGGATGAGGATGAGGACGAAGACGAGGAGAATGGTGAAGCCAAAAACGGGAAAGGGAAGGCAAAGGAGACGGCCTCGACGGACGAGCCTACGGTCGGGGGCTACGAAATCTACATGGCAGGCGACGACGAGGATGACGGTGACGCAGCGATCTACAAGTCAGCCATGGCAGACGAGGACGACGGGATCCTCTTCAGCACGGCAGCGGGCTGGAACCGACTCAGCATTGTCCTACGCGACAGCGGGACCCTGAAATTCGTCAAGTACGTCAGTGCAGCGGCCAAGGGGGACCGGTGGGATATTACTGGCGAGATGGGGGTGGAGTTTGGCGATGAGGAGGAGATGGAACTGGAAGAGTAGACAACTGACAAACAAGATTGTGATGATTGTGATGCATGTTGTACATACGGAGTATACATATTTGAAGAAAATCCGATTAAGTAAGTAGCTAACTAACTAACTAACTAACGTGGTTGCCTGTCTGCAGTCTGTACAACTGTGTATTGCAAACCAACCCGACCAATTGTCCAAAGCCAAGAACCAGCTGCATGATCGATTCTTTGTTCTCACTGAGAGAGACTGCAGAATACCACGGAGGACGGAAAGAATCTCGACTCTCCGTTCGCAGCAATCAAATATCTAGAGGCAAAAATGTCTCCGTCTACTCCGTATGATGAACTGATAATTAACTAGTGAAAAGATCCCTGTTTTCTGTCACACATTCCAGCTCATCACCTACAGACGGCATGTCAGAGTGTAGGTATCCGTGAGACATGACTCCATACTCCATACTCCGTGGTCAACGCAGGATTGACCGAGTCTGTAGGTTACATGGACTAGCCGGGGGTTTACCTCCGAGTGTTACCCTCAGTCCAGGATTTTGCCATGAGTCCATTTGCCATGCTTTGTCTGAATTCTTTGTCTACTTACTCCGTAGTACTTACTTGGTTGAACATATACCTAAAAGGGAGTAGGGAGTGGAGGATATAATGTGACCTTGGCAATCCATGAGAAATCAGAGTATGGAGGAATTATCCATTGCCATGTGTTATATTCTCTTCGATTCAATAATAAGCATAAGCATAAGCTCGATCTCTATTCTACTCTGTAAGGTGACAGTCAAGTCAATGTCTCCGACACCCGGTCAATGCTGCATCTTCGACTGTACATCACACTGTACTCTAAAAGAGAATGAGGATACTTAATTCTACTCCGTAAGAATACAGAAATAAGATCACTTCAAGGAATTCAGAGACTTAGTCAAGTATCTGTTTTAGGCAATTCGTAAGCGTGGGACCCTTGAGGCGATCGTTTAATGACCACGTGAGTGTATTTTATATATATTTTATTTACTTATATATATTCTATCTACTCCGTAGGTATTAATATAAATCAAGTATTTGTCATGTTGAGTTCTAGAAGTTGATCTGATATTCATTTTATCTTCTACTCTTGTAGGTGTTATTCTCCCCGCCAAAGTCATACATACTATCTACTCCGTACTCCGTAGTTATCTACTTGTAGTTCTCAATAGTTTGAAATCTGTACTTTGTTCTTTCTTGTAAGTAAATCCTCTTCTCCTAGATTGTTCTGATGTCTCAAATCAGATCCCTCAATCCTCATCCTCCATCCGAAATCCCCATCTGTACTACTTCCAGCATTCCTCCAACCACTCAGAACATTCTTAACTCTACGCATCCACCCGTCCGACAATCTCCTTGTTCTTCTGTCTCTGCCCGTTTCGACGTGTACAGCTCAAGAGTCAAGGGTCAAGACTCAATCCATCGCGTGGTTACTGAAGAATCCCCGAGCCCGGACCTTGTGGTTTCAGATCCAAGTTGTATGAACATTCCAACCGATAGCCTCCTGCTTTAACCTCAGGACCTTTTTTTCTTCCTTTTCCCCCTCCTTCGCACCATCTGTCAAGTCTATCCATCTGTCGCATGCAGATTCTCGGAAGTTCTTCATCATTCGACTAATCAATCGATTTATCTTTGCAATCTGAAGTACTTATTTTCACCGTTTGACTTGCGGACTATGAGATAGCACCCGGCGACGTGACGTATCTCAGTTTCCCTGCCATTTATTGGGACCTTGACGATAAATTTTCTGCAACCAACACTCTCAATACTTCTCGTCCATCATGGAAACCGCTCTAACCCATCGCCCGTGGGAACCGACCACCATGGGGCCACATACCATTCCGGTCACGTCGCCGCAGACACTCCCCTCGATATCAACTCTCACGGCGAGTATGTCCAGCAACATTGCCCCTCCCGCAGAGAAGTCGCCTGGGAACGCTTCATTGAATACAATAGAGCGGGATTCAGGGAATTGGTCGATGCCCCAGAGCGCAAGTGAGGCTTCATTGCTCTCCAGCCAATGCCATGCTTGTTGATTCCCCCCGTACTGACTCCAACAAAACCTCAGGATCATCCACTTACTCCACGACGACGAACGGGACCGGCAACTTCCCTCTGTCCTTTCTCACCTCCTCCCAGCCTTCTCCCAATCGATGCTCTATCTCCGACCGATCTCCCTTCCCCACCGACCATTCCAATGCAAACACCCCTTCCTCCGCCGGCGCTCATCCCTCCCCCAGCTTCGGTTCCCAGCCCAACCCGGCGCTTCCTTCCATCAATCAGAATTTTGACGTTCCATCCCAACGGGGCAGCATCGCAGAGCCGGTCGAGTCTCGGCGCAGTAGCGTGGATAGCCGGATGAACCAGGGGATTAGCTCGCTGGCCATCAATGCCTCTCCCTACCACAGCACAAACGCCTCCCAGACGTCCATCGTATCCGGGCTGCAGAGGGAACGTGGAATCACAATGGACGTGAACATGACCAATTCATACCGCGGTCCTCGGTACTCTGGGGGCCAGCCTCTCTCGCCGCTGGGGCCCCGGGCCGGCGAGCACCGTGGGTTTGCGGCTGGCCGCACTGCTCCCGCCATCTCGAAGAATCCTCGCTCCGAGATTTACAATGCGGAGGCGCCCACCGCGGGTCTCGCTTACGCGTTTCCGGACCCGGATGTCGCACGGTCCAATTCAATCTCGTCCACCAACGACAAAGCTCCCCATCCGTTTTCGAGGAAGGGAAGCGCCGCGGAATCCTTGACCAGTAGTATCTACTCGGATTCGCGCTTGCCTCGTGGTCAACATGGTACGTCAACGCCTCTTACGGTCCTTGAGTCGACAATGCTTCATGGGGGCATAAAACTGACAATCTCGTAGAGCTGCCGCAGAATGTACACCACCATACCCTGCAGCATAAGCAAGTCCGTGATCTCATCGGTGATCCGGAGCTACCCACCAACAGTACCCCGTACAGTCGCACGCCCGAGCTACGAGTAACGCACAAATTAGCGGAGCGCAAACGACGCAGTGAGATGAAGGATTGCTTCGAGGCCTTGCGCATGCGTCTCCCTCAGAACCCGAACAACAAATCCAGTAAATGGGAAACTCTCACAAGAGGTAAGAAGTCTCAAGCTGCCACTTATCTCATTCTCATTTTTCACTGACATCTCTTAAAGCAATTGAGTATATCACCCAGCTAGAAAAGACGCTGACTATTACGCGCCGGGAAAACGATGTTCTCCGAAGCGAGCTGGAGGAGATGCGCGCTCAGCTCAGTCAACAGCAAGTGAATCGGCAATCTCAACCCCCGTCAATATTCGAGCATCATCCGATGGGTGGGCCACAAGCCAACGGACAGACGCATGGGCCGGTATTCTCCAACTATCCTCCCCCTTCTGCCATGGTACAAGACCAACCACGTACCTTACCTCCTCTGGTGAATGGGTCCGTCGCCCCAATGCAGGGCGTGCAATATACCGACGAACGACGGTAGCCTGGCGGGACAGTTCTGTCCTTTTTTTTTTACCGACCGATGCATTGCCTCACCTCCAATATACCGGCGATTATGCCACCTTTCAGCATCTATATTCTTTCTTGGTTGTCTTCTGACTTGGGCCCTAGATGTGAAACATACTGTTCCTCGCCTGTAGATTTGATTCGGGTGGTCTACCTTGTTCTGAGCGAGATTTTACCTGTTTGCTTTATTCTACTCTTCTGTTGTGGGCCATTCATACCCGGGTTGTCTTTATTTTCTTTTCCGTGGGATCTTCAATGCTGTGTGGATGTGTACGTGCTATGACAGGATACCTTTCCTCCTCTTCCTCTTCTTCCATGTTTTCTTCTACTTGTTTTTATCTTGCATTGTGGCATGTTTTGCTTGGTTCTGCATTGGAGATGGGATACGCGGAGATATTGGATATGGACATTTGATGGCATCTATGGGACCCGACACAGACGAGGGAGAGCTCTCGACTGACGGATTTGACCATGTTTATGTACTATCAAATGGAGAAGGACAAAAGTTCCGAAGCGCAATTCAATGCCTTCATTCATTTTTCCATATGGGAGTCGGGCACTCGGGCAGCTTGACACATTCTAGACTCATCACTCATCACTCATCAGGCTCAGTGTCTCTCCTGCCTCTATTTTTGGGGATTCATCTTTGATAGGCACTCATGCCATCTGCCAGCCATGGGAGAGTGTCCTTCGATAAGCGCCCGAGTTGGAGTCGAGGACTCGGCGGCTAACAGAACTGTCGGGATATTTCCATGACCCAATAACATCATCGAAATACCATCTACATCTTCCATCTTGCAGAATCTGGTCAGCGTCATCCAATCAAGGCAACTGCCAACATGTCGCTGTGACAGCTATGGAGCTGGGGGAGATTGGACTGACGTCCTGCATCGAAGGAGAATGTCAGGATAGCTAGAAACCTGGGACCAGGTGAGCTCTGATGTTTATGTTTATCCTGTCCCTTGATCAGCTTGGTTGAATATTCTTTTTCTTCAAGCATTCTGCAGGGTATTTTGCCGCTTCAGCTTCAGCTTCATCCTTTGGAGCTTTCCTTAAGGGCCTTTGTGTTTCTTCTTTGACTCTATTGAACCAAGATCTTATTATTATTGTTCTGATGTAAGGAAGAATGAACTAGTTGATTGTATGGATGATTTCTCATTCAGCTATTGTTCTTTCTTTTTTTTCTTTATTCACTGCATTCATGATTGAGAGCCTTTGCTGAAGTCCTCATCCTATATCCTTCCAAGATCTTCTTTTTCTCTTTTTCTTTTTTCTTTTTCTTCTTTCTTTCTTTCCTGAGTTGTATCTTCAGAATCTCATTGCCTTTCCCTGAGTCTATCGAATACGAAATACATCTGGTATGTGAGCCTTGACCGTGATATAGGGGATATCAAAGACCTAAAGAGTCGCCGCGAGTCTTATAACACAGAAAGAAAAAAAAACATGCCTCCTCATCCAAAGAAAGAGATGCAACTACACATCCCCCCGATCCCCAGCTTCCCTCTCTCGTCCCCGATCAGCGAGGAGATCGCCAGCCCCGTTGCCTCCTCGGACGAAGACTGGGAGATGGAGATGGAGCGGACACGTCCTTTCGATTACCTCGCCAAAGCGGAGAGGGGTCCACCCCGGAAAGCCGAGTTTACGGGCGTAGGGCGAGGTCGTTTGGTGGAGCGGGAGGGCCCTGTGAAAAAACAGAGTGATGGTGTTGGTGGTGGGAAACCGGTGGGGTTGAACCTGGTTACGGATTTTGCCGTTGGAGATGCTGCGCGTCCGGCGTTTGTGAATCTGAATGACCTCAAGGTGTTGTCTAGGGTGCGGGAGAAGGAACGCTCCGTGCAGAAGATCCGGGGTATTTTGAAGAAGGGCACGGCGGAGCAGGGGTTTCGACAGTTGGAGGAGGCGGGGGAGACTGCTGGGTCGGGGAGGAGACGGATGACCTGGCTTGGGTCAAAGGGGATCGGGTCGTTGAGGCGGAAGAATAAGGATGAGTTGCTGTCGCCGTCGCCATCGGACAGGCCCGTTATGACTGGGTATACGGTTTCGTCCCGGTGCCCAGCGGACAAGGCGGACAGCCAGCGTACGCCTCTGACGCCGTCGATCGTCGTTACGCCTGCCAAAGACGGTGGGTTCTGGAAGGGTCTTGCTCCGGAGATCCATCCTCCCAGGGCCGCATCTAGCGTATACTCTCAACGCACGTCGCTCATCGGGGCTGGTACTCCGGAGATCCCACCACCTGTCCCGGCCATTCCGGCTTTCCATGCCGGCAGCTCATCCTCCGCACGGCGCGAATCCATCATCTCGACGGGAAGACCACGGTCATATTCCACGGGCACCGTGCTCGAGGAAGACGCCTGTTTACGCCCGCGGTCCTATTCGAACGAAGGCTCGGAGCGCGGCCTGGATCGCCTCAGCATCGATACGTATACCAATCGGCGCCAGTCCCAGGGATGGTGGACGTATCTTCTCTCACCTATCTTTGGACATTCAAGCACAATCGCGGGGACGCCGACGACGGAGCGACCGCCTATCCCCACGCTCGACACTAACCACACGGTCTCAAGCGAGGAGTGGTGGGAGAAGGAAGTCTCGTACTTCTCGCCGGATACCCCCGAGACCGGAGGGGATGATGATGTGACCAAGTGGCCCGACCCGGGCGCCGTGTTGGCGTCGGCGGATTCACACGAGGACAGAGAAGGCCAGCAGGGAGGTCCCGCTATGTTTTCCGGAGGGACGATCCACGGCGCGGCGGCCGAGTATTACCAGGCGTGTGCGCATGAGCTCTTCAGCGGGCGGCCGTATTTTGAATGCACCAACCATGTCTGCTCGATCACGCCCAAGGATGAGATCCCTGCCAATGCTACTGCGGAGTCGTCGGGGAATGAGAGGAATCTGCTTATCGATGTCGATGACGAGCCGCAGGTTGGTTCGAGGAGGAGCGTCGACGAGGGCGTCTCTCTCTCTGCCTCCCGGGTCATGTCTGGATCCACGGCCGTGGACGAAGCGCCTCACTCACCGAAAGCGAAGCAGAAGAAGATTGGGAAAATTGCGGGGGAAGGCCCTCGGAGCTCCCCACGGCCAGAGCTCGATAGGAGAAAAACCCCACCGTGGATAACGGACCGTTGCCCCGAGAAGCAGGACTCGTACCTCTTCTTCCAGCCGACAACCACCGTTGCGCCTGCAGCGAACAACATCCACATTCACGCCCCTGCATCCGTCCAGCCAGCGCCGGTGGCTCCGCAGAAGAGGATCGTCCCTCAGTATATCGTCGTGCCGCCTTCAAACCATGTGCATCTGCAACCACCGGACCCCACGTCTCCTGGCCTGCAGCAAGCCACGGTCAGAAGCGGATCGATCCCGCTGTCGGACATGGTATCGACCCCGGCGCCGGCCTATCTGCCGAACCGCAGGACGTCTCTGGAACTACCGCCCCGGATTGAACCCGTTCCAGTGACCAGGGCGCAAATGGTGCATCCGTGGGTTGAACGGGAAAGGATTGAGGGCCGACGACGAAGGCTAGAGAGGGAAGATGCCGTCGGCAGGAAGGCTGGTGGTCTCTGGCGAGGGAGAGGCTGTGTCAGCAACAACGGCTGCTTTGGAAGGCCGGGGAGAGAAGGGCGGTTGAGACGTCGGTGGTACATGGCCATTACGACCTTCTTTGTTCTGATCGTGGCGATCGCCGTGGTTCTCGCGATCATGTTGACCAGGAAAGGGGACCGGACGCCAGTCCAGACACGGTGGCTCAATCTCACCGGTTACCCACCGATGCCCACCGGGATAGCCACCATCACGGGCCCGGAGCCACAGGTCGAGAATTCAGGGTGTATCACTCCACCAACGCTCTGGAGCTGTGCCTTGCCGCCGGAGCAGCAGTCAGGTAACAAGCCGTATGCTGCAAATCAGCCCAGTTTCCGCGTCGACATCCGTTTCCGCAACGGAACGGCCGCCCCAAGCGGGCTATTCGACCCGTCGCCATCGCCGCCGACGCTCAACGACCTGACTTTCCTGGGTAACACCACGGACGGCAACGCGGTCCCGTTCGCTGGCGAAGAGACCCCTTTCTTCATCACCTTCCTCCCAACAATCCCCATCCCTCCACCCCAGCTATCCCGCCGCGCACCCCCTTCCTTCCCGGACATCGAGTCCCTCATCCCCCGGCCGGACGTAACCGCCGACGGCACAGCCGCCGCCGCAACGCTCTACCCGCTGCCCTCCTCGCAGCCAGTCCGCCTCTACAACCGCGGCCTGGACACAGAACACTACGGTTTCCACACCTACTTCGACCGATCGATCTTCCTGGAAACCACCGCCCCACTGACGGGCAAGCCAGACACCCACCCTTCCTCCTCCGGCGACGGCGGCGCCAGCAAAACAACCGCTCGCGTCCGCTGCACCTGGGCACAAACCCGCTTCCTCATACAGATCTGGACGATGAACTCACACAAGTCCCTACTCCGCCCGATCCCTTCAGACAAACCCCAACCGCGCCCTTCCTCCTCAGCGACGGACTTCGTCCAGCCAGGCTCCTTCCCGTACCCGGTCACCATCACGCTGGACCGGCACGGCGGCCTCGCCGCGGACAAGATGGTATACTGCTACGCGGTGGAGGGGGGACGCGTCAACGCGACAGAGAGGAAATTGCAGATCGAGGACCGGGGGTTTGGAGGACAACTGGTGAACCCGGCTCCGGGGATTTTTAATCTCAACGAGGCGGATGCGGCGCCGGCGGGTCAGGCTGGTCTGGATGTGGTGGATGGTGGGACGGCAGGGTGTTCCTGTCGATGGGCGAATTGGGTTTCTATCTCATGAGTAAACACTAAACAGTGGTAAACTGTACTCCGTATTGGTGGAGATGTGTTGTTTGATGCGTGTTTCGACTGCAAGTTGGCTTGTCATTGTCGCTGGGTCTCTGTGGATTGAAACTACATTAATGATTAATTTGAATCTTTATCACCCATATCCCTACTCCATAGGCCATAGTCCATAGGCCATAAGGCAAAAGCAATGGGATTATCTTGACTTGGAAGTCACGTGTGAAGCCGAGATAGGCAATAGACGCTAAACCAAATCTAGCAAGGCGGTGAACACCCATTGAACAACAATGATCCAAAATGATCTACGGGAGTATCCGTACGGAGTATGATTGCCATTGCCATCAACAACCCCTTGAATCCCATCTCATTCATCAATGTCTTGACCAATACAGCTCCAGCGGTAAGCCAAATCGCCATTGCCCATACCCATACCCAAGGCCACACCCATACCCATGTCAGCACGACCCGACCTTCTCTCCCCCGGCGACTATGACGACGACGCCTCCTCTCTCCGGTCCCTATCAGAGCAGGAGTCCGACTCCGAAGACGACGAATTCCTGCGCAACTCGCGCACGACGCTGGAGCTCGTCGAGCATGACCGTGCGGTGCTGGATGAGGAGGAGGAGATGGAGAAGTTGTTGGTTAGGAGTGGACCGACGAATGGTCTGCGGCGCATCTTTAGCTTGAATGGCAGTAGTGTCAAGATTGGGAAGTATGAGCGTGGGAGGCGGAAGGAGTTTATAGGAGAGGGGGAGGAGGATAATGGGGAGTTGGTGTATGAGATGGAAGAGGGGTATCGGGGGTCTGGGTCTCCCCTTTTGAGTTCTGGGTCTTCCGGGTTGGATCGAAGGGTGGAGGCTCAGTATGTGACTGTTCGGGTAGGGAGTTCGTGGGCTCGGGCTTTTTGTTGCGTTATGCTGACTCTTACTGTGTAGCCGCGGCGGATCTCCTGGGGGAAACTAGTTCTGGTCTTTGTGGCCATCTTGGTTCTGTTCCTGATATTCCTGCTGGGTGCTTACAAGGCGTCGGCTGGTTTTCGCGCATCACATCCTGCTAAAGGCCTTCTGTCCAATGGGACCGCTCTTTTTGGCCCTACGACGATATTGATCTCTCTTGATGGGTTCCGGGCGGACTTTCTCGATCGCGGCCTTACGCCTACTATGAACTCACTCATTGCTGCTGGCGTTTCGCCGCAGTATATGCTTCCCAGTTTCCCGAGTGTCACGTTCCCAAACCACTTCACCCTCGTCACGGGCCTATATCCCGAGAGCCACGGCATTGTGGGCAATACTTTCTGGGACCCCGTCCTGAAGGAGAACTTCTACTACACCAACCAGTCCAACAGCATGCAGCCCAAGTGGTGGAATGCCGAACCCCTCTGGATGACGGCGGAGATGCACGGTGTGAAGACCGGGATCCATATGTGGCCTGGCTCGGAAGCGCACATCGGGGGTGTCGATCCGACCTACATGGATAAATACAACGGCTCCGAAGAGCTTCCGCGCAAAGTCGAGCGGATTCTGGAACTTCTTGACCTGCCAGGTGAGGAGGCGGAAGCGCTTGCCGAGCCGGAGCGGCCGCAGTTCATCGCTGCATATGTCCCCAATGTCGACTCAGATGGGCACAAGTATGGGCCGAACAGCACCGAGATCCGGAGTACCATATCCGAGGTTGATAACATGTTGGCCGATCTGGTATCTGGCCTTCAGGACCGCAACCTAACCGATATCGTCAACCTTGTCATCGTCTCCGACCACGGGATGGCGTCGACTTCGACAGAACGACTGGTGCAGTTGGATGACTTCATCGACCTGAAATTGGTGGATCGCATTGACGGGTGGCCATCACGCGGTATACGTCCGAAGGACCCGGAGGATCTCCAAGTCTTGCAAGACCAGCTGGAGAATCTGACGTTGAAATACCCTTATGCAGTCGAGGTCTATACGCGCGAAACGATGCCGGAGCGTTACCACTTTACCCGCAATGAGCGCATTGCGCCGTTGTGGGTGATCCCGAAGACGGGATGGGCGATCGTCGAGCGACCGGGCTTTGATATCCACGAGGCCGCTGAGAATGGGAGGACTTATCATCCCAAGGGTGTTCACGGCTACGACCACGAGCATCCTCTCATGCGCGCAATTTTCATCGCTCGGGGGCCGGCGTTTCCTCACCCACCCAACAGTCGGGTGGACGTCTTCCGTAAGTGATTTCTCCAGTGGTACGAGCCAAAGCTAATCTGAATCCAGAAAATATCAACGTGTATAACCTGCTCTGCGATTCCTTGGGGCTTGATCCGGTCCCTAACAACGGAACACTACGCCTTCCTCTGCGACCAGTCGGCCTTCACTCGGATGAGAATGCGCCAGTCATCGACAAGCCTTCTGATCCTCCTGTCAGCAGTATCCCTGAGGCTGAGGCTGAGGCTGATACCAAAACAGACCCGCAAAAAGACCCTGACGACAAGCAGGGACCTACCTGGTGGAACACTCTCTGGAGTAAAGTTGAAGAATTCAAGGATTGGGCCAGCGATATTATCGAGACCGTGAAGGACGGCATTTCACAGCAAGGATAGACTAGACGACTATTGTCGATCTAATAATATGAGATACCCAGATTGCGATTGACTCCACTGATCTCCATTCAATAACCAATAATACCATGATCGTCCAGTGCATTTGCCATGTCACCAAAATCTTACTCATTTCTTGTACGCCGGCTATCTCCGGGCACTGGATTGGGAAGCGGCTGAAAGACTATGATTGATGCCTACAGCACTGTGGAACCTGCGATGCCATACAACAAACGACCAACAGGCAACAAAGGATGGCAAAGGTATATAAGGCGCGATGATACCGTCTACTCTCTGCTTTTACTTGTGCATCAACCACCGTGGATGGAATGGCATCGTTCTTGGGCAACACCAGCACCAGCAGCAATAATGCCACAACCAACATCTTAAACCCACGCGACACGGCGGTCCTCGACGCCTTTATCCCGGGATACTCTCTCCTCTCGCAGTTCCTGGCTTCCTACCTCCAAATCGACCTGACATATTACCTCCCGTTCATCCTCGCGGTCGCGGTCGCGGCCGCCTCGCTGCCCTATGTCATCAACCGACTGATCCAGTTCTCAGGGGAATACCTGACGTCGACGGCGGAGATCCGCCTCGACGATGAGATTTACGATCATCTCATGTTCTGGATGGTGCAGCAGCCGTTTGCGAAGCGCACGACGCATTTTGTCGCGGGGACGCGGATTAGCAGCGGGCTGCGGTACTGGGAGTCGGATGACGAGGTGTCGGATACGGAGGAGGATGAGGAGGATGATCTCTGCGGAGCCGACGGCGGCGACGCACTGGCCAACTTCGACATGTACTGGCAAAAAACGCTCAACAAGGACAAGTACCGCCCGCTACGGTTCACGCCGGCCGAAGGCACGCATTACTTCTGGTACCGGGGGCGACCGCTCGCGTTCGTCCGGGAGCAGGATAAGAGCAGTAACGCAGGGTACGGGTACGGATACGGGTATCGCTTGGTGCGGGAGCGGCTGTACCTACGGAGTCTGGGACGGGACCCGACGATCCTGAAGGAGCTGCTGGGGGAGGCGCAGCGGGCGTATGTGGCGCGCGACGGACACCGCACGGTGATCTACCGCGGGCAGAAGATGGGGGGCAGCGACTTCGACTGGGTGCGGTGCATGGCGCGGCCGCCGCGGCCGCTCTCCACCGTCGTGCTCGACGAGACGCAGAAACATGCCTTCATCGCTGATATCAAGGAGTACCTGCATCCGCGCACGCGCCGCTGGTATGCGAACCGCGGCATCCCCTACCGTCGGGGATACCTCCTGCACGGCCCGCCGGGCACCGGCAAGACGAGTCTCTGCTTCGCCGCGGCGGGATTGCTGGGTCTACCACTGTACCTGCTGAGTTTGAACTCGAAGAGTCTAGACGAGGATAGTCTCATGTCATTATTCTCGGAGCTTCCACGGCGCTGCGTCGTTCTCCTCGAGGACATCGATAGCGCAGGCATCACCCAGAAACGCTCCGACGACGCCTCCCCCACCACCAAGTCCCACGAAAACAACGATAAACCCAACGAAGAAAAAGAATCCGAGAAGGGCGTCTCCCTCTCAGGCCTCCTGAACGTCATCGACGGCGTCGCCGCCAGCGAAGGCCGTATCCTCGTCATGACCACCAACCACGCAGAGAAGCTGGACCCGGCGCTCCTGCGGCCCGGCCGCGTCGACATGACCATCGAGTTCGGCTACGCCGACCGCGGCGCCATGCGCGGTCTCTTCTCCGCTATTTACAGTGTGCTTGAGGGGGACGTGCGCGTGGCCAAGTCGTCCGAGAAGGAGGACCCAGACTCGGACCCGGATCATCAAGTTGCTCACGGGAGACGGCGTGAGCGCATCGCCGACCTGGCGGGTGAGTTTGCCCTGCGTGTCCCGGAGGGTGAATTCACCGCTGCGGAGATTCAGGGTCATCTGTTGAATTACAAGAATGAGCCTGAGGCTGCGATCGAGATGGTTGAGGAGTGGGTGAAGAGTGTGAGGGAGAAGCGGAAAGAAAAGGAGCAGATCGGACAATAGATGCTGGAACCTTTTAATTTTAATGCTTATGCTTACCATGGGAGAATAATGTAATAGACAGATAGATCTCGCCTTATGAATGAATGAATTTATCATGGAGCTGAAAAAGTTACTATATCCAATTCTTCTCTGCAGATGGACATTGATGGTGATGATAAATATGACAGTATATATTGCAAGAAGGTACGGAATCCAAATCCCACATAAACCAAACCACCCAAGCTGATTAACATCTATCACAAGATCGACACCTCATTGCCACTGATGGCTATGTTCGCCGCATATGTACATCGCTTGTTGGGCTCACAGAACCCATGGAAGAGCATCTTGTCACCGCATCCACAGACCGTACCCCCGCCAGGGGAGGTCAGCCCATAGTCACTGGTCTTGAAGAGTTTATGGCCGTTCTTAATGTACGGTCCGGTGATGGATTTCGACGTAGCATATCGAACGTCGTACTTGGTGTCCGTGAAGCAGTGGGTGGAGTAGAAAAGAAAGTAGGTATCGCCATGCAGGATCAGGTTGGGAGCTTCGACCAGGGGTCCGTCGCTGTCGTCACGGTCAAGGATCTGGATAGCGTCTCCAATCGGCGTGAAACCGTCCTCTCCTACTTTTTGTAGCAGAATAGGAGTTGGTACCAGGGGTGCCACGCCGTTGTTACAGTCTCCGCCGTGGCCGATGCTGTTGCCGTCCACTTTGAAGACAACGTAACGGCTACCGTCCTTGTCCAGGAACCCGGCCGGGTCGATTGAGCCTCCCTGGTCCAGTCGGCATGACAGGGGTGTCTCGTTGGGCACATACGGCCCAGTGGGATCCGTGCCTTCGGACACAGCGACGCCAACACAGTGGTGCCTCACCATCTCTTTGGCCTCGCCTGAGTAGTACATAACATATCGGCCATCATTCTAATGAATATTAGCATGGTAGAACCATATACACATACAACATACCCGTCTGATAACATCCGGAGCCCAATGATCTATCTCCGTCTCCCAACCTGCAAGAGTTGGCAGCGCTTCTTTATCGAGAAGGTTCCAAGAATTGAAGTCTTCCGAAGTGGCCACCTGCACGCGCTTTCCATTACCGTTTGTGCCAAAGGCATACCATCTCCCGTCCGCGCTCTGGACAAAGCTGGGATCTGGAAAGTCAGAGTTGATTGCCATCCAGGGCCCTCGTGCTCGCTTCTGGACGGGAAAGGCGAGCACCTCTGTAATGCTGACAATGCTCAAGGCCCAGAATATCAAACGAGTAGGCCACATTTCCTGAGATGGTCCACGAGGCCTTGAGATGAAGCAGAGATCGTCTAGGTTGAGCAGTTTATCAGTAGACCTCAGGTACGGAATGAAACCTCCCTTTGGCAATGCAAGAAAGAACCCCGATGCACCATCGCTTTATATTTAAAGAGCCCCGGTCTTGCGGGAAGCAGAAAGACGTCTGGGCCTAATCTGGTCTCAGCAGCTATCGCACATTATCTTCCGTTGGATGAGATCAGTGGTCATGCGATGTTGCCTCACGCCAGGTATGCAACTAGTAGATTCAAGCATTGAGGGAGGGCTGCTGGCCAAGGTATTGGGCGTATTGCGCTGCATATTAGGCAGTGATCGCTGCAAGATACCATTTCGCACCGTCGGACCTCTACTGTGTCGACAAAATAAACAACAGTCAGCAATGTGAACAATGTTTGGTGCATCTTGTAGCTGAAGTGGCGGATTTTGGCGTTTCGAGTGATGCCCTAATAGGTCCGTACAACCCTTGCGCTTGGTCAGCCCTCGTGGATGAGAGGAACTGTAGGTCGAATGTGTTTGGCTGAGCCATCGCAGCCAAGCCTGCTCAAGGGAAGCGGATAGTTTCCAGAAATCTATAACCATCGCACTGTCCTCCGTAGGGCGTAGAGTATCCGGATTCCGGAAGCGGAAATCGTTGGGTATTGTGGAGTTCCGATGCCAAGTCGAAGTCGCAGATCATCTGTGGAGACTCATTCAGTATCAAGTTCCACCGAGGCATCGAGCCATCGACTCGTTCGACTCAGTAATATGAATAAGACCATCTCATGACATATGAATTACTCCATATGTGACCTACTGTCAATTCAATAAGGCATTCTTCCGTCGGCCAAGAAACGCAAGGGCGATGTAGGCCTGGTCTCGGACCATATCCTGATCAACACCAGGACCGCTGTGTTGAAAAATGGCCCAGTAGAGACAGTAGAGAGGATTGAAATGCATTCGCTGCAAGACTCTCGCAGCACAGATGAAGCTGCTTCGCCCCCTTGATATTGATTCACGTCCTGTTGCTGCTCCCTTCACTGTAGAGATTCATGCAGATCAAATTCTTTCATCCTCTCAACCAGCAGAGTTATTTTGGCCAATCACAAATTTCAGGGCATTCAAGAGCTATGCTCTGATGTCAGACACTCCGGAGAGTCGGGAATAAGGCAAAAATGACTCCGATTGATTTTGTCCGAGGCGAATAGAAACATAACTCATCATTCACGAATCTTGTGACTTGGGCCAGTCTTTGCCTCTATTTGTCAGTCTGCGTACGGCAAAGAAGTGCATCCGCCAGAATCATAGCACATGGCAAAGTGCGCAAAGGATTCCTGAATAGTGTAACTCTGGAACCGACAAGTTGACCGAGTCTTTGGATGGCTCGATGGTATTGACTAGGCCTGTGCTTCTCCCAAAGTCTTGGTAGCAAGCTGCGAGGGAGTGCCATGAGTCGCAAGATCTTGTCAATAAAATCAGGTACATTCTGCTTCTTCATTGACATAGACTGACACTGGCAACTGGACAGAAGTCATGAAGCCATAGCGATTTCCCCATGATTGATGCATCATTTGCCTTTAGATGATCTAGGCTGGTTACCTTCAGTCTAGGTCAGCTATACCAGCACCACAGACATGGTGACATTTGCAATCATACCCGAATCACTGATCTGGTCCATCCCTCATCTCTAACTTGCCAGCGGCATCTACTTCCACGAGTAGATCCATCAAAACCACGAGGTATCTCCCTTCATTGAGCATCCCCCGCAATCTCAACGGCCAGAAATCTGGAAAAGACCAATCTTAGAAACCCATGTGAAGCAACGCATGTTAACAACAGGTCACTGGACTCTTTCCGACCGAGTCGTGGCAGAAGTTACACAAACCGGGGGATTTCTAGTAGCTCCCTCACATATAGATCGGCATCAAATGTGATTATGGTCCGACTTGAGGTTTCAAATGATGTAAATGAAGAACGGATACAATCGGATGCAGTCGGCGTATGGTCTCGAAGCTGACTTGAATCAGGGAAATGAGTATCCTGTAGTTGATCCAATGAAAAAATAATTGATGGAGAGACCCTTTAACCCTGCAGATGGGAGTTAGCGATGATGTCAGGGTCTATGATGATGAAAGAAGATGAAGAAGAAGTCGAGGAGAAAGTTGGATAGAGGTTCATGTCCAAAAGAGGCAATCTCTTTAGCCTCATTTATAGCAACAAATAAAAAAAACATATCCAAAAAATTAACTCCGTATATATGCACAGATCAAATCATCAATTCGTACGAAGACCCGTGAGAATCCAAGTCTCAAACGGAATCCCTCGTGTCTGCCTCTTTCCATCCTCCAGGATGGGCTCAAAATCACAAGAAGCAGCATACTGCCTGATCAGATGTCTCCAATAACACGACTCCGCCGCAGGAGTAAGGTATCGATCACGAAAGGTCCTGACAGCATTATCAGCAATCCGCTCCGCCGTCTCAGGATTGTCAATCAGAAAGCTGATCTTCCGGTCCAGATCCGAGAAATCACGCTCCACCTCGACGTAATTCGCATCAGGACCGGACGCAACCAGCGCCGCATGGTGCGCCTCGCGCCAGACCAGCTTGTGCGAGACGACCACCGAGCGGCAGTTGAGCAGGTACTTGCCGCGTCCGGAGAAGCTGCGGCCCTCCGTGTGCGCCAGGAACATGTACCGGCAGTGATCCTCCATGGAGAGCAGATTGGACCGGATATCGTCGTCGTTGTCCCAGTCAATCACCCGGATACTTGCCCAGCTGCGTCCCCGCGCGGCCTCGAGCAACTTCCCCCGTATTTCCGGGTTGGTCGCCACGCTGCCGCGCCAGACGAGCTGTCTCTTCTTCGCCGTGAAATTCAGCCCGGGGACCACCGTGCCGGCGGCGGTGACGTCTCCGTCGTCAACGGCCGCGATGCGCCGTCGGATCTCCTTGTATGCGCCGATCTTCACCTCCGGCCAGGCCCAGTATCCGAAATCCGGCATGAGCCAGACATCCTCATCCTCGTCGCGCTTGGAATAGGACCAGACGGGCCCGGACCCGCTCCTAAAGTCCTCCGTCGTAAACACAAACTCGATATTCGGGAGACTACGCCGATCCGGAAACGACGCCAGCGCGCGATGCAGTGCGTTCAGCGTCGCTCTCGCCCGGGAATAAGTGTACGGCATGGCCGCATAGTCAATGATATACAACTACCAACCCATCAACCCCGTCAATCAGCCAAAGCACAACCCCCGGAAGGAAACCACTCACCTCCCCGCGATAAACCGCCCCGCGCACCATCCCATCCTCCACCTCAACCCCATCCACCTCCCTAAACGTAATCTGCCTCCCCTTCCTAAGAGACGCAGATTTGTCAATCTCGACAAAAAGCTTCGGAAACGCCACACGGCACTGCCCCTCCGATAACCCGTGGTTATCCCCGTCGCGCTCAACCACAAACTCCCATTGCGACGTGCTCTCATTCGACGTTCCGCAGGAATGCGACATAGGCCGGATGGAATTCTTCAGCGCATATTGCGCGTAGGCGCTCGAATATCTCGAGCCCAGGATGAGGAATGTGACGATCAGGAGGGAGATTGCGATGCCTGGGGCCAGGAAGCGTGACCAGGATGGTTGTCCCTGCGTCCAGCGCATTGGGGTTATATACTCTGTCGGAATTGATTATATTTGTATATATAAGTGTTGGAAGAAAGTGTTGGAGATGTATATGCATTTGTAGTGAGACGTTGTTATAAACCTGCTGTTGTTTCTATGGCAACACAATACAACTTCATCTACGGAGTACTCCGTAGTATCAAATCTCAAGATTATTTAATCTCTAGAATCGGATTCGTAAGGAGCATTCAAATATATAAATATTAATAATGCCATTGCCGCCTGCGGATAAGGCCTTTCATTATATCACCTGGTCAAATCTATGTCTCAGAACAATGTGTCTCAAATATGTACATGGAGATCGCAAAGTGCCACAGCAGATGTATTAAGGGGGTATCTCAAGAGTCAAGAGGAAACCAGAAACGAGTCCCAACGAGTGATGATCAGACGCCAGAACCCGTAGACATAAACCAAGAATGTAAAAGCAGGAGTAGAAATGAAAAAACCCACTGCGACTGTCAAACAGAAGATAAACCGGATTGCATATACACGTATAGCAAGAACGCCACCGTCAGTTTCTACCGAGTGAAGCCCTCGGAGCATTGTTGCTAAAGTAACTCTCGTCAATCTTCAAGATCCACTCGACCTTCTGCGCCTCGGTCCGAGTAGCGAAGAGAAAGGTGTTTTGCGTCCCGTAGATCGCGAACACATGAGGACGGCCTTTTGCGGACACTCCGCTGTCCGACCCCGAAAGCAGGCGCGCGAAATCCGGCTCATGATCCACCCGCGAGTTACGCAGGTTGATGGCGTTGATCTCATCGCCATCCGGGACAGAGTATATGTGGAGATACGGTCGGCGGAGTTCGACGAAGCGTCGCACCCAGTGGCTGTTGGTGTCGTCAGGGGTCAACATGTAACCGGACTTCAAAGACGACTGGTTCTTCGGCAGTGTCTGGACCGTTGCAACAAACCGTGGCTTCAATAATTCCTGGTCGGAGACGGAGCTGCCGTCATCCGACGAGAGTGAAGACTGCTTCGCACGCGAGGCGAAGGCGGCCCCATTTGGCGGGGGCTCCGTGTTACTCCGAACAAGGATGGCATCGATCGGATCCTTCTTCATCGCCCAGAGATCGAGATATTTCCGTAGAAGCTTTGTCTTCCGCTCATTCAGCTCTTGGTTGCGGAGAGGAGTGGAACGTCCACTTCGAGCCAGCGAAGGGACGAGGCTGTTGGCACTGAGTGCCCCTTTGGCAGCGTTGAGTTCAGCAAGACGCCGTCGTCGTTTGCGGGCCGCAATATAATCCCGCACGAGCGAAACCTTCCGAGGCGACCACCGGGTGAGAAATTCCTCCCCCTTCACGTAGTCGTTTTGTGTGTTCATGCGCCAGAGATCGGCTGCTCGTTTAGCAGACACTGGACGGACGGCCAGGGAGAACATTCGGACGGTAGAGTGCACGATTCGGGTCGAGTTGAAAAGCTGCTTGAACATGGATTGTGGCCGGACATACGTCCGTCCCTGAATCTGAAGAGTGAGGTCCATCTCGAATGCAACCGGATCCTGCAGACGGGAGGATACGAGGTCCCAGTGAACCGTGACCTGCACGCGATATTTGTCTACGGTCACCCGATCCAGCAGCAGAGAGCCGTGCAAGCTCGAGTCCCATTGGGCGACCAATGTCACATTGGATGTCCCATCCGCGTTGTCTTTTACCATGGGCTCATGAACAAACTTCAATGGCACATCTGGTGTCTGAAGGTCTTGATCGGGGATCTTGCCCCATGGATCAAGCAATCTCACAGACCCAACCCGAATATTAGTCAGATCGTCCCATGGAAGGCCTTCGGTGGAACTGTAGGTCAAGTTCACGAGGATGCGGCGCTGCAATCCTTGATGGAGTTGATAAGTGCCCGAGTCGAGATTATTACTTTGTACCACCTCGACAGGGAGATATTCACCGGATTCTGCCAGCTCAAGAACCTGCATCCTGGCAAAGACATCGTGCCGTTCTTCAGAAAAAAACTCAGATTCCGCCAGGCGCGGAGTCTTGCGCTTCTGAGGGGGCAGCTCTGCCGAATCACGCATTTCGTCCCAGCTGAGAAGCTTCTCTAGATGCATATGTGTCACTCGTGCATACACGCAGATCTTAAGAGACGCCGTTCGTGGGCTCGATAGGGGTAGGCTCATGCTATGCACACTTTCAAAGCGAATGGGACTTTCATCAAAGCCGCTGATCATCTGGGTAGTAGTAGCTCCTCCTTCCTCGGATATGCCTGGTACAAAGAGCTGAGCATGGACGTTCGTCCCCTCCCATTCGGCAAAGCCAACCATATCACGCATGACCACGTTGAACTTGAGTGTAAATGAAGGCGCCTGGGCGGACGAGGGCTCCAACGAGAGACGGATAATGCCAATTACATTCTGTGTGTAAGGCGATGTAACCTCGACAGAAAAGTCTTGCACCCGCGTCTCGAAAACAGCAGTCAGTGGGATATCGGCATCGCCAACAAGAGAGTACTGAGGTGAGCAAGGCTCAGAGAAAGGGTTTTCAAGCCTGAAGTGTTGGATGTAGTCCGGCCGGTCGATGTATTGGTGCAACTGACGCATTGCCTGAAGGCGACGTTGAAGTTTCTCGATGGACCAGAGATGAATGACACATTGCTTGAAGTCAATCACACGGATTGCGATACAGGGCTTCTTCGTCTCTTCCAGGACAATATCCTCGTCTCCTGAAATGCCATTCAGCACGAGGTCGTAAGACGAGGCCATGTTATTTCCATGATCGATGATCGCGAATTGAAAGCTAACATTCTTGTCCATGATTTGGCTCATCACCTGGGCCTCTTTCAATAGCGACGCATGCTGCAATATTTTCTCGGCCATGCGGACATAGTTCTGCTGCGACCAGTGCTGGAAAACTGACTGTGCGATACTGAGCTCCCTTTCATCTAGCTTCGCGAAGCCGTTCTCATATATCTTTGGCATCGGCTGGCCCATTTCTTTCATATGATTCTCAAACGCCTCTTTCTGTTTCCTCAGTTGTTCTTCGTACTCTTCTTTGGCTGTCCGCAGGGCCTCTTCCATCCGGGCTTTTTCCGAACGCAGGTCCTCCGCATCCTGGTCAGAGGCTTCGGCATTTCTAAGCCTGTCTTTGTATTCCTCCTTCTCCTTGTCCAGGTGGCGTTGCATGTCCTGGCGGGCGGCAAGCAATGGAAAATCGCTTCCATTTTGCCCTTCGCCGTCATCCTGATGGCCAGGAGTCCCGGGCATGGTGATGGCGGTGTCAAGCGAGAAATTGTCGATAGTACCATTAGACATGTATTTGTCTCGAACAGGATAGGAGCTCAACGAATCCGAATCTTCCTCATTTTCCACGAGTCCTCGGCGGGTTGCTCGCACTTTCTGCACATCCTCAAACAGAGCATCCAGTTCATCGTCGGGCATATGGGAGATGTGATCAGGACCCAGTATTGCGCTGACAGCCTCCCGTCGAGCATAGAACCAATCTGATTCACGACGTTGAGCGGGCATTGGGGAGTCTGCGCGACTGGAATCCCCATCGAGCTCGGATCCAGTCTTGCTCATCGTCCGATCATGGGTCTTGGCCGGAGCTGGTGAACCGAGTTGACTGGTGGTGACAGAATGACGCAGCAAGCTTTGTTCCACCCTTTCGGCACGAGCTTCTTGCGGATGGTTGAAACGGAAGATGTGAAAGTCCCCAAGGATTATGCGAAAGCCACTTTTTAGACGCTTTGGTTTGTCGATTCGCAGCCCATTGACCATAACCGCTGCTCCTTCGCTTGGGACTATGGTCACGATATTGTCCACATTTTCGAAAGTGCAATGGTTGGGAAGAATTTTGGATCCGTTCAACCTGATTTCCACATGACTTCCCTGCTCCATGTTGCCAACCGCAGTAGTCCCTGGCTTGATGTTGTAGACAAGACATTCAGCGAGAAGCGGATCATCGCTCAGGTTGACCAAATGAGGCATTTTCTTCGGGGTACTCAGGCCAACAAAGCCCTTTTCGATACTAATACCGAGCTCTTCAAGCGCGGCCTCGCGCTCCCGATGGATCTGCTCCGTTTTCTCCAATTTCTCCTCCCAGGTCTGATTCAGGTCTTTGTAGAGCTTCTCACTTTGATTCAGCTGCTCCACGATCTCCGCCTTGCTGACTTTGGTGACGGTTCCGTCCGCCTTCTGAATTGAGACCATCTGCTTCTCCAAAGGAGTGTCTGGAGGATAGTATTCCCCCGCGGGCACACCACTACTGCCCGCTCCAGCCCCTGCGCCTCCTCCAAGTTTAGCCCTAAGCTGTGCCAATTCCTCTTTCAAATCTCTTATCATTCTCGCGTTCGGATCTTCATTGACCACCGCATGGTTCTTGATGCGTTTCGCAGAGTCGGCGTAGCGCAGAGTACTCAGTGTCTCGTCGAAGTTGATATCGGCAGGAGATATAGCTGCAATCATTGCGGTCATAGAGTTACCTCCAAGGGAATCCTTCAGCAGCCATGTCAAAATGGAATCACGGTAGGGAACCATGGAATTATTTTTCTTTTTGCCGGACGCAACATCTGCTAGAGCGGCAATGACACGACCGAGCGTTGACAGCGAACGATTAATTTCTGCTCCCTCCTTCAACCGAGCACCAGTAGCCCCCGTGGAGTTTGCTCTTTCTGAACCAGCAAGATCGACCAGGCTAATCCTAGATACCTTCTCTGTATCCATTGAGGTCTCGGCATCATGGCGTTTCTGCGTTAGCGTCAACGTAAAGACAGCGTGTGATCGACTGGAGGTTTCGTTCATGTTCGTGGCGGCCACTGTTCTGGCCTTGTTACCCTCGTCCATCAAATTCTCAATCTCCTCAAAAGAGCGCACCGCGAGTTTCGCAAGATCTTCGACATAGGGACCGGTTGACGGATGCTCACGGACTTTGAGATTGCCCTTGTTGGACGGGTTGAGCAAATCACGAACTCTTTCATTGTAGATTTCGAGGTAGGACACTTCGACTGTACAGTTGAGGTTCTTGTCTTCCTGGATCTTCGCTATCCGCTGGAACATCTCCTGACAGATCCTCGGGATCACACCGTATTCCTTGCCATATCCCATCATCGAATAGGACTTTCCGGAGCCCGTCTGGCCATATGCGAAGATACAGTTGTTGTAACCTTGGAACGCATTGTCTAACAGAGGCACACCCAAGTCCGCGAAGAGATTGTCCTGTCCTGCATAGTTGGGAGCATTCTTATCGAAAGACCAGTAGGACCGGTCAAAGGCAAAAGGCTTCGGACCCTCTGCCGCACCCTTCCCACCAGTTTTTCGTGATTTCTCTTCGGCGCCAGGCGGGGGTACGAGGATAGTCTGGTTTCCTTTCATCCGTACAATACATTTTGCCCCTCTGTCGATTTCTAGATCCGGGTGGATATGCCAGTCAGCCGAATCCGAGCCATCGGAGGGACCGCGAGTCGATACCACTCACCTCTGCTGTTGAACGGCCGCACTCTCACCACCACCTTGATATTTCCACCGCCTCCGGGAGCCATTTTGGCTTATACCCCATGCACTCTGGGCCCCGCTATACGCCTGCGTTTGGTGAAGAGTCGAGTCCCAGGGGGGGAGGGGCGCGAGCGCCAGGGGTTGAGTAACACCAGATTCGCGGACGCCGCAAGAGCGCCGCCTTATGGGAAGTCGCAATTTGGATGTTGCAGCGTTCTCTAGAACCTGTGATTAAACTATTCGCTGTTCTTTCTCGGCGTTATCCTGCCCAGATTGAAAGTCCGGATCGAATGTCAACAAAGACGTCATGTAATTTGTTGTTGGATGAAGAACTGCCTATTCTAGGAGGATAATCTCAGCGAAAACAGAGTCAGGTGTACTCAAGTTGCCATGCGCGCAACCCGGCTGATGAAAGACTGTCCGGATCGACGAGTAACTCGAAAGGATGGTATAGTGTTACAATAATTCGACTCGAGAATTGACCGGGAGACTGTGTTTTCTTCTGGACTTGTTTCCAGAGCCACGGGAAAAGCCACATGAGAGCCCGAAAAGGCGGAATCGAGGGTGGATTAGGTAAGCCGCCCGTGATAGTTATATGATCCACCATGTGACCTTTATCAACACCATCTCTGTTTGAATGAGCATGATACACGGCAGTGATTAGACTGTGATGCTCAAAGTCTGTTTATTGTGGGACATACTCAGAAGAAGAAGAATAGTGAACTTGTGCTGCTTCATGGTCCTCTGTCTACTAGTCACAGCTCATCCATGTGAAACCGAAGTCAGCAGAAGCAACGAAATGCAAGACAACCTGCGCTGTTACTGCTAGTACATTTATCTACTGCTTTACAACTGTAGAAATCTGATTATGATTCTGAAAATGCGGTTTGAAGTAACCCAAGTCTCTACTCAACAATGTTACTCACTCCTTGGCTTACAATTACTAGAGGCTGATACTGTGTAGTCTGTCCTAAGGCAGTCCTTCTCGGTCAACCATCTACTGGTCATGATTGCTCTCGCATCTGACCGACATCGGCAAATCCAACTTGTCTCTGGGCGATTCTCGACCTATGCAGCGATGGAGAACAAGCGAGGTATCCGCCGAAACTCCTCCGAAACCCTCGAAGTCGAGAGGAGATGTCATCGATCCTGAGCAATTCCCAGGTACATCACGGCATCGATGCATACATGGATATGTGCCGGATGTTTTGGGGTGCCACGTGCCCAGTTCTCGTTCATGTTGGCATATATGCAAGATGAACTTGGTGTTTTTTCCATTGTCATGGTACGTGTAGTGCTCCAGAACACAGGGTTTCAAGGTAAACTAATACAACACGTCTAGTACTATGCAGTGTGGTGGCTAATATTAGGAATCAGGTTAGAAGTCAAGTAAGAGACACAGCAGGAAATCATTTCTAGTCCCTGTCCAAGCTCCAAGGCATATCTATTTTCAGAGTCAAAACCATGCTAACAGAGCTACGCATCAAGGTACCTGGCGATGTATGTATGCCTGCCATGTAGTAGTTGGTGCCCAAGGGATATATAATATCAATGAGTGTGGGATAAGAGAGGTAACTAGACTTCTGTAAAGTGTCACCCCATTCATGAAGTAGATCTCCCTATTTTTTGCTCTCCACTTGGTATATACTCCTGGCAGATTTATAAATAGACGCAGACGTGTGTCCTAATCTATAGGCGAGCTATAAGCCTATGACTGGTGACAAGCATACCTAAGTGTAGGGGAACATGGGCTGTGGAGGTCCTGACAGAGAAGGGGCTGTCAGCAATGTAGTCAGAACATCAACTCTGTTTCATCTGCAGAACTGAGTAAGGTATGCATGTCACCTCGGGAGATTACCTTCCCCGATCATAAGGAGGGATATCACCATGAGAGCTATGGTCAGCTGACGACAGGCAGATCAGTGAAGGATTCAGAAGCTGACGAGGACGTGATAGCAACAAGCGTTGATATATCAGCGCCCCTAGCGGTAGCCCAAACAGTGACGATTACCTTGCTTAATTACACAGCCAATAGAATTGTTGCGATCTGGTGATGCCTCACTGCATGCTGGCGTATCAGAGCTTGCAGATTTATTGGTAGGGCCTCATTGGGCCTGGACGACGAGGCAAGATGGGATAGTTTTGTCTGATGTGTAGAATTCAGGGGCTGTTACTGTTCATGTACACTCTCAATTCAGTCGGCTTGATATGTCCTGCAAGGCTGCAAGTAGTTCCATCATGCAGCAGGGCAGTTTCGAGGCACAGGCCGCATTGCCTAGATTGTCATTGACTCATTGATGGCTTGGTTGGATATTTGCGCTTTATGACTGGCTCCCTGGGTTTCTTCAGGAAAAGTCCCTGATCATGTAAGCGCCATGTTCATCGGCATTTCACATTGACAGGATCGCTGCAGCTTAGTTAGCCGCGAAGTTGCCTTTCGAAGGAGAGAGAAAACAAGGAGAGGCGCCAAGATGACAGGTCTCTATCACACTTGCTGGAGAAGTCTTCCTGCAGTTGGGTTCGCAGCCAATAATTGATGATACCAAGGAATGATCACCTTCAACGCCTTGATTTTGGTTCGAGGACCTGATACACTCACACTCAAGGGGGAGGTAATGTTTAAAAGGCCAACTGGGGTGTCTTACACATGACTTACTGCTCAACCTTTCCTGAGATCCAAGCATGTCTTCAAAATATGCATCCTGTGATTGATTATCTGCCAACTGCCAAGGGAGCATTAAGCGCCAAATGCACGGAGATAACTTTATACTTAACTACAGTCTACACCATGCATGATTGGAAACCCAGACTGGTGGTTTCATGTAGTGTATTCTGCAGGGAGTGTGCACTGCGCAGTCTGTGACTTAATGCAGGAGAAGATGCTGATCGAGTAGAGCTCATACTCTTACCAGCAAATATATTTAGGTGGTTTTATCTGATCAACACGGGAAAAGATGACCGTTGCCAATTGCTCAAGCGACAACGAAGTAGTCCCATGTTAACTCGTTCTGACCATCGCTCGTTGACTTCAGATCCGATAATATCCTATTCATATTTCATCGTAACCAAAGTATCTATTCTCAAATCTCAAGAGTCTAGACAGTGGCTGAGTGGACAAGCGGTGTGGGGAGTTGTGTGCCATTCTGACGTCAGACGGTCAGAGCTTTCCTTTTCAGATCTGTTTGTAAGTAACTTTCTGTAACCTACATACCTTACAGAGTACATGAATTGTATTGGAAACGATGCTGTATTAATTACCCTGTTTTCTTCAAGTCGAAAGTTGAGTAGGTTTTCATCATCTGAGTGGAATTGACGACGACAACCTTTGAATGTTCTCTGATGGACCTTCTTAAGGATGAATCACCAAGTATAACTATGCAAGTCTTTGGGAGATCACATTCAAGATAGGTGTGACTGAAGTGATAGCTTCCACACGTGGTGTGGGACAGATCGGCGCCATTTGTGTCAGACTGTCGGTGTCTTGAGCAAGCTGAGCTGCTGAGGACTGGATCACTGGACACTTCTGGGTTAAGGTTTGTGGTACAGATTCCGACTCGAGTCTCAAATATCAAAGCAATGCTTGTCCTACTACAGATTGGACTTGATAAGGCTCAAAGCTCAAGCCTTTAAGCTAGGTCATAGAGTTTCCATAACGCGGTGTTACTTTGGCCTTTATTTCTTACAGACTTACTATTATTTCTACAGGAACACCAGGTGGAAGATGCTTTGTTTCAGGTGAGATCAAAGCATCCTTGATTCCTTCGAGTTGGAGGCTGAGAGTAGTGGCAGGACACAGGGTTTACTCCGTTGATGGAGAAGGACTCCCCAATCAAGGCATATAACCGAGGCTTGAAATGGCCTTCATGAGATCCGCCAAGCATTCTCTTTGGAGAAATCCAAACGAGTCATTGTTCCAGTATATGAAGGACTTTGCGGAGATAAAGATCAGCATTTTGCTTCGAGTTTGAAGGGATTAATCTCTTTTCCATAAACAGTGAGCTGGAGTGTTCTTTTAATATCTTGGAAGGACTCTACAGAGTCCATACTAAGTCCGTAGTCCGTACTCCGTACTCTGTAGAGTGGGTGACTCTATCTACTCCCCTACAATCGTCCAGTCAGAAAATTCTGTGGGAGAGATGAACGGAAACCAATCAAGGTGGCTGGTCAAGAGTAAGACAGTCAAGGTCTCGGTTGACGGTTCCCGTCGGGTAAGTTACAGGGTAAATACTATACGGTCTGTAACTTTCAGGGTTTTGGCAGCACATGATCAGGTAGCATGGATCATCACTTCGGGGTTGCCGGAGTCCGCATAATCAATCTCTAGGTAGGTAGTCATCAAAACCGATGATCAAGAAAGATAATGGATATCATTTATATCATTACCTATTTTTTAAAGAACTTTGGATTGATTATTGACGTTTATATAATTCAGTTATGGAGATGATAATACAGAAGGATCATTGGGCATCAGAGACCTGATGTATAATACCGTAATCCTATACTGTAATAACATAAGCGAGAACAGAAGTGGGGTAGAACTAATACCAATAACCAAACACTAAACAGTACCAAAACTAAATGTCGAGTGAGCCAGTCAACAGTCCAACTCCCCTCTGGCTGCGTCCCGGTACAAATGCCCCATCGCCCGCCTTCTTCTCCTTCTTCTCTCTGCTTCCTCTCGTTGGTCATCCGGGTCTTTCTCCAGAGTCCAGTGAGTCCAGTGAGTCCAGTGAGTCCCAGTCCCCTTGCTTGCTTGCCCTCCAGTCAACTCTCACGATCCCATGAACTCACGGACTTCCAATCATCGATTTCCTTGTATTTGATTATTTGTTCCCCTTGTGCTTGATCATTTTCATTATCATACCATCATCAAATCATCTCCAACGGAGTACTTACGACTAGAGCATCATCACCTTCCCACGGTACAACAGTACAAAGTAGTCGAATCATCATCCTGGGTATGTATACCTATCCCCCTTGCGCAACCTTCTCCTTCATTTCATTTTTATGATTGAACACTTTATTCCTGCCCATATCCAATCGCATTACACTAGAGTCCTAGACCCCATCGACGGTGACAGAAGTTCAGCACCGACAAATCACTTTTTTTTACCCCAGTTCTTGTCTTTTTCCCAAGTCCCAGTCTCCCCAACCAATTTGCTCGCTTCTTCTGGGATTCCCAAGGACCTCGTTCTTGTTTTATCCATCAGCAAACCACCAACCATTATATTCCATCTCATTTCAGCGAATCATACTGTTCCCATCACCATCTACAGCATTTCATTATTATAATTATTATCTGTTTTTCTTGTCTTCCTATCATTGTTGTCGTTATCACTGTTTTTGCTCCAGAGTGCAGTGGCTGAGCCTTGAGTACGGAGATACGGATCAATCCGGGCCGGACTGACATCAGCAACAGTCTCTAACCTGTGCTGTGACTGCTGTCTCATCTCTGTGCTGTTTGCCTTCTCGTTGGCAGATCTCGCGTTCCCCTTCCCATCCCAGATCCTCACAGGTCCCCCGTGACAGCAAAAAGTGGGATCAAATCATCGTGCTGTTTTTTTTCACTCCCTTGATTTCTGTGGATTGGAAGCTTGTTACCACAGGCAAGAATCAGCCATTCATCATTCTCTGATCAAGGTAAATTGCCTAGATCTATGTTGTTGTTGTTGGTACTGCTCTGTCGCAGAACACGCGCGAACTCTTGATGTTATCCACTTACAAACACCAACAAAATTGTTGCATGTACCCAAGCATTGCAGGAAAGATCTTGGTTTCTTTTGCGCCCCCTGATTTACCAAGTATTTCCCTGCGATCTTGGAACTGTTTATGCATTGTTATATCTGCCAAAAGTCGCGTTCTACCCACATCCTTCCCCGCCGCAATGGCCCAATCACCACGCGTCAACCACTCTTCGACTGTCTATCTTCTCTGATCTGATTCTAACATGTTCATGCTACCATAGGCGTGCAG
Organism: Aspergillus cejpii; assembly: GCA_004769165.1. NCBI lineage: Eukaryota > Fungi > Ascomycota > Eurotiomycetes > Eurotiales > Aspergillaceae > Aspergillus > Aspergillus cejpii. The sequence goes on along the minus strand of SMSW01000001.1, from coordinate 4,042,059 downwards.
CGTCGTTACCACCATTGCGCACTGGACTAGAGTCGCCGCCTGACTCTCGTTGCCTTGCGCGCGGACCAGAAGACCGAGTTTGAACCAGAAATTGTATGCGTCGCATTTAGACCAAGGTATGTTGTCGGTTGCATCATACCTCCCACTTGCCAGCGCATACATCCGTCAGCCCTGCAATACTCTAAATCGCCACGATAACCCCCCACCATTTTCGACAATCCCCCAATTTGACAGCACACGAATTTCATCTTGGTTGGTGCGGGAAAGCGCATTGCTGATTGTCTACTGTAGTTGAGTCAGCTGTGCAAGGCCTTCTCAGCGCATTCTGATATATCGATCTCGCGCATCATAATCATCCGAGTCCGTGGGCCAGGATTATCCTATTACCACACAAGTCTGGAGAGAAAGTACAGCCTACGGGACCAGCACCGCCTCAAATTCCTTCCTGCCCCTCTTATTCGTCTGGCAGGGACGTGGCCGAGCAATCTGCCACATCTAGAAGCTGAAACAGCATCAACAGGGTTACCTGGCTGTTGTCAGGTTAGATATATTGCGTAGCAACTTTTCTTTTCTTTTTTTTTCATTATACATTTTGGTTTCGGTTGGCTTGATTGCCTCGTGTCGGCAAAAGACAGAAGATCGCGCTTTGCCTGACAACGCATCAAGTACGGTATCTTATCAAGGGCACCCTCGTCTGCTGCATCAGAGCCCAACCACTTTACGCTCAGAGGTCAGCGTATTAAGGATACCCACAAAAGACCAAGAACATCCGGGACAAGTGTTGAAGAAATTTCGGCAAACGACCGTTCATTCTCTTTTGCTGGAATCTGTTGAAAAGTCACCTTTCTGGCAAAACAGCATCCAAGGTAAGCGCCTTGGTGGAAGCGCCGCGTCCTTCCCCCATTACCCCCTCACTAGTAATCCAGTGACCGCTTGGCCCTGCGCTCCATACTGACGCGAAAATAGGAGCCTGCAGACTTCCCTTATTTAACTCGTCGAATCATCTGTTGCATAGGCTAGCTGTTTCTGAGTCTTGTTTCTTCTTATTCGCGCCCGACTACGATAGCCTCAAAGCACCCCCCTTCACTTTAACATCCTCTGATCGCTTTTCGAGCCCTCACTGGTTCTAGCCAACCCTTTCTAGCGCGCCTGCCAATCCAATCATCCAATACGTTTCCAAGGTGACGGAACCATCCGTCACAGGTGCACCATGGAGTATCCTCCACAATATCAACAGCCTCATGGCCAACATCCTCACGCCCCTTCTCACATCACTGCCCCTTACCAAACGGCGCAGAACGCAGGCTCGACTGTAGGGTCAATGACGTCTCCCACAAACCCGCAGGGACACATGCAACAGACGCACCCAACACATCAAGGCTCTTCGATCGTCCCGTCGCAGTCTCACTATCCGCAACCGCAGAATGCCCCGGGCTCGGTACATCAACAGATGAATTTCCCTCAATCATATGGCGTCACAACGGCGATGCCCCAGTCTTACGGTATCTCCCCTACACAGGCCGCTGCGATGGCTACAGCGGCTGCATCCGGACAGTTCTACCCCCTTCACCAAGACTCCATGGCCAGCCAGATGGCGCAAGGCCCCCGCGGTTCCCCACGCCTGAGTGGCGTACAAGTAAAAGGCGACCGCAATCCTCGATCGCCCCAGATGCCAGGGCAGATGCCTCCAATGGGTACCCAGATGCCGATGTCACAAAATGCTCAGATGCAGCAACGTCGCATGAGCCATGTTGGAAGTCCACATGTTCAGACTTCCCAACCCGTGTTGAGTCATGTGGCGCGATCTTCAGTCCCTCCCCCGATGGCACCTCCTCCCCAGCCCTCTGTACAGCAAAGCCAACCATCACCGGAACTTGTCGCCGGCGCCGCCGAGGAGTCTCCCTTGTATGTCAATGCGAAGCAATTTCATCGCATTCTGAAACGTCGAGTCGCTCGACAGAAGCTGGAGGAACAACTGCGGCTAACATCCAAGGGACGCAAACCGTATCTGCATGAGTCGCGTCATAATCATGCCATGCGGAGACCGCGTGGTCCTGGCGGAAGATTCTTGACGGCCGACGAAGTAGCCGCCATGGAAAAGAAACAGGCGGCCGCCGCGGCCAGCGCCGGACAGGAGAATGCAGATGCTAGGCCTGCTGGAGAGAATCCTCCATCGACGCAGAAGCGGAAATCCAGTGATAAAGACGAAAATGCAAACGCGAGCAAGAAAGCCAAGACGACGCGTCCAAGTCAGGATGTTGAGCACAATTCAGCAGAGCCCACCGATGAGGATGGTTGAACGACATGACAATATCCGCTGCAATTCCGTGTACGCTGTGCGATGACCCCTTTCCTAACTCCGAGCATTTCTCCCCGATTATGGCTTCTCGGGACAAATTGTTTATTCTCCACTTGGTTGATCGTTTCGCCACTTTTCCACGTAGCAAGCGATATGTGACTATTCATCTCTACCCCAAACTTTTCTTCTTTTCTTACTCAAATCTGCAATCTGATGCCTGTTTATATTGTTATGCTGGGACGAAGTTCTGACCATTACCCCTGTCGATCACCTCATTGAGTGATGTTTCCAGGATTGACCTGTATGAAATGATTGTTTTATTTTGTCTCTTACCTGCTTTTTTTTTCCCCTTCTACCTCCTACCTTGGTGCGATCTCACAGATAAGGCCGTTGCCTTTCTGGAGCGTCTCCTGCGCTGTCTCGCAAGGTCTGCCCAATCCTGGCCCTTAGACTAGTTTCCCCCCACGGCAGGATACTTTTTTTCTTTTAACCTGTTCAATTGCGCTTCGTGTTTCTTCGAGCTCATGGTTGGGATATAGAGGGGAGGAACCCATCACTGGTAAAATAAGGGCACAGAAATTGAGTGACAAATTGATATGGTCTCACTGATACCATGATGCCCACGTTGGGGCCGACCACAACAGCATATGAATATATGATACAGGAGATGTTGGTGCAGTCATCGCTGGAGGATTGCTATCTCGCAACATACCTATCTTCCAGCTGGACTTGCACGCGGATTTTATATTTTTTTTCTTCCTTCTGGGGGTCGGAAAAGTTGCAGGGCATGCCTGGTTGGGAAAAAGTCTCGTGAGATTGGAAGCTCGTTGTCCTTCCCTCGTCGCCAGTGATTCTTCCTGTCTGGTTTGTCTTTCTTCTGGCCCTGGCCATCGTGCTTTGTGTGATTCCCAATGGGTGATCTCAAACATTATGTACAAATATCAACTTATATCTACCCTCATACTTGGCTCGATACTTCGGCCGAATGGTTGGGTATGTCGAAGCTAGTCTGTGAATACCATTTTTGACTTATGGACTCTTCTACTCCGTACATCGATATTCGATACTCTCTCACCTATTAATTATCTACTACTGCAAGGTACATCTTGAGGCTGTAGTTATCAAGTAACTTAAGTAAGCAGCGGCGCTATTCCTGATTGGGATTTGCCTCACCGCCTTTGTCTCCAACCTCTCCATCCGATTAGTCATCCGCCAGTCAACTTCTCTCATCTCTAACTCTCTCTCTCTCTCTCTCTCTCATCTTCTCTTCTCCCATTCTCCCATCTCAACCATTAGACCCTGTCCCCGGGGGATCAGTTGTCTCAGTTCATCTGGATTCATCAGATTGGGCGTGATTCGGGCCTTGTCCTCTTCTTTAGGCTTCTTGTAGGTCGCCTTTGCCTTGCCTGTTCCCTCTCATTCGATTCATCGTGTGTCCTCTCACTATCAAGCCACCCTTGTCTTTCGTCTCCCCAATCATTTCCTGCTCAATTTCTATTATATAGAAAATTCCCCAATCGTCCATTATGATTCCCCCTTCTTTTTCACCATCGTCTTTCCCCCTTGTCCTACCCTGGAGTTGTCGATAATCGTCGCGCCAGAAACGGCCCTCGAGACCCTCCGTTATAATTGTCGCATTTCTCTGCTTCCCTTCTTTCTCTTTCTCTTTCGCTCTTGTGGGCGCACTCATTCTTCATTCCTCATCTTCGATTCCCCCTTGTCCTTCTGTCATTATGCTTCTCATATACTCCTTAGCCGTATTACCGGCATTCACTTCTTCTTCTCTCTACCACACATTCCGTCCCTCTTTTACTCCTCTACGTCCAATCTGCCAGACACCCCTATGAAATGAATGCACATGATCTAATTTTGACGATCTCGCGTCTTAGCTTACTTCCAAGACTTCCGCCGTTCTGCGCGACAACTCCACACTCTCCTTTTTCGCTGTGGCCCAGCCTTCCGATCAAGCCTCCTAGCGAGACTCCGTGCTAATCGGGACATTGATAGGCAACAATTTTCCTCTTTTATAACGCGCCGAAAAGCACGCGTCAGCATGGATTCTTACGAAGCTTACGGGTCTCCCGGGAGGAACCGTGAGGCAGATCCGTACTCGGTTAGAGCGCAAACGGATTCCTATAGACGCAGATCGCCTGGTAAGCAATTGTTAAAACGAGCACATCGAAACGATGAGCTAACCGCTTTAACTACTTCCAGGAGGACCGGACCGGCGTCGCGGAGGACGTGGCCGCTCTCGCTCCCCAGTAATGATTGACCGCTACGAACCCTCAGACCGCCGCCCTTCTCGCGACGATTACTACGCTTCAGCCCGCGAACACGCGTTCAGAGAGCGCGAAGACCGTCGTGCCGCTCCGTCGCCAACCGTCGCCAATATCGATCGTTACGTTCCTGGTCAGGACTCTGGGAAAAGAGCCGCCCCCACCAACCCCCTCCCCAATCCGCTGAATCTAGACTTCCAAGTGGGTTTCAACTGGTTTGCAGAATGGTGGCGGGCCGAGCAATCCATCAAGGAGGAGAAAGATCGCGCAAAGCACGGCGGTCGGCGTCCTTCTGATCGCGTCAAAGGAGAACGCGAGGCTCGTGAGGATAGAGAAAGAGAAAGGGCGCAGATCCAGGCCGCCTACGACACATACAAAGTGGATCTTCAGGTAAAGATGGCGAGGACATTCGTTCAGCTTCATCGAAACGAGGAGTGGTTCAAGGAGCGCTACGTTCCCGAAGTTCGGGATCCTCTACGCCGGCGCTTGATGGATTTCCGCGTGGCCGCATACCAGCAATGGGAACGGGACATTGAGGGAGGCTTGTTTGACGACTTCACTCTGGAGGGAATCTACAAGAGCGAAAGTGATGGGGCAGGTGGCGTGATCGAGAAGGAAGAAGGTGAGGCCACTGCCGTTGGCGAAACACTTGGTGTTCTGGACCTGCTTCCTGCTAGGGGCGGAGAGCTGCGTGACGAGGCTTTATCGCAGCCTGCTTTGCTTATCAAGACTCTCGCACCCAATGTTAGCCGTGAAAAAATTGAAGAGTTTAGCAAGGAGCATCTGGGCGAGCAAGATGGAGGATTCAAGTGGCTCAGCCTTAGCGACCCGAATCCTTCTAAGAAATTCCACCGAATGGGATGGATAATGCTTCACCCGGCACCGGAGAATGCGGTGATTGAGAGGGGAGATGGCCGAGAGGAGGAAGGCGAGGAGATGGAACACGATCATGCGGCGAACGGAAGCGCGACCGTCTCTGCAGCCGAGAAAGCACTCGAGGCAGTCAACGACAAGACGATCCACGACCCCGTTCATGGTGACTTTGTTTGCCACGTTGGTGTCCATGTCCCCCCTTCCCAACCCCGAAAAAAGGCTCTGTGGGATTTGTTCTCCGCCCCGGAGCGGATCGAACGTGACCTCGAACTCGCCAGGCGTCTAGTTTCGAAACTTGATACCGAGATGGGCGGCAACGCTGACGGTTACGCCAAGATCGAGGAACGAGTCGAGGAATTGCGTGGGAAAGGATGGCTCCAGCCGCCTGTCACAGGCCCTGTCAGTGTCAAGAAGCGGAAGCCCGACTATGATACGGCAGATATTGACGAAGGCGAGGCAGAAGAGGGTGAGGAGCAAGAATCTTGGGACGACGAAGATGAGGTTGATGACGAGGAACTCCTGGCGAAGAAAAAGAAGTTGGACCTGATGGTCGAATACCTGCGCCGTGTCTATAATTCCTGCTTCTTCTGTGTCTTCGAAAGCGATTCGGTGCACGAGCTGGCTCGGAAGTGTCCCGGTGGTCATCTTCGTCGGCCCCGGGCCGGCCTTACCAGCCAGGCAAAGGCTGTTGCTCGAGCCAGTGCTCTGGGACAGCCTTTCCCGGTCAAGAAGAAGGAGCCCAGCGAAGATGGAGAAGAACAGCCGCCCGCGGAGGAGAAGAGACCGCACCGTTTTACTTCCAAGTCCGAGCAGCAGCTCCAGCGCGCATTCAACTGGGTCAAGACCTTTGAGGATAAGCTCTTGCAAATCCTCGAGCCGGACAACGTGGATATCAGGAAGCTTGGTGGGAAGCCCGTGGATGAGGCGATTGAGGAGGAACTGGCGACATATGTCAAGCAGGAAGACGAATCGAAGTTTCGCTGCAAGGTGCCGGAGTGTACGAAGCTCTTCAAGGCGGAGCATTTCTGGCGCAAACACGTGGAGAAACGCCATACTGAATGGTTTGAGAATATTAGGAAGGATGTAAGTTGCTGGCGTTGTTTCCCCACCTGAACAAAAGCTGACAGAAAGAATAGCTCTCGCTGGTCAATGCTTATGTTCTGGACCCTGCTCGCATTGCGCCCTCTCGTTCAGACGCCAATAGCAACGGCCATTTCCCTCTAAGCTCTGGTCAGAACCAGACCGGCACTCCTCGTGGCTTCAGTCTAGCCAATATGCCCCCATATATCGGGAATAATTTGCCTAGTGGATTCCAGGGTCTCCCAGGCGCTGGTCTTCCAGGTTTCATGGGCGTCAACAATCAGTCATGGAACGCAAACGGCCTGGTACCGGGCGATCATGCTGGATTGCACCAGCCGGGTGTTATTCGTCGGGGTGGTGGTCGACACAACAATCGTTCTGGCCCCTATGACCGGCGGGGCAACCGGCATGGTGCTGGTGGCCGTTTGAGCCCCATCCGCGGTATGTCGAACATGTATGGGCCCGGTCGTATGGGGGCCAATGCTGCAGCATCGTACATTCCTCCTGGTCACCCTGCTGCTGCTTTGATGGGAGCTGGTCCTTTCCCTGACGCCATGGGATCGGGCTCCGCCCAGCAGGGCATGGGTCCCCGCGAGGCTGTCCAAGGTCGCAGCCTCAAGAGTTACGAGGATCTTGATGCTGTCGGTGGCTCTGGCGGCGGCGAATTGGACTATTAACCCCTGCTATCCTCCCGTTCTCTCCCCATTTTCCTTTCCAGTCTACCCTACTATCTTAGTTGTTCGATCACCTATCTCGGTTCTTTTAAGTGCGTCCGCCAATCCCTTTGCTAATACTATTTTCTTTTCCTTGCGTCCTTCCTCCGTTCAGGTCGAGATCTATGACTGGAAAATCTTTCAACTACTTTGCTCGGTACTGCAGTTCTGCATAAACTCGTTCCCCTCCCCCCCTGTTTTTTTCTCATCGACATTTTTCGCTGGCGCGGTTTTCATTTCCTCAGATTGATATTTCCGATGTACTCTCCCTTGCGTTTTTTATTTCTTCTGTCTGCTACAATCTCTGGGGTCAGCAAGTGGTTGAAACTCTTCCGTGTACCATATCTTCTGAACTTAGGAGTTAATGGATTGGTTTCTGAATCAGTGGTCCAGTGGTAATTATAGTAATCCTCGTTCATCGGTTAATTCTGGTCTGTATTTAATGCCAAAGTCATTAAGGTATTCGAATCATTATTGACTACTCCGTATAACGAAGTTTTTGAAACGAGGTGACAAATCCTAAAGGCAGAGCAGAAAAGGATAATCGTATCCATAAAACCAAATCCAAGAGATATATAATCTAGGCCAGCTACCGAACCATCCGCTTCTCGATGGTACGGAATTCCTTTCCTAACGGGTTGCCATCGAAGCTCCGCTTCTTGCGGTTTTCGCTGGTTTATATGATGTCGGGAGTATCGCCGTCGTGGTACGAGGTGTGCTTGTCGGCGTATTCAGAGCTCAAGCTGAGAGGTCCCGAATGTCGCTGTGGGTGTGGTCGTGGAGTTCGGGAAATAGTTGATGAGGACGTTGAGGCCGGGTTAAGGGGAGCATTTTTCACGGTGGGAGTTTTATTGACATGTCATGGCATTTGAATGACCACTTTATCCTGACCGTCCCGCCACTGAGCGCCGATTTTTCGAACCCGTCGTTCGCTGGCTAGGAACAGGAGCAGATACATGTGTAGAGCTATCTCGCCCCAGGCGTAGAGTTTCAGAATCACAGCACGCGCAGTGCTGGTGAGGTTCATCGCCTGATGAGGGACGATCGTCGCTATCTTTCTGTGCGCTGTAGCCTGACATTCGGGTGAGCATGGGGCATTTGGCTCATGCGCATCCTCCAATATGCACCAGACTCCCCAGCCAGCGCGTCCTTCTTTGGAAATAAAATCCGACAGGAAGGTCCAGAAACGAGAGAAGGAGGCCAAGTCCCAAGTTCCAGGCTGTATACCTTGCTTGTCGCTTGCATCGTCTTTGGATGATATAATATTGATGCGAAGATACCAGTGCCCGCGTTCCAGCTGATCAAGGTCCCTGATCTGTTTAACAGGTTTGTATGTTCGCGCCGGTTTCAATCGTCTTGTCAACATTGCCAAAGTTGGAGTGATATGGGTGACAAATTGCTCCTTAGATATTGGCGGCGGTGGAGGTTTGATCATCAATGGAAGTATATCAAGGCAGATATAGAGTTGACACTCTATAGACTTGGGCGGAATTTGTTGGCCGAAGTGAGGATCACCATCCCCGGGGCGCTGTTCGTCCAGGTTCGGCGCGGGTAAAGTGGTCCCAGTGGTCAATTCAACATCCCGGGGCGTTGACTTCAGCCCGACGCAATGTCGTTTGGCCGGAAGGCAGTCAACGGCTAACGACGACCCACGCACTTGAGAACCAGATCGAGGTAAGCTTTCGGCTTCTGCATGTGGCCGTTCTGGCTGAGAGTCTGGTATGACACTGACTGGACTCTCGAGCGAGTCATTTCCGGCCTGAACGCCTCTCAGCTCAGGAGGTAACGGGTCACCAGAGACTCCATGCCTTCGGTCAACTTGAAGGTCTGAACCAATCGTTGTTGGTGTTGAACGGGCGTTCGATGGTTCCCCGAGTACTGTAGCGGGTTCCTCTGTGATTCCTCGCGAACAAACGGGAAGCTCCGCATCATCTGTGCCTCGAAACCCTGACAGCAACGGTTGGATGCATTTTGACTTGTCTTGGGTGTCGACATCCCCAGCTCGACCCGGAGAGCTTGACTGCCCCGTGGCTAGTGCAGCACCACTTTCCTGACAAACATCAGATGACAAGGTGATAAGTTGACGCGATCGACACTGAAAACCAAGAATAGCCTCAACCTGAGCTCGATACCGGGTATCATCCCTGGCCCCGCTCGGGGCAGAGATGTGGACAAGGATATCGGAATTCTCCATGGCAAGAACATCGGGATTCCTGGCTGGACATGGTGATCAGGTTTAATCACTCAGAATGGATGAAGGGTGCTGATCTTTGTCTGATGAGATGGTTGATGAGTGAAGACATTGATTGTTCTTATTCAACTGACCGTTGGAAAAAGCAAAAAAAGGTGAATCCAGACTTCTCTAAGGCAACAAGGCGCCAATCCTAGTCAGGTGAGGTGTGATTTCCCGATTGGGAGAAGCCTGTTGGGGCCTGACTGCCTGAGGCCAGCGATCACCCATTGATTTGGATCCTCTAAATAACTACGGATAGATCTGACCATCAACGATCATTCAGATGAACAGAACTAAGAAGTTTAGAATCACGCTGAGTTACATCACTTTTCCATCCATTTTCAATGCTGATAATGTTGGATTCACCCCCCCTTTGTACAGGGGATAATGCAGTAGGCCTGTCGACTCTTGTGCAACGATTCGTCTTCCTTTTCCGTCCATTCAGGTCCTGATGCTTGTCACAATTGCCCAGCTGGGTAAAGAGCAGCATTTGACCCGGTCGAAGTGCTTCCATTACTTACATTCCTTCTATTGCACCAAGAGGTTGAGGGAAGACACCGAATTCTGCCAAGGTTACCGAAAGTGATGAGTCTACGAGGGTTTTACTCTGCCAGCTGAGGGAATAGGAATCGATATGCCTTGCGTCAGAGTTTCACAGCACCCAGTGAAACCGTTCAAGGGAGACACCGACAAGGGGGGATGCAACCTGAATCAACAATAGGACGGGGTTCCCAGAGGGGCTACTAACTACTTCACCTTGATTATCGATGATGTGGGAAAGCAGATCAATCAGAGAATATTCAAGAGGTTCCAGTCCTATGGCGATTGATCGGGATTACAGCTGTTGAATACAATTAACTCTTGCCTCATCGATCGTGCATGCAAACAGCGAGTCTGATCCTCCTCGGGCGGATGCATGCTTGCTTATCCCATTGGATCAATCGCATCTTTGCTTTTTCTTTGGCATCATGAAGAGAACCGATGCATTATCTAGAATACAATTCGGAAGGGCAAAAGAGGAGAATTCGGGTGGCGCTGCTGGCCGAGTGGGCCACCATTTCGACCTCAGATGAGCTTTGAATCTACGATGGTGGCGATATTCTCTTGGGGGTGTCCTATCAATGCAGAATAACAGAGAACATTGAACCCCTGCCTAGCATTTGTCGATATACCGTGGTTGACTGGTTGTACTCGTTATCCAAGTTGAAGAGATGGAATCGATAGCCACTTACAGATATCATTATCACAATAAATAGTTTCAGCTAGAGGGAAACAACAATAATTATAGTAGTAATAGATAATGGGTTCTATTATCGATAATTGAAGTCTCTTCTTCTTCTTCTCTTTATCCGTCTATTGTTGTTCCCACTCTTAGTCTCGTCCCACTTTCACACAACACACACTCTCTCTTCCTGCATCACCCTTCATCCATCCAACGTCCTCGGAATCATTTGGACTCATATCCTACTTTCCAACTCATTTATATCCTGCACAGATCAGGGGAGATATTCGCTCTCCCGGTGCGTACGTATATCGTGGGCGCTGGAGACTCAACGGTGAGAACTGAGAACACACCAGGATAGAACCATCCACTTTTCTCCTACTAACAACAGTCCAGATGCTCACGAATTTCCCCGTTATTTCTACCCCTGGAGACTTCCCAATATCCCTCGTTTGTTTCGTCCATTTGAGGCTTGTATCTTCTCCGTCGACATTTCTATCTTAAACGGGCCGGTCGCATTCGATTACCTTGATTTGATCTTAGCGGGCAAATCACTCCTACAATGGCTACAATGAACGGGGGCGTCGTCCCCGTGGAACTTGGGCATGTACGGGGTAAGTCATTGTGCTGGGGCTGGTTCATGGGTTCTCGCTGCCGGCTTTCCTGAATATGTCCTCCTCGCCGGAGCTCCACTGTTTTCACCGCAGCATACGTTCCTACGGTGGTTAATTCCCAATTTCATGGCATGTGGGCTTGGATTTTCATGTCAGATTCGGAGATTATATCCCTTAACTGTGCAGGGAGCAATGCCATGGATCAATGATCAGACGACACTCCATTTCGTCGTTGCTTTGTCAAGTCATAATGGAATGGATTTTTCTCATTATCATTGTTTCAATTCTGTGTTTTTGGCAGCGGGTCTAATTACTTACTGGACATGTGTTGATCAATGATTCAGGTGCCCCATCGCAGACCAGCATCAAAACCCCGACGTCAATGAGCACGAACTTTTTCCAATTTTTCGGAGGACAGAAAAAAGTCACCCGAGGTTGGTATCCCACCTCTTGTTCGGGGCCTCCACAGGGCATCCATTAATCAGAAATGGCACTGTCTAGATGGTCAACCCGCCAAGCGACGAGGCCCTAAGCCGGACAGCAAACCCGCCCTGACACGACGACAGGAATTGAATCGACAGGCTCAGAGAACCCATCGCGAACGGAAAGAGCAATACATCCGATCGCTCGAGATCGAGGTATCGCGGCTACGAGATGCCTATACCCAAGAGATATCAGCGGCGAATTTGGCCGTTGTGCAACACCGGGACATGTTGCAGGCCGTGAACGAGGAAAATGCAGCGTTGAAGGAAATCCTTGTATCGCATGGAATCCAATTTGAGCCAGAGTTGGAGCGTCGCCGGGCGGAGCGCTCGGCAGGCCCCATGTTTCAGTCCAGTCCGTTCGCCAGTAGTAGTGTTGCATCCCAGGGAACGGGGGTTCCGACTTCCAATGGCAATACCCGCACTACTCCCCCGACAACGGTTTCAACGACTTCAGATGTGAGCCCACTTGCGAACGGAATCGAGCAGGTCGAAATCTCCGCGACTCAGGAAATCACACCACCGCCCCAGCCTCACCATCCCACCTCGTATGAGATCCCAGCGAACCTCGATCTATCGGCGATTGCTCGGAATCAGGAACCCGTGCAGGCAGTAGGGGGCATCTTTGAGGAGGATCCCCAACTCCAGATCGATTTTATCCTCACGTACAGTCACTGTTATCTTCTCGTGATGGTCTGGATTATGCTGACCCCCGATTCTAGATTGGAAGGACCTTGCCGTGAACATACCGACTATCTCTGCCGACGATCCATCACGGAGGCGGATGATGAAGACATGCCGTTCTCGGGACATGCGCTGATGGCCACATGTCCCCCGCCCAGCTACATAGCGAACACAACGCCCGAGCAAACCTATCCACATAAAACCTACGATCTTCCACATGCCAACTTGACGACCTTGCTCAACCTCAGCCGACAGCTCGTGACGGAGGGGCAGATCACCCCAATCATGGCGCTGCAATGCCTCAAGAACCACGAACTATACCATACCCTTACCAAAGACGACGTCAAGATCATCGTCGAGACGCTCAATACCAAAATACGATGTTACGGCTTCGGGGCCGTCGTCGAGGACTTTGAGCTCATGGACTGTCTAAGCAGCGTCCTGGGGGCGAAGGTGGACCCGAGATTTTCCCACGCGGGAGACGACATGATGTACTCGTGATGCATTGGGTTGAAGGCGGAAGGCGTACGTGGAGTCTTTTGGTTTTATCTTTTGAGGATGTATATATATAGGGAAACTCGAGAGCATTTTCTTCTTCTCTTTTCTTCTGTATTTGTATGTGAATGCCGGGGGCCATTTCTTCTCTTTTCTCCCTCTCTGCACTTTCTCTCGGTCTCTCTTTCGAGTAATACCTACAGGTCTACGGAGTACTGTGCCATGTAAAACAAAACATCTTGGGAGTCTTTCACCCCCCCACCATCTTTATGGGATAATACTGCGTAAAGGGGGTGTATAGTGGTAATCACGCATGAGACATCAGGATATATCTTGTCAGGAAACCATTGCATGCTCATCTAAAGCGAACTTTTGAATATGGACATATGGGAAAAAAACATCATTATATGATCGTGGCTACATCACACTACTCCTCGCTCTCCTCCTCGGTCTTCTCTTCTTGTTCCTCGGCGGCCTCGTCGTCCTCCTCGAAGGTGTTGGCGGGAACACTGTACAGACGGATGACGGGGCGGTTGGGGTCCTTGATGAGGACGTACTTCTTGACCTTGTCCTTATCTTCCTCGGCGTCCAGGGTGCGGATGCGGTCGACGATGGTACGCACGATACCCCATCCGTTGCCCAGGTTGAGGTTCATCTGGGCAGCGAACTCGCGGGGCTTGTAGCCGACAACACCGAGGATGACGTGCGCGGTGGCGGAGCGGGGGTTGGCGCGCGAGACGAAACCGAGCTTCATGGCGTCGGCCTTGGCAAGGATGGCCTGGGTGGTCCACCGGGCGAGCTTGATGCTGTTGTTCTTCATCTCGGTGGCTACCACGGCACCGCGCTGGGACCAGAGCTTGCTGCGCCAGTCGAGGGCGCCGCCGGATCCGGGGGCCTTGCTGTCGAACTCGTTCAGCGCCTTGACGACCAGCTGCTGGTCCTCGCCGCTGATGGGGTTCTTCACGACGGCATCGACCTCGGTACGGACGATCATGTTGAGGGGCTCCTCGTCGTCCTGCAGGGACAGGTCGAAGCGGCGGTACTTGTACCCCTTGGAGGCAAGGGGTTCCGTCTCCTCGGAGGCGTTGTAGAAGGGGTTCGCGTGGTTGAAGGTCACCTTGGAGTCCTGGGATTCCACCACGGTCTGCAGAGCAAAGTTGTGGTTGATGAAGGTAGCTTCCAGAGCGAGAGCGCTGGGGGTGTTGAGCGACTCCTGCTTACCCGACGAGTCGGTGGCCTCCATCGGAGCGTCGGCCGCGTTCTCATTGACGGTGACCAGGTCGATCGAGGCTCCCTCGCGCTTGTCCAAGTAGATCTTGTTGCCCTGGTGGACGATGACAATATCCCACGAGTACACACTGCGGGGGGCGCACATGAGCATGGACAGGATGTCGGAGGTGGCAAAGACGGTGGCCTCGTTCTTCTCGGCAAGTTCCTGGATGACGGGATCCTGGGAGGTGGTGACGTTGTACGCGGCACGCTCCATGGCCTGCAGTCTGCGCTCGGCGTTCTTGACGGGGGCCTTGTCGTAGGACCGGTCGTAGTAGTAGAGGAAACCATATGAGTCGAGGTCCTCGCCCTCGGGGGCCTCGAGGTTCAGCTTGGACAGACGGCTGAAGTCAACCTCCTCCAGCATGGTCCAATCGGGACGGACGTTGACCGAAGGCTCACGGGTTCTCTGCGGCTTGTCGTAGTCCTTCCAGCCAAAACGGCGGCCACGGTTACCGCGAGCACCACGGTTATCGTAATAGCGGTCACCAGCCTGGCCGCGACCGGCACCGACTCTCTGGAAGCCAGCCCGGCCACCTCTCTGGCCAGCGCCACGCTGAGCGCGGCCACGGAAGACAGTGCCACCACCGCGGCCGAAGGTACGCTTAGTAGAGGTGCGAGTGTTATCGACGACGGAGAAGGAAGACTCGTCTTCGGCGACCTGGACGTTGAACAAGCTGGAGGTGCCTGCTCCATACACCTGTTGATCTTGTTCTCTGTGAGCTTTATCCACCTCAGCGGGATGTCTTTGTCTCTTACCTCTGTAGTTCCGGTTGTAGGCCTGACGACCAGTCCTATCGCGATCCTTGGAATCAGCGGTCCAGTCGGCCATACGGCCTAACTTGTCACCCTTAGAGAAAGGGGCGTATGGGACGCCATCAAGCATATTGTCGGAGGGAGTGGCGGGGCCCCAGGTGTCCTCCGAGGGGAGGGCAGCCACGAGGTCTGCGATGGAAGTAGGGGCCATGGTGTCTAATCGATACGAAGACGGATTCCCAGAGATTGAAAATACCGTCGTGATGATTGAAGGCGGAGGTTAGAGGGATGAGTTGGCTGGCGGGACGATTCTCGCCATCCCGAATTTTTGGGAGTTCATTGTGTGTCCCTGTGGCTGGTGGGCTTGGCACTTCAGCCACACTCGCTTTGATCAGCACCGCCACTTATTCCCAATTACATTACATTACATTACACTTTGTTATATCCTGGATATACATGTGGGTCTGCGGGTAATTTGTCAGCATTTTTGTTCGAAAAACTAAACCCTTTTTAGTTATCTTAGTCAGCCCCATCAACTTCCTTCTCTGTCTCATATGCCTGCAATTCGATATCCCAAGTATTCAATATGATGGTGATTTAGTATGCCTATAATTTGATTTAATGCTGATTCCATTTCCCTAGATTTGATATCTTAGCATTCAATATGCTTGCAAAGTTGCGATTCAGTATGCCTGTTAGTTAATATCCCCACAATTCAATATCCATAAGATTCTATATGCTGCGATTCAGTATGCGTCGTTGTTGTTGTAGTAGTAGTAGTAGTAGTAGTAGTAGTAGTAGTAGTAGTAGTAGTAGTAGTAGTAGTAGTAGTAGTAGTAGTAGTAGAGCTTTACACTACCTACAGGGGTGAGGGCCGTAGGTCCGAACCTCCCTTTCTCTTACACCTAAGGCCCCAACTTAATGCACGAGCGGAGCGAGTGCCAAACGCTTGTAAAGTCTAAAGACTCAACTATAAGGCAGCATTTCCCCACAAAGTCATCACAATATGCATACGGCCCTTGGGTAGTTAAGCGACATCGGTCAGTCTCTTGGCTGGGTTATTTGGCACAAGTTGCAGGTCTGACAAGTGGACCCCGTAGCTTGCCAGGCAGCGAAGCTGTGGCTGGGTTGTTCCTTGTCGTGCCATCAAAGTGTGATCGCGCGAACCAGGCTCTGGCGGGTTGATGGAGTTTCGACCCATGCTCTGCATTGTGAGAGGGTTGACTTTGGATCCAGTGGAGGTAAATGGAAATGCGATATCTGTCGGTAGCCTGTGTTAGCAGTTGCTCATGAGGAGCGTCTGTGGGAACAGTGAATGGTAGGCAACCGGGAACCCCCCCTCTGGTTTGATTTTCCAGGCCCAAGCCTCTGAATCAAGCTGGTACGGTACTCCTGCCTATTTTTTACCTTGAGGTTAGTTTAATGTGTACCGTACGCCTGAAGGGTTTATGGCGCTTACCTGACCATCATCCTGGCTGGGGTCTCGATAGAATTCTGTCGTTCCCCCGAAGACGTTCATTTCGAAGAAACGACCTGCTTCCCCGGGAAAGTATGGAGTCCCATACCCGGGCACTGACACTTGTTGTGGTGTTGATGGACGGCCTCTGCCAAGCCAGGTAATGAGAATGTGTCATAGGCTGGGGAGGTCCCCCTAGTATGGGGTATATAAGCACGTTCTGAGCGATGAATGGTATCTAGGACCATTCATTAGGACCTTTTGGCTTTATGGTTAGCAGTTGCTTAGAACACTGTTTCTTATAAATATGAATGGAGTGTCTGATCTGACCATGGCTACAGCGCAATTTGTCAAACTGGCCATAATTGTATGAGTATTACTTCTAGCTGAGAAGCTACTGTCTAGACACCTTTTTGGCGTAGTGGTGTATTTCAACACAATTCTACTGATGTGGGGTAACTAGTGGGGCTGATTAGTCAGATGGCCCTGGTCAGCCATCTGCAGCGCAATACTGAGAGTTGAATCTTCCTGCTCACAGCCCCCCTGGGCTGGGGGTTCATGCTTATCTACTACTACTATAGGGCTTAGGGACAAGCCCCCAGTTGGGGGAGATAATTGTCATAGGCTGGGGAGGTCCCCCTAGTATAGGGTATATAAGCACATTCTCAGCGATGAATGATTCATTGGGAATGGTATCTAGGACCATTCATTGGGACCACCTGGAACGGAATGCCGTGATTCGGGGATCCAAAGAGGCAATCCAACTTCTGTTCCTCAATAAACCATTGCATACAATTCGGAGAAGCGCTTAACCGAAAAGATAACGTTACGTTCTCTTGGAGATAGCGCACGAAAAACCGGATAGGTAAGGAATAACGGTGGCACGAGGGGCAGATATCGTCCGTCAATAGACTGAGTCCAAGGTTCACCCTGTCCTTGTAGAATGTCTGTCTCCCAGGGATCATAGCCAATCGTTCAATTAGAGGTCGTGGAGGAGCACGACAACGAATTGTACCGACACAATGATACAGACCGTTCTTGTACACCGGCATCTTGTTGAGCTGGAAAAAAAAGGCACGCCATCAGTAGCGCTACCGCCGCACCGCTATGGTCCTCTCCTGGTTGTGTTCAAACTTGCTCGGAGAGGCCGTTGATACACTCAGTATCATCTGCTGTTTCCTTGATGTTTGTCTCTTATGGAGCTTGTTTCCCGGCCTCAGTTGCTGCTGATACATTATGCATCCTAGGAAACTGGAATCAGTTAAGAGTTCTAGTATGTAATGACACACCTACTTACTTTCACTGCATTGAGCCAAGGCTCAGCGAGTAATTCCATCGTCGTCTTCCTCTCTTCTGGATCAATCTTCATGAGAGACCTTAAGAACATAACAAATTTCCTTTTGTTTTCCCCATCCAACTTCCCCAGGAATGCCTCTGATTCCAGCCCTGGACGGTTGAGTGGATGCAAACCTTTTATCCTTCCCTCACCGTCGAAGAATCTTTGGACAAGCTCCTGGTTACCTTTCTGCAGAAGGGACTTTGGAAATGGCCCAAATAGATCCACAATTTCATGGAGATGACGCTGAACTTTATAATGGCCATCTGGTGGACCTCTCCCACTAAACATGCGTACGGCGCGGAATACTTCCAAAACAACAGCCCCTAGATTCCAAAGATCGGTGGATGGGCCCCAGGGAGCTTTGATGAGGACTTCAGGAGCTCGAAGAGCTACAGGCTGGATTACCTCAGAAAGGTGAGAATGCACCCAGCTAGCAACACCCCAGTCACCCAAGGCAATATTAAACCCCATGAGATTTGCATCCTTCTGGATGTAATCCCACTTAAGAGGCTGAGATCGAATGGTTGAGGGATCAGTTGATATGTCAAAGGCTGCCGGGTCAGCAGGGTTATTTGGCAGATATAGTTTTGAAATTATCGAATCATCCTGGAGCTGGACAAAGATATTGTCAGGTTTGATGTCTGGGCAGTCTGATTAGCAGTTTTGTTGGACAATGGGCACAAGACAAATGGCAAGATTTACCAGTGTGAATGACGCCATGATCATGGGCATAGTCCAGTGCCAGGAGGAGCTGGATAGTGAAACACCGCATGATCTCATTAGGAATCATATCATCTTCAAACCAGGTTCCGAAGCTGCGGAGCGTCTCACCCATAACCTGGAAAACAAGACAGATATGGAGTCCATTTGGGCCATGATGTTCAAATGAATCAACCAATGTTGAGATATAAGGATAGCCAGGGTGTGAAGGGTCCGGAGTTCGCAGGTGCTGAAGAATCTCACGCTCATAGGTATTCTTTTCCCCCCCATAACATTCTGCACTCAAAACTTTTAAGGCCCTAAAGTTATGTTCTCTGAATATGGCGGTTATTAACTGTATGCTTCCTGTGGATAAAGGAAACTAACCTTTCATCTTGGACAAGCCACACAGTTGAATATCTCCCAAAGCCAAGTTTCCTAAGCACTTTGTATTTCCCATTGTACACCTCTCCTAGATGAACAGGGTGAAAGCCACCAGGACAATACACTTGTGGTCCTTCCTCTGCTTTCAGAGGCAGGAACTGATTCTGGCCTGACATCTTCTTATGTCAAATTCCTGGGTACTATTATTGCAGGTCACAGTCCAGGAAAACTAAGCAATCCATAAGTTACATACTGTTAAAAAACCAATATTAGAGACTGTCATCTGTCACGTCCGAAAGGGGAAGGAAGAACTTGAGAACTCAACAGCCAAACCAACAGGGAAAATAATACTACATTCTAGGGTAATATCCTAGAAGCCCTGATCATCCTAATCAAGGCTTTAGATAAGCAACCTTCATCTCCATTAGTTAACCAAGACGCTCTTAACCAACTACTCATACATGAAACACAGCCTTATCCATCTCAATCAATATACCGACTCTTGAGATTAACACATTAAACACCATCTAAGCAGCATATCAGCATCATGCACCAATTACCCCCCCCAGATGCTGCATCCGATGTCATCCCAGGCCATGAACAAACACAACCTAAACACCAACACCAACACCATCTTGGGCATCAAAATCATTACAGAATGCGGCTCATCCAATGCCACAAGATAAGTAAGATAAATTAAACCCTCATTCACCATGATGACTAGAGTTGACTCGATCAAAAGAACAGTTTTACAGCCTACACAGCTTACACAGCCCACTTCCCCCTCAGCCAGAATAACAATATATACCCATGATGGTTGAACAGACATTCACAAACCGCTACATCAATGAGAAGAAATTGCTAGCGTTGCTGAGGACTCGATATCCTACCAGAACCTATACTGTCTGTGTAAGTACCCTGATCCTCTCCATGTATTCACCCAATCAGCGTGGCGTTTAGTCTCGTCTGGACTCTGGAATGCATGACTTGTTGTTTATTTCCCCTCTTTAGTACTTTTGCATTACGGAGTACAAGGCTGAGTATTTTGTTGCCACAGATTAGAATGGGCGTGTGTTACATCAATGCCCCCCACGCCTTGACCCAGGTTCGTCCGTCACATGTAAAAGGACCGTTGGATTCCAAGGGGGGCTGTATCAGGCGCTGATGTGTCCAGGATGACATCCTTTCGTGTGTCACCTACCCTGCCACGCCAAATGACAGATCGCCTAGACCGGAGGAATAGGGCCATTCCCTTTAAGCACAGGGCTCTCCAACCATAATGAGATCCGAGGGTGGTGAAAGGTGGAGGTATCTCATTCAGAGTCGTTTGCTATTTAAGTGAATCTCTATCCCCAGCTTCGAAAGCCGTTGTGAAGACTATGAAGATGGGTTGATATATAAATATCTTTCTCTTCCCTTTTCCTACTAGACCTTGAACTACAGTATCTAAGTTATACGACGACACCACTACTATCATGGGCCGACATCATCCTTACAGTTCCACCCCCTTCTGTATCATTAAGGGGGAACATATTGACCTAAGAAAACTGGTGAACATGCTCAGGGCGGAATATGGGGAGTCGAACTTTCGAGTAGAAGTAAGGAATGCCCCCTTTTTTTGGTCTGGATAGACGACTGACAAAATGATTCTAGTTGCGGCTGGATCGATATAAAATCTACCTCCCAGATCTTCAGGCGGGACGGGCGTCTAGCTCGATCAATGTGAGTATCTGCAAGCCTTTGGATGTCTGTTGTCGTCACCGCTGACTCTTTTTTTGTCTAAAAGGCCAAAATCAAAGAATGCCGTTTTCCGATGGGCATCGCCACATACGCTGTAACGGTCAATCATTCTGGCAATGATTCGAACATGGCCTTGTAATACAAACCCAGGGGATTCTGTAGTCTGGACTGGGAAGGACAGAGGGCGCATACTGGCGGCATGGAGGGCACACTAATGAGGCATTCTCCTTTATTTTATTTCAATTCGCGAGCCTGTGATGACATTAAGAAATCAACCATGGCGACCTCACTAGAGACAACATTCAACACAGTCTCCGCCATTGGCTTCCGGGGTCGCACTATCGTAAGCCATGTTCGTCTCTGGCAAGGAACATGTACTGTGTAAATTCTCTGTAGAGCCAGCGCCCACACCATGATGTGACAGTGTGATGAGCTGACTTCAGTTGCATTATATTCTGCAAGCGCCACCTGTACGAATAGGGATTATCACCAGGCTAATTTCATACCTGATAAATAACACTGGCTGATTGTCAGTCTTGGGAGTTGGGACGGGTCACCAGATAGAATCATAGAGCGCATACCCCTGTAGCCCTTTGATTCTATTGGAAGCAAGCATTTGCCTCTTATGGCTGGATTAACAGAAGAGGGCTGTACCTGTCATCCCTGTCTGGTAAGAGCCATCGTGATCCTAACTTTAGAACGCCTGGTTGAAGAAAGATAGAGATCTTCTTGCGCTTCAATATAGCCCTAAATAGTAAGGCATCTAGATGGTCTGCAGGGAAGGCTGATGGAGAGGCTCTGACTCCTGCGGCGTATTATAAGTATGTACTCCGTAGCACAACCTCATCCGCGGGCTCTGATGCCAGAGCACCTGTCACCTTCACCATGTCGACTGGGCACCACATTGATCAGTATCTAATGGACAAGGTCCATTCCAAGCAAAACCGACTCTTCAAGGCACGAGATGGCCAACCACAGCTAGAATTGGCTTTGATCTCCACGTCCGGTGGCGGTTGGGATTTGCAGTTAGAATCGCCCGTCAAGATCACCAACCTTTCGGAGCTACGTCAAATTGAAACGGTAAAATGGCCGGAAGATTGGTTCCTGAAAGTCATTCCTGACCGTTGACCGTTTCGATTACAGCAGGAAAACGTCGCCTGTACTCGGATTTATACAATCCGCCACCTACGTTCGTGGGCGACGTTGGATATCTCGCACGAGACTTTCGAGTACCTCATAGCAACCCACAACGTATTCAATCACTTTTGGAGATGCGTTTTGACGTTCGGTATCAAGTTCGAGGAAAACGAGTATGAGTTTCCGCCATTTCGAGCAAGAAATTCCCAAAATACGCAAAATAAGATCGATGGTTGGGACCCTTCCACTATTGACGAGTAGAAATGTTGATTGATGAGACAGAGTTGGCATATGTGATCCGACGTGTAGAGCCCAATAATTCCTCGACAGAGAATGGAGCCTGTCCTTGGTCCATACGCCAATCAGCCGTGTATCACAAATTGATATATCCCAATAACCATGATCGAAGCAGATCATGTACGTCCGTTTTCATCCTCATTTCGCCTTCACGAGCAACAGAGAGAGATATCTCTCAGTGTCTGCCTGGATATATGCACTGCAATAATGCAACCAGGCCGGATTTTATGATCCATGAATGCCTCGTCAGAGACAGCCTGAAAGGCTGGGGAGACTATCAGGCCTGGCTGGAAGCAGAGTCTAGGCAAATAGTATGTGTGCGCTTTCTTCACCCGGCGATGGCACGAGGTTTCAACCTCAAAGTTCGTAAAAAAACTGACGTCGCCAATCTCTAGTCCAACCGAGTTCTTGTCGTTGATATTCTCAAGAGAGGAAGTGGAGGTCCGTCTCGCAACATATCTTTCAGCGCGGAAGATCGGCAGCGTCTGAAGCAGTTGGATTACTACATCACCGATATGCTGGTGATTCTCCAGACGATGGTCGACTCAATTAACCGCATTGGGAAGAGTTGTAGGCAACACTGCCAGATTCGCTGCGATGCGGCCGAGTCTTGCCCCTGCATTGGCAATATCAGTGAGTTTGAAGAGCATGCCGCAGAAGCTCAGATGTATCTGGACCGAGCAAAGTGTCTCAAGGAACGGATTCAATCAACAGAGCAATTGGTCTGCCCTTCACCCGCTCAGATAGATAATTATAATTTCTCTAACCAGGACTCCAGTGTCTTCACTTGTCAGACCTGCTGGCGTACGAAGAAGCAGCCGCATTGACGCAGCTCGCGCAAGCCTCGCAGATCGAAAGCCAGGAGATGGTAAAATTGGCGGTCCGTCCCTCTCAATCGTTTCCATGCTTTCTCCATAGAAACCTAACGAAGTAGCGTTATATGTAGGCTCAGAATGCTCGAGATGCGGCAGCTGTCAAGGTCCTGACAATCATCGGTCTCGTGTATCTGCCAACAACGATAGTATCAGTAAGTAAGAAGAGTAGAGCACTTGAGATCCTTTTTTTCTGACGGTAGACAGAATTTCTTCTCAACACAATTTGTACGCATCAACGATCTGGGAAAGCTGCAGATCTCTCGCCAAGTCTGGATTCTGGCTGTTGTCTCAGTTCCTCTAACCTTTCTCACAGTGTTCATCTGGTGGGTGTGCGACCGATACAGTATCATTGAGACCCTATTGGGGAGCCGAGAGAATGAGAGCGAATTGGAGAGTGCCAGGAGCAGGGATGATCGTATTGAAGAAGACGGACGATCCTGGTCGAATGCAATCTCTCTTTCCACTGTAGTAAGATCACAGTCACCTGGACGAGCAGCCTCCCTTAATAGAGAGTGATGACTCGTCCGTTTCCTTTCCTCTGGTTTCTGTCCAGCTCCTTGATAGATGGATTGTAGTCATATATTCTTTGTAGAATAACCGAAGAAATGGTCATTTTGATGAATCTGTGAAATCCACGTCTCAATAACGAAGTCAAGTGTCAAGTGGATGAGTTGAAAGGAGCAGAAGATGTAGGGAGTAAAAAAAGGGAAGATATGGTGGTCCTTCCCCGCTACAGAGTATTCTATTCTACCTCCTTACACATCTTGATGCCAATGCCACCATCATCTCCAATGCATGCCTCTATTGCTCGTGTCTTTATCTTTGTAGTACTCATCTATCGACCTAGGTTATAGAACGGTTCCACGAACTTACCCAGGTCACCAGGCCAGGGACAGGCAATGTCCAAGAAGACTCAAGCAAAAAGGTACAGGCCAATGTGAATTCATTATGGTCATTGACATGTTCGTCTACAGATTTCCATCCTGTAATTTCTGTCGAAACACACCCCAAGGAAGAGCTGAGCCTCTTCTGGTCCATTTCATAGCCTCGTCCTCCCCTCCATGCATGAACTCGACTGAAGGAAAAGCCATCAGAGTCGGAGAACTCCTGCAGGAAATCCTTTACAGCCACAATGCAGCTATTATAATATTCTGTCCAGTCCTGATGAACTTCGGATAATGACCACTTGACTGTATGAAGAACTCTCATATTCCACCTTAACGAGGCTACGAAAAGTCGTTCGCACAGTTTCTGACCCTCCTTTGCGCAATTCCAACCCTGTTTCCAAAATGGCTATTCTCTGCCACCTTCTCAAACATTTCAGGTTTTCTTCGTCTACTCTGCGCAAGCTTCAGACCGCTTTGTCGAGTGCGATGATTGAGCCATGCCTCTCGAACGGGCACGTGAAATATGTTCCGCTATCCAAACTGAACGAGCTCATTACGAAAGACATAGTACAGGACATACTTTTAGAGGAGAGGATAGTAGATCATAAACAGGCAGGGATCGAAGCTGATAAAATTGTCGAGACTGCCAAGAGGCTATTCGCGATCCTGGTGAGCAGGAAAAAGGGGAGTCATATTTGCAGGTTCCTGAATGAGGACATAACCGACAGCGATCTGCCTTTTATCTTCACAGGAAGCGAATCGCAGACGTTGCAGACGAGTGGAGGTCGGGATATCATATCCATCAGGGGATGGACTGAAGACGAAATCAAATGCCTGGAAAAGAAACAGTGGCGTATGATGGCACCGGTGTTTGAGCAGGGCGCACATTATGAGTTTCCTAAACTACAAATCCTGCCTTTTATGACTCCAGAGAATCGACAAGAAGAGGAGATCTTCGGCGGATTCAGTGTGGTCTCTCAGGCCTGTATCCATCCCTTTCATCATAATTTCCGGAATCCCCCTGATCTTGAAGTAAGTGGGCAACATATGCTGAGTCGACAACTATCCACTCATTTACTTCACACAGGGCCGAGAGGTTGTGGTAGCAGTCAAGAAGCTATTCCCATCTGAGCCTTCCCGCTTCACGGCCGAGCGAAATATACACACGATTCTGGAAGGGGACTCGGGTCCCCATTCCCATTTGACCAACCTCTTGTTCACATTCAAACATGGGAATGATTATCATTTGGTATTTCCATGGGCAGATTCCAATTTGCGAGCATACTGGAAGAACACGGCTCTGGCCCAGCTCGATGACCCGAGACTCTTGTGGTCATTAAAACAGATGACAGGCATTGCAGGTGCGCTGTCCCTCATTCACGGTTTTCTACATCCGGGAGACTCGAGGCCCAACCCACTCTTTGGACACCATGGCGATATCAAGGCCGAGAATATCCTGTGGTTTGCGCCTAGCGCAGGCAATGATGATCCAGACGGCATTCTGCGAATTACGGACCTGGGTCTGGCAAGTCTCCATCGCATGGGGCCAGCATCAGACATTGACCCAGCCAAGGTTATCGGTACTCACACCTATTCCCCTCCCGACAAAATCCGTGACGCTCGGATATCCCGAAAATGGGATATCTGGAGCCTGGGCTGTCTTTATCTGGAATTTATCACCTGGATTGTACTTGGCTCCGAGGCAATCGAGGAGTTTTCCGATCTTCGTGGAAGCGATGGCCCCGATCTTGAGATCCCCGAACTTAGCTCCGATCACTTCTATACCGTTAATCATCAAAATGTACGTTTGTCAGTGGAAAGATGGGTGACCCGTTTAGTGGATAATCAGCGATGCTCCGATATGCTGTATGATCTTTTGAAAGTGGTCATACTGAAAATGATTCGTATCGAGCCAGACGATCGAAGCAGCTCCCAAGATCTCCACCGGGAACTCAGTGACATGGTTCGACGGGCCTCAACGGACAAGTCCTATCGTGTCAAGACTACTGAGAGACCCCCAATACGGGCCTCTTATTCTACCCGTACGACTAACGGGACGCACATTCGCAGAGGGGTGACACTCTAATTCTCGGATGTAGCATGTATGCTCCTATCGGGCATCAGTCTTCACGGCGTGTGTATATGAATATTCCATATCCCCGGCGTGTTGACTTTGGTTATTTTGTTTCTCGACTTAGACGGGGTCTGACCGTCTGGATTGTCTAGAGTCTCGGTGAAGGGATTACTCGGGTCTGCAGTATATAAGAAAGACTCATGTCACTAGAGATATCACAATCTGATCTTAGATCTTTATGGCCTGAAGAGTGTAGCTCCTTGATGAGCAGGCCTTGTAAGGTGTATGTTGAAACAAGCCTTTGCAAAGTCAATCAGGCCATGCATGATATCTATACAGCACTGTCTTGGAGAATACTGCACAGATGAGTGTTGTCTCCATATAAAGTCATCTGTATGCTGATGATCTCTAATCTCCTGGCATTCAACTATACCGCATCAGATTCTAGATTTATGCTATGTCGGCTATTGATTGATGACCCTTGCCCTGGTTCTGTCAGTGTCAGCTATCTATGATCAAGATGCTTACGTTTTAGCAGTCTAGTTTCTCTTCCTGTTGCCAATGCCAACGAGAGCTGATATGAGACATTTAGTGGAGTCAAGACCGATTTCTTACCCATGATCAGGCTTCAGCATTGCTAGAGTGATATGATGGGCACAGCTAGTGCTATATTATCCTAACATGGTCATATTAATTTAACGGTGGCTGGTAGAGGCTTAGATGTTGAGTTTCCATATCTTTAGAGCTCCATGGTATGTAGCTATGAGTTTGACTGTTAGACGTAAATTAGGCAGAGACAAGTACCCTGTCTTCCTTTCAGGTCTAATCAAAGAAATTGGGATATACTATTAATACAGAGTATTCGAGGATGAAAATGTAGGGTTACACTCATAGCCCTAAAACAGGTGATAGGACATATACCTGGTTAATAGTATCATGCCTTTCTCAGATTGTATGTCTTGATATTTATCAAGCATCACAAGTTTCGCAGAGACAAGGTCTGCGATGATTCTCATGCCACATTTCCAAATTCCATGGCAGTCAAGGGCTCAAGGGCCAAGGCAGCCATATTTCGAACCTCAAACCACCAATCAGATAAAACCACTCACTCAGAGCTTGACCCCAATAAGCTTCAAAACAAGCCTTTTTTCGGGGTATAAATATCAAATAAATGGATCCAATTGTTCCACAGCGTTCAGCTGTCAAGTAAGTGGTCCGCGGGTTCCGATGACATTCCCACTGGCGCTGGGAATTCGGCTGCCTGATGGATTGACTTTGGATCAGTCCAGTCCAACGCCATGTAATACCGGCAGGCATGGTCGAGATATGGCTTGATTGTGGGATCCGGATTGTACTGTAGTTTAAAATTCGTTGTTAAGGACCAGGTGTCCAGGACAGGGCGGATCTCGAGTCACCGAGGTATTCAGGTGAAATCATCATCGTAGCTCCTCCAGCTCATTATTATCCACATAGATAGCCAGGATTTCCTGTCGTCGGGTCGCGTCCTGGATATATCCCTCAACATCCCGCCGTCGCTGCGCTGCGCGGATCAGCAGGGCTACAAACGTGCGAAGGGTGACCAGGACCACCAGGACGGCACAGAAGAATGTGATTCCGCGGACGAGGCCCTGCGAGGGTGCTATTCTTTGATAATAACGGGGATGCCAGGAATCCGGTGGTGGCATATAACGGTGGTCGTTGCTGTCACCCGTTAAATCAACGAAGGGAGCACTGGGGACAAGTATATGCTCACGACATGAGTTGAGGATTAGGTGTAAATCTGACGGATGTGCCATCGACGTAGCGATGTTTCCTGTCGGGCTCGTACTTCGGGGCTGAGGAGGGATCCTGGTTGGGATTGTAATTGAGCCATCGTTCGTAGTCGGTTACTGGCCTTTCTTTGGCACGGATATTGAATCGAGGGGACATATTAATGAGGTTTTTTTCTTTGAGGATGATGATCGAGTATGAGTGATACTGGGGATGAAATGAAGGAGTCACACAGAGATGATTGGAGATAGGATTGATGCACTGAGTACAAGGTCAACAAGACGGGGCACTTGTGTTATTATAACCTGGTTATTTCAACCATGCATAATAAATAATAACCCTGTCAAAGACTCCAAGTCCTGGAAATAGTTAAAGCCACACAGATAAATAGATGAACGGGTCATCAGGCTTAACAGAAGAGACTACTAAAAACAAGCCTAGCTGAGACAAGGCTGTCAATGTCTTCCACTCTGGTTCATCCATGACAGCCCTTCAGACCATCACATCCTTTTAATCTTTTCAATATTTCAAGAAGAGCTCTCTTTATGATCTCGACCTTGATTATCCTCTACCTTAATTTCCTAATCAGGTGAATTCCTTTCAACAAAGATTAGCACGTTCTTACTTCTTAGTGAGAATGGCTTCATCTCGAGAATCCTTGGCAGTTGGCACAGGCTGACATACATTTTCTACTATTCTTCACAGTCATCCTCTCGGCTATGACTTACAATAGCCTGGACTCTCAGAGGTCAGAGTCTTAGACTATTCCACTACAACTGCCGCGGGAATCCCGCTCTAGCCCATAGGGGTTCCCGATAGAGACATGTTTCAGAATCAGACCTGAATCGACTCAGCCACGGCTGTCCCTCTACTCCGTACGGAGTACACTCCGAGGTAATCCGTTTAAGTTCTGAGTTCTGGCCCAAGTCTCTTAATTTCTTCAGTCCCCGACTCTGGCCTCGGTATTCCTCGTTCTAGAGGCGACTGCCCACCTGGACTGTACCGAGATAGTTGAGCTCTGTTGGTATTCCGTTCACTAACAGGATATACGCCTTCCTCGCAGGAGCAATACAGTCCTCTGCTTCGATATACCCCTTATGAATTCCCCGAGGAGGTTACGTGAACAGCGCGGTGCCACGCTGTCAACTA
This sequence comes from Aspergillus cejpii, assembly GCA_004769165.1. Lineage (NCBI taxonomy): Eukaryota > Fungi > Ascomycota > Eurotiomycetes > Eurotiales > Aspergillaceae > Aspergillus > Aspergillus cejpii. The sequence goes on along the minus strand of SMSW01000001.1, from coordinate 4,013,256 downwards.
GTGGATCACTCAGGCATGGCCCTTATATGAGTTACATGAAGCTACCATCATACCCTGTGCACTTACAATTTAGGGAAGAAACATTTACATACCGGCCCAAAGCCATCTTACTCTCGTCGTGCTCGTTCACCAAGAGTTTTTTCCAGTTGGCAATGCTCCTCGATCAGGTCATACTGCATAGAAGTTTGATGCCATAGAATGCTCTACAAACAGGAGAATTAGGACACAGAAGAATCTTACAGGCAGTTATCAGTTTAGCATGATGTATACTGGAAAATGGATTGCCTTAGGACCATAACGCCGCAAAGGGCAGTGTTGCAGGATTCAGGCAGAAAATGCCTTACATATCCAGAATGTCTATCCCCTATACTTAAGATTCAACACAAATTGACATCTTTACAGCAGATCATGAGCCCTACCCCAACAATCCTCGCTGAACATCCCCAGGGGCCGGTGCCGGAAGTCGAGAGAGGTCCAGATCGCGTGCAACATCCCTTGCATTGCCAAGATCAATCCCTAGTCGCCCAAATAGAAGTTCAAGCTCCGGATATCGCTTCATTGCCGGACCAATGTACTGAAGATTAAGCTCCCCCTTTCGCGCCTGAAAGGCGATTCCCTGTGTTTCCCCCTTTGAGAGACCTACACTTCCTGCCTCGACTTCCCAATGCAGCGTTTTAAAGAGGCATAATGCTCCGGAGACTATGGTCGTTCTTTAGCAATAGGTCATCGGTATCCTTTCAGGTCCTCTCTGACCTCCATCTTGAGATTAATCAGCAATATCCATCCTTCGAAATCCCAGTTTGCGCAAAACACCTGATCCTTGCGGGTGATATTGGGCGCTTAATGGACTACGACGATTATCGCAATTTCTTACGGAAACAAACAGATCGATTCGAATTGGTATTTCTCGTTCTCGGAAATCATGAATTCTATAATGGGTCTTTCGCGGCAGGACTGGAAAAGGCTAGACAACTTGAACAGGGACCCTCTTTAAAAGGACGGCTCGTCGTCCTTCACCAGAAACGATATGATGTCCCATCGTCTTGTGTCACTGTTCTTGGCTGTACGCTTTGGTCAAAAGTGCCTGATGAATCAAGGGATGCCGTCCGGTCAAAGGTCAAAGATTTCCAAAAGATTGAAGGCTGGACAGTTGATGACCATAACGCAACCCACGATTCAGACCTCGCCTGGCTACTGGGACAGATACAATCGATCCATCAGGAAAATGCAAGGGCAGACAAGCGGAGCGGAACACGGTCTATTCTTGTTGTGACGTATCATGCTCCTCTGCTCCGGGGCACATCAAGTCCGCAACAATCGCAGAACCCTTGGAGGTTTGCTTTTGGGACTGACATCCTATCGCCGACATCAGAGGAGGTGAAAGTCTGGGTATTTGGACACACACATCATACCACTGATTTCAGGGAGGGGCAGGTAAGAGTTGTGAGTAACCAGAGTGGATATGTGCTACCTTGGAGTGATTCTAGGAATATAAAGGATAGGTTTGATGTGAAGAAGGTTATACATGTGTCTTGAGGCTCACATATGTGTTTCAGACTCTAGCCTACAGTATAAAATAGGATGAACAACACCAAGCAGAATTCCTCTCAGTAAGAGGAAGAAGGATCTGGAGGAAAAAAAAAAGAAGACTGACAAGAGTGGGATTCGAACCCACGCCATCATACGATGATGAGGAAACTCGGAGAGTTTGGGATTAAGGTGAACCTTAACCTCACGCCTTAGACCAACTCGGCCATCTTGCCTTGGACATTATACTTAGAAAGTATAAATTTAATAGGTAATAATCTAGTGTATACATTATTTGAATAGCATCAAGTTGAATAGCATCACAGTGTGATGTTCATCAATCCTCTTGGTCATAGATATATTACTTTAGTATAATCTGGGTTATTCAACCTTTTATCCTCCAAGAAATGCCCTCGAATGATAAATGCCAATTAATCCCTGCAGGGTGTGCTTACGCATAAGCATCATGAGACTAGATGACCCCTCATAAGACTGAAGGCCTCACCCTCACCCTCACCCAGGCAGCAGCTTTCATCCATCCTATATCATCATCATCATCATCATCTCATCAATAGCAGCAACACATCACAAAATGAGCACAGCACAATGTATCACCGGAAACTCCTCCCCCACCATCTCCCGATCCTCCATCACCAAATGCACCTTCACGAATCTAACCCGGGGGGACAAGATTTCCCGCTCGACGCTTGAAAACGTCGTCTTCGCACGGGACCCCCCTGCCCCTCCCCCAGGGTCAAGCTCAGAAATGAGCATCAAACGCAGCACCCTCAAAACCAGCACCCTAACCAACTCCTCCATCCGCCACTGCACCCTCACAAATAGTACCCTGACAAACGCCCCCGCGAGCTCCGTGCGCGCGACAGACGCAACACTCACCAACACGCAGCGGATCTGGCGGAGCGAGCTGAGCGATTCCACTGTGGAAGGGAGTCTGCTGCGGCGGACGAGTGCCGTGCGGTGCCGTATTGAGGATAGTTCTGTGCGGCGGAGTAAGTTGGAGGATGTGAGGGTGGCGAAGAGTCGGTTGAAGAAGGTGCTGTTGCGGGATTGTGAGGTCAGTGAGTGTGTGATTGTCGGGACGGAGTTTACGGGGATGAGGTTGCGGTTTGGGGTGTGGAGGAATGGGAAGTTGGTGGGGAGGATTGGGGACGGGGAGGTTGTCAGGGAGAGTCTGGTGAGTTTTTTTTTTTTTCTTTTCGTTGGTTTGTTTCTGGATTGTTGCTGATGGAAGTAGAAGGATGAGAAGAAGGAGGTTAAGGCTGAGGTTGAGGTTCAGGATGAGAAGAAGCTGGCTACGCTTGATTATAAGATATTGCAGGAGGAGAGCGAGCAAGAGGAGGAGTCCAGCGAGACGGAGGATGAGAAGGACGTGCCACCTGCGTATGCCAATTGATCTGACCTTCGGTATATGACATTATGACAGCAATGCATGTATGAATCTTTCTTTTGCATCAACCAGCAACAACATACTGCTTCTCTGTCTTCAACTGGCTCAGCGTCTCATCGCTCAGCTTCAACGTATCCGCCACAATCTGCCGCGGCGTAGATGCAATCCACTGCCCCAGCGCGATATCTATACCCGTTAGCAGATATTAAAAAAAATGGCCGGGGGATAATCAACCAGTGAACTGATCCGCCTGCAACACCTCCAAAAACACCAAATCCTCACCCCCGGTATTCTCAATGTAATGACTATTCGACTGCGGGAAGTAACCCACATCACCGGCCCGGTAATCAAACGTGGTCGCCGTGCTGGGTGCCGAGAAGAGCGTCGCCCGCCCCTGTCCACGGATGAAGAACGTCCACTCATCGCTGCTCGGGTGCCAGTGGATCTCGCGCATCCCGCCAGGATGCACCGTCACGACCGCGGCGGAGAAGTTCCGGGCGATGGGGAAGGTGAGCGGGTCGACGATCTTGACGGATCCCCCCGCGACCTTGTGTGCCGGTTGCTCGGAGAAATGGTACGAGTAGCTCTGTGATCTGGGGAGGGGCCCTGCGGCTGTGGTGACGTTCTGTTCCTCGATGTCCTTGGGCGCTGCGGTGCCTGGGAAGATGTATAGTTCGTCTTCGGGGATGTTCTCGAAGGCTGTGATGGGGATTCCGAGGTCTTTGGCGAGAACGGATTTCTGGACGATGTTAGTGATGTTGTCCGTGGGGAAGAGAAGAGGACAAGGATGAGGTCGTACCGGGTTATGAGCGAAGACTTCGGACGCGAGAAAGGTATTATCCTCGGAGAATGCGCCGTCGTCGAAGACCAGGAGGAATTCGACGCCTGTGTCGAGGGCTTGGATGGAATGCGGAACGCCCCTGTTACCATTACCACCCATTCCACATATAAGGATGCAGACAGACATACGGAGGGAAGAACCACACATCACCCTCACTCACATCGTCGATGAACGTCTCCCCATTCTCATTAACCGCCTGTTTCAAATTTTAAACACGATATCCTCCCAGAGTTCACAGCCACAGCCACATACCTGTATCCGACAGGATCCATTCAGCACCAACGACCACTCCGCCGCAACATGCCAGTGCAGCTCTCGATAGGCCCCGGGTTCCAGTCGCATGTCGACACCAGCCATGCGCGTCGCAGCAGGCATGACCTCCGTGTTCTCCTGTCGCGCCCATCCAGATCCGTCCTTCCCGAGTCTGGGTCCCGTGAGCAATCATCTAGCGTTGAGGCGGGCGTTCTTACCTATTCCGACTGAGTCCTGTCGCCCATCACCTGCATTAGCAAAAAAACACACGGAGTACTCCGTACGGAGTAGGAAACTCTCGACTCACCCATAGGCCACTGCGCATTGATCGTCTGCCCGGAGTCCGTCCCCGGCGGAGCCAACTTGTCACTATTAATCCGATCGTAGTATTCATTTCCTGCGCCGTCAGCACTCCCACCCGGATTATCCGATGAAACTAAACATACTCGGACCCGGATCCGACCCTCCCAAGTCACCCCTGATGGGCTGCGGACTCTCCGCATTCTCGAAATCGAGATACACCCCGTTCTTCGCGTCATCCTTCTGTCCCGCGACAAGGGTGTACTTGATCTCGGTTGATTGCTCGGTGATGGTGTTGGAGGAGGAATAGCCTAGGAGATCTGTCGAGCCTCTCAGGGGTGGGTTCGAGGGTGCTCCATGGGCTATAGGCAGGATCAGAAAGATTTTAAGGAGATGGGTTGGTTTCATGATGAAGGCTGTGGGCTGGGTTGTAGGCTTGTGTTTGTGGTTTGATCTGGTGATGCTGCGCGCTTTATATACCTGGATATGTTACTCTGCAGATGAATAGAACCCATCTAGTAGAATGATAGAATCCTACCCCTCACGAAGAGAACAGCTGTGAGGAGTGGGTTACCTGCATCTTCGTCCATCTGCAAGTATATACCTCATCCTATAATCAAGAAACCAAGATGATGGATCCAAGAAGCCAAGCAAGCCAAGCTCCAGCCAAAATCAAGCCTCGATCGCTGAATTGGCATCATCTCCGAATTCCCGATATTAATAGATTCATCCCCGCCTTAATTTCCATATCATCACAAGCTCGGAGCCCTGAGAGGTACGGACTATGGAGTACTTGGTATTACTCCGTACAATCTCCAAGCTGGTTTGCCCGACTCCCCCGCACGGCGAGTCATATCCACTAACGGATATGCCGGCTCATCAGGCTGCAGCATCTTCCGTTGAATTGGAAGTGAGGGTGCGGCTGCACGATATCGATGTCTTCCCCTGGATTGCAAGGCATGTGGAATGGGAAGTGAGGGGGATATACGTATACTGAGTGATTCCCCGCATGGGATGAGGAGGAGTGGTGTCTTTTTTGAGATTCGGTCTTGATAATCAGTTGAGGTAAGATTAGGCAGATGTCGAATGTATGCATGTATCACTGTGTGAGGGGAAGATGGCCCTGATACTTGGTTACACTGCAGGGTATAGATGAGGGGGGTCTGATGCTATGGAGTTACATTAGTATGTGTATATACCAGTCTATGAAAGGTCACCATACCTCAATCAGTACACCCCACCGGCGTGCGACAAATCCTCCTCATCTCCTCCGACATCGTCATCCAGATCACCTGTCTGACCTCTCGGCCCACCTGCTCCACCGCATCCATGGCCCACAGCACATCCAGATGCTCGTACTCCTCAATAACCTTGGAATGCACGACGCGGACATACGGTTCGCGCCCGCTCTGCAGCCGCTTGAGAAGACGCCGACCGTCGACCAGCGCGTCCGACCCGGCAACCCACAGCGCGAACGGGGGAGCCTGAGATCCGTACCAGGCGATATCGTCCAGGGCCCGATTATCAACAACACCCTCCATCTCGGATAGGGAGTCTTCGAGCGTGGCGAGGATACACCGCTGCGTCGCGAAGCAGCCTCGGCCCAGCCACCACAGCATCGTCTCGCTGCTGACATACACCGGCGCGAACTGGAACATGCGGTCGCGCAGCCCGCGGTCCCAGCGTGTGTCGCTCCAGCCGAACAGGTGCGAGAACACGAGATACCCCAGCGTTCCGTAGATGCGCGGATGCAGGAAGCGGTGCACCGTCATCATGATAGGGATGAAGGCGTGGATGCCGAAGATGGTCCGGAACATGGCCGGCGACAGGATGCGTATGAACCGGAAATACGGTCGTTCGAGGAGAGGGCCCGCATACACGGCCGGCGCGAGGGCACAAAAGACCGAGATTCGCTCGCCGAGTTCCGGGCGGTGGTCTTTGGAGAGTGCGACAAACGTCTGCGTAGTGCCTTGCGAGTGGCAGACAAGCGCCAACTTCTCGAACCCGGTCTCGTACAGTACGCGGGAGACCAGTGCAGTGAGGTCCATAACGCCTAGCTGCCGGATATTCCACGACCACATCCGCGGATCCGAGGTCGAGAGCGTTGTATGCTCCGGTGTCATCCCGCAGCGGTTATTCCCCAACCAGACATCGTACCCGGAATTGCAAAGATAGAACGCCAGGCTATCGTCGTCGTTAGTGCAGAACGCACCAGCGCTCTGCAACAACCCATGGACCAACAGAACGGGGTAGCGACGGTTCCGATTCTCGAACGAGCGCTGATCCTTCTTCCCGGTGAACACGCCCGGTCCACGAGGTCCCCTCTCCTCCACAGGCAGAGACGTATACTCCTGCGGGTTATACACATGCCACAGGGTAATGATAAACCCATCCTCAGTCTGCACGCGAAACGTCTCGACATCCAGCCCCACGCGCCTCGCATAATACGCGACGTCGCAAACTAGCAAATCCCTCCCGCCCTCCAGGGGCGGACAGTCATCGTCCGGAGCCTCCTCATCCACATCCCTCTTCGCCTGCCGCCGTTTCCACCGCCGCAGCCGCTCCTCCCGGTCCAATTGGCGCTCGCGCTCCTCGGCGAGGAATTTCCGCCGCGCGTTGGGATCCTGACCCCTCAACCTCAGGCGCAGATTCGATAGCTGGGAACCAGCGTACCCGACCAACGCACCAATCGTAACAACACTCAGGAACAACAGCGACAGAATAAATGAGACACCCCGGACCACTAAACAGCGCAGCGTCAGCGCAAACGATGGCGGACTATACATCGGCAGCGGTGGGAACAGCGGATGCGCCGAAATAGCGGTGCCGAGCTGGTACCGCTGCGCTGGCTTCTTTGCGTCCCCCAGCAGTCCGTCAGTCACTGCTGCCGTTGCTGATGATTCTACCTTTTCATCTTCGCAGGTCTTGAAACTTCGTAACTCGATGTCGGGACTGGACCGGAGAAGGCGGCCTGTCAGTTGGGTGGGGGGTTTGATGTCAATGGCCTCGCTTTGCAGGATGATGCGGGATGATTGATTCGCGCGAGCGATATTATCCTGTGCGAATTTGAGGCTGGCAGGCCGTTCTTGGGTTCGTGAGGCCATCAGCATGGTGAATTAGAATGTGGTATATAGAAAGCGGCACGGCATTTTTACTTCAATTCTAGTCTGAAATTGAGGGGAATGGTTGAACAACTCAAGGAAAGAGTCTAAAGTAATAAATCAACTAGAGACAACCCGAATGATGAAGAATGAAGAGACAATTAGAGATGATCTCGACGATATTGACTCCTAAGTCCTTCTCCTAACTACAAGGTCTGGACTTATCACGTGAATATGGAGAAAGTGGGTCATTTACCCAGTGGCTGATTATGTGCACCAATCAGATGACACCATGCAAGCCATGTGGCTAGGGTGCCTGACGCGGCCTGAGGCGTCCATGGTTCATTCTACGACTGACCATAACTATTAGAGTCGGAGAGCCACTTCCACAAAACAATCGAGACCCCGAATACTAAAAAGTAGTAGGGGTCGGTTACTATCTATAGTAGTAACACTATTTTCTCTAGAATCTATATTTTTTTAGTTAGCTATAATCTCCATTATATAATTTATTACTTATGCATTATTTTAATCAAATTTCCAGTAAAAATAGTGGTGATTTAAGAGATTTCAGGTAGGCTGGTTATTTTGGTGATTCAGGCGCGTGAAGTCATGGATTAGATTTTGTGGAAGTGGACTGTTTTGCGGAAGTGGCTCTCCGACTCTAACTGTTGGAGATTTACAAGAAAACAGATCATCCATTCTACATGACTACATCAGTCGTTAAAGTATCAAATTATCACCACATGCACCAAAGCCTCTTGGTCAACAACCAGAACATGATCCAACGAATCTAAACCTTCGCCACGTACTTGAGCTTGTGCATCAGCCTTACCCTCGGAGAGATTGACGTTTCCTATGTCCCTCAACCACACCCTGAACAGCGGTGAAATTCACAGAGGGGACGAAACTCGTGGACTGCCAGGCCTTGGATACCCTGCTGTAGAGCTCGTCCACCTGCTCTAGGGTGAGACCCTTGGTCTCGTAGACGCAGGTATACACGAAGATGAGAGCGATGAAGCAGAAGCCACCCCAGATGAAGAATACCTTGGACTGCAGGTTTGCATTTCCTGGGCCCCCGTTGACCATGTAGGGGGTAGCATAGGCGATGGCCCAGTTGAGCAGCCAGTTGGTGACGGTCGTGATGGAGAGACACCTTGCACGGGCCTTGAGCGGGAAGAGTTCACCGGTCACGACCCAAGCGACGGGGCCCCAGGAGCTGGCGAAGAAGAAGATGTAGATGCACACAAAGGCGATCAGGGCCTTGTTGGCTGCGTCCGATTCCGCAACAATACCGACGATGGCGACGATAAGCTGGGCGATGCACATACCAATGGCTCCGAACATCAACAAGGGACGACGGCCCCATTTCTCGACCATCCAGAGACCGGGAAGGGTGGACACCACGTTGACGATGTTAGTGATCAGAGTGATGACGAAGGGGTTGCTGATGCCGGAGGCCTTGAAGAAGGTGGTTCCATAGTAGACTATACTTGTCAGAAAGGCATCCTCTAACCGAAAAGGTGTGAACATACAGATAAAATTGACACCGGCTAACTGCTGCAGGGCCTGGATACCGCAACCAGTCGCCAACCGCTTGCCGATGGAGCCGCGAAGGATCTCCGTGTAGCTTGCCGTTCCCATGCGGAGCTCATATTCGTGATTCGCCTGGATCTCCGACAATTCCTCAATGATGGCCGGGTCATTGGAATCGATGCGACGAAGGCGCGCCAGAGCTTTGGAGGCCGCCCCGCGTTTTTTCTTCTTGATCAGGAAACGCGGGGTCTCTGGCAAAACCAGCATACCAGCGACAAGGACGATGGCCCAAGCAAATTGGATAGCGACGGGGATACGGTAGCAGCCAGTATCCATGCGGTCCTTGGTGGCATTGTTCACAATGGCAGCGACCAGCAGGCCAATGGTGATAGCCAACTGGTAGGTTCCGACAATGGTACCGCGGATCCACTTGGGGGCTGTCTCGGATTGGTAGAGGGGGACTTGGTCTGTCAGTACAGTGCGACGTTCACATTCACGGCCTGGGCCAGCAACATACCAGTTGCAGAGAGCAAACCGACACCAAACCCAGCAAAGAATCTACCCGCGACAAACAGAGGGATAGAAGTGGCGGCAGTCTGGAGAACGACACCAAAGCAGAAGACACCCGAATCGATGATCATACCGATGCGTCGTCCAAAGTAATCCGCGACGGGGGCAGCGGTCAAAGCTCCGAAGAAAGTACCCGCGGACAGCAACGAGACGATCATAGAGGACTGAGAGGACGTGACATCGGGCCACTGGTCATCGGGGTTGATGTAGCCGGTGGAGAAGAGCTTCCGCCAGTACTTCATGGCCAGGATGCCGCTGATAGTTCCAGTATCATAGCTGCAGCCGTCAGACTAGAGTAAGCCATATGTCACTTGGGAGGAACATACCCAAATAGAAGACCTCCAAATGCAGCAAACATGCTGATGAGGATGGGAGGCGCCGCAGAACCGACTGCATCATCCAGCTTTTTGAGCATGAAACCCATGATGAGGTCTAGAGAGGATACAGGTGATGATGGAAGATGAAATATGGAATGCCAGGTCTATAGAGACAGGAGGGGATGATGGTTAAGTAAAAGGAAAGAGACAACAAGGTCAGAGAAACGATGATCAAGTCGCGCATTACAAAACAAGGAGATTTTATATGCTGTAAACAAACTTGGACTGCAGTGAATGGACCCTAACCCTACTAACTGTTATAAACAAGCATAACATATACAAATATGGTTGCTAGGCCATCTCAGACATATAGTCCAAGGGAGTGAATGGACAAGTTCTGTCTAAGAGTGATCTGCATCTAGAAGTTCTGGACTTTGCAGTTTGCGTGACTTACCAGTTACATCCATTTAAGAGTAAGACAAGCAAAGAATAGCTGCACTCTACACTCTGCAGATGATTCCACTTCTAGAAACCCACCAGAATAGGGAGATGTCGATCATCAATGAGTGGCGTTAGACTTTCGTCCAGTTTCAATCCCCCTGAACCCTGAACCCTGAGGCCCGTAGGCTGTAGGCTGTAGTTATCTAGATGTAGTCAAAGTGAGATGATGAGAACCAGATTCAGGATGTGACTTGGATGATGGAGAGAGTCGCTGGAATCAGCCTGTACATTCTCAGTGACTTCTCATAATCCTAGTGACTCTCTAGAAATTTATATTCATGAAGGATTTGAGTCTTCGGATCTACTGGCAAGTGGCTGAAATTGGCTTGTTCTCCCATTGCTTGGCTTGGAAGGGTCTAACTCCAGTATGAGTATACTATGCAGGCTTATGCAGGGGATCAATGTGTACTGTCTTTCCCTGGATCCGAGTTTATTGTCGAGGGTATACTCTGTAAGGTGATCGCTGTCATTAACTGAGATGGTAGGTATATATTGAGAGGCTGGTAGTCGCCTGGCTCATGCCAAAAGACAATTGCCTTGATGTTTTCATATATTTCTGATGATAGATGTTCCATCTAGTATCAAGTATAAGGATCGTACCCATATGGAGCCAAAAAGTGGCTACCACCGCCAGATCAAAAAGAAATACCACGCAAACACAACACCGGCGACAAGCTTAACCGATCCCAGCATCTCCCGTTTGATTTTGGCAGGAGTCTGGCTGCGCTTCCGCCGAGTATTATCGGTCTGCGGTTGCCACTTCGAGTTCATCTGTGCCTCGTACTCTGCTAGTCCCGGGTAAGCATCCGGGTAGGATTGGGACGGCGGAGGACGGGGAGGTGCGTTCACCGCGCGACTGGCCAAGCCGCGCGGTGAGGGAAGTGCGGAGCTGGACGTACTTGACGATGGGACATGGGTAACCGAGGGTGAAGATGGATATGATTCATGTTCAGAAAGAGGGAGGATGGAGGTTGTGGTTTTGGGTTGTGGGAAGTACACCACGAGGATGATGGCTCGGACGAGAAGGACGAAAAGGGTGAAGCCTAAAAGTAGGCCGTAGTAAATAAAAATGCCAAGCTGGTCCGGGAGAAGGCAGAGGTGATTCTGTATCGTGGGAGAGGCGCGCCCCATCGGCTCCCCAGTTGTCAGGTTAATAGGATTCCAAAGACTGGTGAGCACAAATCCAGGATGTCGGACACCCATGGCCCAACTGAGACTCTTCACCGTGATCTCCCTGGGCGAGCCACTGAACTCGCGGTGGGAGATCTCACAATAGTCGTGGTCGTCGCCGGAGTAGACTTGAACCAGGTTGGGTCCGACTTTTGACACGAGGCCCTTCGAGATGGCCTGTGTCAGGACGTTTTGGTATTGATATCCTCCAGCGATCGTCAATGAATTTGGCTCATCCTCTTCAAGTCCTTCTGACGAGGGTGGGTAGCGTTCACGCAAAGGCCCACATGGCGTAGCCGGCCTGCGGTACAACGGCACGTGGGTTAAAAGAATCGTGGGAAGGCCAGCAACCTCCCACTGGGGATCCTTGGCGACCGCATTCGCGGAGACGTCCATGGCCTCGTGCTTGAAGAGGCGGCCTTTGCTGCCTTGAGTCTGGTTTCGCAGCATGAGCAACTCCTCCGTCTCCGCCTTGCCCCGATGTCGCGGCATGTTGTTGAGAAAATCCTCGGTTTCCTTCCAAATATGTGCTCCAGCGCCGGTGCTGCCAGTCTCCGGATCCGGCTGATCCATCGCGCTCAGTGAGACAGTGTCAATAGAAACAAATGTATGATTCCCGATCACATCAACGCGATTTCCCTTGCCGAAGAACGACTGAAATCGATCACGGACGGCAACCTGGACCCCAGATCCGAAGCCCAGATCATGATTTCCAGGTAAACTGGCAATCATCCGTCGACCTCGGGGGTCGACAGCGTGTCCATCGCCCAGATGGAATTGGTCAGAGAAGATTTTCACGAAACGGTGGTATTCCCCCTTCCAGAACGAATCCTTGTATTTCTGGTAACGCTTCTCAGGACTAGTCGTCGACGCTGTTCCCCACTCTCTACCCCCGTCGAACAAATCCCCAAGGAACAACACGGAGTCAGGACCTAGATTCCGCTGGATAGACGAGAACGAGCGGCGAAGATATTGATCCGTATATTTCACCGTCAGAGTCGAGAGAGGCCATGGCCGGCCGGGGTAGGTATGTGGGTCAACAAGCTGAGGATCAGCTATGAAGACAACATGATGCGGATTAGCTTCTCGAGGCTATACACAATCAGCATTTACCCAAGACGTAAGCACAATCCAACCAGAATACTAACCCACTTCTCCCATTTGTCCCAAACGCATGCATCCAAACTCTCCTGAAAGACCGTCCGTTCCCCCCACCACAGCGTAAAAACCCACAGGAGTATCAATGCATGTATAACAGTGAAAACACGCCTCACAACCCGCCAGAAGATCTTCTGGAGTCCAGCTCCATCACTCCCATTTCCGACCCGCATTCTGCGGGCTTCGATCTCCGGTACCAATTCTCTAACCCGTAGTGGTAGCACCTGCGTCAAGCCTTCAAGCATACTCGGGGTCTCGGAGAAGCGGTCGATACGAACTGTACGATACGCATTGGTACTCTCGCTGCGTGGATAGGAATAATTCATGGTTGTGTTTGTGGTTGAGGAATCGATGGCGACGGCGCTTACTGTATCTGCGGCATAGCTTGGTACTCGACAAAGGAGTGTGAAGGGGTCTTGGTTCTTCAAACTGACAGGGGTATCATGCTGAGATTGGAAAAAAAGAAAAAAAGAAAGAAACGAACGTGCTTGTATGGGATGGAAGCAGCAAATGTACAAATTTCAGACGCCAACTTCAAGGCATCGTTGTTGATGGTGTAAGGACTAAGAGTAAGGAGATTCCGAGGCGATGAAGAGTGATGGAGACACTATCACGTGAACATAAACTACTTGGCATCTATTTTTGGAGGGTAAAAAGAGCACTTTCGAATTTCAAATCTCCTTGCATTCAGGCCTCAGGGTGTCAGGGAGTCATGGAATAATCAAATAATATCCCAGGCCTGAAATAATAAAAATGTATGTTTGGAGACCACCAAAGTGCAGTCGAAACCTGTCCACTGCCATTAAAAACGCAAGTCATCCAAACCCCAACCTCTCTATAAGCAGCAGCATTACACACTCGCAACAGATAAACGGGGTATGAAAACACGAAAACGAAGGGGGGAAAAGGTGCTTTTAGGGATTAGTAAAATAATGCTAGACCCAAGGATTATATCATCTGAATCAGGTCAAGCCATTACAGTGGAAGGTATCATGACTTCTTAGGGCAGCATTGTCCCCTTCGAGCGCATTCCTCGCCACATTCGAGAAGACACGCCTGGGGATCTCCCTCTCGGAAGCTTGCCGCGCGGCTGGTCATCTTGCTCGATCCTGAAGGCTCGTCGTTGCTCCCACGGGATGATGAAGGAAGCGCCTGGTTGTCTTCTACGTCGCTCTCTGGGGCGAATTCAGGCTGGATTGTGGACGAGTGAATTCCATAAGCATGTAGACATTTCCGTACTTGTCTCGCAAGGCGCATGTACCGCTCAGACCCTTCGCCCTTGATCTCCGTGTCCACCTGAATGTGGATGGAAGCAACAATCTTGGTGTCGCTCAATTGCCAGACATGCAAATGGTGCGAGCCGATGACGCCAGGAAGTCGCTCGATATCTTCCTTGATATGGTCGATGCTCATTCCGGCCGGGACAGCTTGCAGAAGGATCCGCGAGGCGGCCTTGCAAAGGGGAATCGCGGAGCAAAGGATGATCACAGTGATTAACAGAGAAATGCCCGGATCAACATAAAATCTCCATGAGTAGTCAGTCAGCCAAATGATTAAAGCTGAGATGATTACACCGATGTTGCCGAGCGCATCGCCCACGACGTGGAGGAAAACCCCGCGCATGTTGAGATCATGCCCATGTCCCGGCTTGCTGCCCTTCGGCTTTGGTTGCGCATGGTTGTGAGACTTGTGAACGTCGTCGTCCGCCGCGGGATCCACTTGTTTGGAAGGTGTATCGCTCTCATCGGTGTAATTAGCGGCTCTATCCTTGTGGCCGAGGAGCGCCGATCGCTCCGACGGTTGACCGTTCCCTCCCTCAACGCTTTCGCGCTGATCGCTGTCGGACTCGGAAGAGGCTTCAGTGAAACGATTGCGACTGGCTGCGATGATTTCCTGTCTCAGCGTGGCGGGGTGCACTTGGATGTCGTCGAGATATGCACGACCTGTACCGGTGCTGTACCGACGGAAACTGCGCTGGTTGTCCAGGGTGCGGCGTCTCCGGGAGTAGGGAGAAGTTGATTCGATAGGAGCGTTGGAATCATCGCGCTGCTTTCACAATATTAGAAGACAACCACTATGTATGGGGCGAGCGAATTACTGTAGCTGTAGATGCCCGCTTGTCCGCAAGTGTAGACACGTCGTGATTATGACGAAGTCCTTGTTCCGCCGCATCCACATCTTCGAGATTTTCATTCGAATGATCGTCCCCATGTTCGTGACCGTGAGAGTGATCATGGAACAGTACGAGACCGAGGATGTTCGACAACAGTCCCAAGCATCCAACAATACACACAAATTTTGGATTCTTTACTTCCTGCGGTTCGACGAGTCTTTGAATCGCTTCAAGAAAGATGGTCAGACAGAGGGCGACAAGAAAGACACCGTTGACCAATGCACCAAGGGTTTCTGCACGTTGCCACTGAAGGAAGAAGATTTTATCAGCTTCGCTCCCTTCTATCTGATAGGTAAGAAGGAGAAAAGGATGAAGAGGAAGCTCACGCCGTAGGTGTACATCTTCGACTTAGTTTCTTGGTTGGCGACTCTGACGGCCCATAGCCCGACCAATAACGATATGACATCATTCAGCTACACGAACATCAGTATCCGCGCAAAAGGTTTCCGCAGCTACCCTGTCGTCCAGAGCGCACCATATGAAATGAGTCGGCCACGAGGGCAAGTGAATGCACCGTATATCCTATCAAGGGCATCAGCGAAAGACAAGCTATTTATGTGCAGTAGATATGTAGACGCACCGGTTATAAGTTCTATCAAGAAGAAAATTGTATCGACAGCCAGCAGGATCAGAATCCTGTTTGTCTTGGAGAGGGCCATGATCGCTATGACCTTGCGGCGCGCTCAGTGGCGCGAATCTCCGCGAGTAAGCAACAAATGATGCTGAATGACAAGTTTGGTCTACCGAGAGGTGGCAGAGACCAACACACCATCGGCGGGAGATGATGAGCAAAAAGTAATTGGAAATAGATATTTCGGGGAAAGGGAATGAGAAGAGAAGAGACGCGAAGGTCTATATTACTTCAATGAGGGGGGGAAAGAGAGAGAGAGAGAGAAGAGATGGATGAGAGGTTCCTGGAGAAAAAAAAGACTGACGCATTTCCCCGTACTACTTCTAGGGTCTTTGTCCGGTCGGTCCGATAGTGGCGTTATTTATTCTTCAGTTAACAAAGATAAAAAGTTAGATATCTATCTAGACTGTTAGAGATACTATTCAGATTTCAGGACTGTATTCCTTGCCTGGTTTGTTTGGTCTATATTGTATTTTCTTCCCTGGCGACCGGCGAGTCATGAAACCATTGCATTATTCTAACAATGTACAGACCTACAGAGTACAGACTACAGAGTACAGAGCACAGGGATCATCAATAGGTACTATTCAAAAGATAAGAAGAATTTCTTCATTTCTCTTCAATTTCACCCAAGAATTGCTGAATCAGTAATGGAAATTGGATAGGAGACACAACACTGGTGGCCTTAGGCATCAACAATTCAAAAACTTCATCTTCAACAACATTTTAACACTGTCCAACATGTCAACTTTCCCCTTTCCTTGCTCCATTCCCAGTTGATCCTTGACTTTCAAGCCCTGTTTTTTCTCTCTCTATCAATTTCGGAGAATGAAAACGGCGTTACAAGTCAGTCTAGCACTCTAGCTGCATTACTCGGATATTACCCGCTCTACCGTCATGCTTTAGCTGCGCTACAAATAGTACCAGCCTACCAGGGCTGACGGCATGGGCTTGACGCGTTGTTTATTTCGTCGTATTATTCGGAGAATTCTGACCTCCAGTTGACCCTGGATGTGGCAAATGCAAATGCTAATGCATTATCACGGACACGAACCCAAGAAGAGGGCGGATTCTCACTTCTCAGTCTATCTTTTTATAATTTTATCATGCAATAAAATGCGCAGCCACTGAGGTACAGGGTCACCTACATCAAGCCTCTACTCCATTAGATACATGGCATTGTTACCCAGAGGAGGTGATTTGAGCTACGCAGGACTACCGTTGACCTATCAAGCCAGGACCATGCCTCATACCTACTTGACGGCAGAATGAGATACACCAATGGTGTAGAAGAAACCTGAAATAAAGCACGGAACATGCCAAGGACGAGAGATTAGAGGTCAAATTCATCCAATCATACCCTGATGCCTTCACGTCGAAGAGTATACGGATACACTGCACTTAACAACCAGAAGGAAGCGGAATGAATTATCCCCGTTAAGCTGAATATGACACCGTTGAGAGTCACATGATGTCACCAGAAGGGGTTGCCTTCGAACGTGGTTCAGAGAAAATTCGTCCTCGATTCCACGGTTGATTCTCCAAATACCGTTTGAGCCGTTTGACAACGGAACGCAGATGGTGATATTGCAGCTGCGAATTATGGTGGTACATTGTTAATCTAGACCTTTGTGCCACTGAAACTACGGGACTTGGGGTTCACTCACCTTCAAGTCAGGGAACACAGTTGCCTTCGAATGTGAATAACAAAGACATCGACACAAGCGCAATTTTATTCATCCCAGAGCACACTGGTGTAACGGAGATGAGCTTCTCCTTTCTCAGGTACGAGATATCCAGGTTCCTGCAGGCCCCGGAGAACGACGAGCTCCTGGAAATGGAACAGCGATCATTATAATTGGGCATGTATTGCGAACTTAGAGACTTCTCTCGAGGAGCGTTCACTTCTGTGACCCCGGTCCCCTACTTACCTTCTTGACAGTGATGGTGTGCTCTATTTATGGGAATCATTCTCTCTTCCTGTGGCAACACCAGCTTCGAGGACTACGGTGGATCAAGTGCTGTTGGAAGCGAAGGTAATCACAACAAGAGGGGGCCACTTGAGTAGTATTTGAGGCTACAACTGGCTATTGTGTCTAGAAAGTATAACCCAACGCGTTATCCGTGCTTCATATTGCCTGTCTATGCGACAAAAAGGAACTGAAGACTATATGATATCAGCTCTTTCGAAAGCCGAAGTGGTAGGGTCCTTCTTATTGACCATTGAATGATAGACTACGAAGAATTCTCCAGCTCTACCACCTCCTTGAACCCCTCTGCAACGGCTTTCTCCTTCTCCTCCTCATCCACCCTCAAAGGCCTTCTTGCATACCCTCCATACCCATAAAACACCCTCAACGCACTCTTCACAGCACTCACACCCCCGTCAATCGCCACCTGATCCGCCCTCGCAACAATCCCCTGGAGCTGCCTCGCCTCCTCTATCCTCCCCAAATGACATAACTCAACCAGCCGCACACACACCTTTGGCGCCAAATTCGCCAAACCCGCAATCACACCCGACCCTCCCCCGACCAAAGCCTGCAGTGTCGCATCCGCCGAGCCCCCAAAGCACATAAACCCGGACCCGCGGTCACTAACTGTGGCAGGCCTCACCGCCGCAACAATCCGGTTGAGCTTCCCCATGTTGTTACAGGTAAGCTTGCAACCGACGATATTGGGGTGCTCGGCCAGCGCGGCGATGGTGTCCGCGGTGAGATCCACACCCGTCACGGCGGGGTAGTTGTAGATGAGCACAGGGATGGGGGACGCACCAGCGACGTCCTCGAAGTACCTCTTCAGACTATCAGTCGTATAGAGCCCTTTGTAGGTCGACGGGGGCAGGAGCAGCGCATAGTCACCCCCGGACTCGTGCGCGTCCTGGCACAGCTCGATCGTCTCGCTGGTCGACGCCGCCCCGCACCCGACGATAATCGGGAGCTGCGGGTATCCCGCTGCCGCGACCGCGTACCGCGTCGTGCGTGTGATCCGGCACCGCTCCGTGTGGGATAGGTGTGCGGCCTCCCCGTATGTGCCGTGTGTGATGAGCCCGATGACGCCGGCTTTAGCCATGCGGACGGCGTGCTGGGCTGTGGTTGACTCGTCGACTTCTTCTGTTTCGCGGGAGAAGAAGGATAGTGTCGGGACGTAGAGGCCGGGTTTGAGGATGCGGCGTGGGTGTTCTTCCGAGGGGGCGAGAGTCGTGCTGGAGTAGGTTGGGTTGCGGTGAGGGTGGGAGTAGATGGTGTTTGGGGTGGAGGTGTCTGTTTGGCTTCGTTCGGCCATTTGGGAGGGTGTATTGAGGTGAATTGAATTGGAGATGGCCTAGATAGAGGATACTGCAGTGGTTTAGCAGTTCGAGTTTACTGTCTCAATGAAGGGATCATAACTATGTCATGATGTGTAGTATTACCCATAGCCAGGAAATAGGGCTGACCCTATGTTTATCGAAATTCCCTAGAGATAGATTTTCCATTCTATATAACAAATTGATATAGGTCCTGGTTTGAAGCGATATCGCAAAGAAAATGACCATCTCAGCGAATATTCCCCCCGAGGGAGTCGATTACCGGAAAGCAGTAGTTGACATGGCCAGCTAAGAATAGCATGGAGCACACCCCAGGATCTCTGAGAGGAATCACAAGGAACATACTTGTTGATCCAGTTGCGTAGGTAGGGCCATGATCTTCTGAAAGGCTCCTTGCCTTCCATTGGAGACTACCAACCAGGTTCCTCCTAGGGAGAAAGTCCAATTTGAGAGGTTGATGACATCGAATAGTTGTTGAACAGCCTGATCAACAGTGATGTACGCGTCTCGGTCTCTCCATATGTTCTCATAATCGAGGCGCAGTAAAAGGGTGAACTGCGGAAATTACAGGCATCAAGCAGATTGGTAGCACATGTCTGGATCTATACTGCCATGTCAGAGTCAGCGAAGGAAAATATAAGCCAGAATTGTGGAGGGAGGAAGCTGGTCGGCTGTTCTGACCAGGGATGCAAATAGAACTGACTGTAAGCATGTAGTAAATGCCAGTAGCCATTTATAACACTCTTTCTTATGTATCTCAACCAAAGGCCACTCATATATCCCAAATCAACTTCCGATCTGCGCGTTGTTATGGCGCATCTCTGCCTTGTACTGGTCAGCCTCTGTCCATCGGAAAAACGGGGAAGAGGATGTCATTTGCCTGAGCCCCAGTGGTTAGATAATATCTCAATATGTATGCCGTGCATAGATATTCTCTTCTTTTCAGTGGTTGTTGGTTGTTGCAAAGTCGACGAGTCAACAAGAGAAGATCACCAGATACAGACATTTATGGAGTAGTAAACATGTTTGCTTCCCTTACTAACACTAAGCCACTACTTCTACACCTTTACAACTTTTCTCTTCATCTTCTTTCTCTTCATCACGATCCTTTCCATCTCGAATCCTTTTCTCTCTCAATTACTTGCATCTATGCTGATTCCCTAGTCCTACTTTCAAGTTGCTCACCATGGAGATTTTCATGCATAATCTCCCAAATGATCTGACAGACGAAGGCTTGAAGAAGCAGCTTGAACCATTCATCAAGCGACTGGGAATTATCGACTATATCTGCGAGAAGCCAAAGAGAAAGCAGTTTGGCCATATCACTTTTCTCCATCAGGAAGATGGTGAGAGATTCGTCCTCATCCATGGGCAGGAAGAGTCTTTCCAGGCAATAGACGCGCGTGGAAGACCGCGTCTCAAGTCAAAGCTGCAACTTATGGGTACTGACGTTTACTGCGCTCGAAGCAAGCGTCCACCGCAGGAGTTTGCTCTCCGTAGCTTGAGGCATACGGCTGAGCAGCGGACAAAGGATACCATCGATAGATATGAGGAGGATCATTCTATCAGCCTCAGTTTGCAGGGATTCAGCTGTGGATACTGCGAATTCGTCAAAGATCAACTGGCCTATGTCCCGGAAGTGCAGTTTCCGGACACCGGCATCATGAAGTTCAAGAAACGCGTGATTCTAATCAAGCTGACCTCCAAACTCATTCGGATACCTCTCAATACCGTGGTTGGATTGGTCTGGTCTCGCACGGGCGAATTGACTTTGACGCTATCTACAGTTCCCTACTTCTTCTCCACTGACACCTCGATTGATACAGTGATGATCAAATTGTTCAATCTCAACATCAAGGCAAACCGTTACGGAAGTACCGCATCGTCCGCCAGATTGCGCATGTGTTCACTGAGTGAACGACATGGAGAGGTTGTCGGGCGATGTCTTGTGTATCAGTTCAAGGTCTCCCCGATTGACCTCCTTGCGGCAATCCATAAATTGAAAGAATGGGAGATGACAATTGTACACTACGATCTTATCACCCGAACAGTTGGCGTTACCGCATTTGCAGCCCAGATGAAGACTCTCCGAAATGAACTCGCCTACTACACCCAATACAACACTCTTCCTTTTGGTGTTTTGTTTCAACTTCAAGCGCTTGCCTATAATGGATATCTTCTCCCCCACACTGTGTCTAAACTGGCCTACGAGCTCCAGGGGGCATACGTACTGGATAAGGCTGCAGGTCGGCGGCCGATATCCGTCCCTGCAATCAGAAAACTCTTCGAAACTATCCCCTGGCCATTCCCCCACGAGGACCCTATCAATCTCGAAGTTGACTCGCTCATGGCAGCCCTTCGAGGAAATGAAAGTGACATTCAGCTGGGCTTCGTGCAGGGACAAGGGGTATTGGGCCCCACCCAGAATCAAGCCCTAATCCACAAGGTCATGATCACCCCCAGTCGCATTACTCTTCATGGTCCGGAGCCCGAGCCTTTGAATCGCATTCTTCGGCGGTTTCCCAACCATCACGATTATTTTATTCGAGTGCAGTTCTGTGATGAAGAAGGCGGTGATCTTCACTTCAACTCCAGGGTTGTCTACGACGATGTGTTCTCTCGATTCAAGACCGCCCTCACTCGTGGCATTCAGATTGCAGGCCGAACATACTCATTTCTTGGGTGGTCGCACTCTTCCCTAAGATCACATTCCGTGTGGGCAAGTGCATCCTATTTCGAGTTTCGAAGGCCATTCAACTGATTCTGACTACTGCCACAGTTCTCCTCTCCTTTCTTCGACGAAAACGGTCACTTACAAACTTACTTTAGCATTATTAAAGCGCTTGGGGATTTCTCCAAGATAACCTCCCCGGCTCGGTGCGCAGCAAGAATAGGGCAAGCGTTCTCGGAGACGCCATTCGCCGTCCCAATTAACGAAAATAAGATACAGATACACATTGTACCGGACTTGACATCGAAGGATGGGAAACGAGTTTTTAGTGACGGGGTTGGATCTCTGTCTTCGAATATCCTCGAAATGATCTGGCTTAACATTCCGTCGAAAAAGGGCACGCCTAGAAGCTTCCAAATTCGATTGGGAGGCTCCAAGGGCATGGTAGCCATCGACAGCCGGCTCGCTGGTTCCGTCATTCGAATTCGACCATCGATGATAAAATTTCACGGGGAAATGAGAGATTTGGAAATCTGCGACATGGCTGCCAAGCCAATTCCACTGGTTCTGAATCGGCAGATGATCAAGATCATGGAGGACATGGGAATCGCAGAGGATTGGTTTTTCAAGCTTCAAAATAAGGAGTTGAAGAACCTCCGAGGCATCACGGCCAATGCGCATAACACTGCCGTCTTCATCAAGAGACAGGCAGTCGGTGATTGTATCGGACTGTTCCGATTATTCCGCCAGTGTCATTTGCTACAGATCGATTATAAGAAGGTACCTTTTCTGCGCTCATTAGTTGAAGCCGTTATTCTCCGGGAACTGCGACTACTGAAGCACAAAGCCCGCATACCAGTGGGCAAAGGTATCACGCTTTTCGGTATCATTGATGAAACTGGATTCCTACAGGAGGGAGAAGTCTTCGTGACCTTTGACACCGTCGAAGGGCGTTTTGAGCCACCCCCACCTTCCGGGCCAGTGTTGGTGACTCGCTCGCCTGCTCTATACGACGGGGATATACAATTGCCCCGGAACGTTGTCCCCCCCGTGAACCACCCGCTCAGGCAGCACAGGAATTGCATTGTCTTCAATGCGAAGGGAGATCGGGACCTCCCCAGCCAGCTCAGCGGAGGAGATCTTGATGGCGATATATACAATATTATCTGGGATCCTGAAGTGCGGCCCAAGTGGGCATTCAAGCCGGCCGATTACCCTCGCGTTGAGCCTGTCAACATAGGCCGGCCGGTCACCGCCGATGATATGGCCAACTTTTTCATTGACTTTATGAAAACCGATCATCTGGGGATCATTGCCACCAGACATATGATTCTGGCGGATCAATTAGACCAAGGCACATCGCATCCGGATTGTAGGAAGCTTGCGCAACTGCATTCGACAGCGGTGGACTTTTCAAAGACAGGGATCCCCGTGCGGATGGAGGATCTTCCCCGAGCGAACAACTTTAGACCGGACTTGTAAGTTACACATATATTGTCCCTTTTGCCGAACACCTCGGTTATGATACTTGCTGATGGTACGAGTGTAGTTTGGCACCCGGACCACAGGCCCACATATTCGACAAGACTGCCATTGAAATGGATCAATATGTTGTACACACGGCGTACGATGAAGACGACGACACCGAGCCACGAAGAAAATACTACAGATCGGAGAAAATCCTGGGGAAGCTCTACCGGGCCATCGACGAGCGCAGGATCTGGTTCGACGATATACAAGCTAAAGTCGCACCAGACGAACAATCGTTCTGGAGAAGTTTTATCATGTCATGTGCCCAACGTTGTATGACATTTGGCCCATTGTCATGGAGGAGGCACATAGACGAAGCTCAGCGCATTCGACTGGCGTAAGTCAACCGCCTGACCCGAATTTCTGTTTACTAAACTATGGCAGATACGAAGATGCCATCGCATCTGCAAGAAATAACTACTCCGACCACCCAATCAAGCCCATCAGCGAGCTCGAGGTGTTCATCGGCTCCGTGATGAACAAAAGCGGCGTACAAACGCGTCGACAGCGGGACCAATCGGTCAAACTCGCGGACGAATTCGAACGGATCGCCACCTGGATCACAGATCAGATGCATAAGAACCGTAAGGCGACAAACCTGCGGACGGGCCTTGGAACCGAGCAGCACAACTTGGGGCTATGCCTTGCATGCTTCCATGTCGGAGGGGAGCAGGACGGCGATGGCAAACGTCGTCGAAGGGAGGAGTACGGCGAGCTCAAGAGCTTTAGAGTCGTGGCTGCTTGTGCATTACTTGCTGAGCTGGATATACTCGAGAAGGGACGGAAGGAAGGTATAATTGGCTAACCTGTCGCTTCAATATCCCGGGGAAAGGAATGAGTAAATGGCTGGATGTGTCCTGGCAGGGGATATATGAATCCTCTAGATATGATTGATGATTCTGATGATAGGATGCCGGAGTTTGTTCCATTTTCAGTAATGGGTGGGATTATGGATGATTCCCAGAAAGCAATATCAGTGCAGGAGATTATTTATATATGAAGTTTCGAAATACAAAGTCATTCTTCAGACCAAGCTGACGCTGTTCATAGGCCAGACCAGTCATTTGAACTTCATATTGACACAGTACATACGACTCTCAGGTCAAACCTAGCGAGTACTTCCTATACTCACGACATCAGAAACTTTCCCAGTATTAGGGCCTGACAATAACACGGGATAAACCCCATTGACAGCAGCTTCACACCCAGAGACATGTCTTTTCGCTTTGAGCTCGAGGTCAGCCGTTGGTTTTGAAGAGCTTGGTCTGATTTCAACTCACACAATGGGCCATATTTTATTGACACGCTTGTCGTACACATCTCCAGAATCAAGGAGTATATTCTGCATTTAAATCCACTCGCAGAAAATTGGGTTCGAGGGTACAAATCTGTTGCAGTAGCTGGTACAATGTCCTGGAGAACCTGCTATAAAGCCGTCAGTCTCATCACAAGGAAGAAGAGAAGCCAAGGGCTGAGCCTGCCCAATGCTCCCCGTCTTGTCCCTTTATCATCTTCCCTTCCTGTCACCTCATCCAATGGCTGTACCATGGCCGGGTCATTTTAGGTAGTTCTTTGTCAAACTCCCTACAGGGGGTGGGAGCCGTCTAAATCGAAATTTGCAACATATATGCCGGTATGCGCCAGGGTCTTACCCGATACAATGATGCGTCTATGTAACCCTGAAGGACGGAATCACGGGCGAGTCTTCGTAATGTTATTTACTTGGGATTCGGGGCGTCGTTTGTTGTCCGGCCTTGCGCTTGCTCGATGCATTTTGTAGTCGATCCCGACAGGGACAGGTAAAGGGTTTGTATAAGAGGACCCCCTACCAGCTAGGTTCCTGCACACGGTCAGTAGATAGTGAAAGCTAGGACGAAGGGTATAATTGGAAGCCTCATTATAAGTCTCGATTGCATTCACTTTTGGCGAGATCCTTGCCCGGACAAAATGATGGAAAATAAACCCCCGATATCTCAGGAGCATGATATAGTAAGCGACATCTCAGAAAAGCAGCCCCACGCAGTATGTGAAGTGGAGGACGAAGTCGACGCAGAATCACCGGAGCCATGCTATAGCATATTCTCGGAAAGACAAAAACTCCTGACCGTTTCGATTGCCTCTCTGGCGACATTTCTTTCCCCGTTGTCTGCCAGCATCTACTATCCGGGCATCCAGACCGTGGCGCGGGATCTTGGGGTATCGAACAACACCATCAACCTCACCATTACCTCGTTCAAGGTGAGCTTCTCAAGTATGGTCAAGGATCTTCCTAATCCACAGCATAGATCTTCCAAGGCATCGCACCGCTTGTAACAGGAGGCTTCTCGGATCAGACAGGTCGCCGACCAACACTCATGCTCAGTTTGATACTGTACATCGGTATCAACATTGGCCTGGCGCTTCAGACCAGTTTCGTTGCGCTCATCATACTCCGATCGTTTCAAAGTATTTTCAGCAGCACAGTGGTAATTGTGGGCACCGCAACAACCGCAGATGTGGTATCTGGGGCAGAGCGAGGTAAATATATGGCTTATACGGTGCTAGGAGCAACAGTTGGGCCTGCTCTTGGACCCGTAATTGGAGGGATTCTTACCCAGTTCCTCGGCTGGAGAAGCTCATTCTGGTTTTTGACAATTTTTGCTGGGCTTCTCGTTCTGTTCGTCGTGATTCTCCTGCCCGAGACCTGTCGTCGTGTCGTGGGGAATGGCAGTGTCCCCCCTCCAATATGGAACCGTCCATTGATCCAAGTCATGTTCCCAACTCCGCAAGTGGCGCCCCAGTACCAAACCATCATCGTGTTCAGGCGTCGTCCAAACCCTCTCAACACACTCAAGTTAGTGTGGGAGAAAGAAGCCGCATGCCTTGTACTCTTCAGCGCCATCATGTACGCAGGTTACCTCTCGATCACAACAACGCTCCCCTTTGAACTAGGGAGGCACTATGGCTACAACGCTCTGCAAATCGGACTATGTTACCTCTCTTATGGAGGTGGAAGCCTGACCTCCCGGTGGACAGCGGGATCGTTGACAGATTGGAATTTTCGGCGTCTTGCGGATCATGTTGGACTTCGACTTCATGCCGGGAAAGATCTCAAACTGAGAAGGTTCCCCCTTGAAAAGGCCAGGTTGCAGATTACACTGCCGCTCGTGTATCTGGCCGCCATCTTTATCATCATGTATGCCTGGGTGCTCAACTTCGAGGTTCAGGTAGCTGTACCACTCATGATGCTGTTCTTTGTTGCCCATGCATTATCCGGGGTGACCAGTACCCTGACCACATTGATCATTGACTGCCATAGTGAACAACCAGCTACGGCCACAGCTGCAATGAACTTCTTCCGCTGTCTGTTTGGAGCCGGGGCGAGCGCTGCTGCGGTACCGCTTATCAGTCGGATTACTGTTGGATGGACAGGCAGCCTTCTTGCCATATTATATATAAGTTTTAGTCCGTTGATATGGATGGTGTATCTGTTTGGCCATGAGTGGAGGCGACGGCTGGAGACGAAAGCTGATCGATAACTGTATATCTGTAAGACGATAGAGCAACATGGTCAGAAGTTCTGATTTCTTAAGCTAAAGGAGCATCTAGGAAAGATGGAAAGCACTCACATCCCCAAGATGTTTGATTGACAGATTGATGAAGTGAGAAGGTGAGTACGGAGTAGAAAAGACTATATAGAGGCCGATTCTCACGTGAGGGAAGGGGCACCCTTCCTATACGATACCAGTCCAACTTCCATGTGTATGTGCCAAAGAAGAGTAATAACTGAAATACCATAACCTCGAGAAAAAGGCGTTATGACATGTTCTTTTAGTACAGTGGTATTGGTTATTCAATAGTATGTTATCGCCAGTCCTCCTTCAAATCAATCTTGCCGCGGAGGGCTGGCAATAGATTGACAAACCCGGAGAGTTACTCATTCAGTGCTGCTCTTATCGGCCTCACCCGTCGTGTCGCTGTCTCCTCCAGATATTTCCATAAAGCAGGGCCTTGCAAGGACACATCTAGGGTCATATGTATCTTCCCCATTTCGCCGCCTTGGTCGTTGAGCATTCTCCAGGTGGAGTGGGTTCGTTTGTCCAATGGGCTAGGATGGTCCATCGACCTGGAGAAAGTAAATATGTGATAATCTGCCAAACAAAAGAGACCAACGTACGTGATAACAACGCGGCTAAGTTTGTTCAACTTGTCTGGAGGGATGACACCAGTCTTCTTGACCACGTCTGCAGCTCTTCTCAACATCTCGTCCAGAGATTTCTGGTCTAGAAGGTGCACAGGATGATAGGATGCGCTATTGGGACCCGTGACAACCATCTCAGCGAAAACTGATGACAATGGTCCGGCCATTGACAATGACTTGGCGGAAAGCCATTGCCGATGTGCTGGGTTTCAAGACAGGAGGACACGATGGACTCAATAAGGTATAGTGATGAAGTGGAATCTCAGATCAAGGCGCAGAATAGTTTGTCAAGCAAATTTACATTGGAAGAAGAGCAGTGATTAGAAATCATGTTGACTGAATGGTATCCAATGTGCCTGTCAGGAAGAGAGTATTACCCTCACCTCTAGTTGGTGGTAAACTATGGAGTACATGATGTAGGTTCCTGAAATGGGAAAGAGATATCGCTAATCACTGAACACCAATATCTTCATGGCGGTTGCTTTGTATGGTCTGAAGCCTGCCTTTTATCTCATAGATGCTTGTCCCCAATATAACCAAGATAATAGACCAGGGAGATATCTAACTAAGCCATTGGGCACATACATGACCATGTCACAGGCTGGAAAGGGAAACAAAATCCAATCCGCGGCCTATAAATGGCTTCATCTCTGTATCTCTCAACAACCACCCTTACATCCTTGCTAACATTCCAATATCAAATCTTTACTATTGGCCTCGTAACCGCAGAGATGAGAAGGTCATGGATTCCAGCAATACTCCGACCCGATTTCACTTGGCCGCAGCCCATGTCTCCCATAATCTCAGAAACAACACCCCGGGTGCCTCGTGTACCCAGCAAGACTTCCCAACGAATATGGGGCATGGTCCATAAACTTCTCTATTTCATATCCGAGCGATATTACGACTTTTTCCAACTCCCATTCAATCCCCACGTCAAAGATCTACCTTTCGGCCTCGTGCTGAAATGGACCGACCGCGTCAGCATAGAGGAGGCAATTGCTATGCAAATGACTCGCGCTGCTGGCATGCCTGTTCCTAGAATGCTGAGCTGCGGCTACCATCCCGGCGAGAAATATAATCGCCACTTCTCGATCTTGATGACCCGGCTTCCTGGCGTGTCGCTCATCAACTCAAGTGACGATTTTATACCCGATGAAGAGGAACCATGGGTCCACGAATTGAAAAAATGTATAGACGCTATGCGACTATGGAAGGATCCTGCTGATGGGAACTATATCGGCTCTGTGATCGGTACCGCGATCCATAGTACCCGAGTCCCAGGGCATATAATGGGTCCGTTTGGAAGCGAGGCTGAGCTTCACGACTTCTTACTAGACCCAGCATCGTCCCACGCATTCAAATCCAAGGCAGAATATGAAAAGACACTATCCCTAGCGCGAAAACTGGGTGAGCACCCCCATCGCGTGACTTTCACACACGGTGATCTCAAGGCGCATAACATCCTTGTCGACGACGATGGTCATCTTTCTGGGTTTTTGGACTGGGAGTCCGCCGGCTGGTGTCCGGAATATTGGGATTTCACTACGGCTATGAGGTTTGGCCAAGGGAGCTGGTGGTATCAGGTTGCCTCGTGGATGGGTGGTGATCGATACCTGCCAGAGTTGGCTTCTGATAAAGCTGTTAATAACCTGACTGTGGACTCCTATATCAGTTTTTAGAGATTGATGCTCGACAGTAATAAGTACACTTTTTCAGGCCCTCATCCTTTTCTAGAACCAAGACTTCACTGTCTATATCTTGACTCTATTACCCATACTATGTTGACTCTGATAATCAGATTTGGATCTACCAAAGGCTTGTCTTCAAGCATACGGACTGTAAGTACGGTGAGTCTGTATCTCCAAATATTGGCGAGCAACACAGTCATCTAACAACCAGAGAGTCTTACCACTAACTATGTCAGCAACATGTTCTAAGATTGTAAACGGATAAGGAAATTGTAAATTCCTTTAAGAAAGGTCCGAGGACGGCGTCTCTAATGCTTTAAGAAGACAAATGGCATTAAGAGAAGTCAGAGTGAAGGGAGGCGTGATCTCCCCCCTTCCGAGCCAAGCACATTCAGACCACGCGTCATGCTTTGCTTGGGCTCGTTCTTATTATATAATAACTATTCTTCCCACTTTTCCAAAGCCGCTGCATCACTCTCCTCCCACGGATGCTCAACCTCAACCGACCGAATCAATTTCTCATGTGCCGGGCTCCGGGGGGCGATGGATAGCTTGTACGGGACAGGATGGCTAATGACACCGGACAAAAACTCCGGTTTAAGATCATCCGCGCCTTTGCTAAAGTTGAACACGGCAAGGGACTGCGCAACGCTCAGGAAGACAGTCGCGTTGGCGAGGAACCTGCCTGGGCAGATGCGGCGGCCGAATCCAAACGACAGGCTGTGCGGATCTGGTTCGGGGGTATGATCGTTGTTTCTGAGGAAGCGTTCGGGTTTGAAGGACATCGGGTCATGGTAGACGTTGGGGTCGTGGGTGAAGCCCCTGTTGACGTTAGGTGTCACTGTCACTCGGAATTTGTGAGAAGGACAGGACTAACCAGATATTAGCAAGGACCATGGATCCCTTGGGAATGAAGTAGCCCTCGTAGACGTCGTCTTGGATGGTTGTATGCGGAAGACCCATGGGGGCCACCGGGTGCCAACGCAGCACCTCCTTGACTACCGCATCAATGTAGGGGAGTTTTTCACGATCTGCAAAAGTGGGAAGTCTATCCGAGCCGATTACGCGGTCGATCTCTTCCTGGGCTGTGCGTTGGACTTCAGGATATAACGCCATGGCGAGGTAAAAGCATGCAAGAGACGATACAGTCTGTTAAAATTTCAGATGTTAGTATGTCTTGTCGAGGAGGATGAAAGGACTCACGGTATCTGCTCCTCCCGAGTACAGCGACATGGCAGACCATTTGATTACCCACTCCTCCTCCTGGCTACGTGTCCCCGGCGATTTTGCCTCTAACAGATTCGAGACATATGATGGCTTATAGGACCCGAGCTTCATCTGCTGGCGCACAAAGGCATATGGCTTTTCAGCCGAGATCAGGAATTTCTTCCTCCATTCCTGCGCGGTGCGCTTGAATCCGGCTCCGGGGAACCATGTCGGTACGTATTTTACTGTGTAGTCAGCATCTTACGCCCGTAGTATGGATGAACAAGGTCTTTACACAATGGGATAGTATCAACCAGCCATTTGCCTGGGACGGCAGCGGCGGAAAACCCCTCCAAGACTTCGTCAGCCAGATCCACGAGGACGTCAGGCTTGTGCGGCTCGATGGTGTATCCGTAAGCGATCTTCAGGATCACAGCTCCCGCCTCGCTATTGCAGTCAGAATAACTCCCCTGGATTTATGTAAAACCTGAAGCTTACGTCCGAATGTGCTGGATTAAGCCGTCTGGATTTTCAAGCACGCGTAGCAGGAAGCGTCGAATCTCCACATCTTGAAGGGTGTTGAATTGGGCCGCAACCGATTTGGAGCCGATCACATGGTGCATGGCTTTGCGATATGCTCTGAATCGGTCCGAGTATGTCTGCATGGCCAGGGCATGTTCCCATCCAACCCTGGAATAGTTAATTGCGGGTTCGTCTTCGCGCGGCGCAAAAGAATTACACACATATCGCCGGCAAAAATCATTCGAGCCCGTGAGGAGTAGATTGAGGAACGCTTTTCTAACAAGTCGAACGCGATTCTCGAGTCATTGACGATGACAATTGTCTGACCGAAGACGGAGAGCGAACTAATCGGTCCTTATCGATGTCAGCTTTATCCTCCCACCTATGAGTAAGAACAATTCGACATGCAAATACCGTAGATCTCCTTGTGCTTGAGCCAATATTTCCAATCCTGTGCATCATGAGGTGGCAGATCACGCAAATTCCCCACTATCGGCTTGGGAGGAGGACCTGGCGGCAGAGGAGCAGTAGCATTCTTCGTCAACGCTCTCTTGACGAAGTAGAGGATTGCCAGTCCTAGGAGAGCTTGAACCAGTGTCCATGTCATGGTGGTGGTGATATTTTTCGCAATGTTGGACGAGGACAAAGTTGCCAGAGAGGAAATTGTCTCGGAATTTATCCCTCCAAGGCCCATGCCGGGCTCGAGTCTGACGTGGCAACCTGTAAATTGGGCTGGTTATCCAACGGCCTTGTAATTCGCAGAAGATATTGAGGAAGATAATCGATTTAGCAATTGACGAATAATACTGTAGGTAATTATGATGATCTCTCTTCCAGTAGCCCTAAGAAAACCCATGCTCCGAGTCGAAACAGGCCCTAAGATACCGGAGCAAAAGAAACGGTCAGTGTCAGAGTTGGCATATACGACGAGTCAACCAAGAGGGAGCCTTAACCAGAAGTATAGCAATCTATACCGTGGTCCCTTCGACCTTCTCGGTAGAGGACCCAATTACAGTGGATTAGGTTGTCGGAAGCTTTGACGACGTGCCACGGGATGCGATTGGATGGTACTATTATTGTATCTGAACTCTGAAGAATATGGAACGCAGATCTAGACCTTGGCGAACGAACTACTTATGTAGATCCGGATCCGCCGATATTCTTCACGGCTCTCGATGTTGATGTCGGACACGGGTATCTGAATTCTTACACAAAGACAGATTAGTATAGATACATGTTCAAAACTCCGGGAAGTACATAGACATTTAACCTTGGCAATTATGTCTGTCACCAGCTTCTTTGCCGCGTCGGCGGAGAATTGTCAGTTCTCAGAGCACTCGGGAGACAATTTTTCGATGGTTTTTATCATCAGCTGGTACTCGAGAACGCTTTATTGTTCTTAGAAAAGGGGACACAATGGAAGATCAGGATGGACATGAAGCAATAAATGAGAGCATGGGAGAAGGAGGCCATAACCTGTTTGATCACAACTTTGACGCCTCAGGCTCGATAGTATCTGCCTTGTTCTCCAGGTATCAACCTCTGCCTTCCCTTCTAGGTAATCCAGTAAACAACATCTCTTCTCCAGGAAGGAACCAGGGCGTTAGTACAGTGGTCATCATCTGCAACAGTACAGCTGCATTATAATTTATTAGTTGGTCCCTGGAGTACAGGTCCTGCTCCTTTAAATATATGGAGCAGGGGCTGGGCAGAATATCGAGGAAGGTCGTACAACTACCCTCCTATTCTGTTTTTTGTAGTAGGATCTTATTTAGAGTCTCTTTGTATAGTTTGTAGTATGCAATTGTGATACCCTATTTCCTAAGCAGGTACTGACTGCGCATCTACAGAGTACTACACAAAGAACATGGCTATAGCTACTGCGTAGAATATACATGGAATACCCTTACTTTGGCATTATATATATCCCAACTCTCTACTAGCACATGGTAGTCTCATCTCAAACTAACGGAGTAAGGATTATAGAGAAAGAACAGGACTGCAATCGGTTATAATAGGGACCAGTAGGTCTCAGATTCGCAACAACACACTCGACTGGAGAACTCGGTTTGCAAAGGGAGTGCTGACTCTATAATATATATAACGCCGGTAAGACTATCAAGGACTGGATAACCTCATTTCGAGGCCCGGAAGACGCTATAATATTCCTCAACCCAGTCAAGTCATTTCCATCAAAGATCTACACTCTATGGAGACCTGGAATTTGTCGAATCCACGAGTATAAAAGCCACACCAAGGTAGAAATCCAGGGCAAAGATGCAACCTGCAAAGGCACGGTGCCATACTTGTATATCCCCTGCTCATACCTCATAGATCCCAGACGAGACGTGTCAGATATCCCCTTTGTTTTGATCATCCGGAAGCTTCTTAACATCAGGTATTGGGGCGTAGCTCGGGAGGCCATACACGGCCTGAGGATGTTTCAACGAACAGTATAACTCGGTATTGATGATGGAGTGAGATTCTTGAGCCGAATCGTCGGGCTTGGACGCGTTCTATGAAGGATTAAAAGGAAGATCTGCGTCGAGTTAGTCTAACGTGTAATCCTAAATGCTGTTAATGTAAGAACTTCCACGTACCACTCCGTCTCCACGAAGATTCACACCCTGGGATGTAGTCAGTTGCCATAGATTCAAGGCTCATGATGACTTCTCTTGAGTCTGTAATAACATAACCTGAGTATAAGTATCTGAGGAGTCTTTGTCAGACCCAAAATGGTTCAAAGAATACGCGTCAAGATGTTTGATAAAGAGAATACTCCAGCTTCTTCTGCCTGAGGCATAAACCAGGCATAGAATATCAGACAAGTAAAGAGCTTCACTTCTGGAAGGGCTCCAGTAAATCAAATCACATATCTAGCATTATAGCCTGCTGTCATGTCTCTGCTTTGTGAAGAATCTAGATGATTTCTATTCACTGTAGTACCCTATTCTTCTTTCTTTGACTGTCTTCCTGGTGACCTCGCTTTTATCGAGGCTAGTAGAAAGCATTCACTGACCTCAAAAAATCACGGGTATAAATGCCCCCTTCTCCCCCATCGACTCTCCCTCTTTTTCTTTCTTTCTCTCTCTCACCAACCTTCTCTCTTTCCGCTCCGTTCTACCTCATCTTCCCCAACATCCACTTTACAATCGATCCAACCTTAACAACATTCACTACCTTGCTTCAATATGAAGCTTTTCCTTCTTGTTCCTTTCCTTCTTAGCCCTCTTGTGGCTTCCGTTCCCCTCTCTGAGGGCAACAATGGAGTGGCTGCTGTCAACAGTATGTTGTCTTCTCACATGAAGCTATCATACAACTAACATCAATAGATGATGCTGCTTCTACCAACGGAGCTCTCGAGGGCATTGCTACCGCTGATGGTGAGTACTGTATATCTCTTGTCTCATGTCATTGTATCAGTTGTCTAACTGCTCGCTATAGTGACCAACCTCTTCGACGACGGAGTCAACTGCCGCCCGGGTGTTAAGTGTTATGGAGGAATGGTCTGCTACCATGGCAGATGCCTTTTTCCTCCCGCCCTTGCTGCTCGTGACAACAAAGAGGCTAGAGCCGACTGCCGCCCGGGTGTCAAGTGCGTTGGAAACCAAGTCTGCTACCATGGTAGATGCCTTACTCCCCCTGCCCTTGCTGCTCGTGAGGAGAACTGTAAGTCTATCTCTTCTGGTTCTTTGGATGGACTCTACTAACATTTGATTAAAGTGCGGGACCCTTGCAGAGATACCAGAGATTGCGGCCTGGGCTGGATCTGTGGTAGTGACAACCATTGCCATCACAAGCGTGAGCTCGCTGTTGAGGAAACCACTTTTGAGACTCGTGACGAGAACTGTTAGTCTATATCTTCTATCTCTTTGGATTGACTCGACTAACGTTTGATTGAAAGTGCGGGACCCTTGCAGAGATACCAGTGATTGCGGCCTTGGATGGATCTGTGGTAGTGACAACCATTGCCACCACAAGCGTGACTCCCTTATTGAGGGTTAGTACACTCACCTTCCAAGTTACTCATGGCCTCGACTAACCATTCGTCTTTCTTTTCTTTCAGCAACCACTCTTGTTAACTGCAACGACAACATGGATTGCCCCCCTCGCCAGTTTTGCGTCAGTGGCAGATGCCGTGGCATAAGACCCCCCGTTGCTTAAGCATACAAATGGCCTTCGCTTGTGACTAGAGCTTAGTATCGAGTCATGGTTTTGACTATCTACTTGGGGGATGATTTTCAGTGATCGAGATGTTCTTTCTGCAGTGTTCATTTACACACGGAGACTTCGAGTCTACCGCAGAAGTAGCTCTTGTTAGCTTTATGAATTAATGACTTTTATTGTCTTTTTGTCTTCTTTTGTAGTGTAAATTTGCCTTTGAAGTTGTAGATTGTTGGGAGTCGTAGGTACGAATGAGTCCCACTGTGTAGATCTCTCGACATAGTGTACTCCGTGTATACCATTCTGCAATTGCCGTCGTCACCAGACTGACGCTGTGGTTAGTTAGGGCCTCAGGCACAGTTAAACTCACTTACATAGTACCTATACTCGAGATACTCGGAGTCTCAGACACAATAACTACTTTTGTCCACTATCGACTATAATCACACAACAAGAAACATGACTA
Organism: Aspergillus cejpii; assembly: GCA_004769165.1. Classification (NCBI taxonomy): domain Eukaryota; kingdom Fungi; phylum Ascomycota; class Eurotiomycetes; order Eurotiales; family Aspergillaceae; genus Aspergillus; species Aspergillus cejpii. The sequence continues at coordinate 3,978,034 of SMSW01000001.1, read as the reverse complement.
TACAAAAGATAAGAACCTCGAAAACCCCAGTAAGCTGCTCATCTACTATTATACCTCTACACTTTCCCCTAATATTTCCCGACATCTGGGTCTCCAGACCCGGTACACGAACCCCCACCATCGCCAGGGGACGGACCAACCCATCCCGGAGACGAAGACTCAACATCCGCAGCCGAGAAATGCCGTTTCAAACCCAACCGTATCCGCGGAAGCTGGTGCATTCTGGAGACACACTCGGAGGGCATACGCAGGACGGTCTCGCGGCACAGGGTTCCCGTGGTGACATCGTAGGAGCAGGCGATGGCGCGTTTCATCCCGCCTTCAGAGCCTCCTATGACAAGCACAGTTGGGGGACGGGCTGCTTTGAATAACGTAACGGTCATGGTGAGGGTGTCGACGAGGGTGAATACCTGTGTGGATGTAGGTTGGTTTTTAGGGGGGACAAAGGTTGAGGGGGGATAGACTCACTTTCATCTCGCCCATTGCGCTTCTGCTCATTGTGCGGAACTCGGCCAGTGTCGTTGGGCTGTTACTGCAGGGATCAATTCCCTGGACTGGGTATGTTTCGATGGTTGTTGCTGATTCAAGCGAGGACGATGGTTCCTGGTTCCAAGAACGCTCGTTGCATGGCTCGCCCTCCGTGTGCCGTGAGAGCGGCGAGCCGTTGGGACTCCATCGAAGGCGGTTAAGATTGGCTCCAAAAATTTTCTCTTCAATGATGTCGATTGGGACATATCCTTCTATCCCAAAGAGACACGGCTCTGACGCCCATACCTTGCCACCGTACAGGTGCCAGATGTACAGGGGTGCAGGAAGTTGGAAGATGAGTAGCGAGATTAAGAGAAGCAGGGCTCCCCCTACTGGTGAAACCGCCGCTATACTACAGCCGGTGACGAAGATAATGGGAGATAGGAGAACAATCCAAAGGAAGATCTGTCGGGTAAGGGTGAGTCGAGTCATCGTAGTAACAGTTGTGAAATTCGACCATTGGATAGAAGCACCCCAGCAACCGTCGACGACTATGGTGTCATTTTCCCCAATACCGCAGACCTGGGTGTCTGGGTAGATATCCCAAAGACTTGACCGGTACTGATCAGTCATCAGCTCCCAGTCCTCGTTGGTATCGTTCGGAAGAAGGCAGATTAGCCGCTCCATCAGTCGGTCACTATCCTGCGGCAGGGACAGCCTGTTTCTATGGTTAGAAAGCGTGCTCTGAAACTGAAGGATCTCTTACCTCGCGAATGCTTGGAACGACGAGTCCCGTTGGTCAATCGGCGGCCGAATTCTTAACAACCCCATTAAGATATAGCTCCGGTCTCCTGGGTACTTGACATCCAATTGACGATTCATCAAGCATTCTAGAGCAATCTTTATTCGCTCCAGCCGAGAGAGATGGGGATCGAAAAAGTGATCAAGAAGTTGCCTTGAGCTCCATGGGTCGGGCCATGCTCGCAAAGGGAATTGATTCTTGGGGATGGTTTCGAGTTTCCCCGAGCGACTGTAGCCGTTGAGTACAGTGATAGAATCGCCCTTGCTTAGTAGGACCTCTGGGAAAGTCCACGCCCTCAAGCCCCAGGCTTTCAAGGGATCGTCGTTCTGAAGTCGGCGTGGGTTACCTGCGAGGATGACCACCCCCTGCGCACCACGGATTATGTCGCTTATGCTGTACACCTGCGGTCAATCAGTTAGCCAAATGGACCTGATTTACTGTTGTAGACGAAGTCTCACATCATGGTTGGCCAATTTGTTCTTTCGTGCCCCATAATCTGCGCTTTCTGGATCAATGGTATGCTCGGTTCCATCAGCATCCATGTACCTATCTTCAGGCATGCATGAATCCGCGAGCCAAAACGCCGCTGGTCGCAGGGCCTGGTCTGCCATGTTACTAGCATACTGGATAGTCGCGCGCATGGCCATTGCATGCAGCATGTGGACGTCGTCGTCCCCACGAAAGTGGTCTGTTGTATAAGCGATAAAGACATACTGAGTGTTATCCCTCTCGTCTACAAACCGAGGCTCATAAGAATCAACCTCCACAGGCTTTCCGTCCCGGTCCTTTCTTGTTTTCTTCACGAGAAAGCATAGCCGTCGAGGGCGCAGAGTTCGATAGGTGAAACTGTTAGGTGACGACCACGAAGGGTCATCATGCCGTTGCTCAACGACGACGCTCCTGTTCTCCCTGAAATTCCGAGCGAGACGTGGATACCGGAAGTCGTTATGCATGAATTCGAGATAAGCGTAGATGCTCTTCCCTTTCGGGCTGCTTTCACTGGCGAGAAACATCTGGCACGACCAGTCAATTGTTTGAACTAGAACCTAGACGGGAGTAAGTGCGCTTACTGCTGTGAACAGGGCTAACACTGAAGGAATCCACAATAGAGCAACCGACAGCCAATCATCCGGTGTATATTGGGACGGATGATCGCGTCGGTCCTGGGGGATAAGTCTGAATGGCAAGAGCGCAAAACGGACGGACTTTGGCGCTACGTTCCGAATGACGGTGCGATCCCAGGTGCTGTTCTCTAGTCCGCGGACCGAGTCCACTGACTGCACGCAGAGGCGTTCAAACTCTCCTGTGTTGGAATTCACCATACACTCAAACGGCCTGTCGCTCCGAGTGACCCTCCCCATGCCATCACTGGCGGTGAATTGGTGATTGAGGGGCTTATACTGAAGCCTGGCTTGTTGGTAAAGATGGGGTTCATCGTACCATCTCCAAGAGTAAGAGCCACCCAAGAAAGTTGACCACCATCCCCTACTGTCCGCATACGGCTGGCTCGATGACATTGCCCCAACTATTGCGGGCTGGACTGGCCCGGCTGGGAATCAGACGGTGTCTGGGAATCCTCCGTTTCAGTGTTTTGCGGCTCGGTGCCTGAGGGATCTTCTTCTATTGTTAATGTATTAGATATGGCAAAGCTTTTCATAGCTTGTCGGGTCCATGCTCACCACTGCCTTGGCTACTCTCAGTAGAGGTATCACGATCGTTCCACCAGCTGTCAAGAAATTCCTAAAATGATATCAGCCATGGCTTTAGACGCAAAAGGAATGCTCTGCTACCGAAGCCTCGTCCAGTTTTTCCTGATCTGGATTATGATCACCACCGTGGTGACCTGTACTCGCCTGGTGGAAGGTTAGATTAGTTTCTGATGGTCTGTTTCAAGGCTTGCGTACCATGCAGTAAAAGATAGTCAAATGTAAACGATATGAATTGTCAATTGCCTATGCGAGTGTTAAAAGATCAACTCATGCTCCTCTTTGATGCCGACCCTTTTATATTCTTGTTTCTTGGAGTCAACGAAAGATCAGGGATGCGGGTTTCAACCCCATCCAGCCTCGATTGATGTGCCGCAGATATTCATGTCGTGTGATATGTAATGACAGAGGTGGGGGTGACCCTGGCCTTGTTTCTGTCTAAATCGGGAACTTGACCCGATTCCAGACTTGCAATCGCAGCTAAAAGTGATAGTTCTATTTTACGTGAGAATCTCATGCTGCCAGTGTAGCCTCGCCCAGGGACATGCTCTGATTGGATCCGAAACCAATCCGGGATTCTGCACCTGTCAAAGTCGAATGGAACAAATGAAGAGGTTCACACTTCACAGCCTTGCGGGCTCGTCGGTCTGGTATTCGGGCAATCTGTGCCTGATTTGCCCAACCGTCTGACTGTCATATAGCCTGCTCCAGCCTGGTTAATACCTACCAGGTCAGCTGTACAGATAAACCAAGTTGTGGCAGTGGAAGGCATTTGAAATAATTGACAATGACGACCCTTATTAATAACCCATCACATTTCAAGCGATTCGACGAGATGGTCAAAGCAAGGAAGAGAAAAACGGGGGGAGATAAGCCTCAGGTCGATGTAAGCCTGAAGACGCAGCCTGTCTTCCGTGTCTTTCAGTGGTCTCGAGGTGAGCGGCACCTCAAAGCAGGGATACGATATGGGTGACTCAGGCAGAGGTAAAACAGGGCAAGACGTGAATTATGTGAAATGCCAGTCCATAACGGAGTTTGAAGAAATCCGGCCTTCCGATTTGACAATTGTGTAAGCTTTTTCTTTCTGGTCTCGGTCTCAAGTTGACAATTTGATTGATCGATCACTCGAAGCGCCGCTCCTCTAGACCATGTCGACACCATCCCTGACATTCAGAGACTCTTCGAGACTCTCCAGATTCCTGGAGGTAGATTTGTGATGGAACGTCTGAGAGGGGTCACGCATTCTTTTGGCACCCTTCGCGCACCCAATGGACAATACCAGAGTATACTCCGCGCCCCCAAATTTCTTTTTCTGGAGCTAACATCCGGAGTACTTTAGCCTCCTGGATGCATTTCCTCGGGATGGCCGCCTCCGAGAACGGTGCAAATGGGGATTGGGTAAAGTCTGGCGTCATGCTAAAGTGGTCGTCCAGCCTTCCATCAGCGAGCCAGAACGGAGTTGCCGACAAGTCGCCAATAGTTCTGCTCTGTTTTGAGCCAACGCATTACCTGTTCGAACATATCAAGCATCTAGTGCAGTCAGCTGACTGGGGAGATGTTTTGCAAGACCCGTATATCCTTTTAGACCTTGTGATTTCGACCTGGTACGAGCGCCTTGATGATAGCGCCTGGAAAATCACCCACCGTGCTCGTACCATTGAGAAGGTGATTATCCTTTTTCACTGTTGCTTTTGATGTCAGAACTGAACACAAAGTAGGACGCCTTCAACGACACGAAAACGCTGGACTCCAGGCTTACTGCTGCTTCTGCCATGGATCTCTATGAAGCTCACACGGTAGCCAAGAATGCAATCTATATGCTTGAAGGACTCAACGCAGCTTTGCGGTCAATTGATGCCGCAATCACCCATCATCATGAGACGTTTGTTGATTCCTCACCTATTTGTAGGGCCACTCATGAGTCGTTGCAGTATCATAGGGAGTTGTTCCACTCCACTCACTTGAGGATCTTGAGCGTTGAGAAACGCCTTAGGAACGTTATCCAGTTGGTATGGCCTCCCTTAAATAACAATCCATAACAGAATGTCCAAGGCACTAACCACAACCGGTTCAAAGGCTTTCAACCTCGACGCTATGCGAAACACCCGCGTGATGAAGGAGGACGGTTATAGCATGAAAATTGTTGCCGTCTTAGGCATGGTCTTCCTTCCGACCGCAACCATAGCTGCTATCTTTGGTGAGCAGTTCTTCACCTCGGTGATGCCCTCGACCGGTGGATCTGGCGAAACAACAGCTAGTGCATTCATTGTGAATCCCAAGTTCTGGCTGCTATGGGCCATTGCGCTCCCGGTTACTGGTGCCATCCTTCTGCTATGGTGGTTTTGGGTCAGAAGCAGTCGGCGATACTCTCGGAAAGCTCGGACAATTGAAGATGTGGAGGCCAATGGAAGCAGGACGAGCAGTTGAGAGAGGTATACTGGCACAAACGTTCATGCTTAGTGCATTCGCACACCACTGTCGAGGCCTCCGAGATGGCTAGCCTGTGATGGCCGACGATTCTCACCCATGACTGTTGTCTTGATGATCATACGGACAATTCGAAGCCGAGTATTTCCAGAATGGAACCCGATGACTATGGATGTGAACCAAGATCTGAGATATCGCGGGGTAACCAGCTGGTCAATATTCCATCCTGCAAGAGATCACGAATGTAACATTGCTCCCCCCATCTGACCAATAATTCTATCACTTCAATCGTCGGGGAATGGTCAATATCCCACTCCATCCATCATGCATAGTCTGTATGCAGTTAGGGCTAGGATTAGCTAATCGTCCTATCTTCCGGGATACCGAGATGGAAACCAGCAAATGATAACTTTGATCGATGTTCTGCATTGGTCTTCCGACTGTGCATTATGCATCTAGACGTCCCATATGACATATCCTAGGGTCCTTGAGGGAACCCTCCCGCAGGTAGATCCCGCAGCCACCAGCGGGATTAAATACTGCCAAGCATACATCGACGGTCTAAACCGGGAGATGGAGTCGCCGAATCTTTTGTCTTCGCCTGACTTGTTGCACTTGACTCAAATTGAGGTGGGAGTTAGTCTCTAATAGGCCTTTTTTTCTTTCCGAGAGTCCACCTTTACCGGGGTTTGTACCTGCTAGCTGCAGGGGTGGAAGGGCCAAGAGATATCGCGGTCATGAGGGATTGCCAGTTGACCAGGTATGCCTTGGCGTTGTCTTCGATTTCCCTGACTCGAATACATGGAGTCGGACATTTCAGAACTTTCAGTCAAAGCAGTGTCGAGGTGCATATAAATAATATGCCATTGCTTTCGAAACTGGTCCTGAAGTCTCAATCAGAGTTTCCTTCTCTGCATAGGAGTATATAATCGACAAGTATGGCAATGCTTTTGGTAATCAGATATCTGCTTGTATGCTTCGTTTCTTTTGCACACGGGGATGGCTCAAGCGAGGGCCATGTCGCTGGCCAAACGGTGAAATATGCCCCTAAGATCCCACCGCTGGATACACCTTGGACAGCCAAGGTTGGCACGAATCCATGGCCGGAGTATCCTCGTCCTCAACTAGAGCGATCCGAGTGGCAGAATCTTAATGGAATCTGGCAATATCAGAGTGCACCCGGACTAGACGCTGTTCAATCCCCCCCTTTTGGACAGCCATTGGCCAATGAGGTCTTGATTCCGTCTTGTCTGGAGAGTGCTCTATCAGGTATTTCCCCATCTCCACAGGGAGTACACCTTTTCTGACCAGCGTGTAGGCATCCAAGGAACCTACACTCTCTATTCCTGGTTTTCCACAACTTTCACGGTGCCCAAGTCGTGGAAAAACCAAAATGTGCTCTTAAATTTTGGTGCTGTGGACTATGAAGCCACAGTCTTTGTCAATGGGAATCAGGCTGGGTTTAACCGCGGTGGTTACTCCTCCTTCAGTCTTGATATCACCCAACTTCTGTCCCCTAACAGCTCGAATGAACTGTAGGTTGTTTGTGTTGACTTTCTTGCTTCAGAACTGATGGTTGCAGTCTGGTCTTCGTACATGATCCCACAGACAGTGGTGACTATGTCATTCCGATTGGCAAGCAGAGACTCATTCCTTCCCATATTTTCTATACGCCCTGCAGTGGCATATGGCAGAGTGTGTGGATTGAGTCGGCTCCGGCAAACCATATCACGCAGCTAGACCTCAGTGCCGGGATGGACGGGAAGGGTAAGTAGAGCCAGTCTGTCTGTTGATGTCCAGTAATTAATATGGTTAGTCGATGTAACTGTTTCCAGCGTCAACGGCCAACCAACTGCCGTGGATATCACAGTCTTTGAAGGGACTTCAAATAAGAAAGTGGCAACCCACAGAGGTTTATCCGACCAACCCTTCAGTTTCCATGTCGACTCTCCTCAGTTATGGTCGCCCGATTCTCCCACTCTGTACAACATTAGTGTCATAATGGGAGCAGACGAGGTCAAGAGCTATACCGGGTTCCGTACCATCTCCAAAAGAACTGTCAGTAATATTGTGCGACCCCTGCTCAACGGCGAGTTCACCTTCGTGATGGGGCCACTGGACCAAGGTTGGTGGCCGGACGGTATCAGCACTCCTCCGAATCGTGAGGCGATGGTATACGACCTGAAGTTTCTGAAGAAGCTGGGGTTTAACATGCTGCGTAAGCACGTATGAGTTCAAGAAACGCTCACTTCCAGTAAACACTATTCCTGACAATAATCAACAGATCAAAGTCGAGCCGGCCCTCTTTTATCGTGCGTGTGATGAACTCGGTCTCTTGGTAATCCAGGATATGCCCTCACTCCAGATCATTTTTCCCAATGAGGAACAGCAGCAGGAATTCGCCAGGCAGCTGGAGCTTCTTGTTGAACAGCACAAAAGCTACCCTAGCATCTTCGCCTGGGTACGTATCCCCCATGCCGTTGTCCATCCCGTCTCAACTGATATTCTCAGGTGATTTATAACGAAGGCTGGGGACAACGGACTGACTACTACCCCGAGATTGAACTGGTCGAACGAGTCCGTCAACTTGATCCTACCAGGCTTATCGATGCGACGTCAGGGTGGATTGACCACGGATATGGGGACTTTAGCGACAACCATCATTACTCGTATCCTCAGTGTGGCACTCCGTTTTATTCCATCCAATCCAGTCCGCATGACCCCAGCAGAATTGCGATCCAGGGTGAATTCGGCGGTGTTGGTACCAATGTCTCTATCGAGCAGTAGGTTCCTGTTTACTCCGTAGAGTTGAATGTTAGCTGACGCGTATAGTCTGTGGAATAACATCGACGCCATCAACGGTATCAACATGACTTACGAAATGGCTGACAATTTCGATATCTGGAACTACCGGAGCCATCTCCTCCTGACTGAGCTCAAGGACCAGATCATCAGGTTCGCGTGCAGTGGAGCCGTGTGGACTCAGACAACTGATGTTGAGGGTGAACTGAATGGCCTGTTGACTTATGATCGAAGATTAGCGCGAGTTGATGAGGAAATGTGGAAAGATGATATCCAGGCGTTGTATGAAGCTGCGAAGGATCGTGTTTAGCTATGGAGCCTGGGGTATTAGTATGGATGTCCATCGCAGAAATGCTTCCCTGCTTACATTATCTACGTTATAAACTACTTACTTGGAGTACATCTCAATCCCATCGTAATCCACAATGTAATTTATCATCTCGGTCGAAATACAGTAGACTATCTACGATTCCTCATCATTCTTCGCCGCCACCGACTGAATATGAGAAGCCACCGAGCCAGTGGCAGGAAGACTCTCAAACGCACGCGCCTATACCAGAGTTGAGCCACCAGACTTGGACAGATCATTGCAGGATATTCAACCTTACCTCCTTTGAAGTTATATTTCTGGCATCATCGATCGTGATTTCATTGACCGGTTTACTCAAGAGCTGCTCCGCCTTGGATGCCCATTGAATTTGATATGGATTTACCTGTTCTGGAGGTATATTAGCCTACATCGACCTATAACTGGATGAAATCCTACCTGACGCCGCCCCAGCCAACTCAGCACTTTGCTGCGTGATGAAGTTGATTTCTTCATCCGTGAGTGGTTGGCTGTGTCTCCGGCGCTGGTTAATCCTCTCCCTGAAGGCGAGGGTATCCATATTCTCGAGGTTTGACATTTTTCGATCCACAGGGTATGAGATCTATTATCACCGTGTGAATTAAGTGTAGCAAAGATGTTTCTTATGATACATCGCGGGATAGCAGGGCTAACGCTTATATAAATTACTACCTGAGGCGGCGGCGGAGAAATGATGAAATTCAGAGATACGCAGGGAAACCTTTGGCACACTCGTGGACCACGGATAATGTTATATCGGGGGCTTTTGCCTCGTGCTTGAGCCAATATTAAGCACCACATGCTTAAACCAGTGGCACCAATGCCCGTCATTCTGACGGTTGTGGCAAGTTGACCCCGCGTATCCATACTGTGGCTTCACTTGGAAGGGTCTCGATTAGCATAATGGATCTACGATCGAAGAACCAAGGGCATTTCATGCTTTCACATTTCCATAATTTGGACGAGTGGGGCTTATTCAACACCAGAATCGTAAGAAGACACAGCAATCTGACTTATTGAGCTGAACAGTTCCTGACAAGCCCGATTGCAGGCACCCCCCAACAAAAGGCATCGCTAGTCCAAGCGTTCGAGGCACAGATATGCTTATCGGAACCAAGAGACCCAGGTACTCCTGCAAACCCTCCTCATTCAATGGATATTCTCCTTCATTTCCTGTGTCTGCTTCCCTTCTAGGTACGTTGAGGAGAACACTAAACGATTATGAATCCTTAGCAAGCATTGATCAGCAATTTTTGGCGGGGACGATCGCTTACAAGGTAGAAGAGAAATGAGACACCCGGCAGAGGATTAGTCCGAGGAGAGTCGAGCTATGAATCAATATCAGTAATTGTCTTCGACAACTCACTTCTACCGTGATCAACAACCACAATGGTACTGACCGAGTTAACCGGGGGAAGGGAAGGTGAAGGACGAATTGGAGGGCGATCAGGAGTCTGTTCAACGAGACATCGTCAGATTATTCTCATCAACGTTGCAGTATCATGGAATTCGATAACTTACCTGCTTCCTTCCAGGGGCGCTTACATGCGCAAAGGGGGCAAGGGAAAACACGTCCTTTAAAATTGAAATTATTAACGCGTCTGGACGAATACTGCCCTCGAATCATGTATGAACTTACCTGGTGGGTGGAGGAAGAATCCAAGGCAGACTCACTAACAGGAGAGGGCTATAGAACGAACAGTCAATTTATCTTCACTAGATGAATCATTGTCGGATGAATCATACCTGGCTGGAGACGGGAGAAAATACGTCTTCGTTGTCTGGCTGCTCGCCTTCGTACTATATCGTCCTGTCAGTCCGTCCATTACTTCCGTCCGAAGAAATGAGACTCACATAGTAGATCAGGTCACCGTCACCTCCGTAAGAAGAATCCCCGTTGTATCCCGATTCCTCATATTGATAAAATTCCTGGTATTGTTCGTCGAGCTGGTCTTCGCTCTGCTCTTCCTCATAGTACTGTGTCTGGCTTTCGCACGGTTGCTCCGTCTGCTGAGGGGGGTCCAGAAGCTGAGAGATACGCATCTGCCGATGAGGTTGGGGAATGAGCAGAGGTTGAAGGGGCTGCATCTGCTGCACCTGCTGCATTTTCTGAGACTTCAAAGGCTCCAGAGGTTGAGGAGGATGCACAGGCTGAGGGGGGTGTATCTGCTGGAGCTGCACCGGTTGCAGTGTCTGTTGCACATGCTGATTCTGTCCTCCCTGCCAAAGTCCCTAGTGTATTAGACAGGCTACAGCGGAGAGCATCAACTCTATACTCACCAATCTGTCCCGGAGGACAATCTGAGTAGCACGGTCGAGCAGTTCGTGGCAGAAGCGCGCCACATGGCCTTGCTGGCCGCAGAAATAGCAGGTGTGTCTACTCTGGAGTCAACAGTTAGCTTATCTCGTACTCTCTCGCGTGCTAATGTCCAGATTCCCAGTTTAACAAGGACAAAATGGGAAAAATCATTTGTGAACAAGAGGCTAAAGAGCTATACTTACCCACTCCATACTATCAACCTGTAACAACACAACCAGGAGAGATAGTAAAGGTAGAAAACAGAAGTATGAGAGATTTCATGCCTTTAGTGAATAAGAATTACCTTGGCTTCATTGGTTGTAATAATTTAAAAACCACTTACCTAGCAGTTACAGCAGACTATATCAACAAAATAGTCAAAATGGATTTTTTACCGTCACCTGCAGGTATTACATAACTCCACTACTTCCACAGGCACACATAAAAATTGATTTGTATACTAAGGTATTAGTACAAGGTGTAGCCAGTAATGCTAAGTTAGGTAACTTGGCTAAGGCATGCAGAGCAAAGTAATAGGTAGATAGCAGAATACCCACAAAAACCATATTTCTAAAGTAAAGAACATCAAATCCTAGAGATATCGAATAGTAGGGAAACGAAGTAGTACTGTAGTAGGGATGTCGCGTAGTAGGCATATCGAATAGTAGAGATCTCGAATAGTAGGGATATTATAAGAAGACAGTGTTCTAAGCAACTGTCATTCCACAAAGCCAAAAGGTCCCAATGAATGGTCCTAGATGACCATTCAGGCCTGTGCTTATAAGCCTTATATACCCCATACTGGGGACCTCCCCGCTAGACGCCTATGACAGATATCAAGTAGTATTGTAATAGGGGTATTGAGTAGTAGGGATATCAAACAGTAGTCAGTACTGTAGTATATCAAATAGTAGACCATACTGTTCACGATCCCTACTACTTAATATGCATACTATTCGAGATCCCTACTACATTACTACTCGAGATACCTACTACTTAATATCCCTATTATGAATGGATTGTAGCATAGTGGTGAGTTAAATACTAGTATGATCAGGATATATATATTAGTATACGTGGGTTACTGCTCAAAGTATGTACCTTTTAGCCGGAAAAGTGCCAATGGATATGGGAGTACAGTATTCAACATTTCTTTTTTCTTTTCTAACTGGGTATAGTAAATAGATCTAAACATATTGTATAAAAGAGACTCTGGATGGTAGAGTCGGAGGAATTCCCTAGCATAGTACTCCATAGTCCATAGAGTGCATAGGATCCATAATTCCATATCCATCTCCATATCCATACAACGATACAAAACCATTGATGATCAGATCATCAGACTGGGTCACCGGGAAGTGGGTCCGGCACTTGCCGTTCGGCAATATTCGCTTAAATAACAAGCATAAATGAACGACAACGTATCTTTTTTATCCCACCCTTCATCCTTCTTCTTCCACTGTTCATGCTCCTGCTGGACATCCTTTCTCCCTCACACTTTTTCTAGAACCCAAATTTCTTTCTTCTGCCTGCTAGAGCAGTCATCTGTGAATCATGAATCAGAGACAGACGGCACTCAGTCGACGTAATTCGTCGAAGTTGCTCCCATGAGGCCCAGCCAGCCAAGACTGATGCGGAGGTAGAGTTCCCGCCCTGCTGCGGGGGTTTCTGGGAAGCGAATCCAGAACCAGGTAAAACTCAACAAAAGTCTGGTACACGGTGCTAATCAGGTCATAGTCATTCCATAAAAATGAAAGTTTGTTTCAGCATTTGAGCCACAATGCGGTTGGCATCTCGTGCGAAGTCTCGCCTCTTTTTTTTGCAGGATATTTAGCAGCCGATTATGCATCACAGTACTCTTGTAGTAGAAGGCCAAGACCAGAGTACAGGTATCAGCGATGCTGTCTTTGCGTGGATCCGCGATTGGAGGCTAAAATGCACTCTGGTGTTCTGGCTGGACCCGGAAGATCATCCTTGATTATCTTTCGCTCCATTTCAGAGATCAAGCAGCTCCTTCCACCTCGATATCTGCGGACAGATTATCGACAAGTGGTATTCTGTACCACTTTCACAATTACCCTGCTACGATCTGCAGCAGCATGGGACTCGGTGGGGATGACGAAGGAAATCGCAAACTTTGAACGGTCGAAGGTCGAATAAAGACTTTCGCACCAGTGCTGAGCAAACAAGGACCGGCATAAAGCTTCGGAACTTGAGCCAAAGTACGTCTAGTATGTAGAGTACATATAGAGTTGGCATCTTTCTCGGTGTCCGTTCTCGGCGGGTTTCGCCGACAATCATGTGCAAATGCACAGCTATCATTTTGATGGTCCTCTTTGGACTGCCAGAGAGGACCATCGCCCTGTGTTTCAAAAGCAGGGGGAGACCTGCCGTTGGCGTCTGCCTGGCAGTAAAACGGTCATATTGACAGCGTATAGGTTGGTTGTATAAAAGACCAAACTGACCATTTTTGCCATGTTGTCGTATATCCAGATGGCATGTAAACCATTCAGTAACAGCCAGAGCTCATCCAAGGGGCTTTGCATGCGATTGGGACAAACCCATTTTAGTTATGGAAGATTAGTTCAGCCATATCTCGCATGATAAGTTCAGGAGATGTGCCGACCCACAACATAAGCAGAGGGTCTTGCAGTGTCTCCCTTCGAAGGTCATTTTTATTTCCGTGTCGTCGGACTCTTATAAATTGCCGGAACTCCCATAAGCATTCTTTAAAACGGGTTGACGAGAAACAGACTCGTCGTGCATAGGTCTTCCCTTTTAGTTTTGACCCAACGCGACCATAAATAAGTACTGGTGCGTATAGTATTACCCAAGGAGACACCGCCAGGGCATGTCCGATTAGGATGGTCGCAAGGACCCATAACATGTGCGTTTATATCCTCCGCCATATTGAGCCTAGAACTTTAAACCAAGGAAAAGAGAACACCAGACTTGGTGCCACCAACGAGGCTGTTTTGATTGCAAATCCATCAGTTCCTGTACATCAAGCAGGGTCAGAGATGAACTTACCCCCCAGAATGGCCCAACATCCAGCCTCAATAGCTTTCTGGGTAACCTTGGAGGATTTCTCCTTTCCTGGAGCAAGTCTGGCAAGGCGCCAAGGTCAGGTACCGTACAAAATCATACGGTGGACGGCTTCGGGTTTGACTTTGGAGAACCCCGTTTAATAGATCAGGCAAACACCTCAATGGGGGAGGCGAATGGTCGGTCACTCCGAAATGCGTCAGGATTAATCCGGTCTCAAAGTAGACCCCGAATAGGCGAGGGTTCCAAGTGCTGATGCTGCTGCGGCACTCGCCATCTTTACCTCAATTGGGGTTATCATATTGCAGATGATCAGACAGGGTCCTGGAACTCCTTATATTAGCATTTGCTTCAAAGAAGGTGAAGTCATTGTCTCTTGGTTGCATATGCCGAGACCACGATCCACAAACAATTTTTCAAAGATGGGATTTTGCATACTCACACTTGCAACCATAGAGGGAACTATGTCAGAGTCTCAGAGAGAAGAGATATAAAGAAAATATAAGAAATGAGGAGGATGAGAAAGATGATAAACCCCTTTTCATATCCCTCTGGAGCTGTATGGATGCACACTGCAACCACAACTTGGCATGGAGAGCAATCAAAAGGGTAAAGATAGAAAGCATCAAAGAACAGATTATGCCACGTGAGGTTTTTTAATAAAATGGGTTTGGTATAAAGGATAAAACCTGGCAGCTGAATGTTTGCAGCTGTATGATAAAAGATGAAGAAAAAATCAGGACAGGAAGGGGGTGAGAGGCTCTTTATATACAGCTCGCCGAGCCTGAATATGGCCATGACTATTCACCATCCATAAGTAACAGGGAATATGAGAGTGTGGATTCTTCCGGATTCTTCACAGGGTATCAGAGACTGAGAGAGATATAGGTATGTTGAACTTCCGGTAGATGTTTGGTCTTTTATTGACTTAGATCTGTTAAATGGAGCTGAAGACTGTTGTATTACCTTAATATGACCTCTTTATCAGTAAGGCTAGGCATCCAATACATTCTATTCCAATATCTATCATAATCTTGGTTCACGGAGAAGCAATATTCAGGGCTTCGGGGATCTTCAAGCAGAGACTGTAGCTTAAGTCGAGGCAAAACCGGCATCAGTATCTGAGTGATAGTTGAAATTAATCTCTCATTCAATACTATGACTTCAGGCGTGATTTATCGGACATCAACTAGAAAGTAAGATATCTTTCAGTGAGACGTTTTATACTCCGATTGACTACGGGGAAGGCTATCAAACCGGCCTCGCGCCGTTGACGGCTACGGATACCGTCTCTCAACGCGTACATTACGGTGAATATAGCTTAAATTCTACGTATGTATCTTTATGATTTACCAGTATATGTAGGAGTAGAATTTCCTATTGCCCCTACCAGGCTCATTACTCTACTTCCAGTCACAGCCTGAATATCACGGTGACATGTTCCGGCGTCGGACGGTAAGTCAATGGCCTCTCTGGAAGCAAGGAGTCAATCGCAATAATACATCTGGCCCTTGATCAGTACTCTTCAAGAAGGTGTGCCTCTTATGCCTGACCCAGAGCTCGGGCACTATCAGCGAGGGTTACAGCTCCCCACATAACCGCATCTGTCAATACCATACCGAGCCAGCTGGCATGCAAATGTTATCTTCTTGTTGATGCTACCGTCTTAATAAACCATAGCCCAAGGATACATGTCTCCGTTGCCGGTTGCAGTATGAGAGGCACGGACTGGCCTCTACTCTCCCTGTCTTGGACAGTTTTCCATGAGCAAATTGTCTAAAGTATATCCCAATCAAATTCTCCTTTCCCATTCATACCTTCTTCAAGGATGACTATGAACAATTGAAGATAACCATGATGAGGATGAACTCTACCCGGCCATAATGGTCGAACATATTGGTTCTACCTCCAATCTCTTCAGAACTCGAGAGAAATCTTCATTATAGAATTACCTCCCACTGTATTGGAAGGTTCCTTACTCTCTGTATACAGCAACCCTTGAATTGAAGATGGGGAATAAAGCAATATCAATGCCCATGATGCCATCACCAAGCTGTCAAGTGACAGGTCAGCTGACCATCATCGGAGAAATACCGGACCGGAAACTCAGCCACTTCAACCTTCAGCCTTCACCCTTGAGTCCCTGAAATTTGAAATCCGGAATACCCTCAAGGCTAAGCCTCATTCTGAGCCCGGTTTGCTCCGCCTCATTCTTTGGTTTCACCCATTGGTTTCTACCAGGTGGTCAGTCCCACTGAATCCAATCCAAAGGCCCAATGGTTGTTATTGTGTAGCGGTGCCAATTCGGGAAAACTCAAAGGCATCTTGGCGTAAGTCCCGGGTTTCCCAGAGGCCAAATCCCAATAACTAATTTACTTGGCAGCTGGCAATGGAGAGGGAACATTCGACGTAGATCTCTGATCCTGAATCCTCACCTGTTGTCATCCTTAGTCCTAGAAACAGTCATCCCAGAATCTCTCTTTTTTCCCCATCTACCATCCGAGGTTCCTCTCAGCATCCATCATGCTGAACTCGTTACTCCGTCCCTGTAATCATCGCCGGAGATGATCGTGTTATTCTCGCTCTCTGCAATCATTTGCTAAGCCAAGCGCTCTGCCATGTCCTCCTTTTGGCTGAATTACCACACCGTTGTTGTTCTGGACAAGCATGCCCTGGGGTCGGGGGAAGAAGCTGTCCGATGTCAGGCTTCAGCTCACCAGTAAGGGTCCATACTCCTGAGGATAAAAGGAAATTCTGTTAACAATTCGGTCCTATCTCCCAGCTCGCTTTGTCCAAACTCTCGAACAGTTCCGCCCTCGTCATGTATCCCCTCGCCCATCACCCGGATGGCGCCCTTTCGCCCTGCGCCCGCCGTATCTCTCCCTCCTCGGTGTTCTCATGTTCCTAATGCTGCTGGTTCTTGAGGCATTACGTCGATATACCGATCGCTATGGAGGACTTGTCTTTTACCACGATACCGGCAGCCTGCCCACTGCTGCATCCTTTGCCTACAACTATATTCCCATCATTGTCTCCCTGATACTCGTCACATTATGGACGTTCATCGACTTCGACGTCTTGCGACTCGAGCCGTACTTCCAACTTTCCCGACCGGAGGGAACCCCAGCTACCACCCTTTTCATCAACTACAATTTCGGTCAATCTTTCCTGACTCCTCTCACTTCGGCCAAGCGCGGTCATTGGATTGTTCTCCTCGTGTCCCTTCTGACGATTCTAATGCGGATCTTCCTACCTGCCTTGCAGAGTGCCGTGTTGGAGCTGCGGGAGATTACTGTTTTCAGCGATGAGACAATGCGTACATGGCCAGATCTCGTTGACCTCCATAGCCAGGCTCGATGGATATCCGCTCAGGAAAAGACCAATTGGGACTCAATCTTCGCGTCTGATGGCAGCTCCCTCCAAAGAACTCGCTCCTCGAACTACGCCGTCGCCCCGGTGGAAATCCCCACCGATAATTATAGGGAAAGCACGGTGTGGACACTGAATCAGACCATTTACTGGTCTGAACTCTCTTGCGAGGATGTCATGGTGGATGATATTATGCCGCTTGCCGTGAATGATACGACCGACGAGCTCCCGACTTTATCCTGGAATGTGACAGGAGTCCGACTTCGGAAGTCCGATCCAGATCAACAATGTACCTTGGACTTTCAATACAGCAATGTATTCTTCCCATCCACCGATTTTCTGCAGATCCGTTATTGGGAGCCGGCGCGGTCGGGCAACTCATCCCAATCTTTCATTGCCAACGGTTGTAATCCATATGATCTCTATGGCATTCTCATCGCCGTCAATGCAACAAAAACCGATCTTGTTCATGATACAGATGATAGACCACTCTCTGGCGTCGAATTCGCTTCTTCTGCAACACTCTTCGCCTGCAACATTGGGTACCACAAGGCCCAGGCTGAAATCAAACTTCATGCCAATAGTTCAATCACATCTGTGACCATACACCAAAACACTACAACCTCGTTCACGAATGGCCAATTTAACATCAAGGAATTTCAAGGGTTCTTATCCCACAGGGCTCCCTATACCAGCGACATGCTCTTCTTCCGCATCAACGAGACAACTGGCGATCGTACCGTGATGGAATTGCCTGTCATCAGCCAAGAGATTGGGGACTTCGAGCCGGTTGTTGTGCTGGATTCATCGAATATCATGACACGGGAGGACTTCGAAACCAAAGTCACACGAGGGGTCAAGCAGGCCTTTGTGCTCACCATGGGCCGGCTCTTCAACCTCGACGCAGCGCCAGCCATCGTCCCGGCGACCCGTCTCACTCGACAAGTAACGATTGCTGTGGTTGATTTTGCGGCGTTGTGGTCGGAGGTAATTCTTGGACTCGGCGCAGCCATCACTTTGGGGCTGTTATACGTCTACAAAAATCGGGATAATGTGCTTCAAAGCGATCCGTGCTCCATTGGAGCCATGTGTAGCATTGTAGCGGATCTATTTGGGCCGTCCAACGTCCTCGCGGATCGTGACTTTGAGTTTCATCAGTATTCAACGCGGCAGCTCCGCCGACTTCTCCGCGGCTGCCGACTTCGCTGGGAACCGGGGCCGGGGCCCAACGGCAGGCGGCTTGGGATAGTGACGTCGGATGGCTCTCCCATCCATCTGGATGAGCAGATGCGTGCGCGGGTCGATCCTATGCCGCACTTTCTCATCATCCCTTTCTTCATCATTGAATTTCTCCTACTGGCTGCGGTAATCGCGGGCATGAGCTTGGTTGTTGCCTCCCTCGCCAGGGACGGCAAGTTTCGACATCTCACGCAGTCTGACTCGAGCTTCCTTCAGGTAGTCCTCTCCATTTTACCGTCCGTGATAGCCTCCGCGGTGGGCGCCCTTTGCACCTCTATCCACCGGAACCTTAGCATCCTCGAACCCTGGGTGCATCTTCAGAGAGGCAGAGCCACGGCTCAGGGGTCTTTGTCGATGAACTACTCCTCCCAAACGCCGTGGGCGGTTTTGGTGAAAGCGGCTCGGAACCGGCACCTACTGTTGGGGATTGTGTCGGTGGCATGTATTGCTAACACAATTCTCACCGTTGTAGCCGGTGGCCTTTTCACGCAACAGCTGACTAGCTCTTCTTTCCCGGCGTCGCACGTGTTATTCACGAATTACAGCAATTCCATCTTCAAGCAAACCGACTTTGCGGCCGACTTTACCGAGTACGATATCATTCAGGCAAGCATCACCACGGGGTCGTGGACGCTCCCGTGGACGAGCGCCAATCGTTCCTTTGTCCCTGTTGGGATCAAGGATGCAGACTCGGACGCATTTTACGGGGCCAATACACTTGGTATTGGGGCGAATCTGGAATGCCAGCCGCTGCCGATTGCGGACAGTCTGGTCAAAGACCCACACAATGGGAGCGTGTATTGGGCCTACCAGACCTTTAATGACCCCCATAAAGAGTGCCGGGTTGATATGACAGCGCTGCAGCATCCGGATGAAGATATCACGCTGTCCATTCACTTTTTATCTCCCGTAGCTTTTGACGAGGAGATCGGTGATTGCCAGACCTCCACAGTCCTGGTGCTGGGACGATGGAATTACACGGCCGGCTCGCCCATCACTAGCAAGAACACAATTGCTCTGCATTGTGAGCCGAGGATGCGACTCCAAACTTACTCGATCGTGTTCGATCAGAGGGGCCAAATCCAGGAGCTGAATTCGCTCGCGCATACGGCAATCACATCGGGTCCGATGTACGACAACGCGACGGTCAGTCTGGGGCAGTTCAACAGAGTTTTCGCGGCCATTCCTCAGAGTTACATCAGCAATGCGACTTATAACCGCGTATCGTACATTACGACGTATGACTGGGCCGGTTTCCTGGTCTCGCGATTGTACAAGCGTCGAAGGGCGGATTTCACCTCTCTGGACCCTCACGAGCTGATGAAAATGTCACAAATCATTTACCAATGGGTCTATAGCACGTACTTCACCCTGTGGAGAGAGATTTATCTCCAGCCGCTGCCGAATCCACACAGCGCACCGAACGCCACGGTCATCTACAATACATGGACCATGGTCCCCTCCGTCCCCTCACTGGCCATCGCTCTGATGATCATCGCGCTCGACACCCTAGTCGTCCTGATCGTCTTTGGTACGCGCCGCGGGCGTTTCAAGGGACCCCGTGTTCCGAGGTCGATCGGGTCCGTCATGCCGTGGGTGGCCCATTCGCGTATCCTCAACGACTTCCGGGGCACCTATTCCTGGACAAGCATCCAGAGACGGGTACATCTCGACCGGCTGAACAAACGCTACGGGTTCCGAATGTTCCTCGGCGTCGACGGTCGATGGCGGTATGCGGTGGAGGAGGAGGAGGAGCCGGCGGACGACAAACCCGCTACCGGGGAGGCAGTTGATGATGGCCCGAAGATGTCGGGGGCCATCCAGCTTCGTGCTTTAGACAGCGAGGCGCACGACCCGGAGGAAACGAGTCCGACGACGACCCAGGAGGTTGATCGGCGGGAATAACGAGTTATGGTCACGATTTAATCGATTGTATTATAGACTTTGGATGTCAAGTTGGATAGGAGTTTTGGTTGAATTAATATATACATTTTGTGTCATTAGGTATTTATATCATGGCAGCACCAGTCCATGATCTATCACCATATTCTATAAAGCCGAGGAATCTTTATTGATTTGTACGGAAGATGTAGCTAAACTTGTATATCCCCGAATTCCCTTTCCAAGAAACCGCGAAATCTAAATATTCATGTGTCTCCTCCATCTCCGTCCACGTATATCAAAATCCCGCCCAAACACCTTCATCGACCCCGACACCCGCGACGGAGCGGGAGTAAGATCCTTCCCCGTATTCGGCGGACCAACCCACTCCTTCCTCTTGCACGACTCGCCAAGGGCAGTGCATTTATCCGACCAGATCTGGCAATGGGCGGAGCCTGTCGGGGGGGCCGTGTTCCAGCATACATCGGCCTGGTCCCAGCAATTCTTTGTTGACTTTTATCTATTAGCGGGGTGATAGGGATGGATGGGATGGGAGGGTGGTTACTTACATCCCAACAGCTCTTTTCGTCCGTGTACGGCGGGACCTCGAATCCGCACCAGTTGTCGCGGACTAGAATGCATCCGTCGGGTTTGAGGCCTTTGGTTTGGGTTAACTGCGTCCGTTTATTGCGGGTATCGTCCCTGGATGATTTGGGGTTTGTTGACTGTGCGGAACCAGCCTCGTACACCGGCGGTCCGTACATGGGATACGGCAGTGCCAGAGGGGTCGCGTAGATATTATACGTCATCGCAGGGATACTCAGATCATACGTTCCCTCGCCGATGGAGACGGTAGCCGGTTTCGCTGTCCCCGAGGACTGCACGAATACCTGCGCGCAACCGACGTAGAACTGCGGATCTGGTGGATGATCCTGCGCGGCGTGCAGGGCCAGTAACTCGGGCCGGACGAGGTAATACCCCGCTTCGATATCCGGGGGGATTTGCACGGACAGGAACCCGTTGTTGTCGATCATTTTCTCCGTGCACCATTTGCCCGCCGCGGAGTCGTAGTCCGAGTGCCAGATCTTGAACCAGCCGTCGCCGGCGGCGTTGTTGTCGGCGGTTGCGTCGGGGACTTGCTTCATGTAGACTGCGCAGGGACCCTTGTGGCTTCTGTCGATGGAGCCGGGTTGGGATCCGTCTGCGTATTCTTTGAATTGGAAGGTGAGGGTGGATGATGCCTTGGCGGGGCAGACGCGTGAGACGCCTTTTTCTCCGTCATATCCTGTTGTTGTTAGTAGGGAGTATACTATCAGATATTGGATACGTACCGCAAGCGACGTTCTTGCTAGACAGAGGCTCGATGGGGAAGCTGGCCTCGCTTGGGTTACGGTTCATGCGGATACAGGTGCCATCGCCCTGGGTCTCTCCGTCAACATAGAGAGTCGTGAAGACAGTATGGGCATGGACAAATGTAGAAAGCAGTGCCAGCACTGCTAGGAATCTAATCATTGTTCTTGTTCGAAGTAAAAGAATGAAATGAGTGGGTAGAAATGAAAGCTGCGCTGCATCAAGCAGGTTAAAGGAATGTAAGTGAAGAAGAAGACAACCACCAGGATTTCTACACCTTGTCTACCTCTTTAAATAGGCCCAACTCGTGAATGAAATGAGCATCCTTTCAACCAGGACCTCGTCACCTCAGCCTCGCAATCCTGGACAGCGTCTATTATCGAACCCCAACGCTAAGCGCTGTCGATGAATGGCTGGCGGGAAATAAAGGATCGTTTGGATAATGGTCAATATTCGATAGATCGTGTTTCAAACCTGCAGCCGGAGATAATCTCAAACACGATCCTTCTTGGCTGGGTCCAGATGTGGCGATGAATCTTAGGCAAGAATCCTTTGTCTAAAGCAGGATAACTTGTTGGTCAATGAAATGAAGGACAGTCTTCGCAGTCTTCTTCTCATAGACGCCTTCCTGTACTTCATCGGAGTATTTACGCGCCGGTGATATCTGACTGAGACATGCATTTAACCGAAATTAGATGCTTGCATTGCAGATGGTATTTTGAGACCAAAGGGATGGCCAGGGATACTGTGACCAAGTCAGTAAACAGTACTCTGTATGGTTGACAAGTGGGAGAAGATTGACTTGAGGAATGATGAGATGGAATTGATTTGATACATTTTGTGCTTCTCGTGATGGTTGATGGGATGAGAAGAAGAGAAGAGAAGAAGTCAGCTGCTGGATGCCAACAAAGTCCAGTCATCCTCAATCTTTGACCTTCAAATCCATCACCATGAATGCTACTGGCCTCAACACAGGAATCTGTGTAAGTTACCTTGAATTTTCAACAACCTCTAACAGATGTCAGTGCCTCGCTCTCTCATCCCTCCTGGGCAACAAAATCTCCTTCCCCGGCACCAGCGCCTACGAATCCTCCATCGCCTCTTACTTCTCACAGCAAAACGCAAACCTCCACCCCCTCTGCATTGTCTCCCCAACCACCGCTGAAGATGTATCCGTCGCTATCACCGGTCTTACCACCCCAGATGCAGTCGATGCAAACTGCCACTTCGCCATCCGCTCCGGAGGCCACACCAGCTTCGCCGGCGCATCCAACATCGCCAACGGGGTGACCATCGATCTGCGCCATCTCAACACCATAACCGTCAGCGACGACCGCAGGACCGTCTCGGTCGGCGTAGGCGCCACCTGGGGGGAAGTCTACAGCTTCCTGGATCCGCTGGGGCTCTCCGTGGCTGGCGGACGAGCTGCACAGGTTGGGGTAGGCGGACTCACGGTCGGAGGCGGGATATCCTATTTTTCGCCGCGGTACGGGTGGACCTGCGACACGGTCTCGAGTTTCGAAATCGTCCTGGCGAACGGTACCGTGGTGGAGGTCAATGAGGGGACGAATCCTGATCTCATGCGCGCGCTGCGCGGTGGGGGCAGTAATTTTGGGATTGTGACGAGTGTGCGTCTGCGTACGTTCGAGCAGGGTCCTGTCTGGGGTGGGGTTGTCTTCTATCCACTCGACACGGCGGAGGAGCAGATCAGGGCGTTTGCGGAGCTGAGCTCGGCGGAGGAGTATAATGAGTATGCGTCACTGATTACGAGTTTTGGGTTCGCTGGGGAAGGGGCAGCGGTGGTGGTCAATACTATCGTGTACACCAAGGCTGAGGAGTATCCGGCTGTCTTTGAGCCGTTTTTCAAGCTGCCGTTGCTTTCCAGCACGATGCGGATTGCGGAGATGCATGAGATGTCGGCCGAGCAGGGGTCATACTCGCCAAATGGAAAGCGGTATGTGTCCAGCTACCATCTGTGTTTTAAATCCTGAGTCCCTGATGGTAAAGCAGACAGCTGAGTGCGGCGATGACGCTTGTCTCGACTATCCCCTCGTTGAACGCGACATATCTGCGGTGGAATTCCAGCCTGGCAGCTCTCCAAGATGTTCCCGGCATTGGGTGGTCCCTCTCGCTGGAGCCACTGCCGCCATTTATTTACGCTCGGGCTACGAAGAATGCCATGGGTTTATCGGGAAGGTCTGAGTCACTGGTGATCGTGCTCCTCAGTGCTACCTGGGATGCTGCCGCGGATGATACCAAGGTCGAGGAAACCGCGCGTGTGCTGTTTGCTGGGATCGAAGACGATGCGCGCAGATTGCATGCTTACGAGCCATTCGTATATTTGAACTATGCGGCCGAGTGGCAGGATCCTATAGCTACGTATGGGAAGGAGAGTGTCGAGAAGCTGAGACGGGTGAGTCGGGAGGTAGATCCAAGGGGGGTATTTCGGTATTATATGCCAGGAGGATTCAAGATTCCTATTTGATATCTGGACAAAGATTGTTGATATTGTGTTGATTGATGATGATATAGAATGATTCATACTCGCAAGGCTATGGATGATATCTTGTCTAGATTGAATACCATGGTTCTCGATGCTGCATGCCATTCTACGCTCGAATCCCAATCCGCCTCGGAAGTCAACATGGTCATCCCATGAAGTGAACCAGGGTATATTGAGACCTTATTCGGACCGGTTGGACTGCCTGATCCCAAGGGACTTGACTATAGTAAAATAAGCCAAAAACAACCATAGTGGACAACAAATTAACCCTCCCCCCTTTAAAAAAAAGAAAGACTGTCAGAAATATAGCCTCATGGATTAGAATCCATCAAGAGACTCTCTCATGGAAGACTCAAACGTTTCCTCATCCGGGTCAACCCCCTTCTCGATGTACATCGTGGCCATCACTGCATGCGTGCCTCCGTTTTTATCGCGCCATTCCTTGATCGTGGAAGGAATTTTGCCGGCATTTGGTTGAAGCTGGAATTTGTGATACTCTTTACCATCTTCCTTAGTGACGGTGCCATCGTAATCCCAACGCACACCATGTCGAAGCAGGTCGGCCTGGGTTCTCGGCCATACTGTTTTACCCCGAGAAACTGTTGGGTTGAAGAATTTCTTGAGGTCGGCCGGACGGCCCATAATGACCT
Organism: Aspergillus cejpii; assembly: GCA_004769165.1. NCBI lineage: Eukaryota > Fungi > Ascomycota > Eurotiomycetes > Eurotiales > Aspergillaceae > Aspergillus > Aspergillus cejpii. The sequence goes on along the minus strand of SMSW01000001.1, from coordinate 3,953,147 downwards.
TACCCACACCAAGAATGGTCTTGAGAATCTTCCCCATTGTGGCAGGGTGCTATGGATTCGGTGCTTCTAGGGCCAGTCAATGATGGGATTTTCTAGGTCATGGGTTAGGGGTTTCCTTACTATGACTGGTAAGATGTTTTGAACTGAGTGGAAAGCACGCAGGATTGATGAGTATGGCAGATGAAAAACTGTATGTCATGACATTGAGAGGCAGCCCCCTTTTAAGCCTTTGGAGCGAGGGGGGAAGATTTTGGGTGCCGAAACAATAAGCGCCGCACTGGGGACATGATATCTTCGGAGGACGGCACGGGTGGACTGAATCGAGTCTCATGTAGCGGCTGATATCATTTCTAGTATAATTAGCAACCAGAGCGCCAGCTAGTCCAAGTTTGTTGGCGTGTAGTAGATGAATTAATTGCAACCTGATGTTCGTCCAGGTCAATCTTAGAGGAGAACGAGTTGATTTGAGCCCAGTACGCGCCGTAGTCTAGGTACCGGTTGGAGTAGAAGTCGAGAACCAGTAGTAGTGAAGTTCATGTTGTTCCATCTCAAGAAACGTGTTTCAACTTAAAATTTTACAAGGCGCATATCAATATCGCGACAATGATGGTAGTATACTCCGTACAGAGTATTGAGAAAGGAAGGAGAAAGGAGAATTGATGAGCTGGAAAATTAGTTGATCCGACCGAATCACGAGATCACCTTCGGACAACCACTTCTTTTTCTCTTCCTTCCTTACTCTGTACTATGTATATAACTCCTTCACCATTTTAACCTATGGCATAGCATATCACATACCGAATGTCTTATTGAAGAACAGGGACTGTTGGATCCTGATTCACATGAAATTAATTCAATCTGGTGGAGCCATTGCATCCATCCAATTACTATCCAACCACTGAATTTCCACCAGGCAACGTGTACTCCTCGGTGATGTATCTTTCTATCCTATAAAATCCATCATTTCTGCTTTGTATTTCGTCCCAGAAATGCTTGCACCTATACTTAAACGTTGTATTTCCCCTCTCCTTTCAAGGAATCTGTATAACTCCATGGGTTAGTCTGCAGCAATCTTCTTGTCATCATTTGATTTTAACCCAGCTTCTCTATCCTAGGCACTTCAACTAAACAAGATCTTTTCTCCTACTCTTCCGGGAGATTTCTTTTCAATGAGAACATCCGCCTGCGCGAGCGCTATGTGGAGTTCAACTCCACTGCCCTTCTACATGAGGCCGAAAAAATACTCGGTCCTGACCATGGGCGTGCTGCATCCCTTGTCAAATTCGCTGAAGGAGGCTTCAATCGAGTTTTCCTTCTGACCATGAACGATGGATTTGAAGCAATTCTCAAAGTCCCTTATCATATCACAGGGCCCAAGCACTTCGCTACGGCCAGTGAAGCTGCTACTTTGCAATATCTCCATTCCAAAGGTATCCCCGTGCCCAAAGTATTTGGGTATTCTTCGAATGCAAACAATCCTGCCGGGGTGGAGTATCTCATTATGGAGAAAGCCAAGGGCGTAGGCTTACAATCAAGGTGGCCAAACATGAGCAAGCGTGAACAGCATAAGTTGGCAACAAGTTTTGTTGAATTTGAAAAGAAATTCTTCGACATTCCTTTCGGCTCTATTGGGAGTATTTACTTTAAGAGGGATGTACCTCCTGAGCTTCAACGGGCGCTGTATGCAGACGACATGGGAAACAAGGATTCGGAGACCTTCTGCATCGGTCCTACGGCGGACTATATGTTCTGGTATGGGAAGAGAGCTGGTCTCAGTCTCAGCCGTGGTCCATGTAAGTATTAGGTCCGATTCCTAATGTTCTGATTTCCGCCATTGACGGTGAAAAGGGGATAACCCAAGCAGCTATCTGCAAGCAATCGCACAAAAAGAGATAGAGTGGACTCGGCGCTATGGAAAGCCAGTTGAGCTAGACTTTCCATATAACGGCGTCTTCCCGGGGGAGAAGCGTCCGGAGGATTATCTCGCCCTTCTGCACCAATATCTTGAATTGACGCCGTACCTGCTTCCACGGGATCCTAGCAGCCCTCTTAATCGGCCTACACTCCGCCATCCAGATCTGAATCCAAATAACATCTTCATTTCGCCCGACTCTGGCGCCATTTCCGGCATCATTGATTGGCAACATGCCACAGTCGCGCCACGTCTTCTTGTCGCAGGCTATCCACGAGCATTTGAGAGCCCTGATCCTGAAGAACCCCCTACGTTGAAGGAGCCATCACTCCCGGCGGACTATGAAACCCTCTCCGCCGAGGCAAAGGCAGAGGCTGACGAACTCTACCGACGCCGTCTGGTCTCTCACTACTACCACATTTTCAATGGTGGGCTGAATAAGCCACATCTGCATGCCCTGCGTGACCCCCTCCTCCTGCCCCGGCAGCATCTTGTCGACAGAGCTGGGAGGCAGTGGAGTGGGAACCTGATAACATTGAAGGGGGCCTTGATCCGCATGGTGGAGTACTGGCCTCGCTTGCCTGATACAAACGGGCTGTCATGCCCTGTGCGGTTTGAGAAGGCGGAGTTGGAAGAATTCCACCAGCAGGAGGAACTGTGGTTTCAGCTCACTGCGGTTGTAAATCTGTGGAGAGAACAGATCGGTGGTGTAGGTGAAGATGGCTGGGTTAGCAATGACCGGTATGAGGATGCTGTGCGGAATGTTGATGAGCTCAAGGAGTCGCTCATAGCATTGGGGGAGGGGGACCAGGAGGAGATCGACTTGCTGGAGAAGGGGTGGCCGTTTAGGGATCATGAGGAGGTTTCCTAGATTACTCGCTGGATATTCATCTGAGTCTAAATATCACTCTATACAAATTCTATCCTCTACCACCATTACCACACCCTCACAGCTACTCCCACCTAAAAAATCTTAAACCCCCCCGGCATCAAAGTCTGAAACACCCCCGCGGGATCATACCTCCTCGCAACAGCCCGCAGCGCCCGCAAATTGTCCATTCCATACCCAGGGAAGATCGACTGAAAGCCCGCCGCATCACCCATATAATTAAACGGATCATACAGACCAGCAGCCAACGTCGCATTATTAATCTTATACGTAGTCTCCTCGACCCACGCGGCGACGACATCATCATACGCAGACCCAATCCACTCAACCACCTCCGCGTAGCACAGGTAGATGCTCGACGGGTCGAGGCCGAGGGCGTTACCGCCGCGGGTGGCGGAGGCGGTCATCCAGCTGGCGCCGATGGGCTGCCAGTCGAGCTGGATGATAGAGATGTTGGCGGCGGGGATCTGGGCGTAGAGTTTGGGGAGTTCGGCGAAGAAGGTCTGGTTGATGAGGGTGATGCCTTGGAGGAGTTGGTTGTAGGTGGTTCCTTTGACGGTTCCGGCGACGAAGACGTCGCTGTATTTATTTAGTATTTGAAGGCTGCAAGGGGGTATGGGGACATACTTGATTCCAGGAACGACCATCGCGCCTAGCTCGTTGGCGAACTCCGCTACGGTCTTGAAACCCACTGTGCTGCCGATAGCAGGGATATCGGTGAAGGGCTTGAAGATGTCCGGATAAGCGACGTCCGGACTATCGTAGAAGAGGATCACCGAGGCGAGCAGGGAGTCTCCGGGGACGAGCGCAGGGACGATATGCGACTTGGGGTCGGAGATGTTGGCCGCGTAGGTAGCAACCGCCTAGTCCGTCAGCTCCTACTCATCCACAATTGAAAGGAGGAATACCTCAAGAAATCGATCAACATGTTCCGCAGCCACGGTATGCGCCCCAGCCCAAACTTTGGACGACTTGATCGTCAGGAGATCGAACCGCGTCACCAGACCGAAGTTGCTGCTGCCGCCTTTCAACGCCCAGAACAGATCCGGGCGGCTGGTCTTGTTCACGTTGACCAGGGAGCCATCGGCCAGGACCACCTCGTAGTTGACGACGTTGTCGCAGGACCAGCCGACCTGGTTACCGTAGAAGTTGATCCCACCGGCCAGCAGCAGACCAGGGACGCCGACGGGGGCAAGACGACCCCCTGCAACGGTGAGGCCGTATGGTTCAAGATACTCGTAGACATCGATCCAGCTAGACCAGTTAGCCAGAGTTCATAACACCAGTTACGGCTTACTCACCGATATCCCGGACCCAGCGAGAGCACCGACTGATCCGCCGAGAGAGCCATGGTAGTAAGATTCGACATGACAATCAAAACCCCATCATCAATATTATTCGATCCCTTATCACAATCAGCTCAGCCCCCTCATCACCTCCTTAACTCTGATCTGAACATACCCGAATCCCCATATGACCTCCACCTCGCACCGCAAACTGCGCATTGGCCTTGACCAGCGTCTTCAATCCCCGCGCCAGCTGCCCACTCGACTGTGGCCGAAACACACAACCCGGAGACATGATCTCCGTGTTGGACCAGAAATTCTGCGCCTCGTATGCGTAGACGGCATTTCCGGGGTGGAAGGTGGCATTGGCTAGGTTGCCGGTCAAGACATTGCAGCCATTGGAGGTGCGGTGGGCTAGGACCGAGGAGGTTGCGAGTCCTGCTAGGGGGAGAAGGGAGGATACACGCATTGCTCTACTCTATATAGGGGGAAGTATCAAGAAAATAAAGGGAAAGGAGAAGAAAAGGATAAAAGCCAGCAGGAATCAAGCCAGCCTGGGAGAGAAGGGAAGGGGGGGAGCAGGCTCTTAAATCTTCAGACAACAGTATTAATTCTACATGAATCAGGAATAAATCCATTAATCCAGTCAGCTTAATCCTCCTGGATCAAAATGAATCATTATTAATGCATTTCCTTGTGGAGTCATACTGTTAGCCTCGATTAGTGACTGTTACTGGGGAGACTAACCTGTAGATATTCATATATTTTACTCGGAGATCAAGAATACACTACGGTCAGACAGAGTACCTCTATAAGACGATATCTACAGCTTCTGTGTACTGGAATTATCTACATTAAACTCCACCGTACGAACAATCCCCCCGTCAATCTCTGACTCGGGCAGTATAAGCTCCTTGCTGGAGTTATTCACTCCTCCCTTGAGCGTGGCCAGATACCGTGTACTCGCCTCAGTCGTGAACTTGGGGTTCTCGCTGCGCGGAATTGACGCCAGCGGATGGCCGTACTTGTGCGAACTCGTATAATGGTTGCGGCCACTGGACGACGACAGACCCAGTAGACGGGGGAAGTATCGACGGACGAATGGTCGCATGGCTGTGACGCAGCCTCCCAGGATCCCCAGGTTTAGTTCAATGGTGCACCACATCAGGGCGTTGGTTGTGGACCCTGTCGTTGGGTCAGCACCTGGTGAGGGCGACAGGTCAAGGTCAGAACTCACATGTCAGATCGGTGCTCTTCAGTAGAGCGTACAGAGACGCCAGTCGGATACAGCTCACGATTCCAACGCTGACCAGGTCAGTTAAAAGTTCAAAAACTCGCAGGAACCACACCTACAAGCATCCCATACTCAGGATCAACCCCACCGCAATCTTCTGCCGTGAAGGCATCTGCAACCGCCGCAACCAGGGTCTTGGAATCATCAGCAGCTGCATCACCAAGGACCAAAGGACGTACATCGGAACCAAAACCGTAGCAAAGTCGGTAAAGATCCCCAGCCCGGCATTCGCAAAGTAGAAGACCGGCCGGTTCATACAGGACCCGCGCATGATGGTCACATCCCACGACTTGGCAATCGGTTCACAGCTAAAGATATTTGCCAACACGCTGGCCACATTGTATCCCACAGCAATAAAGACGATCGTCCAAACCGCCCATCGAAAGCCGCGGGTAGGAAAGATTCGAAGGTAGAAAATCAGGACGGAGACCTTGGTGAACCCGGTAGCTGCGCAGTAGATAATGGCAGCGACGAGGTTCAACTAACAACGTGAGATATGAGTACTGCATCCGCATTATCCGAGTTTGGCGCCGCCATTACCTGCAGGAAGGGAGGAGAGAAATCCGTCAGAGGTGTATCCCACATATGCTTTCCCAGGCCATAATTCAGCACTGCAAAAGAAACTCGGGTTAGCTTTTCAATTATAAGCATCGTCACATCGTGTAGTAAAATCACTCACTCGCCAAGGTCACACCGGTCAACACCGCAGAGAGAGCCTAATACATTCATCAGCACCATGACAATGCCACACTCCTAACGCATGCTCTTACTAAAGCAAGGATCATGAGATCTGGTCAATGATTAGCCAATTACGCAATTGAACGAGGACAAAACACACAATCATCCATCCGGAAGCTGCGCACAATGAACAGCCGCGTCCAGATACGCACCAGCAATGCAACCGTCGCCAGCGGAAGAAAGACACAATTGACCACCAGAAACTTGGTCCCGCAGTACTCTGGGTCAATGAAATTGGAGGTCTTTCCCGGCGGCGGCGGCATCGCCGGTATGATTTCGTTGCTTGCCATGATGCCGTCCCTATCACAGGCTGCTATGGAGCACCCACATGTGCGGCGAAGATCTCGGGGTAGACCTTGCGAGGAGGCGTCACGGTTCACAAATGATCTATAAGCGGGAACGATATCATCAAGATCACTCCGAGGCGATCGCGCGTAGTATAAGTCTCTGCTCTTTCGACCGATAGTTAAGAGTAGGGGAAAGCAAAGATCCAGAGACTCTAGTCTCTACCTTCTCCTCGATGTTAAAGCGTAATAAGGACTTAAGTTTTGGGGCTGAAGCAGCCGTCCATTAGTCTCGTATGTAAGTGCCGGTCTACCATCCATATAACAGCCTAACGGTTCCTAGTATGCAATGGTTCGAGTTGCTGTTGCTGGCGCTTGAAAAAGTCAATAATGCCCGAATCATATTTGGCGACTTCCTGAGGGAAGAAGAAGAGTTCCTCGGTATCATTGGCGTCGCGCAAACAGGCATCATTCCAGGCCACTCAAGTCTCAGTAGAAGAATCTTATGCGCTACACGAACTTGTCAGCAGTTACCAGTAGCACTGTAAGTCTGCAAAGTGTAAAGGGCAGGCAGACCCATCACCAAGGTGGTAGACTGTATTCCTCCTCTGCCGGAGTGCCGAAATGTTATGCGAGACTCGACTTCCCCAATCAGATGTCAGATTTCCGTGTTTCTAGAAGACTATCTAGAATCTCATCTGAGAATAGGGGATAGCCAGCGGGGTCAGCCACGCATGCCTAATTAGCCATATCTGGCATTTCTGGTGAGAGTGAGACGACCATTGGCATTGATCTCTGCCGCTCCTCTTCATCGGTCATCCCCCTTGGCAAGTGGCAACAGGGAGTCAACGGTACCGAGTCTACCGACGACATCCTGATCGAATTTCTTGTACTCTGTGGACCTTAGCACATCAGGTTCATCTCAAGCTAGACTTCTGGTCAGAAAATCCCTCACTCATTGCCATTTGTGCTGGCCAATGACCAGACTCAAATGACATGAGCTATTCCTTTCAGAGCCCAGGCTGGAGGACGAGGTCTGACCGTTTGTACGGTGCTGAGCCACTCTGAGTCTTTGACAGCCTGACAAGTTACTATCTTGATTGATTGCTGGTAGAATGTCCATTGTTTACTCCATCTCTGTACTTCCATGGACCATCGGCATAGGGTACCCACATTTTTCTAGATTAGGGCCCGGTAGGGGATAGCATGGTTGAAAATTATACCGAGAAGCCATAGAATGATACAAATGTCTCAGAAATCGTCCGAGGCAAACCGGTTATCATAATTGTTGAGGGGAAGGGAAGGGTTGCCAAGCAGCCAACTTGCCAAGTTTGTTCCTACCAAATTGGTGTTGACTTTCTGGCAACCGATCAGGTCTTCTGAACTCATATACTCCGTAGTTCCATGGTTCAACTTCAATGAACTATGACTGCATCACTCACTCTGCAGAGCATTTGTATTTGAAAGTTGAACCGCAGGTCGCCGGTCGCCTCGGACCATTCCGAAGCCCGAACCAGGTTCCAGTGTTTTGTACACAGATTTTGTCTCCAAACTCAAAGATAGTCTCCGAGTCTTCAGAGTTCAGACTTAAGACTGGTTGGGGCTTGGAGAAGGTAAATAGTTAATAGACAGCGTAACAAGAATCAAGTTAAGAGAACTTACCTCGGCAACTTCATTCCAGTTCTCTCTGAGATTGCAAGTTGCAACTTGCAACTTGCAAGACTTGAAGAATGGGTCTTAGACTCTTAGTTCTTAGTCCCACAGCCCCGCTGTTCCACCATTCTGGTCGAAGCAGGACTTTGGGACCTGGATTTCTGCAGGGTCGTGTTGACATGTTCTCTTGTGTGCACTATTCAATATCGAAAGAGAACCATGGAAATGAAACCGATCCTTTGAGTTCTCCAGGTTGATAGTTGATACTCAATTCAGATAGTCCAAGCGTCGAGGGTTCATACAGCATCGGATTCGGATTTCAGACACGGTTTTATGACATGGTTGGATCTGTGAAAAAGCAATCAAGTCAGCCACGTGGTATCCGGGAAAGCCAGGGAAGATGCATGCAAGATTGTGGACTCAGTGGAGTGCTTCAAATTTAGATGAATCTAAAGCGAAATGCCCCAAGCCCCCAGTTGCTCACAAGTCACAACTCACAAGTTACAACTCACAACCTAGGATCTGGATTCTGGATTTGGTAACAGTGAATCAGTAAGACGTCTATTGAATCGTGGCTTGAAAATGATTTTAGTTCTGATATTTCGGGCCTGCAGGTTGATAACTTGATGAAATGCAAAGTGCGAAGATGAAGCTCAACAAATCAGAATGAAAGTCACGGGATCTGCTGTTGGCCAGCTTCGAAGCCTTTATCCTAGTGCTGTGCTCTTTGGGATTTCTGGAATGCAGATTACATTCAGTGTCCTTGTTCTTGATGGAAATCGTCAAGTTTGATATATATCTGGGCAACGGACACGGGCAAGGCATGATGTAGATAGTATTACCGCAGTGCAAATTTCGATTCATTGCAGAACTACTTGAAATCAATCAAACTAGACAGCTAATCCTTTCCCAGAAACCGCCAAGCACGACTAATAATCCCCCGTAGGCAATCCGCGACTCGCAGGGATGTGCTGGCCATGGAAGCCAAACCCCACCGGTCCATTCAATTGCGCTCTACCCAGCTCGGTCATGTTGCGAGCGTCCAGACAGAGCAGGTAGCTTTTACCACTCCTTCCATCCAGCACCACGCTGAGGAGGACGCCGTCATCTTCGTCGGAGCCCGCGGGGTCAGCGACGAAGATCGCTTCTCCCGGGGAATGGCCGTGGTCCTTCCAGAGGAGGGTTTCCTTCGTCGCGCTATCATATTTTATAATCCCGTCGAAGAAAGTCGATTCGCCGCGGTCGGTGACGGCATAGGTGTACCGGTGCTTCTGCGTGGTATACTTTGGGTTTATGGTGGGCAACTCTGGGCTAAACGACCTGCACGCTGTCCAATTGACTGTAGCTTGCTTCACATCTGAGGTTGGAGCGGATGGGATATCTGGAAGGGTAAAGCTGGCCACCGCTGGGCGACACCCATCGCGCTTGTCTCGGACAAAGGCTTTCGCGCTGGCAGAGGAGGAGAACAAGTTCTCGAAGTATAATCTGTCGAAAACGCGCAGGTCGTCGAACATGACCAGTTCAGCCGTAATGTCGGTTTTGCTGGGATCGTCGGCGGAGGGTTCCTGCCAAGCATTGATGGTATGAAAGCAGAAAAAGGGACGGCTTTCGTATGTCGCGACGAGGCCTTGATTGCCCCTGCGGTCGACTACGTACCATGTCGCGGATTTGGATGCGTCAAAGGGCTGAATAGCCTCAAGGAAGGAGGCCTGGAGATTCGCGAGATCGACATGCGAGTTCCAGACGCACAGAACAACGTAATCCTGCGTGATAAGCAGCGAGTGCAGGTACGCTGGTGTTCCGGGGAAAGCTGCGAGGATGGAAGTGGTTCCCGTCGATGCAGACACGCAGAAAACTCGGTAGATGGATCCTTCGGGGCCAACCGCCAAATTGAAGTTATAGACATCTCCAGGGACCGGATCAGATCGCGCATGAGAGGCCGACAGAGGACCAGTAAGGTCAGGGTGCAAGTCCTTCTGTGTGGCGAGTCCAATGGGCTCAAGGGTCTCGGGATCGATCCGCTTGTAGTTGGAGGAATCTGTCTTTGCGTACAAGGACTTGATGCCGGATGCATCTGTCCAACGCTCACCCGTCTCACTTCCCAGACCAGGCATGTTGACGGACAGTGTCACTCCGATATTAGGAGAGGATGGTTGATTCGCCGGGACATATGAGCTTTGCACTTTCTGAAACATGGTCTTGCAGGGATCACGCTTCTGTCCAAAGCTGAGTTTCCCCAACGAGCCTGTCTTCCTCACCTGTTCGATCAACTGATCCGTCGAGAAGCGGGAGTTGTACCACACCCTGGACGGATGGGACTCATCCGGAGCCATGATCTGAAATCGATGAGTCTGGCTGAATCCGTCAAACCAGTGGGAAATCTTGAAGATCTCTCCATTATCTGTTTTGACTGTGGATTTACCAGGACCAGTACGGTAGAGAACCCCTGCTGCGTAGGAAGGTATTTCGCCGGTCACGGAGAGTTCAACGGGTTGTCGTTCCTCATAGTTGGCATCGAACTTTCCTTTGTTAGGAGGCTTCTTCTTAAAGATGGTGGAGTCTACTTACGCCTTGGTCATTTGGCCAGTCATTGAAGTATTCTTCAGCTTCGTCCATTTGATGACTCTGGATATCTAATCCGTTGATGAACTGGTGTATCTCTTCGAGCTGCGGATTGAACAAGATATGTATATCTGAGGTCTGAATCAAGACGGATGGATAGATCGTCCGACTTATGACTTTTAAATAGGTATAATTGAGTATTGTTAAAGCTTCAGGTGATCACCAGTCGATTTGTTGTTGCGGGGGAATCCCGTCGGTGATGGATCAATTCCAGCATCAGGAAGGAACGAAATTCTAAGACACTTCATCTCATCTTCATTCTTCATCAAAATATTATTCACTGTGAACAGCAAAATGAATCACAAGACGAAATCGAATCGCAGGGATACCTGTCGGTTGAAATGCGAGGTCTGTCCCTTAACATTTCATCGAAGTGACCACCTCAAGCGCCATCTACTTATCCGTATGTCATTGACGCAAACTGTCTTGAACCAGACTAACTTGTCTAGATAATCCCTCCAGGCACTATCTCTGTCAGTTCTGCAACTCTACGTATAGTCGAGGGTAAGAGACTACTCTACCAGTCTAACGTATGTTAGACTGACAGCCTACCAGGGATGTCCTCCGCCGGCATTGGACTACGTGCCCCAGACGCCTAGAATCCGGGCTGGAGGTCCCCAAGACGGGCGCTGGAGGGAAACAGAAGCATGCATGTGACGCCTGCGCCCGTCTGAAGAAGGCCTGTAATGGACTGCAACCATGCGCGGAGTGTGAATCCCGTGGGAGACTGTGTTCTTATCAACGCTTACAAGACGATGAACGAAGCCAGAGCAACGGTAGGAGAACAACTGCGCGGTTAGAGGATCGTCACGACTGGGAAACGGAGGGATTCGGGTATCAGACTTTACTTCCATCGAAGCAGACTTGCAAGAGTTATCGAGCACGCTTGCAGGAATCGGCTGATTTCAGATGACAGTGATATTACAATATACGCACGCTAAACGACAAAAGGAAGTACAGCTGTCAAGACACGTTCATACCATGACCCAATAATCGCGCAACCCATTGCTCTCGATCTGCTTCCACTGTCCGATCTCCCGATCCTCCTCGGCCTTCTCCATCTCATTTGGCTTATTGCCTAGTCCCAGGTTGTAGGGTCTGTACTCGGGGTCGACGCGCAGTCGTTGAATGACGCTTCCGTGAATCTTGGCCTCCTTCGGAAGCGGCCGTCGCATGCCTCGTGTGTGCCATCGAGTCATGCAAACCGAACCATCTGGGGCAATCCTGGGTCTTTTGAATGGAAACCACTCCAGTAACCGCCAGAAGAACGTCTCGAGTCCCCTCCCGGAGTCATAATCCAGGGAGTCGTGCAGCAGGGCTCCTGCCGCCTCGCGGACGATCCGCCAGTGCCTCTCATTCTCGGTTGGATCGTTGCAGCCCTGCGTCTCCAGCTTGGGCTCCTCAAACGTGAGCCCGGCTTGGATGGCCTCCTGCACCATCCACATCAGGGGGATATGGCTAGCCGGCCATTCCTCGCCCTGCCATCCTCCGCCCACGTCGCCGTGGTTTCCGGCAAAGTATACCTCCTCGAAATCGGCCTCCACCTCAAACGCATCGCAGGTTCCGTCTCCGTCGTCGTCCCCGACCTCTTTCTTCCAGGCGCTCACGCTCTGCTTTCTCCGCAGTGATCCCGTCCCCAGCTGACTCTCGAAGAGGACGGGCTGGAACTTGATCCTCCGCTCATCGATACTGACAGCGTGGCGCATGATCTTCGGGCTCGGCCGCGTGCTGCTCTCCTGGTGGAATTCCGCAACACTATTCACGGTATCGAACAGTCCAAGGAAATGCACCTGCCCGACGGGCCGACACATGGTCTCCCGGCTAATGCTCAGGCATCGCATAGCGCTTGCGCGCTCCGCTCGATCTTCCCCCTCCGAGAACTTCCACCGTGTGAACGCCTCCCACACGAAGGGGATGAGTTCTTCGTTATCAGCGGAGATGAGGCCAACGTAATCGAGCATCTCGTTCAGGAACCGCGCCGTGTACGCGCCCCTAGAGAATCCAAAGAGGTAGATCTTTGCGCCGGGGACCCATCGTCGAGCGAGAAACCGATAGCCCCGGATGACGTGCTGATCGAAGGAGGTCGCCAGCGCCAGGTCAAAAGCTTTTTGTGTCCAGAGGTTGTTACTGGGGCGGAAGGCGAGGTTGGCGACTGAGCCTGGCGTGATGTCTGTTCCTATGCCGGCTATACCGGGTTAGTTGAGATCATTCGGGATGACCTAGGACATACGTTGATAGTAGCAGTCTATGGCCGTCAGCTTGTACTCATCACTGGCAAAGTCGAAAACTTACATCGATCCTCTTTGGTCCGGTCTAGCATTCGGAAGATCTTAAGGATGTTACTCTCGCCCCCATCTGCGCGGAAGGTATTTCCTGTGCCGTCGAAACACAGGACGAGTTCTCGGGGTGCATCACTTTCGGTTGCGGAATCGTCAATCATTGTCCTTGTACCGGATATAATTGACACTTTGCGAGTTACGACGATAGGCCCGAACCAACAGACAGGTGGTCTATATAAGGACCAACCTGAAAACTGACGGTCTGTGGGCGTATCAATCAGCCTTGTTTAGTTGACAGGGCACCCAGTACCGCCATTCAGGCGTCCACTGCGTCAAACCCCAGGTTGGCGTACGTCAGACGATAGGGGTACAGGGACGCCAATGTCTATTGAGACCTGATTGTCGGATCTCTGCAACGGGTTGTTTGTCAGTATCCGTCGATCAATGAATAATAGCATACTACGGAAAATTGAGCCGCATGATGTCCAGCTGTATCACAGTAGGGTAAGACAGCCTTATGAAGTTCGACTCACCAAATCACACCTCAATGGGATAATTAAAGGTCAAAGATAAAGTCAAGCTGAAGTCAGACTAGATCTATTTTCGTATGAATCCGATGTAACGACTTCATGCTTAGTATATCCATGGCCATGTTCCACCTGAGGCTCAGCCTTGCATGGTGGTACCGAGTACAACCGAGATCAAGGACAAACACCCTCACAGACCAAAAATGGAAACTTCATCATCTCCTTCCTCCCATCCTCCCAATCCTCCACCTCCTTATCCAACGTCCACCCAACCTCCACCTTAACCTCCTCGAACCCAACCTCCCTCATCAACTCCTCCATCCACCCCCTCGGGATCCCATGCCTCTCCACCCCCTCCAGCTTATCCTTCAGATGGAACAACCTCGCCCGCGGGCCAAAGTCCTCGAAATCCGTCAACGCCACCCGACCCCGGGACTTGAGACAGCCACGGAGGGTGGTCAGGAAGGCCTTGAGGTCAGGAACATGGTGCATGACGAGGTGGGAGAGGATGAGGTCGAATTTCCTCCGTCCCTGCGACTCTGAATCCGCAGATGGCGGGAGGACAGGGTCCTCCGGGTCCTCGAGAAGGTGGCACACAGGGACGATGTTGGCGGGGGAATCAGGCGCCGTGAGCTTCGCGCGAAGCATCTCGATCATCCCCTCTGCCGTGTCGATGGCGACGACCTCCCTGACGAGCGGTGCGACGCGTAGTGTGAGTAGCCCCGTCCCGCAGCCGACTTCGAGGACGTCGAGTCCCGTGCTGGTCTTGCTGGAGAGGGTTGTGATGAGTGGGTGGAGGGTTTCGAAGGCCTGGCGGGTGGCTTCTTGGACGGTGGGGTTGGAGTCCCAGTTTGTGGCTTCGGCGTTGAATCGGTCGTTTCCGGATGGATGGGACATTTTGATCTTTGGGAATGATTTGTTAAAGGTGAATTGGGAATGCTTTGATAGCTTGACAGGATCTATATATTCATCTTCCATTCGGTCTTCGGTTACCTTACTGTCCTTAATGCGGGGTGCTGTCGAGTGTGGATCTCCAAAACTCCTCCTCTTTTCTTCATTGATAAGGTTGATTTTCTCCAGTATTTAACTTTTTGCGAGAATGGTCATATTTACTGCTCTATGCCGGTGACTGTGTGTCTTGAGATTGGTCATGTCCAACCTCGGACATATTAAAAAGATGACAAGACTGGGATTCGAACCCGGACCCTTTCCAAACAGCTCTCCTATTGGCCAATTAAAACCATTGTCACGTGAATATTTGATGCCTTAAGTATTGGGCATCCATGACTACAGGCCAGCAATGACATCATCCATCACTCCTGATAAGCACTTTTGAGACTGGCAGAAGAAGACTTCAGACAATGGCAGTAGAGGATCTACAAGATACATTCCATCAAATCACCAGACTGATTTGAATCCCGCGTTGTGTTTGGCGTTGAAGTTGACCCAGGTCCCGTGAGCTGGAGCTTCTCATCATCATCCCGCTTCAGCTTCACCCTTCCATCATCTCCTCCCTCATCACTTATTCTCTAGAAACTCCAATTAACCTCTTTAGGGACTGACATTCACAATGGGCATCTTCAGTCGCTTCCTTAAGCTAACCACTATCGGAGGCGCCGCCTCGGTCGGCGGATTCTTCTGGTACACGCGCAACGACGTCTTCGCCCCCCTCCCTCTCTCCGATCGCATCTTCCATTCCGCCCGCTTCAATCTCCTCAATCCCCTTCGCAACCCTACAACCCATGATCTGTGCATCCGCAAAGTCCCCTTATCGTCTATCGACCCCACCCTTCTAGAAAAGAAGGGCAGGTTGATCGAGGCGTTCTGCGCCGGGGTCTGGAGCGGATGGGGTATGGCATCCGTCCTTCATCGCATATTTGTGAACGGCGAGAAATTAACGATGGTGGGGATACAGGATACGCCCTCCAACGCGCCTACCTCTCGCACAAATACCAAGGCCCCGAAACCGCGCACCAGCTCTGGTCCCGCTCCGAACTGCGCTCCTCCACCTACGACCCCGGAACCCTGATCACGGACCACTTCGAGGTCGTCGAGAAGACGACCGACCGCATCGTTGTGCGCTGCGGTGCCTCGCCGCGCGTGCAGGACGTGCGTCCCTCCGACGGTCTGTTCGAGATGTCCGTGTCCCTGAAGCCGGATGAGGGCGTGGCGGAGTTTGGGCTCAAGAGTTGTTTCTTTCAGGGGCTTGGGAGGGCTGAGGCGCAGCCCATGCCGCCGCATATTGTTTGGTTGCATCAGCAGTATACGAAGTTGTGGATGGAGACTGCTATTCGGAATGTGGTGCGGTGATTGTTGTTTGTGGGGGTTTGGATGTATATATGGATTGTCGCTTGAATGTCTAATGCATATCTTTTGGTTTCTTGGATAATGTTTGTCTGGATACAGCCTTGATCCATATTTGGATTCCTGTCCAGGGACCTGGAAACCAAGCCCCGTCGACTTCAGCTAATGCATCAGATGCATGATACATCGCTGACCCCTGCATACTCAATAAGACCTGCAGATGCCGATCATTTTACCATGCCATGATATAGATCGGAATTATAACTCACGGGCAATGATGACATTCTCCTTGGCTGCATTGCTGCAGACACTCCTAGAGAATAGGTTCGAGTAGTTATAGTATCAATATAAAACCTGATAGTAATCAAGAAGCTTCGTTTACTCCTAAAAACCGGCTTCGACTTTATTGTCCGTCTACGCTATGAATAGGATATCAACAACTTAATAAAGGAGAGGGATTGTCAAAGAATAGTCATGAAACGAACGTCAGGGCTCTAATGTACAACAGGGGTGAGCCTCCTATGCGAAAAAATATCCCAGAAAGATTTAGGACACCACCAACTAAGCCAGTGCGGCAAGGGCCAAGGCACCAAAAAGACCCGGAACACCGACTGCCAATCTGCTAGCGCCTGCTGTGAAATAAAATCCGGACGGTGCAGTCAGTGTCGGCGAGTCAGAGTGCGACCCAGTTGTCGAAGCAGTGATAGATGCAGATACAGTAGCTCCAGTAGATTCGGAAACACGGCGCGACGAGGTGAATGAGTTGACACCGGTAGAGCTGCCCGAGGCAAAGGCGCCAGCTGGCGTGGGAATGGCAGAAGGAGCAACTGTCGAAGGGACAGGGTTTTGCTCTTCAACTTCACTTTCTGGAACGTCCGGCACGTCTGGAGATGTCGCCTCGCTGGCGACCTGGGAAGGAACCGGAGCAGGAACTGTTGTAGTGATTCCAGGAGGAGCACTGACAGTCAATTCGGACCGGCTAGTCTTGGTCTCCGTAACAGTGCTCGTTCTAGTGGTTGCAGTAGGGGTCACCGCAGAAGCGGCGGAGTCTTCGGCCGGGATGGCGGCTGCAGGGATAGAAGTTGCAACAACTTCAGCAGGTGTAGTCTGACTTGAGTCATCCCTGTTACTGCAACTGCAGAGGGAAGCCGCGGCGGATGGACTATGTGTGATCGGGCAGATAGTCGTAGTCGAGGTAATGCGAATAGTGCTGAACACTGTGACTTCCGACTCCGACTTAGAGTTGCAATCATCGGCGGCTGAAGACGCGCTAGGAGCAGAGTTGGCGGCAGGGGCTGACTCGGCAGCTGGGGGTATCGCCTGAGGGGGAACAGGCGTCTCCTTTGCAGCCGTGGTGGTATGGGAAACAACGGTCACCGCTGTTGCAGCTGGGGTATCATCAGCCTGGGCTGACGCGAGCGAACTTTTGACAACGAGGGGGGCGGTATGCGAGGAAGCGGGCGACGCACGACCGTCGCCAAGTTGATAGACCTTGATAGAGTTGATCTCCCAGTAGGCCTCCTTGAAGACGGCGGGATTCTGGGCGACATAGTTGACACAGCTCTGAATCGGGTTGCTAGGATCGCTCATGGGGCAGCCAGATTCGCCAAAGACATTGCCAGCCCAGTCTCCGCAGAATGTAGTGTCTAGGATGAACTTCTGCGCCTTGAAGCGTGCGGCAAAGTCGCAGGAGCCTTGCAGATGAGCCATGGGGGTTCCAAAAGAGGCGGTATCAGGATGGCCAGCCGTGATAGAAGCGGGGATCGAGTTACGAGGGAAAAACCAGATCTTGAGAAAAGCGTCGGTCCACTCCATGGCATATACACCACCACCTTGCTCGTTGAAAGGAGTGCCGGAGGAGCCGTCGGTACCCTTGACAACGCAACCGACCGTGCCTGAAGGCTCCCCACACTCACCGGAGGAGAGAGTACCAGTCATATCGTTGTTACCCGAAACATCGCAACTACCACTAGTGTGGAGGACGATTTTATTCGCCTTCTGCATGTTCACGGCCTCGATAATATCGATCTCTCCGTCATGAGGCCAGTTGGCGCCGACAGACCAAAAGGCAGGCCACGTGCCGCAGATGCTACCGGGCATGTGTGCGATGTCGACGACGTACACACCCTCTGTATAGAACTTCTTGCTCTCAATACGGACCGACTGACGGCCTGGGCCGTCGGGACTGAGTTTGCTCTCATAGTCAACACCCATATAGAAGCCACCGCTCGGTGTGACTTTGACTAGACCCGAGCTCTGAGCGGCACTCTGGTTGACGTATGTGACAAAGCCATTCGTAGGGTCAGGCCGGCTGAAGAAGTCCCAGCCGTTGATGAAGTCTTGGCCCTGCCAGGACTCCACCAGCTGATATGACTGCAGTTGGTCGCGAGGCTGCAGGGCTGTTGCAGTTACCAAGGATGAAGCAATGAGCGATCCAACGCTCAGAAGGAGCGACGAGGGGGCCATGTTACAGTTTAGGATGGTTATGGAAGCGGTTCGAATAAGGAACGACAGTCACTTCGAAATCAAAGTGTTGAGAGCGGACAGCAGTAGGGAAAGAGTGCAGCTAAAGGAATCGAACAGGATCGCTATCCAGGCGAGCAAAATGATAGTAAAAGAATCGAATCACAACCGTCCAGGGTGTGTAAGGAAGGAAGGTACGAAAATAGTCGAGGCAGAGTCAATCTGCGAACCGGGGAATAAGAGAATGTAGAAGGAAAAAGATTGGCCAGGTAGAAATGAAAGAAAAGAAGAAAAGAAATGCTTCCAAAGAGAAGGTCAAGTGTGTGACATAACAACAAAGACGGAGGTGCAATGATATAAGAATAGGCAGGGAATGTGCATTCAGACACACTTGGTCTGTGCTGCTATTGCCAGCAATAATAATAATAATCATATTATTATCTGATGACCTTAACAGCCTATTGTTGTCATGGTTTCATTCACTAAACTGTGACATATATTGTCCCTGATTGATGTATTGAGCCCTAAGTGACTAGCCACCATGAAAATTGTCACTTAATGCTGCTGTAAGTCACCAGGTAGTTAGGTATGAAGTGATTTCTGGATGCTGAGTGGTAGTCTCTGCAATCCTCCCATTTTTCCATCATTCCATGACCATGATCATGCAGGGTGGGACAGCAACAAAGAGTTGCATTGGGTGTTGTGGATATGCAGTCAGCGAACCTGAAACAAATACAACCTCCAATTGGCATGGAGATGGAGCCATGGAGGTGGTTGAAACAGGGGAAGCCCATTTTAGGCTGCAGAGAGAGACAATTTGTTTTGCTATGGTGGATGAAACATGGGAACATGGAGACTTGGGTTCCATCAGTTCATCAACATCAGGATCATTAAGACCTGCTCTGCCTTTGAGAAGGATTGTTTTCACTTTTCATCCATGCTGTGAGAGGGCAAGATATTCTGTCCGTATCCTAGCCAGTGATCCTGGTGTGCCTGGGGATAGGATGCAGATTGTCAGATCCATCTCATTCTCACTTGGTAAATAAATCTCCGATGCATAATTTATGGCAATCGTTATCCAAGTCAATACTTCTTGGAATCGAACTCAGGGAGTTCTCTAGAGTCTACTCCGTAGAGTCTAGACGCATTGAGTCAGGCCGAGGCACTATGGTGGAACAACCGACGCTGTCTTGGAGCAGGATCAAACGCGAATTGGTCCATCTGAACCGACAAGTCAAAGAGGCAGAAAAATGTAAATACCATTTTCTATTGATCAAGAATGAGATGAAATGGATCTTGATTGAATTCCTGTTGGATAACTGCCCAATGAAACAATGATAATATGCGCAGTGGTAGCGCCGATGATTGAAGGAATTCAGCAGAGGATGGAAAATCATGTGATGCATTATCAGCCACAGTACACAGCCATATATGTGGCGCAGTAAGACTATCAACAGAGGGACATTTCTTTGATGTCAAAAGAATAGGGAGAATCCTTCTAAGTTATCACATCACAAGACGGGAATCGCCATCCTTACTAAAGTCATATGTACAGGCTACTTGAAGGGCCACTTCAACGTCCTTGCGTCGGAATCCTGGCGTCCGACCAAGGCAAACACCAGTCTTTAGCAATTCTACACGATGTCAGAATAATGCATCACAGATGAAAAGAAGGAAGCCGACCTTGTATCAGACACGCCGCGTTGACTACCTTCCCAGTATTCACCCCCTTGGCATGACCCACAACGAAAGACACCCCTCGTTCCTGGAGGAAGCCCTCCAGATCGTGTATGTCGAACCATTCTCCATCAAGCTCTTGTCGAATCTCTTGGGGTAGCTGTGGTACAGGATCTTGGATGTTTCTAGACCGTGGAAGTGTCTCGGTTGAGCTCCTTGGTATATTTCGGGGATAATGAGTCCCAGCACCACCGATTCTGAAGTATGGAACTTCCTCCCATTCATCCAGGCGTTTTTGGCTGGCTTTTGCATGTAAGCAGGCCTCAAAGTAAGAGGTCACGCGCTTCCTGTCCATCATGCCGAAAAGGAATCGGAAGGGTCTTTGTAGACGATCCAGCCCAATAGAGGCGTTGCAAAGGGCGGAGTAGCCTTCGTAGAGACACGCAAAATGAAGTCGCTCAATGAAAGCGGACAGATCCAAAGATGCTACCTCTGGAGGATCATGACCCCCAGAGGCCACCTTGAATCCTGCAGCGTACAGTGTCCCTATGCCCTCGTTCGTAGTTGACGTGACTTGGGAAGCAGAAGACCATGTGAGCGAGGCAGGTCGACTTCGTGGCTCGTTGGTCTCTGAAGATGAGTGATTTTCTTCGCTAAGTGGTGATGCTCCTTCAACCATATCTCGCTTTTCTGTTTTGGCTGCCGTGTTTGCCAGAGAAAGGCACGTCTGCACTGTGTCGCGCAGGCGATCAGCCAACTGGGGATTGGATACAAGGCTCTCTGGTCGCATCAGCTCCTTACTGACCGACAGTAGAGCTGTGCTAATCTGCTCCACTGTCGCCTCTAACTGCAGGACTCGGCTCTGAAGGTAAGACACGCCCGCATCCTTACGGGAACGATAGGCCCGTTGTGCCAGTCGGATTTGCATGCGACGTCGCTAGATCGTCAACTTGATGAAAACGATACGGAGTCGGGAAGGGAACAAATCAAGGTCAACATACCTGATTAGGGTCTTCCCCTTCATCAACTGGTTTGCGAGGTCGACCTCGTTTTCTTGGGAGCAAGCCATCAGCATTACGAGTGTCACTACGAGGGCGCTTCGACGACTTCTGTTTTGACCCTTCGACCTGCTTAGTTTGTGGCTGGAGTGGAGCTTGGGGGGTATTCGACCGTTCTGGGGACAGAAGTGGATATGACGAGGCAGATAAGAGTGAAGCGATATTTTGAGCAGCCAATGAATCCGACGCAGAGCCCGACGCTGTTCTGCGGATGGATAGTAGTAGATTCTGATGGACCTCTTCCCATGTTAGCAAGGGAATACTGCAACTGTCTGGTTCGTCTTGAGCAGACATCATTCAACGATGGAAGATGATCCAGAAGTACTGGTCAAGAGAGATCATGCATGCGCTGCAAGAATGACTGTCCTTGCCTTCAACCTGTTACTTTGTATGGAGTAACTTGAAGCAAAAAGCACAGTCCATCATGGAGCCTCGGGTTGATCACTAATCAGAAAATGTATCGAGGAACTTCTCATGATTTTGTGTCAACTGGTAAGATGAATCTTGTCTACCTTTTTCAGTGATGCCTCAGGCTCTGTACAGGTTTATATTGCAGGACTAATCCCATCAACCCCATCAGCTCCGAAATCAACGTACTTCATCTTCGTCGATGATATAGAAATATATACTAACAGAGTATTCAGATGCTGATCTCAACCCACCTCTTTTGAGACATCTTCAGGTGGTCCATAACAGCAAGAAAGTTCAACAAAGGACCAGTGGCTATTCCCGCGACATTGAAGAGATTGGAATATCATTCAGAAAAACATTATACTAGTATACATACAAAATGTCATTCAACTGCATCATTACAAAGCCCCATCCAACAACTACGACAAGCGCTTCGTACCCGAGACACCAGAGTCTCCATATCTCACTTGATCCGGCACATCATCCTCATCAGGTCCCTCATTATACTTGTTGGCAGTCATAGGCTTTGCATGACGCAGTCGGTCACCAGACAGGATATTGTTCTGATCAATGGCCTCTCTTTCATCATCCGCTAGGGGCTGGGGTCAGTCACTCAGAACCAACAGGGTATTGGAGATAGAGTACGTACCAAGCTGCTGGTCCGAGTTCGAGTATGGCGGCTGCATGGGATCATCGTAGGGATCCTGATCTCTCTGCACGGGGGCCTCGTTGCGGAGCTCAGCGCGTGTCTCGCCGACGTATGAATTGTCAACGACATCGCCGGAGACGGGCGAGGCGTCGTCGTTCTCGGCCTCGTAATTGTCTTCGGCTTCTCTTTCGACTCGGTTGGACATGTTTGAGTATTCTCTGTTGGGATGATGTTCAGTGAAGTTGGGGAAGTGGTTCAAGATCAAGTCCACTGAGTGTAGGGAGACCTTGTTCAGGCGTTATTCAAGGCTGTGATGCACCGATGACAAGAGGGATTGGGTATATATGTGTTTCCCGAATTCCGCGAGCTCCAGTCTTGCCATCCTGACATCAAACTGGTATCAGCGTGTTGTCATGGCTGGGTTTGTGGGGTTTTACGGACGTCATATTATTCCTATATCCATATCCAAAGCTCGATATAGAACTACAGGATCTGAGGCGACCTTCTGATTTCGGACAGTCATATGGAAAAACTGATAGACACAGCAACAATATCACTTTTGAAGATGATCGACATACCCATCCTTGTATATAATGGATACAGCCACACAATCCCAACCCAGTGGCAACATGACGCATCTCTCACATCAACCCGGACTGCAAACCCGCAGCTTATAAAGACATATTAACTACTCTCATGTATGCACATCACGTATCAGATTACAAAACTTGTCTAGTGTCTATCACACTCGGTATATTGTACACAACACAAAACTTCCATCTCACCACCATCATGTCATACTCGCGGGAGAACAACGAAGTCTCCGCTTCCGGTGAGGACAGAGTAAACGCCATGCGCGGCTACAAAGCGTAAGTCCACCGGCCTACATGTCGAAACTATTCTAAGACAGAAAAACCAGCACGCTCAAGAACCCCCGGGTGTCGGACGAAGCGAAACAGAACGCCAGGGATGTCCTTGATAATGAGTTACAAGGCGATAAGCCGCGACATGATCTGTACGCTATCCGGCAGCAGAATAAGGAGCCGAATCGGGTGGCTGGGGGGTTGAAGGCGTGAGTATTTGAATTTCCCTGTTGATGGTGAATAGGGCTGATGTGATATAGAGCTCAGAGGAATCCGCGTGTGACGCAGAGGGGAAAAGAGAGTGCTGGGAATAAATTGGATCAGTTGGGACAGGCGCAGCAGGAGAAGGAGCAGAGAGAGCAACAGGAGCAGCCGCAGGAGTAGACTGTAGTAATCTTGTTTTCAATATATATTGTTGTTATAGACTATAAAATCGAGCCGATTTCTTATATATCTGGACTTGAATTCAGGATTTCTAATCTATTTCATAGATGGATTAGGAGTAATTTCCTCCGGCCATTGACGGAATATATCCGCCAAATGGTCAATCGGCGCCGTCAACAGTCCTACCACCGTCTCAAAAGGCGGCTTGTTTGGAGCACTGGGATGAGCCCGAGTCGGGACAAATATCTTTGTCCTGCTAAAGGACTTGGACAGACGCTCGCTCTCCTCGGGGGTGATTGCGCTCTCCAGCTTGACGAAGTCGATGGTTTCTTCTTCCTCGATGTGCTGGAGGAGGTCCGACATGAGGGACTTGATGGTCGGTAGGAAATCCGGCTCCGAAGGACGCATGCTCTGGAACTTCTCGAGCTTTTCTTTGACCTGAAACCGAGGGTAAGTAACAGGTGACGGACTGAGGAAGGATAGAACCCTCTCCATACCACCTGGTGTTCGCGACGGTCCTTTTTGGCCGTCTCAACGCCATCTCGGAGATGCTTTTCCAGGGCTGGGTAGACGACCAGCTCCTCCCCTACTGCATGTCGAGCGAGTTCCCAGGTGAATTTGTTCTGGAACCGTGTCTGCACGTCAGCATCCTTAGAGCTGACGATGGTGTTGTAGAAGGATTCCAGTTCACGGTGGTCCCGTTTGATTGTATCCAAGATGCGAGCACTCATATTGTGGATTCGAATTTATTCAAGACAATTGACATGCTCATCCTAAGGAGTCGACGCCATTAAAGACATCTTCTGGAAGACGTCCCTGCGTCATCATTGACAATAACGCGACTACTGAGTATGGATAAAGGGTGCCATGGAAACCATCCAACACAATAGAGCATCAACGCGATATCCTGTTCCCAGGTAGTGGTCAAATCCGAAAGTTCCTGACAATAAGCTTCGATCCCCGGTTACTGTTGGTCTGCTAGGCATCTCGAGCCCACCTGCCTGGTCCTGACCAATTCCAACGCACGGGAATGTCGGATTCCTCTGAGTCAATTCGGGCCAAATCAAAAGGCAGCAATGAGCCCTACAGCAACATTAAGTCAATTGTTAGTGTGGGATAAGAAATTGCAGCGAGGGAAATGGAAATGCCCGGATCGACGGAAGCGTGGCGCTTTAGGACGTTTGTCACACTCACAGACTTATGAGCCTTCGTATTTGCCTTCTGCACGATGACATGATCATTGAACCTCAACGGGTCCAGTTGTCCAACAGAGCGAGTCCGGACGTGGTCCTTCTGCTGATGTTGACCAACCAAGGCTCCAACCAACGCGAAACAAAGAGTCTAGACATCAATGACGAGCATTATTCTCTGCGTAAGAGACTTAGACTTGACTGTTCGCGTCCCTGGGAACGATAACAGGTGAAATCTGCCTGATGTAATGCCGGATATCTGCTCCTGCCTGTCATTTTGACTGACAGCCTCAACGATGTTGATGTACTGGTGACACGACAATCTTCCTATCGGCTCCTGTGATTCAGTTCGATTGTCTGCCTGCCCTTACCACTGACTATTACTTGTGGTAATACTGATTGCTTTTTCTTTTTATCTCTCATTGCTTCGTTGTTTGTGCGTTGGCATTTCGACGGAGCGCGGGGGTTCAATTCATATTCTTTTTCTCCCCCACCATCGATCCGGTGAAGGTCTGAAGGGAATTATATCCAGATGATATACTCCTTCTTGACAGTGCTATATCATTTATCTTAAGTTTTGATGTACCTGCAAGTGTTGTGGAGTCTCGCGTGACTGATCACATTCGCTTCAAACTGTCGCCTACTCGCCAGATCCTGTCTGCTGGATAGATCAGAAGATCTGCTCTAAGAAACAGATATCTCTGAGAGACTGTTGCCATTCGTCATGGTCACTACATATGAACGGTGAGTGTTTCCAGGATTCCCCCTCGAAGCCGTCCCACCTTTCTCTCCAACTAAGTGTCACCTTGTCGCACAGGTTTCCATTTCACGAACCCGGATCAGGGCCAGATACCCACCTGCAAACAGTACCTGAGGGCTCAACAACATACAAATCCCTTCCGCATGACGGTTTACGAAGGCCCAGCATGGGGAAATGCCTTCTTCAATGGTTCTGGTCAGCATGGATGATCGACGGCTCGAAAACACAGGACCGCACGGATCCATCTGACTGTCGACATGACAATCATCATACCCGGTCTCGAACGAGTGGTACAGGTGTCGCACAAGATTCCTCGTCGTCTTCGGCACAGCTGCGCCTTGGGACGCAGGAACAGCGCGATGCTGATACAGACGAGGAAAATCCCGCATGCAGGGCGTGTCGAACGTGGGGCGTTGCCTGTGACCGGCAACGACCGCGATGTTCGCACTGTCTTGACCAGCAGATTCTATGCTTTTACGTGGCGCCGTTGCGGAAGACAATGAAGAAGAACAAGTCGCGTTCATCGAGGGCTCGAACTGAGACACCATTGCGCTTGCAGGAGAGTTGCTGTTGAGCGGATTAATTAATACTCGATGAATCCATTCCTTATCCTTGCGATAAGTAGAGGTTGCTGATTTAGATCGACTTATCGCACCGCAGTCCACACCAGGGAATGCAGTGGGGAAGAAACTTATGCAGTTGCATGATCCCTGGACAGTTACATGTGGCTGGAGTATACTATACACTCCCACGAACTGAATGGACCCAAGCACAACGGTGTAACCATCATTAAAACATGTACCTTATTTCCCAGCTGTCTTGTCTCACATACCGCGAACTTCCGGAATCGAGCAGAGTTGGATACGGCATGTTTGCTGCCGAGCACTGCGAGCACTCCACTCGAGGGCTCGGATATGTATCTACTACGAGATGGATACCAATCTCTCTTCGAATCACAGATCTTTACAAAAGTATCATGTAGCCTTTGCATGTGCATACGGCTGAGCTCTCCAGGTAACCTCCCACCTTCAATCATGAACCCAAGCAGAAGCTAATTGAAGATAGATGGAATTTGGATATGTGTTTAGCTGAGACATTTCGCCAGAACGCACCTCTCATCCCGCGGACTACTCTTGTCCATGCACGGTTCCATCTGCTATGATACCGGTCCTGTTCCAACCGGGAAGAGACATATCCGTGTAGCGTTTGTCCCTAGCCTACGGGACCTATGCACTCTTGTTTGACCATTTGACTAAGGATCTCGTGTTCACTATCGCCAATGGCACAGCGATTACTATTATTGAAGAGATTAGATTATACTGGAGTGGCCTCCAAGCCATGTCCAGGCTAGGATCGAGAAACCACTCGAGGATGGACTTGACCAAAACATATCAATACTCTACAAGAGCTGTTCCTTCATCTACTCCATAATCTTCCGCTTGTGAAACACATCTATACCATCAGCCACAACCACCTCGACGAAGAAAGAGCACTCACTCGGAATCTCCGGCATCCAGCCCACCCTCGAACTACAAAAAAACTCCCCCTTGGGCGGGAATACCTCCGGCTTATCTAACGATCCAACACAGAGATACCGAAAATCATCTTTGACCGTATCCTGCCACCCTTTAGCCTCGGTCACGCAAACATCAGGACTCAGGGAGGGAAAACAAACCCCATACTCCATGATAAAACTCCCACAAACACCACAAAACTCCCGATGCAGGAGCATTCCCGCCCCATTATCCGCAACATGCTGTTTAACTTCCCCCGTCGTGATCCGGATAGCCTTTCTGGGGACTTTCGCCGTTAGGCCGTAGTTGGTTCCGAATGCTTTCTGTACATTTCTCTTTAGCTTTTACCGTCGTTTTGCTTAAGAGGAAGGGAGGGACTAGACTTTGCAGTTTGAGCAGTGGCAGAGGGTGGTTCGGGCTTCGTCGGGTGAGGATAGGTCTAGTTCGTACTTGATGTTGCGGCAGTAGCAGGATCCGGTGTATATTGGCATGATAAGAGATTCTGGGATAGGACTGTTCATTCAGTGGGGATAGTTGGATAGTTGTTATGGTGATGCTATTCATCCGAAGTGGTTGACGTCATTACTGGCTGTACTCCGTATATCAAGACAATTACTCTGTCAATGGCATTTTGGATGCATTGCAGGACTTGATATGATAGAATCATCTCTCATATCGAGAAAAAGAGGGTGTATACTAGTGGTGATGTGATCATGACAAAAGCCACGACGAAAACAGCCCTTGACATTAGACACATATGAGTATGAGGACTATCCTTCCCAGATTGACCAGACAGATCAATCCGAATTGCTTCAACAGACGCATATCAACCCGGAATAGTATCAGGATGGCATCGTCTAAACCCTCCCCGAATCCCAACAGCAAACCCCAGGGTTTTAAAAAAAGGGCAGTCGTCTCATCGCTCATCTTCGATTTCCCTGACGGCGAGTCCGGAAAGCCCAAAGTGGCCTTATTTCGACGGAGTGATCGAGTGAGTACATATCGGTACATCCACCTTCCTATCATCCCGCCAGATAAGAATCTAACTCAAACAGTCACCATCTAGCCCCGATATCCGGTACCATCGAACCCACCGACACGGACCCCCTCACCGCCGCATGGCGCGAACTCCGCGAAGAAACCACCCTCACCCCGACATCCCTCAGTTTCTGGCGGGCGGGGAAACCGTTCACCTTCAGCGACACATCTATCAACCGCGAGTGGACCGTACACCCGTTCGCATTCCGCCTCAAGCCCAGCGAAGGGGGACAGGGCGAGAAGGCCATCGCGACGGACTGGGAGCACGAAGGATGGGAGTGGCATGATCCCGCGACCGTCGTCGACGACGACAAGTTCGGCGGCGTGCCGCGCCTGCACGAGACGCTGAGACGGGTATGGTTTGAGGGCGAGATGGACGAGGGTGCCGGCCGTGCGCTGGCGGCGGGGTTGCGCCGGCTACGCGACGACCATGAGAGCGGGGCGCATGAGTTGACGGCGCTGGCGCTGGCGACGTTCCGGGAGGTGATTGTGGGGATGCGCGGTGGGATTGATGAGCGGTGGTGGGAGGTTATCCGGATGGCTGCGTGGCATCTCGTCAAGAATGGTCGGGAGAGTATGGGCGCCGCGACGCTGAATGCGCTACTCTCGGTGCTATTGGATATAGAGGCGATGGTCCTGGCGCCCCAGGCGGATGAGGAGCGGACACGGGACCGCGTCCTTGCGTCCATCGACGCTCATCTGGCCAGTCGGAAATCCAGCACCGCTCGCGTCAAGGACACGTTCACATCCTATATCCAATCCGTCTTCCTCGCGGATGGGGGCAAGCGCGACAGAATCACCATGCTCACGTTATCCGCCAGCTCCACCATCCGGGATAGCATCCTCGACGCCTTCGCGTCGCTGGACATCCAAACTCTCGAGCTGCGCATCCTCGAGTCGCGGCCTCTATTCGAAGGCGCCAACCTCGCCTCTTCCATATACACCCGATTCAGGTCCGAGTTTCAGTCGAATCCCGATAAGGAACTTTACATCAAAATATATCCCGATGCGTCGGCTGCACTGGCCGCACAGGACGTGGACGTTCTCCTCCTCGGCGCGGACCGCATCTGCTCCCCACTGGGCGTCAGCAACAAAACCGGGTCCCTGCCTGCCGTGCTCAGCGCCAAGCATGTATCCCCAAGCGTCAAGGTCCTTGTGCTCAGCGAGCTGGAGAAGGTCGTTGAAAACGGCGGCATTCTCGAGGATAAACTTGAGTATAACGATCCGACGGAGGTGATTAGTACATGGCGAAACGATGGGGTCAAGGGCGCAAAGGTGCTTGAAGAGACCTTGACCAGGGGCAGAGAAGATAACGAGTCATCAACCATGGAAGTGAAGAATATATATCTCGAATGGGTTCCATTGACGCTAGTAGATGCCTTTGTTAGCGATGAGGGGGTCCTCGATGAGAAACAGATTGAGAAAAAATCACAGCAGTTGGGACAGCTGGAAAGGAAATTCTTCGGCGATTTGTAACGGTCAATACCTGTGGTTAGGGATCAGGGTGATGCCTATCATATCGTACATAGACACATATGCAAGCATGAATCATCGGGTCATGTTGGTGTCCATCCAATAGATTCATCAGCTATGTACAGTAAATCCAGCAGTAATCGCAAAGAAAAGCGCAACAAAAGGGTTGTATCTTCAAACAGCTCATGGCAAAACAAGCTCCAAACACCGGCTGATCAAAGGCCTGCCTGGATCATAAAGGCCGCCTGCAGCACAAAAAGAATTAGAAAAGAGGTTATCATTAAGCATCGCGAACTCGAGTTTGTCGCTTCGCTGTTCCAATATGTGTGTTGTGCACCTTGGTTGCGAACTTGAGGCTGGTCAACGTCTCCGAGAGATGTGCCTGTAATGGACTGGCCATCACAAACATGAGCGTCTTGGAGTTTCCGCCCAGCGAAAATTGAAGCAAGTAGGTAAGCTAGATCCCGGGCAAGTCAGTCAAACGCTGGATAGCGACAAGACGTGAAGACAAACCTTGCTGTTCCGATAGGGAATATGCCCCCCTTCCTTCCCCTGTCCAAGCGCAGCAATGACATCGCCCAGACAGCTCAGGCTGCGGTTGATGTTCTGCGTTTCCTTCAATCTCTCCCCGGTTGCGCCGCTGTGACTGAGCCGTTCGCTACCGGCCAGGTCCACTAGGTTCAGAGTTCCCTCGCTGCGTTCGCCGGTGATACTGTTCTCTCCGAGAAGTTTGAGAATGAAGACCGAGTGCGATCGGGAAGATCTCTCGTTAGCTTTGGTGGCCGCCACAGACCGGTTGGCCGCTGCTCGTTTCAGGATGGACTCAACCATCTCGGGCGAACCCAATCGGACGGTGGTGATGTCGGTGATCATCGTCTTACATCTCTGCATGTCATGCCGAATTTCGTGCTTCTTCTTATCCAGCTCCTCCGCTGTGCCCAGCAGGTCGTTGAGGTTTTCGTTGTAGACTTCCACAAAGTTACCTTCCATCGTGTATCGCCAGCCCTTCTCTTCCAGGTTCTGCGCGGTTTGGTAGATCTGATGTACTGCCCTGGGAATCATGCCGTCTAGAGAAGACATGGTGTAGGTCTTGCCGCTGCCCGTCTGGCCATAACAGAAGATGCAGACATTGTATCCGTCAAGAGCACTCTGCACGAGTTGACTGATCTCGTCGAACACCTCAGAATTTGGAGTGGAAGGTCCAAAAACCCGATCGAAGGAGAAGTTGTTGATTTTTCGAGTAAGGGTACCCAGACTGCTCTTTTCTTCAGGGCCCAGGAGACATATTTCTTTGCACTCTTCCGACTGATCCGGATACTGAATCTGAGCGGCTTCCGTCATCTCTGACTCCAGAGAAGGACGCACTCGACAGAACACCCGGATATTACCCTTGAGTTCCTGCACCTGATTGTGCAGTTTCCTTCTTAGGGTTTCCTCCTTTCTCAGCTTCTCCTTGGTCGCCTCGGTCTCCGCCAAGGAATCCATCATCTGCTGATTAAGACGTTCGAATGCCTGGGACTGCTCTTCACGCCCGGATTCCAAGAATTCAATTCTGGCCTTCAATGCGCGAACCGAAGACTCCAGTGTAACACTGTTGGTGCTTGCCGTATCCAAGTTGTGGCGTAGATCGTGATTGCTCTTCCGCTCGCGCTCCAGGTCCGCCCGAAGAGTTTGCACGCTATTCTGAAGCGTGGCGATTTGCTGGTCCTTTCGCTCGAGCTCTAGGAGAGACCGCTGCGTGTCAAGCGCTGTCTGCGAAGTGAGTTGGTTGAGCTCTTGTTGTCGCACGGCTTTTTCCTCGTCGAGTTGCTGCTCGAAACGGTGCTGCAGCTCGCGCAAGGCGTCCTGGTGGTGGCTGTTCTGCGCTTCCAACTCTCTTCTGCTTTCTTGTCTGATCGTCTCAATCTCCGCGCGTTGTCGTCCTTCCAAGTCGTCCATGGCGGTTTCGTGGTCCCGTTTAGCGTCCTTCAGCGCGTCCTGGGCAGCATCCAGTCGGGTCTTCGTAGTCTCGAGTTCCACGCGTAACGAGAAATTCGTGTCGGTCAGTTCCTTTTGGGTACACTCCAGCTGGTTGACTATAATTGTCAGTGATTTCAACAAGTTGAACTAACGATCCCACTCACTTCTATTCTTGTATAATTCGACAGCCTCTTTCAATCCGAAACTCTCCTGCCCGGCTTGGCTGACGCGTGAGACAAAGGCATTGAAAAACTCTTCCATAGTCTTTTCGCGCGTGTCCTGGTCCCACTCGGCACCTGAAGAATAGTTAAATGCCTTGATCGAGGAGTTTTTGTTCAAAAAAGGTTCGATGGGGGTTTGTTTTTTCTTAGGGGGTGACTTGGAGGGAGATGCAGGTCTCTCCGAGGTAGGTTTGACCGGGGTAGATACAGGGATCTTGGAGATTGAGGATTTGATGGGTCCATCCTGCGCGGGGTGCAGTGCTTTAGGGTCCAGTATGCCATGGGAGACGGGGTCCAATTTCAACTGTCCCTTCGCGGGGCTCGGGGTTACCTCACGCTGTCCAGTTTGCACGGAAGCTTCTTCAATACCAGGAAGCATCGTACAAGAACTGGACCAATTACGCGAGTTGTCCCAGTCACCCCACGATGGAACGGATGCAGAACAGGGGTAGGTATCAGAGAGGGAGTAGAGAGATTGGCGCCTACCCTTTCTCTTTCGCGAGACGCTTGCCGGAAAACCCTCTTCTTCATGGGTATCCAACGACGTTGTGGGACGGGAGATCGAGTGACCATTGGGTTTTCGGAAATTAGCAAGGGAGGTGTGAGGTCGTGCGCCATGTGAGGGTGGTCGTGCTTCGGGCCCTACAGTAGAGGAAAAGTTGGGTTTAGTAGTCCGCGAAGTCGTGGAGGACGATCGGTTGATGGGTTGGGTTGCATAGGAGTTGGCCCTGTTGACTCGTGCTGTACTCGTAGCTGGACGCGAGGTCGAAACTGTTCCTGCTCCAGTTCTGTTGTGGTCCGAAACTTGCGTAGTGCTCCTTGCGCGGATAGTCTCTGTCAACATTAGGATACAGATGCCTTCGTCCAACTATTCCCACAGTCACGTACGCTTCGCAATTGACCCGGGTGGTGGTAGACCTGAGCGTGCATTTGTCGCAACAGATGTCAAGTTAGACATCGGCAAGCGAGACTGAGTGGTCTGCTTTGGCTGTACTTGCTGAGGCAGATTAGAACCTAAGACTGCAATTAACCAAGTTCGAGGATTTACCATATTCTCGTTCTCCATGGTGATCAATTGTGTCTGTTTCCTTCGGATGACAGAGGCTGGTGGGTATATGGCATTCGGAATAGGAGATGGTGCAGAAGGCCTGAAAATGTCTCTCTCAGAGCTGCAGTGGACTCAAGAGTAAAGAAAGCAGCACAGGGACATGTCAGGGGGGATGCAAAGGAGATAGACAGGAGGACTGTAGGATGGATGAGAAGAAGAAGAAGAAGTGATGGATTATTGATTGTTTTTGGTTTCTGCAGTGACGGAAAGGCGGTAACGTAATTTACCACCGAGCTGCGCGGACCACCGAGCTGCGCGGTCCTACGTAACAAGACCGCCCACATTATTTTGAAGGTTTTGTCTCAACAGGATGAATCCATTTTGCCATGTAATTAATGTAGCTCTATCTACTAGGGCATTTACGTCTATTATGCCCTACTTGATTGCAATTACTACAAGTTGGTGGCCTGCGTGGTGCTCTTGTCTGATTCTTCAAGATTTCCTCCTGCTCATGAACCTTTTGCTGCCCTTCTTCTCTAGTCATACTTCCGGGTGTATTTTGAGCTCAGTTCTGGATGGCGTTCGACAAATCGCGACACCCAGTGTTTCCCAACATATTGAGGAGGGGATGGAATCCGAGCAGAGAGTAGTAGGTGCGCAAGATAGCGTACAGTTGATATTTGTGGGGGCAGACCGCGACGGTCCATATCAAGAACCCATGAAGTAAGGGTTGATTCTTCTGTATCTGATAACTTGCGACCATTCGCAACTGATCCTTTGCGAGAACTGGTGCCATTTAGACGCGTCATCAAGGTTCTTGGAGGGACATCAAATGCCTTCGCTGCAGCAGTTTTGGATGTAAAAAGGCCTTTTTTAAAGGCATCAAGTGCAAGCTGTAAACGGCCTTCTTTTGAATTATCTGTCATGACGCTGTGGTTGGAGATTAATGATAAATTGGATAGCTTCGTTGTGGTTGCTAACTTGTTGGGCAGTTTGGTGGGGACCGCGCAGCTCGGTGGTCCGCGCAGCTCGGTGGTAAATTACGTTAAATAAACGATGCTGACTCAGCAGCTGGCGGGGAGGCACTATTCCTCTTTGGGACAGCATCCAATTTTGGCTGAAAGAGAGAGAGAGAGAAGAGAGGAAGAGAGAAAGAAAGAAAGAAAGAGAGAAAGAAAAAGAGTCAAGTTGATGCTGAGATCATTGAATCGCAACTCTCTTCATTGTCTATTGCCTTGCATTTAACTTGTTCCTCCTTATCCCCACTACATCTACACTAAACAGCGGCCTACACTGATATCTTTCCCCATTCCCCAATTGTACTTCTCTCGCCTTGAAGGTTACCTACTCTCTCTCTCCCTTTTCTTTCCTTTTGCTACATCGGTTTGCATTATATCCTCCCTTGCTATATTGGCTGCCTAATATCAGCGTAATGTCTGGTCGTTTCGTCCGTTCTTCCAAATACCGTGAGCTTGATCCCTTCCCCTCAGGCTGCCCGCAATCTGACAGGTATCAGGACACGTCTTCGGACGGCCTACGAGAAAGGTATGCAACGACTCTGGTTTTATCACACGGTAGGATATTCGCTGATGTTGCGCAGGACCAATGCTATGATAATCTTCGGGTTTCGAGAAATGCCTGGGATACCAACCTCGTCAAGGTCCACCTCCGCTACCCCCCCGCCCCCTGAAGACAGTCTGATTTTCGAGCTAGGTCAACCCTCGTTATCTCTCCGTGAATTGGGAAGCCGGTGGTGGTGGTGCTTTTGCTGTCATTCCTCTGGAGGAGCGAGGCAAATTACCTGAGAGAATACCCTTGTTCCGTGGTCACACCGCAGTTGTTCTGGACACCGACTGGTGAGCAACGGATCCTGCTTTTGAATAGACCGGAGAATTCATATAACCAGGAACCCTTTCAACGACGATCTGATTGCATCTGGCTCTGATGATGGCAAGGTAAGGTCAATTGCTAACCCACACGATCTTCTACTGTTCTAACTGACTACCTCTTTTGATCTTTTGCAGGTGCTGCTCTGGCGGGTTCCTGAAGGATTCACTCTGCGGCCGGACGTCGACCCGGACGATATTCAAGACATTGCGCCTGTTGGAAAGCTATCCGGTCACCCCAAGTGCGTCCCAT
Source organism: Aspergillus cejpii (assembly GCA_004769165.1). Lineage (NCBI taxonomy): Eukaryota > Fungi > Ascomycota > Eurotiomycetes > Eurotiales > Aspergillaceae > Aspergillus > Aspergillus cejpii. The sequence goes on along the minus strand of SMSW01000001.1, from coordinate 3,918,512 downwards.
ACAGCCCCGTCATACCATGTGTTGTCGCCAAAAAAAGATCTCTCCTAATTTCGATCGTAGGAAAATCGGGCACGTGCTCTTCAACCCCGCCGCCGAAAACATTTTGGCAACCGCTTCGGGCGATTTCACCGTCAAGATCTGGGATATTGAAGCGGGGGCCGCCAAGTTCACCTTGAACCTGGGAGACATTGTCCAGTCTCAGGCGTGGAGTGCCAATGGTTCCCTCCTGGTTACCACCTCGCGAGACAAGAAGCTGCGGATCTGGGATGTGCGTCAGGAGCGACCCGCACAGGAGACGCAAGGCCACTCGGGCGCGAAGAACAGCCGTGTCGTATGGCTGGGAGAGCGCGACCGCATTGCAACCACCGGTTTCTCCAGGATGAGCGACCGCCAGTTGGCGCTGTGGGATATTCGTGCCCCTCGTGAACCCATCAACGGCTTCAAGACGCTCGACTCTATCTCCGGTGTGTGCATGCCGTTCTGGGATGATGGCACTCAGTGTCTGTATTTGGCCGGTAGAGGGTAAGTCGTGGCCTCGTCAATGTCTCTTGGATGGATTCGGTATGGAACTGATCAATGCCAGTGACGGTAACATCCGCTACTTCGAACTGGAGAATGACAAGTTCGAATTCCTTGCCGAGTACAAATCTGCTGATCCTCAGCGTGGTATTGCTTTTATGCCCAAGCGAGGCGTGAACATGCACGAGAACGAAGTCACTCGCGCGTTCAAGACTGTCAACGACACGTACATTGAACCGATTTCCTTCATCGTCCCCCGCCGTTCCGAGAACTTCCAAGATGATATCTACCCTCCCACCCTCGGTCTGAAGCCTGCCATGAGTCCTTCGGAGTGGCTTGCTGGAAAGGAAGCCATCCCTCCCAAGATTTCCATGGCTCGACTCTACGATGGCGAGGGCCTGAAGGAGGTTACCGGTGTACAAGAGCTGCCTACTGCGACAATGAGCGCTCCCGAACCAAAAGCCGAGCCCGAACCCAAGCCCTCTGACGTTGCAAAGAAGGCCCCGGAGCCTGCTTTAGCACCCACACCCGTCATCAAGCCGGAGGTTCCCATGAAGGAGCAGGGAGCTTCCATGGCCGCCATGGTTAACAAGTTCGCCGACAAGGAGGATGAAGCCGAAGCGGTTGATGATGATTCTAGTTTTGAAGAGATCCCTAAGCCTACAGAGCGTCCTGTTCGTTCTACGGATAATGCCTCGCCGTCGATAAAGACTAGTCCTGCTCCGGTAAGAATCCCCTCGAGTAATACTTTCAATTCACAGAAACTCACAAGAACAGGCCTCCCCCGTTGCATCCTCCCCTGCCGGATCCACAGTATCCACCGACGCCCTCCAGCGGGAGATCTCAGCAATCAAGGACATCGTCATAGAGCAAGCCAGGACAATCGCATCGCAGGCGCAGCAGATGCAGGACCTGACCGCGGAGATTGAATCCCTCAAGGCCAAGCTGGGCTAGCCGAATGTCTCTTGTTGATAGTCTTGCCATGTAGTGTATTCTAGCCCTCTTTTTTTTCTTCGCTCGCATTGATCGATTTATCCCCGTCACTCAATTTGTCCATAGCCATCGTTGGTGTTTATATCCCAAATGTCGATACATGAATGTATTTCCTCCAATGATTGCTTGAATAACCACCTCAACTCATGCAACTATTCCTTCTACATCCCAGAAATCCAGCAAATGAAGTCTCCTGTTAAGTTGATAAACACAGTTTCAATTGCTAGCTTTCCGATCAGGGCTAAAATGACTCGACGAGTTTCATTGCAGTACTACCTAATCCAGGTATTGGCCGGTCATACTCCTTTGAAGCATCTTCCCTAGTAATGTCTTGATAGTTGATACATTCGAGGATCTAAGGTCATGCTGTATCCATCAATGCCGCCCAGCCCTGAAAAACCTGTATCTACAAGAGAAGATACGTAGTACAATCAAGCCCACCGACTCGCCTCCCTTTCCTTCTCCACACGCGCCGCACGAGCCGAATCCGTCTCCTCGTCTTCGTACTTGTAGCTTAGCCGCCGACCGCCAGCCAGCGTCCGGCCCTCGCGCCGTCGTCCGGCTTTGGACTCCGCGTTCATGGCTTCCCGGCGCTGCTGCTCCTTGAGTAGACGCTCGCGATTGCGCGCCTCGCGCTCCAGCGTGTGAGGGTCCTTTTCGGCCTCGGAGGTCCTGGGCGCCTTGTCGCGACGGTCGCGGTTGCGGTCGGGGTTTCGGTCGTCGTCGCCGTCGTCGCGGTTTCGTTTGAGGCGTCGGGAGTGGTGACGGGTGGAGTGGTCGCTGTCAGCGGGGGACTCGGTACGATCGCGCCGGGAGCGTTTGCGGTCTCGGTCTCGGTCTCGGTCTCGTTCGCGACGATCCCGGTCTTTCTCGCGTGCTCGGTAGCGATCCCGATCCCGATCGCGATCACGATCACGTTCGCGGTTGCGATCTCTTTCCTTTTCGCGGTCCCGGTCCCGGTCACGGTTGCGGTCGCGACGTTTCGAGTCTCTATCCCTGTCTCTGTCCCTCTCCCGGTCTCGTTCTTCCTCGCGACGGCTGGAGCGTTCTTTCCTCGATGCCGACGCTCTGCTTTCCGAGCGGGAGCTCGGGTCCTCTGGAATACGCGGAAGGCGATCGGCATCGTGCGAGTCGCCGTTGCGGCTGGGACTCTGGCTGCGGCTGAGGCTACGCAGTCGACGTGATCGATGTGATCGACGTGCATCCCTCCTATCCCGTTCCTTGTCCCGTCGGTGCGATGATCGTCTAGAATCAACGGAAGGGGAACGAGATCGGCGGTCGTCTTCGGCAGACTGTCCATCGTATTTGTCTTCCCGCCGGGGCCGTCTGGGACGGTCGCGTCTGCGCTCGGAATCACCGGTGGCATTATCAACGGTTGGCGAACGCTGACGAACGGGACGACGGCCGTCTGCCTCGGAACGAGCAGCTGATCTAGATCGACTGCGTAATCTGGATGTAGACATGGCTCTTGATCTTGATCTCGATCTCGATTTTGACTTAGACCGTGCCTGGGTATCTTCCTGGGGCGGCGCCGGGGTTGCACTGCATCGATGTGTTAGATATAGTGCACAGCCCAAACTATCGGTTGTACGGCTTACCTCTGAGACTGCTCGGATTTCAAGGACGTCGCCGGGGCTCGCCCCTGCGCATAGAAGCCGCGCTGTCGCAGCACGCTGGTATTCGGGAGACCCTCTCTCATTGCCCTGGGAGCGGCCGGGGCGCCTTCAACGCCTTGCCCCCGGGGTTCCTGCTGCATATTGGGTCCGGCCATGAAAGGCGGGCCGCCAAAGCCACCCCCGCGCCCTCCAGGGAAGGGCCCGCGCATGTATCCTCTCCCAAAGCCCATCCCCATGTGTCCGGGCATACCCATTGAGCCGTTGGTCATCATTTCATAAGCGTTGGTCTGGTCGAGACTATCGATGGTTGGAATGCCTCGCAACTGGGGCTCCTCTTCGCCGGCATTCTCTTCAGCGGGGACCGTTTCTGCAGGTGCAGCCTCCGTGGCTTTGTCACCAGCTGCCTCTTGAGCGGTCACCTCCTTTGACGGATCCTGGGTAGAACTATCTTGTCCTGCTTCGGGGACGTTCTCACCGTCGCGTTCCCGGTCCTCGGGGACACTGGGGACCTCCTGCGATGTTCCAGCGGGGCCACCTTCCTGCGATTGGACCGGCATCTCTCCGTTGAAACCAGAAGCATCGGGGGTTTGGAAGGCTGCGTAGTTAGCATTAGGGGGATAATTAGCCTGCATATGCCCAGCAAAGCCACCACGGCCTCGGCCACCAGGGACAAACCCACGTCCACGGCCCCGGAAATTACCTCTGCCATAACCGGGGCCATAGTACCCGTTCTGAAAATCTTGGCTAGGGTACTGGTGTTGCTGCATTTGAGCATGGATTCCGTTGGGTTGAGACATATTATATCCGCCAAATCCAGAAGGGCCCCCATACTGCGGACCCATACCATTTGCGAAAGCATTTGGATTGAATTTATCTTGGCCTCCATTCCACATATTGTTCTGAGAGCCGTCCCATCCCCCATACATCCCTTGACTAGCGTCGAAATTCATTCCCATATTCATGCCATTGTTCATGCCATTCATGTTCATCCCGTAGCCTCCAAACATACCCTGATTCGCGGCCATTGGGTCCATCGTCATGCCTGCAAGCGAGAATAAGTCAGATTTTGGATGGCCAACATTAACGGAGGAGGGAAGACTTACCCATCGGGTTCTGGAAGTTGAACATGCCATTACTCATAAACTGAGCCATTGGGTTGAAATCGCTGTTGCCGTTGTTCCATGCCATATTCGGGAACGCGCCAGGGCCCATGTTGAATCCCATGGCGTTGGGAAGCATCTGAGCTGGCCCCTGACCCTGTTCCATTCCTTGTTCCGCGGCCTGGGCTAACTGGGACTCATCCGTCGCATCTCCTTTGGTGGGTCCGTCTCCCTCCGCCGTCTCGTCTTTTTGAGCCGTGTCGATCGGGCCATCTTCAGCTTGCTCAGTCTATTGTAAAGAAAAGTCAGCCATTATAGAGTGATAAGCCGATGGCGAGGAACATACTTCAGCTTGAGCCTCAACTGATGGTTCCTGAGGTCCATCTACCCCATTTTCAGCAACGGTATCCGAGGGCTCTGCACCGGCGACCGCAGTAGGAGGTTCCTCATGTGGGACGTGAGCAGTGGGGGGTTTGCCCTCCAGCGTTTCTTCCACCGGTTTTCCTATAACGGTGTCGGTAACGGATGGTGTCTCTTGCGGGATCGGGGTCGCATCCGTGGGAGTGACACCGTTGGAGATGACAGGCGTCGCGGACTGTCGCTCCTTCTCCCGCTTCTTCTCTTCCGTTCGCAGGAAGGCCTTGAGAGTTGTCCGTAGAGCTTTATTCGGCTTGCATAGATCCGGTGAGATAGGCGTGTGAGCACAGACGGGACAGGTCTCGGGTAGTGATGCCTGGCCTGTGAATTGGATTCCATGGTTAAAGCTGCGGGGCAACGGTCAGAGTGAGGAGGGGAATCGCGTACAGGTCTCACAAATAGCTTGATCACAGCAAGGTAGGCGAAACGCGTTTACGGCGAGTTTATTGCAGATTGCGCATCGGAGCTTAAACGGGATTTCATCCTGGGTGAGAGAGCTGCGCAGGGAGACACGGACGGATTAGTTACAGATTATCAGAGAAGGGTCTAATGAGCATCGACATACCTTGCGATATCCAACAAGCCCGAAGGCTGATCCGCCACAGCCATTGAAGATGTTGCAAACCAGTTCAAGGATGGGAATGAAAGTACAACAGAGAACGTAGCAATGAAGCTCACGACTGGCAAATAGAGGCCGAAATGGCAGAAAAATGAAACATGCCTTATTGAACCATCAATATAGTAGAGTATTCATATTCAACGACCGTCAAGGGCAAATAATAATGGATCAGCAACTTGTGTCGCAGTCTGACTGTTTGACCAAATTTGGACTTTGGAGAGGAGATGTGGTCGGCTCGGAGAAACTAATGTTCCGGTGGTATTTTCATTTTTTGCCTTTCTTCTTGTGTCTATGCTGTATATACTCTTCTGCAAACTGCTTGATGAGCTCCTTGACTTGATGTGTCTGATTACTGCCAGGCTGTAACCGTTTACTGACTTGCAAGGCAAATCCTAAAGCTTTACTCAAGGGGATATGATATGTCCTCGAACCAAGGTGGAAATACTCCGTATGTATGAGGTAGTGAGTAGTGACACATTATTCACTGTTGTAGGGATGTGATTCTGCAGAAACCGAACATGCTCGAATGATCAATAGCGAGTACAATCTACTCGAAAAGGCCGAGGAGTACATTTGCCTGTGAAGAGTGAAGAGTGACTTCAATATTCTATTTCTAACCACCGACGACGCACCATCAGATTAGATCAAGTAATTTTCACCCTCACCGACACAGAATGGGACAAGGCCAGTGGCGATACCTTGACAGGTTTCTGCTCCCTGACGCTTGTCCGTCTGGAGTCTCGGGAGCTCGTTTATCATCATCAGGCATCGTGGTACAAACCATGTATACTCCGTAGAAAGAAGCTGATGTTCTTTCTTCTTCACCCTTTCAGGATTTAGTTGCCTTGTCGATAAGGCAGGATATTACATCACATGACACCAGGGGACGAAAGAAATACTAAAGAGTTAAGGATGTAAGTCGTTCACTGCCACAGCAGCCGCATTAGTTGCATCATTGACGATGATTCAAAGGACGAGATCATGCGCTGAGAGCGCAGCCCAGCATCATAGACCCAATCAACGCGCTGACCGTTCGAGAGGTCTTTATGGATGAGGTGGCGAGTACACGGTAGAGCTTGTTGAACTCGATGAAGAACAAGGAAACAGACGGTGTAAGAATCAAAGTCAGAACTCAGATCAAAAGAAAAGGAACAAGAGATGAGAATCAGGGGAAGGATATTGATGCAGGAAGAAATGTTCGAGAAGCCTTTTAGGACTAGATAAGTATCTTCAAAATGATTTGGGTCAGAAAGAAGATGATGATAGGTCCAAGGGGGGAAAAAAAAATACAGAAAAAGATTACATCTTGTTAGCGCGTCAAAGCAACATCGTTACAGAACTTACAGGGCCCGCAGGGTTAAAAAGGGCTCCTGCTGCCCCGGAAGAAAGAAACCCGGACTGTTTCTCCCCTCTGGCTGTTATGGCCACGGCCTTTTTGTCTGCTATACACACGCACTTCTAATCAACCTCTGCTGAAGAAGCTCGGGCCATCAGTGGCGCGCGATCGATTCACATTACGGAGTATTTGTTTCTTATTCCCTTTTATTATCTGGATTTTCTATTGCGCATCGCGACTATTATCTACCTGCTGTGTCTCAACAGGCTGAGGTCGAAGAAAAGTGCCGCCTTTGGAATGTGTCTATTCACCTGTTATATGTGCTCCGACATATACGCCAAGTCTCCTTAAATCAGTCCTCCGAAACAAAGGTACCTACCCCATACTGAACTATACAGCGTGAATATACCCACCTCTGCAGAGTGAAGAAAACCCATCGCTAAATCGTCATCCCCAGCAATGACAGATCAGGACAACTCATATAGACCTCGTTCTCCCGATTTTTCCACCTTACAGTCCCCCATCCCTCCCACCGTCAACTCCCCCGTCTATCCTCTTGCGAGTCCTCTGGCGCATCGCGCTTCCTACGACGCCTCACCCTTCTTCTCCCCGCAATATCAGTCCCCACCGGCCCCGCTCAGTCGGATCCCTCAACAATACATTCCGCCTTTCACAGATCCAAATTACCAGTCTTCGGATATGGCTCGTCGATCCTCTCGCCTCGCGCGTGCTGCCGAAGTCGCGCCCCTGCCAGAGACGAAGTACTTTGAGCCGGTTGTTGCAGAAGAGCCTCCTCGGTCCGTTCCAGCGGCGGGTATCGAAGTGAGAACCAAGTTTCCTGTTGCGCGCATCAAGCGCATCATGCAAGCCGACGAGGATGTTGGAAAGGTGGCACAAGTCACTCCCATTGCTGTCTGTATGTTTCCCTCAAGTCTATACCGTACTGTCCAGTCTTCTGATCCATACTGACGTGTCATTTCTTTGCAGCCAAAGCATTGGAGCTCTTCATGATCTCACTCGTCACCAAGGCCGCCAAAGAAGCCAGAGATCGCAACTCGAAACGCGTCACCGCTGCACACCTAAAACAAGCTGTCGTCAAGGATGAGGTTCTGGATTTCCTGGCCGACATCATTGCCAAAGTCCCCGACCAACCCGCGGGGGGGAGGAAGCACGAAGATGATGGCAGCGACCAGAACGAGCAACCAAAACGAAAGCGAGGTGGACGTCGACCCAAGGACGATAGTGATTAGAGCCTATCTATATGATAGTCAGGCATTCATCCACTTTCATCCACTTTTACTTTCTCTGCTTTCTTTCTTCGTGAATGACTTGATGGGTGATATCTTAGATGGGAATGGAGAGCGGGCGTATACACACTTGGCGTTATGATGGTGGGCATGGTCGGACTTGCATCTTTCTTTGTCGATGTGAATAGGTACCTTTAGCTTTTGTTCATCGTCTTCGGTCTCCGGGTCTGGGTCTGGGTCCACTTGATTCTAGAATACTCCTGTTTAGTTCTTCTCATCGAGGGCCAGGTGGTGATTTCCCCTCTCAACTCATGACAGCATGAGAGCATGTTGCTAATTACTTGACGCTTGATGATTTGCATGGCGAGGGCAATGGGTTAATGAATTGAAAACAAGACCAGCATTATTTGTCTTGGAAAGAAGATCTGTGCAGTACACTCTGTACTTGTAGATTGAATCCCCTCTCTCCATTCCTCATGGTCTATGGAGCACGTCGGACTTGGATTTTAGAATGAAGAATTGCAGTGGGAGTTGAAAAGACGCCATTCCTAATCGAGGTTAGTGTTATCACCTGCATGATGACCGCGCTATTCCCTTTTGGTCCTTACTGTTGATCCTAATCCAAATGCTCCTCCAAGGCTCCATCGTCCCTCCACTCATGATGAGATGGTCGTGGGTGACACAGTATAGACAGAATATGCTGTTGTCGTAGAAAGATGGACTTTGTATGTTCCTCTATCAATTCCATCCCTTGTCCCCATAGCCAGCAATCATGGCTAACAGATAGTAGTGGTCTCGTCTTATCGGGGGATCCCGCTCGCTGTCCAGCAAGAGCTTTCGTGCTACATCGCCCACCGAGAGATTAACCGCTTTCAAGCGGACGTGTAATACATTGCAGGTAAGCACTCCTCTCATGTAGACGCACTATAGAGCCAGGGGCTGATATTCCGTCGACAAACAGCAAATATGGCGCTCCACGACCACCCCGTCAGGAAACATGTCCGCAACAGCCTACGCGCGCACTTGCGTCGAACAGCTCAACTCCGTCCTCAGCGATGAGTCTCGAGGCCCTGCCCCTCATCCATGCTTAGCATATGCCGCCTCCTCTCAGATCTTCGTCACAGTCACGAAACTGGCATTATCCTCCCACGACGACGGCATGCTTCAATCCTCGGCTATCTTCTTCAACACCCTGATCGATTCGGAGGTCGACGGGGTCGTTGACAATCGGCTTTTTGCGCGGGCTCTGGTGGATCTGGTCCGACGGGCGGACAAGCATACCGAAGATGTCGAAGGGAGGTTGGTGGAGCTCCTGTTCGGCGTAGCCAACAATATCCGTCTACAGCCTACTATTCTCCCCGCATGGTTCGCTCCGCGGTCCGACGATCAAGACAAGGGCCGGCAGGGAAGTACAGGGGCGGAGTTTGCCGGTGCGACAAGGACGAATGATTTTCCTCTGTTTTATCTGTTGGTGGAATACGTGCATCATGCGGGCCGAGCAGGCGACTTTGCGCGGACTGGACTCCTTTATCTGATCGAGACCGCCTCCCGGTCCAAGATTTTGGAGAGATGGTTGATCGAGAGTGATCTGGCGACTCTTATGGCGACGGGGCTGGGGGCGCTGTATAGTCAGTTGGGAGGGTAGGTGTTCTGTTGTGGATGGTGAATCGTATCAGGGCTGATTGGGTTTTCGCAGCTTGTCCTCTGCTACGACCGCAGAAGAGGATCTCCCGCATATAGTTGCGCTGTCGGACCATGCGAAATACGAAACGGCCCTTCCGCCTCGTCTTGATGCGACCATGGATTCGTTCATGTCGTACCTCCTGTTCTGGCAGGATACCATTGACCACTGTAAATCTGCGGAAGTGAATGCTACATTGCTAGACCATTTCCAGGTCCTGTTCCTGGAGCAACTTTTGTGCGTTCGCAAGATGGTTCAATCTATACCTGAAACTCGGCTGACTGTACTAGATACCCATCTTTGTTGGAATCGTCTGATGTGGAGGGCGGCTCCACTGCTGCAGTTCTCACATATCTGCATCGAATTCTGGAGTCGATAGACCAGCATGACCTTGTCCATCGCATCCTCCATTTCCTGCTTGCATCGCCCTCTGATTCGCCACCCAGCCCGACCAAGAAAGACTTAGACATGTCGACAAGCCGACGAAAGTCGCTTGATGTCCTGGCTGCGTTCTCGGAGGAAGCCGCTCGGCCGTCTCCTTCACTCTTTAACTTGAAGGATCTGGCCCTCCTTGGGCTTCAGTCGACGAATCGCCAAACTGTACTGGCATCGCTCCGTTTGCTGACTGTTGTCTTACAACGGCACCACTCCTTTGCTCGGTCATTGATCCAAACCGTTCCCGGTCAAGCTGGCAAGCAGCGAACTGTTGGTGCACTCAACGCTGAGCTCGCGCAGCTCCTGGGCCTGGCCACCTCAATTGTTGATGACCCTACGTTGAATGAATCCTTTGAGAACTACCTCAAGGACGCCTCTTGGGTTCTGGAGGCTCGTTTATATATACTACCAGCGGAAGATGATTTTTCTGAACAGTACCCACTGGAAATTCGGCGAGGTGATCCTATCGTGCGAGAGCTACTTAACCTACTCAGAGCATTCTTCACCAACAGCGTGATTGTGAATCTGGCCCTGACGGAGGTCTTGACAAGTATCGCGACTTCGCACCTTGTCTCACTCGATGGCTGGCTTCTGGTGGAGCCATCCAAGTATGATTACAGCCCTGCTTCCACTGACCAGCAGACTGCAGCTCTTGACATCTTCGAGCAGATCCAGCTAACATACCGCGAACCGACTTGGTCAAGCACAGACACACCATCACTCACCCGTGTCCTCCAGACTCTTGTGGAACAAATCCAGCAATGGCGTAAGGACGTGTCGGACTTTGACATTTTGATCGCGGCGCGGCGAGATTTACTACATCAAGAAGACGACCCCAGACAGTCCTCGAGCCGGTCCCGACACACCTCTGAACCCCCAACTCGTCCACCTTCGACAAGACCCCCTGACTATAAGTCTCCGCGCGGAAGGTCATCCCGACCTTCAGATCTGCAAGGCATTACATGGACGCGTGCAGTTGAATCTCCATTACGGGATGCCTCAGTGATGTCTGCCGGCACTCGCGATTCTTCGGTGACTCGGGCATCTGCCGCCGACGAATTGCTCAAGCGACTGGCTGAGCCTTTCCAGTCGAAGCCGTGCAGCGAGACGGACGAGTCCAGGAGTGCTCAGAGACCAGCAGCAGATGGACCAGCACAAAACTCAGAAGATCCAGTTGACGAACAATCCGAGTCAGCAACGCTGGGGCACGTCCTCACCAACGTGGTCATCTTGTACGAGTTCCTGCTGGAGCTTTCAGCGATCACACAAGTCAGGGGAACTCTGTACAAAGAGGCGGGATATGCAGGGGTTGAGGCGCTGCAGCCTGATACTAGCTGACTTGGCTGTGCAGAGGCTAAAATTGTATCATATCGTGGGCAGGCACCCGCGGATTAATGTGATACCCATTGTTCTCTGTAGAAATCTACTCGTATATACGATTGTACATAGTGACCATTGGATATTCCTCTTTCAGTATCATCTTCCACAATTCCCTCAGAATTCAGAATATTCTGTCGAGTACCGGATAATCAGGATCTCAGACTCCAACACATCCCATTGGTGTATGCCTGAGGAATCCAGGCCCACCATCGGACTTGACCCCTGAAAATCTGGACAAAAGACAGTCGCTGATTGGTTGGTGATATATGACAGTGTTTAATTTTGGATTTACGTTTTTCTAGGTGGAGAAGTGAAAATGAAATACTGTAAGTTTGTAACTTTCCGACTTCAGAGTTCAGATGTTGCCGCTTTTATGAGTTTATCCCAGCCAGACAGTCTTGACATAGATAGTCCTCCAACTTTCTGATCTTGCTCACTGCTAAGAACTGAATTATCCCCCCTATCGGCTGCACCATAGATCTCTTCATTAGAGGATGATGTGCGGTTAATCAATGGCTTGGAATGAATCAGCCAGGGGTTTGGGTGATGCCACGTCATGAGGTACAGATATGAATTGACATGGTTTAGCAGGATTCTGGCGCTTGAGCCTCGAAGATCTGGACTCAGGAGCCAATTGAACAGCAGCCAACAAAGATATCACCGTATCTTCCATGACTCGATGGTTAGAAGCATACGGGAGGTATATGTACCTTGCTTTGGGTCTGTGGCTTTCCAATCCTATGTTTTCTCACTGTCTGGGCCTATCCATTCTCCAAGGTGCGTTATTCCTCTCCCCTCAAACTCCTCATGTTAACCCATCCATCAATAGCCCGTAACTTGCCCTTTGATATGTCCCAGTTTGCCCTCGCTGTCTCTAGCGGTCAAGCCTTAAATGTGTCAATGAACAAGGTTGGGTTTGTCTCGTTTACCAGCGGACAACAGAAAGCCATAGGGACCGGTGATCTGAATGGCTGTACCGCTGTCATGCTGGTTTCGAAGAAGGGCGCCATACTAGCCCATATTTCCCCACTCCCGTTTCGGACAACTGATCCATACGCTGCCGAAAAGCACACAAGAGAACAGATGGTCAACCTCCTCAACGTTCTCCAGAGGGAAAAGGATCTTCGCCTGGCTCAAGACGTCAAGAACTCTGGCATAGTATGTGGCGTGTTTGAGGGTTCTATCGCCTTGCCAAGTCAAAAGGACCTCATCGAAGCTATTCTCTTGGAGAACCTCGAAGATAATCCAAGGCCTAGAGTCTTGAAATATCAAGTTGAACAAGCTAATCTCCGAAGCCCTGCTGCAGGTACAGTCTTTATTGATGGAAGAGGCCAGGTGCCCAAGGTGTACCTTGAAGATGTGGATCAGCAGTGGTTCTGACTTCTGACTTCTGAGTTTGATACGGAGTACTGGAAAATTGAACTTCTTTACCTAGTATTTGATATTTGATATTTGTTATTCATTGATCATTCCTATTGTTTTATATTCTATTTTCGACCCCTACCCAGAAGCGGTCTAGAGCCTTCCATAGTCCAAGCAGATCATATGACGTAGTTATAATCTCTTTATCTAAACACCTCCCCAACAACAAACAACATAACAAGTTCCTAGTTCCTCCTCAGCGAAAATGGAAGACCTCACATCTCAGCTTTTCATGGCCGTATCAGAGGGCCATACTGACCATGTTTCAGAACTTTTACAAAGGGGAGCACCCATGAATTTTGAATTATTTGCCAAAGCCACACAAGAAAAGAAGTACGACATTCTCCAGTTGTTTCTTGATCATGGCTGGGATATCAACACAGGATCTGCCATCAATAGCAGAATCCCATCTGCACTCGTGTAATGAAATCTCTCTCTTTCTTATCGAATGACCCACTATCTAACCCTTATCCAGATATACTTTCGATGATATAGAACTTGCAGAATGGTTCTTGAAACGCGGCGCTGACCCCAACAAACGATGCGAGATGAGGGAGGCCACCCCCCTGTCATATGCTGTTTATGAGGCGCCATTTAATATTATCGATCTTTTCTTTCAGTATGGCGGATCGACCGAACATGGCCAGTTGTTGCACTTCGCCTCAATGCGACGGGACGGAGCAGACATCCTGAAATACTTGAGAAACAGAAACCCACGCATTATGGAGCGGGTCAATTCCTTTCTCGATGAAGGATATCCCGAGTATGAAGCGAATTATCGCTTCGGACTCTGTACGCCGATCCAGTATGCGGCGCGCGCTGGCTCGTCGGAGTCCGTTCGGTTTCTGGTTGAGCAAGGAGGTGACCCTTGGCGATTGGATCCCTACAGCCGAACTGCACTAGGTTATGCTATCCGTCATCAGCATGAATCGGTCGAGAAATATCTGAGCGAGTTGAAAAACCAATCTTTCATAACGGCGTGAAGCTTTGTTGATTCGATATCTCTAATTCCCTGGTGTATCGCTATTCGTTAGTCTCTACGGAGTACCTTTGCCAATACCATGTCTCTGTCTCTGATTTTATTCAACTAGCTTCTCTGTCTGATCTACTCTCATCGGCTAGCTATTGAAAACCCATCGACTGTACGGACTACGGAGTTAGGAGTAACTTAATAGTGGCCGACTTACTAAGCCTGAGCAAAAAGCAGCACGATGTTAGGCCGAAAACAGAAATGGAAATACCATTACAATACAGAGTCAATCACCAAAAGGGGGGTTCTGGTCCAGCAACAGCCAACAACATGAGATTTCAGATTTGCGTCTTTGACTCTTTAGGCAATATCATTCTAGTGGAGAACTCGGAACTGAGATTGATTCAATATTGTAGACTCAAGACTGTAACTAGAGTTCCCCCCACTTCCCCTTGTCATCCGGATAACAGTCCGAGTTCTATCTACATGACTGCCTAACCGCCAAAATGTACTCTGTACGGTTCTATCTCTGGTGAAATATGATCTCTACCTATTCTTCATCCCTGTAAATCAGTCTATATACCTATATACAATCACAAGCTGCATTCCCTCCACGGGAGATGGTCGAACCCGAAACATGCCCCTTGATGCTCACGATCCTCTCGACCGCGAGGACGCCCCGTTTCTTCCATCCGAAAGCAGCAGTTCCAATCGCCACAAGGACGAGGAGGATGAGGAGGACCGTGTGAAAGATGAGCACGAGCACGAGGACGATGGCCATGACGATCCCCGCGCCGCTATCAAGAAGATCCGCTTTCGATTCATGGTTACTCTCTTCGCCATGATCCTGGCTTTTGAAGTTGGCATTGTCATGTCCAATGGGCCCATGACGCGGATCTACGAGTCCATTGCTTGTCGCGAGTACTATGCCGAGTATGACCCGCGCCAGGTCGGTGCGGATGGGGAGGTTGCCGAGTCGCTGTGCAAGATCAAGGAGGTGCAGACGGAGCTGGCGGCAGTGAAGGGTTACATGGAGTTCTTTGATGGGATTCTGAGTATGTTGTGATTTCGCCCTGCGGTGGATGGTGAGTTGATTTGTTCTAGGTGCTTTCCTGGCGATTCCGTACGGGCTCCTGGCGGATCGGATCGGGCGGAAACCCATCATCTGCCTCAGTATCCCGGCGTTTGCGCTCAACTCGCTCATCGTGTTCGCGGTGCTGTGGTATTCAGATATCTTCCCGCTGCGGGCGGTTTGGGCGTCCTCTCTGGCTTGGTTGTTGGGCGGGGGTCCTGTCGTGGCGTTTGCTATCATTTGGACCATGATGTCGGATGTGACGGCGGAGGATGAACGGTACGCAGCAGTAGCTTCTTGGGTTGTTAGGCTGAGCAGGTGTTGATGACTGTGCAGGGCATCGATGTTCTTCCGATTCGGCGTGGTCAGTATGGGCGCCGATTTCGCTTCCAGCGCCATCAGCTCCTGGATGATGACGTGGGATCCCTGGCTTCCCCTGCTGATCGGTTGGGGTATCGTTCTTGCTGGCGTTCTCTGCGCGATATCCCTACCGGAGACCATGCACCTTGCGTCATCCCGCCATGAGGAACGCCCGTCGAGCGTGGAACTCGCCCATCTTACTCCCGAGGACGGTGACCAGAAGGGGGGTGTGCAGAAAGGCGAGCGGCAGAGCGACCCCGAAGAGAGCGATGTAGACAGTGTGCAAGGCGAAGAATTGCCCTTCACCCTCCGGACAGCCGCAAAACGACCCTTTTTGGCCAAGTTATACTCGCGCAGTCGGCAGTACTTCACTCCTTACTCTTTCATCTTTCGCAACAAGCAGATTATGCTGCTCCTCACGGCGTTCCTGGTCTACCGACTCAGCCGTGGCTCATCCTGGTTCCTCGTGCAGTACATTTCCACTCGATACCAATGGACCCTGGCAGAAGCCAACCTCCTCATCTCGTTCAAGCCAGCGCTGACCATCCCGCTGTTCTTGTTCGTTCTACCCGCTCTTTCCAGATACCTCCTTCGCTCCATGCACACAGGCAAGAAGGATCTGCTGCTATCCCGCGTTAGCATCATCTGCCTATGTCTGGGGACGCTCGGGATCGGGCTGTCCCCCTCGATCGCCACGTTAGTCCCCAGCCTGATTCTGCAGACGGCGGGGTCGGGCTTTCTTTTCATAATCCGGTCATTGATCACGACACTAGTGAGGCAAGAAGAGACCGCGCGGTTGTTCACCATCATCGAGGTTCTGCAGGCCGTGGGCAATGTCCTTGCCAGTCTGTCCATCACCACGGCCTTTCAGCTGGGCCTCGAGCTTGGAGGTCCCTGGATCGGCCTTGCCTGGATGATGACCAGCACAGCTTTTGCTCTAGTTGGGGCTGCAGTCTGGTATTTCAAGTTGCCTTCGGTCACCGTGGGTAAGAGTGATATAGAAGAGTGATATTTGCATTGTTTGGTTGTATTGGATTGGCATACTCATAGCAGGGCGTTTTGTATAGACTATAGGGCTGTTTTTGATCTGGTTCTGACTTGTATTATAGACTTACATTCGATTGAATATTTTATTGATGGAATTTGGATGATTGTCTCTTGTCTGTTCTTTGTTCTCAGCGAGATCATAGATGTAGTATGGTTTGATGGCCTGAGGCTTCTAAACTAGATCAGGTGATTTCGCTTAAGTCACACAGACCGGATTATCTATTTTACCGCCAGCTACTTCTCTCTCAATCTCAATCTCGATCTGAATCTCCCAACATTCCCATCAGCTTTGCAGTTTGCACAAACTAACTGACCAGCTTCATTTACATATGGAAACATCTCAAATGCTGAGATCTACATGAGGTACGGAGTACTCCGTACCACCTCGGAAGACGAATTCCAGGTATTCAGTAGGTAAGAACCACAACATCCATTTGCGTTTCTCTCCCTCTCTCAAGATGAACGATACCTATCTATCTTACCTTGCATGTTGTAAAGTATGGTGACTTGTTTTTACCTCATTCTGAAGAAATTCCTCTCAGTCGAAAGTTCAATGCTGTTGGTCTCGAAACATTACTGACTGGTGGACTGATATAGGACTCCGACGACTTTATAGTATTATGGTCATAGAAGGATACTCTGCTGGCGGACTTTCGTTATTCATGACAGAATCATATCGCTAGATTTACATAGACTGGATGTTATATAGCTATTCAATGCAAGAGATTGATATCCCCAGAGGACTGTAGTGGATTTCCCTTTTGGGACAGTTGCTGTTCACATGTGACAAACTGCCAACTGACAAACATCCAGCCTCATCTTTAATCTTCTTAATCTTTCGTCCGTTGCGATCGAAATCAACCCTCGCTCGTTCCTTCTCTGATAAAGTACTCTGAGAGCTGAAAGACCTTCCTTCCGCCGAACCACAGACTTGTATCGACTTCGCTGAGAATGGCCAGATAGCGCTGAGTAAATCCCGTCACCGACTTAATTCTTCACCATTGTTATTGCGCTCGCTACCACATATCGCTATGGAGAAGTTTTCACAATTCAGAGATAGGGGCATGTACACCTTCTTGTCTACCAGTGACTTATCCCAGGATGCTAATTGTCCTTTTACTGCAGGCTCGGGCATTGCGCCATTCCTTCCCACCCCCTCCCAACCACTGGGCTACAAGCTCCCTCTCGGAATCTTTCTATTCTGCGTTCGCCTTCCAATATTCATCTTCGTATGCTTTAGTTATTTCGCCGTGCTGCAGTGGCTTCCGATAGGCTCGTTGGGCAAGAAGGCCTCGCTATGGTGTATACTCGGTGTGCCGAGTATCTGGTGGATCGATCTTCAGGTGGACGGTGTGAGGAAAGGGTTCGTTGATCGCCATTCTCTTTTTCCCTAAGGGGGGTGGCCGATGTTAACAGAAGCGAATCTTTTCCAGGTCTCTTTCAAAGCAGCACCAAGCCCGTCTCCCTGGCCCCGGATCCGTGATCGCCGCCTCGTTCACCTCCCCGATCGACGCGGTCTACCTGGCCGCCATCTTCGATCCCGTCTTCACAGTCTCGTACCCGAATTCGCGCAAGGTCGAACACATCTCGCTTCTCAGGGCCGTCTTTCGCGCCTTTGCCGCTCCGCAAGCCAGCCCGCCGTCGAACGCGCGCTTGGTTGACATCGCGACTCTGATTCAGAAATACCCTGGGAGGCCTATCGTTGTCTTCCCCGAGTGTACGACTACCAACGGGCGCGGCGTCCTGCCTCTGAGCCATTCGCTTCTGGGGGTTGCGCCGAGAACGAAGATCTTCCCGGTTAGTCTGCGATACACGCCCGTCGACGTGGTGACCCCTCTCCCTGGGTGCTACCTGAGTTTCCTCTGGAAGCTGTTGAGCAGACCGACGCATTGTATGAGGGTTCGCATCGCTGAGTGTGTGGTCAGCGGGCAGGGCACTACGGCTGAGAAGGCTGGCGCATCCAGGGTCACCCGCAGAGGCTACGATACCAATTACTTTGATACGTTGGAGCAGGGGGGCAGCGCTGGGATTCGGCCGTGCGAGAAAGTTCTCATCGACAACGTCGGAGATGCTCTTGCTCGGCTGGGCAGGGTAAAGCGTGTGGGACTGGGGGTTAAGGAGAAGCAGGATTTTCTGCGGTCGTGGACGAGAACGCGACGGACATGGTGATTTTTATTCTTTTTTCACTTTTGTTTACTCCGTATAGATGCTTATACTTAGACCTTAAATCGCTCCTTTTGTAGTTCTAGCACTACTGATAGTCAGCTACTCAAGCCAGCCGGCATAAGGGTAATGGGAAGTCCTTAAAGAAAGAAAAGGTATCTGAATTCAACGCCTAGTTAACTATACACTGGAAACAATCACTTTTCCACTCATGCAGGATCAAATACAGGACATTTATTCAAAAAAAATTGAAAATTAGAATTGAATGCTCAGCAGACTCCGGACGAAACACAGATAGTTTACTCAAGAGCATCAGTAATGCAGCCATGGCTGGCATCCTTGACGGTTCTACAACAAGTCAGTCCTCCATCCTCCCAAGATGAATAAAAGGAAAAAGGAAATACATACCTGGCATATTTACCCAGAGTCCCTCTCATGGTAAGACCAGTCTGGGGCAACTTGCCGGCGTCCCTGGCGGCCTCCCACTCCTTCCTGCGCTGGACGAGTTCGGACTCGACGACGTCGAGGTCGAGGATGCGTTTCTCGGCGTCGATGGTGATGACGTCGCCGTCCTTGACGAGGCCGATGGGTCCGCCGACTGCGGCTTCGGGGACGATGTGGCCGATCAGGAAACCGTGGGAGCCGCCGGAGAATCGGCCGTCGGTGATGAGGGCGCAGGAGGAGCCGAGGCCGGCGCCCATGAGGGCGGAGGAGGGTTTGAGCATTTCTAAAAGGAAGTGTTAGTAGAGAGATTGAAGGAAGGAGGGGAGGGAATGTACCGGGCATGCCAGGGCCACCCTTGGGACCGGTGTAGCGGATAACGACGACCGTCTTCTCGTCCTTCTTGATCTCCTTGCGTTCGAGCGCGGCGATGAAGTCGTCCTCGTGGTCGAAGACGCGCGCCTTGCCGACGAACCGTGTGCCCTCCTTACCGGTGATCTTTCCGACACAGCCGCCGGGGGCCAGGGAGCCGCGCAGGATCTGGATGTGGCCGGTCTTCTTGATGGGGTTCGAGAACGGGCGGATGATCTTCTGGTCGGCGGGGAAATCGGGCACGTTCTCCAGGTTCTTGGCCAGGGTCTCGCCGGTGACGGTCATGCCGGATCCGTCGATGACGCCCTCCTTGAGCAGGAACTTGAGCAGGGAGGGGGTTCCGCCGATGTCGTGCAGATCGGCCATGACCCACTTGCCTGAGGGCTTGAGGTCCGCCAGGAACGGGGTCCGGTCGGAGACCTTCTGGAAGTCCTCGATGTCCAGCTTGATGCCAACCGAGTCGGCGATGGCGATCAGGTGGAGGACCGCATTGGTCGAACCACCGGTGATGTTGACAACGATCATGGCGTTCTCGAAGGCCTGGCGGGTCAGGATATCTGAGGGACGGATGTCCTCCTTCAGCAGCCGCTTGATGGCCTCACCCGCGGCCAAGCATTCCAGGTCCTTGGCCTTGGACTCGGCCGGGTTGGACGAGGAACCGGGCAGGGTCATACCCATGACCTCAATGGCGGTCGCCATGGTGTTTGCCGTGTACATGCCACCGCACGCACCACCGCCAGGGCAGGCGTGACGGATGATGTCGAAGCGCTGGGGCTCGGTGATCTCGCCGGTCAGGAACTGTCCGTACGCCTGGAAGGCCGAGACGATGTCAATATCGGCGGAGTTTTGGGTCTTGGCGCAGCCGGGCTTGATGGTACCGCCGTACACCATCAAACTGGGACGGTTGATCCGGCCCATGGCCATGAGCACACCAGGCATGTTCTTGTCACAACCGGGGATACTGATGTTGGCGTCGTACCACTGGCCACCCATGACGGTCTCGATGGAGTCGGCGATCAGATCACGGCTCTGCAGGGAATAACGCATTCCCGTGGTTCCCATACTGATGGCATCACTGACACCGATTGTGTTGAACTGGAAGCCAACCAGACCGGCCTTCCGGACTCCCTCCCGGACGCGGTTGCTGAGGTCGAGCAGATGCATGTTGCAGGGGTTGCCGTTATACCAGACGGACGAGATACCGACCTGAGCCCTGTTCATATCTTCCTCTTTGAGGCCCGTGGCGTACAACATAGCCTGGGAAGCACCCTGCGAGATAGGCTGGGTGACCTTGCGAGACACCTTGTTCAGATCTCTATCACCGTCGGCGGGCGTTTGGTATCTGGGGAGAGTGGTAGAGAGTGAACGGCTGCAGAGGGTGAGACCATCATCAGTAAAACATCCTGACGACACCAGAGAAAGAATATCACCTACCGGGAGAGACTCCGGAGAGTGGAGGGCATACGCCCCCGGGTCTGGGAGAGAAGCATGGTTAGATCTGGAGGAGCGCAGTCAGTAAAAAAGAAACTCAAGTCAAGAAACGAGCAAAAAGCTGCATACAACTCAATTGAATATCTAGTCCCCGAGTCCGAGATCCTTCCTGGCAGCTGGATAGACTTAAGAGAGGAATTTCCAAGGGAGGAGAAAAGTATCCGAAACAGGAAGAGGATGAAGTTATGAACTCTAGTAGTTCGTCCGGAGTTCTGCCCATTCTCCCCGGACCGAAACCGGAATACTGGTTGTCCCGATGCCGGCTACTGTCTATGTCAACTTGTCAGTATCTATCCGTACTTCATACTCATGGAAGAGTTATTGTCTATTTCTTAATGAGAGGACATAAACATCAATTCATCATTGGAAACCGTCAGTGCTGATGATACATCTCTAATCAATTCGTGACTTCGATTGGAAGTACTTCATGTCATCCCACTCATAATGCAAAGACTCAAGGCATCAGGCAAAAAGTGAAAGACCAGGGAAAAAAATAGCGCGGACAGCCTTTCGTGCAGTGTCTAAGGGTATAATAGCTCTGGTCTAGCCAAAGTGATCCAAGAATGTAAGATAACGAACGAAAAGAAAGGGAAATCGTAGGCCCCTAGACCCGTCGTCCCTGTGCATAACGCTGGAAAAGAGCAAAAGCAGATGCCAAAGCAAAGAATTCGAGTAACAGCAGAATACACTGTCCAAGAGACCGGCTCTATGGGATCTCCTTGTCGCCACGCTTCAGCCCTCCCGGAACATTGATCGCATCCTTGACCCATTTCAAAGATGCAATCTCATCCAGGCTCTTCCGTTTCGTGTGACGCTTCAGCAGCCCTTCAACACATTCATGCGCCCTCTGTAGGTCCTTGCCCTTCACAGGATCCCACTCACCATTTTTGTCGGCGTACCTATACCAGGCCCACTCGCACCGGGCAATGCGATGAGGAGTCCGAGCTCGAAGCTTCTCCGGATCGCCCCGAGTTCCAGGCAAGGCATCAAAAGGCAAACGGTTCTCCATCATAGCGTAAAGAAGAACCCCGAGGGCCCAAGCATCGGTTGATCGTCCATCATACGGTTGTCCCATTAAGATCTCTGGGGCCGCGTAGTCTTCGGTTCCGCAACGGGTCCGAAGCAAAGGGCTTGCAGGCGGTTCGGGGATGCGTCTCGATAGTCCAAGGTCGCTCAGTGTGACGATGGCTCGATCATACGCGCGCCAGTCGCTAACCGCATTCAAGGCTTCAAAGGGAAGGGTAACAAGTACATCTGTAAAGATAATTCAGTTAGCAAGTCTGGAAAACACAGTGACTTAACAACCAGGAAACTTACTCTCAAGTTTGATGTCTCGATGCACGATGTACAATCCATGCAGATAGCGCACGGCGTCCACCAGTTCCGCAAATATACGTCGGATGAGTGGGGGGCTCACGGACTTCACGCCAGAAACAAGATCGAAGAGGTCGCCTCCGGGGCAGTAATCCAGGACAAGGAGCGCACGCTTCTCATCGCTTCCAAACGCTTTGAGTTGCACGAGAGAAGGGTGGTTGACAGACTTGAGTATATCGACTTCTCGCTTAAGAGACACCTCTAGCCGCTCTTCATCCGCCCCGCCGGCTGGGCCACACTCGATGATCTTGACAGCTACCAGCTTCTGAGTAGTATGGGGAGGGCAGTCCATGACAGGACCATCGCTAACATCACTGTTCTCGTGATTTTCTACACGGACCGCCAGGCATACCTTGCTGAAGGTGCCCTGGCCCAGGCCGCGTAGCTTGCGATACTTCCGCAGCTGATTAGTCCGGACGGAGCGAACCGCATAGATCTCCTCCGACGCATCCGGCGAGGGGTTTTTAATGATGACGGACTCGATGTCGCTATCTTCATGACCTCTGCTGCGTGGAGGGGTAGGAGGACGGACGGTTGGTAGCGCAATACCTCTTTGAACCGCCAGATACTCCTCGCGGTGCAAGTTGTTCGATTTGGAATCGGTACTCAAAGATGCATTGATCCCCTGGGGCGCAAGAGTTCCCGAGACCACAATCGGGCGTGGTTGGACGGGTACACTCCGGGCGGGAGGTACATACTCACTGAGACTGCGATTGCGCGTATGTCTAGCTGTCTTCTCGTGGCGAATGTTGCTGGGGGTCTCTGCAGGGTTCCCCGCACCCGTCTTTCCCACACCAGGGTATTGTTTGTTGCGTGACCGTGACTCGGACGGCCCCAGCACCTGCGAAAAGTCGCTGGGTCGCAAGCTGAGGCTTGAACCGTTCGCTGACAATATCGATGGGGTGTGTGATAAGGACTGCGAGCCGCGCCGCGGATGTCTCCAAAGCCCCATCCCACCAATCGGAGATGGTAGAGGAGTTATATCGCCCATGGCCAACAATTGAGGTGACGAGATGGATGCCGGGGAGAGTCCTTCATTGGAGGTCGAACTTGCGAGTACTGCGCGCAGGCTTGGAGTTCGTTGCGGGAGGCCACTTGCGGGTAGAGTCCGGTTCATTAAGGGATCGTTTTCCTTAGGAGCGTCCATCGGAGCTGTACCTGCAATATCTGTGCGGATATGAAGCGACGGTAGAGGATGGTGGTGTTGCGGGGAGACTGGGGGATAGGTCTCTGATACATCGAAAGTCGCATTCGCTGGATCATGGCCCATAAATATCGGCGGGGAGTAAGGACTTCCGTCGCCATGGCTTACTGATGGCATTGTATTCGTTGGATTGTCATTTGAGACCGTTATCACATCGGCTTCGTGTAACTGGGGCCGTTGAATCAAAGATGATGCTGACCTGCCGGTCGGTTGGTCGGAATCTGGATCACTCATCGAACGAGCCAACCCCCTTATCTTCGTTGGTTAAGCAATTTCTTTTTTTTCCAGCGTTTTCTGCGGTGATCTGTTCCTCTTTGTATTCCCTTTGTCGCGTCGTCGATATTCTTTGGGATGGATTTATTTGACATGAACAAAGAGGCCGATATGTATAACTGGTTACGGATGAGGTCGGGCTTCCGAAAGGCCCCCGAGCTAAGTCTAAGCAGACCAAGTCGAACTTGGCAGAAGAAGATAGATAAAGAATGGCCCCCAAGGCCGTTCAGACGCAGAAAAGGAATCCTAGGAAACCCCAGTGTCTTAGTTTCCTACATGCAGGGATCTTGAATCTGGAAGAAGCGGAAGAGTACTTAGTAGAAATGATTGGAATGCTAGCGATAAAGAAGCTCCCTCTTTGCAGGGGCCAAGCAGATGTGATGGTAATAGGGATGGCACATCCACTCTGTATTGTTGGATCAATGAGCTGCAGGTGCAAACGCTGAACATCTACTGATGAGATACTGATTGATGCCGAAGAAAAATACAGGCGGGGTCAGCTGATAAACTGTTCTGAATCTGGACTAGTGTGTCTCCATTGGAAAAGGGCAACTACCCCACATTCAGTAAGGTGTTACCAGAAAAGGAAGGAGTAGAGAACAAATGCCTAAATAGGACTAGATCTATCAAAGCTCAGATCAGTTCTTGAATTTGACCTGCAGGATGTCAGGAAGTCAAAGAGAAGCTATGGAATTATCCATTATGAGATGCTGAATGAGGACCAATGTCCTCAATCCAACAGAGGCTGGTGCTTTACATAAGAGAATGAGGTGCATACCCCAGGTCTATACAGCTTTAAGCCTGTAGACCTCTTTCCTTGCCTCTCAATGAGTTTACCACTAGGGATTCTGCCTCTTCCTTAATGGAGAGTCTTAAGATAAGGAAAGTCCTCTGTCAAGTTAAAAGAGTGCATGCACTTATCACTACTGTCTATGATGATCGGATCCGTGATGCTATGCGGTTATACCCCGACCGCACGCTGGTCATATCTAAGGTCAGTCTAAGGTCAGAACTACAATGAAATACCTACGGTGCCAACCCCAATGTTAAACATCTGTTTCAGGGTCAAGACCCTGATCTTGGGCCAAAGATAAGCATCGCCACATTCCTTTGACGTCTTTGAGTTTGGTCAAACAAATCAAAGCGTAGCTATGGCCACAGAATAATGAGAAAGACATACAACAGGGCAACATCAATAGCATCTGCACTCAGCATATTCATTTTCAAGTCTTTCATTCGAGCTCCTATATCGTCCACTAAGCAGATCAACGCTGAGGGAGCCTTGTGCGAAGGCAGGAGGCGACTATATGTACAAAAAACGGAAAAAGGAAAACCCATTATCATGCCGGTCCCAACCCACGGATAATGCAAAAAGACGATACTCGAGCGCCGGAGTGAAGAGATCTGTAAGGGATAACGAGAAAGCCATTCTAATACAGTTGAGGAAAAAAGACGAGGAGAGGGAGGGAGGCGAAGAAGAAGAAGAAGTAAAAGGTGAACAGCACCCGCCCGTTTCGCTGAAATAAAGCATAGTGTATGGGTTCCGCGGTCCTGCGATGATTCATTTTCGGGTCGACACGGCTCAAGCGCCTAAAATACAATCAAACAAAAGATAGGTTCGCGTTTACAGGAAAGTGCGTCGAATTACCTAGGTCATTGTTAGCAGCGGATTCAATATTAAAGGTAAAAGGTCTGCACATACGGTCCAGGTTCCCGCGATGCCAGCCACAATACCGCCAGAGATCATCATGGGCTTGAGACCCCGGGTGCTCTTGAAGATCATTCCGCTCAAGGCACCAGCCACAATGCTGTTGGCGGCATCGTGCTTACCCCGTGCATAACCCAATCCAGAGTTGAAACCGTTATATACCATAGCCACCACACCGGCAGAGTTTCCAAGGAATGGCCCTCTTCTGGTGATCGAGTTCAGAACGCCGTTCAGCCGGATCTTCGGAGGCGCTGCGACGGGTGTGCGTCTCAGTCCCTCAGCAAGTCCCCATGCTCCTCCAACCGTCAGCGCAGCAAGGTAGGTGGTTCCAGCTCCGTAACACAGATCGTCCGACCACCCACGGGATGGCAATACTGATCGCGAGCCGGGGAGTTCGTCCAGGGCGGAATCTTCGAGAGTGAGATAGTCGAGAGTATCTTGATTCAAGCCAGCTAGAGGATGAAGCTGAGAAGGATCAGGGATGAGGGATTCGGTAAGAAAGGAGGTCGCATCCGGCGCGGTCGAAGGGTCGAAACCCTCAGATCCTTGGGCTTGTTTGCGGCCACTGATCGAGTCCCAAATCGCCATATTGAAGTAAGGGAAATGATTAAATTAAAACACGAGTAAGAAGAGAATAATGAAAAATAGACCAGGAGAGGTACAAATCACTACCCGACAGCACAGCTGATCTTTATCGCAGGATGGATGATTTGTTGAGGATATGGAAGACAAAAGAATAAAAACTTCAGTTGCTGAATCATCAATCGAATCGGGCCGGCATCGGGAAAAATCCCTGGCCGACGCTAAGCCTGTTTTAGCAATCCCGAATTGTAGATCCACAAGAGGCAAAAACCGCAAAGAGATGGCAAATGTGGGGGAAGGACGTAGGGTCCAGGTCATATCATTGATTATTATCAGGGATTTTCATGACGCAGAATGCAGCATCAGTAGAAGGCATGCAGGTTGCAGCAGTCTCCAGCGTCCCGGGTGACGGGAGACCTATTGATATGGAGGAGATATCGCAGACTATACAACTATTATCGGAAGAGACCTTGAGCAAAATATCAAAAGGGCCATTGGTCAAATTCTCCCGTGAGTGTGACGATGCCGAGTAAGATTTCACCTTTATAGTCTGTTCTGAGTCCAATGTGCTGATAGTCTCACAGAAAGGTGAACCACGTGTGGCAGAGCTTGTTGAAGACATTTTCCACGGCCTCTACCACTAGTACTCATACAACGGCATCATGTAATGCCTTGAGCGCATTCCTCGACGCAGCTTTTGTGTCAAAATGCGAGGGCACAAGGCAGCTTGCTCAGTCACCCGAGACGTGGCTTTCCGCCTTTGAGGTTTACTTGAATCGGTTCGAGGATTCCAAACCGAAGCCGATGAAGCAAGTTCTGAATTCCTTAGTCAAGATATTGACAAAGATTCGGCAGGATAGTGGTGGACAATTCATTCAATCCAGCGTGGTAGATGCGATACTTCCTAGCATTATATTGGGTGAACCGCGGGCGCGACTCAAAGCTTCACTGGTCTCGCTGGAGATTATCATGCGCAAGAGCGCAATCTTGCCTCATGACCTGATATCTATGCTCCAAACCTGGCTGTCGAAGAACAGTGGGAAGTGGATATCTCTCCTGCAGGAAGACTGCAAAGCCTTATCGATGGATATCACTCCATTCTTAAGTGAAGCATTTGATAATACTTCGAGTGGGGGCTCCAGAGGAACAGCTGTTCAGATCTTGCTTTTAGGGCTCCTCAATCAAGCGAAGAATCCCGAACTAGCTTCAAGCGCAGGCGATACTATGGCAGCATTCTTTCAGAAGCTCAAGACCGACTCCTTGCTATCAGTGTGGATCGAACCCGTCAGGCATACGGTACTCCAAAATCTAGAGATTCTAGAGCCCATGTCCAACTACATCCTCCAACCTCTGTTCACTCTCGACCCTAGTGGCTTCGGCGCTTTCCTCGAGAAACTCCCCCTCCCGAGCGTCTATGCTGGGGACATGGCCAACGCCGCAGTGGCGGAGCTCACCGTTCTGTTCGCCTCCTTGCAGGTGGGAAAGAAGGTTGGTCGGATTCATGAAGATTGTGGGTGTCCATCCTCGATTTCTGCCCTAGGAATTATTCCTGCTCACTGACTATCCCGTAGACATTGACCTCAAACCGAATCAGCCACCATCATCGAAATTACCACCTCTGCCAAGTGAGATTATTGGCCAATACCTTTTCCACAAGGAATTCAGTATCAGGATAGCTGCGCTCTCCCTGTTGATTTCAGCCCCGGCCACCACACGGCCTCTTTCGTCTGCTGCGACTACGGCGATTCTCAGTGGCCTGCCCTCCATGCACGCCGAGTCTGACTCCTATTCCAGAGGAGAGATTTTGAGCTTGGTCCGTAAGCTGATTGTTCGCTTGAAGGGCGGCATTATGAGCAGCCAAAAAGGCTCGAGCCATGAGGGCTCCTCAAGTAACACTAACCAACAACCGAAATCTGGCCGAAGCGATTCAGAGACTCAGGCATGTCTTAAAGCCTATGTAGATTTTCTCAAAGCAGACATGCGCCCCACAGCCTCATATCCTCGCCATATTATGGCACTAAAGACATTGATCCTTTTCTTAGAATCCGGTCTTGATTCTCGTATCACCCTCAACAACACTGTCAAAATGGAAGGCGATAAAGTTCGCTGGAAGCTCAACCTTGAAATCTTCGAACCGGGTCTTCTTAGACTACTCGTGGACCTTCTTCTGGATCCCTTTGAGGAAGTGCGAGCTACTTCTCTTTCCATTTTGACCTTGTTCCCTCGGGATATTCTGTTGAGCGGTCTTTTGCAATCTGCAGACCGGCCCTCAGGAATGCCATTACGATTGACGGAAGCCCTGACACGGGCTGAGCAATTGGCCAGCAATACCAGCCGAGCTGACCATGCAGACACTGTTGCTCGTCTATACCACATCATTTTCTGCGCAGCAGCACAGACGGGTATGGATGGAGATTCGCAATGGTGGGAGACCAAGAGAGGGGTGGTTGATCTAATCTTAAAGAAGCTTGAAGGCAAACTCTCACTTGCAGGGGGCTTGTTCACTTCTTCTATGCGTGATGCGCCTTTACACGGATATGTATCCGCTCTCAGGTATTACGCCTTGACCTTAATCGTGCTGATGGGTATCTGACTCTACTAGATATATTGTGTCTACGCCGAACTTCTATCAGTTGATTTCGTATGAAGAGATACCAACCCAAGATCATTGGAGGCTCTTTCACACGAGATTGGTATCCGTATGTGATAGAATATGGGATGAGGTAAAGCCCGTCCTTTGCATCGACTCGCCCGAAGGACACAGCGATGAGCCAACCGAGGAGTTCAATGTTGGACCGAAGGACATCCTGTCTTACTCCTGGCGTGCTCTCCGGGAGTCAAGGTATGTTTACTTCTTTGGGAAGTAAATTCTTCGCTAATATAATCAGTCTTCTCCTACATGCCACTCTTGCCAATGCAACTTATGCACCCAAAGGGGAGTTTGGATTCAAAGCCGAAGACTATGAGAAAATAGGGACGTCCAGCTTTACTCAACTCGCTGAACTTCGCCACCGAGGAGCATTTTCAACTGTGTCTCAAACATTTGCTACTTGCTGCCAACGATGCGGCCAGTCAACTGATCCTGCTATCTCTTCTCTGCCTCATAGATGGTACCAGGTAAGGGTAGAGGTTCATCAATGAGTTCCAGAAACTAACGGAACCTTTACAGGAAGCCAAGAAAATCATATTCGAGGCAGCTTCTCAGCTTACTAGACGCTCAGCAGGTCTACCAGCGCTGGCTACGGGAATTCTTCTTTCTAAACCAGGAGGGCCACTCTTCCAACAGGTCATGGATGAACTCCATGAGATATCTCACCTCCCGGCAGAACATGACCGTAGCAAGCAGAAGTTCGAATTGCCGCAGGTACATGCGATGAACTGTCTGAAGGATATATTCACCAACACAAAACTTGGGCCCTACACTGAATCATACATCATGCCTGCTCTCACCCTGTCTTCTGAACGGCTAGGGTCACCAATGTGAGTAACACGCCGTCAGTGAAACATGTCTTGAACGAGCTAACTTGAATAGTTGGGCCCTCCGTAACTCGGGATTGATGCTCTTCCGTGCGCTTCTGACCCGCATCTGTCGCCTGCTGACTGGAACTAATTTCGGTTTCGGCGGTAGCTCCGGGTCAGAACCAGGTGCCAGAATCTCGTTCCATAAGTATCCGGGGCTCCTTCAGCTCCTGTCAAACCTCCTTGCTCCAGCAGACAGAAAGCAAAGTAATAAACTTGGCGAAAATGACATTGTTACTGAACGGGTGTTCCCGGCGCTCGAACTGATCGCTGAAAAGGTGCCGTCGGTGTCTGATGAAGATGACGTTCTGCTCCGCAACCTAGTCCGGGAACAATTCAAGAGCTCGGTCTGGGGTATTCGGGAGCATGCTGCCCGAGTATACGCATCTCTGCTTAAGCGCTCCGACATTTTGACAGAGATCCGGGCTTTGCTAGACGTTGATCGAGATCTCAAATCTCAGAACTTTCTCCACGGTAAGGCGCTCTGCGCCAAGTATTCTCTGCGCAGATTCGCGTCGATCTCGCTTTCATTCTGGAATAGTATGTTGTTCTCCGCCATGCTGAATCTGTATGTTGCGTTCTAACAGGGTCCAGATCACTTGGATGAAGTGTCGTCTGTCATTCAAGACATATTTGCAGCACTGTTTCCCCATGCGCACTCACCATTCGTCGCAACCATCTTGATAGAGATCCTCAATGACGCCGTTGAGAAGAGCATCGAGTCAGGTGCAGATGGTATTGAAGTCACCCTCTCGACCTGGAGAACTGTCACTAACTTCGGTTTAGACAAAGCAGTTCAACTTCTTGATCATGTGTTTGATGCATTTGGCTTCGATGACATTCTGAATTTCGTATTCGACTCGTCCCACCCATCCTGGAAAACACTAAACACAACACGTGCGGCGTCTCTACTCCGAAGAGCGGTTTCATGGGCTGCGATACTGCGAATGTTCGTCTCTGGGCGACTGGAAGCTCTGGGGTCTTTTTTCCAGACCGTTTCCAGCTTTGATTCGAATGCTGGCCGGTGGATAATCGAGCAGATGCAAATTGTCTTGGGAGGAAAGGAACGCTACAGGAGGAGTTTGCTCACTCTCTATTCCTCGGTGATTTTGGGGGGCTATACAACTGAAGTTAAATCCGCTGCGATATCGTCACTTGAAGCCATCTTGCGCATTGTTCTCGACTCTCGTTCCAGTGATGTGAAGGAGATTGAACTTCCCTGGGATGCCCTACACGAGCAAATAGGCTCAAGCAACACGTGGAATCGAGACATGGCCGACGCCGAACTACGCCTTCAAGGATGTCTCCTAACCATTAGAGCATCCCTGAACCACTGGAAATCATTGGAGAGAGATCTTCGCAGATGGGCGACGAGGCTGCGTTTTGCAATGCAGGAAGAGACGGTAAGCTTGGACTTGCCATAGCTTTAGTAAACTTGTGCTAACCGGGTTATAGGAATTCACAACACGATATGCTGCGGTGACATCTGTGGCGACCTTTGGACGTATACTGCGGCCTGTAGGCAGCCCTCCCCAGGTGGACTCGGTGTTTTTGGAGATATACCTGATTTTATACGACATGTTGAACGATGACGATGAGGAGCTGCGTGAGATTGCTGCGTCAACCGCGTCCTGGGTTATCTCCTACTCCTCCGTATCACCGTCGAAGACGGTCACGCTGGCTCCTCTGTATGCCAGTGACCTGTTTTCAAAATTCATCGTCGAGAATTTTTCCAATTCGTCAACTCTCAGTACCAAGATTATCCGGTATATCACCGGCGAAGCACCGAAAATCAGCGGCTCCGTCGACAACGCCAGATTGGCAGGGGTGAGGGACCAGCTTCAGGAGCAAATGAAAGAAAGCACGATTCTCTTCGAAGAGGAAAAGCAGAACCTCTTCATCGATGACGTCCGCGAGGTCGACTTCTGGTCAGCAAGGCTGCTCCAAATGACCGGATCCTCGTTCGACAAAGATGCTGTTCTAGAGGTTACCAGATGGGTGGGTGAGGGATTGGCATATATGTCTGGATTTGTTATGAGCGAAAAGGGCAAAGACGGTCTACTGGGCTGGGCCTCGAAGCCTGAAACGTTCACCCTCGGAGTGCGAGTCATCAGTCTTGCTGGCGTACTGGTGTCACGGAACTTTGCAGCTGCTGAATATCAAGGCGAGGAACGAGCCAACATCAAGAAGGGACTGGAGGTACTTTTGGAACATGGTCGACTGGGATCACTTCATGGTGACTGGCTCTGGAGAGTTCAGCAGGCATTGCAATCTTGATGTGATGTTTGGAAGGATAGAGAAAAGTTAAGATAAAGATGGGATTTAGCAAAGCACCGTCAATGAAATATGAAGTGTTTTAAGTAACGTCATTTTAGCAGATCGATTTCATTCATCCAGTGAGAACATTGAGAGGTCTTCCATCGTTCATCAACTTAACTATACAGAAGATCCTCTGGGTGACTGACAACATCGCCGAGAGTTCACTCAAATTCCAATACAACCACATCATCAAGACTTCTTGATAGCTAATCCAGCCATATGCACTTCATCTCACGATACTGACCTGCATTGACAGATCCCAATCATCCCCGGCTTAGTCGTAGTCATACTCTACAGGAGGGACATGAAGTGAGTTCTCTTCTACTGTCAAGCCATCCAAAACAACAACTAAGCACGATATGAAGCCAGTCTAGTCAGAAATGAACAAAAGTCGCACCATCGCCATCGTCCTCCTCGTGGCACTCGGCCTAGTCGTAATCGGCATTGCTGTCACCTTTCGATGGCGAACAGAAGTAAGGCGCAACCTGCGCCTGAGCCGGCAGGAAACACGAAGGAGAAAGGCGCAAACCATCGCATCACAAATGTTATCAGCAATGCGGGAGCCTGAGAGAAGGACGACGAGAGGAAGATCACGATCAGCGGCGCGAAGGACGGTACAGAATAGGACACGGAGAAGCTCGAGACGGGTTTCGCCTTTCCGGGAACAGATACGAAGGGTCGCGGCTGCTGCTAATACTACGGGGAAAGCGGATAGAGCTGTGAAGCAGCAACCGCAACGGCAGAGGCTACCGTCTCCAGCACCTGCGCCTGCTCCTCCAACACCTGCTCCTGCTCCTCCATCGTCCCCTACGGTGCCTCCTCCATATCCTCCTGCCCAGCCAGCAGCGCCGCCGCCTTCTCCTCCACGGCCTTCGTCTCCAGCAGAAGTAGTAGAATCGGGGGGAGGGTGGGGAGGATGGTCAAGCAATGATGCACAAGTACCGGGAAAGACGCAGGAATCTTCCCAGAAACAGACACAAGGACAGGCCCTAGATGACTGGGGACAACCTCAGGGGGGATTGACCGCTAGTGGTGGCATGGCACAGACACAAAACTCCCAGGCGCAGACTCAAGGACAAGCCCTAGATGACTGGGGACAGCCTCTGGGAGGGTTGACTGCTAGCAGTGGCAGGGCACAGACACAGAACTCCCAGGCACAGATTCGAGAACCTGCCAAGGACCCGTGGGGACCACCACTGGACACACAGGGACAATCTCAAAACGGTTGGACACCCAACGATGCCATGGCCCAGCGTCAATCATCAGGGGAGTGGAACGCCAACGCTGGGATAGCTACCAGCAATATACCTACACCAGTGGCTCAAGATGGTACTGACTGGTAGATACAGTACTGATGCAGTTCTAGCAATCAATGAATTTATTAAACCAGAGTTTTGAAACCTGAATGCTTCAACTTCTGTAATTGAATGACGTGGATGGGATTGTGTGCCTGAGGCGGTGACGTTGATAGAATTCCCCCGCGAAATCTCCAAACAAATTGTCTTGTCTCGACTTCTTTCCTGTCCATCTCAATGCATCTCATCACCCCGTCATTCTTTGATCCATCCACTTTAAGTATCCTGCTTCATTGATCCTCTGGTCTTGTTCTCTCTTTGGTATTAACTGTACTCTGTTGCATGATCTGTACATTCTCCGTGCTTGACCTTGTTCCTGCGCTTCCCCTGCATCCAACATGTGGAACGACGAGGATAACAATCCATATGGCGCATTCGATAACGAGGCTCATCTCTCAAACTCATTGCACTCTGCGGCGCTTTCACCTCGTGAGCTTCTTTGATGGTATAATGTTGGTACAGTTGACCCGAACTAATATTACAAGCTCTCTATGATCGCGACTACACCCCTCCTTCACCCTCCATCCAATCGACTATCCCGCCCGACTACATCTCCCGACCGCAGGATCTGAGCGATGAGGATGACCGTGAAAGCTACGATGCCCAACAAACGAGTCAGGGATATCCCCGCAAGAGCGTCTACGACAGCCGGATAGAACAGATCCTGTATGAGAACCCGGAGATGCCGATCCTCATCACGGATGCCGGAAAGAACCACGAGGGCGGCGGAAGCTTCATTGTATATACAATACGGACTGGAGTATGTTGCGCCGCTCTGAACACGGTTGGGGGACGGATTCTAATGACCTCTAGGATCTGGAAGTCCGTCGGCGGTACTCGGAGTTTGCTTCCTTGCGACAGACGCTGGTGAACTTGCATCCCACCCTTGTCATCCCTCCGATTCCAGAGAAACATACAATGGCGGACTATGCTGCGAAACCCACCAAAGCCAAGGAGGACACGGCCATTATCGATCTGCGTAAGCGCATGTTGGCAGTCTTCCTGAATAGGTGTCGCCGTATGAAGGAGGTCCGGGAAGATGGAGTCTGGTGGAGATTCCTCGATCCAAACGTCAGCTGGGTATGTTTGCAGGAGAATTCGATGGAGGCGACAACCTGCTGACCTCCGTCATAGAGCGAGGTTCTTCATTCACACCCTGCATCCTCTGTGCCAAAGAATAACCTCAAGGCCCCTCCGCTCGATCCTGCGAACCCCACAGCTGCCCATGCCTGGCTGCCAGTACCTTCCAGCTCTGCTAAACTCAAATCCTCGCCTGGCGCCGTGACTTCAGCCACACCGACGGACCGCGGGGATGTATCGGCCAGCGTACCCGGGCCTGATGTCTTGGGCCGTTTCCCTCCCGAATCGAGGAAACTGAGCGAACAAGACCTGGATCCATACTTTATCAACTTCGAAGCCTCCACGCGGGAACTCGAGCTTCTTCTCCAGGGCAACATTGAAAAGGTCAATCGCCGTACGCTCGCGCATCTGTCAACGCTATCTGCGGATCTTATGGAGCTGGGAGCTCGCTTCAATGGATTCTCCTTGTCGGAGCAGTCTCCGACCGTGGCTGCGGCTATTGAGCGTATTGGCCAAGCGGCGGACACATCATACATTGCGACCGAGGAACTATCGTCATCGCTGAGTGCCAGCTTTGCGGAGCCCATGAGGGAGAGCGCCCAATTCGCCAGTATCGTTCGCAGCGTATTACGGTATCGGGTTCTCAAGCGCGTACAGGAAGAGATGACACGAGACGAACTGGCGAAGAAGAAGACGCTGCTGGATTCCTTGGAGAGGAGTGAGCTCGAAGCCAAACGTATCGAAAGCTATCTCAACCGGGCATCATCTCAATCGGCTGCGAACAGGCCTCAACGCTCCTTGTCCGCCTCATCGGCTACCAGTGCTCCGAGCAGTCGCGAGGGTGATGGACACTATGGAGGCCTGGACGACACCGCCTCTATTGACTCAGATTTCCCGCCGACCCACGGGGAGCCGATTGGCTCGCAGTCCCAGGCATCGCACACTTCGCCGCCACGGAGGCCTGACTTGGGGCCGTCGACGACTCCGGCTCACCGTAAATCGTCGAGTGGCACGTTTGTAGCGAACAAGATATTTGGTCGCATCAGCCATGCGGTACATGGATTTGTCGATGTCGATCCAGAACGAACGCGGCGGGACCAAATTGGAAAGACAAAAGAGAGTTTACTTCAGGTAATCATTGATTCAATTGGATTTCAAGAAAGGCTCACGCTGATGGATTTATAGTTGGAACAAGCACTAGAGGTGTCTGAAAGAGATGTCAAAGATGCAAGCGCAGGCGTACTACAGGACCTGAAGCGGTTCCAGAAGGACAAGGAGACAGATCTACGGCGGTATATGGTAAGGGCTCTACATGTGTTTTTCGACACCGATAAGCTAATCCTTGATTAATAGGTCGCATACGCGCGGTGCCACCTAGACTGGGCACGAAAGAACCTGGAAACATGGACCGAGGCCAAAGACGAGGTGGACAAGATCGTTGCTCGATAGTCTTCCCATCTCCAAAGATTCATTGTTTCGCTACCTTTGTTCTGAACTTCTGAATTTGATCAGCTCCAAGATTGTGAGTCGGGCGTTGGGCGGTTGTTTTATCTTTCATCTGTTCTTAGGGACTTAAGGAGTATACATTTATAGGGAATACAAGCTCCAAGGAATGTCCTATATAGCTCGCATGAATTCCAAATCCCGTCTTGAGCTCATCAAGTGCTGTTACCAGCAATGAAACTAAACCAACTCAGTTTTCCGTCTCTGTAGTATAGTTAATCACCGGGGATGTATCCCGAATCCCCCTTTCTTGAATGTGACACAGATATGGAGTAGTCAAGCCGTGATACATCTACATATGCTGCAGAAACTGACTCTTAAGAGCCCTATCAGATGAAACTGGTTCCTGAGATATTGACAGGGGACCTCGACTATACTCCGTATAATCCTCTGAATCTGATATGGCACTTCCTATACCTATACCTATTACCTTACCTACTCTCCGAGCAGGGAGATTTGAGGCCTGAGGCCCATGAGGTAAATGGCAGTCATCAGGTCATCTGGGCTGTTACTTATCTATCTGTAGGATATCCTTAGAGGTCTACGATTGAAAAACATGAGAAAGTAAAAACCCTTTATGAAGCAAGCAAGCACGAGGAGCCATCTAGAGTCCAGTCCTCTACCATCCCCAGAGAAAAAGAAAAATAAACAAATGCTTTTTTGAAACACAAGTGCTCACCAGATGCACCTCTTCATGAAACTTCTTCATAGACACAAATGTAAATGCAAAGATGGCAATTGTATCAGCCATCCAATGGGCTAAACAGAAGCAACAGCAACAACACACTGCACCTCCCCCCCTTTCAACACCCACTTCCAAGGGCAAATTATGTATGAACATGATCCATGGCCAGAAATGAGACACGGCTCAATTGACATCCCACCAGAAGACCAAATGCAATCAGATAGGGAAAGAAAAAAGTAATAAAGCCTCCGGAACCTAAGAAAGGTTTTTCGCCATGCCATCTAAGAAAAAACATGATGATAACCTCAGTCCGAGATAATCCGATCCTCGTCGTTCACTCGTAGCTCCACTACAGGCAGCTCTTCATCATCCTCGCCTTCCAGTGGCGGAGGAATGTCCTGGAATGGAGGCTCCTCATCCATGGGTGTGCTTGGGAAGACCCCCTGGCCGATCGGACTTCCGGTCAATGCACCCAGACGAAAGTCGGAGTCGCTGAGGTCCCCTCCACCGACCGCCTTGTTACTAGCATCGTCGTCGAACAAATCCTCATCGTCTGAGATGGATCCCGGAGGTGCTGCGGTCATCTGTGAAAGGCCATGAGCATTTGTGACTTGGTCGAAGGACCACGTGGGTTGGCTCGAGTATGGGAGTGGGTTGGCAAATGCTCCTTCACCGAACTCGTCTTCATCAAAGCTCATACCTTCCAGTCGGTTCGACTTTCCAAGGCTCTTCTCGCCCGAGGCAGGGCTGTTGGAATAGCCTGGAGGCGGGTCGTCTTCATCGTAATCACGGCTCGTCAGCCGAATTCCAGTTCGCAAACCACCATCTCCCACTTGGTGTGCTGCTCCCACTCCGGCTAAGGCGCTCGACGACCCATTGCGGGAGGAGTCGCCGAGGCGCCGCCCGTCCCCCGAGGGTGACTGTCCGGGGGATCCGGTCCGTGAGTTATCTTCGCTGCCCGGCCGAGTCGACGACTCGGTGATCTCCTCCAAAATCTTGCCGCCCAACGGCCGATCCGAACGGCGACGATAGAACAGTAGATAGGCGGCCGAGGTTATCACACTCTGGGGATCAATTGGTCTCGAGACGGACGAATCTGCCAGTCTCCGTCAGCCAAACAATATTCAATCAAACGGCACACGCCCTCCAGCTTTCCTTACCATTGTACTCGTTCCACTCGCCACTCATGAAGTTCTTGGCGTAGGCCGTATAATGACCGCCACCCAGCCCACCGTAGTGGTTGTCAACCGCGAAAAGATCGTAAATGAGGCTCTTTCCTTCCTCGGGTGATTCGACTCGTCCGGTCATATCCAACCCTTCCACGGGAAAATCGACCAGGAGATCCAACTTGTCCCGAAAACCACGGCTGGCGCTGAATCGCTTCAGGTGCATAACCAGGATATCGGGGGTCTTCCAGAGTTCGAACTTCTTGCTGGCTCGGCGATGCTCCTTGCAGCGAGGGCAATACCATGCGTCGTTCTCGGAAAGAATCTCCTCTTTGTTGAACTCGTCCAGACATTCGTACAGAGTCACGCCTCGTTTCTTCCGGGTCTGGCGAAGTTTACGCCGTTCGGCGAGCTCCGGATCAGGGACGCGTTCGACGTCCGTCCACGTGGGACGCCCGCGAACCAGGTCGGGTTTCTTCTTGTCCCAGCCGAACAGAGCATCGTGTGCTTGCTCCGTCCAGTCCAGGACGATACCTTCGCCCGGGCAAATCAAAGGGGGCTCGTCGAATTGGGGCTGGGGGGCCTTGCCGCGGTTGATACTCGCAAAGATGTCAGAATCGCTGTCAGAAGCACCGCCTGCGCTTCCTCCCTGGTCCGAGCCATCGCTGGACTTTCGTTCGGCTACATCGCCTGCGGCAGACGCTGGTCGCGATTTCTACATCGGCGTCAGCTTTACTTATTCTGTCGCATTACCAGCATGATGGGAAATAGTTACCTTGTTCTGTTTCGGAGAGGGCCGCGCCTTTATCCTTGACGACATCAACGGAAAGTCCTTGGTCTCGTCAACAGAAGACCAGCCGAGAGGTACAACTTCGGTGGTCGATTTCAGGATCTTCACGTTGAAGAGGCTCCGGAGACCGGGTGCAATAGAGCTTCCAGGGCCGGAACGCACGGTGTCACCTTGGGCATCCTGTGAGGAGGACATATCCATCCCATCCGACGCATCGCGCATAGAGATGTCCACCAGGCCATCTTCCCCATCCACAGATGAGGTCTTAATTTTCGAGTCCGCAGACTGCGCATCGTCATCATTCATGACAACGGTGTCCGAATCCTCTTGGATTGCATCTTGCTGATCCGCCCCTACGGTTTTCTCATTGAGAATGTCCCGAGTTGTCATCGTGGCAACCTCTGCGAGGATCTTGCGCAAGATGGCGTCGTAGTCCTGGGCCTCTTCCCGATTGATGATGAGATAGGAGGGCGCACCGAAAAGTTGCCGCTGCACATTCCGGCTGTTGTTTGACTTCGGTCGGCAAAGCCGATTAAAGATCGGTACAAGCATCCGATCCGCCTTGGGAGAGTCAAAGCTAGGGATTTGTTCATAGTCCGAGCGTCCATAGGTGTAGAAGCCTTTCTGGGGCTTGTCTGGGTCGTAGTTAGTGGGCACCGACTCGACCTCGAAAATCGCTATGTCATCATTCCCAGTAATCTGGTAATCAGCAATGGATGCCGTGTTGTCGAACATCTTGTAGAATTTGTATTTGTAGATTTCCGCCATAATCAACCGCTGGGGATCAGAGCCCATTTTCTTGGCTACTACCTCCTTGAGCGCCTTGACGCTGGCGTTCTTGTCGATCTCGACATCAACGATGACCGGTTTGCGGTGAAGCGGAAAATAGAAAATCTCCTTGCTCCAGAGGTTCTCGATCGGAAGTTGCAGTGTCAGGTTGTTGAACGGATCGAAGATGATGCTGACTTTCTCGCAGACAGGGCAGACAAGGGTGGACTTGTACATGCCGGCGAAGAGATCGGTAATGACCGAATCATTGCGGGCTTTATAGATATCCCAGCACTTGTTTGCGAAGTCCCTGAGTGCCTCCTTGTCGTGGACCATCTCGTCGGTAGAGTCGGGCTTCTCAATATATGGTTTCTTCTGGATTCTGTTCAAATCTTCTTGCAGCCCGTCCAGAAGGAACAGCAGAAATTCCTGGGAATCCTGTTGCCCGTAGCCCGAGAATGCAGGACCGTAACGGCCGATGGTGTGTTTCAACTGCCGAGGAGCAAAAGACGACTGGCCTGCTTCGTCGTAGATCATACGAAGGAGATTCGCATACACCTTAGCTACATCGCCGTTATGAGCAAGAGGGTTGCTGGGGTTGAGATCTTGCTTATACACATCATCTGAAGGGAAGACGGTCAGCGGACGGCCACAAGCAAAAGGGAGAAGAGAGAAACACGTACTCAAGAAGTAGTAAGTCAGTTCTTCTACACTACGTACGCACTGCAAAGCGGAGTTCATGTAGCATGTGTTTCCGAGATTGCTCAATCCCGTGCAACCCCTGGGCTTTCCATCTTTCCGTCGACCCCTGACAGGCTCTGGAACTGGTGATGATCTGCCACTGTTAATAGGACTCTGGTTCTTGAGCTTAGGTGGCATGTTAGCCTTCACGTTGCCCGCCGGGACACCCAAGCGGTTCAGGGTCTGCTTGGACAGCTCTGACGCCCACTCTGCGCCAGTGCGTTCCTCAAGAACGACGACATCACTGCTAGACAGACCAACTCGATCCAGGGTGGAGCGACCGTTGAAGTTCGGATTGTTGGTCTGATCCTTGGCGATCTCGAGCAATTCCCGTTGAGAACCCTCGGACAGGGAGAGAAAAGTGTTGAGGTCCAGCACAAGGTTGTTGCCAGCATTAGCGACAAGGGATCCCGCCAGGGTTGGGGAGGTGCTTCGGGAGGCAGCGGGGGTGATCGCAGTCGACGCAGAGGCACTTCCCAGGCCACCCAAAACTCTCCAGACCCGAACCTTCGTCGACATATCAATGTTGGCCAGCCCTTTCGCTTGTTTCAGCCACTTTTGAAAGTTCGTGTGTCTGCTGGACAGGATCTTCACAGGCGGCATGTTCCTCTCCCTCAGCGTCTGGGGAGTGGTCCCCGCGGACGGGTTCGACAGCTTCAAAATGGTGAAGATGGGAGGATTGAGCTCGTACTGGATGTTCTGAGCGTCGCCCTCGTCGACGGTGTTGTGGGCGTAGCGAACGATGGCTGGTGACTGATCCGCCAGGCCGTACCACCGCATAATCAGGTCCCAACCTTCCTGGGGCACGACTTCAAAATCCTCCCCAATCTGCAAGCCCGGACGCAAGGGAACAAAGGGCTCTCCTGCCTCGTCCTTGAAGCCGGTGCTCGAGGGATCAGTCACCAGAACGAGGTCTGAGTTATCGACGGGACCGATTTCCCCTTCAGCGGCCGACTTGTCTATCTTGTCAGAATGAGTGGAGCTCCGAGCGAGCACCCGGCTCAACCATGACATGGACAGCAGATATCCCTTCTGTTTCTCCTTCAACGGCTGTGCCATAGTGCAGGTGACTTGAGCGACTTGGTCGTCGATGGAAGGAAGGTCATGCAGCGCGTGTGAGGCTTGAGACTTGGAGTCGTTTCGGGTCGCCGTGGGGGCGGTATAGGTCGACATACTGGATGGGGTGGGATAGACGTTGTCGGAGCCAGAGTTGTCATCCTTCTCGTTATCCTCGGCCCCGGTCGTGTCCATAGCATCTGAGGATTGGGGACGGGAAACAGAGTCCTTCTCCGTCGAACCTAGATCCATCTCCGTATCATGGTCAACATCAGGGGCGGCTCGTTTGACACCAGGAGAGGACGACCGCATGTCACCTCCAGCAGGGGGAACGCCGCCATCTCCTTTGTCGGACCCAGACATCTCACTCATGGGATCGCAAGATCGAGCGAGTCCTGCGCAAGCGACCGAAGGGTAATCGCCGACACTGCTCGTAGTGGATTCCGGGGTGGGCGAACGGGTGGAGGCCGGGGATCGAGTGCCAAGCACGTCGTCTTCTTGCAAATGGGCGGGGACGTATCGAGAGGACGGAGATAGACAAGGACTTTGACTTCGATCCGACCCGGAAACAGACGATGGACGAGGATTTGGTGGGCCGGAAGACGAGTCGGGACGAGGGTGGCTGTGACGTCTTCCAGCCTGCGAGGCAAACGACAAACCCGGAAGGGCTCCTCCTGGTCTGCGAGGCTCTGCAACCTTACGACGCTTTGTGGAAGACGTCGTGACGATGAGCTGCGCACGTCTCGTGGCAGCTCTGGGTAACACGATGGATGATCGAATAGGGAAGGGGGAAAGTAGAAGATGGATTGGATGGGATACTTGGAGGATGAAAGGACCTGGTTTTTAAAACCAGCCTTTCCTTTTTTTTTAGAAAAAAGAAAAAAAGAGAAAAAAACCCCAGAAAGTGAATGGAGGAAAAGAAATCAATGGAAAAGAAAACCCGAATCTCCGTCCAGACGGAAATCTCGTTTAGTCAGAGAAGAAGAAGTCCCCGGTCGCAGAGAAAGAGGTTCGCTATTCGCTTAGTGGTTGAGGCAAAAAAAGGACACAGGCGAACAGTGGACACAGTGGAGACTAAATCCAACAGTAGACAGTGAGATTGATGAATGATTTCAAGATGAGGATATTTGAAGATGATGAAAGTGATGAAAGTGATGAGGAAGAAAGAAAGAAGCAACAGAAGAGATGAAGAATTTGAAGTGTTGGTGCCATTGTCTATTGTGTTATTCAACCTCTCCTACCTGAATAACTACCAGTTTAACAACAATAGAGCTCATTTCCAGACAGAATATAACAGACTCCATTCTGTGCATTCTCCTGATCGTTTCCCGCCACCACCTTGGTCAGATCTCACCTCACACCGATCACAGAGCAGCAACCCACATCCCCTTGCATCAGGGGAGGAAGGAGGAACGGGTTCCTGGTGCTTGTTGACTGACTGGAGCGCACTGCATCCAAAGAAGGCTGGATTCAACGCGCAGGTGATGGACATCCAGCTGGGCACATGGATATATCTTCCATCCCCCAGGTCCAACACTTTCACGACCTTCTTCCCGAGTCCCATGATACCGTAAAGTCTACCGGATGTGCCAAAGATGTGGATTACGCGAGTGATGCCGCGGTTTGATTCTCCCCAGTTGGCTGGGGCGAATGGGACGAAGAGAGGATCAAGAGGCTCTTCGTGGCTGTAGGAACAGCTCTTGTGGGCCTGTCTGCATCGCTTCACTAGGTGCGAGGAAGGTATACAGGTCGAGAGATGGGCGTAGCTTCGCTCATTCGGGGGAACGAGCTGGTCGATCAGTCTATGAGAAGCCGTACTCAAGATTATTCGAATGACTCGGCTCAAGTACTTGTCAGAGACATTGAAGCTGTCAATATACAAGTGACTAAAGTAACCAAGGAGGGCAAGTGACCAAGTATCAATATATTGGGCTAGGGATGTGAGAGTTGTCAACTTCACACAATCCACTTGATAACCTCAAGCCATATAAAACAGTAAGCATCACCTCGACATAAACATCAGAAAAGTACAAAGCTACCCTGTCCATCATCTAGCTAACCAAGAAATCACCAGCAACACAACTCCTAAACAAGAACAACAACAAGAGACACACACTATACATACCAACCAAACAACGACCCCCACCACCACACAAGCTCATACATAACAAAACAAAACAGACACACCAGGCCAAGCCCTAGGAGCACAAACAAGCACAACCAGAAACACCTCCAGGTACAGCGACACCAATCACGTATACTCATCTTGCTGCCACCACAGCAGCACCGCTCCCGGATTGCCTTCTTCTTCTTCTTCATCTTCTTCAACCATCCCTGCCGCGAGGCGCCAGTCTGACTCTGACTCTGACCCCCGTTAGACTGTCCGTACCATTCAGCGGTTGTAGCCGTAGCCGTAGCCGAACTTGTCCGCTGCGTACTCGCATAGGATCGTTGGGGGGGGGGGGGGGGGGGATCCGGCCTATCTCGAGGTCTGTGTATGCCGGAGGCTGGTCTTTGGTTATCTGAGTTGAGGGCATTTTGCTTGCGGATCAGATGTTTGGACTGATGGTAGTTGCTGAGAGGAGGACAGGAAGAGAAGGGGGGAGGATAGGCAGCCATCTGGACCAGTATACTGGTCATGTTGACCTAGGCTTGAGTAGATAGGTGCCTAGCTATATGAAC
The DNA here is from genome assembly GCA_004769165.1 of Aspergillus cejpii. Lineage (NCBI taxonomy): Eukaryota > Fungi > Ascomycota > Eurotiomycetes > Eurotiales > Aspergillaceae > Aspergillus > Aspergillus cejpii. Next base: position 3,875,026 of record SMSW01000001.1, on the reverse strand, counting down.
GTATTCTTGAATGGAGTTGGTTGATAACCATATATCCAGTAAACCGTCTGGATGCACTTGGATTGACAAAGGAGCTATGTATCTAGATCCTAAACCAGATCAGACTCACAGGAACGTCATAGAGACGGCTTTGAGCGAGTATAGCTACCAAGAAACTAATCAGAAGTCATGACTGGTGACGGCAATATACTACAGAGTACAGCCTGCCTGCCTGGAGACATAAAACACATGGTAAAATTGCATCATTTAACATTACTTGTAGTACGCTATCCTCTTTATGCCACCAAACACCATGCTTGATCCTGGGCAGCCCTTGAAACAGACGAAAAAAAGACAAACTCAAGCCCTGGGGTATCCACCATCAACGCAACCTGAAAAAACATAAAGGAAACCAAGATCAAAGAACAATCTAGCTCTGAAAACCGTACATGCGCACCTCACAGTCCTCGCTGCCTGTAGCGAAACGACTATCTCCGAGACCGATGCACGTCACTGGGCCCGAATGTCCTGTAAAAGTCCGCTCGCATTTGCCGGTCCGGGGATCCCAGATCTTGACCATGCGATCCTCGGCTCCGGACACGATACGGAGTGTGTCGGCCGCTAGAGCCCACACTCCTTCCAGATGTCCGAAGAATGTACGCAGACACCGCCCAGTGGAGGTCTCCCACAATCGAATTGTCGAGTCCAATGCGCTCGTGACTATGTATCGTGGCGGTGCTGGACGTCCATTGTCGAAAGAAGAGCCAAAGGGAGAAGATGGAGTGCCCAATGGGTTCGCATCGAAGCTCGGGATGCCTCGTGGCGAAGCAGCGGGACTGTCGCCGGAAGTGACGCTACCGGTATCATTCTCGCATTCGGCGTCGTGCTCTTCGAACTCGAACTCTCGGGGCAGCGGAATAACCTGCTGCACCTGACCGACATGCCCGTAAAATGTTCTGATGCAAGTCTTGGTGTCCAGATCCCAGAGCCGAACCGTGCAGTCATCAGAGGCGGAGAACACGGTTCGAGAGGCCGTATCCACTCGCACCGCGTTCACCCAATCGGTGTGCCCGCGCAGAAGACAGGTCGACTTATCCTCGAAATTCCAGATCTTCACGGTCTTATCCACAGACGCCGACGCAAGGATGCTCGCGTCGAAATGCAATCCGATCACGCCCCCACGGTGACCAGTGTAGGTAGAGATGCACTCGCCTGTTCGCCAATTCCACACCTTCAGGCTGCAGTCCATGCTGCCGCTGATCAACTTGGTGTCGTCAAATTGAAGGCAACGAATACCGGATTGATGCCCCCGAAGTGTGCGAAGCTCCTCCCCTGTTTCCGTGTCCCAGATCTTGATGGTCGCATCATAGGACCCGGTAGCCAGAATGTTGTCCTCAAACTGCAAACACATAATGCCGTTGGTGTGCCCCTTGAACACTTTCATAGAGCATCGTCCATACTTCCAGTTCGTGCCCACTTTGAAGCGATCCTTGTAAACCTCTTTCCAAGGCCTGTAGCGGGTCTTAAAGTAATCATTGTCATTCTCTGCACTAGGAACGATCGAGGTGCAGTGGCGCTTAACCATTGCCGTGTCTTCGTCGTCTGATTCGGGTTTTCGTTTGAGGCCCGAACCTGCGCTCTCAGGGGCAGGAGAGATGCTTTTGGATTCCGCAGCCTGTCCGCTGATATCCCATGTTGCAGCACGAAGTTCAATTTCGCGCTTGGACTCTCGCAACCGCTTGCGATCCAGAAGAGGAAGACCCCATCCGCATTTTTTGCACTTACGGTGGATATGCTGTTCACACATTCGATGCCAGACCACATCATCATCGGCCAACGCTCTCCAACGTGCAGAAACCTGAGCGGCCTTGCAAAGCGAGGTTGTGTCCAGATAACACAGGATTTTGAACGAGATTTCCGGAGGGAGAGCCGTGAGAAAGTCGATACGAATCAAATCGCGAACCGTTGCGGAGATGAAGGACAACTGCGGAAAACAACATTGAGCCATAATTCCCTGCAGGATGAGTTTCCGGTGCTTGGCGGGCGCGGCGGAGAAAATCGACCAAGCATGGGCAATGCCTTGTTGATCACTCTGGGGAAGGGTTTCTAGCTCCTTTAGATTCTGTCAGCACAACCACTTGGCAAGGATGTCCATTAGATGGGGGGAATGGAGGAAAGCCCACCCGCTGTAACTTGTCCATGGTCGGTTCGTCTGCTTGTCGCCTGCATTTGAGATCTGGTCGGTGACGGTAACAGTATCTGGAATTCGCGCTGATGGATTCGATCAGCTGCCCGGTGTGCGAACCAAGAGGAGCGTATTGTTCTGGGATATGTTTGGCAAGGAACGGTGCGACGTTATTGCCAGCCAATTTCTTGGGGATTGCCTTTCCGGTGCTGAAACTGCGGGGCTCATGCTTGGAATCAGGTTGCATTTCAACGTCGCCAGCGATCTCAGAGGGGCCAAATAACGATCCGGAAGAGGGATCTTGTGGAATATTCAGCGTCTTCTCTTCCAGGCCATTCTGATCCTTCAATAGCGAGTGTGAGAATCCCTTCTCTTCTCGCAATGACGAACCATGGGCATCCATCGTGGAAACTCAACCACTCATTGAACTTGGGTCAAAGCGATCTAACCGGGTGTCACAGACAATACCGTCAGACCCTCAGAAGCGTAGATAACAGATGTGTCCAACGTCGAAGTTCCGAGGAGCAATCGTAGGGATTAGGTGAAGAAGTGGCGATAGAAATGAGTACCCAGGTAGTGGGTAGATAAGAGAGGATGGACAGCAGTCGACGACGAAGAGGATGGTTTATAAAATCCCGAACATCTAGTAGTATTCAGGGGTTAAATCTGAGAAGAAGAAATAAAATTGTCTTTCCCTTCAGCAGGAGAGAAGATCTCAGTGGGAATCACGCAAGAGTAAAAGGAAGTCTCGTGCTTTGGGGAAACATCTGTATGGGTCCGGGCACGTGATCTGATGGTGCAATTACAGCCCACTTTCATATCTTTCTCTCCCGAGTCTCTTGTCGGATCAACAAATCAAGTGGCATCATTCGTCGCAATCTATGAGACTGATTGCGGATCTACAAATAGTTCGAACTGGACTCGTATGTCGCGGTCTGGGCCTATGGGGTAAGAGACTGAGAACTGAGAAGTGACTGTGTTACTGTGAGCCTGTGTCCCTAAAAAGGGTTTAATTATAGACAGACTTGTCAAGACTCAAGAGAGTCTTGGGATATCTGACGAGATCACTGCTCATGTCTTACCCTTTCTGTCTTCAGCTTCTGCCCATCATACCCGGAAACTGTCAAGAATACCATGCCATGACCTTGAATATAGAACATCCTGCTGTGTGATGAAGGATTGGATTTCTCTTAATTTCCTTAGGCTCCTAGAGTCCTGTGCCTTGACACCACATTCCTAGATTGTCTTACCATATCTGCCTACATACTCCGTACTGCCTGGTTAATTCTGTCGGACGAGAGAAGTACGGAGAAATACTTGACGATGTCCCCGTCGATGGTGTAATAGCTTAGTCAGATATAGATCATGTGACTACAATCACATGATCTATATCTGAACCTCAATTAATTGCATCAACAGAGACAAGGACAAGTTCTCTTGGGGAATATGTCTTTAATTACTCCGTACGGAGTACAATTTCTGGTCTCACAGTTCAATATTGATCACTAACTTGACACATTCATTACAGATCTTAGTGAATGGTCACCCCCTTATCCACCACACCGCCATTTTACCTCCCTTGCAGAGGCTCTCTGAGACTCGCGATCTACTCTTCATTTCCTGACCACCCTGGTCATTCCGTCGATAATCCTGGCTGTGATGTGTATGACATGAGCACATATTTATCCTTGTTATCGACCACGGTACTCCGTACAGAGTAGGTCACCATCATCCTTTGGGCCGGCGAGAGTGACATGGTTCTGTTCCAAAACCTAGAGGACTCGTCCATAGAGGTACAGCTACTCTCTTGTTACTGACATCCTGTTGAGGGCATTCCTATACTCTTAAATCAGCAATCTTCTCAGCAACCGGTTAGGATCTATTGAAACAATTATTTAGTTCATGGAAGGTCTGGACGGAGCCAAAAGTCCATCACGTCACTTTTGAACCCCTCCCATGAGGTGATCTGGAACTAAAATCACACACTCACAGGGGGCTGTTTCGTGTAATTGTCAGTGCACAGGTCAAAGTGCAGACTTGCGTCGGTGGAGGCCTGCTTTTCCGATAGTCTGACAGCATGTCGTCCCCTGAATCTTCGTCAGCATCCGGTGGGGGACCACCCGAAGCAGGGCCGCCTCAGAGTGAGGAGTATACAATGCCTCAATTGGATACCCTCATCTCGCATTTGGTTGCGGCCAAACGGTCTCTATCATCCATCAGCCATGTGTGGCGAGCCAACGAAATCGTTACAACCGCTCGCGCTGCTTTGGAAGAGAGCGTTGTTGTGTCTGCAAGGACAGGCTTCCTTCGCCGCGGGCTCAACAATCAATTGCGACTTCTCTATAGTGTTCGTACTGAGGTGGAAGAAATTTCCCTTCGCGGCCGCTCGGAATTTGCGGCTGTGTTGAAGGATCTCGACGCTGCTGATGCACGGCTGAGGCGAACACTAGAACTCCTTCAGGAAACCATTGTCCATGGCGCATTCCGACCAGAAGGCGAAGAGCCGAAGAGCCTACATGACTTTGTTGACGAGCGCGGCGTAGAAGAGCTGCATGCGGCTTTGAAGAGCTCGATCGACCGCACAAATGCTGCACAAGCGCAGCTGGACTCCTCTAATAATACATTTGATGACGAGCTTCAGTCTATCAAGCAGGCTTTAGGCAACTACAGGGTGGCTGCGAAACTGGCCTCTTCCCGCTCCTCACCATCTGCATCTTCGTCATCTGCATCCAACTCTAGCCTACCTTCGATGTCCTCCATGCCGTCTATGTTGCATTCGTTGGAAATGCATGCGCAGGAAATGGCCAATTTGTTGGAGTCGCTAGTCCGGCACTTTGATCTCTGCGTAACTGCCGTCAAACATACCGAAGGTGGAGGGGCTGCGGCGAAATCCATTACAGGCGATATGCCAGTTGGTGTAAATGTCAGCGGCCGGATAGGACCAAATATCGAAGAGGGTATCAACGCCAACTTAAACGCCCCCTTGGACCCACTAAGCGATTCTGATTATCGAGAGATGGTCCATGTCCTGATCAAGGATGCAGCCGAAGCCGAAGATGTTGTGATGGAGATCCAAGACCGAATCGGCGAGATGGAATCGGTCCTGGAAAACATGCTGGCTCAACGGGACTCTCTACGATCCGTCTATACCGCTACAACCGATGTTTTTCAGCATATTTCCTCCCTCGCGTCAACGCGTTTGCCGGGTTACATAGGTCAGGCACACAACTTTACACGGGTATGGTATGAGGAGAATGACCGCATCGGCGGCGGCCTGGCGGATCTATCGGACCTCAACGCGCTTTATGACGGCTTCCTTGATGCATACGATGGCTTGATCATTGAAGTAGCCCGCCGGAGGCATGTGCGGCAGCGGATCGAAAAGGTCCTCCGTGATGCAAAGCACAAGCTGGACCAGCTGTACGAGGAAGATGTCAATGCCCGTGAGGCTTTCCGGGTCGAGAAAGGCGACTATCTCCCATCCGATATATGGCCCGAGATCGGCCGGGAGCCGATGCGGATTGAATTCCGGCGTATATCGGGAGGTAACGTCAAGGGTGTCCTTTCTGAGCACCCCGGCGAGAAAGACGCTGCAGCACGAGAACAACAACAACAAGAAGAAGAAGAAGGGGGAGAACGCCTTCCGCCAGTCGGAGACCATACTGAGGACAACGAGGTCATTCCCGACTTGCCGAGGGACCTTGTTGAGGAAGCTTTTGTGCGACTTCAAGCGAGAGTTCAAGGCGCAACATGAAGTACTTTTCCTGTTCTGCTCCGTGTCGAGTTCCTTTCCCTTTCCAATGTTTTCTGCCAGAGATGTCAACCCCAGCGCTGAGAAGGTTCATCAAAAGCGGCCTTTCAGTCGGGTCTAAAGTATTGTGGATCATAGTTGAGTAAGAAGGTGGCCTAGACCTACATGATGAACTCCAGAAGAGGTTATCCCTCAACCGATGAATGGTTCATATCGCCTTACTAGATCTCTGGAAGCCCATATTCGACGCATACTCCTACTAGATGGATGTCGGCGCGTTATGGGCGTCTAGTTTGGCAATGGGACTGAAAAATGAGGTTCAAAGAGAGCTCTGATAGGTCAATCCAAATTCTTCTTTGCCTAAATTCCTGTATGACAGCGACAGCTTAAAAAAAAAGAAAGAATCATATTGACTGAAACCGTATTCGCCTGCCGCTCATTTCTATGTTGACTTTATGTATTCAATGAATCCCATATATATGCATCCGTTACTTCATGAGAGTATCCCCCGTCATAGATCCCATAAACAATAGCACGAGAAAATTGCGACAAACTTTTCCTCTCCCAATGTAGGTCAAAGCGATCCTCATTTCTTCTTTCTTGAAGATGTAGAGACAAGGCGTTTCTTAAGGTGTTTCGGCATCTTGTTTGCGCGTTGCTGCCGCTTCTCCTCCTTGATTTTTTGCTTGTGCTCGCGTTTCACGTCCTTGTCCTCGAAGCGCTTGCCACGAGGCTGTTTCTTTGCGAAAGGATCGTCGGCGTCTTCGTCGGACTCGGACGCAGAATCTCCGACTGAGACGCCGCCGCTAGCGTCGGATTCTTCGTCGTCTTCTTCACCATGACGATCTTCGGCGGTCGATTTCCCACCTGCAAGGAGATCGCGGTAGATGAGGTCCGAGCCTTCGCCGGCGCGAACTTTCTCGGCGTCACGCTCGAAATCGTATACCTGCTCTAGTGTCTGGGGGATGAACTGTTGGCGGAAGACGGCGGTGTCTTGCTCGGTATCGGCTTGGTCTGATTTCAGGGTATAGAGTGTTTCGATCGCGTTGTGCATCTCTTCGCTTGCCTCGACGGTGGCTGGACCCTCGGCGGAAATGATGAACTCGAAGACGGTTCGTTCGGACAGAATCTCCACGCCTTTGCGGCGGAAGAAGTCGCTCACGTTCTTGATGTCCATGCGCAGGAACTCCAAGCTGCGTGGGTGGTCGTGCTCCACACTCTGACTGACATCGATGATGTATAGCTTGCTTTTATGATAAAGCATGTTGTACTCGCTCAGATCCGCGTGCACTAAGCGACACGTCTGGTACATCACACGCATGTATCCCAGCAGCTTGATATATAGCTCACGCCACCTTGTTTCGGGCTCTGAAATGTCGAACTCGACATCCTTGAGACGAGGAGCCGGAAGACCTTTAGAGTTACCGACAAATCCCATCACAAGAACGTGCAATCGGAGCTGAATGGGTTCCGGGCAAGGGATACCGGCAGCGTAGATTCTCCGCAGATTCCGCATTTCCTTCTCTGCCCACAGCTTCACCATTGCCCGGTTGTTGCTCTTGTTGTAGCCCTGTCTGAATCTGAACTCGCCAGTAACATACTTGTCTCTGTCCTTGAACACGAGGATGCTGGTCTTGTAGACTTTGATGGCTCGGTGTTGTTGAGTCTCATCCTCCCCATCGGGAAACCAAATTGCGTGGTATACATTGGCCTCCTTACCGGTAGACAAGCACCCGTGAATCTCTGATACAACGTTCCGGTTGATCATCTGCAAGAGGATCATCCGCGTGCGGGGATCAAGCACTTGCTCGGATGTTGCTCGGTCAGCCCTGTCGCCGCCACGCTCCCCGCGGACTGCTAATCCAGATTGCATGTCATCAAGCTTGATCTTGGCCGCATGCCGAGTCAGAGATTTGACCTGATCGTCGACAGAGGCATAGGTGTTGACGGTAGGTTTTTGTGTGTTCGTCTTCGGGTAGGTCCATTTGGGCGCATTGGGGTCGGAAGCCAGCTCGTTTACTTTGCGTTGACGATTGTAGGCCTTCGTGAGATCCGCAGTATTCGATGAATTGAAATCCCCCTCATCCAGTTCTTCCTCGAAAATATCGTCATAATATTCATCGTCCTCTTCGCCCTCGACATCTTGCGCCTCGGGGTCTTGCCCCGCCATGACGGGGACTGTGCCTTCAGCGTTCATGTACCCTCTGTTCGGCACGTATGTGTACGATGGTGATAGTCCATCTGCGAGGCCAGTTGCCTGCATATCCGAATCCTGAGAAACCATAACCACTTGAACGGCCTCAACTGTAGGTCAAGAGGATATTCTGTGGGCACAAACAAGTCCTATGACAACACTTTTTTTGTGCCTGGAAATAATTGAGTGTGGACCATATTTTGGCCACACCGCCCGGCAGAAACCCCGCGGGCAAAAACGCGCTTTTGGGTGCTGTGACCACGCGTGCTTCGATGCTATACTCCCCGTCGCAAGTGAAAGATCATCGTTAACCCCTCTCTTTTGCTCTTCATTCGAAATACATCCTGACGGTCGCTGTCAGAAATCAGGCGCTGGATTCGAAATCGCTGGTTGCGTGATGTTCCCGTGGCAATAACTGCCCTGTATATCGCGTCGCGCGCCTCAAGATGTATGTCAAACAGATTATCATTCAGGGCTTCAAAAGGTATGTCGTCTCGGTATCACATAGCTAGAGAAAAGCCAAAGCGCTGCGACTAACTTTATCGCGCCTGCAGCTACAAAGATCAGACGGTCATTGAGCCCTTCTCTCCGAAACACAATGTTATCGTCGGTCGCAACGGTTCTGGCAAAAGTAATTTCTTTGCGGCTATCCGCTTCGTCCTAAGCGATGCCTATACTCACCTGGGCCGAGAAGAGCGACAGGCTCTGCTTCATGTATGCAGGAATGGATACCCTGAGCTATCACACTAGCTTACATTGATCAGGAAGGTTCAGGTTCTGCGGTAATGTCCGCCTACGTGGAGATTATATTCGACAACTCCGACGACAGATTTCCTACTGGCAAACCAGAAGTTGTCCTTCGCCGAACAATTGGATTGAAGAAGGATGAATACACGCTTGACCGCAAAAATGCAACCAAATCCGACGTGATGAACCTCCTCGAGTCGGCCGGCTTCTCGCGATCAAACCCTTACTACATCGTACCCCAAGGTCGGGTCACTGCATTGACCAACATGAAGGATTCGGAGCGCTTAAACTTGTTGAAGGAAGTTGCTGGTACACAGGTTTACGAGGCGCGTCGTGCTGAATCGTTGAAGATTATGCACGAGACCAACAACAAGAAGGCTAAGATCGATGAGCTCTTGGACTTTATCAACGAGCGGCTTGCGGAACTCGAAGAGGAGAAAGACGAATTACGCAGTTTCCAGGAGAAGGACAAAGAACGGCGTTGCTTGGAGTACACTATTCACTCACGCGAGCAGCAGGAGATTTCTGGCATCCTGAACAACCTGGAGGAGCAAAGGCAAACTGGGGTGGAGGATACAGATCTCAATCGAGACCGTTTCATCGAAGGAGAAAAGGAGATGGCTCAGATCGATGCAGAGATCGCCGAATGCAAGCAGCAGATTGAGTTTCTGAAAGTGGACAAGTCACAGCTCGAAGACGAACGCCGCGAGGCTTCAAAGGCTCTTGCGCAGGTGGAATTGCGCGCCAAATCCCTTTCCGACAACCAGGCTGCCACCCAGGCACAGAAAGCCCGCCATGATGAAGATCTGAAAACTGTTCAGTCTGCGATCAAAGAGCGCGAGGCTGAATTACAAGATCTCATTCCTCGCTTCAACGCGGCTAAAGGTCAGGAGGATAACATTAAAACACAACTTAACGAAGCAGAGACGACACGTCAACGTCTATATGCCAAGCAAGGCCGTAACTCGCGCTTCAGGAACAAGTCAGAGCGTGATAAGTGGCTGCAGGCGGAGATCAAGGAGAATTACACCTCTATATCTACAGTACAGGCAGTGATGGCGCAGACCCAGGAGGATATCAAGGAGCTCGAAAATGACATTGCACTATTGGAACCAGAGACGGAACGCTTGCGCCAACAGATTGATGGCAGGGGGGACACTATTCATTCAGTGGAGAAGCAGGTACAAGCTGCAAAGGATGAAAGGGACCGCTTAATGGACCAGAGAAAGTAGGTTTTTACTTTTCCGTTTCAGCCCTTGTCTAATGGATCTTTTTTTCGGTCCGCTAACTTATTTCAAGGGAGCTCTGGCGGGAAGAGGCAAAGCTGGATTCAATTCTTTCAAACGCGTCTAATGAAGTCGACCGGGCGGAGCGCACTCTCGCTCAGATGATGGACCACAACACAAGTCGCGGTATCGCGGCAGTCCGAAGGATTAAGCGTCAGCACAACCTCGAAGGAGTGTATGGTACGCTGGCCGAGCTTTTCGAGGTGAATGACAGGTACCGAACCGCCGTTGAGGTTACGGCCGGTCAAAGTCTGTTCCATTACGTTGTAGACACGGATGAAACCGCAACAACGGTGTTGGAGATTCTGCAACACGAAAAAGCCGGGAGAGTGACATTCATGCCTTTGAACAGACTGAGATCCAAAGCGGTCAACCTACCCCGGGCTAGTGATACGATTCCAATGATCGACAAGTTACAGTATGACCCTGCCTACGAGAAGGCATTCCAACATGTGTTTGGCAAGACCATCATTTGTCCAAACCTTCAAGTCGCGTCACAGTATGCCCGAAGCCATGGCGTCAATGCAATCACGCCCGAGGGAGACCGGTCCGACAAGAGAGGTGCGCTTACTGGTGGTTTCCATGATTCCCGACAGTCACGACTTGACGCAGTAAAGCACTTGACGAAATGGCGGGACGAATTTGAGAGCAAGAAGAACCGGGGAACGGAAATTCGCAAAGAGCTTGAGAAGTTGGACCAAATCATTACAAAGGCCGTCGGTGAATTGCAAAAGCTGGAGCAACAGAGGCACCAGGTGCAAAATAGCAGCGGGCCGCTTCGGCAAGAGTTGAGGAGCAAACGTGATCTTCTCCAGAAGAAGAATGACAACCTCGATGCCAAACGGAAGGCTCTCCGTAACATCGAGACTAACTTGGCCGCATTGAATGACCAAGTAAATGCCTTTGAGGCGGAGTTGAAGTCACCATTTCAGAAGGCGCTTACCAATGAAGAAGAAGCACGGCTCGAGTCTCTTAGTGCCGTTGCGCAGGATCTTCGACGGCAATACCAGGAACTCTCTGCTCAACGTAGCGAGTTGGAAGCTCGCAAGTCGATTCTCGAAGCTGAGCTTCGGGAGAACCTGAATCCGCGCCTGGACCAACTCGTCAGCCGAGATGCCGATATGGCAGATGATGACGGTCAAGGTAACCTGAAAGAGACTGAGCGCGAGATGAAACGACTTCGCAAGACGCTAGAGAATCTTAGCCAGAGACTCCAACAGGTGGATGAGTCCATCGACAAGGCGAATACTCAAGTTACCGAGCTCGAACAGCAGAAAGCGGAAATTCGCCGCGAACTGGAAGAGCTGGCACGATCTATCGAAAAGCACCAGCGTCGCATGGAGAAGAACATGCAGAAGAAAGCTGCACTGACCAAGCGAGCAGCTGAATGTGCGGCTAATATCCGTGATCTGGGAGTGCTTCCAGACGAAGCGTTCACCAAGTATAAACACACCGACTCAAATACTGTGGTGAAGAAGCTGCACAAGGCCAACGAGGCGCTCAAGAAATACTCGCATGTCAACAAGAAAGCGTTCGAGCAATATAACAGCTTCACCAAGCAGCGCGAAACCCTCACTGGCCGAAGAGAAGAGCTCGAGGCCTCACAAAAGTCGATCGAGGACCTTATCTCGGTGCTTGATCAGCGGAAGGACGAGGCCATCGAGCGCACTTTCAAGCAGGTTTCGCGCGAGTTCGCAAACATCTTCGAAAAGCTTGTCCCCGCTGGCCGTGGGCGCTTGGTCATTCAGCGCAAGACCGATCGTCCTCTTCGGCAGGACGACGACATGGATTCGGACGATGAGCGGGCTCAACAAAGTGTCGAAAACTACGTCGGAGTGGGCATTAGTGTAGGCTTCAACAGTAAGCATGATGAGCAGCAACGGATTCAGCAACTCAGTGGTGGACAGAAGAGTATGAACCCCGTCAATTTTCCTGGATTTTTCACCGAAATGCTAATGATTCTTAATGTAGGTCTTTGCGCGCTTGCGTTGGTCTTTGCGATCCAAGCCTGTGACCCGGCACCGTTTTACCTATTCGACGAGATCGATGCCAACTTAGATGCGCAGTATAGAACCGCCGTGGCTCAGATGCTTCAGTCCATCTCAGAGTCAACGAATGGACAGTTCATCTGCACCACCTTCCGGCCCGAGATGTTGCACGTCGCCGAGAAATGCTATGGAGTCAGCTTCCGGCAGAAAGCGAGTACGATTGACGTTGTATCTCGAGAAGAGGCGCTTAAATTCGTCGAGGAGCAGAAGACTTAGGGTTTTGATCGATGCACTTAATACGAGTTTCTGTTTCTACTCATCTCGCTTGCGAGGATGGACAGGATAGCAGGCGTATTGTTGATGGACCATTTCTGCTACTGAGATTTATATCCCTTGCTTCGTTTGCGGTGTCGGTTGCTTTCTTGTCCAATATATTTTTTTCAACATGTACTCTAAATTTGATTTGCCGGGGCCTCTGACAACTGAACCAACATGTATCAAATTCCGGTTGTCTATTCTAGGCAAATGAAATGGCGGTCGTTCAATCTATATAAATCCTAGCTGGGCACCCCGTCAGTAGGCAGCTCCTGCGTCCACTCATAGAGGATGCTCTCTGGAACATCCCTAACAAGGACATGGATATGCTCCAAACTCCGCACACTTTGCAAAGCCGTCCAGTTCTTAAACCACAGGACCTGATCCTCCGGGTTCGGAAACCGGTCGCGATCCCTCGCCAGACGTCCGACAAACGTGCGCCTTACAAAATCCTCAATCGACGCGCGCGACTCATCCGTCAAATCACCGTCGTGTTCGTTGACCGGCACCGGCGTGCGCGACCACACGCAGAGGTGCGCAATGCCCGGAGCATGGCCGTAGGGCCAGTCGTTACGGAGGATCTTGTAGTCCGCGGGATCGGCAAAGGGGATTGGATTTCTGAAAGAGAACACGGGCTCGGTCACGTTGACGCGTACGCCTTCCGCAGCGGAGTCCGACAAATTCCAGCCCAAGCGACGTTCGCAAATGAAGTTTGTAATGGAGCCGTATTTGGCCTTGATGTCTCCGGACCAGGAGAGGTATCGGGCGAGATCGGAGGGTTTGCGCTTCAGAGCGCCGAGATCATTTCGCGCTGTTGTGTGGAGAGGGAGGGAAAAAGGCAATCCATCAATAAAACCAAGCAGAAGAGGAATTGAGGGGGGGATGGAATCATGGAAGGGGGGGCTAGCTACGCCCTTTGGGCCTTGGGGGGAATCGGTGACTCAAGTTTTTTTTTTCTGGGTGTTCTGGACCTTCATACCGATGATGTCTTTGAGATTATCCCAGTCATGAAGGATGAATTGCTCATCTGTCATAGCCAAGACCTCACGATCGGTCTCGGTGAGGTTGAAGGCGGGAGGGTCAGAGTCAGAAGTTGTGGCCATGGTTGGGATGAGGGAGTGACTCAATAAAGAGGGTATTGGGGTCTTCTTCAAGATAGGATACAGCTATTGAGATAGATCTGGATGAAGATCTGAGAGAGAGAGTCGATGACTTGATGGTTGTAGAATGCATCTAGGTAGATACCCCAGAGAAAGGGAAAACAACTCCCCAACAGGCATCAGATTCCGCATTTTGTGTGACAGCGGAACAGAGGAAGGAGTTAAGATGATAAAATTGATAGAAGAATAGAAATTGATATAGAATATTCAGGGATAATCATAAACCCCAGTCATTCCTATATAACTACCGTAGAACAGCTCCGAGCATCGTCCCATCAGTTTTTCAACGGATTAAAAAACAACTGCCGAGTCATCTCTCCATCCTTTTCTTTCTCTCTCTCTCTTTTGTCTCTATCCCCAACCATCTCTCTCCTCCTTCATCTTCTCCTCATCTTCATCTCTTTTCTATTCCAGGAGGATCATTCAAGATGAGGTAGGTACTCAATTGCTTTCATTTCAACATTAAATGCCATCCAGCAGTGTTATGGCTAACGTCTCGCTTCGCCTGTCGCAGTGCTCTATCGTCTGAGAACATCAATGGGGTCTATATTCCCTCGGTGCTCCTTGTCTTCGGCACCTTTATTGTGAAGAAGGATTTTGTTCCATATGCAGTGGCCCTGGCTGCTGTTTTGGCTGGATTGAAGCTGTTTACTGGCAGCAGCAGTGCGTTGAATCGATCCCTTACCGCATGACTCTTACTGATCAACCTCTCACATCGGTAGAGCCCAGAAAGGTCCTCAACCCCACCGAGTTCCAGGAATTCGTCCTCAAGGAGAAGACCGACATCTCTCACAATGTCTCCATCTACCGGTTTGCCCTTCCTCGGCCCACCGATATCTTGGGTCTGCCCATCGGCCAGCACATTTCTCTTGCCGCCACCATCGAGGGTCAGCCTAAGGAGGTTGTGCGCTCCTACACTCCCATCTCCTCGGACAATGAGGCCGGTTACTTCGATCTGCTGGTCAAGGCCTACCCTCAGGGTAATATCTCCAAGTACTTGACCACCTTGAAGGTCGGAGACACCATGAAGGTGCGCGGTCCCAAGGGTGCCATGGTGTACACTCCCAACATGTGCCGTCACATTGGCATGATCTCTGGCGGTACGGGGATCACTCCTATGCTGCAGATCATCAAGGCCATCATTCGCAACCGCCCCCGCAACGGCGGCAACGATATCACCAAGGTCGACCTGATTTTCGCCAACGTCAACCCCGAGGACATTCTGCTCAAGGAAGAACTGGATAAGCTGGCTGCGGAAGACAAGGACTTTAACATCTACTACGTTTTGAACAACCCTCCTCAGGGTTGGACTGGTGGTGTTGGATTCGTTACTCCCGAGATGATCAAGGTTCGTTGCACTGCGTTGTCGTGATTCATTTCGTTCACTCACTCACACCGACCGCGTTTGTAGGAACACCTCCCTGCCCCTGCCAGCGATGTCAAGGTCCTGCTCTGTGGTCCTCCTCCTATGATCAGCGCCATGAAGAAGGCCACCGAGTCTCTCGGATACACCAAGGCTCGCCCTGTCAGCAAGCTCGACGACCAGGTCTTCTGCTTCTGAGTCACGAATAAATGCCAACGGTTTCTACCTCCGAGGCTTCAACGCTTCGCTCTGCTCTGTTCTTTTAAGGCACGCATGGATTTCCACCAAGGTATCTGTATTTTATATATGTCTGTGAACCGTTCGATAGAAAAGTCGGGATGGCTCAACGCCATGTTCTTCGCTGATCCTTGATGCGGGACACGATCGTCTGACCAGAGAACGACTTTACGAGTCAGCAACTAGATTAAAAGTATTGAGTGGGCCAACGTCAGAGGCGGCCGGGTTGTTCAAAATTTTCATGGACTATGATTATGATGTATATTTAGATACTAATATTTGTTCATCTCGCCATTGGCGACGTCTGGGGCATCCGTCTCCGTCAATTCAAGGCTGGTGCACTTCTAACATTTCATCCACCATGGTCAAGAATTTCTTCTGGTATTCGTCCGCCGTCGTCGTGATGGTCATGGGCCCTTGATTCCCAATGATATTGAAGGTCTGCACCACTCCAGTCATAGCTTGCGCATGCAACTTGTGTTTGGCCCAGAGAAAATCCAGAATCACCGCCCGATACTTCCATTTCCCGTCGAGAGACGGAAACCCAACACGCCATGGGTTTCTCCTCCCCACCACATCGGGGTTGGACGAGGCAGGGTACCGGATCAAGAAGAGCGAGTAATCAACGGCGTTCGAGGACTCGAGGAACTGTGTATCAGCTTCCAGCGTCTCCCTGAATCTCTTATAGTCCGAGTGCGACATCCGTATCTTATCTTCGAACTTGTCGGCCAGCCTGTTCAGCGTCTCTTCGCTGACCAGTGGGTCTGGCAGCAAGTCCCGTTCGGGATAGAAGTAATCTACGGGCTTCAGGTCGTACTTCTCCCACTTGTCTTTGGCTGGATCCTGGTCCTTGCCGCAAAGCATGTTCTCCATGATTATATGGTGTGCGGGGGTTGTTTCCAAGATACTCCCAATCGTATGGTACGGAGCATACACGTAATCCGTGATCCAGACCAGAATGGAGTCCGGATGAGTGCTCATATACTCATAGTAAGGCTCGAGGAGGTCTTCGCGGAAAAAGGAGTGCTCGAAATGTCGCGGGAGACTTTTTACGAGGAACTTGCGGTTGGATGTGCTGAAGAATGTCTGGCATCATACAAATACTGCTGGATTAGTTCTAATGGGCGTTCCAGCATAAGAGTATAAAAGCCACACGCACCGATCCGGACAATCCCAAGTCACCCATCGGCTTCAACGGTAGGGTCTTGTTTTCGCAGCGGAAACAGGCTTTATATTCATCTTCGTCGATCTCCCAGACATCATTGCGCAGCTTCTGAAACAGTTCATCTCGGTACCGTATGAGCTTGATGCTGAAGATGCTGAAAAACGCCAGGATACGTCCAATCAATGATTTTCGAAACGTTTTTGGGTCGCGAAACAGCGCGAGTTGAATTGATCGGGCAATGGCCGTTTGACGACGGAGGCCACCCATGATCACGAAGAGGGTATCACAGCTGTGTGATTATCTAAAACTGCATCCCGAGTCATTTTTGGAAGCATCACACTGGATGTGCTTAAACAAACAGCTGCTGGAAGACAGCAAGCTTGATATTTCCAGAGTGATTGCAGTTGAATGACGTCAGGAGGAAACCACATTTACACGTGACTTTGAGATAACTTCTCACGTGATGCTATATATTCACCGCCTTGAGAATTGCTGAACTGCCGCTTTGAGTCAAACGAAGAGAAAAAAAAGTTCCCCTCTGAAAGGCTTAAGATTCCCCTCCTTCTATGGGTCACTGTCTGATTAGCGGGGTCCGGCGATTTTCAAACGCCTTTTTTCAGACTGTTCAATCTAACTGTTCACAGCACAGTTGCTTTTCGTTATATCGTCCCTCTTTCTCACTTCCCTTAAATTCCTCGCGTCCGTCCCTCAGTGTTCGAGGCTTCTACGCATCCTCCCGGAAGCACTTCCAATCAGCTGCAGCCATGGCATCTGCTGCAGACCTACCTGTCGCCGTTGAGGGGCTCACCCTCCAATCGACTTCGGAGACCTCCAAGTTTGCCGACTGCTATCCCTCGTTAAACCCTGTGGATATCTACAGAGAGCATATTGCGGAGAAGCTGGGTGCCGCAACCGGTATCGAGCCCGAGAAGATCTACAGCAAGCTGCAATGGACAAATACATTGGACAAGGGTGACTTGGTTCTGCCGGTACGAGTGATCTTTCGATCTATTTAGCGAGAGCGAGAGGACAAGGATTTAACAGGGTCATCATGTCTTAGGTTCCCTCCTTGCAAATCAAGAAGAACCCTCAAGAGTTGTGCAAGGAGCTCGCGGAGAAGTTCCCCGAGTCCGATCTGGTTTCTCCTCCCGTTCCCTTCGGCGTCCATCTGCAGTTCTTCTTCAAGCCTGGACCTCTCACGAAGACCGTCGTTTCCCGTATCTTGAAGGCGAAGGCTACATTCGGTACCAATGGCAATCAGGGCCTGCGTGACCCCTCGGACCCTTCCAAGGGCAAGAAGAGGATCATCGTTGAGTTCTCATCGCCCAACATCGCTAAGCCCTTCCACGCCGGTCACCTTCGGAGTACCATCATTGGAGGTTTCTTGGCGAACCTCTACACCGTCATGGGTTGGGACGTAATCAAGATGAACTACCTCGGTGACTGGGGTAAGCAGTACGGTCTTCTCGCCAACGGATTCAAGCTCTTCGGTAACGAGGAGGAGCTGCTCAAGAACCCCATCAACCATCTGTTCGACGTCTATGTCAAGATCAACCAGATCGTCGCCGAGCAGGATGGTCCCATCAAGGAGTTGAAGGAGCAGATCAAGGCCAAGAAGGAGAAGAACGAGGATGTGGCAGCGCTTGAGGCTGAGCTTGCGCAGCTTGTGGATGTCAGCGAGGATGAGAAGGCCCGGCGTTACTTCAAGAGCATGGAGGACGGTGATCAGGACGCTCTCGCACTCTGGCGCCGATTCCGTGATCTCAGTATCGAGAAGTACAAGCAGACCTATGCCCGTCTGAACATCGATTTTGATGTCTACTCTGGCGAGTCCCAGATCAAGAACGAGAGCATGACCGCCGCCAACCAGGCCATGGAGAAGGCTGGCGTTTCGGAGAAATCTGAAGGTGCTGTCATTGTTGACTTCACCAAGCACGGTGCGAAGAAGCTCGGAAAGGCTATTATTGTCCGCAAGGACGGCACTCCTCTGTACCTGACCCGTGATATCGGTGCCATCTTGGAGCGTGATGAGGCGTACCACTTCGACAAGATGATCTATGTTGTTGCTGCCCAGCAGGATCTCCACTTGGCTCAGCTCTTCAAGATCACGGAACTTACGGGCCGCAAGGACCTGGCCAGTCGCTGCCAGCACATCAACTTTGGTATGGTCCGCGGCATGAGCACCCGCAAGGGTACTGTCAAGTTCTTGGATGACATTCTGAGGGATGTCGCCGACAAGATGCACGAAGTCATGAGGAAGAACCAGGAGAAGTACGAACAGGTTGAGAACCCACAGGCGACGGCCGATATCCTGGGTATCACCTCGGTCATGGTGCAGGATATGACTGGAAAGCGGTACGTTTCTTATGCTATGTCACACTTTTTTTTTCATCGGAAAACTAACATGGTGCAGTATCAACGGTTATGACTTCAACCTCGATGCCATGACCTCGTTCGAAGGTGACACCGGTCCCTACCTGCAATACGCCCATGCCCGTCTGTGCTCCATGACCCGCAAGTCGGGATTGAATGTCGAGGAGCTGGGCTCTGCCAATCTTGACCTCCTGACCGAGAGCCACGCCGTTGACCTCATCCGTCTTCTGGCAACCTGGCCCGATGTTCTGCTGAATACCACCAAGACTCTGGAGCCAACGACCATCATCACCTATCTGTTCCGTATGACACACATTCTTAGCTCTGGGTACGATGTGCTCAAGGTCGTCGGAAGTGAGCCTGAGCTGAAGAAGGCCCGTATGGCTTTGTACGAGGCGGCCAGGCAAGTATTGCACAACGGCATGAGGGTCCTGGGTCTCAGCCCTGTTGAACGGTACGTCACACCTCGATCTATAAAGACAAAATTGCGGCTAATATGTTATGCTTCTCGGCAGTATGTAAGTGAACCAAAAGGGAATATAAATCCAAAAATGATGTGTCTTCTTATCGTTGAATACCAAATAGCCTTTTTTCCAAGTTTCTACTCCGTAGATTGAGTTGATACATGGGATAAACCCCAGGATGTACTTCGAAGCCTCTACGGAGTACGGAGTAACTATCTTCATTCTACAAAGTAATGCGGGGATCTCCAAATGCCAAGGAAGTCTATCTAGATATCCAACTCTTCAGTAGTCCAGTCATCGCCTCAGGCAATAAGTCAATAGTCAATCATCTGATGAAACTTAACAGAGAGACAAGTTTGTTTAAACAACCTTTGACAACATTGGTTCGCAGCAACTCTGCAAATCCGGAACAGGACCACAGTGGCCAAACTCCAAAGGTCAGCCAGGGATTCTCTCAACTGTGGCCACTGGAATTGCAGGCTCAGCTTCCCTTGACCGCTTGGACCTTCTGAGTTCCCCTCGGTACTATAGTAGGTACTAGGTAGTGTAGTGTGTAGCTCATTGCATAGAAATGATCGACAGCGTACGCCGATATGGGATCTCGGATAGGATCATCGCAGAGATTTTTTAGTGCGAACTCCGAAGACTCGAAACTCGAAAGTGTCAAAGTGTTAAACAGTTAAACTGTGAAACCCGTCGGGGACGTTCACAACATGATGAATCATAAGCCGAGAGAGAGGATGAGACAATTCTGGTAAGACGGCGACAAGCTGAACTTTGAACTCCCAATCATCTTCTCCGTTAGACTCGGGGAACTCGAGTGGATCACCTGATAGGCTGATAGGGCTGCTTAGGTTATCTAGTGCCTCACTGCCTGAGGCTTTCATCGGACTTCTTCTCACCTTCGAGTTCTCGGGGTCTTCGGGGGTACAACTTCCTCGCATTCCCGACTGCAGCAGAAAGGCAACAGCTGTAACAGAAATTTTTAACTAAATTGGTTTTTTGTGGCTACGAACCATTAATTTATCTCACGTCGATCGTTAAGTACCAGGCTCGTAGCGATTTCTTTTATATTTAATCGCGATGTTATCTCTTTCGAGTGTCTTCAGTTCTTCTCTTTCTTCCCAATTTCCGCCTCATACTTCGCCTGGGTCACCTGACTTGATTGTTGTTGTTGTTGTTCACCATGGACACAGATACAAGCATATCTGGGACCATTAGTCCCGATCTGGAGAGGAATGAGGGCAATCAGTTCCTGGCTAATCATACCGTGCACGATTTTACCTGGAGTGAGTTGACGGTCACCGTCAAGGACCGCCAGACGAAGAAGCCCTTAAATTTGATCGATGGGATCAGCGGGAGTATTCACCAGGGTAGGTCCATTCATATGCCGGCGTTGCTGCCTTGATAATATACTGACAGCGGAAATCAGGCGAATTGGTCGCTTTGATGGGCCCCTCGGGGTGCGGTAAAACGACCCTGCTCAATGTACTTGCTCGCCGGTCTGCTACAGCTGGAGCGAAGACCACGGGGGACTCCTACGTGAATGGTGGAAAGCTCGACAATGCCACCTTCGGACGGATCACCTCCTACGTAGAACAGGAGGACGCCCTGATCGGCTCGTTGACGGTGCAAGAGACGCTCAAGTTCGCTGCTGATCTTGCTCTACCAAGGTAATTAGTTTTCCTTTTGTCACACATACTGTTACTTGAAAAGCCTGCTGACAGTAATGTAGCTCCGTCTCGAAAACCCAGCGGCGTGACCGTATCCAGACCCTATTGGAGTCCTTCGGAATTCAGAACCAGGCTGCCACCTTGGTCGGGACTCCAATCCGGAAAGGAATCAGCGGGGGTCAGAAGCGCCGAGTCAGTGTGGCCAGTCAGCTTATCACCTGCCCTAAGATTCTGTTTCTGGACGAGCCGACCAGTGGTCTGGACTCGACCGCCAGTTACGAGGTGATCTCTTATGTAAAAGAGTTGGCAGCTGCCAACAACGTGAGTTCATGTCCCGGGAATGCAAGTGAACAAGAAACTGACGATTATTGCACAGCTCATCATCATCGCAAGTATCCATCAACCGTCGACGACGACATTCCAGCTCTTCGACAAGTTGCTCCTTCTATCCAAAGGCAAGACTTGCTATTTCGGTCCGGTCCCCAGCGTATCAACCTACTTCGACAGTATCGGTTACCCCATCCCCTCGAACACGAACCCCGCGGAGTTCATTCTGGACATCGTCAGCTCCGACTTCTCCGATAGCAAGGGAGAAAATGCATTGGAGCGCATGCAGCAGATCCAGGCATCTTGGTTGCAGTCCCGCGAACGGGCTGCCCTGGTCAATCAGGCATCGCAGATGGTTGAGCACCCCGAGAAGGACTCGAAGAGAATTGTCATAGAGGAGCTCTCCCGGCCCAGTATGGCGAGTATCACCATGTCACTTCTCCACCGCTCGTTCATCAAGAGCTACCGCGATGTTGTGGCTTATGGGATTCGCATTCTTATGTATCTGGGTTCGTAAACCGAAGTGCTGTCCCTCTTCAACAATATACTGACTGAACTTAGGATTGGCGATTATGATGGGCACTGTGTGGCTGCGTCTGCATGAATCGCAGGAGTACATCCAGCCTTTTATCAATGCGATAGTAAGATTCGTCCCTCCTTGGTCTTTTTAAAGACTACTAATATCCGGGACAGTTCTTCGGATCAGCCTTCATGAGCTTCATGGCCGTGGCCTACGTCCCCGCCTTCCTTGAAGACAGAGCCACCTTCATCAAAGAGCGGGCCAACGGCCTGTACGGCGCCCTCCCCTTCGTAGTCTCCAACTTCATCATTGGCCTTCCTTTCCTCTGTACGTCCCCTGAACACTCCCCCCCTTGACCAACCCACAACTAACCAACCCCCAGTCCTAATCTCCATCCTCTTCTCCATCGTCGCCTACTGGCTCTCCAACTTCCGCCCGGACGCAGTCGCCTTCTTCCGATGGGTGATGTGGCTCTTCCTCGACCTGGTGGCGGCCGAGTCCCTCGTCGTCTTTTTCACTTCGATCTTCCCCAACTTCGTGATCGCTCTCGCCCTCGTCGCCTTCGCCAACGGCCTCTGGATGAGCGTCGGCGGCTTCCTCGTCTCCCCCACCATCCTCAACCCCTTCTGGAAATACGTCTTCCACTACATCGACTACCAGGCCTACGTCTTCCAGGGCATGATGGTCAACGAGCTCGCCCACCGCACCTACTCCTGCGGCCACGACTGCAACTGCATGTACCAGACCGATCTGGCCCCCCAGTGCCGTATCCGCGGCACCGGCGTCCTCGAGGCCTACGGCTATGCCACCGGCCGTACGGGCAAGTGGGTTGGTATTCTGATTGCTATCATCGCCGTGTATAGGCTTTTTGGATATATTGTGTTGGTTCTCCGACGGACTTGACTTGACACTTCTAAATTTATAAGGGGGTGGGATTTACTTTTCTTCAATTGTTATCGGTATATTTGGTTATAATATAGAGTTACTCCATAGTGATGTTTTAATATCCAGAAAAGAAGTTTTCAATCATCACAATTACAGATGGTCTAGTCGCATCAGTTTGATCAGTACGGAGTAGTTTCGATAAAAAGTTCAATTCAATGTTCCATAGATCAATCAAACTACTTCCAGAAAAAGCGCAGAAGAAAAAGGGGGGTACATATATCGCTAATAGTGACAATGACATGAGACAAAAGTAGGAAGGGGGGTATACTATCTCTCCATCAATTCTACTTCATCTTCTTCAAAGACATCGACATCATCCAAGGGGGTTATACAGGCATGAGACAAGACATGGAGAACAACATAAAGCATTAAAAAACATCAACATCAGCATGAAATCATCGCAGGTCATCAGAATCGTACAATCATGTCGCCATGGTTGATCGGAGTCCAGTTGACACCTTCTTCTTCACCTTCTTTTCTTCGAAAAACCATAAGAAAAAAAAAGCCTCCCTTTTAGATATCCAAGGAAAATAAAACATAAGAAAAAGATCTTTTTTTTGCCATCAGCGAACGATAAACGTTCCCACTCGAACAGGTCAACCATGGTTTGGGGGAGATTCTTTGGCCGCTCGGCGATCTTGGTAAGTTGGTGTTTCCCGTCGACCCATTTTTAAAAAGAAAATAAAGCCCGAACCCGAGAGAAAATGATGAGAAACTTTTGATGGATTGCGATTGCTTCTTGGTCTGTTTCCAATCGATAGTAGACCTCGGCGGATGAAGGAAAGTAAGCAATGGATAAAGGAAGAAATGTTGAATGGACTGAATGGACTTAACCAGGAGGGGAGAAACATCGTAGGGAGTAAAGATAGCGTCGGGGTACGATAGGTACGATAGTCGATAGTCGATAACTAGAATCGTCCGCTGTATGTCGACCGACTGGATCGATGACTGGCTTTGTCGGACCTTCGATCGCTCCGGGGACGTCGTGGGTCTTCCAGCTCTCGTCGGGAAACACTACCCGCATACTCAGAACCCCCTGTCAGGTATTTCTTCGGTCGCTTTCCCTCGATGTTCAATTCCACCGCTCCCGTTTCGCCCGTCCGAACGCTGATCCTCTTTCCTCCGACGGACTTCTGCGTAAAACTCATCGTAACCCCATTCATCGTCATGATGATGTTGTCGTCTTCCTCCGGCTTGGAATCACCGCCCCCGCTACCGGTTTGAGTCCGAGCATCGCTGCCGCGACTGCTGCGGCTCTTCTGGCTTCCGCTATCGCTTTCCGCACGCTGCGATGACTTGGCTTTGCGCAAGGCGTCCGCTGTCAAGGGCATCGGTGATACTGCCTTGCCTGTCCTTGAGGCCTGGTACTCTTCCGCCTCGCGTTGCTTTTCCTCGGCGTTACCGCTATCGTAGTCGTAGATTGACGTTCGTTGGCGACGGGCCCCTTCAATGGCGATCCGTGACGGGCGCGAGGACTCGGAATAGTACGCGGTGTGTCTGCCACCTCGGAGACTCTGGCTTCGCTCGGGGATGACAGTCTCACGTGACGAATGTCGATATCCGTGGCTTGGCAGTGCGTCTTCCATTTCCGACAAGTCGAAAGTTCGCGACGACCGGCGCTCCGACGTGACCGAACCGGTTGTTGCCGTCTTGCGCGATTGGTCGGGGCGCTTCTGGATGATGTGCGGTCGGGCATTATGCTTCATTGGTGGAGGCGGTATAGCGCCAGCGTTGTGTTTGGCCGACGGAGGCATGCGATACCAATCTTCATCGCGATGGTGGACAGAATGGGAGGTGCGCCTCGGTCGCGATTCGCGGGGGGGAGGAGGAGGTGGTGGTGGTGGCAGAAGCTCATCGTCGGTCTCATCCTCTTCCTCGTCGTCATCGTCATCGTCGTCGTCATCATCATCGTCATCCTCACTCTCATCATAAGGCGGGGTGAGGGGCACATGATCCACCACTGGTGGTCCATAAAGGGAAGGGCGCCTTGCACGGGGCTGCTTTTCCCTTGCCTTCGCAACTGGCTGTTCCTGGTGATGTTCAGCGGGGGGAAGAGCCGCGTACTCCTGAACACCATGTCCATAGTACGGGACCGGCGGTGGTGGCGGCGGCTGGGAATAATGCGGAGCGGCGTACGAGCGGCTGTTAGCGTATGCAGACGATGAGAGTGGGGGGCCGGGCTCGTAGCGACCCATGGGAGGAGGTGGATACACCATGGGCCCCATGCCAGGCATCAAGCCATGGAAGCTGGACGGACGAGGGTTTGAATGATAGGAGTTGGAGCGACTGGGTCGGGCGGAGGGACGGCCGCCCTGGGAGACATGGACGTCCTGAATCACCGAAGGGGGGTATCGCGCTTGCGGGGATGGTGGAGGGTGAGGATAGTCGTGGCCAGGAGCCGGTTGCGCGACATAGTAAGGATGGTCTATCCGCCTTGGTTCGATCGGTGCCGGAGGATGGTACAGACCCTGATCGCATTCCCAGCAGGTTCCTGGAACATGACGCACATGGACACTTTCTCGCCGTCGCGGTCCCGACTGCGAGCGCTGAACGGGGGCAGCGTAATGGCCGGAATTGGGGTAGGCTCCGACCTGCATCTTGTCATCACGCACTGGACGTGTAAGAGACCTTTCCTTTGGACGATCTTTGCGAGAAGAGTGAACTTTGTCGAGGTCGGCTCGCTTGAGCGTGGAGTGACTGGAGTCAAGTTTAAGAGGGACAGGACTTTTCCGGCCCGACGGACCAGATTGGGCGCTATTGCCCGTGGCGGCAGTACGACTGGAATATCCTGAATCACTGGCACCGTCCACCTGAACCAAAGTCCCCAAAGCAGGTCTCAGAGTCAGATCAGGCTTGGAGCGTTTTGAAGCAATATGAGCAACTTGACGGGTTTCGGGGAGAATGACATGTGCGTCTTCGTCGTACTCCTCACAGAAAGCAGCATGAGGCACTTTGCCAGTCATGACTTCAGGGAAAACGGGCCAAGGTCCAAGACTCCAAGTTGGGTCCCGAACTAAAGGAGGGGTGTTGGGAAAGGACAGTGGATGATGTGAAACGTGTTGATCCAACAGCCTAACAGGGCTAATAGTAATAACAGCCACCAGTCAACCAGTCAGACTGTCGACTCTGGGCTGTCTGTTGCTCATTCAAGTGACTCAGAAAATTTTTCTTTTCCTTTTTTTTTTCTGATTTTTATTTACCTCACCCAATGTGGGTTTCTGGTGTTTTGGTTTGTTCCTTCAATCCACTTTGCTGCAATGGTCCGATAATGTCGAAGCCGAAGGTCTTGTGTAAATCGCAGTCATCGACGGGTTATGGATGTAGTGTAAATGTTCTTCAAAGCCCGCAATGTCTCCATCGAAAAAAAAAAAAAGAATTATTCTCAAGGAAGAATAATTAATAATGAAGAAGTTGGCGTCGGATGGTTCGATGCAAGAAAGAGGATACAGACAGTCTGACCAGCTGTATGGACTATGGAGGAACAGGGACAGTGGGTCAACAAGCAGAGAGACTGAGAAAAGAGGAGAAGATGCAGTTGAGAGTTCTGGCAGACGATGAGTGGTCTGTCAAGTGTCAAGTAGTGTCTACTACAGAGGAAGTATGCAGACAAAGTGTGAGTTGACAGATAACTGTGGACTGTGGAGACTGGAGAAGAGATGAAAAGTTGACAGTATAGAGTATGACACGAACAGATCCAGTCGGGATGAAGATATCTGTAGGCAAGATGGATAGAGGGGAAAGAAGAAGATGCAAGACAAAGATACGCGCAGCAGCAAAGTCCGTAATATATATGGATACGGAGTATATAGAGTAGAATTAACGGTAACCGACGAAGAAAAAGAGGTATTCTCCGTCTCCATACTCCGTAGATATCGATTTCTCCTTTTTCTCTCTCGAACTCTCTTTTCAGCCAGTAATCTAAACTATGGAGTATCATCAGAAATGAATTCTCATGAGACCGTGGGGAGTTCCTCCATACAGTGGATGCCTGATCTATGAGATTGTGAGATGAGACTGAGCTGTGACTCCTGATCAGTTTGATACTTCTATCCTTCTTCCTCTTTCTATTCAAAACTAAGACCAAGACTCTAGGAGGTCATTCCATTGGCTGTTGTCGACGAGATTCCGATGCGGCACAGAATTGACATGGAATATCCATGACTCGGAATCTCAACAGACGACGGACTACGGAGTATCAAGGAGTTTGATATTACGGAGTAGTTATGTTGATATTAGGACCCTTGGGGGAAGGCTAATCAGTATCAGAGACGATGAAGAACATTCTCTCATCCGAATTTCTCCTGTCTTAATCCATAATCCCTAATCCCAATCGCTGCCCAAATCCTTTTGCGGCCCAATATGGCAATAATACCTCCATATCCATCAATATTGTCAGGGTCAATGAGAGTACTCAATATAACATCACTTGATTCTCATTCCATTGCTATTTAAGATAAGCAGTCGGGATAACCACCCATTCAGGACTTCTCCTAACACTCCGTCTTGACTTACAGAGTGATATCTAAACGCCACTTCACACTGCTCGGGATAAGATCTAATGGTTTCACCTTGAATAGAGTCAAAATTAAGACTGAAACTTTGGTCTGTGGGGTGACTTTGAACTCCCTTTAGAAGCACGCTAGAAAACCTCTATCTCTCAAACCTCTACGGAGTATCTTTATGATGGGATCAAAACTGGCTCTGATATTGCCGTCGTAGGACTTTGAATGGATAATGGATATCCATCTCGGGCACAAATCCTCTCAATATGCCTACACCCAATTGCTTGATACTATACCCACGCTCAGTGGACACTGGACAGTGAGTCATTTCTCCTTTCTTTTCCCTCTGAAGTCTGAATCCAAGACTTGTCCTGGAGATCCACCCACTTGGTACGAACCATGCAATGACTCCGGTCCGTTCCATCCATCGGCATCAGGTACCAAAGTCCACAATTCCGTCATCGGTGGTTAGTGGTTCACTCATCACTGGTTGGTTTGTCCACAGGCGATCCCATGGTCCACGGGATCATAGGATCATGGGACTGCCTGACTCTACTCGTATGAGCCGTGGGTTCGCCACTTCCAGCGACGGCTGAAGAGGGCTCCTTGGAGACGGAATGACGCAGAATATGCATGTTTAATAGGTACTCCGTAGATGAAGGTCAATATCATAGACCACGGCGATTCATTGGATACCGAAATATCATCCTCGTTGCGGTATTGCTTTTTCCACCAGGCAGCTTCAGCTTGCTTGTAGTCCAATACTGGAAGTCTGGAACCTATTGACTATGGCCATCTGTGGCCTCGTACCTAGGTAGGATTAAGCTTGCTTAATTCCTACCATGGATCTTAATCAGTCCGTCAAGACATGGAATTAGATGAAGATGCTTGGGAATACTTCTCGATGGTGATTGAGGGTAATCTGTCAGTAGAGAACGAGTGTTTGGATACATTCCTGGCTCTCCAAGGCTGATCCGGATGCTTATCACTGCCAACAAGATAGAGAATGTATTGCAAATGTCCACAAGAATAAGTTGATTGATTGAGAGACGAGAAATAAATTGATATCTCTTAACTAACTAACTAGTTAGTTAACTAGTTAACATCGATAACTGGATGACTAAGCAAGTTGCCCGTGACAACGCTGATCGCCCAAACAAAGCGTCATTCCCAGCCTCCCCCATTCCAACCACCACAGTTACTAGGGCTGGTCACGGCTTCTTTAATTGCTTTCTTTGAGATCCCAAAGAGATAAGTGCTATCTAAGTGATACACAGTGTATCTCGTCAACACTGGAGGTATTAAGTGGAGTTCGAACCAACATTCTTGGAGTAAAACCCAGGGATTCAAATCGGAGTAAGAGCCCCTCTTAATAGGAGCTTACTACGGGGTATACGGTCCAGACTGACTTCTCCCGAGTCCTGTCTTGAGCTGCGTGCTCTTGACAACTCTGTTCTCTGCCCGCCATGCCTCCCGTTCACCTGGTGGGGGACCTCCCCGGCATTTCTATCAGCGAAGTCATTGACGATGAGAGTCGCACATTCAAGTCACGCTCTATCTTGTCATCACCTGCAGAGATAGTAAAGACCCTGATACCCCGAGCGGATGACGCAAACCCCCATGCTCCAGGCCAAGGAACGGTGGATCCCAAGAAAATTAACATGGGAGGACTAATGGCTTTGTTTGCAATAATCGGAGCCGTATTTGTTCTCGGGTCTATTTGGTTCTTCTTCTGGGCCAAGAACGGAGGGTTTGTGTGGAGGAAAGGCGACTGGGACGAATACAAATCGACGGTTCTGCGGCGCAAAGGCCCTGACGGCCGAACCCTCAGTAACGCGACAAAGAGCACGAAGCTGGGCGGGGGCAGTATCGTCGGCAAAGGCTACAGCGATGATGGCTACACGTTCACCGACAGTGGCTACACGGAAACTGCAACGGCAATGACCGAGAAGGATGGCGACCACAAGCGCAAGCGCAAATTCCGAGAGACCGCGAAGCAGAAACTCCTCCGCAAACGCAGGGATGAGAGCTTGGAGGGGGAGGCCGATGAAGATGTAATCGCCTATCGAAAGGAGAAACCAGCTCGGATCGGGGGCATCAACCGTGAAGCGGACGGGACACACCATGGCAGCGACTACGACACCTCCAACCCACCCAGCCATTACAACGCGAGCGATATGAGCCAGGTGCGCGACTACGCCTACAAGCCCGCGCGGCAGAGTCGCAATTTCTCCTTCACGCCCGGCAGTGAGGACGTCCTCAGCCAGGTCACCGAGGAGCGCCAACATCTCCGCGAACCCTCCACCCGACGACACGACCGTCGCCGAGAACGACGCCGCAACACCCCAACTCCCTCTTCGCGTCAGAGCAGCCCACGCAAGCGTGACCGGCGCTCCGTGCCGGGCCATTACACCGAGCCACTGGACTTCTCGTCCGCCGGCTCCAGGTCCGAGTACCAGTACTCCAACGTGGAAACCGATGACGGATCAGGGACCAAGGCTTACCACCATCCGATCCCCGGACTTAGCAAGGGATACCGTCGTGAAGGCGGACGGAGCAGACGACGAGACAGCCTGAGCGACAGCGACGGTGACGAAACCCGGTATTCATAGCCGGTGACGATCCATAGGAATGCAGCTTTTTGTTCTACGGTTTACAGAATGTAGATAATACGACGTTATATGATAGTTACAGTTACGTTCAATGATTGCAATGAATATGACGGATGGGATGGGATGATATGCCAATGGAAGTTTCATATGTATACTGGAATCAAATTTTATTTCATGAATTTTCCCCTGTCCCTAACTATGAAGTACTCTGCCAACCCCTACTATCTACAGCACTACTCGTCTTCATCGAATAGATCTATCATCCATCCCATCCGGATACAATACGAGCCAACCAGCGCCACCAAGCATCCCAGACAAGGACACCCATGCATCACTATCGCCAGTGCATGCATGGCAACCATACAACCGGAAGATCCCTAGATACCTTATCGTATATCGTAGAGAATGTACCGAGTACTCCATACCCCGTATCCAAAGATGAGCTGTTCGGTACGACTGTCAGATAACTGGGGATCCTTGCGTTGTAAGGTTTTTTTGTTGATTTAAATACGGATAGAAATTCGGGTAGTTTATGGCGAGATGGGATTTGAGATGGATTGGGATAGTCTGATAGAGATAGAGGAGGGAGTACATGTGAGTTTGAAGGAGGAATGAAGAGAGAGAGAAAAGAGAATAGAAGAAAAGATCTTGATGACGCCGATTAACCCTGTCTATAGATTGGTAGAACCCGAAAGAGAAAAACCGAAAAAAATTTAGGGAAATGATGAAGGGAAAGAAATGACAATCACAATGATAGCGTCCGTTGATATAAAAGACCTCCTTTCTCTTTCTTTGGCGAAATGCCAGACTCTGAGGTACTTTTCGTGATACTATCCGGCCCATCATCATCGAAGACTCTACCCCAACTGACCCCCGTGTAACCGCCATAGTCATAGTCCCCGGCATCAGAAAAAGACCGCAGCGAGGATCTAGCCGTATCATCGGCAAACCACACCGTCATCGCCAGACGGCTGATACTCGCGCCATTCCAGCCCTCATTCGCCAGACGGCGGAGTTCCGGGGCGGATTTCAACCGCGAGATCTCCACCGAGGAGTGTCGAAGCCGGTGCAGGATCCATCTGTTGATGAACTTGGTGCTGCTGAGCTTTGTGGAACCGGGCTCGAAGAACGGGGAGGGTTCGTTGAGCGCGGAGGCCTTGAGCGGGTCCTCGAATGGGGATGCTGCGTCGTCGATGCCGATGCGGTACAGCGAGTCTATACCGTCGGGGGATGGATCAATCGGAAGGCCCTGTTCCTCGCAGATGGTGCGCAGGCGGACGATGTCGAGCATTGTCTCGTTGAGTTTTTTCCGGAGCAGTTGTCTTGATGCGTCGTATGACTGTAGGAATGCGATGGACTCGTCGTCCATTGGGGTGTTGGGCGATAGACGTGGTCTTTCTTTCTTCATGACCTCGTTCCACTGCAGGTCTAGATTGGTTATGCGCTCCTCGAGGATCTGTGCGTCGTTGATCCGCCATAGGTACTCCTTGACAGCGGGGGGATATTCCACGGGTTCGCTGTGAGGGTCGTCTTCTGAGACGGAGACGGAGATGGAGACGGGGTGTTGGTCTTGAGGGCTGACTTCTGGGATATCCGATGGTAATGCGTGCAGCATTTCAGAAAACTTCTCGATGGACTGGATGAGTAAATATTCATCTCGCTCCAGTGCATCCTCTGCTTGATGGTAGCTCTGCTCCAGATCCAAGTACGCGTCTGTAGCCGATTGGAGCTGGTCGGCCTCTCTGTCGAGGGAACGCATATCCGGCCGGCAGTCCTGCGCAAGAAGCAAGTTCAGCCGCTTCATCAGCGCTGCTCTACACCTCCCCTCCTCATCTCTCCTGTGCCGTAGTTCAATTCGCATTTCGTGGACATGTACCCTTTTGGCGGCAACATCCTCCAGTTGTTCAATCAGTCGCTCGCTGGCGGTCCGGGCCACAATGCGCCCTTGGAATTCATGTTCACTGGGATGATCAGAAGCCTGCGGTTTATCCGGATGCGCCTGGCCCTGCGGGTCTTCCGAAGGCTCTGTTGGGTTTGTCAGGGATGGCAAGACATCGACATCCGTGTCCTTGCAAGATCCGCTGTTCGAGCCAGCCAGACCCGTTTTACCCTCTGCAGGACTCTCCTGATCCTCCAACGCAGGTTGAGATAACCTCTTGTGGGGAACCTCTAACAAAGGCTTGATTCCTGAACCCGGGCCCAGTGCCAGTGGATCCGGAATGACTGGGGGAGATCGGTAGCTTGATCTCGCAGCACTGTGAAGATCCTGCTCCACTGTACGCGAGGGTCGAATGTCCCCTGTTCTCTTCTAAGAAATAAAAAAAAGTAAGCCATCTAGAAAGTCTGCAGCCCAAAAAAAAGGGGGGAGACATGAAATTCAATGTATGGACTCACCCTTGTGTTTGGATTTAGATCCTTTATCCGACCTGGCCAAGACCCCATCTTGCAACTCTCTGAAATACTGAAAAGCTTTTCCTCCCTTTCTCTTACATTTTCTGAGATCTGAAAGAAGAGATAGAAAGGGTCTTAGAAGACATACCTGAAAGCTGGCTTTTTTTTCCTTTTCTCTCCCAAATTCCACGTGTTGGACTGTGCTTCGCTAAGGATCTAGTTTTCTGGCTATATTATTTGGCCTGATTCACGAGAATCAGCAAACGCCGATGGTATTATTACTTGTTGTTTTCTTTTTATTCCCAGTCCATTCATCTCTCTTTTCATCATCCTGTTTTCCCTGATGTTGGGCTGATTCAAAATCAGCAGATGAATGACTTCCTCGGACAACCACCATGTTGATGAAGTCCCATAGGTGGATGCCAACATCACTTCGTGCGACCCAATAGTCAGTCACCTTGGTGTGACTGTGTGCCAGTCTTTTCATATGCAATTTATGGTCCTTTATAGGATTTCAAGGAGTCGGATGCTCCGATGGATGATGGAACCAATGATGACAGTTTCATGAGTCGTGGGTTCGATTCCAAACGGGATCCCTCGGTCTTGCCATACCGTCTTATTGGTGCTGTGAACTCCTGGAAATATCAAGATGACACTCCTCAGTTGGCTTCTACTGGTCAGACGGACCAACCCGAGTAGTGTCCGTCAAGGATGCAGTGTTAGTCCCTACCAGATCCCCTCCCTTTCATGAACATGAAGGTAATCAGTATCGATACATAGCTGACCACTCATACGCTCAATCCCGTGGAAGCCAGTCAAGGATAACAGTACCTATCCTGCACCTCGTAAAGCTAGATACGACTTCCTGCGCTGATTGTCATGTGCGTCATCCCATCTACGAGTAGGATCTGGCCAACAAAGTAGCCACACACACGCGGTGTCGCTGATGCTGCGTTGATGGAGTTCGGTTAAAGTCAATCGTTCTAATCATCGTGGAGGGATGGGTTTGCAGAAGAGCCTCAATTTTACGACCCTCTGCTGAGGAATGTCATTATGGACTGCCACTACCACCGGGTTGGCTTTAAAAGCAGCCATTCAGTCCGAGAACCCACTGTTATGAGAGTCCGATCCCGCGACTGTCAACCGTCCTTCGGCAGAATCAATCGATAGAAGCCGATCCAGTTTCTTTACTTCTACTTATCTGTGATTGTATTGTCATGCAAAAGTATGGCCAACTATGGACATGAAGAACAGCGCCGTGGTCACCGCCATCAACGCCCGAGTGGTAAGGACCTTTCATGTCAATACACCTCCCTCATTTACCAAAAAGCTCATGCCAATTTCCAGGAGCTCGCCGCCGCGAGGATGATAACCACAGTGGAAATCGTTATGTTCGCCACGAGGATCAAGACGCTACTTCACTTGACCCACATCGCCGCCCCAGAACTGGAGTATCTCAACATCGATCACAATTGAACGATGGCATTCCAATGGGTATGGCTCAATACTCAGAGGATCCTTCGCGCCATTATTCATGGAGATCAGGTCAGCATTCCAATCTGCTCCCAACGACCTCCGCGGGAGGTCGAGGCGCCTTGTCTTCCCACGAAGCTGAGGTTCCCCTAGGCTACCCTCCCTTGTACATGGGCAATGGTACTGTCGTCTATCCTCCCTCGGATTTGAGAGGTGCTGGTCATTTTGCGCAGGAGGAATTGAACTTTCGCTCTCACGACTTCGTTAGCCCCGACGACCCTATCCTTGGTGACCAAACACCCCAACAAACAGCTTTTCCCGGAAACTACCATGGCATTCCCTCGGCTACTACATTTGACACGCAGGACGTGGATACAATGTCGATCAACGAAAGACGTCCCGAAATCACTGTTCCACCTTCACACCATACACTGCCCGCACCAAGCGGCAGGCCACGGCAAGACAATGTAAGTCAGTGTTTGCGTTGAAGTATAAGCTAGGACCTAATGCCAATATAGAACCTGCAATCGCGGATGGCTTACGACATCCGTGGAGACGCAGAGGGAACACAGCTCAATCCGCGTAAGTGTTGTCCCTTTTTTACAACATTTCGTACTCTTGCTACGTCTAACTGGCACCAGGTTTCGAAGTACAGCGGAATGCACGGGATTTCTTCGTAGTCGGCAGGGTAAGACGCTTTGAGGAGGTTCTGAATGATCTTCTCAATTTTCTATTCTCCCCTCTATCGCACATTCTGACGAACCCTTTAGGTATTTAAAATTTTGTGGCATGAAGGCCGGGGACAGAATGGGACGATCATCTCCGAAGTCACTAACCACGGCCAATTCTTCCGAGGTAGGTATGGGGAAGAGATTCATAGCAATATCCGGCGCATGGTAGTCGTGAAGCCGCATAGGAGATGGGCCTGGTGCCTGTGAGTGAAGCGTCTAGAAGGGGAGCTTTTGATAAATAGCGCTGACATCCCCTGTTCAGGCCGATCACCACCTACGGAGGCCAAGGAGTAGCCAAAAATGGTGTCGCTGCATCAGACCACGCCATCGTCCATATGAGGGGCACACGTCCGTCCCGGAGTGATGACGAGCCACTAATGACCAAAGAGCCTCTGGAAGTTGAACCAGACGAACCTGAGGAGAGGCTCCATTGCATGTCCCGATTAAATTTCGGCAAGGTTTACACCGTGGAGCATAACGTCAAGGTGTTTCCTGTCGGGATAATATCCAGGAATTCCATCACCTTGTTCAAAGACTACGCGAGGGCAGAATTCAATCTGCGCTACTGATATAAATCCGACAATATATACGTCTCACAAGGTAAATGATTTGCCTTGGCTTTTTGTTTTACGGCCTTTTACCCATTCACACCCAATACGATTCCTACACCGAGAGTTTACTCCATAGGTACCTTTGATTGTTTTCACCCTTGCCATCGAGGGTTCCGGTCTTTATGCTGGATACATGCCTGACCCAAGGAATGCGTCTCGGAACGATGTCGCTTATGGCGAGCATACTGAGTCAGGCAGGACATTTTCTCATGCTAGTTCAGAGTCCTCTGATACGAGTTGGAAGGCAGTCTATGCTGAAGTTATTATTCTCGGGCTCTTTTTCATGTCTCCTACCAGTTCGGTCTTTCGAGCACTTTTCCATGACGAGCACTCATGACTATACGATATGATGATGTTAGCATGCCTTAATGCAGTTCATTTCCTCAAAGCCAAATCAGCAGAGTAACTCCAAAGCTCCTGGATAACATAGATAATGAAATATTCCTTGGTCTGTAGATAATGCCGTGGAGAGAGAAAAAATTAGGCGAGATCTATTCACCAAACACTCTGGCTATTTACCAAACACGCTAGGCCTGATTCAGCAAGACCGCCTACTCCTACGTCTACGGATGGATGGAAAATATTGAAAAATTGATTCTGACTCCCATACTCCATACTACGGAGTAGATTCCATCTATATTTAACATCAAAATCAGTGGTTAAATCATCTGGATGTGGTATTACTATTACCTCTATTTAAAGATCACTAAAAAGGTGATAGATAAAGACCTTTAATCTAGTCAGCCTCCTATAGGTGCCTCTCTTACAGCCTCCCATACAGCCTCCCTTATAACAGCCTCTCATACTACTCCGTAATCCAGCCTCTATCATAAGTTAGAGATCTACTCTTAGGATGCTACAGAATTTACTGTCTACAGCAGACTTAATATATTCTCTATTACTACAGAGTAGTCATCAAGAAACATCGTGATTTTGTATGAGAATCAATCTTTTTTGATGGGGTGCGGATCTGAAGATTCTGCCAGTCTTTTACTGAATTAGGCCTAGCATGTTTGGTAAATAGCCAGAGTGTTTGGTGAATAGATCTCGCCAAAAAATACTGTCATGGAGAATCTCACCGCCCGCCAGAATTTCTGAAAGCCTGAACGGGGGAAAACTTCCCAGTCAAATCTCCAACTCTCCAGAAAACGAAAACAAAAAGACTGGGGAGAATACCGTCAGCAAAATGAAGCGCAAGCTAGATGCCAATGATGTCCCGTCAACAGAAGTCGCCGAGGGAAAGGATACGGACAACGGTGACTTCGAAAGCCTCAATCTCGACCCGCGACTGCGCCAAGCTTTGATCAAAGAGCAATTTACGAGGCCTACTCCGGTCCAGTCCAAGGCCATCCCGCTTGCTCTGGAGGGGAAGGATATTCTCGGTAAGATTTGTGATAGCAGTGGAATGGGTGGAATGGCTGACGGAATCAGCTCGTGCGAAAACTGGCTCTGGGAAGACTGCGGCCTATGTCCTCCCAATCCTCCAGACGATTCTTCAGAAGAAAGCTGTATGATACATGTCGTCGTAACCCGTGGAGAAGGCAGGTTGTGCTGACCAGCTTGGCTTGTCTAGGCCGACCCTTCGTTAAAAGCCACAACTGGCCTCGTCCTCGTCCCTACCCGAGAGCTTGCGGAACAAGTCCAGAGTGTCATCACCAAATTTGCCGCATTCTGTGGTAAGGATGTACGCTCGGTGAATCTGACGCAGAAGGTTTCCGATGCGGTCCAGCGTACCATGCTCGCTGATTATCCGGATTTGATTGTTTCGACGCCCGCCCGTGTCATCGCCAACCTGGGTGGTTCCGCCTTGTCATTGGAGAACCTGACACATCTTGTTATCGACGAAGCGGATCTGGTTCTATCGTACGGCTACGATGAAGATATCAATGCGTTGGCGAAGACGATCCCTCGTGGTGTGCAAACGTTTCTGATGAGTGCAACCCTCACATCGGAGGTCGATACCTTGAAGGGCTTGTTTTGTCGGAATCCCGTGATTCTGAAATTGGAGGATAAAGAGGATGCGGGTGCTGGTACCAGCCAGTTTGTTGTCAGGTGAGATCAACCATTATCCCCAACCGTCCAATGGTACCAGGCTGACGATGGTTTCAGATGTGCGGAGGACGAGAAATTTCTTCTGAGCTACGTTATCTTCAAACTGCAGCTGATCAAGGGCAAAGTCATCATCTTTGTCGGAGATATCGATCGCTGCTACCGTGTCAAGCTATTCCTCGAGCAATTTGGCATCAAGAGCTGTGTGCTCAACTCCGAATTACCTATCAATTCCCGGATACACGTCGTCCAGGAATTCAACAAGGGTGTGTACGACATCATCATTGCGGCAGATGAACAAGAGGTGATAGGAACACGAACATCTTCCAAGAAGTCGAAGGAGACTACAGAGGGTGACGAGGATGAGGCCAGGGACAAGATGGGCTCCAGCGAGGACGAAGACAACGAGCCAGAGGAAAGCAACAACAAGTCGACTCGCCCAGAGAAGCGTCGCAAAACATCCGGGAAAGGCAAGGACTACGGAATCTCCCGCGGCATTGACTTCCAAAACGTTGCCTGTGTCCTCAACTTCGACCTCCCCACTACCTCCAAGTCCTACACACACCGCATCGGCCGTACAGGGAGAGCAGGCAAGGCCGGCATGGCGCTATCATTCGTTGTACCAGCGGACGAATTTGGCAAACACAAACCCACCAGTTTCCCCACAGCCAAGTACGACGAGACCGTATTGGCGAAGATCGTCAAGCGACAAGCCAAACTCGGCCACGAGGTCAAACCGTACCACTTCGAGATGAAACAGGTCGATGCATTCCGGTACCGTATGACAGACGCGCTCCGCTCCGTAACCCGACTGGCGATCCAGGAAGCCCGCGCGCGCGAAATCCGCCAGGAACTGGTCAAGAGCGAGAAACTCAAGCGACACTTCGAAGAGAACCCGGAGGAACTCAAACAGCTGCGCCACGACGACGAGCTCCGCGCCGCGCGCATCCAGCCCCATCTCAAACATATCCCGGACTACCTCATGCCCTCCAAGGGACGGAAGGGGATCTCCACCGAGGACGTCGGGTATGTCGGGTTCAGGAAATCGGGCGATAATCGGATCCGGAAAGCGAGGGAGAAGAATCGCGGTAGGGGCAAGGGGCGGAAACCGTCCGGGGTGAGGAAGGTGGATCCGCTCAAGACGTTCAATCGGGGACGCAAGTGAGGGTACCGAGTGTACTCCGTACTTTGATGAGAGATATCTGTTTTAAGATAAAAAGTTTTGGGACGGCTGCATTATTATGTACATACGCATGGTTCCATTAGGGAGTTCAAAATTATAATTCTATCGATACCACGCACGATTCCCCGTGATCCAAGCTTATCAACACCTACTCGGTTATGAACTTATGGCTATTGTGTGGCGCTGTCTATATATATGAATACTCAAGTACATCATCCCTGAGTCTCAAAGAGTATATCAATGGACGAAACCCAGATAATCCGATCCAAGTAACTTCTTGATGGTATCCTCATCCAGTCCCTCCAACCCAAAAGAGAAATGCACCCATTTGCCCCGGCCCGTCTGTCTGGCCTGCAGAACATGTCTCTGCACCGCTTTAGCCGCACGCTGGGTATCCCGGTAACGCTCCAACGCCTTGGCCCTTCTATACTTGATTCGCTCCGCGTCGACATCCCACGGTAGATCCGAGGAGTCGGGCGGAGTGCGCGCCGGGGCGTGGATGGAAGACGCTAGGGAGCGAGACGGGGATAGAGGGGCTGCTCGCCCGCTCGGACTATCAGCTACGTCGAGCTCGCTGTCGTCCATGTGCGGAAGCCACCCCGGACCTAGTCGGATATATTCAATATCTCTCCATGATCGGTTCCATTCGGGCCCCGTCGGGAGCGGCTCGCCGTCCGGGCCAACGCCTTCCCAGCTCAGCGCGGGGATCCAGTCGTCGCAACCCTCGAGGTCTAGCCACTTGAGGCAATACGTGATGCGTGAGAGTCTGCGGAGGATCCCCGCCGCTTCGGCCCAATTGTTCTCTATCCCCGAGTAGGAGTCTGTGCCGCTGTAGGCGAATGTGAGGGATCGTTGTGCTGGATGCCTGATGCGCGCGCTCATGGCGTTTGGAGTGACGGTGGGGACAGGCCAGTGTGCCAGGGAAAGATGGGTGAGTGTCGATAGGCGTGAGAGAAGGTCGATAAGAGAATTCCAATTGGCGGCGGCGGGCCTCGGATGCGCCAAGGAGAGGAAGCGCAAGTTCTCGAAGCGGAGGCCGTGAGTTAGTGCTCTGGGGATAGGAGTGATTGCGTCGGCAGGAGCTATCTGATCTCCTTCGTCGTTCTCTTCGCCTTCTTCTTCTTCCCACGATGAAGGAACGGCCTCTTTAGTCTTGTGTTGTACGACACCCAACGCCGGTTTCTTCGACATGAATAGTTCATGAGAGAGCTGTTTCATCGTCATCCAGCGTCCCAGCGCACTGCTGAAATCCAAGCGTGAGACCTCCGAGTCACCGTTGTGGAGCGCATCAGCCTCAACGTCACCCGCACCGTAATCACCGCTTGGTTTTTGGAACAAAGGCCTCAACCCGTACATCATTCCCCTCAACGGTTGATCCCTCGCATAGATAGCTATATAGCTCAGCAGCAAGACCTTGATATGACCAGGAAGCACAGCCAGAAAATCCCCGTCATACTCGATATGCCACGCCCAGTGCAACGCCATAGATTTGAGAACCATATGCGCCAAGTCCGACTGCCGTGGAAACGTGGTCCCCGGAAGTCGATCCAACCGATAGATCACCCGTTCCGCATCGGAGGCATCTATCTCGTTCTCCTCGGCCGTGTTTGGCTCATGGTCCCCCAGAAGCCAGCTCTCAGGCGGCGGTGGCCCGGGAGTCCTCCTCAGCCGTCGTCCAGTGACTCCCACCCGCCGTGCTTCTGCCCGGAGGCGAGGTGGCGGGGTCTCTGGGAGCTCGAGTAAGTTCCGCAGTGAGGGATGGACGGACCGAGAAGCGACGAATCTGGACGGGCTGCTTGCACCGTCTTCAGTCGTCCGGGATACCTGAGTGCGACGGAGGTGGTTGATCAGATCATTGACAGACTGTGTCGGCGACGTTGAGGATTCAGCCTGAGAAGTTCGAATCCGATCATTTTGGCGGTTTCGAGAACCAGAGGATACTAAAGTATGATGAACTGGGCTGACTGGCTTTGCAAAGGTGGGTTTGTGATGCTTTTTGGGCATAGAGGATAGGATTGCAGGTAAGAGGAGAGTAGTTGTTGATAGAGTGACGTTGGAGGAGCTCAGGTGGGATGGATCTCCATATCAGTGGGAGCTTTTGCCCCCACAAGCATCGATTCAGCCTTACAACTCGACTCTGATTAAAGAATTGAACGAGGAATATAAACAAGGGGGTATTAATCAAGTGGACAAGAATGC
This sequence comes from Aspergillus cejpii, assembly GCA_004769165.1. Classification (NCBI taxonomy): domain Eukaryota; kingdom Fungi; phylum Ascomycota; class Eurotiomycetes; order Eurotiales; family Aspergillaceae; genus Aspergillus; species Aspergillus cejpii. The sequence continues at coordinate 3,834,603 of SMSW01000001.1, read as the reverse complement.
TTCAATGGTTTGAACCTATGTACGTTATTATCTCCTTAATCTTATATCTATGTACGGGAAACGATATGAGTAAGATTCTCATATGTCCCTGACCCACGATTCATCTTTCATTTTGCCTTCTCTTTGCGGACCTTCTTGGAGCCATGTTTCGACGAGTCCTTGCTTGGGGTCTTCGTCAGAGAGACCCCTTGTTCGTCTGACTTCCAGAACAAGATCCCGCACTTTCTTGGTCACCTCCTTTCGCAACTCAACCGCCTCTTCTCCATGCAGCAGCTCTTCGCTGAGCACACCTAACGGCAGATTGCGAGTCTCAGGTGATGCTAGCTCAGTCTTTGCCTTCAGGTCGCGCCATCGCTTTCTCATGTCACCAAAGACTGCTTCGCTATCGACCTTTTTTCCGAACGTGATGCTGATATCCTTTCCGACTCGAGGAAGGAAACGAGGGAAGCCGCGGCTCTCGTGCATGACCTGATCGAACCCTTCCAACCAAATTGGCACAACATCGGGACACTCGCTTGCTTCGAGTATCAGTCGGGCGACCCCCCACTTGAAATACCGCATTGTCTTATTCGGAGCCTGGTGGATCTTCCCCTCCGGAAATATATGAACCCAAGAGTACGAATTGCAGGCGTAAGCGGATGGAGCTAGGTGTGAATCCGTTCCGTTGGTCGTGTACGCAGTAGGAAGATCCGAAAATGGGTCGACGCAGACATTCTCCAAGCTCCAGTGCTGCCGTTCGGGCGGGGGAAGGTGAGGGTCCGGGGGGAACGGTCCCTTCGATAATAAACGAATAGCCTGGGTTACAGCCGGTTGCGTCAAGCCGCCGTGCGGAGAGTGTGCTAGCCGATGTGTGGGCAGAACTTGACCCATCGTGAAGAAAAGAGCCAGAGGTCTACTCAATCCTGTAGATTAGCCTCGTGTCCATGATTCAATCGTCGGGGAAGTTCATCGTACCGGCCCTGGTAACAGATATCGTGGCTACCGAAACCCCATCGCTTGTTGGTCGAGGAAAGCCCGAAATTCCACCGCAAGGGAAGCGCACCCCACATAATTGGATCATCCATACTGCTCGAGTCAGCGACAACGGTCAGCCTCGGTGGAAGTGGCAGGTGGTTGTGTCGCCTCGGCCTGGCGCATCGTACGTACGTACACACTTATATGGTTCGAGACTGTCAAGAGTAGGTAAATAGTTAGCAATTGAGCTCTATCAGGTATTATTTTCAAAGAGAGGCGCGCAAATAGTAAAACAAGAAGGCTTCGTACCTGTGAGTAGACCCTTCGTCCTTTGCGACGGGTCCCTTCGAGAGTCAAGGACTTCCAGGAATGACTCCAAACCATTGATTTCCGGACGACTACACACGAACAAGAATGAGCGACACAACGCAGCAACCCCCAATATCGTCGTAGCAGAAAGCGCTCTCCAGGGGAGTGACGGGCAGTCACCCGTTGCGCTGGAATCCGTAGACCGGGACATTGTAGCGCTTTACCGGAAAGACTCCATGGACAAAAATAACGAAAACAACAGAAAAGGTACACTGAATACAAGATAAAAAACCCCCCAAACAAAGGATAAGGAGGAGAAGAGAAAGAGAAAGAAAGAGTAAAAAAAAATATCTCCCCAGGAACGGGCGTGGAAGTAGAACACACCACCATTGGCTTTGAGGCCGCGGAAGTCGGAGGCGAGCACGGACCACCCAACGCTTTCTGGCATATTTTCAATCTCCGAATCTCCCCATCATCTCCCAAGACACGGCTCCCCTTCAACCCCATCGAGCCGATTCACCTTAGACGGGGTCTGTTCACAATGATGTTCAAACCATCATCGCCTCTTCTTTCGGGTCTTCTTTGGTATGCTTCCAGCCCCCACAGATATAAACTCCCCCCGTTTTCAATCAAGCGACACAAACGACTGACCATTGACCCATTAGGAAAATCCCATGGCGTATCTCACAGCCTCAGAAGGCACGGCAAAGGAAGCGTCTTCGCGCCGTTGACCGGGTCGTCGACACCCTCAGCGCAGCCTTGCGACGGAACGGTCAGAGCACGAAAGCCGTTGACCGGTGGTATGCGGAAATGCCCCGGGAGGAGGAGATGGTGCCCAAAGACAAGTATACGATCTTCGATAAGAAGGAAAAGACCTACCGGAAGGGTATTCACAGTACGTTTTTTGGTCCCCATGCAGTGATCTTGCTTCATCCTTCTCGAAGGAGGTGGAGAGTCTGCTGTTTTTTTTTGGCTGCAATTTTCGTCCGTTGCTCTAATTGTGACTAACTGTTCTCCTCCCTTTAGAGCTCCCGAAGTGGACGAGAGTTAGCCAACGCCGGAACCCTCCTGGTTTCTAGAGTTTTTTTCAGTTGTCAAACTCGCTCATGGATATTTGGAACCGTTCATACGATTCTTGAAATGTTATTGTACTATATGCCACCGCTCTTGTCACCTATATATCTCGATGGAGGTGTGAACTCGAGCTTGGGAGGATACAGGGAGGCAAACCGGAGTTTTCGGCTACAAGGGAAATGCACAATGACTGCGTTCGATTTTCATGTCACTTTACAATGCTAATCAAATAGCCTTTGAAGCACATTTCACACATACATATTCCTTGCTTCTATGGCATTGCTGGGTATGCGGGAATAAGAATGAATCATGGAAAGCGAACTAAACGCCTTTCAAAGGAGCGGAGATCATTCGGTACAGCTGAGTTGATATTGATATGGCATATGAACGATAGACCGCGCATCAATCCTTACGTATCTGCCCTCATCCCGGCTACAGCATCGATGCTGTTTAATCAGACGCAAGAATTGGTGTGATGAGATTTGCTGGCGTGGGAGCAATGTTTATCTGGAAATACTCATGGCGAAATGATCGATTGGGAACGCTCCTATAGGTTATTGGCATCGATGGGTGCCGCTTTTGTGGCTTTCTGATCAGCATTTTTGCGAACTCCAGAGGATATCGTTTCGCAGTATCGAGTTATGCCAATCGCCATTTGTTTTATTCGAGTCCGATTGGCCCTGCCTTCGTAAATCGCTTTACGAATTCGGTATCCGCGGCGCACCCTTTGCCAGTCACCGAGTGTCTCTTGCCATCCTGCTCCCCCTTCGTAGTATGCATTCCTCTGCTTGGTCGACATTGCAAAACCTTGCGGAGGTCTTCGAAGGATCCAGCTTGCCGGGTCGACTTTTCCATCTGGGGGTTCATCTGCTGAACCATCATATAGCGAGACGCTTTTGATGCTACCTTGGAGCCCTGTTGCCCGTCTGTTCCGATTGACAGCAACTCTCCACGAATTTAGATGAGGCTTGTTAGCTATCTTGCAAAAAGTTTCGGGATATTTTAGTTTGGGCTCCCAGCCAGGCATTGGATATGGAGAATTGAAGCGTGGATCTCCCAAGAGACGCTTGGCTTCAATAGAGACCCGTGATATAGGGTCAAGTACAATCCAAGTCCCCCTATTCAGCCAGTGATTGGCCAACAAGGCAAAGTGGAAAGGCCTTCGACCAGGACTAAGCTGATTGACGAGCCATTCTAGTTTTCGATTCAGGTCGTTCACCAATCTTGACTCCCAGCTACTCAGACTTGCAATAGCTACTTTGCTATGTGTCGAACGCTTGGTTTTGACCCTTTTTGATGGGTTGATCTTTCGAGGCTTCATGCTTCTGTCACTTTTATGCAACCTCTGTGGTCTGTCTGCGGAGGTTGAGTGAGCAGAGTCACCAGGATCTGGAAAAGGAGCCTGAGTTATTGGAAGTCTGGCTTTTCCGCTTCGGCTTGAGTAATCTTTAATGCGAGTAGATCTTTCTTCAGGGTCGTGGTGACGAATCTGCGTCAGTTCCGTTCTTTCTTCATCTAGGTACCGCCTTGTTGACATGGCGTGAGTAATCGAGTGCAAAGAAAGACTTGTGGTTGACCTCTGATTCGTATTAGGGAAAGCGCCCAGAAATACATTACGTTCGGAAGCAAAGCTGCCTAGTAATTCAGAATTAGGGCTTCCTGGAGGGCCAAGAAGTGGCCGCTGGTTGTAATGTAAGCACTTCGATGTCTGAAACTCCATCCGCGCAGACCACATTTGGTATACACGGGCACAGGGCCTCATCTGAATCGAGCGTGGCTTGGTCCCTCCATGTTCGACAGTGCGAGCAGTGCATGAATCATCCGAGCCCTTGTTCAATCTTGGAGCAGGCTCTCTACTCAACAGACATGGCATGGAGAAATTGTGTCGAAGTAATCGATTACGGTTTGGAAAGAACAATACCACACAGCCGCCTCTGCGTAAGTAGATCGAGTGGCGCATGGTAGATGATACTCGCCCATAATCAAGGTCTATTGGCAGGTCTCGTACTCGGACAGTATCTGTCGTAGAATTTCTCTTGAATCTTCTGTCGAATTGAGTTGATATTATCGCGGGTAGTTGGGTATAGCCCGTCATCGATTCCTCGGTTGATGGACTATTGTAAGAACTCAGCCTTTCCGATACCTTGAAGGAGTTCCTGCGCACATTCCGCGTCGATATATCGCCGAACAGGGCACAGGAATTCTCCGCTGCATCTTCATCCGGCCTCGGATTGTGTCCAACAGGGGGTCCAGGGTTCCAAATGGTATCCGCCGGAGTCGACTCGCAGCTTCTGAAGCATTTTGGCAGCCACGGAAATCTCCGTCTTTTCTTATATTTTTCGAACTCCTTCTGGCCCGGATCCCACCAAACCCAGCGATAGTCGGCCCTCGAGGATTTCCACGCTGTCCAGTCACGGAACTTCTGAAACAACTTTTTGAAAAACTTCTTGTTGGACTCGTGTCGTTGTAGCGGTACCCAGCCATACCAGGTTCTTGCGTAGCGAGCGTTGACGGTCTTTCCTCCCCTCACCACTCGGTCTCTAGTAAGGAATCGAAAAAATTTCCCGACTTTCCAGAACAAAACTGCCAGCACGAATATACAAATTGTTCCCACGAACAGTTGGATTAGAACCTTGAGACTGATGTACCTCGTAACCCGTATCGGTGTTATGTGTGGGGTTCTCGATGGACGAGACGCAGAAAGGGATTGATAGAATTGTCTGTTAAGGACAGGCGCCATCTGAAAGATCCCTGAACATCGGCCAAATGCTCATCGTGATAACAATACTGTTCTTGGGGTTTGAGCTCGTGTTTTCTGTTCATGGTGGAGGTCGAAGTTATTGCCGCAGTCGCAGCATATGAGAGCAGACATCAAAACAGGAAGGAACCTGTTCCTTCCCATAACTGTTAGTCTATCTGTCATCTGTACCCTCTGGACTTCGAAAAAAGACCTCAGATATGAGATAATACTACTCATCCTGAAATATCAGAAGTGTATGGATGTTTTGTCCTCTTCTGGATGAGCGATGCAGTTGTCTTCTGTACCTCAATGGCAACCAATCATCATCATCAAGGTAATGCATGCAATATAGGAAGTTAGGAACATGTTATCTAAGAACAATGAGATTGTATTCTTTATGTCCACAATTGTATGACTAATTGTGTATCCCTATTTCTGCATAGTGGGAGGAGCTAGTCTAAAACAGGAAAGGTGAAGCAAGTGTAATAACAATACAGAAATCTATCAGTTCTTTGACAGATCTCGTCTTTACTCGGGAGTCGGCACAAAGCATTGCTTTGTTTTAGGGAGGTGATACAGCGACACCCCCTTTGATCCAGCAACACCCGCTAAACCTATTTGGATTAGACAACAGTCATGTGACCTACGCTTTAGGCTTAGTATTAGGGCTTAGAATTAGAGCTTAGGTCTATAATGTCACCTGACAGCTGTTTACCTAGTGACATCATACTACTCTATCACTGATATAGGCTTGAAATTACGCATCAAATCGCAGGTTGAATTACAGGCATGTCAAATCATATGTTGAATCGCATGTTAGATTGCAGGCACGCCGCACGTCAAATCGCAGCATGTCAAATCGCAGGCATGCTGAATCGCAGCCACGCCGAATCGCATGCTGAATCGCAGGCATATTTAATCATACTCCGTCCGTAGAGCAATAAAATGCGATTTAATACTGCAAATCCTATCAACAGATTTGTATGGTAAATCAAATTGATTTCATCCTCTGCTCCTAGATTACTGGTGATTGGATGATGCCCGTCACATGACTGCAGTCTAACCCAAATAGGTTTAGCGGGTGTCGCTGGATAGCTAAAGGGTGTCGCTGTATCATCACCCTTGTTTTAATCCCTGGCCGTGCTACTTTTGACTCAAAGGTGTGTGTGACACTCTGACCTATGTACGGAGTATGTAGTTGACTTTTGACTGAGGCTAGTTCCTAGGGAGGAATGTAGCACGGGAGTGTTGATATCCACACCTGGGGTCTATACTCTCGGAGTAACCCGGCGATAACTCAAGTTATAACTTATTGGACATAAGCAAACAAGATATCAGTGCTAGCTCAGCTTAACCGCAGTGGACCTGCTCGGCTGGGTGTAACAAATGACACCTTATCCTGTTGTTTTGTGTGTTCCTTTGATCCTTTCAACCTACTATGTCCGAGCCCCGAGGTCATATACAGTCCAATGCTGATACCAGGTACTAGGTACTGCACATACGGTTGGCCATAAACATGACCAGAGACCAGAAGATCTGAAGAAAAAAAAGGTCCTAGGTGCAAAGGGAGTGGCATAATGGCATTAACAACCTGAAACAATGCTCTGACGGCTGGCGAGGCTGGCTTAGTATCTACCCAGGTCAAAGGCTGACCAACTAAGAATGACAGCAAAGACTAAAGCCACTGGTTACTTTAGATTGCATTTAATCAACGTGGATATGTTCACATGTGAGGGTGATACTATACCATAATGCCACCCCACTCCAAGTCTCCAACATATCATTGAGCATCTAAACTATGCAGAGTATCTACGCCACACTCCCAGCAGTCCAAGGTTCACCAATTGAGGAGAAATGAAACACAGCTCAATAGACCTGCATGAATAATACCCTAGCGGAATCCTGGTTTATTTCCAAAGGTTACCTGCTGCTAAATTCCTCGATGCGGGTTATTTAAGTCATCGCTTCTGGGCACTGGAGGGCACCCCGGATTATTGCAAATTCCCTCCCTCTGGATAAGTGGAATGCAGTCGAGCAAAATGGCTTCGATATCTATATTGCAAGTATCAGAGCCTATGTCTCTCGTCTATGGGATGCTACTTCTAGTGAGTTCTATGTTGCTCATATATTCGACCACCCGTTTCATGTTAACTCAATGAGCATAACAGATTCTAATAATCCCAGTCTGGCTGGCTCTATACAACAACTATCTTCATCCGCTTCGAAAATTCCCTGGCCCCAAGTTGGCCACCTCTTCCAATATATGTTACCTGTGGTGGACAATCTCTGGAAGGATTCATTCAAAACTCAAGGATCTTCACGACCAGTACGGCGAGGTTGTACGTGTTTCGCCTAACATCCTGGTGTACAAAAGCCCAAACGCTTGGAAGGACATCTATGGTCACCGTAAGCAGGGTGCCGGTTCGTTCATCAAGGACCCCGACTTCTATATCCCAAGCCCATACGGTGAGCATATACTCACAGCAAATGATGCCGACCACGCGAGGGAACGACGGCTTTTGTCTCACGCTTTCTCCGAGAAAGCATTAAAAGAACAAGAGTCTCTTGTGCATCGTTATGTGGACTTGCTCATCGAGAAACTCCGACATGAATGCACGACCTCCCGAGGCATGGTCGACATGATGAGGTGGTACAACTACACTACCTTTGACATTATCGGAGATCTAGCCTTTGGAGAGCCATTTGATTGCCTCCGAGACAGTCGTTACCATCCATGGGTGAAGATGATCTTCCAAACCGCGAAAGCAAGCGTCTTCTTGAGGCTTCTCCATCTTTATCCGTGGCTAGAATCGATGTTCAAAAAGATGTTGCCAAAGAAATTTGTGCGAATGAGAAACGAACACTGGCAGATGAGCAAGGAGAAGGTCGATCGTCGCCTGAGCTTGCAGACAAGCAGACCAGACTTCATGTCGTATATTCTCCGATACAATGACGAACGAGGGATGAGCCGGCAGGAAATAGAGGCAAATGCAGGGGTTCTGATCCTCGCCGGTAGTGAAACGACTGCCTCCTTGCTGTCTGGATGCACATTCTATTTCTTAAAGCATCCTGAAGTGTACAGCAAACTCGTCGGCGAGATCAGGGGAGCCTTTCAGAGGCAAGAAGATATCACCTTTCTTTCCGTGGCAAGACTTCCCTACCTGCATGCTGTCCTCGAAGAAAGTCTACGACTATATCCCCCAGTGCCAGGCATTCTTCCGAGGAGAGTTCCAGCGGAAGGCGCTTCGATTAATGGGCAATATGTGCCTGGAGGGGTATGCAACAATGCGAAATTACCTGATAGACCTCGGTGCTGACAAATTTCAAATAGTTCTCTGTCTCCATAGCACCCTATTCAATGTCGCGAGCGAAATCCAACTTTGTCGAGCCCGACTCTTTCATTCCCGAGCGGTGGCTGGAGGATCGAGACCCGAAGTTTGAATTGGATAACCGCAGCGCTTCTCAGCCGTTTTCCTATGGTCCTCGAAACTGTCTGGGGAAAAAGTATGTCGCAACACCATTATTTGAGTTGAAAGATTACTAACAGACATCCGTTTTCTTTCTTGTATAGTCTTGCGTATGCTGAGATGCGCCTTATCATCGCAAAGCTTCTCTGGAGCTTCGAGTTGACCCTTCGTGGCGAAAGTTACGACTGGGATGATCAGGAATCCTACATTATTTGGCAGAAGCCTTCCTTGATGGTTGATCTGAAGCCGGTTCATGATTAAGTGTCATTTGTATAGCAATGGCGAGCGCGGGTATGCAACTGTTGATGTTCGAAGGAGGGTACCGTCCTTGGTTGACCGTGCATATGCTATGTGTGACTGTGACACTATGTGTACGCCAACGCTCACAATGTCTGCCATTCTTAGTTGCTGCCACACACTTATCACTGCTTACAGCAATCAGTGATTGTGTTGTGGTGTTACTTCCAGAAATTCGATTGTGCTTAATGTTATCTCTGAGATAAACCGCTTGGGTTTGCGTTGCCTGTTTTCAGATACTGTCAGCCCAACCAATCTTTACTCAGAGGTGTGACTTCAGTTAGAAGGGATACCAAGTGTTATATCGCCTTTGTACTTGATCATCCAGTGACACGGCTCGGAGTCGGTGATACATAGATGATGTGGGTTTTGAGAAACCCTCCAGAAAGGATCCCAAAATACCAAAGTATTCCGTACGCAGTAAGAAGTTTGAACATGCCAGTTGGCCAACCAGCCTAGGACCAGACATCTCTGGTTTCCACGCGGATTATCCCAATGCGGCAATGTCTGCGGTCTGAGGGATCAAGAGTCAAGACAAAGGAGAGGCGCAAAAGAAGCAATCCCAAAAGTCTATGTGAGACTCAGACAGATGACTTTCTTGATGAACAAGATCCTTCTTGATGGTCAACAAAACAAGCGTCAAAGCGCAATCATAGTAGGAACCAATCATCCTGCAAGCCAGCAACCACACTATTGTACAGACTACACAGTACACAGACCTGGAGAAAGCATACAGATGAAACTGAACAAAGGATTACACCATACTACCCCGAGGTAGAGATCCGGTTCCCCAATAGTCCACCGCCACAATTTAGTTCATCCATGACCCACTTCAGCCACTTGTGGCTGGTGAGTTATCTTGTCGATCCATCCACGTTCATTCTGAAATACACAAAGACAATGTTGAATGTTCACTTCGCAATGCTTACCTAGATCAGGAAATAGTGTCTAGGATGCTCACCAAGTTGTCAGTGATCCCATACTGCCCTGGCTCCAGTCAGTCTGCAGGTGTATCAACATTGGTCAAATGGCCTTCCATTTCTTTCTTGTACGCCTGTTAAGTCATCCAATGATCTCTTTATGCACATGACAACTGAGAGATAGCATAAGGGAATGAGGTGAGCGAAAGGCCAGAATTACTCCACCGGTTCGTCCTGACTTTTGGCCACTATTCTCTGGCTTATGGAATATGTCGGTAGTGGTACTCGGTATTGGTACTGGGAGTCTAGAGTCTAGATTCTAGATCACTATTGATTTACTTCGAGATCAGCAGGCGATGATTGAGATTCATCATCATAATTGGTCGGAAATCTCGAAATATATGATCGAAGGCCCCGTGGCCTCGTGGGAACTGGGAAGTCAGGGATGAACAGTGGATCAACTGCTTAGTTTGACTCCTGAGTCTTTCTTCACATTGATAAAAATGATCTACATGCTCAAGGCAGCAAGTTAATTGACCTGGAAGTTGCAAGCTGGAACTACAACTGCATTCAATAGCTCAACTCACCAAGCAAATAGTCACCAAGGTCAGGAATGAGAAAGCATGGGAAATCTCGGTGAGGCTGAGATGCACATGAACTGTGGCTTGTTACAGTGACTAAACCTTTTCGAAAGAGGTGTGGCGCTGCTCACTTACTTCGTCTAATCCGACTACAGGTTTCAATGATCCCTTGATTGGTTAATAACTAATCAGTCAATGGCTTCTCTAACATGTGAATGCAGACTTTTCCACACCGCGTGTACTCGGTATATGGTTTGATTGAACAATGAAATGGAGACGAACATGTCCGGACCCTCTCAGTGCATCAATGCTCATGGCCTATACAACATCCTGTTTACCGATTCAGCAGAACCCCAGCTGCTGCTGATATCTGGGTTTGGATACCAGATGCAGCCCACATTTCCCCCACAGCCAACATGAATGCAAGGGAGTCTATGCCAGCTAGCAGATCTGAGAACCATTGACAAACCCCGAGACTCCACTCACCTGGCAATCCCCTTCGATTTAGGCGAGGATAACGACTACTGTTGGTCTGAGGATTCGTGAGTTGCGGCCGAGGATCTTGCATGGTGCGCAGGGATCAGGCGATGGGATGATGGGTTAAGCTTCCCAGTTCCCACTCCAATCTAGCCTGCAGACTGCAGTTCCCCAAAAGGCGATCTGACATCCAGATCTGCAGTACCTCTCTTTGGCTGTGTTCCAGGGATGTTCGGCTCTCTTTGCGCTAGGAAAGCATATCCAGGCAAGCCACCATCCATCAATGATGCATTCCACAATAGCGGCGGCAGAAAAGATCTAAGATGATTTCAGAGACGCCAAAGAGGGCGGAAAGCAATATGAAGAAAAGCACGACCTGATTAGGTAACACTATTCTTGAATAACGAGAAGAAAACAGGAGAAAAACGCATTCTACTTTTACAAATACCTGTGAAGAACTACAATGCAATATGGAAATCAATAGACATCAAGGACGACAGTTTGGATTTCCCTCGATGTCAACTAAATCATACAGATCCACATTCTCGCCAATCTTGCATTTCCAAGGGTCTATCGAGATTAGCTTTTTCTACAATTGCGGTGGCAAATCTATGGATACTAACATCCACAGTGATGCTATCATGCTTCTTACAGTAGGTTTTGAACTATGGGAGACTGGCCTGAGCTGGTGAAGCTGATTATTCTTATTCTCTGGCCATTCCACCTCAAGTTCAATTGATATTGCTAGCATGGTCCATCTCATTGATCAGTTGCTCTTTGTGTTTCATTTGATTCCCAGTCATTACCTCCTTGGAATTAGGGGCATAGTTTACTTCGAAGCTCAATACACGTTGTTGACTCCAATTTCAACGAAACAGCAGGCCAGACAACCAGTCAAACACGAAGAAAGAGACCCATCAGAATGGTCCAGAGCGCAGGAAACGCCGAGGGAAGCTCCAGTCGCGAGTACGGAGTCACATTCGAGATCGAACCCCCAGCCGCAGTACTTCCTGGGACTCCCTTTACACTACCCGTGATTGTGGCCGTCAGACCAGTAGGCAATCCAAGGAACCAATCTGACCAACAGTTGGTCGCACACGCCTCACTCCGGACCGAAACAGACGCCAGCGCAGCGACAGGATTAACTGGGACCCTGACGTCCAGTGTGCGCAGTCGGCATGGAAACACCACGAGCGGGTATGCCCGGTTCAGTCCGCTCAGTATTGCGCGGCCGGGTCGGTATCGGATTAGAGTGATGCTCGGTGCGGCCTCGTATGGCGGAGTTACTACGAAGGAGTATGTTGACTCGGGCATCGTCCATGTCCATGGGGGAGCGGAAATCGTTCAGCGTCCAAGTATGCGTTTGCCTCCCTGTAATGAGAACAGGAAGCTAACCTGGTCAAGCTGCTTTACAGATATCCAAACTTCGATCCTTGACAACGGAAAATATCGATATATCGACTGCCGATATTGCAGCGTGGCAAAGAGCGGCATAGCCTATATTCTTTCAAACCATATCCCTTTGCAATACTTCATTTGAACAAGCTCGAAGTCCACGTGGAATACTGTCAAGCCCTGAATATCTTTTTCTTTTCATCCATTCATTCATTCCTTACCCACCTACCTGTCCTGCAGGACCAGTGACATAACCATAGTCTATACAGAGTACATGAAAGCACACAATGATAGCTACTAGAAAATCCAATTTTTTCTATGAATAAGCCCTAGTACAGAACAGGGTATAAACTATCTGGAAAATTTGTCCATTCAGCTCACGTCAGACGGTCAGGTACTAATTCCAGGCAACTCAATTCCCGCAGTATTGGATCTGATTATCCGGGGAGATGTCCAAGGAATTTGCTGATTATCTTATTTCTGATCTATCAGGTAGGTAGTCTACAGATGGAGGCAATTTGTACTCCGTAGAGGATTATGATCATAATTCGACGGGGTTTTTAAAGGAGTATAAATGACACAGGATGCTACTACTAAGAGACAGGTGGTAACATTCACAACATAACTGGCTAAATGAATAATCATTTCAAATCCATGAAATGCTATTGACCAAAACAATCAGGTATCTGGGACTGATTATAATGGCTTGGTTGAAAGTGAGATGCAGAGTCATAAGACAGTTGCACATTGAATAGGGGAGGCCTTTAGATAGGCCTATCACATGATCCTTTAAGCTTGTGACTGGCTCACTGGCCTTTCGGCGCATGGCCTGAGCCAGCCCGGCTGGTATTCCTCATTCCCCGGGATGCACATCGACATCGTCCTCCGGACATAACCGGATATACAATCATGCCGCAGTACGGAGTAGACATATCACAAGTGATCCGTCGAAGACGCGACGAAGACCTCTGGAGAAAGTCGCGGGACCGCAATATCGGGACTCCGTCAAATATCATATCCAACGTTGGAAAAAGAGCATTGAATAATCGACAGAAGCGCACTCAGCTCTCCTTGCCATGTCGCAGACGATCCACGCCCTCACGGACGGTATCTCTCAGACTGAACCCGCCGAACAGCCAATCATTCGAGTGACGGCCGTAGTGGTTCACGGTGCCGCTGTAGCGACGGTAATCGTCGCTGCTCTTCCTGCTGTTCGAGCTGTATGACCTCTCCCGCCTGTGGCCGGAAGAGCTCTGGCGGGCAGATTTGATGGGGGACATGGTGGTAGGGCTTGTTGAGAGCTGAGGGGAAGTGCCGGTTGGGGTGGTGTCGTGGTTGTTGGATGTGGAGCGACGGGTGCGGTTCATTGGCACTTCGACGTCGATTGGTGCGGGAGAGTTGGAGCGGGAGAAGGTCCGCCTGTGGAAAAATGTATGAGGAGTGTTGGCCGCGGTGCCGCTTTGGGAGGAATTGGATGAGGAGGCGGTAGTTGTGTGAGTGAGGGGGCGGCGGGTGTTGTTCTGCTTGAGTTCGAGGTTGCTAGCACTATGCTGCTCTTTCATTGCTCGAGGAGATTCTGAGGATAGGTGTCTCTGGATTGAGAGCAATATGTAGTTATATACTGTGAAGGTAGGTCTCAATGTACAGTGCAATAATTCACGGGAAGAGGAGTGATATTTATGCTTCCAAGTTCCAACTCCTTCAATCCTGTCCTCCATCAATCCTTCTTCATTATTTCCCCCTCTCCTACAGCCAATCACCAAGCTATACGACTCAATTGACATCTTACCCCCCTGCTCCGATGGACAAATCAGGTTCTGCCAACGATCCGCAAAATGGTCTAGCGCACATCCTAATCTCCATTTTCGTATAGATGTGGGTCTGAGTCGGTGAGACTTTCGGCTGGCCCCACCCCCTCTGCCCTACGAGGCCGGAGAATAGCCAATCAGAATATTCGAAGTTGAGGAATGACCCAAGCGAAGGGCCAAGTTCACCGCTTCTGCCTGATGGCCTGAAAGTGAAAACAATCAACACTGAGCACACTGTACAGTAGAACACCATGTAGACGTAGTACCGAGTATGAACAAATCCCTCAGTTTTGATTCCTGAGATTGGTGGTTATTTGCGCCCCCCAAAAAGACAAATTTCAACTTCATCATTATCTTCCTTGTACTCCGTAACTCCAGCTCTCAGTCTCAGGAGAAAGATAAGACCCATAAAATTCTAGCGTCCTTCGAGAATGAAATCTCGATGTAATCCGACCAATCATACTGCTTGGCCCCAAGATATCAATTTCGCAAGCTGACTGATGAAAGACAAGAAGTTCTTTACAGCAATGCGGGAATTGGTTGACAATTGACGGAGTAGTCCGGGGTGAGTCAATCTAGGATTCTAGCCTCTAGGTAGAAACATTAATGACTCAATAACGAGTTTGCCTTCCTCGTCATTCCTCTCGATATTTGACACGTAGTTCTGTCATGGCATCTGACAGGTCAATGACGAACTATCTTTCCTTGATGTTGGAACTTGAAACTATTCCCGCATCAACTGTCCAGACTCCAGAGTCCACTGTCTAGTGTAACTCAGCGAGAATAATCTCTATTGAGGCTCAAAATGTACTTTCCCAATTCCCCTCATATGACATCATCTGATCTCCTGCCAAGGAGCCATCAGTCATCAGTCATCACTCAGTATCGGTTTCTTCTCGGCATCTCTGTTCCGATCATGATTCTCAAGATTCAAGATGCCAATGTCCAAAACGCCCTGAATGTTGCCTCTACTCCACAAACAGACCCGAAGAACAGAAAAGAAAGCAAATAAAATCAAACGCCGAATCAGAAATCCAACAAACTCAGGAAAACAGCCAAGATCACTCTTCCGACAGCGTCCACAGACTCGCACTGGGCGCTTTCCACGACCGCGGCTGCTCCGAATGACATCTCCGATGGTTTCTCTCAACTGTCAGAGAGCCAGTTGCATCACCGGCAGCCTGTCCCATGTCATCCTCCACAGCAAGCTGAACATCGGCCGCTTGAGGTTGAGGCACCCAGTATGAAATCACCACTTGCTCTCCGGCCGTAGTAGTCGCAGGCAGAACGAAAAGCGACCGAGCCTTATCCAGCGGCGGGCGGATGATCCTTCGTAATGAGCCTGGGCTAGTACTGGGGCCAGTGTCGCCTCCAGTCGTGGCGTGTCGCTCAGTAGAGTCGGACTTGATTGCGTGCTTTGAAGCAAACCACCGATGTGATCGCATCGTCTTGGTCCGAACGATACCGGCGGACGCAGCATCGTCCTCGAGCAGGTCTTCGGAACCGATGGGGGCGAGGTACTGCTCTTCAGCGACTGCGGAATCCTCATTTCTTGAGTTCCGCGCGATTCTTCGCTCGCGTAGCTGAGCTCCTGGACTGCCAAAGGGCCAGGAATGGCGTCTTCGGTGGTGACGCAGGTGTGGCATGTTAAAATTCAAAGTCAAAAACCCGGAAATTAGTATAGCACAGACGAAGAATGGGACCGTCTATAGATGCGACCACGAGCCCTTAACGACTATCTGTTGAAGAACAATCCCAACTTCCTCCCTAACGAGAAACTTATGAAATCCCTACTCAGCTTCCAGTCATCTTGAAAGGCCAGATCTCCCTTCAAGGTGATGCCTGTTCCGTACACATCGCTAGATTTAAAAGCCCTCCGCCTCCGGGATTTGATCATGAGGCCAACACGTGCAGGGCGCACGCGTAATGGTAGAAGGGGCAGAGAGACCTGCCCGGGTGGCTGACTGCCTCACGGGAATGTACCGAGTATGTAGCCGGGCACTGGAATTGAGTCACGGAGCGGGAGAGTCATCAAGGGCCTGAATCTTGCTGGATGATGACGAATCATGCTGAAAATGACGAGGCGAATGTCGCAGATGTGACAAGGAAAGCTTCATGTCAAGAGATATCATGAGTACAGAGTTCTTCTGATACCTATCCAACCAACATCCATGGTACCAACCTGACTGGTTCAGATCTGCGATCTTGGGTTCAGTCAGCAGATAGTAGTCTTTCGACCTCGTCACAAGTCTGTCAAAACAAGACATATCAATCTATGACACAGAAAGGTGTTCAAGTTTCGTCGACATTCCCTCCTTATATTAAAAATAAAGCCCCAGAATTCAACAAGAACAGTCACGTGGTCTAATGGTTATGATATCTCGTTCACATCAGATGAACTCAATCCGAGATGGTTCCCGGTTCGATCCCGGGCGTGACTACTTTTTTGCATCTTTTTGATACTCATTACGGAGTACTTATATTGATTCGTTTTGAAGACTCAATAATCGAGTCTACTTTATTTTTTCTCACCTGCATTCCCGTTAATGAAACAAAGGGTATATACGAAACTGTCTAAGCATATACAGATTTCCCACTGACCACTCCTTCGGGCAATTATATATTACACGACGGAAGAATACCTGGGAACTTGACTGGGGAAGGAAAGCAGTATGTCCACAAACTCCTCCTGATCTGGTTGTTTGTTAGTAGCATGCCAGCAGAAAAGAACACAATCGTGGTACGAACCTCTCGAATTTGCAAACGTGATCGTAATGGGCCCGCTCCGTCGAGCCCTACTGGGATCCTTTGGACCCTGAGCCATAATACTCGCAAGATTGAGTACAGTCCCTCGCGAATACTGCATCTGCGGGAAATCAACCCGGTTGCTGTGTCCACTGGTCACCAAATCCGCCAGAGGCAAGGACACCGTAAGCCACCTGTCTGCGATGTGATCGTCCCACCGCGAGGCGAGCTGCAAATTATTGCCTTTCCTCCAGAGCTGTACCTCCGTACCCCCCTTACTTGACTTCATTCTGCCGACGCCGAGCATACCCTTCCCCTTAGTCGTGAGGGATATCGCACGTCGGGAGAATATCAGCTCGTACGACGAGGCAAGCGAGCTCATGAACGCACGCATAGTGGTTTCTTCGCTGAAGTCAACAACCACATCCTTTTCCATCCTCTTCTCACAGTGGGAGAAGGTCACGGGCGCATCTGGCTTGTTGATTTGGTCAACACAGGTAGATACGTAGTTGGTGAAACTGAGACGCGGGAACCGAATTCGGAGATGAGAATGTCCATATGCATAGTCGCTGTCACGGTAAAGATAAAACAGATCACAGTATCTCCAAGATGCGCTCCCTCGATTTAGCGCAATAGCCTTGTATTGCTTCTGATCGGCATCCACAACATCATAAATGTGACCGGAGCTACCAGCTTGTTTCCAGGAGAAAATCGACGGGAAACTAATTCCCAAAGCGGCATTTTCAAACTCTTCTGCTAGCTTTGGTGCTCGGAAACGCAGTCTGATTCCGATATTGGGGCTCTTTGCATCATAAACATACGAGTACAGAGAATGATAATTGCCATCCGTTCGTGTTGACTGTTCTTGAGAAGTATCCGACCATTTTGCCTGCACTTCGCAAGAATCTCCGTCGCGATTGATCTGCACCTGGCTCGGAGGCATAAAATATTCCATACACCGTGGGTTCCTCTCAGCAGCCGATAAGCTGATGACCAATCGCCGGGTGGCACGCCACGCTTCGTCAGAAGACCTCTCCAGTATCCGTACTTCGCAAGATCTATAGATTGTCGGAGGATACGTCGATCTCATAACGGGTGCCCTAAGCTGCTCATAGAGTTCCACGCAACCCCTGAACAGGACAGTTTCCGAACAGTGATCTGAATCGACCGGCTCTCGAAGCGATACAGCGGCGAAGTATGCTTTAGGGATTCTGATAAACTCCATCAGATCAGCAGCATACTGAAAAGACACTGAGATGCTCCTGTGGTCAAATTTTAAATCCAGCGGCTCCGATATCTTTGCATCAGGCCCACCGCCAAGGGAGGCATTGAACACTCGTGTCAATTGCCTCAAGTCTGCCGGCTCAACTGAGAGTTATATGTTAGACTATGTTATGCATCTTGAGGTAGGCGGACTCACAATCGCGCTGTAGACATAAAGTGCCGCTTTGATTACATATGGTAATTTTCGGCTCGGTTTCACCATCCCTGGTAGACAGCAGGAGCATGTACGGGGCATCTTTTGTCCACATACGAACTGTTTTGCCTCCAATGACAGCGTTGATAAAGGTCCGGAAGAGAACTCTCTCGTCCTCTTCCCCGGCATCCTCTAGCTCCACGGTAATCCAGCGGGCGTTTTCTAGACCCGAGAAGGACTTGCCCTTGTTGCTAGGCGATTCTCCTGGCTGTTCGGGTTCCTGGAGGCCGACATACCGAGAATGGATAGCTGAGTAGTCTGGTATATCTACGGAAACGAATTGCGAGAAGCTTTCGTTGATGGCCTGTTTCCACTGTCAGACTGACATGTTTCCAAAAACTGGTGATCGAAGAGCGTACCTCCGACAATTCGGTCATTAACTTTCGACACTCGAGAGTCAAGAGCGTAGGCAACCCCTCGTCGCACAGGACAATATCGTATAGAATATAAGACGCCTTAAGGAGGTCAACGTACGCCTGATGGCTCGTCGATGAGGTCAATGTCGACGAGCCCAGACTACCCCGAGATCTCGTGGAACTTTGCCGATCGCAATTTCCTAGCGTTTTTCGCGCCTTTGATCTTAAGTCAGCCATCGTCGGGAGTATGATTGATCAATATATTGAAAGGACACTAGAAAGTCACCTTGAGCAACCACCAGACTGCGATACGTAGCCAAGCCATGGGTCCCAAGTCACCGCGGATGGAAGCTTGGAATTTATTGATCAGCGCAGCATCAGGCTGATGGTAGTGATTGCGCGGCACAAATCGCGGAAGCCGGCGCAGGATCTCCCGTAGTTGAGTTTGCTGGAGCTGCTGCGCAGCACCGTCAACAATGTTCACAATCTCTGTATTAGGGTGCATGTCCGACTCGGGGCCCTCCGCGGGATTATGCTCTTCTCGGATTTGCATAGGCCGGTTCCTCTGTCCGAGCCCGGGGGATCTTGTACCAAAGGGAATTTGCTGCGCATCATTTAATTGACCACTGTGATACGGCACGCTCCCTGAGATGGAATGCCTCATGCCTTGGCTGCTGTATCGACCAATGTTGCCCATACGAGCAAGCCCATCGTTTCGCGAGAAGGTAACAGAGTCAGATGAGGCCGATACAAGGCGATTTCGAAACTTCGGCCCGTATTCTGGTTGGTTGTAATCAAAAGAATGAATCACCTTGAAGGTATCAGCACCAGTTATCTCTTCAAATACCTCGGGACCAATCCGTCCTGTAGCCGTTGGTGATATAGACTCATCATCGACCACGGGGGTTGGCTCGGATGTGGGCAGATTGTCTTCACTCGGTGTCTGCATTCTTGGTTCAGGGATCTGTAAAATAGGTGGACTGGAGAGGTTAGATCATGCTAGGTAAACAGGTACATGCTCGCTCATGTAGCCATTCGAAAGAGGTAGGCCGTGTGATATTCAAATTAAGGACGAAAAGGTTGCATGTAGAGCCGCTTACCAGGAACATTCATTTTTATGCCAACAGGGTCCATGAAAGAGATACATCAGAGTACAGACCCTTCATAAATCAAACACAAACAACATGGTAGAGCTTGAAGAGACTGGATAGATGCCACGGGCCGCTTTAGATCGAAGGTGTCGACAGGTTGAAAGTGATTGGGTTTCTGGGAGATGTAGACAAAGGCACCCGGGGGCACCCAGGAAACCTTGAGGTACGATGCAGTCAGGCAAATTTAGTGAATACGATCAGGAAGTCAATCGACAGTATGGACTAGAGCAGGGAAAGTCGATAAAGATGGATAATTCGCCCTCCAGAGGCGCAGCTCGATGCGTCGAACTGACGATGCGAAGATGGGGAGCCTGACACACAAAGCATCACAAGCAACAAATCAGATTGAGAAGAACAGACAGACCCTGTATGTGCAAGCTTGCCATGGCTCATTCAGCCAGTCATCGCATAGTCAACACGGAGATGGCTAATGGGCCTCAAATCCCCGCAGCAATTTCCAGCGTCGTTTAGATAGCTGACACCCCAGCGGATTGCTTTTTCGACATTATGGCCACATGAAATGTTATCTCGAGTCGAACAAAGAACACACGCCATCCAGGATAGCCAAGAATCTAAGTTGCTTTGAAGCCTTGGACAGGACTCTCGAGTCTCGACAAGAGCTGTGGATGCACGCTCAGGGGCCTCATCATGGTCAATAAACCCAGTTATCACATTCGATTAAAGAGTTGATTGCTGATTCTCCCAGAACTACGGAGTACTCCGAAGTCCATACTCTGTAAGCGTCATGAGTCTTGGACTTTGACAAGGCTGAACCCGACTAACTGCGGCTGGTGTAGTTGGTGGCTTCTGTCACGGTGTCACCTGTGAAAGACTGTGGGGGCTTCTTTGATATCTGGGGGTGGATCCCATCTTGAAAGAACATGGAGGGAATATAAAAAGAATTGAGAATGGTTGTCAGGTCTAGAACTAGAATCTGGATGGCAGAATAATAAAAGAAGGTCGTACTGCTTCAGTGGGTTGATGAAGGATGAAGAGAGTGAGGACAAACACTCTACAAAATGCCTGAGATGCCTGAGATGCCTGAGGCAGCAACCAGATCGCGTCTGTCGCGTTTCATTCAGGGGTCATTAATTATTTTCAACCTTCACCATCGGCATCAACACATTAGTTCCAGGCAGAGGCTCGGGATGCTCCACTAATTTGAACATTTTAGCCTCTTTTCCAGTCCACGACACGGCCAATCTCTTACGAAGATCCTTCAACTGTGTACACCATGTCTGCCACAATCCCTTTCACTCTCGACGTCCCGACATCCCTCTGCATCGCCTTTGCTCTATCGTTTATGCCCATAGCTTACCTGCTTGGTGTGTCTCTGATACCGTCTACCCATACACGGAACCGGATATTGTTCTACTGGCACGCCTATGACGCCCTGACCCATATCTTCATCGAAGGATCATTCCTCTACGAATGCTTCAATAGTTACGCTACACTTCCTGTTGGGTTCGGCAAAGAGCCATACTTCCTGGGCTACAAGGATCGCGTATACGGGGCCGCATACAGCCAGGGACCAAGTGCCCGACTGTGGCAGGAATATGCGAAAGCGGATCATCGCTGGGCCGGCGCAGACATCACCGTCATTTCCCTCGAATTGCTGACTGTATTTCTCGGGGGCCCGGCTGCAGTGTACGTCTGCTACCTGTTGTGGAAAGCGTCGAGCAGCCGGTCGACTGCGTCGGCAAGAGGTGCAGCGAAAGCCAAGCTCTGGTTGGTTGCACCGGCGCTCGCTACGGCGGAGCTGTACGGAGGATTCATGACATTCGCGCCGGAATGGCTTACGGGTAGCTCGCAGCTGGATACAAGCAACGCGGTATACCTCTGGTTCTACTTGATCTTTTTCAATATGTTATGGGTATGGATCCCCGTCTGGGTTCTGTGGGAGGCTGCGAAGGAACTTCGAGCAGTGTTTGTCAAGGCAGAGAGAGCGGGTGAGGTCCGAAAGGTCAGGTGAGCTTTGGGAGCATAGATGCCAATACAAGAATGAAGATTGTAGGGGACTGAATGCCTTGATTATATATCTTGATAATAGAAAATAGGCAGCCTATGCAAATCTATCCCCATGTGGCTGTGTAATCCACATGAATAACACAGCCTGATCACCGCCACAGTTTGTGCCTTGGTTCCTGAATCCTAAGGCAAACTCTCTATCCCGACGATGACGGGATCATTCTAGCGAGAACTTAGAATATCCCGTCTTATTTAAAGCCTCTCCTCCTTTCAATCGAGTGGTCTGTGATCGTATTTCATCAAATATCTACAATCCTTCCGAGCAGCTGACCATGTCATACAATCAATACCCACCCAATCGTATGGCCCCTCATCTGATATCAACCTATATTATCACTAACCATTCTCTTAGAACCTCCGTACCCTCCGTACGGAGCGCCTCAGGGCTATCCACAACCGCCATATCCTCCACAACAAGGCTACGGCGGTCCACCACCACCTCAAGGCCATTACAATCAACCTCCTCCGCCGGCTCCCGCGCAGGGATATCCTCCCGCGCCAGGAGGGTATTACCATGCTCCACCACAGGCTCCATACGGTGCTCCTCCGTCCCCGTACCCCCCTCATGGCGGCCCAGGCTACCCTCCTCCCGCGGGGTATCCCCCTCCAGGACCGTACGGCGCTCCCCAGCCCCCAGCACAGCAGTTTCACCAGGCTCCCCCCGCCATGCCATCCACAGGCTACGTCGCAGGCCAGATGGCACCGGGGGATTTCCGGCGCGAAGCGGACCTCCTCCGTAAGGCGATGAAAGGGTTCGGAACGGACGAGAAGACGCTCATCCATGTCCTCTCCAAACTGGACCCGCTGCAGATGGCCGCCGTGCGGTCCACATACACCAACCACATCCGGCGCGATCTCCACGCGGACGTCAAGTCCGAGACGGGCGGATACCTGCGCCAGGGGCTACTAGCAATCATCGACGGACCGCTCATGCACGACGTGCATTCGGCCCGCGAAGCGGTCCAGGGGATGGGGACGAAGGAATGGCTCCTGAACGAGGTGCTGCTCGGCCGATCGAACGCGGATCTTCGCGCGATCCAGACGGCCTACGAGCGCACCTTCGGACGGTCCCTACAGGCGGACGTCGAGAGCGACCTCTCCTTCAAGACGCGGAATTTGTTTGCCGCGGTCCTCCGCGCCGCGCGCCACGAGGAATCCGTCCCCGTGAACCCGCAGGCCGTCGACGACGAGACCCGCGCCATCCACGCCGCGACCAGCGGCCGCGTCGTCAACAACGCCGACGAGGTCTGCGGGATCTTCGCCCGGTCGTCCGACGCGGAACTCCGCGCCATCGACCGCGCCTTCGTCGCCCGCTACCACGTCCCGCTCGACAAGCACATCGACGGGCAGTTCGCCGGCCACATGAAGGATGCGCTGCTGTATATGCTCCGCTCGGCGACGGACCCGGCCATGCGCGACGCCGAGCTCCTCGAGGATTGCATGCGGGGCATGGGAACCAAGGATGAGAAACTCGTTGTCCGCGCCGTGCGCGTGCATTGGAATAGGACGCATCTTGACCAGGTCAAGCGCGCGTATCACCACCGGTTCAAGAAGGATGTGATCGCGCGTGTCCGTGGGGAAACGAGTGGGGATTATGAGCGGTTGATGGTGGCTTTGCTGGAGTGATTTTTTCCCTCTTCTTATCAACCTTATGGGTTTTTACTTCTCTTTTCTTGTTTTGATACCAGATGATTCATGTCTTATGTCTTATGTCTTTGTATGATAATGTACCTCAATATCAAAAACCCATTTCATAAAAGAAGCCATGTAATGCATATCACATACAATCATAATGGTCATTTCCACATAAATTAAACGGCCACCCTAGAGGCCTAGACAACCTCCCCCACAACATCAACATGCGCCCCAGGAAACAAACCCGTCTGGCCCGCATAACAACCCCAGAACCAATCATCATTGATATTCTCTGCCTCGGTGATCTCCGCCCCGCGCGGAAACATCAGTTCATCGGCGACCCCGTGCTCGGGATACCACGACCAGACCGCATGCGCGACGAGGCCGATGCCGCCGTCCGGGGGGAAGCGGCGGAGGGAAGTCGATGTCGGCGTCGACGGATGCGGATGCGGATGCGGGTTAGTTGTTTCTGCGGTGGTGTTGGTCCAGGGAGTCCGCATGCGGGAGGCCTTTTTACGTCTCTCCGCGCCTTCTTTCCAGCTCCAATCGCCTGTTCCTAATTCCGGGGACGGGATGGTGGTAGGGCCGTCGGGCACGGGTGGACGCGGGACGTGTGCGGTGGAGGAGGACGGCAGCGCGAGGTGTTCATCTTTCAGGGCGCGGCCGCCGACCAGATCGCGGACGACGACTCTACGCTGGCCTTCATCGTGGCGCTCGAAGCCGACGACAATCATGCGGTGGCCCTTGAGGCAGCGGCGCCAGCCACTGTGTCCGTTCTCCTTGCTGATCTTGGCGGTGGCCACGAGCTTGAAGTAGCAGTTTGCGCAGACGTCGTAGTCGCCCTCGTTGCATTCGAGACAGTGGAATCTCGTGCCTGATGCCGGGATCGGGTATGCGCAGACGTCGCACTTGGTGGAGAAGGAGAGGACTTTGAATGTTTCGGCGGGAGGGCCATCGGCTGGGTTGGTAGCAGACGGCATGCTGGAGCGGTTCTCCGGCACACGACAGATCGGTAGAAGCGCATGGGTGCAGCATCGGCCTTGATTCACACACTTGTTGCAGAAGCCCCAGTCGCCCTCATTGCACTGATTACATCTCCAGTAGCATCGGTTCGCCGATGAGTGGCAGATATCACAGAAGAGCCCCCCTTGCAACCTCCCAGCCGGGTCGTCGTTGGTCATTTCTCTGCCCTCGCATACCACCCGGTGGCCGGGCCGTAGATACTTGAAAGACTGCAGGACATGTGCTTCCTCGCGCGACGGCGGAGTGAGGCCGGCCGAGGAGGCGATCATGCGCTCGAAATCCGCCTCCGCGGATGTACCGAACCCGGCCCATTGTAGACAGCCGCGTCCGAGGCGATAGCATCGCAGGCATAGATGGAACATCCCACCTTTACACTGGAGACACCTCTTATGTAGGTCGTATTGGATATTCTGCTTACCACATCGGTCGCAGGCTATGGAAGGTTCGACGAAAGCCGCGGAAGGAAGCTGAGAGGCGTTGGATCGAGACGAGGAAGGTCGAGAGCGCTGATTAACCGGACTGTTGACTCCTGGTACCAACGAGGTACACGCAGGCGGCTGCTCGAAGCGCGCGGAGGAAGCACTGCCAGGTGTGGCGGACGAAGCCACGGACGTAGGGGAGTTATTCCGCGGTCGGCCTGAAGTAAGCGGTCGATGATCCCGGCTTCTGGGTTGCGCAGTGAATATATTAGGAATCTGTTCGGACGCCGTCGTGCGCCGTCGCCTCGGAGCAACTGATACCTCCGCCGGGCGGGATCGCAAGGATTGAGAAGGACGAGGCCGGTCGGAAACCATATCACTCGACGACCTTGCAGCGGGCCGCAGCGTGACCTCCGACGTGGACGCTGCATTTGTCGGGACCGGCGACGTCGTCCTTCTCCGGCTCCCCTGCTCGGAGAGATGTCTCTGGTGGCGCGAGGCACCGGAACGAGGCACAAGCGGTTCGAGCAGATACGGACGCGACACGGGCGGGTTCCTCGAGGATGCCAACGGGGCGGAGGCAGTCGGGGCGGAGGCAGTCGGGGGCGGTCGTTGCACATGTACCGACTGCGATCTGGCTCGCGGCCGAGCCGTCGTCGTCGTCCGCGGCGTCTCATCCGGCACCTGTCTCTGCCTCGAACGGGGCCGCCGCATATGCCTCCGGCGATAGGCATCGGCAATACGCTCGGTGAGCTCCTCCTCCCCCGCAGGGCCAAGGGCATCCAAATCGATATCATTCAGCAACCCATCCTCGAGGATCTGCCGCAGGATCTCCGCCTCCATCATCTCCGTATCGGACAAACTCAGCAACGACCGTAGACTGGACTGATGCTCGATGCGCCTCGCGCCACGCTCCTCGTCCCGCCGTCGTCGCGACCGCCCATCCCCCCTCCGCACCTCAGCATCAACGCCCGTCCGCCGAGCAGCGGAACCCCCGTTCCTCGCCTCCCGCAAACTCAACTCCCGAACCTCCTCCACCAACCTCCGCTCCTCCTCATCCGACACGCCATCCAACTCCAACTCCGCAGGCAGCACGGGGTCCCCAGGCTTATACCTCCGTGCAATCTCCTCCTTCTCCTCAACGGACTTGACATGTCTCGGGCTAGCGGCGAGGAGCATATCCAAGAGGGTGGTGACGGTAGCATTGGGGCGAGTTTCTCGGACAGTGGCCCGACATGCTGGACAGGTGAACCGCGGGGCACTGGTGCTGGACCGTCGTCGTGATGCCTGTGTGGCGAACCATTCTTTCAGACAGAAGCCGCAGAAGCTGTGGAGGCAGTCGAGGAGGGTGAGGGGTTGGTAGAGTAGGTCTGTGCAGATCTGATTTGGTCAGTTGAAGTAAATAAGTCTGATGGGCTTTGATAAGAGGGCACAGAATACTTACTGAACAGGTCAGTTCTTTCTCCAGGTCTAGTAATCCCAGACCTCCATGAGATACAGCTGACATGGGAGAAACTGGAAACAGAGGATGAGATGGTTAAGAGATATGGATGGATGGATGAAAGAGTAAACAGTGATGCCTTGGACTGATCAGTAAGAGAGAGTCTTGTGCCCCACTGATTTGCATTATGAATAACTTCACTTATTATTATTCACGGTCAGTGCTATAGATAATTAATTATATGATAAGATATTAAAAGGTAATCCTTAACTCCCTGCTCAATACAAGACAAATCATCCCATTTTATAACCTCATTAATGCCAATGCCTTTCCTTCTCCCAGAACCAGTGGTACATACTCCTCCATTCCACCGCTTCATCTTCAACATAATCCCCCACCAGCTCCGCCGTCTCATTGGAGTCCGACCACGGCCCATCAGGTCCGATGTGGTATCCCGTGGAGGCATCCACACCGAAATGACCAGTATTCGACGGTACATCGACAGCGACAGTCTCCGGACGATGATCGGAAAAGTCCTCGGGACGTGCCAGATCGCGGGCCCCTTCGCGGGCGGCCTGGGCGAACTCCTCGGCCTGTTCGCGGGCGCGTTGGATCAGTTCGTCCGCGGTGGGATACCTCCTCAGGGCGAGGAGGAGGAGATAGTAGCTCTGCACGATGAGCGAATGTACCGCGTCCTTGGCTAGCATGGTGAAGCCGTGGGAGAAGAACCCCTTGAGGACTTCCCCGGGTAGACCCGCATACAGAGCCGAGATGCCCTCGGTGCGCGCAATCGCAAGCACCCTCGAGATGATCCGCGGGGTAAACGAGATCCCATCGTCCGCGTCCGCGGCGTTGCCATTTTCCTCCTTCTCCTCCTCCTCGGTGCGCGAGCTGTCGACCTGCGCTCGGGTCTTGGCCATGGAGAACGGATACGTGATCGACGACGCGGTGGACTTGCTAATGGCAGCGATGAGGAAGGTCATCACCGCCGACGGGCGCCCACGCTTATTCCGCGGTAATAGGGCGTATCTCAAGAACCGATTCAGGAAGAAGGTGATGGCCGGGTTCAGAGTGAGGATGAGCGAAGCCGCGTAACCGGACCAGAAGCCACGCAGGCCCTTCTCGGCCTTGATGCGTGCGGCGATGTCCCGCGCCGACACGGCCTTCCCACCCAACGCCGCCTGCTTCCTCGCGACAATATTCGCCAGCGGGGTGGTGAAAAACTTCGCAAACGCGCCCGCCAGCACGCCGACGGCCAACTCATCCAGGATCGGGAGGGCGACGCGCGAGGATCCCCGCCGCGCACCGAACCGCACCTTGATCCGCCACTGTCTGAAAAAGCCATAGGCGAGGAAGAAGAGGAACGAATCCGCCACCGTCTTGACAGTGTCAGCCGCCAGACCCGTATACAAACTCCTCAGTCCTACTTTAGCATAGATTTTGCATGCCGCGTCCAGAACGTTCGTGTACTCCTCCTCCTTTTCATCCTCCTCCTCATCATCACCCTTCCTCCTCCTCCTCAACCGCCTCTGCGCCTGCGTTTGTAGCCTGGTAACGATCAAACTCAACGGGTACGTGACGACATTCGATACCGCAGCGCCTACAGCCCCAGCAACGGCATTTCCGACGGCAGGTAGGGCCGGTCCACGAAGAGCAGCTTTCCTCCAGTCTTTATCCGGCGGAGGGTCTTCATATCGATGATATAATTGGTATGAGTCCTACAGAACCCCTTTTAGTTAGTACTTACTAGCCCAGGCCCAACGCAAGACAATGACACGTACCAGTTCCGGCTCGTATGTAAGTTTATATCCTGACATTTGTATTCCAATCAGAAAATATATATCCGTAAGCAGATTTGTATTCAGATTCAGAAAGAATCAATCAATTAATGAATAATGAGTAGTTAAGAGAACTCAGAGAATGGCCCTGGTCATATCAAAGACAGCATTTAAGTCTCGAACCGACAAACGTCAGGTTATCCTCAATCAACCCTTTAAATCCGATCAGACGATCGAACTAACGGAGTACTCCGTAGATCGCAGAATTTGAAGATGAACGAACCCGACGCCGTCAACCCGTCATATCCTGATTCTGCTCGCTGGCCGAGGTGGGATAACTGATAACGTCATGTACGGGTTGGTCTGTGCGGTAACATGTGATCAGATCAGGTCTGGGCTGGAACCAATGATCAGACCATACGGAGTACAATGACACAAGAGAATCTTCAAGTTCAATCTACGAGTACAAAAATAGAAACCAGTTCCCGAGTAGACTGTAGATTGTATAGCTATTCTAGCTTCAGAGTTCAGAAAGCCAGAGGCACAATACTACAAGTAAAGAACCAACCCAGCCAGTCTTCCAATCCCATTGATAAAAAAAACCAGAAATAAAACGGAACCCATTCCAAACCCCATACCCAAGGCGGCAATAAAACGATTCAAAAAAAGAAAAAAAGAAAAGAAACATCACACCGTAGACGCATTAGACCAGAGGTATAGATCTCCCGATCAACCAACACGGCCCTTCAATCAATCTGAACCAGGGGGGGCGACAGCCGACATGCGACCAAACCACCCCCCCAAATAGATACCCAGATGAAAAAAAAAAAAGCTTAACCACCAAACCCATACAGAGTCCTTCCCTGACGCTTCAGCGCATAGACCACATCCAGCGAAGTGACAGTCTTGCGCTTCGCATGTTCAGTGTACGTGACGGCGTCGCGGATGACAGACTCGAGGAAGGACTTGAGGACACCACGGGTTTCTTCGTAGATCATGGCGGAGATACGTTTGACGCCGCCACGACGGGCGAGACGACGGATGGCGGGCTTGGTGATACCCTGGATATTGTCACGGAGGATCTTGCGGTGACGCTTGGCGCCGCCTTTGCCGAGACCTTTGCCTCCTTTACCGCCTGGAAATTATTGTTAGTTGTTTCCATCAAGGATTTTTAATGGTGTGATTGTATGACTATGTGAGGTCAAGTCAAGATAGGATGATGTGTGGAGCCTCAGGCAGTGACATGATGCCGTCACGTGCCATGGTGGCGCATCATCATCCTCATCCATCATCCAACCCATCAACCATCAACCCGATAAAAAGGAGAGTACTTACGTCCAGTCATATCGTCAAAACTAAACTCGTGATAAGACGATAAGTTAAAAGATGAAAAAAGATGAAAAGTCCCGTGGCGTCGATGAAACCGGTAGGTACGTTGAAACGCGTCGCGAGCTGGGACGAAGTGGATAGATAGTTGTAAAAAATAAAATAAAAAGGAGAAGAACGACAGAGCCGTATGCTTAAATAGATTTCTCCAGGCGGTCAGCAAGCGATCCTCAATCTCTGGTCTCTGTGAATGACTAAGCTCCCAGGGAAGTTTTGATAAAAAGGAATGAGATATGTTGATTGGCCAGTGGCGGATAGGTAAAAAGGGTGTTATGAAAGACTGCTTTGGAGCCTGTGTTTCTGCCCATTTTTCTTTCCCGCTGTGGAACACCGAACAAGAGATGCATCGGGCGGGTAGAGTCACGTGGTTTCTTGGCGGCTTATCTTTGACCTCTGACAACTGACAACATCATCACAATCAACATTCTGAAGTTCAAAAGACTTCTTTGAACTCGGAGCAAGGATTTATTAGTTATTACTCTCAAGTAAGGGAGACTCCATACTAAATGGACAAGTCACAGTGTTGAATTAATTACTCCATAGCATCCCTTGCCTCCACATACCAGAACTATCCACAAGCGTCAACAATACAAAAAAGGCACCCTTAACGCCATGCAGAACTCAACCCAATAGAGAAACAACTGTGTGTGAAAACTTTTCCTGATTGCAAATGCTTCATCTCGTAGAATGCCACGGCAAACTACCAGACTACTATGCAGGAACGAAAGCAGAGAAGGAAATTCGTATCATCATACCCATGAGAGAAACCCAAGAATGATATCAGAACGACCGGCAGAAACATAACTTGTCTTGAACCGAACCATAAACCATTGCTCCAAAGAAAAAAGAAAAAAAAAACCACAAACAAGTAAAGAGCTGCTTCCCGCGGTTTATGATACGTCGCAAAGGAGCACAACTCAATACTTGAGATGGATTAGGGAGAAAGAAAACCAAGCCAGACAATCATAGCTGGATATACGCAACGACGAAAATAGATTCCGAACACCTCAGAAAACAGCCGATTGAGTAGGAAAGTAGTGCGATGAGAGATGGTTGATGGATGGCAAAGTGCTGTGGATCCTTCAGTTTGGAGTCTGGGACCCAGTGTATCGGTAGTCATGAAAGAGCAAACTCACCCTCTAATGACTGCCGGGGTCTGGGAATCTTTCAAAAAGTTGCTCTGTATGTGAGAGTGATGAACATAATCGAAACGAGTGGGCGATGATGAAGCTGCCCGAGGATCTGGGCTGGCAGGGCCAGCAGAGGAGTGGTTGTTTCCAAAGACGACCCCGAGAGGTTCGATCGCGTGCGGCGACAATGGAGGTGACAGGGGAGAGGATGAGCTAGAGGTGCTGAACGAATCACGGTGGATGTCGGCCTCGTTGACGGGGCGACTGGCCTTCTTAGAGCCCTGGGAAGATCCGTAGAAGCAGAACTTGTCGACTAGCTCCTTGTAGACGGACGAATCATGGTGTGGCTTGCTGGACAAGAAGGAGAATGGTTTCACGGGCTCCGAGTTTGCAGTCTGTGTGCTGACCTCGCTGGTTGGCGTTGCCTTGCTGACAAGCAGATTTCCGTTGATGACAGAGTCCGGGCTCACAGAGTCAGACTTGCCGTTTCCAGATTTTGCTCGGGCAGTCAAAGTTGTGCGGTCATGGGAGGGCTTGGTTCGCATGGCTGCGGATAAAGATACCCCGAAATCATAACGGGTACCGAATGCCTGTCGGGCTTGGGTGTCACGACGGACAGAGTTCGTGCTCGGAACCTCTTTCAACAGATGCTTTGCCGACGATTCCTCTTTCAATGACTTGGGACGGCCAAAGGATAGGTAATCATTCATATCCTCAAAGTCGCCCAAGTTATCAAAGGAGGAAGGCATGGAGTGAGGACGGCTCCGAGGACCAGCAAAGCTCTTGCTGCGAGGAAGAACCGGGCGCGAGCTGGTGGTAGACGGGCTTCGCGACTCCGGCCGCGGTTTGGGCGTCCTGACGAAGTTGACTTGGTAGTTCATGGAGTTGTTATTGTCCCAGAATTCCCGCCCGGCCACGCTGTAGCGAATGCAGATGAACATGGTCTTTTGTTCGAGATTTGCGTGGTCAGTCAACCGGATACCGAAAGAGAACCGGTCATAGGCGTCATTGACTTGTTTCCGACGAACATCGTCCAGGTACTCGGCGGTGACTTCGGAAACCGTCCTCCAGTGATCAAAGGTGAAGCGAGCGGCAACATGCTTTTGAAAGGCCAGGTTGGCGACTGCCACCACACCAACCAATGTGTTTTTGTCGGATGACAGGTGCAGCCGCTCGAGCCGGACCTTATGAAGAGCTCGAGAGGACAGGTCTTTGGGGAAGTTGGAGAGACGGATCCCCCACTCAAAAGACGGCGCCTCAAAGGGAAATTCGCCCTCGTTGCTGTAGTCCTCCACCGGCGACGTGTTGGCACTGACGGCCTGCGGTTTGTCCAATTGTAGGAAGTGACGGATGTGCTCCAGCTGGGAGTCGAAGTGCACAGCCTTGGCGTAGGTCGGGGTGCCTGGCATGCTAGATGGCCGCCGCCGAGCCGATGGAGGGCGTAGAGCTGGTCTCACAAGTTCACCGGACTTCTTGCGTACCATGGGCTGCTTCCTCTGGGGCTCGTCGTCCCTCTCACTCTCCTCGGGTGAGCTCGTCAAAGCCTCTTCATTCTTCCGCGGGATGGAACCCTCGGTGGCCGACCGGGAGTGCAATATCTTGCGGACCTCCTTGGACTGTGGCAGGCGAGAAGGGTCCTCGGGGACCATACCCGACGAAAGTTTTTTCTCTGCTGTCGGTTTCCTTTCAGGAGAAAGCGTCCGCCGCTGCTCAATGGACCTTACGGCCGCCTCGAGTTCCACCAACTTGAGAGCATCGTCCCGCTGCGGATGCACTGCTGACTCCTCGTCACTTGAGTTTGGAGCAGACTCTGGTGGGGACATCACGGCCCCCGGAGGGATCAGCGCATCGCTGATGGGAGGCGGAGATTGCCTGACACTAGCCAGAATGTCGGCGACATGGGATTTGCTGGTGGACGGGCTCCTCCGGTGCCTGCGGACATAGGCAGTAGAGGAGTAAGAACGCGGAAGGAGTGGGCGTTCCGTCGACGACGGAGAGTGGGGACATGAGTGAGAGACGGGATGAGAAGGAGCAGAGTGCTGCGCAGAAGGCGACGATTTCAACGGCGCAGTGTATGGCATCCGGCCGGACTTGTGTCGACACAAGGATGATATAGGGTATTTTGGAAGGGGGAGAGAGCCAAAAGGGCAGTTGATCCAAGATAAGGGGAATCAAAAGAAACGGCTCCTGTAAATACAAGCTGAGGCAAAGTTAGTGGGAGTACAACAGGAGGACAGTGGCGAAGGACGGTCGGACATGAGGATAGAAGAGAAGGAGCGTTGGAGTGACACAAGAGGGAAACAGGATAGAATGGGATTCGAGGGAGTCAACACCGCTATCATACCTTGTAGAGACATTGAGATAATAAGATGGGGAGTATATGATGAGAGTACGGAGTACAAACAGAATAAAGAATTAAGAAGTGATAAGATGAATTCAGACCAAATAAAAATAAAAATAGATGAAAGAATTCAGTTCCACCTAAATCCACGATGAAAGCATGTCTTAAGGTACTCTAATGATCTCCAATCCATATCATGGTACTCCGTATGCATGTACGGATAGTAGAAATAACAAATAACTTGATATTCAAGTTTTTCCAAGTCAAGAAGCACTGACGCTGTGGCTGGGCTAGACCATCTAAGAATGTCCCCATAGATAAAGATGTCGCCATAGAGATGGTTTAGAAGAGTTTTATTTGCCACTCTTGACTCTGTTCCCGGAGTAATGTCATCCATCATACCAATGATTCCATCACGTTGTTGACTTTATCCTTGGTTTCCGCGATCAGTATTATGGAATTCAGTCAGTCAATTGAAGCTCAAGGTACCGTTATCGGTGGACTACTCCGTATACAAGGATGCGACCGTCAAGGTCTTTTCTAATTCCAACGTCAAAGCGTTCTAATCATTCAGCGCTATCAACACCAATCATTCCTGGCCTACTCGAGCATAACCGAGTTCTGATATAAGTACCGAGTACATTATCAATATCAAACATGGACTGCAGTACTGAGGCCAAAGCACATATTGAAAAGAAGCACAGACTCTGACATACATGACATGCAGTTACAATAACCATGTCCTGCATCTCAGCGGATCAATCGGATTTCTATATGGCACTGATAGGTATAACCAATGAGACCATCTCCACCAGTCCAGCTCTGATCCAACGGAGTATTGAGTAATGGAGATATCTACATCTCAATATATGAATTCCCAGAACAATCCGAGTTTTGCGGGGTGCAGATGCAAGTAGACTACTGCCAACTCATCGACATCCCCTTCTCTGCATTTGTTCGGGTCCGAGACTGGCACGGATCCCCTGGTTTCTTCTCATATTCAGGTGAAAGACAGGGTATGTATACTTGCTACTTTGTTAACGGCTGGCGACGGTTATGGTAAGGTTTAACTGTACGACTTTGCTGATACTGAGTCCATACTTCGTATGTGGTATGCCTGTATCGGGTCGAATCTTCGGCTGACGCTGAAGAACACCGGAGTAAAGACCTGCGCAAGATGCAGGGAAGATGAGGTTGGATTCGTCTGGACTGTCGTACAGTGTATGATTCTATCCGGGAATTATTGACTGAGGACTCGAAGGTAGGATGTCAAGGTCACATTATATCTTCATTATCATATCATCGTATATGCTGGGAAAAGAACAGTAAAACAATCAAGGCAAAAATCCATCAAAGACCCGCTCATGATGAATATACAGAACATGTCAAACCATACAGCCGCCATATGCAAAGGTCGTCAAGTGTAACAAGACAATCTTGCCTTCCCATCTATCACCGAAAATTAGATTAAAAATACTGCCCCAAAACTCATCAAAACTCATAACTCATCGACGTCGTTATCGTCCGCTCATAAACATCCTATACACTTGCCGTTCTCCGTTTCACCTCACTAGGCTTCTGTGCGTAGGCAATCAACAACCGGAACCCGGTCCCTCGTTTCTGACACTCGCGGAGGACACGCTTGTCCGCCCAGATGCTGAGTCCGGCATCACCGTTCGGGAGCACTGGG
The DNA here is from genome assembly GCA_004769165.1 of Aspergillus cejpii. Lineage (NCBI taxonomy): Eukaryota > Fungi > Ascomycota > Eurotiomycetes > Eurotiales > Aspergillaceae > Aspergillus > Aspergillus cejpii. Next base: position 3,799,981 of record SMSW01000001.1, on the reverse strand, counting down.
ATCTCATAACATCTCGTGTACCACCAGCGCCCCACTTTCGCAACTATCTTCCGTATAGACTCGTCGTTCGACGGTGACGGTGAATCGGAAAGGAGGTCTCCAAGGGACAGATCGGTGTCGTTGGAGGGCGATTTACCGTGCATCTTGGGTTGCCGCGCGCTCGTAGAGGAATTCCTCGGAGCCGAGGGGGTGCACGTGGCAACTAGCCTGGAAGGATCTGAGGACGTCGTGGAGGATGAAGAGGCCGAGGATCTAACAATCACCCCCGTCACCGGAATCCGCACCATGCAGCGCCGGAGATGATCGAACCCGTGTCGTCCCAACAACTTCTGGATGCTGTCACTTGCCGGCTTCAAACTGATGTTGCGATCAAACAGGTAAGTCCTCTCCTTGAGGCTCCTCACGGCTTTGCGCGTTCGAATACCCATGTTGACCATGTCCAGGTCGAGCAGGCTCATTTCCATGTAGCCCCCGGGCCGAAGCACGCGCTTGCATTCCGACACGATGTTGTTCTGGACACTATCGGAACACACTGACGGAAAGCGGAGCACAGTAACCGTAAAATATCCCTTGGCGAATGGAAACTGTTGTTCCAGGCTGGCCTGGTAAACGGTGTGGTGGTTCGCTGGGGGTTGCCAGGCAGCTGGATGCTTAGACGCAGTTGTCGCCGGTCCATCAGTCAGGCAGTATACGTCCGCATTGGGGTAGGTCAGGGCACAGTAAAATGACCAATCGTCATTTCCTAGACCATCAATGACGAGGATCCGCTCTTGCTCCCCGCTTTTGACGTGGTTGTGCGCAGGGCTGAAGAGCACTCTCCCGAACGACAGCCAGCGACTCGTCATAAGAGACCCTGACCGAATATTTGTCTGCGCTGTTGGTCCCTCTCTGTCGCGCTCAGCAATGTCAAACATGACGGTATTCCGTTGCCGGCACGTCTCGAAAGTCTCGGATAGATTCAAGGAGGACGAACTGAAAAAAGCGGCCTGCCGCTCAACGGGTGCAAGCGAGGTTGACTGATTGCCGGCGTCCACACCACAGTAGCTGGCATTAATATCGCTGAGCGAAGGACGGGAAGAGGGAACGATGGAAGAGCGCAGCGCTGAAGCAATCACGGATCGCCGCAGCCGAAACGAGCCATTACTGGGCTGAGGCGACGGTGGCGTGGGAGCCACTGCCGGAGTGTCAGCGAGAGGAACAGGTGATCCTCTATCGAAGTTTGCACTGAGCTCGGCTTGGAGCGTCTTGCTGGCCATCGTGACCAGCCCCAATTCCTCTTCCTCAACGACTTGCTCGGGGGAGTCAGACGTTGGAATTTCAGGGAAAATGACGTGATCGATGAGATCGTCATACTCGCCCCAGATCTCGTCTTCTGTGGGGTCTGTCTCGGGCTCTGGAACAACGGCCGTGACAGCAGCCAAGGTTCCAGAACCGCTGGTTGAAAGCATTGCACCCTGTCCCAGCGAGAATGTCAAGAATTCGTCACTCGAGTAAGGACCCGCGACGAAGTCAAGAGCACTCGTCAGGCATGGATCCCCAAATGGCTGTGTAAGGTCAAATCCAAAACCCGACGGACGACTGGCGGGTTTCGTTGGCCGCGAAATGAATCCGGGCTGGTTCGGCATCTGCAGATCAAACGGATTGTCCGTCACAGGGGCTGCTAGAGGTGTGGAATCTGCCATGCCAAAGGGCCTTGAAAATGACTCAAACACTGGTTTGTGTTGCCTATCCCGCCTCGAGACTACTTCAGGAATTCGACCGACCGACGCCAACCGCCGCGGACGCTCATCAGTTTTTCTCTGCTGAGGGCTGGAAACCAGGGGGTCCTTATTGAAAAAGACCGTTGGTGAGACAGGGCGATCTCGACAGAACCCGCCCTCCAGCTTGGGAGGAGGTGGAAGCAGGATGCTCGCCTTCCTGATATTCAATGCTGCCGGGATTTCCACAGACGAACCAGAGTCCTCAGTCTCCGACGGGGGCGATTCTTCGACATGGCGGAAAATGTCTTCGAGAGACACGGAGTCGGTATCCACCAAGGCATAGTGCGCTACAGGCCGGGACTTCGATATTGGGGAGACTGTAGCATGCAACTTAGGAGCCAAGAGCGTCTCACGAATCGCTGGCGTTGAAGTCTTCTTCTGTACATTCCCACTCCTCTGGAAAAAGCTCCATTTCAGTCCTTTGGTCTTCTTTGGCCGCTCTTTCGGCTGCTGAGCCGACGGTTCGGTCTCTATGCCTCTTTGTAAAACTTCACTGTTCAATGAGAACCAACTCTCATCATATTCTATGACAGGCCGGTGGGATGATTCTCCATACCGAAGATCGCCCGTCATTGATGTGCTTTTATCAGCGCTAAACGCAGTTTGCGTTGGTCTGGAGACCTGTATTTTAGCATCCGTTGATCCGAAGGCCGAATCGGTCTGATAGAGGCTGCGGATTTCACCTTCGGTAGTGGCCAATGACTCCGTTGAATGCCCAGCTAGGTTTATTCCTTGGTGCTTGGCCGGACTTGGGGCAGATACTGCGCTCAGACCACTTGTAGTTGGACCACTCTGTGTTTTCGTCAATGCTGCGCCGTTCATCCCTCCACCGGTAATAATGACAGGCTCCAGGCGTTCCAACAGGAAATCGTCAAGATCCAAGTCAGGGCGACTTCTGGTGCTCCCGCTCCCTTTGCTGCTTGACACAGATCTCGGTGCACTGCGGTTGGTGCTGGTTGACCTTGCTCTAGTAACACTGTTGCTGTTCGCGCTTGTCTTCCGGCCGCGTTGTGCATATCTGCCATAACCCTCGTGGCCTGTCCCAGCTGCCGGACCCTTGCGGGTGGGAGGGGTTTCGAGTTTGCGTCCATTCAAATCCGACTTAGACTTCTTAGGGAAGAGACCAAATCGCCTAGACTTTGCGGGGCTTGTAGCGTCCCGTTTTGCTTTAGGTTCCTTGATTGAAATCTGCGGCGAACGGCGCGATGACTCAGTCGAAGTAGGGATGAGTGCTGGTAATCGAGAAGAGCCCCTTGACTGTAATGAATCGACCGACGTGGCCGCAGAGGGGTTTAAGACTAGCTGATTTCCGCACACGGTAATGGAACTAGCTCCCGATCCACGTCGCTTGTGGACCAGGGTATTCGGCGATAGATTGCTTCGAATCACGGGGGACGGCTCGAGTTCCAACTGGTGAGTTCCTTCTCTACTAGGCCTTGGGGGAACAGGCCCGGGATCGCTGGCCACGCCTCTTGTTGCTGTGGCTATCCGGTTTCTGCGGTCCTCGACTGCACGACCTCTGTGTTCCTGATCTGTGGCTGCAGTCTCTGCAGCAATTGCCTTGGCCATCCTTGGAAGACTGGATCTTGTTGTCGCTTTAGGAAGCACTTGGGTGGCAGGAGGTGTAGAAGCTCTTGCAATGTCATCCTTCAGCGGAGGGTCATCGTGCTTATCTTTGAGTGACAGCATGCTTGGTTCCGCTGCAAAATCCATGCGAGGAAACCCATCGGCTGGCTCCATTCGATCATCTTGTGGGGTAGACTGCTGTGCTGATAGTGAGAAGACGGGGAGTCTAGATTGAGAAGGGCTTGGGTGCCTGAGGCGAGGACCGACCTTCGCAGGATGAATGATTCCTGGGGAGTATGAGGACAATGAGGTGGGAGTGGATGTCCTACTCCATATTCCTGGTGAGCCAGAGTACCCCGTCGAGGGACTGCTGGCAGAGGCAAAGACCGGAGTTGGAGGAGGCAAGTTTTGCGTCTTGACTGTAGTTCGTAGACTAGCGAGCTCTCTGGGCCCTTGATCCACTGCTTGAGCAGTAGCTTTGCTTGCCGCTTTGACACGCGAGGTATTTGGTGATGGCTTCTGCTTGGCCACCGCCGCCGGGTTCCATGAAGGCCGGGGAGGTCCATTCACAGCATAAGCAGGACCAGTGTTCCTAGGGATGATCACACACAGCTTCTCGGGCCTCGTAGTTGTCGTCTTAGGAGTGATGTTGTCGCCGTCCCTCTGACCTATCGTTGGTGCCCTTCGTCGCAGAACGTGGGGTGGTCTTTCGCTAGTAGGCTCTGGCGGTTGCTTTCCAGCCGCTGCCGCGGCAGAGCGTGGTGTGGGCCGAGCCGGGGCTATCTTGGTTGAAGAAAGTTTCAACGTCGAGGGCAATGGATGAGTAGTTGCTCTGGGCAGTAACAATGTATGGACATTGTTGTTGGTAGGAGTTCGTGAATTATCCGGCGACGCTATGGGCGAGCTAGTTCCCTCTGCGTCCGACAACAATGATGATCTGCTATTTCTGGTTATCGAGCCCATGGATTTCGAGAATGGAGGCCCCGAGGATAGCGCGACGGACTGCCCGAGGGTCCTAGACGAAGAATTTAACACTGGGGACGTGACATCCCCACGTCGGGAAACATGATCCCTCAGCCTGGGTATACGACCACCATCGGACTTGTACGACGACATGGTGCAACCTGACTCTGATACCCGTTTCCAGTCCGACGACCAGTGTTTCAGTGGTGAGTGGAAGGGATATGAAATCATCCCGTCTAGAGATCATTCTCCTTAGTTGAATATAACGCTGCAAAGACGATCTTCTTGTCAGCCTTCGCAATCGGTCAAAGTTCAATGATAGGGGGAAAGCACTTTACTCCCGTCTTCTATTGCATCGTATTTGACCTCAGGGGCGAGAAGCAATGTGGCGATCTTCGATTGATAGGTAAAGGGATGCAAACGACCTGCTTGAACAGGGGTATCTAGAGCATTAAAAAGTAACAATATCAAACGCTCAAGGAGAGAAGATGCAAAAAGGTCTGGGTAACCGTAATGCTTGTCGTTCAGACAGAAAAAAAAGAAATTGGTCAAATGTCAAGTAACATGAAGAATGAAGATATAAAATAGAAATAATAATACTATATAAAAAACCGTCAGGTTATAGTTACTATGTGCTCAAGCTGATCAGAACATGCAGGTGACTCCGCCACAGTACTAAGGGACTCGTGGCTAAACTGTCAAACCTGTCAAGCTGAGACTGCACGACCACGTCAGAGAAGGCAAGAAAGACTCGGAAAACAAAAAGATGAGTGAAAATGAAGGGAATGAGACCAGCTGCATACAAGAGACAGGAGAGAAGAGAACGAAAAGATGGGGGAGAAGGAGAACGGAGGGAAAAGGAATTGACTCAGGAACGGTGTTACCCATGGAATAAATGTGCATTTCTCAAGGGTTTTGCCTCGAAGAAAGGAGAATTAGAAACCAATCAGGAATTCTTTTTGCAAAGTACGGAGTAGTGGGGGGGAAGAACTGGGAACTGGGAAGAATGGGAAGAACTTGCATCATTGCATGGTGAGAGGCGGATAAGAGAGCAATTGTAGTGCAGTCATTGACATCCAATGTGACCAGCATGGTCATTGGCGAATGTGCCGTAAGTGTCTACCGTTGAGAGAGTCAAAGTCTCGTGTATCCTGGACCTGTCAGGGACATTTTCAGCTGTAGAGTGATCAGATTAGTGTAGACTGTACTCCATAGACTGCAGCGCCCACGGCCTTCCTGCGTTCCTGGGGTTGATAATGGCAGGATCATGCGTCATATCAGGTCTCTGGATGGAGAGATCCAAAAAGACCCCATTAATCGGCCCAGTCTGCCCGGTTACTTTGATGGATTAGAAGTGGAATGGGATGAATTGACAGGTTGAAATGGAGTCGAGTGGCGTGAGATCCTGATCGGAGAATCCCAATCCGAGGAGGAATCAGATCCAGGGCAGGCATTGATTGGGATAGATTCAAAACTTGGTAATTCTGTCCTGTCCCCTGACCATGGTGCATGAATATGGGATGATGATTGACGTATCCTGTACCTGGATCTCGAATAATCAAAGTAACATTGTTCTTAGCCAGCAGTAAGCAAGTTGAAGCAACTGAGACGGGGTAACAAGATTTAGGTTCCTAATCTGGATTAGGGCAAGGGCTCAACTCTATCACGTGGAAAGTAACATGATTTATCCTCTTTTATCCCAACTTCCATCCTTACAAAATCTAGCATCTAAGACCGTCAAGACAGAACCATCTATTTATTCTGCTTGTTAAAGTACTTGCCGTCCCATTTGTATGCGTAGTCGGCAGGGTCAAAGCCCCATGCGCCAGCCACCTTCTTGCCAGCGCTGCAGACACTTCTGTCATTGTTGTTCAGAGCCTTGCAGTATGGACTGTTCTCACATTAGTGAGCTACTACATGCAACTCGATTGAATGTGGTGGTAAATCTTACCCAAGAGAACCGGCAAATGCCGTGATTTGATACCAGGTGCGCTGGTTGCCCTGCTTGTTGCTGTCGTATGCGTCGATCTTGTTGGTCCTGTAGAATCCATTGAGCACACCACCCTGCGATGTCTGAGCTGCCAAGTTAACAGGCATCAGAATAGCCCTGTGGAAAAAAAGCCAGATGGTTAGCTGGGACATCCCGAACGAACAAGCACGGCGGATTCGAACTTACCCGTATCCGCCCTGAAGCGTCGAGGCGAAGGGATATTCCTCTGGAGAATCAAAGTCCTGCGTGCTCCATGCAGTGTTCTTCGGGGGAACCTTGGTCCCCCATTTCTTCGTGTCCTTAAATGGTTTCTTGGACGCCCCGTTCTCGCGACGGTTCTTCTCATCCTCATTGGTGCGCTGGCTGGAAACATGAAGCCATTGTTAGCGATGGTATTCGGCCAATTTCACTTGATTCTGGAGAGCTCACAAGACGGTTCCGAGACCCTTGCAGAGGATGGCATAGCAGTCAGCATCGAATGCTAGGGCACTCTGATCCTTGACCGTGAGCTCGGCCTTGACGGGGTCATTCTTGGAAAACCCGGTGCCAGTGGCGCGCACTACAAGGTCGGCATCTTCGGGGACCGCTGCTGGGGCTGCCAGCGCCTGCTGGAGGCCGATGGCGAAGATGATAGAGGCGATGATGGAGTTGGGAAGCTGCATTTCGAAGACGACTTTTTTGTTCTACTATGTGAAGGTCTGATTGATACAATGAGGATCTGATGTTTGTATCCCAGCGAAGGGGATACTTCCTCGCCATTTTATATCATGTTTGGTTGGACTAATAATACATCAGGCCCTCTATACTTGACAATATGAAGGAGTATGTAAAAGGGCCCCCAAGGCTCTGAGGCGGAGTTGAATGCCTGTTGCAGCATACACTCATTCTAAGCTCTGCGCTGGAGACACACCGGCCGTTGAGACAACAGCACTAGCCATGGAAGAGCCAGTGACACTTCATTCTTCTGAGCATCAAGTGCTAGGCAACATGTTTTCTGGCAACTTTTACTTAATCCCTTTCCTTCGCCAGCACTAGCCCCCGACGCAGTATAAGTCAGCGCTAGGAGTCGCAGTGCTGCATGTTTCACTTCAGAATAAGCACAGTCATTCTGAGAGATATCATTCTCTGTAGTCTGGACGGAGTAGATCGAAGTTTGAGCCGCACGGCTGATTTTAATCTACCAGGTGAAACACTTCTTTGAAGGCTAGAGGTCGACCAACCCTGCAAGTATACCGATCTCTTATTCATGTACTCCGTATGTCTCCGTAGTACAGATTGCGACGCTGACAACCTCTATGTGAGAGCAGTTCGATGACGGTAGCACTAGAATCCTAGTCTTTGTTGAGTCCCCTAGGATGCTCCCCAAGGGTTAGTCTGTGATAGGATCATAGGAGGCACAACTTTCGCCAGAGACAGATGGATCAAGGAACACCCTTGCGCATTGGGGTCTCCATTACATGTCAGGCTCTGTAGAGTCGATGAAATTAAGAATCTAGCCTTGATTGCAAGTCCCTTCAGATGAGATTAAATACAATTGAGCCTCCAATCATGATATTTATGCAGTAGAGAAGTGTTGGACTTGGAGGCTGAGCCCCGCTCATTGTCTGTCTTACTGCCACCTTCTTTAGGCAACATTCTAAGAAATACTCTACCGTCTACACTGTGTTCTTCAATTAATATCAAGCCCATCTACTCCCTAGGACTCAAAAAACTCAACAGAACACTCTCACTATCTCACTACTGCCCTCGCTACTTTAATCATGTCAACTGTCTTGCTATTCTGCACAGCACCAGTGCCCGCAAATGTATGTACCCATGCAAGCACTGAAGTTACCTTTACTAATCCCATATATTCTAGGTAATCAATCAACTCCTAGAACAATGTGTCCTCTCAGACCCTGATTTAGCATTCAACATGTTCAGCTTGGTCCGCACAGCAGAGCAAGACACTCTGGACAGAGAAACCCAACCCCCAGTCCAAGACTTTGACACCGGCTTCAAAGGCAGCAGTGACATCTCCCTTTGGAAATTCGCCGAGGCCTTCAAAACCAGGATGGAAGAAGGCGGCTGCATTGACAAAAGATGGATCGCCATACTGGATGAGAAGTCTGCTACCCAGTTTGCTGTCATCATGCAGTACCGGATGAGGAAAGAGGACTGGGACGCGAGAGCAGATGAGGGTGAATTCCCTCTACCTGGGAATGCGGAACTCACTGATGATGGTATGGTCCGGTTCAAGTGGCGTGTTCCTTTCCGGTATGCTTGGAGTATCTGGAATGCTGTGGTGATGGTTCCTGGGGCTATTGAACTATACTCGCGGCCTTCCTTCCTTGGTTCTGATGGTGTTCTCCGGGTTGAGATCCCGGATAAAATCCTTAAAGGAGAGATGGAGGATCCAAGTGGAGAGGCTTGACATGCTGTGAGTACAGGGCAGTACATACAATAGTGGTTTCCTAATCATATTTCCGAATTCCTATGACTTTGGGATCACTGACTTGCTATACACCCATTCTTAATCCATGATATACCAAATAGCTCCGTTGAATTCATGATTATTGGTCAGTGTATACTTGACCTCTCCCTTGAGTGACATTGTAAATATCAAAGACCACTCTCGCAGTCTTACTCAGTAGCTGAGCTTCAAACTGGTCACATATCCTTGTCATAGGAGGATTACTGATCAAGTTACGGAGTACTATGCAACATCTTATGTCAGATTCCAGTGCCCTCTACCCTCTTGTGTAGGATATAGCCATGTAGGCAGGATGTCCATGCAGGCCAGTAACCATTATACATAAGCTATGGCCAAGCTGCCAAGGAGGCACAGTTCTAGATCTTGGTGGAGAAGCATTGTTAGATGCATGTCTCTGCCAAATATCTCCATAAACAATGTATAAGTATGGGAAGAGGATCAGAGCGCATAGTCAAGGAGCCGGTGTTGGTTACAGGATAGAGTGTAGATACTATATATAGCAGTAAAAAGATGCCACTTTGTCTAATGCTCCTTTATCATCCTCTAGACAGCTTAAAGAACTGAAGAGAGGTGATATAAAAGTCTCTTTTGGATCATCATGTTGTATAAATGGCTGGTAGGACGATCTTCTAAAGGCGTCTTACCCATCCATCGATATCAAATACAGCCACAGGAGCTTAATCTAATGGTAAACATCATCTCAAGTTCTGATGATTGAAATAGAATTCCATATGAATATTCCCATAACGCCAATGAATCAAAACTCAAACAAACGAGAAAAGAGCGAAATGAGGATCAAGTACAGGTACGGGAAAGAAACATCAAACGAGATCACGAAGCAGTCGCAAATCTCTTCTTCCGAGCTTCCATGGCAAGACGATCTTTCTCGCTCAAGCCGCTCTGCTGGCTACTCTTGGAGTCGTTCCCTTCACCTCGTTGCTTCTGGTTGCGATTTCCACGACCCCTTCCCCGGAATCTGTTCCTGCCCCCAACGTCACGTCTTTTGCCTCCCCGGCATGCTTGCTCGTTGTCGCTACGGCCTCTCTTACGGGACTTTTCCGTCGGAAGAGCCTCGTCCAGACCCTTGACACCACTACCGGTCGTATCCTGAACCCCCGTGCCGAACCGCTTCGCTCTTTCCAGCTGCTTCTCTGCATCGGTGATAGAAGCCTTCGACTCCTCGGTGATACCAAACTTCTCCGCGCGCGCCTTGCGTTTCTTCAATTCCTCCTCCATCTCAGTCACAGGAAGGCCCATCGAGTAATCAACCGCCGGCTTCTCCTCGGCCGCCGCGGCGGTAGCCGGCTCCGTTCCCTCGTGCCCTTGCGCACCACTCTCAGCCGATGGCGCAGCCCCCTTCGACTCGACCTTGAGATCATCTGTAGCGGCGGGGTCGGTATCGAGTTTCTGGTTCGGCACAGCGACGGGATTAGCCACTGCACCTTTGCCGCCAGCAGCGATGGCAGCGGCGCCGGCTTCGGTAGAAGGTTTCGCTTCAGCGGTAGGGACGTCGTCGTCTTCCCAATCGATCACATCGTCCGCGGCGTCGGTCTTGGGAGCGGGTGGAGGGGTCGACGCGGCCTTGGCTTTGTTTTCGTCATCCTCCTGCAGACGACCAACCATATCCGCCTTCTTGCCGGTGTGAGGGAGGGAGCGGGATTTGAGGATCTCCACAAGCTCCGGGTTCGTCTTCTTGCTGTAGTCGGTAGCCATTTTTGGAGGTTGTGTGGCGATGGGATAAGTTGCTGTTCTTTGAGAATCGGATGCCAAAAGGTGAAGTTCGAGCGGAGCTTGGTATCTCGCGCCTCAGGGTCTAGAAAGACAAATAAATTCGTTTTACGCAATGAACATCTGCGTCACTCGGGGAAACTTGATGGATTGAAGTAAAAAAATGAATTGTTTGGGACAGTTGGCTGTAGAAAAGCAGGTGAATTGACGCGCAACACACGCGAAGGGTTGAATAATAATAAGCTGTGGCTTGTTTCCTATTGAGTAGTCATGTGACTATGACATCTGTTTCCCTTACGGAGTACAATACTTGAAGTCTCCATCTTTTCGAAATCCACAAGATATTCTCTCTCGCATTATCCTAGCATCGAGTAGGGAGAATCATAGGTACGATTTTCCTAATCCTACTTACACCAGTCTCTATGCTCGATTGCACGCAGTCATACGGAGTATTGCCCCCGTTGATGGACACATCCTGCAGACAACACGGCATGCTCCCACGAAATGCCGCTGTTGGCTGAGCTTAATCGGAGCTTCCGAGAAGTTGGCAGCTGAAAACCAAAGGAGCTTCTATCCTGGCATGCTTGGAGTTTCTGACATGGCACCATAGAAACCGCAACGATGGGATTCCACTGTATGAACTGCGCCACAGTTGAGGATCATGTGATTTGCTGTATATCAGCTTCTTATTAACGATTTGAATAGATCGTTTAATGACTTGGGAAGTACGTTCTGGCTCATTATGGGTCAGTTTGGCTGCTGTGGTCCTCTTGCTCCTTCACTGGGACAATTTCTGGTGTACTTCTCTGCATAGTGCTGGATTTCATTCAATTCACAACAATCTTGGTAGCACCGACTCTCTCAGCTTCCTGGTTCAACGCATCAATTTCTGCCTGGACAAATGGAATGCCTGTCTTCAGCCTCTCCTCGTGCGTGATCTGCTCGATTTCCCCGGGGAAGTAGATTCGATCAACTCCTTCCATCTTCTCGGAGCCCACCACCCGTTGATAAAGATAATCCATGCGCTCTTTAAAATCCTCCAACCCCATGAAGAGATCTGGCTTGATGGCGACGAGAAAATGCCCTACATCAGCCGGTTTGGAAGGATCATACGGGTTGGTGACATGACCGGCAAACGCAGACCCAGATAACACCCCGGAGAACACATCCATCATGACGGCCAACGCAGAACCCTTCGGCCCTCCCATGGGCAACATCACCCCTTCAAGCGCCCTGTTCGGATTATCCGTAGGCCGACCATCCCCATCCAAAGCCCAATCACAGGGGATCTTCTCCCCACGCCTGGCAGCCTTGTAGATCTTACCCCTCGCCGCAACCGACGGCGCCATATCCAGAATAAACGGCATCTCCTTACCCGCCGGCGCACCGCACGCCAACGGCGACACCCCGATCAACCTCTCCCTCCCGCCCCAGACCGGCAACGCCGGCGACGAGTTCGTAAACACGAGACTCAGCATTCCCGCATCCAGCGCCTGCTGCACCACCCACGCAGACATCCCGAAATGATTCGAGTGTTTGACCGAGACGAACCCGATCCCGAACTCGCGCGCCATCTCGATCGCCCGTCTCATCCCCGTGTGCGCGGCTACGAACCCGAATCCGTTCCGTCCGTCAACCTGCGCCACTACCGGCGTAATCTGCCGGATCTCGGGGCTGGCTTTGGCGTCCAGCACCCCGGCCCGGATCCGTTCCATGTATGATGGGATGCGGTTGATGCCGTGGGTGTCGACCCCGCGGAGGTCCGCGAGGACGAGGCAGTCGGCGATGATGGTGGCGTTTTGTGGTGGGACGCCGTTGCTTGTTAGGATGGACTGCGTGAAGGCTCGAGCGTTGTCTGCTGAGACGTGGTGCTTTTCTGTTGCTGGGTCCATTGGTAATGTGTTTCTTGGTTGGAGTGGAGTATGGATATCAAGTTGAGGTTACTGTATAGAGAACGATGGGTTCCCTTCTCATCAGTAGAGGAGATTCCGAAGTGTTTACGTATGATTGACAAGAAGTGCAAATTTCTCCATTCATCGATGACCGTAAGACGTTGATCCCACCGATGATTGAACTCATTTCTATCCCCACCAGAGCAGTTGGTATCTCCGCCTCAACCTCGGACATTCCCCGCAATGTGTTTTGTATACAATTGCAGTAACCAACTCATATCTGCCCACTTATGAACCGTCTAAAGATCAAGGTACTGCTGCTGAATTGTCTGCCTGGGTTGATTAATCGGTCAGGCTACGGATCTCCGTCATTACAAAACGGATGATGTAGAGAGCTTCGGTCAAGATATATTGTTCAAATACAGTTCAGTAGAGAATCAAAATCAAAGCAATGCAAAAGATCAAAAGAAAGCAAACATAGTCAAGATTGTATCCTGAATCGATTGCAGCATGGTATTAAAACAAGTCAGCCGTAGAACCAGTATTCCGCAGCATATTCTATCTCAAAACTCTCCTTCTGACCTTCACAAGTGGACGGCGGCAGCCCACCAGAGGTGTGAACACGGTACACCTCCTATTAGACTTGTCAGTCCAGTCCATTGTTATCGAGTGACCTTGCTACTTACTTGAATACTCGACCCATCAGCAAAACCAAGCTTCAGCCATGGAACATCCTGGCCTTTGTTGTTAGGATTAGAAGGCGCGGAAACGCTGGCGCCTTTTTTGGCCTGGATCCAATCCTTGTGGCCTCCAATGCGTAGGTCGAACATGGGAGCGTTTGTATTCGTAAAGTAATGTTCCCCAAGAATCAGCCCCTTGGTTGACCTTGAAGTCATCTGGCCGAAAAGCACTGCAAAAAGTCCTAGTAAATCGGCCGATACATTGCCCAGTGCTGACGGAAGTTCGTGGAATATCGTGGGATTATGTGAGGCAAGACAGGACGCGTCGAAAAGGGTAGCCACGGCCCCAACTGCTACTGGCGAGGCAGATTCATCGTTTGAAGAGCAGGTGTAATTCTGGGTTCCTCGGCCAAGAGCGACGTATTTCAATCTCAACCCATGCGAAGGCACAGGAAGGGCTGGTTCCGTATCGTACAGTGGAAGTGTGGCGTTGATATCAACGCAGTTCCCAAGTTGTATTCCATCGAGCGCTCTTGTAACCTCGATGAAAACTTCAGGCAGGGCTCGATTAGCAGGGATAATTGGAAAGGCTTCCACCACAATGATAGCAAATAGTGCATAGATAGCCGTCAAGAGATGCATGGTGAGATATAACAGCAAAATAGTTAGACCGTTAACCACCTGCTTAGGGGTACACTTGGGTTGAAACAGCGTCGGTGGATGGGAAACCAAAGAAGCAACCAGTCTTATATGTGCCAGAATAAATAGCCATGGGCAGCTCTGCGCATTGCCCACCTTCATTCCAACTCAAGGCAGATGCTATGGTCCAGCATCGCCATCCAACAAAGCAAGAACTTCGTTGCCAACATTGCCAACAAGATGCCGCAGCAGGCAGCAGGTTTGAATCTTTACTTGGTCCCTCAAATGCACAGCAAGTGGCGGTGATCATATCTTTGCGCAGCAAGACGAGGCTAAGTAGAGGACTCGGGTCAATGCGCTTCCTATGTGTGAGAACGAGAAGGTCAAGTAACCCTTTCACGGAGAAGCAATCCAAGCCAGGTTACTAGGCATTCTCCATCAGCACTCTGGACGAAGACGGTTTGCGCCATGGTTCTCTCTTCCATTAGAAGTATGATGCATGTCACGAGCCTGAGCCTTCATATAACACTCACAATCGTCCGCACTCCGAGTATAAAGACACTAATAGCATAGTATCGTCCAATATGCGAGGAATATGTTCGCATTCGAGGAATGGCATGTTAGCCGCGGAGTGATCAGAATGACCTATCGTCTCGAAGATCTGAAAGAACGTGCGAGTAACACCCCACGAGGCAACGGTGAACTTCGATAGATGTTTCGGATCTTGATATCATATGGACACACTATGAGATGGACGAATAGACGCCGTCTATCATGAGAGGCTGTGGTGTAGTCATTGCCAGTTCAGACACGAGGAAAACCAACAATGTCAGAACATTAAGCGCCGCCTTTCTAGATTTCGAACATTTTTAGATCTCATTCCATCCTGAAAGAGCATCAAATAACTCAAAAATATCTCTCACATCTTGAAGTAGTCGGGGCGAGGCAGACTCCCTTCCGAAGAGTGTCTGTCATGCTGTAGCCGACTTTGTATCAGGTGGATATAAACTGTTCAAATGTTACTAGCCGCTATCCAGTTATACTGCCATGTACAACTGCCATGATGATACGAAGCCTTCTTAATTGAATTAAGACGCGGCAGTTGTATACAGAATGTACGAAGTAGTAAGTCCCATCATCAACAGTTATCGAAGTCTACTCCGTACGAGAGACGCCAAGACCCGATGAGTAAGCATACACCGCCACTTTAGTCACATGACCAACATTGCTTAGTCACCGACTACTCTAGCGTCGCCTGAACAACATCCTTTTTGCGCCAAAGTTATCTTCACCATCAGGCATCCGCGAATTGCATTCCAAGTCAATCCGAATTCGCGGTCTTGCGGTGTTTGATCCGGATGTAGTTGCTGCCACCCCTACTCGGGATATCTTGCTCTCTATCTGATCTGCGAAATTCTCATAGCTGCCAACATGTCTGACGGTATGATTCTTCCACCCCTAATTTGAAACACTTTGCTAATCACTCTACAGCGGATTTTGAAGCTGTTCGAAGGCTTCAGGCTGAGCGGAACGCCGCTGCAGCGGGGAAGAAAGGTTCTAGGACCTTTGATCCGTCTAGCCAGCGCACTGACAACTCGACCAAGGCCTCCCTGACCGAATCCTTTGATACTACTTTGTACGACCGCGAGGGCGATAAGTATGCAGGTTACAACATGTCGATTGCTGTCGATGGTGTGGATGAGGACATGGAAGATGCAGACGGAGGTCACCGTTTGGTCGGCCAGTATACCGCCACAAAAGATCAAATCGACGAGCTTGCTCAAGGAAATGGGGTTGAAGAGGAGGACATCCTGCTTGGGCGCGAGAAGGCGGCCAGGATCGCAGACCGAGAGACAGACTATCAGAAACGTCGGTTCAACCGAAGGGCCTTGACGCCTACGAGAGCTGATCCCTTTGCCGCCGACACTCAAGCGAATGTGGAGGCAGAGGGCCAGACCTACCGTGAAATTATGGCTCTGCGTGAACTTGAGAAAGAAGAAGAGCGTATTCAGAAGCTGATCGCAGAGAAACAGGCTCGTGGTGAAAACGGAGTCACAGAACACGAGGCCACATTGAAGCTTGAGGACAAAGAAAACGCGGAAGATCGCACCACGGTCCCCGTCACTGCGGGGCGCAAGCGCAAGCAGCGATGGGACGTACCCAGCGAACCTACCGAAGCTGCCGACGAGGAGCCTCAACCTCCCGAGACGAAAGCCAAAAGATCGCGTTGGGATCAGACACCTGCCCCCGCTGTCCCAGGGATCACCGATGAGGCCCCCAAACGACGGTCGAGATGGGACCAGGCCCCAGCAATTTCGGCCGCCACGCCTGTTGGCAACCAAGGGCTCGCAACTCCCATGCATCCCTCTCAAGTAGGTGTACCTATGATTCCAACCAGTTTTGGAACTGATATCTCTGCCCGAAACGCCCCCCTCTCGGACGAGGAATTGGATATGATGCTTCCTTCAGAGGGCTACAAAATCCTTGAACCTCCACCGGGATACGCACCCATCCGGACTCCTGCAAGGAAACTCATGGCGACTCCCGCCCCTGTCGCTGCCGCTGGCATGGGAGGGTTCATGATGCAAGAGCCAGAGAGTGCTCGCGGACTGGGCAAGCAACTGCCAACGGAGATTCCGGGTGTTGGCGACCTTCAGTTTTTCAAGCCTGAGGATATGGCATATTTTGGGAAATTGATGGAAGGAGGTGACGAGAGCACGATGTCAGTCGAGGAATTGAAGGAGAGGAAAATTATGAGGTTGCTGCTCAAGGTCAAGAACGGCACGCCACCCATGAGGAAGACCGCTTTGCGTCAACTCACAGATAATGCGCGGCAATTTGGCGCTGGTGCTCTGTTCAACCAGATCCTTCCCTTACTCATGGAAAAGTCCCTCGAAGATCAAGAACGGCACTTGTTGGTCAAGGTCATCGATCGTGTGCTGTACAAGTTGGATGACCTCGTCCGTCCTTTTGTCCATAAAATTCTTGTCGTTATTGAACCGTTGCTCATCGACCAAGATTATTATGCCCGGGTTGAGGGCCGAGAAATCATCTCCAATCTGGCAAAGGCCGCCGGTCTCGCTACCATGATCAGCACCATGCGTCCTGATATCGACCATGTGGATGAATATGTGCGGAACACTACGGCTCGAGCATTCGCCGTTGTCGCCTCAGCCCTTGGTATTCCCGCTCTCCTTCCATTCCTTCGCGCTGTGTGTCGCAGTAAGAAGTCCTGGCAAGCCCGGCATACCGGAGTTAAGATTGTCCAGCAGATCCCCATTCTGATGGGATGCGCCATTCTTCCCCACCTCAAAGGTCTGGTTGATTGTATCGCCGACAACCTGAGTGATGAACAAGCCAAGGTCAGAACCGTCACTGCATTGGCTGTGGCCGCTCTGGCAGAGGCTGCCAATCCTTACGGTATTGAGAGCTTTGACGAGATTCTTAATCCACTCTGGACCGGAGCCAGAAAGCAGCGCGGTAAAGGTCTAGCTGCGTTCCTGAAGGCTGTCGGTTACATCATCCCCTTGATGGATGAAGAGTACGCCAATTATTACACTAGCCAGATTATGGAAATTCTTCTCCGAGAGTTCTCCTCTCCTGATGAAGAGATGAAGAAAGTCGTCCTCAAGGTGGTGTCACAGTGCGCTAGCACGGACGGTGTGACGGCCAGCTACCTCAAGGAACACGTTTTGACCGACTTCTTCAAAAGCTTCTGGGTCAGGCGGATGGCTTTGGATAGGAGAAACTACCGTCAAGTGGTCGATACGACAGTCGACCTTGGACAGAAGGTCGGTGTGGGTGAAATCCTCGAACGTATTGTCAACAATCTGAAGGACGAGAGCGAACCCTACCGGAAGATGACGGTGGAAACCGTCGAGAAGCTGGTCGCAGCTCTGGGTGCAGCGGATATCTCGGAGAGGCTGGAAGAAAGGCTCATTGATGGTGTTCTTTACGCATTCCAGGAACAGAGTATCGAGGATATTGTGATCCTGAACGGCTTCGGGACCGTCGTCAACGCCCTCGGAACCCGTTGCAAGCCATATCTCCCGCAAATCGTCAGTACCATCCTCTGGCGATTGAACAACAAGTCCGCTACGGTTCGTCAGCAGGCTGCCGATCTCATCTCTCGCATTGCGATGGTTATGAAGCAGTGCGGAGAAGATGCTCTCATGGGCAAGCTTGGTATCGTGCTCTACGAATACCTGGGTGAGGAATACCCCGAGGTTCTCGGTTCCATCCTTGGCGCTCTCCGGTCCATTGTTACCGTGGTCGGTATCAACCAGATGCAGCCACCCATCCGGGATCTCCTTCCCCGACTGACCCCCATTCTGCGTAACCGGCACGAAAAGGTCCAGGAGAACACCATTGATTTGGTCGGTCGTATTGCGGATCGTGGACCCGAGTCCGTCAACGCGCGAGAGTGGATGCGTATCTGCTTCGAATTGCTGGATATGTTGAAGGCCCACAAGAAAGGCATCCGACGTGCAGCGAACAACACGTTCGGTTTCATCGCCAAAGCTATCGGTCCCCAGGATGTTCTGGCGACTCTCCTGAACAACCTCCGTGTCCAGGAGCGTCAGTCTCGTGTTTGTACCGCCGTCGCCATTGGCATTGTGGCCGAAACCTGCGCGCCGTTCACCGTCCTTCCCGCTCTGATGAACGAGTACCGTGTCCCCGAACTCAATGTTCAGAACGGTGTGCTGAAGGCCATGTCTTTCCTGTTCGAGTACATTGGCGAGATGGCCAAGGACTACGTCTATGCGGTCACGCCTCTGCTCGAGGATGCTCTCATTGACCGGGACCAGGTGCATCGGCAAACGGCAGCCAGCGTCGTGAAGCACATCGCACTGGGCGTGGTCGGTTTGGGATGCGAAGACGCCATGGTCCATTTGCTCAACTTGGTCTTCCCCAACATCTTCGAGACCAGCCCTCACGTGATCGATCGGGTCATCGAGGCGATCGATGCGATCCGGATGGCAGTTGGCACTGGTGTGGTGATGAACTACGTCTGGGCGGGTCTTTTCCACCCAGCGCGCAAGGTGCGCATTCCCTACTGGAGACTCTACAACGATGCCTACGTCCAGAGCGCCGATTCAATGGTTCCCTACTATCCGGATCTGGAGGATGATGGCCTCGCCCGGCCGGAGTTGTCGATTGTAATTTAAATCAATAACCTCGTCTGACTTCCCGAGATGTAACTTTGCTGTTTTACTTTTGGCAATTCTGGGCCATGTCTTATCACAAAACGGTGTTTGATGGTGGAAATCGGCGTGTATCGAACTCATTTCTGTACTGGAGAAATATAGCGAGCAATTAAATGATTTTGTCATGCAGTATCCGTACGGAGTAGATCCTCATTCAAGACCATATTCTATCAACAGTAATTCTCTCCTTAAAAGACACCATCAGTCTCACTACTACTACTACTACTACTACTACTACTGTGGAGCACGAAGTAGATACCTTCTACATAATTCAAGTTTGAGAAATTGCCTAGTACAGTACAAGGCACAGCGTCAGGGAGGCAGATATGAAGTACTCTGTACTCTGTACTCCGTATATACTCCTCATTCTCTGATATGAATTCCAATCTAGCAAGAATAGCATGTTTTATTCTTGGGTGGTTATATGATTATATCCCTGGATATCTACTCCGTACTTGTGATGATACAAAGGATATCTGTAAGGAAGAAAGGGATCTGTTATTTGTCAAGGGTCATGCAGCAATAATCAGCATGCTGTCTGGTGTCAGATTCAACGGAGACATCAACTCTCAGGCAATCAATTGGTCGCTGGAAAGCACTTGCTCAGTTCTCAAGCCACCACATGCCTGACAGTGACATGCATGACCCGTCATCAACTGTTTTGACTTGACGATTTCAATTTCGGATGCAATATACTTCAAACACAAAACATGTTCCGCAGGTATCAGATCTTGGAGACTTGGACAGGTAACTCGTGTATTTTCCAATATGTGGATTAGACAATAATAGCTAGGTATAATACGTAGGTAGCGACCGTGAAATGCAGAACGACAGGATATATTGTCCATACACCAAACAGAAAAAATGACTCCAGACTTTGCGATGATGAAATGAAGCACTCGATTTTATGTTCTGCCCAGTTGTACCGGGATCAGTCCAATCCTTCCTCGATCACTATCTCCTGGTGAAGAAGACAGGGTATATTCGCCGCGGTATGCCGTAAGACGTAGTGAAAATGGGAAAAGGAAAAAGGAATAAAATGATAAACGGAAAGTCAACGCCTCTAGATGAAAAGCAGCCGAGGATTGAAAGGAGAAGAAAGTGAAAAAGAAGAAAACGAGGAAAACGAAGGCCTGCTGCGATAATTTTCCGGGCGCAATAATCTCGCGCTTCGGAAACGCAGAAAAGGATGAAATCAACAAGGCACCACCCGGTGTATGCCAAAGAAAGGAAAAAAATAGTCTAGCGAGAGAATAGAAAGAAAATCGAAGGAAAACATCCGGTACCTCTATGGTCATGACGGGGAATATAGTAGACATCAAATGGGAAATCCCTCGGGCCCTTGTACCGTGTCCTGCCCATCCATGTATCAACGCAAAGAAAACAAGGAAAAAGGGGTATCAACTCTCTGACAACCTTAGCAGAGATCAGAAAAAGAAGAAATATAAGCAGCGAGAGATCAAGGTTTGTTGTACAAGGTATAAAAAGCGGGTGAGGGTAGCACAACGCAATGTGTGCAGGTTTCGATCCACTCAGGCCATTTTCAGTGGAAAGGTGGAAAGCATCCAATCTGAGGAGAAAGCGAATACACAGTTGTTTTAGTCGTCCTCGCCGGACACGTTTTCTTTTTCGCCCTTGTGAACCTTCTTGTGCCGACGGAGGTTCGAGACGACAGAAAAGTGTCTGCCGCAACCCTCAACATCACATGCAAACGCTGAACGAAGCTGTCAGTATCACAGACTGGATGCATGGTTGTTTCACATTCGGTACTTACGTTTTTCGCCAGTGTGGCTGTACATGTGTGTTTGCAGGGACGACGGGCGTGTAAACCGCTTGTCGCACACTTTGCACTTGTGCTTTTTCTGTGTGTTGGACGGCATTTTCGAACTGAATTGACTCATCATTGACTGGGGACCCGGAGGAGCGCTTCCTGTCAAAAGGTTTGATGGACGAGGGAGTGTTCGCGAGAGGTGCCCGTTATCGAACGACTCTGATGTTGTCGAACTGTAGTCCGTTACGGACGATTCGACCGATGCGACGGAAGCAGGGTAGTATGGGTGACTTCCGCCAGATGAGATGGACGACCCGGAGGAGTGGGTCGAAGGGAAACCATACGATTCTCCCGAACCTCTTGAACCACGAGGACCGTAGACGTTGCGAGGGGTCAGTTCTTGGCTGAGCGCGACCATTCCACGACTGGTATCAAGAGCATCACCGAATGTTGGGCCTGACGGCGGCTGGGGATGATTGGCACGATGGTCGCTGAATTTTACAACCATCCGTCAGCGTCACTTTCCTTCGCATCTTCGACCAGTTAAACAGAGTCACAAACTTACACATGTGATATCCGACGGCTGCCCTGGTGTTGATGGGCGAGAGACGGAGCGTAGCCGATAGGCGCGTAGGTCGCAGGTGGGAATGTGCTCATCGGCGAAGCTGTAGTGTATGTAGGGGTTTGTTCGAACGTGGTACGAGGCATTTCATGCTGCAAGCTCATCACCTCAGGCCCCGGGTAGCTGGTGGGAGCTGTCGAGTAGCTACTGCTGGGAACTAACGAAGACGCTGAAACAGGGATGCTCGAATATGGCATAGATAAAGCAGGCCGGCTGACTTCGTCTGGTTTGGTATGATTGATCCCCAGGGAGGTCGCATACACTGGCGGAGCGGAATGGGACGAGGTATGGGCAGCGGCCCAAGGATCCGTGAACTGGGGAGTATGATGGGGTACGTTATGTGAATAGACACTGTCGAACGCCATCCCGCCATACTGGCGGTTCTGGTTCTCGATTACCATCGTCATTGAGGGTAGGAGCCTGTGATTGTTTTCTAATTCCTCCGATCAAAGGTGGTGAGAGGGCAGGAGACTGAGGAGAGAGACAAAAGATCCGCGGCGGAGGTTTGAGGCGCGGGATCAGCAAGTGTACGTCAAGGATAACTGGTTAGAGGTGCTTCGAAGGAACGGTGTTTTGGTGGAGAAGGAACTCTTGACTGTTGAGAAGAATGAGACAGCAGGATGATCAACTGGAGGTTTGGAATCGATCTGGCGCAAGGTTGGTCAATTGGGAGAAGATGTGCAGGGCAGCCGGGAGATTTTCTCGGGGGGTTCGAACTTCGAATGGCAAAAACAATAGAAGAAACTGACAGTCTGGTCTGGGGAAGGACCCGAAGGGGATCGGCGAAGCTTATGAACAAACACAGAATCCCAGCATCAGGAACTGTGCCGTGTTATGGATAATGGAATATGGATTAGTGCCGCTGACGACGTCCCGTCGGAGACGGTTGCAGATCGTTGCTCTTGGGCTTTAAAATTAAATAATAAAATACAATTACTGAACACTGAGTGGATTTCTGAATCTCCAAATGTCAAATGAGAACCAGTTCCTCGGGTGACCTCAAGGTTTCCGATGGGTCTTTTTTCCTTTTGTTTTCAGTATTTTACCTTTTTTTATTTCTCTGGTGGAGAGATTTTTTCTTATTTATATCACAATTAATTTATATTAGGTTTGCTTGTGAGATGAGAGATCCCTTGTTTTTCTTCTTTGAGATAATGAAGAACCAATATCATAGTCCAAGACCCATATTTTATCAGCCTTCAAGACAAAAAGGCAATAGAAGATCAAAATGTGAGAAAAGGTACATCTGAAACTCCGTGATCGGACCAAGGTCTGTACTCTGTACTCCGTAGTAGATTCCTACAACCTCACAGTCTGTACGTAACCCATATTGATAACCCATGCAAGAAGAATGATCATGGAAGGGTGTTATCCGGTATGAGTACCAGTAAAAAAGAACAGGTCTAGGGAAGGAGGGGAGATGTATATAGACCAATGAGATACAGTTGCTCCAGGGGTTGAGAAGATAAGTAGGGTAGACTAAGCCTAATATGTGGTAACTAGTAGTGTAAAGGGGGGAACTGTGCCGTGTCTGTTGGAAGGAAGACCCATAGCAGAAAAAGGAAAGTGTGGTCCAACCAAGGTTCACCTTGATCCCTTTGAACTTTCAAGGGTGTTTCACTTTCAACTTTGAAGCGGGGAATCTCAGTCTCACAGAGAAAGGTAAGTTAGATAGAGGGTACTCCGAACGGAGAACAGATTACAGAATGCTGATTTATTACAGAATATGTTCAGAGACAGTCATCAAGATATCACTCATCGGGAACTTGAGATGTACAGATTTCAGAGCCTAAGGAATGCCGGTCTAACGACTCCACTCACTCTTCTGATAGACTGATTCTGCAATGCCCTCGATCATCTCGATGGCGTCGAATTTAGCCGGTGACTTCAGACTTGACCAAAAAAGTTAAACAAGGAAAAATAGTTCTCAACTGATATCTAAGAAGTAAGGACTTGGTAAGGCTAGAGAATCGAAATACTGAATCAGGAGAATGGTAGAGCCTCTTTGTTTCTCCAGTCAATAGTGCTGGAAATCACGCCTCTCTGGAGCATCCAATAGTCAAGTGATTTAAAGAAACCCATAGACTGCATGTTGTATAGTACATAGTCATACACAGCCTAGTGACACTGAGGATTAAAACTGAGGGTCCCTAGCAGTAATTATTGGCCGTCAGAATACCAGGTTGATGGTTGATGATTTGGCCCTACTGAAGACTCATACTGAGAGTTGTTCCAAGTTCTAACTTCCAAGGCTGCCTTAACTCTTAAGACACTCCTGAATCTCAAGGCAGACACTAAACACCAATAGCTGGGATTGAAGTGCATGTTGAAGCAGTGGTTGATCAATAAATGCAGGATGACGACATAAATTTGAGATACAGAACCTCAAGTCCTCAACCATCATCAAATAGCCTCATCTATCTGTGTAGCCTGGACAACAGCATCATCCCGCCATTGGTAGTTACAGGTTAGGAGCCTTAGGACTGATTCGAACTGCGCCAACCTCGACGTCTCAATGGTCATTGAAACAAGGAAGTTTTTGATCACACTACTTAGCTGCACCTTACCAGTGATTCAAACTGCAGATTATTCTCATCAGACATGCTCCAGGAATGACTTCTGCGCTAAAGATGCAGTAGTAACTTCTCCATACTCTGAAGTAGATGAGATAGACACACCATGACATCCTTGCAAAGTGACATTTAACTTCAGTTCCTCCAATGCTCAGATGACCACTTAGATGGGTCATTATGCGTGTTAACTATAGACCTGGTTTCATGAATTGCCTCAGTCAAGGAAACATCTGGCAGTAACAAGATAGATGTGGGATCTAACAGCCTACGGAGTAAACTGACTAGGAAGGAGTCTTTTCTGGCTGTACTCTTACCACTTTTTATATAAATTTCAATGTTTGAAATGTAGTTACAAGTTTCTATCCTAGATTTTTGCGATGCAGCAACGGCAATGCCAAACCCGCCATTGACTCAGATCACAGCCATTTTACCAGGATCCCCTGGTATGCTGTGTTTGGTCCTTGATTTTGTTTGGCTGCTGGAATGTGACATTGGAAATTTGGAATAGCCACCAAGCCACTGAGCATCCATCCTGATTCTTATCCTGTCAATTTCAATTTTGCTTAGCTCACAGTTTCAACTTTCAATCTCTCTTAAGTCTTAACTCTTTTACTTCTACTATTCTCTTGCCATCCATAATGACAGGCAGCAAGAAATAGTACTGTCTATCGGCATGTTCCCCATCATTACTGTGTTTAGTCTTTCCTTCCAATACTACGGAGTAGTTGGAGGGTAGAAACTAGAAATCTGCCAACTGAAGGCTTGGGAGATCACAAAACCTGTCTCGGACAAGCTTCAATCTACTGTAGTGCTTGTACTCCGTAGTAATGGAAACTTAACATTGGCTACCTGGATAGAGGGTGATCCGAACTCCGGATCATCAATTGCAGATGATATTCATCTTCTCCGTAGTCGATACAGAAGACCCTGATCAAGATCCAGATAATCACCACCCAAACATTCGATAAAAGAGTATCGAGTCCATCGACTGTGATTCACGATTGAACTACCAGAGGCATTATCTCTAAAATCAAGATCATCAACACTGAACACAAGCCCAGAAGCCCTGTCCGAGTGGATTCCCGGGGAGGAGATTATTGACTTCACCAGATATGCACTTCTGCAGCCAATGCTGCACGTGAGAGAAAGAGGCGTCACTTATAGTTTGAAGAGGGGTTCTAGGTATGATTCTATCTGTACTTCTACGGAAAATCAAAAAGATGAGATGGATTTCGACTCGGTCATTGTCTCATGATTGTCACAAACTGAATTTCCTGTTTATGCCGACTCCAATAATCTCCATGGAGGCATGAACCATCCAAACGTGGGTCATGAAGTCCCACGACTGATATGGCCGCACGAGCCTGGCCATGTGAGGATGAGACTGAGAGATCCATGGATCAGACAAGTCGGACACGGCCCATATCCAAACTTCAAACCTCAAACTTCTATGGACTACGGAGTACATACTCTGTAACTCCGTACCTGAGTTCAAAATTCAACTCCATATGGAGTAGTTACTGCGGGGTTAACAAAGGTTGGAGCAATTCTTACTCATCACAATGTAGATAACTATTCCGTAGTATGTACTCCGTACTCCGTACGGAGTACGGATATGGACTATATAATCTTGACAGACCAGTTTAATTCAAGGAACTACCGAGTATTGTCACATTGTGTTTACTGCTTCAACTAGAGAGTCAGGAATGCATTAGATATCCAGCAGGAGTCACTAGTGAGTTATTCATGCAGTTCCAGAAATCATGCAATTCCAGAGTCCAGACTCCAGACTCGAGATCATGTCACTTTATCCGCCACTGTGGTCCACTTGAACTCGACAGCTTCGAACTATCAACTATAGAATAGACACCTAGTATCCGTATTCCGTAGTCCTTACTCTGTACCCAGGCTGAAAGTTGACATCGTTGTACTCCGTAGTTTGTTTGGTATGGAATAGGCAGGAGTTCTCCCAGTATATATGCTATGCCAGAAGTAGTAACTGGTGGTAGCTTCCATGGCTGTGCTTCTTCCTTTGTTTTTTAGTCCTCTGGCATTGATATCTCTGGTTTGTGGGAAGTGCCTTGCTTCTGATAGTAAGAGTTCATCAGAATATGTCACATTTGGTAGATCTTATGGCTTGACTACAGAGTACGGAGTATAGGTTCAAAGGTTGAAGTTCATATCTTTAACTTGCTGGTT
This sequence comes from Aspergillus cejpii, assembly GCA_004769165.1. Classification (NCBI taxonomy): domain Eukaryota; kingdom Fungi; phylum Ascomycota; class Eurotiomycetes; order Eurotiales; family Aspergillaceae; genus Aspergillus; species Aspergillus cejpii. The sequence continues at coordinate 3,773,918 of SMSW01000001.1, read as the reverse complement.
TTCACTTTTTATTCTTGCATGATTGTATTAACTCTTTGTAACTACTGTAATACTAATGACTCTAGTGATCCTTCTAATGGGTCTGTATTTTCATGAACCAGTTCATGATGGTTTGTTTGGGCGTTAAGAACTAGTGTTATTCTTTCCCATTATTACTATTTGTACAGAGAGAGCCTGGTACTCAAATCTAGAGAATATAACTCTATAAGATCTAATAATCATGTGTACTCTGTACTCTATAACATTAGTTCTTCAAATCCCTCTGATATCAGTTAACTACAGAGTACGGAGTATAGAGTACGTACTTGATACTTGAGCGAGAGTCTTAAACAGATCAACCAAGGCGTCCGGCTCAGTGGTTCACCGCTTCTCGAGGATCGTCCTTGGCCCTTGCCCTTGGCTTGGAGTTAGGGACCCACGAAGGCACGAACAGGGATTAACCTAAGCCCATCACAGTAGCTCGTAGGCTACTCTTTCAGGCAGGATGTGGGTTTGACAGTTGACAGTCTTGAGTCTTGACACGGCACAAAATACCCAAAAATTAATACCTGTAAGTTTCCAGCCAATCAGTATTGATCCCATCCATCCCAGGGCTGACACTAATCCCAAAACTCATCCAAGGTTCCTAATCAGGTATTGAACTTTGGAGGATTTGACCAGTCTGCTTTCTTGATGCACTGCTTTCCCAATTTGCTCGGGATTCGACTTTGTGGCTGGATGCTAAAGCAAGCCCAGTCAGCCACTGAACCACAAAGCCTACTTTGATTCTCAGTTCTCAATGTATCGTAGTCGGCTTGCCGCTTGAGCTTGGAAGGACTTGAACTTAGGAGTCTGCCGCTCCACTGCAGTGTGATGGTACTCGCGTGTAGTTGCATCTAACCGCGGATGACTCCCGCGAGTCCCAATTACTGGATAACTTCCTTTCTGATGCCAAAGTACGGAAACTCGTTCAAGATGGAGTTATCCGTATCGAGTCTCTAGACTCTAGACTCTAGAGAACAGGGGAACTCTCTGCAGCAAAGGAGTATTCCGGAGCGCGAAAATAGCGATAAGTATTCGAGGGAAGGGCCATGGAAGCATCGTCAAGTATCCATGTCAAAAAGTTTTGAACATCGCAGAGAACGAATTGTTTGATAGTCCAGTGGTCCATCTTATCATGATATGATGCTAACCATCTGATGATCTGATGTGATGTTCTTCTGAATGTGAACTATGATCGACCAAGGGCGTTAAATGATCGACGTTCTGAAACCGTTAACATTGGCATTAGTGGCAACTAGAGCTCTTCAGGTACATCTGATAATCATCTGTCTACGCCTCCACGGAGTAGATAGTAGATACAAGCCAAATGTTTCGTCTGCTGAATCATCGAACATCCATCTGGCAGTTGCACGAGGGTGAATCCATGTGCTCCTCGAGTCATGGTTGGCGATGCTTAAGAGTCAAAGTATTCTTATGTAGAACTCGAAGTCTCGAAGTCGAAGACCTTAAAAACAAGCCTCCAACTTGTCTAAAATCCCCAAAGGTTCCTTATTCCATACAACTGACAACCGTCAACCATAGAAGAAAAACAAAACAGGAAACACTATGGAATGGCAGATCCCTGAAGTCTGAACAAGTTCAGGATTAAAGAACATTGTATTTGTATGAGTATGACTCTAAAGTCTAAACTTTGTTCTTTTGCAATTTTGGGTGTAGTGTACCAAAGTCAAGGCCTGAAGTTCATCTGTCATTCCAAAGTCCAAACTATTGTCTGCTAAATTACTCCATCGAAGCACCTTATTCTGAATTGAGTCCAAGGTAGAATTGACAGCAGAGGGAACAAAAATAAAAGGGAAATAAAATACGGAGTATAAGCAAACAAAACAAAAGGAAAAATACGTGAGTATAGGCAACAAATTCAATTAAAATTGAATTAATTTTTTTAAATTTCATATTTTTTTCAAATATGCAGCCAAGGTCGCCAAGCTCCCCCCAGAGACGGCAGATAGTCGATAGCCGAGCTTGGCATTTATGAGATCATCCAATGGAATTAGGTGTTTTGCAGAAGCTGACGCGTGCAAATCTTGAGGCTTTCCTTCTTTTGGAGGATCAGTCTCTTTTGGGTATGAGAATTGTCAATGGAGAACTTGAAAGTAGATTCGGCCTCCATTCTTGAAATGAACCCCGCAGAGCCCGTTTGTAAATTGTAACTTGTAAGATCCCTGTGTACGATCCTGGACGGCCCCACTACACTGCCACTTTTAGACTTCAGTTGAGTTGATATCAATTTGAAACACACCGGCTGATTCTTGTGAGTTCAGACTTCAGAGTTGAGTTGATTTCAGTTTTGGATTGGATTGGGTTCTTCTAACTTCCGAGATGGACTGTTGTAGTTACCATTGCGAGATTTGCGAGGTTTGCGAGGTTTGCAACTTAAGATATATAAGCTGTTGTGAGTTGTGACCAAACTCAAGAAAGCTCCTCGAATCATCCGATAGGAGAAATAATATGTAACCGAATCAGGCATATGAGGTTAAAATACGGATAGAACAGTCCACATGGGACGAATGACTTGTCTGTTCCAACTGTTTCAGGGCAAATTACGGAGTACAGATTGCATGCCGGTGCACCGTGCATATCAATATCCTCTGTACTCCGATATCACCAAGACGCCAACCGTTGAGATTTTGAGATGTACAGGATAAGTCTGTTGCAGACTACTCAACTTCCGTCTAATCACATCGAGTCTACAAACAAATCTCACTACAGAGTATCAGAGACAAGCCCAGACCAAGAACAAGCTTCTCAAAACAGTCCTCGGCATCAAATTGAGACAAGATAGTGTGCAGACTGCAGAATGTGGGACTCAAGGGATATACTTGGCCTATGTCATTGGCTGAATTTGATGACAGTGACACTGATATGTTTTTCTGGTCATTGCTAGGAGAACACTCAGCTACCTACTACCTACGGAGTACACAGGAATGAGTACCCAGGTTGGCTTCCTCTATGCCATGGGTAAGGTAGACTCGATGGGAGATGTTCCAAGTTAACTCGCTCTCACATGAATCCGAGGCTACGGGGCCACGGACACGATGTCCACCAGCATCTTCGCCCAACTAAGAGAGATCAAAACCCGAGACGGGAAAACTCCTCCTGAACCCTGATACCGTGGATGAGGCAAAGCAGCTCTCCCTGGAAAGTAAAGTTCCAGGAGGCTCATCCAACAATGGCAATGAGAGAAATACAAGAGAATCAGGATCATGTATGTCTTATCCCATAAGATGTCTTGACTTTTGATAGCTGTGTCTTCAGATGTAGCCTCGCAGTGAGTACGGCCTTCCAGTCAGTGGTAGTCCCCGACCCTTGTTAAACATGACTCCTTTCTCATCGGTCATTGGTTGTTCAAAGACAGGCTCCCAATTTGGCGATTCCGATTCAGGACTCAGGAGTCAGGAGCACTAAGGATCCATCGGCATCGACCGTCATCCTAGCCCAAGCCCCCAGGGTCCTCATCTCTCTTGCAAACATATCAAATTCAAACATCAAGTCCAAGTTTCCACCAAGATCCCTCGGAATCCTCCATTAAGCCAGACTGCCAGACACTCGGTCTCGAGCCTCATCAGTCATCAGTCATCAGTCATCACCTTTTTGCGGAATTGCTGTCCACCTTCTTGCAAATTGCAATTCACCAACTCGATTTGAATAAGGGATAATGCCCAATGGGCCACTCTCCAGACCCAAAATCCAATCAGTAATCACAAACAATCATAATAGCAGCCAAGTCCGCACATGACAAGAGCGGTGGGGAAAGGCTTACGCGGCACAGATCTGTGATTGTGATGCTATGAATGATGTGGTTGGGTTGGATCTTGGCAAGTCATGGACTTCGGAGTTCGGGGAGGATCATTCCTGGGAGGATACTGGAGGCTGGAGCTTGGTGCTGCGCTGATTGAAGTTTGATCAGAGTACAGACAAATCTAGATAGCAGATCACGGAATGAACTATCTACAGCGAGATCATAGATGGTTCAATTCAGATCGGCGGAAATCGTGATAGAAGATCAAGATAAAAGCAGGCCATTCGATCCGAGATTTCAACTGGACCAGGAGACCAACTACAATGATATATGGAAAATAACGACTATGGCTATGCCCACTGGACAAGCCCAATATGTCTTTCAATCAAGGTAGATATCGTATTTGATGATTCTATTGATCAGATCCTGATCAGGTATTATTCAAATATGCAGCTAAAGGTTCAAAAGTCGATATGGGTGCTGAAGAAACAAGGCAAGAAAGGACACCGCAGAAATCAAACCGAACGCCGAGTATATGGTAGATGATATGGTATGCACAGAAAAAAGGGTTAAGTCGAGATTCGAATAGCAACCAACGTCGACGGCACCAGGCGGCCTACGTTTCCATCGGCCTGACTCGGTTTTCGACGAAGAGAGTGACAATTGCCTTAATGGATGCGATCCAGCTTGGCCCGGTTCATGGCAATTTGATCGTCGACGAAATCGCTCTAAGCAACGTCAGCAGCCGTGCATATTGATCAGGTACGAGAAGAAGACTTACCTTGCCCATGATCCGCTCCAGGTGCTTGTTTTGTTCGTCAAGTTCGTGGCCCGTAGCACGAGCAAGCCCGTTCAGACGGCTTGCCGCACCCGACAGGAGATTCAGGTTTTGCTCGATCTCATCTTCCATAGCCTCATCTTCGCTATCTGCCTCAAACTGATACTTGGCACGCTCGGTAACATTCGTTCTGTGCTTCTGTGGTTTACCCGCTTCTCTGTCAATCTCCCGGAACGTGCGCTCCATTCGTTGGTTGGTCTGGAATGCTTCTTTGCGCGTGCCCTCCCGTGTCGCTCGTTCCGCACGGTGGGTTTCAATAATCCTCTCGTCCCGCTCCCGTCGACGGCTGGCGCTGGTGAACGGATTCGACATGTGCACCGCAAACATACTCTTGTTGAGCGTCTTCAACTCTTTAGCCTTCTCTTCCGCAAGCCGGCCCTCGATGGTCGCAACATCCAGGGCCTTTTCGGTATCATGGATTCGTTCTCCTTGGGCTCCGAGACGGGCGAGGGTTTCACGACCGGTTTCCTCAGCTTGCGCGGCGACGCGGAGAGCGTTGCGGGTAGACGCAACATCACCCTGCTTGACGAAACGCATTTCTTGCTTGATAGCCTGGATTTCTTCCTCTTCTTCTTCCTCCGCAGTGAGCTGCCTTTCCTGATACGTAGACGTGTTATACTCGTTGCTTCCACCTCCGTAAACATTGTTCGGCTCCGAATAAGGAGGCGGGGGGGCGTTCTGCTGCTGCTGTTGTACCCGATCCCTGGCACCTCCGAAGAGAGCGTCCCTATCCGCTGCCGCAGGATCATTTGGATCGGTGCTGCCTAACCCTCCATAGCCACCGGGGCCGTAACGCGAGGTCGAAGCGCCACCACCGCTACCAAACCGATCACTACCGTATCCGCCTTGATTGCCATACTGATTGGGAGCGTAGCCCTGGACTTTGTGATCACCGGGGATGCCACTTGCGGGATGACCTGCAGGAGCACGTCCAGGAGGTCCATTCATCGCGCCTGGTCCAGCAGGCTGTTCGGAGGGTGGTAGAGGGGCTACTCCGGCATTGATCTTGGCTCTGGTATACGGGTCAACGGGAATAGGCTTCGCATATGGATTAGAGGGCGGAGCAGGACTCTTGCTCTTCGACCGGGAACCGAACAACGCAAGACGGTTGGACGACTCATCGTCGCCGTCCCCAGACTTCTTGAACAAGCCCATTGTGTCAAGTCAAGAATCTGTATGAATTAAGGGTATCAAAGTGAAACGACGAAAAGGAGCAATTAAAGCAATGAAAATATTAAGACGGAATGATGAGAAATAGGAGAATGGAAAGGATTAGGTGGTACGAAGTAGATGAGATTGACACATTCAGGGGAGTTTCAGGCAAATCGCCAAGACAAATTGAAAGGGGAAGTTCGAGACTGAGGCGGGGGGTAATAGAAATACATCAATACGGAGGAGACTGAGCATTCTCCGGCTGATAAGGATCGTTATCATTGTACGGACCGCGTATTGTGGCTGAGGAGGAGGCGACGTTTTAACGCTAAACCAATGAAAGTTAGTTCTGTGGCTGAGCTGTTTCGACGCCTCCAAAACCGTTCCCAAACATCTTAAACATCCCCAACTTCTCTTCTTCTTTCGTCCACGTCTGGGAGCGCTCTATAGCAGCCATGGCGCCGTATCCTGGGTCTGATGCTGACTATCTTAAGGACAAGGCGCGTAGGGACTTGTTGGCCCTCCTTGAAGGCGTGAGTAAGGCTCCTGGTCTTCCCCTCATTTGCAACAGCGATCTCCCTCACAAGCTGGACTCAGGCTAAACCCACGTTACATGCAGGTGCGCGGTAAGAAAAATGTTGTCATCAGTCAGGATCTGGCAGGTCCGGTTGGGCTGTTTGTCAAATTCTCTCAACTCCAAGAGTATGGCGTAGATCGGGTCTTTCTACTCGAGAATGCCAATGTGGACTCGTCTCAGCGCAATGTCGTCTTTCTAGTCCATGCTGAGAAGATACGCCAGGTGCGTACAGCAGCAGGTATGTCATCTACTGTGCTCTCCAACACGAGTAAATCTCTTGCTTGCTTGGATCCACTCGCATCGAGACACATGGGACATCAGTAGATTACGCAGAATCATTCCACACTCTACGTAGTCAGTCAAGTTCCCTATATCAGAACACTATATCTTCTTCACGAAGATGATCTCTGTAGCTCATCCCTAAGGCTTTCTTTCTCCACATTGCTTGAATGAATGCCATCAGTATGAGCTGACATTTTTCTATAGAGCAAATCAAGCGTTTACAGCAGAACGGCAATGTCGATCATGAATTTTCTATATTCTGGGTGCCCAGACGAACCTTTGTAAGCAATAAGATCTTGGAAGACGCAGGGATCATCGGGGATGTCAATATCGCTGAGTTTCCCTTGTACTTTGTACCTCTGGAGCAAGATGTCCTATCGCTGGAGCTGGAGGATTCCTTCAGTGACCTTTACTTGGTAAGATCCGAGTGAGATCCTTCATGCAAACTATCTGGCTGACGAAACCCTCAGCATAAAGATCCGGGTTGCATATTCCTCGCCGCCAAAGCCCTCATGGATATCCAACAGCGGCAGGGCTATTTCCCTCGAATCATCGGTAAAGGTGATCATGCACGTCGACTTGCAGATCTCTTGTTACGGATGAGAAAAGAGCTGGACGCCGAAGAGAGCTCCGGCTTGGCCGATTTCTCCTCAAGAGGACTTCTACCCAGCGCAAGCACTGAGAGTCTAATTATTATTGATCGAGAGGTAGACTATGGTACTCCCCTTCTCACACAGCTCACATACGAGGGCTTGATAGATGAGTTTGTGGGTATCAAAAATAACCAGGCAGACGTCGACACGACTATCGTTGGAACCAGCGCCGTTCCGCAAGCTCAAGAATCCTCCAAAGCTCCTCAGCAGACTTTGAAACACGGCCAGAAACGGAAGATCCAGTTAGATTCCTCTGACCAGCTATTCAGTCAACTGCGTGATGCCAACTTCGCCATAGTCGGTGATTTGCTGAACAAAGTAGCTCGTCGTCTAGAGAGCGATTATGAGAGTCGCCACACGGCGAAGACGACTTCAGAGCTTCGTGAATTTGTGAATAAGCTGCCAACATATCAACTGGAACACCAGAGTCTACGTGTGCATACCAACCTAGCTGAAGAGATAATGAGAAACACCCGCTCAGATATCTTCCGCAAGATCCTCGAAGTCCAGCAAAACAATGCTGCAGGCACTGACCCAACGTACCAGCACGACGCCATTGAAGAATTGATAGCTCGGGATGTGCCTCTGAAGACTGTCCTCCGTCTGCTGTGTCTGGAGTCATGCATGTCAGGCGGACTTCGTCCTCGGGACCTGGAGAACTTCAAGAGGCAGATTGTCCACGCATATGGACATCAACACCTGCTGACCTTCTGTGCGTTGGAGAAAATGGAGCTTCTCCAGCCCCGCTCATCGGCCACCACCATGCTCCTCCCCACGACTGGTGCCCAGCCAGGTACCAAGACGAATTACAACTACCTGCGGAAAAGCCTACGCCTCGTGGTGGAGGAGGTCAGCGAAAAGGACCCCAACGACATCTCCTATGTGTACAGCGGCTTCGCCCCGCTCAGCATTCGCCTTGTCCAGTGCGTGTTGCAGAAGCCGTACATCTTCTCCCTCGTCAAGGGTGGTTCAGCTCCTGCCTCTTCCAGCCCCGCCAGTGCTGCCTCCCCGGGATGGCTTGGATTCGAAGACGTGGTCAAGAGCGCCCGCGGGGCGACTTTCAGCATCGTCCAGAGGGGAGACGACAAGGCGGTTCGTGCGCGACAGACGCTCAGCGGCAACAACGCCACCAAGACCGTGTATGTTTTTCTTCTCGGTGGAGCGACCTTCACGGAGATTGCGGCGTTGCGGTTCATCGCAGCGCAGGAGGCTCCGCGGCGGAAGATTGTCATCTGTACGACGAGCATCATCAATGGCGATCGGATGATGGAGGCTGCAATTGAGAAGGGGAGTTTTGCAAAGACTGAGTAATCAGGTACAACTCCATGGCAGGTGAAACTCTGGCCTGTTCTTCTGGTGTTTTGTTAGCAATAATCCCAGTAATGTGACCATGATATGCTTTTTATATTGTTAATAATCAGCAGTGAAAATGCGATTAGTTTTGTCTTTTTCAGTATGACCTCCTAATATGGCATCTTGATCCTGCTGTCAGAAAGTTGAAGGGTGTAAGGAAAACATGTTATAAACAGAATTGCTTTTACTAGTAGAGGATTAATGGTAAAGACTTCTTCTCTGAACGTAATCATTATAGGGGATGACTTGCTTGGTGTTGGTAATCGATATGCAAGCGTTCATAGGAAGATGAAGTCTTCAATCGTCGATCCAGTAAGCCAAGTTTGCAGGTCTTTGAAGGCGTCAATGTCATTCTTCTCGATGGAAATGTCCACAGTAGGGTCGTGCCAGTGCTGAGTTCTTTTTGTTTCGGAGCTGCGCAAGGACTCCCCAATGTATCGGCAGCTATCGAAGTCGATGAGAATAAGCGTGCCCTCTCCGTCGAGCATAATGTTGGCAGGATTGATGTCATTATGGACGAGCCCAAGCGAGTGAAGATGTTTGATGGCAGCCAAGAGCCCTTGAAGGCCGTTTTTCATCGTCTCTGTCACTAGTCCACGCCCACTTGAAAGAAAGGCGGCCTTGTTGAGGCGTTGAGGATTGACCGCTTCAAGTAGCGTGCATGTATATCGCTTGAAGCATAAGCCGGAGACTCGACCATGACTTTCATTGTAGCCGTAATAAGTCGCAATGTTTGGATGGGGGTTCTTTCGAAGGATTTCGCAGGTTTCGACTTCGCGAGAGATTCGCTTCTCAAGTTTGCCATCAACATATGCGAGGAGACTTGGCGTTTTCACAAAGACCGCAGACCAAGTTGTTTGAACCTCCGGGCCCCTGTCCTCAATTGAGATCTGCTTAAGTTCCTGAAGCTCCTCCAGCGTATTCGGAGAATCGTGTCGATTTGGCCATTTCCAGCATATAATATGCCATCGCGCCGGGCAAAGATCTGGACGTAAGAAAATCTCAGTTTACCATCAATCCTTTTGAAGGCCTCATTCTTTTGTAGTTATAATTTCCATGTTTGTGAGGTGAATGATCTCTTAGGAAGTTGCAAGAAGAGAATACCTAGGAATAGTCTCATTTTGGTTGGCAGTGTACTTGACAGGCCACTTGATGCATGATATACTCCATATCTATCTACCTCCCCTTTAACTAACTACTCTCATCAGTCATCAGTCATCAGTGTCATTCAAGGTGTGAAGCTGAAGTTATTACAAAGTGTCTCTTGGCGCTGCTGACATGGTAGTGGTACCCCTTCCCCAAACTTAACTATCTAGATAGTTTCCTCCTGTCAGGGACTCAGGGGCAATTTCCACATCAGCCCATTCTGAGGAGTGAGGACAGTTTCAGCACAATGATATGTCGATGGCTAAAAGATACAACAAAGGTTGAGCAGCCGACACCACAAAACATTATTGGCGTCGGGCAATTTGCTATCGTCCATAAGCTAAACAACAAAATCGTTCGAAAGCTCCCGTCCGACAAATCCTACATTTACAGTATCCAGGCTTTGGAGATCGAGGCCAAGGTATATGACCATCTGGGAAGACACAAACGGATTGCTAGGTGCATCCGCTGCGGAGATGACTATATCGATTTGCGCTATGAGCCTAAAGGGAACCTGGAGACATACCTTAGAGACAATCCTTTATCGGATCGATTAAGACACCGAATAGCCCGACAAGCTATCGAGGCAGTGATTTTCATCCATGAAAAGCGCGTCATTCATTCCGATCTGTCCGCTCGGCAGTTCCTTGTGGACAAAAATTGCAATGTTAGGTTGTCTGACTTCGGAGGGTCTTCATTAAATGGCTCGGAGGCCATCGTTATGGAAAACGCGACGCATTTTCTCCCCCGAGATGAAGAATCTCCAAACACTATACAGAGCGATATTTTTGCTTTGGGTTCAACCATATACGAAATACTTATCGGCCGGAAACCTTACGACGAAATGGACGAGGAGGAAGTGCAACGATTATATTCAAACAAGGAGTTTCCCAGACTGGAAGGTATAGCGGGATATTCAATGGAGGAACGTTGTCCAGAAGTGTTGGAGAACTGATTACAGAACCGCGTCTGACATCCTGGAAGATATCCCACCCTTGCCCTTAGCCACGCGTATCTTCACTAAAATCCAGCTCATTTTTCACGGTTCAAAGTGATCCAGTCACCAGTTGTTAAGGTCAGGAAAAAACGAGGCAACAACTGGGCAGAAGGCTCGCGAGGAACCCGCGACTCGGGATCCTAATGAGCTCTAGAACCGGTTAGAAAGGAAAATAAGCACTGAGAGATCTCCTTACCTAGCGAAAGACTGCAGTTTAATGCGCATGATCAAACCCTCAAGGGACTATCGATCGGTTACCATTAAGGCGTTGGCGGTTATAAAAACCTCTTGGATTGGGCTCATATCAGGTGTTCTGAATAGTTGCAACCAATTGAAAACACTGCATTACCTGGGAAAAAAAAGTGTCTCACTCTCTGCATGCTGCGTGTACCCCGTTGTGGTCACTTCAAAAGACTCCGAAACGACTCTCGGGCGTCAGCTTCAAGGTTGGAACTGGCTTATACGCCCATATTGGCTTGCTCGATTACATGTGCATAGGTCAAGTTAAGATCCAAGTTCAAATGCGTAGTATTTAGCCCGCGATCGAACTAATGCGTTGATACTAATACTTGAACCCAGCATTAACACCCATCAGCCGACCTTGGTACCTCCCCATCACTTCGCCTAGCTTTACCATGACTCCGGCAGCTAACGTCCTCACCTGTTCCCGGGGGTCATTGTCACCCTGTGCTGGAGGGGTCCGATCAAAGATAGAACCAGCCCACTCGCGTAACTCAATCACTTGGGTCGCAAATTCCGTAACCAGTCTTTCCTCGCCGGAAGAGCCCGACGCAACATTCAAGTCCACTACTGCGAGGAAGAGCGATAGGAGTGCGGAGATAATGGCAGGCTCGTCGGAGATCGGTCGTGTGTAGAGCGAGAGGAGAAAATTCAGTGTTTCCTGTGTGAGATTCGGAAGGTATGGGTTGTGGGGACCCATGGCAGAAAGGATGAGTGTGAGCGTTTGTATGAAGAGGCAGAGTAGATGGGGGATCAGGAAAGGATTGTATGAGGGTGCGGTTGACCTTGCGACACGAGAGAGTTGTTAGTTCTGTGTGATTGCACATGGTAAGACTTGGATCCTTACGAGGAAAACTGCATCATCATCATCCCAAAGCGGCCTGTTAGGGGGTAGAAAAACCCCTCCGACAGGACTTTGTGAAGGTCCTTGACCGTCGACTTCTGTCGCTGGGCATCTCGCTGCTGGCGTTTCTTCTCAACCTCCATTCGAGAAGAGAAGGTTCGCACCTTGAGTGCATTCGGACCGGAGGCTGCATCCGCAGCATGAGCCGCGAGGGGCTCAAGGGACGCTTGTGCGATCTTCTTCGTGAGACTGGCAATAGGCGACTCGTCGGTTAGATACAAGGCCTCCACACTAGCTGGTAACCTTTTGGAAGGAAAGGAAGCGTCTGGAATTGTTGGTAGCCCGACCATCCGTGCATCTTCCTCGCCGTTTCCTGCTAATTGGCGAGCACTCAGGCCGAGGGCTGTGAGGACTGCAGATCGCTGGGTTTGGGACAGATCCCCATCGAAGAATATCGCTGAAAACCAACGTCCCATCTTCAAAGGCTGTGACACGATTAGGGCAATCATGCTTTGCAACCGATATTCATGAAACTTTGGAAGTTTAGTCTGCTCCTGTAATCCGACTAAGATAAGAGCTAGTTCCTCTATATTCTCAGCCAACTCAGTTCCGAATCCGGTCTTCCGTCGGATCAATGATGGAGCAGTGGTGACGGCTAGATCATATTGTTCGGGGTTTTCTGTGTCTCGTAATCCAGCTATGAGATCACGGATATATCTATTTCAGTGAGCAAACTGCGACGCATATGGTGTTAAAAAGCAATGTCAACTTACACTGGTGGTGTCGGTTTGTTGCGCTGTATAAGAGTTGGATCATCATCAGAATCTGATGGATCAGCATCCGGTTTCTCGTAGGGTATTAGGTCCTCATCCTCCTCGCTTCCTTCATTCTCAGAGTCTTCTATCTCTTCTATCGATACGATCTTGACCGATTGCAGATTGGGCGTGTTCGCACTCAAAGTTCTTGAAGAGGGTCGTTTAACAGGCGGGAGTGTGGCAGAAGCCTGTTTTTTCCGTGACTGGATGCTATCCAGAGGCCCAATCCGATCAGCCTTCTTGGTAAGGCTAAAATACCACACTGCTTCATCGCTTTCCATTTCTTCAAGGTCAAATTTCATTGCCTTTCCCGGCTCTTCAGTAAGCTGCGAGATTGCGGTGCCAATTATCATTCCAAGAAAGCGTGATCTAGGTGAAGAAGCTGCCAGACGGTTTGAAACAGTATTCAAATAGACGCTTGAACGTCCGAGGCCCTTGACGGCCGTGGCGTCGAGCCGTTGTAGGCACCCAGCAGCCAAGAGAATGACTTGCGCATTTGCTGAAAGACATTAGTAGGGCTGAGTATATGCCAAGTGAACGACAACTGAGAAATACCTTCTTGGCTCCTCATTGGGGCATGTTTGATGTAGAACCTATCCCCAGCTTGTTCAAGGCTTTTGGTGAGCAACTCCTCGAGCATGTCTGAAACCCCATATTAGTCAAATCCTAGAGACTGAGATTTATGCCACGTTACCTTTTCGATCAATAAAAGTCGACAGCAGTGCCCGGCGCAAGCTAACTGTCTGGATAAAGCCACCTTGGCCTTTTGAAAGCCAGTCTATAAGCTGACTTTGTATATGTGGACGTTCGGAGATGACACTCGCGCACAAGCCCGCGACACCGTGGACAACCCCGTCGGATGTATTGGCGGAGTCCGTATAGGAGATCTCACCCGAGAAATGTTTCTTCTGCACATCGCGAAAGATAGACTCAAGAAATGCTAATTGTTCCGTAATTCGAAGATGGTCAAAAAGGCAGCCAAATTGCGTTGGCATGGCTTGATCTACAAGTAGGCCTGAGTAGATCTCCCTTACCAACTGGTCTACAGATTAATTAGCTTCCATATGCTGCAAAAGGCAGAAGATTGCAAGATTTTACCTGTATAGCCAATGCTCAACGCCCGCCCCATCAAAAAGGCAACCGCTTTCGACCAGGTTTCATTGTTAAGATCGGCCTTTGAAGCCATGCGGCATATATTAGCCCCTAACCAGGACGCATATTGCGTTCCTTCTCCGACCCAAGAAATTTTATTGAGACCGTCCAAGTCCTTGATCAAGGTAAGTGCTTCTGCAGCAGCAAGAAGGACTTTACTGGCGGCAAGAAGTGCAACAGCTTCTCTCCAAGCAAGCTGCTTTTGGGCTTCGTTAGGGTAAAGCAAATCAATATCTGCGTATAGACGCAACACAAAATCTGTTGGTTGCAATAATGCAGAGATGACCGATAGGATGTCTCTGAGGCGAAATTTATCACTTGATCCTTCAACATTGTGAGGTGCTGATCGTGTAGCGATAACCAGGGACCGAACCTGGGTGACCAAGCAACTCAGACCGGATACACTGCTCAAGCATCTCAGGAGCATCCCTCGTAGTTTACTAGTACCATTTTGCGACTTCTCGAACGATTCCCAATGATCAGGAATCGTGATGCCGACAAGGACGTTGAGGATCTGAGCTGTTCTTGGGCTCGGGACCCGAATGTCAAGTTTGGGTATAGCTTTCTTGTTCGAAGGATCGAGCGCAGCAAGTATCTGAGATAAATCTCCGTGATCAGGTTTTGACTTCAGTACTGCCAGTATATGATCTGGCGATGTTGATTTGATAGTCTGATCGCCTTCTGAGGAACCAGTATGGGAAGACTCCCCTGTAGCAGGGGATAAGAAAGAACTCGAATCACGAGTAGTTATTTTCACTGCTGTCAGGAGCCCCTCCATCGTCGATATTGGACTCCCTTCTCAGAGCGATCAAGAATATTGTTTGATGGAAGATGGCCCAGAGCGAGAGGAAATTGTATGGAGTGGCCAGGTCACGTGTGGCGGCGTATTTTGGGACCAGGTAATTCAGTCAACAGTGTAGTTGGCTTCTCCCAACTGATTCTTCACAACAAGAGAAGGGAAACCTTTCATTTTCATAATAGACCTTAGAAAAAAAAAACGAGTTTTTATCTCGAATAGCTAAACTGGGGTTGAAACTGTTGATAAATACAGTCAAGTTTACCCATACACCGTGAGCTCAGAGCTGCTTGGCCTTACAGACTTGGACAAAAGCTCCCCAAAAGATGGCATCTCTGGATCCCACCGCTCGGTGGTAGGGTTTCTTTCTTTAATTGATCAAGAGAAGCATTATTGACACTGAGCAGGAAATATCTCTACAAGGTCCTCACGAAGGACGGCCCTTTCACCGATGGAGATTGGGTTCCTGGACCAGAGACGATAAATGCTTTGGAGACATCCAAGATCCTGTGTGTGACTTGCTCCGATGATCATATGCTCAAGTTGCTAATTCAAGTCCAGGGTAATGTCAGTTACGTAGCTTGTTATCTTCATCTGATCATACCACTGACGCGCTGATACAGAGGTGCTGGTGGGCTAGGATGCGAGATTCTCAAGAACCTTGCTTTGTCAGGCTTCAAGGATATCCATGTTATAGATATGGGCAAGTTTTTCCATTACCTGTCTCTTTTCCTGGGCGTTGCTCTAACTGAAGCAGATACGATTGACATCTCCAATCTGAACCGGCAGTTCTTGTTCCGCCAGTCTGACATAGGCAAGCCCAAAGCAGAGGTCGCCGCAGCATTCGTAGAAAAGCGAGTCAGGGGAGTCAAAATCACACCGTATGTGGGGAAGATTCAAGACAAAGATGAGGATTACTACATGCAATTCAAGATCATTGTCTGTGGTCTCGACAGTATCGAGGCTAGACGGTGGATCAACTCCACCCTCATCGGGATGGTCGACCCTGAGTGCCCGGAAAGCCTCAAACCTCTGATCGATGGTGGAACAGAAGGTAGAGCAGATGAATGCTAACGGTATCAGATCATAAGTTTGCTGTGCTAATGGCGAGCAGGGTTCAAGGGCCAGGCCCGTGTGATTCTACCGACAATCTCTTCTTGCATCGAGTGTCAACTGGATATGCATGCCCCTCGGCCTGCTGTCCCACTTTGCACCATTGCAACTATCCCCAGACAGCCTCAGCACTGCATCGAATGGGCCCACCAAATTGCCTGGCAAGAGAAGCGCAAGGATGACATTTTTGACAGCGACGACATGGAACATATTGCCTGGGTATACAGCGCGGCTCTCGAGAGGGCGGAGCAATTCCACATCCATGGCGTAACATTCCAAATGACCCAAGGCGTGGTCAAAAACATCATCCCTGCAATCGCCTCCACAAACGCCGTCATCGCGGCCTCGACCACTTCCGAGGCGCTGAAGATCGCCACCTCTTGCAACCCTTACCTGGAGAACTACATGATGTACGCAGGCGAAGAAGGCGTCTACACATACACCTTTGAGGCCGAGCAGAAACCAGATTGCCCGGTCTGCGGCAGCTTGGCGCGGAAATTGACCGTGGACCCGAACATGACGCTAGAAGAATTCATCGAGAGTCTCGGGGAGCGAGCCGAAGCCCAGGTCAAGAAGCCCAGCATGAGAACGGAAGAGAAGACACTCTACCAGCGCTTCCCCCCTCAGCTGGAAGAACGGACCAGAGGCAACCTGAAACTCAAGCTGAAGGACTTGGTGGAAAATGGCCAAGAAATTGCAGTCAGCGATCCTGCCTATACCATTGACTTCCGCTACCAATTGATCTTCAAATGAAGGCGTTATCAAGTGAGGTTGCCCTCCTCACGGAATGAGACGAGACATGATAGCATTACGACGAACAGATGATTGATCACATTGTTAGACAGACAGCAAAGCAATACTTGAGGAACCAAGAACTGCATTTTCTATATCGGAAATGAATCCCTACCCAGACTCCTAACGTTGTAAAGGAGGTTTTGACCAACTTTTTTCCGTAGATGTACAAAGCACAAAGACAGCAGAATCCAACGCCGGCTAATGCATTATATACTTCAAAATCATTGGGAAAGCCCGCGTGAGAGTGGGACTTTTCATTAGTTTACCGCATGAGATCCGTCAGGCCTCGCTTCCATCTCGCGCACTTCAATTTCAGCACCTTGACACTCTCAAGGAAGAGGTAATCACTTTCAAATTGGCCGGTGCTCTCAATGTTGAAGATGAAGTGATCGCGAACGCGGCCCAGCTTAACCTTGCCCTGGAACTCCTCGTGTCGTAGACACTCCCGGCTCACGGTGTCCCTGAAAGGGTCCCGAACGACAGCTTTCAGCTCGCCTGCGCAGCCTTCATACTCGCTCCCCTTTTGTGCGGCCTCCGCGGAGGTAACAGGTTCAAGCTCGATGACTCCCTTGGGGAAGCACTTGGCGAATTTCTTGGCGTCTTCGCCAACGATGGGACGGACGATCTGAATATCTGGCATCAGGCGATATGTCGCGGTGGCCACCGGAGAGAATTTGGCATGATCGGCTCCAATTCCTTTGATGCAGTGCAACTCCATATCGATCTTCTGTCCGGGGCGGAGCTTCGCAACTAGAATATCGGGATTCACGGGTTGGATCGCACCGTCACCAGTGAAATACTGTTCTTGGCGACCGACCGGGTGGAAGGTAATATCTTTAGCATAGACATGTGCGTTTTTGTAAAGTTTACGTGGGTCGTTCTCGCCCGGAGCCGCGTGGGGGTTGTGAGTGCACTCAATGTCCAAGCGTAACACGATGGTATTGTAGTCAGCAGGACTGCTGCCGGAATCAGGGTCGTCCTCGGTGGGCTTCTTAAACCAGCGCATCCAGTTGAGGCCCTCCACAGAACCTTTCAGAGGGATGAGACCCAGTCGCGATGCAAGAACTTCGTCTTGAATCACTGAAGTGTTGTTGTGAACGAAAACGTACTCGATGGCGAGAGTCGGCACCTCGGCCATCAGAATTCGGCGGAAAGCATTTGCAATAGAAGCATCGAGCCCGATCAAGGAGAAAGAGGATTCGAATGGGTCGTTGCGATGGAACTCAACTCGGAAGCCCTACGAACCTCCAATGTAAGCCGAGGAAATTCTCCACAGGGGTGAGATAAGCCACAGGAGCAGCTGGACGCACATCTCTGAACTTCTCCAAATTCCATTCATGCGATTCTCCAGGCCAGTGACCCGGAAAATCTGTGGAGGGGATGTCGGTGACGGTCTCTGCATTGATACCAACAATCTAAGAGCATGATTAGCGATCAGCGATGCAAGATTTATGTTGTCAATGCCATATATTACCCTTCTGCGCTCAAGCTCCTCCTGCGATGGAATTAGAGGCGCCATGATTGTCGAAAAGGGAGAGGAAGGTTGACTGATGAAGCCTAGGAAGTGAAATCGAGAAACTGGTGGGTGATAATTTCTTTGGGATAACCGGCAGTATTTTCTGCAAACAGAAGGCGGTCACCTAAGCTATTTATTCTACACCCTCTTGAAGTGCCTTTGCTGGAAGACCTGGGAGTACTTGGGACTGGCGGCACCAAATAAAAATTAGTCTGGGTGCAGAATAGATACCCGGCGAAAAACCAACCAGAGGCGGCGTGATGACCATAAGCTCCACTCACGTGACTGTCCCAATTTGTCTTGCAAGCCGCAACCTCCAAACGTCAGTGTTGACCAGTCCCGCAGAGTACCCTCCTTCAATTGCGTCCGGACTGAGGACAGTCGGCCCTTTTTTCTCCCTCATCCCCCCTCACATCATCCCGAATGGCTGCCTCGTTCACTCGCCTGGCGGGCAATGCGCCCAAGAAGCTCGGTCTTCGCCCCTCCACGTTCACCAGAAATACTGCGTTCCCAAGATCCCGTTCGATATCAACGACCCTTCCTCGTCGGCTAGCAGAGCCTACCAGCTACCAGGCCACCAGACTGATTCCGACTGATCCGACCTTCACAAATCTGGCCGGCAATAATGCTGTTGAGGAATCCGCCGCTGCCTCAAGGCTCGAGTCCCAGGCGCAAGGGGTCGACCGCAAGATCCGCCATTACACGGTCAATTTCGGTCCCCAGCATCCTGCCGCTCACGGTGTACTTCGGTTGATTCTGGAGCTCAATGGCGAGGAAATTATCCGCTCAGATCCTCACGTCGGCCTGCTCCACCGTGGTACCGAGAAGTTGATCGAGTATAAGACCTACATGCAGGCTCTGCCCTACTTCGACCGATTGGACTATGTCTCCATGATGACGAACGAGCAGTGCTTCTCGCTGGCTGTCGAGAAGCTTCTCAACATTGAAATCCCCGATAGAGCTAAGTGGATCCGGACGTTGTTCGGAGAAATAACCCGTATCCTAAACCACCTCATGTCGGTCCTCTCCCACGCCATGGACGTTGGTGCTTTGACGCCTTTCCTGTGGGGTTTCGAGGAGCGTGAGAAGCTCATGGTAGGCACACCCCTTCTCCTTCAGAGCCCATTGGGCATGCGGAGCAATTCATTGACCGGTGATTCTTGAACAGGAATTCTACGAGAGAGTTTCCGGTGCCCGTCTCCACGCTGCATATGTCCGCCCCGGTGGTGTGTCGCAGGATCTTCCTCTTGGCCTTCTTGACGATATCTACCAATGGGCCACTCAGTTCGGTGACCGCATCGACGAGACCGAGGAGCTTCTTACAGACAACCGTATCTGGAAGGCCAGAACCCAGGGTGTCGGTGTTGTCAGCGCCGCCGATGCCTTGAACATGAGTTTTACCGGTGTCATGCTTCGTGGCTCCGGTGTCCCATGGGATATCCGCAAGTCGCAGCCGTATGACGCGTATGACCAGGTTGAATTCGACGTTCCTGTCGGTGTTAACGGTGACTGCTACGACCGTTACCTCTGCCGTATGGAGGAGTTCCGCCAGTCTCTCCGCATCATCCACCAGTGCCTGAACAAGATGCCTGCTGGTCCGGTCCGTGTCGAAGACTACAAGGTCTCCCCTCCTCCCCGTGCCGCCATGAAGGAGAACATGGAGGCCCTGATCCACCACTTCCTTCTGTTCACCAAGGGTTACTCTGTCCCCCCCGGTGAAACCTACTCCGCCATTGAGGCTCCCAAGGGTGAGATGGGTGTCTTCCTTGTCAGTGACGGCAGCGAGAGACCCTACCGGTGCAAGATCCGCGCTCCCGGTTTCGCTCATCTTGGTGGATTCGACCAGATCTCTCGTGGTCACCTTCTGGCAGACGCTGTCGCTATTATCGGTAAGTCTTACATCTCCGCATTGGAAAACCATAAACTAATACGTAATGCCCTTAAGGAACAATGGATCTTGTGTTCGGTGAAGTCGATCGGTAGAAGAGCATTTGCATCAAGGTTCAAGAAAACATGTAGAAGGCAGAGGAATAAATCAACAAAAGAGCAAAGTTTTCTTCTTTGGCGCCAATTCTTCTCATCTTCCCACTTCATCCAATCCAGATCCAACGAGATCAGCAGTAAAAAAAAAATCCACGGAGGGAAGTGAGACGATCTAAACCCGACCCGAGCTGTACCAAATCCCTTCCTATGGCGTTTTCGTTTCCCTTTTCATGTCTCGATCGATCTTTTCCTTTTGTTTTTTTTTTTCCTGCTTATCATAACCCTGTGTATAGTCACAACGTGGATTACTTCAATGCTAGATCATGTGCTGAGTAGAATACGGAGTATTGGACTTGGTTTTGTCAACGGAAGGTCAGGATGACGGGACCGCTTAAGTCAAGGCCAAAGTGGTTAATAAGAGAGTAAACGGATTTGGGACTGGTCCGAGTTGCTCTACTCCGTATGTGGGCTTCGATATGGACATCGTGAAGCCGTGGATATTGGATATACCTGATCCAATGTAGAGGCGATGCTGTGACTGCTATTGACAATGTGTAGGTACAGAAACGGGGGAGAGCGTCCGGTGAGAATGAACATCCATTAGCTCAATATTCCAATTCACCCCATCTACTTATGTAGAGTTTCCCAGATCGAAGGAAAAGAAACCTCACGCCAGCGCCAGCGCCAATGCGAGTGATGAAGAATGCATTTCCCTAGCAGTTATGACCATGCAAATTGCGCCCGAGACGCACCCAGCTCAACTCCACCAACAGCCGAAATCAGCGTCTAAGATGATCCCGTGTCCGATCACACATTGTCGTCATCGTAGAGGAAGTTGATATCACGCGGACGACGCTTGTTATACGAGACGAAGTCGCTGTCGCCGGGTGGCCGCTCATTGCGCGTATTTGCCGTCAGCATACTCTGGATACTCATGCAGACGCTCTCGACGGTCTGGACGGGGGACCAGCCGGCGGAGCTGAGGAGGTCGAGGCAGATGATGCCGTTGCTGTAGATGTGTGGATGGATGGGGATGGGGCGGGGCATGTCGGAGGTGGAGGGGGATTCGATGAACTGGACTTCTGGCGGTTCTGTGATTCAGTTAGTTAAATATAGACCGATAAAAAAAGGATGATGGAGCAGGTAGAGACTCACCGATGGGGTATTTGGTTCCAAAGGTGAATTTAAGGCGGAAGGTCTGATCTTTGTAGAGAGGGTTGTCGTCCAGGACCTTGATGTCCATCTGCCACTCCTCTAGGTTGTCGGATTTGGCTATCGAGATGCCCGGCGGGAGGTGGTCTTGCATCTAGACGGGAGTTGGGGGTTAGAATCAGGGCTTTGACAGTTCATTTGTGACCGGGGGACATGACGGAATGAGGGAGGATACCTTGAGGAGCTCCTGTAGAAGTACATCCAGCGTCAGTTTGCACGATTTTCTATATATTCCCAGGATGACATACTTTACTCAGGCGCTTGCCAGCGAACATCTTGGAAGTTGGCCCCCCTAAATGGTCGCTGAAATATCGTCCAAGTTATACAACCTGCAGATGCAATGTACAGTCGTAGTACTAGGTACTGATCCCTCTCACATGTGGAAGTATCAACTCCCAGAACGTTGTTGGGACAGAGATGTGTATGACGTCTGAGACCGCGGGGTTGTATGGGTTAATATACAAGTCGTGGTGCACAACAGAACTAGGCTTCAACTGGAAAAACAAAGATTAAATTGATGCGTAAAACTGCTGTAAAAGAAATGACAGAATATAGAGTAAAGAGAACGTATCTTGATGGCACTGGTGGTATATAAAGGTGGACAAAGTAAAGTACCTAGTGACTCTGGATGAGACAGAAGCTGATCACCTGCGGTCGGTCATCTGATTGGCCCGAGGCACATCTGACATATCTACACGTGACTTGGGCATCTTTGCTCTTCAGCCCAGTGTAGATACTCCATAGATTGGCTTTCGCTTCTCAAGCAGTCCAGATGACGGGACTATTGAATGATCATCTGGATACTGATATCTGTATAGAAAGCATATGTGGTATGATTATGAACAACTCAGCGGAAAGCGCAAGAAGACCACATGATGGGATGCTACAATCAAGAACTCCAACTATACATGGGATTTTGGCCAGGCAATCATAAATGCCATCCACGAAAAGATTTGAATACTGGTCGATATGGTAAACAGGGGGAAAGATATAGGGCTAAGAAGAGAGGGGGTGTGGCCAACTGTCGGCAAAGCGACGAGATCAAGCAGAGGCAGTTCGCTCTCGCGCTTCCCGTTCAACTCTCTCCCGCTCTTCGTTCTCCTTCATTTCTCGAACCTTGGCCAGAACAACTTCCCGGAAAATCGCGCCGCGCGCGATTTTGCTCAGGCTGCGCTTCTTGGTCCCACCCGCTGCACCATCGGCCGTCGACGAAGGGGGAGGGGTGGTATTCGCCTCCGTACCAGCGAGAGGAGGGAAAGCCGATGTCTCTGAGGATTCGGCGGATGCTTCTGCAGACGCAGCCATATCGGCAGGACTGGGGATATCGTCCTCATCTTCATCCTGCATCTTGAGCGCCTCAATGCGGTTCGCCAGCTTGATAATCTCGATTCCTCTCCGAAGGCGGGACCGGGCAATGTAGGCGCGGATCTCAGGCAGCAAGTCGCGGTCGCTGGCAGACTCACCGGTCAGCCAGGAGTGTTTCAAGGCTTCCTCCGACGTGACGCGCTTTGAGGGGTCAGGCTGAAGCAGGGTGAGGATGAAGTCCTTGGCATCCTTTGAGACATCGCGCCAGTAACGCTCGTGGAAGACAATCCGGGCCGAACGACATTCCTCGATCAGATCGGACAGATTTTCCGATCGGAAGGGCGAGTATCCACACAGAAGGGTGTAGGTGATCACACCGAGAGACCACATGTCGACGGCCTTGCCATGACCTTGTTTGAGCATAACCTCGGGCGCCGCATAACCAAATGATCCCGCCATAGTGGTGAGGACTTCGCCGGGGCTCTCCAGCATCTTCGCAATGCCAAAATCGGCCAGAACCAACGGCGATTTGGGGTCACGGGTAAGGTAGAGGAGGTTTTCCGGTTTCAGGTCTAACAGTCCAGTCAGCTTAAGCATACAGCATGATGATAGTGTCGAATGGCCGACCTCGATGGACGATATTCCGCTCATGGAGATAGTTGACGGCACCCAGCACCTGGCGGATGGTCTGAGAAGCGTCTTTCTCGGTGAACTTGCCGTACTCGCAAATTCGATCGAACAGTTCACCACCCGTGGCTAATTGGGTGACAATGTAGAATTTATCCTATGTCAACGTCAGATCGAAAGGAGCGAGCGTATCAAGAGTCCATGTCACACCCACCTTCGACTCAAACCAGTCCACAAAGTGAACGATGTTGGGGTGGTCGAGGGCCTGTAGCAACTCCAGCTCGTCGTACACCATGCGCTCATTCCCACGGACATTTTTCTTCAGAATGATCTTAATGGCGACCTTTCCCGAGCTGGACTCTGCCTCCCGGACAATGCCATAGGTGCCCGCACCTAGTGTCCTTCCGAATCTGTACAGTGCTCTAGAAGAGGTGAGCGCACCGCCTTGGTGGAGAGACTATGTAGGGTGGGATCGGTCGTACTTCTTCTCGTAACTCTCAGGCTGTCCCGACAGCCTATTAAACATGCTAGAGACTAAAAAATCCCAATACTGCATTAGCATCTTCTGCATGGCGCGACATACAAATTTCAAAACCGGAGGAAGGCAAGCGACGAGAAAACTAATCTCACTGGGATGCTCGAACCAAACAGTACGAAGAGAATGATCAATCCCCAGGAACTTGCATAATAGCTCGAGAGAGCTACTGGCAGATTCGACAGGGACAGGGACAGGGACAAGGACATGACAGTTTGTAATGGGTCCAGACCAGCAGGCTCCAGCATATCAACATAAACATGTGAAAGACATCAATGGCGGACCCCACAAAGCTGGAAGAACAAAAGAAGAAGTAGAGGGAGAAAAAAAAAGAAGTCGAGACAAGCAAGACTTACAACTCATTGTGATGAAGCAGGGTCTGTTTTCTGACCAGGATTCCAGCTGGTGGAGGACTCAGGCAGCGAAATGAAGCTGATGGGAGACCCCGCACGTGAGGGGACAGGGCGGGGCAATAGAAGAAAAGGAGAATCGAGAGATTGTCGAGGAATCTCGGGAGTAGTAGATATATGAAGTAGATTGTGATTATTTCTGTTCAATCTTTGATCTAGATTTGAAAAGGACTTGAAGTCAGTCAGCAATCAGCATATAAACCTGGACAGAGAGCGGCTGTGACTTGGTGATTTGGTGAATACGATGGGATAAGGGGGGAAAGAAACACACTTCAAAATCAAATAAATATGGATGATGGTGCCAGAAACAAGCGACTGGGGAATTGATTCAGCTGCATGTGAAATCATTAAAATCAATTGAAGGAGAGGAAGGGATTATTATCATCAACTTTGATCACTTTATGAATGTTGATGGATATGAGACATCTAAGAGTAAGCACAGCCACAGGGGCAGCCTTAGGCAGCGGCGGGGCTGTCATCCAAGAATTGAAGGATCTTTATTTTTACGAATCAGAGGAATATCTATCAATTATCGAATAGATAGATAGTTGATGGGATTATTTGATGCCTGAGATTCGTTCGTTGGATTAAGAGACGACTCAGGCTGGATTTCAGCCTTGTAAGGAGTCAAGGGGTCAATGACAAGAACAACCTGAATACCCTCAATTCATGTGAGATCTCTGCCAGGAATATATATCTACTAACTGTCTACGGAGTACTCTACTACTAGTAGCCTAATTGGTTCTGCTTATGGATCATATCAGAACAACTTGGTTACTCTCAAGGGACCCAAAATAATGGAATCATGGATGATCTCAAATTCAATATCAAACTCGAGTCGAGATATGTGATACTCTAACAAATCAACCATAGTAGAGGTCCAAGAACATCGAACAGAATAAAGTGCAAAGTATCAGCAGAACCAGCACCACCGAAGCAGATGCTACGCACACTCAACCACCAAGATACAACTCATCCAGAACAGAGGCGCAGTATGCCTGGTAGTACGCAGCCCCCTTCCAACCTCTCACCGGCGACCTCAACCCCACCGTCTTCCATCCCTCCGCACGCAGTCGAGCAATCCGCTGCTCCTTGGTCTCCTTGACGATGGCCCGTCCTGAACTTCCCGGAGTCTCTTCCCCGACGGGGCTGAAGCTCCAGAACGAGCAAGACCGGCGGATACTCTTCGATGCGCGACGCGCAGACTGCAGCTCTGCGATCTCGTCGATGAGCGCGTGGATGTCCGCGATGCTGGAATTGGTCTGCGCACGCAGGGCCAGGAGACTGCTGTTGTAGCGTCTGATGGCGTCGGCGTGCGACGGGCTGATGGGGATGCATTCTCGCTTGGAACGTCCTGGTCCTTGGTTGCGCGGGGTACTCACCGTCATCGCTCTGGCTGCTTTGTCGCCGGCTGGGACGATCTTGATCGGAAGAGGGGGAGGGGGGGCACGACGGGACTTCGCTGGTGGTATCTGTTGACCCGCCATCTTTCCCTTATCGGCATGTCGGAGTTCAGCAGATGACTTGCGGATCTGAAGCGGCGAAGGCATGAGTTTGTGATCGTCCGCCGGAATGCGGGGTGGCAGTTCTTTCGGAAGGGTGATGCGCGGTTCGATCCAGTCCTCGCCGTCCGAGACGAACGGATCGTCGTCCGGGCACAGGAGGGACTTGTCAATGATCTCCGTGATGCTGGTTAGGAGGCTGTCGTCAGGCGACGGACTGTCCGAAAAGTCCGACGCGGTCGATAGGTCCGCCAGCGAGACAGGACTCGCGCTCTCACTCTCCGGATCCATTTCGATCGGGACCGCCGTGGATAGAACAGCACTGCATGTGACAAAACAGTCCAAAGCAGAATTCAACATGGGAATCTTCCGTCGGGAGTAATTATGAGCCGCGCGACCCATCTCCTCGTGGCAAATGGCGCTGTAGAAGTACAGGTATGTCTTGTAAACCGGATGGACCTGCTTTGCATTTCAGTCACTGCATCCTACCAAGTGCAGCATGGGGGGGGCACGACTTACCGGCTCCTTCGCATTCTCCAGTATCGCAAACGAACGGGCGGCGCATTGCTTGTACTGACGCTGGACATACAACAGCTTGACACTCTGGAGGGCACGTTTCCACTGCTCTGGTGACTGGGGGGATGAAGAGGTCTCGAAACGAGAGGACTTCTCCGCGATGGGGAGAGCCATTTCTTCAACAAGAACGAATCTGCAGAGAAAAATAGAATCCCAAGATGATCAAACCCAAGACACGCATTTCCAACCGTTGATCAAACCGGAAGATAGCCGAATCGACTGGTTCGGCAGGAGGATGATGGGTAGGGTATGGTAGAGGGAGATGTAGAAAGCGTGTATAGCTTCGAGTTTGAGACGCGTCGAGGTCATCATGTAAACAAAACCAGATACGTCTTGGTAATTCACTAGATGGTAGTGAGTATACTTGATCGACCGATGGGGATGGTATACATACTGAAGGGAGGAGCTTTTATGCTTTGTCTTAGTCGTGGAGTTTGGATATCAAGCATTGTATAGCATCACTTCTAGAAACTAGAAGATAAGATAATCTGATAAGAAGACAAGGAGACGTGAATACTGAATAGCACTTCGTCATACTTATAAATAGTTCTTCAACAACTACAGTTCTTAACCTCGTCACTGTAGAGCATCCCCTCCCGCCTTCATCCATCATCCCCAAGTGCATCCCCTCCTAACCCAGCACATCATCCAACATACATGGAACCGCCCCCCTCCAGATTCCCCAAAGAACCCACAGAATCCTCATCCATCATGAGACTCGACCGCGCCAACCCCCAGCCCTTCTACCACTACACCAACAACACCTGGACACCAATCTGGACCTCCCCCAACCCCACCCGACAGGACAAGCTACCAACCTCCCTCCGCCTCACAACCTGGAACATCGACTTCCAGGCCCCCTACGCCCGTCCCCGCATGGCCGCCGCACTCACCTACCTCTCCGAACTCCACCAATCCCAAGACAGCCCCGCCGTCATCTTCCTGCAGGAGATGGTGGATTCGGATCTCGAGCAGATCCGCGACGCGGATTGGATCCGGGAACGGTTCTTCGTGACGGATCTCTCGAGGGAGAGGTGGAGGGAGTCCCATGGCTATGGGACCACGACGCTCGTGGATAAGAGGTTGGTGGTGCAGAGGGTCTTTCGGGTTCCGTATTTGTCGTCGAAGATGGGGAGGGATGTGTTGTGCGTTGATGTTGAGATGGGTGGTGAGTCTGGTGAGTTTTACACTTTTAACAATATGGTTGGCTTTATGTTTGTGATTGTGGTGAGTTGACAATACTAAAAGGTATCTCCATCCTCCGTCTCTGCAACACCCACCTCGAAAGCCTAGTCTCCATCCCGCCCCGTCGCCCAGAACAACTAAAACTCGCTTCCAGCTTTATGCACGGCTCCGGGCCCCCGGGGGATAAACAGACAGATGGGACCGGGAACGAGCCATATACCCCCCCTCCAGTCCCCCAGGCCGCTATCCTAGCCGGCGACCTAAACGCCTTTGCGCCAGAGGACCTCACCGCGCCGACGGAGTGTAACCTGCAAGATGCATTTCTCGTTCTCGGCGGCCAGGACGGGACGGAGGAGAGTTTCACCTGGGGCCAGCAGGTGTCGGAGTATCATAAGAAGACGTTTGGGTGTAGTCGGATGGACAAGGTTTTGTTTTGTGGTGCGGTTGAGGTGAAGAGTTTGAAGAAGATTGGGGCTGGGGTTGTGGCGAGGGTTGCTCCGTCCCCGGGTTATTATTCGGAGGATGAGGAGGAAGAAGAAGATGAAGAAGATGATGAGGAAGAGGTCTGGGCTACGGATCATTTGGGTCTGCAGGCTGAGTTTGAGGTTATTGCTGTCCCATTGAGAAGTGCTTGTATTTGAGTGTATGCTTTTAAGTAATTCCAACATTGTTGCTCGAGTGTAATCGTTCATCATAGTAGTGCGTTATCTACATAGTCTATAGAATGCAGATGTCCTACCAACGTCCAATCATAAGGCAGTCCCCGGCTCAAAATCATTCGCATGGGTCAGAAACCGACGTCTGGGTGCGACTCCTTGCTGGTTCCAGATTAACCGGAGCCCGAGATAACGCATCTCCAGTGGCCATGAGCGCATCCAGAAAATCCCCCAGTAGCCTATCCAATTCGGCCGTCACGGCGCTGTCTTCCGCCCCGGCCGTCAGCGCCTCCAGCCTCGGCGGCACAATATCGGGGAAGTAGGCCAGCTCCACGTCGTCCCTGGCCGCCGGCCGGGGGTCGCGTCGCGCCGTCGGCAAGGGCTCGACGATTGGAGAGTCGTTCAGTGTAGGGAACGGCTGGCTGGATTCCAGCTCCCGGATCGGGATGGCAGTCGGGAACGGTTCGGAGTGGGTGGGAAGGATGCGCTCGGTATTGTGTTCCCAGGCGGCTGGCCTCATGTCCTCCTCGTCCGGCCCGGGTCCGTCAAGCAGCGACGAACGTTCAAATGCTCCGTACCCCACTGACTCTAGCATTTGTGGAAGGTCAGTGTTGAAGAAATACTGATGGGCTTCAGCAACCTCACCGGGCGGTGTTGGAGGGCGGTCAAAGCGGAAGGGATCGTAGTCAGTGTCCGAATGACCAGAGAGGATAGAGTGGGCGGATGCCGACGTGGACGGTCGTGAATCCCCCGGTTCTCCGATGGCTGACCGGCGGATGGTGGCGGACGACTGGAGGCTGGCGAGGGGCGCTCGGAGAGTGTCATGGCGACTCGGGTCCTCGCTATCCGAAGGATCTCCTTGCTCATCTGCTACAGCAGTCATGACCGGAAAAGTCCAGTCCATTGTCGCCCGTTTATCCTTCGGCACGATTTCCGTCTCGGTCGTTTCGGTCGTTTCGATCGTTCCGGTCGCCTCCGCCGTCTCCGTTCGCTCCTCTTCGGGAGGTTGCATAAACACTGGAAACTTCCAGTCCATTGTTGGAGGGCGCGGGCCACTTTGGGGTTGATAAGGCGGTCGCTCCGCGTCGTCATTATCACCTGCATCACTGCTTGATGATCGTGGGCGGCTCTCTATGGAGCTGCGGCCCTGGCGACCGCTTGATCTGTTGGCTCTAATGGTGTCCGCGTCTGCGAGTTGGAATGGCTGCGCCGATGCAGCTCCCGCCGCGTAGTGTGCCGACTCGAACGAGCCAATGTCAATGTCGATTAATGTCGATGTCACGGAAGACCGGTCCGTTTCAGTGCGCAAAGGCAGATCCGATACCGGGGGCTTGGAGTCAATGGGCACGAAATCGTTCTTCGTTTCGTATCTGTAGCTCGGCATGTCTTCATTGAATAGCCCTTCCATGGCCGCAGCACCTCGACGGACTCGCTCATCAAAGTTCGCCTGGGCTTCTACCGTCAATCCGTCTGGTTCCTCCAAAGAATCGCGCTCCGGGTAAGTCGTCGATGGATTCATCTGCTCCTCCAATTCGGCCAACGAAGCCGCTATCTGATCCAGATCAATGACGGAAAACCTTCGTTCGAAGCCATCGGTCGTACTGAAATTCCAGTCTTCCTCAAAGTCCCGCTCCTCCTGGTCGGGAAATGCCGCAGCCGCTGCACCTCCGGGATGAAATAGCGAAATTCGCTGTCCTCCCCGTTGGGACCATTGGTAGTAGATGCGCACCAGCTCGCTCAGCGATAAGGTGGGATATTCCTCGTCTGTTTCGGCAATGTAGGAGTGTGACATGATATCTGCCATTGTAGGGCGCGAGGTGGGGTCGGATTCAAGGGCGAACGACACAAGGTCTTTCAGCTCCTCGCTGTATTCTTCGTTTGCGAGTCGCGGTGTCGTGCGATTCAGCTGTCTTCCGATTTGCATCCGCCCTCGTAGATTGGAATTCGGCGGGTTTCCTGTCGCGAATTCGAAGAGGGTGCATCCGTAGGCCCACACATCAATCTTGACCTGATCAGCACTCGTCCGAAACCAGGGGTTGATATTTCCGTACCTCACTTCCATAATGATGAGCTTCACCACGAGCGGAGAACATCTCGGGTGGCATCCAGTGTGGCGTCCCAATCCAAGTCGATCGCTTGTCCATGTGCGATTGCAGCACTCCCGCGACCCCAAAGTCGCAGATCTGCAGCCGGCCTTCTTCGTGGATCAGGATATTCGCCGCTGTCATTGTCCTATTAGCACCTGTTTCGCCGATCAGGCAATTCTAAATCCATACCTTTGATGTCTCGATGAATGATACCCGCATCGTGGATTGCACGCAAACCAGCGGCAAGCTCACGGGCAATTGGGATGATGAATTTCTCATCGAGTTTATCGCCAGTAGCCCGCATCTAGACATCCCGGAATCAGCAAAGAGGTCGTCATCGTCGAAGAAAAGACAAGGGGGCGCAAGGCTAGGTACCAGAGTCCTAACACTCCCACCAGGGCAATATTCGCAGACCAGCCATAGTTGGCTGTGAATCGAGATAGCCTCGATCAGCTCGTTGATATTCTTCGCGCCAGCATCCTTGACCTGCTTCATGACCTTCGTCTCGTGTATGAAATCCTTGATCGACTCATCCCTCAGGTCTCTGACCGACCGGTAGTCCATCGAGTCAATATCCATCACCTTGATCGCAACCACATTGCGCGAAGGGAGATGGCGGCCCTTGTAGACGCGGCCGTAAGAGCCCTTCCCGATCAGCTCTTCGAACTCATACGGGGGCATTTCCGATTTGGCTCTGCGGCACATCTCACGTACGGCGGCGCCTTGGTCCCGTGCCAGCTGGATGGCTTCTGCTTTGTGTTTGGTGATAGCAGATGCCATGGCCGACGTGGGGTCCAAGAGATCCGAGACGCGAGGATTCTTCTCCATAATGAAGTCCTATTTGAAGAGGTGATTTTGCTGCCTCCCGGTATCAACCAAAAGAGCTCTTGGCCTGCAGAGTAAATGGCAAAGTCACCTCGGCTGACTCTGTGGCGCCATCAAGTCCAACCCTTGAGGGCAACTTTGCCTCCAATAATGGTGGATGATGGCAGTTTCAATCTCTCACAGGTCAGGTATCAGAACCGATTAATGTAAACTGTCTTCAATCTTTTTCACAAGATTAGGTATTGAGTAGTTAGAGGGTGAAATGTTGACAGTTGACATGGACATTTCTAGGAAATATGAAGTAGTTCTGGTGACGCTAAAGTGCGGCCGCTAATTTAGCGCGAGATAGTTAATGTAGAATTATGTATTTTATGCTCATTGCTCGAATAGAACAGTCAACAGTGAAAACCTCTTCTTCTTCTTCTTCTTCTTCTTCTTCTTCTTCTTCTTCTTCTTCTGCTATCTACCTCCACTACTGCATACTTCCCATACCATATCTTGACACTCTTCGGTACCTTTATTTACCTTCAAAGATCTAGCCACATAACTCCATAACACCATAACACCATCACAGCTGCTGTGGTCCAGCATAGCATCATATACAACAGGACCTTTTCTGCTACCACCTTCCAAGCTATCCTACGCGTGTTCCAATTTCCACCTGCTCAGGAAATCATCCTTCAGGGCAGAGGATTAAACTGTGGGCTGGACTCTGCTGGGGAAATCTGGAAGCTTTTTATAACTGCCAGATCCTACACTAGTGGGAGAGCGCTCGTCATCCTCCATTACATGAATAGAGCACTTTGTGGATCCCCATGTCAATGGAAAGACTCGCAATACCGTGCAATTCATGCTCAACCTTTATCATGGGTGCCTAGCGGGATGGTCCCCTAGTATGGGGTATCTAAGCACATTCTGAGCATGAATAGTCAACTAGGACCATTCATTTGGACCTTTTAGCTTTGTGGTAAGCAGTGGCTCAGAACACTGTTTCTTACAACCTTGCAACATAATTTGTGCTTGATTGTTATTACTCCTTCATGGACACCTGAGGCATCTACCAGTGGCAGAATCGTCAAGATCATATCCCTGACCAAGAACTATTACTCCCCCAGCCAACACAAACAAGATCCTGGGAGAGGTCCTTCACTGCCTCAGAGGTGGCCACAAGTCCATTGAAATTGCCAACCTCGTTCAGACGCTCAGGGTGCAGGGCACGGGCGCCATCTCCCCTACCAGTTGCCATCTGCATCCCGCTCACCGGGTTGACCGCCGTCAACCCTACTACTATCCCTCCTAGTCTGCGAGCTGTCTTCGTTGAGATTGCGGACAACATGGCCAATGTGGAAAGGTTCACCGACTGGATTCGCAGCCTCGCAACGAACGCGGCAATCACCCTGGAAGGGCTCTTTGCGACGCGGTCGATGTGCTTTATCCTGTCGTCTGCTTATTCCGTGTATTCGAAATTGGCCGTTACCGAAGTGACTGGATCAACCCGCTTCCCCGACTAAGACTGAGGCTCCTGTTACGCCGGAGAAGGGCCCGGGTACTCCTGCACCTAAGAAGGAGAAATGTCTCTTCGGAAGAAGTAAAGGCGTTAAGATGTGGTGGTAATACCAATGGTGGTTTTCCTATTGACGAAGTTTCCTATGGATCTTAAAGATCAACGCTGCCTGCAGGTTTGCTTTGTGGAATGACAGATTGCTAGCTCAAATAAACCATATGCCATAAGTATCAACCTACATTAACCACACGTAGATAAGTAGACCATCACCGAGAACATCTCTCTCCAGGCTCCCTCCATCACCAGCCTCTCCCTCTCCTCCCAGATGCGGCCCTCACCCTCGAGATCAAGCACCACGCCAGAGTTAGAAAAGTAATTGAAGCAGACATATAGATGAGAACTTAAGGAGTTAGGCCTACAGTAAGGAAGAAGTGTTCTGAGCAACTGCTAACTACAAAGCCAAAATGTCTCAATGAATGGTCCATATACCCCATACTAGGGGATCTTCCTGTAGGCGCCTATGACAGATAGCCGCTATTTATATAGAACTATAAAGACTGGAAAGACTGGAAACATAAGGCTGTTTCTTAATCATTGTACAAAGTAAACAGTCACCAAATGACATCCTGACCATTCCAGCATTAAAACCTCATTGAAATGCCATAATGCTTGCTTCTATTCAACATAATCATTCAGCATCATCACTATCCAATCTATTTACAAAGAGAATTCGGCCTTCAGAGCAGATGCGAATCGGGAAATGGCCTCGGCGATGTTTTCCGAGCTGGCCGCCGCGAACGTGGTGCGGAAGAACATGTTGCCCTCATTGTGACCAGCGGCAGTGAACCAGCTACCGCGCGAAACCAACACGCCGTTGTTGATTGCGGCATGGAAGACAGTCTCCTCGATCTCCTCGCGAGTTTTGCCAGAGGAAAAGCTCGGGTGCTTTCGCCAGTCGATTTCGATCCAGTGCTAAGGGGGGGAGAAGGTCAGTGTGTTTCCAAGGTAGAAGAGGATGGTTGTTCGGAGATACGTACAAACATCCCTGCGGCGGGGGGATTCCACTTGGCAATCTCCCTGGGGAGATATTTCTCGCAGGCATTGATGATGGAGTCCCTGCGACCGGTGTACTGCATACGCAGGTTGATCAACCAATCCAGATAGCCCGCGTGGCCCCAGTGTTCATCGAGAAGCTTGAACAGAACGATTTGCGAGATGCCGCTGGGGTGCTGGGCAGATGTTTCGCAATTCCGCATGAATCGCTCCACGAGTTGCGCTGGGCCGACGACCCAGCCCGCTCGCGAACCAGGGGACAGGACCTTGGAGAAGGATTCGAGTCGCAGGACACGCCCGTCAACGTCCAGACTCAGATATGACGGAATCAGAGATTTGATGAACTCATCGTGGTTGGCGGGAGGGGGGACCGGTTCGCGGTCGGGTCCGGTATATGGCTGCATCTGCAAAAAGTAGTACGGCTCATCCTCCACGATCAACAGGTCGTGCTTCTGCGCGACTTTGTAGATAGCCTTGCGTCTCTCCACTAGCTGAGTGGCACCGGTGGGGTTCTGTCCCGTCGGGATCATGTAAAGCACGAAAGGCTTGCGGCCACCCCGAGCAGCTTCATCCCAGTTACTCAGAACCTCGTCAAGAGATTCGGGCAAGAGACCTTCCTCATCCATCTTGACCGATGCAACTTTGACTCCCAAGGGAAGAACAGTCTCCTTTGCACTGGAGAAGGTGTATTCCTCCATCAAGATGTAATCGCCTCTGTTACAGAGCATTCGCAGGGTGGTATCCCAACCGAACGTACTACCAGCATTCAGGCAACATTGCCAATCGGAATAGAGGGGGTTGTGGATAAGCTGGTTGCGTTAGTCATTGCTGTTGTTGGATCTAAATTGGGATGTACCTCGGTGTGCTCCGTCACGAATCTAAGTAGTTGAGGCGATCCCGTGGACTGGCCATAGTTGAGAGCGACCTCAAGGTCTGGGGACTGGTTAGCGGTTGGACTTCTTCTTCGACATCCCTTTCATTGGGTTCGATTATACCGAAAAGACTCTTTCCATCTCGAACATCCCCCTTCTTGGCGGTCAAAACAGTGCCAGAGGTCTGGGTCGCCTGAGGAGAGAATCCAGGCGGCGTTGGGACCTTGAAGCTGATTTCTTCGAAAGGGAAGTACTCAGGCGATGGCAAGCCGCCACCCAAAGAAATGAGACCTAAACAAGTCCAGCAATTAGCGGCCCGCTTCATCGGCAGCTTTCACAAGTCGGATCAGATCACAGGAGGAGAGCTACCTGGAGTCTTGAGGTACTGCGCGGCACCTTTCAATGTGGACATCTGGAGCAGAGATCAGCTTCCGCTCCTTTCAACCCAGTCTTGTATCCAGCGGACGCACCTGTCGGGACTTGGATTCTTCGGATAGGTAGTCTTTCGAATAGATCAGCAAGGGTCGTCCAAGGGAACGGGAACAATGCGACTCGTCTCGCCAGCATATTATCGGGGGTCGAAGGACTTACGATCCCACCGCTTGGCTTTCGGCTTGGTATAGCAGGCCTAGAAAGATGTCTCCATGCATTAGCTGCCTGTCTCCATTCGATATCCAATCCGATATGGACATGACGGATATTCTCACCGGGCTCTTGAACATATCACTGCTCGTCGCAGGCGCAATACCCGTGGGAATCGGCGCACTCTTCGCCCGCAGATCAGCGATCCCATCGACCGTCAACGGGCCGGCATCCAGAGCACCGGAGGGGCTCATTTTTTTTTCTCGGGGTAGACTTGTCTGGTTGATCGACTAAATCTGCTGAACTTCGAATTCACAACGCAAGTATGATCAATCTCCAACCGATACTCCGTAGACAAAAGTAAATACGACTTTGTACTTCGTAGGAAGATCCGGAGGAGACCAACAATTTGAGTCACGACTCCAACGCCATTGTGCTCTCCAATCTCCACCAGCGGGTCCGTTCCGCTTGGTTGTACTGACAAATCCCCAGATCAACGGCTTCGGTCGATGGTCACGCAGACAGACTGTACAAGACCTTCCATTGTTCACTTCTTGGAGAAGATAGTGATACCGAATCTCAATGGATGGAATCGACCCTTGCTGGGGTTTCTCTTATCTAATTGACCTGCGGTTTCCGAGCATTTGGTTTAAATTAATGGGAAATATGCAAGGGCTCCTCATTGATCATCGACAGGGCGCGGGGGGATATAATACAGTATGGTATTGTATTGTATCTGCCGGTGATAGCCGTATCTATGCATGCGGGGCCTAATTCACAAGTCATCAGTCAGCAATCAGCATATCTGTCATAATTTCTGCATAAAAATACCACTGAAGATTACTTAAGCTTAGCACCAGACTATACCTTTTTGGGAGCCGGACTTCCTAGTTGCTCTGTTGGGCTAACTACCTTACCAGTACCATCATCATTTCATCTCCCTGGCCATCTCCATCTCTTCAGAAAGATGAAGCTGAAAACAAGAACAGATGTGGAGAGGTGAGAGAGCAGATACATACGGAAGATGGGCTTCCTGTTTAGGAAGCCCGAACCAGAGAGATCCTGTCCAGGGTCTCCTTCAAAATCTCTCCCTCCCTCACCCTCTCCCCTTTTTTTCTCGATAAATTCTACGAAATTTTATTCTTTGTTTCCTTTCTTCAACTATTTCTCCTGAAGCACAGGCCCAGTTTGCTCTTCTTCCCTCGCATCGCGCAGTTCTAGAGGATCGTCCCAGATCTGTGTGGATAAAGAAGTGCTCTATCATAGGCGCTTAGTATGGGGTATATAAGCATGTTCTGGGCATGGATGGTCTTCCAGAATCATTCCTTGGGATTTAAGGGGACACCAATACTGGGACCCTTGGGGGATATGACACTTCCACCCAGAGATTCCGACGAGGCGCCAGACCAGGGAGGGCGGTTCGGGTTCTGGTCTCGGATCGCGGTCGGGCAAGCGTCGCCGTCTGTCTCCGTCCTTCGCGGCAATGACTCCTACCAAGCGAGGCCGACTCCACAACTTTGACGGGCGTCGATTGTTGTGGCCGGTCTCGCGGGAGGACTGGTCGGACACCGCTGTGCTGGGTGAGGTTCTCGCAGATCTGATCGACTTCGCGGATCGCGTTCAGAGGCGGCTCACGGAGCTCCAACCGATGCGGCGCAAGGTGAGAAGGTCTGCAAAGACCTTCTTACCAATTATCACGTCGTGAGACCTCTGAATCTCCTACAAGGACACAGATCCGATTTACGCCGTTGCCTCGAACAGCCATCCACCAGTCATGTTTCTCGGTCGTCGTTTGACGGTAGCAGAAAAGACCTACTGTCTCACCGAACTTGAAGTCTCCTGCCTCATATGGGTTATCATGAAGACTAGACATGTCGTTGAAAACTAATCCTAATCTGGACTGGATATGACCCTCAATGACCTGGATCAGTTTGGTTATTCCATGGAGGATACGCAATATCAATGCAGCCGCCTACTACGCCAATACATCCGAGCTTGCCCGGATTACCTCAAGAACGGAATTCGTCGACACAAGCAGTACGGCGCCCTACAATTGTCTCTCCGCCAGTCCCATATCACACAATCACTCTTGATTTCATTACAGCCCTACCATCAGGCACACATCTTGACCTGCGAAGATGAAAATCGAGATGGAAAGCTTTGCAGCAACGGACAGAAATGCCACCTTGTCTGATATTGATTCTCAAATCAACGCTACAGAAAAGCTGATTGAGGAGATGTCAACTGAAATACGCCACGAGTGACAACAACATCTGGCAAAGCTGTTTTAGGCAGGCGTATCATGGACTGGGCCTTCATTCAGTTGACTGAGACTGCCCTCGATCAATCCTTTGTACCTAACCTGTTGTTCCTAGTCCTATGGACCAGCGGCTGGAAAACTATGATTCAAATTTGTCCCAGCCAATGGCATGTCACTGTTGACTTTCGCAAAAGACTCCCAAAACCACCACTCAGCAGCATCCCTAAGTTCGAAGATATCACCATTCCCCTTATTCCAGCCGGCGCAACCCTGGGACAACCACATAGCTTCTCATGCGCGATTCACTCAATGCTCATATGTTCTTAACAGAGTTTGGCTTGTCTTAAGAAAGGCGGTGTTTACCTCAAGCTGGGCTATTCCATAGATATGACTAGAGATGTCTGTCATGGTGCACTTGCCTGCTGTAACTGGAAATCTTATTATTATGATTGAAGGGGTTTGAATTGATTAAGGCTAATTTCAGCTGTCAATCCATAGAATAGCAATTGAGTGTCTGCATTGAGCTAGGGGATAGATAACACTTCAAATAAAAGTTAACCTTCAGAGGGTTCAGGAAGGCCGAGTTCAGCGGCTGGGCTGATAATCTTCCCATTCCCATCCTTGCAGAGGGTGCGGAGCATCACTGACTTGGAAAGTTCAGTGATATCAGTTGCTAGGCCGGCCTCAGCATAGAATTGCTGTTGGGGGTCCATAGTAGCCACTGGTGCCAGCATATAGAAGGCCGCACACCCTGCCTCGGTGATCAATGATAAGTGAGCCAGAGTCACCAGATTCTGCAAATGATGATTGTTGATATTGGGCTTGATGTTTCTTCTTATTGAGGATAATAAACTCCTCAGTGACGATTGATGATAAAGAGGTTTCTCTGCCAGTATGGTCATATCTGACTTGGTCCTTCTCTTTCCAACTGCAACAGGCAAGTGCACCATGGCAGATCCCTCCAGTCACGCCTGTGGATCGGCCCAGTTTGAGGTAAACACCACCTTTCTTGAGATGCCCAAACTCTGTCAACGGCATACCAGCATTGGGTGCCTTCTGCAAATTTGAATCATAGTTCTGTGGTTGCTGGTCCGAAGGGACTGGGAACATCAAGTTAGGCCTAAAGAATTGATTGAGAGCAGCATCAGTCAACTGAATAAAGGCCCAGTCCATGATGTGCCTGCCTAAAACAGCTTTGCCAGATGTTGCTGTGACTTGTCCCATCAAGTGCGGCATCTGGTCCACTTGCTGACGTTTCAAACGAAGATCAGGGATGGTTGATTGGTATTGGCTGACGATTGTTCGCAGGTTGGTTGGGGGTCTGCCCCCCATCTCCTCACGTTGGCGTATTTCAGTTGATATCTCCTCAATCAGCTTTTCTGTAGCGTTGATTTGAGAATCAATATCAGACAAGGTAGCGTTTCTGTCCGTCGCTGCAAAGCTTTCCATCTCGATTTTCATTTTCGCAGGTCGTCCAACGGAACAACCAAACTGATCGAGGTCTTTGAGTGTCAGATCCAGTCCAGATTGGGATTCAGAGGCTCTCACGACATGATAGTTAGTAAGAAAGCCTTTGCAGACCTTCTCGCCTTGGGTGAGCGTGACATATCCCCCAAGGGTCCCAGCATTAGTGTCCCCTTGGATTCCAATGGAGGCCCCCATCACTGGCACGCCATTAGGATCCATCCTATCAGCAAGGGAGATTCCATTGAGTAATCCCAAATGCCCAGGCAGGAACTCAACCTCAAATGGCTGGTTGTAGGAATGCTTTGTAACCACTGATTTAATCTGCATGTCTAACCCAAACCAGTTTGCATAGGTGGTTGGATTAATGTTGACTATGATTACTGGGCGAGCCTTGTCCTGTGAACGGCCAATATCAAATTATTTCACTCCAAGAGTTTGATGGAAAATTTGTATGAGTTCATCCTTGACAGACTCAAACGCGATGATAAGTGGATGAGATGGTGAGAGTGGAAATAGAGAGGGATGGAAACAAAGGTCAATGTTCACTATTTCCACATAGATGTCCACAAAGCCTCATTCCTTAAGGAGCTGCGCAATATCATCCTTTGCAGGACCAAGGCGTCTGGGTGTATGATCCTCAGCTTGCAGTAGGATGCGTAACAGGTGGACGGGGCTATCTCCTCCTGGGTAGTATGGCTTTGTTGCCAGGTAGGGAAGGAACCCAACGTGGTCAGGAAACCCATGAGTCTTTAGAATGGTGCGTATGTCATCGTGTAGTGGAAGCAGAGTCTGTTGAAGGTCTTCAGAGTCTGTCAACATCAAGGGATATGGCCACAAGTCCGGCAGGTTCGTGGATCGGTACGGATCAGAGCTATTGAGGTACTGTTCCAGGGTCATTTCGCCTTGGTTTTCCTCAGATTCGCGGAGAACCGACCGTCTCTTTCGGGGTGAACCCGGGGGTGTTCTAGACAGAGGAAAAAAAAGGGAGAGGGTGAGGAAGAGAGATGGAGATGGCCAGGACAATGACATGATTGTATAGATCTCGCTTAACTAGTTATACGGAGTAGTCCTGACAGGCTGAGAGGCAGTCACGTGACAGAGACTCTTAGTCTACCAACTGGTTCAGTGAGCAAAAAGCAGCAGCACTTTGGACTGAATCTGGAAATGGATGGATTCTATCTATCTAACCTTTCTAGATCGGTATGTTCTTCTTATTGACGTTACTGACATGAGTGACCAAGTACCTGTTCTATCTTTATCTCTATTTCTTCTCAACATACTTCCCAGTTGTCCCATCAAGCTGCGCCTCCAAGACAGCTCCTGTCCCGTTGAGAACGCTTTGAATGGCTTCCGGGAGAAGCCTGGACAGCTCGGATACCGTCGCCGCACGGCCAGCCCAGAACTCCCCACCGGCCGCCGCCTTCGCAATCCCCGAGTAATCCGGGGTAGGCGCGAAGGAGATGTTGAGGTCTTCGTTGGTCGCGCGCGACCCGTCTCCGTTGGGGTGGACCAGAAGCATGCTTCTGCGCGGGGCGTTCCAGCCCTTGTTGTTCAGGACGATCGTGAGAACGGGGATGTTGTACCGCCGGGCGATCCAATACACGGACCCTGGCACCGAGAAGAGGAACGTCCCGTCGCCCACGATCTGGCAGACGAATTTCCCCTTGTTCTTGCCTCCGTGCTGGTCATCGGTGGCGAGCTTGATCCCCAGTGCACCTCCGCCGGACCATCCCAGGCCGCCTCCGCCGCAGTTGATCCACGAGTTGGGCAGCGTGGCGTTGATCTGATCCGCTACGACCGTGCTGAGTGTCACTGATTCGACGGCCCAGATTGTGTCCTGCGGGCAATTCTTTCGGACCTGAGACATGAGATAAGATGCGTTCAAAGGAGCGCTGTCGCCTCCGGAAGGTACCGCGGCTAGATCTGCGGCTGCTTGACGCATCTTTTTGTATTCCTCCTCTCGACGCTTCCCCAACGCGATTTGCTCCTCGGAATTGATCACCTGCTTCACGGCCTCATTCGACGCGACGTAGTCATTAATCTGTTTGAAGGCCGTAGCGGACTCTGCTCGAAAGGTCGCCAAAGTGGGGATGTAGAAAACAGGCATTTGCTGCTTGAGCGGGTCGACATCGAGATGGATGATTTTGGCTGAATCGGAGGGTTTGCACTGAGTTGGAATCCATGGTACATCGCAATCGGCAACCAGAATGAAGTCGGCGGTCTTGATGGCGTCATGGACACCATAGCGAAGTCCCAGGGACGCAGGATGATCGCCAGGGAAGCACATGTCGCATCCGCCGGTATCGAGAACTCGGAGACCCTTGAATGTATCGGCCAATGTGACCAGTTCTTTTACGCCCCTGGCAGATCGACCGGAGTAGCCTACAACCGCCAACGGCTCCTTGGCGGCAGCAAGCTGGGAGGCAATCAGCTCGACGCCCTCAGGGGTTAGGGCTGATGGTGCAACAGGGTTCCAGAGGTTCTGGTTGATGGTGTAGGGCTCAATGTCCTCCTCCATCACCTCCCGGGCGCCAGTCAAGTACACCGGCCCCTTCGGATCACTGGTCGCAAACTGCAGTGCCCGGTTGACCATCTGCTTGATGTTCTTGCCGGACTTGATCTCAGCGGAATACCGGCAATACTGCGCAACGATCTGTTTTTGGTCGGGGACGTCTTGGATCCAATGGATGTATTCTGTGCGGGAACCGCGCATCTCTCCTTCGATTGTAAAGGGGGAGAGTCCGGCGAAGATGAGAACGGGGGCTCGTCCGCAAGATGCATTGTGTACAGCAGCGGCTAGGCCTTGTGTGCCAACATCGACGTGGACAATCACGCACTGAGGCTTTCCGGTAAGTCGAGCGTAACCATCTGCCATGGACAGAGCGACCATCTAGGGTTAGGTTAGGCGAGTGGTTAGCAGACGAAGAATCGGATTCTGAAAGGTAGAACTTACTTCATTGGGGCAGGTGATGATCTTGGGGAATTGATCCGGCTTCTCTTTCTGACCCTTGACCATGGCCTCCAGAATGGAGGGATGGTCGGAGCCCAGATTGACGAACGCATGGGTCACTCCAGCCTTAGGACGTCAGAGATTGCGATTCCATAGCTTTTCAGGAAACCTCATACCTCCCAGAGGGCCTCGAAAAAGGCGAAGGACGCAGTATATACCCTATAGCCACGTCAGTTGTGAAGACCTGGGATGCAATTGGATAGGAAGACGAGAATATACATGATTGAAGTTCACAGGCACACGATCTGAAGTCTCAATATCTGTATATCTCAAGGTCCGCAAAAGCTGAGAAGTATCAGAGACTCGGGAGATCTTCTCCATACAATCCCGAAAACCGGCATACCATTCATTATATACCCCGTATAAGTCTTGGAAAGTTGGAAATGTCGCAAGATCCACCGAACAGGAGAGAAGTCCGAAAATTTAGTAAAAGCGTATCATTTCCGCGCTGTGGAGTGGAAGAGTTGAAGAATTATCCAGAGTTGGAAGAAGATGAAGCCATTGAAGAATCTCCACTGCGGGGTTAAAGTCCGACGATGGCCTCAGGTAACCGAGAGGCATAACTCTTCAGTTTGAAGTCTGAAGTCTGAAGTCTGAAGTCTTCACAATTCCAGTCATCGTCATGCCAGTTATGCTAGAATCTATCCTCAACAGCTCTGGGAGAATCATCTCAGTATCCATGAGAAGCAGGATGCCAATCTCAATGCCGAAGTCCACACTGCCTCCTGCGCAAGGAAATTCGAAACATCGACCGCCTCATATTCAGGACTTTCCATGCCAGATTCATGATCATCGATCGACAGGAGGCGCTGATCTAGAGTAGCAATGTGCAGGATATCGATAACCTGGAAGATGCTCACTGGGGAGCTTCCCCGAGGATCCATTGGGATTGATCGCGGAGGTTTCAGTTGGGCCAAGAAGGTTGCTGGAGCTGTTCAGAGAGTCGGAGAGGATCTGTCGACCTCGTCAACCTGGCCGGGGAAATAATCCGTGTGATGATACCTTGACATGTACAAGTTGGACAGTGTTACTTGTTTGTGGTACAGTTGAGCATCGATGTCGTTCAATGATACCTGAATTGCAACCTCCACTTCTGTCTTCTAAAGGATCAACACGTAGATTCAATATCTTATCTGTGCCATTAAGTATACGTCCAGGCAGTATCCCGTTGACTCAAATCAACCACCATTGTCAGTCACAGTCATTCTGCCTATCTCAATATGGCCCGTCCCTATGATAAACCCATAATCGACATAACCAACTATGTCTTCCACTACCAAATCAAAGATGAAAAAGCCTGGTCGGCTGCTAAGGTGGCCCTCCTAGATGCCATGGGCTGCGCCATCGAGACACTTTCCAAAAGCGAGGAGTGTCGGAGGCTACTCGGGCCCTCGGTGCCCGGTACAGAAGTCCCGCATGGCTTCCGGCTCCCAGGGACAAACTACCGCCTGGACCCGGTCAAGGGCGCATTCGATATGGGCGTGCTGATCCGGTATCTGGATCACAATGATGCCCTGGGCGGGGCAGAATGGGGCCATCCTTCGGGTATACTTCCTTAATTTGTATCGGATATTGTGGGCGAGCACATGGAACTGGTGGGACCGGCTGACCAGCAAAGATAATCTAGGGGCCATCCTGGCCGTCTCGGACTGGCTGTGTCGCGCTTCGGCCGCAGGAGGATACGTACACAACGGCCCGCCACTGACGATGCGGACATTGCTCACGGCGTTGATCAAAGCATACGAGATCCAGGGCTGTTATCAGATGAAGAACGCCTTCAACGCCTTCGGCATCGACCACATCATTCTCGTCAAACTGGCCTCGGCGGCTGTGGTGGCGTGGTTGATGGGTTTGACCGAGGAGCAGACAATGGCGACCATATCGCACGTGTGGATGGACGGCCATCCGAGCAGGGTCTATCGAACCGGCGCCAATACAATCCCACGCAAAAGCTGGGCGGCTGCGGACGCGTGTATGCGTGCGGTCCATCTCGCCCTGCTCGTGCGGGCTGGACAGCCTGGCGCGCTGGAACCGCTGAGCTCTTTGCCGTGGGGGCTCTATGCGCGAACTTTTGGTCCGAAGGGGTTTGAGTTCCCGAGACCGTTTGGTGTCTGGACGATACAGAACATCCTGTTCAAGGTAATGCCGGTTGAGGGCCATGGGATTGCTGCCGTCGAGGCTGCGCTCACACAGTTGGGTCGGCTCCGCGCAAGAGGGTTGGGCCCGGAGCATATCGCCCAGATTGCCGTTCGCACTACCCAGGCCGCCAATTCGATCATCAATAAGCGGGGAACGCTACATAATGCGGCGGACCGAGATCATTGCATCCAATACGTGATTGCTCTCGCCCTTTTGAAGGGCATGGCTCCAGAGGCCCAAGACTACCGAGATGAGAGCCACTGGGCCACAAGCAAGGACCTGGCCTCGCTGCGGGAAAAGATTGACATCCGTGTTGATGACCAACTTACGAAAGATTATCTGGATCTAGAAAAGAAGAGCATCGGTTCCGCACTCACGGTCAATCTGCGGAATGGCTCCGTACTGCCCGAAGTCCTGGTAGAATATCCAGTCGGTCATGTACGGAACTCTGGCTCAGCTCAGGTAGTCCGGGAGAAGTTCATGAGGAATATGCAACTGATCTTTTCAGAGGAAGAGATATCGAAAATGCTCCAGGCTGTCGAGGATAATGACCTGGCGGTCAAGGACTTTGTCGACCTCTTTTCGAGGCAAACCTCAACTAGTTCCAGGTTGTAATGGTAATGCTGGGGTCTGGCTGGTGGCATGGAGCGAGGAAAAGAGAGTTGATCATAAACCGGCCAGTATTCTTATTATGCGCAGGATGAAGATTCTCAAGCTTCACCACATGTTGGGCACTTCATAGCAAATCGCAATACAAACCTCTCTCGCATCAGAGAAAGATTACTCAATCTTGCCAACTCCTTGCAGAGTCAGATAGACATCGGTTCCCCAGCCCCACAGACTCTGGATAGCGATGCTGCCACCGAAGTACTCGGCATACGCTCTACTAAGCGGTAACCCATATCCAAGACCTGCAATACTGCTCAGCTGACCACCGCTGGCGGAGATGGTGTTCAATGCATCAAAGTTTCCGTTGTCTGAGTCCAACATGCTGGAATCA
This sequence comes from Aspergillus cejpii, assembly GCA_004769165.1. Taxonomy (NCBI): domain Eukaryota; kingdom Fungi; phylum Ascomycota; class Eurotiomycetes; order Eurotiales; family Aspergillaceae; genus Aspergillus; species Aspergillus cejpii. The sequence continues at coordinate 3,729,078 of SMSW01000001.1, read as the reverse complement.
TTGAAGGTGGTGAAGCTGTAAGACCATATATTTGGCAATACCTCTGGGGGTATCCCGCCTCCTCTGTCCCGGATTCTGATTGTAATGCTCTGTGACGACGGGGTTGTTAATTTAATTGACTCATTGGCATCAGCCGTGCCGACGACCGTATCAAGCTCAAACCCAACGTCAGAGTCGGGATAACTGCCTGGGGCCTTTGGTGTTCTTCTGAGTACGTCGCATGAATGATGGCTTGGGACATCTGGCGCGGCCGCAATGGTAACTTCAATAGGCTCGCGCTCATGCCCTGATTCGATGACCGCTCGAAAAGCGTTCTTCAACAGTTCGGTGATAATGTACTCAATGTGGACGGGGACATGCGCAAACGAAGCATCCGGCTGACCTCCAATCTTCAGTCGCGGTCGCACCCCGTATTTGAGCTCACATATTTCCCCAACGAAATCCTCGCACAACTTGACGATGCGCGCTGGTTGTAAGGCAGTGTCAATCACACCAATGTAATTCGATGGAACCGAGTTCCTGGATGAATGCGGTGATTGTGTACCCCCATCGGTGACCGGCTGTGAAGCAAAATGGAGGGCCAGATGTTGCTCCGCAATTAGCCGAGTGCCAATCCGTGCCCGCAGATGGGTGTCGAGGAATCGAGTCACATCAGCCGGGCTGATGTATTTCCTGCATTCAAGGAACCCCCGCGCAAGTATAGGGATAGTATTTGTGTGGGTATGTACCAAATCCGCCAGTACATCTGTGAATTGATTCTCCTCTTCAAGCGTCGTCACCTGCCGTTGCTGATGGGGGAGAAGTGCGGACAAGGAACGGACGTAGTTATTATAGATCTGCGAGACATGAGGATTCGAAACAACTATGAACGGAAGGTTTCGCAGCGCTTGTATACGAGATGCTAGCCGTGCAGGGAGGAGAGAAAGGGTGAAGTTTGCAGACGCAAGTAGCGCATCTTTCGACAGAGGTGGGCGTCCATGCCTGAGGAGATAGGGCAATTAGCTTTACATTACAGTCTGCTATTTAGAGCTGATCAGCATTGACTCACTTGAGTAAATCTGCAAGAGTCAGGGGGTGTCGACGGCTGGCTGCCAGACGTGAAACTTCATCATTAGGGCCATGAGGGTACGGTTGATGGAGAGCCAACTTGTGGTGTTTCTGAGTAGATGATGTCGAGAAACAATGCGCCTTGTAAAGGGGTGGATGAGATAATTGGATCTTATATCTAGGGCAATATCTCCCTGCTGATGCCCGAAAAGTAATTGAGATCGTCATCATAGATGATGGCCATTCTGGACTGAGTTGAGCATGATCAACTCACGGATCAACTCAACAATGACTTCAACTACGGCAGACTTTGCCTAAAAGGGAATAGCCACGTGATGCTCATATACCGACAGAGACAAGGAAACTGGAATCGTTCAGAAGGACATTTCCTGGTCTTTAAGTACAATTGGAGACTATCTATCAAGCGTACATATGCTACAGACGCACCGTAGCCGAGATCCAGCTCTGAGATATGCTGTCCAGATAGTCTATCACCCCCGATAGCCGTGATGAGTTTACCCATCTCGTGTCTCTCGGAAGATGACCGACCCAATGACTCTGCGAGGTTTCTCACTGAATTCTGACTTCCTGGTCCTGCTCGACATGGATGTGCTCGTTGCTTTCGAGGACACTGACATGATCTTCGGGGTATTCAACTCTGGACCAAGGGTCAGTCGTCTGAGACCACTGCCAGGCCACGATCCACAGGAGACACGGATTCCTTACGTGAAGCCCTTGATGAGACTGAACTCGTGCCTGATAGTACCACCCTGTTCCCTTGCCGTCTGCTTCGCTCTGGTTGGCAAACAAATGTTAGCTGTTGCGACGGCAGGTATACTTGTAAGCAGGTCTCACTTCTCAAGCTCCTCTTTGGAAGCGCCCTCCTTCAGCGTAACCTGGAAGAAATGGATTAAGTCAGTGACTCAAATACAGATAGTTGATAGAGTATGCACAACACACGTTGTACAAAGGCATTTTCCTTGGTATGGTCTGAGAAAAGGCTGCGGGTATAGATCTTAATCGTTTTGAAGCCAGATATGATGATGCGAGGGGTTTGACAACGAGATGACTGTTCAAAAGGCAAGGTGGTGTCTAGTTAGATGAGAAGTTGGATAACAACACAGGTGGGGAGCTGGGAGCTGGGAAGCTGGGGGGGCAAGATATGTTTATATATATGGCCTGCGGGGGATCCAACCTAACACAAAGGGGAAGTGGACTGATAAGAGTTCAAGAGGGGAAATCTTGGAAAAAGGCAACCGCTTTTCCATATCACTCTCTGGCTTACGCCATTCTTTAGAACCATAGTTATAAGTTTAACTATAGAAGAATTCTGTCTAGAATTATCTGATTCGTCATGCTACTTGGCTTGCGTGATCTTGTCCAGGGAGATGAAGATGCTGTCATCCTGGTCATCTAACTATGGATACCCCTCTATTCGACAGTGACCCTCCACCTAACCACTGCATGACCAAGATGATTGATTTAAAATTTTTCACTTCCTATACTTATTCTCTTTGCATGGTGATGTTAGTGGTTACTCTAGAAATAATTCAACCAATATAACATCAGGTGGAAGATCCACGAGTCTATCACAAGTCCGCAGCACAATGACGATATCTGGTGGGATGGTGAGGGGTAATATGGTCACGTGTGTCATTCCTATCCTCAGGCCCATAACAGGTGCTGCAGATAAGGACAGCTTCTGCTCCTGTGATGCTTGGAGAGTTGGAGCAGACAAGCATTTATGTGCCAGCTCTAAAAGCTTCTTTTCTCCTGTAGAATGCAGAATAGTATCTTCGAAGATATCCAGCCCGAGGATGACTTTTGGGTACAAGAAGTCCGCCCAGTATCGCAACTACAGACCAACAAAGCCTGATCCATCGGTATCCCGCTGGGGTATCTGCAGCCCGTGCATTCCAACATACTTAGGGCTCTCAGGCTGTTTCCAACCTTCGAGTTTCTTCGGATCGGCCAGCTTGTACACCTCTACACCCAACGGACGAGTTGTAGATCCCATTTCTCCCTTCTCCTCCCAGCCCCATTGAGACAAGTCACCTACATATCATTCGTTAGCATTTGCTTCCTACATGTATCGAAGACTGGAAAGCATACCTCCAGGACAAGCCGAAAGTGCGCAGAGAACATCCACTTCAGCAAAGAACTCGAAGTATTCTCCTGGTTTGGCCGGTGAGGTTTCCATGAAGTATTTGCCCTCCTCATCTAGCCCCGTCACCTGGAAGACATTGAGCACATCATGCACGTCCAACTCCGTCAACCCGTAAGGCATAACTGCGCGCGTCAAGTTGGAGTGACAGTGGTAGTCAAAGGGCTCTCCGCCCATAAGCAAGTTGACGTAAGGGTCGCATCTGGTTCCCAGCAGGTCATGTACCCGTCCACCCCATTGAGAAGTGCTGAAGCCAACACCCTCCTTCCTCCGGCCATTGACGTCTAATACCTCATGTAGCTGTCCACCTCCAAGCGAATCTCCAGTAATGGTGACCAGTGGCCGTAGGTAGGGCAAGTTTGACCAAAGACGGTCGCCAACCGAGACATGCGATGCGTGGATTTGGCGAGTGCGAGCCGCCCAGAGCCGTTCTCGGGGGTTCCTGGCATTCCAGATGTTGAGATCGCCCACTTGAGGCCCCTTGGGTGTAGTCAGACGGCAGATATGCCCCGCTGGCACCACCCATGCCTGTCCGGAGCAGGGACGGATGGTGAAAGATGATTCGAGGATCCGTTCAGAGGAGCTGGAGGCAGTTCCCGAGACGGTTCTGTAGAATTGAGACGTGCCATAGACTGCTGAATCCTTGGTGGCTGTGTATGCGGGGGGAGGTCGACGTGGGGTAGACATCTCGACTTGGTCCACTGAGACTGAGAGACGTCATAACATCTGCTCAAAAGTTCGATGCTCTGGGGACAACCTCAGGCTTTAATAGGGAGCCGGTTCGGCCATATTCCGACGATGGCCGCATATCGTAATTGGTGAGCTGTTCAGCCTGCAAGCCCCTCTCAGGCTCCCATAGTTACCCCATGAGCCTAGAACTGCCCCAAGTTTCTCTGCTCCTTGGTTAAGAGGTTAAGAGATGAATAATTGGGGAAAGCCGGGCCGGCATGTACTATCTAGGGCGTGACCCTTATCGCTCATCAACCGGCCCGGAGCAGGTCCGATAACGGGTCGAATGACTAATCCTGTTGCCTCAGGTATCAAGGCTCCCAACAAAAACTTTTTTGATAGATGGACCGGTGGGGAGAAATTCCGCCTCCGGCAAAAAAGGAACAATAATTTTGGCCGAGCTCGATAACAATCGTCCAAGAACAGCTCGTCGATTCAGCCTTGCCTTGTGGTGAAATTTCTTCATTTACAGGAAATCCCTTTCCTGAGAGGTCGTAGACCTCTGAATCCAACATGGAAGACCAATCGAACAGGGCGCATCGGCCCTCTAAGGAGAAGAAGAAATATGATGGTATGCTCAAGCTCCGTACATCTTTACACACTTCCAAAGCCTAGCCTTGATACCTGCTTCCTGAAGATCCATGCTAACATGATATGCAACTACTAAAGGTCAGAATCCGAAGGCTTTCGCGTTCTCGAATCCTGGAAAGGGTGGCAGACAAGCCGCGCGATCGCACGATGTATGCTGCACCACCTCCATTTGCGCAAAAGCTGTCCGCTGATCGCCATATTCTTTCTAGATTAAAGAGAAAAGGCTGCATGTACCATTGGTGGATCGACTACCTGAAGAGGCTCCGCCGCTTGTAGTTGCGGTGGTTGGACCTCCAGGAGTAAGTTTTTTTTATTCAGTCGATGATTCCTACAGAAAACCCGAATATGTCTCTGACAGGCCGCGATTGTGTAGGTCGGCAAAACAACTCTTATCAAGTCCTTGATCCGTCGGTATACGAAGCAGACACTCAGTACACCCAAAGGACCGTTGACAGTGGTGACGACGAAACGGCGACGACTCACTATCTTCGAATGTCCCTCCGACTCCCTGGCCAGCATGATCGATGTTTCCAAGATCGCGGACATTGTTCTCCTGATGATCGACGGTAATTATGGATTTGAGATGGAGACCATGGAGTTCCTTAATGTCTTGGCCTCCAGCGGTATGCCAGGAAATGTGTTCGGCATTCTGACCCATTTGGACCTGTTCAAGAAGCAGAGCACTCTTCGTGCGGCGAAAAAGCGGCTGAAGCACCGTTTTTGGAGCGAGCTCTACAACGGCGCAAAACTTTTCTATCTTTCCGGCGTGGTAAACGGCCGCTATCCTGACCGCGAAGTTCACAATCTCTCCCGCTTCCTCTCCGTCATGAAGAACCCCCGGCCCTTGGTCTGGCGTAACTCCCACCCGTACGCGCTTGCCGATCGATTCCTAGATATCACACCTCCGACGCAAATCGAAGAAAATCCCAAATGTGACCGCACTATCGCTCTTTATGGATACCTCAGAGGAACAAACTTTCCTGCTCAAGGTGCACGGGTTCATGTACCCGGTGTAGGCGATTTGACTGTCTCTGGCATTGAGGCCCTCCCTGACCCGTGTCCGACCCCCTATATGGACAAGCAACTTGCGAAAACATCTGGCAAGTCCAGCAGGCGCAGACTAGGCGAAAAGCAGAAGCTACTCTTTGCTCCCATGTCGGATGTTGGTGGAGTTTTGGTTGATAAGGATGCCGTCTACATCGACATCAAGACGTCTAATTTCGACAAAGGCGAGGATGACGACGATGAAGAACGCGGCCTGGGAGAACAACTGGTCGTCGGCTTGCAGGGCGAACGTAGATTGCTGGGTGAGGCAGACGGCGGTGTCCGCCTCTTTAGCGGCGGTGAAGTCATAGACAAGGCAGACGATGAAGATGACAATGTTGGCAGAAAAGAGAGGAGGAAGGTGAGAATCATGGAAGGGGAGCAAGATCACCAAGAATTGGCTGGGGATGATGATGAGGGGTTCGAAAGTGGCGAAGACGAGGAATTGGATGAGGACGAAGAGGGAGACGATCTCAGCGATGATGAGGGAGCTGATCTTGATATTTCTGCACCAGCGGACTTTGAGGCGAACTTCAGGGAAAGGCAGAACGGCAGCCTGAAACGTGACGAGGGGGATGTTGCTTTTGCCGACAGTGATTCCGATCTTGGCTCGATCTCGTCTGTTGAGGATCAGGAGTTAGAAAGTGACATGGACGAAGAGGATGTGGAGGAGGATGACGACGGCGCTCTTCGCTGGAAGGAGAACATGATCGCTAACGCAAAAGCTTTCCATGGCAAGCGCCCCAAGTTCCGCGTCGCTGATCTCTCACGGATGATGTACGACGAGTCAATCGCCCCAGCAGATGTGGTGAAGAGATGGGGGGGTGAAGAGGACGAGGAGGAGGATATTGAAGACGAGGAACCGGAAGATGAGGACGACTTCTTCAAGAAGACCAACACTGAGAAGGAAGAACAATCCGACTATCGCGCTGTTCCGGAGTTCGACTATGAGAAGTTGGAACAAAAATGGCAAGATAGTGAGATGATCGAGTCTCTGCGCAGCCGTTTTGCGACTGCCAAACTATCTGGAGGCGACGGTGATGATGACGAGGACGATGAGGATCTTGATGATGCCTTTGACGATGACGACGAGGGAGACGGAGAGTTTGAAGATCTCGAGTCCGGAGAAGTGTTCAATGGACTTTCAGATAACGAAGACGGCGAAAATGCTGAGGAAAAAGAGGGCCCTGTGGACTTGGAGGCTGAGCGTGAGCGCAATGCGAAGAGGAAAGAGGAGCTCAGACTGCGGTTCGAGGAGGAAGACCGTGAAGGGTTTGCCAACTCGAAAGACAATTCGCGACAGGGAGGGGGAGCCGAAAAAGAATTCGGCGAGGACCAATGGTACGATGCGCAAAAGGCGAAGCTGCAAAAGCAGCAGGATATCAATCGTGCAGAATTCGAGTCTCTTGATCCAGCCTCGAGAGCTAGGGCCGAAGGTTTCAAAGCCGGCACATATGCACGGATAGTGCTTGAGAACGTGCCATGCGAGTTCGCCAACAAGTTCAACCCCCGGTTCCCTGTGATTGTTGGTGGCTTGGCCCCGACAGAGGATCGTTTCGGTTACGTGCAGGTTCGGATCAAGAGACATCGCTGGCACAAGAAGATCCTGAAGACCAACGACCCTCTCATCTTCTCTCTTGGCTGGCGTCGCTTCCAGACCCTGCCCATCTACAGCACCTCCGACAGTCGGACAAGAAATCGCATGCTTAAATACACGCCTGAGCACATGCATTGCTTCGGTACTTTCTACGGACCTCTTGTAGCACCGAACACGGGTTTCAGCTGTGTTCAGTCACTCTCGAATAAGACACCGGGTTTCCGAATTGCGGCCACGGGTGTGGTGTTGAGTGTGGACGAGCACACGGAAATTGTCAAGAAGCTGAAGCTTACTGGTGTGCCTTACAAGATCTTCAAGAACACCGCCTTCATTCGGGACATGTTCAACTCGTCGCTTGAGATTGCCAAGTTCGAGGGCGCTTCGATCCGAACAGTCTCGGGTATCCGAGGTCAGATCAAGCGAGCTCTGAGCAAGCCGGAGGGATGTTTCCGTGCCACTTTCGAAGATAAGATCCTGATGAGCGACATTGTCTTCCTCCGTGCGTGGTATCCGATCAAACCTCATCGTTTCTACAACCCCGTGACGAACCTGCTTGACCTGGACGAGGACGGCTCGGGCGATAATGGCTGGCAGGGAATGCGCCTAACCGGCGAGGTGCGTCGCGATAAGGGCATTCCCACCCCTAAGAACAAGGATTCGGCCTACCACACGATTGAGCGGCCTACTCGTCACTTCAACCCCCTGCGTGTGCCACGACAGCTGGCCGCAGACCTTCCCTTCAAGTCCCAGATTACCCATATGAAGGCGCGCAAGGACAAGACCTACATGCAGAAACGTGCAGTGGTGCTTGGGGGAGAAGAGAAGAAGGCGCGAGACCTCATGCAGAAACTCACCACTCTGCGGAATGAGAAGCAAGCCAAACGAGCCGCGAAACAAGAAGAGCGACGGAAGGTGTATCGTGCCAAGGTTGCGGAAAGCCTGGAGAAGAAGGCTGATCGGGAAAAGAGGGAGCGTGATGAGTACTGGCGACGAGAGGGTAGGAAGCGGAAGAATCAGGACACAGAAGGTGGAGGTGGCAAGAAGCGCAAGTGATGATGAGCTTGTCTTTTGCTCCAATGCCTGCTTCTATCTTCTCAATATCGCATGGGTTTGTTCGGTTGTCAAAAGTCTTCCTACAGTTGGGTATGGTTCAAGTACCTACGTACATATTATGTATTGCATGGTGGATGGCGTTGTTCTATTCAATCTGACGATAACATCTGTTTACTACTTTTGAGATACGCCTGATATATATCAAAGTCTGTCCAATGAACTGATTATATTCCTCGCCTACGAGTTTTCTCTAGACATTAATTCCTATTCTTGATGCTGCACGTGCTGTAATTTCTGCCTGAGATTCATGATCAGCTGATCAGGCGCCAAGGCAGCAAATGTACACGTGACCGTCGCGCGGAAACGCGTCTTCATCTCTTCATCTGAAGTTGAGAACTTGACAGTAACCAGATCTGTTCCTTGGACCGGAAGATCTGGACTTGCGTCTGAGAAGAGAGTCATTAAATCCTCTCTGTATCATTCTCCATGTGAGGCGTATATCCAACTTCACCCATAGTCCCATACCCATGGCAACCGTCCTCTGTTGACAGGCTACTCTCTATCGGGACGTGACGCCGTGTGGGGACCAAAGTTGTTGACAGTTGAATGGTTGATTCTCGTCGTTGGCGTCGCCGTCAAGTTGTTGTCGCAATCACGACTTTGTGCGTGTATAGTCGAGAGCTGCAGACTCAATGAATCAACTCCTTGCAGCGACTCTCGAATCAAATGTCCCTTTGAGCCAATCCGCCCTCTGTCTTGTCTATTTCTTGGCTGTCCCGCACCACAACTTGCGATTGCGCGCTGTGAGACGCTCACCCGTGCCCACTTGAGGTTGGCGATCGCCCTGGTGGCTCTGAGGGAAGCAATCGCTGCCTACGGAGTACTATATGCGCTGGTGGATCTCTTCCCTCGAAGACGTGTTCCCGGCTGGTTTTGAGGCTGGAAGCATACACTGTCTGATCCGGAACCCTCCAGAGGTTCCCGTTCGGACAGGCGCGTCGGGCCGACGATCTTGATCACGATGGGCGGATCCTCGCATCTTGATGTGCAATTGGCAGGATCCTCTTCGGTGCATATGACTCGTGCGCATATCAGCGCCAGTCCTGGCAGAAACGACCAGGATGTTTCCGAGAGCGACGGAAATCCTGTCAGTCCTAAGCGCACGACGAACCCTCTACCAGCTTTGGCAACGCAATCCGCAATGGCTTCTACTGGGCCGAGTTCAAATGGCAGTTTCGGAAGGCATTTGCCCGACATGGCGACGCATCTCGACCATGTCACGTCAAAGTCGCAATCACCATTAAGTTCGCGAGGGACAGAATCGATACAGGCCCAACCCCCGTCTAAGAACCATCTCCAAGACGGGCAGTTGAGCGCTTCCAATATACGCCTTCGCAGCGGGCAAGGTAGCAGTATTGTCGCAAAATCGGGAGCTCAAAGCCCGTCTCGATTAGCGTCTGGTCGCAAAAGAACGGCAACAGGTGACATTAAGTCCTCGGATGCACCAGCAGGACCACCTGGCTCAAGTGCGAATGGCCGGGAAAGACAACACTTTACAAGCATTGGCTCTTCTTCACGTGGAAGTAGAATCGCCGCGGTAAATTGACCTTATAATACTTTTGTTACTGTGATCCGATGTTGCTGATATCATCGTCATAGTTGTCTGTTCATCTTCGTACGCGGCTATCGTATGCCGCAGCCCAGATAGAGAAAAGCCGGCAGTCGCTTGAAGCCCAGGTCAAGCTACCATTGAATTTACTGGAAGACAGTTCAGCTATGTCTTCATTCATCGGTAGCGGACCAACCTATCCGGACGGAACGGATAGCACCGTACTGGAACAAGATTCCCCTAATGGTTCTACCGTTTCTGCCCCGGACCTACCGATCAAACCCCATCTCTGCCCCCCGGACAGCTCTGCACGACTCTCCCCCGCAACCCGATCCGAAGATCTATCGACCGCTCCGCAATCCGTATCACAGTCTTCACCTAAGGAGCCATCTGCATTTCCAAGATTGGCACCCCCCGCAGATATCGTTTCAAGTGGCAGCAGCTCCCGCCGTCGGCGGCCAAACCCAAATGCACCTCTACACTACACCTCTTCGTTCGACCACGGACAACATCCTCAACATCGGTCCGGACCTTCGGAGTTAACTGATGTCCCACAGAAGGTGCTCATCCCGGGGACACCTCCCCTCCCACCATCATCGCACGCCACGCCTACCCTGTATAGCAGTCTGTCCAGGCAGTCCACTCATTCTCAGAGTGCGTCAAAGGAGCAAGACGCAATCGAGACCTTGCTTTTTATGTCTAGTCCCGGTAACTCAGCCTACCACCCGAGTTCGCAAAGGCAGCAAAGCGCCTCGCGTATTAGCAATACGTCCATAAGTGTTAGATCAAGCACGACTCAGAGCCTCACGCAAGACTCCCAAGCAGATGGGGAAGGCAGTCGACTCACAGCGGAGCTCCCGGATCGCTCTCGTTGCTTAGAGGCGCAAGCCGGCGACGAGATCGATCGCATGTTAGACCAGATGGAAGACAGTGACAGCGAGGAAGATGCCAAACCTGCACTTCATCTATCTCACGCGATCTGATTCTCGCATGTTGTCGGTTGACGGCTCTTCCTAAGGAGACTTGCATCGGCATTTCGAGTAAAAGCCCGCGTTGGCTTTACTCAAGCCTACGCCTTATTGATTCTCCTTTACCGCATGGTGCATTTCCATTGCACCGTTTTCGATTTACCCTCCATATATTGCATCCTCTTGGAATCTCAAAATTTATAACCTACCACTGATTTCGGCACTTGGGCCCATCTTTATATACAATCTCCATTGGTCATGACTTTGAAGTGTTGACCAACCTCGCACTCCTGGCGTTTGGCGGCCTGAGACAGGAGAGTTTCCGCTTCGACGAAACCCTTCTATGAGATGGCACATTCTCAAACACAAAATGAGTTAGGTTAGGTATTCAGGGTAGGGCATGTCATCATCGATTGTATTTGATATGGCGATATAGCTGAAGCTGAAGCTGTATCTAGCCTGATAGGGACGGGCTGCAGCTCTTCATGGCATTTAACAGCTATCCCACATTGATGGGAAGAGTTTAAAGAAAAAAAAAGGAAAGGAAGAAAATAAGCAAAAATCAAAACATCCCTTTTTTTTTAGAAAAAAAAAAAAAATCAGAGTAACGCCCAACCATGATATGTACACCACACACTACACACTACACACACCCTTTCGCATCAGGGTCTATCTACTCCACACCCCAGCTGTCATCCATCTCCGCGACGTCGTAGTCAACGTCATGGCCTCCGTCCTTGCGCGCGGCAAGCTGATCTACAGGTAGGGCCGAGCCAGCCGTAGAGTCCATGACCGTATCTTCGTCCGAGGCCGTCTTCGTATCCGATGCCGCGGCAGGTGTAGTGACGCCGGTCGGCGGGTTGGGGGCCCAGGTGAGCTGGACCTCGCCGACGGAGGGGATGTTCCACGGCCCGTACATGAATTTCTCGGCTTGGTAGCGTTCCTTGAACGCGACGACGACCGAGTTTGGTTGGTCGGGGTAAGGTTCGATGGATTCGTATTCGCCGACGCCCTGCCAGGTGATGTGTGAGTTTACTTGCTTGCAATGAAATGGACAAAAGAAAATGTGGGATGGCTTACAATAAGGAACTGCCGCAACGCCTCGTCCTTCTCCGTGTTGAGGTCCACCCCCGCAATAGCTATTCTCTTAGGCCGGTTGTCCAGACGAAGGACACCACCCCGACCACGAGCTGCAGCACCCCGGCCACGATAGCCTCCGCGGAATGTAGAAGCGTACCCACGGCCACGTGGTACATAGCCTCCTCGATAGCCCACGAATCCCCGTCCACGACCACGGGACGAGTAAGACGGCGGGCCCGCTTCCTGGTTGGGATCGATTCCAAGCGTCTTGGCTTCCGCCTCCAGAGCTGCCAGCTGTGCCCGGAGCTGCTTCGTCTGCTCGCTTGCGTCCTCGTCGGCGGGGGATGGGGCTGTTTCTCCACCACCCTCAGTGCCGTTGCTAGCAGCGCTGGCGCCGAGTTTTTGCAGGAGCCTTTGCTTCTCCTCCTGCTGTTTCTTCAGAAGTTCTTCCCGTTGTTTCTCCAATTTCTGCTTGGCCTCTTCGGTCTCCTTGCGCTTCCTCATCTTCTCTTCGTAAGTCTTCTGCGCCTCTTCCTGCTGCCTCTGGAATTCTTCGGGATCGAAAGCTGGACTCTCGTCCATTGCATCGCCTGAAGGCCGCTGGTCACCGTTCCTCTCTGCCTTTGGCTTATGCCAGTAGACCTTGACGAATCGGTTGTCGAAAATGACCTTGGGGCTAGACCAGGCCCGCTTGGCATCTGCGTGGCTAGCGTACGTGACCAAAGCCAGTTTGCGTTGTGGCTGTAACGAGATCTCGACAATCTCGCCGTACTGGGAGAAAAACTCCCGCACCGTCGCCTCGTCCAGCTTGTCATCAGGGATCTGCTCCACCACAATCGTCTTGACCGACGGATCCTCATTGGGACCAGCGGCAGAGAATTCAGAACGGCGTCCTCGACCGCCAAAGCCGCCTCTGTCACCGCCGCGACCACGACCGCGACCTCGATCGCTGCCCCGCATTGGACCTGCATCTCGCCTCTGGAAGTCCATCATGATGTTGGCTGATTTGGGATCATACTCTGTAGCATTCCTGATCAGTAAAGGAGTTCCACCATTTTTTGTCATGGAATACTTGTGGCTTACCATCTTCATTCGCGGCGCTGGGACCAGTGTCATGCTGGTAAGGACAGGCAGCCCCTAGGTAGCAGATGCCCTGGGTCTCATAGAACGGGCAGCGTTCTGAACTCTTGGGCATCTGCTCCGGTGGCTGACCGGCACCCCCTTGAGCCATGGTCATAGGGGGCATCCCAGGCATCTGAGGGAAACCCATGCTCTGCAAAGCCATCATCGCCGCCATCGGATCATTCTGATCAAAAGCCGGAAACGAGGGAGGCATCACCGGGAAACCAGCACCAGTAGGGGGGAACTGGCCAGGAGCACCGCGAGCGACACGGCCATCCCGTCCCATCCAGTCCCCCCTACCACCCCCACGCCCTCGGCGGGGGGTCTTGAAATTCCGGTTGTGGGGCGCATCTTCGCGATCCAGATCCATCTGGAAGCCCTCATTGTAGGTACGTTTCCGACTATAATTCGAGCCGTCAGGGCCTGGATGCGGTTGAGGAGCACCACCCATTGGCAGCCCATAAGCACCCGTAGATGGGCCAGCGGTCGCATGGTACGGAAATGCTTGCTGGGGAACCGACACCGGCTGCGGAAGTTCATGAGGATGCTGAGGTTCCGGCTGGGGTTGCAAGACGACCGGAGGGGCCTGTTGCTTTGCTGTAAACGTGGCAAAAAGCTCATCGACAAACTGCGTCGTATCTTTTAAGCCGTAATATCTTCAGTCAGCAAAAAAATTCCCTGGTTCAAAATGCGCCGAAAACTCAACTCATCACTCACGCTCTCGTAGAAAGTCCTCCAGATTCTCCACCGATGCCTTCCTAATCTCATCATCCGGAGCATCTGACCGGATCAGCGCAAGCACATAATCAGCAAGCACATCGGAGTCCGCATCGGATCTGTGTCAAAATAAAAATAGTTAGCTTTTTTCGCAGACACTCTTCCGAGATGTCCAACGCCAAAGATACAGTCAAAACGTACATGTCTTCCAACTTCCTCACAACCCATTTCTTCACCTCGGTCGCCTCGTCCTCTGTGAGCTGCATGTTTTTTTAGGCAGTATCCGAGTGATGTCTCAGTGTGACAATGCGAGAGGAACTTTTGGTAACGGAGGTAGCGGCTGTTTGATGCTTCGCACGGGCTGTATTTTGGAATCTTTAAGAATATAGCCTCAAGGATAGAAGGATTAATAGTTTGTTGAAGTAGCCGAAGCTCAAATTAAGTCATCGTGGCTAAGAAACGACGGGGGGACACAGCTGTGCTTTGAAGCTGGGGAAACGCGAACAACGCGGGATGGCGGCAAATTCACGTGACCGTCTTGACTTGACTACTAAGTACTAAGTACTAAGACTCTGAGATACAACCACTACATAGCCTTAACCAACAGAGATAAAGATGAACGTGTATACATGTATTAGCTATTGCTTTGGGGTTACAGTATCTCTTATGCAGTGACTGAGACATGTAGTGGCTTGTCCAGCAGTAGCCGCTGCATGGCCTCCGTGTCCAAGTAGAGTGCTACATCCATTCCACCATCATCCACCCCGGGATCCATGACTTGGACACATCCATCTATCTTAGGCATGACAGCGTGAACATATCTCGGTCTCTGGCCTGAGCCCACAAAGTCGACCTGGTAGACCTGCAGCCGGAGCCAAGACGTCACTAGAGTGTGCTGTGTGCCGGCGAATGCCTGCCACAGTCGCTGGGGGCAAACCTCATGCGCGGCATCATGTAGCATCGCGCCCATCTTCTCTGGAGTAAACAGTTGCAATGTCTGCCGGATCTGAGATGCCGTGTGGCCTAGACAGGCGCATGCGCCTGACATGCCAATGTGCGTTATAAACAGGGGAGACCCAATGAAGGACTCCGGCAGGGACAGCCGTGACCGTGCCCCAAGGGTGAAGTTTAGAAACACAACATCCGACGAGTGACTGTGGCCTCGAGCTCGGTTGATCATGGCCCAAACGTGTGCAAGCAGGGCATCTAATCTCGAGATGTTGGGGCCACCCTCTGCGCTGGCTTCCTGCTTCAACTCGGTGACCATTGGGCCTGGGAAATGCAATAGCGCATAGCTGACTGGCTTGGACAGATCCCAAGTCGTCCAGAAGGCCGGGGTAGACGGAGAGACTTGAGACTGGATCCCATCCACAGGCGGGATCGAGTTCTCCGTGGTTGGAATCAGAAATGGCGAATAGCCTGGATCATCGATTCCCCACCAGTCGAAGCGATGAAGAGGTAGCTGACGAGCCTCTTCCAGCAAACTTGGATCTGGTACCAGGGCATCAATATCTCCTGCCGCACAGGCATCCAACTGTGCAGGATCGAAAATTGGGGGTCCAGCAAAAGGCGAGACATGATCATCCGCATTGAAGGTTTTCCGGGAGTTGGCCGCCCAATTATGGGCAAAGATCATCAGAGACTGTGCATCAGCTAGTACATGTGCCATCCTGATGCCGATGCCAAATCCTCCATCACGGAAGAGATTGATCTGCACCTGCACTGCAGGAAGCCCGTCACAGTCCCGTAGATCGTGCAATGGCAATGGTGTCTCTGAGAGAAGAAGTCCCTGGTCAAACTGATCCCCCCTCCAGACGCCGGATCCTGATGCGCGCTCCTCAGCGGATGGGGCCAGTGTTTTCACTGATGATTGATGCTGCACCACTCCCCATTCAACTCCTGGGTCTGTTGTGGTGCCGTAGGTCACCATGGGCCGGTTAAAGCGCTCAGTGTGGGATCCTCCTGGCCGCACTGGCGCCCAGTGAACCTGGCCAGCCCAGTGAGGGAAGTCATTCAGTGTGGTCACAAAGGAAGACTGCAGACAGTCAAGAAGATACTTTTCACTGAACTTGATACTGCTGTCCTCCCGGTCTGCAGGATTGTCGAACAGCCAGATCGCCCCGGTGGGGGAAAAGCGGGCAACGGTGGCATCGAGGATGGACAGTGGGGTTGAGATGGGTGTCATGAAGCGACGTGATGGGTAGACGCGGATTTTGTCCATCTTTGGAAGTTTGATTCTCAATCCTCCCGCGTACTCTAGAAAGGATAGAGAGAGAGAAGGCAGAAAGACAAGAAGAAGAAGAAAACAGCATCAGGCCAACTTC
Source organism: Aspergillus cejpii (assembly GCA_004769165.1). Taxonomy (NCBI): domain Eukaryota; kingdom Fungi; phylum Ascomycota; class Eurotiomycetes; order Eurotiales; family Aspergillaceae; genus Aspergillus; species Aspergillus cejpii. Next base: position 3,713,033 of record SMSW01000001.1, on the reverse strand, counting down.
TAATAGAAGCTAGGTGAGGGGGAAGACGCTAGCTCTAAGTGAGACACCACCATGACTATCCAGGAGCTGGATCAGACCTATATTAGTCCCCTAAGAAGTGATATTTCTGCCTTGATGCAGTCACTGGCTGGGTTGATAGCCATAGTAGCCTAGTAAGGGCTGTGCTCAGAGCTGTGGGAGGGTCTACCTGAGTGCTAGTCTTTGAGAAGAACGATGGAAGGGGAATTCGGCGCAGAGACGGAGAAAGTAACTCTAGTTAACGAACCATGAGCACTGTTTAAAGATGCGACGAACCCCACGCTATAGGAGTTAATAATGAAGTCTATAGCAGCATGATGCTGATCCTGGTTGTTGAAGTTCAAGATCTCGTGGCTTGATGTGATGATGATCTCTAGCATGTTAAGATAATTCCCTCTCTCTTGATACGTATTGCCAGTTGACGAGATCAGCCTACAGCAGCATCCTAAGGACCATCTACACAGGAGTCGCCATTTGAACTACCAAGTGAAATTTTCATGTTCAAGCAAAAGAACAGCAAGTCAACTATGTAAAGAGCCCCTCGCAGTCGTTAACGTAACAAATAGATTAGAGAAAGCCATATCGAACGTGCACACCTGGATTCTACTTCTCTCTAGGTAATCGAAAAGCCCACATACGACATGAACCAAGCCCGGGTTGTGTCTCGTTTTTGAAATTTCTCTCGTTTCAAATTTTCCTTTGCCTTAAACAAAAGACAATGTGGTGTGTTCGTCAATCTCATAAACATAGATCTCCAACCATTACTGGTCGAAGACCTATCAGGCGGGTATGGAACATTTTTACAGCTTGTCGTAGTACTGCAAGAGGAAGCGAGTTAGCATCAGGCCGATCGACAGGACTAGACAGAGAGAGGGACTTACGTTTTCGTAACCAGGGACCTGCTCCTTGAGACCCTTGCGCTTACGCATATTAATAACGATTTGACCAGGCTTGGTGGTGGGGTCAAGAGGAGAACCACCAGGGAGAATAGCCCAGTGATCGAAGACGGACTGAGGGAAGGCCTGACCACCAGTGGCCTGGCGCAGATCGCTGGGGAAGCCGAAGGACTCGTTGACAGGGAGATAGGCCTTGACGTTGAACAGAGGAGTACCGGGTCTCTGCTCCTCGGTGTAGACGTGACCACGACGGCGAGTGAGGACACCGTAGATACCACCCATGGCCTGCTCGGGGACCTGGATCTCGACGTTGAAGATGGGCTCCAGGATGCTAGGGTCGGCAAGCATGGCAGCGGCGTACAGGACACGACGAGCAGTGGGGATGATCTGACCACCACCACGGTGGATGGCATCAGCATGTAGGGTCACATCAAGGACGTTGAAGCGGACAGCACGCATGGGCTCCTCGGCAATGGGACCCTCGCGGGTGGCCCACTGGAAACCGGAGACGACGGAGTCCTTGATTTCGTTCAGGTACTGGACGGCCTTGGTCTGGTCAACCAGCAAGTTGGCACCGGTGGTGTCGGGACCGAAGCACCAAATCTTACGAGCATCGGTGACATCCCAGCCGAAGTCGTCAGCAAGGACACGGGCACGGGCCTTGAAATCGTCACGAGGGCTGATCTTGCCGGCTTCGATAGCGAGGGAGACTTCCTCACCAAGAGGCTGAGCAGTGACGTAGAGACGGTTGTGCTTGTTGGGGGACTTGGACAAGGCAGTCATGCTGGACACGGCACCGACGGACTCACGGTAGGAAACGACAGGGTCGGAGATACGGAGAGGAACACCGGCGTGGTCCTCCTCGAGATCCTTCAAGCAAATTTCCAGGTGCAGCTCACCGGCACCGGCAACGACGTGCTCACCAGACTCGGAGATGAAAGTCAGGACACAAGGGTCAGACTTGGACAGACGCTTGAGACCTTCGACCAGCTTGGGCAGATCCTGGGCGTTCTTGACCTCAACGGAACGCTGGACGACGGGGGAGACGGAGAACTTCATGACCTTGAGGTTGTGGGCGGTCTCGGAGGTGGTGAGGGTACCAGACTTGAGCAGGAACTGATCGACACCAACCAGACCGACAATGTTACCGGCAGGAACATCATCAATGGGCTCGACGAAACGACCCATCATCAGGATGGTACGCTGGATGTTCTTGATGAAGAGATCCTCCTTCTTGCCAGGGGTGTAGTTGGGACCCTGGATACGGACCTTCAGACCGGACTTGACAATACCGGAGTAGACACGGCCGAAAGCGTAGAAACGACCCTTATCGGAGGTGGGAACCATCTTCGAGACGTACAGCATCAGAGGAGCCTTGGCATCACAGTCGCGGATACCAATGGCGCACTCGTCGTCCAGAGGACCCTCGTACAAAGTCTCGGCACGGTACTTCTGAGCAGTGACGGGAGAGGGCAGGTGGATACAGATCATCTCCAGCATGGCATCGGCGGCAGGCAGGAACTTGCGCATGATGACCTTGAGCAGAGCCTTGCCAGTGAGGTCCTTCTCGTCGGTGGCCAGCTTGACCTCGAGCTTCTCGACGAGGGTGGTGATCTCGTCACGCTTGTCGTTGTTGACGGCAGCGAAGATCTTGAAGATGGGGTCCAGGATGAACATGTTGAACGCACGGGTGTCGGGTTCACCGGTCTTGGTCCACTTCTTGGTCTTGGGGTTGAAGTAGTTGTCACCCTATGGTAGAACTCGTCAGCATGTGATTGCTTCCAGGATTTCACTACAGGTGAAAACTTACCCAGAGACGCTCAAGCATCTTCTTGCGGTCAACACCAAACTTCTTGGCGTACTTGACGGCGAACTGACGGACGGTGAAGGCCCAGCCGTGGAGACCGGAACCGAAAGCGACGGTACCGCGGTCGGGATAGACCTGAACATCACCAAGAGCCTTGTCGAGGTAGGTGGCGATGATGACGTTGACGGACTCGACGGTACGAGAGAAGGACTGGTACAGATCCTCCTTGGAAACCTGAAGCTCGAGCAAAGCACGGTCGACCTTGTTGATGATCAGGACGGGCTTGATACGCTCGGTCAGGGCCTGACGCAGGACAGTCTCGGTCTGGACACAGACACCGGAGACACAGTCGACAACGACCAGGGCACCGTCAGTGACACGGAGAGCGGCAGTGACCTCAGAGGAGAAATCAACGTGACCGGGGGAATCGATCAGGTTGATCAGGAACTCTGAACCATCGACCTTCTGGGTGATTTCCTTGAGATCCTCCTCATCGGGTAAAGTGGCATACAGGGAGATGGCAGTGGACTTGATGGTAATGCAACGGTCCTGCTCATCCGGACGAGTGTCCATGAAACGGGTCTCACCGGCCTTAGCAGCCGAAATGATACCAGCACGCTGGACCATGGAGTCGGACAGGGTGGACTTTCCGTGATCGACTGTGGCCCCGAGTCAGTGAGTATTTGTAATCAATCCTCAGTAGAACCCGTTATTGAATTTTACATACCGTGAGCAATGACGGACATGTTCCGGATGTTGGTCGGCCGGTCCATAAGGGACCGGATCTACTCATAGTCAGTCGGAAATGTCCTTCGCCCTACTTCCTCTTCTGCCTCTTCCTCCTCTCATCTCGACGGTCGGCTGAAGGAAACCGAGGCGGGGGGGAGGGGAGCAACGAACCTCATCGATCGTGAAGCTATCAAGACCATGTTAGCGATAAATTCACACTGATTCGAACTAGAGACCGAATATATTCCCAACTGAAATCTGGATTGAAAGAAAAGTGTAGACCTACTTAACCATCTTGATGGATTTTTCTTTCCTAAAGCCCTAGAGGCGGGGTTGTGCGATAAGGTGGAAAAGGGTTTAAAAAAAAGAGAAAAAAAAAAAGGAAGAACAGAAAACGACACACAGATGAAGATCAGGATCGAGGACTAGCTCGACCTGAGGACTTTGAATAGGACAGAAAGACCTATTGTGTGTTGCTGCTCCAGGCTGAGGTGGGAAGAAGAAAAAGGGAAGAGAGAAGTGGGTGGGAAGAGGGGGGAAAAAAAAGAGAGAGAAAGAAAGAGAGAGGTGGGGAGTCGGGATAACTGGCAATATTATTTGTGCACAGGGAGGATTTTTTTCCCTTTACCAATTCTGGGATGTGCGTCGTTTTTTTTTCCCGCTTGCCCCTCGTAAGCCTCGTTTCTTTTTTTACCGTCTTACTCTTACAATGCCTTAGGACCAACTACTATGACAACTTAACAACATTGCTACTGCTAAGTGCTTAGGAATCATTGCTCGAGGATACGGATGCTATGAGTCTATGACTGAATAATCTCAATTCAATCCCCAGTTGACTCAACCCATCCCGTACAACCTATGAAAAAACCAACCTGCTTGAGCTCTGACCACGGTTCTTCCCTCTTGTTGACTCACCTTATGACTCTTCAAGCTACCTAGACCTGAACCACAGTAGTAAAGCAAGCTGCTGGACGAACCTCTCTTCCTATTGCCATGGTGGCGTTGAGTTCAACTACACTGATATCATGATGTCGGACACCCGATACGGAGTACGGAGTATACTACCTAGAATGATGTATCAGGGAGAACCCCACTTACCATTCCAAACACGCTTATTTGTTACAAGGAACGGACTAGATACAAAACAGTCGAGGACCAACAACCAATGATAGTCTTCAAATCAGTCCTGTTCCGCTTCACCGCCCAATTTCTCAGGTGCGGAGTTAGGGATTAACCAGCGGGAAGCTTAATAATAGGTATTGTTCGGTTGACAGTTTACAATACAGTACGTCTATCTCTGACCTCTGTACTGAATACTGAAGGGAGTCCAAGATAGATGCATGTGTATAACCAAGTAAATTAATCAGGTCTAGACAGTAGACAGTAGACATTATGTTCTATATGGGTATCAAAAATAAAGCTCAAGAAATCCCTGAGAAAAACAATAGAAAAAGCCCCACTCCGGAATGCCTCCTATGATGAAACCCCATACACAGACAGCCAAAGAACAATCAAAGCTTGCTCACGATGATCCCAGGATCTTCGCATATGCATCCTCAACTTCCTTCGCAATCTCCAGTAATGTCACAATAATGATCTGATGCGTGATGTTGGGCAGCTTATCCCGTTGGAGCCCAATCCATTCCAACGGGGGAGTGGCCTCACCCATGTCCCGCAGTTGAGGCGTCTCGATCACCGGCGGTTCGAGTGCCGTATATGTGTACTTGGACTGGGGCATATTGACAACCGCCGTGATCTTCTCGTCTTGCTTGTCGCCGTCCCCCTCCGCCCCCGGTCCTCGAGTGATGCGAACCGCCGAGGGCTGCATCGGTTTGCCCAGCCGGGTCGTCAATGCATGGGAATGTTGTTCCCACATGCCCCGGATGAAACTGATGCGCGAGTAGTTCCACCCTACGTCCACCTTGCCCTCGAACGTGCTGCGGAAGATATATTCGATCTCCGGGAGTCCCGGGGTCTGCCAGGTCTCCATACTGGCCACTAGCCGGGGCACCTTGAGGATCGTTCCCCCGCGAGACCCAATGGCGCGACTGATAACCTCGTTGATCTGGGGTTCCTCAATGTTAGTAGTAGACGTAGGCCGGCTGACGCTCGACAGAGAGACCAGCAACTGTCCCAGAGTGAGTCCCAGTGCACTGTGGATCTTGCCCTCCTCTAGCGATACATCGAACCGTGCCTGCGCATCATGTGCTTCCAGTTTGAAAATCTGGTTATCGAAGAAGGAGCGTGGGAAGACACCAAGATTGACCACATTGATGCTCACAACAACCCCCGTGTGCAAAGATATTGGTGCCTTCTCAGCCTTGGTGTCTTCCGCCTTCTTGGCCAGCTCTTTAGCTTGGAGTGCCATTTTCTCCGTGGACACCGATGTTCTCCTGCGCAGGTATTGCTCAACCTCTCGCAGAGATGCCTCGTACGCCGCTTGTTTGTCCTGGGCCAGTCGCTGCCAGGCTTGAATCAGGGCCAGACATTGCGACACTGCTATGCTAGTACAGAATACCTGGACTTTATCTCCTTCTAGAATGCTGAACAGCCGTTCATTCGGAACCCCATCGGCCCCTCGGACGTTGTACATCAGGAAATCGAACATGGACACATTGGCGATCAGGAAGGGTTGCCATTCAAAAGAGACATTTGCCTGTAGTTGTTGGAACAAGACGGAAGCCTGGATGAGCGGCACCGAATGAACATCGGGCGTATCGTCCAGCCATTGAATGGAGGTGCGAATTTTCAGTGTCTGTAGTTCAACCGTAGCACTCATCCTACCGTTACTCTCTATCACAGCAGATTCGAACCCAATACAAAGTGTCTGTTCCCGATCGGAGTTCTTCTTCGAAGACAGCCACAGTTTGCTAACGGCGAACTGTGCCCTTCCGAGCGAAGGGCCCAGATCAAGCTGGATCTCCAACTTCTCAATCGCGACCGCGCTGTTCCATGGAAATGCTGGCGCTGCGGCCACCTGTTGGTACCGCTGAACAATATACGTCTGAGGCTCGGTTGACTGTGGCTGGAATATCCGGCTGGTTTCAACGTCCTCGGTTGACGGGACCCAAATTTCACGGAACAGCATAAGATCCCGGATCTGCTTGGCATTGAGCATCACTTGCATCGGACTGACTCGAAGCACAGCCGAAATGCCTTTCGAGCTGCTCAGATGCTTGCTGTTCATGAGAGACACGACGATGGACTTCACATCGAAGCTAGCAGTCGACTCGTTGGAGTATACGTGCTTTACCGAGGCCTGAAGGGAGTTGAAAGCTATGAGAACCGCCAAGAATCCGCCCTGTTCGTCCGACTGAACTGTGTTGACCGTGATGTAAACACTCTCAAAACCTGCTGTGGCCGCCACCCTTGCGATAGGCTGGCAGCTCAGACTGAACTCTTGTTTGCGGATTAAAACACCCACATTCACCTTGCACCGTCCAAGGATCGAGGCCGGGTCTTTGGTATCAAACGAAGTGTCCTGCATCAATTTCTGGGGCTGCAGCATGGAGGCACTTGATGGCTTCCTTGACTTGTCGTGACCCTCCATGACCTCTTTGATAGTCGAAGTCATCTGCTTGATCAATGGGACGAGTGTTGGGTATAAGACGTTGGATGATGCGTCAACCTTCAACTCTGCATTCAAGGCTGAGACATCCTTATTATTATCCTCAAACTGAACTTTCAATGCTACCCCAGGGGCCCTGAGAGTGGCAGTGGTCGCCGCATCGCCTTGAACGTACTGACCATACTTTGCCTCGGACAAGCGGCTTCCAGTCAGCGATGCAGTCAACAGCGTCTGTGGATCATCGCTGTGTCTGCTTTGGAGCGACAGAATAGCCCCCGCAAAGTCAATATCAACCAATACCGAGCGTAGGCGCTTGTTCCCAAATAGAGAGCGTTGCTTGTCGTTCTCGACAGAGGGCCGTGCTACCAAGACGGAATCCGCGTCACGTATAGTTTGGCTAGCAGAAGCAATTGAATCCCGGATCATGCTGGCAGGGAGAATAAAATCCGATGTTGCTCGCATGTCCAGTGACTTCCCAACGGCCTGGAAGGCAAGCAGGACCTCGTTTCCTGTTGAAGAACATGCCACATTGAAGACCAACTCTGGCATGAGAGCTGAGTTGAGGGACCGCTTCCGTCGGTCATCAGAGGCTGGCACCATTTGGAGTTGCATGTCTTCGATTCGAAGTTTAGCAGCATTGCTTCTGGTATTAGACAAGTCCACGCGTCTGATAGAGAAGACAAGATCATCAGGCCTACGCCCGGATCTATGGAGGGGTAAAGTGGACATATTCCAGCCAATCTGTATGTTGTGCAGATCCAACGAATACATGTTCTTTAACAAGTCCTTGGAGCTCGACTCATCAGAAATTTCGATCTTCGGGATCTCTGAGACTTGAGAACTCGACTCTGCATGGCTACGATGGCGTAACCTTCTAAGGCGCTTGACCTCATGGGATAGATCCAGGGTCTTGAGACGGTCCTGGAGATGGGCAGCAATATCGACCACCAGCGCGGCCGTCTCAGAAAAGAGCTCAATCTCAAACTTCTTGCTGCTGAGATGATATGCTCGCCTTGCCTCTCCGTTATCACTTGTCTCCGATGTCCCCCGGAATTTTGCCTCCACGGCAATGTTGCAGTACGAGCGTGTTCCAGAGACTTCATGCTTTCTCAAGTCAAAGCTGATATTTGAAGCATCGAAATGGATTTCGGGAAATTCCATTGGGCGGCCATTGTCCAACCCATTGTCGAGACGCATGCGCATCAATCCCAGATTGAAATCCATGTCTGCAGAATAACCTTTACCATTGAGCCCTGGCGCAGTAGCATGTATTTTAGTGCCAGCCATGGTCAAACGAGCCTTGTAAAGGAGGCCGTGGCCGCTAGGGGACGCTTCCTGCGGCCGGGAGGATTTGTTGAGGGCAAGGATTTCGTCAAGATGTAGCATCAATACATTGGCGTTCTGCTTAAGATCTGACACCAAATGGGAAACTTCGGGCTTTGTTAGAGCAGCCAAGAGACTCCGTACAGCGCTTGCCTCTAATCGGATGAGTTCAATTGTTGCATCGACCTCAACCTGTGTACCACTGGGTGGCATATTGACCAAAACCCGTCCATTGATGGGTGGTATCTCCAATTGTGACAAAGGATGGCGTCTATTTCCTTCAGATGAGAAAAAGGTATGCGAGTTCTTCTTGAGATCGAAATCGACCTCGATCTTCGATCTTATCCTAGGCATAACTGACATTCGAACCACTTTGCCAGAGATCACGTATGTCAGAGACGGGAGGACAGAGAAACTCAGTCGATAATCATCTAAGAACAGTGCGATATGGAAGTTGTTAAGGACTGGCTTTCTCGTTGTCGTACCCTCCTTTGGCTCGGTTTCAGGCGACTTAAGGTTCTCAGTGAGCTGATGGAGGTATCGAACCTCGTCTGCTATCACTCGATCCATCGTATGGGCCAGACTGACTGGGTCTTCCTTCATGTCATATCGGAGCTTCCTGCACGATCCGGCTACTTTCCATTCGTGTGTCAATTTTGACTGTTCCCCTTCTAATACGCGAGAACAGTACATGTATGGATCGATAATTCTCCAGATCATCAAGACCGTAGAGAGGCTAGAGAGTTCGGACGAACACGCTTGGGCACTGAGTAGCACACTGAGATCTTTGGCCTTCCCCAGTTCGCTGGCTTTGTGAACGATCGAGCTTCTGAAGCCCCTGCTAGCTAAGGCTAGCTTAATATTGATGCCGTCCAGTGTGATGGAGCTGGAATCGACCCCAAAAATGAGCTGCAACTCGTTGTCATCCACAGCTTCGACGTCGGATGCTTGGGCAGAAGCTGCAGATTCCAATTTGACCGGAGACATCGTATTCAATACACCTTCAACAAGATCAAATATCTCCCATCTCAGGCGTAGACCAACGAACGAACAATAGGACTGCGAGATGATTACGTTCTTCTGCCTTTCACCGAGCTCCGCTAGGGAGTCTTTTCCCGTGTCGATAGACAAAGCAGACGACAAATCCTCAACAACAAAATCGCTCTCCTTCGGTCCAGGGTCAATGGAGAAGCGGAGCGTTTTGACCGTAAGCGATAAAGCTGTCGCCGTAGGAACGCCACGCTGCTTTGACTCGGATGTATTCCAAATTCTCCGCATCACATAACTCTTCTGAACATGTGCCAGATCCCAAGCACGCCACTGATCGAAACTTGACAGTACGATTGCTCTTGCGTCGTCCGGCACTGAGAGATGGCCGTCAAGACATTTTGAAGCCAGGTCTCGCTGCTGCTCCACTGTTAGATGATTGTAGACATTGCGGATGCGAGATATAATTTTCCATGAATCGTGCTGCCGTAGATGAGTAGGCGCGACTCTGAGGACGTACGAAATGCGCGTAAGAAAAGCAGGGTCGGGAATGTTTCCTGCGGATTGTGTAAGGAAGTATATGAGAAAGCGAAGCCTTTTACTGCCCATAGAGAAGCTATTTTGAAAAGATGAGGCGACGGAGTCAAACATGGTCGTTGCCCGACGGACGAGGAAAGCGAGGTGCTCAACAGACTTTGTAGAAGTGACAGTATCAAAGGCCCGGATCTGAAGGTTGGATCGAATGAGAGGTGCTGTCACCAGCCAGAAGTTCAAATCTCTAAGTAGACATCTGAACTCAGCTTTCTCCTCGAATGCATCCGCCCGGCCACCATTCACAAACACCGTAAGATGTTGAGCGGCCGCATGAATAGTAGACTTTTTGCTGATTCCTGCCAGCAGGTCACCCTTCCGTCGCTCGACCCTTGTCCGCAATTCCGTTCTCAGGTTGGAAACCTCGATGCTGTACTCGTCTCGATATCCAACCTCATATTTTGCGGGAGACTCGGACGAATTGGTCATTTTCACAACGATGAATGGAGCTCGGATTGCGAAGCTCGTCGCCTTCTTTGGCTGCTTCATTGACTTTTCATATCCGACAATGTCGGATACAACTTCCTTCTGCAGGGAATCGATTATCTCAATGGGGTGCCTCGGCTGCAGTTCCTCTATCAACGTGGATAACAGGAAAATGAATTCAGGGGAGCAAGCGCCTCTAATCCCTGAAGAAAACTCGCAGAGGAGATTCGTGTGAGTCTCCCTATCGCCTTCGAACGGCGCAAATAGAGGATCAAACCTCGTCACAAACACGCTATCTCGAACGGCATCCTCATTGGAGATTTGGGGTGAAGGTAGTTGAGACGTGTCCAGTAAAACTTTGTGAAGAGAAAAATTGGGCAGCATCCAAGCGTTGGAAATTCCGGACTTAGTTTTTGCACGTACTTCTCTCGGATGTTGTCTGCGTTTGTTGAGGATGGATGCACTTTGATCATCTTCCCCTCTTCGCTGATTGTGCCTTCGCTCATGATCGTATATCCCTTGATTGGATGCAAGCTCGACATTGCGGTTTGATTTATCTCTGCGACTCCTGATACTCGAAATATCCGAAGATAAGATGAAGCTCCTTGTGCTTCTTTGACTCGTGTCATCCGAGAAACTTCTCACTGATGATGGAAAAGAATCGGAGTTCTTCACTATAGGCTCTGGCATTAAGGGAATTGCGATTGTTGGAGGAGTCTGATCGCTCGGGACACGGAAGGAATCAGGGTCGACATCTTCCCAATCGAAGATGAGCCATGGTGTCCTTTGAGTTCTCTGATCATGCAGTTTGATGTGTTCCTGTTGTAGTTTCCTAATCTCGCCAATATCACCCCTCCGCTGTACCATCCTCAACCTGACCGTTGTCTGGAAAAGCGCAAGAGGGGATACACCTGCTGGAGATGGACTACCCTGACGAATAGCATGGTAGTCAATTGCGGCGATAGAAAGGTCGGGGACGAGAAGACTCATCCGTTTTGAGAAAGAAGCATTTGCCCAGTCATTGAACTTCGTTGTGATAGGCCCTGAGCTGAGTACCATTGCCCCCTTATCCATAAGCACCGACACATGAACCAGATCAATTTTGGCACGGAGAAAGGTGACATCGTAAAGGGCAATAGGGACTAATGGCGGAAGGGCATTCTCCTCATTGTCGAAAGACATATCGAAGCTCTGCAAAGCTGCGGCCAAAGAGCCCAGAAACTCCGGCGAACATTCACCGAGAATGCATCCTACATCAAAATCCCAATTGCAAACATATGTCGGCTCTGCTGGAGGCAAACCGAACAACCTATGACCATGGATGAAAGCTCCATCAATGAACAACTGGGTGTCAGATATGAGTGGTGGTCCGTCATCACGATGCCGCTCGAGGGCTACTTTCAACGGAGACAGTGAGAATTGCATATCCATGTAGTAATTTGTAAATCGCAAGTCAATCTCCAGGGAAGGGGCGGTGAGCCTGAGGCATTTCAAACGATCATATAGGGTTTCCGGAAGCAGAGCACAAGGGTTATCGACGGCGACGTGTACGATCACATCAAGATCATTCGTTTTCCTATTAGGATTGATTCCAGTCTGGGAATCAACTCGTTCCTCGGAGTATGCCAGTTCCTGGAATTCCTCAAGCGTTTTGAAATGCATCTCTTCTCCGAAGTAATTCTCCTTGATCGTCATAAAGCTCCTAATTAAGAAGCCAAACAGATAGAGCTTTGGTGATGCTCCATCGATGTCGAGCAACAACGTGTCTGTGAGGTCGGGCAAAGTTGAAAGATAGTAATTGTAGGTTCCAGCAATGAACAGACTCTCGAGCGTAGCAGTTGATTTATCCTTCAAGAAGGTATGTAGGGTATCCCACGGTGGCGACAGGAAGTCTATAAAACTATCGTTGAGACGAACGTTGAACCTCACTGCATTTTGCTCGGGCTTATAAGTCGTCAAAGGGATTGAAACATCAGACGTTAGCCTTTTACCCTTGATCACCAACATTCGGTTGTCATCAATGTCGGATGGATTGCTTATGATGTTAAGATCATTGACGTTTATGAAAAGCTTGATATTGTCAAAGGACAGGTTCAGAGTATAGGTGAACGGCACAAATGTAAAGTAATCCTGCGGAGGGCCAGACGCCCAATCGCTCACGAGGTCAGTCAGGAGGAATATATGATCGCGCAAAAGGAAGAGCTCCAAGTCGCGGCTCTCAACGTTGAATGTCCAGGTACGAAGACTATTCCAGCAAAGGGGATTCGAAAGATCGCAGGTGACGAACTGCCTGGGGCATTGCCACAGTAATGCATGGTTCACACTTGACGACAACCTCGAATCGCGAAGGTCTAGATCGAGTGTATTGGTAAATCCATTGGGGTTTGAGGTCACCATGTCCATGGTATAAGTGACGGTAGAGTCGCCGGCCACACGAAGTGATAGCCAACCGAAAGGGCGGATGTCAGGGCCAACGCTGCTTTTATCACCTTCAGCGGCACGCGATTGCCTCCGCTTTTGCTGCTTTTTTAGCTTGGATGCGCCTCTAATCGCATCAGCTCGGCCTTTCCACTGCGAGTCTTTAGATGGCTCTCTGGTTGGAATGCGCAGGGTCGTTTCCTGGCTGATTTCAACTCGTATCTTGAAGACTGTATTTATTCTCAGGTCACCCGGTGCTAATGGTTTGGAAGGCTGAGAGCTCCGATAGGCATTTGGGAAGAAGATGTTCTGCAAGCCAACGCGCTCTCTGTCGGCCCAAGGCCCATAGTTTATAGAACCCCCATCAAGCTTGATATCAATCCCCCATTCTGGAGGTGGCGCACCATTTATATCTGTGGAAGCTGTAGAAGTCGACATTTTCCGAGGGCATTGACGAGATACGACGCATCCAGGGATATCCCAGTAATAGGATATAGCCATGTTTGGACTATCGAGGATTGTAGAGAACCTTGCATACTCGACAGAGTGCCATTCTTCGTGGTCATCAAGGCTACTCTCGTCGAGGTAACGGGACAGACCAACCCATCGAACATCGTTGCGAGCGTCCGCCTGATTTCTTGGTGTGTCTGTGTGCTTATTGTCGATATGAAAGGACTCCACAGAAGTTTGGAAATAGGGAATCAAATCGCGAATACTATGCCAAACCCTTCTTCTCTGAAACTGATAGTTGAATATCGTGTCCCTTCTGCGTTTCGGTTCCGACTCCTCCTCCCGTTTTAAACTCAGTCCATTGGCGGCAGCGAGCTGGTTTTGCTTAAAGTCCGGATTCGGTCGCATCTGGATAACAGGGTGCTTGAACTGAAAGGAGAAGACTTGCCTGTAGAGATCGAAAGGGCCGGCATTGCAGGCTTCTATGAGGCCAGTTCCACTATCAAAGGTAGTAGTTAAAACAGATCTTGTGTTCTCATTCCCGATGACAATGGCCCCCTTGTCGCATGCCACTTTCAATGGCAGAAGCCGAAGCAGCCTTGACAGGCTTTCCCCAATTTCCGGAGTATAGTTTGCCGCATTTTGTGGCTCCGCCGTTCCGCTTTCTGTCTCATTGCGGTCGAAGCTAAGGCCCGGGCCAGTTGCTTTGTAGTGCGCGGCACTTGTCTGGTCATTCTCCTTCAAACCAGAACCTAGCGAGTTCTTCGTCTGGTCTTCAGATTTGCCAGGGGCGGACGGATCCAACAAGTCACCCCCCTCCGCTGCTTGGCCGAATCCAGCAAGAATACTGTCGTACGCCGGAGTCCGATTGTATATGAACCATTCAAGACCGTAGAATTGAACTGCAATGCGGCATGGTAGATTATCCGCTCGCTTCAGGCCTCCTTGTTCCCCCGAGGCACCGGCCTTGCCGCCTCCATCGCCGTCTTGTGGCTGAGGTTCAGTCTGCGACCCTCCATTTCTCGAGTTTAGCGCAGACAGATCGGTGCGCCTGACCGTGCGCTTCCAGTAATGCCATGTGACAAATCCTCCGTGCACAAAGATCGTTTCGTTCACCCCATGGTACCGGATACCCTTGAAGAAGATCCTCCCTCCGAGTAGCGAGATTTGAAGCGCGTGGATGTCGACATACGCGCGATAGTAGTGCCAGGTATACGCGCGGATTCCGTACGACAGGAGGGTCGCGAATAAACGGTTAAAGTAGAGCAGGAAGAACAGTACGCTGGTCTCTCATCAGTAGGTCGTTCATCGTGGGCGGAGATCCCCTGAACGTACAGGATGCAGGATACAATGAGTTCAAGGAGGAAGAACCTGCTTCCTTCTTAGTCAAAGCCAATGGTCACCGGCGACAACTCGACTCACCAGTTGAAGCTGGGATCTGGGGTCAAAGACAAGGTTGTCAAGCTTGTGCTTGCGCTGGTCATCTCTGAGGTATTAATCTGGGAGTCCCGATGTCCGTAAACATGGCGGCTCCGTGAGACGAGCAACCTCCTTTCAAATAAACAGGCGAAGGGTGATATTCAGACTCGGATACAATCTCATCGTATCAACATGAGTCTAGAATCCACAAGTAGTATTCAAGAAATGGTCAGGATGCGTTGTAGTCAGGAAAGATCTCCCTCCATCAATGAGGTTAGGCGGTGTCTTTCATAGAACAATCTGGCTGGACACGAGAATCTCCTTGGCTTATCACACCAGACAGACCACTTTCTATTCCTTGCAGGAGATATTCATAAAGGGGGTATCTATCTTGAATTTTTAACCATTGCTCATCTCACAATCATCTGGTCTTATCGCGGATGATCATGATTTGATCTCCCTGCTGTCTCCCTCAAGTCGCAGTATGGTTCGCGGGACGAAGCCATAAAACGAAACGCGGTCATGAACCGTGAAGTCTTCTCGACAATGGCTGCCGGTCCCTCCCCCGGTGGTACAGGCTCGAGCCTGGCACGAGCAGTGGTGATAGTTGCTGGTGTCTCGTCATTAGTGGCTTCAATGCTGTCGCTTTTGTGAGTGTCGCATTCCATTTCCTTTTATCCATTGAACTATCGAGGAGAGCCAGGCTGACATGTATCTGTTCTTTTGGCTAGGTCCATATGGCTTCAAACGTACGAAGTTCTGTCTCAAGTTGGGTTAGCTATGCGCTGACTGGTTGCGCAGCAAAAACTACCGAAAGCCGTTGCTCCAACGATACGTTGTCCGTATATTGTTGATGTTGGTATTTGTTCAAGAGGATATGGAGTTAGGAGCTAATTGGGTCCAGGGTGCCAATATATGCGGTATCTTCTTGGGCGAGCATTGTTTCGCTGCGAGCGTCTCTTTTCTTAGCCCCTATCCGCGATATCTATGAGGTATATCAATTGGTCGACTGGGTTGCCCCTTGATGTTGACGGTTGTTCTTCAGGCTTTTACAATCTACACATTTTTCCAGCTACTTATCAACTTCCTCGGCGGCGAACGAGCCTTGATCATCATGACACATGGACGTCCGCCCGTTTCGCATGCGTGGCCCCTGAATCACTGCCTTCCGAAGGTCGATATCTCCGATCCGCACACATTCCTGGCCGTCAAGCGGGGGATTCTCCAGTATACATGGCTGAAACCCGTCCTAGCCCTTGTCTCTATCATCATGAAGGCGACTGATACCTATCAAGAAGGCTATATCGGCTTGACATCGGGTTATCTCTGGACGGGTATCGTCTACAATGTCAGCGTCACTGTTAGTCTTTATTCTCTGGCGATGTTTTGGGTGTGTTTGCACGACGACCTACAACCATTTCGGCCGGTTCCTAAATTCCTCTGCGTTAAATTGATCATCTTCGCCTCCTATTGGCAAGGCTTCTTCCTGTCGATCCTACAGTGGTTGGGGGCTCTCTCGAATGGTGTGGCAGGGTACACACCGGACAACCTCGCTGCAGCAATCCAAGATAGCTTAATATGTTTTGAGATGCCCTTCTTCGCCCTGACACATTGGTATGCCTTCTCCTGGCATGATTATGCCGATCCTACCATTTCCGCCGCTCGATTACCCGTTGTGTATGCGCTTCGCGATGCCTTCGGGGCCAAGGACCTGGTAGAAGACACAAAGATGACTCTCCGGGGTGAGAACTACCAGTACAGGTTGTTTGATTCTGGAGATCACATCATCCCACACGCCGAGTCTAGATCTCGTGTGAAGCGGGTAATGGATGGCATGCGGTACGAGCGAGGTGGGAAAGGGAAGTACTGGATCCCCAGGCCAGGAGAGGTCAATAGTCGAACTCCGTTGCTGGCCGATGCCGAATCAAGTAACCGGAGCAGGAGGAACAGCACGCTGGAACGGTTCCGCTCAAGCGGCAGTCTTGAGGAGACCACACTGGACGCGGACGACGAAGCGTTGTTCACCAATGCCCGCGCGCTGGAGTTTGGAGATTGGAATGTAAGTGCTTTCACAGCACGATGAATTGACTCGGTGAACTAACAGCTTCCAGTATCCTGTGATTACCGCCAATGTGGTCCCAAGAGACCAGCGTCTGACATCTACCACAACTTATCAGCATGTCCAGCTACCAACCGAACCGGTTAAGAGGGCTCGGAAGCACCGAAAGTCTCGTACGCCGAATGGTAGGGAGGAGCGGCGGGGCACCTCGAGCCGTTCTCGAAGCAACAGTTCTAGAGGAGCTCCTTCCCTTCATCGTGGCCCAAGCTCCTCTCATCGTCGCCAATTAGTCGATGTCGTAGTTGAGGATCGAGAGGAGGAGGAACAGGCCCAGACACAAAAAGCAGTGGGTTCAACGGTCGAACCAGATCGCAAACATCTCCAGTGAGTATCCTTATTCAGGTTTGTCGGACGTCGTTGACCATTAGCCTCCAGACCTTCCACCCAGCCCGCCGTCGAGGAAACCGGCGCAGAACAGCCCAAGCGGGGTGAGAATGGCTCTGAGAGTCCAGAAGCAGTCAGAAAAGATGAAGATACAGACGATGAATATTCGAGAACGGATATCTGGTCTTATGGGGGGCTGGAAGAAGAGAATGTCTGGGGCAGATAGAGGGGAAGACCTAAAGCTATCTAATGACGGAACGACCTGTGATTTGACTATTTCAAGTGTTCTCGGAACACTTCTGGGTATCTTATTATGGAGTATATTATTAAAACTGGCAATTGAATATACACAGACGAGCCATCTTCCTCCCCAAGCACAAGATAAACCACCCCACCATTGGCCAGCGAGCGACAGGGAGGAATGATCCCGATGAACAAAGAACGACCGAATCCTTTCCATTCTTGTCTACCTACATCGTAAACGAGCAGCCACTGGGACAACCCGGTGACAGGATTCTTTGAACCCATCTTCCTGAGCAATGGTGGCGTCTCTTTACGCGCCTTTCCCACTCCAGTCGGCAAGTCAGGCACCATCTCCCCAGCCAGTCACAGAGGATGAATCCCTGTTGCTTGATGTGATACCAGCAAATTAGATGCAGATTATACTGTATGGAGTACGGACTGAGTGACTGGAACCTCGTGGGAAATTAGTAATTACCAGTCGATAGCCCACTCTTCCTGGCTCATCAGACGATTAACTCGAAGGAGATGGAGCAAGCATCATGCATGAAGGACGGAGTATCTTACTCTTGTACAGTCTGTTTCATGCTTGACTGTGTGCGTGATCTTTGTGTATGGAGTATGGAGTATATGATCTGATGGAATTCCCCTCCCCCACGGTAGGAGGGGTTGTTGACTATTTGTTAGAAGGGAATCAAGAGCATTCCTCTCAGGGGTTGGTGAATGATATTATCAGCTGGTCTGTCTGTATCATTCATTATTCTCATTCTCATTTCTGTTTCCTTTCTCAGAGGAATGGATTAATATCTTCGAAGCGCTGGCAGCAATGAAGCTGGCTATGGAACAAGCAGGATCCACATTCGCTGGCTGGATTGTATCCTGCTTGACCTGCTTGGGCCTGGAAGATGATAAGGAGAGCTCATCTCGACATGCAATGATGTCAGAGGGTATGTAGATAAAATGCCACGTACTCTGTACAAGAGAAACTAACAATCTGAAAGCAGAAGTCCAGCCAGAGATGAGCCAACCTCATCTTGTGCCCCCAATGAAACTGGCAGTTCATGACGATGACCTTCCCGGCTCCAGTCCTCCCCCAAGGACTCCCTCCCTGCAATCATGGATCATGGAAGGTAGAAGAAGCATAGCATCTCGGGCCTCCAACCGGGCCAGTCTGTCGTTCAAGCGGCATCATCCAACCACGACTTCGTTGAGGATCAGTGCTCCAACAGACTTCAAAAGAGTCACCGTCAGCCCCGTGCAGCTCAACTTCCAACCTCTCGTGCTCAAGATTCACACCCCCGGCAATCGTTTATCGGATCTCCCTACCTTCGACGACTTCTTCTCCCCCTTTGACCAACAGCAACGACTTACACAGCCCCCAAGAGCTCTGGTGTCCATCTCTGCCTCCAACACACATCTATCCCGCACTCGCTCCCACCACCCCTCCTCATCCTTCCAACTGGCTCGAAAACCAGTGGGCTCCGGATCCCGTCGTTCCTCACTGGCTACGTTAGAGCAACTACATCTCTTGGATAAACAAACCCCAATAACCAGCCCTTTACTCCCTCACTTCTCAACCCGTACCTCAACCACCACCGACATCATCACCAACACCAACACCACCGACGCCCCCATCACACAACATAGTCATAGCCATACAAGACAGGAATCCACAACAAGTTTCTACAAGTATAGATCGACAATACCGCCAAAAACTCCCCCGGATAGGCCCTCACCATCGCCAGGCAGGGAATCTACCCCGTCCCGTACCGGCCGCGTCTCGCAATGGCTCTTCCAATTTCAACCGGAACCTACACTTGAACGCACTCCCCCAATCTCGCCTAAATCTACCCGGTCGGACTGCAAGAGTGCTGTCGCCCGTATTCGTTCCCGGACGCTCAGTGGTTCCACCGTCGTCTCCTCTACGGCTACTGGCGCGTGGCCGTCCCCGACGTCTGAAAAGGAAAGAGGGAGTTATAATAATATACATGTCCGGCCAGGCCAGGATATCGCCCTGTCTGTGTCGCCGGATGGTGCTACTGCTGCTTACCCTACCATCTACGAGGAACAGCAGCAGCAACATTACCGATTCGATGGGTTGGATTACCGTGTAGATCACCGTCGGTCGACCATCGGGCTGGCTTTTTAAACACGCCGTATATCTATCACCTATATTTAATTCATGTTTGATGTCACCTAATGATGCTTTCTTCGGTTCTGGCTTGTAAGCTGTTCATTTTTTGCAGTATCAAGATCAACTCGGCTGCAGGCTTGGTCAGGTAGAAGGCTTCGCTGCCAAAGAACCAGTCACTCTTATTCTCTCAACACTTCAAGGTCTTGGGATATCTGTTGTGCGTCACGGTATATAGAAACGATCCAAAATCAATCAAGCAGTCAAACACAAGAAAACCGATCTCAAACTCCACACCATCATTCCACTTGGTATCATATATTGAATGTTTGAAACGAAGATTCGACCCTCCAATGTGTTCCCCATATAAAAGACTCGACATTTCCACGACTTCCACCCACCTTGGAACAGGAAACAAACACAGAAAAGAAAAAGCAACAATAAAACAGTGCACTAAAAGCAGGAAGACTGATTTTTTGGAAGATGCAGCAAAACATCTCTTTCTTCTCCTGTTTTCTCCTTTTCATTTACTCCTGACTTTCCCTCTTGCATGCGGTCTGTGGTATCAAAAAGGAAGGGAAAAAAAACAAACCCGAAAAGCAAACGAATACAAACAGGAACCGCTGAAAACAACTGGAAACTTCTTGAAAACAGCTGATCAAGTGCCTTGGGGTATAGTGCTGCAAACTGGTATCTTTATTTAACGCGGTGGCCCAATAGGAGCCGGGTATCCAGAAGTAGAATTGGAAGTACTAGGACGACCACTGTCAAAAGATGCGCGGACGTCATGCTTCGGGGTCATGTCGCCCGGCGCAGTACCGAATGGAAATTTCATATCAAAACGTGCTGGCCAAACATTGCTGCCGCTGTGACTATGGGAACTTCCAAGGACGGGCAAATCGTCCTCGGGCAGATTCACGCCGGAATCATTCCAAGGGTTACGATAGCCACTATCCCGAGATTCCATGGAGACGAGGGACGCCTTGGAGGCGTTGCTGGACGCATGTTTGAAAAACGAACCGGGAGATGCGGAATGATTCTTCCGACCAATAAAGGAGGAGAAGGACGAAATGCTGCCGGGCTTTCGGAGCCTCTCGAAGATCGATCCACGCTCGCTTGTTTCATCGGAGAAGTTGGGCCGAGTCGGAGAGTCGGTGACAATCGGAGCTGGGGCATGCTGCAGAAGCTTCGAGTCAAAGAAGGGAAGAGACTCTTCGAATGAGTCGGACTTGGGACGTGGAATTGCACCCTTGATCGTGGTCGCGTCAAGGCCATGGGCAACAAGCCGCGAGATCAAGAAATCGATGGCGTCCTTGAGCCCACCAGCATTGTTGCGCGTGTATCCAAGCACAACCCGATCCTCGGGAGAAAAGGACGGTGAAGCACGGCCGCCCTCTGAGACAGGAGTCTCTGGGTTAGTGTCCACCGAAGTGTCAACTTCATACTGCTCTTTCAGCTTGGAACAGACATCCTCGCGGAATTCGGCCGATTTGAAGAAGTCGCGCAGTTCCTGAGAGCTCTGGAAAAGAAGTTCGTGACTCTCCGGTACCATTCCCTACAAGGACAAGTCAGTATCGTGGTGGGAAATAGAGCTCGACAAAAACAGGGACCACTAACCAGCAAGGCATCCACAGCCTGAGGAACCTGGTACTCGGGTCCAGAGATGGTCACGACATCGCTAGCGAGCTCGGTGCTCGGGAACTCAATCTTGCAATTCCATTTCTTCTCAAGCTCATCGATCTCCGTCATGCGGGCGAGCAGTTCACGGTGATACAAGCGATTGATGACGACACGCTCAGAGACATACTCGGCATCCTGCAGTGCAAGTGAGAAACTGTCCGGCAACATATGTGAGAGTCCGGGACCGAATGATAACTTACAACTTTCTCAACCATGTCCATAATCTCCTGCTTGACCAGGTCGAGACTCTGAGCGTTGCGGGCGGGAGTCCGGCAGATGACATTGTCGACCTTGATGTCATCATCTTCCTTGCCCATACCGCCGCGGTCCATGGCGTTGGAGAACTTGACGAAGACTGAATATTTCTTCATGATCCGCTGGATGTGTTGTCCGCCAATTCCGATGATCCGCTTATGATATTGATCGGGCACATGGAAAGAGATCGAGGCGGGCATCTCCTGCTCAACAAGATCAAGACCGTTCTTCGTTGACTCGTACTGATTGCCACAGACGTCGATATAGAAGTTGTATTCGTTGAAGCCGTCGAAGATGATTTGGACATTACCTAAACAAGGTCAATTGCGAAATCCAAAAAAAAGTGTATGGGAGGATGAAAGTAACTGACTTTGCCCCATGATCTTGTTAATCTTGCCATTCTTCTTGCCACTGACGAACTCCTTGTGCTCATTTGCAAGCTCGATCTTCACGCGCATCTGATATTGGCTTCGTTTCACAAACGGGATTTGGTTGACGACCATCATCGCAGATTTGACCGCATCATCCGACCCATTGATGGTGAAAGTAAGGTTGTCAAAGCTCACCTCTGCACCTGAATTGGTGCAGATATCAGACAGCATCGTACGGATATCGGCGGCAGAAGGAGCGCGGAAGCCACCTTGTGAGGGATCAGGCATTATAATCCACCAGGATGCACTGTAAAATTGGCCAGCCTAGGATAAACAAATTAGTAGATGAACGTTGGCAACACGGGGGAGTCAGCTTTTGACGCACCAGAGCCATAATCTCCCGCACGGTGCGCTCGACATGTAGAACTTCTGTGCCCTGGATACGAACAAGGCCCCGTTGGCTGCCGAGTTGTGGGAAGAGGACGTAGGAGCCGTTCATCTCCATCACCTTTCGGACCTTGTCCAGACGGTCGAGCAGGATATTGTCAATCTTGTTGGAGTTGACAATGACATCCTTGACGTAGATTTTGACTCCCATCACCAACTCCCGCAGCTTCTGCTTGGCTCGGGCAATTTGCTCCTGAGTATCACCCGTGATGTACACTTCATCTTCGCTGCGGCGGTGAGCACCTGGAGGAGTGTAGCCGAAGATCCGTGGGAATGGAGGGGGGAAATAGATCGCCGTGCCGGTAGCCGCTTCTATGAGTTTGATGTTCTTGCGTGTCCGACCGCAGACTAAAGTGTGCATGGTCAACTCCAATCTCATGGCATCCACATGGCGTTTGAGCTAGGATTAATTGTTTAGCAAAAGTTCGTTAGCCATGAGGAAGGGGGTAAGTTTACAATCTGGTCAATCATGATCAAGACCCTAGTCTTGGCATGCTCAGCACTCTCCATGTCGCCGTAGATGGAAACCCGGAAACGATGATCCAATCCGTTATCCGAAGCGTAACCGTAGGAGGAAACCACTGAACTGTCCGTGTCGCGGAATTTCGGGCTCAGCAAGAAAATATCGGTACCCGTATATGCGGCCAGAGTGTCAAGGTGCTCCAGTACACTGGCTCGGATGCCCTTGGGTGACCCATCCATGATAAGATGCATATCCACGTCGACGGTCGCACATCGCTAAGGCAGGCCAGAAAGTTAGCGAGGAGTCAAGGATCGCGCTTTTAATGAGTATCCTACTAACCAGGAGGATGGGAGTCTCGCTGAGCACCCTTGCTCGCATCTTGCGCACAGTTTCTCCGTCACCGGTGATACAAACGTTGGTCACCAAACCTTGGGGCCGTCGCTGTAACGATGCTACCGCCTTAGGCTCTGAAGACGTAACCACTGCCTCAACCCTACCGTTACTGGACTCTGTGATCTGATGACACAGTCTGCGAAGGGACTCGACGTTGCTGGCGTGGACAGGCAGATTGTGGACCGGAGTACCTTCGGGGGTACCTTCGGGAAAGGACCAACGCTGAAGGGCACCCGGGCTCGCATGAAGCACATCATCAATGTCGGGACCGGCGAGGGTGGAGGAGAACGGAACATTGAAGGAAAGATTCACGGTAGGATCGATTCCGGTGGGAGGAGTCATAGGAGGAGCGCCGTGCGGTCGCCGGAGAGAATGGGTGGTGGCCATATCGGTATGAGGCCTGGACATGCCAAAAGTCGGCGTCATTCGCTCCCAACCATGACGGGCCTGGCCCGTGAAGTTTGAGATCTTGTGCATGACCAAGGTGAATCGAATCTCTGACCCCTTGAACAAGTCGAGGGGAAAGAGAGAGAGGAAAGTTCAGGTGGGGAGGAATGGTGGGAATTTTCCTAGAGTGGGAAATAAGAAGGAAGAGAAGGGAAGAAGATTGGATTTCAGCCAAGGATGAAGCCACTATTTGGGGGAAGAGAGAGGGGAGGGTGGTTGTGGTGTGGGTGGACAGGGCTGTGATGGAACCGGAATGGTGGGAAAAGAGCAGGTAAGCAAAAAAGCAATTGATCAACAAGGAAAGGGTATCGAAAGTAGGGAGAGAAGGAATAGAAAGGTAACAGAAGAAGAAGAAATAAAAGAAGAAAGGGGAAATATGAAATCAAAGATGATGAAGAAGAGTTGTTTCAATGGGGGGATTTGATGAAGAGAGAGAGAGAGAGAAAGTGAAGGGAAGAGAAGAAGAGAGAGAGAGAGAGATTATTTCCTCAAACGGGTTTGGCTGAATTCAGTCAAAGTAAGCAACAACCACAGAATATGGGATGTCTCTCTAGACTCTCTAGTCTCTAGACTCTCAGGATCCTCTGGAGTTCTCTCTCTTTGATCAAATAATCTATCATACCTACTCTGAGTCTCTGAATCATGATCAATTCAGCCCAATGATCCAGCTTCTCTACTCGTTCAGGCGGGAGATGCGGGTCAGTCCAGTGTCTAGACTTATGAGTGGCTCAGGATAAAGTACGGTTGGATGATTATCAGACAAAACTGTTATGATCATGATGATGATGGGAAGTATGATAGTATCATGGAGTATTCTTTTAAATCCTTCTTTTTTGATATCATAAAGGTCCCCGAGGGTTCTGTATTACCCTGTTGTGTATCCCTCACTGCCTTATCATATCTCTTGATTTAGTATCCGTACTTTGTAGTCTATAAGATACTCGACCTTCCTATTCCTTTCTTAAACCGAATCATCTCTGGATTCTCTTCAGTAGACAAGTAGATAGAACAAGTGTACTCTATCATAACCTGTTCTGCTATTCAATGGATTCTCAGATGCTGTATATACGCTATACCCTTTTAGATCCAAACGAGAATCCCAGTCACGTGCATCTCTCGAGGTCGACCTGGAATACCTTCAGAAGACAACCTGTCTTTATTTCATTCTAGCCAGAGAGAACATCAGGTCCCGACTCCCTGACTGAAGAATCCAAACCAAAATTCATCTGCCGATTATAGAGTCAAAGAATTCCTAACTTGTCCGATTGTTCCGGCGCACAGGACATGACAAAAGTATTCGGGGGTTGAAGGAATCCTTGGTCATCATGATCTGTTTACTGACTTTACTCCGTATTTCCTGTGGCATTTGATCTAGCCGAGAAACCTGAGACTGAGAGTCAGAGACTCGATAAAATCGTCCAAGCAACAGATGGTAATCCGTGATTTGCCACTTGAGCATGCCACAACGGCCTGATCATCAAGGGACGGTATGATTTCCCTTTCTCTTACCTTACTTTACTCCGTACACTTTCGAGTAATCCATTGATAACTGATTCCTGACCGACTAGAGAAGTATTCTTGAATCTCCTTCGCAAGTTCCGAGTGTCAAAAGCCTTGCGTCACAAGGTGGTCCTTCAATCTCATCATGATTACAGTCCTAGGACTAGGAGCCCCTCCGCCAAAAGATCAGGACATTATTGCATGAGATTTACCATTTATTTCCAGTCTCGTTTTGACTTCCCCATGCTCTTTACTTGGTCAGAGCTTTCGACATTCAACGACCACGGATATCCCTTAAGAATGCCAATCACATCACTCGGAACTCTACCATTCCAACTCAATCAAAGCAAGGACGCCAGCCTCCATCCTTTGTAATCAATCTGTCGTCACTACCTAGTCCTTTCGAGAGGTATGCTGGCGTAGCTCAACGCACTACACAGGAACATCATCAAACCACAAGGAAGGACTTGATATCTTCAGAGCTATCTATCAGCAGTGGCTACGATACAACAATATCCAGAAGAACCATCACTTAGAATCAACGACGTCATCATTCGAGTACTGTGGATCAACTTCGAGTGTAGGACTAGGTTGGAGGTTCACAAAAAGCAAAGTCAAGGCAATAATACAAATGTCTGGGTGAAATAGATACATACTAAAGTAGAGAACCAAGGGACAGGGAGACAATCAAGGATATTGATTATTGACCAACTGGAACGATTCCCGGGGAATACTCTCCTCTCTGCCTTATACAGAACTACCTAAACTGAACCTACTATGCAATTCCAGTACTCCATATCCGTATTTAAAGCACATATCACATATCATATACTCCGTTACTCCACCCCTCATTCTTCCCCAAGTTCCTCCCAACGCAAACCACAGCCAACATGCCAGCAATGGGCGATTTTTTTTTTAGCTCCAGGCTGATCAGAATTCAGAACACTTGTCATATCAAGTGCGGAGCTGCAGGAATTCAGGAAAAGCATTGCTGGCAGAGGTATGTAGCTCAAAGCGGAAGGTTTGATACATATCTCCGCAAAATGAGAGGCATAGCTGCATAGCTGCATACCCGATCGATGCCTGGGATGAGTCAATACTCAACAGGATAAGAAGTAACCGCTGTATACGGAGTGGTTGGGTACAAGTAGTGGTATATTCTCTAGTGAGGGAAGATATATCCTACTTGTGAGGTCACGTTGAATGATCTGGATATAGAATAGAAACAACGCAGTATAAATTCTCTTGTATACTCCGTACATTAGTAAAGAAACCCATTTCTTATACTCGGCCAAGTAGGCTTATGGCTATGAATATCTTATTCTCTGTTCATCCAAGCGAAGGCAATGTCTACAGCTGCACATGACCATGTGTTGCATTCTGCCAGCAGATATCTACCGCCATTCTCACCGCTGACTCTTGCTCACCTGACACCTACATACTCGGCCACCATGTCTTCCCACGACGTTTCCGTTTTCAACCCCCGCCTTTTCGATGACGTTGACGATGCCGAAGATGTTGCATATAAAGAAGTTATCAATGACTTGATCACACAACGAACCACTCCTGCCCAAGCTGCGGAAGCTATTGACGAATGGGTGGTTCGCGAGGCAAATACAAAATATGACCGGCTTAGACAGCGCGATCCTCCATTTAATCTTACTCCTGAGGAGAAGGATAGTTTGTACCTCGTGGGACCTAATGCCTCCAGACATGTTGAGATGATGGTTGGAACCGTTGCCAAGATTTGCTCTGCATATCCTCCCGGCCACACTGCGCAGTACTTACTCATCGAATTCTTCCAGGCCCTCAAGGCCTTGCCTCGTCACAATGTTCCCAATCTCAGCTACAAAGATGACTCTGACGAGCCGACATTTGACGTAAAGCTGACACTGTGGTCATTTGGCACCCCGTCGGTTGAATACCTCGCTCAGAAATTCCAACGAGAAGCTGAGGGTGCGTCCTGCAGATTCGATGATATTCGTTACTAAAACTACTAACCTCGTATTTGTTGCTTCTTAGACCTCGCGTACCCATTCTCTGAAGTTGAGACACCCGGCAGCGAAGCCCAACTCCGCTGGAGGAACCTGCAAAGTTTCATATCTCGCCTCACTGCGCTCGAGTTAATAGACTGCAGTGTTGCAAGTGCCCTGCCCTATATCCTACCGTCCCACCATGCGTACCCGGATCTTGAGCAGCGTAGGACTGGCGGACCGCAACGCATTGCGGGAGATCTCATCGCTGCAGCGCAGTGGCTTGACTCCGACGCGGCTCGACAATGGGTGTTTCGCCAATGCAAGAGTGTTGGTGAAGGCGACGGGTCACGTCAGATCTGGAGCGTGGATACATGGAATCAGTTAAAATCACAAATGTCGTTCATATCTTCGGATGGGCGGTTTGAGCAACAAACTCGCGACCTGGCACAGTTACTGAGGGAGAAAATGGAGCCGGAGGATTGAATGTCATTGGCAATAAGTCGCCACCACATGGGAAAGAGGGTAGAAGAATCCATGAAACACGTAACGCTCACTTTCTCAGGGACTTTGATAAAATGAAAACAAAATCACTCTGACAATGTTGGTGCGAGTTATTGCCAGCCATGCGAGTATTGAAGGGGGGGAGATGTCTGCGGCGGGGTTCAAGTTGGTTACGATTGATCAACAGAACAATTTCGTCGCGTAATCTGTCGCCTAAAAGCCACTTATACACTCAAAACTCAGCAGCTTGTTCACATAGGCGCCTGTAAAGCTGTGTTTGCAACCGGGGCGAACTAGCAGCCATTCCCCTTACCACGGGCCAGTTCTTGTGCACTGTGAAGCCCTTCGACCTGGGTTAGGCAAGTGCGAGGTCTTTTATGTCAAGGCAATGGAGGGAGAGGTTACAAAACAGCGTACATCTCAAGGTTAGAAGAAACAATTCAACTAAAATCATAATACTGTACATCAAATCGCTAGGTACTTAGACATGATAAAAATGGTAATGATTCAATGCACACAAACAAATCAACTCGGTACATAGGTCGTAGAAGTCGCTAATCTCAGTAGCGCTGAGGACCTTGATGAACTCCCTCCCTCCCGTCAACCACAATCCGCTCAGGCTCTCCCTCATAGTACCTTTCCTCCCGTGCCAAAGGCCGCGGCGCCACGTAAACAGGCCGTTCAATGTATTGCCTTGGCCGACGAGCGTCATCATCTACATAAACACTTACGTCTCGATCAGCGGGGCGGACGCTGCCGATCCGTGGAATCATCTCCCGAGGCTCCTCATAGCGAGCAGCAGGGGGTCGCACACTCGGCATCCGGATGATCCTCTCACGCGGAATCTCCGATTCTTCCACATATGTCGCACGTGGGGCGGGATAACCCGCGACTTGCACGCTACTACTGCGTGGGTACGGCTCTCTGTCCTCAACCAGCGGAGTCGCGTAAGTGCGCCGTTCGCTTGGACCAGGGTAAGTGTACTCGGTCACCCGTCGGTAGCCAGCGGGCGGGGGTGGCATCTCCTGCACGTATCTCCGACCACCATAGGGGTCCTCGATAACGGAGACCGCGCGGACGCTTGCTGCGGGGCGTACCTGTGCTCCGTCATCATAGACATCACGTGAGATCCGACTAGGCGGAGGCATTGCCTGCATCCTTGGTGGTGTCTTTTCGCGGTAGTGATTGCCATGCTCATCTACCAAGATGCGTCGTGCTGGGGAAACCGTCGCGCCTTCTTCAATGTACGCCTCTCGGTAGCGTGGCAACGTTGGCGAATCGCCTGCTGGAACGTAATGTCTGGTGTAAGAAGGAGACACTTCGTCATAGTATCTGACTCTTTCTTGAGGTGGACGCTCGACGATGGCGTAAGATGTAGCGCGTAATGAACGAGAACTAGGCTGCTCAATGTATTCCCGTGTGTATTCTGGTTGCCGAGCTTGGTGTAAGCTAGCGACCCTCCGTAGATCCTGATCATCGCGGACAGGCCGGCGGATGCTAAGCCGAGAAACGGCCCTTTGGTAGCCGGGCTCAATTTGGGTCTCGTGATAAGGACCGGGCTCATATGCAGGCTCCCTCATTGGCTCTATTCTCTCATACACAGGCGTATAGCGGGGCGAAACGATGTCAATGTAGATTGGCCTCTCCTGGGGCTGGGTTGCGGGTGGTGTGTCTGCAAAAGGCGGCGGCGAAACGGGCTCATCTTTGATAAACGCTTCATGACTGCCACCTGCCTGTGATCTGTATGGTACCTGGCGTGGTCGGCTCCTGTCCTCGTGCAGTCTCCTACGCTTTCTGGGCATCAGCTGTTGGGGCGGAATACCAGGGCTGGCCCCCCGAAGATCCTGTCTCGCATGCTGCAACCGGTCAGAGCTGTGGTCTATCCGTGAATCTTTGGGCTGATGGACGGAGGAAACCTTGGCTATAGCAAGTGGAGAGACTCGAGAAGGCTGCGGAGCGGCAGGGGATGTGATATGGTTGCGCACGACCCTCACATCATCTCCCGGTGATATCGTTCTGCGACGGTGATGTTGATAAGGAGGTCGATGAACAAGCCGACCCTCCTGCCCTCTCCGCTTCTCCCCGCTCGGATGTCCGTCCGGGATCTCGCGATTATCGCCCCTTTCCATCGGGGGTACACCAGGTTCTGGCGGCGAATATTCCGGCTCTTCAAGAGCATCTGTTTCCTGCAAAGTCTCCTGCATATTGTTGCCTGCGGTATCTACCTGAGCGTGTTGTGTCTGCCTCTGACGATCGGGTATGCGATGGTCTGCAACCGGGTAAGTATCTCGCATTTCCTGATCCGATGCAGGTCTGTTGAGGGCTTCAAGCCGTTGCAACTCATCTGAGTAAGTCTCTACTGGAGCTTCAGCAGCAAGGTCCTCTGGATTAGAGGGAGGGGCCGATGCCGGCTTCTGCTGGGCCGGAGAGTCAGCGGCTCTACTAGAGTCGAAGGACTCATCATACGAGTCGCTGGGTGCTTCCATGCCACGGGGACCAGGAACATCGATTGAAGGCGACGGGGGAACAAGCTCCAAAGCCTTATTCAAAACTTCTGTGACGTCGAAGTCAGGCTTCGCGTCCTGTATCGCGACTCGCTGCCTGGACTCCTGTTTTTTGTGCTCCAACTGCTCGCGCAACGCTCTCTCCACTCTCTGCCGCTGCAACTGCAGCTCCGCTCTAACTAAATCATCCGACTTAGTCAAGAAGATTGGATCAATCTCTGACGTAGGCTTGGGAACAATACGCGAAGTTGGAAGCGCGGCGGTCGATCCAGAGGGACCATTGGGTTTTGTGGTCTGCGCACTCGCAGCTCCTGTTGTCGCTGGCTTGGACTGAAATGGTTTACCCTGTGAGGATACCTGGCCTCCACCAGTCTTTACCTGAGCTTGTCTTGCTGGGATAGGGGGATTGGGAGCATTGCGAGAGGCGGTCTTCCGCACAAATTGCTGGGGAACTTTCAACCTAGGGTGAGCACCAGAGAAGATGTCGTCGCTAATCTTCAAGATCTTCTCATATTCCTTCACCTGTTCACTTTCTGACAACCCAGTAGGTATATCTCCAGCTGGGAGTTGAGCTGTCCCGGGAGTTGCCATGACGCAGGAGCTCCACGGGCGGGAAAAGAATGGTTTGTAGGTGTTAAATGTGACTAGACAAACAGTGATCGATACAGGTAGTACCTGTAGAGTAAAGAGCTCTCAAACCCAAGTCACCTGTGATAAGTAGAAGACTTGATCAACAGACATGACAGAGTTGAGATGTGTTAGAAGAGTTCAAGGGAGAAGAAGAAAATTACGGAGTGAGTTAAAGCTTTCGAGTCCAGTGACTGCTTTTCGCGCTAAACTCTCTGGGGAATCCGTAATTCCGCTGCTTATATACTCCGTAGATACTCCGTAGTGACAGTGAGAACAGTATCTCTGTTGTGAATCATTGCATGAATTGATGACTCCTTTCATTCCTAGGGCTTATAATATGATCTCAATTCTCACTTCATCCTCTCTCATTCTGCTTTAGACCCTTCACCTCTGACAGTGTTCCTCAGAGAACAATGGCGACTGGAGAATGCCCTGCCAACGCGATACCTGATCGCAGGCCAGTCTTCTTCTTTGACATAGACAATTGTGTATGTATATGCATATTTAGGGCTTGTTTATTAGAAGAGAATCATGCTAACATAGAGCCACTTGCAGCTCTATTCTCGAGGTCAGAACCACCGACTCAAGGGACTTGACGAAGACTGACAAGGCCCGGATAGCATGCAACATCCATGATAAGATGCAGAATTTGATCCGTCAGTCTTCCTGTGACTACCAACTACCATCGCACTATTCATCCAACATGTGATATCATGTACAGACCAATTCTTCGTCAAGCACCTCTCCCTCAGCGCCCAAGACGCCCTTATGCTTCACCAGAAATACTACAAAGATTACGGTCTTGCGCTCGAAGGTCTCACCCGTCACCACACAATCGATCCTCTCCAATTCAATCGCGAAGTCGACGATGCCCTCCCCCTCGACGAGATCCTCAAACCGGACCCCGCGTTGCGCAGGTTTCTCGAGGACATCGACAGGTCTAAAGTGAAGCTCTGGCTGCTCACAAACGCATACGTCACTCATGCCAAGCGGGTGGTGAAGCTGTTGATGGTGGATGATTTGTTCGAGGGCATCACATACTGCGACTACGCGCACCCGCCGCTTATCTGTAAACCGTCCCAGGACATGTACGAGAAGGCAGAGATGGAAGCGGAAGCGCCGAGTACGGAGCAGTGCTACTTTGTTGGTATGCCATCCTTGCCTCGCACGTAGGATTTGTACGAGGGCCATGCTGACTCGGTCTGTTAGACGACTCACATCTTAATTGCAAACATGCTGCGGCGCGTGGTTGGACCACTGTCCACCTCGTGGAGCCCATGCTTCCCAGCCCTCTCGTCCTGGCATCGCAATACATGATCCGAAATTTGGAGGAGTTGCGGACGCTGTTTCCGCATCTGTTCAAGAGTAATGTTGTATGATAGACTTTCTAGAATTTGCGTGTTATAGAATTGGGTTTGTGTGTACACAAGGCCTGTCACACGGATGTCACGAAGCATATAGGGCTTGATTACGTCGATTGAACATCGACATAATGATATATATATACGTCACATCAATAGATACATATCGTTCTCTCTGATTAGATCCAATATTCCAACAGGCTGCAGTCCAGGACAGAGGAAGTCTCTAAAGAAAAATATTTATTACTAGAAGACCCTGGTAGACAGTCATGTCGGAAACAGATAGAAGGCTAGAATATCCAACTCAAAACCGCCAATACTGCCCCCAAGAGCATCATAGGGCATGGAATGGCAGCCATGCTGGCAGAGGAAGGTTTCTGATCTTTGTGATTTTCAGAGCGGGTCGAATTGTCGCTTGTCTTTTGCGCAGGGAAGCCACACAGCCCGGAGCCATTAAGATGTGCGACGGGGAACAGAACTTTCGGCTCCCCAGCGTCCATCTCGACAGTAATATTGCCCACATCGTTAGCAGTGAGCTTAGAGCAGCTTAGGACTTCCATTACTTCTGTGCCGGGAGCGAAACCGTTCTCCAGCGCAAGCTGATATCTGCCGCCTTTCGAGCCTTGGTTTGAGAAAATGGACACAATCTGTACCCCTTCGGGTCCCTTTCGGGTGGCGTATGTCGAGTTGTCAAGGTGAAGCTCTATGCTGTGGTTGGTCACATAACGGTTGTCAATGCTGATGGCATGATTTCGGAGCTTGTTAAGCGTTGCTGTCAGTTTGAACAGGGGACCCGTTGTGTCGTAGTTTGTTGTCCAGAGTGCTTCACGGTTGTATGGCGTAGAGTTACCGGTCATATGTTGCTCTTGACCTTGGTAAACTGGATCATCACATTAGCAGCGGCCTTGAAATTGAATACGGTCCAGCAACAAACATACCGATTGGGACCCCGTCCGAAAGAATATTGAAAGCCATTGCGTTTTTCGCTAACTGAAGCATGGCTGTTAGCTGAAATCCAGCATCTGGTGCGATGGATTGCAACTTACCGTCGTGTCATTGGTCAGAGACGCAAAGCGAGGGAGATCATGGTTCTCCAAGAAAGTCGCCAGATGCGTGAAATCATTGCATTTCTTTTGAACAGTCTGAACACTTTCAGCAAGTCCGTGCATGTTGCCTGCCGTAAATGCTTGGATCATAGTGTGATATATCGGATAATTCAGAAGGCCGGAGACTAATCTTTCGTATCTGCAGACGAGACTCGTGTCTTCAGTATATACTTCGCCCATTGTGAACACACCAGCCGCCTTAGAGAAGCTGGCGACATAATCATCATTCATGTGCTTGGTAGCATCAATCCGGAGACCGTCTATTGAATAGTTACCGACGAGCTCCTTAACCCATTTCTGAATCATCGTCACAACAGTCTGATCCTCGGTCTTCAGATCTGGCAGAGCAACCGCCTCCAACGCGAACCAGCAATTCTGATACATCTCAGGGTCATTCCAGTCCGTGATAGCGCAGAGAGGATGATAATATTTCTCATCATTGAAAGGGATGAGCTGAGAGTAGTCAATCTTCGGGGACGGATCGTCATCCATTGATCCGTTAATGGCTTGAGCCATGTCATTGATCACAACGTCAATCATCAGGTACATATCTCGTCTATGAACCTCACCCGCCAGTTTGCGAAGGTCATCTGCGGTTCCGAAATGCTCATTGAGAGCATACAGGTTCCTTGGCCAGTACCCATGGTATGCCTCCCCATATTTCGTATTGTCCGGGATATTCTCAACAACTGGCGAGATCTGAATCGCCGTGAACCCCAGGTCCTGGATATAATCCAGTTTGTCAACGATCCCAGTCCACGAGCCTCCACAGTATTTAGAAAGATCACAAGGGGCATCAGATAAACCCTGTGGCCGTGCAAAGCGATCTGTCATAATTTGCTACCATCCATGCTGTGTCAGTACTTGCAAACAGTATAGTAAAACTCAAGCCGTCCAACTCTCATGATGGCCAAGGAACACGCACATAGATCGATTTTTCGGCCCATTGTTGAGAAGATGGAGCATCAGCAGATACAATACTGGCAAACACTGACCAGACTGCACCATAGTACACTGGCTTCTGTATTTTCATATTGACTGTTTATTGACACTTGGAAAGTCGAGTATGTCTGATATTGGAAGCAATGAAGCAACGGTTAGATCTGGTGTAACTTATCACTGCGATGATGGATGCAAATCTAGATGAATATAGAGACGTCTATTGCAATAATCTCATTGAGAGGGATATCCATGTGTGAAGTGGGAATCATCCCATCACACAAGCAGCAAGCTAAGGGAATTATATCCCTGTGATTCAAGATTAGCCATTGTGTAGACTGTAGACTAGTTCAGGAGTGCATCCTAACCACTGTTACTGTTGCATTTGAAACTTGTATAGGAGGCTTCATTCCAGGTCAACTCTAGCACAAGCCAATAGGTACTCGACTAGTGACCATGCATTGAAACATCTCAATTTGCTTCGAGTCATACGCAATATAGATAGATAGGGATTCCAGGAGAACAGGAGTCTGCCAGAGTGTGAAGGGCGACAGACTTGTCTAGTGTCGAACTACGACAGGGGGTCATCGAGAGCGATCAAGTGGTCTGCAAGGAGTGTCTCCTAGAGTTTAACCAGAGAAGAGGCAGTAGTAGTGCATAATCAGTAGATAGAATGTTTAGTATTGGAACTGAGAAGCAATTCACATCATGGCCTGACCTGGAGAAACAACAATTGATGTAAGGAGTTGAGGCTGTCCGAAGATATTAATCAGGAGGTGATGCCTAAGGCTGCATTTCAGGCCACCAACGCGGGATCGCGTCTTTGAGGCTTCGGAAGTAACAAAACACATCAACAATCTCCCCTTCCTGCCATCAGTCTGCAACTGGAGTTAGTCTGGCCATTGTGATTGACCAGAGCAGAAGCTC
The DNA here is from genome assembly GCA_004769165.1 of Aspergillus cejpii. Lineage (NCBI taxonomy): Eukaryota > Fungi > Ascomycota > Eurotiomycetes > Eurotiales > Aspergillaceae > Aspergillus > Aspergillus cejpii. The sequence goes on along the minus strand of SMSW01000001.1, from coordinate 3,678,087 downwards.
TCAATCTGCATGTTTTGCCATGGCTGAATTATCTATTGGCCATGTGGTCACTCTGACCGACGGTCGGCAGGCCACCGTCCGGTTCATTGGAACTACTCATTTCGCTGCTGGTGACTGGATCGGTATTGAGTTGGCCGATTCTACAGGGAAGAACGATGGCGCTGTTCAAGGGGAACGTTATTTCGAATGCGAACCGGGCTTCGGCATGTTTATACGACAGTCTGCTGTTGCCGCCGTCATTGAACAACCTATGCGAGACACGAAACAACCTTCGAAGGGAATTCCCAACGCCCCCAAAGCAAACAGAGGGCGAGCTCAGACTGGTACTGCGATAAGTAACATCGCGATGAAACGCACTGGCGCTTTACCCTCAACCAACGTCAAGAGACACAGCGCCAGCGCTGCGAGCCCGTCGCCTACCTCGAGGGCTGCCTCCCAGCGGATGTCAACGAGGGTATGTCCTAGTCCTTGTCCATCATTGACATGTTGGTGGTTGATATATCCCAGGTTCAGTCTCCCATAAAATCACCGACAAAGTCCTCACCGACCCCCGCCATACCCCTCTCCTCCACCCGTTCTTCCATAGGCGGCCCCTCGCGGTCGTCTGCAGTGACATCCAAAGGTCGCCCTTCATCTGGAGCAAAGACGTCTATGGCTCCCCCTTCCGCTCCTTCCTCCGCACCTCGCCAATCCCGACCTTCCTTGCCAGGACCGGGAAGCAAGTCAAGCAGGCCAAGTCTTCAGACATCCACTGGACAGTTTAAGCGGCCCGTCTTGCGACCAGTCGCACCTCCCAAACCTCCCGATGAAACAGAAAATGATCCTGGAATTGATACCGCCCATACCGAAATGGATATGGAGGGAAATGAAGGTTCGTCTCGGAGGTTACTTGAGAAGGCAGTAGGCTCTACGCGACTATCGACTGGCCGTCCCAGTTTAACCCCTTCGTCACACCGACCAGTGCAGAATAGCTCCGCCACAGTTGCCAGGGAGCTTGATGAGTTGAAGATGAAACTTAAAGTCATGGAAAAGAAACGGGCTGATGATCGAGAGAAGCTCAAAATACTTGAGAAACTCCAATCGGAGAGAGATAAGTTTGAGGCCATCATCCAGAAGCTGCAAGCGAAATACCAACCTCAACAACTCGAGATCGGCGAGTTGCGGAAGAAATTGAAAGACACAGAGGCGAAGCTTGAGGAGTTAGAGCGTCTCCAAGCGGAGAATGATTCGATTCTGGAAATGGCAGCGCTGGACCGCGAAATGGCCGAAGAGACAGCCGATGTGTTCAAGCACGAATGTGAAGTGTTACGAGCGAAAGCCGAAGAGCTTCAATTGGAGTTTGATATCCTCAAGGAAGAGAATGAGGAGCTTGGTCAAGCCATGACTCCCGAGGAGAGGTCCAGTCATGGGTGGCTCCAAATGGAGAAGACAAATGAGCGTCTCCGTGAAGCTTTAATTCGCCTGCGTGATATGACCCAGCAGCAAGAGTCCGACTTGAAGGATCAGATCAAGGAACTTGAGCAGGACCTGGCGGACTACGCCGATATCAAATCCCAATACGAATCGACGAAAGAGAAGCTGCTTGTGTCGGAAAACAATGTCGAAGATCTCAAGCAGCAGCTGGAAACAGCCATCGGCGCTGAAGAGATGATCGAGGAACTTGCGGATAAGAACATGCAATATCAAGAGGAGATCAACGAACTCAAGGCTGCTATCGAGGACCTGGAGGCATTGAAAGAAATCAACGACGAACTTGAATACAATCATATTGAGACGGAAAAGCAGCTTCAAGAGGAGATTGATTACCGCGAGAGTCTGTTCAACGAACAATGTCGGAAGATCTCCCAGCAAGATGAGGTGATTGAAGATCTGGAATACACTCTGGTCCGCTTTCGGGAGCTGGTCTCTACGTTACAAGGGGATCTGGAGGATATGCGAGCGTCTCGACAAATCTCTGAAGCCGAAGCTAATGATCTTACGACGCGGTCCCGAGTCATGATGGACTTGAATCTGAAGCTCCACGCGTCGATCGCCAAAACACAGACAAAGACCATCGACATTGAACTCGGCCGTATGAACGCGGAGGAAGCCATACAGCATTTGTCTATTTTGAAGCTATACCTGCCGGAGTACTTCGAAGGGGAGCGAGATTCCATACTTGCGCTTCTACGCTTCAAGCGGGTGAGCTTCAAGGCTTCTTTGATGAGCAACACTATCCGTGAAAATATCTCCGAGCAAGTCTCTACAGCGACGGCACCCGACGATATCTTCGTGGCGTATGATATTATCGAGAAGCTTCTGTACATTTCGTGTCTTTGTGATCGATTCGTCACTTATATTACGAGTTGCTCTACAGAGAACTTTGACAGTATTAAAGGCGCATTGTTTGAGATGGAGCCTGTGGAGCGCACCTTGAATTTCTGGATAGAAGGCTTGAAGAAGAACGAGTTGAACTTGAGAAAGTGTGCGGTTGAGCTCCAAAGATCCATTGCTCTTCTGTCGCACCTTGCAGAGACACTTCTCCCTAATTCTCTCGAGGCTTTTGCCGACGAACTTTGCATGCGATCATCATTGACTCAGTCATATGTTGATCACGCTGCGTCTTGCGTCGCACGGCTGAAGTCATTGCTCCAGTCAAAGATCACGATTCCCGAAGAGGATAATGAAGAGTACACCTTTCTCTTCAACAAAGCGGATGGATTTGTGTCTCAAGCTCGCGGTCTGAAGGTTGCATTGGGCAAGGTGAATCGGGCGCTCGACGATCTGCGATCCCGATCCCTCTCTTTATCGCAAGATGTTGCTGGGCCTTTTAAGAGCGCTGAAGAGGCTGCTAAGGAACTTTCTGCGTTGACGCGCCAGCTTGGGGAGAACATTGCGCAGCTCGTCAGCGATGAAGCTCGGACTGAACCCCCGACAATCGAGGAGGCACTACGGAAAATGTCCGAGACTTCTGCAAGTTACGCCTTGCCTTCGGAAACAGGAAGCGAAAGCAAAGACACCATGTCCCTTCTCTACAACAGATTACGCACCCTGGGTGGCTCTCTCGAGGAACTAGATACGGTCTCGTCGGATTTGTCAATCACAACAGAGTTTGAAAGGCTCCCCTCTCCCTGGATTGCAAGAGCCACGGAGCTCAAGTCGAATAAGACAATCCCTCCAGATGCGGACGAGGAAATACGCCGGCTCAAAAATGAGATCCATGAAGCATCGACGGCTCTTGGGGTCAAGGACAAAACCATTGAGGAGCAAGCCCTTCGAGTGGAACTGGTCGAATCCAGAATGCGCGAGGCGAGTAAGAAAGCATCTATGGTCAAGGGCCTTGAGAATAAGATCGAGGAACTCCAGACGAAAGAGGCAGAACTCGAGGGGCTTATCGAAAGACAGCGCAAGGACATGCAAGCGTTGGAAGCGGAGCGGGAAGATCTCAAGGCGCGGCTTGAGAGGGTCAAACGGCTCTCTGGCTCCACAGGAGCCGGAACTACAACGGACGGCGTTGTCATTGACAATAGCATCTCGTTGGCCGCCCTGCGCGAGAATGAGGCTCTTCGTGCGGAGGTAGAAAGCCTTCGAGCGGCTGTTCGCTTCTTGCGCGAAGAGAACCGGCGTGTCAATATGCTAGACCCTTATTCAATCCAACGATCGGCGGAAATGCACTCCTGGCTGGATGTGCCGCTTACAAAGTCGGCTTCTAGTGCCCAACAAGACAAGATCCAGCAGACTGCATCGGAAAGCAGGGACGTCTTTGCTCATCTTCTCCAGCTGACAAAGGACTCGAATATCTGTGACCTCAAGTCTACAATGTCCCAGGACAGCGGGAATCGCGTTGGCTGGCGTCCGTCAAAAGCCAAGCTTCGCTATCAGGTGCTGTTGCAGCGCGAGAACTACGAGCGCTGGACGGAATGGAGAGATGATATCGTCCGACACGAGAGGGAGCAGGATAGGCTGGTCGCCGCGAAGAAGGAGAGACTTTTCCGTGAGCGAGCTCATGGACATGCCCTACGAAATTCGGCGTTTGGTGACTTCCCAAAGAATCTAGGACATGGCATGATGGGCGCCGCCTGGCAACTCCTGGGGATGGAGCAGGGCAATCGCAAGCCCGTTGACCATCTTATTGGGACCTCCTTGATGCCTTCATATTGAGCTCGTTTTTCTCAAGCAACATATCCCTGTGCATGCGATAATGCGACGCAAGGCGGCCGTCATGGACTCGCCTTTCCAAGCACTGAATTGGGACAAACCACCCGTCAATGCAACTTCGGAGATACCTGAGTGGGTATACCGGTCTTACGTTCATCCTTCCCCAGCCCAGCATGGCTTCAGTACATCCGTCGAGATTCCTCCAGTATTAGGGCAACATCGCGCCGTGCGAGCCATCGATCCGATCCGAGTGGCAGTTGACTGGACGCTTTGGCCTTCAACCAGCCGAAGCACGAGTCGAAGACCTTGCTCCAGACCCTTTCTTCTCAGTCTGTACCCAATACCCCATACACGTTGTGTTCCATCACACGCTCGTCACATTTGTCCTTGATATCATGCATGGGTAACCAAACATTACATTACTTTTGACTTAATATCCTCCGTGACCGGGATGAACAGGATAACTGAATACCTCAATGTACATTTTCTTTTCTTCTTGTTTTGAAGCATTTATCTTTTGCAATACCCTTGTCTGCTCTGATATCTGATGCACTCCACTATCTTGTATTCTGTCTGTCGATAGGAATTATTATTCTTCATAATTTGCACATATACCATTAAAACCACTTTCAAATATCTAATGAAAATACACAAAGCTGACGCTCAACAAAACATATGTCGATGATTGAGAGAGACTGTCAAAACAAAGATAATTGTACAACTCCAGGCCAAATGCAAAAACTAAAAAAAAAGAAAGCTGAAGGCAAGTACATTTCTCCCAAAATATTGTAACCCCCGGTAGAACATGGAAGCAGATCTTTTTTTTCCCTTATAGCAGGTTCGCTGAAGGAAAAGAAAACGTGTATTAGATAAAGTGATGGGATCTTTATACAATATGAAAAAAAAAGCGAAAAAATTTGGTTTGGTTCTTTTTTTTTTCCTTCTCAGATTGGGCTCCTCCTTTTTCCCTTTTTGACTTGGGATAGTTGCGTGGATCAAAGGGCACCTGCAAGAACTGCTTCGGTGGCTATGAGAATTGTAAAAAGTCAGTGGTAAGGCGAAAGTTGAGAATGTATGCTCCTTACCTGAGTTGATGTAGGGACGTTTGGCATCCAGGTTTACACCGAATCGCCTCTCGAGTTCTTGCTTGATGCTCTTCTTCGTCACGGTCATCAGGTCTGCCGTCCGCAGGATATCGCGGATCTCCGCAAGAATCGCGTCATCGGCCGGTAGATGCGATAGATCGTCCATTTCCATGTCCATGTGCCGGCCCATCATCTCTGACGGCGCCAAGGACATCCGGGATCCATAGCGAGGGAGTTCAAGCTGAGACATCGGCCGAGATCCGGGGAACCCATACTCTGACTGGACGGGGTGGTAGGATTTGGTCCCGTAAGAGAAACCAGAAGCCTCCGAGCGGTCATCTCGCGAAGTCTGGGCCTCCCAGAGCTCTGTCTGATACTCTTCCCACTTCTTCTTTGGAATCGATGCGGGATCGAACTTCCCTTCGTCGGAGATGACGACCTTACGGCCTTTCTCTCCAGTGATGATACGAGTGTTACCCCAAGTGAAGTCATCCATATGCCAGAAAGAGTAGAGAGGCAGAGCGAGGGAGAAGACAGGGATGGCAAGGATGTACACAATCATCCATCCGACCATCTCCCACTTCCGACGGAAGATGAAGATCAACCCCTGTAGACCGTAGATCGCTGCGAGCATAATGAACGCAGTGAAGGGAATTGTAGACGTGTCCGTGGCCAGCCAGTATATGAGGTAGATAATGTAGGCAATCGTGACGGGCTGGATCACGGTACTGAGCAAGTCGATAAACACGACGAATCTCATACTGAAGCAACAGAATCCACAAAGTTGTTGCATCGGAATCAGCTCCATCAGGTTATGGACCGTGGAATTGATCCACCGACGGCGTTGTGAAAGGAAGACGGTCCAGCTCTCGGGAGCAATGGTCCAAGCTTGGGCAGTGCTGATGTACTTGGTCTTGTACTTGGAGTGGTGCTTGAGAAGAAGTGTGGTCAGGTACCGATCCTCACCCAGGTGAAGCAGATTTTTCATATGGAGCGTGTCAACACGGATCTCAGCGTAAGCCTCAACGACTTCTTTGCTCACGAACAACGGTTTGGCTGTCTCAGCAGAGCGGATTCGATACATGGTGAAGCAACCGGGCAGACATGTGACTGATCCGAAGAGGGATTCAAACGCCTTGGTGAGGTTGTGAGAAATGTAGTACTCGTAAACTTGAATCATAGTCACGGCTGAAGTTTTGGCGTTGGTCAATGCTGTCTCTCCACAAACACCAATGAGACGCGTATCCGACAAGAATGAAGCCACCATCCGCGTTGCTGAGTCCGGGGCAACGACTGTATCGGCATCGACTTGCAGGATAAACTCGTAGAACGTGGGATTGACACCAATGACGTTGCGAATTTGATGATGCATCTCCAGTTCCATGGGGCTCATGGGGAGGTTGTAGTGGACACGATTCAAGAAGCGCATGAGGACCATTTGAGAATCACGCTTGCCTCGGTTCCCAGGACGCGACACCTCGGAGGGTTTTCCAACCTTGACAATGACAAGGAAAGGAACGATATGGCCCTGGACTTCGTACAGACCCGAATACACTTTGCCCATGTTGTGCTGCTTTTGACCTTCTCCCAAACTCTCGAAGCTCAGAGGCTCAGGGTCGACAGACTCCGGCACTCCCAGGATATCTAGAACAATCCTGGGTGTGGGGCGGTCGTTGCCTTGTCCGATAATCATTCCGTCGCAGATAACAACAAGTAGCTTGCGTTTGTCATCGTAACGCATACGCGCCATGGAATCGATGGCACGACGGAGGGACTCCTCATCTTCCGTGTATGCGGGGACTTGACAGATGATGAATTTGTCCAAGTGCTCGGGGACATTCTTCCGGCCAAACTGTAGGGCTGCAAAGAATTTGAACAGGACGACTGAGGAAATGAGGGCCGATATCGCAATGAGGAAATACCGAGCAAACTGGCACTGAGTTGAGTTACGTGTGTCCACATGGCCAACGAAGAAGAGATTATCCAAGCAGGTTTGCATGCGGTGACGCGTTACCGTGTCGATTTTCAGGTTCTCCCAGCGCTTTGTCAAATCCTGGCCAGGAAGCCCCTGGAAGAGTTGCACGACGTTCGAATCCATAAAGTCCGTGTCCACATTAGCAGGAACCGACTGGCCGGGGGGTGCTTTCGTCCGCCGTCCACCGGCAATATAACTGGTCAGATCGTAGACCTTGCCGTTAATGCTGCCGATCGACTTTGACTTCTTGCCCAGGGTTGTCAGATATTGCGGGCTGTAGCCTATGTAACCCTTTAAGTAATTCGACTTGAGCATCACCATCTGTTCATAGAACCAATCGGGACGGGAGTCGTTGGTAAAGTGCCGGAAGTCGTGATACACCGAGTTGGTATCTGTACCGCTGATGGTGGCTGCCGATCCCGAGATATTCGTTGGCTTGTAGTCCAGAAGCACCGTGGGGTCCACCTTTCCTGATCTGCCCTGGCAAAGCGCAGAGACTTGCACTGGGAAGAGACCAGTAGCATCGATACCGGCATACCTTTTCAATGCCGACTCTGGTACAATGTGTGGATAGTGGCCTGGCATGAATTTGTCCAAATCGAAGACTGCACCACGAATGGCAATGTATGAGCTGTGTCCGCTCTTCCCATCATGTGAAGCCAATTCCGATGCCGAGTAGACGTGCTGCGTGGGACAGATCAATCCAGGAAAAGCGACAATGAAGAAGATGGCAACCCCACAACTAAACCAAATGATCAAGTTGATGGCGAATTTCTCACGCCAAGCCATTTGCACATCCTTGCGCTTCATACGGCCAAAGAACTTGATCGCAAAGTCCGGGACGTAGAATGTGAGTAAGTAGACAAGCGCTACCCAGCGCTTGCGACTTCCGGAGACAGGAGCGTCGTCTACCTCTTCCATCTTCTTCTCGTTCCCCTTCTCCAGCATCTGTTCTCTCGTTTCGAAGTTCCGGAACATATCACCGGAATGGAAGGCAGAGTTACCCGCATCAGAGCGTCCATCGAGGTCACGACTCCCAAAGTATCCTTGTTTAGCCTCGTCACCGTAGATAAACGCACCCGAGGATTGGTCGGCAGGATTGAGAAGCCGGACCTTGGAATCCGTGTAGGGAGCACCCCGAGGATGAAGCAAACCATCACCTCCTTCATCCGACATCTCCGAGGTGTAGACAGGAACGACGCGCTCGCCAACCTTTGCAAGATCAGCCCAGCATCGCTCGCTGAGGAACACACCGGTACTGCCAACTCTCGCTTCATTGCCTGGCCACCGCTTTTCATCCAGAACAACCTCGGCTTTCTCTTTGTCGCTGCCAACCACAACGTTGCCGATTTCAGCAAGACCAAGAAACTCGGCGAATGGAAGGAATACACTGAAATCCGCATTCCGTAGCCTTTGACTAATCTCAGCAATGCCAAATGTTTGGACTTGTGCCCGTACACATTTGCTGTCGAACTGGTTGGCGATACGCCGGTCGTTGGGTTTCAAACAGAAAACAAAGTATGGATTCAAATTGCTCGAGCTCAAGCATTTATTGACGATCTCGAGAGAGGAGAGGAATTGACCGGCGGCCCCTTGTATGCCACTTGTAAGCATAGCGCTCTTCCGTCTACCGGACGACGAATCTTTGGCTGTACTCTCGGCTTGGCTCTCAGTCTCGTCCGCATCTCCCGCTGCCGGCGCATCGAAAACCCGTCGTGAGAATGGGCCAGCCTTGCGCCTGGCCATACTGGGCATTCGCAAGGGCTTGGAGCTGACCTGTGCTTGCATGATGGCTGTCTTTTCTTTGGGATGGGTGACTGTTTGCAAGGCCTCTTGTCCGAAGAGTTCCCTCACAAACTCGCTTCTGGTGGATCCCATCAGGTTCATCAAGTCGCCGGAAATAAACTCCCCATTCTCCTCAATGAGACCAGTGACAGAATAATCAACCTCGCCAGCAAAGTGCTTCACTGTGAATGCCGCCCGAGCATTCTGTGAAATCAAACTGGTCCTCTTCGAACTTTCCACCACAATTGCGGGATTCTTGTTTTCGAAGCGCTTTCTCAGAGACTCCAAGAATTGAGTATCTGTTCTTCCGCGCCTTGTCTGATCATCGAGGATGCTTAGCAGCCCGTTACCGTGCTTCAGCAAGCCGCGAACAGCATTGGTGTTGTCAAAGTAGCTTGTAGCCGGCACCGAGACCTCCTCCAGTTCCAACTCGTCGGCCTTTCGGTCGAAGAACGACTGCAAACAGAAGTTATACAGGGATTCAGTGGCTGCGTTGTTGAGGAGTTGATCCAGGGTAGATCCAGTGGCACAGGCCTGGGAGAAACCAGGGAAGTCCACAATCGAAATGGTGTTGGCGACGCTATCCTCCGCCGCGCATATGCGTTGATTGGCAGTTTCAATCACGTATGCCACGAGAAGAGAGTAGATAGTCCGAGCAAGCTCATCGGCATTCTGCCGGGCCCCCTTGGGATCCAACATGACCGTCACCCGCTCGCGGTTGAGGGTCTTGGTCCGGTAGCCGAAACTATTTTCGAGGTCCTCGACTGCCAGACCTAAGAAGGCAGCGATGACGGAGAGCACATCCTTATTCTTCACGATGGTGACCGTCTCGCCCCCCTCATGGGAGTATCCACCACTTTCTTCCGCGGAGGTCATGGTGGCTTGCCCGCTGGCAAACTCCAGCTGCCCGAGATGGAGAATACTAGCAAGAATCTGACAAATCTCGGCGATCTCGCTGCGCGGGAACTCCAGTTTCCTCAAGGCCGTCTTGAAATGTTGGAAGCCCTCCACATCATTGACACCCACCTTCAATTGGGTTGGGTGGCCCAAGTACCTCCATCTCTTATGGCTGGCTGCCCCTGAAGTGGTCTTACCGCCACCAGTCGATACGTGGACAGAATTGTCAAAGCCTAGGTGAGCTTTCTCGGCAGCGCTGGTCCCCGCCAGAAGATAGTAAAGCACGTGAAAGCTTCGCTCTCCGGTGGGTACAGAAGTAATCCGACTCCGTTCCAGTCTATGATCGATGATCTTGCCGCCAATCAGAGTGGGGTTGACGGACGACGATCCGTCATATTGCAGTTCCAAGAAGAGTCCGGCTTTTGATGCAGTTTGTGTGGTTAAGGATTTTGTGGTTGTCAGAGTGTCGAAGAGAAAGGCAGCATATGATAGTTTCGAGGACAATGGGGTTGAGGAAAATGAGAGAAAGGCGGACAACAAGTGGGAGCGGATTGTGGTCTTTCCAGAACCGCTCTCTCCTCTACAGCATCATAGTCAGATGACGATACTCCAAAATAATATCAAATGCAACGCTTACAGAAAAACAATGGCCTGGTTCTCCCCCCGGGCGCCGAGACGTGTAAAGGCACGTTTGGCCATGTCCTCGGCCTCTCCCATTGCACTGCCCTCCTTACCGCCATCAGGGCCTTTAGTTGATGATGTGAACGTGTTTAAACTGATCAAGGCCTGAGATGAGAGTCGAGCTGTTGGTAGTCCGACGTGGAACCTTTGAGACGAAGCACTCATTAGCAAATCTCCTCCGAACTTGAAGACACAGTTAAAGGATAACTATACCGGCTCGCTAGATGTGCTGTTAGATGTGTATCTGATTGTAAATGTGCTGGCAGCGACGGTAGAGATGACTGCGCGTGGGACGGAGTCCCTCCTGCTGCTGGCGACTGTCCAGCCATTGTGGGGATGGTGTCGACTCCTGACGACGGAGTGGCTCAATATTCCGCGAACAAGGTCTTGAAAGCAGATAATATTGATGAGTGTTGGCTATTCAAACTGAAAGGAACTTGATCGATCCCACTTGCCACACACTCAGGTTGGTAAGGATGGTGATGGCGAGGTATTCTGGCGGGTCAAGAATGTCGGGAAAAAAATCCTCAGAAAAGTCCACTTCCCTAGCAATAGCAACAAGATAAGCACATTGCTTGTGCGGATGACGAAGACAACCTGTCAATCACGATTGAAATCAACTTCGAATGAAGGTGGAATAACCGTCAGTGCGAGCGATAGTGGGTGAAAGGAGTGATCTTCAGCTGAAGCGACCGTGTATAAGAGCTGAAGAAGATGTCGAAAACGAGGGTTAGAAAGTGTAAAGAATTAAGAATTATGATAGTATGAAGGAAGAAAGGACAAGATCGGAACAGTAGAAAGATCCAAGATGACCAGCGAAGAGGACTTGGGCCAAAAAGCAGCAAAGAATGAGTGTCTTCAGTCTTGATCTTCTTCTCTGTCCAGTGTTCAGTGGTGTCTGGGGTCACCGCCCGTACAGAGCAGTACTACAACTTGGTATGGATGGTATTGTTGTATTGCCTGTTTGGGTTAGGTGGTTTCTATTCTTATTCCAGTAAATACTTGGTAAGATGCAAAAATGATGGAAAATTACATCTTTGTGTATTAAATGCATCCAGCCGAGGACAAATCGTGTCATATGGTCTTATCAACAAAAAGGAGGTGGGGATAAGGGTCTTCAGAGGTACTATTGATGTTGTATTTGGATTGAAAAATTACACTCTGTATCTGTACTCCGTACAGATACTTAGAATATCCACTCTGGTCAATAGCATCAATTCTCCTATCTTATACAGAGTAACTCAGGGGTTAAAGACTCCCAACTTCCTTCCATCTCAGTGTACTTCGTAGTTATGACTTATGATCTTTCTTAAATGTTAAGACTTAAGGACCTCAATGATAAGCAATTTAATGTTGATCTTTTCTCTTATTTTGAGAGTTAAAAGGGAAAGTAATATTCTAAGTTCTAACCTTCTTGAATGTTGAGTGGATCAATCATCCGATCAGGCAAACCAGAAGGGGAAAAGCGTTATGCAAGGAGGACAAATCCGACAATCCTCATTCTTCCTAAGTTCCTTGAAGTTCCTACTCGGCTAGATACTCCTACTCCTACGTGACTACGTCTCCTAGTCCTAGACCTACTATTAGATACTAAGGAGTAGACTACGGATAAATCTTGAACTGAAGATGGTGGAAACTGGAAAATAATCTTCCTCCGATTTTAGTTTAGAGACTCGATCTGGATGGAAAAATCCGATGTACTCCGTAATCCGTAGTTAGTTAGTGGTCACAAGCTTGTTTGACTTGAAGGGTCAGACATGCAGGGATAAAAGAGTATGACTAGGAATAAAAATAACAACACAACACCATGCTGATTGCTGCATGACTTTCTAATTGCATATGACAGAGTCACAGAGATTCCTTGAAGGCCAGAAAATCCCCAAGGTGGCAACTTTTACTGAGACATGGCCTCATCCTCAGTCCTCATCCTCAGGTCCATGAAAATGAAATACAGATACAAAATACAGAGTACTAACTGAAACTTTCTGTGAGATGTAGGATACCAATTATAGAATTTAGGGTGTTCATAAACTCTCATTGGCTTTACAATAGTTTGGGTTGTGGACTTGTGGTACGCGACCTCACAGCTTTGACAGTATTGAAGTCTGGTATGGTTCCTGTTCTATCCATGGATACAATAACACTGGTTGAGATATCCATGGAGTAGGTACTAGGTACTAGGTACCTACCAGCTCAGGCTCACTCCCGATATCATTCAACCCAAATCAAGCTCTCCATAGAAACCCATATTGCTTCAGAATGATCAAGAAAGGGGGATGATAGTGACAAGACAGGACAAGACAGACTGTAATTACAGAATACAATTACAGAGTAAAGACAAGATGAAAAAACTGAAAATACCTCGTTAGAGTTTAGCTAGTGGTTGACTATTATCAATGGCAAATCTTGGTCCTTTTTCTGTTCCAAGTATTCAAGGTAATTACTAGGTTACACCCGATAAACCTCAGCTTGGTATTTTTCAATCCATCCACAGTCAACCCCAGAAATACCATACAGCATACACAACAGCCCAGCGCAGAAAGAGAGAAAGCAAGCAAACCTATCCGTACAGACAACTCTTCTCTTCTTTTGTCTTTGTTCAGCTTCCCATCAGCCCTGTCGCTGCTTTCTTATTTTTCTTGATTTTCGAGTCTGGTTTCTCCAAAGCAGCTACAGTTGTTTAATCATCTTTGACTACCTGACCTTCACCTGTCTCTCGCTTTGCATCGTTCCATAATCTAATTCTAACCTCCGTTACTTACACCCTCTGAGCCATCCCTGGGCTCTGTCCCTCGCTTTACAGGTGAACAAATATCATCATAATAAACCTCTCGCTGAGCATCTCGACATCCGCTCATTCAGGACCGCGTCACCTCAGATCGATAAGGTCGTTGGAATTCACCGTCCCGACTCACATCAGATCGGAGACGATTGATTCCTACCTCAGTCACCTTGCTTTCGCTCTCTATCGTCGAGTGGAGATTCATCGATGCTCATGTTTTGATATACACATTGGACCCGTGATCATTGCACCAGCCTTTCGGGCGGTCTTCCTTAGGAAATCCTTACGCCATCACTGATTCCAGTGCCGTCGCACCGAGATATCTGTCATGTCTAACCGGTTTTCCGTTTATTCCAGCCATTCCGCTGGCTTTTCTACCAGTGGGCCCCGATCTGGAACCCTCACTTCTTCCCCGGTGTCAACAACGACCTTGTTGAATGCCTTGCATGCATTCTATAACTCTGGGCAACCTTATCAACTGGATGTTGCCACAAGTTTGGTCGTGAATAGTTGGCTTACCGCCAGCCATACAACGCCAGATGGTCACAGCGGAGGTATCATAGATCGAGAATTGGCCGTCAGAGCATGGGAGCATGCGAGGAGAAGAGCGGAGGATGGTTGTATTGTTCTATGGTTCGAGGAGATCCCCATCCATTCATTCATGGCAACCCTCTTTGGCTGTTTGCTAATCGACACCTAGCTCGACGCATCAATCGACGCCCTCCGTCCTGGAACCTTTCCTTGCCGCCGTGCCTTTGCCCACTCCCAGCATAGCCTTCACTGCTCTTGCCGCGCTCAGACCGTTCCTCTCCGCTGTTACATCCTTCAACCCTTCTTATTCCCTATACTCTGCTCTTGCCGCGTCATACACCTTTTCACTGCACGGACACCTGGTCAAGTTATCTTTTGCCCTCTCGACTTCGGGCATTAATGTACGCAAAGGACTGTTGGATATTCCGTCTGAATCGGGATACCGCGCCTTCGACGTATTCTATTATCTCGTCACGTCCGCATCAACGCCTGCGGAGCGGGAGTTCTTGGCCCTCAAAGATGCCTCCGAATACGCCTTACTCCGCAAGTCGGGTACATACTCGCCGCCATCATATCTCCCCACTGCCGACGATGCTGCGGCTGCGGAGGATTTCAGGGCATCATTAAAGGCGATCGGCATCAAAGGCGCCGCACAGCGCGGTCTGCTCTCGGTTCTTACAGCCCTGCTGAAACTCGGTAATGCGACTGGCTTCCTAGTTGATCAGGAAGATCTCGAGGACGCATGTGACGAGGTTGGTGGACTTTTGGGATTGGATCCAGAGGTGCTTCTCCACAAATGCTCCACCGACGACCGCGGGGTGTTAATCGCGGGCATTTATGAGGCTCTTGTTGATTGGGTCATAACCAAAGCCAACGAGGCTATCGCGAATGAGCTCCGATCAAACCAGGAAGGTGGTTCTGGTAGCGGATCAGCCGGCCAGCGGTCCGATGAGGACACTGTGGATATCACCGTTGTTGATATCCCCAGACCTGCCTTTGGCAAGGCTGTGGCCATGAGGGCAGTCTTCGATGATACCCTCGGCATCAATGCAGAAATGAAGGAGGATGGTGTCCAGATCCCTTCCGTCGGTCCCTCGGTGCTCAATGACTTGAACAACTCCGTGGGCCAGGTCGAGCCAGATTTGGGAATCAAGACCGGTTCCGCCTGGCGTGAACGAGAATACGAGCTCGACAAGAGACAAGAGGTCCTGGAAAAGGTTGGGCTAGAGGTTGATATGGACTCGTTCCTTCGCCAACTTCTGTTTCCAGTAGAGTCGGAAGGGATCACCGTTGGTAAGAAAGGGCGGTTCGACCTTGTGGACACACTGGATAGCAGTAGGGTCTGGCACCACATCTCGATCCATCCGACCGATGACTCTCCGGACACCTTGAATCCTGCCATGCCAACTGCAGCCTGGTCTGCTGGTGCGGTTTCCCGCCAACTCCGCGAGTGGAGACTCGCGGAATGGGCAAACCGGCGTCTCAAGCAGATGGACTTTACGGCTGACTTTGACGTGGAGGAATTCGTGAGTCGCTATGCACGACTGGGCTGCAGAGAAGGTAAGGACGGCGTCGAAAGTTGGCTCATGGAAAGAGGCTGGACCAACGGTGATGCCTTTGTTGGCCACCAGCGAGTTTGGATGAGAGAGAACGCCTGGTGGGAAGCGGAGACGATGCTCGATCTCAAACCCGACGAGACGCCTGCAGCAAATCCCTACATGTACGGTAGTGGCATGTATGACAACGGCATGTCGCAGTACCCGGTTCCTCCCATGGCAGAGTCCACCAGCCTCCTCGGAAGTCGGGATAACCTAGTCCAAAGGCAAAGCATGATTGCCCCCAGTGTCATGGGAGGAGCGAAATCCATCGCCCCCAGCGTACCAAACACCATGAACATGGCTGGTGATTATGGCCTGGGAACCAAGGGTGACACTAAAAAGTGGGAGAACCAGCTTTACGACGGCGACGGTGGCCGATACAATGGAGAACTCGATCCCGAGTTCGGCGAGAATAAGCATATCGAGAAGAAGGAGATCACCCTCGGCCGGCGAGTCTGGGCTGGCTTTGTCTGGGCCTTGACCTTCTGGATTCCGTCTTTTGTTCTTCGTTACATCGGCCGCATGAAGCGACCTGACGTGAGAATGGCCTGGAGAGAGAAATTGGTCCTCGTCTTCATCATCCTCTTCTTCAATGCCGTCGTTTGCTTTTACATCATGGCCTTTGGTAACCTGCTCTGCCCGAATAAGGACAAGGTCTGGAATAACAAGGAAGTCGGATACCATCAAGGTCATAACGATTTCTATGTCAGCATCCACGGTAAAGTGTACGACATCACCAAATTCTGGCGACTTCAACATAGCGATATGTCAATTGAAACGACTCCGTCCACCATGGAGCCCTTTGCGGGTCTGGATTTGGACGCCTATTTCCCTCCTCCATTGACCCGATTCTGCTCGCCGATGGTGACGGATCAGGCGATCAATCTCCTAAACAATGACACGAATGCTATTTTGTACCCCACTGCAAAGCACGACTGTGGTCCCCGGAACGTGCCCGATCCGAACACCAAGAGGCATAACATCACTTGGTATGAAGATGGCTTTCTGCCAAAAATCCGGGAATATTACAAGGGAGATCTTGTCTGGACACGGGGCGCCGTCGCGAAGCAAGCCAACGACGATCAGCGATACTGGGTCATCAAGGACAACCGCATCTATGACCTTACCGACTATTTCTACACGCTCAAAACGATGAACAAAATAGACTCCTATGACTTTTTGCCCAACAGTGTCACGGATCTCTTCAAGAACTATGCAGGCACAGATGTGACCGACAAATGGCAGGACACAGCAGACTTCCAGAAAGCGCAAATATGTCTCGACTATGTGTTCTACAAAGGGAAAGTCGACTTCCGAGATAGCCCCAAGTGTACCGTCAATAACTGGATTCTGCTGGCCTTTACGGTTCTCATTGCTGCCGTAATCCTTGTCAAATTCCTTGCGGCTCTGCAGTTAGGGTCGAAGCGCCGCCCTGCTCCGCAAGATAAATTCGTC
This sequence comes from Aspergillus cejpii, assembly GCA_004769165.1. NCBI lineage: Eukaryota > Fungi > Ascomycota > Eurotiomycetes > Eurotiales > Aspergillaceae > Aspergillus > Aspergillus cejpii. Next base: position 3,661,161 of record SMSW01000001.1, on the reverse strand, counting down.
ATCTGTCTTGTGCCCGCGTACACAGAAGGCGAAGACGCACTCCGCAAAGGTCTCGACTCATTGACTGCTCTCCAATATGACAACAAGAGAAAGCTCATCTTTGTCGTGTGCGACGGTATGATTGTCGGTGGCGGTAACGATCGGCCGACTCCCAAGATCGTTCTGGATATCCTGGGCGTTGACCCCAAGGTTGATCCCCCCGCACTGCCGTTCAAATCTATCGGACAGGGAAGTGATCAACTGAATTACGGCAAGGTGTACTCAGGCCTTTATGAGTATGAGGGCAATGTTGTTCCGTATGTTGTCGTCGTCAAAGTAGGAAAGGAGTCTGAGCAGAGCCGACCCAAGCCTGGTAACAGGGGTAAGCGTGACTCGCAAATCCTTCTGCTCAACTTCCTGAACCGTGTGCATCACCGGTCTCCCATGTCACCGCTGGAGTTGGAGATGTTCCATCAGATCAACAACGTCATCGGAGTTGACCCCGAACTCTATGAATACTGCCTGATGGTGGACGCGGATACGAGTGTCCGGGAAGATTCACTGAACCGCCTGGTTGCTGCTTGCGCGAATGATTCACGGATTGCCGGCATCTGCGGTGAGACTAGTCTGCAAAACGAGGAGCGAAGCTGGTGGACGATGATTCAAGTCTACGAATACTACATCTCCCATCATCTTGCAAAGGCCTTTGAGTCTCTGTTTGGAAGTGTGACGTGTCTTCCGGGATGGTAAGTTTGACACCACGGAATATTCAATGTGCATGACTGACATGCCCCCACTAGTTTCTGCATGTATCGCTTGCGAAGTGCCGACAAGGGTCGCCCTTTGATCATCTCGGACAATGTTATCCGCGAGTACGCGGACAACGACATAGATACCCTCCATAAGAAGAATCTCCTGGCCCTAGGTGAAGATCGTTTCCTCACCACATTGATGACCAAGTACTTCCCTACCATGTCTTACAAGTTCATCCCCGATGCCTACGCCAGTACGGCCGCCCCGGAGACCTGGTCTGTCCTCCTCTCTCAGCGTCGTCGGTGGATCAATTCCACCATCCACAATTTGGTCGAACTTGCAGCTCTGAAAGACCTGTGTGGTTTCTGTTGTTTCAGCATGCGGTTTGTGGTGCTAGTTGACCTGATCGGAACCGTCATCCTTCCAGCAACGTGTGTGTACCTGGGTTATCTGATCTACCTTATTGCCAGCCACACCGGCCCGGTCCCATACATTTCCCTGGCCATTCTGGCCGGTGTCTACGGTCTTCAGGCCATCATCTTCATTGTCAAGCGGCAGTGGCAGCACATCGGATGGATGATCATCTACATTTGTGCCTTCCCGATTTACAACTTTGTCCTGCCGCTGTATGCATTCTGGAAACAGGATGACTTCAGCTGGGGTAATACGCGTATCGTCATTGGGGAGAAAGGATCCAAGCGCGTTGTGGCCGTTGAGGATGAAACATTCGATCCCCGTAGTATCCCTCTTCAGCGCTGGGACGACTACGCTCTGGCGAACAACCTTCCTGGCCGTCGTGGAGACTTTGGCGTCAACCAGGAGAAGATCTACTCGAACCGCTATGGAGACGATGCCGCGATGGAGATGGATGACCTTCATTCCAATTATTCCTCGGTCAAGCCGGCATCGACGATCCTCACCGGATTCCCCCATGGTCGGCATGTCAGCCCGTACATGCCGCCGCAATCACCAGCGCCGTTCGGTGGCAACATCCCCGGTAACCGCAACTCGCATCTCTCCAGCTTTACCAGATATACAGACCTCCCACAGCAGCGCCACATGTCGATGGGCAACCTCAGCCATTATCAAGATAACCCGCTGGGTACGAGCCGACATAGTGTGGGACTGATGCAGAGTACGGACAATCTGCTGGGAGTAGCACGACAGAGCTCGCGCAGCCCCCTCGCCGGCGGCATGAACCCGCGCCCTGTCAGTGGGTTCGACTTCCGCAGTGGTACTGGCCCGGACGAGGGCGCCATCACGGAAGCGATCCGCAGCTGTCTATCGGAGGTGGATCTGGACACAGTGACGAAGAAGCAAGGTGAGTGTTGATTCCCCCGATTCACTTTATTCAGCACTAACACAAGCATAATAGTTCGTGCCCTGGTTGAGCAGCGACTACAGACGACGTTGACAGGGGACAAGAAGGCGTTCCTCGATCGCCAGATTGACCTTGAACTTGCCAATATGTGAGGAATTAATTTTTCTGCCTGCATTTTTTGTTTTTTCCACTCTGTTTTTTTTTTCTATTTTTCTGGACCAAAAACAAAATCACTCTTCTACTTAATATGCACTGTATCACTGCAAGTGAAAGCTCAAGCTATTGTGTCGCGAATAACTCGAGAGAGTGGCATGCATGGCGTTTTTTTTGGGGGGGGAATGAGGGCAAGCAAGCATCTAGCCAGCGGTTATTGTATCTTTGGTGATGCTTTGTTAATATTTATCAACATCTTTTCTGCATTCTGGAAGGGTAAGATTAGGCATTTATATGTTGTCGGGTTTCATATGGATATATATGACTTCCTTCGTAGGTTACATAAATTCTAGGCACATGATGTGGGGTAATATCAACCACTCCTCTGTACATCCATCGAACCATTCTTGTCTATTATCCAACCACCAACCAACCATCTATACAGTATACCAAAAATGTCCCAAGTCCAACCTACAACCACAACCACAACAACCCCCCCACCCCCCTCCCAACGCACCCAAGAAGCCCAAGAAGCATTCACCGCCTCCCTCCGCTCCGCCGCCTCAAACCACGACGCCGAGCTGCGCGAGCGCGCGCGCAATCTCCACGATAACGCGGCCGCGCTGGCGCGGCAGGAGGCGGAGCTGCGGCGCACGACGGCCGAGCTGGGAAGGCAGAATGAGCAGTGGGCAAGGGTGGCGGACCAGGCGCGCGACGGGCTTAAGGAGATCGGGGATGTGCAGAATTGGGCGGAGTTGATTGAGCGGGATTTGATGGTTGTGGAGGAGATGTTGAGGGAGGTGGAGGGGAGGGTTGGTGATGGTGTGGATGGGGATGGGGATGGAGGGAAGGGGAAAGGGAAGGGGGAGGAGGAGGAGGATGGGAAGGGGTGGTTGAGGTGGTGGTGATTATTCTTCCTTGATGCATGAATGTAATAGCCAGATGAATATATATTCAGATATCCAACGTCATATACAAAAATTGCACTCGATGGTTAAGCTTCGGCATCTGTCGAGTCTTCTTCCCCATCTGTATTCATCTCTTCCATTTCTTGAACGTAGTTCCTCCAAATATCCAAACTGTCGGCCTCTTCCTCGCCATTCCCAAACTCATCCCATTCATCCCACTGACCCAGCGTCATCAGATGTCTCATGGTTGGCCGTCCATGGGGACAGTTCCACGGTTTGTCGATTGTGCCCATGTTCCTCACCACCCGGACCATTTGTTTCTGGGTCAGATTCTTACCGATCATGATGCTCGACCGGCACGCTCGCATCGCGAACATCTTGCGTACCTTGCTCGGTCGCGGGATGTTGACCGGCGCGACAGACCCGGCGGTGCTGGTTGCTGGCATTTCCGACAGTAGAACAATCAGCTCTTCAAGATCCCGCAGACCAAAAACGACTTCCTTGCTCAGCGGTAGGGAGATTAGTTTGCAGCGCTGGCCGATTGGCTCGTTGCCGCTGTCGTCGACTTCGACCACGAACCCGTTCTTTTCCAGGGCGGACTGGTTCTCCATCACGATCTCCTCCTCGACCGCGGTGAGGTCGAGTCGTTTCGGCTGGACAAGGCGCTGGTTCTGCACGACGGTTTCCGCTTGGAGTCTCTCAAAGTTGAACTTCTCGTCCGATGCGTGTTGGTCGATGATGAATAGTTCGTCTTTGGATCCAGGGGTGCCATTGTCCGAGGGCCGGGTAGCCAGGATGAACCCAAGGTTGAATTGCCCGATAATGCGCATCTTGGCGAAGTCGTCCTTGGTGACTGTCAACGACAGTCGCTCTTCGGCTGTCTCTGCCGTTGCTGTCTCTGTTCCATCAGGAGGATGGTTGACATTCTTAGCGTAAGAACAAAGACTGTCCTGCAGCTTCTTCATTTGGGACTCAATTCTAGAAAGTGACCCGTCTATGGTGCTCACCAAACGGGTCGTAGAGTCGCGATGTGCAGCTCCCTTATTCATCTTGTTTGCACGGTTTATACCGTTCCCCGGGGGTATTATAGCCTTTTCCTCTGCCTCGCGAATCAGCCGCTGCACCTCAGCTTCTTCGCGCTTCTTCTTCTCCTCGTCGTCCATCGTTTCTTCAATGGGAGCCTCGGTCTCACCGAGGTTTTCATCCGAAGCTATTTGATCAGAGATATCATCAGGGGCGCGGCTGTCCTCCCGATCCGATGGACAATAGGACCGGGAACCGTCGGAACCATCGTCCATGATATCTTTTTCTGCTTCTCCCTCCTCATCCTCCTCGTCCTCCTCCCCTTCCTCTTCACTGGTGGATTGCTCCATCTGTGATCCTGGAGCCGCAAAGGCCCTCATGTGTTTGCCAAAGATATTAGGACGGGATGGAGTATGTATCCTTTTCTTCCGACCCGAAGTCCCGCCAGGCGAATCAATAGATCCCCCATTCCTTTTCCTAGGTATTCCACTTCCTACCATGGACGTTATAGTCTTGTTGCCGATGGTGATAGTAGCGACTTCAGCTGGCATACGCCTGGGCCGCATGCGGTCAAAGGCGTTCTGTATAGCATCTGGCGTCTCATCTAACAAATCAGTTTGAATCGTAGGGGTACGTTCTATAGATTCAGCAACTCTTTGTGGCGTGGGCCTCGCAGAGTCTTTTTCTCCGTCAGGCGTATTTCCCAAGGCTTCGATAGGCGTTGAGGATGTATTGGGCGTCGTGCCTTCTTCTGGGATAAACAAGTCATTGTCCACTGTTCTTAATTCGGACCCGGCCTGGCCGGCAGGAATTGCTAGCGAAGAAGTTGGTTCTTGCTGCTCCGGGTCCGTCGGGACAAATGAGGATACAGTTGCCGGTTCCCGTTGAGCACCAAGGTTGCTCAGGAAACTCTTCAACTTGGCTTGGGAGCTGAGCTCGTTCGATTCCGCATCCTCTTCATCATCAGGATGTTGCGCCTCCTCCTCTGCTGCGTCCTCGTCCCTATTCAGACGCCTGCGTGGTGTACCGGCCTGCAGGATCCCTTGCTGTTTGGGGACTGGTTGCTTGTGACCAGCGACTTGTGACTGGGGGACAGTCTGATCCGACGCCTCAAACAACTGTGTGAGAGACTGCTTGAGAGACTCGATTAAAGCCCCGGCATCATGGAGAAGAATTGTCCGTTTATCAGGAGACACGTTCACATCGTACGCATTCGTGTCCATGTGGAAATCCGCAAAGACAAAAGGCGACTGCGAGACATTGAAGGATTTGTACACCTCGTTGAACGCCTTGGCGATCTGCGGCAGACCGCAGGGCCGCGAGTTCACAAAGAACATCTGCCGATCGGGCGTCTGTCTTCCCTCCCCAAAGACGGGACGCGAGATGTGCCCCTTGACCAGGATCTTATTCGGCTCCCCTCCAGCTGTCCGCTGCGCCGCAGCGGACGGCTCAAATTCCAGAACCAACTCGAGCGGGATAAGTGCTAGAAGGGTCTTTGCTCCATAGACATTCGCAATGTTCTCCTTGGTAGTCTGGTTGCCATTCGTTGAGAAGACAGCCACATTCCGGTTCTTTCCCACCGTGTTCCGTACGCTGAAGCGTACCCCCGTGCTAATGCAGGCATAGGCATGCAGTAGATTCAAGACCTTTCCATACTCTCTCTTGATGTTCTTCTCCAACTCCCGCCGCCGGACGGGCAGCCTCTTGAACAGGCCCTCCACGGAGGCTGTTGTGCCCTTCTGACCTGCAACGACCTGCGTCTTCGATAGCTTCCCCGACGTCTCGAAATCCAATCTGGTCGCTTTGGGGGCCTGGTTGGCCTGAGCCGTGACGATGCGGAACTCGGATAGGGCGCATAGGGACGAGAGGGCCTCGCCTCGGAAGCCGAAGGTATGCAGACGGGAGAGGTCCTCGAAGGAAGAGAGTTTGGAGGTATAATGTTTCAGCGCTTCATGTGCAAAGATCTGTTAACCATGCAAAGCTGAAGCAATTGAATCAGCCACCAAAACTTACCGACGTTCTCATAGTTTTCTGGTGCGATGCCACCCCCATTGTCTTGTACCTCAATCAAATCCAACCCGTTATTCTTGAATCGGACCTCTAGTAACCAAAACAAAACGAGTCAATATGCCATCGCATGCCAGAAGAGAGGGAGATAGTGAGATCATCGTCCTACCGATTGACGTTGCACCAGCATCCAGGCTGTTTTCGACCAATTCCTTTGCAACGGAGCACAGGTCGACAATGACTTGACCTGATTGAATCTGGTGAACCTGTACACCAAACAAGAGTTAGTGGGACAAGACTTGTGGTTTATCATCAAAGAGAACTGGAGCATACTGAACGGGCCTCGATGGCCTTGATGGTCGCCATCTTCATCCTATGATGGAAGTGGTTGAATTGGATGCGAGACGCGGGAATCACGCGAAGTTCGTTATCAGTTTGATAAGAACATGTCCCGAGAGAGTAGAGAGTAGAGATACCAATGTTCCATGAAGATGATGATATTTATATACTTGCACTGGCTCTTGTATCTAATGCTGTGCAGAATTCATCAATAATAAACTGACTACTATACAAAACGAGTGACATAATGTTGACCCCAAGGTAAACTTCGCTTTCGGACACCAAACTCCCGTTATAGCCAAATAATAAACAATCCCCTAGAGACTAATACATATCAAACCGGTCCGGAAGGAAGACAGGAGCGATCAGGGTCCACAGGTAGATGGCATAACACACCCACGCGCAGATGACCTTGACCCAACTAGCCCAATATGTCCTGCCCACAGGGGCAAAGTCGGTGGTCTCGGGATCCAGATGCTGGGTTAGTAGTGTGGCAACCCAGGTTGTTGCCAGGAAAAAGATAATGTGGAACACGGAGTAATTATACTGCGTCGAGCCCTTCTCATCGTCCTTGCTATCGTAGTCATCGGATTCATCGTCACTGTCCTCCACTAGTACACTTGCTGGTAGACTGCCGCTTTCGACTGCGGCACGAAGAATCTCACGGCGACTGGGCTGTTGAGTCACGAGACCATGCTCGTCCGTACCCAGCGGTGCATACTGATTGTGACCAGCTTGGGATCCGAGCATAAGACTTTGGGTGGCAGCACGGGTTGTAGTATACGCGATGGTCACCATGGTAGCAATAGCCCCCAGGACAATGGTGGCTGTCCTTGTGCCCCGAGAACGGATCAAGGGATTGCACTGGCGGTCGTCAGGTTCCATGGAAACTGCGGACATGGTCAAGTATGTGCAATATGCCGTCACCATTGCTGCTTGCGCCAACCCTGCTCGGGGATTGGCCTCTTGAACCACAGGTTGAACAGAGATGATTGAGATAATCAGAAAGACAACGAGGTTGATCTGTGAAGGCATGGTCAGTTCGAAGGGTCCTCCTATTCTCCAGAACGGATGAAACTCACCGTAATAACCGCTTGATTCATAGTACATTGATTGCGGGCAAAGAACACATACATCAGGACCGTCATCACGATAGATGCAATGTACATGCCGAGAGTCGAGCCAATGAGCAATCCGCGCCACAGTCGAGAATCGTCTTCTTCAATCTTCTGCAGACAGATTTCGGCCCAGGAGTGAGCCAAATCAACCAGAAGGATGAGGCCAAGAAGGAGGAAGAGCATTGCGCAGAAGAAGGCGATGTAATGTCCGTAGACCAGAAAGAACGATTCCGGGATAAAGAACGACATCACCACAAGGACAATCCACAGAACAATCTTTGGACCCCAAAACCCATTCTGCAAGGCCGCTCGACCGTTTTTGGATGACCGCACTCCCACCAACATGAACGCGAGGATAAGATGGAAGAGACCGAGGCCGAAGTTGATTCGATGAACCGCTACCCAACCATGACACTCCTTCCCGTCGCATCGAATTTCCATGTAATCCATCGTCATATGCTCCAATTTTTTCAGCGCCCATGGTGTGAGCATTATCCAAGAAACAATCGAGTTGATCAAGAGAATAAATGCATAGGCGATTCTCGTCACCAAACTGTATATCTCAGGGATCAGAAGTCAGCGAATCCATTACTGAAAAAGTAAAAGTAATGGAACAACTTTACCTATTCTGAAACTTCCCGCACGCAGTGCAAACTGCCGAGCAAGTAGCAGCTCCGCAACATGAAGTCGCGACAGTAATGAGCTACTCATTTTCCGAAGTTAGTAGTCTTATCAGGTAGGCAGACGGAACAACATACCGTGCTGGCGCTCGGAATGGCCAGGAGGGGCAACGAGAGTAGAGCCCCCATATCTGCGTAGTATCTGATCTCCCCTTTCTAAAGATGTGAACTCGAAAGCAGCCGACTGAAGAACAAGAGGACGAGATAACGATACGATGCGGGTTGAACTGGAAGTGATCACTGATCAAGGTCCACTTGGAGAATAGATACCTTGGGAGAGTGTTACATCAGCGATCTCCACCTCCGCTCGCTAGCCGGTCACGTGATATGTCACGTGGCATAGGGATCGTCTACCTCTGAGGTCTACTGTCTAGACTCTACCACGGTACCACCCATGGCGGATAATAGCCAGGATAGATAAAAGGAAGAAAGATATTTAGGTCTTTTTCCAAAATCTCTAAGTAGATTTTTTAGGCCTTCTTCTGTTGATATTATGCCATATATTCGAGGACCAGGTTTTGATGCTAGCCATTCCTTCAATATTCTGTAAGTTTGGGTGCAAAAGCTATATAGCCAAAGGAGTCACTAGGGATGGTTTGGTTGGCACTGAGTTTGTTCCATGCATTGTAAATGAGACTCATGGTCTTTGTAAATGAAGAAAAATGGTTAGTCCATGTTATCCGTGCCTTCGTGCTCCCATACCCCATACATTACTGCGTGGGTCAGGCGCGCCTAGGATCTTAATCCTTCCTGATCTTGTTGGTTTAAACTAACCGCCTGTGATATCTTGTGCATTAGTAGAAAGCTCTACTAGGCCTGTGACTATAAGGCTGAACACTTTCATGACCTGCATTTCTAAAGCTATGTTAGTTTGATTGGCATTTAGCAGTATACTTCTAGCTGAACTGAGCACATTGACTGGATGCATGAATGACAACCCTACATTTTATGGTTGTAGCAATCATACATAGTAAGAAGAGCAGATATAAAAGGGCATAAGATGGCCTGGTAGAGTTCATTTCATGCTCCTCTTCTAATGTTCTAAGCTAACATATTCCGTTGTATTTGAATTAAGAAACCTCAGCGTCGTTAGTTATAATTTTCAGCATGTGCAGATTTTCACTATAACAGATCCCTTAGGGGTGACCCTTGCCCCGAGGCCAAGAAAAAACAAGAAATTTGCAAGCCAGGCTTGAAACACCACTCGAGCAGCACGGGCCGGCGATACTGTGGTTATTCTGGGTGTGACAAGAAGGCGTCGCCGATGCGCGAGGGTCCAGGTACATATTATCTACAACATGCTTTCGGGGTGCTTATCTTCTTGTTACAGGCGACAGACGAGATGGCGATTTCAACGCGAACGATATTGACTGGGAGCAATACAGCAACTAGTCTAAGGGGACAAGGGTGCGTGGTGTTCATCATCAAGGATATGGAGAAAGGGTGTGCGGGATTGGATTGCCGCAGGTTAGTATCTTGGTAGTTGTCGGATAGCTTCAGAAATGTCAAGTCGATCTTCAAGGTGTTCACACGATAACCTTTCGCCAATATTCCGGATGATAGTCCCAGAGGGCCCGTCCTCTTCGATCGATGCTAGTTCCATCAGGAGCTTTCCAAATGCCCACCAGTCATTTTGACATCTCTGGTCGAATGGCGTCAAGGGGAGAGGAATCGTTGCGGAACTCCGGTGCCAGATTCTCATATGTATATCCCACTCCAATATCGATGAAAACCGCCTCGTCGGCCGCATCGATAACGACATTCCGAGGTGTAATATCCATGTGGGTAAGAGACGAATCGTGCAATCGCAACAAAGCACGTGCCAGCTGGTAAGGCCAAGTCTTCCAGGCTGTTCCTTTTCCGTCTCTGCGATGGATTGCATCTTCGAGAGTCCCATTAGGGTAATACTCTAACACCATCCCATGAATAACATCAACGCCTTCGCTTAACGGCGCTGTTTTAAATGGGCTTGGCGATTTCACCACAGCTACCAGCTGGACGATATCCCGGCAACCCTGAAGGAGCATAATATTGCGTAGCTCTTGTTGGAAAACTGTCGTGTGGCTTGGTTCGTAGAAGGGATGGTCCACTGTCTTGTAGATAAATGTTTCATCTCGCCCATTCCCTGTAATCAGGAAGACATTGTTCGAGATCTGCTCCTTCTCTTCAATCTCAGAGAGAGCCATTGTTGGTAACCCCGAGTCGACGTCGTAAATGGGATATTGTACTCCTGAGGCATCCTCTTGAATTGTGTAGACCCAATAGGTGCCACTTAATTCGGTACTCGAGTTGATACATTAATTTCATCGGGAGCTTTGGGGAGCACGACGGATATAATGCTCTTTCGATAACAAGTTCGCTGACCGTATCTGGAAGTAGAGGAAGGGAACGGAAGTCGATAACGCCTATTAGGGCCTCCAGCTTCTTTCTTCTCCTAAGGAGCCCACTTCTTGTTGTGATACCAATTTTTGCCTTGAAAGTCACTTTCACATGCCACTTTAAGTCGCCTGCATGGAAAATGATATTCTCAGATCGTTCGCAAGGCTCGGAATCGTCTGCTCGATATCCTTGGTCCTCTTTGTAAGTTCTAGGGAGAATTTGAATTCGCTCAGAGATAGATAAAACCATGATGAGATCCTGTTTTATATGCTTGAAAAAAAGGCGTATGGGATAGCACGAAATGTGGTGCATATAAGTAAAGACAGAAATATAAACTTTGGGGGGATTGTTATTAATTATCTACTTAGTACGGATACATACCTGTTGAGTACTTGAGTTGCCCCAGCACTGTCAGTAGACTATAAAGCACATTACACTTTACATTATTAGTGAGCTTTTCATGTTCTGAGCATAACTATATTCTTACCATAGTAAATCTTAGTCAGCATATACTCATGCCCATCATGTGATCTTAGGAGTCTGAGTCATGAATTACGTAATACATACTTATCAGAGACAAGTAGTTTACTAGTGCGGATACTGCAGAGTCCAGAGTCCAAACGGAGTACGGATAGAAACGATAATAATCCTTATCCACCTGACACCAGACACTCATTGACTGACTTCAGCTTCTCTCCTTCTTTCATTACTCTCTCTCTCTCTCTCTTTTGTTCTATTCGAAGCTGACTAGACGATTTGCCGGCATAGACATCGACTAATCTATCCATACGGAGTTCTCCATCTCTGATATTGTCAACCAACTTTTGACCTCCGCTACCTGATCTCTGTCTCCTGTAGAGGGCAATTCATCGCCGTTTACTCTCCTGGAACCCTGATTTATTTATTTATGTTTCGAGGCCCGGTTTTCAAAAAAATCGTGCGACGGTACGGTGGTCGATAACCATGACTGGCTCTATCCATCAGTCGAGGCGGTTAATATCTGTAATCGCAGCAACATTGACAGCTCTCGCCTGTGGTACTAATGTGTGAACCACTCTTCGTTTCCTCATTTATCGTAATGTATGCAATTGCTGAATTTTGTACAGTATGCGTACTCTGCATGGGAACCCCAGTTCTCCGATCGGATGAAGCTGTCATCGACGGAAAGTAACTTCATCGTGAGCACCCCTCAATCTCACTGATTGGGCTTCGGAAACCGTCAATACTGACTTCTTTCAGGGTGCCGCAGGAAATTTGGGCATGTATGCATCAGGGATCCCCCTGGGGCTGTTGACAGACGCCCGAGGACCAAGACTCACGACGTTCTTGGGGGCCATCACCCTCGGCTTTGGGTATTATCCCATCTATCAAGGTATGGTTTGTTTATCTCGCTAATCATAGGTAATATGACTGATATACTATTGGACTGGGGCAGCCTATGAACATGGACAGGGGTCGCTTGGGGTGGCAATGCTGTCCTTCTTCGCCTTTTTTACGGGGTTTGGAAGTTGCTCCGCATTTTCTGCGTCTATCAAGACAGGTATGTATATGAAATATAGGCGCGGTGCTTTCGGTTTCTGGTAGCTAAGAACTCATGGAATACAGCGGCTTCCAACTTTCCAAACCACCGCGGTACAGCAACTGCCTTTCCACTGGCCGCTTTTGGTCTGAGCGCCCTTTTCTGGTCTACTGTATCTGCGATGCTCTTCAAAGACGACACGGGGAAATTCCTCCTTCTGTTAAGTCTTGGGACCTTCCTCCTGAATATTGTCGCCATACCGTTCCTTCGAATTCTGCCGCCCAATGGCCCATACCACCAGCTGTCTCACCCGCGAGATTCGGTTGTCGAATCCAGACAGTTGCTCACTACCCGGTCTACTGATCTACGATCTTATCAAGGAGATTTTGATGAAGCAGGTACGCACACTTTCAGTGTCTTTGAATCAGAGCCCCGGGCGCACTCCAGATCAACCTCACTCGCCTCGAATTCCCACCACCCTCTTGCCAATAACCCTAATGCCGACGAGACATCTTCCTTGGTGTCCAAACCGACCCCGAGGTTGTCTCGGGATACCTTGGATGGATGTAACGCGGATGGGATTTTATCTGATGTGGCTGTCGACTCACCTCACCCAGACGTTAGAGGCCTGGCCTTGCTGCCCAAAGTAGAGTTCTGGCAATTTTTCCTCATAATGGCGCTTCTCTCTGGAATTGGGTTGATGACTATCAAGTTAGTTCCTCCCCCTCATCTCTTTGAAGGTGAAGACGAAGGCTGACTTGCTTCTAGTAATATTGGCAACACTGTAAGAGTGGATTTCCCTGTCCATCTATCAATACTAATATTTCCCAGGCCAAAGCTCTCTGGAAACATTACGATGATAGTGCGGGTTCCAAATTTATTCACCAACGACAAATCATGCATGTCTCCATCTTGTCATTTGGCAATTTCATTGGCCGTCTCTTGAGTGGTTTGTCGGCCCCAACTCTAGCCAACATCGATTAGGATTCATCGTCTTACTTCTTCTTCTCATAGGGATCGGCTCGGATTTGCTAGTTACAAAGTTGAATATGTCGCGGTCCTGGTGTTTGCTCATCTCTGCGACTGTTTTCACAGTGACCCAACTGGCTGGAGCTGCAATCTCGAACCCGAATCAGCTAGTTGTGGTTTCGGGATCTACCGGTGTCGCATACGGATTTCTATTTGGTGTGTTCCCGTCGTTGGTTGCTCACACTTTTGGGATCGGAGGCCTCTCTCAGAACTGGGGTGTGATGACCCTAGCGCCAGTCTTGAGTGGTAACCTGTTCAATCTCCTGTACGGCGGCATATTTGATAAGAACTCGGTTGTTGGTCCCGATGGTGAACGGGATTGCCCGGACGGTTTGGGCTGTTATCAAACTGCCTACTACACGACTTTCTTCTCCGGAGTCGCCGGCATCATCGTGTGCTTGTGGAGCATCTGGCGCGAAAAGCAGATTCACGGGACGTTTCACAAGAAGACGGAACACGAGCGTCTTGCTTAGACCCTCGGCCAATTCCTCATGGGGATGATTTTCTGCTGAACAGCCATATCTCCTACACGTCTCGCTTTTCCATTCCCGCCACGGCTTACGAGTGGGTTATCGTCCATCTTTCCTTGACTCTCTCAAATATCTCTATATTTCTGACATGACGGTTTCTGGGTGGGTTATATAGACGGTCAAGCTTAGAAGGGTTGCTTTTTTTGTCTCATTTGGTTTCTTTCCTTCTTAACATTCTCTTCTTGGTGTTGATCTCACCTGATGATCCAACAGTCCTTTCCACACCAATCTTCCCTCTCTGAACAGGGTTCAGATACCAGTCAATTGTACATACCTGTACCTTTTCCTTGCTATCGAATCTAGGTTATCTACTGCGAAATATCTTATACATTGAGTAGAAAACCACAGGACGTGATCAATAACCCATTAAGAAACAGGTAAACACCTCCCATTAACCTAAGCAAAAAAAAGCTTTTTTTTCATAAAGGGATTAGAAAAGATGATAGATATAGTAGGAAACTAAAAGTACAGGATAAGACGAGGTAGATAACATAGGCTGGGTCATCAATCGCCTAGTAATAGGCAAAAAAAAGGGTAGATCCCTCAAGCAAACAAAAATAATTCAAGTTGTCAGTTGGACATGGAAGGGGAAGACAATCGACTCGGGAACCCTAATCAAAATTCCCTTTTTCACCTAGAAGAAAACGACGTACAGTGTCATACAAACCAAGAAGGGGGGGATAGATGACCAGAGTCCTGCATCAACCAAGCTCTATAGTCGCCTGCCAACTCCTGGGTTTATCGTTGGGTCCTTCAAGCGAACCCCCGGAAATTCTGGCAGCGCAGAGGCTAGGCTGTGGTAATAACAAGATTGATTTGTGGTGGGAAGAATTAGCAAACATAGAGGAGTAAAAAAGTCCACTCCCTTTTTTCTTTGTCTTTTTTTTTTGTATCTCTTTTTTCTTTTTCTCCATGGGATAATTCGCTCCGCGAATGCCACTCTCAGAATGATTTCTGTCAGGCCAACAAGCTGAGAGGCAGTCAACAAGAAGGGGGCCAGGATGTAATGTGAGGTGAATCAGACACACATTAGGTTGATCCAGTTTATATCCAGCCAATGACAGTACTCATAAAGGGTATCAAGAAAGGTTCAAGGAAGTCGGATAGTGCAGTAAGGCAGGCACTTTTGTTCTTGTTCTTGTGTGTTTTTTTTTTTTTCGTTTTAATCATTGCAAGGCCGAGGGCCATGCTTTCCACGAACAACTGACCAGTCCCTGGGCTCAAATACTCGGCGATTGGTTAGGTGAAACCGATGGTTGTTCTACCATGTCGGACAATTTTAGCTTCTTGGCCAGACGTTCGTCAGTACTGTCGTTGCTATCCAGGATGTTCATGCTGGTTTGTTCGGCTAACTGCTGCTCGAGTTCGCTCACGCGCCGTTTGAGATCTTCTTCTCGGCGCTGCGCTTCTTCCAGAGATCGACGAAGACGCGCCTCCGAGTCGCGAACGATCATCTCAGACCTGCGTGCGGTGGCGTCGCTCTGTTCGAGTTCCGCAACGCGACCCCGGAAAAGCCCATTGATAAGTTCGAGTTCGCTCACGCGTGTCTTCAGAGAGGCATTGGCAGCAAGTAGCCCCTCATATGTCTGGGGCGCTTCCGGGTGGCGGTCCACTGCCGACGACGTCGAGGTGGGAGATGGTTGATGCAGCTGCAGCGAGGGAAGGGCAGTGGACGGGTTCAAAGTATGGTCAGCGAGGGTGACGCTATCGAACATATGCTGGGGCGCGATGTTGGAATTGTGCTGCTGCAGTTGCTGCAAAGCTGAAGCCCCAGGGGTGTCTGTTCGGGAGACGGGGGAGTTCGATCGATCCGAGTGGCCCGGTGACGCCTTTCTCGACGCGCGACGATATCCCTGCGATCCCAAGGGAGGAGTCCCATCTTCCGACCTCGAGGCCGAAAGACCATTCGCATCTACTGCACTGCTTGACTGAAAGACGCGATATCAGAATTGTACTATCCTTATCTCCCCCAGGCTGGCATAATGACGAGATAAGAAAAAATTTTTAGTCAGCAAGACTCACTTTACGCTTGGGGCCTTGACCGGCGGTCTTGACTCTATTGCGACTTTTGATCACATCGGTCTTCAGGCTAATTGGGCGAGGACGACCATGCAACTTAAGGAACAAGCCACAGGCGTTACAAAGAACGGAGCCAAGTTCGTCTCGACGCCAGAGAGGTGTGGTGGATGTACCACAATTTTGGCATACAGGCTGTAATTGAGAACGTTTCTGATCAGCCAATGTTGTCGCCATAATTTTGAAAGATCGAAAAAGTAGAGAAAGAGGAGAGGAAGTAAGTAAGGAAGAAGGGAAATGAGGCACCGATAGTGGATGAATTGGGGTGAGGAAGTGTGATGAGTTGATAAGATCGGGGAGAGATTTGATGATAAGAAACTGGGAAAAGCGGGTGGTGGGTGTACAGCGATGCCAAGGCCGTAGATAACAGAGTGGAAAAATTCAGACAAAAATGAAGGGAAAATGAGGAAAAAATAAGAAATAAATAAGAAAAAAATATAAAGGATAAAAAGACACAGATAAGACTGGAGTCCATGCATGCGGTAAGAACACTCGGTTGAAGTCACCTACTGGATTATTGCCCTGAGCTCCAGTCATGGCTGCTGGAGATGAGGTTGCATAAGTTATGTTGGCCATGGCTAGATTCGCATTACTGCTGGAGGCACTAAAACACAGAGGAACCTGTCAGCAACTACCCATCATCTTCCTTGGGGGATGTGGATAGTAACGAAACCCAACTGCTCAAAGGAGGGAGGAAAGAAGAATTACTGCAGTAATGAGTAGAAGGGAAACAGGAGCAAGGATAGATCTAGCTGGAACCAGCTATCATATCCTCGATACCCCAGTAAACGACTCGAAAAGGGACTCTTATCGTAGGAGATCTTCAGAAGTGTACATACCGCAGATTGGACGTTGGAGCTGACGCGACTGATGCCAGAGCAGAGAGACCTGGCAGAGAGGGGCCGAGGGAGTGAGGACCTGGAAAGCCGTTCCCAAAGCAGTTGCTGCTGTCCGGGATATAGTTGGTTTGCTCTAAAGAGCATGGATTAGATTCGACATCGATGAAATATGGCAACGTCAGCAACGCACCCGCTATAGCTTCCGTCCCCAATTGGCGAGACGCGGAATGTCCGTCGATGGTATGGTTGTAGCTGGTAAGATCGTGGGACTGCGAGGGAGGTGATGATGGAGGATGAAGGGCCGGGTCGATGGGCGAAGCCCGAAAAAGAATTGAAGCCACTGTGGAAGGAGTGGTGATGATTCGCTAGAAATTCGGCCAAAGTTGACCGAATTGAAGGCGAATTGAGGCAGGAAGAAGGCAAGGTATGCCGTTGGTGGCCTTTATATACGGCGTACGAAAAGCTCTCGAGTCCGTCACGAAAATGGACTCCAACCTCGTCGAGAAAGGAAGGTAAGAGAAACGAGATGTATCTCTATCCCTTCAAGTGAACTGGATTGATATAAAACAGGTTATCAATTGGACTTCTTCGCTTCTGAAATCATCAACGGGGAGTAGATCAGGGAACGAAGGTCAGATGAGAGAGTCCAGGGCACAAGAGGGCGTAACAGACATGAACAGCGAAGGAATGATAGGTGAAAGGGGCAATATCAATTTACCATCAATGGAATTGGAATTGAGAAGAGCAAATAAAAGGATTGGAAGGCGAACGGGAAGCGAAAAAGATGAAGATGATCTTTGACAGTGATGAGTTACACAAGACGGAGGAAATATTATGGGAAAGTCTACTATCGGGACTGCTATCTATCGCGTGTTGGAGACTATCAATTATTTATCGCAATCACTGTCGGGACGGTTGCTTGGCAGTTGGCAGGATGTCAATCTATTCGAATTCTCTGGAGCATTTGTCTGGATCCAAACTTCTATTCAAGAGAGTGAGATTGTTCTGATGCCGAATGATCCTCCTGAGTTCTTCTCTAGGGTTACAGCTTCTGCCTGGACCGTATTCCGACGCATTCATATCTACTCCGAAGTACGGAGGATATCAAAGAACTGATGAGGCTGTCTGATGCTAAAGCAGACCAGTTTCGCTTATCTACGCCCATGCAGAGCATAAATACGGAGTACAGGCATAGGGTAAGTCGAGCATCCAACATGGTTTGATGTCGATTGTATGGTGTTGTCCTTTCTTGCACATGTTATATACTCCGTATCTTCGGACTTCTTTGAATCCCTTGATCATTCCTCCACTATGAGAATGGTGATAAAGCTTTGTCTTAACGCTAAACATTGTTAGACTGAAGACTTCGGTATATAAGAATGAAGTTATATGCAATAGGATATCAGTAGTTATATGCTCTGCCTGGTATTCAAGGCAGCAGGTAGGATCAGGTGGCTCCGAGTCCGAGTTCTCATAGCTGTCGGATCCCTTTGCGGCGTGAGCCCATTAATGGCTGGGGAAATCTGATACGGGAGTATCCAATGGTCATTCAGGTACTCTGTACTCCGTATATATATCGTTTGATACTGTCCATGAGATGTAGACAGAGGAGGACTTGACCTGCGGGACAGATATAGATAATCACCAGGCGGTGTTCAAGTCCACACATTAATCCTACATCAGTGAATATTAGTCAATTGACCATAGATATGAAGAAATACAAGGACAACCACTTCATGACTCTCCAAATATCTACTCTCCCAAGTCCCAAGTTCGAATTTCAATCTCAGGGGCTTGTTTTAAAATGTTTTAAGCTCCCCCAGTGGATGCTCAGTGGAGCCACACGGGTTAAAATTGTGGCGGTGCAGTACCGTATTTTTACTCAAATTGTGGCGGATACAAGCTGGTTGGTCCCTTAATGGTGGTATCAGTACGGTAATGGCCACTTTCGCCTTCATCATGATGGTGATCCAACCAGACAACCCTTTTCTCTTGAGTCTTGACTCTGGCTTGTCATGCCTTGAATGCCTTTACTCGATCTTCTTTTCCTTGAATTTTAATCTGGTCTTCCTCTTGTATTCCTTTTTATTCTTCTAGACTTCCGATTCTTCGCCCTTCGCCCTCAAATGAGCCCGGTCCTGTTCGCCTCCCGGGCTTCCTGAGACCACTCATACTACCATCATGCCTAAAAACCGACCTGCGACGTCCGGTTATGCCCGTCTTGCTCAGGAGGAAGAAGATAGAGCAAATGATGCATACTATTATTCGGATGAAGACGACCTCCAAGGTCCTTCTGGGACGATTTCCCAGTCCACCCCACGATATGCTCCCATATCCTCCCGCTCTCAAATGGCCTCGGCTTTTTCGGCGCCACCTGAACATCGGAGGAGATTGAGTGGGCATTATCGCCGCGCGCGTCGGAATTCGGGTGTCGACATCAAGGCCATCAATGCGCGTCTTGAACGTTGGGCCGAGGAATTCGCCTCAAAGTTCAAAATCAACAGGGTCAAGGGAAAGACATACGAAGAGGAGAAGCTCGAGATCTATCACTCGGTTTTCCAACCTCCCGATGGCGTTAGGCCAATTACAACTGAAGCCCTCGAGTCGGAAGAGATTGACGGTGCACAGCGGCGAGCTCGGGAAGAATTCGAGGCGGTTGTGGAGAGTGTGCGAGTCGCCATCGAGTTGGGGGTCCATCCGCGGATGATTTCCCAGGGAAGTTCAGGGAGTTATTTCGCCCGCAATACTGAAGGGAAGGTTGTGGGTGTTTTCAAGCCCAAGGATGAGGAGCCATACGCTTCGCGCAATCCCAAGTGGACCAAGTGGCTTCATAGGAACTTATTCCCATGCTTCTTCGGGCGAGCATGTCTGATCCCCAATCTGTCCTACGTCTCGGAGGCTGCAGCATACGTTCTTGACTCTCGATTACGTACCAACCTCGTTCCCTACACCGACATCGTGTATCTATCCTCAAAATCGTTCTTTTATGATTTCTGGGACCGAAGAAAGGCATGGATGGGCAAGAAGCCGCTTCCCCCGAAGGCGGGGAGCTTCCAGGTGTTTTTGAAGGGGTACAAGGATGCGAACTTGTTTTTGCGCGATCACCCTTGGCCCGATCAGACCAACACTGGGTTTCGTGCCGAGGATGCCCCGAAACGCAAAAAGCGACCTTGGAACGAAGCTTGTCGCCCGTCCGGAATCCATTCGGACGACGAATATGAAGAGGACGAGCATAACGATGTACCTTCTCCATCGCCACGGGACGAAAGCCGTGAGCGGCGGTTCTACTGGACAGAACAGCTCAAGCAATCGTTTAGGGAAGAGTTGGAAAAACTGGTTATTCTGGACTATATCATGCGAAATACCGACCGCGGTTTGGATAATTGGATGATCAAAATCGACTGGAAGGCGGAGGAGGTGTCCATCGTGGCCGATCCGCCCAAGCCCAACGGAGTGCATCAGGACGACGATGGCGACGACGACGACGAGTTACCCCCAGCTCGTCCTATCTCCGTCAACGCTGAAAGAACTGGCGCCGCGTCCCTACCTTACAGACGACACGAGACAATGGTTGCAGTGAGTCGGACCGGGACACCACTCAACTCAACCGAGCCACAGGCAACTATTAGTATCGGAGCTATCGATAACAGTTTGTCATGGCCGTGGAAGCATCCTGATGCCGTAAGTATTACCCCAGCTCCCATTTTGTTAAGACAACTTTTGCTAATATCCCCTCAGTGGCGAAGCTTCCCTTTCGGTTGGCTGTTCCTCCCTGTCTCTCTGATCGGTCAGCCGTTTTCCCAAAAGACTCGGGACCATTTCTTACCGCTGTTGACCTCTACCGCCTGGTGGAGTGGCACCCAGATGGCGCTTCGACGTGTGTTCTCGCAAGATGATGACTTCAAGGAGAGCATGTTTGCCAGGCAAATTGCAGTGATGAAGGGGCAGGCTTGGAACGTCGTTGAAACTCTGAAGCATCCGGACCATGGCCCCTTGGAGCTTACCCGGAGGACCAGAGTATGTGTGTGGGATGATTTGGTAGATGTTCCGGTTGCTATACCCCTGCGTGGGCCATCCACCGACGCTCAAAGGCGCAAAGTGAGAGGTTATGACACTTACGACCAACACGACCGTTACGATCCAGACAATGAGGAAATGGATATTGGCGCTGCCATGTCCCTGCATTCGGAGCCTGAGCATGACCTTCTAGGCCTTCATTCCCCCCCGAATGAGCTGCCGAATCCGAACCGATTCGAGCTCTCACGAAGTCGCGAGCCGGGACAGGCGGTGGCCCAGGATGACAGTTCCATCGCTCTTGGCCACGACAGTGTTGATGGCCTGGGTCTGGGGAAGGATTCAGATGCTAGTAACTGGGCACTGCTCCCTCCCAGACCAGGTGAAGGACAGCATCGCAAGCAGGACTCATTATCGAGTGCCCATGGTCAGGCACAATTTGTCTGGGGCAGCGACGATCTCGAAGGCGATCTTGGATATGCGGCTGCTGAGGGCATGGAAGGAAACCAGCGCAAAGTCATCGTTGAGCGATTAGAAGCAGTGAAGAGCAAAAACCCAGTCTTCACCTGGTGCTAGCCTTCGAATTGAACCCTTCCTTTACGCTGGTTCCTTGTCTCTCATCCTCTATACGTCCTCGATCTTCCGACCACCCGATCCTCCTCCTTCCACCTCTACGTCTTATCTCCTCTGTCACTTCCTTCCTCTTCTTATTTTACTTCTTCAACAATCTCTCCCAATTAGCGTTTATCATGGCAATCTGACATGAGGAGTCCTTGTGCTGCAAGGTGCGGCATTGGTTTGTTGTATATAGAATTTGTGCCGGCTCCTCTTCTAATATTTCCACACTTTCAGGAGACCAGCACAGATATGTAGCATATGATGAGAATAATAGTTCCATGATACCTCACATTTGATTGATATTTCTCTCTCTTTATTCTTCAGAGTCCATGACTGTATGTGAAGTGATGGTGAGGCTGCTTTGATAAGCACTCTTATCAGCGTCTTGGCATTTGCGATAGATGATCGAGGTAGAAACACTCCACTGCAAAGTGAGGTCATGGTCTGCCTCTTCCACGACTCCTTCTACTCAGGTCTTCTCTTGTATAGAGCTTCACAATCATCTGAGACTCATTCAGCAATGAGTAGATGTTGAATAGGCCTTTTGTCAGGCTTCATTCCGAGCCTTGTCAAGCTTTCGCCATTCCATTCATCATTCTCCACATCCAAAGTCATATGGTCTTCCAGAGATAGTATTCCTCTCTTCGCAGACGCTTCGAAATCTCTCCCCTCGGAATATCTATCTGGACTGTTTGATCATCTCGCTGTATTCGACTCACCCCGATCCGTACAACGGAACAGCCAAGTCGCCACCGTGTCTCGGATACCCGCATAAGGTGAACGGAAAGGATCATGGCGTCCCACGCGGCCATGCTCCTGGACCCAAGGGCATACAGGAAACAGCTGCAAAAGAATGGTAACGACCCCGAGTCTCCGTATGCGTCGCCAGATCCCCACGAGGATGCGCAGAATGGACCCCCTGATGAACCCTTGTTTTTCTTCCCATCGTCCACCCGTTGCCCCTCCCCACCGGATGACCCTGTGTGTTCGGACACGGTTGACTTACTGCTTGCCGGGGCAGACCAGCAGACCTCCAGTACGTCGCCGCGTGGTGCCTCTTCGACCGTTGCGTCGTCCGACACGGTTTCCGCCTCTCATCGGCGTCTCGATCCGCAGCGCCGCCGGCCAGCGTCCAAGGGGACTTTGAAGTCGAAGTCGGAGTCGAGGTCGGGGTCCGTCCGTCCGCAGGAGCAAAGCAGCGCAGGTTCATCGCCGCGACAACATGCGAAGAATGAACCAGTGGACGTCGAGTTTACAAGTGCGCAGTCCGAGGATGGTGACGGGAAACGAAACTCGGATCATCTTGATAGCGACGTCGAAGTGCGCCATGGAAGTCTCATAGAAGATATGTATGGCGTTGAGAAGCGTGTTCACCAGCCTTACAAGAAGATCAAGACCGGAAATGACGAGGGAAAATCGAAAATGGTCAAGAGTGGGCCTATCACGATCAGTGGGAATACCGCATTAAGTGAATGGATGAAGGACGACAAGGGCAAGCCCGATCATCATTCTCCGGCAACTCCAAATGTGGTCGATTTGACTATCGGTAAGACAAGACTTTCTACTCTGTCTACCCAGACTGAGGTTCTGATGTGCTAATAATACCTGCATAGATTCCTCCACCGTTGCAAATGATGATGACGACTTGCAGGTCACTGGCTCGAACAACCTCAGTATTCAGAGGGTATGCTATGGGAAGCTGGAAAATGCTATGATACAAGCACATCTCGTCCCCAAACCCGCTCCGCAGAGTATCTTTAGTGACTCGGCGCACGATTGGCCCTCGATCAAGTTGGGGGTCCACAGGCAAGCAGATAAGAACAACAGCAGAATTAATGTTTCAGATCCCCATGGCAGGGTATTTGGAGCCGTTGATGGAAAGACTGCGGCCGTCATAGCCCCGTTGCTTGACTCTGACGCACTGAAAATCGATATCACAGCTCGGCTGGATGTGCGGAGGAGGTTGCCGGCTGAAATGCCATGGGGACCATGTTCCGCTCTATACAGAGCGTCGATCAATGTTTACGGTCTCAGGAAGGATGCTGAGCTGGTTGGCCGGCACCTTGGGCAGTGTAACGTTTGGCTTGGGACACCATTCTCTGTCGAGCAAGGAGTGCCAGTATTCAACCCTCATGCTGAGAGGCGACGGGCTCAGGCAGCTTCCTTCTTGCCCTCGATAGCTGCAAGGGGGCGTACGGGTGTCAACTATGAAGTTCGCACTGCCGAAGAGGTCAACGACGCTGTCATGAAGATGTTTGATCAGCTCCAGAGCGCCGACAACCTACCTGAAATGGAGCCCCCGGCTCTCGTAGTGACTCCTTTACTTCGCCATCAGAAGCAAGCACTGTGGTTTATGACGGAGAAGGAGAAGCCGCGCAAGTTTGGGTCAAAGGAAGAGGATAATAATTCCCTGTGGAGGATGGAATACCGTGCGAATGGGGCGAAGCGTTACCGCGAGATCATCAGCGGTACTGTGCTCGATGAAGAGCCTCCTCAGAGCTTGGGCGGCTTGCTAGCAGATATGATGGGTCTCGGAAAGACGCTGAGTATTCTTTCACTTGTCGTTTCCTCCCTGGCCGAAGCTCGTGAATGGGCGAAAAAGGTACCAGATCCAGATCTCGTGCGCAATTGGCCGGGTATACGCAATACCAAGACAACGCTTCTGGTGGTTCCTCTCAGTACTGTCAATAATTGGGTGGCGCAGATCAAGGAGCATCTGAAGGAAGACGCAATCTCTTACTACATCTTCCACGGCTCTTCCAGAACTACCGATGCGGACGAACTGTCAAACTACGACTTGGTCATCACAACCTACAGCATCGTGCTTTCTGAACTATCTCGGAAGAGCTCTAAGCGAGGGGTGAGCCCCTTGACGAAGATGAACCTGTTCCGCATTGTTCTGGACGAAGCGCACGCGATTCGAGAGCAGAGCGCTGCACAGACACAGGCAATCTTCAAGCTCAACTCGGAGCGCCGCTGGTCCGTGACCGGTACTCCCATACAGAACCGTCTCGAGGACTTACTCTCAGTGACCAAGTTCCTTGGATTGTTTCCTTATGACGACAGAGCCAGATTCGGCATGCACATTCTCAGCCGATTCAAAACGGGCGACGCTACGGTTCTGGCGAGCTTGCGCGTGCTTGTTGACTCGTTCACGCTACGTCGGGTCAAAGACAAGATTGATATTCCTCCTCGGCACGACAAGATCATCGCCCTGGAGTTCTCCGAGAAAGAAAAGCAGCTGCATGAATTCTTCCGGAAGGAGTCGAACGTCATGATGAGGGTGATTGCGGGAGAGGACAGAACGAAGATGAAAGGACGGATGTATCATCATATCCTGAAGGCAATGATGATCTTGCGGCAGGTCAGTGCGCATGGCAAAGAACTACTTGATGCCGAAGACCGCCGACGAATCAAAGGCATGTGTGTGCAGGATGCGATTGATCTAGAAGAAGGTGTAAGCGAGCCAGCCGGTGTGGCTGACAAGAAGGCATATGAGATGTTCAACCTGATGCAAGAATCATCGGCCGACGTTTGCGCTATGTGTGGCAAGCGGTTGGAAGAGCCGGGTTCGGACACCGGTCCAGCTGATCGGAATGCAGCGATGGCGATAGTGCTTCCCTGCTTCGACGTCCTCTGTCCCGAGTGCTTCTCCGGATGGAAGCAGTCTTTTGACACCCAAGTCGAGCCTTCGAATACGATCAAATGTCCGGTCTGTGATGGGTGGATACCTGTCTCGTACTCGACAATCACCGCCGAAGGGCTTCAGGAATATTTAATGGCGCACGAACAGGCGAAGCAGAGCCAAAGACAAGCGAAAACTTTAGGCGAATACGAAGGACCACACACGAAGACCAAGGCGCTCCTGACTCACCTTATGGAATCGGCAGAGGAGAGCAAGAAGCTGAGCAATGAACCTCCTATCAAGAGTGTGGTGTTCTCCTCCTGGACTTCTCATCTCGACTTGATCGAAATCGCACTGAAAGACAACGGCATCACGGGCTACACCCGCTTGGATGGAACCATGACCCTCGCAGCCCGCAGCAGGGCTCTGGAGGACTTCCACCGCAACGACAAGACCACCATCCTACTGGCGACAATCGGCGCCGGCGGCGTTGGTCTAAACCTGACTTCCGCTTCGAAGGTGTACATCATGGAGCCACAGTATAACCCTGCAGCCGTCGCACAGGCAATCGACCGAGTACACAGACTGGGGCAAACGCGCGAAGTCACAACAGTCCAATTTATCATGAAGGGGAGCATCGAGGAGAAGATATTCGAGCTTGCCAAGAAGAAGCAGCAGCTGGCAGACCTGAGCATGGGCCGAGGCAAGCTCGACAAGAAAGAGGTTCAGGAGCAACGCATGAGGGAATACAGAAGTCTCTTCAAATGATGCTCGTTTTGTTTTTCTTGGTCGTTTGCAATCGGCATCTGGGGGGTTTTCTTACCATTTCATGGGAAGGGGGAATGGCTTTTTGATACCCAGGGTGTTTAATCGGCGTTGGTTTTATGGAGGTTGCCTTCTGTTTTTCTTCCTCTTTCAGTTTCAGCTCTGTTTTCTGCCTTTCTGGAGTCCTGCATTCTTCACATGGAACGTTATACACCACTACATGCATGCATAGATGCCATCATCTGGGAAAGATATTATACGGGGCAAGCTACACAAGAAGGCTGGGCGCGAGTCCATGGATTTCATATTAAGGTCATTTTCTCTGAATTAATGCTGGATTCGATGTCGGTACATGATCCTACAATCGCAAACCTCTCAAGCATTGTATTCCAAGCATATACACTGTAAGCATCAGAGTCACGAATATCTCTCAAGCAACGCCCGGTCCCCATATATCCCCATCTCCACAGCACCCAACACCCTCTCCAACACCCTCCTCAACCTCTGCAACTCACGAATCTTCCGTTCCCGCTCCTCCTCAACACCCCGCAACTCCCTCTCCAGCTCCCGGATCCGTCTCTCCTGCTCCGCCTCCGACGAGTCGATCCCCGGCAGCACTGAAATCAGATACTCGATCTGCTGCTCCTTGATGATGAGATCGCGCGCCAGTTCCCGCTGCCGGCTCGCGAATGTCCGCGGGGAGTCTGGCGTGGGGGGGAGATCAGATTCCGCTGTGCTGGCCTGTGCCTGTGGATTCTGCGCCGGTGGAGAGGTCTGAGGGGGAACTGGGGCACCGGCGGGAACGGGCGGCGTGCTTGAATTCTTGGGGATTTTGGCGAGGGCGGGGGCCGCGTTGGGGATTCCTGGGGGTGGGATCGTGGGGGAGTTATCGTGGTAGGTACTGAGGTAGCCTATTGTGGCGTAGAATTGGGTTGCGAGCTGTGTTGGGTTGGTTAGTTAGTTGTCTTGGTGATGGAGTCTGGGGGGGTTTACCTGGTCCAGGCAGGTTTGGAGTTGGGTTAGGATATCGGCCATTTTTGGTTTATCAGTACTCAGTAGAGTTGACTAGTTGAGAGAGGTAGATGATCAAGAGTATAGGGTGGTGAGGTTATGGATGATGAAAGGAAGTTGGAGCAGTGTTGATATGCGGAGATATTTGGTTTCTCCGCCTCAATATTAATTCATCAATTGTCCTCGACGTCAACATGAGTTGACAATTGACATGAAACAAATCTCTCTTCTCAGACAATTCCAACGCCAATTCTCATCCTGTCCCATCACCCACCAACTCAATCCCTTCACCTACCGACTCTTCAAACTCCCTCCCCCCCCTCCACCTCCATCCCAACACCACAATGACCTCGAATCCTTCCTCGCCCACACACACCGGACCTCCCTCCCCACAACAAGCACAACCTACATAGGCACCCACTACGAATACACAGTGCAGCAGACACTGCGACGGTTCGCCTTCGCCCTGCACCGGGTCGGCGGACGCGACGACGCAGGCATCGACCTCATCGGCACCTGGCACCTCCCGGCGCACGAACACCCGCTGCGCGTCTTCGCGCAATGCAAGTCCCTGAAGAGCAAACTGGGGCCGAATCTTGTGCGGGAGCTGGAGGGGACGTTCCGCCAGTCGCCGGTGGGAGGTGCAGGGGCTGGGGTTGGGGTTTTGGTCGGCCCACGTGAGGCGACTAAGGGGGTCCGGGATGCGATGGCGAGAAGCGTCTATCCGATTCTTTGGATGATGGTGGAGCGGGATGGGGAGGTTCAGCAGGCTTTGTGGAATGCTCGTGCGGAGGATCTTGGTTTGGGTGCGTTGGGGGTGGAGGTGTTATACGGGGGTGATGGGGGTGCTTCGCGAAGGAGGATTGGTTTGACCTGGGATGGCTGTGAGATGCCGTCTATGGAGCAGGTTGAGGAACATATGGTGCAGGTGCAGGCTGAATGGCTACGTCTATGGGATGCGGGCTCTGAGATCTCGGAGAGTCGTAAGGGAGAGTTGCTGGATTTGGTACAGCGGTTATATCCTGATGAAAAGCCGCTTCTCTCAGGGATAGGAGCATGCACTTCCTTGACTGAAGCGGATAGGACCAAGGTCCTGCAATTGCTTAACAGGTCACAGGCACCTGTTGAAGATGGTGAGAAGTCAGCATGATAAACCATATCCATGGTCATTTGCCATCCATGGATGGTTAACTATACTCGGACAATTTCCGAAATACAGTACATTGCATTGATAAGTACTCCATAAGCCCTAGGGTATATCCAATAGGAAAGTAAAACATAAAAATCAGCATCATGAGGCTATGAGCATCAATCATGAGTTCCGTACTCCACACTGTACACTGAATCACCAACGCCGGAAAGAAACTGCACACCAGATCAACCCTGCATGGTTGACCAGAAGTAATTGGCGTAGAAGAAACGCGAGAACTTCGGGTCGATATTGACCACATGCACGTCTCCTTTGCGACTGTTCCGAATAACAGCCTTACCAAAGTTACCCGCTTCGTCTGCCTCGATATCAATGCCCAAGGACCGGTAGATCTTGAGTCGCAAACTATCCAAACCGTCAGTTAACTTCCTTACCCCCGTATACTGGAGAATACCCACATAGTCGCATCATCGGCCTCCCTCTCCCTTCTCGTCGCCTCATCACCCTCAAGCCCCTGGGCCTCCAAATCGGCCAATCTATCCTTGAGCATTTCCAGCTCCCCTTCCAACCTCTCGCTTTCAATCTCATATTCCGTCGCCGCCTTGGCGATGCGGAACTTCTTCGTGTCGAGATCGACCATCTGCGCCGCGTGCTGGGCCGAGTCATGCGTCACGACTGCCTCTTCATGCTGCGCGGTCAGGGCTTGCAGGTTCCGGGAGAGTTTCCGCAATGCGGACTCGGCATCACGCATGCGGAGTTCACGAGATTGTTGTAAAGTCGACAGGGAGTCATTGATGCGGGTTACTGCTTGCTTGTCGGGTTGGATATTGAAGTTGCCGATCGTGTGATGGATGAGCTGGGGATGTTAGTTTGGGTTGTGGAAAGACATGTATGGATACGTACTGTTGCAGGGTCCTCGTCAAGCAACATTTTTAAGTATATATCTTCTGATGATTGTCTGGAATACCTAGGTGATGATGTTGATGGAGATTTGACTGTTCAACTGTTGACGATTTCCCGTTGGGGGAGCAACCGCCACAGCGCCACACATGTGCCAGCACAGCCACATGTTCGTGGGTTATCATTCTGTCAAGTCGATGATGCCTGCTTGCAGTTGGATTCAGTGATCCTTTTCCTCCTCTTGAATGATCCTTCAATAGTGGCATCTTATCGGATTATTCAAGTGCTATACCCGGTGTCACTGAGAATTCTCCTTGCCTAACGACTACTTACCAGATTCCGACAGCACAATGGCATCTAATCTACCATGTATGTTTACTCCTTCCAATCTGCCTGATAAAGATATCGAGACTAACCATATTATTGCTTTAGATGCCGCTGATGCAGAAAGGTTGGCTACGTCCTGAATCCCCCGGTTGATTGTACACCAGCTGATACATTCCGATCATCCAGTCCGTTGAAGCCATCAGAGCTCCAGGTCCTGCGCGCACAGTATGAGAAGGAGGGAGACTATGTCGGGATCCAGACGAAATTCAACTACGCATGGGTATGCTTCGTGAATTTCTATGCGTCTTGGCCGATAGCTGACTCAAACAGGGTTTGATCAAATCCAATGCTCGCACCGATCAACAAGAGGGAGTCCGTCTTCTATCAGAAATCTTCCGCGCGGCTCCCGAGCGACGACGAGAGTGTCTCTACTACCTGGCTCTGGGGAACTACAAACTTGGAAACTACGGTGAAGCCCGACGATACAACGATCTTCTCCTGGAGAAAGAACCCGCGAACATGCAAGCCGCCAGTCTCGGATCGTTGATCGATGACAAGGTCTCAAAAGAGGGCCTGATGGGGATTGCGATCGTGGGTGGGTTGGCTCTAGCGGCTGGAGTCGTGGGTAGTCTCGTCTTCAAGGGTGCAGCGAAGAGGCGATGAGGCGATATGAAGACTTTGTGTATATATGACGGTTTACTACTCCTGTCTGGGCTTTTGTTTAGCATATGAGGCGTTTTGTTTATATGACAGCTCAGCATGGGGATATGATAATGATGCCGAGGCTATTTTCTATCGACTTTTTGTCAATATATTTGATTCTGTGTTCAACTTCTTCCATGAATGTTGGCTTCCATCGCCACAGTTGTAATAATGGAGAATGAATCAGCAGTCAACGTCATCCGCTTCCAAAAGTCCAAACAACTCTCCTCCTCGTTATCTGTTCCAACTTCATTATTCTTTACTTTGGCATCATTCTAGAGATGAATTACTTCTACTAAAGAAAATACCCCTCCATCAATATGACTCTAGATGATTCCGAGATCTTAGGGAACAAGACACTCTGACCTGCTGCCCATCCTCTCTTATCTACGGAGTATTCCTCACTACCTTTTCCTCTTCCTCCCTCACTCCTGATTCTCTCAGACTTTCCTTCTCAGATATCTCTTCCATTATTCGTTTCCTCTATCCCGCCCTCTTATGGACAACCTCGTCATGGCTGATGCGGGGGACCGTATGTTTTGCCATTCTTGTGGCGGGGTTTGGTTGAAAGATGCTGCGAACGGACTCAACTGTCCTCATTGCCAGTCGGATTTTACAGAGATTGTGCGTATTCTCAGCTTGGCCTTTGCCCTGTCTAAAGTAAAAATGAGTATTTGCTAACACACCCCTGCCTTAGATCGAAATCCCACCCGATACAGAAGAACCCTCCCCCCCCTCCCTACCTCGCGACGAACATGCACAACCCCAGATCAACCCCTGGGTAGATCATAATCCTTGGGCGGGCGAAGAGGACCACAATGATCACGAGTTCCCATGGCGTCCTGGATATTCACGCAGAACATACAGGTCTCCTGATGGTCAGTGGACTTTCACTACCTCCACCACTACCCTTGGAGGCGGCGGCTTCACCGCAGGACAACCCATGAATCGACCGAGACAAGCGCAGATTGATCCGTTGATGCCGGTAGTGCGCAGCTTGGATGCGATCTTCCAGGGTTTGGCCGAGACGTACCGTCATGGTCAGAATGTGGATCAGAACCGAAACCGTGGTGGCGTGGATCTTGAAGATGAAACGGATCCCGATGCGCGTCGTGCACGAGACGAGTCGCCTGAGTTTCGTGCGACCGGCAGGTTATTTCCAAGAGATGCGGAAGGTCCGCAGCCCATGGCAGCGCCTCTGGGCACTTTGGGCGAGTATGGTTCCCTTGGTTACATCTCTTCTTCCAGACGCTGACTCGAATAGTATCCTCGAACTGTTCCGCACGGATTTCGGAGGCAATGCAACCGGTGGAGGAGTCCGTGTCATGACAGGTCCGAACCCGTTGGCCATGCTTTCGACGCTCTTGAACTTTGACCGGCACGGAGACGCGGTCTACTCACAGGAGGAATTGGACCGAGTCATCTCACAGTTGATCGACCAGAATATCAACCGGGCAGGTGCTCCGCCTGCTCCTGAAAGCGCTATCCAGTCCCTACCGAAGAAGAAAGTGGACGAGGAGATGCTGGGCACCGAGGGCAAGGCGGAGTGTTCGATTTGCATGGATCCAGTAGAAAAAGACACAGAGGTCACAGTCCTGCCCTGCAAGCACTGGTTCCACTATCCCTGCATCGAAGCCTGGCTGGTCCAGCACAATACATGTCCGCATTGCCGTAGGGGCATCGACACTTCCAGACAGTAAGTCCTATTGCCTTATTTGTTGATCAAGATGAGATACTCATGCATTCAGTAGAGCGGAAGGCACCAGTGAAAACCCGGTGGTCATCAACGACAGCCCTGGGCCTATTTCCCCGGAGCGCCGCCGTAGCAGCGCGCAGCCCCAAAATGGCGGACAGCTTCCAGCATGGTCCGAACAGCCGTGGAACGCACCGCAAGGACATACTTCGGGAGCCAGTGAGCAAGATCAACAACACTCCAGCCACAGTGACGGAAGTGGAGGTTTCGCCGGATGGGTGAGGAGCCGTTTTGGAGGCAGTCAATCATAAATTGGCACTTACGCGCTGAATTGTGCTATAGACGGGGGAAACAACTTCCTGAAACAGATCATGGAGTATGATAACTTTTTTTGATGAGATGATGATTACCGATTACCATGAGCGCTTTGTGTGATGTAAATAAATTGAATCCAATGCATTCCAAATATCATCCAGTCTTCCATCCGAGCCAGTCGGCTGTATCAATGTAAGATAACATGAGCACAACAAGAGTCTTTATACCTCCCGCAAGTTACACGGGTTGTCCTTGAGGTATACGATCTACGATATACGATATATACGTAGTAATGGTAAAACCAGCTCAAACCAAGGAAAACCTCCTAACAATCTTATCACACAACTCATCCAGAACACCCCCCAACCATTCGAAATCGCTCTTCTCCAGATAAATCTGCGCACTGAGCCGAGTCCACAACGACCCGCCGTGCACAAAGACCGGTACAAAGGTCCCGTAGTCCCGAGCCAGCGAGGTTTGCATCTCGGTGATGGCTGCGCCTGTCTGCGAGGGCTGGAGCGTTATCCTCGCCCCAGCCTTAGCCTCGGAGACGGCAATTGGGAGCCGCACGGTGGCCATCGCGCAGCGACGGAGCTGACTGACCTCCCCAGCCTTGAGGTCAGACTCCTGCATGACCTCGGTTCCGAGCGCGGCGGCGACGACATCGCCAGCCTCACGGGCCAGGGACTCGAGGTATTCGTAGATGCGCGACTCGCCGCCGCAGGCCTGGGCGCGGAATTTCATGGCGGCAGGGACACACATGTATGGCGTGTCGTCAGCGGTAGCGACGAAGTCGAAGAGGTCCTCGAAGGCGGATTTAGCGGGGTTACCGGAGGACATGATCGAGGGCGCGGTGGGGGGCGAGGACGACAACGGGATGAAACCCCAGGAGGTTGGAATGGTGGTTCGGATGAGGGGTTGGTTGCGGAGGGGCACGTAGAGGACGGCGCAGCCGCGCGGGGCATACAGCCACTTGTGGCAATTTGAGGTGAAGAAATCGGGCTTTAGGGCGGCGAGGTCGAGTGGGATCTGTCCGATGCCGTGCGCGCCGTCGATGCAGCTGAGCACGTTCTCGGCGCGACATGCCTCGACTAGGCGCTCGAACGGGAACCGCACCCCGGGGAGGCTCACGATGGTGTCGAACACGGCGATGCGGACGGTCAGGCCTTCCTGCTTCGCGGCGCGGACGGTCTCCAGGAACCGCTGCACGAGCTCCTCGTGGCGGATGGGGAACTCGTATGCGACCTTGCGGATCTGCAGCGGGGTGGTCTCGATCAGGGAGACCAGGGCCTTTTCGATGGCGTCGTAGATGGTGTCGAAGTAGATCAGCACGTCGCCCGGCTGGAACGAGAGATTGCGCAGGACGGTGTTGACGCCGGTCGTGGCGTTCTTGACAAGCACACACTCGTTGGTGGGTACGTTCAGCAGCGATGCCACGGCGCTGCGGGCTTCGTCCAGCAATCGCGGCTGGGTATACCGGATGAATAGGTCGGGACGGGCCTCGACCTGAGACTGGAAATCACGAAGAGCCGTTTGAACAACGCGAGGATATGTGCCAAAGGAGCCTGGTTGAGTTAGGATTAGTGTTGTGTTCCAGGTAAAGGCATGAAGAACACCTGCCATGGTTGAGGTTCTTAACGTCAGGATCAAAAAGAAAGTGGGTTTTGGCCATGGAGGCCCCGAAAGGTGTAGGAGAAGACATTTTGATCAAGATATGATTGTTTGTGAAGCAGAAGAGAGCAACAGATGGGAGGATGAAGTTATTAAGGATGTTTGAAGGAGTCGTCAGTGAGTCATCCACCACAAACAGATTAATTTGAGTCAATGCAGATAGCAACAGATATGCTATTTGGATAAGAGTCATTGAGGTGATCAACTGTGATCAACTGTGATGAGGTTGACTGCGGATATCTTCGGCTCTTCATCAGTGAGACAGAAGCCATCAGCCACCAAATTATCACCAAGACAGTTCTCGATCAAAAGATGCATCAATCTACAAGGGACAAGGGACAGCAAAGTACCCAAACATCAAGTAAATACTCTTACACAGTGTACAAACCACCAACTAGCTGCTAGAAAGAATCACACACATCAATCGATCCAACCATACTCTTCACAGATGGCAATCAGCCAGTTACAACTTCATCTCAGATTCACCGTTTTCCCTTCTTACGAGGTGCCACAACCTTGAATGCTGCATTGCTGTTCTCCTCTTCGCGGTGTGCATTCGATGATCCCTTCTTGGCCACTTCGCTCCAGCCAGCGTTCTTCTGGTCGCCAAACGCACTGGGAGCCACAGGGTCAACAATGCCCTTGTCCGCCAGCTTGCGACGTCGGATGAACTCCTCCGCGAATCGTCGACCATCCAGTGTCTGTGAGTTGGCGTACACCGAGTCCGAGATAATCTCCCCCTCTGCGGGCAAAAGTAGGAGTTGTTGGACAAAGTCATCCACTGCAACACATTAGAATAAATTCCCTCGAAAATGCAGAAAACACAGAAAACTCACCGTTGATGTTGCTATTCAGCCCTTTACCCAACGACAACTTGGCCCACTTGGTGAACTCCTCCAGTGCGCGATTGGGATTCGATGGTGAGGTGGTACTGACGGTGATGGTTCGAGCGGGGGCAACTGCTACAGCCCGTGGCTTGGCCGGGGGCGCCGCCAATGGAGCGGTAGCGCTGGCTGCGCGTGGGCCAGAAGGTGCGGCTGGTGGTGGCTTGGGCTTACCGCCGGCACCGACCGTAGTCCAAGCACCCGAGCTGGCTGCCGCCACCGGAGCTGTAGCTGGAGCCTTGCTGGCGAGATCCGCATAGCGTTTGCCGGTTGATGGCGCAGGCGGAGTCGCAGCGGTGCTCGGGGCAGCAGCCGCGGCAGCCGCCAAGCGCTGCTTACGAGCTTCTTCCTCCTTCTGGATCTGTGCAAGTGTCTTCTTCGCAGCGCCCCCAGTGGTGGTGGCCGGGCCCTTGTTGTTCCACACGGAACCGGCAGGTGTCGGGGTAGCGGGGGATCCAGCACTGGCCCAGTTGGCGGTGGACGGGAGACCCGGAGCCTGTACTTGTACGTGGCTCAGACGCTCCTGTTCCGCCAAGAGCTGTGCCCGACGAGCGGCAGCGGCCAATTCCTCCCGTTGCGCCGCATTCCGAGCCTCCGCCTCTTGGATCTCCTTCAAGGAAGGTCCCTTGGGCACCTCATTCGCCTCTTTGGCCCATGGTGCGATGGATGTGGTGGGAGCCTCGACCGGGGTTTGAGTCTGAGACCTCGAATTCGCTGCCAGAGATTCAGCCACATTCTGGCGACTACGCTGGGCAGCAGGAGCTGGAAGTGGAGATGCAGACGGCGGAGGAGGGAAAGGTTGCGGCATCGCATTTTCATCCTTGACGGCCCAAGCGGCATCCACTGGGGCGTGGGTTGGATCCTTTTGCTCCTGATGCTGTTGCGGCTCCTGTTGTTCCTGCTGCTGTCTCTGAACCTGCTGGGAAAGAGTGAGAGGAGTCTCGTCGTTGGGTGAAGTGATTTGTCCAGCAGCGGAACCGGGAGCCGTTTTCTGCGGGGAACCAATTGGCTCCATCTCCAACGGTTGGGATGCAGCAGCAGATTGAACAGAAAGGTCCTCAGCGACCCGCATGTCAAAGTCGCCTTCCTGGGCCCTCAGAGCATGGAACTGGCGCAGCCGATCCTCGCGAGCCTGTTGGTCGAAGAGGCTGTCTCCCTGGAGACTGTCGAACTGTTCCTGTTCCTGCTGCAGCCGGGCTCGGTCTTGCAACATCGTGGCCACCTGCTGGGGGTGAAAAAGATTGTCCGGCTGGCGGCCTGCAAAGGACTGCGGGTTGCCAAACGCGAACGGATCAGGCCGTACATTCAAGCGATCAAGGAGAGGAACCAGTTGGTGCTGGCTGCCCACCAGATCCGTGCCGATCATCGGCGGGCCGACATTCGGAAGGGCTCCTCCCTGTCTCAACGGCGCGGCGGCATCGAAGAATCCTGCGACAGACTGGGGCTGCTGCTGTTGAATTGGCCCCTGAATCGGGGACGGCTGGAATCCAATTGGCGACGTGATGCTCCCAAAGCTGGGCTGGCTGTGGAGACTGTGGGCACTAGAATGATGCTGAAGCTGAGGATGTATGCCGTGATGGACTGCCCCCTGCAACTGCATTTGCTTCATCATGGCCTGCTGTTGCGCGAGATGCTCCTTCTGTCGGGCCATCAGATACTGTTCCTCCTGCTTCCTGCGCTCCAAAGCGTTCTGCTGCTCCGCAGTCAATGTGGTTCCAAAACTCGGGAAACTGCCAGGGAAGGGAGGTTGAGCGGTGCCAGTCGCGGCTCCAGTCCAAGGGCCAGAGCTAGGATCCGGCCCGTGGGGGATTCCGATCTGGGGGACGAGGAAGGGTTCACGCGAGTTCCCGATGCGTCGCACGAGTTGGGCCAGTGGCTCGAATTCCGGATCCTCGAGCTTCTTGATCTGTAGATCGGGGCTGAAGAAGCCAGCCTTGAACCAATCATGCATCTCAAGCCCAGTCCATGGACCCTGGATGTTGCCCTGGGGATCACGGTAGATCCAACGCATACGGTCCGGCATCACCATGGTCCGCTGTTGAGCATGAGGAACGGAGCCAGCGTTGCTTCCCGATTGGCCGGGGGTCTGGCTTGGCTGTGGCGCCTCCGAGCCCATGGATGGGGGAACGGAGCCAATTGCGGAGACAGGAGTCTGAGAAGCGGAGGTTGTCACAGGCTGGGTCGGCATGTCCCCTGGGACTTCTTCATAAAGCGTCAGTGGGAGTTCTTGTGTCGGATCGCCGGTACGAAACATCTTACCTTGCGGCTGAGAACCATCGTCCAGGCCTCCAAGATCTTGCCTCGCCTGGTCCCCTTGCATCTGTTCCTGCATCGCTGGGGGGAACAACGACCCGAGTTTGCTAGAGCGGCCAATGCTACCGGTACCCGTTATAGCAGGATTGAAAAAGCCCCCGCCTCCCAGCGTTGCCAGACTAGGCGACTGAAGATCACCCATGGTGCCGAAAATAGGATCCCCGAACCCGGTAGAGAAGGCGGATCTTTCCCTGGTAGGAGTTCCAACAGTGCCAGAGGACCAAGCGGAAGGGCCTCCAAGGGAAGGCAGACCGCCCAAACCGCCCAGGCCAGAGAAGCTACGGTTCCCTGCAGCACTAGAAGCCTGGCTACGGTCGATAGACGGAAGGTCCATTCCCGATCCGACTCTCCGCATCGAGCCAAATGGGCCGGAGGTATCGCGCAGTCCGCTGATAGCAGGATGGTGAGTGTTTTGGATGTCCGATCCGTCGGTCTCGACATCATCTGCATCGGCTCGTTCGGCATACGGGCTCTGATAGGGATTCGTGTTGGTAGGGCTGGTGGGCTCATGGCCTTGCAGTAAGCTCGGGGTCGGGTTGCGGGAATTCTCATGACTCTGCATGAGCTCTCTGAAGCCGGGAATGCTGGACGTCATTCCGAACGCAGAGAAGCCCAGCTGGTCGACAGTAGTTTGAGACGGTGTGCTCACGTCCTGAGAACCCCCAAGCGCGGCACTTCCACTGCGAGACTCCTCCGCAAATGGATTTGTTTCACTGCGGCCAGTGCGCGTCTTGACGGGCTCTCCCCAAGGTGACTGTGAGCGGTTTTCCCCCTCAGTCTCGGCCAGACGTTCGAGATTGCTAAGAGACGGCTTCTCCTTGACGGACGCAGCGATATCCTCCGAGCTGTCCTTGGAGAACAAGCCCTTGAGGCGGCTCTCCGCGCGGAGACCTCCGAATCCGGCTTTCTTGTCCGTGGTGGACGTCTGAGCAGTACCCGTTCCCAATGAAAAAGCCCCGAAGGCGCCCATAGGAGAGAAGCTGGCACTTTGCGAGGCAGATCCCCATGGAGAGCTTGATCCACCGGTTGCAGTGGCCAAAGGATTGGTCACGCTACGTTTCAGAGAACCAAACGGAGAGGCGACTTCAGAGCTACCCTCACGAGCAGGAGCCTCTTTCTCCTTCTGATCCCACTTGGAGGTAGAGGTGACATCTCGAAAATCGGTCTTGCGGCGCAAAAGAGACGGAGGCGGCGTGGAAGTATTGGGCTCGTCACGGAAAAAGCGGGAACCACTGGTAGTAGGGGACATAGCGTTGCCAGCGGAATCGCCGGTCTCGCGGCGCCGGGGCCCAGGGCGTCCAGAACCGGGAGAAGAGGTGTTGTAGTTGTTCATGTGGCTTTGAGGGTACGAAACCGATGTTTTGCGACCTCCAGCAGCCGCACCAGCGTTGTCTTTGGCAGCGTTTGTTGGTGGAGGCTTGAGCGGGGAGTTGACCGAGAGGGAAAACAACTACATCATTCAGCACGGTTCTTTCCGATAAAATATAGCCAAAGGCCAATCCTCAAGTGAACGAGAGGGGGGCGGGAAGACAAAACAAACCTCCTTCTCATCCTCAGTCATATCCACCAGACCCAGAGGCTCCACCTGCCCACCGTGATCCCAACAAACCTCAGGTCCAGACGGGTTATCCTTGGAGTCCTCCCGCTTTCCCCAGGCTCCGTTAGCGGTAGGTGTCTCCGCATGGGGGTTCCAATCGGCGACGAAACAATCC
The DNA here is from genome assembly GCA_004769165.1 of Aspergillus cejpii. Classification (NCBI taxonomy): domain Eukaryota; kingdom Fungi; phylum Ascomycota; class Eurotiomycetes; order Eurotiales; family Aspergillaceae; genus Aspergillus; species Aspergillus cejpii. The sequence goes on along the minus strand of SMSW01000001.1, from coordinate 3,622,808 downwards.
GCGACGTTTTTGCTCAGGGCTCCGGTTTCGCGTTGGACTTTGTAGAGGTTCAACAGCTGTTCTTTGGAGTAGCGATTCTCACCGGCGGCCCCGTTGCGAAGGGCATTTGACTGGAGCGAGGCTATGTGGGGGGGGATATAAGCACCAACCATAGGATACGTAGCAGATGTGGTTTGAGGGGTGTCTCGGGTTTGAGAAGGGTTCGTCGCGACTGACGGACGGCGGAAAGTCTGTGTTGCTCCGTTCATACGGGTTCGAGACCTGAAAAGCAAGGGTATGAGTTATCAAAGTCTACACTTTTAGGTCTTCGGTCCAGAAGTGGGAATTGGACACGTTCGCGGGGAGAAAAAGAAGGGCAGTAGACACAAGGAAATAAGGTCGATAAAGAGGAATGTTAAGAGAAGCACAGGAGATCACGATTACATACCATTCTCCACCAGCAGTTCCATCACCTCTTCTACTAGAGGCATCCTGGGTATTGCCAGCAGCGGCCGAAGCAAAACTGGATGGAAGTGGCGTAGGCATTATGGAAGCGATAGCTGATTGATGAATGAGAATCACTGGTTCAGCGAAGGAGAAGTCAAGTCAAGGACAAAACCCGTCGCGTAATAGTGATTTCGAAGGGGTGTTGAGACGGATTGGAAGTGTGCGAGAAGTCGATGTGAATGTTTTCTTTGGGAGGGGGGGAGAACGATAGAGGCCAAAGCAAAGAGAGTAGATTCCGCTGAAGCTGGAAGAAAGGATTAGCAATGGACCAAGATGGGGAGGAACTGGGAGATATTGAAGGTATATCAGAGAAAGCAGTAAAAAGAAAAGGATACATACCTATTTGCTTTAATAAGATTGAGACAAGATTGTGAGGGAGATGGGGAAAAGTCGAGATCAGAAGATTGAAATCGAGTTTCGTTTTTTGGTGGAAACTGGAAAGTTCCTGGTAGGAAATCCAGCAAAGAAAAATGATCGTGAGGATGGGCGAATTAGCGGTGAAGCGTGGAATTAACACCACAGTACAGTGGCTCGTTGTTTTTGTTACATGAGATTTACGCGGTTTTTACCAGACACACACAAACGCACAAAGACAGGGACCATGGGCAGTATCTTAGGATAGTTAGAGAAGATAGGTAAAGATAGTCAGAGTGATTATATCTATATGCTAAATACCATATTCTAAATCTATCATATCCATCTTATGATTGATTAGATCCCACTGAGACACCTAACAACAGGAAACTCATACACAGATGACCAGTCATTCAGGGTAAGTGATTTTTGCATGGTGCGTGGTGGTAACAATCCCTGACAGACCTGCTTTTTTTACTGCCACGTCTAGCACATGACTGGCACTACATAAAATGTTGCCTTTGTTTTCATCTGGAGGAAATCTGTACTATGGACGCCTAAAGATGGTTGGACTTTCTTCATTACATGGATGCATCCAGTCCTTGTTTGCTTAATTGAAGGAAATACTACTCTGCAATTGTTCCTGACTGCAAGGATGTAAGGTATGAAAGGATGAAAGGCAAGGACGGCATTTACCATATCAACCGCGTTTGAAGCCTCAGGCACCGTCCATGCTCTTGAAGCAGTGCCAAACAGATGATAATGAATCATTACGATTGTCTGTTTGATAGGACTGTGGAACATATCCATGTATATATACCCCCCATGCCACAGCTAAAAACCAACAGATAACCACCCATCCACTGTTTCAAGATGAAGCGAGACAAGATGAAGGACATGCCCTATGCCTGGTACTGGAACGGCAAACCGCTTCGAACAGGCCAGTCCCAGGGCGAGAGGATCCGGCCCGTCTGCACTGGTCTGCAAATCCTCCAAAATCCCAGCCCCTCGGCCCCCGAGCCACGATGCTGTCCCCCAACTGCCCCAGACAGACCAAACTGTGAGCAAGCACATCCCCGCGAAGGCTGCAATTCCAAATCAGCCCCAGAGGCTATCGGACCGTGCTCTTGTGCTCTCCCGCGCTGCTGTCCTGGCAGTCGTCAGAGCCCAATGCCATGCTGTGCCAGTTTCCAGAGACACCTGGGGCCCGTCGACTGGGAAGACTGCCACTGCGACACGCCCCGCGCAGGGGCCTGTCCTTTCGACAAATGCTGCTCCGAGGGGACCGTTCTCCCCCATCCCTGTTTTGGAGAATCCTGCTGTCCTTCAGACTGTCCCCTTCCAGCGACTTCATGCGGGCTCTGCTCTCCACGGTCCGAGCTGCATTGCTGCGAACCCACAGCGTCGAAGACCAGTCCGTCTTCGGCGCCAGTCGGACAGTGTCAGCAGCGGTTCTCCCGGTTCGAGAGCTGCGATCGGTTCGACTGCTGCGAGGATAGTTTTATCAGCAAGTGTGAGTTCTCGACGGAGGAATTGGAGACGGGCCACGCGGCGGATTTTGAGAGTAGGTCTTACCGTCGACGTCGTCCTCGTTCGGGACTGCTGCATCGCAAGTATCGGGGTTGAGTTGTCGCGATGGATGGCATAGTTATCTGTCGATGTGGTCTGCTGATTGCCGCGTTGTATCCTGAAACAATTGAGCATCTATGGATCAATATGAATCGGATTCAAGCCTTAGCTGTAGATGAGTCTCTTTTTAGATCAAGATAGATTAAATATGACTTTCTGGCTGCTTCGCAGTGAAAGTCATACTATAAATGCCTTTACTCAATCTTGATGTCTGTAAGTCTTCATGATGGCCAATGCTTCATTCGACTTCATCATCAACAGCTCTGAAATCTAATCGGTTATATCTCCATCCGTTCATCAGCCTCGGTTATCGATAACAGGAACCATTGTTGTCCCCGCATGGATTACCGATCAATTGATGGGATAGAATTTCCACTCGCATCTATCTTTTTTTCCAACATCAATTGGAAATATCTCACAATGTCGAAAGCAATCTTCATGTCCAAGATCGATGGCAAACCAGGCCAAGTCTACTACCCTCTCTCCCTCCAGACCTTGCCGCAACCGACACCCCAGGGGCGCGAGCTCCTGGTGAAAATGACCGCGGCTTCACTCAACCATCGCGATGTCTTTCTGCGCCAACATCTGTACCCCGGTGCCACCTTTGACGTTCCCCTCGGAGGAGACGGCGTGGGAGTTGTCGTAGGTGCTGGTCCCGACGTGCCCTACCCCGAACGGTGGCAGGGGAAACGGGTGATTTTGAATCCGGGAGCAGGCTGGAAGGATTCGCCAGATGGGCCTGAAGACCCTAAGGGTTATCGCATCATGGGCGGAACAAAGGTCTACAACAAGGGCACATTGCAGGAATATCTCACCATTGATGAGTCCGAGGTGGAGGAGGTTCCAGACCACCTGTCGGACGCAGAAGCCGCTGCTCTCCCGATAACTGGGCTGACTGGATGGAGAGCTCTGGTAGTTAAGGCCGGAGAGAGAAATTCCGGCAAAGGCGCTGCTGTGCTGATCACGGGAATCGGAGGCGGCGTTGCCCTCATCGTCCTCCGTTTCGCTGTCGCAAGAGGTGCGGATGTATACGTCACGAGCTCGAGCGAGGAGAAGATCCAGAAAGCCATTGAGTTGGGTGCGAGAGGTGGTGTGAACTACAAAGAAGACGGATGGGAGAAGAAGCTTCTTGGTATGCTTCCTAGTGGCAAGCGGAACTTTGACGCCATCATCGATGGTGCCGGCGGCGACGCTGTGGAGAAGGCGACCAAGTTGCTCAAGGTGAGTTGACTTCCGCTCGTGTTACTGAGATGACTCGATTAATCGTGAACTAGGCTGGTGGCGTTCTGTCCGTTTACGGAATGACTGTTTCCCCCAAGATGCCGTTCCTGATGCAGGCTGTCCTGAAGAACATCGACGTCCGTGGCTCTACCATGGGCTCTCGCAAAGAATTCAAGGAGATGGTCGATTTTGTGAAGGCGAATAAGATCCATCCAGTCATCTCGCGTGTTCTGCACACAGATCTTAGCGATGTTGCGGGACTTGACGGTTTATTCCAGGATATGAAAGAAGGCAAGCAATTTGGCAAGCTGGTCATTCAATTTGGAAAGGCTTCAGGGAGCAAGCTATAACGGACTGCAATGGAGTATATCCAGCTTTGCCAATGCAATTCAAAACGGTGATGAGCTGGTTGAATGACTGGGAACAGAATGATTATATATGATACTAAAAGACCTGATGATGAGATAAAAGTACATAGACCAGGTACAATGATACTCCTTCCCTGTATATCTACACCGTGGGTGGCACTTTCCTCTTGCCTTATAATATCTTGATCACCTGGAGTTGCTGCACATAGACCTGTGTTGATATCTTATAGAAGACTGTGTCTGGCAACTCCCAAGCATATCACAAGGGGAGGTTCATTCTTTATCCCAGCAGACTTATTATCTTGACGAGACGAGTCCATTCCTTACTCTCTATCACTGTTAGGAATATCAACAAGTGTCAAAGATCACCATGAGTTCCCTTGTCCAGAGTCACGAACCCAGCATATCCCCTACCCTATCCAGTTCTCAGTGTTCCACACTCATCGACCCTCCTTCGTCCTCAGTCGAGGTGTGTGCAGCTTTATCGATCTGGCGATGTCGTACTCTGCTCAAGACCCCCATGCTAATCCCCCTCGAGAGGTATTCCATAGCCCTCCAAGCGCTGGACACCAGCAACAAGAATCTCGAGTACAAGATCGCCAAGATCCATGCAAGCACGATCCTCCTCAAACTCGACCTGATGAAACTCCAACGACACATAACATGCTTCCATCACGATCTTCTTGCCACCTGGGAGGCCGACATCCTGACCCGACTCATCGAAGTCGTTCACGAACGACAAGGACGGAACCTACCCGGGGGATACGCCATCGGCGACCACAAGATGCTCGACCGGGGGGAACTTTCAGGGGTGTATACCCTTGCAGCGGGGCATATCGGCAAGAGGACGCTCAAGAGGATGTTTGGCCTGTCGGAGCAATACTGGTTAGCGTTGCAGAAGTACGGTGAGGTGGGTGCAAAAGACTCATTCTGATCCTTTTTGGGGTTGCTTTTCTTGTTGACTCAGTAGATCGCGGATCTGCGAAGCTCAAACCCTTCACGAACGGCGGGTACGTTTGCGCGATGGTTGTTATCGGAGAAGGAGGGGAATCCTGGACGGGCAGCGTTTTGGATGAGACTGTTTCCGGTATGCCATGGCAGGACTGTAGAAGTCTCCTCGAAGATGGTGTAGAGGCTAGAGGCTAGAGGGTTAAGGGGATAGAAAGATAGGGTGAGATTGAGTGTTTGAAACTCCGTTCCTTTTTGATGCAGGCAAAGAAAGGATCAGATATTCTTTATTCAGGGTTCAATATCAATCGCTTTGGGTACCCCATGTCTCTGTCAGTGCCATTAGCCTCATGGCCCCATGGGAAGAGTTTCTTCAGGACTCTTTCAAGAATCGTCTTCTAGACTCTTCTGTCTTACTTTACTCCGTATTGGGAGGTGGTAGCGATGCTAGGCCAGTCTTCAGCAATATTGGCCAACCATACCAAGTAGACTACGGAATCCCCTACCAGTCTACCAGAAAATAACCACCACCATAACCGTCTTTGAAACTGGTCAGACATAGGTGAAACTAGCACAGAACAGTTGGACAGACTGGCACATCATCATGAAAAAGAGGTTGATACTTGATAATGATACGGAGTACTCCGTAGATACTCCATGACCTATCGAGAAGACTATTGAAACTAATCCCTGAGCCATCAGCCATCATCCATCAGCCCAAGTCTGAACGGGCTGAACCGTTGGAGCCTTGGAAGATGGGCACCGCTGACCGCAGCCGAGAACCGTTCAACCGTTCAACCGAGAAATCCGAGGAGTTCATCCGCTCAGGGAAATTCCGGGATCTCCTGAGTCTTGAGTCCTGAGATGATGATTGATGACTGATGACAGGCTCTGTGGCTTCATACCTGGACTCTGGACTCTGGACTCTGGACAAGGAGACTGATAACTTAGCCGTGTGGCTCGATCCCTAACCACAAAAGATTCATCACTTGCTACTCCGTAGTTGCTTCTAATTCGCCAGTGAGGACGCCCAGATCTGGAGATATAGACGAGCCATGGAACTGGTGACTGGTGAGTGGTCAGTGGTCAGTTGGCTCATGGTTGGCCTGACAAGTGACGGGGCTTTATTTAGAAGATTCCAAGTCAGAAGTCAGACATTTTGTCTAGTGTGGGTGATACTATTCGTAGACGCAGAATTAGCTTGGAGTCAGTATTCAGTGAGACAGGAGGAAGTGAGGCAGAGGCACACATGGAAGAAGATAACTAACCTAAACCATATCTCTTAGTCTTCAGTCTTCAGTTGAACTACTGAAGATAAGAATATCTGATTCTGGTGTCATCCTCATAGTCTCATACAGCCAGTAAGAAACTTAGAGTACGGACTTCCTTTTTGGTCCTTGGATCTGTTCCCATTCCCAATTCTATGCAATATAGATAGAGTATACTGTCCAACGGAGGTTTCATCTCATGTTTCCCTTTGATTGTTCAACCGGAGATGAAACATTTTTTGTTTTGAAGACGAAGGATGGTTTACTCCATACGGAGTACTCCGTAGTCCATAGTCCATAGTCATACTTGGTGATCACTGATCAGTTATTGAGGATATCCTTTGCCGAAGCCAGGGATCAACAGACTATCAATCTTGTAGTTCCCCCCTGGTTAACTGGACAGATTCATTGGTAAATGGTTATCCTGTTTGACCAGGGTTCAAGGTGACTGCTTGAAGTCAGAACAAGGTCGTTCTTGACTTATTCCATGGAGTCAATGGTGACTGACAGTGAACTCGGCACGGAGGAAGGGATCTCCATTTCGGATCGTTCTGATTGCCGATGGAAAGATTCAACTCCAAGATTGAAGGTAAAAATCAAGCTCCAAGTCCTGATGCTGATCATGCTGGGGAGAATTAAAGTTGACTAGTCAGTTTAAAGGGCTCGGCAGAGTAGCTCCTTTAGGGAATTGAAGCTATTTTTCTCAACTTTTCAGGGCACGGTTTGGATACACCGACTACCGAGATCCCGATACCAATGACGGAGTATCTAGAATTTGAGTCTCGTATTCGTTTTAAGTTCTCAATCTCAGGTCAGTATTTGTCCGTTGTGAACTGATTGATACGATGATAACCAGCCATAGGCTCATTTCCTAGTTCCTAACTTCCTGTAAGGCTGTACTCCATAGGGATGATCATTGGGATCTGCAGTTCTTATTTCTCCTATTTTCAATTTCAGTGTCATTGTACTCCGTAACTTCAAGTAGATTGTAATCGTATGAGTACTGAGTAGGACTGTTGGAGATATCCTGATTCCTGAGACGGTATCATGGTTAGAGGTAGAGTGTTCACTGCTCATCAATCTGGAGTCTGGACTCTGGAGACCATCAGATATCCGTACTCCGTAAACAAACTAACCTAGTCTCGTCCTCGAAGGTAACAGTGTGAGTGACTGAGTGTGACCCTGTCAACACTCAACAGTTGTGCCACAACCCCCATCACGGATTATTGTGGACAAATCACAGTCAACTGACCAGATGACAGATTCGACAAAAAGGAACTTCCAAGTCCTCTCTAGACCAATGGGAATCTCTTAACCCTTGCATAGTCTCAACGCCAATGCAAGGGTTACTATGTTTAGCAGCTGGTTGGATCGGCCGCTACTTTTGCATTACACTTCCTTCATCAGGTCAAGTGAGGTCACGACGGAGTCTCCTCCGTTTTTCAAAGTTTGGAACTTCAGTCAGAAGGATATTGAAAAGATCTCAAGAATGGCCCAGTATTCAAAGTTCGGACGTTTCAAGTCATCGCTGGATGTCACACCAGAAGCATGGCTGAAGCAGCTGAAAGTAAGTACTCTGTAGACCACCTCCGCATTTGCAAACCGACTAAGAACCATTGCCATGTGAGTCACTATCACACTGCAGGCTCGTGTAGATAGTCTGTAGAGAATTGAGATTGAGACAGACCTTAAGGATAAATAAACTTTGTCTGAATCCATCTGAGTGGAGGTTATTCTTAGTTCTTCGCTTGCCATGTTGCCAATTGCCATGGATGATGCCATTGCCATCCCATGTCAATTGAGAACAGGACTGAAATGCTGTCAGAAATCATGCATGGGTATTTGAATTGTCTCGTTCCACGATCCATCATTCCATACTCTTATTGTATTTGTCTGTTGATGGATCAGTGATCATGGTTCAAGTTCAACGGTTCAGAACTTCAGATACAGTGGGGCGAGAGGCTGAGAATGAGATACTCGAAACCTTTCAAGCTTCCGCCAGCTTCCATGAGTTAACATTGAACGTCATGGAGAGTATCAGACCAGAACAGAACAAAGCTAAGTCCACTAGTCCAATCTGCCAGTGTTAACACTCAACCTGAACCATGAGGTTTTTATCTCAATTCTCAAGGCTTCAAAGTTCAAGGCTCAAGCTACTCCGGAGCATACCCAATCAGGAAAGGACAGTGCTTAGAACCTCCGTTGCGGCGCTGAGGGGTCCAAAATAGGAAACCCTGAAAATCTGGAAACTGGAAACTGGAAAGATATAGCGGTGGAGACTGGAGATTTTTCCCGAATCCCAGTACTCCGTAGCTAATAATATGTTTCTGTTCCAAGGACAAACCACCGGTGTAAGAATGGTATTCTTCCGTCACCGTGGTTCGGGAGAATCTCAGATACCCAAAGTCAGTGTCAGAGTCTCCTTAAAACTTGGTTTTCGGTAGCGAACTTATCACTGAATATGATTGGAGTGGACTTGAACCACGAGGACTTCTGTCAAAAGAAGGCGCAGTTACCCTAGATAATCCTGACGATTCAGGCAGAACTTTTCCCTCGTGTATTGGAGATACTAGTGTGAAATTCTGACCACACTAGTCCTTTTATGGCAATAAGAAAAACAATCCAGTTCTCAACATCAACCATTTGTATACAGATTACAGATCCTATCGAGGAGTCTACAGTTTACAGTTTACACTCTACTAACCCTTCCTTCGTGCATCTCCATCCTCTGTCGTTCTCGGTTCTACGGTTCTCATCTTGGATCATTGGATGACCCAAATCCCATGTTTCCTAAATCCACTGGACCACTCACTTGAGGCGGCGTGGACCGCTTAAATGTGGCTTTTCCCATGATGCTATCCCAGAGGAGTTAGTTCTGTTGCTCTTTACCCAACTTCAGGTAGATTTGTCATGATTGTGGGAATAGTTAACACTATTATTTCTCGACGGAGAAGAAGCTCAAACTAATTCGCTTCAGAAAGAACACCTCCACCAAGGATAAAACAAGGAAAACTCGATATTGAAACTTGAGACTTGAGAGTTGAGACTTGAGAAGTTGAGAGGAGAAAGCAAAGAATCACTTCTTATTCTGTTTCTGTATGGTGCTCCGAATCGGTGGACCGGAGTTCGGGAACTTGTACGGATACTATTATTATTCCTCTGTAGTATTTATGGAGGAAGGAGTCGAAAGTCGAGAGTCGAGATGTTGAGCAGGATCATGATGATCATGCTTCCACTGTTGATATTTCTGATTGGATATGATGTTCACTCTCTTCATAGTTCATCAGTTCATGAGCTGATGATGGTAAAAATAACAGATATCTAGGACCCTTGGTGTCACTCTGCACTCTGGACTATCATCGCAGCCTTAAAGCATCAGGTATTCAGGTACTACAGAGTAAGAACTGATGAACTGAAGACTAGATAAAATCTTCTCCATACTAAATCCTATTCCTATAATCCTCTAATCTATCCTAGTAGTAGTATCTAGTACTCCGTAGTAGAGGAAGAGATTCCCCCCCGCCACACCATCTCATCCCATCTCATCAGGCCTTCTACCTTAAGTCCTTAAACACTCTGACCACCACTGCCTCGGGTCTTAAAAAGGAAAAGAAAAAGAATTGTCAGGCTCCATATATCATCGATCTATCTTCTTCTTTCTTCTCGAATCTTATTTCCCCTTCTTCCCTCCTCCTCCAGATCAACTTATGCGATGGTTCCTTAAGGAATTCTCCTGATTCCTTTTTTTTCTTCTATCGCTTATTTACATTCGCTCACAACTCGCCATCACACTCGCTTGTTCTTGTGCAAGGATATAATCACATTCGCTACGATTGTTGGCTTAAGGAAGAAAAAGAAGACGACGAGATTATTCGAATATATATAACCCTAATATTTAATCGCATCTCAATCCGCCGTTGATAGTTCGAACCGCCCTTCGCTTTCACTCCGAAAAAGTATCATCGAAGAAAATCAAAAAGAGGAAGAAATCAAGGGTCAATCTTGACGGATATCGCGATCTCCTTCATATTATTTCCCGGCTCGAAATAATCTCAATTTCCTGCGTTTGTTCGGTCATCGATTTAATCCTCGCGAAAGCCGTTTGTCCCTCCAGGCCGGAGAGAGGTTCATCATATTGCTCTTTCGGTCTTCCCATTGAAATTGAATATAGTATCCCTTTCGGCTTCGTATATTCAATATTCAAAAGTGGAACCCCTAGATTGTCCAATTTCCTGCTCAGCAGCATCTCGTTCAGGTAGTGGTGGTGGTTGAATCTGGACCCTACTCATTTGGGACGACTGTCTCGGTTGAAAGCACCACGTCCTTCCGGACTACCAGAGAGATCTCAAACCTGGGGTCCTTTCTGGGAATATCTGAAGTATTGGGATTGACTGGATTTCATTGATTTGTCCAAGGTTCGTACCTCTTTTCCCCCCTTCTTCGCCACTACTCTACCCCGGTGCCTTGCATCAGTCCCCTTTCGTGTCCATCTCCCCCCTCCTCTACTCCTTGCTTCTTTTTCAAGGTCGTGGCTCTGGTGCACAGAGGACATTAGGCCTCATGTGGATGAGCATGCGCTTGTTTATAATTTCTCCCGTGATGTTTGTTGTTGACATTGTGATGGCGTAGGTCAATTTCGCTGGTCATTGAGTGGCCCCTTCGGATTTTACATATTAGCTGTCAAGCTGCCTCAGTTGGGTGCCTGATTAAGACCTCTATGTTCTTTATTCCCACTCGGTAAGTCCTCTTAGTCCATGCAGAAAGCCGGTCCCCAGAGGTGTGAGAGGTTCGCGCTCATCAACTGAGTAGTTCGTGGCTCGATTGCATTCAACTCTCCTCTTGTGTTCAGTTGATCCCGGGATTCCCTGAGACCTTCTCTTCGCTTCAAGTAAGATAGGCGAGCCCAAAAACAAAAGGACGTTTCCAGTCCTTCCATTCTGTTTGACAAAGATCCGCTCGCCTCTCTTAAAGACCTCCTGACGGATATCACCTATTGTTCCGTCGGGATCGACCAAGACTTGGACTGTCATATCTCGTCTCTCAAATGCTCCCGGAGCTCCTATAGGTCGTTTCGGAATACTTATTTTTTTCTCCTTTCGGTAGCGTGGCTTACCCTTTCACCTTCAATCTGCAGCCAACCTTTGCTGGTTTCAGCCTTCGGTGTTGGATGCTGGTCGTTGATTCGAAGCTGTTTCGTTGCGCCTCTTCTTCTTGAGACTGACAGCTGCTTCGTCTCGTCACTCGTTTTGTCTCGGAGAGCTTTCTGGGAGGCTTTCCGATATCCTATCGCTTTTTCAGGATAAATTGCCTATCATTCGCTTCTTTAGGCTGTCGTGTTTCGTTGCAGTTGCTGCAACACCTTCAAACTGGCTTACTCGAAGACACACGGTATTTTGGTACGCCACGGTTCTAAAACTCCTGTCTCTCTCTCTCTTTTGCTGCCCAACTATTACTTCTTCCTCTGTGATCCTGCCTCCTTTTTTGTTTTTCTTTTGATTCCGTCGGTTTCTCAATGTTGATTCAATTCCTGTTTCGTCGCATAACACCTTAGATTTCACCCTCTTCTGCGCTTCCTTCTGCTGACAACTCTTCACCTTTCTGCAGTTCGATCCCGACTTCCAAACGCCTCTAATCCTAGACGAGCCGTGGGACTTTTCGGATCCTGAAGAGTCGCGATTTGTCGGTACTTTCTCGGACGGCCTCCTGGCCAAGTCTGACCCCATCTTGTCTATGTCGACTTTTCAGAAACCCCCGGCAGCGACCCTGCTAGGTATGTCTTCTTCCGATACGCAATGGAGCAGAGAGCACTGACAGAAGGATTCCCCCAGATTATGAGTCTGCGCGGTCTCTACATGACGGTGCCTCCTATTCCAGCTATGGACAAACTTCTTATGTGACGACCGCCTCCCTCGTCCCATCTCCGATGGAGGATCAAGCCAGTCAGATCTCAGATTGTGACCCGTACTTGAAGCAGGAGTATGCCAGCTCGTATGAAGAAGGTCAATCGCCCATGCTGGGTGGAGAGCCCCATCAGTTGCCAGAAGTCATCTCATATACCCCTCAGAGAGGATCAGAAGGGACCAGGTTAATTGTACATATCCAGTCCACACAGGATCTCCACTCATCTCCGGATGCAACCCTCCACCTCGTCTTCGGCTCGAAGAAGTGCGAGTGCATCCCGCATTTTCTGGGCCTGCGGGGGTCGTCGTTCCAATATGCTCTTTCGGTTGACACCCCTCCGTTTCTCTCGACCGGATCCCCGGCGTTTTCTGTGCCTCTCCAGATCGCAATCAACAGTCGCGATGGGGGCTCCGTTACCACATTGCAGGTGGGCGTCTACACGTATGAACATACGTCGCAGCACTCCCCATCAGATGAATCGCGGAAGAGGAGGATCTCCTCTTTCTCTGGGAACGCGGCTTACCGGCCGATCAAACGGGCACCGACCCCGGCCGCACCGGTACATGCCTCGTATGAAGATGGCCGTACCACGTCTTACTCCCCGTACTTGCAGCCGCTCCCTGCAATGAACGGATATTTGCCCTCCTACCATGCCACATCCTCACCCAGGGTTGCGCCCTCGCAATATTCTGCTGTATCAGCAACGCCCCACTCCTCCATTCGAGCACCCTCTCCACTCATCCCGTCGTGGAGCCCGTCGATTGTCAGCAGCGATACGAGAGCTCCCGGCTACGGAATCGCACACGGATTTCATCAACACAAACCATCCTCGCCAGCGCGGCCTGCGAATCCAACGCTTATTCGGACGTCCACCTTGCAACAAACGGACTGTTTGGGCCACGTTCAATCGTTCAACCCTTATGCCATGTATCCCTCCAAGGCAGTCCTTAAATTGAACGGCGACCTGGATACGATGACGGAGAAGTGGACGCCAGAGGAGCGCGATGCGAAACGGCGCCTGGTTCAATTTACTCGCATGCAGAGCGGCAGCACGATCCATGCCGACTTTAAGCCTGTCACCCCAGAGGAGCGTGCACCAAACAGTATCTGCATCAGTTGCATCTACTGGGAGGGCAAAGATGAATGCTTCGTCACGAGCGTGGATACCATCTATCTGCTTGAGTCTCTTGTCGGGGTTCGCTTCACCGTGGAAGAAAAGAATCGTATCCGCAGAAATTTGGAGGGCTTCAGACCTCTCACCGTCTCGAAAGCCAAAGCGGACAGTGAAGACTTCTTCAAGGTCATTATGGGATTTCCCGCGCCCAAGCCTCGGAATATTGAGAAGGACGTGAAGGTCTTCTCTTGGAAGATTCTCAGCCTTGCACTCAAGAAAATCATTGGGAAATATGTAAGTTGTACCTCCACACCCTTAATCGGCTTTCAAACCCCTCAGCTGATGCATTACTCGACGTGTGTAGTCCGCTAGTTACTCGTCCACCGCTGGTGCGCTTCCCACACCAATCACTTCCAACTATCCAGGCAATAGAGCAGGATCCGACTCCGGGACGGAGCCGTACAACGCAGCGTCGCCTCAGTCAGTTTCGGATGCCGCTCCGTCAAGCACATACTGTCACAGTATCGCAACACCGGCTTACTCCCCTCCCACAGACTCTTCGGGTCTTCCCATGACCAGGGGATCTGAGTTGCGAGCTGTGCTACCTGCTGTTAGTCGACCTTACCATAGTATGACTTCGGGATTCTCGTATCCCGCTGTCTGCCAGCAGCAGGGCCTACTTCCACTCGCAGCGCCTGTGAGTCGACCTTCTTGGGACCTGAACAGTCACGTCAGACACCCTTCGGCCAGCACCGCTCCTCCCAGCAACGGTTCCTGCTACAGCTATCTGGCTCCGTTGCCTTATTCACTGCCTGATCCCTCCCACGGGTCCTGACTTGCACCCTTACCTCGCGCTACGCTTCCATCTTATGGATGGATTGTTGCGAGCTCTTAAAGCATCAGTTTAATCAGTTTTGTTTTCCCCCCCCTAATTGCATCGACAGGCGTTATGTGGGTTGTTCCATTTCTTCATTGTCGTTTACCTTGTTTGTTTACTCGTTCAGCTTTTCCCCCTCCATTCTTCTTGTCACTCCTTTGGTTATCAGCCATGGCGCTTGGATGATCAGTTGAAATGATCTAATGTCTCTCCTTGAAATCTTTTGATGTCTTGATGCCCGATAATGTGGTTTTTTTGTTTTTCTGATTTGACATGGCATACGATAGACGGTGTGTTGTCCATTCCCTTTTTTCTCCGTTTGGCCATTTTTTTTTGCGCGGGCATTTTGATTCCACTCCCTTCAAAGGTTGTACACTATATGGCATTGCATGGCGCTGCAGTCGTTCCTTTTGCATTTCGCAGGTCGGGGGGGAGGAATTGGTTTGGGATGGATGCAATCACGAACGGGACTTCTTTTTTTGGCGAAGGGACAGTGGGATTTTCTCTCCCGGGTTCGGATTGTTTTCCTCGATTGTTGTCATTGGAATTTATTGGATATCCCGAAGCTTATACATACCTGTCTATGTTGGTTTTGTGTGCTATTGGAGGGGATGATATCGATATCTTCCTCTGCAGTCCCGGCTTATACGCATAGCTCGGCGTTTGTGATTATGTGTTTGTTTGATTGGTATTAATTCCATCTGATTGATTATTTTAGTTATATTGGGGTCTCGACGATCTGTCTTTATGGGTGAATTTGTTGTCTTCGATTCTCAGTCCTTGATGGCTTGATCGTTGATGGATGTTGGATGTTGTTGGATGCCTCAGGCCCGTAAATACAATACCAACCCATTACCATGGTACGGTAACCGGAATACCGCACAAAGTCCTCCGCCGCGCTTATCTTATCGGGGTGTCACCTGACCGGAGAGATATCGGCGCAGTGAAAGAGAAAAAGAAAAAGAGTGAAAGTTGAGTCAAAAAAGCTGGACAAGGATAACAACTTGACGCTGACCCTTGGCCTTTTCTCCTTCATCTTCTTCCCATCCTTCCCCCTCCCCCCCTCCAATTGTCCTTTTAATTGTCTCATTGATCTTGTTTTTCTTCTCCTTTGCGGTCATCTAATTTCTTGCGACAAGCCTTTTCATATCCTTCATCTCATTCGCCCCCCCACACTTCCCCAAAGTACCCACCATGGAGGACATCAAGAAAACTTTTGCCAAGTGCAAGGAACAGAAGCGTGCTGCGCTCGTTGCATACATCACAGCTGGTTATCCAACAGTTGAAGAGACAGCTGATGTTCTTTTGGGACTGGAAAATGGAGGTGCTGGTATGTTTTGGCCAAAAGTCCACACAATATGAACCCCTCCATCCCCCCCTCTCAATTTGCGCCCCCTCTCCCCCCCCTGTCAGATCTTGAAGGAGCATTGCTAACGCAATGTTCGCCAATTTTAAACAAACAGATATTATCGAATTGGGCATTCCCTTCTCAGATCCCATCGCCGATGGTCCCACCATCCAGAAGGCCAATACCCAGGCTCTCGCCAATGGTGTCTCCCTCACCACGGTGCTGAGCATGGTTCGTCAGGCCAGAGGCAAGGGTCTCAAGGCTCCGGTTCTGCTGATGGGCTACTATAACCCTCTTCTGCGGTACGGCGAGGAGCGCATCCTCAAGGATTGCAAGGAAGCCGGTGTCAATGGTTTTCTTATGGTCGATCTTCCTCCTGAGGAGGCGGTGCGGTTCAGAGATTTGTGCGCCAGCAATGGGTAAGTTCTGTGAAAGCGAGGTGTGAATTTTTTTTTTTTATAATCGCGTGATGGTGCCTAACTTCTATGTCAAGTCTATCGTACGTTCCGCTCATTGCCCCTTCCACCTCGGAGTCCCGTATGAAGCTCCTCTGCAAGATCGCCGATTCCTTCGTCTACGTCGTCTCGAGAATGGGTGTCACTGGCGCCACTGGGAAACTCAGCTCCGAACTCCCCGAGCTTCTGAACCGCGTCCACCAGTGGTCCGGTAATGTCCCCGCGGTTGTGGGCTTTGGTGTCAGTACCCGGCAGCACTTTTTGAATGTGCAGGAGATCGCCGAGGGTGTTGTCATTGGCAGTCAGATCATCACTTCCCTGGGCCAGGCCCCTGCCGGCCAGGCGGCGAGGTACGGCGAGGAGTTCTTGTCTAGCGTTACCGGCCGCCGGCTCGAGAGAGATGCTCAGGGCTTTTTGACTCGTGAAATCAATGTGTTGGAGGTTGTGGAGAAGATCCATCCGCCCCCCGTCTCGCAACCTACCGACGTCATCACCAAGGCCGACACTCCCTCGGGCCCTGGCTTGGCTGACCAGCTCGAGGCTCTCAACGGTGGGGACCCCGCTGACCAGCCGTCGCGTTTCGGCGAGTTCGGTGGGCAGTATGTCCCCGAGTCCCTCATGGACTGCTTGGCCGAGCTTGAGCGGGGATTCCAGGAGGCCATAAACGACCCCAAGTTCTGGGAGGAGTTCCGCTCCTACTACCCCTACATGGGCAGACCGAGCAGCCTGCATCTGGCCAACCGTCTTACCGAGCATGTGGGAGGTGCCAATATCTGGCTCAAGCGCGAGGATCTCAACCACACCGGCAGTCACAAGATCAACAACGCTCTTGGTCAGATTCTGATCGCCCGCAGACTGGGCAAGACCAGAATCATCGCCGAGACCGGTGCCGGACAGCACGGCGTCGCCACCGCGACCGTCTGTGCGAAGTTTGGCCTGAAGTGTGTCGTGTACATGGGCGCTGAGGATGTCCGTCGTCAGGCCCTGAACGTCTTCCGGATGAAGCTGCTCGGTGCCTCCGTTGTGGCCGTCGAAGTCGGAAGCAAGACCCTGCGGGATGCCGTCAACGAGGCGCTCCGTGCCTGGGTGGTTGATCTGGACACCACACACTACATCATCGGATCCGCCATCGGCCCCCACCCTTACCCGACCATCGTCCGTACCTTCCAGTCCGTCATCGGCCAGGAGACCAAGCAGCAGATGATGGAGGCCATCGGCCGACTCCCCGACGCCGTGGTCGCCTGCGTCGGCGGCGGAAGCAACGCTGTCGGCATGTTCTACCCCTTTGCCAAGGACACAAGCGTGAAGATGCTAGGCGTCGAGGCCGGAGGCGACGGAGTCGACACGAACCGCCACTCAGCCACCCTCTCCAACGGCACCAAGGGCGTGCTGCACGGCGTCCGCACCTACGTGCTCCAGGACGAACACGGACAGATCTCCGACACCCACTCCATCTCCGCGGGACTGGACTACCCGGGCGTCGGCCCCGAACTCAGCTCCTGGAAGGACAGCGACCGCGCCCGCTTCATCGCCGCCACAGACGCCCAGGCCCTCATCGGCTTCCGCACCCTGGCCCAGACCGAGGGCATCATCCCCGCCCTGGAGTCATCCCACGCCGTCTGGGGAGCCATGGAACTGGCCAAGTCCATGAAGACCGGTGACATCGTCCTGAACCTGAGCGGCCGCGGAGACAAGGACGTCCAGAGCGTCGCGGATGAGTTACCCCGTCTGGGTCCCCAGATTGGCTGGGATTTGCGCTTCTAAGCTCCTTTGCCTTGCCTTAGCCTAGTCTCTTGATCTTGATCTCGATCTTGACCTTGATATTAGTCTTCTCTCATGTATTCATGTATCCTACTTATGAGCGACGTCTGATAATCGCATTTTGTTGATTCTGTATTTTCCTCCCTTCTCCTAACTCTCAAAACATGGTAGTTTATGAGCGTGTAGTACTCCGTAGTTTATATATATATCTCACCGCAGGTGTAAACCCCGGATATCCATACCCAATACCATGGAACCATATCCTTTCAAATTACTTATGAGATTGCCTTCAGAATTTAGATAAATCTCTGCTGAATCCAACAACCCGTGCTTTCTCATAGGTAAAATGTCCAAGTTAAAGCAAATGAGTAAGGCATTATGATCTATCTGGGTTACATCAATGGAACCAAGTCCGAAGTCATCAACTGTCAAAACCAATAAGGCATAGTTATCATGTTTGACATACAACTACAAGAGAAAAAAAAAGAGTATATGCAAGGTTCCTCTCCTAGGAACGAAAGCTTTAAAACAACGCGAGCTGAAGATGAGACCGTCTGATGAATGATCGCAAGGGAAAAAAAAAAGAAAACCCCCAACCTCTCGAGAAGAAACGAAGCAGAAAACGCTATATAGACACTCAAGTCTCGATGAGAGGGGTAGCAGCGGTTATGTTCTCCGCGGAGGTGTCTCTTGTGTCCTTGCTGGGTAGCTTGCGGGCGGAGCGGGCGTAGAATTCGTCCAGGGTGCGCTTGGGGATACGGTTGAGGAGTTCCTTGGGGTAGATGCGGAGCAGGTTCCAGGCAATATCGAGGGATTCGAAGATGGTCCGAGACTCGTACGGGCCCTGGCTGATGAAGGTGCGCTCGAACTTGTCGAGGAATTCCAGCGAGAGTTTGTCCTCCGAGGAGAGGGCCTCTTCACCGACGACGGCCTTCATGGCGGCTGTGAGTTGCAGGTATTAGTACTTGCCGTCGTAATGAGCGGAAGGGAGGGTAACTAACCAGCATCTCGTCCAATGGCGTACTTGGCATACAGCTGGTTGGACACATCGGAGTGGTCTTTACGAGTACGGCCCTCGCCGATGGCGGATTTCATGAGACGTGATAGTGACGGAAGGACGTTGATGGGGGGGTTGACACCCTTGTTGTACAGCTGACGATCAACGAATATCTGCCCCTCGGTAATGTATCCTGTCAAATCGGGGATAGGGTGGGTGATATCTATGGCAAAGTTAGCAAGCCTCCCACTCAGCTTGACGGGATCTATCGTCATATAGACTTACCATCGTTAGGCATGGTCAGGATGGGAATCTGAGTAATGGATCCGTTACGGCCCTCGACACGACCGGCACGCTCGTAGATGGTCGACAGATCAGTATACATATAACCGGGGTAACCACGGCGACCAGGGACTTCTTCTCGTGCAGCGGAGACCTCTCGAAGGGCATCACAGTAAGCCGACAAATCAGTCATAATGACCAAGACGTGCTTCTCGAGTTGGTAGGCGTAGTATTCGGCAGTGGTCAAGGCAAGACGGGGGGTAATGATACGCTCAATCCTGGAAGAAGGGTCAATCCAAAGAGCTGGAAAACCAAAAACACAATACAACATACGTAGGATCGTTGGCCAAGTTCAGGAAGAGGGTAACACGTTCCATACTGCCGTTCTCCTCAAAGTCTCTGGTGAAGAAACGGGCCGTCTCCATGTTCACACCCATCGCCGCGAAGACGATCGAGAAGTTCTCCTCATGACCATCATGAACGTCCTTGGTCGGTTTCTTAACCAGACCCGCCTGACGACAGATCTGAGCAGCGATCTCATTGTGCGGCAGACCCGCAGCGGAGAAGATGGGGATCTTCTGACCACGAGCGATCGAATTCATCGTGTCGATGGCGGAAATACCGGTGGAGATCATTTCCTCGGGGTAGACCTTGAACCCCAACACATTAGCTGCGATTCTTCGATGAACGGGGACAATCAGGTACATACTCGCGAGTAGGGATTGATAGGTTGGCCGTTGATATCCAGATAATCCTCCGCCAGGACCTTGGGGCCCTTGTCAATAGCACGACCCGAACCGTCAAAGACACGACCCAGCATATCCTCGGACACACCCAGCTTCAAGCTGTGGCCGCTGAACTCGACTTTGGTCTATTCGACGACGACGACAGTCAGCACACCCGATTCGACGCTATAACCACCTAACCACCTCCAACATCTCCCATCCCAGCGAGGAAATCTACCTTTTTGACATCAATACCCCAAGTCCCCTCGAAAACCTAAGTCGCAAAAAAACCGACGTGAGCAACCCCGCACGAAACGAATCAAGCTCCAAAAATATCAACATTGAATAGAATCGACGCGCACCTGAACAACCGCCCTATTGCCTATCCATCCAACCCATACGCGTCAGCTACCATAAACAGAACACCTCACTCAAAGCAAAATCCATACCTCTAGCTTCAAGGACCTGACCCGACCGCTCTGTGCCGTCGGGGAGGGTCAAAGAGACGATCTCATTGTATCGGGGGAATTTGACCTTTGCCAGACGAACAACCCGTCAGTATCTCATTTTGTTTTTGGCTTCCGTTATCGAGTATGGTTCGTCAAACGGCGCAACCCCGGGGGCCCAATTACGTACGTTATCAAGGACGACCAGCGGACCGTTGATACCTCCGATGGTGTTGTAGCGGATGCGAGGCTTGATGCTGGTCATCCTCGGGTCGACGAATTCGGCCATAGCTGCAGTGACCGTGGCGGACCACCGTGAAGAGCTGGATGGATACGGGAAAGGGGGAGAAGGAAGGTCAGGAAGAGCTGATCCTCATTGAGGGAGAGTAGTTGGTCGTCAGTAGATTAATCGATGAGCAGCTGGGCGGTGACGCTTGCACGTGATGTTCCTCCAGTCGAAGATGACGACTATTTGTATGGACTATGGACTAAGAAGTAAGAATGGAATCATTTTAAGGAGAAAGTCATGATTCATTAGAAATTATCATTGATTTTTTTTTAAAATAGATGAGGCCTCTGTCCGTTAACTGCGAGGTTCCGAACACTCTAACAACATGAAGCAGAATGAGACACCACAGAGATTGATAATCACAACGAAACACCCATCAGAAGGAAGGACAACGAGAAAGGAAGAAATTGAAGAAATTCGAGACCATCGCCACCCTCTGTGGTAGAAGATCATAATCATACATCAAGGAACAAATCGTCGCTATGGGAAAATGGGAGTTAACCGCCCGTCGTCTCGCGCCACCATGAACTCCGTAGTCACCAGTGTAAAAAAGAAGCATAGGATACCAAGCTCGATTAGTCGACCTTGGCCAATGCAATCTTCTTGGGGGTTGTCAGGTTGTTCGAGAGGCGGACATTGGTCTTCTTGTTCTTAGTAGTCTTGCGAAGTTTTCTGCGTGCGACCATGACCGGGACGGATGAGTGCATGACGAGATAATTTGAGAAAGACCCAAGAAGTACACTATCCAGGTCATGTTGATTAGCTTCAAGCCAATGATACCCAGCTCGCGCCCCATAAGTACTCACCCTTTCAGCGCGCTTTGTCCCCTGGCTCCCACAATAACAAGTGTTGGTTCAAGTCCGTCAATCTATGCATTCAAGAAGGTCAGTCAACCCAAGACAAGGTGAAAGAAATGGTTATGAGCACAGGATACTTACAGCTTCTGTAATCATATGCTTTGGGCTCTTGCAGTGGATCACCTCGACAGCGACGCGTACTTGCAGTACAGTCTTTCTCAACAAGCGAACACAAGTCTGCGAGATCACATTGACAGCATGGTTTCTCTCTGCTTCGGCTCTGGGCACGCCGCGGGAATCGACAGAGCTGGGTTTGCTGTCCGTCCCCTGACCAAGACGGCTCAGAAAGGCACGCGACAGGTTACTTCCTGCGGCTTCACCTTGGGATTTATGGACAGTTTCTTCAGTCTGCGAACCAATAACGGCCGCCGCGTCCTGCATTGCCTGGGCACCCTCTCCAATCTGCACCGACGATGTGGTAGGCATACCCATCTCCTCATTGACAGCGCAAACAGCGAACATCGTGTCACCGTCGCGGAGGATGGTGCCGATCGTCCACTCCAGGGCGTAGACGGATTCTTCGCTGAGGTCGGTGGCAACAAGATACCTGCGCTGGCGGCGACGGCCACCCTCACCCTCTTCCTGAAGACGGGAATAGTCGCCACGGATGATGGTCCTGATCGATCGGTTGTGGACGGAATTGTCAATGGTGGACATGTGGATACCGAGCTTCTGGGCGCGTTTGATGTCCGATAACTCCGCCTCGTCATCGGACCCAAAAGGGGTGGTGAGTAGGGATGCAGGTTCAATGCTCGCGCGTGGCTGAACATCAAGTGTATGAGGACCTTGTTTGGCAGAATGAACCAGAGTAGGCTTCTCTTCAGATTCAGAGAGGGACACTGATTTCATCTTGTCCTCAATCGTGTCATCGCCTGTGAAATGCCTGTCAGTACGCGAAAGCCAAGAAGATAAACGATCATCAAACACTTACTCTCATCCGACATACTCTCAGTCGACATGCGCTCAGTCGAGGTACGCTCAGCCGATGTACGCTCAGCCGACATACGCTCAGTCGAAATACGCTCATTCGCAGCTCCGTCCAACTGCTGCAAAACAGCCAGTGGGCCGCTCATGATACAGGAACCGATGCTGACGGGTTTCTTTCGGCCACGCTCGGGCTCCGCATCGACATCGTCATCACTTGAGGTGGACTCATCGGGCTCATCTTCGCTGCTTTCCATGGGGTTGTTCTCGCTATCATACAAGTCTTTGGCCAAGCGCTCGTCCCCAGTTTGTGCGACTGATTTCTCTTCGTCATCAGGAGATTCAGCGGGATTGAGAGGGGAGTTCACGCCGCGGGCACTTGCGACCGACTTGTGGAGAGCTGGATCGGAGAGGTTGGGGTGGGCATTATTCATGGTGGTTGGTTTACCCTTGCCCGCCACGGACTTTCCGGATTTCGACGATGGAAGATTCAGGGGACTGGAACGTCCATTGCGGGACGGGAACCGAGAGTCGAGGGACGTGCCCCGCGTCGAACCCTGCCGCGCGGGAGTCCTTCCTCTGACGAAACTCGGGAGGCCGACCTTCAAATCGAGTCCGGACATCATCGCGGCCATGGCACCCTTGCTCTGCGCCGGCTTATTATTGCTCGGCATTTTCGGAGGTTTCTCGGGCAACTGGATCTGAATGGTACGTCTCGGCAAGACGGGACCGAACGCCATTTCACCCGATTGCTTCTCATCAGCCTTATTTTGGTCTATGAGTTTTGCCTTCTCGATGGAAATCTGGTCCGAGTTGTCCGAAGCCCTGCGAGGAGCGGGGGCGTACAAGTCACCAGGGAATGTTTTCAAGGATGCAGAACTAGAAGACGGAGGCGGACCAGTTGCCGTAGCGGAAGTTGCGGAACGCAAAGGTGGAATGGATGAAATAGGACCTTGCCAACTGAGCCGCTTATTGGAAGAAGAAGTCGCACCCACACCAATACCAGCGATGGAGCTATGGCGGGAATGAAAAACCCCTGGGCCTGGAGCCGGAGCCGGAGCGATATCTAGCAGGCTCCGCACTGGGGCCGCCTGGGCTGAGGTCTTCCGGTTGGACGACGGGCCTCCTTGAGACTCTTCGACCCATTCCAGACGTTCTTCCTCCAGCGCAGTTGCAAGAGAGGACCTGGCTCGTTTCTTGGTATAGTATGCACTAGTACTGTATGCCATTTTGTGCGTCTCCGCCTGCAGAGTGCAGAGTGCAGAGTGCAGCGGGTTGGACACAAGTGTGGAGAACGGGTATGTTGGGTTCTCAAGTCTCAAGCCTCGAGCCAAGCAGCTTAGCAGTAAGTTGAGGAGTGTGGAGACTGGGGAGTTGAACGGTTCAATGACGAATGGTTCCGCCTTCTGACTGGTCACTGTGTACTTGATCCCGCAATCAAGAGTGCAAGACCAGCTTAAGTGCGATGTCCGAACCCTGCTGCCTGACAGTGACAGTGTCCTTTTATGCTTGTCTGTTTGACACGCTTATCACAGACCAACAGCCCCAGAGATGGTGGACCAATAGCAGTTATTACCCTCTTTTGAACTCCTTTTTCTTCTGATCTCAACCTGAAGAATTCAGGAAAGAGATTAATCCGAGTTCAAGAGGGGTATTCGCGTAAGACGAGCTCTAGTCCGAGAGAGAAGCGTTGCTTTGTCTCCCACAAACACGGTAGGAATCACCCGCGTCTGGCTCCCGCAACAGGACCGAAGCGACGCTGAAAAATCAGCCGCAGCAAGGATCCTGATGATTCGAGATGGATGGAATACAGATGACGATCTTTGTAGATGAAAAGAGGATCTGAGAAAAGGGGAGGGTTTGTGGATGGGAAAAAAAGGAGATCTGGGAGAAAAAGGAGAGAGAGAGAGAAAGAGAAAGAAACAAACACAAGAGAGCTTCAGCCTTCAACCCACAGTCACAAACAAGTCGGGCACAACAACTACAAAAGCTCGGCATAGCGGGGCATCAGATAGAAAAAAAAAAGCTCTCAAAGGAGGGCAGAAAGCAGTCACTGTACGATCTCTCTCAGAGGAAATTGATGAGTCTGGATAATGCACCTTCACTCTGCTTTCCATCCCTTGAATGGTGTCATGATGACCGATTGTATAGGTGAAGCTTTAATGTAGCATAGATACCAGATAATGGTTTCCGATAGCCACAATATGCAGAGGGGGATCATGACAATGGCTCTGAATAAATCGAGGTTGTGTCTTTGGAGTCAACTGTCGATATGGTTTCATCTCCGAAGTGTCTGTCTACTTGTGCATCCCTCCATGTTGGACAGGATCACTATCAATGTATCACATCACATGTCAGATGGATGTTGAGGATGAGAGTACTATCAAGAAGGCCTATTGAAAGGAGAATGGGACAGCTGGTGAAGATGGTAGTTCAATGCTTCATTATTCCTAGATGGATGTCATGACCACCAGAAGACGTTCGCTCAAAATGCGTAATACAACCCTTCCATGAGAATATCCGTCCTCCTCCAAGCTTCAAGCAGAGATCTGCCAAGTACCAAAGACTCCTGACGCCGGTCGGCAAAGACAAAAGCGCAAAGAAATCTCATCGAAGTGGGAGAGAGCTCAAGCATTCACCTTCTTCTTCTTCTTGGAGGCAAGTCGAGCACCCATGGCCGCAAAGGCTTCCTCAGATGGTTCCTCGAACTTGGCGGCAGCGCGTTTCTTGCCCGTGGTTTTGGCATCGCCAGCGTTGAGCTGCGCCTCGGACTCCAAGCGCTCGAGGAAGGAATCCATACGGCTAGCCTGACGTTGTTTGATGACTGCCGCAAGATCGGCCAAATCAGTCCCTTTCTTCTTCTTCCCCGCCTTACCCTTGCCCTGGGCCTTGGATTCCTTCTTCTTTTCGAGCTCCTTGGCCAGCGCATCGGCTTCCTGCGCCTCCTTCTGCGCGCGCTTGATTCTCATCTGGCGTTTCTTCTCCGATTCGCCCGTGTACATCTTGTAACCCTCCACCTTACCCCCGGCAATGGCCTTGTCGATGATGGCACGGAACCGCTCATCGTCGTCAAGCACATTGCAAAACATCACGGACTCATAGACGCGATCCATCTCGCCTCGGTGGTTGTCGAAGGCCTCAAGGATATCTTTCTCTTCCTCCGCAGAGCCCTGGTACTCCCGCTTGATCTTCTCAAGTGCATTGGAGTCGACCGCATTGGAGTACAGGTCTCTGTAGAAGTCAACCCAGTCAAAGCTCTCATCCTCGATGGCTGCCTCTGCAGTGCTGCCGGTCAGATCGAACCGCTTGCGGCGACGCTTATCGGACAAGATTGCATAGGCAAAGGCGATCTGCTGGAACTTGGAGTGCGCTTCATCTTTCAATCCCGCAGGAACCTTGTCTTGAAGCCAGTCAGTACAGGATAACCAAGTCAGGGGGCTGGACTATCGGGCTAGAACGGACCGGGATGATGCTTGAGAGCAAGCTTTCTGTAAGCAGACTTGATCTGATCCTGAGTTGCATCCTCTGGGACACCGAGAACCTCGTAGAGATCCGTCGCAACGGGGGCTTGAGGGACATCCTCAGGAGTCTTTGTTTCGGCAGGCATATTTGCAGTTTGTTCTGGGAGTAAGAATGGAGTTAACAGGGTTGGAATGAGGAAAAATACCCCCCAAGAACCAAAATGCTGATCAAGACACGCAAAAAGATCAACAAAAGAGGGTTGTGTCGCCAAATTTCCGCGAAAAAACGTGGGAAAACGTGAAGCCAACGCGCCGAGAAACCACTTAGACTGCCTAAAGGAGTTTAGCTCCATGGGGCCAAATTCGTCATAGTGTCCCACCTGCATTTTAAGCTTCTCCACGATCGATCTTTTAATATGCTGTCATAATGTCATTCAGCCATCAGCACTTCTCATTCACTGCTTCTTTCTTAGAGTCAATTCAGTTTCATCGTTCCTCATCTATCAATTATTTCATTTCACAATAATTCATCCTTCCCCCGTCCCCCACAATATGACCACATCCCCTCATCTCAACTACCTACGCCAATGTCTCTCTCTAGCTGAAAACTCCCCCCCACGCGCCACCAATTTCCGCGTCGGCGCGATGCTCGTATCCCGACGAGACGGCGATTTCGAATTCAAAGACGACCGCGTCCTCTCGACAGGCTACACGATGGAATTAGCCGGCAACACCCACGCGGAGCAGTGCTGTCTGTCCAACTACGCGGCCGTCCACTCCGTCCCCGAAGACCGGATCGCGGAAATCCTCCCCTCGGAACCCGGTCGGAAACTCGTCATGTATGTGACCATGGAGCCGTGCGGGAAGCGATTGTCGGGGAACGCGCCGTGTGTGCAGAGGATCATCAACACGCGGGTCGGGGGGAGGCCTGGGATCCAGAAGGTGTATTTTGGGGTGAAGGAGCCGGGGACGTTTGTCGGACAGTCGGAGGGGTGTAAGATGCTGACTGCGGCTGGGATTGGGTGGAGGGCTGTGAATGGGTTGGAGAAGGAGATCCTGACGGTGGCTACGGCGGGGCATGAGAATAAGGAGGACGAGATCAAGGCGGCTTTGGATAAGGTAGAGACCAACCTGGCCGATATTAGTGATGAAGAAAGACGGAGACAGGCGCAGATACCTCGAAATCCGAAAAAGAGGATGATGTAGGTTGTTGACTATGGCTCATTTGATAGAATACATCCGGCGTTTAGCAGTAAGGCTGGTTTTGAGATTCAGAATGAAATGAATCTTTCTCTGTGGTGTATGCAACGAGCGAGTCTATCAAGTGTCACTACTAGAAACAATACATTCTGCACTGCACTTACAGTAAACCACCCGTAGCACCACTGATCAAGTAATAGCATCTTCTAGATCATACACTTTCGGGTGCAAGCTTGGATGAAAATAAAACGCATCTAGTGACAAGATCAATTATATATCCTACCAAATCAACCCGACAGTGTCCCGTGGCGCAGTCTGTCTGCCCAGAGAATATCTGAAGGTTGCGGGTTCGACCCCCGCCGGGAGTGTATATAAGAATAATTATTTAGCTCCCGTGGCGCAATGGTAGCGCGTCAGACTTCTATTGGAGCTGTCTATCTTCTTTTTTTCCCCCTAAATAAAAGACTGTGTTTGACTTGACAAAGTTGACTGTTGTTGCGACTGGAGAATTTATATTCACATGATTTGAATGCTATTTCTCTCAACAGAGTTAACAATCAGTTTTGAATGTCAATCCCGAGACAAAATCAAAAGTGATACACCAAAAAGATGTCCCCATGGCGACAGATGACAATGACGAACTCGTCTTCTACCCAGCATTCTGCTTCCGGGCATCCCCTACCCACTTCGCCTGGGTAAAGATGGCAGCTGTGGATGTCCATCGGCTGAAGAGACGGCCAGGATTTGAAGGTACAATACAAACCAAACCCGACAAGAAAAGAAAAAGAACTAACCAAATCTCAGGCCAAAACATCTTCTTCTACCTCAACCACCCCATCCGCTTCGTCTCACTGGTCGGGATCATCGTCGCCAGAACCGACGTCTACAAACGCACCATCCTAACCCTCGACGACAGCAGCGGCGCAACGATCGAGATCTCCGTCCTGAAGGCGCCGGAGTCGGACGGAGCTACACAGGCGCAGACACAGACACACCTCGCCGCAACTCAACAGACACACCTCGATATTTCGGCCCTGGTCCCCGGCACCGTGGTACAGGTCAAGGGGACGCTGGGGACGTTCCGGGCAGCCGTGCAGGTGCAGTTGGAGCGGTTCTTCCAAACCCGCGACACGAACGCCGAGATGCGATTCCTGGACCAGCGTAACCGGTTCCTGGTCGAGGTGCTAACCGTGCCGTGGCGGTTGGCGGATGAGGAGATCGAGCGGCTGCGCCGTGAGGCGGATGTCGAGGAGGAGCGGGTGGAGGAGGAGCGGGAGCGGGCGCGCTCGAGGGGTCGGAGGCGCGCTGAGAGGGAGGAGAAGGATCGTCGGCGGATTCGGAGGATGTGGGAGCGTGAGGAGCGGTTGAGGGAGAAGGAGGCCGTTTCTTGTCAGGAAGCTGGGTTGAAGACTATGCGGGAACTCCAGCGGAGGCGGGTTATGAATATAAGGGGCTGAATCGTTGGCCTAGAAATGTGCTTCGGGCTGGGTATGTACTAGACCTCGATTCAGCAAGTTCAGGCTCAAGCAAACACTATATACAGATGATGTATTCGATTCATATATTGCCAAATCATTCCACATAAGTCGTTGTCTAGAAAACCGCAACAATCGCTGTAAATGAAACTCGAACATGGGATATCTTTCAGTCACCAGAAACGCCAAGAGTAACACACATGCCTTCAAGCGCACAAAGACATGGACCGCTACCTGTAAGTATACGTCTTGTAATCATATCCGCTGCCACTGCCACTGACTGGGCCACCACCCTGGCCACCAGGCAAACCACGGTAGTATTCCTCATCATCAGCCCAGTTGGCTCGGTGGGAGAGGTGCTCTTGGTATTTGCTCTTCTCGCGCTCCTTTTCTCTTTCCCGGAGGGATTCGTACAGCCTCTGGTCATCGGCGTCTCGGTACCGATGACCATCTTCGATAATATCTCCGGGAATGGATGACGTGGAGTAATAATCACTACCCGAATACCGTGAACCCGGGTTACGAGAGTAGGAGAGGAGGTCATTCTCGGAATGTCTGTAGTCATTTCCCCCGTGGCCTCGAGAAGAGCTTCCCGCTCGACCATGTGTAGACAGTGGACGGTGCGACCCACCACTTCCAGTACGAGGATATAATGGATCCTGGCCGTATGGGTCGTAGTGCGCGGAGGTAGGAGGTACCGATCCCTCTTTTGGGCGAGGGCTGGCCGTGAATGAATCCGTTCGTCGATGCGAAGAAGATTCAGGCTCAGCGTATACCCTTCCTCCTCCTGGCTGTGCGCTGTACGGCTTCCTTTCGCGCTCGATAGGGCGGGATGGCGCCTCGTCATCCTCATCATCCACCACAGCGGACGACGATGTATGGTGATGTTGGCGGTTCCGCTCATTTACTAAAGGAGTAGATTCGGCTGCCGATGTAGTGGAGCTTGTAGATACCTTGTGACGATGCGCAGCGACCTTCTTCAGCTCCTCTTCAGTGACCGGCGGCAACTCGACAGCACAATGCTTTGCAATTAATTTGTCGAGCTCATCTCTGATCGCGAGGTCTGGGGTCTCTGGGAATAGTCGGCGTGGGATCTCCTTTGGGAATCTTTCTTTTCTATCATCAGGATTATTGATAGGCATGTTCAGCACTGCCTTCTGCAACCGCTCGTATTCCTTGTCCGGATGCGCTTGAATCATCAAGGTAGCCCATCGTTCGAAGCCCCGTGGCGTCAATCCTGGGATATCAGGCCGCTCGTTGAGCTTGGCTTGGACCAGATGGTGCTCAGCTTCCACCTCTCGAAACAATCGTGAAATTGAAGATGTGTGGTCATCAAAGATGTCTGAAGATCCAATATCAGCTCCGGTAAATAGACCAGATAGGAAACAAGCCACTTCTGCACACTCACCTTGCCAAGGATATTTATCCGACGGTACACTTGTGTCTTCGTAGAACTTCTGCAACTTTTCCGGAACAATCACGATAGTGTTTCCCGGAGGATAGTTCTCAATCTTACCAAATCGTCAAACTCAGAACTCCTTCATACGATATCAGGTATACTCACCAGGTGGACGGCTATGCCACGCAAGAATTGACCCAGCCTCGCAGTTGGCTTCCCGTCCTCGAAAAGCTTGCCCCATATCTTCTCCAAAGTTGTCATCTCTGTAACTGCCTCATTCCTTGACGACGGTCTCGGACGTGCTTCCATCTTCTGCGCCTGATCACTCTCCAGGCTAAACGGCGACCCTCGTCTCTCTAGAGGAGGCGCTGGAGAATGTCGCGAGCTATGATGCGGGCTGCTAGGAAATGTACCCGGTGGTGGATACTGCTGATACTCAGAATTCTCGGGAGCGGTGTTTGACTGCAGAGGAGATGGTTTTGGCGGAACGGCAGGAGGCGATTCATACTCATTATGGCTGAGCAAAGGGGCGGAGCTGGGAGACGCCAACTGTCCCGGTGGTGGACCGGATGGTGACAGCGGCGATTGCTGCTGCAGTTGTGGCGAGTGCTGACCCTGAACATTATCCAGCCCAGTTGCCTTGAGCTGTTGGATCACGGTCGCCGTAATCTGGGACAGGACCTCGGGCGATAGGTAGGCTGGAGTATCAGCCTTGTGGAAAGCCGAGCTGACAGCCTCATTGATGGCCCCAGGAGACGGCTGCTGGTACCACGGGTAAGGTTGAGGAGGAGCTGGGTATTGGCCGTGGGCGAAGGATGCAGCAGGCGGGGGCATCTGGTGCTGAGGCATGTTGACCCGGTCAGGCCCGTACTGAGAAGGATACGGCGTTACGTAGGAGGGTGAACGATAGTCGTTGGCGTTTGTCTGGCCTGTATTGCCTAGTTGGTCGTACGGACTCGGGCTTTTCTGGAAGCCATCGTAAGCCATGCGGATCGTCGCTGTGGCAGGGCAAATTAGTCAATACCGCTTCTCCAAGAGTCGCACTGTGTACCAACCTGAGCGAAGACCTCAATATTACGGGAGATGGGAACAATCTGGTGGTAACACCAGTACGTGGCGAAACTTCGAGCAGGTGACGATGCGACGAGGGTGTTCAGAATGGAGGTGTGAATCTTCTCTTTGGAACAGCAAGTGTATTATGTCGAGTCGACCAGGAATCGAGATATAAAGGAGGTCTCTGAAAGTCCCAGCCGAGCACAATGGAAGTCCAGACAAATTGAGGATAATTGATGTAGATATGCAGCAACGTTGGCTTGTGAGGCTAAATTCAGCCTCCACTAACTACTGCGAGGTCATACGTCACCAGTCATTGCTTCAACACCGCTGAATGGAGACGAAAATCACCAGAAATACATTCTGATCAATGCATATCAGCTTCTTACTGTCGGTGTACGTCCAGAGAGGTATTTTCCTATTCGAACTCTTGGTCTGAGGCTGTACAGGACTGCACTGTCGCTAAAGAGTTACTTTCTGCTGACCAAGAGCTAGATTGAAGCACGATTCTCGAGACACTTCTCGCTATACTCTGTTAAATAGAGACGTCGCAACCTCGATATAGGAAGCAAACATCCTGTTATCATCCACGAAACTACGGATTCTATGGGGGAAAGCCTTCAAGTACCATGGTTCAGCCTTTCGGTGATGGAGGATAAAGGACCGTGGAAGGATCAAAATAATAGTTCTCTTCTGAACTCCTTAATTATTTGATTACATTCCTGCGCGACAGACGCCACAAACGATTCAACAATCAAGCTTGATGGATGATTCTGTTGGAGGCAGCGCAATGGTATCAGAGATAGCCCTCAATGCCACCAGTGCCTCCTTCCTCTTCATCCGAGGAGAGAGCCTGGCCCGTTGGCTCTGGAATGCGCATTGTAGGAGCCTCGTGTTTTTCAAAACGCTTGCTCTGTTTTATAATTAGAAAATCTGTTCATACTGTGAAGAATCTACTTGGGTAAGCAACTTACCGGAACCTTTGGGAATCTTGAGGGTTTCTTCGTTGGAGAAGGACTGGTGGGATTGGCAGTTTGCCTGATGGTGTCTGGGTTGATGCCCCAAGAAGTCCATCCGCTGTGGACCGACTTGGGGGTTTCCAGGGGAGAAGCGGCACGAGGATGGGCAACTTCCTGAGACTTGTAAGCAGTAGAGGTATGTACCTTACCCTTGGTATTTTCGCCATCCCCGAGAGCTGGATCAATCGACACGCCGCCCGCAACAGAAGCATCGTCATCATCTTCCTCTCGCTGGCCCAGACCAAGGTAACCAGCGAGGGGAACGGCCTTGTTGCGTCTCTTGGTAGAGTCGACCAAGGAATGCTCATCGTAGGGGTTCTATCTTCATGTTAGAATCAATTCGCCTTCGTGAAGTCTTCAGCGGGACAAGTTTCAAGTGACTTACAAGAGTGCGCGTGTCCTGAACAGTAGAGGGGTTGGTATCGGTCTGATGAAACTTCAGTTCCTCGGCCACAGGCTCGGTTTCGGTATGATTCTGCACGCAGTTCATGCATCTCTGAGTAAGAGACAACCATCAGCGGGGTTCTTTTCTCCAGTCATATATATATCTGGAAGGGCTCATACCGCGATGTCCCTGTCCTGTCTCTGTGACTTGGCAAATTCATCGAGACCCTTGACCTGATCACAAGTACTGCATTTCAATTCGACAATCTGGCTGGTGGAACAGATGCGGCACCTTATGTCGATCCCGGACAAAGCAACCTCCTCACCATGGGAAAGGATAGCATGACGGAGGATTTCGAGCTGCTTATTGGAGTAGCTGATTGGAGAACGGATTTTCTTGCAGGTTCCGCATTTGATCCTATCTCCCATTAACGAACTGGTCCACCGCCTCGGCTTGGTATAATGGAAAGGGAGTTGAACTCCTCGACTTACTTTTCCGGTATGGTGACATTTTGAAGCCTGACAATGAACCACTATCAGCCCCTCGGTGTCTCGAAAAGGAGAAGTAGAAAGGAAAAAGAAAAAAAAAACTTACCGTCTTCTGGTGACTTGGCTGTAGCCTCCAGCGTAGGCACTTCCAAAGGTCGGCGCCATCTCGCCTTGAGAGTTGTCCGAGGGAAGAACCAAGAACAAACGACCGTGTACGAGTTGTCGGCTCAAGGGGGTAAGACCGAAGCAGCGGACTCAGAAGAAGAAGAGTTTAGAGGATGTCTAGAAAGATTGGGATTTAAGTATTGCCCTCAGACACTTCCGGATTGTTCTGTGCACCCTAGTATATGTTGAGGAAGTGGTTTCTGGTGAAAAGAGCTCTGATGGAGTGAATTTTCACAACAAACAAAGGAAAATGGTGTGCTGGTTGAACAGTGTCTCGGCGTTGCGAAAGATCAAGGTGGAAGGGAAGAGGAGATTCTTTCTCCTGGCAGATGAGCCATCTAACAGCCGATAACAATGGCGGAATCTATTTGAGAATCTTGTCCAGAAAGCAATCATCAAATTCCTTCTTGAGACATGCAAATCATCCTTCGTCAATTTGTATCCTTCCCAGCAAGCATTATACAGAGTACAGTGAGATGGCGTTGCGCTGGCCTTGAGCATAGCTCTGAGAAAGACATGCAAACGGTAGAATATTGGACAAACGCAACTAACCACACCATTGTAAAGGTGAAGAGA
The DNA here is from genome assembly GCA_004769165.1 of Aspergillus cejpii. NCBI lineage: Eukaryota > Fungi > Ascomycota > Eurotiomycetes > Eurotiales > Aspergillaceae > Aspergillus > Aspergillus cejpii. Next base: position 3,589,337 of record SMSW01000001.1, on the reverse strand, counting down.
CATTGAGAGGCATTGAGCTGAGAGAAATGTCAGTCATTTCAGAAATGGGACCAAGGTATGTCCAAACATGTTGCATGCACTTAGAGTCAATGTCCGAGTTGCTGAGACTGAAGAAACAGGTCCTTAGGATTGATGAATTGCCTATTACTCCGTACACAGGTGTGTCGGAACCATCCCTGCACCCATAAGACAAGCGAGGCTTAGAATACCACGAAGGGAGGAGCATTTCAGTTCTGGTACTGCATTATCATGGCATGTCGATTGTCGATGCTTTGGGATGGTCCGAGTTGGCTTGAGGCCTGCAACAGGATATCGGACTGATGGGAGAAGATGTAAAAACATGTGCATCGAGTGGACACTGGTGACTGGACACTGGACACAAAATATGAGAGTCACCGATACTGTCCCGAATTCCCGAGGTCAAGGTGAGTTGTCTGTGAGGTGACTGAGGTCTGACCGTCTCAGAGCTCATCAATGATCATAAGCATGCAGGCATTCCGGCCATCGTATGACAGCATCTATTCCGAAGGGTCACAGGTATTCGGGTAACTACGCAAGTTGGAATACATCTCTCTGAATCTGGGATACATTCACAGAGTCATAGGCACCTTCAATGTCTATCCCATACCGCTTTGTCAGTAGATTAGTAGGCGGTTTGACCTCTTCTTCGGAACGAAGGAGCCGTTGGTTTTGGGAGTGACGAGAAATAGATTCAAACTTTGAATGCAATCTTGCTAAGGGATATTTTCTCTAGTGTCGTTCCAGAAGCATGTCCAGGACTCTAGATTATTAAATGACGACCCGTGTTTTGCAGGGATGCTCTCATCCATGGCAGGAGATGGATACTCCGTAGATAATCTGATATTGACTTGATATTGCCAATGACTTCCTCCAATCTTGGTTTAGTCTGCTCCAACGGTTCCATTAATAACTGACTGCTAAAGACGGGGACTCCCGCGATGCAGTGAGTTTCCTTGCTTGCTGATATTGATAATGATATTGATGACTGATGAGACGGGAGAAGGATTTCCTGATTCTGCCAATCTGCCGTCCTCAAAATGCCTCATCCGAATCGATATTCGATAGTACGCATTCTGTCTCCTTAATATAATTCCTTCCAGAAGGTCATAGAAGCATAACGGCTTGAAGTTGGGGTCCTACTAAGGATCACTAATTGAAGATAGTGGTTTGAAATTCCCCATCAGAAGAAATACCTACAAAGTACAATCTACAAACGTCAGAGGCTGTGACTCTTTTTATTTCTGAGTTTTCTAATATCTTTCTGAGACTGAGAGACGGGTTGCGCAAATGAGGTGGTCTCACCATGGGATCCTCTTTTCCCCTCTTGATGACTGATGTAGTTAGTACTTAGTAGTATAAACTTTCACTACTGACCACTAAGTAACTTGTACCATGGTCTGCCTCTCGGATAGCTGGGACGGGCCTATATCTAAATGGAGATCCGCATTCCCCGAAGCCCCCCGGCGCAATCAGGAAAGACCCACAATGGAAATACAAATACCTCTCCCGGCTGGTTGGAACCAGAAAACCTTTTTACCAATGAAAGTGGAATTATTCCCCGCTGGAACCCACATTCTGATTGAACTAGCTTCCAATGACAATCCATTATTGCCACCCACTCGACGTTCTGGCCCCATCCATTTCCGGTCATGCTCCTTTTCTTAGGGAGGGAATCCGTACACCCTCTAACTATCCAGCAACACCCATTAAGCCTATTCAGGTAGTCTTCTAATGACCAGCAATCTATGAGCAGAAGATGAAATCAACTTGATTTACCAAACAAACTTGATGATAGGATTTGCATCAAATCACTCTAAATATTGTTTCTGGGGTACAGAATACCAGATTCAATATGCCTGCGATTCGATGTGCCTATGGTTTGGTGCTTGCGATTCGATATGCCTTTACAGCCTTAGCCCTCAAGAGATCTGTAATCTTAAGCCTCTCTACCCCATAGTTACTCTATACGGACTACGGAGTACTCTGTAACTGATAGAGTAGTATGATGTCACTAGGTAAACAGATGATAACCTCTTCTTCTGTCTTTCTCTTCCCTTTCTTCCCTTCTCTCCCCTCTTCTTCGAACAACCGACTACTAGTCTACTACTAGTCACCTTCTCTCTTCGTACAGTAACTAAGTTGTATGGACATGAACTGATGAACCAAGGTGAGTTCCAACCATATAAAACCTCATAGTCAAGCCACGGAGTCTAACATAGTGCAGAACCCGATCCAACTATCAAGATTGTACAGTCTTCCCACTAGGACTTCCTGCTGTCTCATCTCTTCCTGTCAGCTCTCACATTTGACATCTGGAGCTCCGTGCAGATGACTTGGTGGTATGGTCTTTCGATCATGGTGCCATTGTATTTCTGAGGAAGAGACATATTGCAGCAGTAAGTACTGGCAGTCAAAAGTTCCACAAAAGACCACGTCCCTTGATGATGAGTTCAAAGAGCTCGGGGGCTCGGCTTTGGTACACTGAGGGGCAAGGATTCAAATCAGCAAAAGCTGAGCATCGAACAGAGGACCTTCTAAGCTTCCCATCCGACAAGGACAGTGGAAAACAGGAAAGAAGGGCTCCAGGTTATTCCTTCTTCTTTCTTTCTTTTCCCGTTAGAACTTGGATGCTACTGCTTGACGGTCCTGGCCCTGGACGGGGAGTATTTTCAATTGACTCTACCAGCAATGACAGATAGACAGACGTAGTTATAAGGCAGTATATACGTACTGTTTGTATATCGCTTGAACTCTGCCATGATAATCTAAGACCTATCTCAACCTTACAAACCTTGAAACTCGAAACTCGAAAACGGCTTGACTTGTTATGACATATCCTGTCATTGAGCAGTCAATCTCGACATTGATTTCACAGGCTGTAAAATTGGTTTTAAGTACTCCGTATGGAGATTCACTCTGGGAAAAGTCGGATTTTTCAGAATCGGTCACCAATAATTACATTTACTTGACCTCTTCGTCTGTAAGTTTAAAAAAACGGGACTTCTTACTCAAGCAAAAGAACTGTTCTTCTCTATCGAATTCAAAAACTCGGGGAGACGAGCCGTGCATTTTTCGGAGTCCGTACAAAGGTACGGAGTACTGGATGATCATTCATCAATTATTTGTGATCGAGAAGCCTGTTTCTTCGATTCTTGCCATGATAGATCTCACCAAGCTACGTACCAGTAAGGGATATCAAATACACAGAGTATAGAGATTAGAGACAAGTCTGTATGCAGATTAAGCATCTTATCCAAATCTAATCTCATGGACGGACTACCACCACATGGCAACTTCAATAATCTTCAATAATTGCCCCTGCGTTAACAACCCAATTATAGGTGTGACCGTGTGACAAGGTCGTCTCACATGTTGTTCAAAACTTCAAGTCTCCAGACAACAGCAGATCATACCCACCACATATTGGTTACTCTTGGAAAGGATTCATTCGAAAACCTGCTCAATAAACCCTAACTAACTATTGCAAAATGCAGCTTGTTTAGGCTCACCGCGCTTAAGCAACGATGGAGTACAAAGATGTAGGAGATCATACTTGAGTAGATTAAAATGCGAGGATCGACAGTACATACTTGGGTTGATCTTGCATTCTGATATGCAAATGCAATGCAACAAAAGACTAATGAATCTGGTTGCTCAGGTAATAAGTACCCCCTCTGCTGCTATGACTCAATTCAAGGCATACAATACAGCCAGCAACCTTACTGTGATCGCTTAATGATCAAAACAGACAAGTTGACAACAGATTGTATGATGGCCTGTTACGTCGAAATGTGAGCCACGAGTACAGCAAAGCAGATCATGTGGACCATGAGACCATCCTCATCAGATTTGATCGATACGTTGAGGTGGAAACAAGGCTGCAGTCTGCATGTATCTAGTCATTGCTTTTTTATCATTGGTTTTTGCCCTCAACAGTCAAATGTCCCTTGTGTTACCAACTTATCATGCTGATGAAGCCCCTCCTTACTGTCAGATCGGATTTGATCTGTCTGATGTCTTGATTTGAGTCTTGACGCTGACAGTAATACGCACGGAGCACTTCGGAATGCACTGAGAAAGATGGACATTCGGACTTCTTGATATCGCGTCGCATGAGCTGGAGACTTGGAGCAACCGGTCACGAACCACTGAACCACTTGCCACTTGTTGATCGGTTGTGGCGGTCAACAAGTTGACAGCCACCAAGTTACTCCGTACTCCGTAGTTGTCCAGCCACTGTTGGCGACAGAAGTCAGAACTGTGAGAGAATCGAAGTCATGAAATTGAGACAGTCCACACTCCACAGAGATAATTCTGCAACTACTTGTATCAAGTTGCATCAAGTCATCAACTGGCTGATGTGATGATTTCACTTTCTGTCTTAGGAAAGAGTAATCCGTATGACAGAGTATAAAAGTTGTCTTGATGAGTAATATGGAGCGGTTAAGAAAATAGTGTAATTGTGGTATTAATATCCAACTCCTTCCTTTTGAGGTCATTTATATACTCCGTAGCATCCCATACTTACATGTCGCATATTCCAATGTCTGATTATCTGATATCATGATATGCAACCTTTGTGTTTACTTCACATAATTGAGATTTGAGTGGGATGAAGATTGAAGACAGGGAGGGAGGGGAAACGAAAAAAAAGAAAAAAACAAAAGAAAAAGGATGGAAAATCAGAAATGCGGCCCAACCCCTGGCCATCCTTATTCCTTCCTAGAGCCCGTCTAACGATCTCTAGAGGCGGAAACCAAGTGGAACTTCATCAGGGCAGGACTTTCTGCTTTCTGGCCTCATTCTCCTTGAGAGAATGAGAGTTGATGGTCAGATGGCGACAGTCTAAGTCTTCTTGGCTCGGAATGGCTCGCCAGTTCCTTTTCTGGTGCTGCATTGACACCCAAACCCCGATGCGAACGATTCTTAGAGGTCGCCTTCTTTTGGTTTTGTTTTGTTTTTTGGTTTTCTCTTCTTTTCATTACAATTTTTTCATTCCTCCGAGGTTTTAGGTGGTTGAGGTATTTTCAACTCTCTCAGTGGGAAATGGAATAGAGAAGCAAAAAAAAAGATCAGAGATTGAGGATACGAACAGGGAGATTGATTAATACTGAAGGAAAGGAAATTACCTAGACAAGTGATGTAAATACAGAAAAGAAAGGATTCTATTGGACATTAATTCTAACACTAGAGAAAATACCCCCACATTTTTATTACCTGAAGGAACTCCTGGTGAAATTTAACTGTAACACCATAACATGATACATCAATTGTAAGGGAACCCAGATAAAAGTACTCCGTAGTCCATACCTGGACTCCAGGTATGAATGTGTTAAGGGTTGTTTTCTTTGTTCCTTGTTTCTGTTTACATGTCTTCTGAAGTTCTATCTACAGAGTATGGAGTAAATAGGATGAGAAACTCCTTTTATTATGCCTCCTGGAGTGGATCTCAATTTTATGAGCAGTATTATATTTTTGTAATTAATTAATAAATACATACTCCGTACAACAGAGTACTCCATAAGATGATTGAATACTGAAATCTGAATAGCACTCTTACAGTCTTACAGTCTTACTAGCTCTACGGAGTAATCAACCGCAGCATTATTACTATTGTTATTTATTATTGTCTCTTATCCAGTTCTCCGTAGTCCACTGTCCATACTCCATAGTCATAGTCATTCTGTAGGAAATAGGAATAGCCGTATCATCAATCAATTCCATATGTCTCTTCTCTTCATTTAACCCCCCAACCTCTTCAATGCTATCACTCTGCAGTTATTTGTCCATCTCAGCATCATCCCATTCCACCCCCAACACTCATTATCAATTTCTACTTTATACGTACTCTCCTTCAGAACTACTTGTCCACTGTCCTTATTGTATTTTCCCATCATCAGATCATTCTCATCCTACGATCTGCACCATTGATACTAGAACTCATTCTATCATCGTCGACCGCTTCTTCAGTCCCCACGGCCCCATCCCCAAGTCTTCCTAGTACAACAACACTACGACTACATCCGTACTTACTACTTCGTTAGTAGTAGTAGTACTGCAGTTAGTGTTTTTGGAGGCTTCACATCCAGACACTAGCAGTCTAGCATACCTGTCACCGCGTCAGGGGCTGGTCTCTCGCAAAAGTCGGTATCTTCGATCTTCCTCTCTTGAGTCCCTCGTTTAAACCAAGTTCCCACCAAAACGGGTCCGGTGTTATCACTACAGTGATCACGTCCAATTCTCCGGGTCTTCCATCTTGCTTCCAGATCTTCCTCCCTTCTCCTCCACCTTCGTTTTTCCTTTGAGGGATATCATCAATCTAATTCGGACTACCGAGTACTTACATACATGACCACCCCCCTTTCCTCTCCTCCTCCTCCCCCCCTCTCTCCCTCCCTCTCTCTCAATCGTTTGCCCTGAACTCGTCTATCTACATCTATCTAACCCCCACCCCGCGCTCCCCTTCATCAGACTTCTTTTCACTTGATCGACCATCGATGGGATTGAATCATCTACTCTTCGACCTCTCCCGACTCTTCAACTTGTTTCATTGCAGATGATGAGCACCTGCTAGACTTGAAACTCCGCAATCCCATCAAGAAAAGTTCTATTACCTCTCGGAGCATTCCAAAAGTGGGATATTTGTGGATGATATATAGAACTACCGGACTCTTGCATTGACCAAACTTCGACCCAGTCACCAACACTTCCTTGGTTTCATCTGCTGGCGGAAGATCTGAGGATAGTCGACATGACTGTCACTTACGACTATCCACCCTCACGGTGCGCTGCACCCGCCTCAATGGCTACCCTTGAAGACAGATTTGAGGTCATCAAGGAGGTCGGAGATGGTAGCTTTGGCAGCGTTGCCGTGGCACGTGTACGCACAGCTGGCTCTCACATTGCTAGACGAGGGACCATGGTAAGACATCCCCCAGCAAGACCATCGGCCTTCCATTGCATCGCATCTCTAATCCTTGACCTAGGTTGCAATCAAAACGATGAAGAAGACCTTCGACTCATTGGGCCCTTGCCTGGAGCTACGTGAGGTCATCTTCCTACGGACTCTACCCACCCATCCCCACCTGGTCCCAGCCCTCGACATCTTCCTTGACCCTCTCTCCCGGAAACTTCACATTTGCATGGAATATATGGACGGCAACCTCTACCAATTGATGAAGGCTCGAGACCACAAGCCCCTTGAAGGGAAGCACGTGAAGAGCATTCTCTATCAGATTATGTGCGGTCTCGACCACATCCATGCTCATCACTTCTTCCATCGGGATATTAAACCCGAGAACATTCTGGTGTCTACATCCGCCCCGAACGACTCTGCCTTTAGCCGTTACTCCAACCTCGTCACCCCTCCCTCTACACCCCCAACTTACACGGTGAAGATCGCCGATTTTGGCCTTGCACGAGAGACTCATTCGAAATTGCCTTACACAACATATGTCTCGACTAGGTGGTATCGCGCGCCGGAGGTTCTCCTGCGCGCGGGAGAGTACTCGGCGCCTGTGGACATGTGGGCTGTTGGTGCCATGGCAGTTGAGATCGCTACTCTGAAACCATTGTTCCCAGGCGGGAACGAGGTTGACCAAGTTTGGCGTGTCTGTGAGATCATGGGCAGCCCTGGCAACTGGTATAGCAAATCGGGCGCCAAGCTCGGTGGCGGTGAGTGGAGGGATGGCTCTCGTTTGGCCCAGAAATTGGGGTTCACTTTCCCAAAGGTAGGGCGATATATCTCTTTGGGTGAGGCAAGTGTGATGGCTAACAACAGTTGAACAGATGGCACCCCATTCAATGGAAAGCATCCTGCAAGCTCCTCAATGGCCAGCATCTCTGAGTCACTTCGTGACATGGTGTCTAATGTGGGACCCAAAGAACAGACCGACTTCCACGCAGGCTTTGAACCACGAGTACTTTGCTGATGCCGTTGACCCTCTACGACCGAAGTCCTCCACATCGCGGCTCCTTGGCCGGAAGCAGTCTGACAGGAGCTTCAGATCACCAACGCGTGATTCTAGCGACTCATCTACAATTGCGTCGAAGCCATCTTGGTTCAGAAGATCATTGATCGGCAGATCGGAAAGCTCGGCACCAGCTCTGGAAAATGACCGACCTTCCCGACCCCCTGTCGTGTCGTACAACACTGCACCTGACCTGCAAGCCACCAAGAGCCGACCTGCTGTCACTAAGCGCGCCACGTGGGCGAATGGGGCCCCCATGCCTATCCTCCCCTCCATCCGGCCGGTGTCTCCCCTTTCCAACGCAGTCACAGCCCAAGCCAACTCAACTCTCGCTCATGGCGGCGATAACACCTGCCTAGTAGGTGCTGGTAAAGTGAGCAAGAAGATTGGCCGGCAGCTTTCTCTGAATTCCCATGGCAATCACTACGCCGATGTTCACCGACAAGAAGCGGAGAGGGCGCTCAATGGGGCGGGGGGCCTGAATGCCGCCGTCAGCCAGAAGGAGAGCTTCTTCTGGCATCTTCGGAAGAAGGCTCGCAGGCTCTCCGGCCGCAACCAAGCCAATCTAGCGACCGACGATGTCGAAGCGAACGTTGGCTGCATGCCGTGGTCGAATAGATCTTCCCTCGCTTTGGACTCTGTCAATGCCGGAGATTCGAAGCAGAACTCTGAGCTGGCAGAGTTGGACAATGCTTTACAAACTGTGAAGTACTCTCTTGACTCGGCGGCTCTCGGAAACGTTCCCGTCCAGATCACCTCTCCTGGGGACGCCAGCAAGCGCCAGTCGATGCCCCAGGGATCCATCCGCTCCATTGCAGATGGCCCCATTTCCACTGGTGGTGCCCCCGGACCAGTCTCGAGTCGGGCTAGGCGCGCTCTGCAGATGTCCACTCATGTGGTTCACCGTTACGAGACCCCTGAAGAAGAGGATGAGCTCCTAGACGAGGTGTTGCATTCGGCAAGCAAGGCCGCTAAATGCTTAGCGAATGAAACATTGTCGGATGCTTCGTCCACATACAGCCGCCAGGCTGCTGGAAACGATGGTTCTCGCCCCTTGCCCAGCCCCTATCCCACTCCTTCACCATCGGCGAAGTGTGATAGTGTGTCTTTCGGCCAACATGACTTGACTCCTTGCAGACGCGAATGTCTCCCTGACAGAAAGGCGGATCATGCGAGCTCGACTCGTCAGTGGCCTACGCCTCCCTATGAGGAAGGCGACTGGGCGAAACCAGCTCCGTCCATTTTCTTGACGGAATCCACCTACAACTAATCACTCTCCATCCACATCCCACCCCTTGTCTCCGTCCATTGCTTTGCCAAGTTTGCTTTTTTTTTTTCAAGAATAAAAGAAGAGAAAACGAGGTCATAATGCGCATAACCGGCTATCTCACCGAGCACGGCGTCCTGGATCTGGTGTCTACTCTGTTATTTCATCGGAGGAGTTGTTTTACTTTTTTTTGTCCTCTTTACTCTTTTTCATTTCATGTTGCATTTATGCCTCATTTGCTTATTTCTTAAGGAGAGGCATCGGTCAGCCCGGGCTTGGTTTTTTTCACTGGTTCTTATTCGTTTACATACCCCCAAAGGCCTTTTATAGATGGTCGGCCTCGCAACTGGTTTTTCGGCATACCTCGTTTCTGTTTTCTTATTCTTTCCCTTGTTCATCTATCCCCTACCCTGATATACCCGGATACCCAACGCGCGAGTCGCGAGGTCTACTATCATTTCCTATATATATACAGATCCCCTGTCAATTCCTAGTTCCCATCATCCCACTTTCCTTTGTCGAGCATTCCTTTCACCCTGTATATTTTCTGGTATATATAAACCTTTGCCTGTCACTCTTTTCTGTTGCGTCGGGGGGAGGCGATGCGACTAAATTGGTCGCGAGCCTTCTATTTCTTCACTGTACAATTTTTGTTCCATTTTTTCTTGAGAACGACACTGCGAGTCGATAGCTCAAGATCTTGTAATATAGCACCTGTTTATCGGCTAAAAGCCTATACATATTCCTATTTCCTAATGGATACAGATGATGGATGTTCTGTGTGGAATAGTCCCTCCAACTTGATCTTTTTGTGTAACTAGGTAGATAGTTGTTAGACAGTCTTGATAGAGTTGACGGATTCATGTGACTCGGAACAACAATTGTCCGCCGTTCTTCAGAATTTCCCAAAAGAGTCCATCAAGAGTTGGAGATAGTGATACCGGTTTCTTCTCATGGGATGTTAGTGTTACTCTGGTGCTTCTGGCCTTGATTGTAATATGGCATCTTTTCCAAACACATCCTTCTTGATTGAACATTAAACAACTTCGAGGTCTAACTTGACCGTTGAGGAACAGCACGATCCGACAGCGACAGCTTGCTTGCTCCCCAGGATTTGATACTTTCAACCCTACCTGACAGTCCGATTCCATAGCTCTTTCTTCCTTCTATTCATTCACACATACGCAACCAAAATGGCCCAACGACAGGCTTCATCCGCCTCCCAGACCCCACACATATCGCCCGCAGAACTGTCCTATCTCTATACCTCCCTCGCGCTCCCCAACAGTCCAATCCGACCAGATGGCCGCTCACCCACACAATTCCGCCCCCTCACCGCAGAAACCGATATCCTCCCGGGGACCAATGGTAGCGCGCGTGTCGGCTTCGCGGACGGCACGCAGGCGATCGTCGGCGTGAAAGCGGAGGTGGAGAGGACGGTCGTGGCGACGGAGGCTATCAATCTCAATCTGTCACGTCTGCCTCAAGGGGAGTTCGGGGAGAACCAAGGTGTCGATGGCAAGGAAGGGATGGGCGCTGCGGGGGGCCATGAATCGTGGGTGCAGATGTCCATCGAGATTCCTGGGTTCCGGGACGATGATGCCTTGCCGGTTTTCCTGTCGGAGATGATGCGGGAGCCGTTGATTGAGTCTGTGGGTGGGCAGGGCGGGGATACGGAGATGGCTGGTGGTCTTAAAGGACGGCTGGTCATTAATCGACGATGGCATTGGAGGCTGTATATCGATGTAAGGGATATCATTATTGCTCGTGTGCGGCATTTCAGAAAAAGTTGTCGGGCTGACTGGTTTTTCTGCAGGTTCTGCTTCTCTCGCAGCCTCTATCCTATCCGCTCCCGTTACTATCTCTAACGACGCATCTGGCGCTTTTGTCGACGAGACTGCCCAAGCTTAAATCCAAGGGCGAGGAAGACCCCTTCTTCGACGACGACTGGAATGCGGCTGAATATTTGTACCCACGGTCGAGTTTTGGGGGTGGTGCAAAGAATGCATCCACACCGCCGCCTCTGCACCATGTGCGCCCCCCGGTTACGCTTCTAGTCATCTCCGTGGGCGATAATATCATATTCGATCCTAGCAGAGAAGAGATTGCTGTCGCGGATACCGTACTGGCACTGTCGGTCACGCGTGACGGGGATTCCGGTAATCTGAAACTGCTCTCCATCCGCACCGTGGATCCGCCGTCCCGTTTGACACAGCCGGGTGTGCCCAATTCGGAAAACGTCGCCATGTCAGGTTCCACCGCCGCTGCGCAGGAAGCTGTGATTCTCAACCCTTCCATCGGCGAGGAAGAGGTACCCGGAGTTTGGAAACCCCGCCGTGGTGGAGTCAAGAGGAGTACAGTCGCACGCATGGTGAAGATGGTGCTGGAGAAGGGCGGCGTGGGCGAGGATGTATTAGAGGGACTTGAAGGAGTCTCTGTTGGTTGAGTCAAGGACGCGGTGTGAGATTGAGTTACGCTCGCATTGGAGCTGCCCTTCATCCCCATATGCATCAGTGTCTGACTGTCATAAAGCATGATGAATGTGAGCTCACCACGCAATGCAGGGCACAGGGGTGTACAGAAACAGGCAAAAGATGTCCAGCATTTCAAATATGACTGACATACCCAGTCTACGTGGGCTTCTTGCATGCACACAAACATCATGATACCAAAATGGCATTGAATGGAGTATATCATGTACATAGAGAATAATACATGGGTAGAACCAAGACCAAAAAGAGAATGGTCACTTAGCATACAGTGTCTCGAATCCACGAAGCAACCATTTGGCAGAAACCCGGGCAAGAAACGGCGGAAGAGCCCATTGATCACTCTACCAAATCCCCAACCACTTCTTAACAGGCCTCCTCTTTCCTTCCCAATCAACATATTCCCTGGCATTGGCCGCAGGAACATCAACCGCGACCGGCGACTGATCATCAACCACGGCCGCCTCACCCTCACCCTCGCCCTTGGCATCCTCGGCAGGCTCCTCCAACCCATGCGCGACACGATACTGGCGCCTCTTCTCCGCATCCTCAACGCGCTTGAGACGCTTCTCCCGCGCCTCGACCGAGTTATGCTGAACATGCATACGGAAGACAGCCAGGGCCTGGGAGACGGTATCGATCGGGTGGACGAGCAGCGCAGACCAGGGGGGAAGCAGATGCGCGAACGGCGAGGTATGCTTGAAGTTGGTGGTGAAGGTAAACATAGCCAGGGAGGTGAGGACGCTCTATACCGAATATTAGCCACCAGCATAATATCACGTCCCCTGGGTGCGGGGAAGGAAAAAGAAAAGGGAAAAAACCAACCATCGCAATCCAGATATGAATCCACCGACTCGTCAAAAACTTATACATCACCGTCCCCTCCGGCGGAAACATCTTCGGATACTGCCTGTGTTTCTGCTCCTCCCTCTCCTTCTCCGACAGTCGCGGACCAGGATAGTTGATCGGCCCGCCGACCACCTTGCCGTTCCGGGTCTGCACGACCCGTCGCGCGGGATGCGAGGGTGGGCGGAACTTGTCTGGCTGGGCCAGCACGCGCGGCTTGCTGCCGCTGCCGCTGTCTGATGATGCGCACCGGCGGGAGGGGGGGAGTCTGCTGCGGCGGCCGAGTGCGTGGAGGGCTCGTTGGGAGGGTATCCCTCTAGGGAGGAGGAATTGGGGGATTGTTACGGGTGCCATGGTGTATATCGGAAGGAGACTGTGTTTTGAAATAGGTGGTATGTAAAATGCGACTGTTCTTGGGGTTGTCCTGGCCGCTGAGTGAGTCTGTAACTATTCCCAACTTTTTTTTCTGTTCGGCGATGTTGATATTGTCACGTGACCTAAAATTTACATGCAACTCGTCCAGCAACGAAAGACTGGCTGTATTTCAATTTGATTCTCCTGTGTAAAACTGGATCTACGGAGTATATTGGAAGCAAACTGTTATATCCAGTAAGATGGCCGTTGCTCTCGAAGCAACTATGTACTCAGTTGGACTGTTAGAGCTTGGAGTAAGCTGGTGTCTCATGCCTGAGTTTTCAGGCAACTAACTATCAGGTGATCGGACCACCGGCGGAACCGGAACCAACTGGTAAAAGCATTCGGCGATCCGGCGAACAAATGACGATGTGACCATTTCAAAAGCGGTAGATGACGCTGAATGCGGTGTGTCATCACCGATGTGGTATGTTACTACGGAGTAGTTTGGAATCACTCGAAGTTCTCGAACTGAGTCGAACTGTCGAAGTCTCGAACAGGAAGTCTTTTTCTGGTGATCAAGAGAATGCACTCTAGTCACATGACATACCGTATTTGGAGTCAATTGACCTCTTTATGTGAGGAACAACCGGTGTTTGTACGGAGTAGTTGGAACTCAGGTACGGAATGAGCTGGTGATGAGATCATACTGTTGGAATCTCCATTGCAGACCACCAGTAACAGTCTCTAACTATCTAGAGATGTATGCCCTGTAGATTCTATCAAGACATCAATTCAGACACTCTGTACTCCGTATTATTGTCAGAGTTGGAGGAATAACAGACAAACTCCGTTCTCCGTAAAGCGATAAAGTGATGCCATTGACGTAAGGCATTTCCCAGTCCCGGCAGCGCCCGTCCAATGCTGAATCATCCATAATTTGATTGGTGGATATCCAGATCACGGGAGTCGTCGGGGGCAAAGACTACCGCATCTACAAATTCACCCGCAGGTTTTTTTTCTCCCTGTCAGCTCGCTCTTCTTCCAGACTCTTTTTGGATTATTTCTTTCTGTACAGAACCTCTTTCTATTTCTCAAGCCAATCTTCATTCAATTCCACTTACACATTCAAAATGGCCAAGGACGAGGGTTTCGCTCCCGGTAAGCTTACTCCCTTTTTCCTTTTTCTCTTGCGCGACTTCCCTGTTTTGCTCCCATTGTCACCCTGGCATTGGAGATACCTGAGAGGGCCGTCGAGTGAGCAATGGCGGCTCTGATCATCTGGCTTCTTCTCGAGCCCTCATGCACTCAATTTGCGCCGGTAGAGCATCTCGTCATCACACGTTGAACATCCCAGCTTCATCAAATCCACAAACACATCCCATCGCAAAATGACGAGCTTTGACACTTTCTGCTTCCTCACCACCATCGACATGCGCGAAGCCGAACTAGAAGCGGCGGAAAAGGCCAGACAGACGGCTAACATGATACCAACTCCAGGTGACGTTAAGAAGGGTGCCAAGCTCTTCCAGGTGAGTACATCGTGACGGTCAAACCACAATATTCTGAATTGGCCATGCTAACTGATGCCATAGACTCGCTGCGCTCAGTGCCACACTGTCGAGGCCACCGGTGCTCACAAGGTCGGCCCCAACCTCAATGGTCTGTTCGGCCGCAAGACCGGTCAGGCCGAGGGCTATGCCTACACCGATGCCAACAAGCAGGCCGGTATCACCTGGGACGAGAACACTCTGGTATGGATGCACGGTCGCGAAAATACGGGTCATCGACTAACGCACTTCTCTACAGTTCACCTACCTCGAGAACCCCAAGAAGTACATCCCCGGTACCAAGATGGCCTTCGGTGGTCTGAAGAAGACCAAGGAGAGGAACGATCTGATCACGTACGTATACCGGCAAGTCCTCGGGAATTATCATAGGTGCTGACTTGTCTTCCTCTCTTTACAGCTACCTCAAGGAGTCCTGCGCTTAAACATGTTCACGTTAAAAAGTCACTGATCTCTTCAACCTTGTCCGTGGGATCTTGTCGCGCCGGTGTTGATTGCGCGCACGGCAGTCCGACGGACAGGGCATGTAATATTACTGCAACCTTGTTTAAACGCAATAGACTTGATATTTTCTATGTGCTGGAACATGGCGGATATCATCACAGTCCTAGCGCGTGATTGTCTCGATATTGACTTCCCTTACCTCACCTTCCCCCTTTTCCAACGATCATGTTTCCCTTTGGATTTGTGTACCATGAAGACCATAATGAATAGAAATCTCCTCTCATGACGACCCTGGTTCAGCCAGTTTGATCCACTCGCGTCATCGTTCGTCACGTGTTGCTGATGTAGGAACCTGCTGACCAGTGGACTTTTGGTGCCTTGCTGCCTCAAGCAGTCATCCCATCACTCTCTCTTTTCTTTAGGTTGTCTTGGCGATTCATGATCAACGATGGTTCGGTTTCAAGTTCGTCCTCTCCTTCATCGAAGTCGAATCGAATCAGCCGGCTTGCATGTTCACCCGTTGATGTTTTGCAACACTCCTTATCTGGCAACAGCAAATTTGGTAAACAATGGGGGTCCTTTAGGAGCTTATCCAAGCAATTTCCCTCCACGCCGACAAGGACCTCCAATCCACCATCTGGTAGCCTTGGAAGCACGACTTGAAGGCCATTGACAATACCGACATGCGGCGTACGAATGGCCTCAACTCTGTCTCCTAGTACGGGTCCCCACTCAAGACCATATAGGTCAAAATTCACCCATGAGGTCTGGAGGCAGTTGAATCCAGGGACATTCAGGAAAGCAGTGGCAACTAGTCGGTCAACGTCTTCAAGCTGCTCCTCGAGAGCGATAGTATCATCCGTGAATTCGTCATCGGCGTCCAGAATGGCCTTGCGGGTCATCATCGCCAAATCGGCAAGTTTGAAAGTGCTTAAAATCTTTCTCACAGGTGCCGATACTGCAATATATTCGAGGAAACAACCTAACGTCTGTGGATGAATCTTTGGGTTCGTTCGTGGCCGGCCGTCAATGGCGATGTTGAAGACAGACGTAGGATCGCCTTCCAATGTTTCCAGGGGGTGTTGAACAGCGGTCACGGTACGCCAGAGCAGTGCCGAGAGAGCATCGTTAGTCGAGACCCATTGTTGATCATGAGATTCGGTCGCATTCGCAGGTGAAGCCTCCGCCTTCAAAGCCTCCAAGGAGTCCTTGGAGAAATAGAAAATCTGGCCTCGATGATTGGGAGACATCATCTTGGCGGCGGTGATGTTGGAGTGAAAGGTAGAATAGTCCACTCTGGATGATCCTCGATATTTCCGGCATTGCGACCCGATGGCTTTCTCACTCGTTCTCGGTCTTCCAAGATCTCTTTCGGCAAGTTCAAGGACTCACCCTCGAATCCCTGAGCTCGACGACAGGCGTCAGCCCAGATTTGAGTCCAGATATAGAATGAAGTCCCATCTCCACTCAAATGCAGAATATTCCACCCCAGAACCAGTCCTCCGGGAATGAAGTTCGCCTGCACGAGAGAAGTCCGAAGCTTTTCTCCAGGAACTGGCCAGAGTGGTCGGGGGCAGAAAGTCTCAGCATCAAAGTATGACACGGGGAAGCCTTTGCCCTTTAGCTGCTCAAAGCTCAATGGGAACGAATCGCGCAGATCTCTGACCGCAATTCGAGCAGTATCCCCCCCCTCTATTTTGCAATATCTCACAACGCCCTTCTCCTGAATGTCGGTATCGGGTATACACTCGCATGCGACTTCTGGAATTTCTTGCGCAAGAGCTTCGTAGCCAGTTTGAAGGACCCGAGCGACCTTGTCGATGTTGTAGTCATTTCCAAGGTGGAAGGGGAAATTTTAACGGACATAGCCCTTGGGTGCAATCCGTTCAAGAGGTGTGAGCTGAGGGATCTCCCTGTACTTGATTGAACCCATTGTGATCTGACTTCTGAACAGTACGATGCCAGGGAAGTGGGAAAATGAGCATCACGGCCTTCGGAGCAGGGGAATACACAGCATTTCACTCATTTGACTTGAATCCTGTCAATCCTGGAGCTGTTCCTCAGCCTCCAATTGCCATCAAATGGCATACGAGGATTCGATACTTTCCTGCACCGGAATCCAATCTACTTTGTCTGCATCACCAATGAGCCTTGAGACCAGTCTGACCTACAGGTAGGTTCATATGAGAAGAACTCGCGAGGGATCCAAGAGACATTTTATACTTGCCATTTCTAGAGATTCGACGTTACACTGCATATGCCCAGTCCCAGCGAATTGGTAACTGTAATCAGGATCAGGGATTGGCAAGTTTATTATGACCGTCGGATCCTGCTCCTAGATATAGGTTTTTGGCCGACTTCTTTTTGAAGAAGTACGGATACTGATCAGGTCGGGTATGTACTCGTTTGTGGTCTAAACTTAGAGACGAAGTATCTTGACATCGGCTTCGATTTAGTGGTTGGGGGTTACTGAAGCTAAAATCAATGTCAATTCGGTTTATATAGATATAGGGTTGGATAAGACCTATTTCACCTAGACTTCCTAGCGCCTGAATTGACTCCCAGGTCTAGATATACAAGGTGGTAGAATCCCGTCACCTTCACCTCCTCCATCAGGTAATTGTCTAACACAACCAACACAATCAACTTTAGGAAACAGCACCAAACAACAGAGATAATGGCCGCTATCATGCTCAAGTATCAACAGGTCAGTCAAAACTGGCACTGACCCTGCTCCTTCTTTTTTGTCCCGCTATGTTGATGATATCCCCATCCTCCAAGGTCATATCATAACCGATACGGATGGTCGATTTAGACGTATCAAGCCAGTCATTCCCCTCCTCGAGGGCTGTTTGAATCCATTCCGGATCAGAGACGAGGTTCTTCATGCTCTCCAAGTCATCGACCCAATACTCCAGCACGAGATCGCAGTTGTTCACCTTCCAGCCACGGGTTCGATCCACCTCGGCCTGGAAAGCTGCGCCGACTTTGAGATCCATCTTTTGCTGTCACATTGTCAGTGAGGCTTTCCTGTCAGTGTCTCTAAACCACTCACAACGGCGTATTTCAAGATGTTGTGCTTCTTCATGATAGGAACCGCCCGAGGCAGAAACTGGTTAGTGAACCAATCCATAAAGGCTTCCTCGGATACACCGTCTTTCCGGTGGTGTTCCACTGTGTACTTGATAAGGCCTGGTTTTGTCTCCAGAGGAGAGGGTCCCTGCAGGGCCATCCTGACTGAGGGTGATTTGAAGAGCATTCTCAACTCACTGTAGTAATCCAGGGTAGGTAGGGGGGGGACAGGGAACCCATATGTAGGGAAGGACCTTTTCTACTCTGTAAAGGGTTGGCATACGCGCATCCTCCTAGCTGGCTGAGACTTAGCTTACATTTCTTTGTTATCATATCATGGGAATTGACACGGTGCTGCGCCACGAAAAGTCTAAGTCTGAGACTCCCCGCTGTTGTCATGAGGTCTACTACTATGAATGGATTCCTTGCTCCCTTGCTTACTCTGATCATCCTAATCTACCCCCCCGACATCCCTGGGCCATTCTTCTTGATGTACCATGACATCTTGGTATTTCATCTGACTGGCGGGGATTGATGTATCTGTAACATATGCTGTATGTCTTACGCCAAGGGAGATTGGAGGCAAGTTCCAGGATGTATGTATGCACAAGCCTGCACGGTGAGATAAAAACGCCAAGCTTAATAAACAAAGAACTTCCATCTGACAGCATCTACGCACGGGTCTCCTTCAATCTCATTCTATTATTAAGCAAACAGAATTATTAAGCACCTGGCATGATATGGTTGTATAAAAGTCTACAGAGTAGACTAGCTCTTATCCCATCCTACATACACACATCTAACTTAGAATCATCACTTACTCAACATGTCTGTTTATGTTATCACTGGAGTGTCCAGGGGGATTGGGGTGAGTCTTCCCTCTACCGTAACACACCATCTTTATCTAATCCAGCCTAGTTTGAGTTCCTCAAGCAGATCTCAGAAGATCAGAAGAACCTGGTCATCGGTCTGGTCCGTGACAAAGCTGCGACTGAGAAGAAGATAGCCGAAGACCTGGGCAACCGTCCCAATGTCCACATCCTCCATGGAGACCTCACCAAGTACGCCAGCCTGAAGCAAGCCGCTGCCGATACGGCTGAGATTGTTGGCGAGCGTGGCATCGACTACCTGGTGGCCAACGGAGGTTTGGTGCCCTACTTGGACACCTATGGACCCATCGGCGCATTGTAGGTCTACTTCCCGTCCGGGCTGGTCTGGTTTAACGCTTTCAACAGGAGCGACAAGGTCGAGGAGGTCGAGGCTGTTTCATCCCAGCTATGGCAGACCAATGTCGTCGGCAACATCCACCTCTTCCACCTCTTCCTCCCTCTGGTCCTGAAGGGCAAGGTCAAGAAGGTCATTACCATTTCCACCGGTCTGGCCGACCTCGACTTGACCAACGATTGCGAGGTTGATATTGGTGCTCTATACGCGGCCTCCAAGGCGGCCCTGAACATCATTGTAGCCAAGTTCAACGCGCAATACAAGAAAGACGGTGTGCTCTTCATGAGTATCAGCCCGGGTTTGGTGGAGGTGGGCCGCTACGCGGATGGTACGTATCCTCCTGTCTTGAACTGAACATTTTATTAATGCATACCACAGCCACTCCGGAAGAGATCCAGGGCTTAACGGGATTCATGGGCAAGCTCGTCACCTATGCGCCTCACTTCAAGGGCCCAATCACCCCGGAAGAATCCGTCCGACATGTCCGGTCGACCTGGGAGAAGGCCAGCATCGAGGGTGGATTTGGTGGTGCGTTTGTCTCGCATCTTGGAAACAAGCAGTGGGTGTAGACTCGGGGTCTACACCTATTGATAACACCTCCACATCAGGGTCGCTTGGCGGGTGACTCCCCGGAGCAGCGGGTCGCGGGTCTTGAGAAGGGACCCACGGTTAGGGGTGGTATTTTAAATGTCAAAATGTCAGAAAGGTAAAAGCTGTCTTGAAATTTGACATTTTACTAGGGTTTTTAGGGGGGGTGACCTACCTTCCCCTAATAGAAAATAGAAAATTTTTGAATGAAAAATCCATGAAGTTATTCAAAAATTTTAGGTCTCATTACTCAGCAGGGTCACCAGTTGGCAGGAGCTATTAGGTGGGTCACATGGTTAAGTAGTTATGCTACCTGATTGGCTGACCTTATATTCCTGGCTATTCTATTAGCTGAAGGATGGTATCCACTTTTATCACGTGACTTTTGACATTCGAAAGGCAAAAAAGGTCAAAATATTTGAATTTCAGACATTTTCCTGAAATTTTTTGAATTTCACCACCCCTACCCACGGTCCGGGTCATGGAGACTCTACCTAGGACCTAGGTAGTAGGTACCTCTAATATTTCCATATAACAAAGTGTAAAGTGTAATGTAGACAAACACATGTCCCTGGAGGCTCTTCGGCACTGACCAACAGTTTAGGCAGGATCTGACATGCGGGATGTGACGGAGATGGGCCAAGGAGGTATATATGAGTCATGTGGGCACTGGGATGGCCCACTTGACTGTCTATGGTTATGAAATATGAATGACTCGGAAATAAGGATGAGATATGGAAAATGGACCAACAACTTGCGCCCTATGCCAAATTTACAGAGAAAGATAGAAAGTATGTAATGGATCCCTTCCTTTATCAACTGTATGCTTATTGCCTCAACCAGCTTCAAAACACCACATCTCGAGCTCAAACTACAACTCACGCCGCTCCAGTATACCCTCTATCGTGTGGATAATGACTCGAGGCCATTTGTATTCAAATTGTCTCCAATCGATGACGGCTACCATCAGGACGGGTTTGTGCTGCTGCGGCACACCTCGTCTGGCACTTTAGAGAGGGTACCCGTGCCAGGCCCATTCCAAGCCGGAGAGCAGCAAAGTGAACTTTATATAAGGTATCCATTCGATGTCACGGAGCTGAAGCCTGGCGGATCCATCTCATTCTGTGGCGGTCTTCCGGACCGGTATAAGCAGCAGTTGGTCCCTGGTGGAAAGTACAAACTGTTTTGGTCCGGGGCCAGAATACCCCTCTGGGACTGGGGAACTCCAAACGACCATCTTAGGTCCAAATTGCCAGATCCAAAACGGTCGGATCTCATCCTACCAGCGGGTGCAAGTGTTACATTCACCTATGAGGAGGTTGAGTCCCCTCTTTTCACCCGCCAGATGTCTACTCCACCCGTTTCACCATCTTCGCTTGTGTGGGTTCCCTACCTCCTCGAACCAGTTGTGTATGCTAATCATGACTCCGATAGACCAGATGCACCCGTTCTGAGCGTGGAGCTGACCGGCCCAAGTACTATTGCCCCAGAACAAACCGCTTTCGCAACTATGCGTGTTCGTTACCATAGAAGTCCCATATACCATGATCTAATAATCTGGCAGAATCTCCAGCGCTATCGCCTTGACGGTGACCGGTGGAAGACTTGGGATATTGGATGCTCCGGTATCTGGCTTGAAGGTCCCGATGTTGTGGTGAATGTGACTCAAGACAGATCCTTTGTTAGCTTGGAGCCAGGGGAATGTGAGACCTCCTCATGGAACATCTTGCATGATTTTGATGCCTGGGAGGTTGGAGATACATTCCGTTATAGGTTCAAGGGTGGCACTGTCGACTGGTGGGATTATGGAACCCGAGAGGAACATGCCCACACAACAGTCAAGATGCCAGGGAATCGGCGCACACCGATTGCGAATCCAGCAGATAATGGGGGTCGTCCGAAACTAGTGATACCTGCGTCCAATGTGCTAGAATTTCGCGTAGTAGAAGATAACCCCCCCGAGTAGAATTTCAAACATCTCTGCGTCGGCTGGAAAGTTGCGGAGCAAGCTCTGTTCATTGCGTTTGCACGGTTGCTTTATTGTTTCGAATTGAGTCGGGTTCGTTCACCCTCATCTTGGTTCAGAATGTCGAGTCACTAACATATGAGACGTCTAGAACGGGCCGATCGACGACGAGAGACTCAACCACCAATCCCTCAATGAGCCATTCCCTGTGAAGGTCACCGTTCGCAGTGCCAGACACGCATCGCTTATCGAGGAGGAAGCATCCAAGTACGAAGCTTCATTCTCTACATTCGGGGCCAACTGAGCCCTTTTCAGCGGTCACGGGGTCTATGCCTGCTAGTGTTGATAAATTGCCACTGTCCCTCATTATAGCATGGGCTATGGCCACCATGGGACCAATTATTTGCAGAACTGCTAAGGATGTGTCAATCTTAGTTTGTATTCTTGTTTGGTGTATGCAACTGAAAGTAGAGCCAAACCTTGCTGCTGGTGGATTCCTAGAGCTCTTCCGGCTCCGTACAATGACTACAGCCATTAGTGGATAGGTAGAGGGCTTAATGGTAAGCCAAATAGAACAACTAACAGATGCTATTAACAACTTTGTTAGTGACATCTTTACCTACCAGTCTATGCCTAGAAGCCAGATTATTCCTCCTCCTGTATCAGGAGTCGCCTTTGGCCCTGCAGCGCTTATTCAACTGGCTGTGACAGCACTTGAAAAAGTCTTACCAGCACCACAATATCATATGTCAAGGACAATTTAATAATCAAGAGGTTGAATGACCTGTAGGTTGACAACTACAGTACGGAGTATGGAGTATGACTATATGGCACAACCACATGATGAAGACAGTGGAGCTTAGAATAATAGGCACATGACTCTCACCTGACATTATCATTGGTCCAGCCACTGCCTGCGCCCCTCTTCCTCTGAGCTGACCAATCACAGCTGGACTACCTTTCTGGTGCCTAAGGTATCTTTCTAGGTACTTATCTCCCTTGATAACCTCTATCTACGAAGAAGATATCTATGGGATTATTCAGGACGTGTCGAGTCTCACATTCCATCTGATAGTGTTGCGAATGTGCTTCTACGGAGTACAGTCCTTGATTAACTGATTTGACTGAATTTCCCCGGGAAATGTGGCAATCTGTTTGATACAAGCGCTTCCTGTTTGTATGTACCAAGTCAGTGAGTGACTTGTCCAGTTAGTCAGACTCAAGACTAGCCATTCGGGTCCTCAGGCATCAAGGCCTCTTCTCCTTCAGCGCATTCCCATGTCTTGCATCTCCCCATTGCTGCTTCTGACATTCGAATCGCTATACTCTTCGCTACCACTTCAACTTTCATGTTCCTTGCCTGCTCGTCTCTCTCCGACAGCGCATACAGAACCTCATCGTACCTTAGCCCACTTGCGACTAACCCCTCCCTCAAGCTACCAACCACCACCTCTGTCGCTTGGGCAAGCGCTGTGACTGAAGTGGCTTTACAGTTCCGATATAGTTTGTGCGCAACGCCGTCCATCATGCTGGACGAGCTAGATAATGTGTTCGATGATCATCCATCGCTGGATGCCTCCCTAGAGGACTTTGAGAATAACAGCAACGCCCGTCGCTCCCCCATATTCGGTCTTCCCTCCCAGCATTCCGGGTTTCGATCGGAGGAGTCGGACGCCGAGGAGGAGGAGGATACCACTCCCAACGGTGAGCGCTGGTCGCCTCCGGGATTTCGCCGATATGACTATGTGCAAGGTAGTGGATGGTACCGTCATCAACCCTATCTGCGCAAAGGCGAGGATGATCGATTGCTGCTGAAGCCGACCGTCGGACTAAGCCCGTCGCAGTCGCGCGAACCTAGCCCCCAGTATGAGGATGCGATAGAAACCCCTGCGGCAAAGAGGCGCAGTGACTCTGCAGATACAGGCGATGCAACGATCGCTGCCAGTGTACCGCTACCCGCTGATGCGGACGCGCCGCTGAAGGGACGGTCGCCCAGTCCGGGTCGGGGTCCGGGTCCAGGTCCAGGTCCGGCGCCGAAGACCAAGACCAACCCTGAGACTGAGGGATTGAACTTTGGGCCGGATAATAACTTAAGCAATTGTAGGCTTTATCTTGGTTTGCACCCTTGTCCAGCAAGCTGGCGCGGGATACTAATGGGTGGGTCTTCTCTCAAGATATACGGTTCGCTGTGCGCGCAGAAGTCCAGCATCGCGAACCTTTTGTCGCATTCTTTGGGTACTTGCGATCCAAGTTCGACAAGATCACTAGCTCCAAATCTAACACCACTTTATCCATCCTGATTGCCCTTCTCTCCATTGCCTTCATGCGCGCTTTGTTCCTCCCCAATCTCCCCCAGTCCATCCCAGACCTGGTAAAGTTGTCCAGCTTCGCGCGATCCTTTGAGCCCCTCATATATTATTCCGAGAATGGAGTGCAGCAGATCGGAACATTGCAGGAGACTGGCGTCGCCGTCTGGGATCTGAGTGAATCCGTACGCGGTACCAATATGACCAGCGCCCCAATTATCGTGCGCCAACTGGACGAGCTCTCCGAGTCGCTGAAGACATTATCACTTGAGCTAACGCGCTTCTTCGCCAATGTCGACTCCGATGTGGATTCGATCCTGATAGTCATGGACTGGGCCAAAAGAGAGCTGGAAACCTTATCGTCCCAACCACCCAGTTCTCTGCCTTCCATTGTTCTCGACAACGTACACGATCTCCTGTCGCGATTGGGCACGCTGGAGCGTCTGTCGGGGCCGAATGGTGAAGCGACTGGCGGCGAGCTCACAACCACCCCAACCACATTCGGTCTTGTTGTGACGGCCCTCTTTGGCCAGACGTCAGCCCAGCGAACGCGGGCCACTCTTACTCGGACTTTTACCGAGTTCCTCTCTGTGTTAGAAGAGTCGATCAACAGCGAATTGACCCATTCCACTGCATTGTTCGCGCTTTTCGAATCCATCGATCGCCAATTCCTGAATCTCCAGCGCACTGTCGTCCGCGAGTCGGATGCGCAAGAACGTGCCGAGGGCGAAATGCTCAGCTCGCTGTGGACCCGGGTCCTTGGGCCCGATGCCGCCGCGGTCCGCAAGTACGAGAAGAACAAGCGCCTGCTGGCCAATGTCCGCAGCCGCACTGTGGCCAACAAGCATCTTCTGATGGACCACCGGGGCCGTCTTCTCACCCTCAAAGTCAACCTCGAGACTCTCCGGCGGAAGTTAGTCAGTCCGCTCGTTCGACGGAACGACTCGGTGAGTTTCAGCGGCGCCGTCGAGGGAGGCAGCAGCCGCAGTAACGGACGGATGCTTGGACCCGTCGAGGCCGTCATCGAAGGCCAGATCCGTGGGCTGGAGGGCACGTACGAGTACCTCCGCTCTGTCCGGGAGAAACAAAAGGCCAAGCTGATGGAGATGGTCTATGGATCCGGGCGTAAGATCCCCTCTCCATCCATGTTGGCAGACAGACCGGATGATCCTGGATCAGATACCATTGACGGGGTTTGAGACTTCCTTTCTTCTATCTTTCTTGCTCCTTACGGCGTTTTTTCCCCTCCGTCTAGATCTGGTTCTACGGTCATTATCATCATCAGCGTCATGGTATCTATCTGGTCATCTATCATCTGTTGTTCCGGCGTCCCGTCTAAAGAGTTCCTCCAAAAAACGGGAATTAGACGAGGCGTGGCTTTTTTTCTTTTTTTCTATCTGGCGATGGTCAAGTTATATAGCAGGTAAGGGTAAGAAGGATGGAGCAAGGGCGCTCGTGCTATCTGAGTTTCGAGGTGATTGATATTGTTGATATATTTACTTGTTTTTTGTCTTTTTGAACAGGATTCGGCTTCCTTTTCTGGTTGCATAGCATTTTGTGTATATGTGTTTCTGTCTGTGTTTGTGGCATCTACCAACTCCTATTCCATCACATATACAGGATACTATTCCGTACTGATAGATTCTCCTGAGATCTATGTTTCTTGAGATTTTTACACAGTAAGGTAGAAGTACAATAAAAGACATATCCCCATCCTCGAGACGAATGCATGAAAAAATTCAAAAGTGCTGAATGGAAAAAAAACCCCGATCATTTGCGCCGAACCATAACCCCATAAAACTCCTGTTTCACTCCTGTTTCGGATGCTTGCTTAGGCTATAGAGAATTGGGGAATTCCTTCAGCCATCAATAACCGTATCCCCCTCCGCCATACGGCGTCGCACCGTATGGAGTTGCGGCGTTCGCGCCCCAGACACTTGCGCCGCCGTTCGCGTACGCCGTAAAGCCACCGTCTATACCCTCCGGCGGTTCGTAGGCATCGGGACTGCGGACGCCCATCATGTCTTCGTCTTCGCCCATGCCGTTGCGGCCGCCGCCATTGCCGGCGCCGGAGAGGGAGGAGATCACGGTCGCGAGCTTGCGCTGGAGGACGATGATCCCCTGCTGGATGATGGCGTCGGGTTCGAGGTTGCCGATGCTCTCGACGTCGATGTAGAAGTTGTTGGGGGTGGCGTCGTAGTTGAACGGTTGGTCGGCGGGTGTGGCATGTTCCCAGGCGGCGTTCTCCGAGACGGGCCTGAAAGGGGAAATAAAACATCAGTAACCCGAAACCCCTGATACGTAGATGATGATAAAGCTGAGAGCAAAAGCATACCATTCCTTGGCCGGATCCTCCTCGTACCAATAATCCACATGCCGGAGGTTATTGTGCGGGTCGTACTCGAATCCCACCGCGGCGGTAGGCGCCCACTTGGCATGTTCCTTGGCCATCCCCTTCTTCGCAATGCAGGTCATCTTGAGCTCCTGTCCGCGTCGCAGCTTGCAGATCAACGACCCTTTCCCCTCGGGATCCGTGAGGACGGGGCTTCCAACCCACTCGTTGGCGCGTTCGCCACTGACCACCAGATCGCGCGCGTACACCGGCATGATCTCGTCGCCCGTGCAGCGCGCGTGCAGGGTCAGCGTGATGCTGCAGTGCGCGCAGCGTTCCTCGCATTCGCAGTCGCGGGTGTACTCGACTTCCTGGTCGCAGTTTTTCGAATTGAGCGGGATGAGGCCCAGTCGGTGGGCGAGGAGCTCGTCCGGAAGCACGGAGGTGTTTTTCTCGATTTCCACCAGGTCGATGGCGATGGTGGGGACTTCGGCTAAGATGACTCGACGCAGGGAGTTGGCGAAGGCGAGGTCGACGGAGCTGAGTTTGAAGTCGACGCGATATGGCTCGGCCTGGGGATGATCAGTCAGTTGTTTTTCTAACTTGGACAATCATCTGCATTCTCTTCTTGAATAAGCAGAAACTCACCTCTCTGACAGTCACCTGGGGCCCAGTGGTCTCAATGTCCATTTCATAGTCCATGTTGGCAAAGGCCGCGCTGCTGGCCGCCTACCTCTTTTCCTGGTAAATAGATGCTATCTCAGTTCATGGGATTTATAAAGACACAGTCTGTTTTTGCAAGCAGAATCCTTTTGAGCTTCTCAGGTGAAAATAGTAAGATTGATGAGTGTATTGAAAGTAATTAAGAAAGGGAGCTCAGATTTGGCTCTGAACAATCGAACTTCCGCCTTTTGGCACTTTGCCTATTTAGGCAGTATGGTCACCCACTTTTAAGGCACCCAGGCATCTAGCATTCGTTCATAATAACCCTTACATCTGGACCTAAAAAGGTGAATTAGATCAGAGTGAGCATTAGATACTAATTTTACACATGGAAGGAACAAGATGAACAAGATATTGTTTCATGTTTTTTCATTTGTTGGGATCAGAATTCTAGCTTGTAACACAGCTGGTAAAGCAAGGGAAATGGCAGTTCTTTCAAACATGTTGCGCCAATGCCTTGATAATGCAATAATTCAAGCTATTGCCTCTTCATCCCAAGCTGTGTTGAATGGCCAACACATATTAGGCCAAGTAGAAGGTATCCAAGCAATATCGGCTCCTTCCAAAGCAATTGTATGCAACCACAACACAAGCCCAAGCAACAACAAAAACTCCCTTTTTTCGTCCATCCACAACAACACTGTTGGGCTGTGCTTCTAACCCTCTATGCTGATGAACCGCCAAAGATTCTATGGTGGTGAGCACGCAGAAACCGGTGTCATGCACAAAGCCATTAAGCCGCCACCCGCTTGTGCCGAGCAAGATACAAAGACTCAAACTCCGAGGCTGTATGATCAACCAGAGGTAAAACCGAGAAACAATGATGCAAGCAGGGAATCAAGAGAACCGAAGCAAATTTTGGGTGGAAAATCGTAGCAGTTCGTAACGGAAAGATTAAAGCTCAGGAGCTATAATCCTTCTTTTTTAGTTCGCCTCAAGAATAGAGAAAAGTCGACGAACAGGAGGAGATAGGATAAACTCCGCTATCTCCTCAGAGAACTGCGATTTAACGCCTCTAAAAGTTCGGGGCGACTTGCGAGGGCAGCGGCGGCTTGTGCATAAGTGACCCATTGTCGTTTCCGCTTATGCATCTCTGGCCACTGGTCTTCTTCACGGTCGACTGTCACCTCGAAGAACTGATACGAGGCCTTGGGCGCACTCGATGTCAGAAGAGAGGACGGACGCATGTCCGGGATCAACCCCAAATCCTTGTGGACGGTGCAGATGACACCGGCCTCTTCCCAAGCTTCTCTGCAGGCGGCTTGCTGCGCGAGTGCCTCATCTGTCTCCCAGCCGCCTTTTGGGAGAACCCAGCCGCCTCTTCCAGCGGACTGGATCATGAGTACCCGCGTTTTGTCATGAGACAGCGGGACAACACCTGCCACGAGTCTTTCACCTTTGGAGCCGTAGCCTAAGAGACAAGACATGTTAGCCTCTTTCAGGTGAAGATGTGTGTGGGAAGATTTTGGAGCTCCCACACCACAGATGTCCATCTCTAGGCAGAGATGGACCACGTGCCTCTGGGGAAAGTTACACTCACGTTGGTTTTTCCGGCCTGTGCGGGACTCCATTGAGCGAGTTTGCTCTGCCATTTTGGACATTTTGATATATATAAAAGCGCCTTCGTGGGGACCAAAAGAGAATGATTGGATTGAAGAGAGGAATTGAAAGCTTGTGAGTGTACAGCTAGAGCTGTACCTCCCACAGAAGGTAAAAGAATGGAAAGGCAACGAAGGAAGAAAAGTATGGGTCAGGCTACAGCTTGGAAAGCTGCTCAATTCCAAAATGACGGGCACTCCCTCAAGTATAGAGCCGTTTCAGGGGGATTCAAAGTATCCTACCCTACCGTCGACCGTGACTTTCTCGCAGCGGAAGAGGAACGAAGCGGTCGAAGGAAATTTTTTTGGGGGGGCGATTTGAGAAGAATCTTGCGGAGATTAGGAATGAGAAACTAGGTATTCCCGTTCACATCCGTAGCGGACGGGAACCTTGAAAAAGATGTAGAGGTGACAATAGACATCATATCAAGAGAATAAGTATAGAATAGGGAGGAAGTAGAAGAAGAAAATGGGAGAAAGGGAACGGAGGAGGGGAGGGGAGAGGGTCTCAGAGACAGCTTGGTATAATGGGCGGCGCGGTCCGGGCAGGAAGTACGGAGAGGGTACTAGGTATGTATAGGTATTGTATTATTGGTGGAAATACCATTACTGCCTAGTCAGGTAAAAATGGGGTCCCCAACATATCTACTCCGTACTCTGTGCAGACTGTAGAACTCTCTCGCCCGAAGCAGGCCGTATTCAGTATTACCATGACTGTAAGATTCGTTTCCAGTCATATTCGAGGTTCAGGGCTTTTTTCTCTTTGCCCCTGTAGTACGGAGTATCAACTACCTCATAAGTCCTGTAATTGGTAAGGGACGGAGTACAGAGTAAGGTACAGCCCAGCATGATTGGTATTGTAAATTCTACAACTTTCTTCAATAGATGTTGGACTCCTATGATAGAACTGAACAATGAGAAGTTGAGAACTGAATACTCTGTAAATAAATCATTACCTTACTCCATAGATTAAACTAATGTTGAGGTCCGCCACAGGCGTAACTTTTAAGGTAATTATGGATATGTATGGAGTACTGTAAATTACACCCTTAACATCAATGGTACACCCTCAAAAGCAAGCCCTTGATAAGGTTGGAAGTATCAATATCTGAGATCGACTCATGAAGAGAGGCCATTCGGGCCTTGGGTATTCATTTAGACAGTTATATATGATGCTGTCTTGCAGGTTCACTATTACATAGATATCCTAGGCAAGAATGAAATTTTCACTGGTCTTGCCCCCTCTATTCAGTATTCCCAGCTTATATTATTCTTCTAACCAAGGTTGTAGATTGGGTACCAGGAATAAGGAGCAACACTTGCATACAATCCTACATTAGCCAGTAGCCACTCGACACAACGATCTAAACTCGGATGCAGGGTATCAAACTCGGGACCAGTTAAGAGATCCTTATCATCAGCACCTTTTTGAGTTTTGCCTGATGAAGGGAAGCTCGAGAGGGAGCATCGCTAGTACTCTTCAGAGTCCAGACGGACCAGAAGGAATCATATTGAATACCGAGTTTCTGAATGGTCATAGAGTGTTGTCTCTATCTTCTCCGTAAATGGTTGCATGACACTCTTAATGAATCTGAAATGCATGGTCTTAGCTTGGCTTAGTGGGGAGCATACTTATGAGTTGTAATTTCTGAGAGCCAAAAACATGGGTACGTGCCTAGATCTGTAGGTCATCAATAACCAGAGGCATGAGATCGCTGCGGTGGCAGTTGAATTGGGATGCAACATCAGCGACAACGCAGCAAAAGATCTGTCTCTTTTGAATCCTTGAGATCCGAGTACAGCCAGTAACGGTGATGATGCATGGATGTTGGGGATATCTCCACGTGATGTCACTGATGATGGACGCTTTCAGTCCTCATGGATGAGAACTCAGAAGCCAAAGACCTCTTTTTGAGATTGTTGTTTAAATAGAGGCATTACATTTGATGAGAGTATACAATTATACACTCATCATAGCATTTGATCAAGATTTCTCCAGCAATGAAGATTGACACTTGGCCAACTTCCAACTCCAGACATACAGAGTATAAAGGTATGGTACCTGACAGTGACACAACCAGTATTGTATGTATTGTAAATTATGTATGGTAATATTTAATACCATACAATGATACTCCATACAACAGAGTGTCTTCCTCTTACAGTACAAGACATGAAGTCAGGTACAGAGAGTACCATAGTTCTTGTTCTCCATACAAAGAATGATGTTGATAACTTGATGGCATAGAGCCTGGAGGATAGGAAAAAATGCACTTTACTTTAGCTTAATTCTCTTGGCCAGATTCAAGACACATTCCTGTGTGTCATAACTATCTCTCTTCTTTAACAGAGTGGCCAAATCTCTGGACTCGGCACTCAACAGGTCTATGTAGTATGTCCTCACTTAAGCCTCCTCAAGAAAACGGAAGAATAGAACAAGGATCAGTTCTTACTCCTTACATAGTGCAGTAACATGGGGTTTAGCCTCTTCTAGAAGCATCATGAACGCCCTCTTTTCATCTTGGGCTGAACTGTAGTTGCATGTTTGCTTCTTCATTATGTCACTAGAGGTCCAATCTTGGCAAGTTTACTCCAAAGCTCTTCTTTTTTGACGACTTGAATAATCTCAGCATTGATATTCTATTTCCTTGATCGTACTTGATATCCGATGGTGGACAGGATGAACTGCTAATGTTGCTTCCCCATACAATATCTTAACTTGAGTATCACTTGACTGGCTGTATAGTAAGCAATCTTTCTCCAACATCAACAACCACCATCTTCTCCTTCCTCATCATCCATCATCCATCATCATCGGAATCCCAACTGCAGAATGACTAACTCATTAGTTGTTTAATAGTCAAACTGACATTAGTGACGGTGGTCCCTCGTGTCTCTTGAATTACCCTGATTTCTTCTTTTCCCGCCTTGAGCGCTGTCAATAATATCATTGATCCTTTTGCTCCATCGCATTTTCTCTGAACACTCCGATTGAACTACAATTCCCAGCCTCGACATGGAAGACGACTCTCCTGAGGCCTTGGACCCCATCGTGGATGCTGAACGAGCAAGGCAGCTGTCACTCTTCCGACCTCTGGGTAAGCAGCCAGTCAGAACAGTGACCCTTTCCCCGTGCAACCATCACTGGTTCTAATTTATTCGGCTTATCCGCCTCTACTTGTCTCTCCATGGATGTATCTTTCTACCCCATCCTATGATCCTACAGATCATTAGACTACTACAGTACTACTGCGAGTACTGCCAGTACTGCCCATGTTTTGTATTCTTGGTCCTTGAAAATTCTACCTTGCCAATTATGATCATGCTGGTTACTCGCTTGAAATGCGTTGTCTTCTCTTTCATAGGCTCCAAGCCATCGTCTGATGACTCTTCCGAATGACTAACAAGTTTCTCGATCCACCTCTTTAGGCTATCAACGTAACTCATGTGGCTACTGCAAATCTGATAATGGAAGTGAGTGTGCCGGTGCCCTTGCCCCGCCGGGTCGGCTATTCCATATCTTCTTCCTGTTGCTGATCTGTCAATGCAGGTGCTGCCTACTACACTAGCTCGGTTTCAGTCCTCCCGGAGCATTACGATATCCTCGTCAATCGCGGCTGGAGAAGGTAGCCTTCAATTGCCTGCAGTCCTGCATGCAGCTCCCTTCATAGCGCATTGCTAATTACTGTCTAGGTCGGGGTCACTTTACTACAAACAGAATCTGCAAAGGTCATGTTGTCCACACTATACATTGAGGTACATGCCGCCATACCCTGCCCTTCCCGCTCACCTTGAGGTGATCGGCCTTTGAAATTTAATTTGAGACTAATCTCATTGGGAATGGTAGGCTGGAAGCATCAGCCTTCAAACCTAGAAAGGATCAACGGAAGGCTGTCAATCGCTGGACTAAGTTTGTGCTGGGCCCTGAATATATTCGTAGGGCAGCATACATATGCCCAAAAACGAGAAAGTAAGTAAATAGAGTTCTTCAAGGCATTTTACCTCGAGGTCATGAGGCGGCGAATCTGATTGCTTCTGTTCAGAGAAAAGCGATATCGAAAATGCAATTTCGATCTGCTTACAGCGGTACATGAGGCTGAGTACAGCAACGTCAAGCGTCCGCTTGATCCGAAGACCAAGAAACTGCTGGAGCCAGCCCATCGGTTCGAGGTCAACATAGAAGGGGACAGCATCTCACAAGCTAAGTCAGTACTGATTAGGTTCTTGATAGAATCGTTCATGATCTGACCGCTTTGTAGGTTTGATCTCTTCGTCAAATATCAGACCAAAGTCCACAAAGAAGATGTGTCCAAGTGGAAGCAGACGGACTTTAAGCGTTTCTTATGCTCGGGCATCAAAAGATCTCCAGCGGATGCAAAGTCCCCGGAACGAAAGCTAGGATCATGGCATCAGTGCTACCGACTCGATGGGAAGCTCATCGCAGTTGCCGTGTTGGACTTGATGCCAAGCGGTGTGAGTTCGGTCTACATCTTGTGAGTTGAACACATCAACCGTCAATTCAGTCTTAACTGACAAATTAGCTATGATCCTGATTATGAGAAGTGGGAGTTTGGCAAGCTCAGTGCTATGAGGGAGATCGCCCTTGCGCTCGAAGGCTCCTATCAATATTACTACATGGGTACACAGTCTGTTGCAAAACTAAACGTGCATCCACTGACTGCTACTTCTAGGGTACTATATCCACTCATGCCAGAAGATGCGCTACAAGCGCGCGTTTCGGCCACAGTACATTAGCGGTAAGGTAGCCTACGCGGCCAGCAGGGGAAGGAATACTAATGCAATCGCAGATCCCGAGAGCTACACCTGGGATCCGCTGGACGGCGAGCTATCCAAGAAACTGGACAAGCGTGCCTACGTATCGCTTTCCCATGACAGGAAATTTGCCGCACAGGGCCTGCCAGAGCCGACGGAAGTGGAATCGGCAGAGGCCGAGATCAACGAAGAGGAGATGTCTCTATTCGACCTGCACATGCCTGGTGTCTTGACTCTCGACGAGGTGAAATCGTTAGACTTAAATCACTCGCTGCTTCTCGTGCAGGGGACGCTTGTCCATATGATGGTAAGCATTCTGCCGTGGCTGGTTTAAGTCAAGTTACTAAGTTGTTCTACAGGACCTCGTAGGATGGGAAAGGATGCCGATTGACGACCCTCAATCCGTCAAAGGAATCGTTGCGGAACTGGCCGCGGTGCTGGGACGAGAAGTTTTCAAGGATTGCGCAGTGGTGTTATTTGGTTAATCTGTTAGTTCTACTCTACAGTAATGATAACCCATGAGATTTTAGAAGTAATTGTGTGTATGAGCTGAAGTCTTGTGTGTAATCTGTAGAAAACCCATGATTTAAGAACAGCTCGAGCAAATGCCCGCCATGAAATACATTCGAGAAACAAACCCCTCCCAGAACGCCATTGACAATGATTCAGCAAACAGGATTGCAACCACAGAACCCATTGCATGCAATTTATCGAAGTGAAACACGCTCAAGTGCAACAAGACCACGAAAGACCGACAACAGAAGATTAAAAAAAATCACATCAGCTCAACCGGCGGACGAGCCGTCTTCGACGGCATTTTCCTGACGGACAGTTCAATCGGACTCATCTCGACATCGACATCGGCATCGTCACCGTCGATCGACGCACTGGTATCCTCGACCATCACCGCAGGCAGATCGGGACTCCCGCCGTGGTCCTCAGGATGATAGATGAGGGTACTACTCCTGCTTCGCTGACCGGTCATACTCGCCCCAGCAGAGGCAGGCCAGCTCCCCGTCCTCTTAATCGACAAGGGGGTATCCGGATCCGCCGCTGTCGCCGACTGATCCGTTTTCAGTTTTGCCAGGGCCTGCGCGAGATCAACAGCGTGGACATCCTTATTGGGGGGTTCCTCTGTGCGCAGGACCCAGTCGTGCGGGGGGCTGGGAGGCGGGCTGATGAAGAAGAGGCGGTCGAGGTGGGGGGCCTCGAGGAGACGGGGGCGCGGGGCGGCATTGGCGTCTAGAATCGGGGTGCGTTCGCCGAAGTAGATCTTTGTGCGGATGTGGCGGTTGAGGAGCGGTTGGGCGTCGAGGAGGGAGCGCACACGGATGGCGTCTTCGTCGGAGAGGAAGGAGCAGACGATGCGGCGCATGGAGGGGAGTGGAGAGAAGGAGTTCAGCGGGGAGATGGATTGGATTTGTTCGCGGATGGAGGTCAGGGAGGAAGGTTGGAAGAGGTAGAGGTCGTCGAGGCCGGTGATGAGGAGGGTGTTTGATGGGGGGGATGGTTGGGAGAGAGGAGGGAGGTTGGAGAGGTCGAGAGAGAGCGTTGGTCGTGATGAGGAGGAGGAAGAAGAAGAACGGTGAACGCTGAATGAAGGCGACGTAGGGAGGGAATTGGGTGGTGATGTCGATATGGTTTGAGATGTCGCCATGGTTTGATTCTGTTGATGATTGATGAGTTGTAGAGTTGTAGAAGAGATGACGCTTTATACTCTGAAGTAGTAGTGATGGGTTGCCACTGAGATAAGGCTGCTAATGGATGATAGAACAAGAAGAAAACTTCAAGATGATTGTCTTTTATAGAAGTCTGAGGGATATTAATCCGCCCTTTAATTTTTTTTTAATACTCTGAAAAAAAGAGACAATTCAGTGATTCACCACTGCCTAATTGTCTATCTATCCTATTATTGAGGCGCAGTCTCAGCATTCCCATCGGTTGCGTCTTTTGGGATCCGCTTTGGGGCTTTGCTGTTATATTGTATCATATGCATCACTGAAGAATTGAAGATGATTCTATAATCTATACTCTATAGAGTAGAAATCTCTTCTATCCATTTCTATCCTGATTCATTTCCCTTTTTTGGGATTTTCTCTCATTGATTTCGCCACTGTTAATTTGTGGCTTTTCTGTGGCTTGTACCTGACTCTTCTACAGAATATAGATACTGAGGACTATTGCCTCTAGAGTATCTACACAAGATGAACGACAAGGGTCAGATACATACGATAGTAGACTCGGATTTACTACGGATCTACAGTCTACATCTACAGACATCAAAAGCCACGACATCCTTGGGAATTGGGATATTCTACCAAGTGCACACTCAACACTGCCAACATGACCACTCCACACTCCACAGATGTCGACTATCGAATCAATTGATACCAGTTAAGATCATGAATCATGATTCAGTATATCTTATTATCAGCGGGTTTTCTCCGCATTTGCTACTGTGTTGTCAGTCTATCACTGCTGTGCTGGTCCATCTCCTCCGCTTCTGAAGTTGACAGCAGACAGTTGTATTCAGAGACTAGGTCACTAGAGAATGTATGCAGATTGCAGATCCGAGTTATTCGGCAGCCTGTTCTTCATATGACCTGGATCGACATTAAATCGGCCGATAGGGTACATTTAGCATCAATGTGATGATCATCAGAACGTGGCTTGGATCCCAGAGTCCTGGGACCTGTACGGAGTACTCCGTAGCTATCTGCTATCTGCTATGGAGTCATGTTCATGCCGAGGAACTTTGACTTCTCTATCAGATTCAGATCCTCGGGGTCCTCGGGATGTTCATTCTACTTGCGATGATGGCTGATGCTACAATGGCTATCTGCTCAGCCCTCGTTACCAAGACAATGCCTTCAGATATCTCCATAATTTGATCGAAATCAGCCCATAAAATTCATCTGCCTGGCTCCAAGCAAGAGGACAGAGTACGGACCCCCTATCTTGGCTCAGCCGTAAGTCCTAATCCACTGCTCATCCTTCGGGACTTCGGAAAGCTCTAATTCTACGGCATAGCCACGAGTTCGGATGACGGATTTTCCAAGCGGGAAGTCAAAGGACTTAAGGAGGTGGTTTTTCTTTTTATACTCGTGCTTACAAGTTGCGTAGTGTGTACATTGACTTCGTACGAGAAGCGCCTCGCCGAGCCTGGTGCAACAATCCTCTCTACAACTTCTGGAGGGCCCTGGATCGGCCAGCCGTTATTCGCTTTGTCGCGGAGTATCGGTGTATAGACTATAGACCTCGGGGGAATGAATCCACACTGATGTTGGCAGCTGCGATTCCGGTGCCATGGCAATGCCCTCGTCTCGGAAGAAGTCTAGGTCTCCAGCGTCAATGGATGTTGGCGATAAGCCTTGCACAATAACTGCACGCGCAGGCGCAGCATACTATAATGTGATCCTACCCGATGTCGCCCCAGCGCAGTCCAGGCGGTGATGCTATCATTGTAGTTCAGTTCCATATTGCGGACGGCTCCAAGCCAATCGTGGCAATGCGACTGCGGTCGCCAGAGGACTCATCCGATGTTTGTACAGCCAAGTCCATCCGACGTATCCTCCACGGGTGTAGGATGAGGAATTTTCAGGTGCCTATCGGTAGTCAACTGAAAATACCGGGACCCCCGTTTCCTGGACTTGGTTCAAAACATGGGATAGCCATCGAAGTCGTAGCTATGTCGAACACATGCCATGCGTACTTCAATATCACCTCCTGGTCTAGGCGCTTTGGGAGAAGAGGTGAGGCACGAGGAGGAACACCATGGTTTAGGAGAGGTACGTGGAAGAGTCACTGCTGTCGTGTCATCTAATATGGAAGAAAACTTCCTTGTCTCTGAAATCTTCTTGTAGATATTGACGAGTATCTAAGCGTCCGCAAATCCTTGGAGAACGTCTTGTCCACCAACTCTGAAAGATTGGATGAATAAGAAGCGCATAAAACCAGCATATTGCTACATTTCTGCTCGCAAGTCAGGTAAATAGTCAGCATCTAAGTTGGAGCTGCCCTGGGACCCGATCACTTACGCATAGGCAATACCATCCATGTCGGTCCTTGACTTTCAACCTGGAAGGCATCCATAAACCATACAAAAGGCCATGGAGGAATACAGGAATTGGTCTCCCTTTGATGAATTCAACAAGTTATGCATCAAACCATGAATCATTGAATCATGAAAGCTCTTCCATCGGCCCGGAATTCCTTCCAAGAACTGCCAAGGATGGAAAGCGGTCAGGTGATCCCATAGTTTTCAAAGGTTCTGTTTTTCCTGACAGCTTCACACACTCTACCTTCAACTTCACTTTTATTGTCTCATTTTTCATTTTGTATCCCTTCAATTCTTCTTGCCCATCATGTTCCAGAGAACTCTTCTCCGACAGGCTCAGGCAGCCAAGTCTGTGCTCTCCTTCCGTGCTAC
This sequence comes from Aspergillus cejpii, assembly GCA_004769165.1. NCBI lineage: Eukaryota > Fungi > Ascomycota > Eurotiomycetes > Eurotiales > Aspergillaceae > Aspergillus > Aspergillus cejpii. The sequence continues at coordinate 3,551,367 of SMSW01000001.1, read as the reverse complement.
ATCCGCTACACCTCTTGCCGTCCGTCGAACGTCACAGTTGCAGCCACAGCTCCAGGCTATCCGGCCTATTGCTCGTCAACCAGCCTACCGCTTCTATTCCACAGAGAACAAGCCTGAGGGTGCTGAGAAGTCCGAGGCAGCAAAGAATGGAGCTGCTGAGGAGTCTGCTGAGGAGGCCCTCCGCAAAGACCTGGAGCAGAAGCAGAAGGAGATCATTGATCTGAAGGTATTTCACTGCCACTCCACCCTCTGCAAATCATGATTATTGCTATAGCGCTTTTGCCGCTCCTTCGGGCAAGGATTTCCATCCTGACACTGCATACAGGACAAATACGTCCGTTCCGTTGCAGACTTCCTCAACCTGCAAGAACGCACCAAGCGTGACATGGAGAATGCTCGGAATTTCGCCATCCAGCGATTCGCCGTTGATCTGCTCGAGAGCATTGATAACTTCGACCGTGCCCTCCTTGCGGTTCCCGCCGAGAAGCTTGACGCCACCTTGGCCGAATCCAACAAGGATCTGCTGGATCTGGTCGACGGCCTGAAGATGACCCAGAACATCCTCATGAACACTCTGAACAAGCACGGCCTGGAGCGATTCGACCCCAGCGAGCCCGTCGAGGATGGAAAGCCCCAGAAGTTCGATCCCAACTTCCACGAGGCCACTTTCATGACTAAGGCCGAGGGGAAGGAGGATGGTGACATCATGTACACACAGAGCAAGGGATTCAAGCTCAACGGCAGAGTACTGAGAGTAAGTGCTTTTCTCTAAATGATGGGCCTGTTTCACGATCTAACTAGCTTTTTCCTTCAGGCTGCCAAGGTTGGTGTTGTCAAGAACACCTAAACCATTAACCAACAACTGTCCTAATTAATTTTGCTCCGCCCGACTCGCCTGGCTGCGTTCTGCTCCCCTTATCACATCTCTTCCTCATATCTTTCCGTTGTACAATATACGACATGTCTTTCTCACGATGGGGCATTCAAAAGGGGCATAGGATATTTTGTTTAAGATTTTTTGTTTTAACCCATTATTCACACAATTATATACGACTGAAGGCGTAACGGGTTGTCTTCTGTCGTATGGGATGTTCTGTCTCTTCTTTTTTTTTTTTTTTTCGCACAAATCTCTCCTCCCTACTCTGTATACTACGCAATTAGGCGGCGTTTTCTTTTTGCTTTTCTTCATTACAAGAGTGTTATGTCCTGTCTGGAAGGTTGGCTTTGGCATGGACATGGACATGGATAATGCATTGCATGGACATTTGGGGTCATGTCTGTCTCCTTGCACTGCCTAGGATCCGCTGCTGGTAATATGAACGGACCCTAAATAATAAAAAAAGTTCAATGATCCAATGATTGAAATGAAGATGAGATTTGGTATTGACAGCTTGTCGAGAATAATTTACAGTCTACTCCGTACATTGGAATGACAATTCTAGAATACATGATCTGCTTTTTTGACCTTCCTTGAGCATTGAATCACCGTAACTCAACACCCAGCTGGCCGACGAGCTTCGCCCGCAGCTTCTCATGAAGCTCGTTGGTCTCTTCGTTGGTCAGCGTGCGCTCCAGACTCCGGTAGTTGATGCGGTAGCACATGCTCTTCCTGCCCGTCTTGGGATGGGTGAATTCGTCGATGAGCCTGACATCCTCCACCAAATCGCCGGCCACCCCGCGGACAATCTCCATGATATCGTTCTCGTGGATGGGGACGGCGCCGCCGGCGGCGCTGCCGGTGCTGACGGCCGCGGAGGGCAGCCAGAAGGCCACGTCCTTGTAGCAGGCGGGGTGTTTGGAGAAGGGTTCGAAGCGGGAGATGCGCCCCGCGGTGAACTGCGAGAGGAAGCGCTCGTCGCGGGACCAGAACAGGCGGATGTCCGGGATGTTGAAGAGGAGCATGGCGATGCGCTCCAGACCCAGCCCGAATGCCCAGCCGATCCGGTCCGGCACGCTCGAGTTGATCAGTAGCTCCTGCTTGACCACGCCGCACCCCAGTACCTCCAGCCAGTCGCCCTGCCAGAAGACCTCCAGCTCCCAGGACGGGCTGGTGAAGGGGAAGTACGCCTCGACCCAGCGGACCTTGAGCGGTTCGGCGTCCGCGCCGGCGCCCGCCGCCTTGCTGGCTTCCGTGAAGATCTTGATGACCATGCGTTCCAGGGACCGCTTGAGGTGCGCAGCGACCGCCTCGACCTCCTCGGCGGTGTGGTGCTCGGCCTGCAGCGGGTTGCGCTCCGGGTGGATGGTGGGGTTGGGGTCCTCGACGGGGACGTTGTGCGCGGGGATACGGTTCACGTCCTCCATAATCGCGGCGGCGGTCGCGGCGGAGTGTTTCAGGGGCTCGTTGCCGGGTCGCTTCCACAACATGGCGCCTTCCATCTGGTGGAAGACCGGATAGTGGCTGCGGTCGATCGCATCGCGCCGGTACACGTCCGCGACCACGGTATAGCCCACCTCCTCCGGGCGGGTGGCCTCGTTGCGGCTGATCTGCTGGAAGTACGCCTGCTGGTGGGCACTGGTGTGTGTCCGTAGCACCGTCTTGTCGTTGACGTAGTAGGTGTCTGTCCGACTGCGGCCGGGATGGTCTGGCGGGAAACCCAGCACGTCGAAGTTCTGCACCACCGACACCACGGGGTTCTTCTCCGAGTAGTTCCCGTAAACGGGACCCGGGAATTGGCTTTCGATCAGTTTGCGCGTGATCGCGAGCGGGTGGTTCTCGTCGAGGTATAGCCGGCGTCCAACGTGGGAAAGTATTGTCTCCGGCGTGTTGGTCCACTGGTCTGTACGGTACGTCTGGCCTTCAATGGTCAATGACTGTGAAGGCGCGGGGCTGGTCGAAGGTTTCTTTTTCGTTTCGTCATTCTCCTGTGTCTTGCGGATGGCTGTCGAGCTCAAGTGTCTTCGCGTGATGCTGGCAGGTTCTGGGAGATGCGAGATCGGTATGCGGATACCTCTGCGAGGGGTCACAAGGGACCATCTGCCACTGCTGGCGCGCAGGGCTCTACCAGTAGCCAACAGGCGCATTTTGGAGATCTTCAGCTCCAATTGGGGCAGTGGATTGAACAATTGGCTGCTACGATCGATCGTTGACGTCTCGATGGATTTAATATTGAAGCTGGAAATCAAACAATTCGGGGTCGGGGAAAAGAGTCGCCGGTGATATTGAACCTTTTGAAGTCAACATCTTCTCTATCGCAAATCAGAGGGTTTATTTTCTTTCGATGTGGATTGATATATGGAGTAGACTGCTACGTATTATGCATTACATGAGAACTGGGCTAGGAATTGACTCAATTGACTCAATTGACTCAATTGACTCAATTGACTCAATTGACTCTCTCGTGGGGATATTTGAACTTGACATAGACGAAATCTATGAAGACGCAACTTGCTCGCGGTACAGCACATCTGTCCGCACAGTGTATTTGATTCCTCGAAACACAGGATCACCGCTGTGGAGGAGATTGTTCTGCTGGAAGACCAGCACTGATCCCGTCTTGGGAAACACCCGGACGAGTCGGTTCTTCTCCTCATACCTGGGCATGAAGGACGTTGCTCCTCCCAGCAGCGTGCCCGTCAAATCCGGGTTTGCATTCGTCTGAGGATCAGTCTCCGCGTCCTTACTCGCTCGCAGCAATTCTTCGAGATCCTGCTCCCCATCGCCATTCAGATACAGATGCACCGTAAAGTAGGATTTCTCCTGTGTAGCGGGTGTCTTGTAGAGTGCATCGCAATGAGGAAGAAAGTATTCACCTCCTTCGTACTTGAGGAATCGAAGCCGTTCATTCAGCCGTGTAAGATGATATACCTTCCCTCGCCCCGCGAGACCGGTCACGCGCGGCTGGTTATCGATCTGATCAATCCCGAGTTCTTTGAAGAAGGGCGTCAGGCGTGCGAGAAACCTGTCCGCCACCTCACGGGAATCAAAGATGATCCTTCCACCCTTTCGGTCGGTAGAAGGTACCTGTCTCCCACCTCCACCGTTGACCATGGCGCGTTCCCAGAGGGGTGAGCCGGAAGGATCCCGGACGGTCGTGGCTTCGGCTATGCGAAGCAACTCTTTGCATTCCTCCTCCGTCAGGACATTGTCTATGACGGCAGCAAAGAGATCCTTGTATTCGGGCAGAGGAGGGTTTGTTTCCAGGAAATTGATCCGTCGTATGCAGGCATTAGAGGGAGGCTGCGGAGGAAGAAAGTTCTCAGGGATGTTAGATGATGCCATACCGCCTCAAACAACTGGCTCGACGTTAGCCTCATCCGCCATACAGCGATGAACACTTACCCTGGCTTCTCCTTGGCTGGTTAGGGGCTATGAAAGGTTTTTGGCCTCGAGTCCGACAGAGCAACAACAAGGCTTTATGCTTCCAAAGCTCAATTTCGAGACATGAGAGTGATCAATTTCTGGTATGGGACCTCGTAAGGCTGAACTGGCTGTGTCATTAGGCTGACCTAAACTTAGCCACATCACTCTCTTTACTTGACCTGAGATAAAAATAATCTGGAGTGCAGACTGATTGTTATCCTGAAGTAAACCATGAGGATTTGCCTTTCTCAGTTCTCATTCTCAAAGCCACTTGATTGTAATCAGTGTATATACAACAGTCAACGGGGTTCTACACTTCTCGGGGTTTTCTCGGCAAACACTAGCCCAGCCAATATGCACCAAAACTCCAAACAACCATCACTTTACTAATAGATTTCGATCTGTGACTCAAACTTGTTATGGAAGACCACAAATGCTGGACTTTGAGTCTTTGACAAGAATACTTGTTCGTTGTGTAGCCTCTTCCTTGTACTCTTCCTTGTTCTTTACGTCAGATAAAGATCATGGGATCCCGTGACCAGCCAATGTTGTTGCTTATCCGAGGTTCCTGAGTCGCTGTTCTCTTTTACAAGAGATTAGAAGAGAACAATTGATCCCGTCTTGATACCCGTAAATCAATCTTCCAGATTCATTATAAACGTCGTCCTCGCTCTCAATGATGACCGAGATAGACCGATGACAACTTTGATGTATCGGTTTACGGTTATTAACACAACATCCAGGCGTGTATACGGTAATATTACCGAATATTACATTCACCGTACAGCAAATCCTGCAAAACCGAGATTCTGATTGGCTGATTCGTGCCGGAATCGGTTGGTTGCCGAAACTGGGCCGACTTTGATCTATCGCCGATTTTCTAAATAGCAGTATCTATCTACTCCGTATCTATCTCTCTATCGCAGCCTTATTATTACTGTTGTTCTGGTGATTTCAACAACACCACTCTCCGCTCTTTTTACCCTGAAGCTGGAATGTCTATATCTTGTTGATCAAGATGGCTGCCAGCGGAAAGTTGGAGGAGTCGCAGCCCCAATGGGCTGTGGTAAAAAAAGTGCATTATCCTTTCTGGTTTGGTGGCTCTGCGTCTTGCTTTGCTGCAATGGTTACTCATCCTTTAGATCTTGGTGAGTTTCTCTTCTTTCCTCTTCTCTGGTATGGTTCTGAGGTTCTCAGGCTAACAATGGGCTTGCAGTCAAGGTATATCCGTCTCCATCGTACAGTGTCCCCCTTCGCTTGATGCCCTCAATGCTGATCGCAGTGCCGGTGGAATACAGGTTCGCATGCAAACACGTGGGCCTGGAGCGCCCACGAGTATGATTGGGACATTTGGCCATATCCTTAAGAATAATGGACCCCTGGGGTTATACAGTGGAGTATGTACTCCGTACAATACCTGCATTCTGGGCTGTTAGGCAGACGAAGAAGCAAAAAGAGGACTCCAATCGCTCACGTGTGTTTTTCCTTGTAGCTCTCTGCGGCCATGCTACGGCAAATAACCTACTCTACCACCCGGTTTGGAATCTACGAAGAGCTCAAGTCCCGTTCCACCACGTCCTCGTCACCCCCCGGGTTTCTCACCCTGCTCGGCATAGCCTGCACATCGGGCCTCATTGGCGGGTTTGTAGGGAATCCGGCTGATGTTCTGAACGTACGCATGCAACACGACGCAGCGTTACCCCCCGCACAGCGGCGCAATTACAAACATGCACTGCACGGATTGGTCCAGATGACTCGCACCGAGGGCCCCGCGAGCCTGTTCCGCGGCGTATGGCCGAACTCGACTCGGTCCGTGCTGATGACATCCTCGCAGCTCACGTCCTACGACTCCTTCAAGCGTCTCTGTCTCGAGAACTTCGGCATGTCGGATAACCTGGTGACGCACTTCACGGCGTCCCTGATGGCTGGGTTCGTGGCGACAACCGTCTGCAGTCCCGTCGACGTGATCAAAACCCGGGTGATGACTGCATCACCGGCTGAGACCCAGGGCCACAGCCTCCTGGGCTTATTACGAGATATCTACCGCAAGGAAGGCTTCACGTGGGTCTTCCGCGGCTGGGTGCCGAGCTTCATTCGGCTGGGTCCTCATACAATCGCAACGTTCATCTTCCTGGAAGAGCATAAGAAACTATACCGGATGTTGAAGGGCATCACCGGGGATAACATGATCAAAGTATAGACTTTTTTTCTTCGTTTGATCTGCCTTTTCCGTTTTAAACTTGATGTACATGACACCTGGCGAAAACATACCGAGGGCAAAAGTTGTGTCTATCACTGTACATAATTATATATTTTTGTCCTGTGATTTCTTTTCGCATTGGCTTGCTGTGCTTACCTGGGTGAATATCGCCTGCACCGACATACCCTCATACCCGATTTTGAGATTATTCAAGCTGCTTTAGATTTGCCATACAGAGGAGGAAATATTCAATTAGTTAGTTGCAATGAAATGCAAGATGTCCTTGAAAACAAAATATGGACTTGTACTGTTGAGTTTCAGAGCATAGTTCTGATTATTCTCGAGACACAAAGGAGTACGGATACGGATACTATTGCCGCATCAATGACACATCCATATACACTACTCAAATTACCAAAATCCAAAAACCAAGATACGCACGATCGGCTTTTCAGGACTACCGTGAGCCTATATACATCCTTCTCCCTGGATTTCCTAGTAGTAGAAAAAAAAACCCCCAAGTTGGAGAGGATTCGTATTCCCCCGGTCTGATCAAGTAGAGTACATGTTGACATAAAAATACCTTAATAGCCAATCAACAATGATAAGATTCATCTACTCCAGACGAGCAGGGAAGTTTCCGGCCTCTGTGGTGCTGGTTAGATCGCTGCCGACGACGCCGGATGGGGCAAAATACGTACCACGTTGAGTATCCCATCTGTCAGTCCAGCCCTTGGGGCACAGGGAGCGGAAAGCGTGGTAGAACTGCGATGGATCGAGTCAGATTATCAATTCCACATCGAGTGGTGCAGCGTTCGAATATACCTGACGGCAGGGACGGAAATCCTCGCCCTTGGCGTTGACACACTTGTAGTAATCGACGTAGTTTTGCCAGCAGTGCTTGGTCCTAGAATTGAAAACAGTTAGTACTGCGTTGAATGCCATTGGAAAAAATCCACGAGGCTGAAGAATGAAAATACGTACTGGTTCTGCTGGGAAAAGCGGGCGTCATAGCCTATTTGTTGCATCAATCGTCAGCCATCATACGAGGAGAAACCAGGATCAAAACAGCGCAACAGGCGACTAAATCTATCAAGAATCTATATTAGACGTACCAGCTGCAAGAAAGTTAGCAATTGAATAGGATTTGAGGCCATTGACCCTGCAGATCGACTGGGGGAAGAACTCACCTGTCACGAACTTGAAGGGCTTGGTGACCATGGGCTCCTCGGGATCAGCTTCAGGAATGGCACCCATTTTGACTATATGAGGATGGAAAAATTCCTTTCTAACTGATTTTAAACAGAAGAGTCGAAATGTGGAGGGTAGAAGAGGAGGTATGGGAGGAAAGGATGGAGGGAGGTTTGCGCCAGTGGAGTGGAATGATCCCGCGTAGCTGTGAAGCCGGAAGTGACCGCAGGGCGGTCTAGCGAGCCACTCATGCGGCAAGATTTCCTAAACACCCGAACCAACCCAAGGCAACTCATTCAATCGAAAAAACAGAACCCCGTCCCTAAGCTTCCATCACCCCATTTCTCTTCAAAGTCTCATCCCACCCAACCGAATTCTCTTCTTCTTCTTCTTGTCACCAGACATCGCTGTCCGCCATCACCATGTTCGCTACTCGTGTCATGAGGATGCAGGCCTCTCGGCCTTTGGCTTATGCTGCTCCTGCTGTGAGTTTCTCTATGATGATGATTAAGCCAACCTTGAACAAGAGCACGGGTACTAATCAACTGTCCAACGTCTACAGAAGGAGAGCCACCGGGGTATGATCGACCCTACGATATCCAATTGATTTCACAAAGATTATGTGTTAGGAATCAGGACTTGATAAACTAATGGATCACCAGCCCATACTATCTCTCAGCGTCTGCGCGCCCTGAAGAGAGTCCCCCCAGAGCTGATTCCTCTCGGTACGTTGTCCGGTCGAAACTCATCGATTTGGTCGCATTCATCTAACCATATACTGCCGTTACAAATAGGTGTTGTCCTTAGGTATGTCCCCCGATTAATTATTTCCCATCTCTACGAGATATGGAAATATCCTGCCAGACCACCCCCCTCCCCCCTGAGACATATTACCCCCGCCCTCCCGCTGACGCAATCGTTACAGCATTGCCATTGGAGCTGCCATCTACTCCAGCACCCGCAAGCTCCTCACCGACAAGACTCTGCGTCTCTCCCGCAATAGGCCTGAGGACCGCGAATACTAAGGATGCACCATCACGTCTGATTTAGTTGCAATGGACAATCCTCGGTTCCGTTTGTCTGTCTGTTTTTTTGGTGGGGGGCCTGTATTATTCACAGAAGAGATCTGTCACAGAAGAGAAAAATTGAAGTGGAATGCTTGAACTTTAAAAGCGCGTGTATATAATACGCCTTTGACTGGAGGGTTCTGTCCAGGTAATTTGGCAACACGATTGTCGTCTGGCTGTCTTGTTCATTCGGTTCCGCTGGGTATCATGTAGTCATCTCATTCGGGTTTCGGGCCTGCGACATCCAGCTCCTCTAGTCCCTGCATAGGATCATGAGGACGTTCGCTTGCTGCTCTGGCCTCCTCGGTGGCCATCTTATCCTCCTCACTAACGGCGTACTTGGCCAGATATCCTTCCTGTACATCCGTAGTTAGCGATATATCCGCTTCTAATGATATCCAAAGAACCCTCACCTGCTCCCAAATAGCCGTCTTGCTTCCCAGTCCTTCATTGCTTTCCCTCTGTGGCTTCGCGGCAGCGACCTTTATCGTACGTCCATACAGTTCGCTCCCATCCATGTTGTCGATTGCTTCTACCGCATCTTGAGGTAGATCAAACTCCACATACCCAAAACCTCGGTGCAAATCAGACGAATTGGGAACATCTGGTTTGGGCAGCGTGACATCAACGACTTCACCGAATGGGACGAACGCCTCGGCCAGCGTCTGCACCGTAACACCCTGGTCGAGACCCCCCACATAGACAGTACATTTCAGACGGGCCTTTTCGCTCATGATGCAATGGATCGAAATAAAAATTAGAGAGGTCAACGAACCATACAATTTCCCCCCCGGAAGAGTAGCGAAAAGGCCGTGCCTTCTTATTTGCCGTGTAGATTCTTTGGACCCTCTGAAACTGAATGAGATCACGTGCCATCGCGGGTGTTTTTGGCGAGTCCCAACCGGGTTTAGCGCGGTTCCCCGTCCCCTCCAGAAAGGGACACTTGGTTGCTTGACAGGGCATCGGATGTTCAGACCTTGATCACATAACTTATTCGCGAGTTTCCTTTGACGATTAGAGAGGGGATATTGTTGCTGGGAGCTTCTCTGTGTCTCGATCTTTGTTACCCGTTCTGTCTTTTAATGACCCCTATTGCCAGACAGTCCTGAGTCTCGTCCTCTCCTGATCTATACCTCTTCTCAGCATGGTGCGTCTGAGGGAAATCCCCCGGACCGCCACCTTCGCCTGGTCCCCTGGAGCTGCATCGCCATTGATTGCTACTGGAACTCGGGCCGGTGCTGTCGATGTTGATTTCTCCAATGAAACATGTCTCGAACTCTGGGATCTGGGGTTGAGCAGTGAAGATGCCAGTCAGGAGCTGCAGCCCATTGCCAAGATTGGTACTGATTCTGGGTAAGGTCTTTTGGTTATTCTTGAGTTAGCTTCTTCATGCGCAGATGGTATCTGACTGGCTTTGTTTATAGCTTCAACGACTTGGCGTGGGCCGATTTCGAAGACAATTCCCGGGGGGTGATCGCTGGTGCGCTGGAGAACGGATCTCTGGATTTATGGGATGCCGATAAGCTGATCAACAACTCGAGGTTTGTTCTGCTAGAAATCACGGGTGATATGAGCAATTGGCTGATGAGACTACCAAAAGTGACCCTGTTATTTCGAGAATGACCAAGCATTCAGGGGCTATCAAGGCACTGCAATTCAACCCCAAGCATTCGAATCTGCTAGCTACCGGTGGCGCGAAGGGAGAGGTAGTTATCGCGTCATGATATATATTGATCCGTCGGCTCACTGTTGGAAACAGCTCTACATCTCCGATCTCAATAACATCACAAATCCGTATCGACTTGGCAGCACCGCCGCCCGCGCCGACGATATCGAATGCCTAGACTGGAACAAAAAGGTTGCGCACATTTTGGTTACGGGTAGCAGTGCCGGCTTCGTTACCGTCTGGGACGTTAAGACGAAGAAGGAGAGCTTGACCCTGAACAACATGGGCCGGAAAGCCGTCAGCGCTGTGGCTTGGGACCCCGAGAAGGTGTGGTACTCTGAACCCTGTTGCTGCTGATGGAATCTCTGACTTTGAACAGCCTACGAAACTCATTACATCCACACCCCTGGAATCCGACCCTCTGATCTACGTTTGGGATCTCCGCAATTCCCACGCGCCAGAAAGGGTGAGCTTGAACCGCCCCTGTCGTCAACAGGCTAAGCCCAATCATGACTAATGCTTTGTAGACCCTTAAAGGCCATGAATCCGGCGTGCTATCGTTGTCATGGTGTCCTCAAGACCCCGACCTGCTCCTGTCTTCTGGAAAGGACAACCGCACGCTCTGCTGGAACCCACAATCCGGACAGGCTTACGGCGAGTTCCCTGTCGTTACGAACTGGACTTTCCAGACGCGGTGGAACCCACACAACCCCAACTTCTTCGCAACCGCCTCTTTTGACGGAAGGATTTCGATCCAGACCATCCAGAACACTCGCACAGACACCGCTCAGGCCATTGCCGACCAAACCCAAACGCTTGATGGCGAGGATTTCTTCGCAAAGGCGCAAACCCAGCCCCAGGTCTCCAACTTTTCTCTCCCGAAAGCTCCGAAGTGGCTCGAGAGACCGTGTGGCGCATCCTTTGGTTTTGGCGGCAGAGTGATCTCTGTTGGCCTGATTGAGAAGGGCAAGCGTGCGTCGAAGATCAGGATAACGCCATTCGAAGTCGACGAAGCTATCGCGAAGTCTACAGAGACATTTGAGAACGCACTTAAGGAAGGTGATCTTCGAAGCATTTGCGAGACAAGGGCTTCACAGGCTGCAAGTGAAGAGGAAAGGGCAGACTGGAAGGTCATTGAAGCTTTGATTTCGGAAAACCCTCGGAAGGGCCTGATTGAATACCTTGGGTTCCAGGATCAAGCCGATGAGGCTGCTGATAGGCTGGCTAAACTTGGCCTGGACAAGGAGGAGGAGGTGAACGGGGAGACCACTAAAGAATCCCGCGGGTCGGGAGTGAAGAAGCACAAGCGCCTGCAGTCGATGTTTGATGCGAACCCTGAGGCCGACAATTTCTTGTCCGATTTAGCTGCATCGAAGGGAGCCAAGACCAACAACCCCTTCCAGATCTTCAGTGGCTCTGAGACCGAAGCGGAGAAGGGTATCACTCGAGCTTTGCTCTTGGGTAACTTTGAGAAGGCACTCGATGTGGCTCTTAAGGAGGACCGTATGTCGGATGCTTTCATGATCGCCATCTGCGGTGGACAGAAGTGCATTGAAAAGGCACAGGAGCATTACTTTTCGAAGCAGGCCGGTGGACCTAATTATACTCGCTTACTTGCTTCCATTGTTGGCAAGAACCTTTGGGATGTCGTGTATAACGCCGACTTGTCTAACTGGAAGGAAGTCATGGCTGCTTTGTGCACATTTGCCGACGACAAGGAGTTTGCCGATCTCTGCGATGCACTTGGCGATCGCCTGGAAGAGCTGGTTCGAAGCACCGATGACAAGGGTCTGCGCAAGGATGCTTCTTTCTGCTTCCTGGCGGGTTCCAAACTCGAAAAAGTGGTTGCTATTTGGATCAAGGAGCTCCGCGAGAACGAGCAGAAGGCCATTGAGACTGCTGCAGATGACACCTCCTTCTCAATCCATGTTCGCGCCTTGCAGAGCCTGATCGAGAAGGTGACTATCTTCCGTCAGGTCACAAACTTCCAGGATACGGAACGCACGAAGGATGCCGACTGGAAACTCAGTATTCTTTACGATAAGTATATTGAATACGCCGATGTCGTTGCTACTCATGGACGACTGCAAGTGGCCCAGAAGTACCTTGATCTCGTCCCAGAGAAGCATCCCGAAGCCGAGATCGCCAGGAACCGCATCAAGCTGGCAATGAGACAGGCAGCTCCTCAGCGTACACAGCCGACTGTTCCCGCCGCCAGAACGACGATGAACAAGCCTCTCCCGCAGACTAGCCAATACCCTACTCAGCCAGCCTTTTCAACGCCTGCCCCTGCTGCTCCTCAAAACCCTTATGCCCCTCCAACTGCTGCTCCAAGCCAGCCTGTCAACCCTTATGCTCCTCCCACGGCAGCAGCCACCCAACCTCAGGCAGCCAATCCGTATGCACAAATTGGAGGTGGAAGTTACACACGCGCAGGATATCAACCTCCGCTAGCGCCTACCTATGGAGCTCAGCCTCTTGGTAGCTCGATTCCTCCACCTCCTCGTGCTTCCAATCAATCCCCTGCTGTGAGTACTTACACCACTGCTACCAACCTGCCGGCATGGAACGACCTGCCGGAGGGCTTCACAAAACCACCCACATCACGAAGGGGAACCCCAGCGACCGCCGCTGCACCTATCAGTTCGCCTTTCCCCAATCAACCTACAACGTACTCCCAGGGCCCTCCTCCGCCCGGAGCTCCGCCCACTCAGCGAACACCTTCTGTCCCTCCTCCGCCCAGGGGCACAGCTCCCCCCCCGAGTGACTTCACCACCGACTACAGGCTTCATACCGTCTGCCAATCTGCCAGGCCCTTTGCCGCCAGCCAATCCTTACGCATCGTTGCCTCAGTCTCCTTCAATGACCCCAACGATTCCTTCAATGGCCTCAACGATGGGTGTTCCAACACCGGCATCGATCCCTCGTGGACCGTCCCCCTACAACGCCCCGCCTACCATGCCACCACCATCTAACAGGTATGCGCCAAGCCCGGCAGTTCAAGCAGCAAGCCCCCAACTCGCGATGAGGACGCCTGTCCCACCTCCCCCACCAGCGGCTGCTTCGCCATATGCTCCACAGCAAGCGGCGCAGCCTCCAGTAGCAAGCCCCTATGCTCCCAGCACGCCTCCTCCAAGCCAACTGCCAATGCAGCACGCGCCCCCTCAGGTTCCTACCTCGAGGCCAGGCACCGCTTCTTCACAAAGGAAGACTGCGCCTGCCCCTCCCAAGTACTGTAAGTGACCTTGAGACTCCATCTTTTAAAGAATTAAGCTGACCGTTCCAAGCACCTGGTGACCGTTCTCATATCCCTGCGAACGCCATGCCTATCTTTGAAATCCTCTCCGCAGACATGCAGCGCGTGAAGTCTCGGGCGCCATCGTCGTTCAAAGCGCAAGTAGACGATGCGGAGCGTCGACTGAACATTCTGTTCGATCATCTCAACAATGAGGATTTACTCAAGCCAAATACGGTTGCCGACATGGTGGAATTAGCTCGGGCCATCCAGGCACGCGATTACGAGACGGCCAAAACCATCCACATTGATATCATGACAAACAGGACGGAGGAATGTGGTAATTGGATGGTATGTTGATTCTAGCTTCAATTCAAAGTGGAGTTGAACTGATCGTTTGCCTAGGTTGGTGTCAAACGTCTGATTAGCATGAGCCGAGCCACGCCTTGAGGGTGGGAAGATGGAGAGTGATTGTATGGGCTATGGTTATGGGTTGTTTGTATAGAGACTGTGCACCGCCGTCTCACCTTGCTGAATCTACTTTTGGCGAGGGGATTTTTTTCTTCATATGTCTATGTTTATTAATGTTCTGCAGGGTTCTAGAAATCTATCATGTCACTATGTTCTGGAAGTAAAGTGTACGAGAAGAAAGAAAATATAGACTCACGAGCTTCGGCTAGATGACTTGTGTATAAGGAGAACCTAACGCCGAGCTAGTAGTTATAGAGAACTATATATTTGCTAAATCAACGTCAAGAACCCCATGTTCAAATAGATTTTTGTAAAAGATCCATCAAGAGTAAATTCAACTTTATCTTCCAGAAACACCAGCCGTAGCAACCTTCCCACGACTGGTGGGGAAATTCCTCGCGCTCAACAAGGCGCCCTTGACACCCCTGATCTCGGAGCGGAAGCTCGAGATCGCGTCCTCCTCTGCTTTACTGATACCCGCGGACGGGGCGGTGGATTCCACGCCCGGCGTACTGTACATCCCGTAGCCGGTGACGGGGGCGTAGCTGGACCGGCTGTACCGCAGGCCGTCGAGGTAGTGGTGCAGTTCGTTCAGACGGGTGCGCACGGAATCGTCCAGCGAGTCGGACTCCTTCTCGGTGCTGGCGAAGTCGCGGAGATTCGAGGTGATGGTCTCCAGTCGCTTGAGGTGGGTGGTTACTGCGGCGACTGGGTCTGGGGCGGCGGCGCCGTCGGCGGGTTTCTCTGCGGACGCAGAGGGTAGGGGGTTGCTTGGGAGAGTGAGATCCTGGGAGGTCTGGGTGGCGACGTCGCGGTGGAAGAGCTCGGTGGGGTCGGAGGTGATGGACTCGGTGTCCTCTTCTGTGGTGGATTCGACCGGGAGGGGTTTCTCGGGGATCCTCGAGACGTTCTGCTCGAGTTTCTCGTTCAGCTTCTTGAGGTTGTCTTTGGTGGTTTGGGCGAGTTCGAGGCGCGCGCTGGTGAGGCTGGCGAGCATCGGGTTCACGAGGAATTCGCTTGCGCCGTAGAGGGTGGCCCCCAGGCCGGCGGCGCCGTAGAGCGTGTAGAGGATGCTGCGGAGGGTGACCAGTGGGGGAGGTTTGGATTGTTGGACGAGGAATTCGGGGTATGTGATTATGGGGGGGACGTTGTGTGGCGTGGTCTTCGTGGTCGAGGGTGTAGTGGATGGCGAGGATGAAGGAGAGGAGCCCTGGGGGCTTTGCGATATAGTGCTGCGTGATGCGAGAGTGGTAGAATCCGGGGTAGACTTGTCTCCCTCTGCGTTGCCGCTGCTGAGACTTGCCTCCGCATTTCGCGAGACACCGAGAAGGCTGTCGATCTCCTCACTTCGGAGGCCCTTGGACTCTAGGAAGGATATCTTGCGGTCGATGGGTGCATCCCGTATGGAGTCGTCCTGTAAGAACTTGGTAGCTTGCTCGAGGAGCACTGAACGGGGAGTCTCATCGGAGTTCGACGATGGTGTGGAGGAGGTGTTAACGGTGGAACTGGCAGCAGGTCGTTGCCATTGAGGGATTGAAGGGGTCTTGGGCTTGATGTCTGACATGTTGGGGGGAATATAGACGGTGAGGATGAAAAGCTAGAGAGGAAGTGAGGATATGGAGGAGAGATGAAGACGATCAACTCCATATCAACTCCATGTGTCTGTCGCTCTTCTTGGTCAAATTTCCCCAGACCTCGGCTGTACGGTATGATACCGTATGGTACTGTCACAGATACAGCCTTACTGTCATGATGACTGCCAAGAACATACACCGCCTGGCAGAATACACCAGTTGAAACTTGAAAGACTTCAATTATTCCATGAAGCAATAATAAGTGATCATTATATTCCGTCGATAAAACAAAGAATTCATCTTGATCCTTCATTCATTTATTTATTATTTATACCTCATATCTATATCTATACTGAATATTGAATATATCAAGGAGATCTGTCATCTACACCAGATCTCACCATCTATCTATCCAAGATTAGTTCCTGTCCAGTGAGTCTCCTCTTGTATTGCCCTCATTTCTAGCTCCTATACATATCAATTCTCCTTTTTTCTGTTGCTTTTCATTTTCTCCATTAGATTCAAGAAACAAGTTTTGAAGTCTGAACCCTTGTCCTGGCCATTTCAGGGACTAAACACCCTAGTATGTGGCTGTGGCGGGGATAAATGCACCAGCGTTGGATTCAGTCTGCGATGGTATTCATCCTCCTCCATCTTAGATCGGATCATCCTTATTGGCCCTGGATATCGTTGCTTGCCTGCGTCTACCCGGAATGCATGGCCCCTACCTTACACACAAGTGCAATGGCCCACGTAGCCATCCATCAATTCACCTACCCCCCCCCCCAGAAATATATCAGAATCAGACATTCACCTTGCATGCTGTTGTCAAATTCCCCTTCCTGCCAGATTTCTACTCCTCCATCTTAGCTCTTACTACTTCTATCGCGTCTCTGAATTATCAACCCATTTTTGTGTCAAAGTCCTTTTCAAGCCCATCGCTGCTCTTCTTGCTTAACACTTCCTTTGCTGCTGTCTTTCGCAATGTCTTTACTACGTCGCTCTCATCGATCTCGCCCAGCGCGGCATGATCCTATGAATATTGATTCTGACATGAGTTCAAAGCCCACCAGATCGACACGTGCTGTCGCATCTTCCCCGCTCGTGACCGTCACTCGGTCCGTCTCAAATTCCTCGGGGGATGTCAAATCTCTTTGTCTGATAGTGAGGATGCCTTCAAACAAGCTTCGTGAAATCACCGGTGGTAGCGCACGGGGCAGTACGTCCACGAAACGCACCGTCAATGTTTTCACGGAAAATCCCATTATCACAGGACCCCGGTCGAGTCGACCCAAGAAAAAGCTCGTAGAGGTAAGCACGAGCGATGGGGATGACTTGGAAGACCAAGAGGATGATGAAGTTGATGAGGATGCCCTTGGCGATGATGACGACGATGTTGATGCAGACGGCGATCTGGAAATGGACGACGTGCCACCTCAGACCCCAGCGTCAAAAAGAAATGCTAAAGGTTCTGCTCCCTCCACATCTACGAGAAAAGCGGTGAAAGGCGTAGAGGAGAAGGAGATGGAACTGGAGGACGAGGACGATGAAGATGACGAGGAGTTGTCCGAATTGGATACGGATGCTGAAGGCGAGCCTGATGATCAGGACGAAAGCGGTCTTGGCAATGCGAACGGAGGGGACGAGGAGCTGGATGATGAAGAAGAAGAGGAGGAAGAAGTTGGAAGTGAAGCAGTCACACCTGCTGGCGATTTCAGCCGGTTGACCAAACGGCAGAGAGGGACTCTGGGCAATGACTTCCTGCAGCTTCCAATGGGTGAGTTTTCTTGACCGTGGCTATCTCTGTTCGAGGAATCCCTATCTGACCAATGAGCAGAGCCCCAAATCAAGAAACATCTGACCGCAGAGGAGCGAGCTATGCGGCGCGCGGAAATGGCCCGACGCCGGAAGAATTTGAGCGAGAAGCGAAACGAGGAAGAAAAAGTAAGCGATGTGGTTTCCCTCTACGTTACGATACACTGCTAACATACAAGCGCAGATGGACACAATCAACAGGCTACTACGGAAACAAGCTCCAAAACGGCGGGGCCGAATTCCCGTTGCTGAAGCCGAAGCGGCCGCCGCGGAGCAACAGGCACAGGAGGCGGAGAAACCACAGCCGACGATGGTCAGGTGGATCAGTGGCCGCGAGGGCAGCAGACTTGGTGTACCTGACGGGTGGCTCGGTAATCCCGCCGGACGTCTCTTTGGGGAAGCACCCAATGGGCCAAAGAGACTCGTCGAGGAAGTTTGATCTTGCGAGACAGGGAAAATGGAAACGGAGCTGGGCGTATCGGCAGGCGTAGGTGTTATTGACGGTCTTTGATGCATTTGTACCTGGAAAACGGTCAATCGTTCGGAGATAGGCTTGTCTACTATGTTTTTCTTCTCATTGTGTATATCATACCCTCGGCCATTGTTTTAGATGGGAAAATATGTGTACAAGTACTCCGTACCGATTCGTGGAATGCTTTAAATCAAACTCTATATTCTACATAATATACTCAGTTAATGATACACGAAGATGGAGTAACAACCGCTGATGCCTTTGCAGACGAATTCTCCTGCTTCGTGTGCGCAATACGGTCAGCTCAACTCGACAGATCCACAGATCCACAATTTGGGATCTCATTCTATGGCAGTCTATGCAGGAAGCCCTGTCACGAAGGCCGCAAGCGAAATCTGATCAGCAGGCGGGTATGGAAATAGACACCCACTGGGGTATTCCCTTCACTGTTCCAAGTGCTCGACTTCGTCCCGTCGACAGCGCAATACCGGCTAACCGGTGGGTGCTGTAGAAGCCCAAGGACGCTTTATTTCGCGATCAATCGACAGAGTCATGGGAAATGGGGTGGAAATCCAACCTCCCCGGTTCCATTTTACTTCGTCTCTTGACTTGACGACGTGGGATCGACTGGATTCGAGCTTTCCGGGGCAGATGGTGGGGGCTTCAGCTGGGTATCTTGAGATTGCGGGGGTTGGCTTCTGCTTGTTTCTGGATCAGTTTTCAAGTTGGCAGCGGTGGTGTATGGAGTAGCGTACGATTGTGTCTTGTGTTTCTCGGCTTGTAGTTGTTGCAATGCGGGTTGGAAGGTATAGTAACCTACAGCAGTAGAAGGTTAGTCCTGTGTGTGAGACTGTGAGGTATTGCAGAGTCTTGTCATACTGGTCAAGATGCCCATGCCGATTGCTAATACCGCGGGGATGAAGTTACGACTCATGATGATGGAGCAGAGAGGAAAAAGGAGTCGATTTAGAATAAGTTGATAGATAGATGATGGTTGGTTGTAAGTAGTATCTTGAGAGTGCAGTTCTAATCCTCCGACTAGGTAACTGTTAAAGTGTTAAATGTTAATAAGCCAATCAATTCACTTTCGACAGAATCAAGACGCGTCTCAACTCCCACGCGTCGAAGCGAAGAACAACCTTGAACTTCTGAACAATCCTGCCTCTCAACCACTTTCATACCAATTTGATTTCGATAATCCCACGACTGGTACTCTTGCCACTCGGTCGCGGATTCCCACCTGAATACGAAGTGATGGAAGTCTAGGGAGATGGGCAATCGACGCCAAGCGTACAAATGGAATTATGGCGGGAACGAGGGTTTGTACCGGACTCGGACTCGGAGGATGGATTCGACAGTCAAGAGTCGAGGGAGGTGGAGGATGGTCAGAACGGAAACGAGGCTGCGCCGATCGCTCGCGACGAGGCCAACGAGAAAGGAACGCAGGCTGTTGGGGCCGGTGGTGCGGTGGAATTGCCAGGCTTGAATGATGGGGAGGACAACATATATACTTCTGAGATACAGCCTGGAGGGTCTACGAGGTTGGATGTAACGGAGGAGACGCCTGATAACAAGAAGGACGAAGAATCCGCTTCGGTTTCGAGCAGACCGGCGCCGTCAACCCCCCGCAACAAGCCCCAGGACGACATATGGGATATCCCCAGTTCCCCAGACGAGCTGCAGTTCGATTTCCAGCCGTCCCGGAAACCAATTACTTACTTGTCAAGGGCAAAGAAGGATCCTCAGACCCAGCGGACTCCTGCTCGAGAAGTCCAGACACAATCAGGGAACGAGACTGATAACACCTCTGCCCTTTCCTCCCCGCCCTCGTCTCTTCACTCAATACGTCTGGATCGTGACGATGGAGATACGCAGGACGAGCTACAAGATGGGCAAGAGAAACAAGACAGCACAGAGACAGCAGAAAGTCAAAGACTACCGACTCTGGAGGATTCGGTTCGTGCTCCCGAGATTCCAGAGGATATACTACACGAATTGTCACAACCTATGCGACGGTCACTGAGACAACGCAACCCCATCCAATTACACCCCTACCTCCTGGAAGATGCAAAATATCGAAACCTCATGAGGGCCAGAGGCTTGAGACCGGTGCGCATAGCTTTGCATGAACAGGCTGTACGTGAGGAGGCCAACGAGAGCCAGGGCAAAGAATTTGAGCCTCCATCGAGTCCCGCGGAAGGCTTCCAATTTCCACCGTCATCACCGGCTCTGCACCAACAACTGCCGGAGAAACGCATGCTCAAGGATCCCCTGCACCGACGAAGCCGTCTAGATCCACAACTTCAGGGCCATTCACCAAATGGCACAAATGCCCGTCCATCAAAGCGGCGCCGAGTATCGAGACCTGAAGAAGGTGACCGACGCTTATCGCAGGAGGCACCTCAACCCAGGGTGATTATTGATCATTCCTGTCCTGTACGGCCTGCGAATAACTCTTTTTTCGACATCCTCAGTCCACCGCGGTCAGGAAGCATCTCTTCCACAGAAACCACCCAACACGTTCAAGGGTTCAGGTTCCCCCCTGGATTTACGCCACCGACAATAACTACGCCAGTTACGGAACCGCGAGTCAATGTGCGAGATGCTGTTGGTACAGATGCCATCAATTGGTCAGGCGAGGTTGATCAGGGCTCCGTGGATGCTGAATCAGTCACAGCTCAGAGTCAACTGAATTCCGATGTGGAGGAGGATGATGCGGAAGAAGACATTGAAGAGGCGGCCGTCAGGAAGTTACAACGTAAGATCAAAGGCGTGCTTCCTGCGTCTTGGCTGCGACTTGACCAGAAGGAGCAACAGAATGGCAATTTCCTTTCTACTCAGCGGAACCGTGAAAGAGCGGCAGCACATCGGACGGGGAATGCCAAGGGCGTTGCCAGGAAAATTACAAGGAAAAATGATTCAACAATGAACCCAGCTAATGAGGGACCCCTGGCATCGCTCAGCCTTCTTGCTGATGATGACAGTGACGAGAGCATCGGAGCGCATGAGGACCAGCCTACGGTCGATCCCAGTAAGAAATTGATTGAACTTTTGGAGCTTGATGTCCCATTCGATGACGACAATTGGGGAGACGACATCCCTGAGGATAACCGTATCGACTACATGTTTCCATCTATACCTCGGGGGCCTTCCTCTCGTAGCCAAAAGCAAAGCAAGAAACGTCCCAGAACCGATCGAGATGACGCCCGTTCTCATGATAATTCTAAAAAGCCTCGCTTAAAACGACAAACAAGGATTACGGATCCAGAATACGGGGCACGAAAGGAGAGGAATACGCCACGCCGTCTTCCCAGACTGGGCATCTTAGATGCCCCGGATGTTGCTGATCTTCCTCGCAAGGAACAGCCGCAGTTTCTGAGGGTCGCCGCCCGAAGAGCACGTTCCCGAAAGGATATGGGAAGAAGAAGCCCATCCCTGAAATTCATAAAGCTAGGATCGCATATGGACACGGAGGATGCTAACATGACATTGCGTGAATGGCGGAAGGGAAGCCTTCGACAGACGACACTGCCTCGAGCACAGACCAAACCGCAAGTGCGACAGCCATTGACGGATCGTCCTGTCAATGGATTACGCGCTCTCCGTAATCACAATGCTATTTCGACGGAGAAGGACGCTGTGATCAATTTCGACAAGATCTCTCCGGCTGAACAGGTCGACTTCGCTCTTGGGGACACGGCAAATCCAGAAGTCTCGGAGCCGAGACCAGCCCCAGAGGGAAATGCCTCGTCTCGAAAGGACGTTCTTTCTGGGCAACAGGGTAACAAATGGGTCATTCGCCGGAATCTCGCCGTTTCATCGTTGAAGAGGAGCGGTCCAAGACCTGTGGAGCCAGAAGCCATAGATGCAAGTAGCAACTCTGCATCACCTTCGCTGTTTCAGAGAACACTTGCATTACTGAATCGAGACTATCGACAGAAACGCGTGTCCCGTACGACGCATCGCAGTTTACCCCTAGATAGATATCTTTCAAACAGCATCGCGCCCGGCTTTCCTGCCATCAACAAGCCAGGGATGCCTGTTCAGGATTCGAGCAAGGCGGATAACCCATTGCCCAAGGCCAAAGTTCAAACAAAACGGCGTCAGTTGAGAAAACGAACCCCTCAGCGATTAGACATCAATGTGCTCATCAATCAAGAGTCCGGTGGCCACGAGTCTCTTCCAATATTATCCGCAGATACCTCCCTTTTGGAAAGTGGGAGCTCGCATCCCCCGAGCCGTGCTGGCAACGGACTGAAGTCTTTCCAGCGTTCTTACACTATCGATTTCGACGTCACGCCTCTTTCCCCCGGGACATTCTTCCACGAATCTACATTTATGGGGAGTGGACAGTTCTCTCGGTCCATTGAAGTCACAAAGCGCAACCTGGACACGAAGGCTAGTTTGTTCCAGATCAAAGTTAGAGACCAATGCTTCCGATGGGGTCCTTGGACCGATACAGTTTCTTCGGAGCTCGGTCGCGCTTTCGACATGATGGTTCAGGAGATTGAGATGGCCACGGCCTCTCAAACTGAAACAGCCATAAACCCTGGAACCGGTCTTGTAGACGCTTGCACTTTGTACAGGTCGCTGGTCCACTATGTTTCCGATGCACTGACATTCGAGGACCCAATCGACAGGGTAGGGCTCGTCAAGAGAGCCCATACTCTGATTCTCGGGTTGAATGACCACATTACGGCGTTGGTTCCAACTGATGAGCGCCAAACGGGTGATCTCATCAAGATCACTGCGTATAATCTCGTTTTTGCGAACCAAGCACTTCAAGTAGCCTCCCACGCTCTCGTTGACGATAAGATTGCCAATGAGGTCTCCGACGCTGTGAAATTGGTTGGCAGACGTGTGATTGGCTTCATTTCGAGTCCAACAGCGCAGGCTCAAATCCGCAGATTTCTTCAAGATTTCAAGTCTCCTGCGCGACTCGAAGCAGGCATCCAGGACGACCAGCCGATCATCGAATCCTACATCATTGCTAGGCATGTGTTGCACTCTACGGAGAAGCTCAAGGGTTGCTTTGAGGAGTTCATGGCGGAGACCTATTTATCGGCAGCGGGCGACTTGACACAATCCAAGGACATCAAGTGCTTCGAGATCGGATGGCAGAACTTGTTCACGATCCTGCCACTGAACGAAATCGATACATGTGGAATGGTCAGGATCGGATCGCGCTTTCGGGAAGCTCATGACAATTGGCTGATGATCAAACGGCTGCTATCCCCAGTCCTTGATGACTATGAGACCAACTCTGCAACACAGCCGATCTCATGCAACAATTATTGCCGAGCTCTTTTTCATAGATGCTTCCATTTGATCAATGGCTGGGGGTGGCGAGATTGCAGGCCTATCATGCAGCTTCTGTATGATTTCTTTGCCAAAAATCATCTGTACGATCTGAAGTTCGAGGAGAGTTATAAATCTCCTTCCTTCCTCGACGAACTTGACCGCAATCCTTCCCTCGAAGTTAGGCCAGGAGATCCAAGCTTCCATGTTTTTCTGAAGATATTGGCAACTGGACTACGGTTTCTGCCATTGTTCTGTGGCAAGAAACAAATTCGGAACTTCGCTTGGCGTTTGTTACCAAACCATGATGGACGATATCCCAAGGAGAAGCCCATATCCCAGGCAGACTTGGATGCTGTAAGAAATCATCATGATCTCTTGTGTACTCTGTACTTTGCAGTTCCTGACGGATGTCGTCCTCGACTGGAGATCATCAAGAATCTCGTTGACCCTGCCATTTCGCATCGTGAAACCTGTAACATCAGCCTTCGGTCGTGGATCAGACTGGTGCGATTCAAACTGTCAACGGATGAGGACGTGTCCGGACTGGAGCCATTCGCTGATTGGCATTGCTACTTCCTGGGCGAGTTTCTGAAACAGCATTCTCTTGCGCGCAAGGAGATCGAAGCTCAAAATGGCATCGAGAAGAGCTTCTCCCACCACCAGATTGAGAAGACGATCTCTCAAAACCAACGTCAAATCGAAGCTCTGCTCAACATGGCTCTAAATGGCCTGCAGATTGCAATTCGAGCAGCGCCAACCATAGAGCATGCGCGGGTTCTTGCTTCCAAAGCGCCTATCCGAGCGATATTGAGTCTCTTTAATCCCAGGGTAGCCCGCGTGAATGTCACTGTCTCCGAGGCGCTTCAAGTAATAACAGCCTATATTGAAAAATGCAGTTCAAACACTGTCCCAGCGGCGAACGCTCCGACAATTGCAACCGATGAAGATAGTCAAGAGTATGGTGACTGGACTGATATTGAAGCGATATATGGGGCCGAGCGCGCTCCACCCAGCAAAGAGGTTGAGCACGTGGAACAGGTTTTCCTCCCAGCAGTGTCCCGCCTTGTGTCGAATTGTTTTGGCGAGGACCACTGTCCTGAAGATGCGATTCTCCTAAATGTCATTGATTGCTGGACTTCTATTGCCCATGTACTTGTGAAGCAAGGCTTGAAGCATTGGGACAACTACCTTAGTCCTTACGATGGTGATTCCTGGTCAGCACTTCGTTCGACCGTGCAGACACGGAAGTTCACACCACTCTTTCTGGCCAGCTGTATCGAAAGAGACCCTCGATGTCTATCTGACTGCCGAATCCAGATTCTCGGCATGTGGATGTCGAGCTTGGTCGAACGGGTATCAATGCTGAAATTCCAGCACCGTTTGACGGAGGCACTGTTGAACCAGGACATAACAAATGCCTTATTCCACAATCTGCCGTTCTTCAAAGATCGATCGAGTCAGCGCTACTTAATCTCATTGGACGATCTCAGTCAGCGAAGGCTGTCGCTTCTCTCAAGTCTTCTGTCGAACATGCGAGCACATGTGCAGGAGCTAGAGGATGCAGAAAGTCGGCAACTGTCAAGTACAAAACAAGACTACAAAGAGCTGATTCAACGGATGATGTCGTCCATGAAAGCAAATTACCAGGAGCTGGGCAACGGAGGCGCAAGCGCACAAGGGGCCTATGTCGAATTTGTGCATCGGATCGTCGCATTCTTACAACAACACAGCAGAGATATTTGCCCTATTGATCCATTCTTCACTGATCCCACTTCGTTCCCTCTACCATCGGCGGATCCAACCTACATTGTGGCAAGACTCAAGAGCTACGAACCAAAGCTCTGTTCCGAGAAGGTTGTGAAGACCTTGGTTATATTCGTTCAAGGAGTGTCTGAGCGAGCCGCCATTGATGGTCAGCAGGTATATCTGGTTGATCAGCTGCATGCTTCTATGGCGGATATCTACGAGTCTGGATATCCAAATAAACCTACACTGCGTGCAATACTCCTGCAGTGCGTGTTTCCTGCCTATATCGAATCTGCCTTCGCCCATCCTGCAGCTTGGGTTCTCAGTCGGCCAATTGTACAGACGGTATCTCGTGTGTTTAAGGACTTGCTCTTTGCTATGGATGTTACGGATACAATGTGCCGGGCCTCCATCATGGCCAACTGTTATTCGATCTTCCAGGCATCATACGAAGTTTTTGAGAAGATCATTGCAACCCCCAACATGCTCTCAGTGTCGACTGTAGTGGCCACACTCACTACTCTTGTTGAGATGATTACGTCTGCTGTGCCAGTGGTGGACTATATAGATCGGGCCACGGACGTGGGAGGCCAACTGGTCTCTCAGATCAGCACCCTTCGTGAAATCACGCTTTCCGCTGCGTCCATTCTTCAAGGAGAGTCGCTAGCGGGCGAAGGACTCGATTTAGCCCGACTATCAAGCGCCTTCGACCTCGTCAATCCTGCGAACCCCGCCGTGCCAAAGTTCTTCCGGGTAATCCGCGAAGCCGCAACACATGAGTTGCAAACGTATATCAACGAAAGCTGGTCCCAGCACCAGGGCAGATACTATTTCACCCGGCGTGGCGGCCACCAGCCACAAGGAGTTAACCTTGAGCCATCAGTTGCGGCGGAAGTTGACCAACTACCAGTGACGGTGTTTCACCATGCCGTCCAGACTTTCTTGGATACACTGAGGGCTGTTGATTTATTCGACGAGGCGGATTAGAGATCGTACGTTGTTCGCAGTATATACTTATTTTTAGGAGATCCCTCGATTGCCTTGTACGGGGTTCGAATGGCTCCGATTTATGTCCTACATAGAATATGGAATAACCGCAACTCCTGATTGAATGAATATAATGACTTTAATGGGAACCTTGCTCACGGCGAAGAAGAATACATATCTCAACTCTCAAGTTCGCAAGAGTGTCGCGATGGGTGCTGGGAAGACGTTATATATATCCTTGGAGTTGCCTGCTCATACTGTTTCATGAAGAAAGAAAGCTCGACGAGACTAGAATTGCAGATTATGAGCTGCGAATGAGTGTATTGACCCGTACATGATAAAGAAAGAGGCCTTGATTGATTTGTTCTCGATGATAGAAACCCACCACAGTAACGCATACAGTCCAAGATGCACCCCCCCATTCGCCAAAACCCGTCCATTGAACCAGTTCCAATGCAAACACAACCATGGACATCCTTCATATAGCCCCAATTTCTCATTTCTCATTTCGAATGTCCCGTACCGGGGGGACTAGGCGCAGGACCCACGTCCTTGTGCCCATCATGCAGCTCCGAATGACCACCATGACTTGAACCGCGACGATGGAACGGGCGAGGATGGAATCCGGAGAAATGGAGGACCTTCTTGACGGCGCTGGCGACGCTCGACCGTTTCTTCGACTCCGGGGAGGCCTGTTTGTCGCCTGCGGCGGCGGAGCTGCTCTTACGCGCGATCGAGTCGTCCGGGAGCACGATGGAGGTCGGTTTCGGGGGCCACTGGCCGTCGGATTTCCATCCCTGGACCATGGCCTTGGTGACGTCGGCGAGATTGATCGGCACCGTGGGTGTTAGGCCCTGCACTACCACCTTGGAGTAGATGGATGGGTACAAGGCGGGGGTGATGGAGGCGCGGACCGGATTGGACTGCGGAATGAACGACGGGGCGACGGGGATGAGCGGATCACAGACCTCGCTGGTAGACGTAGTGCTGGTCGGTACGGACTCTGCGGAATCCCCGATGGCGTCGTTGAGCGAGCGCGGCCCCTCGCCGTCTCCCGGACCACCCTCCCTCTCCGCAATGGCAAGCGACGCCTCCGTCCGCGCCGCAAGCTTCTCCGAAGATTGCTCGGTCGGACCGCAGTCGCACACACCACGGTGCCGCCGCCGCGCCCCCGTCCACGCATCCCGCCTCTCCACCCACATCCGCAGCCCGACGTTCCAGCGCATCTCCTCCTCCTCGACCTGTCTGCGGCGTTTCCGGCGGCTCTCCCTCGTGCCCAGCGCCCGCGACGACCCGGACGAATCACCGTCTACGTCCGTGGGGCTCGGCTGCGGTTGCAGCTCGGACCCGGAGCTGTCGTGTTCGCGGAGTCGCCATTCCTGCCATTCTTGCTCCGGGTCCGTGGGGGTGTGTGTGGCTATGTCCCTGGATGGCGGCGAGGAGGGTTCGAAGGTCCAGTCGTTCCGGGTGACTTCGTAGACATGTCGCTTTGCGTCGCGGATGGCTGCGTCGCGTGTCTCTGCCGACATGGTCGGTGTTGTTGAGAGGGGGACGGGGTCGTGTAGAGGGATTCAAGGGGCGGATTTGGGGAAGTTGACCTTGTTGATATCTGATATACCTTGCTGTGAGTCTGACTCGAGTGTTTTAGTGGAAGCTGTTTGTGGAGTTGTTGTGATGGTGGCGGCAGGCGGAAGAGGAGAAATTCGTCGATGTCATCGCGATAATGTGTTGGTGTTGCACGATGGCTACTCGACCAGTCGTTCAATCAATCCTTGAGTAACAACAGTGATAATCAGTCGAAGTAGTAATTATTTACTTCTTCTCAGGCTGATACTGTTACATGGTCTATGTCATTTCGCTAATAGTACACAGGTCGTCTCGTTAAATCCCAATCCCCATCCCATTGCAATTGTTGATACCCAAGTTTAAGGACGCCTAGAATAACACAAAAATCATGTCCGGACTCGCGCTGCATCTGTTTCAACCTTCTCCGTACCGGCTGGTGTAAATCCCCATCCTGAGCTCTTCTTGCGACGGCCTTTGCGGTCACCGTACTGCTCGTCGAACTTCCGGATCGCCGACAGCGACGACATGTCTTCGCTGATTGACGCACTGATCTCCTCCATGCCTCGCTCAAAGTGCGATCGGGTCAGTGTGCGCCGTGTGGGATACTGGTACGGCGCTTCGCCCTGATGCTTTGCCGCCAGGTCGTTTTCTTCGCGGACGCAGGCCAGCGCCGCTGCAACGCAGAGGTTTTTCAAATCGGATCCGGAGTACAGGGGTGTGCGATGAGCCAGTTCCGCGAGGTCGACGGAGCCGTCGAGGGATTCATCCTTGAGATGGATCTTCAGAATGGCCAGCCGATCTTGCTCGGTCGGAAGGTCGACGAGAAGTCGCCGTGGGAGACGCCGGAGGACAGCATCGTCGAGGTCGAATGGCCGGTTAGTAGCAACCATGATGAAGGCAGACAGGTCGTTCATCCCATCCCATTCGCGGAGGAATTGGTTGATGAGCTCCCGATGTGAAGTACGACTGCTCGCCCCGGTCCGGGAGCAGAAGATCGCATCGGCCTCGTCGATGAAGACCACACACGGGCTCAGCTTCTTGGCGAGCGTGAATATCGCCTTGACGTTCTTCTCGCCCTCACCGACATACATGTCATACACCTCGGAGCCGCTGACCTCAAGCACGGTTGCACCGCTTTCCCGGGCAACGGCCTTTGCAAGCAAAGTTTTACCGGTACCGGGCGGTCCGTAGAGCAATAAGCCTGGAATCTTGTCTGTGGCCAGAACACCGTAGGTAAAAGCTTCGGGGCGGATGAGTGAGAGCGAAGTAAGCGTCTTGAGGGCATCGATGGTCTCTGAAGGGACATGAACGTCGGCGAATGTTGTCCGGATATTCTTAGCATCAACCACACCATTCAACAACTTCTTTTCGTGAGAATTGCAGGTCTTGCGTAGAGAATTCAACAGCCGCTCCCGGTCCGTCCCTGCCTCGGAAACTGTAGATTTCGGCGTCCTCTCCCGCAGCCAGTCGTTCTTGAGACGGTCGTTTTGGTGCAACATCTCGATACCACGTTGAATGTGTTCAAAGCCAAGGGGTTCGCTCGCGTCGACGCTGCCCAGTGCGAGAGTTGTGGCCCAGTGGATCTGGCTGTAAGGCCAATAGCGATCGTCCAAGCCAGACTCTTTCACCAGTGATGGGTTAAGTGGCCAAGCACGGTCGCCAAAGATGTCATCTTTGACGGCCGAAGGACTCTCGCTGAGTCGTGTACGAAGCATATCTTGCATGTGGCGGATGTTGATGTCTAGCGTGCGCTTCTTTCGGTCTTCTGTAAAGGTCCTCTCCACCGTCTCTGAGCTCATTGCCGGGGTAATGACCAGCATCTGTGAGAAATGGTCGTCAAAGGCGTTTTGCATGAGTCTCGAGGTATCCGAGTCCGGGCTGACTTCCTGCGCCGAGGTGCCAACAAATAAAACTCGGCTGCCAGCCTTCCTCCGATCCATTATGACTTTTTGCAATAGAGCCACAAATCTGGCGCCTTCGCGTGTCGCCTGTATTTCCCCGTAGTCCTGAACCTGGACGATCACATCGCGTGTGACACCAGCCTGACGGTCCGCGGAAGACTCTCCTTCGGCGGCAGGCGGAGACTGCTTGCTAGGCGAGCTGATGAGCTCGTGTAAGAGCCGAAGCCGCCTATCTTCGACTCGGTCGGCGGTGCCTTGGGATGATGCTGCACCATCCAACTGTCCGTTGAAGGATGCTACTAGTGATTTGAGACCCAGAAGACTGGGCAATGGGATGTCACCTGCATCCCTGGAGCTCTCGATCGTGATAAATTTCGCCCCCTTCAAGCCGGGTCGGAAATTTCTCGACGGCCCCGGAGTCTCGATGATGTCGGCATCTTCGGCATCAGCCTCGTTCAGACTGTCCCCCATGTCTTGCCACGTTTCAGAGATGGACGGCCGGTACACCTCGTAGCCTAGCGACCTGATGGGTGACGTTGTACCGCTGTCCACCAGGTCTTGCTCGCTGCAGAGCTGAGCAATGTCCTGAGCGTTCAAAGTTACCAGGTCCGCCCCTACTTCCTGTGCCAATCTCTTCACCACCGCATCCAGGAACAAGACACCATCCGTGCCAGGGTATTGTAAGACGAGGTGCGATTTCCGCGCCGAGGGTTCCTTCGCGTACTTGGTAGGAGGCAGCCGTAAGCCTGCTTTGGCAGACGCGTATAGTTCCTCCCACAGCGCCTCGGTCAAAGCATACCGATGCTCCGTCGCAGATTGTTCTTCGGACGGGGACGGGTCCCCTCCATCGCCACCGTGGGCCAGACCGTCAGCCTCCGATTTCTTTGTCTCCGTTTGCGATCGACGGATCTTGACCTGCTGTCGAGACGCCGCAAGAGTCTCCCCCCCGTCGCCATGCAAGGCGACGATATTTCGTTCACGGAACCATTGCGGCACAGTCGCCACCGGAGCAGCCCAATCCTTGGCCAGCTTCTTGTTTCTCAGCGCCCTGCGTAACGCCGAGCCATAAGGCCCCGGTTCTTTCTTCACAGAGTGTTCTGCTGAGGTTGTTGGACTTGAGGAGGGAGCATCTCCCGAGGAGTTGTGTTCAGGGTTTAAGACAGGTAAATCATGCGCTACGCTTTCCGGAGCCGAGTTCCGAGAGTCGCTAGGGTCAGACGGCGCGGATGATAAACAGTTTCGCGAGAGATGAAAGCGACGCGCAGATGAGGCGACAGTCGGGGGAAAGCGGCGATGCGCGACGAAACGGCAGGGTCGTGCGAGAGACGAGAGCAGCCTGCCTTGTACCATTGGCGAATACATCCGAGGCAGACGTGTGCCACCGGAATCAAAACTTGAGATGAAAGCTGATGCTGCAGGAAACAAGTGTCTGCATCAGCCGAATGGTGAGCAAAGTGGTTTAGTGATAAGAAGAAGTCCAACGGCAGCTCCGTTCAAGTCCGTGGAGAGTTTGATATCACGTGACTTGCTTTCCATGGGTTTCAATTTCCATACAGACACTGATATTAGATGATGTTTAAGATCTGGATTACATAGGGGTCGCGTTATGTTACTGTACTTAAAGGCTCAAGTGATAAGGAAGCAATATTGACATTCTACTAGTTGGCCTCATTCCTACTCTGGAAAAGAGATTACGATGACAGAGACAAAGGAACAACCTCAAAAGAACAACTTCAGAGTCAATCGATCCAACGATATTCTTGAATTTGAAAATGACATTTGTCGACTAGAGAGAGTATATAGTAGACATAGTAGAGCCATGAGTCGATGTCTAGTTTCCGCATAGGTGAAGCGATACCACCATCCAAATTGACAATAACTTCTCGAGCACCTGATTACGAGCTGAAACAAGTCAGTTAATGGTTCCAGACTCAAAGCAATGCAATAGACATCATAAACACAGTATGAGTAGTTCTCAGACAAAATATACTGGCAAGTAGCAGACCAACCGGGAAAGGAAGGTCCGAAAGATCTCATCAGGGACGATTCAGTGAGTAAAGAAGTAAAGAAGGGTTTGTCATCTTCGAACAAATAGAAGGATTCCATCATCCAACAGAATGGAAAGGAAAAAGAAAAAGTTGACTCACCTGGTCAATTGTCCTGTTAGGAGATCTGTCGAAAGTGACCTGATCTTAAGTGATAATGGTATGATCATGCATTAGTAGAATAGAATGGGAGCATTTCTTCATTCAATCCCCGGAACTCCTCATCGATGAGATTTTCGAGGTCTAATTCGAATAGCTGATCGGTTCACAGATCTTGGTTCAGGTTGAGAAGAAGAAGAAGAAAGAGAAGAGAAGAGATTTCCCAGACGAAAAGAAGAAAAAGAAACCCCGGGAAAAAGCAAAAACTATTTCTCCGATACTCACGTGACACCTTCCCGATTGCGACTAGCGCATTTCCGCATTCGTCGTCAGCAAAAAAAGCGAAAAGCCTCACTTTTGGAGGCCAGAAAGAGTCTCGCCATCCCCTGTATTTACTATCAACTATCTATCTATCTATCGATCCTTTCATGATCTGGTGTGTATATTCTCGGTTCTCCGTTTTTCCCCCCAGTCCAGCGTTTGTTTTCTGGATGATATTGATTGATTGAAGTGATTGCGGTCGGTCTCTTTCTTGTTGGCCCCTAAGCCCCTCCACAATCTCTCTCCATCTGGGCTTCCTTCAACCAGTTTGTTCTTGATACTGACGTTTTCAATTTTCGACTATAGGAGGAGTCGATCGATCTGTCGGGTACAAATTTTATTTCCCTGATAGCAATCAATAATCAATCAATCCATGCGTCAATCGTCCTCTAAGTCTCAATAGCGACGCAGGCTCGGTCGCCCGACTGTTGCCTCTTGGCCTCCGCTCCGAACGCTAAAAGCGGCCTGTCGTTCCTCCACGTCAAGCACGCGCTCTTTTTTGGCGGCCTTGAGTCTTACCAGCTGTCGATTATCCTTGTATTATTATTATCATTATTCTTCTTCTTACTCCTACATCCTTTCTCTCCTCCATATAGTCCTCTCTCCTCTACGTCGGTCTTAGGAGTCCCGTTTTCGGCGACTTCCGCTGGATAGCGATGATGATGGCGCAGCCATTTCCTGCCCATCAAGGCATCCCACAACATCCTGGGCTTCCGCCAGGTCATCCAATGGCTCCTGGTCAGCATCCGAATGCCCACCCCGGTGCCGGGATGGTACAGGCGGTTCATCCGGGCGTGTCGGCACCAGGTCCTCAAGTCACTCAGGGTGGACCGATGATGGCTGGAATGCCTCCAGGAGCGACAACAGGCCCTGGTGGTTCTGTTCAGGCTCACGCACTTTCTCACTTGGGGCCTGCGCAGGCGCATTTGTTCCAACAACCGCAATTTGCCCAAACATGTAAGTGCCCTCATAATGGAAACAGGCTCCTTCCTCTGATGGAGAGAATATTGCACTGTCGCTGGCTCAATACCGTTGTTTACTAACTTTCTGGAAAATAGTTGCCAATAACCCTCAATTGTTACAACAACACCAGCAGCAACAACAACAACAACAACTCCTTCGGCAACGCATGATGTTTCAACAGCATGGAGGTCTCCCAATGTCATTACCGAATGGGACTCAAGGGCTAAATGCGGCTCAAATCGCGGCAATGCAGGCTAATCCTGGAATGCGACCGGTCAATTTACAAATGCACCTTCACCAAATGCCTCATGCTCCCCAGAACATTCAGCAACAGCAACAGCTTTTCGCTATGCAGCAGGTTCAACAGGCGCAACAGGCGCACCAGGCGCACCAGGCTCAGCAAGCAGCCGCCGCCGCCGCCGCTGCTGGACAACAGGGGCAACACACACCGCAGCAGCGTGCAGCAGCACAACCTCAGAATATACATGACGCTCAAAGTGTCACGCCTCAACCCCAACCACCACCACCGCACCAAGGAAGCAGCACGCCCCAGTCGAACCCCCCACAGCCCCCCTCCACACAACCCCCTCAGCAGCCCGGTGCTGCCCCCCAACCACAGCGGACACCCAACCCAGCCCCGCAGCAGTTGCCCCAAACCCAGCAACCGGGCCAGCCACAGCAACCGCCACAGCAGCAGCCCATCCAACCTCAACCCCAACAGGGGCATCCTCAACCCCAGCAGCCACAGATGACGCCGCAGGAGGCCCAATTGAAGCTGCAGCACAATCAGAACCAAGCCGCCATGATGATGCAGCAGAGAATGGCGATGAAAAACGCGACGATTCTGTGCCTACACTCGTTTGCGGAGCACCTGAGTAACTTCAGTGTAAGTCGAGCCCTGTTGCCAGATTGTAATCCTGACTGGGGCCCATGCTAACCGATGCACAGAGCCGCGGTGAAGCTCAGGATTTGCTCTATTGGCAGACATTTGTGGAACGATTTTACTCCCCTTCTGGTGTTCTGCGACAAGGAGTCTACAATCCGCAGGCGGGCTCGAAACAGTTTGAGATTTCAACCCCGGCCTTGGCGCGGTATTACTTGACCCAATTCACAAGCGGAATCCGTCAGATTCAGATGCTTATTGAAGGCGCGCGCGAACGGGATTCGCTGAACGGAGGGCACATTGTGGAGAGCCAAAAGACTTCGTTCATCTACTGGTTTACAAACGATTCCCAGGTTCGTTTCCAATGTTCCACCGATGCCTTTTCCCACCATGGTGGACTTTTTCTAACCCAGTGCTAGCTTTTCACCAATGGAACCCTCAGAGCTCAATTTGACCACAACAACAAGATCGAGATGCTCGACATCATAGTAACGAATCATACCGAGTTTCTTCCGCGGAGCCAGCTACAGGCGCTGGAGCTGTTCGACCAGAAGCAAAGCCCCAAGGTTTCCAAGAATATGGGCAAACGGGCGCAGCAGAAGCAAGCTCAGCAGAATCCCCCGTCTTTACCGGAGTCGATGGTGACTGCCAACGGGGTACCAACTGCGGTCATGAGTTTCTTGGAGGTGGCGGAAACCATTTCGCACATGCAGATGCTATTTCACTTTTCACAACAGCACCCGCAATTGTCTCCGCCTGAAGCGTTGCGCAATCTGGTGATGACGATGCAGAACCAGAATCCTAATCCCGGATTCATGACGGGCCCTATGAACCCGGTGATGCAGCAAGGGCAAAATCCCCGGGGACCGCACATGAACAATCCCAACCAGTTCGCCTCCCCTGCGATGGCTCATCTTGGATTGCCAACCCAGGGCTCTCCTCATCTTTCTGCCCACCCCAGTCCAGCTCAGAGCCACCTCGCTGGCCCTCCTGGCATGGTACAGCAGGGACAGATGCAACCTAACGTCGGCCAGGCGACCCGAGCTAGTGCCAGTCCACAAGTGACTCACAAACGCCGACGGGCCAGCACGGTCAAAGTGGAAAATGATGAATCTGGTGGTGCTCCAGAAGTCAATGGACCTGCTACTCAAGGGGCGGGCAAAGTCAAGGCCAGTCCTCGGGTCGGTGGGAAACGACAAAAGGGCACTTCTTAATAGAGAGGGTTTCCTTTTTTTTTTTTTGTTTTTCTTCCAGCTGGGCTCATCCATCTCTTTTTCCTTGCCCTTCTACTCATCCATCATTGTCTTCCAATTCAGTCTCAAGAAGCGGGAAACTGGCGTACCATAGGATACCTGTTTGAGGCTTTTGAT
Organism: Aspergillus cejpii; assembly: GCA_004769165.1. Classification (NCBI taxonomy): domain Eukaryota; kingdom Fungi; phylum Ascomycota; class Eurotiomycetes; order Eurotiales; family Aspergillaceae; genus Aspergillus; species Aspergillus cejpii. The sequence goes on along the minus strand of SMSW01000001.1, from coordinate 3,516,191 downwards.
TGCTCGTGCCTTTATGAATCCGGGGTCTGTTTTTCATCCATTGAATATATCGGATGGGGTTTCTCTTTTTTCTTTCTCTCTGTTACGCCTTCGCCTCGTCGTCTGGTTATCATCCGCTCCTACACCGCATGCGCAATGGAGAACGATGGACACCGGCAGTCTCCTCCTCTCACAGTGAGGTTCTGGAAGACATGTCCAGTGTATCGTCGACTCTTGTCTCGACATATGGAGTGGATCGCCACGGCAAATTTTCACGTTGAATATGAGATTCCCTTGATACCAATCGATATCAGCCTAATGTACTTTATCTACTTGATCGTTTCATCTCTGGCTTTGGTTTGGATTTGTCATATCCGTATCATGGAGTGTCACGGCCTCTATGAGCTTTTTTTACTCGCCTCCAACATTGCGAGGACTGATGTCTTTTGGGTTCTTGAGCTCGATTCCCACCAGCGTTAATGGTCACTCGTCCTTGACGTGATTCCGGTTGTTGATATCCGTGTCTTGCAGTCTTTTTTTTGCCCGGCGTTAGGCTCCTGCTTTCTACTCGAAGATATTGCTTTTGTCTCTGCTCGTTTGCTTTTGATACATGTCGGACGGGGAAGGATGAGAGTACAGGAGATGATAATAGTTATATTCGCTCTCCAACTGGTTCATCTCATTCATCCCATCGAAGCTTGACAGGCTGATACGTATGCAATTTTCTCGCAGACGGTAGATGGATATCACTTCTCTGTAGCTTCAAGATCGAGTATTTCGAGAAATCATGCGTCCTGCCAGTTATCTATCCCTGATTCCCTTCGGAGTCCGCCGATGCAGCAGCTCTATCAGTCACTGCCCCTCATTAATATCTTAGAGATAACCTGGTATCTACCACTTTTCTCCATTTACTTTTGTTACATCTTACCCCTCTATCATAATAGACAGCCATTGAAACGAGCATGTCACACTCTCACTCCCACGACCACGGCGTGAGCCACTCCCACTCCCACGATGACCCCTTCAACAGCCACGGCCACGGCCACTCCCACGAGATTCTCGATGGACCGGGCTCATATCTCAACCGCGAGATGCCCCTGATCGAAGGACGGGACTGGACGGATCGTGCCTTTACCATCGGCATCGGAGGGTACAAGTATTTAATCCATCTGACAAAACACACGAGCTCATCTATTCCTTTCGCTAGACCGGTCGGATCAGGCAAGACGGCGCTGATGCTTGCGTTGTGTCTTGCACTGCGAGATCGATATAGTATTGCGGCGGTGACGAATGATATTTTTACGCGGTGAGTTCAGACGACACCTGATTCTGTAAAAAAACAATACTGATGAATTATCAGAGAAGACGCCGAGTTCCTCACGCGCCACAAAGCGCTCTCACCGAATCGCATCCGCGCCATCGAGACAGGCGGATGCCCACACGCCGCGGTACGCGAGGACATCAGCGCAAACCTCCTCGCGCTGCAGACGCTCCATCGCCAGTTCAACACCGATCTCCTCCTCATCGAGTCTGGCGGCGATAACCTCGCCGCCAACTACTCGCGCGAGCTGGCCGATTTCATCATCTACGTGATCGACGTCGCGGGCGGGGACAAGGTGCCGCGGAAAGGCGGACCGGGCATCACGGGCTCGGACCTGCTGGTCGTCAATAAGGTGGATTTGGCGGAGGCGGTTGGGGCGGATCTCCGGGTCATGGAGCGGGATGCGGCGAGGATGAGGGATGGGGGGCCGACGGTGTTTGCGGTGGTGAAGCAGGGGGATGGGGTGGAGCATATTGTCGATTTGATATTGAGTGCTTGGAAGGCCAGCGGGGCGTATGAGGTCAGTTTGGAGAGGTGGAGGAATGGTGCGCCTAGGAATTCGGGGAGTGTGGATGAGTAGGTTGACTTTCGTTTGATGACTCCATAAACGAGAATTTTATAAATACAATGACCATTGACCCTTACTTTTGTCCTATATCCATACCCTTTACCAACGCCTGGAAAATGCAGAGTTATTCATGAGACCCGACGGTCCATGTGTGTGAAAAGTTGGGTATCTAAATCCTCCGCTTGGTCATCTCTCGAGATGAGAAAGGAAGAAATCAACATATAGCAAAAACATCCACGACTCAAGACGCGAGATCAGATCTCCTTCTTGGCGAACCGAGACAGCGCAGGACCCAGGTCTTCCCGCTCGGCACGGAGCTTCTCCTTCGCGCGCGCAGCGTGTTCCTTGCGCAGCATCTCGGCCTTGACGCGCTTGTCGTCGATGACGTTCCGCCGGCCCTTCTTCCGGAGATACTTGCGCAGGGCGCTGTTGCGGCCGCGGCCACGGTTCTTGAGCTTCTCGATCGGGTCCTCGGGCCTCCGGTCCAGGTCTTTCTCTTCCCGGTTCTTCTTGTCGCTGATGGTGTCCAGCTTGCCGATGAGGTTGGGATCCAGCGAGATCATCTCCGGCTGCAGCTTGTTCAACAGACGGCGCACCTCGGCCTCCTGGCGCTGCTTCGTGTTCTCGTACGGGTTGGCTTCCAGGGCATCGAAATTGGGCTCTCCGGCGCCGGGAACCAGGATGCTGGCGAATCCCTGGTCGTGGGTGACCCCGAGCACGTCTTCGAACGGACACCAGCGGAGATTCTCGATGCGATGGCCGTCTCCGCCCCAGGCCATGTAGGGACTCTTCACTTTGCCTTGGTCTGCCGACGCAGCATCGAAGAGTCCGCGCCAGACGCTGACCTGGGTGCCCCAGCCGACGGCCGTGAGACCGCGGTCACTGATCGCTACCGATGAACCGGGCTGGTAGCACGAGTAAGAGTGCACCTCCCGGAACATACGGATATCCCACACACACATCTTCTGGTCCTGGCCCGTCGAGACCATGTATCGTCCTTGTCTGTCCACAGCTAACGAGCGAACGGGGCCGCGGTGAACGAGCGCTTTGACGAGGTTGGTTTGGGAGTTCGGAGACCACAGCGTCACGGTTCCGTTCTGGTGACCGACATGTAGGATAGCGTTCCAGGGGTTCTGACAAAGTGAGGTCGGACAGCCGAGTCGCGTGGGTAGTTCTGCAACCATTTGACCGGTCGATGTGTCGGTGTACTTGAGGTGGCCACTCATTTGCTGCAAGCAGGAATAGTTAGCCATCTTCCAAAACTACTAAAGTGTTCCGATTCAGATCAGTCACTCACAGCGCCAGCGAGAAGGAAATGGTAGGGAAGAAACTCGAGAAAGACCGGCTCGATGAACTTGTTTAGGCAATGCAATTCAACACCGCTGTGGTCGTAGATATAGACGTGCTTCTTCTGAGCGACGGCAAAGTACTGGTTATTGTGTAGCCACCGGGCGTCACGGACAGTCTCCCCAAGTTGAAGCTCACAGCCCAGTTTACCATTTCGCCAGTCCATTGTCGCAACGTGCCCTTTCCGTCCCGCCAACAGCAGTTCACGACCGTTCCTTGTATAGTCCGCGCGATACGGTCCCAGATCCTCCAGTTTCAACTCGAACCCCTTCTTGGCCGTCTCGATGCCGACATTCTCGTGAATCTCATCCTGTCGCACCTTGTACGTCCTCTCCAGCTCCCCTTCTGGCTCCAGGAAACCCGCTTCATGCTCAAGCAGAATCTCCGCATCCTTCGCCTTGAGCGCGGCTTCTTTGAACTTCGCTTCCACGGCTTTGAGGTTGCTCCGTAATTTCCGGTCCTTCACACTCTGTACATTGATGGGCTTTCCCCGTCCGTAGGTTCTCTGCGCCTCGACCATTCGTTTACTCTTTTCACGCTTGCCGGTCTGCGCGACGGCCATGGTTGGCGCTGGTTCAGACATCTGTTTGTGCCCTCCGCAATGGTTATTTTCCTGAAAGCAATGGAAATAAGAAGATAAACTATTTTAAATAGTCAAAAGAGAGAATATGATGCAGCTGGACTGGTAAAGAGAAAGTCGAGCTTTTCGCCGTTGAAGGAAAATTCCCGCCAAGATTCCACTTCTCGCTTGTCCACTTAATTTTTTTTCTCCTTCTGGCAGAAAAGACCCGCTCGCCTGTCTATACGTCTTCTTATCGTCTGAGATACTTCAATTTCATTATTTCTTTTCATTGAAATCATCTCTCTCTTTGTATTGCAAAACTGGCCTCTCTTCCTTTTCGATTTAAAGGGTCTAGTGGTGCCAATATGGCGCCTACTCAGACAGTCCATCATCATCGAGCGACTACCAAAACCTCCCACAAGTCATTCAAAACTAAACATGCTTCCAAGGGTGCTCTGAAGGACAAGGATAAGGGTATGGAAGGGCTTTCGCTATGTGGAAATGATCCAGGACTGTGCCTAATTGATATTGTGAACAGGCAAGGTCGAGAGAGAACGGGGTACACGCAAGACCCCCCACCAGCAACTCATGTCGAAACTCGATCGTCGAAACCAGGCTCGTCAGAAGCAGCAGTTTAAGCTTCAAGAAAAGGCCCAGGCCAACAGTATCTTCTCCGGAGCTAATGGGGCGCCCCGTCACGTCGCTGTTGTGCCGCTCTCCGTCGATATCGATGTCGCTGCGATCGTCGGGGCTTTGAACGAAAGTGTGGACGTTTCGGCCGTTGTGTCTGCGGATACCATCTCTCGTGTGCGCGTTGATCGATTCAGACAGAATCTGCAGTACATTCCGGCTAAATATGACCTGCTTGGCGCACTGGATGCGTGCCGCATGGCTGATTTCGTTGTGCTGGCATTGTCCGCCGAAGTCGAGGTCGAAGAACAAGGAGAGTTGCTGTTGAGATCGATCGAGGGTCAGGGTATTTCCAGCGTTGTGGCTGTTGTTCAGGTTTGTTAGATGCGTTCGCTGCAGTATTCCTCGCATTGATTGCGCTAACCGCCGACTCCTTCAAACTAGGGTCTTGATAAAATCAATCCTCCCAAAAAGCGTCCGCAGGTGGCTGCCTCTCTCAAGTCGTTTGTGAATCACTTCTTCCCCTCGGTGGAAAAAGTTCTGTCTATCGACTCTCGACAGGATTGTTCCAACGTCATTCGGTCACTGTGCACCGCAACACCGAAAGGAATCCGCTGGCGCGACGAGCGGAGCTGGATGCTTGTTGAAGAGATGAAATGGCCCGAGGCAATGTCAGAGACGGTCGATGATGTGGTTTTGACTGGAGTTGTTCGTGGAAAGGGCTTGAAGGCAGACCGCATTGTTCATATCCCTGGCTGGGGCGATTTCGAGGTTGATTCCATCACAGCCGCGCCGCTCTCAAATGCTCGATCCAAGCGCGACGATGCCATGAATGTCGACGAGACCGAGGTCCCACAGGTATTGGATGTCCCTACAGCGGACTGTGATGACCTGGCCACAGTAGCACCGGAGGAGATCGAAATGGAGGATGACACAATGTCTATGCTTGAAACCGAGCGGAAAGGTGTACTCTTAGACGAACATCACTACTTCTCGGATGACGACTCCCACCTTCCCGCAAAACCTAAGAGGTTGCCAAAGGGTACGTCAGAATACCAATCTGCTTGGTTCATCGACGACGTTTCGGACTCTGGCTCCGATATGGAGGAGGATGAGGACGAGGCTATGACTTTGGACACAGCTGGAAACCCCGAGGATGGTGTGTTTCCCGATAATCACGATGCTATGACGGAAGCTGGACCTTCTGAGTACCCCCAGTCTGAAATGTTCCTCGACCCATCTCCGGAAGACGAAGCGCAGCAATTGGAAGAGTATCGGGCCAGCCGGCGCAAGGAAGCGTCTGATGATCTGGAGTTCCCGGATGAGATTGAACTTCACCCCAATGTGCTCGCGAGGGAGCGATTGGCGCGTTTCAGAGGCCTGAAGAACTTCAAGACGAGCCCTTGGGAGACTGCGGAAGATCGTCCACATGAACCCGAAGATTGGCGCCGACTCCTGCAGATTGTGGATTACAAGGGCTCCAAGAATAGGACCATTCGCGAGGCTCTTGTTGGCGGCGTGAACCCTGGAATGCGGGTTGATGTCCACCTTCGCGGAGTACCATCTTCCCTTCGCAACCGTCGGCAGCCCTTGTCACTTTTCTCGCTCCTGCGCCACGAGCACAAGCACACCGTCGTCAATGTTAACATGCACCTGAACTCCAGCGTGGAGGGGCCTCTCAGGTCCAAGGAGGAGCTCGTGGTGCAGTGTGGTCCTCGCCGTCTGATCGTCAAGCCGATCTTCTCTGCCGGCGACAACACCCAGAACAACGTGCACAAGTTCGACCGATTCCTGCACCCGGGCCGCAGCGCGATTGCCACCTGGATCGGGCCTCTCACCTGGGGTGCCGTGCCCGTGCTCGTATTCAGGAACAAGCAAACCCAGGACCCCGAGGTTCTCGACTCCGCCGACGACGTCGACACAGACGGGCAGATCAACATCGATAACCTGGAACTCATTGGAACCGGGACCGTCGTCGCTCCGGATCAGTCACGCGTCATCGCCAAGCGAGCCATTCTCACCGGCCATCCATACAAGATCCACAAGAAGGTCGTCACCATCCGCTACATGTTCTTCAACCCCGAGGATATCCACTGGTTCAAGGCCCTGCAGCTGTGGACCAAGAGAGGCCGCAGCGGTTACATCAAGGAGAGTCTCGGTACCCACGGCTACTTCAAAGCCACCTTCGACGGCAAGCTCAACCCCCAGGATTCGATCGGTATCAGCTTGTACAAGCGGGTCTTCCCGAGAAAGGCCAAGGCTCTGGAGGAGGTTCTTTTTTAGACTGGAATGTTTGCATTGAAAGATGATATGATACCACACAAAAAGTTCGACTTTTGCATATTTCACGAGTCCTTATGCCGAGCTTCTTATGGGGATTTCGATCATTTGGACGGTATATAGACAAAAGCAGTAGATTCAGCTAATGAGTTACGATTGATTGATTCATCCATCCAAATATAGGGGAATATACCACGCTGTATTGTTCTCTCCTCAATATAGGGGTCTAGCAGATGGACAAATACCCAGCCAGTCCAACCAGGGACATAATCGATTGAATTGTTCAGATATCGAATGCGAAGAAAAAAAAAACAAGAAAGAAAATCACCGCGTGCTGTCAATCTAAGAGAAATCTTCCTCGGCCTCCTCGATAGTATTCTTAATGCGCAGCAGGAGCGTGGTCTTCCACTTATCCAACTTGCTGAGCTGGTCGTACTGGAATAGTTTATCGGCGAAGGTTTCCTGCTCGCCGTTCTCGACGGCCTGGACCAGATCAACGAGTAACTGGTGTTCTCTCGTGGAGGCAAATGTGGGATCGGTCTCGCGGTAGCTCTCGAGGGCGCGGTTGGTAGCGACCAAATCCTGAATGCGCGATTAGCGAGGGAGCGGACATAGCGAAAGTTTTCACAAAGACGTACCTTGCTCGCTAGATGGCAGATACCCGCTTTCAAGAAGTAGTCTTTCACCGACCACTTCATCAGGTTATTAGCGACGGATGACCGGGCGATTCGCTCGTAGTTCTCAATGGCTTTATAGTAGTCCCCCTCGAGGGCGGCCAGATCCGCGACTTTCAAGTAGTGCTTGTTCGCGAGACTTCATCCATCACAAGCAAGATCAGCTTTCGCAAATCAGTATATGACGAGTCCAGGAGCATGCATACGCTTCAGCGTTGTCCCCATCGAACCACTCCGCCGCTTTCTCGTAGGCTACCAGCGCCTTCTTCATATCGCCCAGTTCGACCTCGTACACCTCCGCTAGATGCTGCTGCTGCGTGGCCGCGCGACGGAGATTCCCCTTCAGCACGTAGTGTTGGATGGCGCTCGAGAGCACGCGGGCGGCATCCTCCGGGTCGGATTTGCGGTACACCTTGAAGGCTTCTTGCAGCGTGTTGGCGGCGTCGTCTGGTTCATTGAGATTCTGTGTCTGGATTGTGGCCGCCTTCTCAAATGCCAACCCGGCTTCTTTGTCTGTAACCCCCCCAGGAACGATGAGCCAGTCAGCGATCCACCATGTTCGAGCACTATAAAATCGTGCCAAGCGGGGCTAGATGCGCGTACTCTGCTTCTGTACCCTGAAAGCATTGGCTGCCTGCGTATACAAGTCCGCAGCATTCTCGTATTTCTCTGATCGGCCGCCGAAGAAGCTGAATCCGCTTGAGGCGCTTTGTAGTGCCTTATCGGCCTAGAGGGGGACAATGTCAGTGATCATCACTGGTGGACCATCAGAGCGGGGAATGTAGCCGACTTTCTGGAGAAGCACTCGGGGGTCTTGAGCCATGGTGTTTGTTTGCGGCGCACTATCAAGCAATACCAGATGGTTAAAAGAGTCCTATCGCCGAAGATCAAAGCGTAAGAGGTAGAGGATGTAGAGATGGATGGAGTCCAGTTGAGCTTGATGGTGATGATCAGGATGTCGACTTAATCGACTAACGTAGGCGGTGGACACTTTTCGGCTACAAAGAATCATTGACTTCATCGACTCATCCAAACCAGTGCAACTCGGTCAATTATCAACTGGATTAGTCTTCATTGAACAGTTACGTCCTCTTACAGAAATCGCTTCCATATCCTTAATTTCCCCATCAGATTCACTATGCTCCTACGCACAAGTTCTCGCTTTGCCCGAGGTTTGCTTCCGAGACGTCCGCTCAGATTGACAGTCCAAAGTGCGCGCCCTTACTCCTCTGCAAAGACCGAAGAAGTGGATATCGATGCTATTCTCGCAAAACCAAGCTGGTCCGTCAAGTCCCTACTTCCCAGCGAGACCGCCATCCAATCCCCCACAGTCACGCCGAAACAGCTACACCATCTTCTCCGTCTCTCAGCTCTCCCACAGCCCGCGAACAAAGAAGAAGAGGATGCCATGCTCAAAACCCTCGAGTCTCAAATCCACTTTGTGAAGGAGATTCAGCGCGTCGATGCGACTGGCGTTGAGCCTCTTCAGAGTATTCGAGATGAGACCCCGGAGGCAATTAGAGAGAACACAATCGGAATGGAACAATTAAAAGAGGCCATGTCCAAAGAACGAGTGATTGGTCGGAACAGGAGGATCCAGCGTGTTGAGACTGCGAGGAATGACCGTCCGGATGGGGATACCTGGGATGGAAATGCCCTCGGCTACGCGTCAAAGACCAAGGGGAAATTCTTCGTCGTAGAAACCGGCAAACAGACAAGCAATTGATTGAAATTGTTGGTTTGATCTGTGATACGGAGTACAGCTCGTCTTGTGTCTGCATTTCGACATCTCAACAAATATTTATGGCCAACTGGCCAACTGGCAATATGAGGCCGCTGAGTCAGCATCGGATGGTCCCATTCAACAGCCTCACTTTACACCTTTCAAGTGCTCGAAAATTCTTTGCAATGACTTAATGGAACCCTCTACTCCGTACGGAGTACATTATTTTTAATCTAGCATTTACCTGTGCTACAATGTGGAAAACTTTGAAAGAAAAGCATGCCAGCAAGTTTGGGGGGTCTTTCGAAGCGGCTCCCTCAGCTAGCAATGCCCAAGATCTGACCACGATATTGGACAGATCTCAACGCGCAGAATTGACAGTGCTGGTTGCTGAGATTACGCAGCGTATGCGAAATGCGATTGGACTGAGTTTCCGTGATACTGCACCAGGCAGTTCTTTACTTGATGAATCAGTTCCTGCTATGGATAATGATGCCCTGTCTCAGTCTACCCATGCCTATAAACAAAAGCCGCCTGACAATGCAGAAAAGCTATTGAAGGTCAAACCTCAGAGTAGAGGTCAGGAGGCTGCGACGTGTGCTCTGTCGGATTTTGACGATTGGAGGGATTCTGTCCTCCTTCGGATCGGCGAGGTCGTCAACCGAGAGCCGGAAGGTCACGATGGGTGGTCGAAACATGATCAATGCTCGCCGTCCGAAATACAATCGCTGGAAGTACGATCGAGAGATGACGGCCGCTCTTTGAGTAAATTGCGCGAGGTGTATCCACCTGTAGAAACCTGTCTCTCCCAACTGCCTGAAGCAAAGAAACTCTTGATCCTCCACTCGTTGCTTCTTCTGCTGTTGAGCCTTGAGCACTATAACGCACTGTCCCGCGTCGCCATGCTGTATGTCTCATCGAGCCTGGGACTGGATGTGAAGTTCCTGAACGAAGATGAAGTCAAAGTGGCAAGGGTCTTACTTGACGCTGTAATTGAGCTATCGTCCAATGCTGCGGCCCCGGGCCAGGGCCGGAATCGTGACTCCTCTAGAAAGTGGAAGGTCGGCATCGCATCAGTAGCGGGCGCCGCTCTAATCGGCATCACCGGTGGACTGGCCGCGCCCCTTGTTGCAGCTGGACTCGGCACCGTCATAGGGGGTCTTGGGCTTGGAGCAACCGCCGCGGCAGGGTATTTGGGAGCGCTTGCCGGTAGCGGCGTTATTGTTGGCGGACTTTTTGGCGCTTATGGAGGTCGGATGACGGGACGTATGGTCGACAAGTATGCGCGTGAAGTGGATGATTTTGCCTTCCTGCCCATTCGCGGTCCTCGACAAAGGACCGAAGACGAAAGGGAGGCAGCACGACAAGATCATCGACTACGTGTGACGATTGGAGTGACGGGGTGGGTGACGGAGGAGGACAACTTTGTGATTCCGTGGCGTGTCATTGGGGCAGAGTCGGAGGTGTTTGGCCTCCGTTGGGAAACAGAGCCCTTAATGAACCTGGGAAATGCATTGGACCTCCTGGTGACCAGCGCGGCATGGACTGCCGGCGAGCAAGTTCTCAAAAAGACCATCCTTTCCCAACTCCTGAGCGCCATAGCTTTGCCACTTGGTCTCCTCAAGATTGCGCAGGTGGTGGACAATCCATTCAGCGTTGCCAAAGTTCGCGCAGACAAGGCGGGAGAAGTTCTCGCGGACGCCCTCATCAATAAAGTGCAGGGGGAGCGGCCGGTCACTTTGGTAGGATATTCTCTGGGGTCTCGGGTCATCTTTTCTTGCCTACAAAGCCTGGCCAAGAGGCACGCCTATGGCTTGGTGGAATCAGCGATTCTCATGGGCGCCCCGACTCCGTCCAATACCGATCACTGGCGACGAATGCGCCGTGTCGTCAGTGGACGGCTGGTCAACGTGTTCTCGGAGAACGATGCCGTGCTAGCTCTGCTTTACCGCACCAGTAGTCTCCAGCTGGGGGTTGCAGGGTTGCAGCCCGTGGAGGGAGTCCAGGGAGTCGAGAATCTGGATGTGAGCGACTTCATCAGCGGCCATCTTCGTTACCAGTTTCTCATTGGGCGGATTCTGAGCGTCGTTGGTCTGGAAAGTATAGATGCTCGTGAGCTGTCACGCGAGGAGGCAGCGTTGGAAGCCAAAGATCGAAGACGAGAGCAGGAACGGGTTTCCAACGAGTGTGGCACAGAAGTCGACAAGACGGGGGTTGGAGATCGTTAGAGGGTCCAGGGCGATTTCTATCTTACTGTGACTTGTAGAATGAAGTGCAGACCATATATATATCTATATATGCTTAAGGGTATCCTACACAGTCTGCCACTGGACGATCCTACTCATGATACTAGCACAATGCATCCACTATGCAACCCATTTTCCAGATCAACATTTGCTATAAGACAGCTGAGCCATAGAGCACGATTGGACTCGGAGTCTAAAGAGAAAGGGACAGACTGATGACCATCGATCACGTGGTCAAATATCAGGAACGACATGAGGCTGATGTAGTTTCCTTTTCTGGTAATTCCTAGATACACCATGGAGTCATAGATCATACACATCAATACTACGGAGTAGTTTAAAAATTGTCTTGAACTACTTGTATTTCTTTTCCTCCACCAAATCTCATGATTTTTCTTGCGCTCGTATACATCAAAGCGCTTAGTCAAAGAGACCGAAGCCCATGTCCTCGTCCGACTCCTCCTCCTTCTCTTCCACCTTCTCCTCGGCAGGAGCGGCAGCGGCACCACCAGCGGCAGCACCACCGGCAGCGGGGGCAGCGGCAGCACCGCCCGAGGGAACGGAGGCGAGCTTGGCGGAACCCTCAGTGATCAACTATTGTAGTAATGTTCCGTCAGTATTCGGTCAAGCTTCCCATCCGGCATTGAAGCGATATAAACTAACCTCCTGGAGGTCCTTGCCCTCGAGCTCAGCAATGAGCTTGGTAAGGCGCTCCTCATCAGCATCAATGCCAACGGAGGAGAGGACAGCCTTGACGTCCTCAGCGGAGGGGCTGGCGTTGCCACCAAGGGCGACAAGGAGATAAGCGGCGAGGTGCTTCATTTTGAACCTGTGACCGAGGGAAAATTGCTGTTAGACGAGAATCCAAGATTGCGACAAGATGATTGCTTGCCGACAAAACTGCCAAACTGAAGGACGTACTGAGGTTATAGAGATATATCGAACACGAGAAACAATCGATTTAACCGCAAGTTGGGCGGAGACTGAGACGTCGAGTTCGCTGGGATGTTTTTAGCGATGTGGTCAGAAGAAAAGTAAAAAGTTCAAAAATGTCAAGAAAAGTGTGGTGCGGCTGGTGAGTTGTGGCTGGTGCATAGAGGGGAGCTAAGCGAGGGTTTGTGGCGCAGGTACAATAACACGTGACTGGCTGTTTCTAGAAGAACTGCCCCGTTGCCATCCCAAGTTTCCCTTTTTTCCCGACCAGCTTGCTTTTGGCCAGATAGCATTGACTGAGGTGGGGTGATTGACACATATATTCACTCCTTGGACCCTTTCCTTTCCCTCAACCTGCCACTCCTGCCACTCCTGCCACTCATGAAGTCATGAAGTTACCCCGTCACACTAACCACCGACGGTGAACCTACCTTATCAGTATACCTTCTATCTCGTTGTCCAAGGCCTTAATTCTTCATAAACTCTGTGTATCCAAACGGTCACCATGAGTGTTAGTCCTTCGGCTCAATACAGCATGTTGCTGCTAACACTGTGACAGTTCCTTGACTCCGTCCTTTCTTCCATTGAGACGGGGAAACCAGCCCCCATCGCCCCCCCTCCAGTTCGTTCGCCAGTGCCGCCTGTCTCGTCCTCAAACATTAGAACTGAGGTACAAAAACCCAGTAATGGAACCCAAACCAACTCTATTGGGCAAGCAAAAGTCGCCGCTGGGATGAAACGAAAGGCGGAGGATCAGTTGCGTCGGCCTTCGAAGCCTGTGTCTCAAACATCGAGCAAACCCGCTACCTCCAAACCTACCAATGCTTCAACGGTCCCCAAGCCTCACCCGGTTACTACTTCCACCGCGGGAAAGCCAACGACCAGCAGCGCAGTTGCAGCATCTCAGAAAACGCGCCAGGTGTCTTCGAAACCGCCGCCCCCAGGATCCTTTGCCGATATTATGAACAAGGCGAAAGAGGTACAGACAAGAGCCCCAACCCAGGTTGGCATGTTCAAACACCAGCCTGTCCCTAAGGAGAAACTGAGCAAAATGGAACGCAAGAAACGGGCGATTGAAGCACAAGCAAAGGGGAAAGAGCCAAAGTCGGGGAAGAAGGCCAGCGTCGCCGCCAGCGGAACAACTGGAACCAAGCCTGGAGATGGGAAACCTGTCAGAAAACGGACTCCTGAGCAGTTGAGTTACAAAGGCACAGCGAGACCGTCGCAGGCTCCGGCGCAGCCAGAGTACCGAGGAACAGCCGGTTTACCTAGCCGACGCAGTTCGAGCGAACCAAGAACAAAGCCTCGAGCTAGCAAGCGACCCAGAATGAACGAGTATTTAGCAACGGACGAGGAAGACGAAGGCGACTCTGTGGACGATTACGACGACTATTACTCTGGATCTTCTGATATGGAGGCCGGTTATGATGATGTAGAGGAGGAAGAGGCAGCTGCCCTGAAAGTCGCCAGGAGGGAAGACGAAGAGGAATGGCGTGCAGAGCTTGCAGCCAAGCAGGCAAAACTTGAACGCCAGAAGAAACTTGCAGCATTGGCCTCTAAGCGAAGATACTGAGATCACTCCTCTTTCTTCATTTCAGCGAACCCGCATATCCACTTCGAATAGCACCATTTTCTTTGTCATTTGCATACGGAGAGCGAGGAATACCCCGTGGTTGATCTTGTCCTTCCCTTTTGTATCTAGCCTCGTGTCTCCTTTCTTTTCTGTACTTGTTCACCTTTCTTACCTTTCTAATTTCTTGTCCATGGCGTTAAAGTATTCGTGGTTTCGACTGGCATCAATGAGCGAGTGTTTAGGTCAATAGAGGATTGTTTAGTCTTGCTTTACTTGCTTTACTTGCTTTACTTGCAAAGAGCGGGCGTCATTCTTACATATTCTCCTTCTTGCTAGATAGATAAGACATGATAATATCGATAAGTGCAAGATCATTATGATTCATGAAATGAAGCTGAAGTTGAAGTTGTTGGAATAGAATGCCCCACTCGATAGGCGGTGACATCACCAACTTCATCCTCCATCCTCCATCAATTTTTCCCTTCTTCGATAGAATACATCTGTTTCTATTTGTCCTATAGTATATATCGACATGGAGCCGGTACATGTGTCAACCTCATCGAAGATCTTGTTCAAGAAGGTACGCAAGATTGTGCCTCCGATGCTGGAGAAGTTTCACAAAGGTATGTCCATTTGTATTTGTTTGATAGTCTCAAGATCTAGCTGACCAGGAGCAAAAGGGCAGCTTGGACGTGTGGCTGTCATAGGTGGCTCCCTGGAGTATGTCGGAGGAATGCTTCCACGGCAGCTATTTCGGCGCATTTATACTGAGGACAATAAAGCTATACAGGAGCTCCCTACTTCTCTGCAATGGCGTCGGCTCGACTAGGTACGTTATAAAAGGTGTCTGCTGTTGACCTAGTTGGTTTTGACTGACAATTGCAAAATACAGGGTGTGATATGGTAAGACGAGCCAGTCCGCGCCACCAGCTCCAGTGATGAGTCCTCTAACGATGCATAAGAGCCATGTCATTTGTGAAAAATCCGCAGCTACAGTACGTCACTACAGATATTGTACGAGCCCCGGATTCTTCCGACTGATGTCCCTGATCAGGTTATCAAATCCTACTCCCCGAATCTCATGGTCCACCCATTGCTTCCAAGCAGCGACTCTGTCAAAAACCCCAACTCCATCGATGCGGTTGCCCTCGCGAGTCCCATTATTGCCATGCTATCTCGCCTGCATGCGTTAGTGATCGGTCCGGGGCTCGGTCGGGATGGTGTCACTCTGAAGGTGGTCACTGAAGTAATGAAGGAGGCGCGGTCTCGCTCGATACCCTTCGTTCTAGATGCTGACGGTCTGCTTCTCGTGACGGAAGACCCAGATCTGGTGAAGGGATACAAGGATTGTATCCTGACACCCAACGTCAGTGAATTCAGTCGGTTGGCCAAGGCGTTGGGTATTGAAGTTCTCAGTCAAGCTCAGATCGCCTCTCAGCCGGATGATGGCGACAAGCTAAGCAAGGAAAGTCGAGCCTGTGAGCAGCTTTCACAGGCTCTAGGTGGCGTGACGATTATTCAGAAGGGCCCACACGATGTGATCTCGAATGGTGTGACGAGTATCATCTCCGATCTGCAAGGAGGCTTGAAGCGCAGTGGAGGCCAGGGAGATACACTCACGGGGTCGTTAGGCACGCTGCTGGCCTGGAGAGATGCGTACCACAACAAACTATGGGACTCAGGCGAGCAGGAGAACCCGAAAGTAGCACAGAATAGGCAGGATGTATTGGCAGAGATCGAATCGGAGAACCGAAGGATGTCCCCAGCCACGACCCTGCTTCTGGTTGCATGGGCAGGCAGCGGGATCACTCGAGAGTGCTCTCGGCGGGCATTCAATGCCAAGGGCAGGAGTTTGCAGGCCAGTGATCTTACAGACGAAGTTCACGAGAGCTTTCTGGCTCTGGTTGGCGAACCGGGGGATTCAAAGCTCCACCTATAGGTTATCATTCTTGATTTCCATCGCGTCCTTGACGGCGAACGTGATGAAGTAATGAATGATGCAAATCATATGATCTCACTTGAGTGAAAGCAAAAGACAGTAGGAAATGGTCGGATCCAATGCTGGATAAAGTGCAGATCTTCCCTGCTAATAATAGTAACCGTCATCCTGTATTCCTGTTTATCGAGACAACTGTAGCTTGCACATGATCTCGCTGAATCATAGATTATGTCTTTTCGGGAATATTTGAGGCCTTCTTGAATCCAACCTCGCATATTGTTGGACCTCATTCGCCAAGTTCCAGAGTCATGACCTTATTCATCCTCTTTCTCTCCGCTGTCTTCCATATCTCTGTCTTTTATGCTGAGCTCGAAAGTCTATCCACGAAGTGAACTTGAATGGTTAGATGTGTCCTTCTAAGACACCTTGACAGTGCTAGTACTAAATATGGACCCAGACACATCCAATAACAGGCATTTCTTGCAGCCTATGCACGAGGAAATCGCCCTTGATTCGATGACGTCTCCCCTTTGACAGGTATCTCTGCATTCCTATCGCTATGGTAAGGCTGAAAGCTGAGCTCGGCACTCCGAACATCCAGAAGCATTTGCGGGGGAAATATCGATATTGGCTCTTCTGCTGTCCTCTGTTCCAGATCTCGTATTGCAACCGCCAATCCTATGAGGACGTGGTTCGAAGCATGCGCAGTCAGAGGCAGCTGAGGCATCAAGAGAGTCTGCAATAGCAGTCACGGAATCACTTCTCTGGGACGGGTTGAGAGACATGTCTCAGGGTTTTTTCTCTTTGTTGTTTGCTGTGGCTACACTGTCGGATGGTGTGGATATCAAGCCGGAGATTCTGGTGGGATGACGCAGTGCCTCGAGAGACTGGAGGTCTTGCCTTTTGATCGAGCATATCCTATACGGAAGGTCCGATCTCCAGATCAGAGAATGCAAAGGTATATAAGGAAGTCAGGGTCCTCGATAGGGATCCATTCTGCTCTAGCAAACAAGGCATCTTCCAAACTGAGGACATCTCACTCCACCCGTCTGAGCTTTTCAAATATACTCCGTTCTCCCAAAACAACCATCATCATCGTCAGCATCATCAGCATCATCATGAAGACCATCTCCATTTTCGCCCCCCTCCTCCTCGCCTCCGCCTCCCTCGTCGTCTCTTCCACCATCCCCCCAATGTGTGGAACCTGCAACCCTCTCTCCGGCGAGAACCACTGCGACATCACCACCTCGTGCATTAACACAGGCACCCGGTTCCACTGCGCCTGCCGCGCCGGCTACAAGGCCTCAACCGACAACAACGATGTCGCCAAGCAATTCCGTCTGAACGTCCCCAACTACCAGTTCCTGGTCTTCACCCCGGAAAGCACCGAATGCAATACCCTCTGCGATAATCCCTTCGGGGCCAGCCCGGATCTTTGCGCGGAGGTCCCGATCTATGATGCGTGCCCTGTTTAAAGTAAAGGGCTCTCTCTAGGTATTGGATACTGGGAATTGGATAATCGATTGGCTACGTTCCTTCTGGATTAGTGTGTTCATTACGCCGTTGTGCTACCTATATATATCGCTCCTTTACAACTAGAATAGTAGGACCTGCGAAATGGACAAGCCTTTTACGGTGGACAAGAAAGTGGAACGAGGCCTTGGCCATTAGATTACTCTCCAGATTGCTTCCTCGTTGCCTCCTCTAGGCAACTCACAGGCCCCATTTTCTAACTGTCGAATTCCTTTCTTCTTCATACTGCATAAAATCCTCTTGTAAATGCGAAACTTATTCTATATGAATACTCTGTGAGAGGGATGGTTGTATGAGTAGCTACAACCTCAAGAAGGAGCGGAGCTTCCCTAATAGTTATTACTGGCAATTTTTCTCTGGGTTCAATAGACTGACTAGGTGAGTAGTGGTTTTGATGCGTCACTTCTTGAATACATTCACTACGGAGTAGTTACATACTTCATCCAGAACAACAACTCCCTCCTCCTCTTTCAGCAAAATCAAAATGAGCCTCTTTTCTCGATTCCGAACCCGAGTTCTTGGATGGTGGCATGACGTTCCTTTGCCTGCGTTAGAGGTCAACGCCTCGCTGGTCTTTCAGTCATGGCATAGATTCGACTCATCCTCCAACAGATGGATTCCCTTTAACCTGCCCCACGAAACCACTCAAGAGGAAGCAACTCAAGGCTCCAGGCTTGTCCTTGTTACATGGAATGTTGATGCCGCTGCGTCTGGATCAGAGGCTCGCATCTCTGCTATCATATCGCATCTCCAGAATTCCGTTCCACCTGTCGATGTTATTTTCCTCCAGGAAGTATCACGGCCTGCTTTGACCACTTTACTATCAATACCTTGGCTCCGCGATCACTGGTACTCGAGCGAGGCGGATACTATCAACTGGGGAACGCAATCTTTCGCAAGTATGACGCTTGTGTCAAGAGGCCGCGCTGCTAATAACGTGGCTCTCGGTCCAATCTGGAGAGTCAAATATCCCAGTCGTTTTGAAAGAGATGCGCTGTGCTGTGACCTTCTTCTAACCTCATCTGGATGTCTTTCCCGTGTCCGCCTCGTCAACGTGCATTTGGATTCTCTTCCGACCCAGCCGTCTCTGCGTCCCATCCAGCTCTCCGTTGTGGCCTCCTACCTTCGCGCCGCTGGCCGTGGTATAGCGGCGGGCGACTTTAATTCCGTTCTTCCCGAGGACGACACACTCGTCAGTACAAACCGCCTCAGAGACGTATGGGCCGAGCTCCGTCCAGATGAAGACGGCTTTACTTGGGGTGTTGACGGCAACCAGCCATTTCCGCCCAACCGACTCGACAAGGTGGCCGTGATTGGGCTGAAGGCCTACGATATCCAGGTGATACAACCATGTGTGTGTGTGAGTACGGGCAGCCAGGGGAGAGAGCAGCAAGCTCCGCTGTTGAAACAAGGACAAGAGAAGAGAAACGATCACAGTTCAATGCTTTTGTGGAGCGATCATGCTGGCATCTTGTGCTCCATAGGATTAGATTGATACCTATCCAGAGACTTATTGCTGAAGGCTACTATATGAAGTAACAAATCAATTCGGTTGGAACATCCGACTAGCAGTGTGTAGCGACTCAACATCCCATTGCCGACGTGAAGTAGTCCCATGGATCCCAAGTACTAGCAAATTGATCCAGAATCATGGGCAGGTAGGTGGTGGACCATTCCTCAGCTCTATTAGCGGTATATTGCGCCTTGCGAGATTCCCAGTACTCAGGCAGCCAACCAGATTGCTCCCAGTCGACAACCGCCAGAACACGGTATGGGGGTGTGGGTGTGACGATGATGTTACTGCGATGGAGATCGCCATGAGTGAATTTGATTGCACAGTCGTCCGGGAGGTCATGGCGAAATGGTTCCAGTGGAACTGAGTACGGATCTCGCATTGGTCTTCGGGGGAGAAATGTAAACCAATCGTGAAAGTCGCGAACTGTAGCGAAAGGGCCTGCTTCATGCATATGGTTCTCATGGAATGCTCTATCGTAAAGAGGTCCTCTCGTAATGTTGCCTACAAATGGGTCCTCTGGGTTCTGTTCGACCTGTCGTAGGCGCTGACAAATTGTCCCGAGTTCGCTACAGATGCCAGCTTTGTCCTCCTGTCCCATGATTGACCATACTTGCTCAAGGGATGTTCCATTCACATACTCCATGTAAATGTATTTCTCGTTTCCCTCGGTGCGCCAACCATATACCTCAGGCACAGGAACAGCGCCCTTGAGGACTTGACGGATGGCATACAGGCACTGAGCTTCGGATAGTTGGACAGAGCTCCCCCACTTGACAAATAGGCCCATCTCTTCGAAAATGACCGGTGGCGGTCGCACATATGGGGCTGCCATTGAATGGACTCTCCTTGGGTCTGGAAACACTCCGGCGAGATGTTGCGCCTTTGCGCGTGCCTGCACTTCATTTGGTGAAGGTAATCGATCCCATTTTTGGAAAAATGGCGATTCTTCGACAACAAAACTGAGAGAACTGGGAATCTTCAATTGCGTGAGTTGCAACCGTTCTCCTCCACAGGTCATGATGCCTGAGATTCCGACAGTTGTGACCCCTGAGCTCTCAAATGAATGGATTGGTAGGTTGTGGGTGAGAGAGATGAGAAACTGCAGGGGTAGAGAAACTATCTCATGGGGCAGACAGGCTCTCTCTGGCTTTATCTGTGTGCTATCTAAATAAGTTACTAAGATTAGATATACATATGACATAAGGCTATACTTAAGCCTATTTTTCTTCTTCTTCGGAGTAGAAGTCATGGTAGATAGATGATATTATGAATTGATTTGAAAAGAGATGATATATGATATACACCACAAGCGTTGGGTGTAAGAGTGAGGGAGGTTCGGTATCAATCTTGAATAGTAGTGATACTAGATACTTAGGCAAGGATCAGTATCCGTTATAAATGGGTAATGTGAAAAAATGTCGAGAAGGACACTGTATCCTTGTTCGCTGCTTGGAACGGCAATATCTATATCGGCTGTCGTGCGTGCGGTCATGGCGACAGTGAAACTTGCAAAGCCACCACAGAAGTAGTAAGGCACCTGGTGCTTGCTCAACTCATTGTGAAGGTATATAGCACAGTTGTAGAGGTCGTTGGTTGCTGGGATAGGAAGTTTGACTGTGGAAAAATGGTGTTAGCTGTGACTATTAAAGCATATCATTGGGCGAGTCGTATTAACACACCTTTTCCCCCTGCTGGAGTCTCCTTTTTGAGCATTTCCTTCAGTTCTGCGAACGCTTTTGATGCCGCCGCTAGTTAAACCGCAGTATGTCAATGTAAGAAACAGTATTCTGAGCAACTGCTAACCACAAAGCCAAAAGGTCCCAATGAATGGTCCTAGATACCATTCATCGCTCAGAACGTGCTTATATACCCCATACTAGGGACCTCCCCTAGGCACCTATGACAGTCAATGTCAACAGAAATATGGCTCTTCTTCAGATTCAGTCACTCACCTTCAAGATCTTCCTCTTGAAAAGATGTATCTCACACTGTTAAAAGAACACTCGTGTTACAAAAATGTAGGTTCGGCACCCTGTAAATTATGAGTAGTTAGTCTATTTGCACTGTGAAACGGAGCCAGCAGACTAAATATGGGTCTCACAGAGAAATGTTGTTGGAAAGGAAGAAAGGTCGACTACATGGGTGAAGAAGGGCGTGTAGTAGTTGTTAGAGTAACAACTGAATTAGTAGACAGCAGGCAGGGATGACCACCTAACTGAACCTCCAGCACCATCTGCGCACCTTCCCTCTAATAGTACGGGGCAAGACAACATTTCTTACCACTTGGCCTCTGTGGATGTGAAGACCATATGGTGGAAGGGGGTTATGTCATAATATATTCACATTTTGAACATGTATTTAGCAAGCGCTCCTCGTTCTCTTGTTTCCTCTTCTTCAATCTTCAAGGTCATAATGGCTGAAGCCGGCACGGCGCCTTGGTTATTTCTGTTTTTGGATGTTAGGGCAGATGGTAAGATCGATCTTAGATCACGTACCTACTACCTAGACCAGGATCTGATCAGGAAGGGGCCTGACGGGGGCCTGACTGAGAGTCTGAGGCAGACTAAGGGAGAATAAAGACGAAGGAATGGGCCTTTTATACATGACGGGTGTGCGGGTGGTGATGATCATACAGCATATCCAGAGACCAGTCTAGAACAGGAAAAACTAGCCGTAAACAGAAATCCACAGGTCCTCCCTTTATCTACGGAGTACGGAGTACAGTCAATACTTATTATTCAGAATCATTCATAAGATCTCTTGCATCAAAAGAAGTAGCAAGGACCATAGATGATATTATGAATTGATTTGTATCCCGGCATTTTCAAAAAGAGATGATATACACCATAACACCAGCTCCCAAACTCTACCTATCATCAAGGAATTTTTACATACATCCCATGCTCTTTATTATATTCTGACAGTGGGGATGACCATCAGATATCCATAGCCTCATCACCGCCGAGATCCAGGAAAATGAGGCGGGTTCCGCTGTTAACAACTTGCCAAACCTGCAGAGGTGGAACGATAATCAGTAAAAAGCCGGCTTAGGAACAGCTTGATGACAGCACTTACATTAAGCTCCTCGTACTCGTCGATCGCCATGGTGAGTTGATCTTCCGTGAATCCCTTGGCCAAAACACGTTCCCGAATCCGTCTCATGCTGAGTTCGCCCTCTTCGCCGTCTCCGACGGCCGCAGCACCGCTCTCCCGCATGCCGCGGATCAGGTTGTAGATCTTGCTGCTTGGACTCTGGTCCACGCCGGATTGGCCTTCATTGGCCAACGATGCCTTGCTGACCTCAACCAGGCGGAGAGCCTCGTCGACATCCTCTCGGATAACCTCCTCACTAAAGCGAAGACGGGCCAGCGCTTGCGAGAGACGGATGACGCCAAGCAAAGTACGCGGCGTCACATGGGAAAATTGCTTCTTGCTGGCTTCGTCGCTCTTCTGCTGCTTTCTCATTCTCACGTAAGCCCCGACCATATAGTCGGAAACCGACGACGGCACGACCGGCCGATATGTGCGCGCCTTGGCGATGTACTGACGAACTTCGTGGGGGGTGAACATGACACCGGCATCCTCCGTCTCGGGGTGTTTGTTGTGCATGTGGACATATGTGACGTGACTGGCCAGCTCTTCGTCTGCATCGGGTGAAGGGGTATCAAGGATGAGGAACATGACGTCAAAACGCGAGAGCAAAGCGGCGGGAAGGTTGATGTTCTCGACTGGAGAAATTCGTGGATTGTACCGTCCGTAAAGTGGGTTGGCTGCTGCCAAGATAGAAGTGCGAGCGTTGAGTGTCGTTGTGATACCCGCCTTGGAGATGGAGATTGTCTGTTGCTCCATCACTTCGTGGATCGCCGTTCGATCAGCGTCGTCCATCTTGTCGAATTCATCGATACAGCAAATGCCATTGTCTGCAAGGACCAGGGCGCCTCCCTCCAGCACCATCTCATCCGTCACAGGATCTCTCATGACTGCGGCGGTAAGACCAACGCCGCTGCTGCCTCGTCCAGTTGTGTACACGCCTCGTGGCGCGACCTTGGTAATGTATTTCAGTAACTGCGATTTTGCTACACCAGGGTCACCCATGAGGCAGATGTTGATGTCACCACGAATGTGCATGCCGTCGCCCATCTCCTTTGTCACACCTCCAATAAGCAGGAGAAGCAAGGCCTTCTTCACATCCAGATGGCCATAGATTTCGGGAGCAATAGAGCGGGACAAATATTCGTACATGTTTCCAGACTTCTGGTACTGTTCAATCTTGCGCAGCGTCCGACTGTCCATAGTGAGGTCGTTGTAAGACTTCTTATGTTGTGTGATATGTTGAGCTTCCATGTAGGTGTCAGTCAAAAGTCCAGCGCGGATAGCTCTGAACCCCGTGTAGGGGGTAGGGAGGAAAATGCCTGCGACATCAACAACATCTCCAGGATTGAGCTGTCGAGTCAGACTTCCATGGCAGTGGATGGTCAGCGTCCGTGGAATATGGCCAACAGGAACCTGATCTGCCATTTCTTGGATCTTAACCTCCTGGAATGGAACAAACTTCGAAGCACGAGTGGAAAGGAACAACTGTCCCTTCGAGTTGTTCTTCTTGCACTCATCTGACAAGCACTCTGTCATCGGAAGGAATTGTTTAGTGGTAATTGGCTGGAAGACCTCACAGCCGCACCGGTCACAAGTATACGCGTTGATCTGAACTGATGGTTTGACGTCCGAGACACGGGTAGTAATGCCGCGAACCGTGATCAAACTACCCAGGTGTTCTGCTCGCACATTTCGGACAGCAAGGGCCTTGGAATCCCGCTGACTGCTTGATCCAGATGGAGTGAGAGGCTTGAAAGTAAGTGTGTATCGTCGTGTCAACTCAGGTGGAAACATCGAGGGAGCCACTGCCGCATCCGCATCCGTCTCCATAGCCATAGCCATAGCCTCATTTCGCTTTTCACGTTGCGACATAATGACATCGAGCACATCATCCTTGAACCTGTGCGCCATTAACGGTGATCCTTTTTTTCTTAGTCCCCGATCCTTCAACATACGTGATTTCCTTCGTCTCCCTGGGCATAACAGCATCGACCGCTTGAGAGAAAACATCAATATAGCGCTTGGTATTCCGTTGTACACTTTCGACAAGCTTCAAATCTGTGTCTTCCGGAAGAGATTTTTCGTACTGCGGCGAATGAGATTAGATACTACCGTCGAGGCGGAAAGTCTAAGCCTTACTGTAGCCAGATCATCCAACTCAATCAGAACATTCGTCCGTTCCCGATCTGCTATCTCTTGCAGTATCTGCAAGTATTTGACCTTTGGTTCTCGACGCCGACGACGCGCTCCTCCCCCATTCTCCACGTCCATATCATCCATAAAGTCATATTCATCGCTGGCGTCATCTTCATCGATATGTAGATCTTCGAGAGCTTCAGTCGCAGCTGCTTCCGAAGCCGACTCGAAAGTTTTGAAGTGCTGTAAGAAGTCTTTGAAGGCATCCAATTGTGCCGCGTAGTCAACGGGCGCAGGGTATTGAAGGAGAGACATGATGCGGCGATGAAGCAAGCCAGGTCAATTAATACCAGGCTAGCAGAGTAGAGCAGGTATTTATCGATCGGGAACAAGAAGAAAATCGAAGAACACGGACGGTGTTGAGGTTGGTTGGCACCCTTCAACTTACCTAGTGGACAACAGCTTTTTTGTTGCAAAACGCGTCGCGACGCGAAAGAGACGCGTTCTCCCATTCCCATAATTAACTAGTCCTAAAATAGATTAGCGTAAATGGCACGTGGGGGCGGAACGGAAAATATCTCGGTCCGAAATCATTACGCGGGCCGACTCGGCGAACGGCCGCTGGGTGGACAATTTGCGGAGTCAACCAAGTCTGGGGAGAGGCTTCTTTCCCCTGAGATCTCGAAGAATCCTTCTTGTCTGTCGTGAAAAACAGAAACTTGCCTTTCAGCGCCGGGAAAGATGGTGCCCAGGAAGCCTTCGAGCACGGCGGAAGTCGCTCTGGTACCTCTAAAGAACTGTCTCGTGAACTTGCCTCCATCGCTTGTCGCACTGCTGGTCAATGCCAACACTGTAAGTCGCCTAACCCACGCATCCCACATCTCTCTCTTTCTTCAGGATCTGACCGGTATCGATGGCAGGCTGCGCAAAATGTAATTGTCGAGCTTCAGTACCGCCCCGCTTCAGGGAGAACCAATGGTAGTCCGGCGCAACGATCATGTTACTTAGGATGGACGGGAATGCCGAGCAAGCGGAAGCTCGCACCTGTTGTTGGTCGGGATGGCATCAGTGGCGGATCTTCTAGGGAACAAGATATCTCTACAGTCGAGCTGGACACCACATTTGGGAGGGTCTTGGGTCTCGCAGAAGGACAAAAGGTAAGCCAATCCCTCCCAACCTTGTTTGCCGGGCGCTCACGTGGCCGTAGGTTGCGATATACATTCATCTTGATCCGCCAGTGGCGCATACTATAAATATTGAGCCATTAACCCCAGAAGACTGGGAAAGTAAGTCCCATCAGGTATTCGAAACCCTGATTGATAATGTTTTCGCTAACGAACATCGTCCTTCAGTCATTGAGCTTCATGCGAACTTCTTGGAACTCAATCTCCTGTCGCAAATCCGCGCTCTACCTAACCCTGCATACAGTTCAGCGCAGTTAGAGCACATGCACCCTCTTGCGCTGCACCTTTCTCCAACCTCTACCGCTAACATCGTCATCACCTCCCTTACCCCTGCCCCGCCAAACACCTCGGCATTCGCGAAGATAGCCCCCGATGCAGAAGTCATTGTTGCTCCGAAAGTTCGGCCTAAGACTTCAAGAGGAGCTAGAGGGGATAGCCGAAGCGTGAATGGCAGCAGCCGGAGAAGTGTTGGGGGGAGAAGTAGTGGAAGTACAGTACGACCCAAAAGCGGCCGCTCCGATTCGACGAGTAGAGGCGCTCTCTACTTCCGGGGTGTCGATCGCCAATTGGCAGAGCCATACTTCGATGGAGACTATGAAGATGATACCAATGAGGGCTTTCGTGTATGGGTTGACCCGGACATGCTTGCAACAAGTGAGCTTCGTGGAACCAACTGGGCATGCATTACCATCGTTCAGCCTGCGGGATTGAAGGTCCCGCCGGATCCCCAGCAACAGATGAACCAAGCAGAGCAGAAGGCAAGTGAAGCAGGCACGCCAGCTACGAAACTTGTAGCTAGATTAGTTCCTTGGATAGATTCTCCCGACAGTCAACATATCGCCATGTCTACGCTGCTATGTTCGGCGCTGGGCGCTGAAGGGATGGTCGGTGGCATTGTTCGTGTTGAAGCAGCTCCTCCGCAGTTGCCACGGTCCACTGTCAAAACGCTCAAAATTTACCCTTTCATGTCCGATCCAACGAAGAAAAAGGATGGGCTCAAGTTCGGTGCAGATACTGCGGCAGCCAAGGATGCGCTGGTTGAGCGCATCAAAGTGATCTATGGCAGCACCGGAACAAATCAAGGCCTTCTATCTGGGCCTTTGACCGACGGGATGGTTTTACCTAGGTCAGAAAACCAGACATCAGTGTCCGCATTCGACGGTGCCATTCTCCGGTTTGAACCTTCTTCGAAGAGCAGTGCCGATGCCTCCAAACAAATGCTTGGGTGGGTTCTGGGATCGGAGGCCAAGCTTTCGCTGGAAGTACAAGCCGAGATTCCCAAACCAGCTGAGCAAGGCCAGTCCGTCCTCTCCACAGAGGAGCCACTTCCCAGCTGCAGTCCTGAGATGGTCGGTATCGACCAGATCATTGCCCAGTCCCTTGATAATCTGACCAAGTCTTCCTCCGTCTTGGTGACAGGCGGTCTTGGTTCAGGAAAGACGGCTCTTAGCCATCTGCTCGCTCACCGGTTACGGAAGGACCACATGTTCAATGTGAGATATTTCTCCTGTCGAAAACTCGTCACCGACGAAACTCGAATCTCAAATATCAAAGAAACGCTAAATCGATTGTTTATGTCGGCCTCATGGTGCGCTCGCCTTGGCGGACAGTCCGTTGTGATCCTGGACGATCTTGACAAGTTATGCCCCGTGGAGACCGAGCTGCAAGTCGGGGGTGATAATGGTCGTAGCCGTCAGAACAGTGAGGTGATCTGTTCGATGGTGCGAGAATACTGTTCAATGAACTCTTCAGTGGTGCTACTAGCGACCGCACAGTCGAAAGAGTCACTGAATAATGTCATTGTTGGAGGCCATGTCGTCCGCGAGATCATCCACTTAAGGGCCCCTGACAAGGAAGGGCGTCGCAAAGTTCTTGAGAAGCTGACGAGCGAAGATCGAGCCACAAACAGCCTCGTCGATGGTCATGTACGAAGTGCGAGTGCATCAACTCGAGACTCTTGGCTGGATCCTTCGAACCCTGGTAGCCGTCCAAGCTCCGCTGGAGCAGACGGCTTCGTATTAGCGCGAGATATCGATTTCCTCGACCTGGCGGGCAAGACGGATGGGTACATGCCAGGCGACCTTGTCCTACTTGTTGCTCGGGCACGGAATGAAGCCCTGATCCGGTCCGTCCAAGACACTATGACGGAGTCGAAATCGATCGCCCTTGGGGCCGAAGACTTTGAGAACGCAATCAAGGGCTTCACGCCAGCATCTCTACGCAATGTCACCCTTACCTCATCTACCACGACATTTTCTGCTATTGGTGGTCTGCACGAGACCCGGAAAATGCTACTGGAGACCCTGCAATACCCTACAAAATATGCACCTATATTTGCCCAATGCCCACTTCGTCTGCGCTCGGGACTGCTTCTGTATGGCTTCCCTGGTTGCGGAAAGACCCTTTTGGCTAGTGCGATCGCAGGGGAATGTGGCCTTAATTTCATCAGCGTCAAGGGCCCTGAGATTCTGAACAAATATATCGGTGCGAGTGAGAAGAGTGTGCGTGACCTGTTTGAACGAGCCCAGGCTGCAAGGCCGTGCATTCTGTTCTTCGATGAATTTGACAGTATCGCGCCCAAGCGTGGGCACGACTCCACTGGCGTTACAGATCGCGTTGTCAATCAGCTCCTCACGCAGATGGACGGTGCAGAGGGTCTCTCAGGCGTGTATGTTCTTGCCGCCACCTCTCGCCCCGATTTGATTGATCCTGCATTGCTTCGCCCGGGACGACTGGACAAGTCATTGATCTGCGACATGCCAAGCCATTCGGATCGGCTTGATATCATTCGAGCTGTAAGCACAAAGCTCGTAATGGATCAAGAGGTCGCTGCTCGTATGGACGAGATAGCCGCAAGGACGGAGGGCTTCTCCGGAGCTGATTTGCAGGCTGTTGTATATAACGCCCATCTTGAAGCCGTCCACGACGCACTCGGTGACCATTCGGGGACAACCGACAAAACAACAACGAAAAACAACGTCAAGCAAGCATCGAGCACCAGCAGCAATTCATTCATTCAGTTCTTGTATTCCACGTCTGAGCAAAGGGCCGGATCCGTCTCCATGCCGCCACCGGCGGTTGTCGCCGCTCGGATTGATGCCATCAAGAACGCCCGACGTCGCCAACGTCAAATCGAACAGGGAACATCCGGCGCCGCAGCGCCCATCACGAACGGGGCGGTGGACGAGGGGCCACGCGAGGAGATTGTGGTCCGGTGGGAGCACATGGAGCGATCACTTTCTACCACACGCTGCTCGCTCAGCGATACCGAACGGAGACGGTTGCAGGCAATCTACCGGGAGTTTGTGGAAGGACGTAATGGCGAGATGCCCAACGGTGAGGCGGGTCGGGAAATTGGGGGACGGACAAGCCTAATGTAATGTATATCTTTTTAAGATGTATGGATGAGACCTGCATTGGGTGTATTAGAGCAGTATTCACATAGATAGGCAGACAATATCTATACAACAAGAATAATCACCACTTCTATCTTCTAATATACAATGAGCACTCAACTCTTCCACATCCTCCTCACCATGAAGACGTGCTTTCAATATGTTTGAAGTTCCCAGACTTTCTCAGCCCAACCCTGTAGATCTTTTACATCGAGGACAATATCTCCTTCCTTGTCACTCGCTGGTCGAAGAAAGAGATCCTCAAATGATAGAATAAACGGTGCATTCGTGACGCTCGTGGGTCCTTCTTCCGAATCCTTCCTCATGATCACCCGTTGCTGTATCTCCGGGACCCTTCTGTCGGACTGGGATCTGGTTTCTTGATCTGCCAGTCCCCATTTCTCAATGGTAATCTCCCTCTTCCGTTGGTGAACGGAGACTGTCACCGCGGTCCTTACATCACCGTTGGACGCGTCTAACCACCATCTAGCATCAGACTTTAACTTAGATTTGGATTCGGTGTATCCGGCTTCTATGACCAGTGTCGGCCATTTCCTCGCGCGGCCTGCAGGCAAGCACCGGGGTTGGAACTCCTGATCCGCCCTTTTCTTGCGCGAGCGCGTACAGACCTGGGCTGACGACGTCATATGCAAAGCATCATTGACTTCATCCATTTTAGCAAGTTTCGTGATTAACTTGTTTGTTAGCCCCATATGGGCTTGCTCATGGATTGCCGTGGTCATTTTCACAAGTAAAACCTGCTCAGTCGGGCTGTAAGAGTCCACTGACTTGCTGATGAGTTTCTCACTGGATCTGAAGATTTCACGGGAGTAGGTTTGCTCATCAATGTTTGAAAAGACAATGTATTGACTTGTGGCTCTTGTTTTGTCATCTTCAAAGAGAGCCTGTTCCTCTTCGAGTACCTTGATATAGTCCTCGGTTCCTTTGTATGGATAGCATCTGGTGATGGAGGGAAGGCAGTCTCGGATGCTGCTTCCCTCCTGAGTTCTCTCAATTTTTCCCACACTCATTCTGGTGGTCGTTGCTTCCCAGATAGGTGACTATGTAGTATCGCGAAGTGCATCCAGTCCGCTTGTGTGTCTTGGAATATGACTTCACAATGACTCCGTCTCTCTGGTATTCCGCACTACCAAAAGGCAGCGGCCTCATGTTATCAAAGTTTTCTACTAGACCAGGCGGTTATCACCCCTTGCTGGAAGTCGCATATATTCCCCGGTCTGTGTCAGGGAAGGCCCAGTAATCATACCCATACGCGCCAATTTGACTTTTGTTCAGCTGGAGTGTGATTCTATTTGTAATACATCTGCTGTTTTTCAGACCTCCCCAACACAGCTACAGCTTCCCAAGAGTTTGTCCGAGCTAGGAATATCTTG
Organism: Aspergillus cejpii; assembly: GCA_004769165.1. NCBI lineage: Eukaryota > Fungi > Ascomycota > Eurotiomycetes > Eurotiales > Aspergillaceae > Aspergillus > Aspergillus cejpii. The sequence continues at coordinate 3,486,165 of SMSW01000001.1, read as the reverse complement.
GATGTTCATATTATGATGCCAGAAGACACGGAGAAACAAGGATTATGTCGTTCAACAACAATCGAATTGGGCGCTTCGTGTTACGAGCTTTGCCGTATGCTAGCCTACAAGTAGGTGCAATTGAGAAGAACTCGCTAAGAAAGAAAAAGAGGAAGTGCAAGGGGACGAAAAATAAAAGGAAAAGAAGAGGCGCATCTCCGTCTCGAACGCAGGACCTCTTCCGAATGCAACAATCCCACAAAACACAACACCTCCAATTTAACCCTGTAAGGATGAAAAAAAAACTGGTAGCTTCTCTTTGATTGAGCGTGTCATCCTTAGTGCAGGGGCCATGCTAATCTTCTCTGTATCGTTTCAAATTGACCAAATGCCCGAAGGCAAAGTACTAGAGATTAGAATGAATTATATGCTTATCTTGGGCGGAAGAACGGGGGATGTGATTGGTGGATAAACCGAGGTTTAAGACTGGGGTTGTGATTGGTTAGGTAACCGCGGTTTGGAACATCAAAAGTTAAGGTGTGATTTAAGAAGTTTTACTTTGACTGGAATATGGTTAACTACTACTAGTTAGTAGTTAGTACTATGGAGTACGGAGAACGGAGTACTAGAATGAATTAGATAGTTCTTGAACCAAGGGACTAGATTTTCTCGTATGATCATGAACACCTAGGACTGGGCCATAGAACAGCAGTACAGCACACTGAGTACGGAGTACAAGTACTCCGTATCTCATTCTCTATGCTGCACTCGTAGATTGCATGCCGATTTCCGAGTCAAGTTGTCAACATCTCGTATGTCGCAAAAAGGACAGCTGAGGCGCTGACAAACAACGGATGAATCGGATGCTTGGCTTGATGCTTACTGTTCAATTTCTCTGTTAGTTTCGCTTAGTCATCCGGGGCATCTCCACTTATTGATTCCTGAGGCGGCAAAAGCTTATTTAGTGTTGTCTTCTTGTCTTCTTGTCTTACTCTTGAGTCTTGACTCTTGGAGTCTTGAGAGTATTGAGATAGTTACTCCGTCCGTACTATGTTCTCCGTGTTACGATTTGTACAGTAAACAAGTATTGCGATTATGACAGGCTTACAATAATCTAGAATATTCCTAGGTAAACATGATAGTATCCCGTTGAGTACGGGACTTTCTCCGTATTGAATAAGTAATGTCCGCCGATTGTGGAGCGCCCACACTTCGGGTATTCGTTACTATCGGATTCGGGGAGAATACCGAGGCAGTCCGGATAACTTCAAAATCTCCCATCTACTATCCTGGTACTAGTCTACTGGATCAAATCACAGAAGGTGACTTGACTTTTTTTTCATCCTTGCATATCAACAGGAATTTGTTGAGGCCCCCAGCCACGTTCACTCTCTTCCTTCATCTCTCAGAGTCGTTTGTTTTCTCCTCACTCTTACCCCGCATATTCAGGTCACGATGCCTGTCGCCTCAACGCATCCTTCGGTAGACATCCCCGATGTCGACCTTTGGACGTTTCTTTTCGAGCGCAAGGACAGGACATTTCCCGATGATAAGGGTCTGTAGCTTCCTGGTAGAGTGTGAGGGGGGTCTGGAAACTGACTGTTTCCTTAGTTATCTACAGAGATGCCGATACGAAGCGGCACTACACCTATCGAGGGGTTAGAGAAACAGCAATCGAGTTCGGCCAAGGGTTGAAGGCCGTGCTGGACTGGAAAAAGGGAGATGTGCTGGCCCTGTTCACCCCAAACTGCATCGATACCCCGGCGGTGACATGGGGCACACACTGGGCCGGGGGTGTCGTCTCCCCCGCGAACCCGGCATACACAGTCGAAGAGCTGGCTTTTCAGTTGAAGAACGCCGGGGCTAAGGCCCTTATCACTCAGTTGGCCCTGTTGCCGGTCGCCACGGCAGCTGCTAGGGAGGCCGGGATCTCGGAAGACCGAATCATCCTCATCGGGGACGAGCGCGACCCGCAGGCCAAGTTCAAGCATTTCTCTTCGATCAGAAACATCTCGCGGGCGAGTAGATACCGCAAGGCCAAGATCGACCCTGCGACGGATCTCTCGTTCCTTGTCTACTCCTCGGGGACCACTGGCGTCCCCAAGGGGGTCATGCTGAGTCATAGGAATATCATCGCCAACTCCCTCCAGCTTGCCGCGGGAGAGGATAAGAATTTGAGCTGGAACGGGGGCGCGGATGGAACGGGAGACCGGGTTCTGGCGTTCCTTCCATTCTACCATATCTACGGTCAGCAACACAATCCACCCCCCCTCTTGGACTGGGATACTGACTTCCTCCCCAGGTCTGACCTGCCTGGTTCACCAGACGATATATCAAGGATTCGAACTGGTCGTCATGCCCAAGTTCGAGATGGAGAAATGGTGCTCACATGTTCAGAACTACCGCATCACCTTCAGCTACGTCGTGCCCCCCGTGGTACTGCTACTGGGCAAGCACCCCATTGTCGACAAATACGATCTCTCCACTCTGCGTATGATGAACTCGGGCGCCGCGCCGCTCACACAGGAGCTTGTCGAGGCGGTATACGCACGGATCAAGACCGGGATCAAGCAAGGGTACGGTCTCAGTGAGACCAGTCCCACCACGCACACGCAGCCCTGGGAGGAATGGCACACCAGCGCTGGCTCCGTGGGCAAGCTGCTGCCCAACATGGAGGCCAAGTACATGACCATGCCGGAGGACGGCTCCGAGCCCCAGGAAGTGCCCGTGGGCGAGGTGGGTGAGCTATACCTCCGTGGGCCGAACGTCTTCCTGGGCTACCACAACAACCCGGAGGCGACGGCCAACTGCCTCTCCAAGGACGGTTGGTTTCAGACGGGAGACGTCGGCTACCAGGACAAGAACAACAATTTCTACATCACGGACCGTGTCAAGGAGCTCATCAAGTACAAGGGCTTCCAGGTGGCTCCGGCGGAGCTGGAGGGAATCCTGGTGGACAACGAAGCGGTCGACGATGTCGCCGTGATCGGTGTCGAAAGCGAGGCCCACGGCACCGAGGTGCCGCTCGCGTATATTCTGCGAAGCGCCAAGAGCAAGAACTCGAATGTCACTGCGGAGCAGGAGGCCACGGCTATCGTCCAGTGGCTGGACGCCAAGGTTGCATACCACAAGCGGCTGCGTGGGGGGGTAAAATTTGTGGATGAGATCCCCAAGAGTCCCAGTGGGAAGATCCTGCGGCGACTTCTTAAGAAGCAGGCCAAGGAGGATATCGGCAAGGCATTTGGAGCGGCTGCTCCCAAGGCCAAGCTGTGATTGCTTTCAGCTATGCAGATAACCCTTTAGCATATGTATATAAATCTTTGAATTGATATACATAATATCATCAGCCGTAAAGACAGAGCTCAGTATGAGACCCTCGACTCCGGGAAGAACCGCTGCACCATGGCATCCACATCCTCCCCCTCGACGGCATCCACTTTTTCCCTAGCCACGCGCTCCACAGCCTGCTCAATCGGCTCATCCCCATTCAACAAATCATACCAGCCCTCAGTGTCGGCCCTGGCAAGCAACTGGTCCGCCACACGAGCCACATCCCCCCTCGTGACCGACCCCTGACCCCTCGTCTTCCCCAACGCCACCTTCCCCGTCGCCGACGCATCGGTCAGAGTCCCCGGCCGCAGACAGATCGCCTGGAAGCGGTGGTCGTTGCGCCGCCGCCGCGCCGCCAACGCAGTCATATACTCATCGGCCTCGAGCTTGGCCTTGGCGTACGTGGGGAGGACATTCCGGAAGATATTCTGCACGGCGGCCCAGTCGTCATCTGACATCCAGCTCGGATGGACCCGACGACTACCCAGCCATGAGATCAGTAGGAACTTGGAGACGCGGGGGGAGGCGAAGGAGGCGGCGAGGAAGTGTTTCGCGGCGCGTTCGTCGATGGCGAAGGTTCGTTCGGGGCCGCCTTTGCCTCCGGCTCCTGCGGTTTCATCCAATCAACCTTTTGGGAAAAGTTGAAAGGGACTGGGGGGGGTTTACCAGCAGACCAAACTATATAATCCGGGCCCACGGCATCGATGATCCTCTTCGCATCGGCATCGCTCCTCACATCATCGAGACTAGATATCAACACGGTCAATTTGCCTCTTATGCCTTCTCCCTTGCCCAGGGCCAGGATCTCGTTCTCGTGCGCCGGATTGCGGATGACGCTGGTGACGTTCCAGGCGCGGGCGAGGAGAAGAGGGGTCAGCTTCTGGGCGATTTTGCCGTGGCCGCCGAGGAGGAGGATTTGCATTTTATTCTCCTGTATCTGTAGGTGTTTGAGATTAATTGACTGTAGAGATCACATTTCTATTTTAGTATTTCTAGGAAGCTTTGATGGAGTAGTCTATACGGAGTAGAGTGTAGAGACTAGAGAGAATGATTAATAATTGCTGGTACATGGCGTCATGGCCAGACTGATCTTAGATAGGAAGACAGGAACACTACAAAGTCCTAGATGACCAAGTCCTCCCTACAGAACCTCGTATCTTGACATATTCCTTTCTCCTACAGTCCAGACTGTCCAGTGACCCTACCGTCCTAACTACCGTGTTCGAAGGAAGGAAGAGGATCAGATTCACCATCTCAGCCATCCGTCTCAGTTTTGTCATTCCCACCAATCAGCATTTCATAAGGGGAATATTAAATGAAGGACCCAGGCCTAGACCAGTGCTTACTTTTGACTTTGATCTGGGATTCTGACAGAAATATTAAGAAGAGACTGACTCCGTATACTACTCTCTCTGTATACATTATTGATCTCCTGAATATTTTGTAGAAGTTCATTGAAATCAACTGTATTACGGTATTACCACCTACCTCTTTTTGTACTAGTCAGGGGCACTAATCAGTATTTACTCTGTACTCCGTAGGTAAATTCAATACTCCATACGGTCATACTCATACCAGTATTCAAATTTCCAGGGCTGAGAACTTCAAACAACCAATTTGAATAGATCATTATCATTGGCACCAGAAGCGACGTTGAGGTACTTAAACACCTTAATTTAGTCTTTCAGTACTTTGTAGATAGATATCTACTCTATGCAGTATGGGTATGAAGACGGTGTTCAGCTTCTTTAGTCTTTTCTTGGTTCCCAATCAACAGGTTCCCCATTATTCCACAGAATGGTTCATCTGGGTTTGGGAGTACCACGGAATAGTCAATCAATACAGAGATATCACTGTGAGAGTCAGGACTCAGGATGCCTGTAGATATCATATGTATACTAAACCCTGTCAGTCAGAGAGTTCAACGGTGTTGTCTGATTCGTTTACATCTGTCGTCCGTACCACTCAAGGGACCTGTTGTACAACTCTTGATCAATTAATCGAGTCCATCAAGTCGATGGGATGACGTCTTCTAGATATACCCGAGCACACTGGATACACAAATGATATGAACCGGGAAGAAGACCACCAACCTCAATAACATGTTCTTAACGCAGACTGAGAGTGAGCTCCCATTGTGAAATCATATAAGTTGTCGATCAGGAGTCAAGGACTTGGATAGGTCAACAGACTCACAGTACAGGGTACAGAGTAGTGTGTACCTATCACCTGTAAGTTGTAACCCTTGACGAGTCTCAATTATTTCCACTCTGCTCTATCTACATACTACTCCGTAAAAAATCTGGTGTTGTAGTCCATGCAATCCTTCATCTGCTCCTGTAGAGATCAGGCTGAATTGATACAGAATAGTCAACAGTACCAGATGAAACCACTGTATGGAACCTGAAACGAGTTCCATAATTCCATTTCCACTGTAATTGAATCATCTGATTAGTTCCATTGATTGCTGTTGTGGGGCCTGCAAGGAACATTCCACGCTAGTATGAGGTACCGTACAGTAATCAAATGTCATCCATGGCAGTATGAATATGGAGTATGGAGATGGAGTATGGAGTAGCTGTACTCTGTAGATTCATCGCACATTCAGATCACAGAAAATCAAGAGAAATGGGAAATCAGGCCACTGACTCTACAGAGTAGTTATCCATTCAAACAGTACTTTAATCCCTTCCTTGACATTTGCAGTCTTATTGCTCTGTACTCCGTACTGGATCGTGTAACACCAAGTATCATTCCATACAAGGTGGAAATTTGACCAGAAAAGGCAAAGAAATAGGATTAGTTCTCCGTATGTTTTCCCTCTTTTTCCTTCGTCTTCCTCAAGAGTCACTTTCAGCTTTCATTTCTATCCTTCATCTCTCCTTTCATCTTCTGCCTCTCAATTCATCACTCTCGTTGGCAATTCCATCTCTGATATCTTCAATTCATACCTGGATCTCATTCTTTCGTTTCCTCTGGTCCACTCCGTCCCCATACTCCAGTCCAGTCCTCCACCGCCACACTCAACATTGCATTGCAGCCACATTCAACCATCCCATACAGGTTTCCAACAACTAGATACATACATAGTCAACTTCGTCCTGGTTCATTCTTCGACTTCTGACTCGCTACCCCGCCGAATCTCAGCCCACTCCTGCACATTGTGTCCACAATTGACTCTTCGTGAGGGAACCACTGTGCATTCTACGGAGTCCACCGTTCATTCCCCCCCCAGGGGATGACTCCCTAATCGCAATCCATTGATATATCCCATTCCCCTCGCTTCGACATTTTTCTGTTTCTCAATATCCTGTATGTCATCTTTTACTCGTTTTTTTGATCTTTGCTTCCTCTTTCAATATCCCCCCGTCCATACCTCAGTGGCTCTCGAATGTCAATGACTTCAGTTCTGACTCGTAATCATTGATGCCGTAGCATTTCGTTATACTTTTTTCGATTGGAGCGACTCTCTGCCGGCGAATCTCAACTGAACCGTCCCGAGACGGAATTTCTTACGTTCCCCTGGCCCTGGCAGCGCTCCGTACCTCATATCACACGACACAACCATGAATCGATTCCGTAAGAGCAAGAAGGAGAAGTTAAAGGAGAAGGAGGATGTCGAGACTCTGGAGAGTGTGCCAATATCTCTGACCTCCAAGTTGGCCAAGAGAAGCAAGAGACCGGAACCGGAAGTAAAACTTGAGCTCGATCTCGCCAACGCCTTGCCTTCCACAGATGATCTCCGGACCAGTCTGATAATGCCGAAGCTGTCGGCACGCTTCAGCATGCTGCGAGAGCAGGACGACCCGAACTCATTGATCGGCAAAGCAAGCGATGACAGTGTCCTTTTCCCCAAGCGCGCTTCCCGATTGAACCTCTTCGGGCACAACAACCCTTTGTCTGACATCGATGAGGCTTCAATTGACGGCCGGCCGTCTTTCAATGGGGCCCGGACAAACTCTTTCATCTCTGGCAGCGACGGCGGGTATGGGACCGATGATGACCGCTCGCACAACGGGAGCATCATGAGCAGGGCCCGACGGGCCGAAGGCAATAATCTCTTCGGCGGACGGCAAAAGGTTTACAAGATCCCGGCCAAATCAGGGAATGGTCCAGCACCCATGGGACGTGCCCTTTACGAGCACGACTTGACTCTTTCCGCCTTTCAGCGCTTGAGACTCAGGGAAAAGGAGGAGCGTGCAGCTGCTGAAGACACCCAGAAAGAATCCCCAGCCCTGGAACCGGAGGACGGTGTATCGGGCTTTCTTTCATCCATGAAGCGGACAACCTCCTCCTCAACTGCATCAGGGCCCACGGCCAATGGTCGTTTGTCTACGGCGGCTACATCGATTGACGAAGAGCCGTCCTCCGTAGGCACTCCGGCGCAGGCACCGAACAGCAGTACTAGCGAGGTCTTCAAGCCAGTGTATACAGGGGTGATGGCCTCCGAACGTGGCTCAGTGAAGTCTCGACGCCTCTACGGCCAAGGTCTCGCGCAATCCGCGCAGGACCAACAGAATAGCACTTTGCATCGCCTGGAAAGCCTCAGTCGCCAACGCGCAGGCACGCCAGAATTGCCTCTTCTCAGCCGGACATATTCCAGGAGTGCAACCAACCTGCGTGATCGACTTCAGAAACTCTCCACGTTGGAGCCGGCCCTTCCCACTTCCCGTCCGACCAGCCCTCCGCCCTCGGCCACGTCGCCGAAACGGCCAACTCTTGACCGTCATCCCAGTGAATCACAGTCACGGCTGGCTCCCGCATACGCCGTACCTCCACTGAGTCCGCCGGTCAGCGAGAATGAGGAGATGGGGACATTGGCGGCCGCTTTGCAACCGGAAGACCGTGGGAAGGCCACGGCAATGGGCCTCTTCAACAAACCCAAATCCGCTTTCGATGAGAACCAGTTTACGCGACGTCAATTGCAGATGCATCAGGGCAGGAGCACACCGCCGCTCAGGCGCCCTCCATCCCCTCCCGGACGGATGACACCACAGGAACGCCCTGGACGTCCTCGAGGTCTTTCGAACACGAGCTACTGGTCCCGACCGGAGTCTGCGTCCTCCCATTATAGCGAATTCCACCGTCCAGCCAACCGCTCCGTTGCCCCGAGCGTCGAAGCTTCCCCCGCCGCCCCCGCAAACGGAACTTTCTTTTCAAGTCCCAGCCCAGACGCATCCGACGATGACGTCGATCGATTCCATGCGCGGGACGTTGCGGCCGCGATTGACGCTGTTCACCCTGCTTTCCGGTCCAGCCCATCGTCCAAACCTTCCATCCCTCCGGAAGAACCGCCAATCCCTCTGCCTGAAGTGCGGTTCTCTGATCTTGGGGATTTGAAACCCATTGTGGAGATCGAGGCAACAGAGAGCACAAGCAGGGCCGATGATGGCAACGGCCTCCCTGAGAAACCCGACTCGCCCACTCTGGGACCATCTGGACTCGGCCTTAGCGGTTTAGTCCGCACTCATCTCCGATGTGACAGCGATCGATCATCCTTCCACGCGCCATCTTCTTTTGCTTTCCCACCCAATCCTAAAGAGTATGACTCCCTGGATCACTCCGCTGACGGGTCAGAGACGGCAGATGGTCTCTCTCAGCGTGCGTCGACAGATGAAGAGCACTCAGTCAGCACCGAGAACACCTCCAAGGTTCTATCATGGGAGGAGGAGCTGAAATCCAAGCACAGACGCCAGGGTAGTACGGAGACTCAAAGGGAACGGGAGGAGTTCGAGATCGAGCTTGCAGAGCGGCGCCGGAGGGTCCAGGAGAAGCTGAGAGGCTTTGCGGAAATCGAGAGCAGATCAGCGAGCCCTATCTCCGGGCGTCAAACACCAGACTATCCCCCGCAGGCCAAACCTGGCAACGCATTTGCCCTTTTGAAGAGCAAGAACCCCAAGCATCCCTTCTTCAGCAGACAGGACCCAAAGAACGCCAAGATGCTCGGTCTTGCGAGCTCGTCCACTCCATCGTTGATACCGGACGACCTCTGGCGTGAGGAAGACGAGAAGATGCCATTCGGCTTCGGGAAGCACGCCAATACCAGCTCACCGCAGGTTGCCGGGGAGAAGTCTATCCGGTCCAGGATGGCAGCCTTTAGCCGCAGCAGCCACGAAGACTCCCGTGAGTCGAGCCGCAGCCGTGGAGCTTCGCCGCATTCCAGCGTGAGGTCCCTAAGGGACCGTTCGAACTCCGACGCCTCCGGCCGCTCCAAGAGTCGTACTCGATACCGCGATCGAGATGACCTCGGAACACTGGCGGAAGATGCCGGTGGTTCCCCGGAGCCCTTCCCGCACCTTGAGACGCGGGGCGCTCCCTCCGTCCCGTCGCCGCCTCGCCCATCAGTCGAGGTCAATGATCGTTCGACTTGCTGCGACCGGAGCTCGTCAGCCGCATCCGGGAGGTATCGCAGCGGGAGTCGGTCAGCCACGTCAAGCTTCCACGACCGACCGCTGCATCCTTCGCCGTCCACCACCACTCCGTCCCTGATCGGTGCTTCCCCACGGCCGTCACCAATCGCTCCTTACTCTGCCAACGCCACACCCCCTCTCTGTGAAATGCCCCCGAATTATCCTACGGCATCCCTACCCAGCCACGCCCATGCCCCGCCGCAGCGCGCGCTAGGCCACACCGGCCTCCAGAAGCGGGTCATCGACAAGACTCTGATTTCCGAGCCAACATTTCTGTCCTGCACCTCGAACGTTCCAACCGTGGGTCTTCCACCGGGCGCTAGCCTCAGCAACGGCATGGAGACCCCTCCGGTCCCGCCCATGAACCCACGACGCCGGCGCCAGACCACCACCCAGACCATCCTCGGCGCCTTCAAAGGCGACAAGCACGAGTCGTACTACCCAGTCTCCATCGTCAGCGCGCCCCCGGAGGAGCATAGCACCTTCTCCGACGACAATGACAACGACAACGACAAGCGGCCCAAGTCCAGACATACCAAGCTGCGCAAGACCTCCAGCGAGGGCGGTAGTTTGAACTCCAAGGCCCGGTACCAGGCCATGACAGCTGCTCCTACTCCAGCTGTCCCACAATATCCGCCAAATATTTCCATGGAGGGAGGGATGTTCTAACTTCTAACCCTTCTCCATCGACCTTCCCTTTCACGTTTCCTACTCCTGTCATTCACCATTTTCCCTCCTTGAGATTTTTTTCTTTCATGTTTTGATACCTCTTGGTTCTGTATACACCTTCTACTGCCCATGACTATATACCAACTGTGTTTTGCTTTTCATGTTGAACGGATGGGATTTTTCTACTGGGACTTGTGGTTTACATCCAGGTTATCTGTCTTTCTTTACCTTTCTGATTAAGGTACATTTTTCCTTTTCTGTCAGGATATCAACTGCATTAAGAGTATATTGTAAATATAGACTATAAAATGCAGGATTGCCATTATTCAAGACTTTGTCTCTCTGTAGTATAAGAAATGAAGAAGGGAAGGCTCATCACGTGGTGATCATGTGCCCTGATTTTGTATAGCTTCATCTTTTTGTATTTTCCCATGAGAGAGTGCTGTAAGTGACAATCCTAAGAATAATTCTAAGAAACAGGATGTCCCTACTAGTCCAGAACGCACCCTGCACAAAACAGGGTGGAATGAATGACTATGTACAAGCAGAACTGAGAGTGAATGAACCACATCTCATCGACTACAGTTGATCGAGCAGTCAACAGAAATAAAAAAGCATCGAAAGAAAAAAACATCTTCTACTCTAACAACCCATTTTTGTCTTCTGTTATGAATTCCCCTCCATCTTCCTCAGCTTCTTCTCTACTCCCACACATATCCCTCCCCTGTTTCTCTTCTCAACTTCCCTTCCCTCCCACTCCAAAGAGTAGAAGAGAGGCTATGCTCAGACGTCACTCCATCTGTATCACGGATTTACCATCTTGTCTCCAGGTGTCAAAACCCCCGCAAGAGATTTCCTACGACTACCGCAATCCCAGCGACAGATCTACCCTGTGCAGAACCTGTTGCTCAATACCCATCATGGCGTCTATGGTTCTTCCGCAGCTCGACGGCTCCGCGGGGGCCCGTAAGGCCGGTAAGAAGAAGGCGACCAAGAAGAAGAAGAATAAGAAGAAGCAGCAGCAGCAGCAGCAGCGGCGGCAGCAGAGTAAGGAGGTGGTGCAGGAAGACTCCAGCGCTCCTAGTCGTTGCGAGTGCGAGTCCCCCCCGCCGTATAAATGTGCTCCTGACGGGGACGTCGTCCGCTCGTGTGCTCAGACTTCGCTGGAGAAGCTGAAGTTGCCGTTGATTGTTGATGGGGCGTCTTGGGGGCAGAAATTTGCTCAGGCTCAGGCTCAGGCTCAGGCTCAGGCCCAGGCTCAGGCCCAGGCTCAGGCCCAGGCTCAGGCTCAGAATCAAAGTGAGTGTCGCTGTCGCTCTGAGGGATGGAGTCTTCGCTGATATAACTTGCTTTTAGATGGCTATGCCCAAGAGACCCTCTCTGTCGCGCAGAGCTCAATCCATACTTTGCATTCTCCTGAAGATCCGACCCGTGTGCATGGCGAGTCACCCAAGGATCCGAACAGGTCTTCCGCCGACCAGAACAACTTGCCATACTGTCAGGTACACGGTACGGCTGTCTGCCGCTACGATCCCGCGTGCTGTGTCCACAAGGCCCGGTTCCACTGCGCTTGCCCGCGTCGGTCCTCGTGCTGCTGTGTCCATCACGCTGGGGACTGTTGCACCTGTGTGTATATCCCCGTGGGCGCGTATGTCAATGGAGCGTACAAGACCGCTGGCAGTTACTATCCGCCGCCGTATCCGCAGCAGTCGATGGGGAAGCCAGAGGGGGTGGCTGGTGGTCCTCCTGTGCCTGGTCACTGGCCTGTGGCTATGAGAGAGAGCGGGTTGGATGCTAAACAGGTCCCCAACGGTTTGCCCATGCAGGTCAACGGAGAAGGTATGTCTCATTCTAAGAATATTTGTTAACTATCCTCTCATTCTGGATGCTAAATTGTGCGTTATCATCAGCGGCGAAGAAACAACCCGATATAACTCCGGGACAGCCTGGTGAGTCGCTTACCACGTACGTCCTGCGCCTGTTTGATGGCGAAGACTTTCACGACTCTCGAATCCTCTTGAAGTCGAACAAGGATTATTTCCCGTCCATCACCATCCGCACGCACAAGCTATTGATCGCCCGTAGTCCGCTCGTCGCTTCTCTTCTGAAAGGACACGCAGGCCAGCAGGGACTGCCCGAGATCGTTGCCATAGCCGGTGAGAATTTCCTGCTGGTCAAGGCGTTTGAGGTTGCGGTGCAGAGTCTGTACGGACTGCCTCTTCTAAGCCCGGAGCAGTTGAGAACCATGACCCTCGCCAGTCTGGGATACACCGAGGAGAGCATCCAGATGTCTCCGTACCCGATCAACACCGCGATGGCGGACTTTGCCATGTGCTACGCCAGCTCGGGGGCGTTCTTCCAGCAGCGCGAGGTCGTCGAAACCGGCATCAAACTGATCACAGAGACCATCGATTGGGACAACATCGAGCTGATCTTCTACTTTGGGTTCCGCATATCCAACTTCTTCGTCACATCGCCCCAGACTGCGGAGCCGGAGGAGCAACCCTCGCCTGCCTCAGCCAAACCTGCCACAGACAGCCCATCCGACAAGACCGAGGACGCGACGGAGGAGCTGCAGTCCAAATGGGCACCGCATCTGCTAACCGCAGCGCTGGACTTCGTCGTCAACCACATGGACCCCGGATTTACCCTGTACCCACAGGCGCACTGCAAGGGCATGACGGACCGGATCCCAGAATACCTCCATTCAGCACCGACGCCATCCCTCTCGAACACAAACCCAAAACTCGCAGACGTCCGATTCGGATCCTTCGGAAGCCCACAGGACGAGGCGCAAAAGGACGCCGACGAGCAGCAAAACGAGAAGGAAAAAAAAAAGAAAGAAGAAAAAGAAGAACCAACCCCCAGCGCCGCAGTCGCAACCACCTCCGCCATCCTCGTCTGCCTCCCCTTCCACCACCTCCAGGCCGCATTCGTCAAGATGAACGCCCGCCGCGTCCTGTCAAGCAGTCTGGCGCAAGCGATTGTGCTGGAACGCGAGACCCGTCGACTACAAGCGCTCCGGGCATATGCGCGCCTCCGTGCCCAGCCCCAGTCCCAGTCCCAGTCCTCTGTGTCTGCCCTTCCAGCACCGGACCATGAAATCCCCCCCGAGATCTTCGAGCTTGGATTCTCCGAGTACTTCACCACGCGGAATGTCTTCTCCGATGCGCGGGACGATGCGGCGGCGTCCGTGACGTTGGAGATTTCGCTCGACAGAGAGTGGATTGGTTTGGCGGTTGGGGAGGTGATGGTTAAGCATCGAGTGCTTAATGATAAAAAGGAGTGAGTGATAGATTTGATTTGGTGTGTGTGAAATTGGAAGGTTGGATGGGGAGATTCTAGGGAATCTGTCGGTTACAGCAAAGCTGGTCAGGATGAGTGATTGTTCTACTTTTCTTGAATCTACCTATCTTGTGCGGATTATTGGTCTGTTTGTTATTACTTTTCCTTTTGTTATTGTCAGAGTCATATGAATTCTTCGTTGTCTATCTACTCGAAAAGTCATCTTTGGTAATGAACTCCATTTAATGGCTACATCAAGTCCTAGTATCTCTGAAAAGCTCCTTGTCTATACAGTAATTTCCAACTCTCGAGACTGACATTGACTCATTCACACGCCACTCAACCTCCTAAGAAATGCTTAGGACTTGTCAGGGAAGCCAAAGTCAATGCCGAAAGGAGGATACACGAAACGCCGGAAGGCCTTCTTCCCAGCCAGTTCGGCTATATACTTTGCGATGATAGCCATGTCCTCGTCGTCGAGCTCGATCAGACTGTTGCGGTTATCTTCGATATGGGCCGGGGTGACGGACTTGGCGAGCACGGAACATCCACGGGCAACTATAAGAACCTGTCAGCAGATGATAATAAGGGGGGGCGTGATGGGTAAACATACGCTGCCAGCTGAGCAGAACACTCGCGGGACTAACTCCCCTCTTCTTGGCAACCTCCACGACGGGCTCTGCCGTGAGCAAGGGGCTGCCTTTACTTCCCAGAGGGCTGTAAGAGGTGACGTGGATGCCCTTCTCCTTGCAAAAGTCGACGATCTCCTGCTGAGGCAAGAATGGGTGGTTTTCGATCTGGTTGACGGCGGGGACGACGGTGGCGTGGGGGAGAAGCTCCTCGAGGTATTTCTTGCTGTAGTTGGAGACGCCGATTGCCTTGACCTTGCCGGTGGCCAGGAGCTTCTCCATGCTCTTCCAGGTGGTGATGTGGGAGTGGGAGTGGTCGATATCACGAGACCCGTCGGGGAGCTTGGGGAAGAGAGCATGGTCTCCTACAGGAGGGTTAGACGTGCTTTTAGAAAGGCAGTCCGGGTCTGAGTCTAAGTCCGGGAAAGGCAGAATCGTACCCCCAGGGTTCATGGCCACGGGCCAGTGCATCAGATACAAATCGACATACTCCAACCCCAGTTTCTCCAGGCTCATGTCCAGAGCCTCCTCGACGCGGCTGTGGTACGTGCACCACAGCTTGGTGGTGACAAACAAGTCCTCGCGCTTGACCTTCCCAGACTCCAATGCCTCCTTGATCCCATGGCCGACCTGGGCTTCATTCCTGTAGCAGAATGCCGTGTCGATGTGTCTGTATCCCACCGAGATAGCATGACTGACGGCCTTCTCGGCCTCGCCTAACTTTGCCTGCCATGTCCCTATACCGAGTGAGTCACCGAGTTTTTTGATCATACGCTGTGTTCGAATACTGGAGAAACGGACGTGGGAGTACACACCCAATCCTAAGGCGGGGATTTCCGCACCAGTGTTGAGCTTGAATCGAGTATCGTAGACAGCCATGATGGATGATTGCGGGGAAGGAAAATACTGAGAGATGATGATTATATGAGTTTGAGATGGATGGAGTAGGATGAAGAGAGAGAAAAGAAGGACACTTGACAAAGAACAGACGCAGATGCCAGATGTCCCTCTACTCTCTAGTATAACCCCTGCGCCACATTGGATGTGGAACAAGGTATTTTTGTGATAATTCTGAATTGAATAAAGAATTCTTTCTCATATTGTTGGTGGTTTCACTCATTCATCTGTCATTGACTGATTCTACATATATCTATAGCTGTATGTCTTGCCTGAATAACTTCAACCTGTAAACCCCTCTCTCCATCTTCAACAACTGCATGTCAACCCTTATTGCTCCTTCTACTTACCCTTGACCAAGTCAAGAGCTATATAATATATATCAGACATTAACTAATCTTCTAAGTGACCTATCCTAGGATAATTGAACCTCTTCCTGTGAATATTAAGTGCTCTATCCCCAGTTTCCAAGTCCCAACATGTTTCTGCGACTGACAAAAAAGAACTTGTTAGGATAAAACTACTATTTAGTATAAACGACTCGGTATAATGTCAAAAAGATCGAGTTTGCGGATCTGAGAGGCAGAGAATGCCATTGTTTACTTGGAATGGGGACAATCCACAATGCCTCGACATCTTTCATCTTTCATCCTATCATCCTCGTCTTTCATCCCTAAGTAACTCGGGAATCAAAGTCCGAGACAGAAATCCAAGGGAGAATTCGAGGCATTCAAGTCATCAGACAGCATTGGACCACTGGCAGGCTTCACATGGCACCTTCATTATGGAGTTCTCCAGGCTGGTAGCTGTCTTTAATCCAGATTGGAGAGTCTGAGATGATTCTATCTGTCACTTCCCTGCGGCTGTGGAGCAATGGTTGAGCTAGAAGTGCATCTTGGAATGATGCGCAGGCCAGAATCCCTACATTCTGTGCCACCACCACAGCAATCTGTATCATCTGCTTTGTCAAATTGGTCCATATTCACTGTTAAATGGCTAACTCCGGGAAATATCAGACATGTACCCTTTCAGGTGCTGGATTTCCACCAGCACGTGCTGTAACATATGCACTACTCTTTGGTCTCTCACAGCTCGATGAGAAACAGCTATTGGACAGAGAATGTATGAACGCTCTCATCGACTATATAAGAACGCCTCTCATCCATCTTTCTCACACCTACTTACCCTCATCCATTACCCTGACACTGAAGACAAGACTTTCAAAGATGGATCCCATTTCAGAAACCAAACGCTATGGCAGGGTACTTGAATACCTCTCCGACGCCATCGACGCCCTCAACATTAAGAAAGCAAAAACGAAGGAGAAGAAGGGCGTCTACGATGAGTCGGAGTTTGGCAAGGGCAAGGACAAGACCCAGTTCCGCCAGTACGAGGATGCCTGTGACCGCGTCAAGGACTTCTACAAGGAACAGCACACGAAGCAGACTGTCAAGTACAACCTCAAGGCTCGCAACGACTTCCACTGCAAGGTCCGCGCCGAGATGACCATCTGGGAAGCCATGGAGAAGCTCAACTCCCTCATCGACGAGTCTGACCCCGACACCAGCCTCTCCCAGATCGAACACCTGCTCCAGTCAGCGGAGGCCATCCGTCGCGACGGCAAGCCTAGATGGATGCAGCTGACCGGCCTCATCCACGACCTTGGCAAGCTGCTGTACTTCTACGGCGCCGAAGGCCAGTGGGATGTCGTCGGCGACACCTTCCCCGTTGGCTGTGACTTTGACGACCGCATCATCTACGGAAAGGAGTCCTTCAAGGACAACCCGGACTATGGCCACAAGGCCTACGGCACCAAGTACGGCATCTACACCCTCGGCTGCGGTCTGGATAGCGTTATGCTGTCCTGGGGCCATGACGAGTACCTCTACCACGTCGTCAAGGACCAGTCCACCCTCCCCGATGAAGCCCTCGCCATGATCCGCTACCACTCCTTCTACCCCTGGCATAGTGCCGGGGCCTACCACGAATTAATGAATGATAAGGATCGTGAGATGCTCAAGGCCGTCAAGGCTTTCAGCCCCTACGATCTTTACAGCAAGAGCGATAAAGTCCCCTCTGTCGAGGAGTTGAAGGTGAGTTAATTGATTTCCCCCCTCCCTTTTTTTCCATTAACAAGAGTTGCCAACACTGCCTTAGCCCTACTACCTCGAACTTATCGATGAGTACTTCCCCAAAAAGGTCCTCATGTGGTAGACAGCGTTGTCTTCTTTGGGATTTCAATCCTCCATAGACTTTATGCGTTCTCACGGTTTTCTGATACAATTCTTGCCTGGACTTGGTTCATGCATTTGGCTGCATTTTTGAAGTAGCCTGCTCCGAGTGAAAGATCTTAGACTTGGTTTAGACGCAATCAATTGACGATCGTCCATCTGCTACACTATGAGGAGAAGATGTGCTCAAAAACCCAGCTCGTGTCCAGTGGACATGAGTTCGGTAAATTTTTTCTTACAGCAAAGAAATACCTATGGTGCATCCGTTGTAGTGTAACGGCTATCATACCTGTCTTTCACACAGGAGATCGGGGTTCGATTCCCCGCAACGGAATTCTTTTTTTTTCTTTCTTTCTTTCTTTCTTTGTCTTCCTTGTCGACTATTTATAATCTTAATCTAGTTAAGATGCAAGTGCTGCTTTCCACCTCAAAGAGAACAGTATCCAGAGGTCAATCTATCCCATCACTATCAATCATCAAGAGGTTACTAAATACCTGGCAGAATGGTCGTCTCACGTGCTCACCGCCGGAGTTTCTCTGTCTCCCCGCACAGGAGTTATTCTTCTGAATCACAGACATGCAGTTCAAGTACAACATCCAGTGTCGAACTACAAGTTTATTTCAAAAATGGTATATTGAGCCATCAATCCTTCTCGATCTCTGACTACCATCTATTGCGTGATTACCCTCGATCACTGCGACTCGAAGGAGCTCTGTTTCCATCATTTGTCGCGTTTGGGGTAAGCTCCTGCGCAAGCTGAGGTAGTAGAACGGTAGAACCGCGGGAAGCCAGACTCTCATCTGAGCTTGTGTCTCATCAGGTTAGCCACTCTCCTGATATCCTTACATGCTCTACATGGCTTACACCTTCACAGATTCTACTGTCTCGGGATAGTCTCCTCTATCGACTTGTATCCCTTCCATTTCACCTCATACCCATCATGGAATCCCCACGTCCTCGCAACTGGAATCAGAAGCTGTTCGCAAGTTATCTGGGCGGAACAGACGAAGAACTAGCTGAGCTGAGACGTGCCTTGACGGAGTTGATGTCAGTCAATAACAAGCTCAATAGGGCGTACAAAACAAAGGCAGCCAGAACTGAGTTGAAGGAATTCTTGGAATCAGTCCTTTATAGGCTGCCGGGTTTCGTCCAAGATGCTTGTTTTAATCCTACCCGAATGACTGGGTTGATGGGCATGGCTTATAAGATCAAGAACGACCACATGATTCTCGGCAAAAAGAATTCGGATGTCGAGCCCTCGGCAAGCACCGGCGAGCAGGCAGCGGGCGTTGATCATGAAAGCGAAGTGGTTGTACAGGAAACCCGCCACGACGACAATCTACCCACCAGCAGTGCCCCCATCATTATCCCCAGCAATACGGTTGTTCAAGAAACCAATGCTGCCGATGCAACTGAACCTCCAGTCGTCGTGGCCGAGACCGACATCGTTGGACCCCCGAGCAAGAGACGCAAGGCGACGCCCCCTCAACCCATGCCATCTCAACCTCCGCAGTCTCCGCAGCCAGACTTACTCTCCCGTAATATCTGGGTCTTGAACGAAGTGAACCCCTCGCAGCATGGCCTCTGTTCGATCCAGGAGCTTCTCACAAGCGAGGAAGCTCGCAAGCCCAACCACATACCTCGCATCGCCGACTTAGACTTTGATCACTGGCTTTCCATCGTCGAGGCCCAATGTGGCTACGATTTTACTGCACATCGTTTGGAATATCGCCCCCCGTCCGCCGTTATGGCTCGCTCGCTGGGGCTGCCCCCGATTACAATCCCAATGTCGACACAAAGCCAGTGGCGCGGTGCGCTGAACTCACAACTCCATGCTAAAACGGGCCAGGATCCAGTCTTCCACCTGGTCTTCCAATGTGAGTCCGAGCCCCTTAGCTGGCTTGCAGATTCAAAGCCACTGACTCAAAACTCAGCAGGAGGTGAAGTACGGCCCCCGTCGCTACCCCCTTTGCCTTCGCCTTCATCTGGGAACGATGCTTCCCGCCCTCGTGACCCTCTTGTCATTAAGCAAGAGTACGTCGAGGAACATATCAGACTTTCAGGAATGCGATAGCTTACGGGCATGGATCGTGTTTGTCCACACCTCCATATCACTGAAGCCTTTACAGCTGGTTATTGGCCCAGACTTCACTTGTGGTAGGAATTACTGTTAGGATTGGCCACAGGCTGTCCCTTATTTCTGCAGATTTTACCACTTGGGGGCAGACATCCCTGGCCGATGTGTTACTCTGTTTGTGATCAAGATGATGACTGCATATTTGGCCATGATTCTTGATAGCCCTCCCCTCCTCCTCTCCCCCCTCCCCTCCTCCTCTCCCCCCTCCCCCTCCTTCTTAAATTAGCTGGGGCGATTCATGCATCACAAATTTTGATCATCCCTGTGGGAGTAAGAACGGGAAATAGCTTCAAAAGAGCAGATCTTGCACAGCGTGAAAGAATCAAATCAGGGAGTGAAGAACGAAGAGAAGAGACTTATCCATATAGGACAACTCATAAAAACTCACGATGGAACAACTATCACGTCCGAGACTCGTCATCTACCTGCTTTCGCATAGACACCCTTCTTGCCTTCTTCCTCGCCGCAACTTCGACAGGGTCGACGAAACCGTCGCCCCGCATCCACGCCAATGTCTTCCTGATCCCCTTACCCTGAACCGCGGACGGTCTACTCTCCAACAACGAACCCATGACCGCCCAAGCGAGGACGATAATCCACAAGTCCCCGCCTTTCCAGCCCTTCCACCGTCCTCGTTTCACGCTTACATCCCACGCCGAACGCACCGCCGTCCGGAAGAAGTACATGAAGATGCTACGGCTGTTGCCGAGGAAAGCAAACGGCATGCCCGCGACCGCACCGCTGAGGAAGAAGCGCTGGGTAGGAAGGATGGAGCGCGGTAGAATGGCATTCCAGAGACAGATGCTGCCCCAAGCGGACCCAGCAGCGGTGGACAGCACAGCTGTTAATTTAATAATTTTCTTCGAAAGGGTGTTCACCGTCGAGATTGGCTGGGACAAGAGTGCCTTGAATTTGAGTACCGACAGGGCCAGCATGACGGTGGTCAGGAACCGAGCAAGAGGCGGCACGGAGAGGAGCATATGATGCAGGAATGCGGTGCTGCAGCTGGGGCTGCTTGGATGAAGCAGAGCACATGCTAGGTTGGAGATAGAGGGATGTGCGGGTCCAGTGATGGGTGAAATGGACTTGACTGCCGACGGCAGAGTATTAGGGTTGGCAGGATGCAGGATAGGCGAAATAAAAGCTCTGTAACGAGACTTAGCAAGAATGAACCATAATACAAACGGAGACGGAGAACGTACGGCCACCGCAGGCTAGCGATACTTGCCAGCGAATCGACGACCTTTTCCTTGTCCGGCCATGGGAATTCGACAGGCAGGGTCTCTGGTCGACCACGTACGTAACTCGGAGACAGCCTGAAGATGGTATTTCCAAACCACTAGCAACAGTTAGTCCCCAAGCCGAAAAACATCATCGCAAACCCTCATTTGGCATGGGGCATAGATAGAATAGAATCGAACAAACCTTCGGCACAGTCTCCCGATCAAAAACAAACGCATGAAACAGCTGCGCACACGACACAGGCATCAACAACCAACTCCCAACCCACCAGGGCCGACCATCCAACCACCCCTTCTCCTCCAGGACATTAACCAAAAACTCCACCGTCCGGGTCCCCGCATAGATCGCCGCAGAGATCCTCAGCTGCGCACGCGGACAGATCCCCAGCGCGAAGCCGGCGACACTGGCTCCGACGGCGGGGGCATACGGCGATGTCAAGGCGCTCGCGATGCGCGGGTTACGTTCGCGGAAGGGCCGGGCGGCATCGGAGCGGAGGTTTGCGCGGAGGAGGACGAAGAAGCGGTGGAGGAATCGGTGGAGGAGAACGGTGAGGGAGAGAGAGAGGGAGAGGCGGAAGTTGGGGGAGTGGAGGATGGAGGAATGTGGTTTCTTCCTAAGCTTTATGTTTCAGCATATATCCCTTTTCTTCTTGACTTTGACTTTGAGGGACAAGGGCTATGTACTTGCTCAGATCGCCCTGGATCCGTCGGACGATCAGATCGACGAGCTTCAACAGGCCGCCGGAGACCAGGAACACTCGCAGCGACGCTCGCAGCGCGGCTTCATTGTGTTTGTTTTTCGACCGGATGAGGGCTTCGTATCGAGCGGGTGAGGGTGTCTTGTCTCGGATGGAGGGAGGCGTGCGCTGGATGATGTATTCGTGGAGATGTTTGTATTCCTTGGCGCTGAGGGTGATGCGGAGAGCATTCCGAATGAGAGGGTGAGCGTTGGGCTCTGCGGGCGTCATGATTCATCGATCTCCGGATGGAATCAGGCGCGCAATTGATACTTTGAAGATGGAATAGGGGATGGTGAAGGAGATGGAGGAACAAGAGGAGGAATAAGGAGTTCTCCGCTTCGTCGATGAGATGAAGTCAAGACTCAAGTCACGCTCTGGCGACCTCGGCTGATGAGTTATGGACTTATGAGTGCAGGGATTTCCAGAGACACAAGGGAAAATGGTAGATAATGTATCTATCTCCTGTTCATGATCCGATATATCTGATCCCAGTCAAATGAATTCTTCTATTAAGCCCATTACTATGCTCTACTCTGCATGTGATGAGACCCCATACAACCCCGAAATGACCTTCTAGGTAACACCTGAATAGCAACGGATATTATAGAATGAGAATCAAGTAGTGCAGTGAAGAATTAAAGCAGAGAAGACAGGAAAAGAAATCCTACATACAGAACCAGGAAAGAAAAAGGGAGCATCCCACGCCATGCAAGAATCCATATCATAAACACAATTCGCACCATCAAGAGACATCAGAAGACATCAACCGTAGGATATAAACTACCAGAAACTGCACCATCCAATCCAGTGCTGGCAAATGTTCTCGACACTCGTGGCCTGCGCGAGAAGTTTGTCCACCTGTTCACTCACATTGAGCTCTTGGTTGGGCTTGAAGTCTCTGCCCGTGAGCTTCTCCTTGACCCGAGCAAGCACCTGCACCGCCCGCGCATTCTGTGCTTCACGGGCTTCGGGTGGAATGCCCTCTTGGATGTCGAGAATGCCACCGTCGAGAATTGATGGGCGACGGTGTCGGGAGAAATTGCTGGGCTGTACGCCATGCTCAAGGTTGATGACCGCCGTGATTGACTGTCGGCGCTCAGTGCTGAACGGTGGCCGTTCTGGTGACTCGCGGAGATTCAGACGCCAGTTGATCAGGGGGTCATGAATAAACTGTAGTTTGGTTAAAATTAAGTGCCTCCTGGGAATTGCATAGGGTCAATAAAACTTACCGCTTCGAGAACAGCCATTAGTGAGTCCTTGTTGTCTCTGATCACGCGCATGACAGCCTCGCAGGTTATCCGATAGCTTCCCTCGATATTGCTGACTTCCATGGCGAAAGTCAACATGCGAGTTAGTCGGAAGGGTACCCTCTCCGGATACTTCTCGCGGTGCATCGCAACCTCGAAGCAGTCGCCAAAATCGATGTGAACCACCCTTCCGGTGGTGCGCTCCAGCAGAAGGTTGGACGGATGACGATCACCCAGACCCAGAATGTAGCCGACCATCGACATCACACCGAGGGATCTTGTGTAATTCGTCCGTCGCTCAAGCCAAGCCTCGGAGCTCTTACTCTTCAGCCACAGCACGCGATACAGATCCTTCCCAGTGGTATTGTCCATGGCGTATCCGAAAACTTCGACCTTTTGCATCAGGGTAAGATTGTCATAATCTGGCGCCATCTGCAGCATGATACGATGCTCAATATTGAGCAGAATGCGGCGGCTTTCACGGTACTCCTTGATCAGTGCATGCAGCGTATCACTGTTGCAGACCCATCCCAGTATACCAGAGCTCTGAGACAATGGAATGGCAGGGAAACGCTGTACGGAGAGATGGCGTTTGAAGGTTTCACCGTCGTTGTCAAGCAAGGTGTTGACGAGACCGAACAGTTGCATGACTCGCTCATCTTGCCGGATATCTTCGTGTCCCTTTAGAAGGTACATGTACGAGCTTCCGTTGCTTCCTTTCAAAGTCATCCTTCGAGGCCGCTTCTTGGTTTGGAGCACGTGCAGTATAGGATCGAAGCTGATGATCCGGATGATTGGCCTGCCACTCTGGTAGGTTCCAGGAACAGCAAGCGCAAGGTCATGGCAGTCCTTGAGCCTGGGCGACACATATTTCAGATCAAGAGTCGACAACTGTGGAAGCTGCCGGCTAATCTTCCGGAACACCGTGTAGTAGAGGTCCCAGGCTTGATTCAGATCACCGATCTCTTCCGTTTCGCGATACAACATACAGTAGTGCTTCGCTTCCGCGAGATCACGCCCAAAGGCCTGAGCGAAAGAAACCTCACGTAGAGTTTCCGCACCCTTGTCAAGCATATCATGGAGCGGCGCGAGGGTCGCAAACATTCCTTCCACATCGTGATCGCCGAAGTAGAGCCGAGAGGCCTCCTCCAGGCCTTCGTGCCACAGTTCGTGCCACAGGACTGCGACTCGAATCAGCTCATGGCTGACAAGGTCGGCTTGCTCGACTAAAGTTGCACTGTGCTGCCGCATACTATCCATAATAGTGCTGGCGGATTGTGAACGACGGGTAATGTGTGACTTCATCGCAACGGTCATTGGGTACACCAGCGCCTGCGGGTGAGCCTTGCCAACTTCGGCCAGCAGTCGATGAACAGCAGTTCGCACCTTGAGATTCGGCTGGTTGATCCGTGCGATAAGTTGAGGGGTGACCGTAAGCCATGTATCAATATTTATTGCTGTAAAGCCCTCCGTGACAACGTTGTTTACTTCTTGATCGCCACCATAAGTGAACCAGAGGGTAAGCAGTCTCAAAGTATCTTGGAGAGACGAGGTTGACGACAGAGCGATCGACCTGAGGAAGCCTCCAATAGCAGGAATGACATGCTCCGTCACAATATGCCCAGGGATCACAGGTTTAGTGGTTCCATCCCTGGTGGCCTGACTGGCAATCGTTGTCACAACTTCGAAGTTCGCCAATGCCCAGGAATGCCAGGCTTTGTATGAATCACGGTTGTACTTAGTGGCGGCTGAATATGCACCGAGGACCTCACGAACGTGTTCGGGCTTCCAATCGCCTCGTTGCAGGGCTGTCTGCCATTCTCCTTGTCTGAGATAGCTCTTAGAAAGGAGTCTGCGGAACTTGGCCACATCTCCAATGCGTTCGCGGAGACCCATGATGTCGGCATGATTCGCCTCCGTGACGCCGTTGACACCATTGATTCCATTATGTTCAGATTGCGATATCATAAGCGCATTGAAGCGGTTTAAGTCGTCGGTCAGATTGGCAGTGAACTCTTTCAGCATTTGAAGGGCTTCGCGCTGCCGGCCAGTGGCCCAATTGAATTTCAGCCGTGCATAAGTCACTTCTGGAGGAGCAACATTTCGTGTACCATTGTTGTCAGTGACTACGGTCTCCAAAGACGCAAGGGACCGCTCGGCAAGTCCCATACGGTTGGATTTACGGCAGAGATTGGCGAATTTGATCCACATATCGAGGTTTTCACGTGGTGATGTGACGAGCGCCCTGACCTTGAGCATGCGCTGCCAGACTTCGACATTCTGTTGACAGCCAAGCAATCTCTTGTTCCATGTCTGGCGCATCGATTCCTGTTTCTCAGGATCGCCGATGTTCTGCTTGTACGTGATGATTTCCTCCAGTTCGGCAAGCATTTGGACACGGACGACGACATTGTAGGCACGGTTGTACGACTCTCCTAACAGCGCTGACAGTTCCGTGTCGAGGCCATTCCGCGCCTTCTCAATATACATAGTCGCTTCATCGAATTGATTGCGATGAATTGCAAGGATCGCACCGAAGAATGATCGATCCGGAGACTGCTCTTTCATAACGCCTAGGTAGGAATCCATTAGCTCCCACTGGCCCCGTCCCCAGGCCGCTGCGGCTGCGAGAGGAGCTATGGCTCTCCGATGTTCCAGTGACGCTTGATTCCACTTCTCCTGGGCAAGATCAGACAGCACCTTCCATTCACCAAGTGCATGTAGACACCGCATCTTGCCCATGGTGACACCGAAGGAATCTGGATCGATCCTCTCCCGGCGTTTATACGCAGCAAGCGCTTCTTCCCATCGCTGGAGTTTCTCGAACCATGTCTCCTTCAGCTCAACGTCCCGATAGGCTTGAGCCTTGCGGAGAATACCAATAGCAGCATCAGATTGCTGGAGTTGGTTGTTGATGGTAATAAGCGCCTCTACCGCCCCGGAGTTCTGGTCTTGCTCAAACTCCAACTCCTTGTAATGGAGAGCCTTGGCAAACGCATGGCATTTGGCAGCGTACTTGCCAAGAGTACGAATGTCAATGGGAAGAGCCTTGTCATCGTGCTCCATGAATTCGGCAAGGTTGAGTAGAATCTGAATTATCTCAGGAGGGATATTTGGGGAAGTGAGCGCCTTCTCAATTGATCGCACGAGCTCTTCTTGATATTGATCATATAGCTCGGTCCAGCAGGAGACAAAAGCAGCGTTGAAGAGATCTCTTGCCAGTGGCTGGTAGATACCGGCTAAACTTGCGCATGCACGTAGGGCTGGCGAGGGCGACTCTTTCAGCAGCTCAACGCTGAAGCGGCGTATCCATTCTTGCCAATCCTCACGTGTCGACTTCTGGGAGGCGTCCCAAGCATTCTTCAGGTGCTGCTGATTGACAACCATCTTCTTTTGGCCGATATCAGAGTAACTTGATTCATCGACCAGGGCTGCCAGATTTTCATCAGGGTTCAAATCCTGCGGAAGTGGATCGCCCTTTTGGAGCTTCGAAACTAAAATCTGATAATTGACGTGATTGATTTGGTTACTTTTGAGAACCTTGTTCAAGAGAGTTATGTAGTGGCAAAAGTCTTGCCCGAGTTGGAAAATGAGAGCACAAATACAGTCCATGGCTGCTTGTCTCAAGGCACGATCGTTGCCTGCAACAACCCGTGCCAAGGAATGAATCATCAGCGATGCAAAGTCGGAAACGTTTACTTGTCGCGAAAGCTTTGTGAGGCTTTCAATGGCGGACTTTCTGATACTCTGTGGGTTCTGAGTCCTCTCAAAGAGGCGTACCGTAGATGGGATAATCAAATGCATGTATTCCTCCCCGCTTGTGCCGAAAATGAGGAATGCATGGAGGATTCTCTCGGAGGGCTGGCGGCGCGGCGTGTTGTCCTTCTCAAGAGTGTCCAACATAGAGGGGATAAGAGCTGCCAGGTATTTCTTGAATTCACCTTCGAGAGCCTTGGCTATGGCTTCCATGAGGGACAAGATCGTCGCTTGAATTTGATATGATGCATCCCAGAATTCCCGGATGACGTCGATGATCTCTGGAAGGAAAGCCCGAATATGCTGTCGGACAATGTTCACCAAGATAGCCATCTGATTGAAATAGGATTCCAGGCGACTCGGTGGCGCTCCTCTGATAACCGATATGAAACCAGGAATAATCTGTCCGAGGAATGGGACACACTTCAAGCCTAGAGTCTTGAAAATAGTGACAATCGCGTCGATGACTGCCGAGTGATACTGGGCAAGGGAATTTTCACACAAAATATTTTGCATCAAGGTGTGAATAACCACAGTAGGAGAGTACTCCTCGTTGGAAGGGGTGAGTCCCTGCATGATCAGGGCAACATCGGAGACCGTCTGGATTTCGTTGATGTGATGGACATCAGGTTCGACTTCGCTGATTTGTTGGTACTTGTACGGGTCAAGAGCACCGAGAATTCCCAGGAGCTTAATGGTCTCTTTGCGAAGAGATCCAGTTTGTTCCGTCTTAATGATGTTGATGAGAACAGCGAGCAGATGGGGATATTCTAGGAATGGATCAATTACGTATCCAGAGTTGCTGGCTAGTTGTCCCAGTGTCCGCAGAGCCGACTCCCGCTTGGCGTGAGAAGAAAGATCCTGTAATGAATCCAGAATGATGGGCATGAGCTGTGGGAGATAGTTTCTCATCTCTGCACCTCCAACATTTGCAAGTTCTCCGATAGCTTTCAATGTGGTTGAAGCAACGCCAGGGTTTGCATCCATGGCCTTTGGGAGTAGAGTTGTCACCATGGGGTCGACATAAGACCTGATCAATTTCGTCGCATTTGAAACGAACAGGCTGATAAGTTGAGCACTTTCCTCCTTTTGCCGCGCAGTACTCGCAAACCCGAGGCCAGTCAGAAGATTGACAAGAAGTTTCCGCAGAGGAGGGAATACGTAGGCCGGATTGACGCTCGAGAGACGACCAATGATGCAAATTGCAGCCTCTCGGACAACAAAAACTTCATCATTGACAGCCAAGAATAGGCAGCGGATGTTTTCAGGTCTTGCAAGGTGGCGATCGAATTTGCGATCTAACGACCATAGAACAGTCCGACGGATCTCCGGGTCTGGGTCACCAATACCAACGGTCAATAACTTATCAATCACTTCACTTACAACCTGGATAGAATGGCTGCTTGTTTGATTGATGATCGGATCATGCACAAAAAGCTGGCAGCAAGTGAGTGCTGCAGCTTTTCGAATCTCAGGATTGTCATTCTCAACATAGTTAATAGCGACATCCCGCACGAATTCATTGAGAATGTGGCCAGAAAAATCAAAACTGCCCAGGGTGTGCAGTGCCAATGCAATTTCTGCATCAGAATGCAACTCTTGGGGTCCGAAATCCTTTGCAAATGACGGAATAGGAGGTAGCCGGCTCTCTGGGCATCCTAGTGGGCGAAAGGGCGTCCCATGAAGGATAAGACTGAGCATATCCAAGAGCTTTTCCTGGATGGTAGGCTTTATGGGTGGAATATAATGAGCCATGTCCACAAGTGCCTGTGTGAGCGATTCACTTAGCCCACACGCAAAGATTGGGTCAAGCAAAGATTCCATGTATTTGCTGAGCGCCTGCCCAACAGCCAATGACAGCATACTGATGCACTCAAACATTGGTGCTTCATTGATTGATGCTCGATTTCGGCTTTGAAAATGTTAGCTTGCTAGACAACAACCATATATAAGAGGAGGGCCTGTCTTACGCTTTCATGGCTAATCCTTCCCGTATGTAAATAATGATCCCATCAAGATACTGCGCAATGGCAGCACCAACTGCATTGGCAATCTTTCCAATGGCTATGAATGCTGCATCGCGCTCCTTGTCTCTCTTTAGTTGCGCCTGCAAGTAGATCATGAACCTATGGAGGTAAATCTCTGTGAAGTCGACTGGGGCGTAGGAGGCAAGAATAGGAATGGTTTGGACAACTTGCGCGCGGATTTTATGGTCACGGTGATCCTTGAGGCGGAGGACAATCTCACATGCGTTTCGATAATGCTCATTCATGAACATGGCTCCTTTGAGAAGAAGCTCTTTAAGCACCAAGAGCGATCCATGGACCCAGTCCACATTGCTGGACTTGAGTCCCAGAAGCGCCTCCTCGTATATCCTTGCGAACCACAATTGCCGAACTTGAACGTCTCTCGCCGCTATAATTTCAAAGCACTCGGACACTGCCTCCGCAGCAGTTTCTCGGATGAGAATTTTGGGATCTCTCAGGGCAACCCAGATGAGTTCGAAAATCTGTGGAACAAAGCCATAAAGAAGCGTTGGCGAGCCCTTGGCTAGTTCTCTGGTAACCAGCACAGCAGCGAATCGCCTGCTTTCCTGCCGTTCTGACTGAAGCCATTCTAAAGCCGATTGTATCTCGCTTTCTACCAGTTCCGCTGTAAGAGCTCCACCTGGTTTCGCCAAACGTCCCAGTGATCTCGCAGCGTAGACCAGGACTGTGTTGTCGTTGCTGCGTAGGGCGCTCCGTAAATAACTGGCGAATCGAGTGGTTTTCTGAGCCGCATCGACTCCGTCGAAATCGATTAAGCGATCGAGCGCTAATAGACCGCCGATTCGTTCGTGTGCGTCACTGCCCGTGACCACGAGCTGTGCGATCCGTTGACTGACAGCATTGTAAAATTCGAGGAACTTCTCTGGAGGCCAATCTGTAGGAATCCAATTATTAGGAATCAGTCCTTCCTTAGATGCGACCGTAAGTTCAAGGGCTCACCTCTGGAGATAGCCAGGACGTTATCGTAGAGCTCAAATGCAGCTCTTACTCGTGTCTCCTCATTCTTCGACTTCAACTCAACGAAGAGACGCTGAGTAACGTCCGTGATAGGACCTGCTTGCGCCATACTGATAAACCACACCCCAGGGTGGACATTTGACGTCAACCTCTAGGGCATGCAGTTTGAGATAAAGTCAGATTGAAAGATAGAAAAGTGTTGGATGGGAGTGGGATTGATGGATGAGGTGAAGGTCTCGAGAGGCTGGTTTGTGCACGGGCCACAACTGCCTGACGGCCTGGGGCATCTATTCAGATTTCAGTGACAGTCTTGAAACCGAGACACTCGATAGTCTTGATTACGTTCAGTCAACAACCTATTTCAAGCCAACAAACAACAAAAGGGCTCATGAGGCTTGGATAAAACATTTTAAATTCTGTTTTATGTTATGCTACTAGATGTTCTTGTAGCATCTGTACAAAATGACAATCCACTGTCCTTTCTCTGCCCGAGAGACACCTTACTGCATTTTGATCAACAGGTCGCTTGAGACAATCAACAAAGCTTCCATTTACAGGCTGATTTCGTGCCCATTATTGAGTACAAATGCATGGGGTTCGCATATGCTCTTATCCTGATACCAGCTTGAATTTCATCCTATACAACCGAGGCCGTCTTTCCACGGACTCGGGTACTCTTCGGACATTACGGAGTAGTTGTGACCTCATCAGACGACCTTATTCTCTCCCACGTGTCTGTAAGTAACGTTCCGAGCAGAGAGACCTTACTCTTGGGACAGAAACGTATTTAACTATGGGAATAGGTATGCCAGGTAAAGGTTACAAACATTCCACAATGATTCCAGAATTTTGCAAAAGTCCCATTCTCATGATCAACTTGTATGTTGTCCGACTCAAGAGGACAGTGATTATTACCACCTGGGCTCTATGGCAACATGGCCTGGGATTCTATCCCTTACCCATTACTTGAGTGAGTGAATAGGTGTTTCTATGCCAACTACTTCTCGCTGAAGGAGAAGAACCGTCAAGTCACTCGGGGAAAACGCCCACGTTGTACCAACGCAAATGTCACTTACCAGCAGTTGATTTTATGCCAATATTGAAGGCCGAGAAAAGCTTCTAAGGCTCAGTTTCTTACCAAGCTGTCAGGCTTCCTCGATGTTTGACGTTGAGCACCCTGCATTGGCAATTAATCTATCACTAAGCAGCAAAGTACCTCAACTGGTATCTAGTCTCAAGGGCAAAGGAACTTGGACTCGATTGAATAGCACAGAGGTAGCTCGACATAGGTTGCGCTGATTCCCTTAATCAAGGATACTACCCTCGAAGACAACAATGTTGAGTGGTAGTGGAACCTTTGTGGAATGAAGTCGAGTTTATAATGTTCTCGAAGTATCATCGAGAAGTAGAAAGGGAGCAACCTATATTGACAGTTTACTGAAACATTTTCTGGAGCGCAATGGCCATGATACGATTCCTATCTGCTGCAAAGATCCGATCAAGTACAAACCAAAGGGGACATGATGAAATCAGAGGCATTTCAGCAAAGGGAGTAAGAGCCAAAGAATTCGCCAGATCGCCTGGAAAATCAGCTGTATCAGAGTAAATACTAAGGGATACAGTCCAAGACCCAGAGCAGAGACCAAGACTGTAAAGACAATGATCGATCAAAATGCATTGTTCACAATTGTAATCCTGAACAAAGCAAACTGGCAGTCAATAGGCTGCTTGAACTTCATCCATGCTGTCGAAGTCTGTACTTCTACTGAAATATCAAGTTCGATGCCATCTGTCTTGATCAAGGAAATCCCACCTGAAGCCCTCCCAAGTGGCATACACCCATAACAGCTTCGATAGATGCCGAATGGTCTTCCGTGTGCAATTGAAATTGATATTGAGACTTGGGGAGATAAACCCGACGGCTATAAAAACCAAGACCTCAGACCTTCTTTCCGCTATTTCCGCCCTGATTGACGCAAGCTTTCTACTATATTTGTAATCATCGAGGCCTCTTTGCAAGTTGCAATTTGCAACCCAATGATAATTACAGCTGGAGATCACCATAGTGGGGAAGATCACGAAAGAGGGGGTTTGGAGGCATACTTAAAGCCAGAGTGTTTCCTTAAGGATGGGGATATGTTATCGAATGTTTAGCACTTAAACAATCCGTTTTTTCAGACATTTCCTTCACCACGGCGCAATGACCAAGGTTCTTCTGACTGGTAAGCATCTTCCAACAGTACTCCGTACCATTATGGCACTCGATTTGTGGACTAATCTTCCGAGTAGGAGGTAGCGGCTTCATCGCTGCTCACGTTATTGATGTCTTATTGGCGCGTGGGTGAGTGCGGAATCATTCAGATCATCAATTTCGTCCTAGATAAACTGACTGGAAGGTGGTAGGTTCGACACGGTGGTGACTGTTCGATCAGAGGAAAAGGGTCAGAAGATCCTCGAGGCTCATCCCAACACGCCGAAGGAGAAGCTCTCGTTTGTGGTTGTCAAAGATGTTGCTGCAGAAGGGGCTTTTGATGAGGTAAGAAGCCTTTTATTGGTGTCCAAGAGGCCCGACGTGCCCTGCAGCTCTAAAGCCGAGGGTTTTATATAGGTGGTCAAGTCTGACCCACCGTTCGACTATGTCCTTCATACTGCATCTCCGTTTCATTTCAATGTCACCGATCCCGTGAAGGATTTCTTGGACCCTGCAATCAAGGGGACGACTGGTATTCTGAAGGCGATCAAGGCCTATGCCCCAACAGTCAAGAGAGTCGTTATTACTTCATCCTTTGCCGCAATTGTCAATGTGAAGCAGCACGCCAAGGAGTACAGTGAGGAGATTTGGAATCCTGTTACCTGGGAGGAAGCGCTGGATCCTTCCCAGACCTACAGAGGTAGCAAGGTGCGACTCAGGACATCCTCGGGTTTTCACTGGCCTCAACTGACGCATGCAGACATTGGCGGAAAAAGCGGCATGGGACTTCGTCGAGAAGGAAAAGCCAAACTTTGACATTGCAACGATTAATCCCCCTATGGTGATGGGTCCAATTGTGCACTACTTGAACTCGCTTGACGCCATCAATACCTCCAACAAACGGATCGCCGATATGATCCGTGGTCATTACAAAGAAGTACTCCCCCCCTCGGGCACATACTTATGGGTGGATGTCCATGATGTTGCTTTGGCACATGTCCGAGCCATCGAGGTTCCAGAAGCTGGTGGACAGAGATTCTTTGTCACTGCTGGCTACTTCACGAACAAGGCCATTGCAGATATCATTCGGGAAGCATATCCCGAGCTGGCCGATAAATTACCTCCCAAGGACTCGCCAGATGACCTTCCGGGTGATATTTACAAATATAACAACAAGAAATCTATCGAAGTTCTGGGTATCCAGTATAGGTCATTGAAGCAATCGATTGTGGAAACAGTCAAGTCACTGTTGGCAGTTGGTGCATGAACATTAAGGGGACATCGAGTATATAGAGATGGAACCCATCTTAAATAGATCATATACCCAATACTCAAGATATCAAATCGGCAGAGCAAGTAGACAATTGTTGAAGAATGTTTTTGAGACAAGCAGACAGCGGACAATCGGGGAAAGGCGGCTGCGCTTCTGGACGCTGCCACTCGCCGTACCCGGCTTGGCAAATTCAAAGTGGAATCAACTTTTCTCCAACTCGCTCCGCAGTCCGGCACAAGGGAGAACGAACCATCAAGACATTGCAATTGTCTTTGAAGCGCCCATGGCGACAGCAAGGTTATCGCCGACGGCGAATCTTCTACGGAAGTCCCGTCTTTTTGCCCTCCCATCAGCATTGCCGTTACCCCAGCAAGATGCGACCTCGAAGACCGTCTTCGAATCCAGCACCGCAACCTTGCCTCATCCGATCCGAGCGTCCATTGTCACTCCGGCCTCGTCGCTAGCAAGAGGAGACTGGGGTCTGAAGCGGCCACTTCCTGCGAAGTCGACGTCCGAAAGGTCGTCCCGGCCTGTCGTTCGGTTGAATGCACTCGATACATTTGAACATGTTACGGACTTTGAATCGGCTGCCGACCATACGGTGACTCTGCAGAAATTCCAGGAGCTCCATATGCCCATGTCCCTTCCTTCAAAGGTCAACTACGCGACCAGCATGGTTCCTAGACACCAAAGTCCCTTCGAGTCCGGTGTTGACAACACAGACATGAGCAAAGGTCTCCAGGAGCCGGGTGCCAAACAGTTCAGACATTCTGGACCCTGGCTTGCGGGACAAACGGAGGCTGAGTTCAAAGCGTATCTGGATAAAGTACGCCAGAGGAAGCCCGAGCTCCTTCAGAAGCTTCGGGAACACTTCGTTGCCAAGCGAACCGCTGAACGCAGAAAGCAAGCCCAGGATAACGGCGAGGATCTTGAGGCGCTCGGTCCGATCAACGTCACGGAGGAGGAGTTCCAACGATACATTAAGTCTTTGCGGACTGACCCCTTCTCCCTGGGCCCTGTTGTCTTCGAATTGCTGGATCTTCCGTCTCCTCCCGCCGTCCCTAGCGACCGGATCGGCCACAAATACTACCAATCCCCTGGTACCAAACTATCCTCTGCGGAATATGCCGTATCCGGCCCCCCGAAGACACATCCTTCCGCCGGTCTGTCATACACCCGATCTCATGCTCTGGTTTATAACCACCCGAGGTTTGGTCCCCAGGCGTATCAACGTCCTGTCCAAGCCCGTATTCTGCGGCCGAAGGGTCGGTTCAAGGGCAAAACATCCAAGGCCATTGCTGGTGTCGGTGGTATTGCGGTGGAAGATCTCAACGCCATGACTTTCGTTGAGCAGGGCTCTCCTGCGGGTCTGGCATATTTCGACGCATCCATCCCTGGTGGTGCGAAGTACTGGGTCACTCCTATTCGCGCCTCTGTTGATTCGGAGGGTAGGATCGGCCTGGCATCATATCGTGCCAGTGCTACTGCCAAGGCTCCTTATGACATTGAGGAATACAAGAAGCCCGGCTTAACAAGTATTTCCCATGTCGCCCGTGGTGAACAACGCGTCGTTCCCAGGTTGGACAGAGGCTCGGCCCATTCTCACACTCGAAAGGCTGACCATGGTTCACGGGCACCACAAGAATTACGGCAGGGCAAAGATGATGTTGCCCGAAACCTTTTGAAGACTCTCAGCTCTATCTAAGTACTTTTTGACGGGTTTCTGTTTGGGCGGATAGAGAGAGCTGGCTGTACGATTAGATTACTCCTGTTTCCTTTTGATCTTGTGACATAAAGCTGGATATATATGTGAATTCCCCTTTGTAGTTCTACTGTTTCTAGTATGCCCTATCCCTATATCCAGGCATGTAACCAGTGACCTCTGTAATGTTGAACTGGGCTGAAGGGCAAAGTATTGACTCATGAGAGGCACCTCTAATCATAACTTGGTATGCTAGATGGACTTGACTTCGAGGATGCAGATAGATAGTGATGATTACATAGGCCATCATCCATTTGGCTGACCTGTATAAATGAGGTACAGCCATGGAACAGAGTACGTCTGCAGCCTAAATCATTCAGTAAGAGGTATTTAAGACAACCTCTACTTTACTTTTGTCTTCTTCCTTTTCCTTCTCACATCTCCCTTGTTCTTTACAGATAGCTCAAGGGTTTGGACACTGGACAGTGATGATCAAAACTTATACCATGCTAATGTATCACTAGCCTTAAAGGGCCATGAGTGTAACATAGACTATGGGAGTATAGTTTCTGAGTCCTCAGTCCACAGGATCAAGTGTTAGATAGGCCAACTTTACCAACTTCTTATTGCCCCTTTGCTTCGAGAAGCATTTGTATATTTCCATCATTCTCATCCCTGTGTTTGCAGGATTATGTAACTTAGTATTCAGATAGCTTCCATCCCCTCTCTTGCAGCAGTTTGATGCCAATCAATACACACATCAGTCTCCATCCCCATTCATCCAGGCCATGACTTGGCTCTGGATAGTTCCAAGACAGCTATTCGCCATATCTGAGCTCTCCCCCCTACCCAAACGGACATTTTTGAGGCCATTCAGCTACCTAGGAAGAGAGGAGGGGGGAAGGGTAGGCTCACTGAGCTCAATGTGTTGCTCGCTGTCAACAACACATATTTTGGCATGCGGTACCCACCAACCTTCGTCGCCCTCTCCCCTCACGCCCTGGATGTGTTTTCATCTCTTCTTCGGCCAAATCAGCTCTTATCTGCCCTTGTCTGTCGCTGCCGCGATACTTTAGCTCTCCGAGATAGTTCTTATACTTCAGGGCGCCTCGAACTACAGCTCGTGGTGCAGCTCGCTTAAGTGGTCTCTCAACGCCAAGGAGATGCAGTTCTGGGAGCTCCCCACGGGCGCTTTGAGAAATGACCGCGTTTAGTATGTGGCTTAAGTACAGCTGAGCGGACGGGAGGCCTGTTTTCCACACCCTGTGGTCATAGTACCCGGGGAAGTAATGCAACAAAAAATATAGAACTCATTTCAGTTATGAGAGTCCTAGGCTTTCTAGAAATCATAATCAAGGTCGATTAAGTGCTTTCTACTGTGTTATCAAATATCATGTTATGTTATGCTACCATTCCGCTTTCCCTCTGGGCTCCCTTAACAATGGGGTGCTTACCATATTAGGAAAGGCGTATTATACCCGACTAATTCCTTGGCAATGAATATAGGGCAGCCTATATCATGTGATAAGACTTAGGGTTTCCACACACCCGCACCTCCATTATCACAAGAAATTGGAACGGATACAGACTTGTCTTTTGAACATCCAGCCAGCCAGCACACAACCGCCAAAATGGGTCGCGTTAGAACCAAGGTGAGCCGTTGCAAAAGCCGCAGATAAATTATCTGTCTCGAATGCCAATTCTGACAGAAATGAAAATGTAGACAGTCAAGAGGTCCGCCAAGGTCATCATCGAGCGCTACTACCCCAAGTTGACGCTCGACTTCGAGACCAACAAGCGTCTTTGCGATGAGATCGCCATCATTGCCTCCAAGCGTCTCCGCAACAAGGTACGCAGTTGATTTTGGCCGTGGCAGGCTGGACGGAAGTCGGAATTCAATGGTCGCTGATGAACCCCCAGATTGCTGGTTACACTACCCACCTTATGAAGCGTATCCAGCGTGGCCCTGTCCGCGGTATCTCTTTCAAGCTGCAGGAGGAGGAGCGTGAGCGCAAGGATCAGTACGTTCCTGAGGTCTCCGCTCTGGATGTTTCCCAGACCGAGTCCGGCCAGCTCGATGTCGATACCGACACCAAGGATCTGCTCAAGAGCATGGGCGTAAGTTCTAGCTTGGCCCCCTTTCCTTTCTAGTTGAAATCATTTCGCTGATGTATTTTCTTGAACAGTTCGACACCCTGAAGGTCAACGTTGTCAGCGTCTCCCAGCAGCAGGTTCAGGAGCGCCCCCGCCGCTACCGGTAAATACGTGCGCCCAAACCCTCGACGAACAAATAAAAAATAATGATTGTCTTTGGTCGATTTATGGCGTCCTCAATCATGCTCGCTGGTTTTCCGCAGCTATCATGTAGCCTAGGGACACTGGAATAAAACATGATTCTCGTTGAGAAAGGTGTCGCCGATTCTCCTTCAGGGGATGACGCTTGATTGCCAAAAATTTCTCCTTTTGCCTATTGCCCGCTGTTGAGCGGATGATACGTAGAGGGTTCTGTCGATGTCCACACCATCGTGGGTGTCTGAAAGCAGCAACCTATTCGCCAACTACGCCATGTCGGATCAACCTTTGGAATTGTGCTCAACTTTATTCACAAATGTTTAAATTGGGTATCGTTTGTAGAAAACTCCGTAGCACCAAGCAGTGGAACGCCTTGACAAAATTCAACCTTCACAACCGAACCCGTTGATGGAAATCTACTTTTCCTTCGGCACATAACCTTCAATGGAGCCTCCCTTATCATCTCCCGGGCGCATCTGCGGAGCCGAAACTTCATGGGAAAGATTATCTTTCTCTTGAATGTGAACGCCCACTCTGCCGGCCTGAAGCGCTGGATTTGTGTCTCCGCGTTCCATGGCGAGCTCACGGGAGCGAGCATCATTGCTAAGGGAAATCCCCGATATACCACTGGTTATGTCGTGTGGCCCTTCACGTCCCTCCATATGTAGATTGTCCAGTTGATCTGTGACTGCAGCCACTGTGACTGGGCACTTCTTCGCTCTGGCTTCTTCAAGTAACAACAGTTCTTTGCCACGGGTCACATCCGCTCGTCGCTCCCATGCAGGTTCCTCAGACAATTGTACCCGAATGTACATCGCCCGTTCCGCGCATTCATCTGAACACCACATCTCGAGCTTTTCCTTCGGGACGATATTCATCTCGCGCCCACGACCTCCAGGACCACTTCCCTTGGCACCCCATGTAATTCTGAACTTGCCCTTCGTATCCTCCTTGCGGTGCTCGCGGGGACATAGACCATATCCGCAGAGACCCTCGATGTTGCGTTCCAGAATCAGATTGTCGTAATCGGCTGGCTGGAAGGGGACGAGCGCTGTCTTGAAAGCTCGGGCATCTTCGGCGGACGGAGCAGCAGGATCTGCCGAGGGCGAAGGAGGGAAAGTCACCAGTTCAAGGATGTGGTCGAGGATCAGGGCTTCTGTATCTTTCTGTGCTTGGATCTGGTGTGCATGGTGCATAGCGATTGCGAGATGGCGTGGATCCACGTCTGGCCTGTTCAACTTGGGTGGCGCTCGAAGGGCATTTCTGGGGTTCGATGACGCTGCTGGAGAGGAGGCAGCATATGTAGAAGGGAGAGAAGTCCTTAGAGGTGCTTTATCTGAGGACATGATGAGCTGTAAATAGGATGACTTTGGCTTCACTAGAGAGTGTTCGGTAGTGTTGGTCAACCAAGTATAGACAAACCCTGGATTCAAAGAAAATTTTAAATCACAGGGGCTGGAATGAAATAGTTGGTATCTGAACTGTCAGTAGATCCAGGAAAAAATCATTTAGATGGTATGGTTATTATTCACAGTTCTCAAAAAGAGATGTGGTGGTCCTTGTAGAATATTAGCTGGTGATCGCCCCGTGGTGGAGCAACTTGTCCCGCCGGATGATGACCACTGACCATCTCCCTCTCTCTCTCTCTTCCCCTCGATCCTCCTCTTCTTCCTCTTCTCCTTATCACTATCCCCCATTCCCATCCCCATTATTTTTCTTCCATCCTTGGCATTCTACACTCAAAGCATTTATCTCATCTGGAATCTCTGTTCTCTTTCACAGTAAGTGAATAATCAATGTGATTATCCCCAGGTTTCTAACCTTAGGGGTATATCCCCTCTGACGTACCTCTGGGTCGATCAGGCTGACATTACTGTGTTGCTCTACATCTAGTTTACACTCCCTTTGTGCAATTTGCATTTTTCATATGAAATACTGCATTGAGATCCTTTAAAGAGGCTCTTTCATTGCATTATCCTTGTCTTGTTCGCCCAATCCTAAGCAGCATCTTCGTCTTGCCATTCCTGTCAGTTAGACCAGTTATCGAACATCCACATCTTAGTTCCAGGGTTTGGCTTGCCAAATGTCCAGCCCACCGTTTACGGTCAAAGCGGTCTTTGAGTACACTTCAGACCATGATGATGACCTTAATTTCTTAATCGGCCAAATCATAACCGTCACCGCTGAGGAAGATGCGGAGTGGTATTATGGCGAGTATACAACCGAGTCCGGGGACAAGGTAGAGGGTATCTTCCCGAAGAACTTCGTGGAGAGATATGAGCCTCCTGCCCCTCCTCGGCCG
This sequence comes from Aspergillus cejpii, assembly GCA_004769165.1. Lineage (NCBI taxonomy): Eukaryota > Fungi > Ascomycota > Eurotiomycetes > Eurotiales > Aspergillaceae > Aspergillus > Aspergillus cejpii. Next base: position 3,446,848 of record SMSW01000001.1, on the reverse strand, counting down.
TCACGCCCCAGCAGACCAAAGAAGGAGGCCGATGCTGCTCCTCCGCCCGAACCCGCTGCTGCGGAAACTCAGGTAGTCGAACGCCTTGCCTCGCCAGATCCAGCTGTGGATAGCGCTCCTGCTCCCGAGCAGAAATCTGTCCCTCAGCCGCCCAGATCACCTCCCGCTACCGTGGAAGCGCCGGCTCCTGAGGCCCTTTCCCCTCCTCAACCGGTCGAAGCTCCAGTTCCGGTCGTGCCCCCGGTTTCGAGTGAACCGAAAGAACCAGCCTCTAAGCCGGCATCTAAACCATCACCACCTCCGGTTGCAGAGAAACCCACAGGATCATCATTTAGAGATCGTATTGCGGCATTCAACAAGCCCGCTGCGCCACCAATTGCGCCCTTCAAGCCGGGAGGCTTTAGCAGCCAAAGTTCGACCTCGTTTATTAGGAAGCCCTTTGTTGCTCCGCCTCCCAGCAAAAATGCTTATGTACCTCCGCCCAGAGAACCACCCCCACCAAAGGTCTACCGACGGGAAGAGGATACAGAGGTTCAGGAGCGTGCTGCGCGTGAACCTCCGGTTTCGGAAAGCCGGCCTGCAACGACAGAGGCGGCAGCAGAAGGGGCTGAAGATCAACCGAAGCCAACGAGTCTAAAAGAGCGGATTGCCCTTTTGCAAAAGCAGCAGTTGGAGCAAGCTGCTCGTCACGCCGAAGCGGCTCAGAAGAAGGAGAAGCTTAAGAGACCCCCCAAAAAGCATACGGAATCTCACGAAGATACCGAGGCGGCCGAGGAGCAACAGTCGGATTTCCTGGGTGCAGCTCCTTCTGCGCGGGATCATAGTGTCGAAACGCTGAAACCTGGGGCTCTCCCTGTGGTACAGCCAACAATGCCTCCACCTGGGCAAGAGCTGACCAGTGACGCCAACGATGCTGACTATTCCGCTGCCGCCGATACCGAGGATGCGGATGAGACCTCAACAAGCAAGGAGGATCTCGAAGACCGCCCTCGCTCTGCTCGGCAAGTCCCAGAAGCTGAGAAGAAAGGAGAGGATAGCGACAGAGGAGAACAAGACCAAGGCGAGGAAAGTGATGAAGAGGATGAAGAGGAAGATATTGACCCCGAAATCAAGCGCAGAATGGAGCTTCGAGAGCGAATGGCCAAGATGAGCGGTGGCATGGGCATGATGGGTTTCTTCGGCCCCCCCGGAGGCATGCCTATTCCTGGCGCAGCTCCTCGCAAGCCCAAGGCAACGGAGACTGAGAAGAAGGTGGAGGATTCGGAGAGGTGTGCGCCTTCGGCTGCACCACCGGTCCCCGTTATGGTATTGCCAGGAATGAACGCTGCTAGACCAACGGCACCTACTCCAAGCGTAGAGAAGGAGGAGGAAGAGTCTCCGACGACTCCCATAACTGAGCAACACCACCCACATGAAGTTCCTGATGTTGAGGACGTCGTTGTCGAGGAGCCTCCTCGGCGCCCTTCTACCGACAGATCGGCTGCACCACAAGGTACGAACCCTTGACATCAAATACTGCCATTAGGAAATAGGGAGATTTTGAGATTAATATCTATGTCTTACAGGGCATCCACTTCCTCCGCCCCCACCGATGGAGTCACGGCCCGTTCCGCCCCCCATCCCTCAGGACCGGCCCCTATCCCCGCAAACTATTCCAGAAGGTGAGTTTTGATATCTGATTCTTCTTTTTATTCGGTCTGTACTGACACTTCTGAGAAGCTCGACCTCTCCCTCCTCCTCCAAAGACTCCTCCTTCCGCTGATCCAGGCGAGGAGTCGGACGACGAGCTCTCTGTACATGGCAGAAATCTCTCTTTGAATGCCCCGGCGACACATCAGGACCGGCCCGCCACTGCTCCCTCGGTCCCAGCTCCTCCCATTCATGGATATCTTGATTCACGGCGCTCTTCAATCTACGACACAACGTCTCCGAGGTCTCCTACGCTCCCCTCGGAGAAGAGACTCAGTCGCCTACCGCCGCCAATTCCGACAAACCCTCCCCAAAGCAGGGCTCCGCCTCCGCCACCTTCCAGCAGTATCCGCCGCAGGTCAACTGCCGATAGTAGAATCGGCGCAGTTTTCCAACCTCGCCAAGCTGGTGAAGAGGTCGAAGGAGAAGTCACAGAATATGATGGTGACTATGACACGGACATTGCATCCGGTGCCAAATTCAAAGATGCTTTGAAAGCCCATGGTCGTGACTCTAGCATTGACGAAGGCACCACAACTGACGATCATTCCCTTCACTCTCCACGAAGCCCTCAAGAGGCCCGTCTTCCTCGTCCGCCTCTGTCCGCCCCCAGAGCGGTTCCACCGCCACCCCCAATTCATCCGCCGAAGAGCAGTGGAGGCGCTTCTCTCGAGTCGCCCAGGGGACCTCCTCCTCCCCCGCCTCCTCACAGAGATCAGTTGTTCGATGATGAAGATGAATATGATCCTTACCGTTACACTGCTCCCCAACATGGTGTACTCCCCTCAAGAGCACCGCCTGTGCCTCTTAGTCGCCCAGAAGCATCCCCCGCTGCCCCGCCACTGGCTTTTGAAGAAGAGAGTGAAGACTTGTACGAAGCATCACCGGTGCAAACATCATCAGAGGTCCCAGTCGCACCGCCTTTGGACAAGAGAGCTTCCTTTGTGCCCCCTCCCACTCTGCCTCCAAGTGTATCACTACCATCAGCACCACGTGGGAGCCGTGCGTCGCTAGATGTTCCTAGGGGCCAGCCAAATTTCCGGAGGTCAATGGATACATCTCGTCCGTCGATCGATCAAGGTTTCATCGCCATGGATGTGGATTTTGCAGAAGGCTCTCTGTGGTGGGCACAGCCCAACACCCCTCCGCCGGTTTTCCAGAATCGCAAGGACGTTCTGTTCGAAGTTGAGGAGTCCACATCCGCCAAGCGGGGTGGGAAGACCATGATCTCTAAAGATGTCTATATCCTCTTTATGGACTACTCTCAGACTGTGATCACAGCGGTATTCGATGCCCGAAACCCGTCAGATGTATCCTTTGAGCAGCGTCACGAACCCCCTCCTCTGCAGCCGCGCCAGGATCAACTTGAAAGGGCACATGCGCAATTTGGTGCACGCATCTCTGATGCTGTGAATGCCATTCAGAATACAACAGTTGCGAATGGCACTCCATTCGGTTTGGTCCAGCATTTGCTCAGTCCCTTATCGGACGCACTTCTCCCCGTCGGTACACGCGCCTATGGTGCTTTGGTTTATGCAAATTTGGCCAATGCATCGGTGCAACAGAACGACGAAATTCGGGCGGGAGATATCGTTACTTTCCGGAACGCGCGGTTCCAAGGCCATCGAGGCACGATACACCAGAAATACAATGCTGAGGTCGGTAAACCAGATCATGTCGGCATTGTCGTCGATTGGGACGGTACTAAGAAGAAGATTCGCGCGTGGGAACAAGGCAGGGAGAGCAAGAAAGTCAAGGTAGAGAGCTTCAAGCTCAATGACTTGCGAAGTGGAGAGTGTAAGGTGTGGCGGGTCATGCCTAGAAGCTGGGTCGGCTGGGAGAGCTGAGGGCACAATGGCCATGATGCATAATGACTCGGGGGTTGCTCCTCAAAAAGTACTAACAGCTATCCGATGATGATGTCTATGTGTGTTTGTGTGTGTGTTATGTGTAAGGGAGGACATATGATCTACCTTCGTTCTTGCCTTGTCTTCTTTACCCTTCGATGTTTTGCAGGGGATTCTACAAAACATGGACGGTTGAACCAAGGCTGAGTTGTCATTTCGATTCAAGTACATGTTTAGTTTCCAGGGTACATGAATGGCAGTTTTCACTTGTTCAGCTGCCTGCAATATTCTCAAGTTTTCTCTGTCATCTGCTTGGTCGATTTCGAGACATCCATCAATCTCTCCGTGTATCTACTAATGCTGGCTTCGTTTGATTCTGTTTAATGTACCTATAATGGCCACTTACTACTGTCTAATTCTGCTCAACGAACATAACTGGTAACTTGACATTTGTAGACTGCATTGTTTTTTGTTCGTCTTTATCATGATAGTATGCCTGAAGAATCAGGCAGCAAAGGTGGCGACCTGATTTGCCTCCTTTCCTTTCTAGGCATTCAGCCCAAACTCCGATTTCCTTATCTGCAACAACAGAACACCTCCCGCAACGCATCGCAGCTTGTCTGCGTCAATCTAAACAAAAATGGGTGGCGATCTGAATCTAAAGAAGTAAGTGGACACATTTTCTACGGGAAAATAATCCAATCCATCAAGGTTGCTAACTACGAGACAAGATCATGGCATCCCTCACTGCTCCGCAACCAGGAGCGCGTATGGGCAGAAGAGAAGCGAGCTCTCGAGGAACGCAAACGAATCGACCAGCTCCGCCGCGAACGTGAGGAGGAGCGACAGATCCAGGAACTGCAGCGCCTGCAAGAGGCGTCGGGGACATCGCGGCGGCAGAACCGGGTCGATTGGATGTATCAGGCGCCGTCGAGCGCGACGGGCCACTACGCTGAGGAGATGGAGGGGTATCTGCTGGGTAAGCGGCGCATCGACGGGATTTTGCTCAAGGGCGATGAGAGTAAGAAGTTGGAGAAGGGCGCGGATGTCGCTGCGTCGCGTGCTGGGCCGCCGCCGCTTGTGAATAACCCCCGGGATACCATGGTGAAGGTCCTGGCGGATCCGTTGCTGGAGATTAGGAAGCGGGAGCAGGCGGCGCAGGAGAATATGCTTAAGGAGTCTATTAGACGGAGTCGGCACAGCGAGCGTGACCGTGATCGTGACCGCGATCGTGACAGGGACAGGGATGGAGATCGTCGCCGTGACCGCGACCACGGTCATAAGCGTAGGATACATGGCGATGAGGACGGCCACCGATCTCACCGTCATCGGTCGCACCGCGATCGACACAGATCTCGATCCCCCGTGTCGCCTGAGCGATCCGAGAGGAGGCGAGAGGACGAGCGAAGCTACAGGGATGAGAGAGATAGTCGGCACGATCGCAGAGATGGACGCGGGGACCGTGATCGCGAAGGCGAGAGAGACCGCAGGATGGAGCGGGATGGCAGGGAACGTCGCTCGAGCCGGCCCAGAGGCCGGGATGATCGATACGACCACTCCACGCGACGAGGGTCTTATCACGAACGTTCGCCCTCTCCTCGTCCCGATAATCGGAACTCCGATAAACGCCGGACAGACGACAGAAGCAATGGCTATCACAGAGAACCACGGGATCGTGATCGAGGGGAATCAACCTACCGCGGTCCCGACAGGCGAGACAACAGAGGTCCGAGGAACCCGTATCCCAGAGACCGGGCCCCCCATCTCAGCAACGAAGATGCCGAGAGCAGAGCGAAGGAATTGGAAGAGGACCGCAAGAGAAGGCTGGCCGAGATGATGTCCAGCGCAAACGAGATGGAGGAGACACGTCGCCAGCGCATTGTCGATGTCACAGCCATGGAAGAAAAGCAGCGCCAGGAAGACGAAAAACAGAGGTCTGATCGAGGCCGGTTTGTTGGCCAGCTCCATCGTCAGCTCCAAGAAGATAATCTGGATGATCGCATCAGGCGCAGCCGTGGTGCCTTGGCCAAGATGGAGGATTAATATCTTACATCTCTCCTTTTACTCGTGCACTCTGGGTCCTAGGTTCTTGCAAATTCTGGCGTTCAAGGCATTATTTGGGAGATTGATATTTTTCTGAGCACTGCATATTCTTTATTACCTATCCTCATGAAATCAGTTTAATGATGCATCTCACTGTCTTGTTCTGCATAAACAATATGACATGACCAAGTAGTATTTGTAAAGGTATCACAAATGCATCAAACCGACAACGCTGAATTAAGAATCAATACTCCGTACATCTCTTGTAAAAGAATCGAAAAAAAGTGTATTTACTTTACAACAATAGCAACTCCCCCGTCGCCGCCCCTCCAGCCAGTTGAGGCTGATACACTTGCTGCTGGTTCTGGTTGACCACGTACTGCATCTGGGGGGCTCCACCACCGCCAGCCCCATCTTCACGACCACCAAGATCAAGCGCCGCCATTTGCTGGCTCCCAACGCCGTTGAAGTACATGTCCGCTGCGCTCACGGCGGCATTCATGCCGCTGATTCCGGCTACGGAGCCATTCGCCGGCGGTGGATTAGCGGCGGCATCTTGGGAAGAGCCAGTGGCGGTGGGATACTGCCAGATACTATTCCCGTTCTCGTCGCGGGGTTTCTGCAAGGCAGGGCTGTACTGCAGACGGCGGGTGCGCGCGGAGCGGAAGACCTGCTGGACCGGTTTCAGGTACACGGTTGCGAGCGTGCCGACGTTCAAGCAGAGTTCTTCCAGGGTGCGGGAATCCAGCTTCTCGCTTTCCGCGCTGATCGGGGGTTTCTGCCCCATTACGATTTGCTTCGCGGTGGCGGGGTCCGTTGATAGGAGTCGCCAGTACATGTAGCCTCTATCCCTGAGGTCCGGGTCGTCTGTTTCCTCCGTGCACCATTTCAACACCTGAGGCACAAGTTGTTGGCCCTTGGTAGGCCGTTGGATGAAAAGCTTGACGGTAGCGGTCAGTAGGGCGAGTTGTACTTCCACCGTCTCGTCGTGGAAAGTGGCCAGATAATCCTGGAGTAGTCCATCTGAGTTCTCAATGCGGTCTGCATATTGTCCAATGATCCAAATAATGGCTGCCTTTGCCTCTGGTTCATCCAGCTCATCGATATTTTGGATGACATTGCTGATGATGTTCTCGTATTGATTGGGGTACTTGCGGAAGATGTTACGAATGACAACTGTCGCCTCCTGCACGATGTAAGGAATTTTGGCATTCACCAACTCAAGCAGAGTATCGATGCACTGTCGGGCCGCGGATTCAATCTTGATGGCCAGTTTCCCAATGGCGCGAACGGCTTTCCGCACGAAGTGAACATCGATCTCGGTTGCATACCTAGGTATCGGGATTAGTGGAGTTGGCCTTGTTTCGAAAGGCTTTCCAAACTCACTCTCGCAATTCCGCCAAGACAACGGAGATGTTTTCCTTGGTGGTTAGCATGAATATCAATTCGAGTTTGGTCACTTTCACATAAATAGGGTCATTGTAATTGCAGAAAAAGACTCTGATGTCGTTCCGTAGGACCTCGGGTCTTTTCTGTAGGATGAGAATGGCGTTTCGAAGTGCAAGGTACTGCACCTCTGGGGGTTTAGATAGCAAAGTCACCAGGGGCGGGGACAGCTTTTTCGACAGGGAGGTGATGTGTCTTTCGTCCGCTATATAATTCATTAGGTAGAGGATGACACGGATTGATGTGAGGACAACGGAGGAGTTGGAGTGGGAAAGGCGAGGCGCTACTCGTTCGGCCAACAAGAGTGCTTCCGCCGAGTCCTGAGGAACATACGACATCAGGGCATCGAGGATATAGGTTTGACCCCATCTATTCAATTGTTAGAAGGGCAACAAGGAATGGACAAAGACAAGATGATCGTACTCAGAGCAGTCCGGAAGAATCGAGACAAGCTTGGATGCGCTGGCATAGTCGATGGTCAGGGATATCGATTCACTTCGTCCCCAGATATCTGTCAAGGCAGCAAGAACACTGGATACGACAGTCGGATTCTCATCCTTGAGCATTCGGTTGAGCCGATCAATGAGGTCAGAGCTTTCGACCATCTTCTTATCATGCTCATAGAGCTTTGAAACGCAAAAAGCCGCGGTTTTGCGAACGTAAGGATCCATATCCCCCATTAACCGTTTCAGAGGCTGAAAAGTCGCTTCGACGAATTCGCGAACATGTACATAGGAGATGGTCCGCAAAGCCAAGGCGCGCACAAGTGGGTTCGAGTCTTCCATGTCCTGGATTGTAGAGGTTAGAATTCTGGCCATACGTGATCATCAGATTGAGAGTCTCCCATACATCGACCAGAATCGGCAACGCCTTCAGCGCAACCTCGGGCTTCATCCTCGAATAATTGACCAAGAACAGGAAGCACCTATTGTAACATGATCAGCTGTTTGTTCACAACTGCAACCATGCGTCGGTTATCCTCCCCCGTGGCATACATCTTCTTTATTTCCAAGCTAGGCAAGTTCATACAACCAATGACATCGGGGAACAAGGCGACCATATCATTGTTGCTCATGGTCATATTGGCGACGATTTTCTTGAGAGCAATCTTCTTAGCCGAGAAGTTCTTATCCTTCTTGCCGCCGCTGTTGAGCTCCTGTTGCAACTCGGCGACTTTGCCCTGTGAAGATCGATGAAATAGTGAGCCATAGTTCGTCGTATAAGGAAGCACAGCAATAAACATGGAGATAGGATATATCAAGGTCAGAAGCAGATAAGTAGATAAGTAATATGATGGGAATCAGTGTAAACAACAGCAAACCGAGTCTATGGAAGAACACAAAGGGTAATGATGCCAGCCAGTTCATCGATTAGACCACTCTCCCCAGGGGAGGCTTCGACATGAGGAGACAGAGAGGGGCAGACAAGAGGGAATAAATAGAAAGCTCTGATCACCATCCATTATCATCGAGGTCGGATGACCACTAATATAGCAAGTAAAACGTACCCTAGCGAACAGCTTCGCATCTCCCCCGCTGGAACTCATGATGTGTGGCTTTCCAGACGGGCAAATAAAGAGTCTCCTTTTCCTCCTCTAGGCTATGCGGACGCCCCTTGTACTGATCTTCTGTTTGGGTCGCAAATTCACATGAATCTTCTCAGAGGCAGTTGATGGGAGTATATGAATCGTCCTAGATATGCGCAATGGCCCTTTAGCTGCTTCGATGGTTCGAGAGCTCCATGCCTCTGGTCGAGTATCTGTCAGGGTGATGGTAGTTCAAAAGGATGAGGGTATTGATCCTGAACTGAGGGATACAATTTCCAGTAAAGATATAAAGCAATAGCTTCAATAAATCTGAATGGATTAAAATATGAGACTATTGTGACAAGTATCACAATGTTCTGGATTCATCGAATGGTTCAAGAATCTCAGGAGTGGATCGGTTGCCGCCAGCTCCGTGTGGAGTTTGTCTGTTGCTTACAGACTTACAGTTTACACAGTTAACTACACCCCATCATCATCACACCAACTCGCTGGATCATCACTCATCCTGCGGCATTTTACTAAAGAGGACGGTACTCACCGTTTCCTTGCCACTCAATCCATCATGGCGTCCAAACCCCTCAATCCTCCTCCTCCACACTGGGTGGTTCGGTTGAACACCCCTATGCCGCGTCCTACCAAGGCGGCCGCCAGTATCCCAGATCCTCCAGGGTATTCTAGGGACAAAGTACTAGGCAAGGGCGTGAGTTTACATACTCTCTCGATTTGTTCAACTTTCTATGTCAAAGGCCCGATCTAACTTATTTCCCCCAGCGTGCCCAGGAACAAGCAACAACAACTGCCGCCGCCGCTAAGCCTGACGAAACGGATACTCTCAAGCTGAAAAAGGCCTGGGAGATCGCTCTTGCTCCCTCGAAGCAGATCCCCATGAACGCGATCATGATGTACATGTCCGGGAACAGTCTCCAGATCTTCAGCATTATGATGGTATTCATGCTCTTCAAGGGTCCCATTCAGGGTCTGATGAACACCAATGCCGTTTTCGCAAAATTCGATACCGAAGGAATTCGCGGGAAGTTGATCGGGGTGAAGGCCATTTATATCTTGATGCAATTAGTCTTGTTGGGGCTGGGAGTATGGAAGGTTAACGCCATGGGACTTTTGCCGTATGATCTGTTGCCTGTCCCGTATCTTGTACAATGGCTAATGTGGTATCTTCAAACAGGACTACAAGATCAGATTGGCTTGCCTGGGAGTCGGAACGACAACCACTGGAGCGAGCTTATTTTGCATTTGGTTGAGAGTGCACATTACCCCATTGATACGGCCTATGGAGAACAGTTTACCCAAATTCAAAATATACAGAGATTAATCACCATCATCCTAATCCTCATCAGGATTATGAGTATTCTCTCTTAACGCCTGGCCATTTTCCCAGTTCCCAATACTCAATATGACCATTGTAGCCTGCTCACGGATTGAGTGGTTTTTCCCTGTGAGGATCAGTACTCCGTACACTGCTTATCTTATTCTGGTAAAAGCTCACATATTCCGTATCGAATGTAAGGGTCAAGGTATGTAAGTTATATCAACAATTTTGTGCAGCGCAGTATTGTGTTACCGCCGCGTCTCCAACGCCTTTTGACAAGCTTCATGGAAAATTCGGCAAAACTCCCATACCTCTGCATACGAGTTGTACAGAGGTGCAGGTGCAACCCGAATGACGTCTGGCTTCCTCTCATCTATGATTACTGCATTCTCCTCCAGTGTCTCTAAGACACTATCAAGGAGGCCTGGTTGGAGACGTAAGCTAAGCTGTGCACCGCGCTCCGCTGGATTCGACGGGGTGATGATGGTGAAGGGCTTCTTCTTGGAAGGCGTGTCCAAAGGATAGTAGAGAAGGAGGTGCTCTAGGTAACCGGTGATGTGCAAGGACTTCTTGCGAATCTCTGCCATTGAAGTCTGATTGAACAGCTCCAGGGAGGCCACTACAGCATTAATGTCCAGGACCGATGGATTCGACAGTTGGTACCCTGCCGCGCCTCGCTGGGGCATGAACTCTGGTCATATATGGTCAGAAATTCTAGTCAAGACACAACTGAGCGGGTGAAATTGCATACTGTTATCCATTAAGAAACGAGTTTTCTTATCTCCTCCCCACCAGCCTGACAAACGTGGGCGGAAAGGCTCTGCCTCGGAGTCGTTCTGTCCCAGGTCTACCCGGCCATGCTTTTCATGCACGAACAAAGCCGCCATGCCTCCTGGCCCGCTGTTGAGGTACTTATAATTACACCACGCAGCGAAGTCGACATTCCAGTCATGCAATTGCAAATCGACATTGCCTGCGGCATGGGCACAGTCCCAGCCAACAAGGATGCCCTTTGACTGCGCGTGAGCGGTTATCTTCTTGATATCGAAATATTGTCCGGTATAGTACTGGATTGCAGATAAGAGTATAATGGCGGTGCTTGATGCATTTTCATCGATAACTCGGAGGATATGTTCGGTGTTCAGAATTGGACAAGCAGGGTCATCTGGCTCTATAAGAACCATGGCTTCCCTGGGGTCAAGATTATGATGCCTGATTTGAGATTCGACCGCATACTATTCAAGCTCACAGTTAGTCCCATTCCTAGTAAGCTCTGAAAAGACACTGGGCCGAAAGACATACATGGTCACTTGGGAATGCCTTGCCCTCGATGATCACCTTAAATCTTTCCTGGGTGGGTTGATAGAAGCTTGCCATCAGGAGATGGAGATTGGTTGTCAATGTACTCATGACTGCCACTTCACTTTCTAATGCACCCACAATCGGTGCCATGAGCTTGGAACCAGCTTCATCGACATCGACGAATGGAGGAAGCAGTTGATCGTCATGCGGGACAAAATGACCCGTTACACCTTTCGTTGCCCATGTCCGGAGGTAATATTCAATATATTTTCGGGTATTGCGAGGTTGAAGTCCAAGCGAGTTCCCGCAGAGATAGATACATTTTTGATCAGAGGGATCTTCCGTCTCTGCGACTCGACACAGCTTGTTAGCGGAGGACAGTGCGGAGTTAACACAAAGCCACACATACCCTGGTTCGGAGCCAAGGTCTTCCTCTTCAAATCCTCTTTTGATGGGATGATAAACTCGCCCCTAAAACGACGTAAAGGGTCTTGCGCATCTAGTGACTCTGCATACTCTTTGGTAAGCGCCCTGGTATCATCATTGTAAGGAAGCGGGGGTCCGCTCTGGATTTCCCGAGTCTGTAGGCGAGAACCCATCCTGTGCCGGTTTCGAGTGACTGAGTCTTCAACCTGTGACTCGGAGTGGCAATATCCTCAAATCTACAGGATAAGTGAACCCCGATAATAGAGTGAGGCCTCAATCCTGCATGACAAGAGATTCATTCTCTCCGCGGACCCCTCCATGACGATTATCGGCAGTGGAAATAATTCTGCCGCGTCTTTCCGATTAGATTGACCAATGGTGTGATGCGGAGCGATCTGACTAATGGGAAACTCGGTGATGCTCGAGATTCGGGAATATATAATCGACTGGAAGTCCTCTGATGATGGAACACAGGAATTAGAAACTTGTGATTCCTTTCGAGACACCTCGATTCCTGGGAGGGTCACCTATTTAATTGCGACCATGTCTCAACCAGCGATATCCACAGCTGTTCGTCGGTTATCGCGACACCAGAGCATCTCTGGAGTGGCGTCTGTCCGTTTCACTTCGGTCAGATCATCGAAGTCGGCCTGTCGCTTGTCGCCGTCCTTCTGCGATTTTGCGCCTCATCGATCAATCTCAAGTTCCTGCCTTACAAGTGGGAGAGACACTTTCTCCCGGAAGATCCCAAGAAGAAGTACAGCATGGTCTCCGGCCTCGAAACAACGCTTAGCCTTCTCTTCGTCAACTATCCCGCCAACACCAAGGATCGTACAGAATCCGAGGGTGGACGATGATGGGAATACAATGATGATCAAGATTTCGCCTCGGGCTGCCGAAGTATGTTGAACCTTTCTTTGAAACCATCATATCTCCCTTTGGATTTAATGCGCCGGACCATGGCTTGCACACTTTTTGTTGCGGCTTGACAGGGAGATTATCAGCTTTGTCAGAGGAGCTTGGTTCCAATGACCCAGTGATAAGCCTGTCCAGTGACATATCAAGCACATACGACCACAGGGTGTGGAAAACAGGGCTTCCCGTCCGCTCAGCCGTACTTAAGCCACACGCCGGCCGGTTAGTAGTTGGGTGGGTGACCACCAGCGAATCCCGGCTGTTGTATGTTTTTTTTTTTTAATTTCATCTTCTCTCGCTATCCTCGTTTCCTTTTTTATGCTCTTCTTCAGTACATCATTCTTTGGTATTAACTTCCTGGCTAGCGTCTTCGAGAAATCACCGACCCATCTTCTTCTCCATCAGTCACAAAGGAGGAGAACCCGTATCACCACCTTCGAATCACTGTTACCAGCGGAGGATGTCACGGTTTCCAGTATCTCATGTCCCTGGAGCCCGCTTCAAAGATTGACCCCGAGGAGGATACGGTGTTTGAGGCGGAACCCGAAGATGGCTCAACCCCAGTCCTCGGCGAAGCAAAGGTGGTCATGGATGAACCCTCGTTGGAGCTCTTGTCCGGAAGCACGGTCGACTATACCATGGAGTTGATTGGCAGCCAGTTCAAGATCGTGGACAACCCACGAGCCACGAGTAACTGCGGCTGCGGGACGAGCTTCGACGTCAAGGATTAAGGTCTTGTAAATGAGCAGATGGATTCTGATATTATCATGATTCAAGCCATATACAGCTTTTCTACATTGTACATTTACACCATTCTGTCGGATAGAGTAATTCATACTATACCCCACTTCTCTTTCATCTGGCGAGTCAACCTAGCTAGCGACGAAACGATCCTCGCTACTCTGTACATGACGCCAATCTTGTGATCAGCTATGGAGTACTGCCAAGTGAGATATTCTTTTATTTGCGGACATGATGCATAGACGTATAACGTGGGATTAAAAAAAAAAGGAAAGAAAAAAACATAAATGTAGCAGTTACGCCCCCTGAATCTATTCTCTAGACTCATTTTGAATGCCCGAACCATGTCCAGAGTAGGTCAAGGCTGTAAACCCGAGATACAGCTTGTTGATTCTAACAAGAAAATGAAAGATGAACATGAAGAAAGGTGTGGACACGAACGAAATTTCATAAATGTTCGGGTGAGTAACCCTTGCCTCCCCCCCCTGCTGCTTCCTTTTCTTCGCCCTACTGTTTCTTCTCCCCGCCGAATCATAAGGCGCTTTTGCTTGGATATCAAGGATATCCAAATACCCCAATTCCGATGATGAACCATAAGTCGCATTCTCAGTATTCCCTCATAATATGTGGAAGCGTCTTAGAGCATCTCCGCTGGAAAACTCGGTGTCCGCTCCCAGATCTCCATGTGTCCCTTTTTGCACAGACATAACATATACCTCATTCCAACCCCTCCGGCGGGTTTCGAAGAAGAGATAGTCATCTAGTAGACTCTGGCCAGGTTCCTCAAATACCAATCCACCAGACGGCGTCCGGCCTTGGTCTCGCTCACGTGGATCAGGTCATTCTCTAAGGCATAGTCCAGGTCGATGGCGCTGATGGGGTCGCCCTCCAGCAAGCCGCCCTCGACCCAGCGTACCTGTCGGCTACGCTGCTTGTTCACCAGCAGCCAAGAACGGAGCTTCTCGGGCTCCACCTCGAGGAAACCAGCCAGCTTCTTCAAGTCCATGGTCGTGTAGAGTTTCAGGTACGACCGGATAGTAGGGTTGTACAGAGTGTTCTTGACCTCGTCCATGAAGATAGCGGTGTGATGGTCGACCGGGTCGACGTTGAGAGCCGGGTTGTCGAAGTCGGGAGGGGTGGGGCTGATGAACTTGGGGCAGGCGGAGCGGAAGAGCTCTTCGAACAGAGGAAGGGCCTCGGGGCCACCGTGCTGAAGGCGAATGAGCTGTTCGCCGTACTTCTCACGAAGAGCGGAGTGGATAGTGTCGTCCAAACGAGTAGGGTGCAGAGCCACGCAGATGGCGATCAGAGCGTACATCTGGTCATTCTTCTTGGCAATGGCGTCGTAGCTGTTGCTGCCCTTCTGGAAGTTCTTGGTCCGGGAAACATAGACCAGGATGTGGCTGAACATGCGGATGGCATCTCCGTAGCGACGCATCATCATGTACGAGAAACCCACATAGTAGTAGGTAGTGAAATGGGCGGCCATGACACGGGCGAACATAGCCTTCTTGTTCATCTCAATGTCATCAAGAGTCTTGAGAGCAAGGCTGAAGTCTCCGAGCAAGCAGTGGACACGCAGCAGACCGATGATGGAGAAGTAGCCTAGCATCTTGTACAGAGGGCGGGAACCGTATTCACCGGCGACGGCCATCGGGTCCTCTCCACGCTTGATAGCGGCCAATTGTTCGTTGATCTGCGATCTTTGAATAAGAGAGTACAGAACGTTGAGAACGGAGTAGCATCCCCATGTGTTGGGGTTCTCGCGTAGGAGTTGCGCCTCTTCCTCATTGGAGCCGCTGCGGGCGACACGGTTACGGTAGCGGCAGAACGATTCGAACTGGTAGATGAACTCGTCGATGACATCCCAAGCCCAGTAGTACTATTCGAAGCAACACTCAGTCAGCATTTCTTTAACAACCATGGTGGTACAAATTGGCTGGTGCGAGAAAAAAACAGAACCCGCCCTGGGTGGGAAACTGGCACTCCAGGATGAAAGCTGAGATTAATATGGGGACATACAGAGGGGACCTCCAGCTCGACAGGACCTTCGGAGTTGAGAATATAGTGGAACAGGCTGCAGTAGTTGTCATAGCTTGCGAACTTGGTCTCGAGAGTGGCCTGGTATTCAAGCGGGGTTGCAGCAGCAGCCAGCTGTGCCTGAAGATCTTGCGTTTGGGAACCAGCGCCAAGCGATGTCGTCCTTTCCAGCTCACTCATGCCATCGTCGAAGTTCACCTGCTCGTGATAGTCGTTGACGAGCGCCTCCTCCTCGACATCAGACTCGTCGTGCGCATTGACGCGCTCTTCGTACGGCATATTGGCTCAAGAGGTGTTCCGATGATGGAAAAATGTGCAGTACGATTATACCAAAAGCCGATCAGCCAACAAGAGTTGCGCAGGGGGTGCGTCGTTTGGCGTCGCTAGTTAACGTCGGGCGTGTGAAATAAGAATTTCGACTGTTTCGGCGGCGTTGAATTTTGAGGGTTTTCGCTTGGAGAGGTTTGTGCTTATCTTATCTGTGCATAGTGGATGGGCTGAGTCATCTATGCAAAATAACTAGTTATGCTGATTGCTGACTACAACGAAAGGGTCCCGTGACTTCTATTCAGTCCAAATCTGGCGACGCTGTCTGCATCGTGAATCGAGGCATACAAGTCTATCTTTCTTGAATTGAGCTTGATAATTCTCTTGAATACGAGTTCATAGAGCCTAGAATATAAGGTATAACCACTCGAAAAGGATCTCCTTTCTCGGGGTCTGAACTGACTTCGAAACTCAACCAACATAGTGGACAGTGACACACCTTGATAGTACATACATATTTGGTTGGTATTTAGGTTCCATAGAGCGAAATAATAGCACACATAGTATACAGATTATAGTCATGCAGATGAATATCACACATGAGGTGAATAGATTCGTGGGATTGAGCAAGAGAGACATTATGAACGGGTGGTGTATGTAGGGTACTTTGGTCACCCGAAACCATAAGATTGCCCTGGAATTTGACTTGCTCATTGCTGGAATTCCTCGAATCCAAGTGCAACTGAGGATTCCATTCATCCCTTTACAGTGCTTGGCATTGCCTCTGGATTCCTGTGGTGTAAGGAGGATGAAGGTTTATGCCATTTTGGTGTCTAGGGAGTATGGTAGCCCTATCCCCAGGTCACCGTTCCTCTTCCTCTCTTTGTCTCTTGCTCGCAGCAAATCAATTCCGTTTGATGATTGAAGAAGAGAAGCTCAACAGATGTCAATACTAACCATGCTATGACACTCGTTACTGATCGCAGTCGTCCTCGGCTGGCGGGTTGATTTTGCCTCCTTTCCTATCTCCCGCCCGTGCATACCGTTTTCAAAACTCCATCCTAGATTCCATCCTCTTCTTCATCAGTATCGTTAGATTTATACACCGATTCAGGTCAAGGTTACAATATCATAAGAGGGGATACATACAGAAAATTATGTGTGACCGATGGCCATCGCGAATGTGTCAACTCCAACGAGAGACTCGATTCTTTCAATCATCCCCTGAACGCTCGCCATTCTTCTCTTCAACGCGGCCAGGTATCGACACGTCTCTCCAAACAATTCCTGTGATTCTTTATTGCAAAGATCTGTAAGCAGGACGAGACAACTACTATTGACGGCTTCGAGCAGATATCTTGGAATGTGCACGAGTCCGTAAGATTCACGTTGTTGACGGAGACAACGACCAATAGCTCTCGCGGCCCGAAGTCGAATCTGTTTTGCTTGTTCAACCTGAGGTAAAGTCTCTGATTGTTCGAGCATTCCGTGCTTCAATAAGAAGTCGAACATCGACATGATCGTTTGGTGACATCTGATCCTGCAATTAAGGGTGAGAAGCTCATCCATCATGCAACTGGCACAAGTCCAATCCTTACTGCAAGAACAATATGTGTGGCATAAGCTGACAATCATGCTCATGCCTACCCTTCAGATTGACGAGCCATTTCTCTAGGTGCGAAAAGAATTCCCTTGTCGCTGCCCATAGGTCACCGGGATTTACCTCGAACGCTCTATCAAACAGAAGTTCTTGGATATCGACCGTTATGACCGTCAGGTCGGCCAACTTAACCATAGCATATTGAAGAAGAGCCGGTCTTCTGCCGCAGTCAAGTCTGTTAGTAAGAGGATATGGACTCCACATGATACCGTCCGTGGCATCTCCCTTGCTGTACAGCCTGGAGATAGGAAGCTTCAAATCCGCAACCCTCAGGAGCTCCATGGATACCTGCCTGTACGGAACATTCAGTTACTGGGTATTGGTTGGGGACACTTCACAGTCTTACGAATTCATGATATAGATTCCCCACGCGGTGATTGCAGCAACATGCTGCTGATCGGTAGACATATTCCGCTGAGGCAATGTCTTTGGTGCCTGGAAAAGCCCAAAGTCCTGTGCAAGCTGCACGGCCTGCTTAAGCATAAGCCAACCAAGTTGACTTTTCCCCTGACACCTTAATCTAATCAGAATTTTAGCACACGGAACCATAAGGGGCGCGATTACAGGATTTCCGGCCCGAAGAGTCCCTTGCAACTGACATACACATAGCTCATTAGGACTACCGCTTGGATATTTGCCAAAGAAATTCGACCGTCTTCGGCCCTCCAAAGTCTATCCGCTTCTTGATAGAACTGCTGACCGCGTGAAGCCACATCTCCGGGGATGGCGAAGACGTCCGGAAAATCGGAGTATGTCTGTCAATGTCAGGGTCCACAGTCTGCGTTGAGATAAGGTGACATCCGTATCATACACTCGCCATCGCTAATACACTGTTCACAAGTAATGGTGTGCAGAATTCCGAGTCCGCTATTCCTGCTTTCATATGATTCAGGAAAATGTTCTGATCCAAGATCTGCGCCAGCGGATGGTCCCATGTGAAGTATAAGGAGATCAAATGCGAAACGAGCTGACTGTCGTCTGTGACAGCTGTCCAAGGCTTAGCTGGTACCTGGACCAAAGGAATGTCGCAAAGCTTCTCCAGCGTTATCCGGGAGTGAGCATCCAGGTGTATAGATTCCCCCAAGCCAACCAGCAAGTTTAACTCTTCCAAACTACCTTTGGTGTCATCGGAGCCGGCATCTCTCGGTCCACCAACGGCTGCCGCAATGTTGTTGAGAGACGGGCTGCCACGTATCAGTTTCAAGACGTTGCTGACTTCGGTTTCGTCTGAAGAGCGAAGTGACTCGAGCAGTGCAAAGAGCAAACTCCGGTAATACGCCAATTCTTCGAGGTTTCGTTTAGCGGCGACCTTGCGCCTCAGGTCCAAGGTCTCATCGAAAACGCATTCGGCATCTGTGATTTTGCAGGATTTACAGGGTGGCGGTCGGCCACTACACTGCAACGTCCGAAAAGAGAAGGTCAATTATGGTTAGCCATGATCTGTTTAAGTTTGAGGTTGAAAAAAGACTCGGGTGGTGTAAACCGAAACGAGCTTTTCTCTCCACTTTTCTTCCGGGCTGGGCGGAGTGACAAAAGGTTCAACAGACGATGACCCTACCTTTCTCTTCGCCTGCTTGCACGGTAGGCACGCAGTGGAATTCTTTTTTAGCCTGGACACGGTTGTGGAGTTCAGCTTAATGGGCCCTCGTGGCCCCGGCGCAAGAGTTGGGAGATGTTGTTTGTCCTGATCATCGGAAGCCATTCCCAGGTAAATCCTCATGCCCAGAATGAGGGAACTAGAACACAGCAGACACAGAAGGCCTCACTGCGCAACATTACTCCTCGTTTTCAACAACTGAGTCCCGGGAACCCCGAAATCGCACGATGATGCCCTTTTGGAAAGGAGGAGAAGGAAGTTGTTGAACATGACAAACAAGAAAACCTTGGCGGCAATTGACGTGCTGCAAAGCTCGCCCATCCAAATCTTTACTGCCTTTACTCTACGGAGTACACAGACGCTCTATCTTATCGGAGCGCTCACAGTTCGTCCGGACAGACGGTGAGTCTTGAAACATGAGTACTCCACAGGTATGGAAGTTGGGATGACAACAAAGAGAATTCCGTTGGTCCGTTGCCGGGAATAAGAGGTTTTCGAATACAATGAAATGAACCTCCATATATGTTGAATGGTGACTTCAGTGGCAATAAACGAAGGATGCATGGAAATAGTACATCCCTCACAGCTCGTTGGTGACTGTCCTGGATTCGCTGGAAGAGTAGTTGGGCGGAGACAATCAGATCTTGCTCCCGTGTGGGTTGAGCTCACTACTAATTCATAGTGCAAGGGTCGGAAGTACCACAAATGGGAGCGACTGAGCCTCTTTTCATGTCGAGGTAAGGAACGGTACTGGGTGCAACTACAAACCACTTGCAATCATTGGATGGAAGCTATCTGTGGACTTTTCATCCTTGAGCTTGTCTAGATATTCTCTACAGCCAGAATGCAGTGTTTTGGAAGAAGCTGGCCTCTCCATCACTTCTACCGCAACTCTGAACGATCAACTTATATCAGCTGACTACTCCGTACATGTCATCGAATCTCTTTCGACCTTCTCTTTTTTCCTTGATTCTGATTTCTGTCAATTCTATACTATTGTAAGATCACTCTTTCTTTCCTTGCGCTTTCTTGTTAACCACCAGCTGATTATCACAGGCTCTATTATGCTATGTGAAGTGTTTGATGTGCTGCACATCCAATAACCCCTCCTGAGATGGCTCAAGTCATCCAAACATTGAGATCTATGCAGCATTACTTATTTGTGGTCGATCACAGCCGGTGGTATCCACGATCTATCAATCCAATATCGAGATTAAGGTTTGTAGTTGTACGACTACCGACTCAATGGTTGACAAGGTCTAGGTACCATGGTGATGGAAGCTTACCCATGGCATCGGTTAGTACTAGTGGAATGCTTGATGAATCCATCCTGATGATAGATATCTGATGTTCTGCTAGAAATACCACGGCGCTAATAGACCCCTATAGTATGGACTACGGAGTATTGCATACTGGGCTTCATTGTCCCGAAGGCCAACCTCCCATTATCAAGGGTTGGTTCGGCAATCGGGATAGCTGGCCTTGAACTGTGATGATATGACTTCCTATGACAACGAAGATCAAGTAAATAGCTGGGAGTCACTTGAATTGGTAAGGATGGATAACAACCTGAATGAGAAATACACCCTTCCTAGCCGGAGGACGGCTAGAATCGGCATCCCGAGATCAGAAAGTAGAAGGCGGTGGATTATCAACTTAATTCTGCCTGCAGATTAATCGCCCCATATGTACTCCGCCTACTTCTTACAGCTTAGTCTGAAACTAACACCCCCGTGTTACACGATTCCGGAAATTGCTTAGCGTTGGCTCTTTCCCCCTCCACTGTCCAAAGAGTAATCGGCAGGAACGATCAAGGCTGAATAATGCAACTTGCAGGATGAAGAAAGCGGCTGGACAAGGATGTTGAAAGAGGGTTGTTTTCGATGAAGTTTGGTGACACAACGGAGTGACTAGATGGGGATCATCAAGAAGATAAGATGATCCCAAGTATCGCTGACAATAGTAATAGAGCCCCATTGATCTCCATCTATGGAGTATATTCAGTTCGGATATCGATGGCAAAGTCCCAGACAATGGACTCCGCTTGGCAAGAAAACTCTTCCTTTTGCCCCTCCCAACGGCCAACTCGGAGGGATCAAGTCATGGCACTGCAAACAGCGTATTATAACAATTAGATACATCCTTCAGGCATGCTCTCTTCTGTAAACCTTCCCCAGCGCAATTGCATTTCTCTACTCCATAAGTCTTGCTTATCGCAGACGCCCTTCCGTTGACTTTAGTTCGGCACAATATCCGATCTGATAGTGACTCATATATAACTTCTATAAAGTCAATTGAGCTTCCTGCTCTCTCATATTATTGTACCCCAGTTCCTTGTCGCTGACATCGTACGTCCGCGATCAACGACTAAAATCAACCATGGGTTCCGTCGCCCCTACACTACGAGAGCTTGATGCCTCGAGCATCAAGGTTACCCGGTCCACCAACCCCCGTGCGATCCCTGAACCGGGTTCCCCAGAGGAACAGAGCCATTCCTATTGCACAGACCACATGGTCACCGTCAGATGGACCGTTGAGAATGGATGGGATACCCCCGAAGTCAGACCCTATGAGAACCTCAGCATCCCGCCCACCGCTGGCTGCTTGCACTATGCTACCGAATGCTTCGAGGGCATGAAGGTGTACAGAGGGTATGATGGCAAGTTGCGTCTTTTCCGGCCGGACTGCAACGGCGAGAGACTTGTCATGAGCGCCCAGAGAGCTTCTCTGCCAACTTTCCGATTCGAGGAGCTCAAGCTTCTTATCGCCAAGTTGATGCAGATCGATGGACCTCGTATGTATTCCCGCCCCCCCTTGGATTAACTCCACCATGTAAACTGACCGAAGATTGTTAATAGGTTGGCTCCCCAGAGATCAACCCGGTCAATTCCTTTACCTCCGTCCCACATTGATCGGCAACGGCGCCCATCTGGGCGTGCAACCACCCAAGGAAGCCCTCCTCTTCATCATTGCCGTCCCATGGCCCGATCCCGGTAAGAAACCCGTGGCTCCTGGCACCAAGCCCGGCCTGAAGCTGTTCGCCTCTCCTCCCGACACAATTCGTGCCTGGCCCGGTGGATTCGGTAACGCAAAGCTTGGTGCCAACTATGGCCCATCCTTGAGTACCCATGGCAAAGCTCAAGCTTTGGGCTTCGACCAAGTTCTCTGGCTGTTCGGAGAAGACCGTCAAGTGACTGAGGCCGGTGCCAGCAACTTCTTCATCGTTTGGGAGAACAAGGAAACCGGAAAACTTGAGCTCGTCACCGCACCCCTTGAGAACCAGCTCATTCTCCCTGGTGTCACCAGGCGCAGTGTTCTGGAATTGGCGCGGTCCAGGTTGAACAAGTCCGTTGGAAGCCTCGCTCCCGTCGAGGTCCTCGAAAAGCCGATCACCATTGCAGAGGTTGAGCAAGCCTGGAGGGATGGACGAATTGTCGAAGCGTTCGTCTCCGGCACTGCTGTGAGTTGATTCTTAATCATCAATTGTTTCTATTTGCTAATCTTGGAGTAGTACTTCATTACCCTTGTCAAGCTTATCAGGGATGGCGACCTCGATATGGACATGGTGGATGCGGGCGCTGAGCGTGCCGGATACACTGCCCAGATCAAGTCATGGCTGGAGGCCATCATGTTCGGCAAGGAGGACAATGAATGGTCCTATGTGATTGATGGAGAGATCGAGAACTAAGGGTGATAATATTCCCCCTCGTTTTTTGGCGATAGACATAGACTCGAGGATGCCTGCAATGTGTGCAGGCAGGATGGAGGTAACAAAGGTTCCATGCTGTGCATGCTTTTGTATAGTTATCGTCTTGGATCATCAATACCCATTCAGATTCCCCCTTCTGATAACCACAAGAGACCCTTTGTGCCAGTGCATATCAATAAACCGCAGGCACATAGTGTCTGGAGAACCGCCGGTCAATCGCTGCCGCAATGTAATCCTTCGCTGCCTACTGAATAGGAGCATTCTCCATATCCAGATCTTGCGCCGTGGTTCCTTCGCCAAGATCAACAATCATCGGAGCATACTCTCCTGTCTCGTCGTCTTCATCGTCATCGTTCATCTCCAGCTCAACTTGCTCGCCGTCTTCCAATTGGACCATGCCTCGGCGAACATACGCCTCCCGGTTCAATTCCCAGTCATATTCGTCCTTGACCCATGTAGCCAGCTTGTCGAACTCAGTTCTCACTGCGGGTCCGGGGTTGTCAACGACTTCGTATAGTGATCGTCTGAACTTCATCAGAAGCCTGCGCAGGAATTCCCCGCCCTCGTCTCCGTCGATATCGAACAACCCGCCTTCGATGTCGTCGCACCGTTTGAGCTGTAATAGAAGCAACCGCAGGACGCTCACCATGAATGATTCCCGATCCCTGATCGCATTCTGGCAGGTAAGCACGAGCTCCAGCAGTCTTTTCCACTGCTGAAGGCAGGAGTAGTTCATTAGGGTGAGAACCATGAGAAAGGTGAATTGTAGTTCACCCAGGACCTGTGTCATCCCCGTTTGCTCCCCTCCTTTGCCTCCGTCGTCAGTGTACCGGCTTATCAGATCAGCTAGCGCCCAAGAGCGATCCTGCGCCGCTTCCGTTCTCTCTCGCCCAACGGCTCCTTCTCTCCAGGTTCGTTTCAGATCAATCGGGAGAAATGAGAACTCGCCCCCCTGTTCCCCGGTGACGTGAGCTAGGTCCTCTGAGGTGTGGTCGGGAAGGCCGGGTATCATATCACTGTCCCGCTCTGCGGCGCTGCCGGACGTCACCATCCACCGAGGCCGATTCTCGACATCCAATTCGGGGTCACCGACGATCCGCGAGAGAAGCTTCGGAGATATATGACTCGTCAAGTCTGCCCAATCCTTCCGACCCTCTTGCTCCTCATCTTCATCAACCTCTCCCTGCACGGTGGCTTGCTGCGCAGCCTGCGACTGCGACGAGGTGACCCGGCTGCGGTAACGGAACAGCCCGCCACGCTGCCAGACAGCCCCCAGATTCGCTTTATGCCGCATCGCTTCCTGCCTGTCTGCATCGCTGCTTGCTCTCAGAGGCTCCAGGATTTCGGTCTCCGAATTCCATTTCCAGATGAAGACGTCCGGCCCCAGACTCCCCGTTGATGCTGGTACCATGGCCCCATTGTGGCTGTCGTTGAAGGCACTGATGTCGCCGACGTAAAACCATCCCCCACACCGTAGAGAGAGGCTTTCTGTTGTTCCAGTATATAAGAAGTGCCACCCATTCGGGAGGTCCCGTATGCCGTGAAAGTTGGCTGTGGATGTGAAGGTGACGAGATCGATGCCGACGAGTGTCTTTGGTGGGAGGTGGGGGACGAGGATGGTGGAGGAAGGCGAGAGAGGAAGAGGCATGATTGAAGATGCAATTGTGTCTTTATCACCGTCTTCAGAAAAGTCTGTGACTGCTTTGAATTGTTCTAAAGACTTTGATTGTTGCGAAAGAACCGCAGGATGTTGATCTCGCGCCTGACGTCAGTACATGGGAGCCTTCAGCGGACGATAATATTTTCATTCAATAAAGTAGCGATCCTAGGGAAAAGAAAAATAAGAGAAGGTATATACTGGAGCTATCTTAAAGAGATACAAAGTGTTGCGATAAAATTGATGGCGAAAAGATTATCGAGTGAAATATCCCACCAAGCAAGATGGTCATAGCTCCCAGTACTGTTATCAGACCTGGACTCTTCAAACACTCCATCTTGATGCTCAATTCAAACCTAGAAGAATGCTTGGACTTGATTATCTACGCTCGGTCGTATCTTTCCATCTTGTGAGCAACCCCTGATTCAAGTCAATTCGTACTATAGGGTATCTTCCATGCATTTCAAAGCCAACCAGTGCACTGAAGGTTTCCAAGAGAAGAACAGAGCTAGAACCAAGTCCGGCATGAAATTATGCAGTCGATAACATGCAAAATATATAGAATGCTTCAATTCTGGTTATATTGGCAGATATAGCTGCTATATTGGATAACAGACTAAGTGAACCTCGAACTGAAAACATACGCTTTTGGACATGAGAAAAATTGAAGACCAGGCGATCAAGGCCGTTCTTCGCGTTTATTCCATCCACATCCGCGGGCACAGAGCCGTGCCGGTAACCTCCATTCCAGCCAGGCAAATAATATGCACAAGTTGGATAAAGACGCACCCGCACATGTCTACAGACGACGACCACGGCGACCACCCTTGCGACGAGTGGAGTCGGAAGGAGTGGGGGTGACGTCCTCGATTCTGCCGATTCTCATGCCAGAACGAGCAAGGGCACGGAGAGCGGACTGAGCACCGGGACCGGGGGTCTTGGTACCGTTACCTGTGGCATATTAGTTCGTTGATCTTGACAAGCGACCCCCCAGGAAATGTTCTCTACATACCACCAGTGGCACGGATCTTGATGTGGAGAGCGTTGATGCCGAGCTCCTTGCAGCGAGCAGCAACGTCCTGAGCAGCCAACATGGCAGCGTAGGGAGAAGACTCGTCACGATCAGCCTTGACCTTCATACCACCGGTGACACGGCAGATGGTTTCGCGACCACTGTAGTTATAACACCATGGTTAGCTGCTAATTGTTATCACACCACCAATCGTCTATCGCTCAATCGAAAGGGAAAGCCGCATCGACTACGGGATGGCGAAAAGAAGATAACGCACCTCAGATCGGTGACGTGAACGAAGGTATCGTTGAACGAGGCGAAGATACGGGCAACGCCGAAAACGAGCTTGCCTGTAAACCACTTGTCAGCCGAAATCCTGATGCGCCAAAATCGTAAGAGCTTGAACATACCATCTCCGGACAGAGGACCGAGAGAGACGTTCTCCTTGGCGGCAGCGACAGTCTTCTTGGGAGGCATTTTGAAATGTGCTGGTGGTGGGATGGAATATGGAGGGAGGAAGGGGAAAGAAATTCAAGATGCGCTGATAGATTATAGAACTTGAAGATAGAAAAAGTGGAGATTGTGTGTGCCCTATTCCGTACAAGTGTGTCAATCCTGATTGGCTGAGAAAGTCAATTCATGGCGGTCAAGCGAGTAGTAGCCTGGCTGCCTGAGGCAGGCACGGAATGATGAGACGGCAGAACTCGGCCCGGTAGGCGGTGAGACAACAGCTTATAAGCGAAGAGATAAATTCTTCACCACTTCGTCAATCTTTGCTTCTCGAAAAATCAACATAAGCACCTGAGTCACTTTTTTTCTTCAGAGATAAGAAGCATAGACTGACGGTCTACTTCAAGAGAGCTGTCTACTAATCTATCCATTTTGTTGACAGCACATTCATTTACCTGGCGCAAGTGGCCAGAAAACCAACATGGGTTTCACCAAGGAGAATGCCACGATTGGTATCATTGGATTGGGAGACATGGGCAAGATGTACGCCCAGCGTCTCAGCATGGCAGGATGGAGGTAAATCTCTCACTCTCCCTTACTGGCAACTATTCGTTGTGGTCCATTTGTAATAGGTAAGATATCCCTCCTTTATTATTCACACCTTTCCTCTTTACTTTATATGATGACTTGAGTGCATTTGGCTCGAGCATGACCTGGCAGTTACACTGCATCGCCTTTTTGGTTTCGTGGTTGACTGTCAGGTTGTCAATGATGTAAAATCTCAGCTACCTATATTTCTTTGTCTGAACCCTCTTTGAAGATTTCTTTTCTTGAATGCTCTGCTATACGGTTTCTTTTGAACCGAGTGCTGACACTCGAGTTTACAGGTTGAATCGAATTTCCACCAGGTCGGATGAAACGATGGAATTATACGGAGTACTAACAGCTTTTCATTACATAATAAAGGGTAAATGCATGTGACCTACCTCAGAATTATGAACGTCTGAAGGAAGAGTTTGCGTCTCAAGTACGTCGTTTTGCTCACAGCTCATGCTGTCCATCAACTCATCGTATATATAGCAAGGTGTCACAATACTGCCGAATGGACACTTGGTTTCAAGAATTAGCGATTATATCATATACAGTGTAGAGGCCGGAGTCATCGACAAGGTAGTTGCACAGTATGGGCCTTGTATGTCTCTGCTCGAGCAAGGAATACCACTGTTTCTTCTTTTTCGTATCGATTCCTGACTCGTGGAAAGCAACCAAGGTCGGTGCGATCGTCGGCGGCCAGACATCCTGCAAGGCCCCCGAACTAGCCGCGTTCGAGAAACATCTCCCCCCAGATGTAGAAATCGTATCCTGTCATTCGCTCCATGGGCCTCAAGTCAACCCGAAAGGACAACCTTTGGTACGATACATGTTGTGTGTTACCGCAAGTCTGGCATGAAGAGTAACATGTTCTGCTCTAGGTCCTGATTCAGCATCGTGCCTCGGACGCCAGCCTCCGGTTCGTCGAAGAAGTCCTGTCCTCGTTCGGTTCCAAATATGTCTACCTCACAGGCGAGACGCATGATCGGATCACTGCAGATACCCAAGCTGTCACCCACGCAGCATTCTTGAGCATGGGAACGGCTTGGCAAGCAAACAACCAGTTTCCCTGGGAGATGTCACGCTGGGTGGGTGGCATCGAAAACGTCAAGATCAACATCACTTTGCGCGTTTACTCCAACAAATGGCATGTCTATGCTGGTCTCGCGATTCTCAACCCAGCCGCAAAGGAGCAGATCCGGACCTATGCCCAATCCGTGACAGAGCTGTACAAGCTGATGATTGGGGGTCAGCGAGAGGAGCTGAAGCGTCGAGTCAAGGCTGCCGGGGCAGCTGTGTTCAAAGACGGTACAGAGGGCCAGGATCTGCTTCTGAAGGATGAAGTCCTTGATCGTTTCTCGCTCTCAAACCAGCCTCGTGAGAATGGCCCGCCTAACAACCACCTGAGCCTCCTTGCTATCGTCGATTGTTGGTCGAAATTGGGAATCGTTCCATACGACCATATGATCTGCTCAACACCTGTGAGTGGCCTTGATTTAACCCATTGTAACCAGCCACCCCATGCCTAGGTGCTTACTTGCTTTTCGAAGCTCTTCCGCTTGTGGCTAGGAGTTACGGAATATCTATTTCGCAACCCCAAGCTCCTTGATGAGGCATTAGATACCGCAATCGACGACTGCACATTCCGCGAAGACGACTTAGAGTTCACATTTGCAGCTAGGGTGAGTGCTCTATCTCCCACACCAGATGGCTGGCAGTACTGCTACAGACACTGACGGTTATATCTCGTATAGGCTTGGTCTGATTGCGTTTCATTTGGCGACTTCGAATCCTACCGCGATCGCTTCGAGCGAATCCAGCAGTACTTCGCGCCACGATTCCCTGAAGCGGTCAAGCTCGGAAACGAAATGATGAAGACGATCTTGGAGAAGACAACGACGGAGACATCGTCCCATTCCTAGAAAGTAACTGCGAACTAGGACGATTTTGATGAAGCATAAACGACAGGAAAAGACCATATAATGAAATCAAACGATTTTCTTAGCTGAACTTCGAGATATTCTGATAGGCAAAAGTATCCCTGTGTATCAAAGCGGGATCAGTCAATAACAGTCCGGGATGATCCTAGGTAGTAACACTTGAGTGGAGGGAGGGATGGATCCACGAATCCATGTCTGGAAAGCATAGGTCCTCATCTCGCAGTTGGCAAGGATTCCTGCATAGCAATCTGCTGAATTTCTGGAGATCTCTATTGACGGCGTTGGTCCTCAAACCTAGCTACCTATACATCATCAATCAAACTGTCATGGAAAAGGAAGAAGAGGATGGTTGTAATGAGTATTGACGCTTGACTCTGCAATGAAGAAGAAAAGGCCGGATCCCTCCTGTCTAACGTATATACCCCCATCAACTTGCCTGGAGCTAGCCGCCACTCTGGCTACTGAGAAATGAGAAATTGAAGGTGTATACTCCGTTCTCCGTACATAGCCGGCCACATCTTCCTCAGAGAGGGCATGGCCATATAGACCCTTCTTGCTCGACACTCAAAAATGGATTTCGGTTGAAGAGTGACGCACATAGTAGCATAGGAAGGTAAGAAGAGGGAGAATTATCACTTTTGCTTCAGATACAGTACAAACTAGAAAGAGTGGTGGCCTCAGGCGAGAAGGTTGTCACAAGTTAGTCAGCCAGAAGCAGCCAAGACTCGAGATCCAGTTTGAAACCCATCAACAATGGCATCGTAGTCTTCCAATGTACAGTTTGTTTGTCTTTCTAAAAGAAGTTCAGGAAGTTCTAGATCTATTGTCCTGATACATGCGATCAACCTCTGCCGATCCCGATACCTCGCGATCAGCTCTTGTCTCACCCCAAAAACGCTGGACTTTGTGACCACTGACCACTGACCACCACGACGGTTTCTCCGCCCTTTGAACTCCTCATTCCCCAAACGGCATATCGATCTGAAGCTCTCCTGCCTTTGTTTACAACTCTTGTCAAGCTTCCGATACGTTTTCTGCGATCTCAATGTGGCCCTTTATCCTTTGTCTCTCTCGCGACAGGTGATACGCACTCCCCACTTGCGGCTTGATGGGGATCTATGGCGTCCGGATACAATTCAGGAATCTCCGCGACGTCGATCCAACACCGTGGTCTGGGTGATGGACGGTCGTACACCAGCCAGGAAGATGCCTTCACGAATGGCAGTTGGGCCGAACCCGTTTCAAGAACTGTGAGGAATGCTCGCTCGGAGTCAGGGAACAGTGCGACCATCGGCCCTCGGGGGGGTTCTGGAGGCTCTCTGGCCCCCTCCCTTGGGGGTCCTGGTAGTTTTAGCTCAGAGCTCAAGAGCATGACCACATCGCGGAGTGTAACCCCCCGGCCCGAGGGCACCTATAGGCGACGAGGGAGCAGCAACGTTGATTTGGATGATCTGACGAGCACCGAGGAGCGCCAGGCTGCGATCCGTGACAAAATCGCCAAGGAGATGAAGATCAAGACCGGGACGGAGAATATGCTCGAAGCGCTTCTGGCCAAGGACCCGAAACATACCAAGGATCAAAGATTGAGAGTGGAATCGGAGTTGAGTTCGTCCAATCGCAAGCTTGCGGAGCTGCACCATGAGCTCGAGGAGGAATTGCTACGTGCGCAGGCGCCGTCCACTCCTCCGCGGAATCGCTTTTCGATGTCTCTGTTCCGCGGCAGCCCTCGGCGATCGCCTTCTCATAACGACCCTATGATTGATGACGATCGGCTGGAAGAAGCAGAAGCGGAGATGGAGTCACCGACATACGTCCTTGCGGAAACACTACAGGCTTTAGAAATTGAAGGAATGGCGCCAGATTACTATGTCGAGCGTGCCAATAGTCTGGTCGAATTGTTCAGGCGACACCCAACGCTAAAATACGATCTTGCCTGGTCCGTGTTCGGTCTGCGCGTCCAAGTCATGCTTCTGAGTGATAGCAAGGAAGTCGTAGCGGCCGGCTACCGCTTGACTCGATACGCCATAGCCGACAGAAAATCACTTCAGATCATCCGGTCGTTGCATACGGACGAGCTGGTGATCTTGTCCCTCGTCAAAGAGAGCAAAGCGAGTATTGAACGCGAGCAGGCTCTGAAATTTGTCAGAGCTTTCCTGGATGTGAAGGACGGAGTTCATGAGATCTCACGAGCCGTCGTGCGAACGATTGTCTCCATTGCTGAGCATCACGAGGATCGTCTTCGGAACATATCCATCATGACACTCGCCGAAATCCTGGTCAAGGATCCAGAGCTGATCGCCTACGCCGGAGGCTTTGCAACGTTACATGATGCTTTATCAGAGGGCACATTTGGAGCATCGGAGAGTCTGATTGCAAGCTTTTTACACGTTCTCGATACACCGCACAGTCGAAAGCACTTGCGAGGAGGGTGCGAACTTGAAGCCGTTCTCGCACCATTTACTGATTCCCTGTCGGACTCTGTCCACAATGGGCGATTGAAATCATCAGCGAGAGCCATTTCTGCAATGCTCAAGACATGGCCAGGCTTGATTATCCTCGCGCGGCATGAAGCCAGGCCTCTCCAGTCGCTCCTGGAATCGTTGCATTATCCTGACCCGCTGGCAAGAGACTTAATCATGGAACTACTGTTTGATGCCCTTAGGATCAAGCCACCCTCATGGTCATCGTCATTCCTCGCAGGTCGTCGGCTCACCACCTATGGCAGAGTTTCCAACCTCAGATCCGAGTCTGATACGAGACAAGTTCGTACGTTCTACGATAGCAACGACGACCGGTTTGACTTAACAGCACATTTCTCGACTCTAATACTTGCTACACTCATTGATGCCGGACTTTCAAAGGTTAGTTTTCATTTCTGTATTGATGTTTCGTATACCTTCTAATGGAAAACAGGCTCTTTCAGATCTTATTGAGGAAGAAACAGACCAGTCCCTTAGACGAAAGGCAACGCTACTTTTGACAGAAGTGTTGAAGCTGGCACATCACTCCCTCCCTCAACGCATCAGCGCAAATCTTCAAGTTCTCCCACACTTGCTCCCAGCCGCCGTCAAATTTGATGTCGAGAATCATGACGTTTCCAGCTCGACCGTATATCAAATTGAGAGCATAAATCGGACATTGGCTCGCTCAGTAGGCCTTTCCAATGGAGCAGGGCGTTATAGTGTGGACGTCGACATTTCTGCTTCACTTCTGTCTGGCGACCAGGGCAAAGACCGAATGAGTCCTGCCATGGACGAGACACAATTCCGCAACGCGATTCTAGAGACCAATGTTTTGAACACCGTCAATTACATCAAGTGGAAATGGGACCTCATTCATCGGATCGTCGAGGGCCCTTTGACAAATCCGAAGAGACTTGACGAAGCTATAAAGGGGTCAAAGTTCATGAAACGGCTCATAGGATTTTATCGACCTTTTAAGTATAGATTCTCTATGGTCCCTAACACCAAGCCGAATCAGCGTTACATTCGAACCGGATGCGCGTTGATGCGCACTTTAGTCCAGGTCCCCGAGGGGACAAAGTATCTCGCGGAAAACAAGTTCCTGCGACAGGTTGCCGAATGCCTCGCTCAGGTGGATCGTATGAGCGGGCTGACATCCTCGTCGCCTCTCTTTTCGCGGGAGCAGATGGCGAACACATTAAGTGGAGGATATTTCGCCATGCTAGGGACGTTGAGCCGTGACCCCAATGGTCTTGCCATGATGGAGCGATGGCACATGCTCAACATGTTCTATCATATTATCGAACTCCGGGATCGGGACGATCTGATACAAACGCTCTTAGGGAACTTGGACTATAGTCAAGAAAGCCATCTAAGGGTTTTGCTTTCTAAAGCCCTCACAACCGGTTCTAAAGAGATTCGCATTTTCGCAACAAAGCTTCTGCGCAAGTATGCAGTCAGAAACGTCTCTCTTTCTTCCCAGGCGGGAATAGGCAGGGCAGACTGGGTTGTTAAGCTGCTCGTAACCCAGTTGTACGACCCTGATGTTTCCGTTTGCCAAGTTGCCGTCAAAATACTTGAGGAGGCATGCAATCAACGGGATTACCTTGAGTATGTGGTCAAGTGCCGGCCGTCTCTTGATCACCTAGGTGAAATTGGAGCGCCTTTGCTCTTGCGGTTCTTGTCGACATCAGTTGGCTATCATTACCTGGATGGCCTCGACTACATCACGCAGGAGATGGACGATTGGTTCTTGGGCCGGAACGACGCATACGTTGGCCTCGTAGAAGCCGCACTTTCCCGTGCTTATGTTGACCAACCACGACGAGCCAGCTTTGCTCCTGAGGATTTCGTGGATCTGCAAGACATTGGAGTGGTGCCGCCGCATTTCTATAGGGAACTTGCGAGAACTAAAGAGGGCTGCCGACTGTTGGAGCAGTCGGGCCATTTTAACGAATTTGCCTGGACAATCCGGGATTTTCGACTGGATGAGGAAGACACCGAGGCGCTATTGAAAGTCAAGGGCTGCCTCTGGGCTGTCGGCAATGTCGGCTCAATGGAGCTGGGCGCACCTTTCCTCGAAATAGATATTGTTCAGCAGATCGTGAAAATAGCCGAAAGCGCTGAGGTGTTGACCATGAGGGGCACGGCTTTCTTCGTCCTTGGCCTGATCTCTCGCAGCCGAAATGGTCTGAGGGTTTTGCGAGAAGCCGGTTGGGATTCCGCTGTCGACCAGAAAGGGAACTCTATAGGGTTCAGTCTTCCTACCGATTTCAAGAAACTATTCTTGGTATGAAAGGGCCGTTGTGATCAATGTTATTTCATGATACACTAACATTAGGGACACAGGTCGACTTCCCCTCGCATTCTCGACCGGCTGAAGCCAAACGCCTGTCTCATGAGAAATTCAAAGCGGCTACAACGGATCCGGATCCAGCCAACCAAAAGATTCTAAAGTTGGTAGTCGATATGGGCAACACTGTCTTGTCCAAACGAGCGGCGACGGATCTTCATAGGTAAGCACAGTAAATCCAAGACTGTCCACTATCCGGTCAAGCTAATGGGTGTGAATCTCCAGCATCAAAGCAAAGGACCCGGATCGATTCCACCAACCTCACCTTTTTCGCAAAGCCCTCAGTATCCTGGAAAGCCATCACTTCCGCTTGCCAGCGCGACGCTTCGCCCTTGATTTGTTCGATAAGAGCGTCATGCGACGCATGGTGTTAGACGAAGACTTCGACACCGATTCCGAGACGACCTCATCGCAAGATTCTGACTGATGGATCCATGGCTAGGCCATCAGTTTGGTTTCTTGTTCTTTTTTTTCCCTTTGGGTGTGGCCATCATCAATACACAACTCTCTTTTTCATTGAAATGACGGATGAATGAATGAAGATTTTACTGTTGCATCCCTGAGTCTCAGTCAGACCTTTTATGCAGTATACTTGCATCCTCTTGATTACCCCTTCCCCCTTGGCATGGCGTTTAGGCAGGTTCAGTCATGAGCAACGAAAGGATGTCTGCATTTCATATTCTGTTTCTTTCCTTTCTCATTTCCTGTTTCTCTTTTAAACCTGAGACGATATTATCAGGCATCCTCGGCCAAAGAAGAAACCATGGGAGACTACTCATCATTGAAGGAGAATTCATGAATAGTCCTCTCACTCCTCTGCTCATTATTCCTTGAATTCCTGAAGATGTCTTATCCTATTTACATACCTGACCTGTATATACAAACATACAAACATCCATCTGTTCATTCATGCAGCCTATACAGAATGACAGATGAGATATCCAGTTACCCATGGAAGTTACTATTGATTTCCTAGTATGTCTACCAAATGGCCTGTGTAGATTGAGTGTTGAGTGTTGAGTGTTGAGCGTTGAGACTGGACCTTGGCATATCAGTACTTCATACCGCTAATTATTCTGCCGGCAGTTTCTTACTCCATCCATAGCAGAAGGCGGTAAATAAAGGTATCCGCTTCTATAAGCCAGCATTATTGTCACCTCCTATTCCTCAATTCAACCAAAACCTGGGTTGTGTCCATGCCTTCTTGGCTGATATTATCCAGTCTTTGAAGGCGTTGCCTTTGAAGGAATGTCACAGAGCCATAATTCTCCTTCCACACTGAAACCTCGTCGCTTGCTTCGCGGCGAGATCACATACGATGTTGCAAAGGAACAAGACGCCAACATCCTCCACCAGTTGGGCTACAGGGATCAAAAGATTCGATTTTTTACCCACTTGTACCGGAATCGCAGGTTGATTGCAGCAATTACTGCCCACCATCTTGGCCTCCCCTCTGCAGACATATGTCATGTTGTTGATGTGGAGGACTGGATACATGGGAGCTTCAATGTTTGCATTCGAGTTGATATTGGTGATCAGGGACAAAGCCCTGGGAAACAATTAATGATCCGATTTCCCTTGCCTTACCGAATTGGGGAAGACTACCGCCCAGGTAATGCAGATGAGAAGGTCCGTTGTGAAGCTGGGACCTATGCATGGCTCCAGGAAAACTGTCCAACTGTTCCTATTCCACGCCTTTACGGATTTGGGCTGTCTACTGGCCAAACTGTATGCTTTCCATTTACCTTTTCAAGAACCATTGCTTACAGCCCTAGTTCACAATTCTTGACAACCTGCCTTTTTTAACGCGCACTATTCAGCGTTTACGCCGTCGACTATTAAATTGGTTAGGCTACCCAACTCCGTCCCACTACATTCAACATCAATCCAAAGATCAGGTTGTGCTGGGCACACCCTATCTGTTGATTAAATACATCAATCCATCGCAGGGCAAGATGCTTTCTGAAACATGGGAAGAAGGGCGCCACAGTCCTAAATTACGCAAGAACCTTTTCCATAGCATCTCCCGCATCATACTATCCTTGGCACATACTCCTTTGCCAAAGATAGGGTCTTTCATTCTGGATGAAAAAGGGTACTTGAGTTTAAGTAATAGGCCTCTTACCCTTGAAATCCAACAACTGGAAAATGAGCATATTCCAGTTGATATGCCGCAAAATATTACTTACACCTCTGCTGACTCTTATATTAATGGCATCATTGCATTCCATGAAAGCCGTCTTCGCCACCAGCCTAATGCAGTTAATAATGTTGAAGATGGCTTCTATCAGACATCCGCTCTGATGGTTATGAGGAGTGTCTGGCCTTGTTTTTTTCGCCGAGACCTTCTTCGAGGCCCATTCTTTCTTAATCTCACTGATCTTAACCAGACTAATATCTTTGTCGACGACAACTGGAATATTACATGCCTCATTGATCTGGAGTGGGCATGCTCTCATCCAGTAGAAATGATTCATCCTCCATACTGGTTGACAAATCAGGCTATTGATTTGATCAGTATGGATGACTACGGCCACCTTCATAAAGAGTTCATGGAGGCTTTTGCAGAGGAGGAAATCAAGGTCAAGCCGCCATTCTCCCTCTACCCCATTTTGCAGCAGGAGTGGGACAGAGGAACATTCTGGTGTTCCCTGGCGCTTAGTGATCCCATGGCGTTGTTCAAGATCTTCTATGACCATATCCAACCTCGGTTTTCTAAAACTCACGATGATCCGGCTTTTTGGCGGATCGCTATGCCTTACTGGACGTTCAATGCTTTTGAGTTTATTGAACGTAAAGTGAAGGACAAGGAGCAATACGATGCCTCCTTGCGTGAAGCATTCGAATCCGGAAGTTCTCATGGCTAGCATACAGAAATCCGATCACCCTTACTGACTCTGCCCTTGTCCTTTGTGCTTGCCGGACTCTCCTGGGGGATATCCTTTGCAATTACCATTATTCTCATGTGTATAGCCCCTGGACATATGTCATTGCGGGTTGATGGGGAGTACAGAGTATTCTACTCAATAGCACATTATATATCCCTGGGGCAGATTTTGGTACCTCGACGACTTGGAAGTACCGAGCAACTTCTCCCCTGTTGACATACAGAAAGTACATCCAGAGTCCACTGCCCTGGTCTCAATCAGAAGATAGTTTTGAATTTCCGCTGCAGTGTAACAATCTGAGGACTTCTAGCAGAGCAACAGTATGCCCAGTCTGGACAGGCTGGTATGGTAATAGACCGATGCTAGCAGCCATAATATATACTTGATGCCACACTTGTTCACCGGAAATCAATGCTTAATAGAGACCTCCTAATTTTATAATTGGATGATCCTCTTGACTCTTCATCACACCAGAATATTTTGATATTTGGAGTGGGCCCAACTAAAATGCTGGTGTTCATAACTGACCCCTGCATTGCATGATACCCCTCTTAAAAGCGGCGACATCCTTATTCTTCTGTATAACCTCCTCCATCCTCCATCCAAGCTTGAACATCTAGTCTAATCACTATTCAGAGTTTTATATATCAGTTATATCCATCTGTCTCTAGGAATAAAGTGGAATATCATACTGCATCTGACCCATCCATCCAATCACATCCACCCCTTAATAACCATCATCCTAGCACCCATGGAAAATGACCAAGTGACCTCTGCTCCACACTCTCCGCCGCATATTGGAGATGACACTCCCATCAACGTCACCCTCCATCCCATCCTAGCTCATTCTCTTATACGTTTGATTCAATGCTCGCATTGCCAACGACCACTGCGCTCTCCGCTCTGGCTACCATGCGGCAATACGATCTGTCGAGCTTGTCCCCCCCCGCTTCGGGAGCGGCGCGGAATCACGTATCCGGCGGATAAGAGCCGGAAACAAGGCTTTACGTGCTATTGGAAAGGAAAGGATAATTGCCTCGAGGAACATTGCCTGGGGGACTGTGGGGTGGATGTACTTCTGACGAGACTCGTCGATGTGTTTGATACAATTCTCGGGCCCGAGTCCCATCCAGGCATTGAAGAAGAGAACGGGCTCCGGGTGACCTGGACGAGCTCCGAAGACCGGCAGGAGACGGTGACGAAAAGCGCGAGCCTTGGTTTGGATGTCCTAGGAGGTATATACAAATTAGTGAAACAGGGCCGCTTCGACTACGATGCATCGGATGTCAGATATGAGGGTGAGCTCGAGGGACCCTCTGGGCAGGTCGACCAGAGTGCGTCCTTTGGACTACTGAGAGACTCCATCCGGAATGAGCTGGACTGTCAGGTCTGTTACTCGCTGATCACAGATCCTTTGACCACCCCTTGTGGCCATACATTCTGTCGCGGGTGTGTTGCATCCGTCTTGGATCACAGTGATCTCTGCCCTATTTGCCGGCGCAAATTGAACATGCATTCAACCGTGCAGTCCGAGCCAGTCAACAAAAGAATATCAGACCTGACGGAAATCCTTTTCCCAGACCAGCTTGCCTCGCAGAAGCAGAGTCTACCCCAACATCAGTCCGCTTCAGATGCTGGAACCGTTCTACCTTTGTTTGTGAATTTTCTCTCGTTCCCGACGATGCCGACTTTCCTGCATGTCTTTGAACCTCGGTATCGCCTCATGCTGCAAAGGGTTATGGGAAGTAGAGATCAGAAATTTGGGATGGTCACGTACAACCGCTCTGGTGCACCGCAGGGAGCGCTAGGAAGGTCTCAGTTTATGCAGTATGGCACTATTCTCAAAGTCGAACGCTTTGAGCTCCTTCCTGATGGAAGAAGCCTAGTGTTTGCCACTGGAGGATCACGCTTCAAAGTCGTCAAATCTAATATAGTGGATGGCTACCATGTTGGCCAGATACAGCGTGTTGACGATGTTCCCATTGCGGAAGAGGAGAGATTGGAATCTATTGAGACGTCGGCCGTCTCTGATACGTCAGCAGAAACCCATCCGGCTGATCGGGCACTGGGATCCATGTCAACGCAGGAACTGTTTCAGCTGGGACTGAATTTTGTACAAAGGCGACGTAATGAAGGAGCCAGCTGGCTCCAGCCTCGGGTTCTGATGGCCTACGGGGATATACCGACCGATCCTGCCAAATTTCCTTGGTGGTTTGCCAGCGTTTTCCCTGCCTCGGAAGAGGAGAAGTATGCGCTGCTATCAGCAACGAGCGTCCGGGAGCGACTGAAGATTACCGCACAGTGGACCAGAAAGACAGAGACTAAAGAATGGTATGTACACCATGTCCCCATGTCCTCTCTGCAGTTTCTGCGGCAGATGTTGTGACTCACTGTCGTCCTCTGCCAGGCCCACTCCGCAATCGTTCGTCTCTGTCTTATGACTAGCCGTCCCTCTCCTCATCTTTGGTCTTATTCCTATTGCTCTTGGTCCAGCAACGTCGTCCACGTCGGTGCGGTCTACGAATGTTTTCACATCTTTCACGCCGTTCACCTTCTCAGTTTCTGTATCATTCGGCTCTGGCTCTGCAACCTTCGAAAGCCGCCGACGAGATCAGACCCAGGAGACTGAGACTTATCTTACACGGACCATTGTCGTTGGCATTTTCCTAGCGATCTTCCTTGTTCAGGTTGCTGCCAATTTTCGTCAGATACTGCGGATAAGACGCCGCGAAACAGCAGGCAACAGAAACATTGAACCGCAACGAGAACGTCCAAGAGCACCTGAAAGGCCACAGGACGATGATGAAGGGGAGGCTCAAGCACGAACAACAGATGCCGGGTAGTATATCTCCTGAAGACTACTAATTGGAAGTTACCTTCGTCCTGGAGAGAAGTCGAAAAAGACATGCGTAACGGCTGGGCGCATCCAACGATGTCTATAGCAGCGTGTGATGCTAGGTGAAGAGAAAGTCAAGACTCAGAGACCTTGACTGACCCTTCATCTTCCCATTTACCAGTGAAGGCGCTGTCTGACGAATTTTGATGCAGCCACCCTTCGCGCATGGCGGTCAACTAGTGCGACATCATGCATTGTAATGGCGCGCAGCCGTTGAAAGTCTTTCGGGCCGCGGGCTTGAGCTTCCCAACCCGCTAGTTTTCGAAGAAAGGCAATTTATCAGGGAGCGAAAGGTCCTTGACTTTATCTACAGCTCATTTACGTTCCTTTCCATGCAGACACGCCTTTTATTCTCTGCTGTAGATCCATATGCGTCTGCAGCGTGGGGTCATCGATCGCCAGTTTCGAGTGCAATCAGCATATTGTATACATGAAATAAGGCAAAGGAAGGTAATAGATCAGCCGTTATCGAGTGTCCCGATAATGGTTGGATGGAAACCTTGAAACAATACTTGTTGTGGCTGCTGATAGTCGGGTATGTAAGTATAGCAAGCTACGCGGCTTGCGTACGCTCACCAGTTGTGTATCATCGCCAATGAAATTGAACGACAGGTCAACTGGATGGTGAGACTGGCGGATTATTGCTGCGAACCCTCCTTTGCCTACCCTTGTCTTCTTCTCTGGGATAGCTGTTGCTCTGACTTGTCCAGCGCCACTCGACAGGGTGCTTCGGGTGTTGGGTCACACAACACCTTTTCTTATTGTTGGGAAGGAAGAATTAGACCAGCAGACCCATGGATTTCTTTCTCTTCATTGTGTGGGAAGAATAAGCTCTGTTTTTTGTATCTTAATAGTTAGTATGGCAGCCATATAGTTCTCAACCTCCATCCATCTAGGAACTTACCTGGACAGTTTGGATGATTCAGTCTCTGAGGAGGAAGAAAGACTAGAAGTCAGTCAAGCTCTGATCAAGATGATAAAGTGAAGAAGAAAATACTTGGGTTGTGGTTGATTAACTACTGCAGAGCCAACGTGGGGTGATTGAAGTCGATTGTTGCAAGATGACATTCACCTTTCTCCAGAAGGCACGAGACTGTCTTGTTCTTGTATTTTTCTCCTTGTCTGTGGTCTTTCTCTCCCTGACAACTTCTTCCTTCTACCTGATTTCAGTCCATGGGCTGACACCATCCCATCTACACATCCCGGTTTGTCTTTCCTGTCCTCTTTTGTTTCCTTCCCTATTGAACTAAATCCAATACTAGATAGATACTTATCACCATGTCTTCAACCGCCCCGTTGGGGCACCATTACTACCCTCATCCCAATTACTACCCTCATCCCATGCCTCAGCAGTAAGTTCTCTCAGCTCTTGGTGGTTGTTTCGAGTTCAAAGCCTCCGAGAATAATACTAACGCTCTTGATAGACCGAACGCTGTGGGTTTATCCCTTCTATATTGAAACTATCGCCGATCCCCTGCTTATACTCTTGTAACTCGTCGTTTAGCAAACCTTGGCTCAGACCTCTGGTCCTCAGAGTGCAGATTTTGTGACTATTTCCAGATATGAATATGAACATCTGGTAAGCAATAGAACCCGTCGTCCAGCTCCGATCTCAGTGCCTCTTGCTAAGCTCCCTCAGCTCCAAGCATCATATTTTTTCAGTATGTGGTTCCGGACTACAGGCTGGCTTATGGATCTCAAGCCTACAGTCTTAAGCATATATGCTGATCCGAGTCCCAATCTAGAAAAGCTGAAGAAGTGTCTTTTGCACGGGGGACTGCCGCAGGAAAACCTTGATGTAGGGTGGCCTCAAACCCCAATTCCTTGATGCATTCGCTGATCTTCCCACAGGTATTGATCTACGGAACCCCCCAACCTCGTTCTTCTGAGCAGGTTGACGAGCCTTGCGTGAAGAATCCTGTTGAACACAAGGTTCTTCCTAAGACTCGTCTTGACAGCTCTCAGGAGCAGAACAATGGTGCTAAGAGAATTCCCCAGAGCAACGAGGAATACCATGGAGATTACGGCATCGTTGCCTCTCAGAGCAGTGATGAAAAGGATTATGACGACCCAAGCGCAGATTTCTCTACCGATCCAGAAGATCAACGCACGGTTTTCCTTCGTGGTCTACCGGATCGGGTCGTCCTTCAAGATATCATCGAAGCTGTGAGAGGTGGTGCCCTTCTACATGTCTACCTTCGGGCTCGGGATCGCACTGCCAATGTCTCATTCGTCGAACGGGCTGCCGCGCAAGACTTCCTCCAGTACACGAAGACCAATGGCTTTTACCTTGCCGGAAAGCGCGTAAGTCGATCACAGCAGTATAGGTCTTGCAGGCAACTAACCTATGTTGATTACTATAGGTGGAGGTTTCGTGGAATAACTGGCAGTTCTACCTCCCTCCTTACATCGAATCGAAGATCAAAAGGGGAGCAACTCGGAATCTCGTCATCTACAAGGTGAACGGAAACATCACCGAATCGCTCATCCGAAAAGACCTCGAACACATCCACAATCTTATCGTCATCACGGTTAAGTTCGAGCAAGGCAACGCATACATCTCCACCAACTCCGTCCACAATGCCC
The DNA here is from genome assembly GCA_004769165.1 of Aspergillus cejpii. NCBI lineage: Eukaryota > Fungi > Ascomycota > Eurotiomycetes > Eurotiales > Aspergillaceae > Aspergillus > Aspergillus cejpii. The sequence goes on along the minus strand of SMSW01000001.1, from coordinate 3,405,458 downwards.
TCTTTGCACGGACCTGCCTGATGTCCCGGACCGCGTACAAGGGTATGCGAATCAAATTCTACGCTGATGAATGCGCAGACCCGCGGACCAATGTCCACAACGGTCCTAAGGAAGAGGTGCAAAACACCAATGTCCCCAACGGTCCTAAGAAAGAGGTGCAAAACACCAATGTCCCCAACGGTCCTAAGAAAGAGGTGCAAAACACCAATGTCCACAACGGTCCTAAGAAAGAGGTGCAAAAGACCAATGTCCACAACGGTCCTAAGAAAGAGGTGCAAAAACCAGCGAAGGAGTTAGCCATGGTTTCAAACCGCTTTTACCTTCTTCCTGTGGAAGAGACCGTTGACGATGATGTTTGGAACTAAGCATTGGACAGTCCCTATCCGGATGACAGCATCAACTGGGTGGAGAATAGTGTCTCGGCTTAATGGGTACGATATACGGAGTACCAGGGTCGGTTTCTCATTTCTTCGCTACCTTACATGTGATGATCTCCAGCTAAGGATTCCATGTGACGGAAAGCAAATCTGTATCTTCATCAATCTCATGCAGCGGAATACCATCTTGTCGGTTTTCGTTACAGAACAAGTAAGTTCAAGGTGTATGTTAGCATCCAATGCTAAACCCGGACTACTGTTTCGCTAAATAGGTAGAAAATCGCAGAGTGGCTCCCTGTAGAGCAGTTCGATCATAGGCTGAATGGTGTAATATTTCCTCATCTTGCAATGCAATGGTAAATCCTCACGTGATCAATGAGAAACATTATTCCTTTTTCGAAGTCCAGACCTGTAGAGATAAGGAAAAAGGAAAAAGACCCAAGACATAACTCAGTATACCTGTTCGAGAGAAAGGATGACGAACAAGAAAAAAAAAATGGGGTAATATTTCAGATTCCTGGCCTAGACTATTTCCATCCGAGACAGAGCCAGTAACCCATTCCACCGGCACAACCAAAATCGAACCATTCTTCGATTGCCCAGCGGGGTATGCTCCATGATCTCCTCCCCAGTGTACCGCGAGAGAAACCATAACACCATTCCGCGCAAGTATTTTTTTTCGTTTCGTTCGAGGGGGGGGATTGATCGGTTTAACGGTAGGATTTCTGGTACCTGGCACGGGCACCACGACCACCGAACTTCTTGGGCTCCGTGCGACGGTTATCGGCGACGAGCAGTGTGCGGTCGTACTGGACAAAGGCCTGCTTGAGCTGGTTCTTGGAGTGCTCGTCGACGTACTTCTGGTAGTAGGCGACGATGGACTTGGCGATGGCCTGACGGATGGCGTAGATCTGGGAGGTGTGGCCACCACCGGAGACGCGGACGCGGATATCGACACCGGCGAACTTGTCGGCACCGACGATCAGGAGAGGCTCGTAGACCTATAGTTTTTTTGGCAAATTCGACCCCGTCAGATTCGTTTTCCCCTTCCTTTCCTCCCCTTAAGCGATGTTGCGGATTCCAGGTCGTACCTTGAAGCGGAGGATCTCAGGCTGAACCAGAGACAGAGGCTGGCCGTTGACCTTGATAAGACCCTTGCCTTGCTGTTGATAACACGATTCTCAGTATTTGTTCACTTGTATCCATGCGATAATAAAAAGAAATCGATTCCGTCGATCCATCACTCGTATCAACCCTCTTCATATTCCTCATCCAGTTCAATCCTCAAGTCGAAAAAAAGGAAACACGCAGCATTGCTATTGCGATCACAGAATAGAGAAAAAAAATTCCTCTCATACCTTGCAGTGGGCGACAGCGGTGGCTATAGAAACAATCCAACAAACGGTCAGCGGTCACATTTTTTTAATATAGAGTCAAAATATTATCCCCCCCAAACTCACCCGTCTTCTTCTTGCCGAAGCATTGCACACTCGGGACGGTAGCCATGATGTGTAGAAATGGCCCTTGTCGGTGTCGAGAAGGAGTGTGCCGGATGGATTAAGGGTGGAGGGGAAGAAAGTTGTCGTCGTCGTAGGCTGGTTATTTTTCTTCTCGCCGGCTTTCGATTCGAGATTGGGGCAGCGTGCGGACAAACTCGCTTAGTGCGCCGCGCTAGTGTCCGGGTCTAGGGCTTGTCGGGGGGCTGAGGTCACGTGGTACTAGCGCCGAAAGTTTGGATGTCTGACAGTCTGAGGCCTGAGGTCAAGCGGAGAAGATTATCCTGTACTCCGTAAGTCCTGGTGCCATCGGGGTAGAGATTGCGAGTTATTCTGTCCCTGGGATTCTTTCTTAGTCTTGACTTTGGTACTTTTCAATTGACCCCGGTTACTCAAATCTCAGTTTAGCTTCTCAGAGAGCAAGCTCAAGATGTCGCAAACCGTCGGAAAGGTACGGTCCCCCTTGTCTTGGAGGATATACTCCCTGCACGATGCTAATAGGGGACTATGACAGACCCGTCTCGCCTACTCTCGCACATGGCACTATGTCGACGTAGGTTCGGACCCGCGGTCTTTGGGCCGGCTGGCATCCTCCATCGCCCTCTTCCTCATGGGCAAGAACAAGCCCATCTACGACCCCTCGACGGACTGCGGAGACTACGTCGTCGCCGTCGGCTGCAACGACCTGCGCACCACCGGCAAGAAGCGTTTCCAGAAGAAATACTACACCCACACCACCCGGCCCGGTAGCCTCCGGAGCATGACCATGGACATGATGTTTGAGAAATGGGGCGGCGGTGAGGTCCTCCGCCGGGCTGTCCGGGGCATGTTGCCTAAGAATCGACTTCGGGATAAGAGATTGGCCCGGCTGAAGAGTGAGCTTTTCCTCCCTTCCCTGGGGGTTGGTATTCGATGCGAGAAGGATTAGGGTTTACTGACCTTGTGTAGCCTTCGAGGGTCTCGCTCACCCCTATGAGCAGAATATCGTCAAGTTCGGGAATAAGTCGGTTATCGGTGGCTTGTCAGAGGTTCAGCAGACGTTCAAGGAGGCTAAGACGTCGGCATGAACGCTTGCCTTTTGGGACTTTGGAGATCCCCCGCCAGGGTGTGGTATTTCTGCTTCTGTAACTTTATATTTCTGTGCTATTTTACGACCAATTTTCTAGCGCATGGGTGGGAGTTCTTTTTTTTTGTGACATTATTACATGGTCAATTTTTGTCTACACGTCGGTGCTTCTGTACTATACTCCGGACTATACTACAATTGAAAGTTGAAAGTTGAACGATTGCTAGATGAATACCCTATCCAGACTATATACAAGTATAACCTTGCGCGAACTCCATAATCAAAAACAAATTGAATCATCTTGGACTGTCAACGCCATTTTACAGTCTGGGCTTGGATGTCCGTCCCACGGTGCACTTGATCAATCCGTTGGGGTTAGTCTGGGGGGCATACACCTCGGCATCTTTGCCCGTGTTCTTGAGGCCCTTGTGCCAGCTGAGGTCTGCGGAGTCATTAGCATTTTCCTTTTCAGTAGAGTCACAAACTTACCAATCTCAAAGTAATGCTTATTAGGCAGGGAGTACTCAACAGTCTCGATCAGAGGCTCGACGGCCAGGATCTGCTCCGCCATCTTGTACATGGTGGCCTGGACGCTGGCACTGTTGTCCCCGGCGAAGGTCCTGAGGGTGATATCACGGGCAGCAGTCCAGGCGGCGTCAAACCTAGGGATAGCGGCGCGGACCTCGTCAAGGCCACCGAAGCGCCTCCACCGCCAGACGGCATCAACGTCTGTGCTCAGGATGCGGTCCCAGGTCTCCTGAAGGGTGGTGTACTCATCGCGCAGGAACCCCCAGAACTGCGAGCCCGTGCTCTTGAGCACGGTGAGCTTGGCGATGGAGGATTGTATGTCGATGTCGATGGCGGCGCCGCCGCCGCGGGTCACATCTACCTGGACGTTGCGGGTCTCCTCGCTGTCGCGGATGAAAGAGTGCGGATGGGGCTTGCCGTCGATGTCCATGCGTGTCCAGCGGTGTGTGACGATGCTAACATGTGCGGCGTGGATGTGCTTGTATTTCTGGATGAAGTGGGAGCCTAGGATAGAGCCAAACAGCTCCGGGGGGGTGACGGGCTGCTGTTTGGCGGTGATGTAGATGGTATTCTTGATCGAATCGGTTGCGACAATGGGGCTGTTGTCGGCCTTGGTGTAGCTATTCCCCGTCAGTTAGTCGGTTTCGTTCAGCTGCGAAGCTACAGCTTAGTACTTACGCTTCCTCAATATCGCCCTCCAGCAGTACGCAGACGGTCATCTCCACCACTGTCTGAACACCGGTCTTTTCGTCACGGTGGACTTTGAAAACACGAACATTGTCCTTGCCGTAGCGAGCAGCAGTAACAGGGGAAGACATCTTGATTTCGGGTAGATAATAGATAATCGGAAACCGTCAGGGAGAAAGTTGGAGAAGGACCTACGGGGAAGCTCAAAGGGGGGAGAACAGCGAAGTTATATCAAGTTGATAACTCACGAATCAATCCAGAGAAGAAAGATAAAGCTGGTTGCAATAGCAGATTTTTAAGTCCGATAGCCATGGGAGATCCATGAAGTCACTGTATGGTTTCCTGATAGGCATCGGCCACCTCCGAAACCCGCGGACGGCCACAGCCTACGGAGTACGGAGTACGGAGTAATTGTGCGTGGTCTTTAAATCTGAAAGCATGGTGTTTCAGTACTATGCGTCAGTGCCAATAATTGATTGATTGATTGATCGATCGATTGATCGACTGGCTCTTCAGTTGTACCTACTACCTAGAGTTCTGGGCCAAAAGAATCACAGGCATAGCTGCTTAGTAATCACTCCAACCGCAGATCAAAACAAGCTTTTCCCCACAGTTAAAGATAGAATTGAACTGACAAGGAGCCTTTTATATTGAAGTGTAGCTACCAGTAGGCTAACAATCTAGAATCTCGAAAAGAATCACCTCAGCCTCCTGATCATACCTTTCGAGTGATCACTTGTCTCTTAAGTCCAACATCCACACACTTTGTTCATCGAGCATCAAAGGCCCAGATACAGGGTCATAGTCATACTTGTGAAGCTCAACAACAGTCTGGCAGTGCGTATCATTTGGCCCTAGTAGGTCATAACAGTATGAAAAGAATACAAGTAGTCTTCAGCAATTGTAGGAGATAGGAAACAGTGAGCAGGGGACAAGAGGTAATCAGGAAAGAGGCAAAGTTGACCATGACAAAGATCAAACAGGATCAAAGGTGGTGGTAGAAAAGAAAAGGAGGAAGTGAAGAAGGAAGTGAAAGAGATGGATTGAATGCTGATGTTTAGGCCGTCTCTATGATGAGCCAGTCTACTCGGGGAGTACGTTGTATGGTTTTCTCTATATAGATCAAAGTGGATAATCTATGTGCATACATCCATATCCCATCAGCACTCGGCAGTCCATCAATCTTCCATGTTTATCATTGCAACCAACATCTAACTGTTTCATATAACATACAGCCCTTCATATACAAATGGAGTAAAGCATCTTGAGTGGAGCAAACATGGACAGAATCAGGAATACAAACCAAGCATGGCAATAGCATTGTCTTTTTTTTGTCACAAATTCAAGATCCCATATCCAGATCAGAGGAGACTGGAGAGTCGAATGTTAAAAACGCCACCGACGCCAGCCCAATGCCGAAGTCACTCAAACGCCAAAAAAATCGAATAAGATAGTTTTCCAGGTCGTGATGATCATGAGTGAAGGAATGAGATGAGGGGGCGAGAAAAGATGATTCCCATAGCATGAATGCAAATCAAAATCAAAGGCTCAACTGGTCAATGCTCCCAACTCTTCCGCTACCGCCCAATCGTCCACCGCCTTTGGTAACCATTCCCAGACGGTAGAATCGCTCCTCTCCCCCCGGAGTTCGACCACCAATATACCATTTCTCAGGCCCGAGTGCATCCCGGAACCCCCCCGACCCGTTAGAACTATCACTCCCTCGCCGTTGGCGATCATGACTATTCGCAATGGGAATCGGATGGGACGAGGCCGGCGTCCCCGGAGATGATGGCGACAGTGGCGTTGAAGCGGAAGATGTGGGGGTTTCCGTGTTGGAGGGGGTTTGATTAAGAGCTGGTCGTGAATGCGAGTGAGGTCGAGAGTGGGAAGATGCGACTGCGGCGGATGAGGCATGGTGATGGTGGTAGTGGTTGGGCCCAGTTGTCGAGGAGGACGCTTGTTCTGCTGACAAGGGGACACTCGAGCTGGCGCCGGCTTTGGTGGCCATTGCTCGGGCACCCTGGGAGATCTGGGTGGCGGGGAGTGAGGGGGAAGGGCCTGCAGCGGACTGAGTACCGGCCGTTGAGGCCTTGTACGTCGATTGAGCCCGAAATGCGGCCAAGAAGTTGGCCAGGAATGGTCTGTTGGTCGACATGGGTGGGAGAGATATGGGGTGGAGTGTGTAACAGTGGTTGGTCCAAGTGTCGAGCTCGATGGCGAGCACCCGAAGCGGAGAGACTCGTATCAGATTCAGTTGTCTCCTCGAGGTGCCGAAACGTCTGGATGTATGTATCCCGTAATAACCGAGCGAAGTGATGCGGTAATCACCCAACTTCCAGACGTCCTTCCAGCACCCAAACTATGCAACAGAAACAGAAATGCGGAGCAGAACAACTTCAAGTCTGTGCACCAAAAGTAGCGACTTGACGAACAGCTTGCTCGAAAAGTTCGTGAGACCCGTCGTGACTTGTGAGATGGTTAAATGGAGTATGGAGGAGAGACTTGGAGGAATCGAGATTCTCCGAAGTGTCCCGTTTTACCGGTGCAGGAGCCAATCAGCTATTGCTGATGTCATCTGGGGAAGGAAAGAAACTCGCCAGTGACGTCTTCACTTCCCAGGCAGTTCTCACGGGAGAACCACACAACGATGGGGAATACCTACAGGTCGAATACTGATTACATTTGTGAAAGGGAGAAAGAGAAAGAAGAAACAGACCGGGTTGAGTTGAAAATTTGATACTCGAGTTCAAGTTGATGGAACAAAGTGATGGAGGGGAACGTGGGGTTGATCAACCGAATCTCGAACAGAGCCTATGGAGTATGGAGTAAGGAATAAGGGTGTGGATTATCTACTGGACGCTTTTCCCAGACTACGATTGGCGACTGACGAGGGATCCCGATGACTTGCTGGAGGGAAATCTCGGGTCCAGGAAGCACAATGAATGCCCCGGCCAGAAGGAACAAGTCACATCCTCAATCTACTGACAGTAGGCTGACAGTAGGTGTCTGCTGTCAGTACTCAGTGGACTATCAATATGACAGCCTGTGCAGGATCATTGTACGGAAATCCATTTACTTCTTATTCTTACTATCACATCCTGAGAAGACATTGGAATCACCCCCTGTCTTTGAAGTCAGGGCTAATCAAACACTTCCTGTCTATAATCTATTTCTTTTCTCTTTCCCTTTTTTTTTGGCCATTCTTCCTCTTTCTTTCCTTCTTGCTTTTGTGTTCCCATGCCCTGCTGTAGAGGCAACAGACATAGTTTGCCTGCCAGCACCCGACTCGGTTTGAAACCCATACACCGCCAACAGTTTCCAGTCGATTGGAAACACGGAGGAGTTGCAGTTGCACACCCAGGCGAACAGCATGTACCGAAGCACTTCCTTCGGTGAACCAGGAGGATGCGTCGACCGAATCCGATCCCTGGCCGGGGCCCCGATGGGCAAGATCCCATGCAATTCAGCCGCTCATCGTATGAAAAAAGTCGACCAGTGAAAGACTCACATATTACAACCTTCCTTGTTAGAACAAATGGGAAGATTGGAAACAGAAAAACAAGAGAAGGAGAAGAAAAAAAAACAAAGTGAGAATGAAACTTGTGAAAAACAAAAAAAAAAAACCACACAATGTAACCACAGATGAAAAGAAGAAAGCAAACAGCATAAACACCACAGATGTTTCTTGGCCCAAATCAAGCTCATATGTCCGAGCAGAGCGTACAGAATCTACTTACATGGTTGACAGGGAAATGAAATGTGGATCTGGACGGCCGTAACGTTAATGCAATCAGAACCCGAACAACTTATCCTTCTCCGCGCGCATTCGGCATTCGAAGGTACAACGAGGCCATGCGAATCGAATTCAGAAAGGGTGACAGAAACCTCCTCGCAAGATCTTTTTGGTCGCGTCGATGAGATGAAGGAAGTGAACAAGACACAATAACACAATAAAACATGCCCAAGTCTATTCGTGGACGCCGGAATAAACCACACACCAACCCATCTGCCACTCTTATTGAATCGAGAAAAATCAAACCAGATTCAGAACCACCGCAAAACTGCGCTCGCCGTATAAAATGCTGACCGGAAGAAGCCTTTCGTTTTTTTTTAAGGTGAGAGAGAGAAGAAAAAAAAGTTGATGTGTCGTATGAATTGCAAAGCAGAGACCTGGTGTGCAGGTGTGGGTGGCGTGACCGAACCCCGGATCGAAGCTCATGAGATTGAGCCCAGAACATAAATATCGAATTGAATGAAAGAACAACTAGGTTGAAAGCTCGAAGAGAAATTCATGTTATAGGTGCGATGTTCACGGGCTATCAAGGTAATTTGGTCGTCTCGTCCAGCCGGCGACTATTGTCTCGCAGGTTGTACGGTGCCTAGATAATATCAATCTAGTCAGAAAATCTTTCGATTGTACTAAGCGCCACAATACACAGACTTCACCTACCATCACCACTAAGAGTAGTCGAAGCCAGGTAAAGACCATTCATTCCGTTTTCTTGAGGACCAGCCGTCGTAGTGGTAGGGTAGAACTTCCGTTCGGCATCAACCTGAGCTTGAATCGGCTCCTGGCCGGATGCCATGGACTGGGGGAAAACTGGGTTGATATAGCTGTCGGAAGCTCCGGGTTGGAACATGGAGGCCCAGTCAAGTCCGCCAGCATGGTTGGGGTCGCCGGGCATCATAGGACGCTTGGGGTCAACGACAGGGGGCTTTACCTGCTCAATGGAAGGACGGTCAACATTCAGCTGTTGGCTAGGTGCATCAGTGCCAGACTGCACAAGGTACGGGTTCTGCTTGGGGGCGGCCATCCAAGAAGCTCTCTGATGGGGTTGCCCGTGGGCGAACGCGTCGTCTGGCTGACCACGGTTCATCCCATTGACAGGCGCCATCGTAAAGCCCAGAGGCTGCTGATCCGTGAAACCTGGTCGGGCGGTAGGCAGCCCATTCCCGTTCACGGCCCCCTCGCTGAAAGTCGCACCCGTAATGCCATTGGAAGGCGGGACGGTATTACTGACTTCCTCCTGGACAGCTTTCGCAGAAATCGCCGCGGCTTGAGCTTGAGACCTCTTCAAGTGTGCATGGGGGTGCGACAAGTGGGTCGCCCCCGTCGGGTTGCCGCGTCGGATCGAACACTTCTGGAAGTGACGCTTCAAGATATCACTGCGGGAGAACGTGTCTTTGCAGAGAACACACATGTACGGGCGATCACCGGTGTCTGTAATGCAAACGAAGTTTTAACTTAGTATTCTCCAGAATCGTTGACCGACTCATGTGAGGATTTTCGGGTTCAGAGATGACTCACGTCTGAGCAGGTGACGCTTCAAATGCTTGGCATGAAGGTATGTTTTGTTGCAATGAGGGCATGGGAATTTGCCATCCGCGTCCTTTGCTGGAATTGTTGTGCTCTTCGCGGTACCATTGACGCCGTTGGCGACGGGGGTTGCGCGACCCGGAACGCTCGGCAGAATACCACGGCGGCCCTGAGAACCGACCACCTGAGTACGAGGAGGCTCCTTGGCAGCATAAGGCCCAGTACCGTTTACGCCAGCGACCAGATCAGGACTCATCCAGGGTGAGGCCTTGCCATCCGGGTAACTGAATGCGCCCGAGGGCAGAGCATTGAAATCCGGGCGGCGATCCCTTGGCGGAGCCGGCGCAATTGGCTGCGGGTAAGTCTGCGCACTAGAAGCAGGGGGCAGCACACTGTGTGGGGGAGGATAGTGTTGCTGTTGTGCTTGCGCCTGAGGATTCGGGTGATGGGAAAGGAAAGTCGCAGGGGGGAGGGTACCCATAGTGGTGTGGGGCATTATGGGTGCGGCAGACGACGCGTAAACATCGTGAGTGGACGCGGGATACCTCGACAGATCTGGCCTGTACGGCGGCTGGCCCATGTAGGAATGAGGGGCAGGAGACTGGCTGTGATGAGGCTGCAGCGGGGGGAGAGTATGCGGCTGGGACACAGGGTACTGAGGCTGCATGGTGTATTGAGGCATTGGCATACTCGAGATGGGCGTCGAGGAGAGAGGCGTGGAGCCTTGAGGAAGAGTTGTGGATGGGGGCCGTGATGGATGAGATCTCGGATCCATCGTGAAGCGGAGGAGGGGTCCAAAGAGACGCGAGAGGCGAGGGGGGGAGAAAGGTTAGGGCTGAACTGGACAAAGATGTTCACGGTATCCTGATCATTGATCGCAGACCACGATAATTCAATCCTCTTCCCTGATGTCTTCGGACGGGAAGCGAAGCTCAGCGTACTGCAATGAGCCTTTCAATGCAACCCGCGTTCAGTTTCTTTAGTTCCTCTTCCCTTCACCTTCAGACTTTTTTTTCCCTGGCTTCTTCTTTTCCGTCCTTTCAATCAAGCCTTCCCACTGTGACACGGAGGGAACAGATCAAAGCGAATGTCGATTGGGGTCGATAAGCAGGCAGCTACAAGGACGATGCAATAATTGAGGCGTATGATGGAATTCGACTCCACTGCAGAAGGAGAAAAGTCAGGACGAAGTTCGAAGGCTTAATCTGAATTCCCCACGGTCACCCACAAGAAAATCAAGTTGTGTGGGAACTTGTCTTTATCCGCACGTTGTCAGAAGAGTCAATGGTTCTGTATCCACCAGGGAAGCGGCGTGCGAGTGGGTCTAACACAACCAGCAGTGTTAGAGTGGGAAAATACTAGCCAGAATCTGCTTCGCGTCAAAAAAAAGAGATGGGTGAGACTGAGATGGACCAGGATCTTCGGACAGCGACAACAGATGAAGAATGTCAAGAACAACAGAGAAAGGTGCCGAGACCAGAACGAGTGGAGGAGAGGAAGAGAAGGGGGGGAAGGAAAAAGAAAAGTAGTTGGAACAGGACACAGATAGAAAAGGGCCTAACTACTATCCGTAAGGGCGAAGGAAAAGGGAAGAGATGAAAATTTTTTCGATAAAAAAAATAAAATAGAAAAAATTAAGGAATCAAGGAATCAAGAGAGAGAAGAAGATCAAGCCTACCAAGGTAGTTTTCTGGTCACGGGAATGGAGGGGGGCAACAACGGTGTAAAGTTAAGTATGGAGTAGAAAAAAAAAAAAAAAAAAAACAAAAAACAAAAAAAAAGGGAAAGAAAAATCAAAAGGATTCGACAGGAGGACTCACACTAGGAGAAAATTGGATCACACTTGATACTCTTCGGGGAGGAGAAAGAAGAAGGAATAAGGATTGGGATCGTTAGAGTGAGAAGAATTCAAGAAAGGGAAAAAAAAAGATCAGACTACATTCCAAGAGAGACAGGCGGTGGCCGATCATACATAACTAACTAACTCTGGGAGGCAAAACACAGGAGAGAAAACACCAAAAAAAGAGATGCCTATTACAAGTTTACAACCCTTGTTTTCATTATTTTCAAGGATTGTTATTATTACTACCACATATTATCACCATCATATTCTTTTCTGCTACTATCTACTGCTATCATACTCTGAGAACAACAGAGACGGTTGTGGTGTACCAACCTGATTTGTGCCTCAGCTTTTCATATCCTCATACATAGCAGGATAAGTTGATAAAACCATTCCTAAATCCCAATGTTTTTCTGTCGAATTCTCGTCTACGGAGTACTAAGAGAAAGTCCAATGAAACTCTTTACCAGCATAGGAAAACGGCAAAATCGGCTCATGACATAATCAGATTCAATTCCGAATATGGACCGGGAAGTTGAGGCAATTGAATTTGGTTGGAAGCGGCGGCAAGATTATTATTGATAGTATTAACTATTATTTATTAATGAATTCTAAATGTTCATTAAGATATGGAATTCAAACTGATTATTATTTTGAATTTTGGCTGATGGTTAGATAGAATTGAGAGTTAGAAGTGGTTGTGTCTAAAAGAGGTCGAACGTGTTCCGAACAACAGTCATCGGGAAGTTGTCCGTACTCTGATGGTACACTTGCCGCTTACAGATACGTAAAAGATACTTGGCAGTGACTTGTTCAACAGGTGACATGCCAGCCTGCCAGGGTTCATGAGACATGAGAAGTCTTCCAATCTTGGTCGAGAACGTCAACCACGCAAGGGTTATCTAGCTTTAGGCCATGGAAAGAAGTTCTCAATCTAGTTACCTACAAAGGTATAAATTCTACCCAGACAACCAACAGAATCGAGAATGGACATCATGGAGGACAGTGGGTAGAAATTAAAGTCGAATGAGGCTGGAAGAAACTTAACCTATGGTCTATGCTGGTTTCAGGACAAGGATCATGATTCCATGCTGCCTTAATGGCTGGAGTTGATCTACAGGGACATACTTCGGAGTACATAACTAATTAAATACGGAGTACTACTGCGGCGTATGCTCGGGGTTTGTATCCTCAGATTCATTCCAACAAATCAGGATTTACACTGGTTGGTCGGAGTTATATGTGTTAAATTGTTAATGAAGGTCATAATCAATCTCAGGTTTTAGTTTCTACAGTTGATTGTTGTTGTTGTTGTTGTTGTTGTTGTCGTCAAGATTAAGCTCAAGTGGACTCCATCTCCAGCTTCACCAGTTCTCCGCAATCGACAGTCCCGCCCATCCAGATGTTTTTTTCAAGCTCCATAGATAGTCCATAGATTGTAATGTTAGACTTAGAACCTTATCAAAGTTATCATCGTTGAGGGGTGGAGTGAATCCAGTGACACAAGCTCAAATCCAAGATTAGATGATAGACGATGGATCATTGTCCAGTTCCAGTCTCCAGTGTCCACTCATACTCCCACTTCTGAAGTTCTGATCGTCTTGAAGACTGAAGTTGGAGGGGTACTTATTTACGACTAATGTGATCATATCAAGGGTCAAACTAGTTTCCGGTAGATGCAGCCAGTAAGTACCTCAGTAGTCAGTACTTTTACATATTCAGGAAGATATCCAATTCCAACCTCTCCGTCTACGGAGAGAAACGGCCAGTACTTCATATGCACTCTCACCACCCATGGCTCCGTCTAGATAATGGTATGATGCTCTAACTAGGTCTACTGTTGAGGTCAAGCTTTCTGTTTTACAAATATTCAAAATACAATCAGAATGAAGCTGGTGGTGCATAACCAGTGGTAACCATTTCTGTATATATCCATTCAACCGAACTCGAAAATTTCAGGTAATGCACAGGCTCAGATAGTAACTAAGCACGGCAGTAACTCTTTCTGAACAGGCTCTTGAACTCGAAGATGTCTAACAAAGTACAGAGTACGGAGTACCATACCTTGTCTTCAATGATAAATAGCCAGCTAGAAATAGAATATCCGTAATAGTGCAGGAGTGACCTTGAGAATTGAGATAGGAAGTGCGGACTGCGGAAGATACATCGGAAGATACCACCAAATACCGAACAAACCAACGGCCCACACTCACACTCCTAATTTGCTCTTCCGTGGTTCTGGTTGCTTTGCCACCATTAATATTCAAATGGGAAAAGTATGATCAATCATATCGGCAATAAACGGCTGACTCCTATTACAATGCTGTTACCGGATGTCAATGGTAAAGTATCGGAAGTTTGTACTCTCGAGTCTCAACTCTCAAGTACGGAGTAGTTAATTCCAATTGCCCAACTTGAAGTTCCTTCGACTAGATACTTGTAAGTTCCTAACTTGCTGCATAATCAAAGATGGGTCTCGTCATAGTCATACTTTAGACTCTGGCGGTTATTCTCCACCAGAAGACTTTTGCTGGGAGCTTCTCCCGCTTCGATTGTGGACCGGTGGGATCGATTGATAATATGGAATGGATACTCCGTAGATTGAAGATTCTTCAGGCTGGCTGCCAATTAGAATTCAATCATGAATGTACTGTGTATGATAAGATAGAATTTCCCAAACAAATGCCAACATTCTCATGTAGGTATCATAAACGCGGAACTGTAATGTCCAGGATTCCGTGTATTCCGTACTAATTGATACATACACATACGCCCTTTGAGGATAATGGTTATTCCCTATGGAATGGATGATTGATGCTCTCAACCAGTCCGCAAGGTAAACTCGGTTAAGTTGCCACTTCGGGGATACTCATGGTTGCATAAAATGATGACTTGAGTACGGATAATACATGATACATCATTTGATCATTTCATCAACCCGTATGTTCAATGTTGTCACTTGTCGCTTGTCAGAGCCAGATTGATAGGTATCCCACTAACCAGGATGACAATGCAGGTCGCCCAATGTGGCGGTCAGATCCTGGAAACCTTTTGAACCTGAAGGGATTCGGCTCCACTTTAAAAGCCCTGGTCCGTTCATGGAAACTTCCACGGAAGAACAACTCATGCACATCACTTGGCGGTGAACTGAGACTAAGTCATTAGTTATCTCGGTCGAAGGGTTGTCCTGACTCCTGTATCATAATTTGCAAGTCTCAGTCCTTGTGATATTTCTGCTTAAGATTTGTATGATGTATCAGATGCGATGAGTATGGAGTCTTGACTTGAACCACACAGAATACAGCAGAAGAAGTTGAAGAACCCTTGGACAAATCACTCCATTTGCCTAGGTAACTATTCGGAGGTACATGGAATGGATGTGTCAAGCCATGTTTAACCGCCAGGGCCATTTTGCTGTGTCATGGAATTGATCTGATTTGAATGAAACAAGCGTCAGTTGTCTTTGACGGTTTTACCTAGGTACTTTGAAACTGCAAAGCTTGAACCGTTGCCAAATTCTTCATACTCACAGTCAGCTTAGATTTTTAGATCTCTATCTCTATTCTCTGCTGAGTGCTGAGTGCTGACACTTACCTTTTCACCAACTACATCAAGTCTATCCCATCATCTTAACAACAAAGGCGCAAGCTACCTGGGTCGAATTGATGCTTTGATTCTGATCGCCTGAGGCATTCCGGGATTCTCTCGGCCTCGGTAGTTTTACCTTGGAAGGTGTTCTGTTTTTCCGGTCCATGCCGGAATAAAGCCGAAGCCGGGTAAGCCAGCAAGTTTCAAAGTAATTGTGGCAGACTGGCAGCCAATCAAAAAAAATAATAATCTGCGAGTGCCCCATACTGACCTCATGCCAAGTGGAACCTTGAGTTTTTTCTTTTTTTGGCTAGTGGTGGCCTTGAAATTTGTCTGATTTGTTGAGAGGTTGAAGTTGAATTATGCATAGCTGAATAATCAGCTTGTCTGCATATTGCTTATTCTTCAAGGTTGTTCTTTCTAGAACACACACTTGGAAGTTGGAACACTGGACCATGCATGACATGTTTACAGCAGAAGATGTCAACATTCAACAATAGCAGATGCAGATGCAGAATAGCTTGTCAATCACATTATTTCTACCAGATGGGATAAAATAGCAGGCTACCAGACTGTCAGAGTCTGTACGGAGTATGCGTTAAGGAGTCATGATCAGATAGTCAGTATCAATATTGATATGCCACTCTAAGGAGTATGGACTCCTTTATTCGACAGGGCTTCTCATAGTCTTCGGGAATTCCATGCTGATTCCAAATCCACAGGATAGTACTTTACAACTATCAATCATGAGAGTGAGACCTGATTGAGAACTCCACACATACGGAGTACTTCATAGTCCATACTCCATAGTCCATACAGGCGTACACGGCAGGTCGGCAGGATCATACCTTGTAGTCCTACTTCCCTAGGCTTCTAGGCCTCTAGCTCGAATAGCTTCATCCATGGCTATGGTTGCTGATAGTGCGAACCACGGAGGTGGGTAATAGAACTATCAAGTATCAACTATGTACTTCGTAGCTGTGAATAAATACATCTCGGTATGACTATGATCGACTTGTAACCAATTACCCCTGAATCCTCGAATAGAATCAAGATGAGGGTTACTATAATTATCCGTAACTATCACATGACACTTCATTGACTCTGGACTGTAGGGGTAAGGAGTAAGGACTAAGGAGTACTTCGTAGTTTCACCATATTGATGCCCCATCCAGACTGATCCCTGGGACCTGGGTTATATCCGCAGGCATGGGAATGGGATGCCACTACGGAGTACGGAGTACTGCGTACAAGCATGAGTTGGTAACTTGGTTGATTCGTAGTTACTGTTAGTACCTACTCCTCTATGTACAGACTACGGAGTTCCAAATGCAATAAACTGTTGTACATGCATGGCTTGTGGGGCGATTGAGTACTCCATAAGCATACTCCATGGTATCCAGCTTCTGCAGTTCTGCTTCCTGTAGGCTGTAAGCAGTGGGTCGATATTGCATGGAGGAAGCGGGATGGTAATTGTCTATGCATGTAATATGTATGTTTGGACGCAAGCTCTAGACAAGATATGTAGCATTTGGAAGCTGAAGACATGACACTTGATGAGAGAAGTGTGATATCAAATGAGGCGGAAGGTTTGCTTTAAGAATCATTGACTGGATGGGCCTGTTATTGAGTGAGCTTGGTGATATCCTCGACCTCTACTATAGTTATATATATAGCTGGCACGATTCCATCCGTGCCATCATGGTCGTTTGCCTAGGAGTACTGGGAGGATTTAGAACTACCAGGTCAAGACATATTCTGTTTCAACTAGGTAGTTACAGCTAAACTCAACAGATTTACTTCGATGACTTACTTACTGCATCCTCTTGGCTTTCACTTTGTTGATCCTCGACCTCCACCCCCACATTGACAACTGCCTCCACACCGTGGATAGCATGCTCCACATTGATCTTTGGACCCTTGAACCACTTATGCGCATCAACCACCCACCAGATGGTTACTGCCAGCATCGGTGCGCCCCAGACAAGACACGTCCAGTTCATCTGGTCAGGAGTCAGGTTTGCCCCCCTCACGCTGGGAAGGCACAGGATGGGCACCATCAACAGTACAAACACTACCCCCACGCCTCCAATCGCCGGCCCAAATGGCCCCAGATGCCAGGGTCCTTTGCGGAATCGGTTCCCCACGAAGAACACTCGGATAGCAATGGGGATCGCAAAAGCGACGAACTGCGCGATGGCGCCGATGGAGAACAAGGCCCCAATGGCCACATCACCCGCTAGAATGAGGAGACACATGAGGGCGCCCAGAACAGTATTGAGGATGACGGCGTTGACAGGCGTCTTGGTGGTGTCATTGACTTTCTTCCAGATTCGGGACAATGGGAAGCAATCGTCCCGAGCGTAGGCGTACGTGACTCGCGAGGCGGCAACCATGCAGCCCTGACCCATGGAGAACCCGCATACGATGGTCAGTCCCAGGATGGCCATAGCTGTCTTACGCGGCATAACCTGCAGCAGGTAGGATGCCCAAGGCTGTTTGAGGTCCGAGTCAATCACGGCCTCAATGTCGAGCACAGTGTAGGCCACCACAAGCTGCAGGAACCAGCCCATCAGGCCACCCACCCCAGAGGTCATCACGATGGCACGCGGGGACGCAACGTTGGCGTTGGAGCATTCCTCGCTCAGATGAAAAGGAGAGTCGTAACCCGACATGGTCCAGATCACTCCAACAAAGGTCATGAGCACAGCTACTCCATCCGGAAAGTCCGTCATATTGGTAATCGTCCCCCATACCTCTTTCGAAGGCGTGAATTTGGGCTCGTTCTTGGTACCCGCCGGGATGGCAATTATGACGGTGACAAGAGCAATCATGTTGAAAGTCGAACCGTATGAGTTGAACTGCGCAACCCATTTTGTCGGCATGCTACTGATAAAGGTATGTATGATCATGATGAGCACTGTAAGGAGGAACGTCTGCCAGCTGGTTGGGACATAATCTGGGTTGGAGATCGAGGCAGCGGCCAGAATCATCGCAGCTAACGCAAAGTCCACAGACGGCGCTGCTGTGATCTGCCCAATCCAGTTGGACCAGCCCGTGAGCCAGGCCGCAAAGGGTCCATACCCCGGAGGTGCGAGAACTGCCGCTGCATAGTACAGCCCACCACTGATTGTCTTAGCTTGACTTGCCAACGGTACAGAAGAAAAGACGGGCTCACCTCGTTGGCATTGCGGAGCAAAGCTCAGCCATAGCCATGGCCACGCATTGAATGAAAACCATGGCAATTATCCAACCCCAAACCATACCTGCTGTTCCTGCATAGCCCATCCCTTGACCCATTGTCAGTTTCATGCCTGTGAATTGTGCTGATGGAGTAGGAGTCGTTACCATAGTACAATGTACTCGCGAAGGATGGAAGCAGCCCGAGCACCGCAAAACTGACACAGAACGTAGTCCAGAGAGAGAACTCGCGCTTGAACTCCTGCTTATAGCCCAGGGCCACAATCACCCGCTCATCCGCGTCCATCTCATGATCTGCGTAGGGGATATCCCCGTTCGGGAGGACCGACGTAACAGGATCATGGCAGACATCTTGGTAGATTGCCTGTCTCGAAGAACTCCTGGGCAACGACATTATATCTTCATCACCATCCGAATGCAGCTTTTCTTGTGTCAATGTCCACCAACAGGGACAAGTAGAGAACCGGACCAAGGTGTCCTCTCACAACAGATAAAGGAGACAAAACCGGCAGCGTGTAACCGTCCAAGAGAGCTCGATGATAGCTCTCGCATGAGATGGCATGCGTAACCCAGAGAGAGAGTTGGGTTACACAGCAGTAAATATACTCAACCAAACCGACCACAAGGTCCGTCCGTTGCTGGCACTAGGATCAAAGCGCCTTTCGTGTCGACCAAGCCATTTGGCCATCGAGATCGATGATATATCGGCATCTCAGTAGGAAGATGAAACCACAGGCATGATACGGAGTACTGATGGTCTGATAGAGATTAGAAAAGGGGAGGGGAAGTGTAACCTTGATACACTTCGCGCATTGGGCACGCTTCAGCCCAGATAACCTGAACTGCAAGCAGATCACCAGACGCCAGGGGACGAATCAGACATGATGAGGCGTCAAATAAGAAGTCATCCCCCCCGCTTCACTCAGGTTGATGGCTTGGACGCAGCCTTTCTCCTGCAAGCTTTTCTGCATCGATGCAGAACTTGGCGACGAGTCCATACTCAGGGAGGAAACTCCAGGCGGAGGAATCAGAGAAAGATGGAGGGAAGCTTCGACTAGAAGGTTTAGAGGTTAACAAGCGGGAAGATGTCAGGTCAGATACTCAGAGGGGATGTTCTTATCTATCTCGAGATGAATAACTGTCTTCGACTGGCGGACAGACCGATGGCTGATAACAACAGAGAATATAGATAATCTACTAGGTTGCTTTTCGTTGGATATCAATCCCCTTCGAAAGGGACCCGACCAACCAGGGTGTTATTACGGCCCTCTTTGGCAAGGAGAAAAGGAACCTGGAATTATATGATGTTGACTGGGCTATACCTGCCTCTGTAGGAAAAGATTCGAAGACATGTGGAGCGAGACTAACTCGTGTAAAAATGTACCCAAGCGTTGGATATATTGGCAAGAAACTTGCCTACTTGCAGATGTCATGGTCATAGGTATGCTACTGCTACACTACACAAGGAAAGAGAAGGAGCAAAGGTTTCTTGGTAACCAGGCGTGTCTATCTGCTATCAAAAACCCATCGCTATTCTACACAATACAGCACCGATTCCTTTGCCTTCACCAATGAGCCAGTACCGCACGCACATGACCAATCAATCGAAGTGGCATCTCGGGGTGCAAAGAGACGGCGGAGGAATTGCAATCCGCGAGAATCATTTAGAACGGCTATCAAGCTGTTAGTAAATTTACCAAATTCACCGCAACGGTGAATTAAAAGAACGGTCCCGGGTACGTACGTTGTCCTCAGCAGGGAGGCTCCGGTCAAAGTACTCGTCAAGGAAGGGAACCTTGCGGAGGATATCGTTGCGCACACGGGGGACTTCGCCGAAGAAGAAGAGGGCGAAGACACCAGCGCTGACGCCGAAGGTGCTGGCAATAGTAGCACTATTATCCCCCAACGCATCAGTAATTGATGTAAGCATGCAAGATTTCCCTCATTTCTGTCCGCTCGGAAATGCCCTCAGTAGAGCGATGGGTGGAAGACTCACAACTTGGTGGCGGCGCTAAGGCTCACGCCCTGGAAGTGAAGCTGAGTAGAGTATCTACATGCATCAAACAGGCAAAGTCAGTAAACCTCCATTCGACTTCTCAATGGCACGATCCATCTGGTGTGCTCCTTCAAAGCATATAGGCCCATAAATCCAACACAACGTCGGAACCATGAATGGTCAAGCTGCAAGCTCTTCGACAGGAAATTGACCAATGGCTTGACCCAATCCAGCAACCTCGCGCCAAAATCCGAGGTATCCTTAATGTGCACCAATTCGGAGGGGGTCTCACTTGGGAGCAAAGGGAGAGCGGTAGGCACCAGTAGACTGGATCGCAGCACGGCGAAGGGTTTGCGAGAACTAAAGATCGAGACTCTGGTTAGTAATTGAGCGATATACAGCATCTTCAACATCAACACCACCACTATTAGCATTGGGGGGGAGGTGCTGGTGACGAGGTTGAACGTCACTCAGTAGTTCCCTTGCACAGATGTCGACATGATATGTAATACAGGCAGTGCATACCATTTTGTGATAGTTTTATAGAAGCTCACTGGACACGAGAATAGCTCCAGCAGAGGATGAACAGCAACGCAATGGGGGAATTCGAAGTCGTTCGACAAAAACCGGGAGCCTCCGATGTTCAAGTGCTTGCGGAAGCCCGAGAGCCAATCAGCATGCGCATATTAGCCCTCACGTGATCCACCACCGTGTCAAATAAAAAGCGTCGGATTTCCGATTCATCAACTTCACGTCACAGCTACAGAGTACCTACGGAGTAGAAAGAACAGAGATAGATTCAATTGCATAGCTGTCGATGTGTTTGCCCATATCTTGACAGAATGCTACCGCCAGTTTCCATTTCTACAGTATACCACATGTCCTGACTCCGCTTTGATAAAAGAACAAACCAAAGTAAAAGAACAAGAGAAGAGGAAGACATGGGGAATGTCAAGGGAATAAGAGCATTGTCCCATGCCAAACATAAAGACCCATTGATATTATAATAAGCATTGACAGAGACGTCCAAAAGAAGAATGCGTGATCAAGAAAAAACATCAGGAGAAAGGAACCCAGCTGTACAATGCTCTTAAGGACGTTGGATTAATCGACTTTTCCGGTGGCGCCGCCGTTCAATAGGCCTTCCTTTCCATCGAGACGGAAGAAACCACCACTGTTACCCCCAGCGGCACCCAGGATGCCACCGCGTCCCAGACCGCGCTTGGCAAGCCTTCTCCGAGCCAGATACACGGTAGCGGCAATGGTGATAGTCAACAGGATGGCAAAAACAATCGGATGGCCGGAAATGAAAGACCTGGTGATAAAGAAGATAAACTCAAAAGTACCGACGGTCGACTTGGACGTCAGCTTCGGCGAGTTGGCAATCACTAGAGGAATGGTTTCGAGAATGGAGGTACGCGAGGCCATGATGGGTGCTCCGCTAGAAGTAGAGTCCCAGTAGCGTCGGTTCTGCGAAAAATCAGGAGTCAGTAAATTTTCGCAAGGATGCGATGCTGCTGGAATTAACACTTACATCCTGGTCGTTGATAATCACCCGCTCTCCGTTCTTCACATCAATACCAAATGTGGTCCTCAGCCAGCGTTCCCAAAATTCACCATCAACCCAGGCGAATCCAACCTGCTTCTTGTCGTCTTCGCGGATGGTGATGCGCGAGTTCTTGGCAGCCCGCAGCGCACGCTGGTCGTTACGGTCTTCTGCCTCCTCAATACGAAGCTGTTTGGCATCTCGAAGTTCTTGTCGTTCCAGTCGGAACAACTGAGTCTGCTTGTCCATCCACTCCATGGCTGCACTCTTTAGTTCTCGCTTGGCAAGGATAAAGTCATCCGAGCGGTGTCGGTTCAAAAGGCCTAGAACGACATATTTTTTATCCATGATCTCACGCGCGTTGGAGACCGTGAGTTCCGGGACAATGGGCAGCCAAACGGAGCGCATCCAGGTCAGAACTTGCCGGACATCCCGCATATCTTTGGGAGCAAGAGCATTGTAGTAGCTGGGCCGTCCATCCCGGGCCACCAAAAGACGAGGCCAGGTGGTGATCTTGAAGCGCTCTGCAAGAGCGGCACTGCTGGTCTTGACCAGCCTAGCGTGACCAACCAGACTGAGAGTCAAACGTTCCAAAGCCTCAAAATCCTCCGAGGTTGTCGCATGGTCATAGAAATACAAAAAAATGACTTCCTCCTTCTCTTCCAGCTCTTTGAATTGAGCCGCATCAACATCTTGAAGACCAGATCCAACGTCCACGGCCTTTTTAGCGTAATTGACCAGATCACCAAGACCACGCAACCCAGTATATTCGACTCTTTCGCCGCCGCGGAAGAAGTACATCGTCGGGTAGGAGTTCACACGAGCGTCCTTGCAAAGTCTAGGTTCTGTGTCACAGTTCACCTCTCCAACATTAAGGGTATGCTGCATCTCCCGAGCCATTCCTTGCCATATGGGAGCTAGCGCCTGACAGTGACCGCACCACGGGGCGTAAAACTTGATGAACCAGGGATCTCGGGTGGTAGTGACCAGCTTCTGGAAGCTCTCAGCTGTAAGAGGTACAGAAATACCCTGGGGATTGGCAGGCGCGGACGGCTTCTTGATAGGCTTAGGAGTAGCGGGCTTCCCGGAAGATTCCTTGTTGGCGAGCTGAGCAACCTGTTCGTTGTGCTTCTCACCAGCTTTGGCGCCTGCCACACGGTCCTTGTCTTTGGCGGCTGGAGTTTCCGGTGCGGCATCCGTGTCCACCTGCTTGTCGCCCGGGTTGGGAAGCTTGACACCTTTCGGAGGGCGAGAGCCAGGCCGAATCGATTCCAATTTCCCTTCGATGAACTCACTGAGGCCTTCCATTGTCTTTGCTCCCTCAAATTGCTCCACCAGCTCGCCGTTGTGGTAAAGGGAGAATGTCGGGAACCATTTAACATCTAACTTCTTGCACAAGTCGGCAAACGCTTGGCAATTCATCGAGGCGAAGTGGAAGTTATAGAAGCCTTGGAAGGAGTTTAGGGATTGAGTATCGGAGGAGGAAGATATCGGTTTCGATGTCTACCGGCATGTTAGAATAATGTAGATAATTGTGTGACAAGAGTACTTACATAGTAATATTCGTAAAGAGTCTGCCATGTGGGAGCGATCGCCGTGCAATGTGAACATGATGGAGAATAGTGCTTCACAAACCTGCCCTTCGTCAATACTACTGATATAGGGTACAGACCGGGAGTATCAAGGACACAAACCAGTAGCCTTCCTTTGTAAGCTGCTCGAAGCTCTCGGGCGTTAGTTCCTTCAGGGGCGGCACTTGGACGTCATTGAATGTGGTCGACGCTGACCCCGGGTCAGCTTTTTCAACCGGGTCAGCTCTTTTGACAAGACGGTTGTTTGCAGAACTGAGATCATTTGCGATCTCACCGGAAGGAATGGCGAAGGTTGGGATGGACAGAAGCGAGAGAAGCGACCACGCCAGCAAAGAGGGCCTCATACTGGCGGCTGGTCAAGGATAAAGACCCAAAAAAATGGGAACTAGAAAGCTAAAAGCGAAGGTCGAATTGTATCGAAGAAGAGGTGTTGAGAGGAGGCCTTCACAATGGACACATTGGACTAATCTCCCCGTCTATCGTAGTGGCTCGATCGTCGGAGTTGTCAGGGGCGAGATAAGCAATGCGGAAGAAGGAGGTGCTTATAATCAAGGGCACTAAACAAAGCCCCCGGACTGGAGGAGTCTTTTGCCCTCAAAAACTTGGGAAATAAATGGATGAGAAAGACAGATGAGTGTTGGATGCCCCCTAAGGCTTGACTGATAAAGTCCAATGGCCCCATGAATAAGTTCGCTAAAAGTCACGATGGTTGGCTCCTCGGAATCTCTGTTTCTCCGTAGTCCCGACCGAACCTCAACATTCGTTGTGATCCATTCCGTAACGACACTTTTGGAAGATAGAACGAAGTAGATACAGTCCCGCTATTATCGGATCGCTTGGCCATTGGGGTTCGAGGGTTTTGATATTTGAGTCCCCTTCGGTCAATTCTTTTCTCTCTCCTTTTCATACACTTATATCAACATGAGATCCACATTCCGGCTGCTGGCCAACGTCAAGTCCGCCCGGTACCTGGAGCCCTTCGCTCCTACCGGCTTGACCGGCCTTGTCACTCATCCCAGCCCTCGTCCTACCTTGATTTACCTGTACAAGACTACGTTGCAGAACCTGAAGAGTTTCCCCGAGTCCTCTGTCTACCGTCAATCTACCGAAGCGTTGACACACCACCGCCTGCAGATCGTCGAGTCCGTTAAGCCCCCAGGCTATGAAGCTTGGCTGGAGCGCGTGAAGAAGGCCATCGCCGCCGAACCCGAGCGGTTCGCCTCTCTTCGCCTCGCCGATGGTACTTATGCCGGAACTATGCGCGAAGATGGAAGCGACAATCCTCGTGGTGAGGAGTGGAATGGAGAGCTCCTGGAGCCGACCACTGAGGGACCTGCTCGCACAGCGGATGAGGAAGCACGGTGGCACAAGGTCATTGAGGAGGCGACTGCCGTGGAGGCCAAAGACTCGGACTTCTCTACTGAACAGATGAAGTGGGAGAACGAGCCCGCTCTGGAAGCAGATCAGTTCGTGTGACCTATACAACTGTTTTGGAATGATTAGATTGGGAGAAGCTGACTAGCAATTCCAGGGTTGCCGAAATCGAAAAGCAGATCGGTGCTGGTCTTATTGAGGAAGTCATTCAGGTCGCAGAGGGTGAATTGAAGCTTGCCCAGGAAATGTACAAGTCAAAGGCGTAAGTTTTTTTGCAAATGTCCACCGACGTCCTTGACACTAGAACTAACATACAAACTAGGTGGGAGGAACTCGAGGAGAAGCCTCGCCCAGGTCAGTGGACCTATTTCGACCGTATTCCCGCTGCCACA
This sequence comes from Aspergillus cejpii, assembly GCA_004769165.1. Taxonomy (NCBI): domain Eukaryota; kingdom Fungi; phylum Ascomycota; class Eurotiomycetes; order Eurotiales; family Aspergillaceae; genus Aspergillus; species Aspergillus cejpii. The sequence continues at coordinate 3,380,452 of SMSW01000001.1, read as the reverse complement.
GCTTAATGGAATCTGATGCCTCGCACGTTCCTTCGTTTGAATCAAAACTACCTGTATTTATTAGCCAAAGTGGGAGTACATTAGAGTGGGCACACATCTAAGACAATCACACCTTCATGGGAGGTAAAACCATCTTCTTCCGAAGTCTGCCAAACCGATCCTACATCAAATATTAGTATTGTCCTTCTCCTACAGGTGTAGAAAGTATGCCGTCGTTGTACTCCATAGTCCATACTCTGTCTGTAGACCCAAATCGAGTAGGCGGTGAGTGTTGCCTGTGTCGCTAACCAAATCGAGATAGCTGGTGGGATTCCGGTTCTCCTTGTGGACACATCGCTGCCAGTTCCTGAGTGTTTGTGTCGTCTCTGCTGGTCCATTCTGTTCGGGGACTTCTATCTTCGTTTTGTTCAACAACATCGCTGATTCACTTCCTTCAAGCGAACATTTTACACCTTTAGGCTGGGCTGTTTAAGCGGCTCGTGGCCTGGTTTCCGCCTCTTTCATACAGGCCCGTCCCCCGACGCCGCACATAGTGTCCCTACCCCCACAACATGAGATTGGATGTCAAGGTAGGTACTCATGATTGAGGCACATTCTACACATCCTTGTCTCGATTTCTTACTACAGTGCTATTATTTGGAAAATTGAAATGATCACTAACTGTAATTGCGATTCAACAGAGACAGCTTTTTGCCCGCTCGGAGCGGGTAAAGGGCATTGACTTCCATCCCACGGAGCCATGGGTGAGTATCTTGGTGACTTGCGCTTCCTCATGCGATGCTAACTAGAAGTTAGATCTTGACGACTTTATATAGTGGTATGGCAAAGGATTGCGCAAGGACAATGGCGATTGTGCTGAATGAAGACATACAGGTCATGTATACATCTGGTCGTACGAGACCCAAGTAGGTACCCTAGAAGACGCCTCTCTTGGGTCGCAACTGACTGACCATCTCCCCAAGTCAATTATTAAAACTTTCGAACTCACCGATGTCCCTGTACGAGCGGGGCGATTCATCGCCCGCAAGAACTGGATTGTTTGTGGTTCCGACGACTTCCAACTTCGCGTCTACAATTACAACACCTCTGAGAAGATAACGTCGTTCGAGGCCCATCCGGACTATATTCGGTCGATCGCTGTTCACCCGACTCAACCCTTCGTTCTCACAGCCTCCGATGATATGACAATCAAACTCTGGGATTGGGAGAAGGGCTGGAAGTGTGTTCAGGTATATGAAGGCCACAGCCACTATGTCATGGGCTTGGCTATCAACCCCAAAGATACCAACACCTTCGCATCGGCATGTCTGGATCGCACCGTTAAGATCTGGAGCCTTGGCTCCCCCCATGCTAATTTCACGCTGGAGGCCCATGAAACGAAAGGCGTGAACCATGTCGACTACTACCCTCAAGCCGACAAGCCATACCTCCTTACAACTTCTGATGACAAAACTGTCAAGGTTTGGGACTATACGACAAAGGCGCTTATTGCAACCCTGGAGGGACACACAAGTAATGTCTCATTCGCCTGCTACCACCCAGAATTACCCGTGATCATCTCTGGATCCGAGGATGGCACTATTAAGATCTGGCACGCAAACACATACAGATTGGAGCAATCATTGAGCTATGGCCTGGAGAGAGCTTGGTGTGTTGCGTATCAACGTGGTAAGCAGGGGATTGCGATGGGTTTTGATGACGGTGCGGTGGTCGTGAAGATGGGTAGGGAAGAGCCTGCTGTCTCGATGGATGGATCTGGTAAGGTCGTATGGGCAAGACACAATGAAGTCGTATCGACGGTTATCAAGGGTGGTGATCCAACCATCAAGGACGGGGCACCGCTGTCCCTCCCCACAAAGGAGTTGGGCTCGTGCGAAGTCTATCCGCAAACATTATCCCACTCTCCCAATGGGCGATTTGTATCAGTCTGCGGTGACGGAGAGTATATTATTTACACTGCTCTCGCCTGGAGAAACAAGGCTTTTGGCCAGGCTTTAGACTTTGCCTGGGGTTCAAAGGATAACAGCAACGACTACGCCATCCGCGAGTCACCGACTAGTGTCAAGATCTTCAAAAACTTCAAGGAAGTTAGTGGTGGTCTCGACGTGGGATTCCAGGCCGAAGGTCTTACCGACGGTGTGCTTCTGGGTGTGAGGGGCCAGGGTGGGATTGGCATGTTCGACTGGGAAACTGGAAACCTGGTCAGACGCATTGAGGTCGAACCCAAAGCTGTGAGTCACTCGCCTTATGATTGATTTCCCAAGTAGCATTGTCTTACCATAGGTTTTCAGGTGTACTGGTCTGAATCCGGCGAACTTGTTACTCTTGCCTGCGAAGATACCTTTTACGTCCTCCGATTTTCGAGAGAAAATTATATCAATGGCCTGAATGCGGGCGAAGCCGACGAAGATGGTGTCGAGTCCGCTTTTGAGGTCGTTACCGACGTCAATGAGTCTGTCAGGACAGGCCAATGGGTCGGGGACTGCTTTATTTACACCAACTTGACAAATCGCTTAAATTACCTCGTCGGTGACCAGACATACACAATCTCTCACTTTGACCAGGGAATGTATGTCCTTGGTTATCTGCCGCGTGACGGCCGCATCTATCTCGCCGACAAGGATGTCAACGTCGTCTCCTTCGGCTTGTCCCTGAGCATGGTCGAGTATCAGACCCTTGTGCTGCGTGGCGACTTGGACATGGCCGCGGAGCTGCTCAAAGATGTTCCTCAGGATCAGATGAATAAGGTGGCGCGCTTCCTTGAAGGCCAAGGCTACAAGGAGATGGCCCTGGAGGTTGCCACCGATCCCGAGCACCGCTTTGAGCTTGCTCTGTCGCTGAACAATCTCGACACAGCGCTTGAGATCGCCCGTGAAGCGAATGTCGAGCATAAGTGGAAGATTGTTGGCGACGCCGCCATGGCAGCGTGGAACCTCGCGCTGGCCCAGGAATGTTTCACCAACGCCAAGGATCTCGGATCTCTTCTCCTTCTGCATACCTCCAGCGGCAACCAGGAGGGTCTCCGACAATTGGCCGAGCAAGCCTCGGAAGCAGGCCTCCACAATGTCGCATTCTCTACCCTATGGTCTCTCGGAGATGTTGACGGCTGCATCGACCTGCTCGTGCGGACTAACCGCATTGCGGAATCCGTTCTGTTCGCACAGACCTACAAGCCATCGCGAGCCCCTGAACTCGTGGCCCAGTGGAAGACCTCACTGGAGGAGTCCGGGAAAACCAAGATTGCCCGCCTCATCGGCGTGCCCCCCGGTACGCCTGGCGCAACTGCAACGGATGACGATCTGTTCCCGGAGTGGGAGGAGTATCTCCGCCTGGAGAAGGAGGGCGTTACCCACGAACCCCCATCGTCGGAATCCCTAATCGACATCGACGCAGACGTTGAAGAGACTACCGAGATCGCAGAGAACGATGCAGTGGAGGTGGAAGCGGAGGCGTAGAGAGCACAGTGGGATGTGGATGTGTTAATGTGCAGAGAAGGGAGCAGTATCGATTCAAGATTCAAGCCCAGTTCGGGGAACGATTCTCTTTTTTTACATAACTACGTAGATTTACTGGAGAGTTGTTCTTTTTTTTCTCTATTAATTTTCTTTCCACCCCTTTTCGTGCCATTCAATGTCTACCCTTTTGCTGTTTACCACACCGGCTTGGACTGTGTATTTTCCCCATCCAAACAGATTCAATAGCGATGTCAACCTCTGGAGACTGAGGGCAAGATCTCTTTTTTGGGGGGGCTCAACCTTAAAGACCTATATGGTCCTACCCCCTATCTACAAGGCTACACTCGGGCATCATCTGCTGATTGCCCAGTCTGCGTCAGATAAAGATTGGTTACAGGTTTTGAGTCCGCCCATGGAGAAATTCCATTGTTGTCTATGATCCAGTCATGTTCATGCGTGGTAATTGATGGCAGAAGGCTTTCGGGTATGCTGCATCAGCCCAGAAGGAAAAAGAAACCAAACCCCAGATCGAGAAAAAAGAAAACAAAATGGATGAATAAAAGAGAGAGACTCCAAGTCAGGACAGTCAAAGTATGCATCGCCGTTGAGACCATCTAGATGGTTTGGTTTGATGTTCTCAAGACACGTATTTTCGTTTGACTAGTAAGATAGGATCAGACCAGCAGATCAGGAATTTGGAAAGCAGAAACCAAACGACTCCTCTCGAAGAAAGTAGACCGCCAGTTGCAAACTTGAAAACGCTTTCTTGCCATTTCTAGACAGACAGAGGAGCGTCGTTGTTGCCCCAGACAGCATGTCGAATGTTAAGGTTCGTGGAAGTCGATGACAAGGAGGAACAGTGTAAAACCGGTTGGAAGGTACCTGCCTTGACTGATCTCAAATGCAAGAGAAAAGGAAAGATAAAACACAAACCGCTCAGTTGAGGTTGAGACCACTCAGAGGAATAATTCCAACAAAATGAGAAAAGGCCATGGACTCCTTGTGCTAAAAGGAAAGAGTGAGATAGGAGAAAAGGCAAGAGAGCAGGGCAGAAGCAAGAGGGAAGTAAAGATGGAAATGGTAGGATTGTATCAAACAATTCCCCTTAGACCTCCGAAATCAAAAAGTTATTCCACCACCTCTTGCACTTGGCCAATAATCCAACAACGTGAAGCCGCTTACTCTGGGATGCTGCCGAAGGATGGATCCTTAACACTGCCGCCAGCATCTCCAAGACCAGCAACCGGCCTGTTGTAAGACCAGCCCGCAAACTGCTGCTGCATAGTCTGGGACAAGACAGGTCCGTCGACAAATGAGTCCTGCGGGGCCTCCGAGGTGAACTCTGTATCAAAGTTGGTTGTATCGGACGCGCCCATCTGGATGGATCAGTTAATTAGAATCAACCCTGGCCTGAAAAAAGAAAGAGATAGTGCGACATACCACGTTCGGCCGAAAGCTGGGCTCGTACTTCCTCTGAAGGAGCTTTCTCCAATCAATATTGGCGAAGAAGTGATGGGATTTGATCTCGGCAGCACCGTTGGCACCTAAGCGGCGCTGAGGATCACGGTCGAGCAAGCGTGAGAGAAGGTCACGAGCGGCGGGAGGGACGATATCGCTGCTGGGGAAAGTCAACGGTTCTTGGAGAATCTTCCGGTACATGTCGTTCGTGTTCTCATCGTAGAAAGGAGGGAGGCCAGTCAGCATCTCGTAGAGAAGGACACCGAGGGTCCACCAGTCGACAGTCTTTGTGTAACCGTTGCCAAGCAGGAGCTCGGGCGCGAGGTATTCGGGAGTGCCACAGAAAGCTATTTGGCCCGTCAGCCATTGAACCGTTAAATGCCAAGAGTTTGCTTCTACACGGCGACTTACTGTTCGTCCGATCTTCGTCCTTCATGTCCAACTTGCATAGACCAAAGTCGCACAGGGCAATGTGTCCAGTGTAATCCAGGAGGATATTTTCAGGTTTCAGATCACGGTAAATGACCTTGAAGCCGTGCAGACACTCGAGCGCGCAGAGAAGCTCGGCGGTATAGAAACGGGCACGATTGATGTCAAAGCGCTGCTCCCGCTGGAGATGATGGAACAACTCGCCACCATTAACGAATGCCAGAACCAGGTAAAGTTTCTCCGGAGACTGGAATGAGAACTTCAAGGGAACGATGAAAGGGTTGTTGATCTGTGCAAGCACAGACCGCTCTGCCAGGGTATGTGTAACTTCGGACCGTGAGATGATGTGAGCCTTGCGAATAGTCTTAAGGGCGTAGATTCGGCCAGTGTCTTTCTTCCTATGGATGGTGTCAGCGCCAATGATTGCCCAGAGGGTCGGTGAGCTTGGTACATACATGACCTGCATGACTTTGCCGAAACTACCCTTACCCACGACCTTCAACAGGTCGAAGTCCTCCAATTTCAAGCTGCGTTGCTTGTTCTCGACAAACGAAACTCCAATCTTGATGGAGCCGGAACCGAATTGAAGGTCCAACCATTCCGCGCCCAGCTGACCTAGGTGACGCTCGTTGTTCGCATGAGCCGCAGCTGCCTTCTGATTGTCCTTCTTGCTGAGCTTGGGGTCCTCCACATAAGGCTGGGCTTCTTCGAAACGTGGCATGATTTTGGCTGCTCCGAGGAAGATGTCTTCACTGCGACCGACGCCAGGCCGAGCCGCCGGGTTGCGTAGATACAGCTGGACGTTCAGTTCCGTCTTCCGAGAGACATCAAATTTGAAAGCGGTATTGTCGCCAGCCCAGAGAGGATGATCAGGGGAGCCCGAGACGGCGTCAACAAAGACTTGGTTCTTTTCAAAGTCCAGAAGGGCGTACGGGAGGTACTTGGTCGAATAGCGGCCATGTATGGTGGGAGCGGCATTGATGCCACCACTGGTGGACTGCGGACGGCCGCTCTGCACGAAAGAGGCTGCCTGTCCACGGGCAGAGTGGGAGGAAGAGGAGCTGGGACGAACGGAGCTGGAGTAATTGCTGTTCTGGAAATGGTTCGTGAAAACTTGCTGGAAATGCGGGGAAAGTGAAAATCCCCGCCCTTCATGAAGAGTGACTATCAAGATACCGGGCTTGACCGGGTCGACGGGAGGTGAGACAAGCGATTCCGAGGCATCTTGCTACATGTTAGGGATTGCAAAAGCGCAAGTGGGAGACGAAGAGACAGCGAGGTTTGCAGGGAAGATGGGGGGTATGTGAAGGAAATGTAGTCAACGAGACAACATACTGATGGTAGTGGAATTTGTAGATGGAGTACTCGGAGCCTGCGAAACTACTGGAGTCTCTTCGCCGGAATCAACTTTGATAGTGGATGTGGAGGAGGAACGGGTGAAGGTATTCGTTAAAGGCGCAAGATGCGTCTCCTTCAACTCTGTAGAAGAACACGAGGGATTAGTTTTGTAGGAAGGATGGAAGCGATATTGTTTAAGGAACATACTTTTGGTGAGCTTCCAGGACATCATGGAGACGGCTCTATGTGGTGTTTAGGGAGAGAGGGATGATAAGGAAGAAGCAGCTGGGATGATGATCAATCTGTCCTCTGAACAGAATGAAAAAAAAAAGGGGGAAGAGAGAAAAGGATAGGAGAATCAGACAGCACAAGAGGGTAATTGTTTCTAAAAAAACAAAGTCAGGCTGTGATACTAAACAGTGAATCAGTCCAATGCCAGATACACAGACTTGCCACAGCCACACAACACACAGAGGGAATCTTCTAAGATGATCAACAAGAGACAATAAAAGAATGATGGAGGATGGATGATGGGATCCTGAAGAAAACAACCAGGGTCATGAAGAGAGTCGATGGTCGGAAAAAGGACACGACCCAGGTTGTGATGATGATGAAGTAGATGAAGTCGAGGAATAAGGATGAAGAAGGGGGGGTTAAGTTGTTTGCTGGAATGGATTGATTGTCGAGGCTGAAGAGGGGGAAAGCAGGAGAGTCCCGTGATTGGCTCAGGCCAGGAACATGGCTGCCTGTTTGATGCCTTGATGCCTTGGTGCCTTAATACCTGAGGCATATATGGCTGTGCAAATTCACTAGCCTCAGTTACTGTTTCAGCCACAGTCCCAGTCAATTGTTCACTACTCCGTAAATGTCCAGTGACACATGGAGAAGTTGCTAAGAATCAGTATAACAAGTTTCAAGTCCATGAAATAATCCTTACTTCTATTTTCTAATCACCAGTCAGTTCAACTTCAATCAGGTTATTTCATCTTGTTTGATCTTCTAGAAACTCCCCGCCTATCAGACTACCTCCGCTTTTACCTGCGGAGACATCCTTTTGTTATCAGCCTTACTCATTGCATTGCTCAGCAACCTTTTCATCGCTATCACAAACTCTGCCCTCAGGGCATAATATTTGCCTTTTTGGACTATTAGAGGGCTCATACATCTATTCACTACAGACCAGGATACCAAGGAGGATGATAGGGTCCTACAATCAATGGGTGTAATACGGAAGAAGACCGCCTCACGCGGCACTGAAGCAGGCACTAAATACCATTGTGATATCTGCTCGGCTGATGTGACATCAACGGTATGGAATATGCTGTGTTGTTGTTGTGGTGAATGGAGGAATAATTGTGCTAATGGGAGGTGATGACCTTAGGTTCGCATATCATGCGCCCATCCCGCCTGTCATGAATATGATCTCTGTGTCCCCTGCTTTGCGGCTGGTGAGAAATCAAAAAATCATGACCCATCCACTCATCCATTCCAAGTTATCGAGCAGAATTCGGTACCCATATTCCAGGAAGACTGGGGTGCTGATGAGGAGCTGTTGCTACTGGAGGGTGCCGAGATCTACGGATTGGGGTCGTGGGCAGACATCGCAGACCACATTGGCGGATATCGCAGCAAAGATGAAGTGCGCGACCACTACATCTCGACTTACATCGAGAGCCCCAACTTTCCTTTGCCCAAACGAGCGGACCCCGATGACACGAACCTTCAAGATTCCATCTCCAAGGAGGAGTTCCAGGCGCGCAAGAAGCGACGGATCGAAGAACGCAAGGAGGCAGCCAAAGCGGCCCCACCAACCACACCCAAGCAGAAACCTACCGCCAGCGTGCCGGCATGTCACGAGGTGCAGGGTTATATGCCTGGGCGTCTGGAGTTCGAGACGGAATTCATGAACGAGGCGGAAGAGGCCGTGCAGCACATGACCTTTGAACCGGGAGCTGGAGAGACGCCGAATGGGGAAACCGATGCGGAGATGGAGCTGAAGATGACGGTGGTCGACATTTACAACTCGCGTCTCACCGCGCGGACGGAACGGAAGAAGATTCTATTCGAACACAACCTCCTGGAATACCGCAAGAACACAGCACTGGAGAAGAAGCGCACCAAGGAAGAGAGGGATCTGCTGAACAAGGCCAAGCCATTTGCGCGGATGATGAACCATGAGGACTTTGAGGAGTTCAACAAGGGTTTAGAGTACGAACACAATCTTCGGCTGGCCATTGCGCAGCTGCAAGAATGGCGGCAGATGGGCATTGGCGACCTCAAGGGTGGCGAAAAGTATGAGCAGGAAAAGCAGCAGCGTGCGCAGCGACTCCTGCCGCAGGGCTCCTTTGACCGGTTCGCCAGCGCTCGTCCGAAGCAGTCGCAACAGCCCGAGCAGCCGACTGCGGCCAGTCAACTGACAACACCGGAGCTTCCGCTGCGCTTACAAAAGGCGTCGGGAGCAGCGAAACCCCCGGAGCCAGCCAACGAGCAGCCCATGCTGAACGATTTCGATCGGGCGTTCGCCAGCAACGGAGACGGATTGAGCACGCTCCAGCCCGTCAAAACCAAGTTTGTGGTGCAGCCCCTGAGCGGCGTAATCCCGTGGAAGTTGGAGAACGAGGGCGCGCCGGATCTGCACCTCCTGACCAAAGAGGAAGTGGAGGTCTGCAATGTGCTTCACATCCAACCGAAGCCATACCTAGTGATCAAGGAGGCGCTCCTGAAGGAGGCAATGAAGCAGGGCGGGAGTCTGAAGAAAAAGGACGCACGGGCTCTTTGCAAGGTACACTCCTCTGTACGAGAACTGGTTTTGACGAACCTACTGACGGCGCATGTATCTAGATCGACAGTACGAAGACGAGTCGGGTTTACGATTTCATGGTACACAGCGGATGGATCAACAAGGCATGATCTTCTATCCATGGAGTTTGGCGTTGACAGTGTATGGCCTTGTACATAATGTAGATATCAATTCAACCTAACAATAATCTTACAATTGAAACCATTCTGTTCTACTCCGTAATATCTAAATCATAGACAGTAGAGTGGATATTCTACTCCGCATTTCGCTTCCCCACAACAATCGGACCGAGGTCTCCACCACATCAACCGGATAACAATACGGGGTATACTTCTACTTCTACCTCATATATACCCAGCCCATTTCCCATTCAATTCAATTCCTCCAGAAACTCCAAAGTCCATAAAAATGAAATTCGCAATCCCCCCTCCAACCCCAAAATACAGCACCCTCACCTTCCCCGCCCCATACATCCTCCTCGTCACCCTCAACCGGCCCCGCCACCTCAACTGCATCAACACAACCGGCAACGCAGAACTCCACGAGATCTGGACCTGGTTGGACGATGAACCCTCGCTGCGCGTGGGGGTTTTGACCGGTGCGGGACGGGCATTTTGCGCCGGGGCGGATTTAAAAGGTCAGGCCCCTTTGCCCCAATTTATATAATGGCATGCTGAGCCAAGCTGATGTTAATGATGAGGTAGAATGGAACTCCGAAGCCCAGAACAATACAACCCGGAAATCCATGCCCGAAGGCGGGTTTGGCGGTCTCTCCCGTCGCGTCGGCAAGAAACCCGTCCTCTGCGCCGTTAACGGTCTCTGTCTCGGCGGTGGATGTGAGATGGTCGTCAATGCGGATCTGGTCTTTGCTTCTCCCCGGGCTTTTTTTGGGTTTCCTGAGGTGCAGCGCGGGGTGATTGCTTTGGCGGGCGCATTGCCGCGTGTCGTCCGGACGATCGGGCGGCAGCGGGCTATGGAGATGGCCCTGACGGGGAGGAGGGTGTCGGCTGCCGAGGCACGGGAGTGGGGGTTTGTCAATGAGGTTGTCGCGGACCCGGACCAGGTCGTGAAGCGCGCCATCGAGGTCGCCGAGCAGATCGCCGCCAACAGCCCGGATGCTGTGATTGTGAGCCGTGAAGGGATTAAGCTGGGCTGGGAGGCACTCGGTGCCGAAGATGCCTGCCGGCTGCTGGTCGACACCTGGTCCAAGAGACTGTACGAGGGGGAGAACTTCAAGGAGGGTCTCCGGGCATTTGTCGAGAAGAGGAAGCCCCAATGGGTCGATAGCAAATTATGATCCCCAGGATTGTTAAAATACTTACATGTAGATGCATCCACCGATTACAACATACAACAGGGGATCATTCGTGAATTGAGTTCATTAGACTGAATGCTCTGCATCCAAGTTGAGTGGCAAGACCATAATAGTGTATGCTAATCCGATATCCCATTAATCCGTCGCGCCGACCCTAAGTTCGCCGTATCCCATGCGGTTCAGATTCCGTCCTGCGGCCAAACCAGAGTTCAACGTCGTTTTTTGAAATGTCATGTCTTCGTGGACAATTCACCTCCGTGATCAACTCAGGACCCCCATCTCAGACTATTCTATTACCGAGTGTCGGTTAAGAACAAAGACTGGTTGATGGAAAAGAAAAAGGGTTGATCCGGAGCGTGTTCAGGCCTCTATTTGGTGCCCTTCTGCACCTTGGCGACCACAGCCTGCACCGGCTCATACAGAGGATGGTTCTTCTCCAGCCCGGTGAGCTTGGCAGTGGCCTCATCGGCAGACATCTCCTGGAGGATCTTGGCCAGTTCAGCACTCTCCTCATCGCCGGGCACATTCTGGAAGCGGAGGGCCATCTCGATCGAACCCAGCAAGGCGTCAAACTTCATGCCCTTCTCCGCCAGCTGCGCGGCAGGTCCGATGAAGCGCTCCTTGCGAGACAGCTTGCGCAAGGGAGCCCGTCCGACACGGTCCACATTGTCTTCCAGGTATGGGTTGGAGATCCGGCTGATGATGGTGTCGACATACTCCTTCTGCTCCTTCATGGTGATCTCGTGCTTGGAGACGATGAGGGATGCGGTCTCGTCGAGGACTTTGTGCACGATCTGGCGAATTTCGGGATCAGCAAGGGCATCGGCGATCATCTTCTTTCCGCGCTGGTGACCGTAGTAGGCAGTGGTGGCATGGCCGGTGTTGACGGTGAAGAGCTTACGCTCGATGTAAGGCTCCAGGTTGTCGACCCAGTGGATGGCAGGAATATCGGGGTGACCGATAGCGCCAAAGGGGGGCTTCTCCACGGCCCATTCGTAGAACTTCTCGATGCGGACATTGAGACCTTCGTTGGGGGGCTGGTTGGGGACGATGCGGTCGATGGCGGAATTGGCGAACTGAGCACGCTCACGCATGGAGGCGAGGCGGCTCTTGTCGGTATGCTCGTTGATGAAACCGCGCAGGGTATCGGTGGCACCGATGGCGTTCTCACAGGCAATGACGGCGACGGGCTTGGCTACGGTGCGAGCATCGATACCCTTGGCGATGACGGGAGCAATGAGCTTGAGAATGTTAGGGCCGACGGCGCAGGTGATAATGTCAGCCGTAGCAATCTCATTCACAACATCACTCTCGTGGGTCTTGGAGTTGATGGCACGGTAATTGGTGATGGTCTTGGTACGCTCACCATCTTCGCTGACCTCAGTGACCTGGTAGGAGGGGGTACTCTTCAGAGCATCAATGATCTTGTCCATAACATCAATGAAGACAACCTCATAGCCAGCTTCATGAAGAAACTCGGCGACAAAACCACGGCCGATGTTACCACCGCCGAACTGGATAGCCTTCTTTCCCATGATGTATGGACTGATGATGTGGTAGTGTGGTAGAGGAGGATGGAAGTGTATAAGAGAGAGAAGAAAGATGGGGGATGACTTGGAGGAGAAGATGATGAGTGATGTAAGAGTAGGGATGGAGATGAAGTAAAGATGAACGATGAGAAGAGGGGAAAGAGGAGTATTTAAAGGAAGAAAGAAGAAACGGGATTGGAAGGAACGAAGAAGATTGATCAAAGCAGTAGTAAGCAGTGAATACTGAGCACCTAGGTAGGTAGGTACTTAGTCCTAAGGTACTACGGAGTACATGCATGCTCCATAAAAGGATATAGATAAAGATACTGGGGGAGGGGCTGTTAGTCTTGATACTTTCACCGGATGGCTGATTGTGGCTGATCTTAGTTTAATTACAAAGTACTTTATGACCTGATTATGATCTCCAGACACTTCTACATTCTATGATTCTACAGAGTAGATACTCGGATGTCGAATCCGTCTTAGGAGTCAGACTCAAGACTCAGGAGAAGAGTCCTCCGGATTCCAACCATAGCCAATGTTACCGTAAAAAAGCCTCATTCTCTTATTCACTAGGTAGTACGGAGTAACTAATAACTATTTCAGTCTCCCACATGAAATGATGAAACATCTCGGACTCTGTGCTCCGGTGATTCCCGTACTTCCAATCCTATCTCTTTCTAGGGAATCAGGAATGTTGTACAGTCAAAGAGAAGAAGTCTAACCGGAGAAATCGTCCGTCATTCCAGTTAAGTAGACAGAGACTCAGAGTAGTATCACTATCGCAAGCCAACGGTTGATCCCATAGTGGAGCCTTTTCAGTATGGAGTATAGAATGTAGAACTACTACCTACCTACAGTGTGTCTACTTACCTCAATTGATCCCAAGAAGATCGTCAAACATACGGAGTACAGACTGTTGTCATTATTATCCGAGTCAAGACTCCAAAGAACATCTTCTCTTGTCATCTCCACTTCTGACGTCGAACTTCCCGCAGACCCAATTATTTCCCTTCTCCATTTTGTGCTTTGACGGGCTGAACCTGAAGCCATTCGCTCTTGGTCAAATGGTGGCTCTCTCGGTGGTCCACTCAACTAGGCAGAAAAGGCATTAGATGATGAGAATGGAATCGAATGGCGTTTTACTGTGGGTCATCAAAACCTATATCCGACGATTAACTAACGAATAACGAATACTATCCGTAGGTCTTTCCACATTCCTGGCCTCAGTAAGGCTTTCCTCCCCTTTCTCTTGTCATCGTCCAGTTTCCATTTCCCATCATTCCATGACCACCTTGGTCCTGACCGAGTCCGAATCCTCCTCCAGTATCGGTTCCTTGTCCTTTGTTTCGTCCATCTCGGGTTTCCGGTGAGGTCGGCCACGGTCGACGAGCACGACCAGCAGACTGGTGATGCCACCGACGAGCAACAACCCGACGGCTGCCCAGGTCATGCCCAGAAATTGGTTCCCGTATCTGGCTGTCACACCGGCGTGTTTGCCGTGGGAGTTGACGAGGTTGACGAATTGGAACGCGATCACGGTTGCGATGATCGAGGCGATGCCGAGACTGGTGAAACTGACCTTGAGTGTAACCATGGAATTAGTTTTATTTCCCATGCACTCTCCCGTTCCCCTCATAAAACAATCCACAGAGGTAACTACTTACGAGTAAACCGGTCGCCTCGGCGATCATCCGTCGAGGTCCTCTGAATGGCAGCCATAATCTCGCCAGGATGACCAGACCTGCCATCCCCAGCCCTATACAATAGAAAACCCCCATGCTCTGGCTGGTGCTGCTGAAAGCCTTGAAGTCATCGCTGATGGCGATAGGCCACCCCAGGTCCGCCAACGAGCTCGTATTCCCCGTCTCCTGTAGTAACACCTTGGACGGATCGAACGAGAAGAGGACCGTGCGATTTGAGCAACCCGTCACATTCTGTCGTTGGTGCGTCGCGCTGAACTCCAGAAACCCCCCGCAGTACGACATGACATGTATCGAGTAGAAACCGTGCATTCCGGGATTCTGCGCGGCCAATGTAGGTGTATATATCTAATCCTTTTGTATCAGCGTGAGGGATTGCTACCGGAGTGAGGTCGACATACCGTGAGTATATCTGCCCCGGGCAGAAAGTTCGTCTTTGTCCCCGCAAAGAGACACAGTATACTCAGCATGAAGGCGATGAACGCGCAGATTGTAGGGAGGAAACTCAACAGGCGAGTCATCTTGTCAGTCTCTCTGGTCTTTGGCTGGTCGATCAACGAAATCATCTCTAAAGACGAAGAGGAGAGACTCATTTTGTATAAGAGTGTCGCAGAGGACGCTTTGTCGGATCATTCTTGCTGATGGCGAGTAGGTAAGTCCCAACCACGTTGGAAACTGGTCGACCATACTATCCGCTTTTGCCAATTAACAAAGTCGACATAACCATACCATCTAGCACGAAAAAACACCTCTAGTGGAAGAGGAAGACGTGAAGAATGCTGTGAACTAGACTCGAGCCTGCAGAATGTATGACCAAGCATGCCCCCTCGTACACCTCAGAGCTTGGCTACTCGCGATAACAGTTCACGGCTGGAAAAAGCAAAAAGGAAAAGAAACATGCTTCAATGCAGACAAGATATGATGGATCGAACTAGTCGATGCAGAATGCCCAACCACCTTGTCCAAAGTACCCCAGCCGGAACTCGGAATATACCCCTGGCGCTGGATACTCGGAAATCAGAAATAAACGAGAGAAGGACTGTCAGTAAGAGTCGGAGAATACTAGGTATGTAGGATATTACTGCTTCTCATCTACAGTAACCTCTGTCTAGGGCATACCAAGAACTAAATGGAATGTACTCCGTACATAACTTCCTCTATTCTCCCCATGTCCCTCAGGTTGGAGAACTTGCTGTGCTAGTATAAAGGCTGACCAGTTCCATTCAGGCTCACTCATCAGTCAGTCTATGAAAGATACCTGACTTTTGAGTCACTTGATATAAAATGCCAGGGACTCAACCCTGCACACACATTTCAAGCGCCATAGGCACATCATTGATGATGAGGCCATAGGCATGTATCCTCGAACCCACACGCTCTAGACAAAGATCATATTTGCGACTCAACCCGTTGATGAACGACAAATGCTTACTGTAAGACAGGACTGGGAGAAGGCCACTTCCCCCCTCTGATGCTCAATGCTCATAGAGTGACGCCCTTACAAAATGAGGTTAACAGATGATGTTAACTTGTGTTTTTTTTGCTCATCCTCAAGGCCTCAATAGATAAGTCAGGATTCGCTACATGTGAGGTCCCAATGAGACTATTAATTGGCTAGAAATGAGTTTTAAGTCGCTTGCTGTCTGGATGGGATTTGAAGGCCTGGAGAGATCAAGCTGGATGTTTACTAATGGAAGTGATATCCTAAGCCTTCTTTAAGGGCTTGTCTCTCTCCAGTCGAAAGAGATATTGTTCATAACTGTACTTGGAGCTGAACGTCCAGATTCAATGGACAATACTCGAGGTGGAATTTGGTAGGATACCCAACAAGAAGCACTTTTGAATTGAGATATAGGATTAATTCGGGTTTAGATCATGTTCTTTGGGGATTACTAGGAGGAATGATAGATCATACTACCTTATGTCTGGAGCCCCCCATAATCTCTTAATTCAACATCCCTAAGATTCATCATTCCTACTATTCAAGATCCCTACAACGTGATATGCCTACTATTCGAGATCCCTACGATGTGATATCCCTACTATTCAAGGTCACTACAATGTGATATGCCTACTATTTGAGATCACTACGATGTGATATCCCTACTATTCAATATGCCTACTATTTGATATGCCTACTACACAATATCCCTACTATTCAATATCACTAGGATTTGATGTTCTTTACTTTAGAAATATGGCTTTTGTGGATATCCTGCTACCTACCTATTGCTTTGCTCCGCATGCCTTATCCAGGTTACCTAACTTAGCGTTACTGGCTACACCTTGTATCGTACTGTGGGTCCCGTTCCTGGCTCAGGGGACTTGCAGCCATCTCATACTGCATCGCTCAGTCCATAGCACCAGTCTGCTACAGATGTCGGTATTCCGGCACGAAGTCCTTGATTCATGTAACCGCCGAGGCGCTCACGAGGTCCATCACGGAGATGTTGCCTTGGTTTCAGTCGAGGTAAGTCTGCTCACCAAAACGTTTGAAACCATCCCTTCGCACAAGCAACAGGGTGCACATTTCACAGAGATGCCCCTAATTGCGCACCTACCTCTCAATGTGCCAAGGGCATCCCAGTCAATTCGCATTTCCCAGTGGCTGTGGTTGATCGAGTTACATGCCAAGATGTATCTGTGTTTGTTCTGTGTTAATCCTGTGTTGCATATCCTCATCCATTTGCTCTGAGTGGTTGTAGACAGAATGGTCATGAATAGATCCATTGACTTGGATGGAACAGAGATCAGTAATGATGATGAAAATGTACTTCCATCTAGCTGATATTGGGTCAGAAATTGCAGATATCTTGTATTTTCAACACCAGCATGGATTACCTCACCATCAGTAAGATACACTGTATCCTATTTCACACTCCACATAATACCTGCATAAATTTGCATGGTATAATACTCCTCAAAGAAGTTTTTCAACTTACCACTTAATTAGACGAGATAGTGCGCATGTTATAGACCAGGTAGTTCAAGGACAGACTCAGCCTGTAGGGGAGTAGGGGAATCAGGACTCTCCCTATACCCAGGCCACCATTGAGATGATCCCTTTCAAAATTTGGCCTTAAAGGGCCGAAGACCGATTCGCCGGCATTACCTGACAGCTGATGACTTCTGGTAGTTTGCTGATGTAGAGCTGCAACAATCTCGGTACGAAGTAGACATGTCAGACTATATGCCAATTGACAACCAGGCAGTAATGTCAATGATGGATTTCCCATTTTTCAGGTCTTCGGCCTTGGCCCACATATTAGCTCCAGCGCCAGATCTAAACTTCTGGAAGGCACCTAGAAGGCGAACCTGCATATGTACCATACAACACATCGGCAGGACATAAGACTTGGTGGCGTTGTTGATCCAGAGGTTAAGAAAAGGGGGTTGCGAACTACTGATTGCAAGATCTGGGTACGAGGCAACCCAAACGAAATCGGTATGGTCAAGACCAAAACGTAAGAGGCGCTCGGGACGATCGATGCAGTGGCTGATATTGCCTTCGCATAACGCGGGTATGTTAACTATCAGCAGCAGGTATGAGGTCACGGTAAAAAAAAGGTGCAAAGCAGGGGCAATAGATGAGACGAGATACCAGAAATAAGCCCATACTCGTGGGAGTGACTGCCACTTCGTACAACATCAGATGATGGCCCATAACTATCTAGCGCATACAACGAACCTAAACGAAGTCTCCTCTCCTGAAGAATGACCTCTGCTGGATCCATACCATGCAATCTTGATTCCATCAGGAAGCAAAGGCATGTGTGTGAAACACTTGATACGTTTTGAATATGTCTTGCCGGGTGGCCGGCAAGTCCGTTCAAGAAAAGGGGTGTCTGACCATCTAACTCTCCGTTTCATACAACTCGAGCAAGAGTCAAGAGTCAAGAGTAAGACGGGCCAAGCCACCAAATTGCTAAGTATAGCTAAGCACAGCTAAGCATTGCCAATACGTAACATCGCGATGCATGGAATCATTGCCTGACGATCGACATTGGCATTGGCATCGGCCATTGGTCCATTCATCCATTGACATCGAATCCATGAACAGAGTGTCAGAGTCCCACGAAGCGTGGCAACCAGCTATCCGCGTGGGAGCAAGACTTGCAGGGAGGTCTCCGGCACAACTCGTGGCTTATGCAGAATTGCAGACATGATAGTCAATTGTCCGCGTGCTCAGGGATACCTTGTCGAATGATGTCCGTGTTTCATGTGCGCGTCGAACAACTCAGTGGTCAAGTTGGTTCGTGCCAGATTCTAATCATTATGGTTCAGACTTCAGAGAAGCTACTCCGTAGATCTATCAGTCTAGCTGGGAGACAAGACGTCCATTCCATGTTGAATTGATAGTGAGTGACATGCCTCGTCTAAGCACACTGTCAACTACAGTAACAATTAGAATGAGAGATCATCATTGTCATCAAGATGACATCTCAAGCAATCCAAGAACATACCTGAAGTACTCGGCAGTCGGCAGACTACTCCGCTGATATCTGATCTCATCGGTCATGGTGCCGGTGGAATGATGGACGTTGAATGCTGAGGCTAGGCATCTTACCTTTTTAGGTGTGTTGAAGGAACGTGTTCAAAAGACCAATGCTCATTGGCTAAGATTATAAAGTGTACCTCTTAGTGCCAAGATACGCTAATTAGGACTCTCCGAGACTCCGACTTGTTACCCCGAGTTTCGGAACTTATGTTCAATTGACAATTCATTTCACAATTCAAATTTCACAGCTCTTCTGACTTGAAAACTTTGAGGATTATTAATAGCTGATACAGATACACAGCATGATTGATGATATGTGGTGTAAAGTGAACTGTTCTACTCCGTACTTTCCTGACGTTCATAGTAGATTTTCATAGGCTTGGCATTTTATCCAGAGTACGGAGTAGTACGGAGTAACTACAGAGTACATCATCAACCCAACATAAATCATCGTACTCCGTACAAGGAGCGATATCTCAAATTCAAGGTCATAGATACTCCGTATTCCGTTGACCTTCCGACCTGAATATGATGATAATGGAGTTTGATAATAATCATAACATCAACGGCATGACCCCTCATCTGAAGCGGCGTTCAGGTCCGGCTTTAATCACATATGGAATTCTGATTGGCCGGCATAAGACGGGGAAAAATGCTTCTAGAAGGCGGTGACTGTTGATCTTGAAGTTTTCTCAACCAATTCTGCCACCACGTGTATCAATGATTGGCCAGGGGACACAGTTTGGTTCATCTTATTCTTGTCCCGCTTTCTGTGGTATCCCGTTCTCTGTTCTGCTGTTTTTTGGTTAACAAGTTAACAACAGGCAAGCAGAAAAAATTTTTTCTTTTTTATTTTTTACTTTTTTATTTATTTTTCTATGGACACCGATCCCAATGGCAGTCAGTCAGCCAGTCAATGGACAAGCCAAGATCAATTTAACAGATTTTTATTTTTTTTTTTCGAGGGCTGCTCGTAAGATACAATAGTAATTCCTCCTATGTAGTGAGCTCTGCCGTGGAACCCGCCACTTCTCTGGATCTGCCCAGACTTAAAGCCAACTTATCACGAAGCGCGTGTTGCGCATGTGTCTTGAGCAAGCAGTCGTGGTGGTCGTTGCTTGCCTCTGCCCAGACTTTTCTTCTACCATCAATCCCGTCCCATATATAGTTCAACGCCCAAACCCCTCGGACTTGGCTTGCATCGTGCAACGCCTCTCAATCTCCTTTTTGGCCTACAAGGTCGTTCTAAACCGTCTGCCACAACTCTTATCTCGAGAGCCAAGCTCGATCAGACCTCATCTTCATCATAATCTCGACGATACAATGGCCGACATTGGCCCACGTGCTCCCAATGAGCCTGATATGACGGGAACTCATGATCTTCTGGACGACATGGATGCTCATGAGAAGAGTGCCTTCGATGCTCTCATTCGTCCTGACGACAGCTACACCCCGGACGGTGTTTACTGGGCGGATCTTCCCTTGCTCAAGAAGATCAAGTTCATTGGTTCTTACGATGCCAAGGAGGCGAAGCGTGAACTCCAGGGAATCTGGGAGATGACCAAGAAGGACCCTTTGTCCCCGATTTCTTATTACTTCCGGAACATGGTGCTTCCTGGTGCTGGTCTAGGTCTGGAAGGGTAAGTGGCCCCGTGAGTTTCGGCGAAAGCCCCTGCTCAGAAGCCCCAGAGAGATTCTGCGGGAGATCTGCAGGGAAGGAGCGATTGTCGAGTGACCTCAGACCTGCTGACATTGGTGTTTCTGGAACAGTTACGTGCTTTTCTCAATCGGAAACGTCAAGCCTCTTTTCCAAGCTGCCTTCAAGTCGTGTTGGAAAGATCACAAGATTTGCGATAAGCAATGGATCAACGCTGTCGATTATCTCGAAATTATCGGTATCATTGTCGGTCAGATTCTGGTTGGATTTATCGGTGATTGGTAGGCTACTTCACATTTGGATATAACTCTTTCGGGAGACGGTACTAAACCGGGATCTCTAGGATTGGTCGTCGTTTCGGTCTTATCCAAGATGCCGCCATCATGTTTCTCGGTTTGGTCATGCTTGTGGCCGGTTGGGGTGTCAACCAGAACGGTTGGGTTATCTGCTATGCTTGGTCTTTGTTTATCTACGGTATCGGTGTCGGTAAGTTCTCGGATCTCCCGATACCTTTAAATCTCTTGAAGGCTCGTCTCACATGCCATGACAGGAGGAGAATACCCCATGACTGCCACCAGCGGTATGGAAAATGCCGTTGGCTCTGGAAAGGTTTCCACCAAGGAGGATCGTCTCCACCGTGGTCGAAAGGTCACCAGCGCCTTTTTGATGCAGGGTTGGGGTCAGTTCTTCAATCAGGCCATCCTCATTATCCTGCTGCTGTGCTTCCACCATGGAAGTGGTAACCCCCCTTACTCGAGCGTTGCTGCTCAGTGGACCTACCGTATCTCTTTCGCTATTCCCGCTGTTGGCACCTTGTGGCTCGTCTACTACCGTGCCTACCACATGAAGGCGGCCAGCAAGCAGCTGGCGGCCGCGAAGAAGAAGGCTTCGGTTACCGGTTACGATGTGGCCTCCCTCAAGCTGGCCTTCACTCACTTCGGCTTCCGTATCGTGGCTACCGCGGGTGGCTGGTTCGCCAACGATGTCTTCTTCTATGGTAACAAGCTCTTCCAGAGTGAATTCATCAAGGTCATCAGCCCCGCGTCGACCTCTATTATGCCCACCTGGCTCTGGAATCTGTTGAATGTCGGTGTGTCGCTGTGCGGTTACTACCTTGCGTCTTTCCTGATCGACAACAAGCTCTATGGCCGCAAGTGGATGCAGATTGTTGGTTTCATGATGGACTTCATCCTCTTCATCGTCCCTGCTTTCCACTTCTCCTACTACAAGGAGCCCATGCACATCAAGGCTTTCCAGGCTATGTACTTCCTGAGTTCCTTCTTCAACCAATTTGGTCCCAACTCGGTCACTTTCCTCGTCGCCGCGGAGGTCTTCCCCACCCCAATTCGTGCCACCGCCCACGGTCTTTCCGCCGCCGCCGGGAAGCTGGGCGCTCTGTTGGCGTCGGTTTTGTACAACTACATCGACACCCAGACGAAATTCTACGTCGTGCCCTGGTTCGGCTTGGGTGGTGTGGTCCTGACTTGGCTCTTCCTCCCGGACACCACTGGTCTTGATCTGAAGGAGCAGGAGCGTCGCTGGGAGTACATCCGTGCGGGCCGTGAGAGTGAGTACCATGGCCCCGCTGTTCACTCCAAGCACTTGTCCGTCTGGGAGCGCATCCGCGGAAAGGGCAAGTACTACGACGCTGAACTCGACTACAAGCAAAAGGTCGAGGAATACCGTGCCGAGTGGGAGGCAGCTATGGCCCGAAAGGTTGCCGAGAATGCCAAGGGAGAGGAACTTGCCTTCGACACCGATGAGTCTCTCTTGGAGGGTCATGTCCACTCTTACTTCCACCGGACTAGCCCCATGTTCCGTGGAATGGAGAAGCCCGCCAAGTCGGATAACTTCACTCTGCCCCCTGCCGCGCGGGAAGGCGATTCTACAGACTCGTTCAACGAGAAGTCGGAACACTGATACCCTCCCACCGATTTCCTTTCTCTGAAAATAATTGCTTGTATATCTCTTTTTCCATGGAATCTCTCTTCTTTTTCCTTTTTTCTTTCTTCAAGGATCTGACGGGAAAAGAGCCTGCTTTGCCTCTACGATACATACCCATTCGCGTGTTACGGCCTGTTTGTTGGATTAAATGTTCCCATACCCTCTGCTCCATTGCATATCTTTAGCCGGACATGAATGAATAGAACAGCATACGTCTTACTAGGGACACTTCAATAATAATTATTCTGGCAATGCAACTAGCTTATTCACGACCTATCATCCGTTCGATCGTCGAGTCTTGTTAAGTTGACCCAATTGATCATGACGTTCTAGGGATTGTAGTTAGCCGAATCTGGAAATCGCGTGACTTCAGATTCTGCCTACTTGACTAGTACAATAATGGTAGGCGTTGAAGGAAGCGGTGGACAGAGGACTGTTGAGTGTTGACAAGAGAGACGGATACTTCGCTTGATACAACGCCAGCCTTGACTACCAAGTCAAGTTAGACGTATAGAAACGAGATATTGAAAAAAGTTCAAGGAAGAAAATGCCACTCTTCGCATTCGGGTCCAATGGATCAGGCCAACTGGGCATCGGACATGATGAAGATGTCTCCGTACCTACGAGATGCCTTTTCGACGAACAGACATCATCACCTTCTGAAGAAGGAGGAGATGGCAGACATACGAAGAGTATATCCCGTATTGTCGCAGGGGGCAATCATACGCTCCTCTTGTATCAGGATGGATCGGTGTATGCGGCCGGCTGCAACGAAGACGGGAGGTGTGGGGTGAGCCCTACTACAGCTTCTCTGCGGAAGTTTAGGCGGGTGGTTATCAGGGATGGCGCTGGTGGGCACTATTACGATAAGTTCAAGGATGTATCGGCGACGTGGGCGGGGACGTTCCTGGTCCCCTGTTCCGAGGAGCCGGACCATGTCTTTGTCGTTGGTTCGGGGGCGAAAGGCGAGCTTGGACTGGGGGCCGGGTGCGTAGCGGTTACTGAGCCGACGAGGATCCCCGAGTTCCCTCCGCGAGGTTCCAAGATTGTGTCTATTGCCAGCGGGATGGGACATACGGCGGTCGTGCTGTCGACGGGGGAGGTCTATGGCTGGGGAGGGGCGCGGAAGGGCCAGTTAGGCGATTCGGCCAGGGCCGTGAAAACCGTCTGGTCGCCGATTAGGATCGACGGGATCCCTTTCCGCGCCACGGGATCGGCTTGTGGCCGTGAGTTTACAGTGATATCTGGGAATACGGCTGCAGGGGAATTCGCCGTCCTAGGCGCCTGCGATAACAAGTGGGGTATTCTGTCTGGTGGTCCTGCTTCCTCGTCTCTGATGGGTATGGGGTTTCGAAGTATTGCTGCCAGCTGGCATGGTGTCTATGTACATCGAGATAACTCCTCCGTCCTCGCTTGGGGCCGGAACGATCGCGGCCAGCTTCCACCCCCGGAGTTGCCCTGTCCTGAGAAACTGGCCGTGGGGAGTGAGCATGTTCTGGCGTTGCTGGACAACCGCACTGTTGTGGCTTTTGGGTGGGGAGAGCACGGCAATTGCGGTCCCGCGACGGACAGGCAAGGCGATGTTAAGGGGATGTACAAGCAGATTCCTTTTGAGGTTGAGCAGGGTTCTGAGATTGTCGGTATCGGTGCAGGCTGTGCGACAAGTTGGATCATCACGTCATGAGTACGTCGCTCGAAAACCGATCAACCCGGCTGGCGTAGATCGCTTCCGATGGGACTTGACATCGCTATTTTAGTCAAAGAGACCAAGACCACGAAGCTGTCGAACATTAGCTTGTGCTTCGGCAATGGCGATATACCAACCTGTGAGATGCGCTGCGTTGGGGGGATTCCCATGTCCTCTTGGAGCTCTTCTTGCTCGTTCGGGTAAGCTGCAGGGGTGGGTTCCGTATCCCGTAAACGGGGCCCAAGCCGTGCGTTGAAAGTTTCCTAAAACCGCATCAGGGGCTTAAATTCGAGGGGTTTTCTTTTTGAGAGACAAACCTGGTCAGTTGTTGCATCCCAACCAAGCGTGTCCTCCGCCATAGCCTCATCCTCCTCATTCGGTACATCCCACTGCCTGTCATCATCGGCTGGGACAAATAAACTGTCGAATTGGATTGACGGCGCTGGCCGTTGACTCTCAGTATTTGTCTCAGTAATGCGAGTCGACGTGCCGGCGAGTGGCCGAATGGATCGAGTGCGGGGGGGCGGCATCTGTTCTGTATTGGAGGCTGCGTTACTCTGCGTGTTGTGCACCGACGCCGGTGTCTGCCTTGCGGACAGCTCTGGAGCCGGTGCGCGTGACGAAGTTGGGGAGCCTTCGGTATCTGCTTCACCTGTCGTCATCAACGTGAATTCGGACCTCACGCCCTCAAAGTGATATGCTAGCTGCAGCGGTCGACAGGGGCGAGTATATCGAGCCGTTATGAGTACGCCGGTAGTCTCTGCATGCGCTATGATCGCCTTGAAGTCTTTGAAAGCAATGGCAACATGGAGTTCATCTACGGCTGAGAAATCCTCGAAGTCTCTTTTATCTATAGCGACTGATGTGTGCACTGGTTGCTTGAGGATCTCTGTGGATGAACGTGTCAGTCATGTTGGTTTAGATGAAGTAATCAATGCGACCAACCTGGTCCGTCGGTGATCTTCGTTGTAAAGCTAGTGAAGATGGCCTTTCCACCGTCAGAGTAGATATCCAGTTGCTCCGCTGAGACGCTGAAGTGATCCGTTATCTCTTTGAGATATCTGGGTTCGATGCTCCACCGGCTGGTCGTGCTTGATCTATCAAAGATCGCATGGTGAATGGTAGTCGGTTCATAAGTAAGCCTGTAGGTCCTAATAACGCCTGAACGCCATTACGCGTGAAATTAGCACAAGCACACCGAACCCCCCTGAATCAAGGAGAAGGAGACAGGACCCCAAGACGACGCACCAAGTCCACAGATCATCCTAATAACAAGTCTGCATTCCGTCTCATCGGGGTCCTCATTTAGTTCGAACTCGCACCGTTCAACCGCGGTATCCTTATCTCGAACATTTGTTCTCCCCTTGAAGATGGATAGCAGAGCCTATCTGGATCAGTCTCTACATGCCCATACACGACCTCGGACCAATCTCACTTTGAGATATATCTGACAGGAGAATCTTTCCGAGCGGACATTCCTGCTATTGCCCTCCAGAGCAAATGAGTAGTCTGCAAAGAAACTCCCCCCTTCGAAGACGAATGCAGCGTATGCCGTCTTGCTGGAGTTGAGGATGCTCAATCGAAGCTTCGGCAACCGTCAGCGAGAACCCTCACTTCACATCAATAGATCGTTTTGTATAATCTCACAAGATCACGCTCGGCCTCGATAGCAACCGTATCGCTGAATTTAGCCAGACACAGCAGGGCATCGTGCATCCGCCCTAATGCGTGTGGGAGCAGGGAGAAGGAGAGCGATGTCATGGCTCGTTTCTACAGGACTTGGAACTTATTTTTTTCCCCCGAGTCTGAGGTCAGGATGCTAGCATTTTGCAATATAATATATCCGATTAACCAAGGGAAAAGAATAAATTTTTTTCTGATTTGTTTCAGTGCATTTGACTTGTTCAAATCGTCCCCAAGTCACGTTCCACTGCAAAAACACGACGCGAGCTTACATAATCAGCTGGAAGTAGTTAACTAAGACGTTCCTCGACCGCAACCCAAGGTCAGCGTCAAAGGCTGGAAAAGATTCGATTCTGAGCGATCTTTTTTATATATGTTTGGTCTAGTCGCTGCGAGGGTCGAGGTTATTGATGAGCACGGGTGAACTTCCGTCGTGAAAAATGGCCTCAACGTTGCCTGGTGATATAATCTATATCATCGTCGAGCTCTTAGGACAGGAGAGGGACTTCGATACCCTGTTCCAGTGTGCGGTTGCGGCGAAATGTTTTACGCAGCAGGCTCTGACAGCTCTTTATAAGTTGGTTCTTATATTCAGGCTGCTGTCCTTGTGAATCTTGTTGATTTATGCCGCAGATCGTATGAACTCTCCCCAGTGAGAGGCGGCGGAACCGAGATCATCGCCGTGGACTTGACCCATGTTCGAAGGAAATGGGCCCTTATGTGGCGCTCTATTGTGCTCTCTGCTCTGGATCGGACTTATCTTCCGTACTACAGCTACATCCGCTACCTGGATCTCAATGACCTATCGAATCTTCTCGGCCATAGTTCGTTCACTGGCAAGACCAAGGAGTATGTCCTGGCAACGAAATGCATTAAACTGTATCTGACCAGATGCAGGGATTTTTTCATCCCGGAACTGCAAGGCCTCGTGTCTCGTGGCTATGAGCTGAAAGGGAACAAGCGCCTGCGCTCGTCGACGAATCTACCTAATCATGACTGGATTTTGTCCAAGATTGGCTCCGGTCAGTCCATTCCCAGACTTCGCCTCGTTTGAGCATCCATGGGGAGGTTACTCGTGGCTCCTTCTCTAAGCTAAAGGGTCAAAGCAATTATCCAGAAAACTACCTCAATACGCGGGATGTCCTGCGACGGTAAGTGAAAATTCTGAGATAGATCGGGAAACGCAAATCAATGACATCTCTGCTTTGTTAGTTGAGCCTTCGTTGTTGGCTGGATGGCTAGAATTGTTGCCCTTATTGCAGAATTTGACCATTTGGTCGGGGGTCTCTCTGACACACCATGCTGGTCACAAGATCCGAGATCACTGCCCTGATTTTAGACAGATAACAATATATAGATGGTAAGATACTATGATGTTTCGATAAGCAGTGCACTCACTCGCCCGCGCAGGATCAATGAACAGGGCAGAAGTTCCGAGATGGATGCGGAGGAGTTTCTGAATGAACTGCAACCCCACAGTCTGGAGTACTTTGAGATCCTGAGCTCCTGTCATCTAGGGCCTCGCTCGATCAGGGCCATAGGCACTCAGTTGAACTCACTGGTGGAGTTGAAATTGACAAGCCTAACGATCGAAGCAATTGCGGAGTTGCCATCGTTAACAGCACCGCCAGTATTGAAAGTGATGGTATTGACTGATTCAATCCCAACAGCACGAAACGGAGACTTCTATTCCACAGTCACTCGGGTGGCTGACTGGATACGAAGCTGCAAGTCCCTGCAACGCTTGGAGCTCAGAAGATTCGTTGATGACTCTAATCTGCTGTCGCAGGTCTTGAGCGACGAAAACATCCACCTCTTGGGGCTGTCCCTGACTGGATATACAATGGCTGGCAGTCGTGAATTTCACAGTGCTCTGGCCTGTCAGGGGTCTTTGCAACGTCTAAACCTTCGAGGGGAAGGTTCCGAAGTCCCTGAAGATAACGAATTGCTTGTCCAGGCTATCAGCCAGCTCAACAATCTGCGTGAACTCGAGCTCAAGGATATCTCCGATTATTTCACTCCTGATCATCTAATGACTTTGACACCCTATCTCCCTCACCTCGAGAGACTGTGGATCGGGGGTGATCTGTTCAATGACGATATTTGGCCTGCATTCCTGTGCCTCCCAGGGCTAAAGAGTCTAGCAATCCATGCGCTCAGCGAGTTCACAGCACAGGGTATACTGGATTTTATTGCTCAGCTAGGGCCTGGTAATCGAGGGATGAGCCTCTCGATTCTGAACTCGGTGATACCGAGTCTCACCGAGAAAGCACAGACTTTGATCCGCGACACTCTGAAGAATAGCCTCGATGGGACATTCGACTTTGGTCTTGCCCAGGGTAATGAATTCATTCCATTACAGGTTCCCAAGTGATATTTGGTGCTGACTTGTCTCTTGCAGAGGAATATAGTGAGGCAGAGTCGGAAGACATGTCGGATTGATCAAAATGTGATTGCCTGAACGAACACCTTCAAAATTCAGTGATAAAGATACCTCAGTCTCTGTTCTTCCTCACTTCTTGTTCGTAGTATTGGTAAAGTAGTGGTGCTTCGTATACTCGCAGTGATTGAGGTTTCGACGAATGATCCCAATTCAAGGATTTTTCCTCATCGCCTTAGTTCCACACATGACTGCTCCAACAATATCACTCAGTTATAATTATAAAAAATTGACTAAGTGTTCTGTCGAAAATCCTCACTGTCATAGTCAACAACCAAACCACCCACTTAAACCGAATGGGGTTTGGCGGAACGCGTCCAAGCCGCGTCCCGAACGCGTCGTCTGACACGATGGCACCAAGTGACCGCCATCCTTCCCCAACCCACACAATCAAAGGTCCAGAGCCAAAGAACTTAGCAACCTGATCCCAGACCATCATTAATGAATGTCCCGCTATAACTGACATGAAATAATTGCGTTATGTCTGCCGCACGCGCGAAATTGGAAGAGCTTCGGGCTCTTCGTGCAGCGGGAAAGAAGCGTCTCTCGACTTACGAGATCGAAGAACAAGGCGATATCTACGAGGAAGTCGATGATGAAGGTTACAAGAAGATCATCCGTAACCGACTTGATCAGGACGATTTCGTGGTCGATGACAACGGGGAGGGGTATGCGGATGACGGCCGAGAAGTATGGAACGAAGGAGCCGCAGATTACGGAAGCGACGACGACGATGATTTACCCCCACGAAGCAAGGCCGCCAAAAGGAGGCGAGAAGAGGAGAAGCAGAGGAAAGAGAAGATCAACAATGGTATCTCGAAATACTTCAACAGCGGGCCTGCCGCGTCTGCTCCGAAACCAAAAGTGAGTGCGTTTTACTTTCTATGTTTGGGGATGAGAGGAGACCATTTCTAACACCATACAGCCGGTTGCCACAGCTGAGGATGACGCTTTCATGGCTGATCTTCTCGGAGAAGTTGATACCAATGCCGTTTCCAGCCATATCCCCACCCAGAACGTGATCAGGTCGGAAACTCGACGCAAAGTCCGCATTCTCTCCCCTCCATTATCGTCAAAGCAACGAACCGAAAGGGTTGGTAGGCAAGATGAGAACAGCGAGCCGGTCTCGCCGGTGGCCGAGCAGCCGGGTCTTGATTTCGACAACGATGACGGTCCCCTTACTATAATGGACGACGGCGACGTTCCCATGAGTGATCCCATGCCGTCGTCGCCTGTCAGCAAAGCAGTGGAGCGGAAGTCTGCTGCCAAAATAAAGAAGGAGGAATCGGAAGAGGAGGACAATGATATAATGGAGGTTGCACAGGCCACAGGGCAGCACGAAGCCAAATCGACAAGCGTTAACATGGCTGGAAGCCGCCCGCCTCCCAAGATCAAAAAGGAAAATTACACCACCCCTGCTGGCTCCTCTCCCGCGAAGGCGCCTGTCGATATAGTGAATGCTTCTTGGAATGATGTCAGAAGTAAATTGAACGTCCTGAGCAGTCCTGCTTCGGAAGCGCGAGCTTTCGGCAAACTCCGTGCACAGGATGTTGTCGAGGAAGATGGAAGCCTACGCATGTTCTGGCTCGATTACACGGAGGTCAACGGCAGCCTATGTTTGTTCGGTAAGGTGAAGAACAAACAAACCGGTTCTTACGCCAGTGCATTCGTCAAGGTCGACAACATCCTACGAAAGCTTTTCTTCCTTCCTCGCGAGTACAGGTATAAACATGGTCGAGCAACCGATGAAGAGGTAGACATGCAAGACGTCTATAAAGAGGTCGATGCAATGATGTCGAGGCTCAAAGTTGGGATGCATAAGATCAAGCCATCCACACGCAAGTACGCATTTGAATTGCCCGATATTCCGAAGGAAGCCGAGTACCTGAAGTTGCTCTACCCATACGACAAGCCGACGTTACCCATGGACACCAAGGGCGAAACATTCTCTCATGTGTTTGGAACCAACACGTCTCTATTCGAGCAATTTGTTTTATGGAAGAACATCATGGGCCCGTGCTGGCTGCAGATCGAGGATGCAGATTTCTCGGCCGTCAACAATGCATCGTGGTGCAAGTTCGAGTGTCAAGTCAATAAACCCGCGTCGATTACTCCTGTCCCTGACACGGAGAACTTGGATCCTCCTCCCCTTACACTCATGAGTCTCGCTTTCAGAACTCAGCTCAATGTAAAGGAGAACAAGCAGGAAATCCTAGTGGCAAGTGCTCGAGTCTATGAGAACGTCTCCCTTACGGACACTACACCTCCTGAAAGACTTCCTTGCAAGACTTTCACTGTCATGCGACCTATTGGTTCTTCTTATCCACTCCATTTTGAGACAGAGACGCGAAAGCAAAGAGGCACCTTTATGCTCGAGAAGAGCGAACAATTCCTGCTCAGCAAATTCATGGCATTGTTCGAAAAGATGGACCCCGATGTCCTTATGGGCCATCAACTGCAAGAAGTCGACCTTAGCATTCTGCTCAGCCGCTTGAAGGAGAAGAAAACCCCTGGATGGCATCGCCTTGGGCGACTCAAGCGTGGCGAGTGGCCCAAAAACTTCAACAAGGGAGGAGGTTTCTTTGCCGAACGACACCTGATTGCTGGAAGACTGATGTGCGATGTAGCCAATGACATGGGAAAGGTAAGGCTTCCATTGCAAGGCGTTTAAACATTGCCGCTAACGTTCCCAGTCCCTCATGATGAAATGTCAATCGTGGAGTTTGACAGAGATGTGTGAACTCTACCTTGGAGAGGGCAATACGCGGCAAGAGCTGGATTCTGACGCAGCCTTGAAGACCTGGGCCACTTCGAAAGAAGGTCTGATGAACTTTGTGAACCATTGCGATGCGGATACCTACTTCATTGCTGCACTGGTGTTGCGGCTCCAGATGCTGTCGCTCACCAAAGTGCTCACAAATATCGCAGGTAATTCCTGGGCTCGAACACTCAGTGGTACACGCGCCGAGCGGAATGAATACATTCTGCTGCATGAGTTTCACCGAAACAAGTATATTTGCCCTGACAAATATTCCTCCAAGATGCACAAAGCTGAAGAGATGCATCAGGATGGTGAGGAAGACGATGCTGCTGACAAGAAAAAGAAGGACAAATATAAAGGAGGTCTCGTCTTCGAGCCAGAAAAGGGTCTTTACGACAAGTTTGTCTTGGTTATGGACTTCAACAGTTTGTATCCGAGCATTATCCAAGAGTACAACATTTGCTTTACAACAGTTGATCGGACTGCAACAGTAAGCCCACCAGCTGTCACCTCGCTTTACACCTCGCGCATGCTGACGTTTTCCAGGCTGAGAATGAGAACGAAGAGAAAGTCCCCGAGGTTCCTTCTTCAGATCAAGGGCAGGGTATTCTGCCTCGGCTCATTGCGACACTCGTTAGCCGCCGACGTGAAGTGAAGAAGCTGATGAAAGATAAACGCGCAACGCCTGAGCAACTTGCCCTGTGGGACACAAAGCAATTGGCCTTCAAGCTGACTGCCAACTCAATGTACGGATGTTTGGGTTATACCCAGAGTCGCTTCTATGCTCGTCCTCTGGCGATGCTCACGACATTCAAGGGTCGTGAAATTCTAAGGAGCACTAAGGAGCTTGCAGAGTCGAAACAGCTCCGTGTCATCTACGGTGATACCGACTCTGTTATGATTAACACCAACATGGACACCATCAGCGATGCGCTCAAGGTTGGTGAGGAGTTCAAGAAATCTGTCAACGAACGGTACCGCCTCTTAGAGATTGACATCGACAACATCTTCCGTCGCCTGTTGTTGCATGCTAAGAAGAAGTATGCCGCTGTCAACATGACTGAGGTCGATGGTAAATATGTGGATAAGCTTGAGGTCAAGGGTTTGGATATGAAGAGGCGTGAATACTGTGCCCTCTCAAAAGAGGTGTCACAGAAACTTCTGAATGAAGTTCTCTCCGGTGAGGATCAAGAGCTGGTCCTTAATCGTATCCATGACTACCTGCGAGAATTGGCTGATAAGATGCGGGCGTATCAAATTCTGGTCCAAAAATATGTTATCTACACGGTGAGCATCCTCGACTATGAGTCGACCTCAGTCTGCTAATGTTTTTCTAGAAACTTTCCAAGCGGCCGGAAGAGTACCCCAACAAGGAGACAATGCCTCCTGTACAGGTCGCGCTGCGTGAGCTTGCCCGTGGCAAGACAATCCGACCCAACGATGTCATCTCATATATTGTGACAAACGGAGACTCAGAGACCTCATCTCTTCCACCCGCAAAGCGGTCGTATACCCTTCAAGATGTTCTGAAGCCCGATTCTGGTCTCAAGCCTGATATTGAGTTCTATCTCCTCAAGCAAATCTTCCCTCCAATCGAGCGTCTCTGTGCGCCTATTCCAGGAACTGATGCGGTTCGATTGGCTGAATGCTTGGGACTTGACGTTCGCAAATACCAAATTAATACATCCAGCTCGAGCAACCAACAGAATGCAGATATTTTCCCGCTGGAGTCGCAGATCCCTGATTCTGTGCGGTTCGAGAACGCTGCTCGGTTCACACTGACTTGTCGGTTCTGCAAAGCGAAATCGATATTTGAAGGCCTAGTGGCATCGACCCACATGTGCACAGCCAACGGTCTCATCTGCCCCAACCAAGCATGCCAGAAGCCATTTGCTGTACTCACGATCATTGCGCAATTGGAGAGCCAGATCCGAACTCAGACTTCGAAGTACTACGAAGGCTGGTTGGTATGCGACGATTCTGCATGCGGTAATCGCACTCGGCAGATGAGTGTCTACGGGCACCGGTGCCTTGGGCCTCGCGGCCGCGCAGAGGGCTGTCTGGGACGCATGTCATACGAGTACACCGAAAAGCAGATGTATAACCAACTGCTTTACTTCGCAGGGCTCTGGGATATAGACAAAGCCAAAGCCAATGCTCAAAAAGAGGCCAATGGTGAAAAGAAAGACAGCATTGCGGCGCTGGTGGAATTCAATCGCGCCCGCTTCGGTACCATCAAAGGTGTAGTAGATGGCTACTTGAAGAAGTGTGGCCGGCAATGGGTTGAGATGGATTCACTATTCCGCTTCATGCTGCCATGAGACGTTTTCTGCTATCGGTCTTTGGCTTGGTTTGGGAGAATTTGTATATACGGGGCACATGAATGGGTTTGAATTTCTGTTGCTGTTACTGTGGATAGCGTGATGGTTTATTGGACTTTTTTTCAAATCTTCTTGGTATTCAATTTATTGATGCATTCATTCTCCTTCACACCCGACACCTTCTCACCCCTTGCAACCAAACCCTCAACAATCAAATCCATTCGCTTCTTATCTTCTCGTTGAAATCCCCGATGATCGCCGAGTCACGGCGTATTCCCTGCTGACCTGACTCTGACTGCATTGCTACATTGCATCGGTCAGCTTATTGAAGCTCAGGCCACAGATGGCGATTATGCAGAGATACCCATGCATTGGCCAATCAAGCCAATTCAGACTGGTCCACTAGGAAATGGTTCAGCTCGGGCATTTCAAGCCTCGATACTACATAGCTCGTGGGTCTGGTTTTTTCTTATCTGGCTTTTTGTCCTGGATTCCATTGATTTTTTCCAGCGAAGAAGTGGAAAGTCCATCCTAGGGACCTTTGCCTAGACCATTGCTTTTATACACTACACAAACCATGACGGTCGTTCAGCAATCGCATCTTGAATTCCGGGACTCTTTACGGGGCCAGTCCGTGGTTCTGCCCAATTTGTACTCTCTGTTTCCTGAATGGAAGCCGCGTCTTCATCCGGAGTATGCCAGGGCTCGGGACGAAAGCCTCAATCCATGGCTAGAACGGTCAGTGTGGACGCCGCGTTGCTTTTATCATTGAGTTTTGCCTGACGCCGAATAGCTGGGTCCCTGATCCTGTCACAAGTCGCAAGTTGCAGGCGGCGGAATTTGGCGTCTTTGCTGCAATCGTCTGTGCAGATGCTTCGTTTGAGAAGCTGTGCACGGTGTCCAAGGCTTTTGCATGGGTGCGTTGCCTCTCCGTTGGGTCGATAATAATCCAGAGCTAACATGTCCATAGTACTTTGTCTGGGATGACTGTATGAGCATTAGCTACCTCGGTCTCGGGATGTCGGCTGATGATATCTAGTGTTTGACTGTGGTAGTCTGACTCACGACTTTGAGACTATCGAGCAGTACCGGGAGAAGAGCTTGCAGTACTTTAGGCATGTTCTCTGTGGGGACGGCGAGTTTCCGGATCTCTCTGGTTTCTCGCAGGAGTTACAGAATGCGTTGCTGTGCTGGGACGAGGTTGCGGCCCATATTCGAAAGGTTTGTTCGAAAGGTAGGTCTTTCCTCGCTGAGATCATGTCAGGAGTGTGCCACAAAGCTAATCACCGGATAGAAACTTGCGCGGCCCTGCTGGAGAAGAAACTGTACTACGTGTCCAGTGTGGATACTGTGGACTCCATCTGTATTGGGAATCAGATCCCCTCGTTGATGCAGTATTGGGAGCGTCGCGAGAGAACAGCGGGAGTATATCCGGTCATAGCGACGATTCCGTATGTTATACGCCAGCGGAGAGAGTAAATAGGGATCTGAGCTGACGTGACCAGTTTTATCTATGGCTTGGATGTCTCCAAAGCAGAGCTGGCCACGGACAATATGAGACTGCTGTGGAGGCATACTTCGTATCTCGTGCATATGTGAGCAACCCACAAGTACTCTGGCTTCTGGGGACTTAGATCGAGTCTTATTGATGATAATCACCTCCTAGGAAGAACGATATGTTCTCATTAAGAAAGGAGATCGTAAGTTGCACCGCACTCAATTGAACCCTACCCGCATACTAAAACATGCTCTCCAGAGGGACAACCAAATTGAAAACCTCATCCCAGTCTTGATGCTCAATGAAGGCATCGACTGCCACAAAGCCATGCAATTGGGGTACCGTCTAGTGCAGGAGACCGCTGAGGCCTTCCATAAAGTCGAAGCCAGCCTGCGAGGTATATCTAAACATCCACCCAATAAGGTCTCAGAGATGTTCATCGAAGGCTGTAAGAATGTAGCCATGGGATTGACTCATTGGAGGTACTTTTTCTCCGTTTACTATATGGTTATTCTTTCGGATAATGAGTGGCTAACAAATGCAGTTATTCTGGACAACGTTACTTCAAGCCCTCCGAGATCAGTGAAGGGAATGTTATCAAGTTTCAGATCTGACGATACTCTGAACTTAGGATGTCCAGTACCAGAACTGGCTATACTTCCATGGGCTATCCATATCAGGTGGATATCTCCCGTCCATCAGCGGTGGTACATGGTGGTTTGGAACAAATTTGGATGCACCCCTGGTAGATATTTTGGATCAGCTCAAAGACTCAATTAGACAGCAGAAATCATCATTTAGGCCATCATTTAGCAGCAGTCAGCCTATATATATCACTCAGAGTGGTGAAGAATTCAGTGGGCTGTGGGACTACCTTGACTACATCCACCCCGCTCTTCTCTTCCAGTTGAATAGAGCATTGACAATCAGTCTTCTTTTGTATAGAGTATCAATTTCAATGTATGATCTTCAGAGGACACCTTATCCGAGTTCTCCAACAGATTCTTTGGTGTGAGAGTTGATCTTCTTGGCCTCTTATCGATTATAGCCGACAGCGGAAACTTCCCCCACTAAGAAATGGATGACTTCTGGGCTCTTTACAAAGTGCATAGTGCATGCTATCAACCATCTAATAAACACACTTGGATAATCTCATCGATCCTATCTCCATTAGCCGATTCATTGTAATCAGCTCGGAGATATTATCACTCCCAACATGTCCGTGAAACGGGTGCTGGTTATTGCCGGCTCAGACAGTTCTGGCGGCGCGTATGTCGATGGTCCCATAGGCAAAAGAAGAAAAAGTGCAACTAAACTGACTGTGGTTCAAATGCAGTGGTCTAGAAGCTGATCAGAGAGTCCTGGCTGCGCATGGTTGCTATGCTCTGACGGCAACAACAGGCCTGACAGCCCAAAACACCCTGGGGGTGCAGGACATTTTTGTCATCCCGGCGGAGTTTGTGAAAAAGCAGATCAATGCTGGGTTGGAGGATGTGGGAGCTGATGTTGTCAAGTTGGGTATGATGCCTTGAAGAGTCCTGTCCCCTGGCTTGGTTCATTGCTTTGGCTTTGGCTTGTTGATTCTTCGACGCTGATTTTGTATAGGGATGCTCTCGTCGGCGGAGACGATCGATGTCATCGCGGAATCGTTGGCATCACACCAGATTCCTTCCGTGGTGCTGGATCCGGTATATCCTCCAGAGCCCTATCTAGGTGACGGGTTCATTTAAGACTGAACACATGAAACAGGTCATGGTCTCGACGAGTGGATCTCAATTGTTGCCCGAAGCAGCTGTTCAGGGCCTGCGCACGAAACTACTGCCCCTGACGACCATTCTCACTCCCAACCTCCCCGAGGCGCTGCTCTTGTTGAAAGATTCAGGACTCGACGTGCAAGAGCCCGAGGACCTTGCTGGTCTCATTCAACTCACCAAGCAGGTTCGTGCCTTGGGTCCCAAGGCGGTCCTCCTCAAGGGTGGTCATCTGCCGCTCACAGGGGACCACAAGATGGCGCGCAACCCAGAAGAGGCGTTGATAGTCGTCGACGTCCTGTATGATGGAGAGACGGTAACTCTCTACGAGACTGACTTCCTGCTATCCAAGAACACACATGGAACGGGTTGCTCTCTGGCTTCGGCCATCGCTGCTAATTTGGCCCTTGGCAAGGATATGAGACGAGCAGTGCAGAGTGCTGTCCGGTATGTCGAAGCGGGAATCAGAACGAGTGCTGGTCTGGGCAAAGGGTGCGGGCCGATCAACCACTTTCACTCCGTGTACTCTCTGCCTTTTGCACCGTAAGTCGTCAGCTACTAAGTTCCTCTGGTCGATCCGGGCTGACGTAACCCCCAGCGATCGTTTCTTGGAGTATGCTTTGGACCGACCTGATGTCCGCCCAGTCTGGAAGAGGTTTACGGAGCATGAGTTCGTTCGAGGGTTGGGCAGCGGCGCTCTTCCAGTGGAAAAATTCAAGCAATACCTGGTGCAAGATTACCTCTACTTGGTAGGTATCCCCCAGCATATGCCAGGTGAAATAAATCATGCGTTACTGATGGGTGGATTCCCCAGGTTCACTTTGCGCGAAGCAATTCATTGGCGGCTTATAAAGGAAAGTCTATAGCATCTATTGCTGCGGTAAGCTGCCCCATCAGGGTCCACCTCCATTAAGAGATTGGCACTAAACCTGTGGAATGTATAGTCGGCCAAAATCGTTTTACATATTGAGCGCGAAACGGCCCTTCACCTGAAATACTGTGCCTCCTTTGGCCTCTCCAAGGCAGAGATAGAGAGCTATCCCGAAACCCTCGGTGAGTACCTCGTCTTTTTTGGTTTATGTCCGTTGATTCTTACCAGCTCTACAATTCCAGCCTGTACTGCGTATAGCCGATACATTCTCGACGTGGGACAGTCGGAGGACTGGTTAGCATTGCGAATGGCTCTGGCGCCTTGTTTGATCGGATACGGCGCCATCGCCAAGCGACTATACACCGAGAAAGAGACCCTCCGAGACGGGAACCGGTACTGGCAATGGATCGAGAATTATGTTGCAGAGGACTACGCGGAGGCTGTCCGATTGGGATCTGGTAAGGATGCGGCCTTTCTCCTCCTACCTGCCAAATACATCACTCTTTGACTGACCATTCGTGTAGAACTACTGGAGAC
This sequence comes from Aspergillus cejpii, assembly GCA_004769165.1. NCBI lineage: Eukaryota > Fungi > Ascomycota > Eurotiomycetes > Eurotiales > Aspergillaceae > Aspergillus > Aspergillus cejpii. The sequence goes on along the minus strand of SMSW01000001.1, from coordinate 3,342,777 downwards.
ACACATGCGGCAGGTGTCACCCAGTCGAATGGAGGAATTGATCAAGATCTTCATTCGTGCAACCGAGTTGGAGATCAGCTTCTGGGATATGGGGTTGGGAGAACAGCCATGAGGGCACAGTATTTATTCAAGTACATAAGTATCTATAAAGATGATTTTAGAGCTGTAGAAACAAGCAACAACCTTGGTCATTCTTGCCCTTCAACATTCTATCCACAAACAATATCACGTGGCCTGTGGCGAAAAAGGCGGTAAGGAAAAAGTCTGGTCTCAGGCTAACCATATCAGGAAAGCGTCAGATTCGCCGCTTCCTCTTTTTTTTCTCCCTTTTCCCTCTTCCTTTTTCTCACTGTTGAGATTTCCTTTTCTTCTTCTTCATCTTCCCATCCCTCTTTCCCTCTTCTCATCATCAGACATACTTCCGTCTTCATCTCATTTTCTCTGAAAATCTCTTACCTGTTTTCAGGTAACCTTCATAGTCTCCTCGGCTTCTTGTTTTTCCCCCTCTAAAAAGTTATCGCTTTCTGTTTTCTAAACAAAAACAAGATAAATTATGTCTTCCTACGGTGGTGGCGGTTATCAGCGCGATCAGCGCGATCAGCGTGATTCCTATCGGTAAGCTTTTACCCGTCGAGTTTATTATATTTTGAAGATACCACAGTGATGCATTGTTGAAATGGATGGCTTCGCTTCTGCTGAGGTGTACACTGCGCGTTGGGATTTTCTCTCTGCTAGCAGTCAATTCACAATTGGCTACAGTAGCGCCTACAACGCGCCATCTGTCAGCATTCATGACTTGTGTCTTCTCCTTGGGTTTCATCGAATGTTTGCGTCAGTTCAGCAACTAATTGGTATTTTTTCCAGCTCCAGAGGCCAGGGAGCCGGCTACTCGAATGGCTACTCCAACGGCGGCGGCTACGGTGGTGGTGGTTACGGCGGTGGAGGCTACGGTCGTGGTGGTGGAGCTGCCGGTGGTGACCGCATGTCTAACCTCGGCGCTGGTTTGAAGAAGCAAGAATGGGGTAAGTTTCGATGATATCTGATTAATAATATGACTATAATGCTGACTCGCCCTAGATCTGGACTCCCTCCCCAAGTTCGAAAAGTCCTTCTACAAGGAGCATCCCGATGTTGCCGCACGCTCTCCACGTGAGGTCGATGAATTTCGCAAGAAGCAGGAGATGGCTGTTCAGGGAAGGAACGTCCCTCGTCCCGTCGAGACTTTCGACGAGGCTGGTTTTCCCCAGTACGTCTTGACGGAAGTCAAGGCTCAGGGTTTCGAGCGCCCTACTTCTATTCAGTCTCAGGGCTGGCCCATGGCTCTTTCTGGACGTGACGTCGTCGGTATTGCCGAGACCGGTTCGGGAAAGACCCTTACATACTGTCTTCCCGCTATTGTGCACATCAACGCTCAGCCTCTCCTTGCTCCCGGTGACGGCCCCATTGTCCTCGTCCTCGCTCCCACTCGTGAACTTGCAGTTCAAATCCAGACCGAGATCACCAAGTTCGGAAAGTCCTCTCGCATTCGTAACACTTGTGTGTATGGAGGTGTTCCCAAGGGTCCTCAGATTCGCGATCTGAGCCGTGGTGTTGAAGTTTGCATCGCAACTCCCGGCCGCCTGATTGACATGTTGGAAGCTGGCCGGACCAACCTCCGACGTGTCACTTACCTCGTTCTTGACGAGGCTGACCGCATGCTGGACATGGGTTTTGAACCTCAGATTCGCAAGATCATTTCTCAAATTCGCCCTGACCGACAAACTTGCATGTGGTCCGCCACTTGGCCCAAGGAAGTTCGCCAGCTTGCTTCCGACTTCCTGAACGATTATATCCAGGTGAACATCGGTTCCATGGATCTGTCCGCCAACCACAGAATCACTCAAATTGTCGAAGTCGTCTCCGAGTTTGAGAAGCGCGACAAGATGATCAAGCACCTCGAGAAGATCATGGAAAACCGCTCCAACAAGATTCTCATCTTCACTGGCACGAAGCGCATTGCTGACGAAATTACTCGTTTCCTCCGCCAGGATGGATGGCCCGCACTTTGTGAGTGAACCTTTCGGTTGTCCCCCTCCTTGAGCTCAATGTCTAACAATCAATCCAGCTATCCACGGTGATAAGCAGCAGCAAGAAAGAGATTGGGTCTTGAACGAATTCAAGGCGGGCAAGAGCCCAATCATGGTGGCCACTGATGTGGCTTCCCGTGGTATTGGTATGATTACATCGCAATCTCCCCTGTCCCCCCTTTCCTTTCCTCCCTCTCCTTCCTATGCACCCTCACCCGTATTGACATCGTGTGACAATGGCACGGTGCTTGACTCTCTTTTAAAAAAAAACCATGTTGGTATAACATGACTCGTCCAGGCTATGTCGGGTCTCTTGACAATGGTGCTCACGCCATGAGTACCTTGGACTTACGGTGCAGTGTAGCAGATTGATCCGTCCATTCTGTTCTGAGTCTTCCATCTCTACTCTTGAACCTCGTTGGTAGAGAGATGGGCTTTCTCTTCTTCCGACTTGTTGAAGCTGCATTCCAAGGTTACTCTAGGACCACGATCTTGTGCCAGCCCATGGACTCGCCCACAACGGATTTTGACTTCAGAGTCCGTAAGAGAGTGATGCATCAAGTCTCACATGACTACGAAAGGGCGCCTAGGCCACGTTGCTATTATGACTAATGCTCTGTTTGCTAACCTAAATCTGTCTAAAGATGTTCGCGACATCACTCATGTGCTGAACTATGACTATCCCAACAACTCGGAGGATTATATCCACCGTATTGGTCGAACTGGTCGTGCTGGTGCCAAGGGAACCGCCATTACCTTCTTCACCACTGACAGTGAGTTTGCATCGCTTTTTCCCCTGAGCGTTTGATCATTACTAACCTGTTCGCCCAATGCAGATTCTAAGCAGGCTCGTGACTTGGTTACTATCCTCACTGAGGCCAAGCAGCAGATCGACCCCCGTCTCGCAGAGATGGTTCGCTACAGCGGCGGCGGCGGCCACGGTCACGGTGGTCATGGCCGCTGGGGTGGCCGCGGCGGTGGTCGTGGTGGCCGTGGTGGTAGCTATACCGCTTCGAACGCTGCTCCTCTTGGCGGCAATCGTCGTTGGTAAACTGATCTGCCACTGAGCTTGTAACCCCATCGTCACCGGTAGACTTTGCTTTTTGTTCATGTGCCCCGGCGGGTTTTCTTCGTAATTCAGTACGGACGGCGTTTTTTGATGTCATCATAGACCTTTTCTTCTGCTCTTTGTTGTCCTGCCATTTTACCAAAGCCTCATTGGGCTTTCAAATTAGCCTCTAGTGGCTCCTGCCACTGGAATCGCCTGGTTTTGCAGATTTTACGAAATATCTTAATTTGATTCAAAAAGTTAGTCATTGTTTGCTCATTCATTGATTTGATGCAGTTAGTCTTGTAGTTGCATATACGTCAACAGCGAATGTATTTAAGTGAATTAAGTGTTGTGAAAAGCTCATATCTTACCCAGGTTGTTCAGTAACAACCACCATATCTTCACTTACTATGGATCTGGATCTGGATGTAGATTTGTTCAGCCTCCTAGTCTATTATCTTCACTGTCATCATGTCATGCTAATGATGCTATAGATGGAAATCAATAGACACAGCCAATACTCAGGTGAGGAAATCACCTCAACCATGCCGCTCCATCATCGAGAGATGGTACTGGTCAGAGGATGCAGGGGATCTGATATATTCCAAAGAACTGGGAATCCGTCTTTCAGGAAATCGCCATCTGCAGAGTCAATTGCTGGGGAAGCATAATTGCGAGAAGGGCATTGGCTTGAGCCTGGGGCCTCCACGGCATCTCATATTGATATTGCAGACATATTACTCCTTAGATGAGCAAGGGATCCTCTTGTTGATTGTCTATCTTTGTTATTGAATTTGAGAACATGCATCTCGGATACAGGAGTATAGACTCTGGATTCACATTTCACCAAGATAAGAGATGCAGAAATCAAAAGGAAACTGGTAGTAGACTGACGCGCCTGGTGTGTGGTACGTGTTGTTTACATTTGATCCTTGTGGGAAACCCCGAATCTGACCATCCTTGGCGAGTCTGAATGGTACAGACAACAGAGGATGATAATTCTCTTTCCTGACTTCCGTATCTTATGACCCTGGAAAAACCCCCAATGAATGCATCCAATTCAGCGGAAATATGGAAATATTCCGCATCCTACCTAGGTTCGGAATCTCGACTTGTTGGTACGGCGCATGTGGGAGGAAATCCATCATCCATTTGTTTATTCAGATTGATGATTGATCATGGAAAATACCACAGAATACGGGGTATCCGTATTCCGTACACCGTAGGACGTAGGTATTCAGAATTCATAATTCCTGAGTGAAATGGAGACAAGGATGACCTTGTCTACCGAGGGACATCTCGCAGTTTGTTCCCTGCACTCTCACGGAAATTGGGAACGAATGGCAGGTCTCTCAGCAAATGCAGCTTTGGGCATTTTTGTTGCCAAGCGAAAGGGGTTATTGGCTGGTACGGGTGGGACCTAGTACTGGTATTGTCGATAATACGGAAATACGGATACATCCTGATCACTCGAAAGTCGAATAAGGTAGGTGCCAAAGTGCGGATGTTGGAATCGATATCATATTAAATTTAGTAAACTTTTTTTTCGTATGAATTCAAATACATCATTTTTGAAAATTATCATTAAAATAGCATGGTTGACGATACCTGATACAGAGTACCTTGACAGCTGGATAACTACGGAGGATGGAGTAGTCCATCAGATAAAGCTGTCAAGTGTCAAGTGTCAATACTCAATACTCAATAGTTAGACTACAGTGAAGTAAGTGAACAGACAACAGTGAACAGAGTAGTCACTACCTAGTCAGTAGCCCTAGATTTAGAAGGTGAGGTAGGAACAAGGTTGTCCTACTCTACCAAAAGAAGTAAAGGACGCAAGCTTGACTTATGATCCTAGACTTCCTTCTTCCTAGCTCCTAGTCCTAGTTCTACTCCCTAGAGCTGCCGTAGATCATGCATAGAACATGTAATGATGTAAGTGTAACATCTCGACCTTATAAGATTCTGTGGAGTGTAGTCATCTTCTGCGATTCTCATTTATATATCCGTAACTACGGAGTACTCCGTAGAAGAATAGGAATAGGAGATCTCATGACTTTCCCCTGATAAATCCATCTCCTCTCCACAGATGGTTTGAGTATCCCAGTTTCATAGACAGGAGTAGGTATGGGGTACTCCTACAATATGGAGTCAGAATGTATCCGTATCCGAGCTACATACGGAGTACTCCGTAGGGAGACGAGTGTAAGACATATCCCGAATTTCAGATACAAAGTCGTTAACTAGTTATCAAGCATGGAATAAGATTTCTTGACAGAAGAAGACAAGACCACTTTTCTTTGCAATCAACCAACAATAATAACCATATTTATCATTCATCATTTCATGGGCATCGCGCACTCCACATAATCATATCGGACATGGATTCGAACCGTCGGCCAACTAATCAACAGTTTGTTTAGTGCAAGTCCACTAAGATAAGTTCAGATCATTTTTAAGCGATGTTTATACTATTATAGTTACAACTGTTACATAGTAGTAGTACAGAGTTTATTGACATTTGAGAATTGAGGGCCTAGTTTCGGAACATAACTATCACTATCATAGTATCATAATCAGCACAATGAAGGACGTAGTACTCCGTACTGATAAGATCATAGTAATCAGCCTAAAACAATGATTGTAACTGCCAGCTCTTCATCATGGCTCTCAAGTTGAGGACTCGAGGAAGCATGATACTTGCCAAGTGCCAACACAGATTAGTCATCAGTAGGTACGGGATACAAACTACAAACTCCTAACTATACCTTATTTATTACCCACGTGGAACTGAAAATTTATCAGCTACTAGTTTGTAGTTCAACTTCTGGCATGGTCATGATTGTAGCGTGACAGCGGCCAGCGCAATTGTGGGTTCTAAGTTTTTAAGTTCGACTTGAGAGTTTCAGAGGTTTAGATGGGTCTTCTAAGTTCTGTGATGCCAAATGGGTCATTGGATGTAATGATGTACGGAGTAACATGTTAACCATACGGAGTATTGAGATTTCAATACTTACATCGAATACATCCTCTGCACCATACTCCGTACTGGACTATGGACTAACTACGGAGTAGTTCTTGATGTCTTCCAAGTTCCAAAGATCTATCCGAATGTAGATTGTAGATACTCAGATCTTCACTTCAATATGGTTTTATTGACGCCCTTGTGTAACATCACACCTAGTTAACAGGCGCCACTCCAAGCGATATCAATTACTCTATCGCTATACGGAGTACGGAGTATGGAAGGCTCCCGAATCGCTGCTCTGCGGGACAGAGGCTCATAGATGATAGATTTCATGTATCTGGGAACAGGAAACAGGATTCAATGGGTGGAGGTTGTCCAGCGCCCACTCTTTGAGCATAACAAATAGATCAAGAAGACCAGCAGTGGCAGAGTCGACATGTATGGCTCAATGATTGTGCTTGAAGAACCCAAGACGGGATTTTGATATCACATGATTACTAACAAGCGAGTTACCAAAACATCCAGGGTCTTCCGAATAATATAAACGACTGATACCACAGGTGTCCATAGAAGGAATAAGTAGACTGCACTCTGTACTCGATAGAAAAGACAGATTATATCTTGTTGGTATCTACTTGGTAGTTAGGGAAGTTGTAACTCTTCCCTACCCCTGTTCTCTTCACCGGCAAAGTGATGGGTGTGTTAAGTGTTTACTGTTTTGGACTCCACTCGCGCGGGGTATGACCTAGAGCACCAATCATCAGCAGCAAGATTCAATGAGGGTCCTTTCCGAGGTTGGAGCCTTGCATGATTCTTGCATCCCAAAGGCTTTTCTTCCATTTGGTTAGGAGAGAAGAGAAGACGATGATAATTTATTTCATTAGAATTTAGATACACTTGTCGTTTTTCTTCATTGCTGGCAGCTGGACTGATAATCATGCTCATCGTTCTGGACCTTGAGAGTTGAGAGTAACCCTCAATTTTGCCGGAGTACTGCCGGAATTCCGCTCATATATTCCTGATACATTAGCTTTCCTTTCATTGCAACCTAAGATATGGTGTGTTTTTTTATTTTAACTTTCCGCGCCGGTACTGTGTTAAGTGTGTTTAGTTTACTGTTTATCTACTCCGTAGTTGCAAAAATGATGTTCTGGCATCCAATTGATAACTGTGAATTCAGAATTGATATCCTTACGGAGTACTCCTCACTTATCCTGTACTGTCCAGGCCTCCAGGGCCATTCCAATATCAGCTTTCTTAATGGTTGAATATTTGTGTTGGTGATGTATACTATCCCCAAGATTATCCTTACCAGTCAGTATAGAGCTGGGTTATCAGATTTCAAACAGATTCAATCAATACATTATGCAACCACCAAGGAGTCTTCTTGCTTATGCCAGGTGACATGACAAAAGTACCAAGTACAAAACCCAGGTAATGATGTACGGTGTACCTGTATGAACCCTACTGAGCACCTTCCTGTTTGATACAACGGGTCAACATTAACAACCTGATAAATGATGCCCTTGGACACTCCAGGGCCACTTAGGATCTCTTATTTGGTGTATTTGGTACTCTTTACTGGGTAAACTGATGCAATAACAATATCTTGGTATCATGAAACTACATAGAAAAGAATATTCATAACAACAGTGGTTGTTGAACATAATGCTGGCAAGAAAGTACTCTGTAGTTATTGTTGATATCAACTGACTCGACGCGACCCGATGTACCCGAACAACCTAAGAGGAGGCTCTGTATCTAGTCTGTACTAGTAAATTTCATTCTCATGGTTTTTCGACAGACTGAGTCTGACAGTTACAACCATTTTCCCGTTCCCCTTTTCCACCAGTGACCTTCCATCTTCTTTGAACTTGAACCGAACTGGAAAGATCCCTCAGACTAAGCAGAAAGAAGCTACCACCGGCATCAGCCGCTATTTGAAGTTCAAGAAAATAACCACTGTATGCCAAATATCTATCTTCATCAAATATTATCATTATTTTTGAACTGTGGACCGTCCTCGGTTATCTAGGGGACAGAGCTCTGCTCAAAGCTTTTGTCATAATTATTACATGACCTCTGTTAACAGTATCTATCACCCACTCAGGAAACCTGCACGAGCACCTTCGATTTTCCCCGACTTCCGCTAACTACTAGGGCCGGGTTATCCTGGACCTTTTCCTAGACCGTTCAAGCCGTTCCTCGGGCACGCCATATTAGTTAGCACCATCTCATCTGTTCCCCTACCCTAAACTCCTGACTACTCAACCCTGTCAAAACGTTGGCCAGTGATCTTGGTCATTCTCCACGAGTGCATACGCTAGGTTCACAACAGTCTCCCTGCGGCCATACTCAAGTGAGTCCCAGGTCGCGGGTAGACTATCCAAGCTCCAAGCTCCAAGCTCCAAGCCTCTAACTAAGAGCACTTCGTCCTACTACGGTGACACGGTCTACAGGTAATCAGGTACTAAGTACTAACTATAAGTTTCTTTTTTTGACTTCATCTTGAAATCATCACCGATACCGCAACACACCACAACGGAACAAGAGTGTGGGTGTGATACTCCGTACTGAGGGGACGAAATACGAAGTATATCCAATCAAAGAAAAAGGGGGTCGGTAAATTTTTCGCCACTTTTTCCTTTTTTTTTTTCCGTCGAGAGTTCGGCTGGTTGACTTGGAACTTGGAAGAAGACAAAAAAAAAGGAAGAGGGGGAGTGACGGGGTAAAAAAAGGGAAAAAGAAAATCAGACAAGGAAAGCTTAGCCGGAGAAGAGAGACTGAGAGAAGTTGAGAACCTGTTTCGTACAGAGTAGATACAACTTTCGGAGTACTCGAGGCCCAGTGGAGGTACGGAGTAGGGTCAAATCAACTGACTGAGGGGAAGGATCCAGAAAAATAGTGATACCTGATACCAAATTACCTGGTATCTACGGAGTACCTACTCCGTAGGAAGAGAGGAAGAAATCGGTATTACTTTACAAAAAGGTGGGTCTTCTTTACGGATATTGGTAACGGATCCATCACCGCAAAGCGACAGCACTCCGACTCTCCAAGAGAAAGAAAAAGAAAAGGCAAGAGAGAATGAGAGAGAGAAGAGAGAAAGAGAGAGAGAGAGAGAGAGAGAGAAAGAGAACAGCAAATCAAAGCCCCTCCAGTAACAAGAATACCAATTCCGCCCCCTCTTCCTCTCATCTCCTTTTCAATTTCACCACCTTTGAAAAATTACTGGCTCCACACCTGTCCACCGTATCCTCGGATTCCACGAGGTGCTCCAAGTTCATCTTGTATTCTGTTCCCCCCCCCTTCTCCTGCTGAGAAACATTGCTATTTCGTTCGTCCGAAGCCTTTTAGGTCGCTGTTCTCTGCCCAGGTTTCTTATCCGAGTCGAGTCCAACTTATTCTCCCCCCGTCTCGATTTTAGGTACCCTGGGTTGCCACTTAATCGAGACACCGTCTCTCGCGCTATCTCCATTTAAGCCTGGTGACTTGATTTTAGTTTTGTTTTTTATTTTTCATTTTATTTTTCATGTTTTATTTTTTATCAAACGATTACTTGTAGACATCGTGACTTCTTGGCCCTGGATTGTTTTCTAAACCCTCTCTTTCCCCCCTCCAGGCCTAAAAAAGTGACGGTTCCTTTTTTTCCCTCCCGCTGGTTCCTCGTGTCTGCTGTGAGCCTGTGCCTACCGCCACCTGCAAGGCATCCTCCATCCACCCTAAAAGGCGACTAAGCAATTAAGCATCGTCTTGTTCCAAAGCATCATATCTCCCCAAAGCCAGTAACATCTGGCTCTTCTATCTTTAATCGCATCTTGTCTTATACTCCTACCCTTTGTTTTCTTTCTTATTATCGCTGGCGCATCCCTCAACTGTGTGTTTGGATCGCGACAAGGCCAGACACGCGACGATCTTCTCTGTTTTCTTTCACCTTCTATTCACTCACCAATTACTCTCTTCAACCGCGATTCATCACCTCCCCGAGTCTTGTTTTCGAATACCTTTTCTGGATTGGACCTGCTTCCATCCAGATTCACTGAAAAGTACGTTTGAAAGAAGGAAGAAGAGAGAACGAAAGGAAAAAAGAAACTACTCGGCCTAAGATCACTTTTGAGATCTCCCACACCAATATCTCCTCCTCCTCCTCCCCCCTACTTCACCTCGATCAACTCGACATACACTTGTCGTTGGTGTCCAGAGAGCTCATCGTGATTCTTCGACGCGTCTAGCAACAGACACACGAGTTTGGAGGAAGATCAGGGATATCTCCGGGACCGTCTGAAAATCTGTATTATATGGACAACAGACCTGCCTCCGAGTACGCGCAGTCAGGTTCGCATTTTCCGTATCCACCGTCTGCCGCGACGCATTCTGAACTTCCAGCTGCAGACCAGGCTTCTGCTGCTGCCACTGCTCAATACACGCCTCAGCCCGAGGTCCGTCCCACGCCTCAGTACACTCCTCAACCCGAGGTTCGACCTGCCTCTGCCGCCGCCGCCGCCAATATTTCGTCCTCCAACACGCCGCAGTCAGACTACGGTCTGAATCAGCCTCCCGCCGCGCGCTCGCCTGCGTACCCGGACTACCTTGCCCGCCCGCCTCAATACCATCACGCCCCCAACACCCAGCCCGGTGGTGCGGCAGGTATGGCTCAAGCAACAAGTCCGTCCATGACCACCCTCCATGATGGGCACCAAAATGACCATCGCAATCACTCGAACGTAAAGTCTGACGCGGACGTTCCTATAGATCCCTCAATCGCAGCTTCAAGCCCCACATATCCTCCGCCCTATTCCCCCTATCAGCCCCAGGGTCATGACATGGCCCAGTACCAGGGTCATCCTCCGCCACCTCCTCAGATGTATACGCGCCCGGAATGGTCGCATGGTTATGGACAGCACCAACACGGTCTTCCTGGACCCTATAGCGCTCCTGCTACTACGGTTGGTCCCGCCTCCCCTGCTGTCACCGCAGGGCCGCGCCCTGGCCAGGTATGTTTTTGATGATTTCGGCGTCTGTTTCCCAAGGCTTGCGCTCTGGCGTTTTTCTTGCCTTGGACGCCTCACGGAAATTTGAGGTCTCTGCCAGGCTGCCTGACGGGCTGCGGAACGCGGCGCACTTTATCATCTACACTGGAATGTCCCGTCCAGAAGCTCATTGACGGTATTTCAGGTCTACTCTTTCGTCCCTATCCCTGGCGCGCAACAACACAAGCGGCCTCGGCGTCGTTATGAGGAAATTGAGCGTATGTACAAGTGCGGCTGGAATGGGTGCGAGAAGGCCTACGGTACTCTCAACCATCTGAACGCCCATGTTACGATGCAATCACACGGAGCCAAGCGAACCCCTGAAGGTATGTTCATTTTTTTTTTGAAAGAAAATATCAGTTAATTCCACACTCGTATCCCGAGATTTATCATGGTGTGTTTTTTTTTGGATAGCGTGGTTGTTTTGATTAGGTTACTACGGGTATCGCACACTAGTCGAGTTACACTGCTTTAGCGCCGCGGATCGCAGTAGTGCAAGACGCCGGCGCGGAGTTAAACTCTACATACCTCGATGCTTGTGGGATTGAACTTGTTACCCTGCTGGATTCTTTTACCCAGTCTTTTTTTTTGGATTTGGACTCCTTTATTAACTTATTACTTCATAACAGAATTCAAGGAAATTCGCAAGGAATGGAAAGCCCGGAAGAAGGAGGAGGAAGCCCAACGCAAAGCTGCCGAAGAGCGTGAGCGTGCGGCTGCTGCTCAGGCTGCTCAAGCCAACCAGGTCGATGCCCCTGGCCCTAATGATCAGGCACAGGCTCAGCCTCCTGCTTATGCCGGCGGTGTTCGCCCCCAGCTGCCACCAATCGGTTACCAGCCTGCTGATGGCCAAGTGCCTGGGCAGTACGGCGGTCCCAGTGGCATGGTGTACCAGGGTAATGGTCAAATGGGTTATCCTCCAACAAATTATCCTCACTCCCCGTATGGGCAAAGCGGGCAGGTGTACCAACAACGTAAGTAGCCAGTCCTTTGTTATCATTGCATTGTGAAGACCAGACCAAGAGCAAATGCAAAGGGAGAGAAAAGAAACAATAAGAAGAACATAACACCCATTCGCCATGCCAAAATACACAGAGGGACAAGACATTCCAACCTGGAGGTCTTTGGGACTTCTTTATTTTTTTTTAGGGATTATAGCTGATCGATGATGGCTTCTTGCAGAAAATCAATCGACCAGCTACCAACAATAGATGCAAAACATTCCTGTGTTCTCTCAGGTTGCATATTCTAATGTCACTATCTCCCTAATGCCGTATCGCCATTGCGGATCTAATTCTTTTAAAGTCTTGCGCAAATGATACCATCTGGCCTTGAGTCTTGTTGTTGAAGAGCGGCCCTCTGACTTACACTCTGTTCCCATTATGTTTCTTGAATTAGATTGCTTGCGGACGAAAAGAAGAGAAGACAAAAATCATTTTCCTTTGACTGAAGGGCGGCATTCCCCCGGCTCCAGAATTGTTCTGGTTTCAGGCCCCTGGCGAGGTACTTTGCATTTGCTGAGCATTTCCCTATGTTACATGCAGCCATTGTCCTTCCCAATTTTCTTTACTGAAATTTATGTGGGCTTTTGCTTTGTTTCTTTCTTGTTGTACTTTTTTCTTTTGATTTCATTCTAACTGATGTTTCGATCTTTCTGTTATCCTGGGTTGGTTTCAACTTGTGTTTTATGTCTTTTGCTCAGTGGACCTTTCATAGGGTCATGACCTTGTCTGGTGGCTAAAGTCCTTACAATTCGAGCTTGTTCATCTCTCCATCTCTACTGTCCCCAGGCTATGGCGGTCTTCTTGTATCTTGAAATTTGGGGCATACTGCAGGTGATGTATGAGCTGGATTATTGAGGTTCCTCTTCAAATGATAATAACCCCCCAATCTATCTGTCGAATTTCTCGTAGGTCGGCAATACTCCGTACAGTTTGATACTTCTTTTAGCCTACTACTTAGCTTTAGCCTTCCCAGTCTCAATCCGGGGGTTCCCAACTTCCCAGTTCCCAACTTCCCGCTTTTCTCAAGATCGGTTATCGGTAGGATAGATCACAGACTAGTATTCTAAATGGCTTAGTCGTAAATAAAGCTTGATATTTAGTTAGTCGATCCTCAAGCATGTACGGGACACTACGGAGGAGACTAAATAACAGAAGTCCATGGTCTCATAAGGCTGAACCAACCCAGCAGCTAGAAGTCTAGAACTAGAAACTGGATTCGTTGATGCCTCAGGCTTACATCGTGGCATAGTTATGATTGTTGCCTTGCAGCCTTAGGCTCCAAAAGGTGGATACTCGGAAGCGGAGCTACATTTCCCCATTAACATCAACTTGCGCTAACCTCATATTGTCTAGTTTGGATAGCTGCGATAAACTGTGATATCAGCAGACAACCTTTTTTCTTGGGTTTGATTTTCACCTGTGGCTATTTAGGCTGGCATTATGTTTGTTGCCTTCTCCTTATAATTCCATTTTCTTTTAAATAATACTGCTGTCTATTCTTATCGCCTCCGTCATTTCGAGCCGAGATTTCGAGTCTGCGGTTTCACCCGAAATCTTTCCTTTTCCTCGACTTCACCTGACCAAAACCACTATTCGCGCCGTTGACTGCGATTTGACCTCGAAGATAAAGCTTTGGAGTGGCTATTCAGGTTCCGGCGACAAGGGGCGAATAAGGCAGAGTCAAGGATTCCCTGGACTCTAGATGCTTCGCTGTAGCAATGCGATTGCGCTTCGGACAAGCGTCGAACATACCATGGCGTTGAGATGTCTACCGGCCGCAAGATGGACGAAAGCCGCCCGGGGCTTGCTCTATACTGCCCCGCTTGCACGCGCCACGCAGTACGGGCTGGTCGGGACGCACCCTCTACCCTGGAGGTCCGTCGCCGCCGTGAAGCGATACTCGACAGAGGCTTCGGGCTCGGGTCCCGCGGCCGAGGAAAGTGCGGCAGTGACGACTACGAGCGCTACTGTGGATGAGACGGCGCCGCCGCAGCAGCCGCCGAAACAGCTTCCGAAGCAGAAACGGGACGGCGGAGGCGGGTCGCTTCTTGAGATTGCCATGGCGGGGACGTCTCCAGCTGCGGGGGCCACGGTATCCAAGAAGGTGGTGGAGATGGAGCTCAAGTGGCTGAATGATCCCAAGGCGCTGGCGGACCGGATTGCGAGGATCTTGCAGGCCGGGGACGTGGCTCTGGCGGTGGCGCTTGTGCGCACGGCGCAATCGGAGAGGATGGAGTGCACGGTGGCTTGGAATCACTTGCTGGAGTACTGTATGGAGAAAGGGGAGGCTAAAGCTGCGTTTAAGTTCTACAATGAGGTGGGTTTAAATCCTTTTTCCTTTTTTGCGGGGAGGTTCTTGCGCTGTTGCTGACTGTGGTTTCTCTTGCAGATGAAGAAACGTGGACGAAAACCAAATTCTTGGACTTATACGATCATGCTGAAGGGTCTCAGTACAGCAAAGAAAAGCATGGGGTTCAACCCGGTGACAACGGCTCTATCCATCTACAGATCCATCTACGCCAGCAACTCCGCAGTCAAACCGAGTATCATTCACAGCAATGCCATGCTCACTGTCTGTTCTCGTCATAGAGACTTGGATACGCTGTGGGAAGTTGCGGGGGAGCTACCCGAGGATGGACCAGGCTCACCGGACCCGTTAACGTACACCATCATCCTCAGAGCCATTCAAAACGCGGCTAAGCACGACGTGGAAAAGATGCGGCCTTCTGAGATCGAGCGGATTCTGACACGGAAAGCCCAGTGCGTCAAGGAAGGCAAACGGATCTGGTCCGATGTCGTCTACCGGTGGAGCAAGGGCCAGATCACTATGGACAACAAACTCGTGGGCGGGATGGCCAGCCTTCTCTTGGAAGGCGCTAGCGAGCGTGACTGCTATGATGTCTTCGCCCTGATCTACCAGACCACCGGAATTTCCAATCTCGATAGAAGGCCTCCGCCAGAGATTCAGCATATATCTGCACGAGTCGGACGGCGAGAGACCGGCTCTCGGGGGGACAAAGACCTGGAAGACGTTCCCTTTGTAGACGAAGGCAATCGCGTGTACAGGCCGGCAGAGGCCGAGACAGAACAAGTGGAAGAAGAACAGGAAGAAGATGAGGACTTTGAGAGTCTCTTCGACCCAGTAGCATCCCCCAGTAACTGGTTGGAAATTAAGAAAGGCACGATCAGAAGCGGGGCTCCAACCCATGTCCGCGCAGGCAACAGGGAGCTCTGCATGATATTGGAGGCTTGTTTGACCATGACCCAGGGCCTCGGCGTCGGAAAGGCGTACTGGAACTATCTGACGCAAACGTACCACGATTATACAATTGAGCCCGATTCGGCTTCGTTCCATGCTTACTTGCGACTTCTACGACTCTCTCGTGCTAGCCGGCTTGCCGTTGAGGTCGTACGAGACCAGATGCCCAACCCGCAAGCAAAAACGTTCCATATCGCCCTCAGCTGTTGCCTCCGCGACCGCAGGAACATGAATGTTCTCAAGAACGCTCATGAGCTTTTGGAAGTGATGGACAAGTCGTTGGTTCTTCCCCACCCCAAGGCCCTCGAAGATTATCTCGACATGGTTCGAGTCCTAGAGGACAACCCACAACGCCTCATGTCCTTGAATGGCCTAGAATTCAAACGAAGCCACTGGGACAGTCTCAATGTATTAGGTCGGAAGCTACGGCTGACCTTGCTGACCGTTTCTGTGCGGCATCTACGTCCTCACGTTGCCAAGATTCAAGAAGCCATGGAGCATGGTCGGAGTCTAAGCCGGCCCAAAGGGCAGGCGACCGAAGCGATTGACGGGTCTCTCGCTCTGAAGGTTTTAGTTCGGACGAGAGGCTTGATCGACGCGATTCTGAAATTCGGGGATGATCCTCTAATCTCCAAGGCTGACTTGGCTCAATACAAGCAGGAGGCATTGCAACTTCGAAAATACTCCGATGCTGAAATGGCCAACAAGTTCCAAAATACCCTGGTGTATCCGACACCAGCGCAACTCGTGGCATTCCAGGAGAAGCATGACCGTGAACATACTTCTTAGGAGGGCAACTAAGCTTTGTATATCAACTATGAGACCTCCGTTCCTGGTCTCTGTACTCCGTCCGGCTTGTATAAACACCACCTTATGACTATACTCCATTCTTGGATCTGGCATTTGCATGCATATACAGGCGTTGGTGGCAAAGGAACTTATATGTATACTATAGATATAAAGTGTATCATTTCTTCTGGCATTAAGGACTCTGTACATGTATCTAGGCTTATTCTTCTCCTCAAGTGAGGATATCACTGTATATCTCTATCTGTATCTGTATCTGTATGGCTGGTTGATGTTGTCTGTTCCGCCTTCCCTTTTCGGCCTGTGTACGTAATGTAATGCCACTCTAGCCTCTCCGCCCGGAGAACAACAAGCACAAGGGAAGACAACGTTGATTCTCACAGGGAACCCTCATGGACGACGGTTTTCGAAGGGAAGGATATTCTCACTGACAGCGCTCAAAGTACTGGGAGAGACGTATAAGGGGTTTCAAGTGTGACCGGCCCAAAGATTCCTTGTGGTGAACCCATCTCGCGATTGGGATCCCGTTTCATATCTGCCTACCATGGCCAACAGCTCGCACAGGTATCCGCACGAGGAATTGCGAGATGACGAATCGATTCTTGATGATGATATTATTGAGGCTGACGATGGTAAGTTTTATCCTCTTTCTTCGAAATGCTATTCGATTTTGCGATATTTGTTTTATCCGAGCCACTACTGATGCATCCTGGGTTCTTCTCCAGCCCTCTACGCCGATGACCCCCTTTATACGTCCGATACGGCTCCACTACGGGGAAACGTCCAGCCCGGCCCGTCCAGTTCGAGCAGGGGAGGATTCGGAAGTAATCTCTCGAGCAACTACCTGACTTCTACGATCCCCGGCGAGGACCGCCGCGCGGCTCAGAACACCATCGACGAAACGGTGTGGGAGACGGTATCGCGTGATCTGCGAGCGGTATGGGAGAAGATGCGCCAGGTGCTGTGGCCCAAGTACCTGATGGGGGGGATGTTGCAACGTGGCGGCGGCGGCATCGGGGCTGCCGAGCGCGGAGAAGCGACGGGGTTCGGAGGGGGATTGAGGGGTCTGGTAGGACGCTGGCCGGATGCCGATGTGGTCCTGCAAGGCGGGATGAGCGAGGGTCTGCGCGATTGGGATCTCTGGTGGGTGTTTTTTTTTTTTTTTTGCCTGACTGGCGCTGGCTAACTTGAACGATAGGGGTCCGCTCATTTTCTGCTTACTCCTGAGCATGTTCTTGTCGATGCGCGCGAAGGGTGATCAGGCGTCTCTGGTCTTCTCGGGTGTCTTCTCGATTGTGTGGATTGGAGAGGCCGTTGTAACGCTGCAGATTAAGTTGCTGGGTGGGAACATGTATGCCTCTTCCGTTTCTGGAGTCCCCTTACGTTGTTCTTGTTTACTAACGCATGCCTCTGCGCTACTACCAGTTCGTTCTTCCAGTCAGTCTGCATCATTGGCTACACACTCTTTCCTCTGGTGATTGCTGCTCTGCTGAGTGCGTTAGGCCTTCCAACCATCGCTCGGATACCGGTTTATCTGGTCCTCATTGCATGGTCCATGGCTGCAGGTGTCAGCATTTTGGGTGGCTCCGGGGTGATCAAGAACCGGGTAGGCATCGCAGTCTACCCGCTGTTTGTTTTCTATATCGCGATCGGGTGCCTTTGTTTTATCAGCTAGAAGATTGAAACAGCGGTTCAGCTGGTCTGGTCCCCATCAATCAACATGCAAACAAAGGCATCATATTCTCTCAAGGATGGGGGGTGAATGGACAAGGGGACATGAACAATAAGATTGATCATATATGCAGCATTATCAGTGAATGGGGCTTTCTTTCTTTTCTTTCCGCTGTCTCTGTCAATTGGAGGTGTTTTTAGCAGGATTCTAGCATTTTCTAAATATCCAATTGTCTTGAGGACTCTGTAAGTACGGAGTAGAACTGAATTCCCTCTTTTCCCTCTTTTCCTACTTAAGCGGGGGGTGGAGCCGGCAACAATAAGACAACACAAACAAGTCTCTCCCCCAGAGACTTCAAATACCTCTTGATCTGCCACCTTTTCATCTTCTTTCTCCAGATCATTTCATCCCATTTCTGTTTTCCTCTCTCTCACAGCTTCATCTCAAAAATTGTGGTTCTCTGCAAAGGCGACTATTCGAATTCCGAACGTTTCTACTGGTAGTCTGGTACTCCGTAGATCCAACCCGATTGTCGCACGACGCAAAGAAGTGTTGTCTCGAATCCAACAACACCGGCTACCTCTCTTGAACGCCTCTCCAGCGGCCTTTTCAACCGTTGTACATCATTCATACTCTTTGCTATCAACATAATTTCTCGCAGTTTATCGCTGATCGGGGGTTCTTAAGACTTCCTCTTAACTACGGAGAACAAGGTACGTCGGTCGGCCCGTTCGCATTGCACGTGTTTGGCGAAGCCTCGTTGCAACAGCGAGTGGGGGGGAGCTTAAACGCCTGCTACCAGCTCTGTGTTGTTCTTCCCTTCTCTCCCTAGTTTGTCCCTTATTCCTAGTCGTTAGGGAGAGATCCTGCGCGGGTGGTGATATTTGTACTCGTCTGATGATCATTCCGGTGTTTGCTTGATGAGCTAACAGACCAGTAGTCAACGTCAGCTAGAGCTTTATCTTTTTCCTACACGGTGTTAAAGAGCGATTCGATTCTGTTTTTGCGAGCAGACTTGCTCTGTGTCATAGAAAAGAATTCTCAAATTGTTTGTGAGGTTCATTACTGGAGATGGCGTCGGATTCACAGCCTGTTGAAGCGCCGGGTGATGTTCGCCAGGAAGCAATGGAGACTAAAGGTACGAGATCATGTCTGATATATTTGGCCATTGGAGTCCCAAGATCATGTGTTCGCCATCTCGAAATCTTTGTACCAGATGAGCTGACAGCCTGGTGTCCTTGCAGAGACTGTTGCGGAAGATAGCCACGGGTCTGATAGCGATGGCAGCCGCCCCGTCCGACAGAAACTGAAGGAAACGTCGATCACCACGACTCCGCAGGAGCCGGCTAATGATAACGAGGAAGTGACCAAACCGGAGGAGACGCCGTCTGCCCTACAGGAAGGCACAAATGATGAGCCCAAGGAAGCCGACAATGTGAAGGAAGAGATATCGAGTACTTCGGCACCTCAAGAGTCAAAAGACAACGAGGAAGCTACCAAACCAGAGGAGAAGCCAGCCCCACTGGAAGCCACGAATGACGAGTCCAAAGAATCGAACAAGGCGAAGGAGGAGACAACGACTATTTCAACCCTTCAAGAGTCAAAAGACAATGACAGTGAGGAGGCCCGCGGAGGTTCTGACAGCCGGCCGAGCAGCCGTGGCAGAAAGCGGTCTTTTGACGATGATGAAGCCGAAAACGACGGCGAGGAACATGGCCACAGGCGCAAGAGATCACGCGACTCCGTAGCTGAAAGTGGTGAGCAGCAGCCGCAGAATGAGGACAGCATCCCAAGGCAAATCTTAAGCCCAAAGAAGAAGAGAAGTAGGGATCAACTCGACAAGGAAGAGTCCACTGAAGGTCCTGCGGAACAGATGGATAGGAAGTCCGAGAACGGGGAATTGGAGAAATCCGAAGTCGAAGGGCAGCCTGAGAAGAAGCGGCACCGCGATAACTCCACAGAAAGAAAGCCAGTAAGTATCCACTGCATCATCTTGGCTGTCCCTGAAAATCGGAGCTAATTAAACTACCTTGGTAGGCCCTTGTTACAAGCGCCTTTGCGAATACCTCCTCAGTTTCTCCATTTGGCTCCCTTGGTGCAATAAAACCCAAGGAAGGAGAGCCTGCGAAAGCGGCCCCTGTAACCTCTAATTCTGCCTTCGCCTCATCGAGCCTGGCCGCATTTGCTGGTTCAGAACAATCGCCCTTTGGCTCTCTCGGAGCGTCCACGTCCTCTATTTTCAAGAAACCGGCTACGACCGAGGCCGAGAAACCAGCCACCACTGGATTCGCCGCTGCTGCAGGTACCTCGGGCTTTGCAGCCTTGGGTTCTGGGTTTTCGGGTTTCAGCGGTGGATTTGGAGCCGCTGCCAAATCCGGAGGTCTTACCAGCTTCGCTTCTCCCACCGCGTCTAGCTTTCTGGGCAGCAGCACCAAGGACAAAACATTCGGTGCTGCCGGTGACGATGAGGAGGAGGAAGAGGAGGAGGAAGCCGAGACTGGCCCCAAGCAATTTGAGGAGGAAAAGACGGACGAGAGGTTCTTTGAACAGCAGAGTATGTGGATGTCTTTTCGTCCGGAACAGGCTTTGAATGCTAACCATGTTTTTCTACGACAGTCGAGACGGGCGAGGAAGAAGAGAAGACATATTTCAGCTGCAAAGCTAAGCTTTTCCATTTTTCGAACAAGGAATGGAAGGAGCGCGGTATTGGCACATTCAAGGTGAATGTCAAGGTAAAGGACGGAAAAGAGGACAAAAAGGCAGCCCGTATGCTCATGCGAGCCGATGGCGTCCTGAGAGTGATGCTCAATACACCCATCTTTAAGGGAATGAAGATCGGAGATGGCGCTGGCAAGGAGCCGAACTCCAAACACATCCATCTGGCTGGTATTGAGGATGGCCGGACTATTCCTCTCTTGCTCCGGGTAAGAACTTCTTCCGCGCTTTCCTATAACAGGATATGATCACTGACAAGGCACTAGACGGGAAGTGAGGACCTTGCCAAGGAGCTCTATAAGGTCATTCAAGATTTGTTGGAGCACCAGTAGATACAGGGCGAATGCCATGAAAGTGTGTGTTCTTATCACTCGGGCTCGGTTACGGGACCATAACACGGTTGTGAGAAGAGAGGAGTGAACTGTCTGTCATTTCTGACGATACCTGGTTGGAGATAGATTCTTCAAGAATGTGGGTTTGCCTGTCTTGCATTTTCTGGCTGTGGGTGTAGGTTGTCTGGGGGCTTTTGCTGGAGCTTTGAAGCGTGACTTGAATTTTCTACACTTGATGTAACTTTGTTTGTGTTCAATACATTTTCATTTCTCTTCTTTTCTTCTGCAAGACTATGTACTAATCACTTGGCTTTGAATGTGAATTGTGAACAAGTATGTCAAGACACGCTAGTCCCTACCGGGATATATGATAATGTGACAGCACGTGATACCGCGTCGTCCTTGCCTCAAACCTTTCCCTCTGTCAACGGCCCTGAATAAGCATCATCACCCAGATTGCGGCCGCAATGGAGCTTCAACATGGCTGGACCGGTGTTAGACTCAGCTCCACAGAGCTCTGCATTGAAAAGAAAACGGATCGATGATTCCCACGACACCAACGCGTCCGTGGAGCAAAATCCCTCTAAGGTCAGAAAGACACGCGGAAGACCTCGCAAGACAAAACCTGAGGATAAAACAATTAATAAGGAATCTACGCAGAATGGCCTTGCCACCGAGCACGGCGACAACAGTGATGCGACGACGCAGACCCTGACCCAGATCCCTGTCGCCGAACCACCCAAGGCAAAGTCAAGATCATCCAAGACACCAAAAGCCATCCCATCCGCCAAGCGCACGCCCTCCGCGCCCTGGCCGGAAGCCTTCAAGACGCTGTCCCAAACCCACCGCGCCCTGAACCTGGTGTACACCTTCTGCTGCACGCGGAAGCATTTCGCCACGACGTTCGAGAATATCCGGACGGCGGTGCAGGCACAGCTGGGCGGGAGTCGCGAGCTGGCCGTCGAGGATATCGCGCGCGTGAAGGCCCTTGTGCCGCGGGCGGTGAGGCTCGAGTATGTAAACGGAGCCAAACTGGAGGTGATGACGGAGGGGGACGCAACCGATGATGTGGGGACGAAGGAGGTGCTGCTGGTTGAGTTCCTCGATGGGGATCTGAAGCGGGAGGCGCGGCCCCGCCAGACAAGGGAGCCTGCGAAGCCGAGGCGGAAGACGAGGGATGAGGATCTGAAGATGCCCGTTTACAGCCAGAAGCAGATGCTTGCTCTGATCGAGAAGCGGAACAAGAAGTTCGCTGACGCCGTTGATGCGTTCCTCGTGCGGTGCGAGGATGACGGCGTCGATCCAGTGGAGAGACTGGAACGGGAGAAGGATGCGTGGATTCCCACTCCCTCTGCCTCGGTGGAGGATAGTCCGCTGCCCCGCGAGATCCCCAAGGAGCGCCAAAGCATGGCCGAAATTATTGAAGAGATTCGGGCAATGGACTGGTATTCCGCGCAGATTGTCCCCGAAGGCCATCGGGTGTTTGATGCCCAGCCTCCTGTCTATGGAGATTTGACCTTTCCGCTTTCGCAGGGTCTCGTTGACGCCTTGTACAACACCAAGGGCATCACGCAGTTCTACTCGCACCAGGCGGAAGCGATCAACTCCCTTTATGCAGGCCAGAACATCATTGTCTCAACGTCTACAAGCTCCGGCAAGTCATTGATATACCAGGTCCCAATGCTACACGAACTGGAAAAAGACCCCCACAGCCGCGGGATGTACATCTTCCCTACCAAAGCTCTCGCGCAGGACCAGAAGCGCAGTATGAAAGAGCTACTGCAGTATCTAGATGGCTTGCAGGATATCATGGTTGAAGCCTTCGACGGCGACACCCCAATGGAGAACCGGAGCCTCATTCGTGACGAGGCACGCATCATATTCACCAATCCGGATATGTTGCATATCACGGTGCTACCGCAGGAAAGTTCGTGGCGCACATTCCTGAAGAATCTCAAGTTCGTCGTAGTCGACGAGTTACATGTCTATAACGGTTTGTTCGGATCGCATGTTGCGTTCATCATGCGACGGCTGCGCCGGATCTGTGCTGCAGTAGGCAACCGACGTGTCAGGTTCATCTCCTGCTCCGCCACCGTGGCCAATCCCGAGGAACACATGAAGGCGATTTTTGGCATCGACGATGTTAAGCTGATTGACTTTGATGGCTCGCCTTCTGGTCGCAAAGAATTCATCTGCTGGAACACCCCTTTCAAAGACCCCAACGACCCGACATCAGGCCGCGGAGACAGTGTTGCTGAAGCCGCCCGTCTCTTCTGCCAGCTGATACTCCGGGGCGCGAGAGTGATCGCATTCTGCAGGATCAGAAAACTATGCGAAGTACTTTTGCAGACCGTGCGGAAAGAATTCCAAACCCTTGAACGGCCGGAGGTGGGAAACCTCGTCATGGGCTACCGAGGTGGTTACAGCCCGCAAGACCGGCGGAAGATCGAGAAAGAGATGTTTGACGGACATCTGATGGGAATTGTAGCGACGAATGCTCTTGAGCTTGGTGTTGACATTGGCTCTCTCGACGCTGTGATCACACTGGGTTTCCCCTATTCCATCTCCAACCTGCGCCAGCAGAGCGGCCGAGCCGGACGGCGCAATAAGGACTCCCTTTCAGTGTTGATCGGCGATGGATATCCAGCGGATCAACACTACATGAAAAATCCAGATGAACTCTTCAGCAAACCAAACTGCGAGCTGCAGATCGATCTGTTCAATGAACTGGTCCTCGAAGGCCATGTCCAATGCGCCGCATTCGAGATGCCCATCCGGCCAGACGACGACTGCGTCTACTTTGGCAAGCAACTGCCCGTATTCGCAGCTACGCGACTGGTGAAGGACAGCCTTGGGTTCTACCATTGCCACGAGAGATTTCGGCCCCAACCATCACGGTGCGTCCCCATCCGCGACACTGAAGACCAGCATTTTGCCGTCATCGACACGACCAACGCGCGCAACCTCGTCCTGGAGGAGGTGGAGGCGTCCCGAGCCTTCTTCACGATCTACGAAGGCGGGATTTTCCTGCACCAGGGCCAGACGTACCTCGTCAAGGAGCTGAACACGGACCAGCGGTTCGCCCGCGTGGTCCGGGCCCATGTCGACTGGAGCACGATGCAGCGCGATTACACGGACATCGACCCGATCGAGACGGAGATGATGCGTCCGATCGGTCCGGGCTCCGCGTCCCGCGCATTCTACGGGTCCGTCCAGATCCACGCAGTCGTATATGGCTTTTTCAAGATCGACAAGCGCGGGCGCGTGCTCGACGCCGTGGCGGTGGATAACCCGCCGATCGACATCCTCACCAAGGGCATATGGCTCGACGTCCCCAAGCGGGCCCTCGAGATCCTCGAATCCAGACACCTCAACATCGCCGCCGCCATCCACGCCGCCGAGCACGCTGTCCTCTCCCTGCTCCCCACCTTCGTCGTCTCCTCGCCGGGAGACGTCAGGACTGAATGCAAGGTCGCGAAGAAGGAGCTCGGCCGGAACCTGAAGCTCGCGAACGTGATGCGCAATCGGCGGACCGCAGAGAACATCCGCCAACTCCAACCCCCAGCCCGCCAGCGGCCCGCGCGGCTGACCTTCTACGACGCGAAAGGCGGCTCGTGCGGCTCCGGCATCGCCGGCAAGGCGTTCGAGTTCGTCGACCTGCTCCTCCGTCGCGCGGTGTCGCGCATCGAAGCGTGCCAGTGCGTCGTCCCGCAGGGATGCGTCGAGTGCGTCTGCGACGAGCGATGCAGGGAGATGAACTCGGTCATGAGCAAAGCCGGCGCCGGCGTCGTGCTGCGGTGTCTGCTCGGGTGGGCTGTCGATGTCGATTCCCTGCCTTGGGGCGAAGATGTCGTGGGTGAGGATGCACTGGGGGAGTTGGCGGGGGGGTTGGAAACCGTCGTTCCGGCGACGGAGGTGCCCTGGCGGAGTGGATGTCAAGCCCATAGTGAGTCTAAATGCTTAGCATAGGGCATATCCAAGCCAGATGGGTGTGACATCGGCTCTAGCATGTATTATCTATCCAAAACAGTGGCCTCAGCTGCTTATCCACGCGGCGTCCCAATACAAATCAATTATTCTTATGTATACAAGGGATTTGTATATCCGCCCAAAAATTCAAAAAAATCGCTTCACCCACGCCTCCCAATGCTTCGGTTGTGGTAGTGACCATAAAAAGATAACATGATAATAGAAGACGAAGAGCGTACGACACACAGGTCTGACGGGTGACCAGTGCATTTGGGGTATATCGTTTATGAAATGACCAAAAAAAAGATTGCAAAATGTAAAAGACGTGAGATGGTGATTCAGGGCGCGTGGCCGCGGTCGAGTGACCCGGAGGGAAATCGTCTGTTAATGAATCCAGGGCTTAGACAGATAGGAACAAGATGTGCAGAGCAGATCGGCTAAGAACCACTCCCTGGCCAATGCTATTTCCTCTAGGCATGGAGTGTCCGAGTATTAGTAGGAACGAAATATTATGATGCAGCAAGGATATCACTGAGCATCAGGACCAACAGAAGGAGGACTATTCTCTCTCTCCGCGTCATCCATACTCAGTTTCCAAAAGATGGTTCTCATGTTGCTGACGTTCTCCCGGAAGTTATCTCGTGCATGAGTTGTCCGCTCTTCTGTCATCGAGCGAACCTCGCGGATGATTTCGGGGTATCCTTCATCGTTTGGAAGCCACCAATGGTTGATTTCCGGTAGCTGCCAAAGAGTTGCCAGACCGGTACGGAATTTGGGAGGCATGATGTACCTGGTTCGGCAAAACAATGCTTATTTTAGTCAAAAGTATCAGAAAGAGGGTGCATAGAGAAAAACGATCCTTACCCGTTTTGCTCCATCAGAGCGAATTTCCTACGGGCCCACATCACATGCTTGTTGTCCCTGGGGAGGAACATGCTCGCCATTGCAACGCTGTGCTTGAAGGCAAACACAAATCCATTTTCTTTCTCGGGCCACCGTGCAATCATCTCGATGAGTCGGCATTGTTCCATAGCCAGACTTTCCAGCTCCGCCATAGATGACTGCCGAATGGCCAAGAGTGACTGGTACTTGAGCATTGTTTTGGTGGAGAGATAGTCCATCCATGCATAATTGACCTCCCATAGTGGGCCGGTATGCAGGTTGCCAGGCACGTAAGGATCCACGATGTCGTCTTCTGTCAGAGGTTTCTTGTTGGGGAAGTTTCTGACAGTGTATTCCGAATCGTTGTATAATTCCAGAATGCTCCTCATTCTCTCCAGCAACTGGGCGAGCTGCTCATTCTGAACGGCAAACACCTCGATGGGAATCATGCCGCGAGAAAGTTTGGCATACAGTGAGGCCATTTCTAATCCAAACCGGCGGTTGATTGAGGAGGCAAGTGCAATCTGCTTCTCGGGGTCATCTGGGAAAGCGGCGGCTTGCTCAGCATCATACTCTTCCTTGGCCATGTACCAATCCCGGCCGAGAACCGTCTCGTTTCCAGCCAAGATTCCCGCCACTACATCAAATCGGGAGTGCCAAAGAAAGATGTTCCGGTGGAGTTCGTTTGTTTTGACGGATTCCGGGGTCAAGAGCTCGTACATCAAGGAATGAGCGGCTTGGTGGTGGTCAATCAGGTTCACCCAATCACCAATAAACTCCTAAAACTCGGTGAGCACCGCTGTTGAACTTTTTAAGAGCGGGGAAAAGTACGACGGTTCGGGGATCATACCTCAAAGGTTGTAAGCGCGAGGACAGTTATCAGAGTTGCTTCCGTATGTGCCTCCCCCGATGCCAGGGACTTTCGCAATAGTTTCAAAGCTTTGTCGTGGTAGCGAAGAAAGGTATAGAGCTTTCCGGTACCGGTCTGCACGCAATGATGGTATGCAGAGAAACCGACGATCGCATAGAGAAGCGGTTCGTATTGCAGGGCCGATTCGATGATATTCTGGTGGACAAACCGATCACAAGAAGGCTTCATGAAATAATGGCTATACGTCATGTAATCCTGATGAAAGGCAAGGTAGAATCGTAGATCGTCCGGTAAATGCGAACAGCTGAGGGTCCCCAAGGGCTCCGAACCGGGGAGTCCCACACTGGCCGATCGCTCACTCATCGACTCAAACCTCGAGGAGGTCTCGGTCGAGGGTGAGCTACTGCTTTCTGCGCGCGCAAAAGTCGTCTCCGCCGCCGGTTGCTTCATTCTGCGCTTCCGCAATGACTGCATACTGTGTT
This sequence comes from Aspergillus cejpii, assembly GCA_004769165.1. NCBI lineage: Eukaryota > Fungi > Ascomycota > Eurotiomycetes > Eurotiales > Aspergillaceae > Aspergillus > Aspergillus cejpii. The sequence continues at coordinate 3,315,669 of SMSW01000001.1, read as the reverse complement.
TCCTAGCCAGGGTCGCCTTGGTCCTTGGCGCTAGTGCTGAGTTCGTCGAGGGGGACAGGTGCGTTCCAGCGCCAACACTTCCTTCCTCTGTTTCATCCTCGTCCACAATCGGCTCCAACGTGTGATGCTCATCCGGCTCAACATGACTGGAAGAACCGCTTCCCTGGGACGGCTGACGATGACTTTTGGCCTTGGGTTCAAACCGCGAGCCTGGCTTGGACGATGCGCCGGTCGCAGTGGGTGATGGATAGACACAATCGCGATTTCCTTTCCTACATCTCTCGCAGATGGGTCGCGCCTCGTCGCACTTGATGCGACGGGACCGGCAGGTGAGGCAACCGCTTCTTGTACGTTTGTGCTTTTTCTGATCGGAGATAGGTTGCAACAGCGACGATTGATGTTGTTGCTGGGGCGGAGCCAAGGGATAAGGCGGAGTAGTCAGGAGGATACCTGGTTGCGGTAGCGGTTGCGGGGGGTTGTGCCAGAAGGCCACACTGTCGGGATACTGACTAGTACCAAAGATTGAGTAAGCGGGGATCTGGGTTGACTCCTGGAATTGCACGGTGGCCGGTAGATAGGTAGTCAAGGGGGCTTGGGCCGGGTCGTATGAATGTGCCATGGTTGTAGATGTGGCCAGACGAATTGGCTCCCAGGAGCGAGGCGGTTGGAATGCCAGAACAACGGCATAAGCTAAAGATCAGCTGGAAGGTTGATAGAACCTCTGGAGGAGAACAGCAACTCGCATGGTCCAGAGGGGAGAAGATTGAGTCTAGTGAATAAAAAGGAAGAGATGAACCTCTGAGGAGCCAAATTGATGATGATGATGAGAAAAGGAGGAGATGATGGAGATGTAAGAAAGGAAGAAGAGATGGAGAGATCAAGGGAAAGAAGGAGAAATCATTAAGTACCTCATCCAATGGATCTGATCTCGAGAATCCTCAACTCTCGTTCTTTTCAATACCTATATTCATAATCATACTCCGTAGTTATTATTGATTTGAATATCCTCTGTTCTCATTTCTTGATTCCCATTTGATTGATTTATCTACTGTAGAAATCATGGAACTTCCCCGACTGGAAGAGGCCAATTTCCCCAAGAATCAGCCAATAGTCAATACAGATAGTCCTTGGTAGGTACCTAGAATACTAAATATAAATGATCAGCCAGTTTTCATTTCTTGAACTGATTTGCATATGATTCACAATCCCCATACTCCGTACTGTTCGACATTCGGCAGGATCAATGTACTATGTAAGAACAGGTGGACATGGAGACAACTTTCAAAATCAAGCCTCGAGAAAGTGCCGAGTAAGACAAGTCCTGACTCCTGACAGTTGTGAGTTGACAATTGACATATGATTATGTCTATGTCTAATGTCTATGTCTATGATATGGGGTATCCGTAATTAGTTGAAAATCCGGCATCGGGATATCCCGCCGTCTCCAGAGCCTAGAGTCCAGACCAGAGATGCGATTTTGCTAGTGCAACTAAGGCATGAATAAGATAGTTAAGATAGATTCTCCGCTTACGGCTCCTGAGGATCCTGACCTCTCCTCCTCTCTGGCCTTCCCAATCCACTCATTTGAAAGCATGTGTCTCCGTAACCTGCTGTATACCTCCTAATAAAGCATTCTCAGCATTTCTTGCGGTAATGATAATCTCTTTAGCCGCTAAGTGAGGTTGTAGCACTGCTGAGGAGGCTGTTTGAGGAGTCGCCTGGTTAGATACCAGAGAGCGCTCGATTCTGCCTGTAGTTCACGCGTGGTTCTAGCGTACGTCTGAGGTTGTAGGGTTTCAAGATGGCTCTGCGCTCGGGGGATCTCTGGATATGGAAACTGGAAAGAGTATGAACATATTGACTTGGTAGCCGGGATTTGAGAACCACCAGTGTGCATCAGTTCGTTGTTGTGCTTCTGATTCAGAAAGACCAGTTTCAATAACGAGCGAAGGCCAGTCCTTATCGTCAGAAGGATTCCTTAACGGAGTGAGAGACTCGCCCGCTTCTTTGCCGCATGATTTTCTGTGGTATCGGGTGGCCGAGTTCATACTTCATAGTGTAATAGTCCGGATGGATTCCCATTTCGAGTAACTTCGCAACGGGTTTGTTTGAAAATAACCGCGTCACGCGCTCATGAGTACCTGAGGAATCCCTTGCTGGTGCTGTGTGTCGAGTGTCAATCTGTAGGGAACCTCAAGGGCATTCCAATTAACACGATGATAAACGCGTTCGAGTACAACGGGTCGGAGTTGATTTGACACAGACATCATTCGCGGCTTGTCGAAGGATAGCTCGACCTCAGCCTGCGAGGTTCGAGACACAACATCTGACTCGATCCTATCGAGAGACATTATTGGGATCTTTTGGCTTTGTGGTTAGCAGTTGCTCAGAATACAGAGTCTTTCATATTGGCTAAACAGAGATGTATGACGAAAGGGAGATGGGGGAGAAGAAGAGAAGTGAGAAGGCTATTGAGAAAGGGAGCGACCCCTCTCCAACTTCGCTAGTCTTTGGGGTCTCATGTAATCGATCCTACCTTAGCTATAATGCAGATAGAAGACAAGTAATCAACAAGCAGGCTTTTGTTCTTATATACAGAAGAAGTGTAGGAACACAATAGTATATGATCATACCATCAATTCCCAAGGTATCGTCAGACGTAATCATGAATGAACCGGACTCATGGTATCATAGTTTCAATCAACCCCCACCATGCCCTTGACTCTCATTTCCGGGCCCTGATCTCGTCAATGGAAAGCTGTACCCCCTCAATCACCACCCCCCATTCAATCGTATGAACCTTCTGCTCGAACGCATGCAGATCTTCGTCCTCGCCCTTGACAAAGGGGATTTCCCGGACTAGGATGGGCAAGCCCATATCAACCTCCGATATCACGTTATGGATCATGACGCCCGTCTTATTGATCTTGCCCTCGAGCCACGCGGCATGGGCCCGTTCAATCGCATTCTATCACCGGTGCCATCGGTCAATACATGGTCAACGCACAATAGCGACGCAGCGTATAAAACAGATGGAAAGAAAACTTACCGCGCCATTAAACGCCCCCGGAAGAGCAGGATGGAGGTTAATAATCTTCAAGCGCGCAGCCTCCAACGGCGCCAGAAACTTCGGCGACAGCACATGCATGAACCCCAAGCAGGCGACCAGGTCCGGAGAATCCGCGAGCACGAGCCTGGCCAGCTCCGCGTCGTACTCTTCCCGCGCCGCCTGGACGCCCTCGGCCGTGGCGGGTTGCTGTTTCTTGTACTTCACCAGGTTGTGGTACTGCGTCGGGATGCCGGCTTGTCTGGCGCGCTCGAGTCCATATGCGTTTTTGCGGTTGGATATCACGCGTACGATTGTTGCAGGGAGCTCGCCGGCGCTGATTTTATCGATTACGGCTTGTAGATTCGAGCCATTGCCGGAGATGAGTACTGTGAGACGGATCGGAGCCTTCATGTCTGGGCTCCAAAAGGAAGATTGAAGTGTGAAAAGGATTGGCCGAATATCCGCTCAATTGAATGTATCTTCAGCACATGAACTTATGTATCGACGATAAAAGGTACACGGCGTCCTTATTGGTCTTGACGCCTGAAATCTTCCTCGGATTCTTTTTCTGCTGATAAGGACCGTGGGGTTGGAAATCTACGTGCGCTGACTCAGCGGAGATGCGGGGCATTATTCTGCCTGAGGTATCCGTACAGAGTACGACAGTTGATGAACCACCTAGATTCAAACTACGGATATTTACTTGACATTCCAGTGATAGAAAGAGGTATCAACATGACCATTGCATCAGATTATTTCAAGAACCATATGGGGGAATAATGTAACAACGCTCTAATCAAACAGAAAGGTTGCCAAAGGAACATGTCGCAATGAAGGGGTATATTTAAATGCCCATCATGCAATATCATGCGAGACCCTGCAAAGCTATCCTTGAAGATTCTAGTAAAACACCAGCAGAAATTGATCGAATGCACCGCCAGTCAATCACAATGTGGTAACCGGACGATACACATCAGAAAAGGGGGTAGGGGGAAGATTTCACATCAATCATCATGTTATTAACGGTTCATGCCAGTCTGAAAATGATGAATGCAACAGAACTGAAAAAAAACGCCCAAAACAATGTCAGGTGAACTTTGAGGAAAGGGGAAAAATATCAAGGATAGATAGAGGAAATGATGCCGAGCAAATGCGAAGCATGAAGCCTAAGTTGCTGGTGATGTCCTCACGGCGGATAAGAAACAATGAAGCACTCAAGCAGCAGTCGTGTCCTGCGCGCCAGGCACTGCTGGGGTATTATTCGGCGTCTCGACAACTCCTTGGCCTCTACAGAGAGGGCAAGAATTCCGACCGGTAGTCAACCACTGTAAAGAAAAAAAAGCGTTAGTTCAAGTGCCTGCTGGTAAACAGCATACAAGGGGGTTTACAAACCTGGTCTATGCAATCACGATGGTAGACGTGCTTGCATTTAGTCAATTGTCTGAGTTCCTCTGCGACTTCGTAATCGCTGAGACAGATCAAGCAACGATCACCGTCGGGGATATGAATAGCGCCAGCACCATCCAAGTCCTCTGCGACGAGCGAGCCAGCGTACTCCACAAGTCGATATAGTCCTCCCGCCGAATTGATATCCTCCTGCGTGGCAACGGGTGGCTTCGCGGGCCCAAGAAGCGACGAGAGTAAAATCATATCTTCATAAGTAGGGTTCTGCACATCATATTAGCTAAATCCATCAGAAGTGACAAAAAAAACTGAAGAGACTTACATCGGTAAAGAGGCTTGGCGTAGCAAAGGCAGGATGGTTCTCAGACAGATTGGTCCCCACGACATAGATCAACCAGCTTCTGGCCGTGGTAGGAACGGGGCTGTCGGGTTCCACAACACCATTGCGTCGGACGGCGCCTGAGCCGAGCTCACGATGGCGAGCATGCTCTGAGTTACTCCGGCGCCGTTGATGAATGCTTTGAGACGGAACTCTGACCTCCGCGGGTTCAACAAACGGTTGCATGGACGGATGTTCATCAACCTGTGGCAGGGGGTTGGAAGGCATCGCGGAGGCAGAAGACAATCTTCGACTCGGTGTTGATGCACCCGAAGATACAGCGGACAGACCTGGTTCGGCCGGCGTTGAAGGAGGTGGATGAGGACCCGGTGGACTTTCCGACAAAGTCGAAGGAAGTGATGATGAGAATGGAACGCGAGTCCCCACATCAGAAAACCTTCTAGACGAGTCTCGAAGCCCGGATTGGGCCAGAGTTCCATTGTTTGTCGAAAAAGTGCTGGGAGCGGCGATTGAATTCCGATTAGTCGTAACTCTAGGTCGATTCTCAGCACGAGGGAGACCGAGACCGTTGTCTGGATCGCGTGATGGGGCTCCGGCTAAGAAGGGCAATCGCAGCAGCGCGTCTAGACCGGGGCCGGCATTCGATTGCTGGTCACCAAACGGCCCACTACCTGATGGAACAGACCTAACACCCACAACGACCAACGTAACGGTACGTCCTTCGGTCTCTCCAGTCTGGCTGTCAACGTCCATGTCAGCTGCGTCGCTACCGGCACTGTCTGGTCCAGCGTTCGAGCGACCTGAAGAAGCAGCAGGCCTAGAGTTATCTGAATTGGAGAACCTGAAGACACGCAAGAAATTAACAGGAAGCTGAGGCCCATTATCTGGCGCGGCATCTGCAGCATCATTTGGAGCTGTCTGCGCTGATGTGGCATGTTGCAGGCTCTGTATAAAGTTTTCCAGTGAGCCGTCTAGGCCGTCATTACCGAGAGACTGGATGTTGGGAAGTGCTGGGCCAGATGCGCCAGAGAGCTGGGCGGCGATCGCAGCAGCGGCAAGTTGTAGAACACGAGATAGTGGGGTTTGTTCCTCACGACGCAGGACTCTGGACGGCCTTGCACGTAAGATCCCTGGAAACTGACGTGAACCTGGCGAGCCTTGAGTGGACTGTGAGAAGAGTGGCGAGGTAGGACGGCTGCCTCCTATTGCAGGCTCCACAGAATCGAGCTCATGGGGTTCGTCAAAGTCCATGCTGGTATCCATCGCTCCCAGGGGAGGAAGGCGAAGATCGGAATCATTGATGAAGTGTTCCCGAAAACGAGGGTGTTGTGTAAGTCCAGAGTCTGCGCCAGGGGCACTTGCGGATGGCTGGCCAAACATGTGACTGATGGGGGCCGACAAAGAATTCTGGACACGGTGCAAGCGAGCACTCCGACGCCATGGTCCCCTGGCGGGCTGTGTATTTTGCTCTGAGGAAGAATCCAAGTGCGAAGAGCTGGTTGAGCCATCAGAAATCAACGATGGGTCACTGCGTGGGATGAAGTAAGGGGCCCGGACCGATCGTCGTCTGATAACTCTCGAGCTGAGTGAGCTGAATGGGCTAAAGCGACTGCTGCTATGAGCAACCTCTGACCTCGGAATCGATCTCGATACGAGTGGGATGCCATGCCTGTGCGCGTGTCCCTCTGCCGGTGTTTCTTCCTCACTGTTAAGGAGGCCGCGGATGACCGAGTTCGGCAAGATCCTAGATCCCAATCTGGACATGGTAGATTGACGTCGAGCGGCCATGCGGGCGAAAATCGCAGAGCGATACTCCCCCTCATTCGGCTCGTACTGAGACCCATCCTCCTCGTGGATACTCTCCATTTGTCCTGTGAAGGGAGGCTGCTCCGCAGGCAGGGTACTCGAAGGCTGCCATGACTCCAAGGCTGGGTCTGGTTGACTCGACTGAGAGTTCTGGTGATTGTTGATGTTATTTGGTTCTGTCCCTGATGGAGGCGCAGAACTCTCTGCATGTTCAAAGTTCGGCCTGCGATTCATGACTTCATTGGTATTCGACCGGCTACGACGCGTTCGGTGGTGAGTAGAGCGGGTTGAGGGCAAAACGTGGCGTTGATGTCTCTGCGTAGAGGAGGACTGTCCCATAGTAGCGGGGTGTGAAAGGGAAGTGGCGATGGAAGTTTATAGATTGATTGCCATGGAAGAATGGATGACTAAAGCGACAACAAGACATTAGTCAGGATGGACATGAACAGCTTAACAGACAAACAAGTCTCCAAAGAAGGGTGGAAGGTGAATGAAGTCTGAATTGCGATTCTCTCGAGACCACAAAGAAAAATGGCCAGAGAAAATGTAGGACGAGACTGAGATTACCTGTTAGGAGGAGGCTTGAAGAATCCCTACCTTCAAGACATATCACTCAACTCCTGCAAGTCGAATATCAAGGAACTTTGCAAGATTTGGCTCAGGCTATCTCGAAAGTCTTGTTGTCACCAGTTGAGGAGCGATGCGCCCAATGGCAGTCTTTCCGATGTGTCAGGTTCTTTCCAGTCAAAGAGACAAGCCTGCCAGGGGGTCGTAAAACAAAGGAGCCAACAATTATGGAGGGGAAGGGATATACTCTGCAGTCAAATGACAATGACAAGATCGAGGTGATATTGTCGCGAGAAGCAGAGTCAGAGGGTGGGGTGACGACGCGTAGAGGTGAAATACAGAGTATTCTGTACAATGGGGAGAGTTGTGAATTTGAACGATCTGGTAAGGATGACAGACGATTCTCCTGACTCTGAGTGTGTGTGTGTCTGCTAAGAACAAGTTTGAAAGTGAATGAGAAACATCACAATGAGAGGATAAGGTTGAAGAAGTTTAGAATTTGCTAGATAGTAAGGAATAAGGATAGGTGAAGTTAATTAAAGAAGACAAATTCCAGATGTTGATGCTGATATCTGTTGATGGTGATGACGACGATGATAGTGGGACAGGTCAGGCGGCTTCTAATTGCCACTATCAGAACATTCACTGTCACATAGGCACAGTGACAGGGTAGAGTAGATACTCCGTACGGAGTAGATAGTTAGATTAGGATCATTTTTGGTAGTCTCATTCTTATTCTTAAGAATTAAGTCTTTTTAGGCTCTCAGACTCAGAGACTCAACCATCCTATATTATTCCTATGATCCTGTTCGTTGATCCTGTTCGTCAACTGATGATCTGATCAAACACTTGGCAGTGGATTAGTCATACAGATTTCATGGCTGATGGAGCCTGAGGCTCTCAACTTAATCTGATCAGAATTCAGAAGTATCTACGCCCTACGGAGTAATTTGAGCTGGAGATAATCATGCCAAACACAGTATGAGTACCAGCACAAGCAGTATGGTACTGAACTACATATACTGCCTGTACTTTGATGTGTTTGACATATTAAACTGCTTGTCTATCCAAAGGAGGATAACATGTGGTTAATTTAGGACAAGTTGTGTTTGAGCAAAAGGACGCTGACTATCTGGGTTCTACCTATCGAACTGAAAAGATCCCTCATCTAATGATAAAATACTCGCTTCAAACTGTCAGAAGTCAGAACGGCCATGGCTTCCGTTCCTGCAGCCTCGGCATTCTCCTTGCCTCTCCCATCATGGCAGCAACCCCCCAGTGTGCGAGTGGCTCGATACGAGCGCAGAAAACGCAAGAAGCATTCAGATGATTGGGGCAATGGTAACGATGAGGGAGATGAAGGGGAAACGACTGATGCTGTGTCAGAGATGGCGCCTACTGCGCCGTCTCTAACACTGTCCCCTGACGAAGCCCACCAGTATCGCGTTGCTGGCCTCTCCTTTGATCAAGAGCTACCTGGGGGATTCTTTCCCCATGCATCCGCTAAAAGTGAGCCGGCTAGGAGGGAAAGACAAGGAGACATCTTGAAAAGCCTTTCCTCCTTGTCATCTCCCATTTATCCTCCGCAATCGGCTGCCCACCAGGGCAACCTTCGACTTCAACATCTGGGCGTGATCACTACCATATTGCACCGCTGTCTTTTACAGGGTGATTACATCCGGGCTGGAAGAGCATGGGGATTGATTCTGCGTGAAGAATTTGCTGGTTTGCCCATTGACGTGCGCGCTGAAGGCAGATGGGGCATCGGCGCTGAGATTCTGCTTCGACGTGGCCGTCAAACTTCTGAAATTGCATCGAACTCTTGGGAAGGAGATGATTCTTGGAGTAAAGCCGAACATACTCTCAAGCCATGCTTTACTCGAAAAGGGTTCGAAGACGCTAAGAACTACTATGAGAGACTCATTGTTCAACATCCGTATCGCAAATCCGCTCCCGACGCTATCGGCTCCTTGCACTTTTATCCTGCTATGTTTGGTCTTTGGGTTTATGTCACCCAGGAGGAGAGTACCATTGCTCGAGAAGACATTCAAAATCGTCCGGAAGATTTGCCCGGAGAATTCTCGGATGATGAGGAGGCGGAGCTGGGGTATGATGGCCAATCCGGCTCGAGACAGGGTAAACATCGTCTTCTTGCAGGCATACGAGCAAAGGAACTCGAGGAAGCCCAACAGATTGCTGCCAGGATGGATGAAGTCCTAATGTCTCCTCCATATTCGGATTCTCCAGAGTTACTGGAGCTCAGGGGCATGGTGTCTCTTTGGATTGGAGATCTCCTGGTGTCGTGCTTACCACACCAGGAGAAAGATGAACACGATTTTGACGACCAAGATCCTCTGAAAGCAGAGGATCTGCATGACTCGATTCAGGCAAGACGTGAGCGACGACTCGCTATGGAAAAGAGACAGGCTGAAATCCAAAAGTCACGAGAACTTTTTGAGAAGGCAAAACAACGGGGTAAAGGCGTTGCTTACACTTTGGAGCATTTTCATATTGACGACAATGTTTCGTTGGGTTCATCTGGGATGGGATATTAGTGAAGCATGTGTCAAATGTGTGTGGAACTTGATGTAGTTTACACTACCAGGGGTATATTCCCAGAAACCAGAGCTTCAAGACATGGTCATCTTGAGACGCCACGAGCGAACTCGGCAATGCGAAAGGTCAATTACTGACCACATATAAATGCAATAAATCAGACCTTTAACCATGTCGACTCTTGTCGATGTATTCGTTGACCATTCAGGAGGCTTATCACCACGTGACCTCGTGACTACCAAATCAAGATGAACGTGTTTTGCAGCCAGAATTTAAACATCAACACTGAACATGGCCTACATCAACGCTATCTAGACAGTCGCTTTACTGGCTGAGCTTTAATCAATAAATGATAAAGCTTAATTGTATGTCTTGTGTTAATCCTGCCAAAGTCTTTGATTCGAGTGACAATGGGAGTCGGAGACTATGTTCATTCAAAGGAGGCCGGTCCACCTCGTTCAGCTACGAATGATGCCTCGAATCAATCCCGGAAAATTTTAGCGGAGCAAGCAAGGGTCGAGGTTCCCGCTACTAAGTTGGCAGCGCCCGCGGGAACCCATGGCCGAGCACAATTAGATGCATACGGAGGAATGACTTTCCCACCGTCGTCGCAGGCAGTGCATGAGGCCGCTGTGCATAAGGACATGTTTGATACAGATGTCGAGGGTGTTGATGATTCAACCGTTGCCGAGACAAGCGTGGTAGACGTCGATGAAGTTCCACCACAGCATCAGTTGCCGCCGCCTCCAAGCGCACCGTACCATGAGCCAGAATCGAAACCTTTCTACCAGTCCCATCACGGACGTCGTTCCCATACGTCGAGTTGGTACGAGAATTTGGGGGACAATGCTATGAAGACAGCGGGGTTTGAATCTGATGACGCGGATGATGATGCGAGCCAAATTACCTCCTTGGCGGGCGACGACCGAGGTGACGAGAACAACAACTGGTACCTTTCTCACAGACATCGCCATGCCGAGGAACCTCTAAGCAAGCGCCTCGAAGGCTTCTGGAGTGCTTCCAAGCGGACCTATACCCAGCCTAGTAATCAGGCTCAAGGGGAGTCGTCAAAAATCCCAGCCTATGGGCCAACAAACGGAAGCAGGAAAATCACCCTCCCTCGCAGTATGATTGCAACCCCAAGAACCAGATTCAGCCCCCCGAAGCCGTCTCTTCTCGATAAGCTCGAAATATCGCCGACCCGGCACACGGCTGGCCCACGAGCGCAGCCTGGGAGGAAGGACAGCCCGACAGGGTTTACCACTCATGACCCCGAGCGGGATACCGGCCACTTTGCGGACGGTCACGGCAGACAGGACAGCGAGCCGTCCATAACTGCATTCGACATTACCAATTTCGACGACCTCGACGATGACAATACAATCCGCGAGCCCTTCTCCCGCCGTGCTTCGGTCAGACGCATAACTTCGGACACAACGCAACCCAAGAAACGTCATCTCGAGCCCGACTATCCGCCCGAAGTCCTGGCTAAGAAGTCCTTCGACGAACTTCAGGCCGAATCATTCGATTTCGATCCCGCCACCGCACAAAACACGGCGACCATGAACCCATCGCAGATTCCTTCTGCGTCCCCGGAAGAGGACAAGGTCTCTTTGCTCCTGAAACTTTCCGAGAAGGACCGCCAAACCTATCTTTCAAACTTGGCCATCGATGAATGGGAGGACTGTGGCGACCAGTTGGTCGGGGAATTCACCAAGCTGCTCAGCGAGATGAAGGAACTACGCCGTGCTCGACGACAGACAGTCGCTATCTTCGAAGCGGAGATCAAACGGAGACACGATGCCGTTCAAGAGCAGAGCTCTGATTTGATCAGGAAGTTGAATGAGATGCGGGCCGGGGGTGTGGAGGTGCTGCGAGGCCGTACCCCTTGAAGTTGAAGTGACTTATTCTTTCATATCGACACAGCATTACTGTTTAGCCCTGGTGGTTGACGAGCATTCTGTAGCCAGGTTCATTATTAGCATTTCTCCGGCGCTTTTTTTACACGGTCACATTGATGAATCTTCACTTCCATATGGGTTCCGGGAACCATAACGATCTCTTATCTTACTTGTCACTATTTCAACAGAGGTGTTCAATCTGGGATGGGTTATAAGTTATCTTCTGATGGCATTTATATTTTACCGGCATTATTATACCCAGAAGTGATTTGATTATCGAGTTTATCGAGTAAACCAGACCTCCCCTGACAAATTCAAGACCACTCAAATGTGTATCATACTACTCGTTCCGTAAATGCATCCCATCCTTAAAATGAACCCCCATAACATGAACACCACGCGTAATGTATGCCTGAAAGATTATAATGCCATGTGTGAAAACTCCAAAGAAGTACGCAGAAAGCCGACCCAGTGACCAGAGACGCAGAGAAAAAGGGACAAAAGCGCTCATTTCGGATTTGAAATCGGCTTAAACAGCGCTGCTGCAAGCCTCTTGTAGTCTTCGAGTAATATAGATACGTCGCCTATAGTAAGATCGTTGGCGTTTTCAGTTTGTAGGAACCTTTGAATGGGCGGATCAACTTTGGATGAGGAGCGGGTGATCGTTTCTCGGGTGGAAGGTGACGTCTTGACCCTTTCTGAAGGAGAAGGAGATGCCAAATTCCCAGGTGAGTCGGATGCGCTGCGCCCGAAATTTCTTATCATACCGGGTATATGGTTGAGTGGATTGAGACTGTTTCCGAAATTCCTCATTGACTCCAGAGGTGTGGTAGACAACGACGGCGGGGGCAAAGACGTAGCCTGGGTGGGATTTGACGAGGACTCGGTCGTTTGCGAGTCTGCGGCGACAGTTGCCTTCCTCGAGTTGGCTTGCGTCCTAACAGCGTCGGCGCTTCGATCACGAGGGGTTCTGTGTCCATTGACCAGACCCATGAAGGTATCCTCCGCCCTGGAGCCAATACGTCTCAGAGGGGGGCGATCGGGGGTCGTCAAAGATTCTTTGACTGCACATTCATCCCGAGTAATGTTCTTATCAACAGGTGGAGCCGCGACTAGACGGCGAGCTTCTGCTAGGGTCTTTGGTAGAATTGGGCTGCCACTGCCACTGACGGATAGTTGACTGGACTGCAGTTCCTTGAGACGACCGAATACAAAGTTGAAACTGCTATCCAGTGAAGCGCTAATATTCTTCAGACCCTGATCAGCAGTGTTTCGAACAGCATCATTGGCAGCGCCAAGCACTTTCGACGGAGGCTGGAACAGATTATTCAAACGTCCCTGTTGGGGAGTTGTGGGAGGTTGAGGTTTCAGCAGCCTTTCAGAAATGGCTTCCTTGGCGTCTGGCCTGGAGATCTCTGAAGAAGCTTCCGCTTTAGTTACGGATGTCACCGGGGCCTTGCTGGTAAGGCCAGTGGCGTTTGTGTTGTCAGAAGAAGGTGTTCGATCATCGTTGGTTGTTTTCAGCTGTCCTTCCTGCGTTTCGTTTGTACGTAGCTCTGACAAGTCTACATTTTCCAAAAAGCTAATGGCTGCCTCCAGGTTGGTCAAGCAGTAGGCAGTCTCACCGTCAATCTTACTCGACGATCGAAAACGTTGGATAAAGAGAAGATTGCTTATGGCGTTGATACCTTCAGGTGGGCAAGTGACAAGTGTATAGATGAGGGTGGGGAGGATCTCATCAGCTGAAGAGGATGAAGGAAGCAGCTTGGTCAATGCATCGACAATGGCCTTGTGTGCAGCAGCAAGATGCTGAAGCTTCCCCAGAGGGTATTTTACCTCGTTCATTTTGGCCAGACAATCTCGGGCAACCGAGAGACACCGATCAGCTTCTTTGTGGCTGTCTTCGTTGATCGTGGCCAAGTCAATATCCACCCCGAGATCTTTCAAATTAATTTTAACCAAAAGCAATGCTGCTGTCTTCGAGCGTAATTTATCATCCCTGACTTCGTCTAGCGTGCTTTTGTGTCTCCAAATTTTATCGTAGGCACTTTCACAAGCTCTTCGCTCTACGGCCTCCTGCAACGCAGCACCCTTGGAGGCGAGCAATTTTCGAGCCTTTCTCCGCTCCGCAACTTCCGATGCCGTCAGCATTTGCCGGCCAGGGGTGGCAGTGTCCAGATCTTTGTTATTCGGTCTCGATTGGCCAAATCCCCGGGTGCCTCTGGATGGCGGAGGGTTGGGAGAAGGGTCGCGGTTTATTCGGGATGCGAGAGCCGATATATGAGTGGCAATGTGTGTTTCTGCACGGATGTAGAAGTCTTGGAAGAGGTGTGATATCTTCTCGATGGTAGGAGGAGAGGAGTGTACCTTGGCGGTCAACGAGTTCACGAACCTAGCATGCGATAATATCAATATTTCATTCTGTGAATGATAAATGGGCTTATATACCGGTCGGTTAGGCTGATCAGCTCAATAGGCAGCTCTTCCGGTTGATCATGGAAACCTCGAGATAGTACAGAAACGTCTTCGCCCCTTTGCCCATCGTCTCCAACGCTTGTGTCCGAGGAGCCTCTCTTTTCAAACAAGTCGGGGCCAGTCCCCTGCTCGCTCCCCGGAGATAAAGGAATAGGGAGCACATTGGACTCTACCGACTCTGGTATGGCTACCGATTGCACTGTCTTGGCCCTGGTGCGGGCAAACGAGCTCACTTCCGGGATGTCCATTCTGGGAAACGATCGAGCAGTATGGAGACGAGGCTTGCCACCGTCATTGACTAAAGAATGCGACGACATGGCTCTTTCAAGCAGGCACGGTATGCCAATAAATACAGGCTTCTATCCTTCTTCTAGTCCAGGTGATCGCCTCATGCAGATTGCGCAATGTCAGAGTCTCCGCAGCAGGTTGATCAGTCGATGATCGGGGAGAGGTTTCGATAACTATGAAGACAACTGAAGTATGGCATAGAAGGAATGCAGAAAGCAAGAAAGACACGTCAATCGATACAAACAAACATGGTGAAGTAAAATAAGTCACCCCTCGATTATCAAGATAGCATGTCGATTGATTGCATGGTTGAGGCTTTCCCCTTTGGGAAGTCCTCTGTCACGGGTTTGCATCACGTGCGCTTATCTTCTCCTCACCAAGTGCGTCACCGCCCCCAGCGATAAGTCGTCACCGCTAATAGGCATCTTACAACGATGGTTATCTCGTCGACTCATCTCAAGGCATCCTTAATTCATCGATTTGCATCATGAAAAGCAGTCAGAGACGGATTAAGCGGCACTCTTTGCGAGATATGAGTGTATCTGGCCTTCTCCTGTCCGTTGCTTTGCTTCCAAGCGTCATCTCCGCTCACGATCATGTATACTTCGGCGCTCCATCCCCAGGTTCGCCCTTCCTTGCCCCCCAGGTCCCACTGACGGGACCCCCATCTCTTTCGAATGCACATGAATTTGTAGGTCTAAGTCTGGGGTGTTTTGCTCTCATACATTTAACTAACTAAGTGAAATAGTCACTCCGTCATATATACCAGCGAGGTACTCGTGACCAGCCCGATCTCCACAGAAGGCTTGATATCAAACCGCAAACACGCCTATGGGCCGTTTCCGACGATGGCTTCGAGAAGGAACTTGTGACCTTCGATACTCCCCTTGTTGCCTCATCAAGTCCTCTTACCATTCAACGCCTTGCAGACCGCCGCCTTTCGGTCATTGAAGGATATTTGACGGCTGCAAGGTATAACGGGGAGGCTGTCGCCCTGTCGCCAGCAGACTGGGTGATGGATACACTCCCCGGTCCAAATATTACAGATAAAGAAACTGTTCTCACCTTTGCGAAAATGACGGCGAATGACTATATTGAGGAGCCGGGCACAGAGGATTGGAACTATATCCACGGCCATTTCAATTATTCGTCAAGTTTTGGGTGGCAGTTGGATGGGCTACGAGGCCACATATATGCAGATAAAGATAACAGCACTATTGTGGTATCCTTGAAAGGAACTTCCCCGGCTCTGTTCGACGGTGCTGGTACCACCACGAATGATAAGGTCAATGACAATCTCTTCTTCAGCTGTTGCTGCGGGCAAGGCGGTTCGTACCTCTGGCGGCAGGTCTGTGACTGCCAGCACTCAGCATTTACAGCCAACATGACCTGCATCGTTGAGGCAATGAACGACGAAAACAAATACTATCGAGCAGCCATTGATCTTTACACGAATGTGACGGATATGTATCCGGACGCTAATGTTTGGCTGACGGGTCATTCTCTGGGGGGTGCGATGTCCAGTCTCCTCGGTCTCACGTTCGGGTTACCAGTTGTAACATTTGAGGCGGTTCCTGAAGCTTTGCCTGCGGCTCGCTTAGGGCTCCCAAGCCCACCAGGTCACGATCCCCGACTTCCTCAGTCACGACAGCACACCGGGGCTTATCATTTCGGACACACCGCAGACCCTGTATACATGGGAACTTGTAACGGTGTCGGTTCGATTTGCACTTGGGGCGGCTATGCGATGGAGTCCGCATGTCACACTGGCCAAATGTGTGTTTATGACACCGTTGAGGATAAAGGCTGGCGTGTTGCACTTTCCACACATCGCATCAAGGCTGTAATCAGCGATGTCCTTGAGATATATGACGATGTGCCACCGTGCGCAGCAGAGGACGAGTGTTACGACTGCGAGTTGTGGAAATTCTTCCGAAGCAACGGGTCTGAAAGCACAACGACATCGAGTACTTCCACTACTACCACTCCCGCTACAACCCGGACGTCGACATGCGAGACTCCAGGCTGGTGGGGCTGCTTAGACGAAAGCACTACCACTACAGCCACCGCGACGATGACGATGACGACGACGACAACTTGCAAAACACCAGGTTGGTTCGGCTGCAAAGATCCGACCACAACAACAGATGCGACGCCCGCGCCGTCCATCACAACCACGGTAGCGACCTCGACAGCAGACCCTACATCAACCACTACATGTAAGAACCCTGGGTGGTTTGGCTGTCGTGATCCCACCAGCACGACAGCTTCACTAACACTGCCACCTTCCCCAACTTCGACATGCGATACTCCAGGCTATTTCTGGGGCTGCTATGACACTTCATCTACAGCAAGCCATTCCATCACATCAGGGCCTTCTACCCCTTATGTGACCACCTCGCCCACCACCGAAGACACATGTACCTCCAGTGTCTTCTTCGGTCTGCTCTGCGTTGGGTGATAGTGTTAAGCAGCACTAGATTTGACTTTCGATGGCGGAAGACACGGTAGGGTCATGGATGTGATCAAATCATCTATCCTACCGATTGCATTACCCTGAGCATACACGAGCACCCATTGAGACTCAGTGTTTTTTGGATTCCGATTTGGCGCAGTGTCCTTGTTGGCGTTATGCGTTTGTGGCTATTGTCTTCCTGGTTGCATATTTGCCTTCTTTGGTGCTCAATACTGGCTATTTTGGAGCATATCGTCATACCATAGTAGAGATCTCGATTGGATTGTGAGATCCCGAGTTGTCATTTGACTATACGCAGATTTGAGTATATATATAAGATTTGTGAAGACTACTTTCCTTGCTGATACCCAGGGCTCGAGAGCTCAGCAGGTTCTAAATCTCCTAACTTTCTAAGCAAATTGATTCCGGCTAGATGGACTGTATGCCCTCATTGATTGATCAATGATAGTAGTACTCTACTTTGTATAGGTAGGTAATAATATCGTTAAGAAAACTACAAGCACCTCCTTCCTGCCTCATTCAGACGTTGCCGCTTTAAGAGGGTGAGTAAATGCAGTTGCCTTGAAGGCCACAAATAAAACTCCATTCCAGCTTTCAAACATCTGGATTCACTACACTGTCCTCAAATAATAGAAAATTTATTATGTGATGATGGCAACAGGGTAAGCAAGTCATATTACTCCAAATAATTCTTATCATATTAAAAGAACCTCAGCAGCCCCCCCAATATAATGTTCGAGAATATGTTTGTCATCTGTTATCTTCGCCTTTCAACGTCCAGTACGCACCTTCAATGAAAGATCAAGCACGACCAATTGTTACATATGAGGAGATTCTGAAAGGAAAAGACCTATGTCCTCATAGACTTAGCGGTCGCAAGCTTTTGGAGATTGGCGAATCAATGATATTGAAAGTGGGCTACGGAGTGTCAATGGGAGAGGCAGAGGCTATGTGTCTTGTCAGGAGTTTAACATCAGTCCCAGTTCTGAAGGTCTTGAATGCCTACATGATTGATGACATCGGGTTCATTTTAATGGAAAGGGTTCCAGGTGCCTCTCTTGGAGAATGCTGGGAACATCTTCCTGAGACTTCGCAAAAATCCGTCGCAGAGCAACTCAAGGCCTACATACATCAGTGGCGCAACATTAAAGGTGCTTTCTTTGGGATGGTAGATGGCAGACCCTGTGAAGATGTCATATTCAAGCATTCATGGGGAGGAAAGCCTTATCAATATGGGCCATTCCAATCACAAAAGGGATTCAATGAAGGTGTCATTCTTGCTCTCAAAAGATCCAGACCTAAAGGTGAGCTTGTCAATGAAGAAGACCACCTCCTTGCAAAGAGGATTCTTGCATCTAGGGAACATGGTCAAGATAAGAGGAAGATCTTCACTCATGGTGACTTGCACCTTACCAATATCATTATTAATGGTGATAATATAGCTAGGATCATTAACTGGGGTGTAGCAGGGTACAGCATCACTGCAAGGGAATACTTTGGCATGAGATGGGTAGCTGATGATCCATCGTGGAGAGAACTCTTGTCTACCATCTTGCCCTCAGATGAGTACAACTTTTGGCTTGAAGCGAATTACTCCATGACAGACTACACAGGAATCTGACCCTACCCTTCCACATATCTGCTGTTCCGGATTTAACAAGCTCTTCTGCTTCAAGAGAAATCAAGGTGTCAAACACCCAATCCTGACATCTCCTTTTACCATCCCTGGGTGCTGGCTCCGCCCTAATCACCAGATAGCTCCATACATCGTTTTCTCTCGGCTTCCTCTGAGCCTGGAGTCCTTCTCCAGCAGTGTCTCTCAGCAACCTTAACAAAAGAAGATAGAGACAAACTGAAGTTGTTTGATATTTACCATTGATCGGATGCCCCCTGTATACTGTATGAGAAATGGCCAGGAAGGCCGATGTGGAAGGTGGATCATGATCTGCACAATTTTTACCACCCAGATGGATGTGAACGCCAATTTCTCCGATGAGGTGATACAGAACTGTTTATAGTATCATCGGCAGCCTGCAGGACATTGGTGGGGTGACACGTCTAATTAAATGAATTCAGGTCTTAATATCTTACAGTCTTACTTGCCACCCTCCAACGTCCTTTTTTTTAATTATCATTCCCCCCTCCTTTGAACTATAGATGAAGATGATGAGCCTGTCCCACACAGGGCCGAGCTTCCCCTAGTAAGCTAGCCAGCTAAACTTCTTCTCTACTTTAAGATGCTGACACCATCAGGAATTTCGCCTAGGCAGCCGGCTTGTCATTGCAAAAAAGGCCAAGCAACTGGATCCACGCCAGACAGTGTACCGTTTGGAACTTGAACAACCATACTTCCTTGCGCTGATTCAACCTGTCCTTGGTCTCTGCCCTTGGATAAAATCGCGTCGGCCTGAATGGTTTCTACCACCGATAATCATCCTTAAGGGGCAAAAGGTTGGCTGGGAAAAAGAGTTCAATACTGAAAAGAAAGCCTATGGCCTCTTGAAGGCTATTCAAGGGACGGTCATTCCAAAACTCTACGGCGCAGCGACGTATGATGCATCACCAGCACTTGTTTTGTCCGCTATCACTGGGTCTACTCTATTCGACCTCGCTCGCAGCAATTTCCCTCAAAGCAAGGATAAAACCTTACGAGAACAGCTTGAGAAGGCCCTCAATGCTCTATGGTTACACGGAGTCGAGTACACGGATCAGAAACTGGACAACTTTTTGGTGGTAGATGATGGGCGAGTAATGGTTGTCGACCTTGAGCTGGTAGAATTTGATACCGCAAAAGTCTGGGAGGAAAGCATAAATTGTGCCGGGGTCTCTTCTCTTATGCGCAATTTCATATCAGATCGCGAGCCAAACCGCATGCCGCCAGCTAGTCTCTACTTTCCGCCTGATAAGTAGGGTGTGATTGTCCAAGCCAGAATAGCGACACAATTATCACTACTCCGTAGTGTGATATGGTCAGGTTTACGCGGAGTATTCTCAGAGAGATACAGCTGACAGTTACAGGGATCTCCCTACTGTTGATCCCTTAAACTTAGAGAGATTAGACTATACTTGTTGCTTCCCTCCTTCCCTTTAGGGAAGTTTAAGGGCTCCCCACTATCCTAAATTAATCTAATCCTGATATTAATCTCAGTTAAATTAACGCCTAGTTGCTGTGCCATCCCACTAATTAGTAAGTTATTCATCACTCATTCATCTTTAGACAAAACTGAAGCTGTGACTAAATAGTCTCATTCACATCATGGTAGCACAACCTCCCTCAAACAACGCCCTCCTACAACAGATCGACCTCGATGATCAAGAGCTGGCAGAGGACGACGTGCCCCCTCCTGCCTACGGCGATTATTATGGCGAGATCCACGATGAAAAGAATGGTACTGGCACCAGCGCCCAGGTCACCGACGATGGCCGTGTCGCCATCCGCATCAATCACCTCAATCGTCGTCTGTCCCAGATTATTGCTCCCGCTCTACATCAACACGTCCAGGACGTCGAACCGCTCCCTCCCCCATACATTCCTCCTTCCCTGGGAGGCGACCCGTCAGTTCGCCCACCTCCGCCCTTGAACATAGTCATCCAGGTCGTGGGCTCTCGCGGAGATGTACAACCCTTCGTGGCCTTGGGAAAGGTCTTGAAAGACGTCTACGGCCATCGTGTACGTTTGGCGACTCACTCCACCTTCAGGGACTTTGTTCGGCAGCATGGCCTGGAGTTCTTCAGCATTGGCGGCGACCCTACCCGGTTGATGGCCTTCATGGTCAAGAATCCCGGCTTGAGGCCGGGATTTCGTAGCATCATGAGCGGAGATGTCGGCCAGCAAAGGAAACATGTTGCTGAATATATTCAGGGCTGCTGGCGGTCCTGTTACAGAGCCGATGATGGAACTGGTGATGACCTTTCCGAGTCCTTGGGGAGTGATTCTGGCTCCAGGCCGATAGCGAAACACTTTGTTGCTGACTGTATCATCGCCAACCCCCCGAGTTTTGCCCATATCCATTGCGCAGAGAAGCTCGGCATCCCGCTCCATATCATGTTCACTATGCCTTATTCCCCTACCCAGGCCTTTCCTCATCCCCTGGCCAACATTCAAGCCTCGAATGCCGACCCTCAACTGACCAATTACATCAGCTATGCCCTGATCGAGCTACTCTCATGGCAGGCCCTCGGTGATATCATCAATCGGTTTCGTGTAAAGTGTCTCGGGTTGGATCCCGTCAGTACCATCTGGGCCCCCGGGATGCTGCAGCGTCTTAGAATCCCCCACACCTACTGCTGGTCTCCGGCCCTGATCCCCAAACCGAACGACTGGGGCTCTCACATATCCATCTCCGGATTTTACTTTCTCGACATGGCCTCGGATTACACCCCTGCCCGTGACTTACAAGCATTTCTCGACGCCGGTCTACCTCCCATCTACATCGGATTCGGGAGCATCGTTTTGGACGACCCCAACACGCTGACGGAACTCATTTTCGCCGCCGCGAGGAAGACTGGCCAACGTGTGCTCCTTTCCAAAGGCTGGGGAGGTATGGGCGCAGATGAGCTTCGGATCCCCGATGGCGTCTTCATGCTCGATAACGTGCCGCACGACTGGCTCTTCAAGCATGTCTCATGCGTCGTGCACCATGGTGGCGCGGGGACCACGGCGGCAGGCATCGCCGCAGGCCGGCCGACTGTGGTCGTTCCCTTCTTTGGCGACCAGCCTTTCTGGGGCGCCATGATCGCGCGAGCAGGCGCAGGCCCCGATCCGATCCCTCACAGACAACTCACGGCAGACAAACTAGCCGAGGCCATCAACTTCTGTCTGACCCCCAGATGCCTGGAGCGCGCCAGAGAACTCGCAAGCAAGATCGCGGCAGAGCGAGGCAGCGACACGGGCGCGCAGTCGTTCCATCAATTCCTCAACCCTGATCGGCTCCGCTGCACTCTCGCACCGGCCCGACCTGCTGCGTGGCGCGTCAGGCGCACCAAGGTCAGGTTGAGTGCTTTTGCTGCCTGTACTTTGGCGAATGCAGGGCTGTTAGATTTCGATGACTTGAAGCTCTTCAGACCACAAGAACATTACACCGACGAGGGTCCCTGGGATCCGGTCTCTGGAGGTTTTACAGCATTTGTGAGGGCTTTTAACGGCATGGCGATGGGGCTATCTGATGTTCCTTCGGAGACATGGAGAGCTTTACAGATGCCGGCTGGGCGGAGCCGACAGCGGTCCCTAGGATCGGCATCGACGACCGCGAGCAGGAGTGAGGTCTCAATTTCATCTAGACGAAGTAAGCAGAGCTTCGTCAGAGAGGACTCTCCCTCCAACCTCTCCGGTCGGTCAACTCTAACTTCGAACGTGCCCACACAAGGCCAGTCGGATAGTCGGAATCAACCTGACGCCGGCAAACAACCCGACATGCTCCGTCCGACAGGCGTGCATATGAGCAAAGGCGCCGGGCGTTTCGTCAAGGCGGTCGTGCAGGGACCCGTGGACATTTCCGTGAATTTCGCGCGAGGCTTTCACAACATGCCCAGACTTTGGGGCGACGACACCGTACGCCCCCAAGAAAGGGTTAGCGGTTTCAAGTCCGGCGTCAGGGCCGTAGGAAGAGAGTTTGGCTACGGCTGGTACGACGGCGTCACTGGCCTGGTCACCCAGCCCTGGAAAGGCGCCCAGAAAGGCGGCGCCAGCGGCTTCGTCAAAGGACTCGGCAAAGGAATCGGGGGATTCATCGCTAAGCCTGGCGCGGCCTTTTTTGGTATCCTGGGCCATACGATGCAGGGGGTCAGCAAAGAGGTGCAGAAGTGGTTCGGCAGTGATGTGCAGAGCTATATCATCGCGTCTCGGGCAGCTCAAGGGTATGAGGAGTGGCTGCAGGGCTCCGAAGCAGAAAAGCAAGATGTCATTGCTCAGTGGAAGCTGATCCAGAAGGATCTGAAAAAAAGGGAGATCTCTAATGAGATAGCGCAAGAAGCCCGGGGAGTACAGCAAAGGATGGATTTGGACAGCAGTGCAGACAGTACCACGCTCATGGCTGGTTCACAGTCACCTCAGCATGCTGCCAACACGCGGCCTAGAGATGCAGCAGATGATGATATGGAAGTCATGTCTAGACTCCAGCCCATTCACCAGACAGATCAGGGTCTGCGTGATGAGAAAACACCACAAGAGAGGACAGAAGAAGAGATTGTGATAGAGTACATTAAGAAGCAGAGTCTGTTAGAAGCATAACACCAAAATAAAGGTAAGGGTCATGAAACAGTGATAGAGTATAGGGATGATGATGATGAGGACTTGCAGAAAGCATTGAAGTTAAGCATGCAAGAACATGAACATTAGTATAGATAGATTTTAGGGATATAAATAAATAACCTGAATTAACTTAAGCTTAATAACATAATTTAGCCTCTCTTTTTCTAATTTTCTCTACTATGAGTGGAAGATAGGAGCAGGTGACATCTATAACCCTAGATTTATCTAACACTGCAGGTGAGCCCTTGATCCTCTGCCTTAATACAGTGTTATATACAGGAGTCCTTTCTATAAATACTCCATGGGTTAGGCAGAAGCATAACCCAGTAGTTGCGATAAGCAAGGAGGGCGTTGTAAACAGCTTGAATGGCTTCAAAATTGGTGGTTACGGTGAAATTGGTGGTTACGGTGCGGCGCACCCACACCCCGAAGGTGGTGTGGGCGCGCGAAGGCACAGATATACAACAGTGGATGACTGATGAGGTAAGCACTCTCAGACTAGTGTAGGTCACATGATGTTAATCTAACCAATTACATCAAAGGGGGTGTGTAAATAAGGTAGAGGGGTGTGTCCGTAGAGGAAACCTTTCTTTACCACTTTTCAGGCTTCAAGATTCCCTCATTCAGTCATTCTGTCTGTCTCACTGGTTGAATCAGAATGACACTTCAAATCTCCACCGTCCGATTATCCGACAAAGTTTAATGAATTTAAGCAATCAAGGGACTTTCTTGCTTTTTCTGGGTCTAGCTGTACACCATGGAATTGAGGATAAATAGGCATCAGTTGCCTAGGAGACATCGTGTCCTCTTCTGATGTCTTCATTTCTCCTTCTCTGATCGGCCGAGATTGTTCATCGGTTGTCCTGAAAGGAACATGGTTTTTGGCCGCTCATCTGACTCTTCCTGTAAGGAGAGAGGTTCTTTATCACAGCAGATACTACCTTTACTAGAATTAATCCTGGAAGAACAGGAAGCAACTGACTTTTCTAAACACAGCCTGGCATTCATTCCAAAAACAGTCACATTGATCGTTTGAGATGTGTTGATGGGAACGAGGTAATTTGCTTTGTCTTCAACATGACAAAGGCATGCTTAAACCCTTACAGATGAACGAGAATCAAAGCTGAATTACGCCACGGCAAAAGATATTGGTGTTGGATCTTGGGCTCAGTCAAAATGGACTCATCGCCAGTCTTTAAACCATATCTATCTTGTCAGACTCATCTTTGTCTGGTAGTGATAGGTTTGAAAGAACCATTCCGTGTCTTCATTCTTTATCTTGACAATGGGATTTCGACATCGCCTTTGAAGAGAAAGACACATCGAAGACATGAACAAAGGCACTGTTTTCATTTCGACATCGCCTTTGAAGACAAAGGCACGTCGAAGACATGAACAAAGGCACTGTTTTCATTTCCACAAAGAACTTCTCATCCAGCATGTCTGTTCCTCGAATATAAATACAGTCCGAGATCCAGTCCAGGTTCTATCCCCACAGACCCGAACGCATCTCTTCGATTACCTACCTCACAAGCCAGTTCTCTCAGATCAAGGTAAAGAGCCACCGAAATGACGACCCAACTAAGCCAAACCAACAAAACCCGCACCTACTGGATCCACCTGGCTACCGCTTACCACCCGGAGAACCCCGAAGTCTTGGAAAAGTGCCTCAACATGGTCCGCCGCCGCGACTGTAGGTACTACAGCACCTGGGACGAGATCCTAGAGGCCGGACTCCTCACGCCAGGAAACGTGACCATCCAGTTTGAGTCGACGACACACACTGAGGACGGGATCTTCGCGGCCGCTGAGGCCAAGATCCAGAGTTTGATTGATGACTTGTGAGGTCGGAGAACTATAAACCTGGTGGGTTCGATCTTGTTGACTATGTCATGACTTGGAATCATAAGTTGATGGAGTTGGTTTATGCGGATGACGCGGAGAAATGATTCTCTTGGTTTGTTATTTTCTCGACTTTAAGGGGGGGAGAGGGTGGCAGGGTAGTGTCAAGAGGAAGTAGATTTGTCTGAAACCTTGTGAAATCACTTGGAAGGCAGTCATAGACGTTACCTTGCAAATTCAAGTATCCATCTCAAGGCACCGAATCAATCTCGCCAGATGTTCTTGCTAAACTCCCACACAGTAGCTGACTCTTTGGTAGTATCCCTTGGTATGCCGTGACCAAGACAGGTCATCCACCTGCAAGCTAGTAAGCACATCAAAGCAAAACCCAACAAGGCATATACAGTCCCAATCTTATCCAGGAAGCCATCATAGCGAGACCCCGGATACTAAAGTAGTAGGGGGTCGGTTTAGGTCTGATCCAACCCATATACGGCGGACTTAGACTAAAAAAAGAGCACATTAAGGCTTCATGATTTTAGGAATTCAGCCATGGATCATCCAATAGTTTTTTGGCCGTCTTTCTCTCCTCCGGGACCCATTGCAACATTGACCGTATAAATTGGAGGAAATGCTGTTTATTTTGTCCACTAAGATTTTCTTCTGATTCCTCCAAAGAGATTGACGGTATGGAGACATCGCCAGCACCCAACCATTTACCTATATGACTGTTAGCTTCATCCATAACCTTGGCCAACTAAAAACCAACCTTTCTCGTCAAACACATTTCGTGTTTCTTCGCTTCGCTGGAGAAAGTGAAGTGGTGGAAGGCCGAGGTATGCCACCATTTCAGCGACATGATGGGATGGAGAGTACTGCCTGTCTTCGTCAAGTGCATTAAACAAATGCTTGTTTTCGAAAATATCCCAAATCTGAGCTTGTCAGCGAGAATGGTCCCCAGGGTTCCACGGGACTCAAACTTACCATGACACCGACATTCCATATATCAGCACTGAAACTCCATTGCATGTCAAAAAGAACCTCGGGGGCTTTATAGATATTAGGTTGAATATTGCCCTTGTGGGAATTCCCAATCCGAGCCTCCCCAAGATCACACAGTACAGGTTGACCCCATAAGTCATTGCTCGGCAATGAAAGCTCCCGAGAGGTGTATATCGCACGATTGGTATCCACGACCTTTCGTGGACTTGGATGTTCTTGCTCCTCCTTCTCAAATTTCGTAAGGATAGCTTCATCTTCAATGCTAAGCATGATGTTCGATGCTTTGATATCTGTTGTGCTGTTAATATCCAGCAAAGGAACCGGATAAAAAGGGAAACCCACCAGTAAGAATGATATTTGCTTCGCTGTGAAGAAAGTCAAGAGCCTGTAGAAGACAAATCAAGGTTTGCTTAAGTAAAGGCTCACTTAATTTACAAGACCTGGCTCTCATTCGGAGGGCATGGATGGACATATGCATTGGTGGATGCACTAAGCATCGGTAGACACCGCATGGACTGGAAACATCGAAGGTATCATAAAGTCCACGAATGTAGGCGTTTCCAATATGGGATGAACCCAATCTGCTGAGGTGTCTGTAAACTTCTAGCTCTCTAGACAAGGCTGGCTCTGAATGGGTCGACATTCTAGTAAGGACCTTGACGGCGACATATTTCTTGCTCCTGCATGAGAACAAGCTAAATATTGAAGGTTATTGTACGAGAGAAGATTTGTACCTCTTGTCGCGACAGAGCCACACTGTTGAATAAGACCCATATCCGAGTTTTCCCAAGACTTTATACCTGGTGTGAAGGACCTCGCCTATGTGGACTGGATAGAACTCGTCTGCTTTGTAAAAAGGACGCCTCTCCTCTTCAATAAGGCTCGTGGTGTCGATCTGAAGACGTTGAGTGCTTATGAAACGCCTGAGGTTGAGATGGTTTCGCGGCCAGGGAATAAACTGCTTCAACCTGGTAAGGGTTGCACCATTTCTCATGATGAGTCCCTGGGAAATTGAAATGACGGGGAAATTTTTTGAAAGATAAATGATACACCACCTATATTTGTAGGGCACATGGATTACGGAGTACATCACTGAAATTGGAAGAATGGTAAAGATGAAGGTTTAATCAATAGATAGGGGTTTTGAGGTGATCCTTGGCGAAATGTCAGATGAAATGTGACTGTACTGTTGTATAGCATCAAGATCGTCAACTCAACTCACATACAATACTCATTTATCCCCCAACCACTATCAGGAAACAGTTTAAAGCTCTCAGGCTGTACGGAGTATTGAAAGACCAATTCTGAAGCCTTTGAGCGAGTCCGATTAGTCATCCCCAGCACTATCTAATCTAATCTAATCTATCTAATCACCAATCATGAGTTTCTCTTTCCCCGCAAAAACCTCATCTCTCACACTTTCCATTTTTCAGCGCATGCTACCTTGGCGCGGATCCATCTTCTGGTTATACCAAACAGTCCGATTATGTCCTCCATACCATTGACGCCTACCTTCATATCCCTTTTTCTTGGTTCCGCTATCAATTAAAGCGGGTCTTATAATGGCCTCCAAGGCGCAGGATGGCATTACTCCGGTGGAGGAGTATAATCATCGTCGGGGTTCCACAGGATCTATATCCAATATCATTCAGAATGCCAAAGCAGCGACGGATAAGGAGCATCGCATGTCGCTCTGGGAGGGTATCAAGACCTATCCTAAAGCTGTTGGGTGGAGCGTGCTGATCTCCACCTGCATTGCTATGGAGGGCTATGATATCTCGCTCGTGAACAATTTCTACGCTTTCCCGCAATTCAATCGCAAATATGGCGAACTCACAGCGGACGGTTCTTATCAGGTGCCGGCGCGGGTAAGCTTTCCCTCTTTTCCATCCGAGCTGGTTACTGACCGGGCGTTCCTGGATGTAGTGGCAGGCAGGTCTGAGTAATGGCGCCGCGGTGGGAGAGATCATCGGCCTCTTCCTCAATGGCTGGGCCTCAGAGCGATTTGGATACCGCTATACCCTCATTACCTGTCTCATCCTCATCACCGCATTCACCGCCATCTTTTTCACGGCCCCCAACGTACAAGCTTTGCTTGCGGCGGAAATTCTCGCTGGCGTTCCTTGGGGTGTTTTCCAGACTTTGACGATTACATATGCCTCTGAAGTTTGCCCCATGGCTCTGCGAGGATACCTGACCACCTATGTCAACTTTTGCTGGGGCCTTGGACAATTGATTGGCATTGGCGTCATCAGGTCGATGATCAACCGCAACGATGAATGGGCCTATCGCATTCCCTATTCTCTGCAATGGATGTCGCCTGCCCCTTTGCTCCTGGGAATCTTCCTGGCGCCCGAATCGCCGTGGTGGCTTGTGCGCAAGGGCAAGACTCAGCAAGCCAAAAGAGCCTTGCTACGACTGACAACTGTCCGGCAGGATTCGGACTTTAATGCCGATGAGACAATTGCCATGATGGTTCATACGACTGCTCTGGAGGAGAAGATCACCAGCGGCGCTAGCTACTGGGATTGTTTCAAGGGGACTGACCTCCGCCGAACGGAGATCGTCTGCATGGTATGGGCGATGCAGAACCTGAGCGGCAATGCCTTCTCGAACTACTCGACCTACTTCCTCGAACAAGCCGGGCTGGAGCCGTCCAAGGCTTACTCTTTTGCAATGGGACAATACGGCATCAACATGGCGGGTGTCTTTGGCGCATGGTTCCTCATGACCATAGGTTTCGGACGCAGAACCTTGTATCTGTGCGGTCTCTGTGGCCTTTGCGTTATGCTTCTTGTCATGGGCTTCCTCGGTCTGGTCCCGAAGGCTCACCGCGACCAGGCTTCTCTCGCAACGGGCTCCATGATGATCATCTGGGCCCTAGTCTACCAGCTAAGCGTGGGAACCGTAGCTTATTCTTTGGTTGCCGAGATTTCGACCCGCCGACTGCAGATCAAGACGGTGGTCCTGGGCCGCAACCTGTACAATGTGGTCGCTATCGTCTGTGGTGTTTTCACCCCATACATGCTCAATCCCTCGGCCTGGAATTGGAGGAACTACACCGGATTTTTCTGGGGGGGTATCTGTTTCCTCTGCATCATCTACACTTATTTCCGTGTCCCAGAACCCAAGGGTCGCTCATTCGCTGAGCTGGACCTTCTCTTCGAGCGTAAAGTCAGTGCCCGGAAGTTTGCCAGCACTCAAGTTGATGTGTTCGATGAAACCGTTGAGAGTCAGGTAGTCGACAACTACCATGCCCACATCCAGTCAGAGAAGCAAGCGAGCGAGTCAATTCGATAGGAATGATCAATTATGCACAGAGTTCTGTACCTAGCCTTATATTCATGCAATACGACTGACGCCTAATAATTCCATGCACCCGATTCATACTATACTCGAGTATCCGAGCTGCTAATACTTGCCATACATACGCAGACAGAGATAATATTCAGTGCAGATACTGAACCACATGCTTTTAGTATTGATTTGACCCTGCGGAATTCGTGTAGCACTCCTTGATCGTCATGGCTACTCAAGGCAAACTATATATAACGTTTTCATCGGTATCGAGGGTTATATAAGGAAATATGTGACCGTTTACTCATGAGACCACTCGGGCTTCTTCTTCTCAGCAAACGCAGTCATTCCTACATCAGTCAGTAAACACAGCCGCGGAATCAACCGTAAAAACAGAGTACTTACCGATCTTCTGATCCTTGCTTCCGAAGAGCGCATGGAACAACCGCCTCTCGTACTCGACGCCCTCGCGCAGGGAAAGCTCCTGGCTCTTATCCACGACCTCCTTGGCCGCGACGACAGCCACGCGGCTGTATCCCGCAATGGTCTCGGCGGTCTTGAGCGCGACCGCCATCAGTTCCTCCTGGCCGCCCTCGACGGCCTTCGCGGCAACGCCCCACTGCTCCGCCTCCTTGCCGCTGAAGTTCTTGCCGGTGAGGATCAGCTCCATCGCCTTGCTCTTGCCCACGGCGCGGGTGAGGCGCTGCGAGCCGCCGGCGCCGGGGATCACGCCCAGCTTGATCTCGGGCTGTCCGAAGGTGGCGTTGGTGGTGCAGTAGAGGATGTCGCACATGAGGGCGAGCTCGCAGCCGCCGCCGAGCGCGTAGCCCGAGACCGCGGCGATGACGGGCTTGCGGATGGAGTTGGCGAGGTGCGACCAGGGGGCGATGAAGTTGTTGCTGTAGGCGGTGGAGAAGGTTAGGGGGGCCATTTCTTTGATGTCGGCGCCGGCTGCGTGTTTATCTTTTGTCAGCTCGCTCTGAAGATAAGGGACAGAGGTGTTAGAGGCAGGTCATACCGGCGAATGCCTTTTCACTGCCTGTGATGACAATCGCCCCGATCTCCTTGTCTTCTTCGTATTTGGATAGGGCATCGTTGAGTTCTTTGAAGAGAGGGCTGCAGAGAGCGTTGAGGGCCTTGGGGCGGTTGAGAGTGACTATATGCTATAAGCTATCTCTTCAAATTGAATCACTCAAGGTTCCAGATAAGATACGTACTCAGTCCAACACCAGGCTTAGGAGTCGATGTGAGGATGTGCTCGTACGCCGGGGCAGCGGATGAGTATGGCCTGCCGACGCGGGTAAGATAGGATGTGAGAGGGACAGCAGTCCTGGACGAGACCAGACGGGAGCACTGCCGAGAGAAGAACATGATTGAAGCGTGTAAATTGAGAATTGAATAGGGAGTACACAACAGGTTTGTCTATGTAACTGTCTGGACTCCGGGGAATTACTTATGTATCCCAGCCACTCTTACGGAAGTTGTCCAAAAGCTCTGGATGTTGTCCCCGGTTGATTCTCCCCGCAACCGCCGAAGAGAACCGGTTCTCCGAGGCAATGCGGGGCACGTGATTTAGTTTGGATAACGTAAGCTGCGTCTAACCTGGACAGGACTAGTACAGTGGAACCTGTCTCCCCTGAGGCGCAGCAGTAACTAATGTGGCTGGTGAGGCCGAATCGGGCTAGCGTTCTCCGTCCTGCCACGCCTCCCAGTTGGACACTTTTTTCTCCGTCAGACGGAAGAGAGACCAGCAAAAGAGATAACACTCTGGCCCGCCCCATCCAGTTGTTTAATTCTCGTATTCACCATCAAAAGGAAATCAAGGAAGTTATTATCGACTCCAGAGTGGTATTGTCCGCCTTGTGTGGTTGGTGGTTCTTTCGTCGTTTTTTGTTTCTTTCTCTTCTCCTCTCCTTCTCTCTTCCTCCCCCCTGTCGCCATGGATGTCCCCGAGCCAGAGCAGACGCCGTTCAAGGCAGTGACAGCGCAGACGTCGAAACTTGCGCGGGTAAGCTCAAACTATGTGCCTTTGAGTTGACGGGAAAGGGACGTCTAGCTGATGGATTTCCGCAACAGCAATATCAAACCTATCTCGATTTTTCCACACCCTACACAACCTACCGGTGGATCGGCACCGTCGTCCTCCTTCTCATCTTCTTTCTGAGAATCATTCTGGTTCAGGGATGGTACATCGGTATGCGACCTCCCTCTTCCCGGAGTTGACAGTTGTATGTTGTCCATCGCTAACACCTTACACCGCAGTCGCATACACACTCGGCATCTACCTCCTGAACCTATTCCTGCTGTTCCTGCAGCCCAAATTCGACCCCTCCCTCACCCGAGACGAAGGCCTCGAGGACGGCGACGTCGCCGCCAGCCTCCCCACCAAGCAGGACGACGAGTTCCGTCCCTTTATCCGCCGGCTCCCCGAGTTCAAGTTCTGGCACTCGGCTACCAGGGCCATTGCCATCGGCTTCGTTTGCTCCTGGTTCTCCGTCTTCGATATCCCTGTCTTCTGGCCTGTCTTGGTGGTCTACTGGATTATCCTCTTTGTCTTGACGAGTACGTTTTTTTTTTCTGTTTGTTGGGTCTGACTGACCGGTGATGTAGTGCGACGACAAATCCAGCATATGATCAAGTACCGATATGTGCCTTTCTCCTTCGGAAAGACCAGATACGGCCGGTCATAAATAACGATCTCTCTGAAATGGCAGTGCGCGGCTGCCATGTCATTTTTCGTCCTTTCTACCTCTGAAAATGGACACCTCCGTCTGTTCAAGGTGTGGAATGAAGAGATGAACCTTAATACTGATGTTGAATTGATGATGACCCCTTCGTTGTGAGCTGAATTAATGAGCCCAATCCATTTCTATTGTACAGAGCTTTTAGTCTTGCGATGCTCAACCATTTTTTTCTTCGGCTTCTCACACCCTTTTCCAAGCTATATTCATTTTATTGATTAGACTGTGTATCTCTAGGTGTGTGTTTTCTTAACAACTGAAATAGACAACCAAACATTATATATAACCTTGGATTGCCTCAAGTAAACCACCCACTCCATGAACAGGCTGGACCGGCCACTAAAGCCCTGCAGGATCAAAACATCATGTAGGTAACATGTCATATGTGCAATATCATGAAAGACAAATGGATATATATAACACCGAATCATAAAGCCCCTCGCTATAGAATAAGAAGAAGGAAACAGAATAATTGAAGATCAATGGACATCTAACATAAACAAAGGAAAAGGCATCACTTCATATCTCAAGGTGCTCTACACTTTGCGACCTCTTACTGCTGCCGTCACCTAGCGACAAGGACGATATTGTCCGGCTGGGGACCGGCCGTTCCACCTCTAGCGTCTTGGTACAGATCCAGGTCGAGGCGTACATATTTACACTATCCCAGGTTAGCATGTGGACAGAACCAGGGGGGGGTGAGGACTCACCGATCGATACATGAGCCGGGGAATCGGGAGCCCACCCGGCGGGCTGTGAAACCGTTCTCCTCAAACTGCTTAATATACCATGGCTCAATGCTGGCGGAACGGAGAAGGATGCGGCCGCCCATTTTCAGGGCGTGGTTCAGTTTCTGCGCTTGAATGGATGCCTCGGTGCCTTCGGGATCGAACCAGTCCATGGAGTCCATGACCTGGGGATGGGTCAGTGAGGGGGGTCCTGGAATGTGGTATAGGGGGTATGCTGCTCACCACAGCGATTGTCAGGCTTCGGGGAGTGATCCGCTTGATCACCTCGTTGATCTCATCTGTGTGGATTCGAAGGCCGTCAAAGGCACCTGGTGAAGAAAGCTTCACGTGTGCCTTGGGAGACAAGTAAGTAGGATGGCATCTAGTGCCTTGTCAGCTGAGTTTCATTCCGGAGTCTGGCTAGTATTCTCACCTTCTCGAGAACTGTCCCTGCAGACACAGGAAATAAAAGTAGTTGTCGTTGCTGATCATGGTCTCATTCACGACTGGGTCCAGTGTGTCGACGACATATTGCCAGATCGACTGGCCACCAATGTCCTTGCCTTGTTTCATGTCCTTGGTCAGGCCCGTTCGCTTGAAGTAGTCGTCAATGATCATGTTTCGCTGGTTTCGAGGCACGCCTGCGGCCTTCCATGCGAACCATTCGGTGCTGACCACGGCCCAGTGAAGGGGCTTGCTCATCAGAACGGAGCGGATTCGTGGCCAGATTTCGCGCTGCTCGGCTAGTGTCTGTGCCTCACAGAGCTTCTTCACCTGAGCCTCAAGGCCGAAGATCTTGAACAAGTACCGAACCATCTTGATGGCATGGCGGGATCCGCCGGTCTCGTAGAGACCCTTGCCATACTTCGAAGTAAAGATATGAGTATGCTCAAGCCAATACTGGAATGCTTGACTCGAGAGGTGGGGGCTGAGACGAGAGATGAGGAGTTCACGGAATTCGGGATGCTTGCCCTCGCCAAAGATCTTCCAAACATCGCGGTGGCCCAGGGCCATAAAACTGGCAACCTTGAGTTCGAGAAGGTGGTTCTGGTTCGGGTTCAAATCCACCGCGTGTATCCTCCGAGGGCTCTTCTGCAGATAATCCAAGATGTTGTCTCCCGCGCTGGTGATTGCCAGGATAACATCATCTCGCTTGATGTCCAGCAGTCTGTGGTCCACGCGAGGATCTTCCCAGTTGAACGCATAGATGTATTCGTTCTTGAACTGCGTGTGCTTAGGGAGCAGATCATTGTAGAAGATGCGGCAATGGTGATTCTGGTAGAAGGATGACGGGAGAGGGAGGTTCGCGCTCATGTTGATGACAGCAGACTCGTAAGCCTTGGATCGGATCTCCTGGGAGCTCTGTACCATCGCCTTCTCCATCTCTTCGGTGTGGTTGGCGGGAGATAGATAAGGCGATTCGGTGAAGGAAGCATCCAGCTTCTCGATCGCCTCCTGGCCTGAGGCACTTGAAGTGAGATCCTTCTGGCGACCAACGAAGATGTAATAAGGAATTCCACCCAGAAGGTAATTCCGCTCGCTGGCAGAAATGACAGTTCCAAATCGGTATTCCAAATAATCTCTGCGAGCAGCCTCGAGGCTTACGCGATCCGCATCAAACCAGGCACGCCAGAAAGCACGACCCAGCCAGTTAACGTGACGGTTGAAGGCGCCGCCAATATAGTTGCGAGAGGAGACGTCGACAATACTTTGGACTATTCAACGCATCAGCGCCAGTTTTTTGGACCCCTCGCATGCTGCTTACCATAGAAGTCGCAAACACCCAGAAGGCCGGAGGGCTTCAGGAGATCCGTCAAGGAGTCAACCACGCTGTAGTAATCTGTTTCCAGTGAGTACCGCATACCCTCAGCTATCAATCGAATTTACTAACCAGGAATCATCGACAGACTGTAGCTCATAGTAATCACATCTGCGCCTGCATTTGACGTGTTCTGGGCGCGAGGGTCAATCTTCTCTTCCTCTGGTATATGGAAGGTGCGTGCATCCTGGCACACAACAGTGACGTTTTTCCAACCTAGACGTTCAAATCGTTGACGGGCAACATCGCAAAGCGAAGGGGACAGGTCGACCAGATAGACATGCGAGAAGAATGACTGAACTGGTAAAAAAGCAGACATCGCTTCGATATTGTAACTAGTGCGCAGTTAGACCATGATTTACCATGTGGGTGCAACCCGATGCTCACCCAGTCCCTCCGCCAATCTAAACAGTTAGCAAAACATTCTGCGAGTATTGACTAATGATGAAATGCCTTACATCAACCCAGATAGCCTTCCCAGTTTGAATCTCTTTGTTTTCCACTTTGTACTTCAATTGTGCGGCAACAAGTCCGAGCATATCCTCTCGGCCACAAAGAAGACGCTTGCGAGTAGCATCATACACACCTGCCTGCCTGAACGTCAGTGGGTTCCATGGTTTAAAGATCCGGTTTTAGGCTCTTACCTGAGCCTTGTAGAAGCTTTCCAATGCATCCTGCTGGCCATTACCTGTTTTATCGTGGGGTTTGAGGAAAGATGCATAGATAAATCGGAGGTAAGTGAAGATACCGCGGTTGTAGTCAATCTTGCCCTGCTGGAACGACAGCATGAGAACAACGCCGACAAGGGCGCAGACCAGAAAGCCAGCGCCGGCAATGTACGCATGAATAGGCTCCATGCGGTTCAAAAATAAACCAGCAGGAGTACTGCTGAGGGAGCTCATGGTAGAAAAACAGGAGGTTTGAGGTCTCAATCCCCTTCAATGCGGTCAAGGGACAGGAGAGGGAAGAATGGGACTCGACAGAAAAGCAGATGAGAGGAAGAGAGGGTTCTTGAATCAACAGCGCAAGCATTCAGGACAAGGGCACTTGATTGCATCCTCACGACGCCCCACCAAGGCCCCTCGAACGTACATGTTGGCTCACAATAGTTATCGGAGCAGCGTGCTTCGCGACATCCTATCAGGGCCACACATGGTCCTGAGGATAGATAAGATGTTAACATTCCTAGGCGCAATTTGGCATTGAAAGTAGCGGAAAGGTTGTGAAAGTGGCTCAATATGGAGACCTGGACAAGCAGATAGTCAAAAGCGGTTCAATAGACTCAGAGCCAATTGAGAGCCCGTCGCGAACGAGTTTGCCTACAGTGTTCGCAAAACGTCATTGGACCATTGTAATGGAGGATCTACTTGACTGCATTGGAGCACCGAGATCGGTAACGCACGTAGGTAGTAGATACTACCTGTAGATAGGTACCCGGACGACGCAAAAGTAGTTGGAGCTATTAACCTCCTGAGTCCTGGCAAGTAGGAAAGCAGGGCGGGGGCATGTGTAGGAAAGCGCTGGACGTGGAGACTCGTCCTAGCTCAAGGGTCACAATTAACAGGATGTCCGTGAGAACTGAGAAGGGAACATCAGTGACGAGGATGAAGTTTAATGCGTGTCTTGTTTGACTGGACTGTCTTCGATATATGAATAGTGCGGAGCCAATCACAGTAGGAACTGCCAGCACACTTTGGCTTGAGAGACTCCGTAAGGTCCATTGATCTTCCCTTGTCCATCCATGGATTGATATTGGGATATTGAAATTGAACTCGGAAGGAAATGATGTTCGATGACTGGAAACCGATTGCTCAATGAAATGCTGAGGAAGTGCATGTGGAAAGGATGGACGATGAAAGTACGGGAGTAGAAGAAGATCATTTACCAGTTGGCGAGAGACGGTTCGGGTATAGCGGCATTTCACTGGTACTCTGTGTCTACTATCACAATGATAGAGCTACGATGTCAATAAAACTGATATTATGATGATAACTACAGTATCTGGCAGGGTCAATAGGACGTCTCATCAACCAATCTGTAAAGCACTTTTCCTATACTTCGGTGTTGAAGTACTCCTCTGCAAGCTGCAGAATATAGAACCGCATCAGTTAGACCTTTCTACTCCGTACAGCTACCTACCATTCAATATCACAAGCTAGGCTAATTTAAATCCTTCAAAGGGACTCAATGGAGCATGTGCTCAAGCCTCCAAGTCATCTTGCTAGGACGCATAGGCCATAGGCTATCTGCCCAGCCGTCATTCTGGTATCTTCATCACCGCTCGTCCGTCGATATCAGCATTTCCCAGCCGCTGTAACACATCATTGATGCAAGAAAAGTCGAAGCATTCAATATGGGCCTTTACATCGCCTGCCACAGCCATCTCCATTAACTCTTCCATCTCCTTTACAGTGCCGGCGGAGTTCCCGACAATCGTGAGGCCTGTATTATAGTCAATACTGGTTCCAGTTCCAATGGGAAACAGTTTTTAGTTCCATACCTTTCACAATCATGTCGAATGGGGTTGCTGGCAGCCTAAACGGTGTACTCGGGATACCGACACAGACTAGAACCCCCAGACAACGGAGCAGTTGCATGCTTTGTAGGTATGCTGACTCGCTATTAGCGGTACATATCACGGCGTGGGCACCCAAGCCTGAAGTGAGGGACTTGACCCCACTGTCAATACCATCGACTTTATAGTCAAAGAAGGCTGTTGCTCCAAGGGAGAGACACAGTTGTTTCTTCATTTCCCCACTAAGACTAGAATCAGCTGACTGCAAGTGGTTCCGTGACTGAATTGCGAAGCATTGTTACCTGTCGATTGCAATAACCTTTAGTCCTTTTTTGACTGCGATCTGGATTCCCCTAAACGTAGATGTCAGTCCTGATTGTTATTGCTGCCCTGATAGGCAACATACATGTGCCCGAGACCTCCACCAGCCCCAGGAAGAACAATCCAATCTCCGGGGTTGGTTCTCGTCTTCATGATTGACGAGTACATGGCGATCCCCGCTACTCCCTAGAATTAGTTGAAGCTTATACGCCGAGCTTATCTGGTCATCATCGTAAAGACGTAAACGTACCACATAGGAGCGGCGCTGCTTTATCAGGCGCCAACTCCGGCGGGATTCTCGTGACATGCTCTGCAGGGCTAACGATATACTCTATCCACGATGTTTGTTTTTCTGTTAAGTACTGCAGTAGACAGGGAGGTCACCCACGCTGAAAAGTCCCCGGGACATTCTGCATTACATTAGATATGTTCGTGGAGTTTCAGTTTCTCGACCAAGCCTATGAAAATGAACGTACCGCACCAGCATTCTTCTGATAAGGGCAGGCCGTATGATTAATGGCGCAGATCTCGCACTGGAGACAAGAGCTGTAAAGCCATCTACCGTCGACAATCGTTATGAGCCTATGATCTCCCATCGAATCCTGCAGTAACGCATGCCATGACCCACCTTATCCCAACCCTGTTACCAATCCAAGTCTCCTCATCCACTCCAGATCCCACTAAGTTATACACCTTGTTAGAATGGCTTCGAAAGCCATGATCTTTGCACGTCTCACCTCTTACCACCTTGCCCACACCCTCGTGGCCCGCCACATCAGTCGACATGGGTGTATCCCCACGAATGCTGAGCACATCCGAGTGACAGACTCCAGAATACTCAAGTTTGATGAGCAGCTCCCCTTCTGCGGGAGACGGAACGGGGCGTTCCGAGGTGATCTGCACCTGTGTACCTGAGCATACTCCTGGAGGTGGAACGACTGCTGCAATCTGCGTACCAGGGATTTCCATAACTGATGGTATTTGCTTTCGTTTTCGAATCACGTCTCACACACTTCAAGGACAGTGCCGATTGCAGAGAAGATGGTACCATCGCTTATCAAGGCGCTTCAGCATAGTAGATTGCTGTAAATGCGGGGATAACCTGATACTAGATCGGGCGATAACAGGGATTGGTGCATGAGCCAACGATAGGCAATGTTCATTAAATTGAGATTGCAGTTTCGTCCGGTCAGATAGAGGATCACGGAGTCGAATAGCTAAGTATCCCTTGAAGATATACTTGACATCTTTCATCACATAAGGGACAAGCATACTATAGGGGAGACGGTAAGCAAGGATATCACAAAAGGCCCATAGGTCAAGTCGGTGTATTCTTAATAGAACTCACTCAGCCACTCACGCCATCTGAGGTCAAAAAAGCTGAGTGACGGTTGTTCAAGTAAGTCGCTAACGTCAAGTACAAAACTTGCAAGGCCAAGCGATCCCTTGCCGAGTCAATTAGGATATTATGCTAAGTATTCCAAGCCGCAGCCAAAATGTGTACTGTATAAAGGACATGGACTCCGCGCAGCATAACAGAGTCGGAAAGAATAAAAGCTGAAGGCATCTCGGGCTCAAATAAGCAAGCGTTTCCGAGTCCTTTGAGGGCATCAAAAGGAGATATAAACCGCGAAGGAAAAGAGAGCAAAACAGAATTTATGACAGAGATCGAACAACGCCAGCGCTTATGCGTTCTCCGATTGGAGAGTTTGCTGTGAAGATGTCACAAGTTAGCTCATCACGTACGAAGACTAACATGAGAGAGGCAGATGGACGGGGGGAGACGTACAACCAACCAATCCATACCCTCGTCGAGACCTTTGCCGTCGATGGCGGAGCATGCTACGATACTCCAATTCCTATCCCGCAGCTCTCCCAGCTTCAAAGCCTCCGAGATCTCTCCCGCACCCTTGGCACCAGGCTGATCTTGTTTGTTGGCAAACACCAGTAAAGCCGCGTCACGGAGCTCCTCCTCGTTCAGCATAGCCGCGAGTTCGTCTGCAGCAGTACCGAGTCGTTCAATATCAGTCGAGTCAATGACGAATATAACCGCAGCAGTGTTGGCATAATAGCATCGCCAGTATGGTCGAATAGATGTTTGACCTCCAAGATCCTAGGTGAAAACCATAACTCAGCGATTGTTCACCCACGAATGAATCGTTCGCTCTCTCTAAAAGCACCCGACATACCCAAACATTGAAATTCAGATTTCTGTATGTCACTGACTCGACGTTAAAACCGATGGTAGGTATTGTTGTAACGACTTCACCAATCTGTCAAAAGAGCATATCAGTTAGCGGAGCAGCCAGAAAACACTGCGCAGTATCAACAGGATGGCTCCAACGTACCTTAAGCCTATACAAAAGCGTGGTTTTTCCGGCATTGTCCTAGATTGAATGATGAAGGTGTATGAGTCTCGAAATCCGCGAGAAAATCGTACACTCATCAGGGCGCGGATGCACGTACGAGACCCAAAATAAGGATTCGAATCTCCTTCTTGGTCCAAAAGAAAGACCATAGATTCGATAGTGAGCCTCCCATTGTTACTATTCTGGCAAGGGAATAATTCTGCCCCCGTGATCGGTGAACGTGAGGAGATGCAATGGAGGATGTTTGCGGAGGCGTTAGGGAGGCCAGAAGAGATCCTGGTTTATTTCAAGACGATCGTAATGTGAGTTATTAGGATGAGATAGAATCAAGATATTTCTACTCCGTATTGTCTTCCCTTTGTCCCCAAGGAATAAAGTGAAGAGCTGACAAAATCGCAACGTTCTGTCTTGTGGCAATCATTGGACCGCGGAATCATGGATGACCCAGCGGCGTTGATCAACCTGGTCCAAGCTCAGTCATTCAGTCACTTCTTTTGGAGATGGGAACCTTTAAATTCATTGAAGCGGGATCACATCCTGGGATTCCTTATTTCTGTGCAAACGGTAGCTTCGTGCTTCCTTTCGCAGGCGTCTATTTTATCCCTCTGCGACTTTGATGCCCATGTTCCTCTGCCGACAACACTGATATAATCTACACCTTGTATTCCTCCCCCACGACGAGCGGCGTCTCTGGATTACTGTCGAATTACGGTTTTCATTTGTTGCGCATGAGTCAATTCGACTGATCGGAGTTCACCATGGTTGGCAAAAAATCTGAAAAGGCCCTCCGGGATGAGGGTGAGTCCATCTGAGAGGCAGCATCTATGTGCAGATCAGACAATTGGTGACGATACTGACATTTCAACTCGATGTGCAGGCCTTGAGAAGACAGATAACAACATGGAATTGTCGAACTGGCCTCAGGTCGTCCCGATTAATCAGAAGAATTACTACACGTACGTCGCTGAATCCGCGTCATTCCCTTCTGCGCCATTCACTCATCGCGGATTGCGTTGCTAACGTAATCTTTCTCCCTCAGTGATTATCTCAAGAGGGACGACCAGTACTTAGCAATCAGATTGCAGAACGAGGAGGCAAGAAATAAAATGGCCAAAACAGCAAAAGACCGGGACCGTGCTTTGGCCATGGCAAATGCGAATGACTTGGGTTTGCCTGAGACCGAGGTGGATGCGGATGGAGATACACACATGGATGACGGCGCAGAGGAGGCGGCTGAAACAATAGGTTCCAAGGTTATTGTCGTTCATGTCGGTAGCCAGAATCTGCGAATTGGCCTGGCCAGTGATGCGTTGCCGAAAACAGTTCCCATGGTGATTGCGCGGAAATCAACTACAAGCGAGTCCGAAGACCATGGCGAGCCCCATCCCAAGAGATTGAAAATGGATGATGGTTCGCTGATGGAGCCGGAGAAAGTGTTTGGTCCTGAGGTGTGTCCTCTCGTCGCCGCTGTATAAACTGTTCCTAACCTCTCACTTGACAGTTTACGTCGCAGTATACCACGATGGTCGCAGAACTCAAGGCGCATATGCGGCAGAACAAGCGCAGAACTCTGCCCAACTCAAAAGAGATGGTTATCAACTACAATCGAAGGACAGTACCAGAGACTATTCCGGAACACAACGACCCCCTGCGAGTTGAATGGACAGACATCTCGGGAAAAGCTCCTGAATACATCGTGGGCCAAGCAGCGCTGAGAATACCTGATGATTCAAAACCTCGATACAAACTCTATTGGCCCATGAGATATGGATGGTGCAACGAAAGAGATTACGATAGCAAGAGACTTCTGTTCCTGGACATCTCACTCATCCTTGAGGACACGATCAAAAATCAACTCGGTTTGACCAGCAAAAAGGATTGGCCACAATACTCGTGTGTTTTCGTCATTCCTGACCTGTATGAGAAAACCTACGTTATCCAGACCCTGGAGATGCTGATGAGGGAGTTCTCCTTCGCCCGCGTCTGCTTCATCCAGGAGAGTTTGGCCGCCACCTTTGGTGCGGGATTCACATCGGCATGCGTTGTCGACATTGGTGCACAAAAGACGTCCATATGTTGTGTGGAGGAAGGGATGTGTATCGAAAACTCTCGCATCAACCTAAAGTTTGGCGGGGCAGATGTGACCGAGGCATTTATCAAGATGATGCTCTTCGATCATTTCCCATACGCGGAGATCAATCTATGGCGCCGGTACGACTTTTTGTTGGCCGAAGAGTTGAAGAAGAACGTTTGCACGCTGAATGAAGCGAGTGTCTCTGTGCAGGTGTTTGACTTCCACCTTCGCATTGCCGGCCAGGACACTCGGAAGTATTCATTCAAAGCATACGACGAAGTACATCTCGCCCCCATTGGTTATTTCCAGCCCTCCATATTCGACCACTCCCAGAAACTCAAGGGACGAAGGAAGTTCATCACCCGCTCCGTCGATATCTACGATGGCCAGCCAAACGACCCCACGTCCGCGGCTCAGTCCGAAATTTTGACTGCCCTCGCTCCTCCATCCTCCAATGGCCAAGTGAATGGCGAATCCCGGCCCATCATGTTGGACGTGCAGGCGACACCAAGTCGCTCACAACCAGTGAACGCACTCAGCCGTGTACAAGAGTTAGATGCCACTCCTCGATCCTCAGTGGCCGGTTCACCTGCTCCAGAAGCGATAGGTACACCTCAAGCCGGGGGTGCCGGCACCCCACTGCCTGGCGGACAGGGACCGAGCGTCTCGCAACCTCCTCGCGTGCCTACTGTGGAGGAGCGGGATGATATCCTTCCTGTTTTCCCTTTGGACAATGCAATATTCACATCCATTTCACACGCTGCTCGGTTTGACGAGCGCAAGATGCGAGACTTCCTCGGCGGGGTTATGGTTGTCGGAGGTGGCAGTCTTGTCAACGGCTTCCATTCCTTTCTTGAAGAGCGTCTACAGACTCTGCGACCTGGGTTTGCCAGTGAAGTCATGGTTGGCACGCCCCCAAGAGATCTCGATCCTCAAGTAGTGGCCTGGAAGGGGGCAAGCGTCTTCGGCAAGCTGAGTGGGACGAATGATAGCTGGATTAGTCAACTCGAGTATGACCGGTTGGGACATAGGCTGATGGTGCACAAGTGCATGTGGGCTTACTGATTCCCATGTTTGATTATTCACGTCTTTATGTTTCTTCTATCCTATGAGTGGCGGAGTCTAGTTTATGGGTAAATCCTATGGGATCATTCTAGAATAAGACATGATAGCTAATTTGAGGGAGTCTTAATCTGGAACTGAAATGAAATAATAGCCAGCCTTATAAGGCAGTAAGGCATCTTTCACTCTGTAGTCTCCATGACAATGACAGAGCTGTATTGGGACTAGTGCAAGAAAAACAAAAATAAAGGTGATTGTTAGGGACACACCCCCCAAAATTAGGGACACACCCCCCTTCTGTAATTGGTTAGGATTAACGTCATGTGACCTGCGCCAGTCGCTGCAATCCTTACTTTTGATTTACCATACAAAATTAAGAGATAGGAAAACTGTAAGATAGACTTTAAAAGTATTTATTTTTTATTAGAATTTTCGTATAATCATACAACCAATCAGAATCCAACATTATGTATGAATGTAATTGCTGCATTAGCTATCTTGAAAACTTGATCAGCTGGTGCCTGGTGGAGGTGGCATACACTCCTCATCATCTGACGTCATTATACGCAGTATTTTTTTATGCATTGATGTAAATTATAAACATTCATAAAGTTATGTCACTATCTGTTGA
Source organism: Aspergillus cejpii (assembly GCA_004769165.1). Classification (NCBI taxonomy): domain Eukaryota; kingdom Fungi; phylum Ascomycota; class Eurotiomycetes; order Eurotiales; family Aspergillaceae; genus Aspergillus; species Aspergillus cejpii. The sequence goes on along the minus strand of SMSW01000001.1, from coordinate 3,272,156 downwards.
AACCCTAGCATTATGCCCTAGCCCTTATTAAAGCCCTAGCGCTTATACAGTTTGGGCAGTCACATGATGTTAATCTAACCAATTACAGAAGGGGATGTGTCCCTAATTTTGGGGGGTGTGCCCCTAAGTTAAGGGGGTGTCTCCCTAAGTTGGGGGGGTGTGTCCCTAACGCCAACCAAAATAAAAACAAAACCGGATCAACTCTCCTCCGTTCCCCCCAAAACATCCATCCCGCTAAGCCATAAAGACTAGGCGGTCAAGTAGTGCAGAATGGAATCTCCAACTCCAGGTAAGTGAGATTGCAATTGCAATGCTTCCCCAGCTCTCTAATTCCATTAATTTATCTGGTTCTGTACAGTTCTCGCGCTGGTCAACTCCACTGACGGGAGCTCTGACGGGTTCTTAGCCTCCGACTCTGCGATCCCTTCGATTGCGCTCCCTAACCAATGTGAGTTCGAAACATCAGCTGGCGCAGTTGAAACATTTGGAGTCCGCTTCTAACAGTTCTATCTACTGTGCAGTTTTCTGTCCTACCCCCACCTATACACCCACGCAGTTGGATACTGAAACCGGAGTCGCGATGTCGAAATCCAAGGACAGCACCACATCTGGTGGCTTCCATCAGGAGTACATAGCGTCTTTGCGTTATCGCAACGACCTCCCCCCTCCTGACATGCCGCCTAAGTTTCTTGAGATTCCGCACGAGGGTCTGGAGAGATTTCTTACACCCGGCTTCGCGTCCAATCTCGCGAGGCGCGAGGAGCCCAATATTGATGTTGACGCTGAGGGTGGTATGCCGATTGATCTTGTCGGTATTCCCGGACTTCACTTGGGAGACGATAGTGGTTAGTGGTCTCGATCCTGCATCTTTGATGTGGAAGTTGACTAACAAACTGATTTTACTAGCTATCATGGCGCCTGAAAATCCCCAACCCATTGATCCCGCAGACCTCCCTCTCCTTATGACTCTGGAGCAACTGAGGAATCCTGCGCCCAAGAACGCAAACGTCAGTTTCCTTCGTCGCACGCAGTATATCTCCGCTGGTCTTCGTGCGCCCGATGGCAGCAAGGCTGCGCCTATCAAGACAAAGCCTCGCTCGCTTGACAAAGCAAAGTCACAGGATGATCCGACGTACATCAAGAAATACATTCAGAAAGGATTCGATATTGCTTATCCTGGTAGCAAACATACTGGGGATGATACTGCGAGCAAGATCAAAGGACATGCTCCGACCAAGCTCGAGTTTGATGCTTGGGCTAAACCCGTCCATCCTGACAAACCTAAGCTGAAGCCGGTCAGTTTCTTCCCTTTGCTTCCCGATCTTCAAGGATTCCCGGATCCCGGAGGATTTGTTCAGTTCAAATTCGACAAAGCGCCTGTCCAAGCTGTTTCTGGAAAGAGAGACGAGCGCATGGACGTTGGCATTCTTTATCCGTCTGCTCCAGATGAGCGAATCTGCCAGGAGCACGCAACCAAAACCGCTCTACACCGGTCGAACCCCGGCCTGTACCCCGACCCTGGCCCGATTCCCTGGGATTATGACCTTTTCTTGCCCGAGAGAAGGGAGTCGACCAAGAAGGTCATGGCAAGCTTGCGACTGTCGAACCCTGATCGCAACAATGAGGAGCTGTACACCCACGAAGGACCGGATGGCGTAAAGTTCCACCGCTACGAACGCATGCGCACATACGCCACCAGTGCCCAGACACTCGGCAACGATCAGAAGCAGCGTGATGTAGCCTTGACCCTCTTTGATCCGTCGGGGGCCAAGGAAGGTCAACACACGAAGCAAAAAGGGGCCTACTACTATCCCATTCTTGGAAAGACCCGTCTGAAGCTGGAGCGAGCCCGTACCATTGCACAGGCGGGCCTGGCTCCTACTCAACTCAAGACAAAGGAGGAACAGGCGGATCAAATTCAGGTTGTTGTGCGTGACCCGGATGAGGCGGAGGTATACAAACGCTCTCTGCATAGGGCAGCTATCGACCCGAAGTTTGCCAAGTCTCTGCCCCCACCCCCAGAGATTGTGAACGATCAGGAAGCACCCGAGGGACAGCACTCCTACGGAGAGGAAGGTGTGGCTGGAAACCATGGTCACCATGCATACGCCGAAGATGCAAGCGAAGACGAAGACAACGAATAGACGACGCTGCCTTGTTTTTCTTGTCTCTCGCATACAGCATCATTGCCACGGCTCCCGCTTTCTCCAATGGTGCTGCTCGAGTGGCACATTGTTTCCCGCCTTTGTATCACTTTCATACCCCCCTTTTCATAGCACCGGCTTTTGAAGTTATTTCCCATGGCTCTTAGCCTTCTTGTTCTCTGATTCTAGATGTACTCTTACGCAGTTCTTAGCTTTCAGCTGCAGATACGACTCTTGGCAGTGGATGGTTTGTCATTGATGTTGAAGCAGCGGCATGACTGGCGTTTGGATGGCGTGAGTGAGATTGGAGTTGAGTAGATATTCTGGTCAATTTAACTTGATGAATGCATTATCTTCAGAACTCTTCTACTTATTATCATAGATCCGGTGATTCTTGAAGGTGGGATGAGACAGCCGCACACCGCTCGGAGAGGGAAGATTCTGCCGGTGAAATTATTGACCGCCCGCCGCATCGGTTGACGCAAGAGAAACAGAAGAAAAGAAGCACAAGTTGAGAGAGCTCTCGTTTTGACGGGGACTACTGATCATCAATTGCTGGAATGCTTCATTTCATCCTCCGTGTAGTATAATTGGCTATTGAGAGTAAACCAAACCCTTGGAAATCTGAGTGGTGAGTGTTCAAATTTTATCAAGTCGAGTTTGGAAAGCTTGTGATCTTCAACTTGCGTCAACTTATCAATCAAGGGGTGGTTCGAGAGGACGCTCCATTGGACGGGTTTAGATAGGAGCTACCTGGAATGCTGTTCTTTGAATCGTTTTTGATTATTCTCTGATCTTGTCGTTCGGTATCAATGGCTTGGAGCTTCCTGACTGTCCTATAGGTGATTACCAAACTGAGCATTCGGGTTGACGAGCCACAGGGCTTAAGAGAGACTGAAAGGCACAATGGCCGCCAACACGGCTACTCTCGCATGGAAGTCCGCCGGCTTGAGAGCACGCGCAGTTCCATCGTTGCGGTGCTCATCGCGTCCCTCGATCCTTCACAGGCAAGCGGCAATCTACCAGCCAGGAGCCGTGAGATATGCCTCCGACACGGCCAATGAGACGACTGAAGCGGTGAAGGAGGTCCCAAAGAAGGCAGGCCGCAGCTTCAAGCGAACTGTGTGTGGCACGTCGTTGATCCTCGCTGCTTTGGTGGGCTATGTATATGCGACGGATACCAGGGCCAGCATCCACCGCTACGGTGTGGTTCCTCTCATCCGGTTACTGTACCCGGATGCGGAGGATGCTCACCACGTCGGGGTGGATTCTTTGAAAACCCTCTACAGATTCGGACTTCATCCCCGGGAACGCGGGAACCAGGATGGTGACGGCGTGTTGGCTACTGAGGTAATGACGTGATCATGGTGATGTGTAGACAAGTTGAATGCTTAGAAAAAATCTTCGACAGGTCTTTGGATACACGCTAAACAACCCCATTGCAATCTCAGGTGGGCTGGACAAGCATGCCGAGATCCCCGACCCGCTGTTCGCTATCGGCCCTGCCATTGTCGAAGTCGGAGGCACGACCCCCCTGCCGCAGGAGGGCAATCCCCGCCCTCGGGTCTTCCGTCTTCCCTCGCAGAAAGCCATGATCAACCGTTACGGTCTGAACTCCAAGGGCGCGGACCACATGGCGGCGATCCTCGAGAAACGAGTCCGGGATTTCGCCTACGCGAAAGGATTCGGTCTGCATGAGGAGGCTCGTCAGCGTGTCCTCGATGGCGAAGCCGGTGTCCCCCCGGGCAGTCTTCAGTCTGGACGCCTGCTGGCCGTCCAGGTCGCGAAGAACAAGGCGACACCCGACTCGGACATTGAGGCCATCAAGCGCGACTATGTGTACTGCGTGGACCGTCTGGCCAAGTACGCCGATATCCTGGTCGTGAACGTCTCCAGCCCCAACACACCGGGGCTGCGTGACCTTCAGGCGACGGCCCCGCTCACCGCTATCCTCAAGGCGGTCGTGGGCGCCGCGAAGAGCGCCGACCGCAAGACCAAGCCCTTCGTGATGGTCAAGGTCAGCCCAGACGAGGACTCGGACGAGCAGGTCTCCGGTATCTGCGACGCCGTCTGGGACTCCGGGGTTGACGGCGTGATCGTGGGCAACACCACCAACCGCCGCCCCGATCCCCTGCCGCAGGGCTTCACTCTTCCCTCGAAGGAACAGGCGACGCTGAAGGAGACGGGCGGCTACTCGGGGCCGCAGCTGTTCGACGGCACAACTGCCCTGGTGGCCCGGTACCGGGCACTTCTGGACGCACCACCTGCCCCAGCGGGGGTAACCGAGGCGGCCAAGGAAGTGGCCGCAGCAGCAACGACACAATCGGAGCCTAATGCGGAACCAACCACTCCGTCCACCCGGGGCCCACGTAAGGTCATTTTCGCGTCCGGTGGAATCACCACTGGCAAGCAGGCCCAGGCAGTGCTGGATGCGGGTGCCTCGGTTGCTATGATGTACACGGGCATTGTCTATGGGGGTATTGGCACGGTGACCCGTGTGAAGCAGGAACTGCGAGAAGAGAAGCAGAAACGTCAATAGACGGACTGAAGCATTCAACGGATTGTACATACTACATAGTACGGGAATTCACTGAACAAGACCATTTGGTCGGTTATTCATGTTCATAAACTTCTATAGAAAAATGAAATGAAATCAAACCACCCGGGGTCTCCTCGACTTCACAGTTCACAGTCCACACCGTCGATTTCAGCCGCTTTCCTAACCCTCAGGTAGGTCAGGCTGAACTGTGAAGTATCTTCAGTGAGATGATATCATGATGGGTCGCTCTCCACTCATATTATGTTTGCTTCTCTGTCTTCTAATCCACCATCCAGTCATATATCCTTTGTAGTTTATACCTTCACTGCCCGGTGATGATACTCGTATTGATCCTCTGCCTGTTGAAATCGGCATGACGATGGTAATGTTCCATCTCAACAAAGGACTGATCGCAGTAAGTACCAGGAAGATATCTCTGTCGTTGTCGTTGTTGTGGACTTAGATCTCAACTAATTCCCAAATAGGAAATATCAAAGTTTTGGCCTCGAGAGACGCGGCTCAGTCTCCACAGACTCGGAATGTGCTTCTCCGTCCTAAGACCTCGCATTCACAAAGACAACAACAAAAATGGCAGAGAGGATATAGATATCATATCGCTCATATTAAAAGGCTCCTGGATTCCCGCAGCCAAATTGTCAATTGATCGGATCATCCAAGTCTACTTCTTAAAAAACGAACTTCAATCTCTCGTCCATCACCACCATTGTACAATGTCTACCGATCTGAAGCCCCTCCGCATCGTCATGGCCTGCGACGAGGCCGGTCAGCCGTACAAGGAAATCCTCAAGGCGGCGCTGGAGAAGAGCCCCCTGGTCGAGTTCATCGCCGACGTAGGCGTCAACTCCACCTCCGACAAGACCGCCTACCCCCATCCCGCCGTCGCCGGCGCAAAGCTCATCAAGGAGGGCAAGGCTGACCGCGGTCTCTTCATCTGCGGCACCGGTCTCGGGGTGGCCATCGCGGCCAACAAAGTCCCCGGCATCCGCGCCGTGACGGCCCACGACTCCTTCTCCGTCGAGCGTTCCGTCCTCAGCAACGACGCGCAGGTCCTCTGCTTCGGTCAGCGCGTCATCGGTATCGAGCTGGCGAAGAAACTTGCTGCCGAGTGGTTGACCTACCGCTTCGACCCGAAGAGTGCGTCGGCCGCCAAGGTTCAGGCTATCACCGACTACGAGGCGCTGTTTGCTACCGCGCACTGAGCGGTGATACTTGATACAGCGATATCGGCCTCCCGCTGAATGTATATATCTCGTTTGACTGAGAGACTCGAGTTCAGCGTCGATCTACGGAGTACATATATGTATGGATTTTTTGTGATGTTATCAAGCGACAGTGATACCACGACTGGAACATGAACTTGGCAGGCCAAATTTCTGTCCATCAAGCGGTGTTTTCCTTATTGAGAGAGGTTATTTCAGATAGAAGTCTTTGCATGGTAGACATCTAATTGAATAGAATTGCATAGAATTGTGCATGGGTATACAGCTGAGTCAGCCCTTCTGCGGGGATCCATCGGCTTCGATCGTTGGGAAGAGTGACAGACAGTCAAATCGCTCAAGTAGTTCAACAATGCTCGCGATTCTTGTAAGAAATGGACTACGGCACCCTTTTCATCGTCTCGTGGGACATTGCTCCTGTACTGGCCGTACAGCCTGATTTTCCCCACGTCCTCTCCACCAGATAGGATTCGACTGGGAACGACTCCACCTACATCTCTACATGTACTGATCTCATCTACGGGTTATTTTGTACCTTCAGGATGTCCTTCGAACTGAAAGAAAAGGGCAACCAGCTCTTCAAAGAAGGCGATTACAATGGCGCGGAGGAACTCTACTCTCAAGCGTAAATACCCCCCCTCATTTCAATCGAAAAAAACATCTAACCAACATTGTACTTTCGTAGGATCCAGAAAAACCCCCACGAACCCACCTTCTTCACCAACCGCGCGCTCACCCGCATAAGACTGGAAAACTGGGCCGGCGTGGAACACGACGCGCGCGGCGCGATAGCCCTCTACGGCGCCAAGAACCCCTCCAGCCTGAAGAGCTGCTGGTACCTGGCGCAGGCGCTCCTGGGCCTGGGACGGCCGCAGGAGGCGTACGAGGTCGCCATCGACGCGTACCGCGCCAGTCTGGCGGCCAAGAACGCGCAGACCGAGAACCTCTCCAAGGCGGTGCTCCGCGCCAAGCAGCAGATCTGGGCGGCGAGGGAGACGGCGAGACTCCGTGAGATGAACGAGACGCTGGCGACGGTGGAGATGTTGATTGAGGCGGAGCTTGACAGGGAGGTGGCGGCGTTGCAGGCGAGGTTGGATGTGGGTGAGATCGGGCGCACGGGTTTTGTGGAGGACCAGAAGGCGCTCCGGGCGGATGCGGAGAAGAATGTTCAGAATGTTCGGGAGGCGATTCGGATTGCTTCGAATGGGGAGATCCAGGAACGGGTAGGTTTATGGCGTGGTTAACTCGACGCCGAACTGCTAAGTGCTAACTCTGATAGATTGTACCCGACTATCTGATCGATGGCATTACGTTCGAGATCATGCATGATCCCGTCATCACCCCCTCCGGTACTAGTTTCGACCGTATCGGCATCCTCAAATACGTCGAGCAATCCGGAGTCGATCCTATTACCCGGGTGTCCATGACGGTCAACGATCTCCGACCCAACTATGCATTGAAAGCTGCATGCGAGGAGTTCCTCACCAAGAATGGCTGGGCAGTGGACTGGTAGTTGCCGGCATTACTTTTTAGGATGTATTTTATCATTAGTGAAGGGATACCCTGCGGTTTCTGTTTGCATCAGCTGGCGTTTGGGTATTGTGCTTCATTTTTCTTGTCATTTCTGGACTCTATTCCCTGATTCCTCCTGTCAGTTGATCTGTAGGTATTAAACTTGTGATACTCTACCAATACATAGGAGATGCTACTGTTTCATTAGTTTATCAATTTACATGTGAGGTTGGCTGCCCCAGGCTCCCAGGCGGCCAGGCCCCAACGGAAATAAACCCCACCTCATCCCACCTCCATTTTCCCCTCATTCAACTTCTCTTCTACATCTACTCTACACTCTACACAACACTCTTCTATCAAATCCTAAACCTCCGAAACAGACAAACAAACAGACAGACAAAATGTCCACCCTCACCTCCTTCTTCACAGCCTTCGACTCCGCCGCCAACAAGGAGAAATTCACCCCCTCGCTGCAATCCTCTGCCGCGGCCATCGACAAGTCCGCCCTCCAGGCTGCCGTCGAGGCCGTCCTGGCCGCTGCGGCCGACGACGCCACCGCCGGAGACAACGATGCGGTCCTCAAGGCCGGATTCGAGTTCGCGACGGAATTGGTGAAGATGCTTGAGAAGGAGCCGGGGCCGGAGGAGAAATTGGCGGTTTGTTTTGACTCTATCCTTTTGGTTGGGGGAAGTGCTAATGGGGGTTGGTTGGGGGGTAGCTTTATAAGTATTTTAAGCAGGCGAGGGGTGAACAGCCTGCTCAGCCGTCGTTTTATCAGATGGAGGTTTGTGGTTTCTTTTTATCCTGGAGTGTGGGGGTGAGTGGGCTAATGGTTACAGGCCAAGTTCAAGTATAACGCCTGGAAGGAAATTAGCCATATCAGTGCCCAGAAGGCGCAGGCTCTCTACATCAAGGAGGTGAATGATCTGATCAATAAGTATGGTACTCGTGCTTAGTCTGGGAGTACTGGGTTCGGTGATGCTTTTTTTTGGGTGGATATTGTTAGGAAGAATGAGTTACGTGGTATGACCTTGACCTTGTGGACGTCGTATAATATATCCCTATCTTTTTATAACCTGGCGGTCATCCTTCCCATGTTTGTCCCTGCCAGTCTGGCTCTGTGTGGGTAGCTGTTGCGCACCATGGGACCTCGTCCGCTTTGTAGGATGTCAATGGTAGATCGTAGGGCATCCGTAACCCGACCAGGACGTCTCCTGGCCTTCCTGGATAATCAACTGGAAGGTCGCGTCGAAAGCACGGAACCATCACCGCTTCCTGCTGTTGGTCCGCAGGATCGACGAATAGCTGCGGCCAGACCATCACTCCAATCTCCCAGCTGCAGATCCGCACTTCCCCGCTGTTGTTGACGGCGGCCCCCCACGCCTGAGTCGAGAGATTCGCCGACGTCACCATCGCCCAGTCGATCGCGTCCATCCTCCCTGCGTCCGAGAACCGGATGTACGTCTTGATGTGCGGTGCCGCGCGGCGACGGCCTGCCTCCTGTAGTGTGCTTGAAGACTGACGGCTATCGCTGTCTGCATCTCCCGCCCAGTGTCGTAGATATGGCCGCATGTACTGGAGTTGTTTCTGCTGCGCGGGACTCTGTAGCTTCATGTGGATCGATCCTCCGGATCCGTAGCCATTTAGGGATCTACGGATCTCGTCCGGAGTAGGGAAAATGATGGAATATTGAGGAGCGGATGTTGAGGCGGAAGTGGGGGCGAGAGAGTCAAAGAAGACATCTTTCAGCCATTTGTCCGTCTGTCCGAGGGAAGCGATCGAAGAGATCTTGTGACTGTCAGAGCTTGGCCATGGTAAAAACGACGAGGACCAACCTGAGTGACAATATGCGGCGGCGCAGTTCGAGCCCCCTCCCTTCGAATTAGAGGAATCTGGCGCGTAGCTTCCTTCAAAGCTGGCCATCCCCATAGCGTCTTCCTTCGCGAATCCAAGGAGGCGATCTTCTGCTTTGACGGGACACTTGCAATCAGCGCAGCGCGGACTGCACTGAAATCAAAGCGGGAGAGCTGCTCGACCAATAGGCCTGTTTTCTTCGTCCCGTATGCGCTTAGATATGCGAGAAGGTCTCTCTTGAATCTGGTTCCGCTACCGACAGCTCCGGGTCCTTCTTCCAGTTCTCCCCTTTGCAGGGGGAGAAGTGGAGAGCGCCAGACTGCCTGGCACATATTCGCCCAGTCACCGGGGATCATATTGGCTGTATGGATGACAACCCTGGGCAGTTAGCATAAGGACCCAATCTTGAGTCGTCATCACATACTGTGCAAGACCGTCAACACGAAACAAGATCATCATTTTTGAGTGGTGTGTGCCAAACGGTTCGGGCATGTAGGCAACGACAGACTCAACATTAAGATGTCGGGAACATGCTTCCTGCTGCCGTCAGCACCTGCGCCATTAGCCCAAAGGACAGAGGGAATCACCTCAATCCGAATCCGATTCGGGGCATCCCTCTTCCATGACCCATGGACAACCTTGACCTGCACCAAGCGTCTTGTATCGATGTGAAACTGGCTTATCAAAAAATCGACATCGAATAGAAAATTGAACTGCCAACATTCCAGGATCATGGGATCCCCCAGGATGTCTCCCAACCGCACGGTATCGACATTGTGGTTTGAGGCTGCAGAAAGGTCGCGGATGTGGGTGAGTTGGATGGGAGATGGGATTAATCGAGGTTGTCGGCCAGTTGGCTCTCCGGACTGGGTTGGAATTCCCTCCTCCTCGGATCTCTGAGATGGATGGATAGATGGTCTGTGAGACCGGGATGACGGTGGTGGAGTGATGGATCTGTACAATGATGCCAAGCCATCTGATGGAGACGCTGCAATTGCATCAGCGGCATCGGGCTGGTTGATGGAAGATAATTTCACTCGTTTTGAGGGATGGTTATCACTTTCCATCATGGAGATTATAGATGAAGAGAAGTGTGTGTTTATCCTCCAGTTCTGATGCAGACTTGGGATGAGAAGTTGATGTGAAAAAGGGATGGAATACCTGGCAGATAAAATAGAGTTGACTCGAACTGACAATTCCATCCACATATCATCAATTCAAAGATGTTTTCATAGAAGAGTAAAGAGAAGGAAGAAAATAAAGATGAGTGTTTCTCCATACCTCGAGAAAGATTATATCCCCAAAGAGCCAACCTGGAGTACATAAATAGTGCAGCCAGCACTCTATAAGTAGTGTTGACCTTTCACACTACACTACAACACTACTCCAGGCCTGGTCATCCTGTCATTTTCTGATACCAACATAAAATTCCCCTCCTGCTGGACTAGAATTATAGGTCAGAGCATCTTCACTGCCATAATTACTTGGATAATTCCTGTCACAGACTGAATAAGATCAAAGCAGTATTCACTGTCCAGCCCAAGCAAGGTCACATATAAGCTGCTACCCCCCTAGTTGCTCAGTTTCTTAAGATTTCTTTATCTCTGGGATATTCTAACGCACAGCAGGGACCACTGGGATGATATCTATCTTGCTGAAATGGCCTCAGTAAAGACACAAATACAAACATCATTCAACTCTCCCCCCCTCCAGCACCAGAACCCATCAATGACCTTCTGGGACCATCTTACAGAAGATGAAAAGAGAGCATCCGTTGACCGGACATGCTCTCGGGGGTTCCAAGGTGGCTTTGCCTGGGAGGCAGCGGGCCGAGTAAAGGACAAATGGGAGGAGGATATATATCCGAATCTCAAAACTTTCCTAAATGAGAAACATAAGGATTTGGATCCTATGAGCCGTGAGATGGCCATCTATGGTATTGCTTGTTGGATTGTTGGGAAGGAATGGCATCTCTCTCGCCCTGCGACGGTGTTTGTGTGCAGAAGCAAGGAGGTTGCAAAGAGGGCTTTGAAGCTGATAGAGGGCTTTCTCAAACTGGGGAATTCCGGCTTTCGTGCGTATACCCATATTGCAACTATCTCTTTCAGCTGTGGAACATTTGCTCAAGGCCCATCTAGGGAGATTGGCCTTTGTGGAGCTTTGGTGAATGTTGGCAATTCAGATCAAGTCTTTGAAAGACAAGCCACCGTTGGTGGAATTGTCCATATCAATGGACAGTATTACTGCATGACGGCCGCGCATCCCTTTCTTGACATAGACGAAGATTGCGACGATACTATTGAAAACGGATATTTGACAGCGGATCATATCTATCAAGTATCTCCCTCGTTATCCCTTTTAGGAGCCATCCCATCCGATGACAACGCATCAAACAAAACCCCATTCCTCTCCAGAAAATTGGACTGGGCTTTGCTTGAGCTTTCCGATGCGCTTGAGCCCGGACCAAACAAGATCAACGTCCCCAGTGGCATGTTGATTCCCCGGAAGATTTCGACGTCGACATCCCCTAAGTCGCCTCTATGGGCAGCAACTGGGACTCACCAAACGGTAAAGGTTCCATCCAATCACGCTTTCTGGCCTCTGTTTGGGGAATTCGGGAATTTCAGATGTTTGGAGCCTAAATATGGAGTCCTGTAAGTTTCCCCCCATATCAGCGACTGAGACCAATTATATATATAGATCCCGGAGATTCAGGTTCATGGGTCATTGATCCTCATGACGATTCCATCGTTGGAATCATTATAGCCAGATGCGACGATCTGAATGTTACCTACGCCCTACCAGCTCGTGATGTTTTCGAAGATATTGCCCGGAATCTAGGAGTAATAGATTTGACGGTGGACGAAAAAGGAAGCCTTCTAACGCTGGCTATGGAACAGGGGAAGACGGACCTAGTTGGAGGGACTTTTCAGGCGAGCTATTGATCTTGACAGAGGGAGGACTGCAGTATACGAGGATGTCCTGATGGAAGCTTCTAAAGCAGGTCATAACAAGATCATTCAGCTACTATCACAGTGGGTGCCTCCTGGCTCTGCTCCTCATGAACATCATCCTGCATAAAATCAGGGAAGATTATATCCCCAAAGAGCCAGCCTCACCACTATCTCTGCAACAAATGCCTTCTGCCGAAGTAACAGTATCGATTCAGCTACGAAAGGAATACAGATTTAGGACACAAGACAGGATGGTGCCCTTTCGTAGGACTTGAGCAACCCAGAAATATCCCCATAGCCATAGTTGGTAGCTATCTCCAATGGAGTCATGCCGAATGGATCCTTAATGGTAGGGTCCGCACCCTCCTCCAGCAAAAACTTGACAGAATCTGCAGAGCCAACACTGGCTGCGAAATGCAAAGGCGTACCGAGACCGCTCTTATTATAGATCGCATAATTCTCTTCATCATCCTCATCAAGAATCTTGTTCAGTTTCTCTTTGCTGCTGGGATCCTTTTGGTAGATATAACGCAGAACCTCACTGTTATCCTCTTCCAGCCCATGGCGTAAGGCAGCGTAATGTAGAAGCTGGCCAGAATTGATGTCACCCCCATTTTTAAAGAGTAGTTGAACTACGCTCATTGATGCAGAGCGGATAGCACAGGATAGAGGTGTTATATTCCGTTTCTCACATTGTTTATTGGCGTTGAGGCCATGATTGAGAAACCACTCCAAGGTCTGCATGTCATCAAAGACCTCTCTGCAATGCATATTAGCAACTGTTATAATTCAACAATGACAGAGGGGAGACAGTTACATGACCGGTGAGGGTGTAAATGGCCCTTGGGGAGTATTAATGCCCCATCCATGCTCAATGAAACTGTCCAGAATCTTTAAGGATTTATTACGAGCAGCAGAAGCAAATAACTCCACTGTCATTGGAGCCCCTTGTTCAAACAGGTGCCTGACACCTTCCTCATCACCTTTTTGAATGGCATCAGAAAGACTTGCCTGCAGTGACATGATATACTGTGAGAGAGATAGTTGTATGATACTAGGAACTAGCTACTCCGTACAACCTCAGAGGTAAGATGATCCCTGGGTCATGTGATAGGGATATACATATCTTTGAGGCTGTACCTAGTTCCTACTATCATACATGCCATCTCTCTCACATTGCTCTGAAACCCTGAGTTAAAGGCAACTCATCAGTGTATTATGTGATAGAATACATATAAAGGAACCTGTGAATCCCTAAACACTGGTTCTGTCCCCTTTTTTTCATGGCACCTCCAGAATATTGTCGTACCTCTGGCAATTGTACTCGGTAGCACTGGTTGCATTTCAATACTTTGGTCATCTCAGTTATCGCGCATTTGTTCTCTTGTCTCGCATATTCCCTCCACTTATCAGGTATCATCCATCTAAATCTGATAAACCTGACAATCCCGAGGCTAATGATCTGGCTGTCGCCTCAACACCAAACTGTGAGACATACACTATACGGCTGCACCCTCAACGTGACTTGGAAATCGTGGGAGTTGGGGCTTCTGCTCAAGTTTACAGAGTTGATGACGAGATAGTTCTCAAGACTTCTTGGGTGTTTGAACGACCTGGGAGTAGTGCCCCTGACAGCGATCGATGGCACTACGCCTCAGACACCCTCTTTCACGCCAATTTGTTGCAAAACGAACGAACTGTACTACGAGTGCTTCAAGGACGGCCACACCCTCACATTGTCGAAGCCATCGATGCTGATCAATCCGAGGGGATTTATCTCCGTGGATATCACGCGTTGTCCAGTGATAAAATCCCCCCTCAGCTTCATCGGATTCGCTGGTACCGTGATCTTACCGACGCACTTTGCCATCTCCACAGCCTTGGTATAGCCCATGCAGATGTACGGATTGACAATGTCCTCGTTGATGAGCAGGACGGTGCAGTTCTTTGCGATTTTAGCGCCGCTAGCCCTCTGGGTCAACCAAATCTCGTTTTCCCGGATCTTCCACTTCCAGTCAACGGTCCCTCGCCAACGTTATCTGAGGTAACGGATATGTTTGCAATGGGGTCGCTTATTTTTCAGATGGAGCATGGAGCCAAGCCTGAGCTGTCTGTTGACAGTCATGGCACATTGGTTCTGCCAAAGATAAGAACTGATCATCAAGGCCTTGATACGATCATTCGAAAAGCCTGGCTTGGGCAGTATAACCGCACCTCGAAGATGCTAGAAGATCTTGATTCTATTGATACTAACGGTGCTCGTCCTGCCTATGATACCAAATTGTGTTCGGGATCAACGGAATCGTTGAGAGACCGGATTCGAAAATGGAGGGAGTGGCGTGAGAATAAGTTTGGTAAGGGTTATCCGCTAGTTATATGGTGTCTACATTCTTGGTGGGCTAATGGGATTTCTAGGTTGTGTCCTCGATGGTATACTTTCAGAGGACCAACTGCAGGGCCTAGCTGACTGCTATGGTCTGGATAAAGATGCTAATTTATCAGGCACACTTGTAGCTCAGCGAATGTATGAGTCACAGAGTTGATAGCATGACAAGGCCTACGATAGGAGAATGACCCAACCACTCTTCATCTCCTTGCCTTCCAAATTGATGATCCATGATCCATCATCCCTCTCTGGCGCAGTGGGGAAAGTCCGTAGTGGGGAAGGCACGGCCCGCGTGGTATCGTGGGGAAAGCTCCCGTTGTCCCGTTCTCCCTCCCAGATCCACCAAGGCGTTCCTAATTCCTACAGTCACCATTTGGGATATGGTGCCCCTCTATCCTCCCGAGTCCTGGCTCAGCAACTATATCGTCCAGAGCAGGGCATGCCCAGTGAACACCCCAACGTAGGAACCCGCAGCGGCGCTAGCAGTATCACCCAGATAGAACCTTGCCGACTCCTCTTCACGGCCCGTTTCATTCACAACAACAATCTGTACAATGCCCTCCGACTGTATTCGAGAATTCGACTGAATAAGATGGCGGCCGGGTTTTAGGATTCGCGCTTCGGTCTAAAATAAAAATAACTAAGTGTCTGAAACAGTTGTCTGATGGGGGAATTCCAAACATTCTTAGGCATTGTGTACTTAGCTGGGGAAATTAACAAGGCACCCTTCTATAATTTCATTTCATTCATCAGATGCAGTGTCTTATAAGAAAAGTGTGGAAGGTTTGAGGTATAACATGGTGATAGTGCCTAACTACCTATAAATATAAAGCCTAAATTTATTCATGTGATTAGTAAGTTAGTAATACAGCCTCTCGCTAAACTGTACGGAGTACCACTTTCTATTTCTGGCGCTCTATACCAAAGTACCAAGTACCAAGCATCTCTGTCTCTACATTCGACTAGCAATATCCCTGGCCACATAGATCTGTCCATACAAATCCGTCACATCACAAAACATCTGTACCTTCTCCAGAACCCTCATCTTGGCCCTATCCCGCCCAGCCATTTCCGTCAGCAACTCCAGGCCCCGTTCGACATTCGACCGCTCGAACTCCGCCAGCGAGAACAGCTGCTTCTGCCGGACCGCATCGGACGTGGGCCCGGCGGCGGCCTGGGCGAATTCCGGGAAATTCATGCAGTTGAGATTCCGTTCGTCGCGGTCCCGCGCCAGAGACCCGTAGTCGTTGTACATGCGGCACATGACGGCGAGATGGCGACACATTGCCTCGGCGATGTATTTCTCCTCGCAGGTTCGGAAGCACGCGGCGTTGCTTGAGGGCTGCTCGGATCCCAGGAGGCATTGGTAGAATGCAAATGAGTAAGGGCAGGACGTGTGGTCCGAGGAGGTCGAATACACCCATCGGTAGAAGCTGGAGCGGGCGGTTTGGAAGTCGTCGCGTGTAGTCTCCAGCTGCGCGGCAAAGCGGTCGTTGTCGTCCGCCTGCTGGATATGCGACAGTAAAAATATTTTCAACTCATCCTTTACTCGTCCGTACTCGAGGGGTGCTGCAGCCTCCACACTAGGGTGATTCATGACGTGGCGGATGAAGGCACGGAGTATGGGGGCCACTTCGCTCGGAAGATGATTGAGCGATTCCTTTGGCGTCCCCGTCTTGATTCGTTTGACTTGCGGAATGTCCTCGTGAACATCTGTATCTGTGTTTGAACAGGGCTGGATAGTCGCGTCGCTCTTCGTATTGCCGTTGAGGTTGAGGAATATCTCATCGATGCATGACCGGGCCACGGATCGTTGGCTGCTATTGAGTCTTCCCACCACGGCTTCCATGAACTCATCGGCCTGGTAATTGAGAAATGAGATCACCATCATCTCCACCAGCGTTTTTGTGGAGAGAAAAGTGTTCTTGCGGTTATTGCACAAGGTCCAGGTGAAAGGGATGTACTCGAAATATTTATCCTCTTTCATGCCCGTGCGAGGGAAGACAGCAAGGCGCAGGTCGCGTAGCTGCGGCAAGAGCATGTAACCCTCGACTATGGCAGCTCGGATCTTCCAAGGTTCCATGCTGGAAAACAGTGGAAGCATGGAGTTGAAGCGTGCGAACTCCATGACCGCCTCCGTGCGGATATCGAACAGCTCCACGAGACTAGCCGGATGAGACCGTTCGCAGGAGACCTTCAGAGCCGCCAGGACATAACTCCTGCTGAGGAGAGTCGAGCCGTATGTCACTTTTTCTACCCACAGGTACTCCGGCTTGTCTCCTGCGCTCCTTTGCAGGAACCGGCGGCCTCGAGACACTGCAGATTGAATAGTTGTCCACAGGTGACTGACGACGGGCAACTGGCATGCATGAGCGATGGTTAATATGGCATATGCCGTCTCTTCGCGAGAGCCGGTCGAGCCCCAGGATCCGTCCTCGTTCTGAGTCTGTAGAGTGCGAACCAATGCCTGATATAGCGATATCGACACTCGATCCCTGATCAACCGCCTGGGAATCAGCTCCCGCCCGTCGTCCGACCACACCTGAAGCAGTTTCCCAAACGCCTCAGCCATGAGCATGGAGGGATAGTACGGCGAGAGATTCTAAAGGGTTTAGCTCTTCATGATCTCCAGCTCGATTATGGGAAATGGAAGTGACTTACCCATTTATCCCCAATATGACTATCAGCGGTCCACCAGACGTCGCACAAGAAGGCCGTTGCCTTTTCGATCTGAGTTGAAAAAGTGGAAGCGTCTGGCCTACTCAAAAGCGCCAGTAATACATTACAGTTCGCCGTAAAGCTGGGATCTCTCTCGCCGTGATAGGTGCGGAAGTGAGTCGGGCCCTCGAATTCTTCCATCAGGCCGCGGGCCGATACTGGTTTACCCAGCAAGGACACAGTTAACAGGGATTTGGCGGTATCGTCGGCATCCGCCTGAATCGACGGAGCTATACATGATTGACATTAGCAATGTGTGTGTGAGTGAAGGTCATGGTTGTGGATGGCCATACCAAATCCTACAGTACCTCCTTCGCTAAGTAGCGCATTGCGAAGCATCTCGCCAAGAAAATCCACGTTCTCGAGACCGAGATCGCTTGGTGAATATCCATTGTGCAAAAGCGTGGTGAGAATCTGAATTTCATCCTCGTTAGCATTGAATTTTGAACCGATGCGAGCGTGCCAACTGCCAACTGCCAACTCACCCATGAGACTTCGAAATGTTTGGATGGATAAGCACTTGGCATTCCTCCGCTGCCACATCCCGCGCCATTCTCCAACACCAATCGCAGGTACTGTTCGCAGTCATCATCCCAGGAGGATGCAAACATCAGGTATGCGGCTGTGGAGGACGGGGAAAACATGAAAGAGCCGTTGACCTTCTGGTGCGCAACTTTATCAAAGTCAATCATACCAACGAAGGCCTCGAGCGAGTGCAGCGCCGTGCTCCTGGAGGCATACAGGTACTCCGGCTTGAACTTGGAGAGCTTGATGCGATTGAGCCGCTCCAGCTCGGCTCGCCCGTCGAATTTGAATTGATGTCCTTTGTTCTGCAGGAGCCGTAGAAGCGAGGGCAGAATAATTTCGAATCCGACGTGAACGGTTTCTCTGACATTCCACGCCTGCAATTGTCGTGAGAGGGAATCCCGGGCCTTCTCGATCCGTTCCTTTATCTCCGCCACTGGAGGATCCGTGCTGGCAATGTGGTTTTCTGCATGGGTCTCCAGGGCCAGTAAGGAGGCTGCGGTGTTGAGGATGCCGTCGATGTCGCATGCGTAGGTCTCCCAGCCGCCATCCGGTAGTTGCGTCCGCAGAATGTATTCAAAACATTTTGGCAGAAGCCATTGAGGGCCGTCTGATGTTGTCTTCCTGACCATGGATACCCAGGCCGTGTCGTAGATTGCGGGGGACATGAAACCCAGCTCACCATCTTTCGTCTTCAGCTGTCCGACAAGCCGGGACGCTTGAGTGCATAGATCGGTAGTGTTTGGACAAGTCATGGTCTCGTCTGGTTGCATGGGAAAAGGTTGCCGATTAGTCTAGGGCGCCTTAGACGGGGACATTGAAGGTATTTCATATCAACCCAAGTTGACCAGCTGGATAACAGTTCAGGAGTAGCTGAAGACTGATTATTGGTTGGTAACGGAAAGGGAGTGAACCGGCGCCGAGGGATCATCGATTCTTGGGTCCTTTCCCGGAGGAGGATCCTTTGCGATGATACTGGACTGAGTTCATGCCTGTAGAGATCAGAGATGTATGTTTTCGGAGGTTCGGGAGACTGATCCTTCGGCATCGGAGGTGATCCATCCAACGGCCGATGCATATATTAATGATCAAGAGAAGGAAGATTTGATATATATATAATATAGCATTATCTAGAGCCAAATTCGGCTCCATTCTGCCATAAGGAATCATTAAAACATACCATTCGGGAGCGCACGTACATAAGTATGCTTCCCGAACTTGTGCCTATACCGCAGCAGAATGGGATTGAAGTGGCGAAGGAGGGAGAGAGCTTCGGGAAACTCTATACATACAAGGTCGGTTCTGTTCTTTGCCAACCTCATGCTTCTATCAGCAACGGCTAATCCGACACGGGGTTGAGTAAGCGGAGTCCCCGAGCCCTAGGAATTCAAGCAGTTGCCAAATCAATAGGGCTTGAGCTGGAGGAAGTCGAGCTGCAGCCGGCAAACGGCGTCCCGGACTTCTACTGGGCTTTAAACCCACTGGGAAAGACACCGACTTTTGTCGGAGCGGATGGGTTGGTGTTGACGGAGTGTATGGCGATAGCCCTGCATGGTGCGTGCTGCTCAATCCATCCATGACGCCTTGAGAAGTTTCAATGAAAAGAAAAAAAATTGACATCTGCAAGAGCAGTGACAAACAAAGATCCGACGACCACCCTCCTAGGGAGCACCTCGGTCGACTTCGTCCAAATCATCCGCTGGATCTCGTTCACCAACACAGATGTTGTTACACGCATGGCATCCTGGATTCGACCTCTGATCGGTTACACGCCCTACAGCGAGGACGGCGTACTCAAGGCCCAGCGCGAGACCACGCAGGCCATCCAGGTCTTCGAGGACAATCTGCGCGACCGCAAATATCTCGTCGGCGATCGGCTGACGCTGGCGGATATCATGTGCGCCAGCTTCGTCACGTTTGGGTTCGCCCAGATCTTCGATAGGGAATGGAGGAAGGACTTCCCCTACTTTACAGGCTGGTTCATGATGATTATGCATCTGCCCATCATGAAGGCGGTTTTGCCTGAGACGCCGCTTGTGGAGGTTGGGTTGCCTAATGCGCCGCCAGCGAAGCCTTTCAAGGCGCCTTAGTAGATAATATCGAATCTACTGTGTTAATGTATTAATGTAATATGTCAGAAAGAATGATAGTATAATACTCCGGGTGTCCATGAGAAACACGCTGTTTGTATATCCCTAAGTGACAGGGTGGGAGTCAAAGGAGCTATCCCCATTCCTTGATCACCTGATGCCAAGAATTCACATTTAGCGTTGATTACGTG
The DNA here is from genome assembly GCA_004769165.1 of Aspergillus cejpii. NCBI lineage: Eukaryota > Fungi > Ascomycota > Eurotiomycetes > Eurotiales > Aspergillaceae > Aspergillus > Aspergillus cejpii. Next base: position 3,252,005 of record SMSW01000001.1, on the reverse strand, counting down.
TAGCACATCTGATTGGACAGTTTAGACTTACGTAACACTAACTATTCTTGGCACCAGAGGATACTGAAAAAGGAAAGAGAAGCGAGCATACTCCATACTCCATAGTCATACAACCATCAATTATCTAAGGACCTTGCTAGGTACTCCTTACATAGGTATCTAGATGGGTATAATTTCCTTCCACCCCCTTCAACCCAGTCTAAATTCTTTATTAGTGATAAGTCTATTATCGACGCACCGCCTCATCCAAAAGAGCCTCTGTATGGCCCCAAACCAGCTCCGGTATCCTCTGTTCCCGATACTGAGCCAGAACATTTGTGCTCGGTCGAACATCTCCCTTCCAATTCAAAAGATAGGCACCACTCCCGATTTCCCCAGTGGTACCCGTAGCCACATCCCCAGCCTTAAATGGGACTCCTTGGGACGCGGTCCCTTGCTTCGCTGGGTAACGTGCGGAACTCAGGTGGAATAGATGTCGCTCGCCGCTCTCACGGAGATTCACGGAAAAGGGCCACATGAATGGCCACATGACGTAGTTGTAGAATGTCGAAACCGGGGCGGGGAAGCTATTGGTGTAGATGTTGGTGCCGACGAGCCCCGGGTAGGCGTGGATGAAACTGACGGCGGGGTGGGTGTTTGCAAGGTGTTCCATGCTCAGGGAGGTCATGGTAATGGAGTGTTTGTAGGCGTTGATCAGGGAGAAGTTGTGCTTGAGGTCGAGGTCGGAGGTGTTAATGGGGTACTCGAAGCCGCCGCCGTAGACACTGACGACGCGGCTTGGTCCTGAGGATTCAAGAAGAGGGAGGAGATTCTGGATAAAGCGCATGCGGGAATAATATCGGAGAGCAAACAGGTAGTCGATTCCTTCAATGGTTTCTATTCATTTTGTTAGCTGAAAAGCACTCCCTACTTTCAGAAGAAGCATACCATTTCGCCCTCCCAAAGATATCCCCCCCGGGGTCATAAAGAGGAAGTTCAACTGCTTTTCCTGCTGGAGGATCTGTCGACACGCAGCATCAACATTGCGCACTAGTGATACATCCGCCTCGATGAAGTGGAAGCGACCCTTGGGACTTAATTGCTGCAGTTCAGACAAGAACGGACTGGCGCGAGCCTTGTTGCGACCGATGATATAGGCTGTAGGGCTATCGGTGTGGCAAGCCAGTTGGCGCAGGGTACTTTGGCCGATGCCACTGGTGCCGCCAACAAACAGGGCGGTTATATTGGGGAGGGCCCGGAGGCCAGCGTTCGATGCTTGTACAGCCTTCAGATGTACCATTTTCAGATGACAAGAAAATGAAGAGAAGAAGAGTGCAGGGGGAGGAGGACAACGACTATTTACACCAAAACCCCAGGAAAGCCACATCGGTGATCCGTCGCCGAAGGATCAATAAAAGCGGGCCACATTCGATCCCTCCGACGGCGCCAACGGCCAAACCAAGGAATTTGATGAACAGGAGCTATTGATAGTGCATCATTTAATGGTGCCAGAGTCCATACAATATGACTGCGATTAGCATCAGGATCGATCTCGCACTGTCTTATCCATGGTTGATGTGATGTCTTCTCCCGGCGTCGACGCGCTGGTGAATTACTACGTGCCCAACAGTGATGGGTCTCCGCCAGCGACAAATGACATGGCAATCATGTTGGGCCAGAAGGACATGATATCTCACAGAATGCGGATCCGTGACCTGCGGCCCTACAAGGAGCACTATTCGCTGGATCGGAACGGTTTCCAGTACGCGATCCTCCACTCGGCGCTCACGGATGCAACCGACGAAGGCCAGATCAAAGATGTTTACTATAAAGAGATTGAGGAGCTGATCAAAAATGTGTGAGTACCTTACCCTTACCCTTTAGACCTCCATTCAATATTGATTTCATTAATCTAATCCTGCCACAGAACCGGCGCCAAGCGTGTGCTCGTCTTCAACCATGCTGTTCGCACCAAGACCGGCAATGAGTACGGCGAGCAGATCAAAGACCGCTACCAAGGCGTCGAGGGACCTGCTTATCGGATTCATGTTGACCAAACACCCCAGGGCGCTCTCAGCATCGTGCAATTCATGTTTCCCGATCTCGCCGAGGAGGTTCGCAACGGCAGTTTCCAGGTGATCAATGTCTGGCGCCCGCTGACTCGGGTTCAGCGAGACCCCCTGATGGTGGCTGATATGGCCGAGATGCCGGTCGATGACCTACTTCTCATCAACCGGAAGTATTATAACGGACTGCATTCCTCCAACTTTGTCATCAAATATGAAGGCCGACCAGCGACCGAGGAGGGGGGCCTGACTGATGGGATGAGCAGTGGTGGGAAGCACAGTTGGTGGTATATCGACCATCAAGATCCAACCGAAGCCTTGATCTTCTCCTCTTCAGGCTTCCGAAATGGAAAGGCTATCATCGGCACTCCGCACGGTGCGTTTTGTTTACCACATCAGGAAGAGTACGACGCTCGTCAAAGCATTGAGTGTCGGTGTGTTGCTATCTATTGATGGGCTCCAGTGTATGACAGTCAGCCAGTTCCAAAAATACAGAAAATTGGATCATATATTGACGCATACCCTATATTTTTTCACTCATGGTGCCTTCTACTATTGCTAGCTGATGTTTCTAGGCGAATTGCTTTCTCTATTTCGGCCACTGTTTTTTGCAACCCACTCCCCTTCATCGACGACATCTTCTGCCAGCCTCATGTGCATTCCGGGCTGAGCTGCGCAAGAAAACAGCATCACAAAAGGAACACCGCAGTTTCGCTGATTCCCCCCTTCGCTCCCGCTGATGTCGTATTAAGTTGCTTCGATTTGAAAATACTCGGCCATTGCAACAGGGTTCCCAACAGCGGAATGATTCCGACTTCTCAGGTCCCGGATCGCGATGGGGGAGGGAATTATCTGACTCCGTGGAGGGGGTAAGAGGATCAGGTCGGTTGATTGTTTTGGGATTCTGATTTGGATTACTGCTTGATGGAAATGGAGTATCAGCGTCATTGCGGGAAAGTGAAACGGGGAAATGTTTGTGTGGGAGAATCTTTACCTGGCACTGGCGGACTGTAGTTCTTGTAAATCCTGTCGAAGACGCCGAAGTTCCGAGAGCAATTCTGTTTTAGATATTGTTGTAGTAGCAGTAGTAGTTGTGCTCTGATCCGGGGTTATCATCATCCCATTCCCCGGTCCTGTTCTACTACTAGGAGGGAACTTGGGTTCATCTTGGAAAAGACCCCAGGCTTCCCTATGAATCTGCGTTAGCTGCTTGTTTCTCATTGTGATGGTATATAGTACTCCGTACCGATAAGTGGCCATGGCGATGATACGATATGACAATAACAGGGTAGAGACTACAGAGTAGAGAGAAGGGAATGATGAGGATGATGAGGATGATAGGATGGAGTTGACAAAGTACCATCTATCTCAATTGGGTATAGTTTGACTATCTGTGCTTTGCAGCCTTGAAGCCTTACAGTTGCAGACTTGCAGCATGTACCTTAGTAGCCAGCTTACTACGGAGTACAGACTAGATACAGCCTACAGTCTACAATCTGCAGTCTATAAGCTTACTCCGTATATTTGCTCCATCTGAGACCGAGCGTTGGTTCAAACGGTGGATGATGATCCCTCATCCGACCGAATACCGATACCATCCTTCGGAGGGAGTCGTAGGATTGCATATTGTAGGTAATATTTTGGTTGTTAAGAAACTGAATAGAGTCATAGAGATATTTATATAAGTGACTCACTGTCAAGATGTGAACTAAGCAAAAGTGTCTTTGGTTCTTGAATCAATTCCTCAGAGAGAGAGAGAGAGAGACAATGGACAACCATACCTTGTACAGTAGTATTACTGGGACCCTCAACCCTCCCGACCCCAGGTCCATCGATCGTTCATACCTCTACCTGGGGATCATCAGTGCCTTAAGCGTCGTCTACTTGCTTCAAGCACTGATCGCATACACAAAGACCTTCAAAGCCCCTTTCGTGGGCTTTCGATCACGCTTCGAACCGAAATGGCTTGTGGGACTACGTTTCTCCCAGGGCGCTCTGGCACAGGTGAACGAAGGATACGAAAAGGTTTGAGCTTCTTCTCCTTCTGTCTTGTTGAGCTATTAGCCAAGGAACTTCAGTTGACGTTGTGGATTAGTACAAGAATGGAATGTTCAAAATCGCCCGAAACGACTCGGATATCTTGGTTATCCCCAACAAGTATGTTGAGGAGCTGCGTTCCCTGCCCGATGAGAAGATCAGCGCCATCCGGGCGCATATCAAGAATCTCCTGGGGAAGTACTCGACCACGCTGATCCTCCTGGAGAGCGACCTGCACACGCGTATGCTGCAGACCAAGCTGACTCCGAATCTCGGCTCGTTTATCGAAGTCATCGAATCCGAGCTCAAGTTCGCCATGGAGAAGGAGATTCCCACTGATCTGGATGACTGGCAGAGCGTGAACTTCTTCCACATCGTCCTCCGCATCGTGGCTCGCATTTCGGCGCGTGTGTTTCTGGGTGTGCCTACCTGCCGCAATGAGGAATGGCTCGCAACTTCTATTCATTACACGGAGAACATCTTTGCGACAGTCATGCTGCTGCGACGGTTCCCCAAGTGGACGCACCCGTTCTTGGGACACTTGCTTCCGAGCTACTGGGCTGTCCATAGTAACCTCCGTACAGCCAAGCGTATCATCAGTCCAATCGTTCGCCAGCGACGGGCAGAGGAGGCAAAGGGTAACCCCAAGTATGAAAAGCCAAACGATCTACTCCAGTGGATGATGGACGGAGCCAATGAGAATGATGGTCAGCCTGATAAGCTGGCGCACCGCCAGCTCCTCCTGAGTCTCGCTTCCATCCACACAACCACCATGGCGGCGGCTCATTGTATGTACGATCTCTGTCAGTATCCAGAGTACTTCGAGCCACTGCGAGAGGAGATCAACAGCGTGATTACCCAAGACGGCGGATGGAAGAAGACCACTCTCAACAGCATGCGCAAGCTGGACAGTTTCCTCAAGGAAAGCCAACGCATCAACCCCCCCAGTCTATGTAGGTACCCCTGGAACTCAAGGCATCAATTGCCGATCTCGCTAATTCTTCTCTTTTCCCCCTCACAGTGGCATTCAACCGGATTGTCTCGGAAGATCTGACTCTCTCCGATGGCACCGTTCTTCCCAAAGGAACGCACTTCAGCATGCCCTCTGCAGCCATTCTGCATGACAACGCCGTGGAGCCTGGCGCCGACCAATTCGACGGTTTCAGATACTACAAGAAGCGGCTCAACCCGGAGGAGGCGAACAAGCACCAGTTCGCCATGACCGACAACAATAATCTCCATTTTGGCCACGGCAAGTTTTCGTGTCCCGGTCGATTCTTCGCCTCCAACGAGATCAAGATCATCATGGCGCACATTTTGACCGAGTTCGAATTCAAGTACCCCCCCGGTGCGTCGAGGCCGCGTAATCTGACGGCTGATGAGAATCTGTATCCAGACCCATCTGCGCGTCTCCTCATGAGGAGAAGAAAGGAAGCGGCTCCACTGCACATGCAGGGTACGTCGCCTGTTGACTCAGCCTGAGAAGGAGGACAAGGGACGAATTCCACCACTTTATGACGGATAATAGGATATTTTGTTGTTGTCAAAGTCTCTTGTTTTCTGCTATCAAGGTGTTAGAGAGTGGTACTCTATCATTGTCCTTACTCCTTAGTCCTTGCAATCAAGACTGTCAACACACTTATCCCATTGTCATCTCCAATCTCCATCGTAGTCTGAGTCTGAGTACCTAGTAGGTAGGTAATCTCCCATAAAGTTGGCGCCTATGCTGGTTTCATCCTATTTAGGAGAATGGACGCTCACTATGGAGTACAGACTTTGGAGCATTGGGGGCCATTTCTACTATATATAGCGGATCTGGCTACTCATAGTCCATAGAGTCCATACTTACCTAAAGGCTGATGCTTTGAATCCTTCAGGCAATAACTGATAGGAGTACTTGAAGGCTTGAAGCTCCATATTTAATGTGACTGCATGCTCTGACAGCTATGTAAGTGAGACAGCCACAAACCAACACTCATCACACAATTCTACTCGTGGATTACATAGAATCCTTCTGATGAATCCTCTTGGCATCAGCTTAAATGCCTTCAACTCTCATACAGAGGTGTGGCTATCATCGACTTGATTCCGTCAGCTTCCTATTAACTACTTTCCCTACTCTTCCATTCATCTGATCAATATTCCAACAGTATGTATCCGTGGGATTCAAAGGTCCCCAACAATAAAGGTGTGGAATCATGTGATGTGAGCATGGGAGAAGTTCAAGAGCAGGAAACCCAACAGACTCAGGCTCAGCATCAGAAATTGTGAGTCCAAGTTCCCATTTAATGCTTGATAAATTAATTAAAAAGCTGTTTTAATTACCCCAAGCTCATTGCAATCCCTGAACAGAAATACTCTTCGAGCATGCCAGTCATGCCGTGCCTCTAAAGTAAGATGCGACCAGCCTAATCCTGGCTTGCCGTGCCTCCGGTGTCAGAAATCAGGCAAACCTTGCATTGATGCCACGAGCAAAGCAGGGAGGAGACAACGGCAGTTAAACAACCGCATCCTGGAGATGGAATCGAGAATTGAGTTGATGTTGTCGTCCGCAGAATCGGAGGACAGTCCGTCGACGATCGGGGACACCACCCAATCCAGCCATGTCCGTTCGCCCTCGGAATTGTCGCATAACAACACTCAAGTGACTCAACATCATGATCGGAATCTGTCCGTGGAGTCTCTTATCCCGTTCAATGGTTAGTCTACCCCGGAACCAAATGCTAAAAAACCTCCGGTTATATTTCATCACCAACAAGTAACATCGGCCTTGGGTAGGTAACGGGACGGAAGATCTCACATCGACTATACAATCATGGCTGGATGAGAATATCACGGACCTCGATGGTCATACCACAGAGACCATCTTCAGTCATTATGTGACCAACATGGCGCTTACATTCCCGGTTGTCGTCTTTCCGCCAGGCACTATGGCGGCTGATGTCCGAAGGGATAACCCCGTTCTTTTCCTGGCGATCCTCGACGTGGCCTCGCCGGGATTCTGTGCGCTTGAAACTCAGAGGAAACTTCGGAAGCTGATTGTCCAGACATATGTTCATTGCATGCTCCGAACGGAAAAATATTGCCTCGGATTGCTCCAGGCCTTGATTGTGTCTGCCACATGGTATCGCATGATTGAGCCTGTAGAGCCTGGGGAACAGATGGACATTTATCAGATTAGCCACACTGCAGCCAATATGGCCTTGATCATGAGGTTAGGGGAGAGTCTGAATGCCAGATCTTGGGGGAGTCCCATGTTTTCGCAATCGGAGAAGAAAAAGGGTCCCGGAAGCGCCTTTCAAGCCGAGTCGTTGGAAGCTCGGAGAGTGTGGTTAGGGTGTCACTATATTTGCTCAAAGTAAGGGAAGAGGGAAAAGAAAAGAGATCCTCTTTCCGTACAGTGGTGTTAATATGATCTATCTCCAGTACCTCGATGTCCCTACGCGCCCCGAATGTCATGAGATGGACCCGTCTGATGGATCAATGCCTTGAGGTATTGGAGACTTCGCCGGCGGCCCTTCCATCCGACAAGGTCCTGTGTCAGCATATCCGGCTCCAGCATATCACCGAAGAGTTTGCGATGCAATTGTCTGCAGAAGAGACTTCTGCTCCCGACATAACACGAGCCATTCAAATCCAGGTGACCCATCGTGCGTTCAAACGGCAGCTTAAAGAATGGCGTGGGAACATTACTGGCGGCTTTTGGAATGGTAAGCCTCCTGCCTTGGCCATGAACGACAGCGACTGACGCAAGAGTTGATTACAGAATCCCTTGAGTTTTCATATTATTTCTCCTGCTTGTACATGAATGAAGTCGCCCACTGTACAGTGATGGGTGATGATGATAATGCCCAGCACTCGACTCGAATCATTGCAATTGATCCGCATGCGATTACCGAGTTTATGGACACGATAGACAACATCTTTCGAGTATTCACCTCTCTGGATATGTCCACGATTCGGGCCCTACCCGCGATGTACCTAATCCGGATAATTTACACGTTCATTATCTTGGTCAAGCTGTATTTCGCGGCAATAAAACTACCAGCTCAGGATGCATTGTTGCCAGTCAGCCGGCTCCAGGTCTCCCAGCGCCTGAATCGCGTTATCCAGATGTCAGCGGGCTGGGGCCCCTTGTGGCCCGCTACCAAGTTAACCACCGTGTTTATCAGAATGCGGTCGTTGTTCGAAAGTGGAGAAGACGGCAGTCTGAATCAAGAGAGGTTGCAGCAGTCCGGGTCATGGCTCACCCTGTGGGAGTTTAAATCCACATCCCAAAACCAAGACCCGCACTCCATGAACATGACCGAAACCGTCTCTGATGCTATAGGTTCACAAGGTTCGGCATCTTGGGTTCCAACACTGGCGTCCACTGATGTGGATACTCTGCCTTTTTCGCCTGAACTACTCCTCAGCACTGATTTCTCGACTGGTCCTCCTCCCTTCCAGTCAATGTCCCTGGCTACCGAGTCTTGTTTCCCTCAGGAAGCACCTGGTTTCACGCAGGACGATGATGTTCCGCTTGAAGCAGGCCAAAGTCTTGGTGACATCGCGGATATAGAACCTTACATGGGTCTGGACTGGAGCCAATTTTCAAACATGGGCTTTTAACTAGTGCATGGACAAGACAAATGACATTCTCTAGCACTCCGTTATACCTCTATTTTTTCCCTATTTAGATAAGAAGGGGAAAAAAAAATCATTCTTTTTTCCGATTATGGGCGAGGTGACTTTTCACCAAGGAACCCGCTGCAAGAGCAGAGCAAAGACTGAGCTCTCCAGCTAGCACACCGGACGCCACCAGCAGAGCCAGCTCCTGGGCATTTCTACCTGGGTGCTCTGGGTGGGATCCCTGGACGCCCATCATCTCCAGCATTGCCTTTTGTGGGCGAAGGACTGTCCCTCCCCCGACGGTACCGACTTCGATTGAAGGCATGAAGACAGATATTTGCAGATCATCATTTACACTACTCAAATGTCAGGGACACATAATGATTGGGGACAGCGGTTTACTCACTTTTTCATCACGGTAAGAGTGTTGCTGCTTTGCACGTTCTGCGCAGGATCCTGGCCCGTGGCAAGATAAATCGCGGTAACCACATTGGCGGCATGGGCATTAAACCCTCCTAGAGCCCCCGCGACGGCACTGCCAACGAGGTTCTTGGAAATGTTGAGCTCCACGAGGGTGTCGACGTCTGTCTTCAGCGTCTCCTCGACCACTCGTCTGGGGATGGTCGCCTGCGCGCTCACGGTCTTGCCTCGTCCCTCGATCCAGTTCACGGCCGCAGGCTTCTTATCCGCACAGAAATTCCCGGATATCGAGATGACATCCATCGATTCGAATCCGTGCTTCCTCATCGCCTCCATGGCCTGTTCGACTCCCTTGGATATCATATTCATGCCCATTGCGTCTCCCGTGCTGGCAGTGAACCTGATATACAAGTCGGAGCCAACGACGGTTGCCTTGATGTCTTGTAGCCGGGCAAATCGACTGGTTGCATTGAAGGAATCCTCGATTTCCCGGAAGCCTGCCGGGGAGTCAAGCCACAGTTTGGCCGCACCGGCTTCCTCAAGACTCGGGAACCGTACAACAGGCGCCCGGGTCATGCCATCGCCCAGTACTAGAGCAGTCACCCCGCTCCCTGCATTGATCGCCATACAGCCACGGTTCGTGCTGGCAACAAGCGCGCCCTCTGTCGTAGCCATGGGCAGAAAAACAGACTTCCCATTGATCCTGATTGGACCAGCCACGCCCAGGGGTATAGGCATATACCCTATCACATTCTCGCAACAAGCCCCCAAGACCGATTTATAATCATATCCCTCGAACGGTAGCGCCGAGTCCTCCACCGAGAAATTGACGCCGCTCGTGCCCTGATGCCGTGAGATTATCTGCCGCCGCAGCTTAACGGCACGGAGCGGGTCCTGGAGAGCCCGCTCAAGGCTGTAGAGGGGTATCCGATTCCGCGTTCCCAGCTCGACAATCTGACTGTCGGGCATGGCGCGTATCTCCGCATCGGATGGGCGTTTCCCGTGTCCGGCATTGGTTCTGGCCGCAACCTCCTTTGGTGCAGGCGGTATCCGAACCGGTGGACGAAGATGCGCTGTTCTGGTTGATAGTCTGGAAGAGTAGGCTGGTGTCTTTTGCTTCGCAAAGACCCATGGCCAGCTAAGCACCGTCAAGGCCAAAGCTGCCGCCAGGGGTACCCAATGCTTCAGAGCACTGATTGATCTGCCGTTGAGATTGCTGAACCAGATTCCATCGCTCTGATCAAGCATCTTGGTGAGGTACCCTCGTCCTTCCCCATTCCCATCGACTACCAACGGCACCGATTGGCCCCGGCGCATGATCAGCACCTCTGTTTCTACTTTAGCACTATTATCGCCACAGACGTGGTGAATAGCTTGCAGCCAAGCATCACTGTGCTGAGCAGAAGAATCCGCATGACTGTACACGTACACACCTGTTAGTATACTTTTGCCTCGTGTTATACCTAGGTAACTTACCTAATATTGTCAATCTACCCTCTACGCATTAGCATGTACTTTTTTAAAAAGTAATAGGATCTATACTCACAGCATCAACATCCTCAAACCTATACACATCCACCCCAGAATCCGCACGCGCCTGCAGGAACTGGATCTGCGGTATCCCATCTAGTATAACCAGCGCCCTGACGGACAAAATCCACATGAAAATCGTGTAGAGGACGCAGATACCCAGGCAGGCTCGGGCAACGGGTGTGACTGTGACTCGACCCCGGAGATAATCCATGTCGATGGTAGCCGTTAGGAATTACCCTAAACCCTAAACCCTAAACAGGGATGAGAAATGTATTCTTAAACTGGGGGGGGTTGATCAGATCATGAGATACAAGACAAGACACTTCGTTGAATATCTATCTACTCTGTAGGAACGTATTTCACCATTTACCAGGCTTGTAAGATGGAAATCTCAAGTGTAAGATCCCAGGGCCGAAATCCATGCCGATATAATCCCGTTGATAGGATTGAAGGATCACAGGGGGATCCGACCTCATATTCATGCAGGAGATCCTGGAGATCTTATTCCTGCATGAGAAGAGCCTCCTCAGGTCTCAAGAGTCTTTCAAGGTACGGAGTACTCCGTAGATATCATTCATTATTGTTAAAACAACAGTGAGATGGAATATGGATATGAATCAGTGTCTATTAGTTGGCATTACTTGATTAGGAAGTCTAGGTTCGTTATAGATGACTACGGAGTATATACGGATACTACAGTCTACAAAGTAGGTAGGACAATATTTAAGCATTAAACAATGTCATTATCATTCCAAGAAAATCCCTAATGGCAGGCCTGAAGGCTACTCAACATTGCATCCAAAAGCGCTTCCATTAAAGGATTCGAGATTTTGAACCCCCGAAGAAGACTGCGGGCCTTTCGATCCAGCCCGTATAGTACCTCTCGCGTGTAATCAAGACTGCCTGCCGCCTCCAATATGCGGACGGCCTGTAGCTTGATGGCCATGTCGTCGGTTTTGAGCCTCATCATGTTGAGTAACATGTCTCTGTTTCGGTTCCCTTCCCTGACTGCATGGCATATGGGGAAGGAAAATTTGCCTTCCGTTAGGTCTTCGAAGAAACCCTTTTGGGCGGCCATCTTATTAATAGTCAGCAGTCAGCATCCTCAAGGGATAAGTTTGACTTGAGACAAACCTTCTCATCTTTGACATTCTTATAATCGTCCAGGATTTGGAAGTAAAGACCAAGAACATCCACCAATCGCTCCACGTCTACGACATGTTCACTGCACGTCTGGAGCAGACGCACAGCCATCCGGAACAGTCCACCGGTCTTGTTAGCGATCATCTGAAGATAGTCATCTGTGGACGGGGGCAGCAGGTTATCACGCCAGAACAGCTCCATGCCTTGACCGCGGTGTAGATTGACCATTTCCTCATTGAACACTGCGATCGCCTGGGGCCAGTTTCGGAGCCCAAACAACTGGCTCTGGGCCAGGAAGTAGACGTAATTGGCTGAATTGATCGTCTGCGCAATGCCGTACACCTCATGCGCACACGGTACGCCCCTTCGGAGCTTGGAGTTGTCTTGGATATCGTCGATACTGTGGAGATTTTGTTTTGGATTTCTTTAGGCTCATGACGAGGGCAAATAATCAAAGTCTCAGGAAAACAGAGCGTGGGAACATACAGCAGTGATGCATTATGTGCCATGCTAACCGTGGCTGCAATAGCCTGGCATGACCGCTCATCAACTTCATACCAGTGGTTGAATGCATCCAAGAGTCTTCGACGGATCTCTTTGCCTGGGATCTCGGCGATGTAGTTGTATGGCTCTCTGATTACCTACATACACCCAAAAGAAAAAGCTCCGCATCAGTCATGGCCGAAGCTATCTAATGAAATCAGGCACTAACCGTTTCATTCGTTGCTTTCCAGTACATCGACAGCTTTTCGTCAATGGTGTCCGGGTCATCATCAAACACATTCACTCGAGTGTCCAACTCGGACATCTGAGAGTTGTCGAGACTTATACTGGAGGAGGCGATGGAGCCGTGAGATCCATCACCGCTGTGGCTTCCCCGCGGCGAAAAGTAATCAGGGTGGATGTCTTCCTCAGGCGTCGTGCAACCGGCACCTTTGTACTGTGAGAGATCTTGTTGAGCTCTGGGGAATGGCATTTCGTTGTATTCGCTTGGTGGTTTCACAGCCAAATCTAGGGAGGGCAGCATTGTTGCGAGTCTGAATTGTCTAACAGATAGAAGGCTGGATCCGATGTTATCTAAGTATGGATGTTCTTCATAATTCGCTTGATTTGCTTTGCTTCAATGTGATATTTCAATCGGAAGGAGCTGAAGGATCAGTGGGATCCGCATTGTCATCCTCGACAGATCCCCCGGCAAAGGGACCCCCGAAAAAGATGAGGTAAGGGAATACCTTACTCAATATAATTCTAATACTAAAACAATCTAAGAATGTTGTCAGAAAAGAAGAATAGGGACGAGGCTACCACATAAACCTCTGGGTTTTGCCTGGTTCCTGAGGCCATTCGAAGCCTTTGTACAAAAAAATGTACCCAGTGGCAGCGTTGACGGCCAAGAACCAATACGTTTCCATGAACAAGGAAAAGTTGGTTGCCAGACTGGCGTGCAGAGCTTCTCTCTCATCGCGAGGCCGCTGTTGACGGTACACAAGAGGGGTTGGCTGTGGAGGTAGATGCAGTCTCCACATGACCCAGGGGATGATGAAGTAGCGTGGCTCGACGAGAGGCGCAGTTACGAGCGAAAGCGCGGTAGCTGCAAGCCAAACGAGCACGAAGCTCACTCGTGGCACCTCTTGCTGCTGCTTCTGGCGCTGGACAAGGTGCTCCTGAATCCGCGCAAGAACCTCGGGGGAAAATTGCTGTGGAGTGGACGGCGAGGTGGTGGCTTGGTTACCCTTTTTCAACTTTGCCTTACGTTCAGACTTCGGTTTCTTGCTGGTCTCTTTCAGCTGCCCCTTTCGAGCGGCAGGCAATTCCTGTGGTTTCGAAATCGGAACATATTGGGGCAGCGGCTTGGCCGTGGAGAACCCGAATGCAGAGATGGCAGCCCAGCCGCAGACAAAGTAGACCAGAACAGCAGCATATCTGATAGCTGGGTGAGAGCTTAAAATGCGGAAGACGTAGAAGACGTAATGGCGATTGTCTGCGAGCGTAAATGGATGGATGATGGTATTGAAGTGGACAACGGCCAGCATGACCGGAAGAACGACAAGGGCTGTCAAGATCCTGGGAAGACCTCTTTGCTTCTCTGTAAATCCGTAGTCCAAGAACGCGGGGATCACAGATCTCGGAATCACTAGGTTGAGGACCGGAAAGACCAGGATGGGCCAAGAAAAGAACATGAAATAGGGCCAAATATAGAGCATCTGCGACAGATGCAGACCGGCAGTGTGAAACTCCTTGTGCCCTGGCATATCGTCAGTGGACGAGCATCAACCTAGGCTAGGTAACTTACCAAGGACAACTCCGTTGTTCCAGAGCACAAAGCCACCAAACGCTCCAAGGATGACGAGGTACGGAAGGATTGAGAAAACCACAGGGGCAATATTTTTCAGACACACACAGGCCAGGGACACCGCAGTTTTGTAATAATCTTCATTCCAGTCAATGAGCATGGGCTGGAGAAAGGCCACCAGGGAAAGACACTCACCGGAGAAGGATGCCTCTGATACAAGCGGATCATACAATTCACCATTGAGACCGCTTTGAACTATCCCAGCAGACGCTGACAGGTCACAGACTTTGGAGGTCTGTCGCAATCGCCGGACCACCTGCAATCCTCCGAGAAAGACAGACACCCAAAAGATATTTGTCTGCCGGAGAACAAGAGCGGCCAATCCAACCACGACAAAGACTAGAGTCTGAAGCGGCGATAATCCAGACTGCGCGGTACGTTTGACATCCCAATTATAGGCCTCAATGACAACCAAAAGGGAGACGATATCGGTGTAGTACAACCCCGAGAAGAAGAATAGGGGCGGAAACAGACAGATATTCAGCACGGTATGGCTTAACCGGGCTCCCGAAGGCCGTGTATTTTGCACCTTGCGCAATGCATCTAGGAGCGTCTGCAGTCGCCAGGGGAGAAAGGCCCCTGCAGCTACGGCATTGGTAGCGCGCAAAGCTTCCGCATTGAGCTCCGTCGGAGAGCCACGGAGAGCCAGCGCACCAGCGCAAAGGACATAAGACCAGATATACAGGCCTGGGGGAGTCGTGATTTTAGGGTCCCAATGAAACCACTTATGATCCCAATACGCCTGAGCCTGGGGAACATGGAAGACCTCGTCGAGGTACGGCTCCGGAACGACGATATTGACCTTGATCATCCATAGTGGAATCAGTAGCAACACGAAAGGGACGGCATAGCGAGCGGCACGAGAAATGCCCGATTCAGGCCGTAAGGCGCTCATGATATCTGAATCTCATATGGGAACAAGAATTGAAATGTATTTAGAAGCGAATGAGAAGAGAAGCAACAGGATGAAGGATTTCTGGGGGATGAAGCTTTCCATCTATTCAGGAAAGTTGCAAACATGTCAAACATCAAGGGTTTCCTAAAACGGACGATCAAAGAGAGAAGTTCAAAACTCCCATCAGTCAATCTTCACCATCAGATTCATATCCAGCGAACTCGATGCGGTAAATTCTACTTGCCGGATCTTCTGGTTTCCTCAATTTGCCCCGAATCCCCCCCAAACCACGAAGCCTGACGGTCAATGGCCTTCCCTCTCCCGCGGGGCATCACGCCCCCGGAGATCGCCTTTCTAGCGGAGATGGAGATGGTGACTGTCGTGCCCCGTCAACGCTTGGAAGGCCTCGAACTCTTAGGTGTGAGTTGTAGGAATTGATCCTTGTTATCCAGTCCCATATTCGCCAATGCGTCGTGTGTGCGGGGAGACACTATCCACCGGCATTGCGCGACAGAAACTTGATACGACGAAAAAGATGTCATATATTCAGAAGATACTGGTCAACTCAATTAACCATATATATCCATACAGGGCCCGGTTGAACCTCTCCTCCCCCCACGCCGCGCCTCCCTCCCACTCTGGCTCGCTCTTCTCCTCAAACGCCAACGCCGCGCAAACATCCTCCCACCCGCATGGCTCCACCCGGAGGCCCTGTCCCTGATCCTCGAGATCGAGACGCAGAACACGGAGTACGAGAATGCCTTTTCCCCGCCTCCCCCGCTGCCCGGGCAGCCGAGTCTACGAGATCGCAATCGCGGGCAGAGACCCGTAGCCAAGCCGCGCCAGACAATGGACGGCGGACGATATTTCCCCTCGCCGCCATTCCTGCCGCAGAATGTCGCACAGGAGCACATGCCGGCCGGTGAGCCGCCGTCGTTACCGTACCATTGGCTGGAGGTGGGTAATATGCTTCTCGACGCGGCGAGTGATGATCTGGTGGATCCGGATCAGACAAGGCGGCTGCTGAAGGAGTTGCGCGAGGTCCGCATGGCCAAGATACGGTCCGGGGTGGATGTCTTGGATGCTGCCGCTACTGGGGGGGGCGGCGTGGCACTCACGGGTGTAGGTGCGATGGAGATGGGTGAGGCCCGAGGATTCGTGACGGGGGTGGTGGATGGACTCAGGTATGACGGTACCCCAGTGCTATTTCAGCAGGCTCGACGATGGGGAAAATATCTGACTTCAGGTTTAGGAAAATCGGCGCCTCGAAGGAGCAAGCACGCCGGGAACAGATGGCAGAAGAAATGGCCAATGGCGGGTATGATGCCACCCAGGATGACGAGGACGAAATGGAATTCTGAGACCCCTTTTGCCTATGATTTTAATTTCTTGCATTATGGAGTTTTGGAAGGGCATGGCGCAAATGACTGCAATCCCACGAGTTTGAAATGTATATATACCCTATATTTTCCAAGAGAATTTGCAAACATCCTAATGAATCCACCCCAACACCATCAGTATGCGACGCTCAGACAACAAATTGAAAAAAGTGCCTGCATTGACGTATACGTCCCAGCTTGGCTAAAAGAAAAACAGCCTCTATTCCGTAGAAGAATGGCAAAAAAGGCCCTCACGCCGCAGAAAAGTGAGCAGAGAAACAAACCAAAACTTAACCTTTACAAAGTCGAGATCGGGAAAAGAATCAACTTGTCCAACATTCAAGTTGAGATGTTATTACTGCTGCTGTTGCTTCTGCTCCATCTTCTTCCGAGCCGCCAGGATCATATCATCCCGCCGTTTCTGCAGCATGCGCTGACGCTCGTCTTTGCTCTGCGACCATCCACCTGCTGTTGGCTTCTGCGATGGCTCCTCCAACGCAACGTCAGAAGCACCATTGATTCTCGAGCCGAGGTTATAGCGAGAGATGAGATCCTGGCCTTGGGATTTGGAGGGGATCCCGGACGTCGACGAGGGTTGCGCTGTCGTCGCGGTCGGCGGAATAGCAATCGCAGGTTGAAAGGACGGCGGCGGCTATACACCCACATTCATCTTTATCAGCTTTCCCATCATTCCATGCAATTCAACAGAAAGCCCCCGCACTGACGAGGACAAACGCCGGGTACATACCATATCCAAACCCCGTCCACTAAGAATCCTCTCCGTCGTCGCCGCAACATTCCCCCCATTCCGCTGCAGATCCCACATGATCTCACGTGTGCTCAGCTGGGGAAACATCTGGGATATCTGCTCCACCTGGGCTGGATCGACCACGTTCCCGCGGCGGCTGCGGGAGCCGCTTGCGTCGGATCCACCGTCGCGTTTGAGGAACCATCTGATGACGAAGAATGATACCACTGCTAATGTGAGTAGGGATGGGATGTTGAGCGATGGTTCTTCCTCGGACATGGTTGTTGGGATAAGTGCGGCTGGCGGGTCGGGGAACGAGCTGTAGGGCTAGACCGGGTTGTCGCGGGTGAGAATCGCACGTATTGAAAGAGAGGTGATTAAGACGATTGAGAGATGGGAATATAGCTCGAAGGAATGATTCAGGTAGTGTTGGGTGTCAAGTCCAGAGTATGGTTGACCCGTGATGTGGCGAAATGACGGAATTCGGGGGCAGTGGAGATCGATATTTCCGTATAGCGGAACAAAGGGGAGACTCGGTGTAAGTCGATAAGTATTTTATTTATAACAGTCACACAAGGATATCGTAGTCGTGAGTTGAGTCGATATTGCCCTGAAGATCTAGAGGAAAAGGAAGTTGTGACAAGAACAATGAATGTTGTCGGTTAAAATGACCCGAGGAGTGCCCGATTGAGTCAATATAAGCATCAGGGTCAGCTCATCTTCAGGAGAGATTCTTTACGATCTAACCACCTTTTCTAGTAAATATCCAAAAAACCAGTCTGATTTAAAGACACATAGACACTACAAGGACCCTCGTTGTCCTTCAGCCGCTATATCTTGGCTGACTCTTGTCAAGAGCAGCATCTATGGAGGAAAACATGGCGACAATAAGCCCCAATGGAGTCTTGTAAGTCAAAAAAAGGTATTCATTATGCATATATCATCATCGGAAAAGAAAAAAAGCAGAGCCCTCCAAGATCCATGTATATCACCCTAGTAACACCACCTCCGAGAGTCCAGCAAGTCAAGAGCCAAGAAGCACAAACGAACCATGTACCTGAACAACAAAAGGCACAAAACTATAGACAGAAGAAGATGGAGAGCCAGGAGGGTGACTATTTCATATCGGCCGGCGTCAGCACTTGCACCACACTGGTTCCCTCGCTGAATCTCGTCCGAAAGATACGATTAGCGTTCTGGAACATGCCGTCCTTTAGAGAGACGACAATGAACTGAGAGCCCTTGAAGCGAGTCTTGATCAACCGGCCAATATTCTGTGTGTGAGACAGATCCAGCGCAGCGTCGACTTCGTCCAAGATGTACATCGGTGCGGGCTTGAATTGCAGGAGCGCCATGATCAAAGACAGAGCAATCAGCGATCTATACAAAAAATCATAATGTCAGCTTCGCACAAGTCAAGTTGATCCGGTCAAGGTCTCAAACTTACCGTTGACCACCACTCAGTTCGGTCAAGCTCTGCTTCCACACCTTACCCAACGACACCTTGACTTCGAGGCCATCGGTAATGTCCTTGCCTTCGGGGGGATCCAGTTTGGCAAAACTGCCTGGCAGAAGCTCTGCGAAGATCTGGCCAAAGTCGCCGTTGACTTTGGTCCAGGTCTTGTGCAGCGCTTCCTTCTTGTACTCGTTTAGGTTGAGAATGGTCTCCTCGATCTTGCGCTTATCTCTGATGACGGTTCTCATCATGTTCTTCAGAGCGGCCTCCTTCTTCTCCACGCTGTCAATCATGTTCATCACCTTCGGGTTGATCTTCTTCTTCATCCCTTGGAACCGCTCCGTAACATTGCGCAAGGTGGACTTGCATTCGGCGATGTTCTGCCTCTTGAAGTCGTATGGGGTGTTGGGTCGCCCGAAATTGTCCTTCTCATCCGCGATCCACTCGTGTTCTTGCTCCATGTGGGCAACCGTCTGAGCAGCTGCCTGTTGCTCTTTCTGCAGTTTTTCGAGCTGATGGCCAAACTTCTGCATTTCAAGACCCTCCTCGGTGGTCTGCGAGTTCTTCGAATGCATCGCCTCCTCAAGCTCACGCAGCTCCTCATCAAAGCCGGTCAGCTTGGCTCTTTCATCCTCGAGCTGCGCTTGAGCAATGTCGTGGGCGTCCTAGTACATCAGCGTTAGCATGTTCCGCGAATTTTATGAGAGGCACATTTCATACCTTGATGCGAGCCTGTTCCCGCTTCATTGACCGAATCTCCTCCGTCTGAGCTTTGAGTGTATTTTCAGCATCGGCATACTGCTCTTCTGCTGCCGACAGATCGCCGCCGACCTGTTCGGATTCAAGCCGCGAATTTTGGAGTTCCTTCTGCAGTGCCTTGACCGAATTTGAGTTTTTCGCAAGACTCTTCTTGAGAGAATCCAGTGAAGCTTGCAATTCCGCCAGCTTGCTATCTTTGTTGTCATTGAATTCACTCATGTCCTTTTCAATTCGTTTGATATCCTTGGTGGCTTCGCCCTGTCGAGCCTTTGCGTCAGAGATGTCTTTCTTCAGTTGTTCGATATTCGCCTTCATCTCCTCAACAGCATGAATGATCTAGATAATGTCAGTATAAGTTTGAATCCCCAAGACTATATGGGTCAGCCTACTGAAGATGACGAGTTACTGCTGATCTGTTCCTCCGTGAGCTTGATTTCGTGAGTCTTGAGGTCCAGCTCCTGTTTGATAGCACGGACGGTATCAAGCTTCTTCTTTTCCTTTCTCATTGTGTCCTCCAAGGATGTTAGGAGCCGCTCCTTGCTTCTCATTTCCCTTGTTATCTCATTCAGTTTCTGTAGGGTGACAAGAACGCCACTTGAATTCGGTGAGCTACCACCCGACAGAGTTCCGGATGGGTCGTAGACATCGCCTTCTAGTGTAACACTCTTAATTCGAACAGCAGGATCGAACGTCACTTTCTTAGCTGTATCCGCATCTTGACATATCAAGGTGTTACCGAAGACATAATTCATTGCCGTAGTGACTTCCTCGTCATATCCGATCAATGACAAAGCGAGGTCCACCTTCCCCGGCGCGATATTCTGTGCTGCCCCGATCTTCTCTGCTGACGCCTTGAAAGCAGAGATTTTGTTCAAAGGAATAATAGTGACACGTTTGCGGAGTTTGCCGTTCTGGAGCAACTGTGTACCGGTTTCTGCTGTGTCGACAACAACGTTATACAACCGACCGCCAGCGCAGATTTCCAAGGCTGTTGCAGCCTGAATCTTGTCCTTGTCCAAAGTAAAAAGCTGCGCCACCAGGCCCTTGACCTTGGAGCGATCGAAGTTTGGATGGGGATCTGTGTAGTTGAAGTCGATGTTTGCCACTTTTCTCTTGAGCCCATCGGCCCTCTCGCGCAAGTCTCGAATGCTTCTTTGCAGCTCCGCCTGCTCTTGGTAGATCTGCTCCTCTTTTCCTGGCTCAACCCCGAGTCGGGTGAGCTCTTTTTCAAGCTTCTTGGCTTGAGACTTTAAGCCTTCCAGCTCCTCTAGGAGACCCGAATTCTGCTGCTTTGCCTTTTTGGCCCGTGGCTCCTCCTCCTTGACCCTCTTTTCTAAGTGAGCGATCTTGAGCTTGGCCTGCTCTTGTTCGGTGGCGGCTGCACTCGCGCGATTACGAGCATCCTGAAGCTGCCCTTGGTACCCACTTTCTTGACCTTCCTTGGATGCGACTCCGGTCTGTAATGTCTGAAGCAACTCCTCCTTCTGTTCCACTTCGGCTGTCTGGGCATCGAGTTCGGCTTTTGCGGTATCAAACTGTGCTTGTAGCTTGTCGTAGACCTTTTTCTTCTCTTTGAGAACTTTCTCAAGATCGCTCACGGTTTGTTGAACTGCTTTCCGCTTCTCTTGCTCTTCGGCGATGCTGGCGTTCTTTAGGTCCAATTGTGTGGTCAATCGAACCAGTTCATGGGAATGCGATTTCACCTCATCTTCAAGGGCCTGGAATTTGCCGCCCTTCCGTAGTTCCTTATCCCGAGCTGCCCTCACTCGCTTCACGTCCTCTTCTAAATGTGCTATCTCGCTCTTGAGCTTGATAGCATGATCCTCAAGCGCTTGTACCTTGCGCCTTTTGTTCTCACATTCCTCGCCGGCCACCCGCAACCTCTCGCCGCTCCTAATGTAGTCATGAGCAACGACCAGCCGAGTCAAGCGCTCCAGGTCGTTCTGAGTCTGCTGGAAATCGAGAAAGGCTCGCTTCTCAGCTCTGAGCTTCTCCAACTTCGGTTCGATCTCCTCCTTCAGCAAGCCTTCAATCTCCCGTAATTTCAACTCTTTCTTGGACATTGTTTTAACCGCCTTCTCCCTCCGATCCTCAAACATACGCGTCCCGGCCGCCTCCTCGATCATAGACAGAATCTCCACGGGCTTCATGTTCAGGACCTTTGTAATCCGCCCCTGCATGATCAAGAAGTTGGGGTTGTTGATATTCAGCTGAACGCTCTGGAAAAGATTCTGTACAGTTTGTTGCTGCGCACGATGCCCGTTGATCAGATATTTGCTTGTTCCTCCCAGGACGATCTGTCGGGTAACGGAGATGGTCGCATACTCTTCGAATCCGATCGGCGATTTGGCGGTATCTCGGTTGTCGAAGACGATGGTCACACTGGCCTTGGTGACGCCAGCCTGGCCGCGCTTGTAGATGAGATCCTGCAGGTTCTGCGCACGAACGGTGGACATGTTGGTAATTCCAAGAACGAAACAGATGGCATCGAGAATATTCGATTTACCACTGCCGTTCAAGCCGGTGATGGAGTTGAAGGATTCGTCCCTGCGTACGCAACGGTCAGGTCTTCGTTTTAGCACTCGGGGAGAAAGCATAGCAATTTCGCTGAAGCAGCCGCTAACGGTATCTCGCCATTACAAGATTAATTTAGGGAACAGCACATACCATCCTGAGATAACAGTACGCACAGCGTACGATTTGAAGCCCTTTCAGAGGCGCTGTCAGTCTCAAATGACTTCCATAAATTTATACAGCGAGAAACTCACGTCGATGACAATTTCTGTAACCCTCATAATTGCGACTTCAATCCAGCCCAATCAACTAGATCCTGAAGCGCATGGGACGATGATGGGTGATGGAAAGCACTCAATGGAGCGGTTGTTGATCTGGCAAAGGACTGTTTTGGCGGGCACGGGTGTTTTGCTGACTACGCATGACGGGGTTGTGTTTATTAATTGCCTATTTGGGTTTAGTGCACAAGTGAGTGATGATGTAAGCTGTGGCGGGGTTACCAAGTCATGTGATTTACTCTACAATTGGTAGAAGAACAACAGAACAGACTGAGTGAGAGCTATTGACCAATTTTCTGATATGCTGTACTGTACCAGCTTGGAAGATTGTTAGGTGCATCATATTCAGTGGGAAGCTACTTGTGTTGGTTGTGCCATACCTGACTGTCGGGGAGCAAGCACTTGAGATTGGATTGGGGATACTCCGTAGGCTCGTAGCTGATCCCATCTTCTCTACGGAGTAACTATTAGTTAGATAGGCAAGTGATGATGTATATGAAGAGCTCCTATGAGCCTTGCCTTGGGAAGATGATCTAAACCAGGGTTGAGCCGACAGAGTCGGTAAGGGGCAAGCTGGTTCTGGTACTGGTACTGGTAGCATGATAGCATCATAGCATGCAGTTTAAATTAATCTTATCTTGTTCCATCTTTCTAGAAGAATATAAGCATCAGCTAATGACGCTTAAGATCGAGCTGGATATATATCGGGGTTCTCCCCTTGTAAGGAAGATCCTCGCCTTCTTGAAACCAGACTAATATATAATATTGATAGCAGAGCGTCAAGTATGCAAGAGTTCCTGATGACTATGAGTACAGGAGGACAAAAGACACTAAAGATTCCAAATACTGCCTCAATGACAAATGCTGAAAAGCCATGACTAACAGTTGGCTTCCAAAGATCGGTGATGCCTGGATTCCCCTGTCGTTCCTGCAGGGTGCTCACGGAGAGATATCGGATACTTTCGAGACTTGGTGCAACAGACAGTTGAGAGGCCATGACCGGATCCTAGGCCAGTGACGAGCTATAAAATCTCTCCAGTTACCAGAAGGAAATCATTCCTCTTCCTCCATCATCCATACAGCCCTCACTATCTCTGATTATCATTTCTTACGTCTATCTTACTCCATCAGCAACCATGACCAAAGATTCCCTCCAGCAAATGTTCCAGAACAAGGACTTTGTCGATCGCTACAAGCACAGCGAGAAGCTCACCAGTATCTACGCGCAGACTCTGGTCGATTACTCTGGCGTGGCCCAACCCGGACAGAAACCCCTGGTGGTCTTCGACAACGCCTGCGGGCTCGGAGCCGTCTCAAGCACATTAAATCGCACACTTGACGATGACGCAAAAAAAAGCTGGAAATTGACCTGCGGGGATATGTCCGAAGGCATGCTGGCCTATGCCCAGCAGAGAATCCAGGAGGAGGGATGGGTCAATGCTGAAACAAAGGTTGTGAATGCGCAGGAGACTGGTCTCCCGGATACGCAGTTCACTCATGTATTTGTCTCCTTTGGTATGTGGCTCTTATCGACTAAGTGGAAATTCCTTGAAACATGCCATGGGGCAATTGCTGACAGGCTGCGTTCACGCCTAGGATTCCAAAGCTTCCCAGACCCCGAGGCCGCAATGAAAGGTAATCGACACTCTCTGGGATGCATACGGGTTTTCACTAACTAGATCATGGTAGAATGCTTCAGAGTACTCCAGCCAGGAGGTGTGCTCGCATGCTCAACATGGCAGACGTGTACGTGGCACTCGGTACACCTTCCCGTCCACTGAACACATACTAATAAAACATCAGTCAACTGGATCACTATCCTAAAAGCCGCTATCGACTCCATGTCAGAGGGCCTCCCGTTCCCAACGTCAGCAGAATTCCTCGGGTTCCACAGTAGTGGATGGAATTCGGAGTCGTATGTCCAGTCTCAGTTTGAGAAAACAGGTTTCCAAGACGTCAAGGTCACAGCCGTGCCGAAACAAAGGTCGTTTCCTATTCCTGAATTTGTCGAGATTTGCAAAATGATTCTCCCATTTGTGCTCAGTAAGGTCTGGACCCTCGAGCAGCGGGAGTTGCACGAGAAGGATATTCCCATGCAGCTGCTTCGTCATCTGGAAGAGAAGTATGGGAAGGATGGGGAAGTTCCTCTGGAGGCAGTGGCGCTCATCACGATAGGCCATAAGGCTTGATTACAGTCCATGGAGGAGGTGGGCTCCGGGTTCCTCATGTAAACAATATCTAGAATCACGCCACTCTGGTCTGAAGCAAATCTGAGCATTTCTCATGATGGAAGACATCAATTCATATTTCCATGTGCCTACACTGTTAAGGTACCATGAAACGAGATCAATGAGTTCATCGGATACTCAAATATCCCAAGTTCCCATAGAAGCCCAAAAGTTTGGAGAACACCTGACTGATTGAAGCAAGACACCAGTAGCAACACCTGAGCCGCATCAGAGAAAATTGGCAGTCAACCCAACGCCGTTGCTGATCCATTAACCCGTGTTTCTACTAGAAGTCATGAAGCATGAGGAGGAAAGCCCAGAGGCCGCGCAAGACCCCGATTAGGATCCAATTTGTTGTCCAGGTCCTCGTAGCGAAGAATGAACTCGCGCTGTGGATGAGATGTTGGTTAGCATGTCGGTCAGGTGGTTGACTTTATAGGATCAGGTGGGAATCACATACCCGGATCTTCTTCCAACTAGCGGGATCCCAGATCAGGTAAACGCCTCGTTCGCTTACACCACGCTCAACATCGACAGGCCCAGGATATGTCTCGTCTCGGGTAAGCCAGCATCTTTCTATCTTGTGATACCTCCACTTGCGACCCATCAATTCTTCGGCAGCCAATTCCTGCATAATATCGCGAGGCATGCTGTAGAAAATGTAGAACAACGTCTCGTCGCTGAAGCTGGGTATACGAGACTGTAGAGGCTGGATATTGGCAACGCTATAGCACGCAGGCAGAGAGAAGTTCTGTTCCATAGGAACGGCCGACATTGATGCAACAAAAGGTGACGCAAAAGTGGTATGTAAAGGCCTGCGAACCATGAGGGTTAGCAACGCAAGAGGCACACAATGAATCAGTCGAGCGAGAACATACTCGGGCTGATTGAGGTCCAATCCAAGAGTCATCAAATCTTGGCCTACTGCAAGGCTCGCGACGTCAGGACTGTCACTATGGATCATCCGTAGCAAGCCTGCGAGTCCAAATCTGTCAAGTTCGCTCATCTGAGCTAAGGGCGGCTGCTCGGTACTTTGCGCAGCCCCTACAGCACTTGGTGCTTCACCAGCGGGGGCCTGTTGTTGCTGCTGCACCTGCTGGTCCGTAAAATTACGCTGGTTCGCCACTGTGGTATTGCCCGATTCCTGGTAATGCCATTTTAGCGCT
Organism: Aspergillus cejpii; assembly: GCA_004769165.1. Taxonomy (NCBI): domain Eukaryota; kingdom Fungi; phylum Ascomycota; class Eurotiomycetes; order Eurotiales; family Aspergillaceae; genus Aspergillus; species Aspergillus cejpii. Next base: position 3,226,440 of record SMSW01000001.1, on the reverse strand, counting down.
GCGATAGATGTACTAGAGATTGATGAGTTCCTCACCTCTTTATCTTGCCCGGAAACCCCGTTCGGTCCTTGATTGACAGGCGAGCGTGAGGTACCGATCCCTAAGTATCGTGATGAACACCCTTCCCACTAACTAGTCGTGTAAATGGGAGAACCTACCTACTGACCCCGCTGTTGTAGGGGACATTATCCTAGCGGTTTCCTGTCCGTTGATCGTTGCTGCAATCATGTTGCGACTTTGAGCAGACTGGCTCTGATTTGCGCCCGTGAATGGTATTGTGCCGCTGTAATTACCGAGTCCAGCAGTTTGCATCAAAGATCCTCTGCGATCTTGACCCAGTTCTGCAGGAACGTTACGCCCAAGAGGGGGAAATTCCTCGATGTTGCCTGTTTGCGGTTGTCCAGTTCCTCCTAACTGGCCACTGATACCCTGTCCGCCGTTCCTAAAATCATCCAGACGACTGGCAAATTGTGCGCCGGAGGGAAATACATCGTCATGAGAAGGTTGCGATTGTTGTTGCGGATGGTGAGGTTGTGTTTGAGGGGCTCGTGAAGGTGCTTGGGATGTAGGGTGTTGCTGCCTCTGAGCGGGGGTCTGCTGCATGGCACGCTGACCCCACACCAATCCGGGATTTGGAGTGTGAGATTGCTGAGGGGCTCCCGATAATGAAGGAAAATCTCTGAAGTGCGAGGGTTAGTATTTGGAAGTTCGAATACTTGACATCCATGCCCGCCTATTGGCAGCACTGCAAGCCCGAGGGGAAAGCGAAGCTGCACGTACGATAAATCAAGAGGTGTAGCAGTCTGTGACCCTCCGCTAAGGCTTTGTGCGAATGTCCCCATGGCTCCGGCGTTGCGCTGCTGATTTCCCTGTATCCCTGGAGTACCGCTCACGGGCAGGTTGAAATTCCAGTTGGCACCGCTCCCTATAAGTCGATCCCATTAGCTTCCGATGTTGCCATTCCGTTTCGAATGTTCACGACAAGGTCTCCGCACCGAGCTTTCCGTTTGGCAACCGCGCTGAGGCCAATGTCGCATTTCGTGCTTGTGCCTGTTGCTGTGCGGGGAACCCAGACATGCCTCTCAGAGGCTGTGGGCCAGGTCCTGGGGAATAAAAAAAGACGGTCAGCCAGGTGAAAATACATTGCCAAAGCATCAATGAGCACACGGCGACCTGTTCAATCCAGGTCGCAAGAGTTTGCTCGCCCATCGTGTAAGTAGTCCTCGACACCGAGAAGATCTCGAGAATCCATCTGGTTGTGAAGAGATCACAATTGGACCATGGAAAAGGTGAAGAAAACTCCTTTTTGCACCAGGAACCAGGAAGCCATATCTTTCATGCTGAAAAGCAATACATGGAGGAGGACCCTGGTCAAAGAGACCATCCTGTATTGCTCTGGCGGAGGCAGAAACTCCAGAGGGAGGAAAGAGATCACGAACCTGGCCTATTCATAATAGAACCTGAGCCTTGGAGGGCAATATGTGTGAGATTTATAGTATAAAGAGGAGAAAGAAAAGATCACAAGGAGGTTTGAGAAAGAGAGGAATTTAAGGGACAGTACTGCTCTCACAAGAGTCTCTCTCCTCTGTCCTTATGCGGCGACTAGGGTGGAGTGGTTGTAAGCGCGCGCTTGTTAAGATGGAACACACGGACCATCAAATATTAACCGCCAATTTTGAATATTCTTTCTGTAGTTCCCTATTGATACTTGACGGATTGTTATAAATTGTGAGTTCCGTCTCTCCAAGTACTCCATATAGAATGATGATTCATAGATTTATGTCCATCAAAGCGGGATATGCAAAGTGTGAGATCTAAGTCTAGTAGCGGGATTGGCGGCTAATATCACATGACTTTCCCCGAAAAGTCTTGAACTTGAAGCCGCGAAAAAGGTCTCACCTTACGAGTCTCCTGGTCAAGGACTGACTGCCAACCCACCCCGCTCATGATGCATCGTCAGTCGATCGCACGGCTTACTCGCCAGTGTGGGGGTCTTCCGCTGGTCGAATTGCCTCCTCCCTATCTCGCACCGTCTCTCCATTTCTCCTTGATCCGGTCCCCCGTTCAGTGCTCGACTTTTTCTTCGACCGTCGTCGCCGCTGGCCGTGGACGTGATCTGAGCAAGTCTCGCGGTGTCTCTGCTATTCACCGCACGGGACCCAAGTTTAAGCTGGGAGTATCGAAATATCCACTACCGAAGCCTGTCTCTCCCGACGCACTTGAGAAACGTCATCCGACCCCGGATCATGGTCTTTGGGGCTTCTTTCCCAAGGATAAGTCGGCATTGAGCACACCAGAATACGACGTCGCTCACGGTTAGTTCCTGGGCTTTTGAATTCATATTCCTTCACTCCTCCCCGTCACAGATATGCTGACTGTGGCTCAATCAGGCCGCTCTTGGTCCATTCAAGAACTCCGCGAAAAGTCTTGGGATGACCTCCATTGCCTATGGTGGGTCTGTGTCAAGGAGCGCAACCGCATAGCTACGTCCAATTTGGAGAGACAGCGTCTGAAGGCGGGTTACGGAGAATGGGAAGCAACTGATCGAGACAAAGCGGTGAGTTCATCAGTTTTTTGGGTCCTCCTATTCTTCTTTTGAGAAAAGGAGCCCGGATGCAATCCCGGCTTTCCGCTGTCATCGGTGGTATATATTTTCTTTTCTTGAACAGTCATCACTAATTTCCCCTCGGATAGGTCCGCGTCACACAAAACGGCATCAAGCACGTTCTACGGGAAAGATGGTACGCCTGGGAAGAAGCGCAGCGACTTTATCAGAATGGCTATCGCCCACAAGACGAGGACAACCAGGAGTAGACATTGCGAAAGGACAACCTATCACGGAGATATTCCATGTTACTCCCATGTACTATATTGTACCATTTAATTCGATTCTGAGTTTTATCTCTTGGAATGAGAAGGGTGCCTTACGTGTTTACTCTGTGGTATAGAAGGCTATACTCCGTAGACAGTACGGAGTAGATAGATAGTCCCATGCTCACTTACCCTGACAGAACTGATTGACTCCTGAGTCCTGAATGTCGAATGCCAATCTCCGTAGTGTCAATAGTCTAGCACGGAAGGCGTCCACAGCTGATGCTTTACGGTTAGTTTTAAGCTATCATATCCATCCCTTATTCCCCTTAGTTATAACTAGATTCAGGTACCATGGAAAAGGGGGGTGAGGATACCCAGGGGGGATACCTCTTTCGTTAATTATGACTCTGATTAACCAATAGATCCAATAGACTTCAAGTTCAGGCTCCCAAGGTCATTAATATATACTATAACGGCATATTTAATTCACCTGGTGGCCCAAATCAGCTTCTGGTCTCTTTGGTTGATGATCCGCGGGGGGTTTCTAGCAGATCGAGTACTTCTTCTAGTCCGGAACTCCATCAACTCACTAACTCACCGCAACCTTCAGTCTCCATATCTTTTCCCCTTTCACCTTGTCTTCTCTCATTTCACGCGACCTCTAACTCTCCCTTCTCATCTTTCTATCACAGATTACATCTATCCCTCATCATGGAAGAGATCGCTCCTGAGTATGATGTTGTGGTGCTCGGCACTGGTATGTTAGTTACTACCCCGCTGTTTGACACTTGTAGTGCTAACGCCTCACAGGGTTGACAGAATGTGTGCTTTCTGGGTAGGAATTCTTTACGTTTTGATCTTCTGGTCTGTAGACGACAGCTAATCGAATTATATACAGCGTCCTTAGTGTTAAGGGTAACAAGGTGCTTCACATTGATCGCAACGATCACTACGGAGGGTAAGAGCTGGGGTAGCTACCTGATCCCCCACCTCACATCTTGCTGACATGGTGTTTAGAGAGGCTGCTTCTGTGAACATTGAAACTGTAAGCTTACCTTCTGGTTACCCTGCTTCTGCTACCTGCTAATGTTTTGTTTGTCCTGTATAGCTATTTAAGAAGTACGGCAACGTCCGCCCCGGCGAAGAGCCCTGGAAGAAGTATGGACGGGCCAATGACTGGAACATCGATCTGGTTCCCAAGCTGCTGATGGCAAACGGCGAGCTTACGAATATTTTGGTCTCCACGGATGTTACGAGATACCTTGAGTTTAAGCAGATTGCTGGCAGCTATGTCCAACAAGGAAAGGGCCCCAAAACTACAGTGGCAAAGGTGCCTTCAGATGCTGGTGAAGCCCTACGCTCATCTCTTATGGGCATGTTTGAGAAGAGAAGAGCCAAGAAGTTCTTGGAGTGGGTTGGCGAATTCAAGGAGGATGACCCTGCCACTCACCAGGGTTCGTGTCTCGGGTGATATCTTTCTGGTTTAACTGCTAACATTGAGAGCTCAGGTTTGGACGTCGCTCAATGCACAATGAAGGAGGTTTACGACAAGTTTGGACTCGAGGACAACACCCGTGACTTCGTCGGCCACTCCATGGCTCTTTACCCATCCGATGAGTACATTACAACATCTGGAATGGCCACTGAGACCATCCATCGTATTCGGCTCTACGTGAACTCCATGGCTCGGTACGGAAAGTCGCCTTACATCTACCCTCTTTACGGTCTGGGTGAGCTTCCCCAGGGCTTCGCTCGTCTGTCCGCCATCTACGGTGGCACCTACATGCTCAACACCAGCGTTGACGAGGTCCTCTACGACGAGAGCGGCAAGGTTTCCGGCATCAAGGCCACGATGAAGGATCGGGAGGACAACAGCGAGGCCATGAAGTTCACAACCAAGGCGAAAAAGATCCTGGCAGATCCCTCTTACTTCCCTGGCAAGGTCCGGGTGACAGGTTACCTGCTGAAGGCCATTTGCATCCTGAAGCACCCCATCGACAAGACTGATGGCAGCGATTCGCTGCAGCTGATTATTCCCCAATCCCAAGTCGGAAGAAAGCACGGTAAGTTCCAGCCATTCGAACATGGCGAAAGGGATGTTGTTGCTGATCAACATTAGATATCTACATCGCCATGGTGTCGTCGGCCCACAACGTCTGCCCCAAGGGCTACTACATTGCCATTGTGTCTACCATTGCCGAGACTGATGCGAATCACCATTTGGAATTGGAACCTGGATTCGAGCGGCTGGGCCAGATTGAAGAGAAGTTCTTCGGTTCTCCCATTCCTCTCTACGAACCCCTGGAGAGCGGCGAGAAGGACAACATTTTCATCTCTAAGAGCTACGACGCCACCTCCCACTTCGAGACCACGACAGGTAAGCTATTACCGGAAGACCATACATGAGGCTCATACTGATGTTGAACGCAGATGACGTGCGGGATCTTTACAAGCGAGCTACAGGCGAAGAGCTGGTCGTTGAGGGTCTTCGGGAGGACCAGAGACTGGCGGAGGACTAAATGCTGATGACTGGCCGAGAAGGGGGCTTCGATAATATATTGTCACCTTGGATGCTGCTGAAATTGAGCCGTAATATCTTTTGAATCTGTCATTGTCCGTCCTCGTTATACATCAGGAACCATAGCATCCATGTGGCTTGCGCACTCGCTTCGTCTGGCTATTTTGACGTTTAGTAGTTGGTGTCTGGTACCTGTCAAGAAACAGTACGGTCTTGCTAGCATACATTGATCTCAGCTCTGTCAATGGGTTTCCAAATTGAGTTAGCTACACAACATCGGATTCGAAATAAGGACACATTTGTATGCCATAGCTCAGTCTTATGCTCTGGGATATATCTATCTGTATCACATTAGAGGCATCGGTTAGAGAACGGGATATCATCAAGGTATCTATCTATGCGATTCAGCAACAGCAAGAGAACAGAAACAAAAAAGACAAGAACGAAATCACATCTTCCCAGTGGCCTCAGGATCCGTATTCGCCTTCTCATGCTCACCCACCACGCACAGATCTCCATTATCGACCCTTGAAATCTCCGCCCTCAGCAACGCCAGTCTCCGCCCCATATGCACAACTTCGCAGACCAGTCGGATCTCGGTGCCCATAGGCACGGGACGCAGATACGTGACCTTGAGGTTACGACTCACGCCACCGAGCGAGAAAACCCCCGGTTTGGAGATTCCCAGGAGGATGGTGGTGGAGAGGACATCGATCAGTGTGGCGGCGCACCCGCCATGCAGGTTTCCCATGAAGTTGCAGAGTTTGGGGGCTGCGTTGAGAAGGAATGAGACCTGCGCCGGGGGTCCTCGTGTTGCGGATTCGAAGCGTAGATTGCAGCCGCGGGGATCGAAGTCCCAGTGCTGGGGGGGGGGGGGGGGGGTTGTTAATCTTTGCTCTGTGGGATTTGGAGATGGGGGTAAGCATACCTCCTGGTCATGTCGGCTCAGCCGTGTGGAGTACTCGAAGACGAGTTCCTCGAATTCATCCAGGGTTCTGGATGGGGGCTGGATTGTTGAGGACATGGTTAGGGGGCCGCGACGTGGTTTTCCTAGGATGAGGGAGATCTATATAAAGAATCTTCGAACGTCTACTGTTCAAGGTGATAGGAATGCACAGCTATGGGGGAAGGTGAGGGGACTGGTAGTCCTGCTGTATTACCGAGGTTGGCGTTGTAGACAAAGCTGTTGATGATAATGGATGTCGCTTTGCATCCTTGATTGGAGAAGAGGATGATTGACGAATACGAATGTCTCTCTCGTTCTGCTTCTCTCACTCATCATGGCATCTCTGGTTCTTGCTCTTATTCGTTATTCAATTGTGTCCAGGAGAATTCCATCTATATAGGTACTCGACTTACTCGAAGCTCCCTTTGATAAACTCGAACCACTCTGGATCATTCGATCAAATAGGTATGATATGTCATAGTATCAAAGACAACCCGGTTGATGATATATATTTGTACAGTGGTGATACTTGAGAGCTGCTCGAGAATACTTCAACTGACTGTAGAAGAGATTCACCTGACCTCGCGTCACGCGTTCTGCCGCATTTTCTACTCCGTAATAACTGAAGTCGATCAACTGTCATCCATCAATCAACCAAACTTATCCATACGGTGTGTATGCTTCCAATTAACCTGTTCATGCTTTGATATGGACGTAATTCCAAGGGTGTTGTGCAATTACTTACGATTACTACGTGTAGGCTACGGGTCGTCGGTCACATAGCTTTGTCCGCCTTGACAATCAAGTCTTGCAGTGCAGTGCATCGAACTAGCTCTAATACCTGCCATTGACTTCCAACACAGCGGTATGTCTTTATAGCGCTTCTGTTCTTTTGAGACGATCGATCAGCAGATAGTTTCGGCCAACCTTGTCGAACTTTTTACCAAACGACAAACTCGACAGCTATCGACCGAATCAAGACCACGAAATGACGAATTCACGGGCAACAAAGAGAAGAAGGTTGTCGGATGTTCAATCCGCGGATGAAGATGGGGATGTTCAAATGCGAGACGACGGCCAGGATGTTCATTCAGCCCCCGGGACAGGTCAGGGAGAATCACCGACTGCATTGAAGAAATCCCTTCAGCAACATTCGAGAGCACAACCAGACAATGTGCAAGAGAAAGGAGGAGGGCAATCAGATGGCGCAGGGATGCCAGCGCGTACCGGGCTACGATCGAGTGGACGCCAGCGGAAACCACCTCAGAGATACGAGGACGAAGTTCTAAACTCTCCGTCGACAATTAAGAGACCTGCTTCGTCCGCTGGAACAAATGGACGGACCACGCGAAGCACAAGGAGAACCAAACCTATGCCGAAGACAGACGAAACGGATGAAGAATCGCCACAGCCTCGGAAGGAAGGGGTGGCCAGAACGAGATCCAAGAGAGCTTCTGTCAGATACGCCTCTACGGAACACCAGGGTGAAGATCGATATGAGGACCAAGGCCAGTCGCGACAGTCGTCTACTCCAGAGGAGTACCAGGACGGATTGGACGACCTGGTTTCAATGCAATTACACAAAGACCTCGTCCAGCACGATGCGATCGAGAAGGACGACGCGATGACGATATTCGATCCGCTGCCCGACTATGCGGAAGGCTTCCAGAGGCTTGTCCAAGAAGGTCTCAGGGATGAGCTACAGTTATTGACAAAGATTATTCTTGAAAAACTCAACGGCAAAAGGCATGTTCCGTTGAAGGGTTTGGAGAATGAATACCTCAAGGTCCGTCAGCTCATTGAGCAGACAGTCACGGCCGGAGAAGGTAACTCGATGCTGCTTCTTGGTTCCCGTGGCTCGGGGAAGACAGCCATTGTAGAGACGATACTCTCGTCGCTGAAGAAGGAACACAAGAATGATTTCCATGTAGTTCGTCTCAACGGCTTCTTACACACGGACGATCGACTCGCCCTCCGGGAGATGTGGCGCCAACTTGGCCGTGAGACGAACACCGAAGAAGAGGCAGGGAAAGTGAGCACCTACGCCGACACGATGGCAACTCTACTTGCGCTGCTGTCCCATCCGGAAGAGCTGTTTGGTCCTTCTGGGAATCCAGGGGCTGTTACCGCGGCCAAGTCCATTGTCATCATCCTGGATGAATTTGATTTATTTGTAACTCACCCCCGGCAGACCCTGCTGTATAATCTGTTCGATATCGCGCAGGCTCGCAAGGCGCCGATTGCTGTCATCGGGCTTACCACGAAGGTCGACGTGACTGAGATGTTGGAGAAGCGTGTCAAGAGTCGATTCAGTCATCGATACGTCTACGTCCCACTGCCAAGGAGCTTCGAGACTTTTTCTGAGATCTGTCTTGCTGGACTGGATATGGAAGAGAGCGAGTACTCTGGTTCACTCGGCGCTGGAGCGCCATCACTCTTCAAGCCCCGAGGTTGGAACAAGCTATTGACAGGGTGGAGGATATATTTACAGGTATTTTCCACTTAAGCATCCCTGCGTTAGACAGCCACTTACACCATTTGCTTTAGGGACTGTGGAGCGATGAAGCATTCAAGCGCCACCTGCAGAGGATTTACCACCAGACAAAATCCGTCAAAGAGTTCTTCACAAGCGCACTGCTGGCGATGACTCAATTGTACTATAGCATTCAGGAGGCCTCCTTGCAGATTCCCACACCCAAGACCTTCAGCAGTCAGGTATTATCCTGCCCTGATCCTGCTCCTCTTCCATTCTCCACCTCGACAACTGTCTCCGCAAGCCCATCCTCTCTTCCACTTTCTCTCTTGCTGGCCGCGACGCGCTTGACAGCACTGTACGACCCGGGCCCCGAAGCCGGCCAACCTCAGAATCTAGCACCACTTGCTCTGTCGTTCCCCGCAGCGTATGCGGAATATGCGCGTCTGTTAACGTCCGCCAAAACGTCAGCTTCGGTATCCGGTGCAGCCGTGACACCTGGCCGTGTCTGGGGCCGAGACGTGGCTCGAGAAGCGTGGGAAAAACTCGTCAGCTGGGGGCTGATCAACCCTGTCGGCGGGGGGAGTGGGACTGCAGATGGGCGGATGTTCCGGGTCGAAGTCAGCTTCGAGGAGGTGGTTGCTATGGCGGGATCCGGTGGCTCATTGGGAAAGTGGTGGCGCGAGTGACGGACATGTTGTGAAACCACCAAGCCTTGTGATTATTCTCATGTGGGTGTCAGCGTGGGAGAGGAGACCCAATATCACACCACGTTATGGTGCGGGGGCCTCGATCAGTATCACTCTTATGGATGATGGAGCATCTCACCATCTGGCATTAAGATCAGTTGGGTAATCTGCAAGAAGCACACCGTTTTCACCTCCGGAAAATCCCCTCCGATATCTGGAGACATATCTACATTCTGATCTAGACTCTCTGTTACTGCCGTGAATCCGACCGTTCCTACTCCGCAGCCTAGCCCAGTTCTCGGCGGCTCTCTCAACAGCAGACTCACCTGATTGGAATGGGAAGGAAATTACCCAACGGTTGCTGATCATTCTATTGCCAGTCTGCCAGTGTCCAGTCATAGCTACTACCTATGGTATCCACCCCTTCTTTGGCACTTGACCTGCCAAGCCACCTCGATATATAGTGCTGTTTCACAACGACTGGTGAAGAAGTGACGTCAAGGATGGACGGGATCTTGCTTCACTCTTGCCAGTCTTGCAGAATTACCGCTACTTTCATGAAGAGTCTATGTAATTGGGGGTAAGCTAAACCGGGAACTGTGCAGAGGCGAAGCAATCTAACGAGCGGGGGTTGGTCATGCAGTCTGCAGTCTGCAGATGATGCCTTGGATTGTCTCCGGGCCACCGAAGACGGAGAGTCGGAGAGTCGGAGACTTAATCAGTACAATACATGCAAATATAGGGATCTTATGAGCATGTGTCTATCAATATTGACTACTGGCGTTGGAAGTAAGACTCGTAGTCAGTATTGAATGCCAATTTTCTACACTCTACAATGGTTCGCGGATATCGACCGGGGTATTCTAAAAGTTATACTCAGTACCGAGTCATCAATCAATCAACACGCGGAATGATCGAATCATGTCAGAGTCAGACAGACCATCTAGCTGGATTTCAAAACCCCCAGGCCCCAGACAGAACAGATATGCAAACCGGATCGGAGTCAACCTTTACCGAAAAAAAAGAAAAGAATCATCACATCACTGGGGACGGCAGACCGGCAACAATCCCTAACTTCACATCACGAGTCAATGAGAATGTCAATGTGAATGAACGAGTCGAAAACAAACAAACCCCCCTGAATATTGCAGTCTATCGCAAATCGGACGAATCAAAGCCCCAAGCGGCGCAGGACACTAATGCATGAAATCACATCGTAGTGTAGACATCCCTTAAGCGACAAGCCTTCACCGTCATCATCGGAGGTGGTAATTCCATATTCAGGATGTTTCAATAGGTCGACTTATCCCAGTTCGACTAGGAGTAAGTCAAGACTCAGGAAGGTTGGGGCCGTTGGAAACTGGGGCAGCGGGTTGGTACTTTTTTGTCGTTGGCCCGGGGCCATGATCATCATGTTCCTGTAGCCTGTGTAGTGTCACTATCAATCCTGACTGTTGTTGTCTGCCAGGAGAGTATCGAGTGGCTCCGTAGTATGTAGTCCGTATGCTATGTTGAGATTGATAACAGGACCCAAGTCCTGAGAGCATTGATGGACAACCAGCTTCATAGATGGATTATGACGCTTGAAACCCTTAGAGAATGGTGGTTCGATCAGATCAGACCATCGGATGCTAATCAGCATCATTCCTAGATATTAGTAGAGCAATCTAATTGACTCAGGGTGGAGTGAAGATTCAAGAATTGCCATGCTGAAACATATACTAAACATATAAACTGAACAGAGAGCACATTCTTCCTGCATCTAAGAACAATGCTCTCCATACTCTGTATAACACCCCCAGTTGATGATGACATCAGGCCCTGGTGATGGTGTGCTTCATTCCTTGATCTTCTCATCTCCCCTTGCCTTGCATTTTTACTGCAGGTATGACTATGCTCAGCAAACCTCAGGCACCAACAGGGTACTTCCATGTGTATTATTGTGTAATTTAATGTGTATAAATTTCCTGGCCCCATGTGGGATGTGTAAGTAGGCTAAGCCTAAACAAGTATGATGATCCTCATTGAGGTCTAGGTAGGTGGGGACAAAAGGACTTGACTAGCATTCTGATTCGCCGAGGTTGGTTTCGCGTGGGTGACAAGGATTAGTAGTCTTGGTTTTTTTTTCTTTTTTGCTGTCCAAACTCCAAATGAAAAGAAAAGGTCGTACCGTACGGGCGACGGAGTACTGAGTACTCCGTACAGGGTATGAAATATGAATACTTCCCCACATATCCTTGCTGCAGAAATCCCATAAGGAAATCTGGTCCCGATGCCTCCATAGCGATCGATCGTCTTTTGCTGTCGATAGAAAATTCGATGGTTCTTCCAGACTTTTCTCAATCTCGATCTTTTGGAACACGGAGAACGCCGTGTACGGCATGATGCCAATACTCAGTATTATTGTGTATCTAGTTATCTACTTACTCCATATGGTAAAGCATTCTTGATGTGAATCCTGCACTAAACTTGGTTCGTCTGTTCCTTTTTCCTCTTCGAGGAATCTAAAGTTCTAAACAGCCTGGTGTGACTCCTTGGAAGTAATAAGAATGGGTTACATTGCATACCTTACAGAGTTATACCATACCATACCATACAAACCGGGCCAGGTAACTCGCGGTATGCGTGTATCGGATTGTAATATTCCAGAGTTTCTCTCTACCGCCTTCCCGGAAGATCAGCCACGTGTTGTCTCCAGCAGGAAAGCAACAGGCATCGGGAAACTGCCTTTTGATCTATCAGTCAACCTTAATCGGTCAAACTCAGAGGCCTATTGGTTTGAATACTGCTTCCATGGTGTGTTGTGCTACAAGGATAGGTCGGAAATCAGAATAGGCATTGTCGAAGTCCATCGCATTATTATACTGATTGCTGGCAGCCTGGCATCTGGCACTGATCTACCTGTCGATCACCAGGATATCCCCGGTCAACAAAACAATTCAAACCCCTTTCTGCGTATTCCACTCAGGGTACGGAGTAGTACTTACTGAGTCCGACATACTGAAATCTCTGATTCTTTCTCAAACCAAGAGTCCAAGACCCATCTCATCTTCACCGTCCTTTCATATAAATCCTGCTTCGCTTCATGTCTCAGAGAAGAGTGGATCGGGATCCACTTCTTCTAGCGTGTTCTGGAATCCTTCTAGAAAACCCTTAGGCTTCTAGCGCTCTTCCTGGGAAAAGGACAATCCGAAACGGGAAACCCCTACTAGTGGAACTGTGGAAGTGGAATCTCCGGGTTATTACAGATTAACTTAACCATGGTACGATCTACAGCGGCTATTTATATTAACGGCCGTTGTTTCACCCGTTTAATGGTTCAAATTATCCTTGTTGTGATCCTGGATTCTGGAAGAAGCGCGATTGAATTCAGAATTGCCGACCACAATGACCAGTAAGCGTAGAGTGGATACCAATACCGAATACCGAGTACTTACACCGTACACCGCTGAATGATAAGGAAGAGTCCAGGACAGGCCTGAGGCAACCTCGGCTGTTGTGACTTGTGAGGTTAACTACGCCGTAAACAAGGTCTACTGAGGAATGGAGCTTCATGGGCTCTGTAAGTACAGTAATAGAGGTGACCTCGCTGGCTAAATAAAACACAAGTCAATGTGACCATGAAATGATGAAACCAAGAGTAGTTCCAGTAGAATCTATCTCTCAACTCTATTACTCAATAAGCTCATCAACTCAATCTTCACCACGTGGCTATCATGTTTTTTCTTTTTCTCTCCATTGCCTCACTGGTTACAAACTTACAATACTCTTTCATACAGTCAACAGTGTAGGTAGTGTACTAGGTATCCTTTGGATACATGTAACAAACAAATACAGTACTAGTCAGTAATCAGTATTGCCTAGCCCATCTGCCCCACTGATAGATGAACTTATGAAGTTATGTAAATTGTAAATATGAATTATGAATATGAGCAGCTTGACCGCTATTATCAGTGGAGCTTTGTTTCAAGTTCTTAGACTGGAAAACTTGGCAGACTTGTAAAGCTGTAAAGTTGTTACTTGTACTCTGTAACAGTGTAACTACATGCAAGTTGCTGGATTGGGCAATTGGTTGGTTATGTAAAGATGACTAAACGAAGTAGTCATCAACCAAATCCATAGGAACACTCATCTTACGCAAGGAGGCCTGGGCTCATTGCCATACCATGGCCTTGGTTGCAGCGTTGGCTTCGGGAGACTGCATATGTACGAGACAGCTTGTATGGCGGTGGTGTCACTGCAGGAACAGAGGGCCATATGGGCTTCTAGACCAGTGGCCGACTGGCAGTTGATAGGGATGGTATCCGTACAGAGTAAATGGTCTAGCCGCAGACTGTACGACAGTCAACGCGTTGACGAGTTTCACAGCGGTCTCAATGATCCATCCGGGATTATCCTATTTACAGCCTGCGATTTCCCGTTTGTCGCATGGCAAAACATGCTTCATGTTTAAGATTGAAGATACATCCAATCAAGGGCACGACTCGCAATGTGAGGCTGGATTGATTCTGATTGCACGGAGTACTCCGTACATGACTCGCATTCAGTGATCTGCCAGTGACGGGCTGACAGCCACATCAAATGAATGCACTGTTCAGACTCAGAGTAGATAGGTCACCATACCCTGTAGTTCATTGTGACTCCTCAGCCTGACTCGTGATCATGGTTATAAACTTATAACACCCTCAGTTTGACATCGGATAGAATTACTCCAGAGTCCAGAGCCCAGACTCTTTCCATCCTCGAGACACTACTTCGTAGGCTCAGCCTTACCATTATCAATGCGGGTTTATCCCTGTCAATGTATAAGTATCTTCTGAGTTCTGAGAAAGCAGATCAGCCTGTAGTAAGTTAGTAACAGGGTCGACGGCCTGCCCCGTTGTCGATACAAACACCATGTCTTAGCCTCTTAGGTCTTTCTTGAGTTGTTCTATTTTAAACCTGCCATGGCAGCATGGCCTGATATGAAGGATAAGTCGATATCAAATAATCAAGAAGCAATGAGCATATCTGGACTCTCGGATTTCGGAATCCAGGCTCAAAACACGGTGAAATCGTTCCATGTGTTTGACATCTGTGTGGACCATGCCCCATGGACTTGGAAGTTGGAGGACTCATGTCTCGTGATCACCATTCCATGAATTGGAGAGATGAAACGGGCGAACAAAAATAGAGTTCTGTTCAGAACCATTGTCTGACCGCAACTCCGTCTACGGAGTAGATTGTGACGAGTCAGACAACTTGATGAACATATCGATAGATACTATTCCGTACTCCGTAGATAGGATAGCCATCAGAAGACTCTGTAAAGCCTCACCGCTGATCGTTATCAGGACCTGATAGATGATAGATAATAGATGATAGATCATCATGATTCATGATTCATGATTCATGAGCATGGAGTGGTCGAGTGGGTATTAATATTCCAATGGGACCAAAACTAAAAGAGTCCTCTCATGTGACGTGTACTGTAGTCTGTAATCTGTATGTTTGACATGAGTTTTACTGTACTGCGTAATCGGTAATGATACTTACAGGTCAGTAACTGAGTAACATACCAACTGCCAACTACTATTCCTGAAGCTAAAACCGAACGGAGAAACCCTATGTATCCAGAAAATGTGAGGCTCGTGTCTTATCAGTTATCATCTTATGGAGGGACATACTCCAGCCCAGCAGTGAGCAGTCATGATTCCACCAGAGTCCTCCAAAGCCCAGTCAGGTGCATGTTTCGTTTCCAGAGATTGACATTTAGCTTGCGTGGCTGTTTTAGACTTGGGATGCGCAGCATCCAACAAGATATGAAGCTTTCAGGAAGCAGTTGGTGACAAGAGGCTTAATGATTCGATGCATTGGAAAGGCATTCTTGAGTATGATTGCAGCCGGCCATGTGGTAAACCTAACAATTAAACCACAGCTGCGGAGTAGACTTGGAATAATTATCTAAGGTTCTGAAGTATGACCTACTCCTGGAAACAGCAATCATTAAGAGCTTTTCTGGAGTCTTCTATGTTTGACCTCAATGAATGGAAATGAAGGGATACAAAACAGTTGGTAGAAGTAAGAAAACATCACCATATCCCGGAACAAAACTACCAATCAAAAGGTAAGCCACCTGAGGTCAGGCAAACAGATACGAACTGCAAGTCAAAACCAACAAGCGAGTCAGCGACAGCCAAGCCAAGCCACCTGAGAAACAGAACCCAGTAACCATCGCTTCCTCCACGTGTGATCAGTGGACCACGTGGGACCGCCTGGATGGATCTCATCATCTCACTCGATGGGAAGGAAAAGAACTTAAGGAAGCCACCTGGAAAGGTTGTAGAAGGAATAAGATGCGAGACACAAAGGAAAGGTTCACAAGGGAAGTTTTGTATTTGGGATATGATCTGTTCGACTCAACATCTCAGCCACCCAGAGATATGTTTCAATTGGGAATTTATTGGATGTCTTGTATGTTCTTAGGTATGGACTGAGAATGTTCATGATCATTAGCAATGCTATTATTGTTCGAATGTCTAAAACTATCAACATTCAAAGAGCATTCCATGGGAATTTGACTCAACTATGGATAATGGAGTATCGTCATTGGCCTCATTGTAGGAATATCCATTATCTAGTACCTCGGAGGCTCGCTATTGATCTGCAGCAGGGAAATGCTTGGTTTGCTTGGTGCAAGTAAATTCCACGTGGGTTAGGCATATGGATGGTTAAACTTTGGTCCTTGAGGCTTGAAGGGAGTGAGACTTGTTAGTTACAAGTGACAATCGACAATGACAAGCATGTATATCATTGACTGGTGTTGTAGCAGATATTCTTGACATCAACATCCTCAGTGGCAAGGATTAAAAGTTGAAACTGTACAGAGTATTACCATTTCTTACCAGAGCCCCACCTTGGTACTTAGTGGTCTTGAGGTCTGCGGAGACATTTTGATTCTGAATGTAATTATCTAAGACCAAGTTTACAAACTAAGTCATTTCAGGCAGGAGACTTGTTTTGTAATTGGTTTGTTTCAAGACCATGATTGGATGAGAAGTGGAAGGGGGATTTCCTGCTAATGAGTCAATGACTGATGATCGCAACCAGAAGAGAGGGGAATTTGCATTTCGCAATCAGTCTCTCAACAGTCAAGACCAGTTATCTAAGTCTTGCCGCCTGCTGGCGATACAAATTAGGTGCTCATCTTGGCTCAACCGCCATGAGCCACGTTTCCAACTGTCAAACTACGATTGCCCTTTGGTAGTGTTGTCAGTGATCGGAACCAGGATTGATAATGAGGGTTTTCTTCGTCCACTGTTGTGCTTCGATTGTCTGAGGATACCTAGTTACCTACCTTACCAACATGATCCTCGGTAACTACCTTTATCCAATGTAGTCTTATCAGTTATCGTAATGATCAGAGTTCAGACAGTGAGCAAGATAAAGACTAAAGCATGATTCCAAATCCAGAGTTGTTTAAGCTCCATCATCATCCTCATCCAGTTAGCCTTAGGGCAATCATTGAATACATACTTGAACTACTTACTTTTGCTTATAGCCAAAAGCAAAGGCGGGGGATGGGCAATCTGGCGGGCAGTTCCCCAGGTATGGATTTTCATTCTTCGCTGATCACCCGATGTTTGCAGCGTTACTGTTGTCTGTTGAGAACTTGAGATTTGAGAACTGATGGGCGATGGCAGACAAGGACTCACATCAGTTCAAGAAGATGAGATACCTTGGAGGTAAGGTAATGGTGTTTCTTACATACATGGAAATATATCCCATACATACCATACATTACCGTACAAGACAAACCACCGGAACCAACTCTGCAAGGAAGGGCGGCTTTCCTCTTGTTTCTGATCGTCCAAGGATGCCCTTGGCCCACGTTGTCTGGGCAGTCTGGCGCATGAAACTGTCCGCGTGCACAGTGGGTCAAGAATGACAGGCCAAATTCTTCACAGCCCCTGGAGTTGTTTCTGTCCCTAGACTCCCTACAAGTTGTATGTGACCTTGAATAGTATATATCTTTAGGAATAATGGAAGCTATTCTTCCGCTCGGTTATTGTACTCTGTAGATTATTTAACCCCTACTTTGATGTTATCAAGTCCAGGTAATTACGCCTTACAATCCAGAAACCATACCATCCAATGGAAAGGAGCAAACTAGCAATGGAAACATAGTTTGTTACAGGAAAGCCAAATCTCCCCGCTCCCATTCTTTTATTCAATTATTATTTATTTTATTATATTCTCTTTTTTTTATTGTTATATTTTTTATATTTTATTTATATTTTTTTTATTATGTACTCCTCCCCCCCCCTTAGTTAACTAACACATCGCTTCATTTTGATTTCATTACTTTTCTGCTATGGTTCTCTCTTCCCTTCAACCATACTAAACTACTCACTTACTTACCTTCTTTAGTTCTCTCCACTTCTCTACCCAATTTTCCCTCTTTTTTTTTAATTTTATTTTTTTTCTTTCTTCCCGGTTATCTTACAAAACATACATACCTCCCCTCTCCTTCTTTTCCACTCCCACTTATTATCTGGTTCGCACTATTCAATGCCAACCATATCCTCCACTCTCCTCAACCAAGGATCTCCTCCCTCCTCTCATCATCACCATCTTCTTTCCTATCATCCCCTTACTTCTACTTCTCCTGCGCCGGTCTCTTCCACCCCGGCCGACGATCGTCCCTTAACTTCTTCTTCTTCCTCTTCTTCCCTCCCCCCTCTCTCGACTTCATTTGCAACACCAGCTACCACTTCCGCTGGGAACACAACAACAACAACGTCCAGTTTCACTGGTTCAGTGATTGGCTCAATTTCGCGACGCAGCCGCCGATCATTTGCTGCCTTGGCCCGTGAGAAGACTTCCAGCGCTCTCGCCAATCTTTCGGCAATTGGAAGCACTACCAACTCCTCACTCCGTACATCGGCCTCGGCGGGAAGCCTCTCAAAGCATTCGCGCAAGCCGTCCCAGATTAGCATCCACGATATTGGAGGAGTCAACCCGCTGACCCCGCCATTGTCCGACGGAAGCACAAGCAGCGAGCAGTCGAGCCCCGCGTATATCGACTTCTCTGCCGACTCAATTGACAGGCGGCGACATACTCTCCAACGCATCCCATCTCTACTGTCAGAGCAACAGTCGGAAGCTGGATCTGCCGCACCTACGTCCAAAATGCACCAAACATCTTCGAGACTGTTGCGTATGACGGAAGATGATCGTCCTTTTACAAAGGTAGGATAAAAACGGAAGCAGAGTCTTGGGATTCTGCAATACAAGCACAACATTTGAAGGCGATGGTTATTGACAATGTGGGTGTTCTGTAGGATTTCATGGACTTGTTCTCAACCTTGATGGTCAGCTTGAAGTTGGATTCGCATCGCGTGAGATTCACGAAATATGACCATTCCTTCACCTCCGAAGAGGCCATCAACAACCTCGGATCGCTCAAGTTTTCTCAATCGAACCGTATGCCAGACCCCAAGGATCCGTCCCGCATCGTCACCACCACCACGACCACCACATTTTCCATGGCGAAGGAGATGGCCCGCTCGGTATGTCAACGTTTTGTCGACGCTCGCTTCATTGAGCCTGTCGATGGCAAGGCCCTCCCAGTCTTTCCGTTGAAGGGCGCCCTGTTCCAGCTCACCCCGAAAGGCATCAACATCCTGCAGAGATTCTGTCAGCGGAATGGGATCACCGCTCGCCATGTGATTGACGTCCTGGAGTCCCCCCGTAACACAATGCAGTTGGTCAATTTGGAACGTGACACGGAGACCGATAAGTTGTCGCATGACCGGGCCACCATCGAGGTCATTTTCCGCCGCTTTGCTGGCCAGGACGGACCAAACGTCAAGACCAGCATCTCGACCTCCGACTCGGATTCGTTGAGTGACTATTCGAATGGGCTGGTCGGAGTGAAAATGGCGAAGGAACGGAAAGTCAACGACAAGATTCACATGAACACATTCACCGGAAAGGCGGCGGTCGACTGGCTAATGGACTGTTCGACGACCATCGAGCGACGGGAAACTGTCCTCATTGCCGAACTCTTCGTCAAGTACGGCTTGATTACGATGCTCCAGGAAGACAAGGGATATCCTCAACCAGATTCGTCGATTGTTGCTTTTCAGCCCTCGAAAAACGCGATCTACGGGATCACGGAACGGGGACAGCGGGTTTGCGGATGGATCGCACGGGACAAGTCTCGCGAGACGGCATTTTACGATAACCGTGGTATGCCAAAGGACTCTAACAACGCTCGATTGAACCACATCCTCCATGACCCCGCTCTACGACTGTTATTCCGCGAGTTCCTGCGGTTTTCCCTTTGCGAGGAGAATTTGTCGTTCTACCTGGACGTCTCCGAATTCACTGGAACGTATCACAAGGCGGAGAAAATGGGCGCGTTCAAGAAACCCGATTCTGTGCGTGAGACACTGGCCGCGGCATATGGTAAGCCACCTTGGTTATGCTTCCATCGGTTATTCTTTGAACCTCAGGCTGATTATTCTCAAGGACTTTACAATGCCTTTTTGGCCCCCGGTTCCCCATGCGAGCTCAACATCGATCATGCGCTGCGCCACAGTCTGGCTGGCCGTATGACAAAAGCCGTGGGTGACGAGGAGTCAATGTTCAAAAGTCTCCAGGAGGTCGTGCAATTGTTCGAGATGGCGCAAACCTCTGTTTTCAAGCTGATGTCCAGCGTAAGTATTCCCCGTGGATGGATACGACGCGGTTAGGAGTACTTTTTCTAATAATCAACAGGATTCCGTGCCTAAGTTCCTGCGTGATCCAAAGTACGCCGTCGTCCTTCAGGAACATGATGTGGACTT
The DNA here is from genome assembly GCA_004769165.1 of Aspergillus cejpii. Lineage (NCBI taxonomy): Eukaryota > Fungi > Ascomycota > Eurotiomycetes > Eurotiales > Aspergillaceae > Aspergillus > Aspergillus cejpii. Next base: position 3,206,168 of record SMSW01000001.1, on the reverse strand, counting down.
AATAGGTGCTCCGAGGGCCTACTCGCCAACTCCCGCACCCATCCCAGAGCGCTCGATGAGCCGTTCAGCACGCCCGTGAGCACTGAGGACAAAGTGCGTCTGCAAGCTCTATGAGCAGGAAAAACTCGTGTCGGGCTACTGCAGCTTTTCCCCTCATTCCGCTCTTCCAAGATACCTCGAGTGGCTCGGAACGCAACCTGCCGTTGGACGTGATGCTGGTTAAGAAGATTCGGCCAGTATCTGGGGGACTTCCCCTCCCACTGGGCACAATCGAACTTCCACCGCTCCTGATAAGTCGCGGCGCCAAGGGTATGCGCCCATTGATACGACCTCCATCCCCCTTATTCTGTTACGCGCCTCCGATATTAAAGTGATCCTGCCCTACTCCACAACCACTTCCTTTTTATATCACCCGACACTTGATACACCAGTTGAGCTCGACAGACTCAACTCTTTTTTATGATATTCTTCGTTTTTTGTAATCAAGTCGATCACGACGGATGAAAGATGTTACGATCTATATGGATCATGTGATAGAGATGGTTGGACCCGGGGTGTTCAATAATATGTCTTTTCTTTCCTTTGTTTCTACTTTTTCAATTTTGAAAGGGGAGGCTGAAACCTTGCATGTTTTTTTCCAGCATTAGAAAGGCGTTTTTTTTATATGCATGATTGCACAGCCTTTGCCATTTTTCCTATCTTATTCATTCATGTACATGCCCATGTTGATCCACTACATTGGATCTCTTCCCTTCCCAACAATCTCCATGCATTCTTTCATTCTGGAAAAAAATGCATACATACAATATGAAACATTGATAACTTGACTTGAAGTTCTCCTAATGTACTTCGTAATTTCAGTCTCATCTATCATTTATGTATGTGTGTATGTTTTTTGGGAAATCTCGCCAGCTACAGTAGTCTGTCTGTCACAAGAGGCCGCTCAACGCCAGTAGAATTTATTTGGAAACAAGAAAAAAAATCAAGTGAAACGCCAATTTCACGCCTTCCCTGCTGAACATAAAACCAGATCAAAAGGAGAATAATCGCGACGGGCCGTTCCACCGGGGTCTTAATTGCAAGAACGGCTCGAACGATGTGTACTGTGTAGGCTTAGAGCTGCAATCCGAGTCAACGCGGACATGTCACATGCAGTAATACAAATATCGAAAGGGGAGGAAAGGATAGAATCATTTTGTGGCGGACCCTCCCCACCCTCTAGCTTTCATGCCCTCTTCGATAGCCGTCCAGATATTCTCGACGACCTCGCGGTCACGCCAGCGGCCGGTGCCGTGTACGCCGCCCTTGTCGTCCCAGCGCTCGACGGCGAAGCTCTGCACGCCGCGACCCCAGCCGCGGACCTCGCGGGGGAGGTCCTCGCCGCGCCAGCCGACGTAGACGCCGGTGGCGTGTTTGAAGAGGTCCGGTGGGGAGGTCCACTTGTAGGACTTGAACTGCCAGGTCTGGCCGGTGGTGAAGACGGCGACGAGGCGGTTCCAGTAGTCCGGGCGGAAGTTGGCGGTGCTGTCGACGAGGATGAAGCGGGTGGGTTTGCGGGCGGTGGGCTGGGCGCCGCTGGCGGGGTGGGACGTGGACGCCGAGCCCTCGGCGCGGAGCGGCCGGTAGATGTAGAGGAGGTTGTTGGAGGCGCTGGGCATGGCGAGGGTGGGGTGGTCCGGGGGCACGAAGACGCCGTCCTGCAGGAAGGAGCGCACGTTGGACATGCGGATCAGGGACGACGCGGAGGGGGAGAGGAGGATGATGGGGTCTTGGTTCTTGGAGCTGCCGCTCTTGCGGGGCGGTTGCGTGAGGCCGGCCGACGGCGCCGGTACGATGGGCATCGGCTTGCTTCCAGGCTTCGTGCCAGGAGGGTATTGTCCTGGCCGTGAGCGGTTGCGACCGAGGAAGGTCTCTGCGACTTTGCGAACATGCGAGAAGTCCTAGAAGGCGGGAAAGGGTCAGTACGTCTGCTTCTCTGCCACAACACACAGTGTGTGACTGGGGGACTCACCGTAGGCTTAATCCCCCGTAAGACACTGTTCCGATCCCCCATCTTACGCTCCCCATTATAAATCTCCTGCAGCCGGGGATCGATGACCTTGGGCGCACGTCCAGCCGGCGCACCAGCGACTGCCGCCGCCCCATGCGCACCCACAGCACCACCCGCCGCAACAGCAATACTCGCCGACTCCGCCCGAGCAGCCGCAGAGGCCGCCGCCGCCGCTGCTGCTGCCGCACCCTCCAGGGGCTTGATATACTCGCTCTCATCGGAGGCGCCCTCGAGCCAAGTGATGAGATCCAGACGCTCGACGAAGACGAGGTTCTGCACCGTCTCCTCGGGCTCACCGTCCGGGCGCTCCTTCTGCTTCAGCGCCTCGTTCAGCTCCTGCGCTGAGGCGATGTACTCGGGGATCGCGACATCTTTTTTCTGCCAGGCGAAGAAGATGCTGCGGAGGTCGACGGTAGAATCGGAGGAGGCCGAGACGAAGCGCGTGGGTGTCGTCAGCGGTACGGTCTGTGGGATGGGATGGCGGAAGTACAGATGCGTGGCTTTGGCCAGGTCGTCGGTCGCATTCTGATCGGAGAGGTCTGAGGAGGTGGTGGCCGTGGGGAGACTGCTAGCCGCGATTGCACGGCGAAGAGCGAGGAGGGGATCCTGAAGAGAGGGATCAGCCGTAGCCATGATGGTAGACAAATAGACTGACAAGAACTGTGATATTTTCAAGCCAGTCCCTGTTGGTGGGAGAGGAGAAGAAGAAGAAGTGATGGGAGGTGAAGTTCTGTTCATCACGTGACTACCTGATTCTTCTGAATAGAACAATAGAAATAAAATACTCATATCACTTCTGCAATGGCAGTTTACTACAAGTACATCCAAAATACATCACAGTAACCATTAGAATGGATTCTCATCTCAATTGATCAAGTCAGATCATAAGTGCCGTAAGTCCCTGTAGTACTCTGTACACAGAGTCGTCGCAGATGTCAAACGTCAAGAGAAAAACCTAACAATAAGAAAGAGGAGAAAGTGAAAAAATAAAAGACACAGTAGAAGGGACGAAAATAGTTAAGACAAATCATGAAGCAGATGTTGCACATCAGCGATTAAGACCAAACACCCCGTTTGACCATCCCAATCCCATAGTATTTCCCGCTTCCAACCTACGCCCGAGACGCCTTTTGTTGTTGTTGTCAAAACAAACCCGAATCCACGGCTAAAACGCCAGTTCCCACCGTGTACGCGAAAAGAAATGGTAGACCGTAGAATGACAAGGCAATTAAAAAAGAAGAAGAAGAAGAAAACTGACAGAAAGGTGTCCCACTGCAAAGGGTATTGGTCGAGAACGAAGAAGGAACTCCAGCACCGAGGTCACCAACAAGGCTGTGAAAGGAGATCACTCAAGATCACATCGTAAAAGAGGAATTATGAGAGGCCTGCGTGGAGCTGGGCGCGTCCTTCATTGTCACGTCCGGCGAACCAGACCCTTGTCGCTTCATTGCTTCAGCTTCCCCCGTCGCTTTGACTTCGGGCCGTGGCGTACTTATCCCTGGAGGTGAATCCGACGCTGGCTTCTGTGGAGGAGGCATGGCAGTCGCTTGCGCTTGACTCTTCTCGGAAGTAGGAGTTATTCGGCTCCCACTCCGAATGAGATAATCACCAAGACTCAACTTCTTCTTGACAGGGGCCAATGCCGGAGTTGGCGCGGTGGGTTGGGTCGATGAATCAAAGGTGGACGGCGACGACACGCTTGACGGGGTAGCCGAACCTGGACTGACACCGGTCGGAGATCCTGAAATACCAGAGGGCGGAAGGGGAACTCGAAGGTTCGTACGATGTCCATTCGCCTTGCTGCCTGTTAGGAGGGCGTTATGTGCAGCAGTGGACGGCCAGGGCGGTGGGAACGGAGGCTTCGCCATCCCCTTGCCAGCCAACGGGGAACTCGCTTTGTTTCCTGTTTCGTGCACCCGTGACCGGCCAGAGGATACGCTTGTGGGAGAGTCTGCATCCTTCATCTCCACATCGTCGCTCTCAGCTGGGGGCAAGGTGGGTGGGGTATTGTGTGGATGGAGAGCCCCGTGCGGACTAGCCGGCAAGGGAGAGAATGGGGGTTGAGAGGACGGTGACAATGGGGATCGTCGACTGATTTCCTCCAATCGAACACGATCCGCATGACAGCGTTGGAGCAATCGCTGAGTCAGTGGTACGTAACTGGGACGTCGCGAGGACGGCAGAGAGGACGTTGTGATCGCGTCGGCGGCATCCGGCTCAGTCTGGACCGCTGCGTCCACATAACGTGGACGTGCCAGGGAAGGTTGCCCATGGAGAGCGCCGGTGCCGGGTATCTTTCGAGAGATTGATCCTGCGCGGACAGTTGCGGTGCGAGACTGGCCGTGACCAGCTGCTTGATTAGACTGTCCGATAGTCCGCTTCTTCTTCCGGTTCGATACCTGCTGATCATGCTCCAGCTGCTGAAACTTCTTCTCCGCCGCCGCAATCTTACGCTTTTCCCGGGCCGACAACTCCGTGTCCCCATCGTGATGCAGCAGCGAGGGGGTTAGATCCCGACTGCGAGGCTGACCACGCGTGGAACCCGATGCGGAACGGCTGTCGACTTGATCATCATCGTCCATGTTCTTGGTCGTCTCGCTGCCTGCACGACTATGGGTCGCTGGCGGCGAGACGTTGGGTTTCGGCTTGGACTTTTTCCGCTTGCCGTTGGTCTGCTTAGACTCGAGTGCCTTGGGATGCCGCCTGCGATCGACGCTGGTGAGCAGACAGTTGGCTGGGGGTTCGCAAGCACAGCCCCCGAAATTAGCCAGCACATTGCTGATACAGATGGCGGCTACTTCCTGGGCGCTGTCGCTGGGCTCCTCCTTCACCAGGCCGTGGGTCGACTCGAAGAGTTGAGGATCCAGGTACCACATGGCGGTGATCTCGGAATTGGCGGAAATGTCCTCCTTGGCAACGAAGCAGAAATGATACTCAACCTCATTGGTAATGTAGGTCTTCATCGTTACATTAGGCCGGCATGACCGCCGCACGTAACGAAGGGCGCTACCTTCATGCCGACTATCGATGTAGATGGGGAGCTGAGGGTGGAAGAAGACAAAAGGTTCCGGGTGCCGAAGTTCCTGCCAGCGATTGCTCGGATTCAGGCAGTAGTCCCTCAGGAGGCCAATCTTGCCGGTGATCTCACCGACGATATGATCTTTCGCGACACTATTCCGCGTCCGAAGGATCTTCCACGTCGGGTGCTGGCCGTCAATGTCGATGTTGGGGTCGGTGATCGTTTCCGTGAACAGCGGCGGCCAAAGGGACCGATCAAGCGCAGCATCCGACCAGGTGAAGATGTCGCGAGCTGACCGACCATGGGACACTCGAGCAAGCGCAGCGGGATCCGTCACCCAGGAGGCCAGGTCTGCCGCCAGAGGGAGATTAACAAAGAGATTACTATCCATAGGGGCATCGTGTTGGTCATGTTCATAGAGATGTAAGAATTCAATCGAGTAAAGAGGAATAGGGGGGCTTATGCAGGCCGTGCCACGTCTGCGTGGATCGAACTGGATAGACCAAGGCCCTGGAGGGGAGCTGCCAGAACCCGTTGTACGATGCGTGGTTTTGACCTTCTTGGCTGGTGGCTGGTCTCGAACCCCCGAGTCCGTCCGGTGATGGAACCCGTTTACCTGGTGGTCGCCCGGTTCCCTGTTGACCTTCTTCTTCTGACTCTTCGGCCCAGGACGTTTCGATTTCCGGTCACCGCTATCGCTACGCTCCCTGATACGTATCTGCCGCTCGGTGGCACGCTTGGCATCAAGGAAGCGAGGCTCGCAGTCCACGCAGTTGTGAACTTCCGGCACGGCCCGACCATGATAGTAGCACTCGATATGCTGCCACGTCTCGCAGCCTTCGCAGAAGACCGTATTGCCATCGTCATCTTCGAAGGCGCAGATGCACTTGATGGTATATGGCTCTTCCTCGTCGAAAGCGGCAGAGTCGGAAACGGCGCCGTTGAGGGCGGGAGAGTTCAGGAGAGCGGTGACCGGATAAGACTCCGTGGTTGAATGCGTGATGGCGACTGGGGAGGTATCTGTCATAATCCGACAGAATACCCCCTCCAAGGTTGGACGATGAAGGCGCTGTGGTGTTTTTGAGGATGTGGGCTTGGAATGACCCGATTTAAACCCAAACAGGCATGTCACCTACCAACCTACGAGATGATTATCCTTGCAGATTCAGCCCTCGTCCGAAAATCGCAGCACGTGTGTGATGTAGTGAATGAACCCAGGTTGGCGACTCCCAGCATACGAGATCGAGACCAGAATGTGCCTCAGAGAGGGTAGCCCAACTGCCTTAGGAGGACGTGGGAGATATCACCAAGTATGGACCACGCTTCCCAAAGAAAGATGATCTCGGTAGCCAGGGATAACGGATTCGGAGTGTGAGGTATGCGTCGAGTACGAGGGAGGTTCTAGAGCTGCGAACGTGTATTGCGCGTGCGATCGTGGAAAGACGATAACGTATCGAGAATTAGGAGTCGTCGAGGGTGTAAAGGCAGGCGGCCACGAGTCGCGTGGAGGTAGGAGGCGATGGCGAAAGAAGAGAGGTCGAGGACTTGGAAAGGGCTCGAAAGTTGGTAAGGATGAAGTTGAAGGTTGAGCAGAAGGACGAAGATAGAAGAAAGATGGAAGATGATGACAAGAGGATGGATGGAATAAAAGGAGGAGGGAAGGAAAAGTGAAGAGAAGAGGAGAGGAGTGAAGGGAGAAAAAAGGTAAGCGAGCAGAAGCAGTGAGAGAGGGAGGTCGAGAAGGAGAGAGAGCAGCACTAAGCGTAGGTACTCCTAGATGCAGAGTCGACCAGAGAGAGACCAGACACAGAGAGCGAAGATGGAGATAGAGAGGAGAAGAGAGAAGGGAGATCAAACAGGATAGAAGAGAAGGAAGAGGGAGGGAGGGAGGGAGGGAGAGCAAGAGAGAGAGACAGAGAGAGAGAGAGAGAGGCTAAAGGCGACAGATGGACCATTCAAGCGGCGTTCCAAGAGTCCCAGACAGAAAAAGGAAAAGCGCGGAATTTTTTTCTTTCCTTTTCCCACCCGCTCTCATCAGGTTCAATTGAGATCACGAGTTCTGACATCGACTGGAAAAAAGTTCCATCAGAAAAGAAAAAAAAATAGATAATAATAAAATAATGAATGAAAGGGGGGAGCAAATTATGAAACTAATGATGATGATGATGGTGAAGGGATCGGAAGAAGAGAAGGGGTAAGCGGACCAATGCCAGCTTGGTCAGCCATCAAGGAAACGAGATTCAAGGACAAGGACAGTGAACACAGAAAGAGAAAGAGGGGGGATTGAGAAGCAGGGAGAAGAGACCTAGACCAGAACAGGAGGTTTGTTTCGAGTGCAGACAAGTTTTCCTCAAGTCCTTGTCACTTGTCAGACATCGAGAAGTTGTCGAGGGGGGCTGACTTGGCGGCCTGAGAAGTCAGGCCCCCGCTTGGAGATGTTGCCTGGTGGCTGCCTGAGTGCCTGGGAGGTTGGGCATCTGCAAAATTCCTCGCGCTTGTCCGTTTGCGGTAGGTGTTGGAGGCGCTAGTCCTGAAAAGGAAACGTGATTGAAATGGCCCATTTTGGGAATAGCGGAGAATCCACATGACACACGGGTTCAAGAAGCAGAGAGTACTCCATAGAAGAAGTGGAGGGAAGGGCAAAAGAATGTCGAAGGGGTAGTTAGTCAGTAAATATCTGAGGGAGCAGATATACCGTCTGAACTCGTCCCCACGATGGAATGAAAAGGGAGGATTACCTTGACTTTCATTTTGAGTCAGGTAGCCAGCCGCTGGATAGGAAACTGACTGGTTCACAAGCGGGCCGGTGGCCCAAGAATGGGACACTTTCTCTGTTGTTTTATCAGTGACCCGGACATTTCCAGGAGCATCATCGGTATGTGAGAGCAATAGAAAAAAAAACAGAAGTCAACGAGAAGGGGGGAAAGGGTTGTGGTTAGTATCTATTGTGGTTAGCCAAGAGAGCAAAAGAGCAAGAGAGCAATACAATGATCAATCATGTCAGATGAGAGAGCAATCATGATAAAGTAGTAAAAAGAGACGGAGGGTTCTTCCGCGTGTTGTACATTGCCTGAGTCAGGCAACCCAGCCAATGTGCATGTCAGGCTGCCGCAGGGTAGATATCTCCCCGACATTGGCATCAGGTTCAAATCTGACACTGGGAGAAGAGATCAGAGGGTAAGGAACTAAAGACGGGGAATGAAAAAAACAAGATAAAAAAAAGTTGTTTGAGAAAGAAATGGTTTCCGACTGAGTCTGTCAGAGCTCAGACCGAAGTCCCATAGTTATCAGACGACAGACAGCCCAAGATGATCCAGGAGAGGGAAATACTCTGGACAGTGGACAATCCATGATTAATCAAGTCAAGGGAAAGGAGAATAAGTATGTATCCTCATCCCCCTTGCATGATTCTCCCGGGTTGTGGACTTTGTGGTGCCCGAGATCGAGATAAAGAATAAGTACTCCGTAAAGAGAGGGAATATCACCAGGAAAAGAGAGTAAAAGAATCAAGCAGCCTCAGTTTGATAGAGATTAATATCTGAATCCCTGGGCTGGCTGTGGTCTGAGGGACGGTTGGACGTATTGGTCTTTTTCGACAGGGAAGAGGGGGAGAATTGGCAAGGGAAGAAGAAAAAAAAAAAGCAGTCAGTCATCTGGTCTTTGCTGTGTTCCCAGAGTCAAGGAAGATTTTGATTCCTTCTTGATAGGAAGTAACCAGTTTAAACAGGATCATGATGAGGAAGATAAAAGAGAGAAAAGAGAAATAAAAAGAAGAGATTCTGACGAAACAACTCGAGAGAGAGAAACAATTCTTCTTTCTTGTTGTTGCTGTCAAGATGGTCCCCCCAGCCTCCTAATAAAATCCTCCTAAAAAAACCCAGACACTTCCCAAACCGGTCGATGACTACGGAGTACAGAAGAGTTTTCTCTTCATCTTGACTTGAACTCTTTACTCATTATTGTATTTACTATGGAAGAAGATATCCGATGCAGCTCAAAGGTATTCATATTTCCAAATCACTGTGGTTATCCAGAAAGTATCCTACTCTTGGGACAAAGTAGAGGTCGGCAATTTGCCTTGTTGCCTGAGGCAGTCAAGTTCCCTTTGCCACTTGTGTATACTCCGTGAATGGTGATGTTTCCAGAATGGCATTGCTACCTTTTCTGATCTAATCATAAGAATACAATCTCGTCTAAGCAGCCTAGAGTACAGAAGTAACCATATCTAACTCCTCTAGAACGCCAGGAAGAGCGTCAATTTGTTCTCCGTTGGCCTAGCACCCCTTCACTCCCCTCGTGCGCTGAAGTATTCAAGGACCGCTCAACGGCGGTTACGTGCCGACCGTGGAATTCCCCTCAGATCCGTTCATCGGCAGTTGTGGGGAGAGTTCAATGGCCCAGTCGCCAGGTTCTTCGACAGACCCCTTCGCCTTGGTCATTCTTTGAGCAACGACAGAGCCCACATGATGGCCACAATAAAGCAGGAGAAATGATGAGATTCCGATATACACCGGAAGTAGCTTGCTGGCTGTCGGCTGCGATGGAGCCGCCAAGATGAAACTATTCGCGACAGGCAGCAGGGTACAACTGACAATGCCAAAGTACGCCCCATACGGCTGGATTCTGGCCCGGTGCACAGGAGTAAAGCCCAGGGCTTGCGTCTGCCGACGAAAGCGGAGGTAGACGACGCACGAGCCAATCCAGGAAATGTACCCGGAGGTAGTGATGAAGTACATTAATGAATTGAAGACGACGGAGCTGGACGTCATCACGGAGAAATATGCAAAACAGGCGAAAAGAGCAGACGTGATGACCGCAACATAAGGCACACCCCATCGGTTCCGCCGCTTGAACAGTCCGGGAGCATGCCCCGCTTCAGCCAAGGAGCACAGTACACGGGAAGATGTGAAGAGAAACGAGCGTCCCGATGCCACGGACGTGAGGAAGATCAACACAGTCACGATGATTGGCAGAACAGGAATCCCACTCGCTCTGATTGCCGCCAGGTAAGGTGAAGTTCCCGCGCCAATCCCATGGTTTGTCAGTGATGGATCAGTTGAGGGACTCATAACACCCATGGCCAGTGCGTTTAGGATGTACAGCACGAAGAGTTGTATCACGTCCATTCGCGATACGCTCAAAATGTTAGCTTGGTTTTCCGAATCGAGTTGTTCGGCTCTCTGGACGATGAGCTCCGGGGCAAAGATGAAGGCAATCGTGCTATACAGGAGGCATTGCAGCAGGCCCAGGAACCGGCCGAAATGACCACTATAGAGGAACTCGTTCATGGGGCCCGGGTCATTCCAGTAATGAAATCCTCGCACGGGAGAGTTGGGAACGCCGGGGATCGCAAAGATGATGGACATAAGAACGAGCCCCGAGGTTGTGATCAATTTCAGATAGGTGAAAGCAGCCTGCGATCTTTGAAAGGCTCTTTCCGGGAGCATGTTGAAGCCGAAAATGATCGCGGCAGGAATGCTGACACGGAGCGCAACTTTCGGAGAAGGATTCACCAGTCCGAGGGTGACCATGGCATTGGTTATCTCGAACGGGATCAGCATCGACAGCGAATACCAGCGAAGGTAGCCCATGGAGAAACCCAGATGAGTCGACGCGTATCGATAGCTGTGAGCCACCATTGTGCCATCTCGAGCAGGCATATGCGCTGCGATTTCCGACACCGCGGTTGTGAGACAGTACACCAACATAGACAAGAATAAATAGGAGATGAGCAGCGAGGCAGGACCACCCACAGCCAGCGCCTGGCCGGCACCAATGAAGAGGCCAGTTCCAAGAGTCGGAACAATTGCCATGACGATGTCTGTCTAAGAATAATCCTTGTGGGAAGTAGGGATAACGCGTGTAAGGATATCGATGCAGCCGACGAGGGATGGAAGGGATCTGTTAGTACATATGAAACACATAAAGGAAACCAGAAACTGGCCAAGATAGGGCTTATGTACAAAGCTGGCCGTGCCTGCCTCTTAAATTTGCCATATCGAACCGAGATTTCGTATGGGTCGGCGAAAAATGGAAGGAGCAAGACAGCTTCGCCGATAGACTGATGTAGCGATGTGATTAAGGACGGGAACAAAGCCTAATCATATCAGTCGGCAGCGAAGATAACAAGAGAAGAGTCAAGACTTGAAGGTAAAGCAGAAATGAATGGGTATCATAATCTAACAGACACAGAAACAAAAAGGACAAGAGTAAAAGAACGCCAATCCAGGACTCATGGTCCGTCTCCCTTCTAGAAAACCTTGATGAGGATGGTCAGGGCCTTGTGCCGTAGAGCTCCAGAGATAGCTGGGATTTATTGACAAGACATATTGGTCTCGGCGAATTCAAGCCACTTTCCCGACAATGACTTCTTCCAGAATCGGACAGCGCCGTCATCACCCGACGAGATGAGACAGTCCCCTAGGCACAGGTCAGATAAGGCCAGATGTCATGTAGCGATTTCCAGATACTCACCCGCGTAGGAGAACTCCACCTGCCACACATCAAGATGCTTGCTGTCGAGGCATGCGACCTCCTTGTAGGAATGCTTGAAGTGCGAATCGCCAGTGACGGGGCGATTGGCCACCGACTCAGACGTCCGATTTGCCAGAGCCGATCCAATCCCTGACTGTGCGGTTGCGCGTAAGGAAGGTGAATGCGAGTGCGAACGCGATTCAACATGTCGTCCATTGGCGTTCTGAGACCCACTGTCGGATTTTGCAGTATACACTTCGAATACTCGAACATAGCCATCCTTGCAGCCACTAGCAATGAGGTCGTGGCCACGGACAGAGCCATTAGCCCAGGAGATATCTCTGACAAGCCCGCCATGCCCAGTCAACTCGATTGCGTGGTAGAAGCGACGGTTGGCATCTGTGCGATACACCTTGACGCTATCCATCGCGGCCACGACAACGGAAAGACTTTTACGGTCCCAGCTAGGATTGACGAGACGGGTGATATCCGCGGGGTCATGGTGGAACTGTACTTTGAAGCTTGTTTCCTCTCCTCTCTGGGGTGCAGTGCACACACGAAACTGGTCAAGAGGTTGCCAGTCCGCAAGAGAGTCTGGACTGACGGGTTCCATGACCATCAAGTATCCGTCCCGAGTGATGACAGCAAGCCACGTCTCGAGATCAATGTTGCGAAAATCCATTGAGACGAACGGATGCCGTTGCGGTGCCGTCATCCGAAAAATCGACTTGAAACGCCGCCCTGAATTGGGTGGTTGGGTAACGTCTTCTTGCCAGATTTTGCATTTCATGTCTTCACCTACACTTCCAATGTGCTGGCCAGTAAAGGGGCCATTCCAGGTAGCCTGTCCACAGGTAAGTATACGATCTCAATCAAGCAGACAAAAGGGTATTCCTCCAATGCTTACATCGCGAATTTCAGCATCATGTGCGCGCCAGGTATCAACAAGCTGCCATTCACCATCTTTCTGGTCCCAAACTTTCATGCGATGATCTGAAGAAGCAGTGACGATACGATTGCCATAGAAGTTGAATTTGGTCACAGTTATGAGATCACGATGGCCGGCATCGAAGTCGGCGAATCCAGAGGACATATCGGGCCGATCAGGTATTATTCCCTTGGAAAAGATCCCAGCAACCAGATTTTCAGTTAACTGGGGTCAGACAAACAGAAACACAATTCAGAAGTCAAGCATGTGCGTCTGACTGAGTTTAAGCAGATAAATGCACCATCCATGTACAAAATCAAGCAGGACGTGCATGTGAAGCAGGGAGAAGCAATGGTAATAATCACAGTACTATTCCTTTTATGGATGAGTGATAACCGCCTGATGAGCGGTGAGAAAATAACAGGCAGAATGAACTCTCACAGTGAAGCCAGATTGCATTCATTCACCTGGGATACAATGCAATCTTATATGATTGCTCTCTGGAGCTATACTCAAGTCAGAGTTAACAAGACAGATATGCTGAAAGTGTTCATCTCATGATGAACTTTGCATCTTCAAGTTCTCTCTCCCGCAAGGAGAGATGGCGTCTCTTAATCCTTACAGGAGCCGGTCTCGGTATCATAGTCAATTCTCTCCAAGGCGATGGCGCACCTCTGGTTGCCTCAGTTGCCTTTAGTGCCATTGCCTTTGCGGTGACATTCAGTCTGATCCGATGGCTGGGACCAGTTTTCTTAAAAGCAGGCTTGAAGGGCAAGGACATGGCCAAGCCAAGGAGACCTGAAATGTATGAACATGTGCATGCCTCGTTGCTTTTTCCCTCCATCAGTCTTCGTTCCTTGTGATCAGATGAGTATATTTGGACCATAGATGGATTTATCATTGCTAATTGCCATGTGCTAGACCAGAGACAATGGGGGCAGTCTGTGCTGTGGTGTACCTCCTTACACTCATCTTCTTCATACCCTTTGCCTTTTACAAAGACATTGTGGCAGCCACCTCTGGAGGTGGAAATCGAGATGTGATTCTTCAAGTTGACCATGTCGAGAATGGCCGTTTTCTCCATCGCTTTCCGCATTCCAAGGTCTGTCGTCCTCCTCTACCTTCGGCCTCCTGTAGGTATTGACCCATCCCTGCAGCTTGCGTCTTACCTGTCAGGGGTTCTATCGTTGCAATGCATTGTCATCCTCGGGATCGGCGATGATTTGCTCGATATCCGATGGAGACACAAAGTCTTGATTCCCGCATTTGGTGCGATCCCCATGCTCATTGTTTACTTTGTGGACTTTGGTGTGACACATGTAGTCGTCCCGGTGCCTCTGCAGCCTTACTTGGGCTCGTTCATGGACCTGGGATGGCTTTACTACGTGTATATGGCGGCCGTTGCCATCTTCTGCCCCAATTCCATCAACATGCTGGCGGGGATCAACGGTGTGGAGGTCGCACAGTCTCTCGTGATCGCTGTCCTGCTGATTGCGAATGACTTGGTGTACGTCGCACCCACCACACCGTTCCCGCATCCCGCTACCGACTCCCATCTGTTTTCCTTATACTTCCTCCTTCCATTCGTCGGGGTCTCTTTAGCCTTACTGTACCATAACTGGTACCCTTCCAAAGTATTCGTCGGCGATACCTACTGCTACTTTGCGGGGATGGTGTTTGCCGTCGTGGGGATTCTGGGCCACTTCAGCAAAACGCTCATGCTGCTGTTCATCCCACAGATCTTCAACTTTCTGTACTCAACTCCGCAGCTTTTCAAGATCATCCCCTGTCCCCGTCACCGACTCCCCAAGTTCAATACCATGAGCGGACTGCTGGACGCGTCGGTGACAGAATGGGCCGTGCCGCCATCTCCGCTTGTTGCCACTGGCTTGGAGATCTTGCACCAGTTGCGGTTGGTCCGCATCACAAGGGACGCGGAGGGCCAGATTGTGGAGTCAACCAACTTGACGATCTTGAATCTGTGGTTGGTCTGGATGGGGCCAATGAGGGAGGATCGCCTGGCGTGGCATATGGTCCTCCTTCAGACCTTTTGTGGGATCTTTGGCTTGTTTGTGCGACATCATCTGGCATTGCTGGTCTTCCAGCAGGATAACCGGGTATTCGGAATGGGTGTATAGGATTGATTGGGTTATTCGGCGTAGATTATAGACGAGATGTATATTAGGAATGCATTTAACACTTCCATAATACTGCCTAGAGCGTAAAACGTTCAGAATTGACCTTTCGATCTCTCTGATCAGTATACGAGCCTTTCAGTCTCTGTTTGCAATCAACGAATAAATATCCTTAACCTTCTTCAATCCCGTGATTCCATTCCCATCCTGCTTAACTCCGAGTCTAAGGCCAGCCACAGTAATCAGCACTTCATATTCTCTTTCAACTCAGACACTAGTTAACTCCTTCTCATCTCCATGTCGATTCTTAAGTTTGAATCATCTTGATGACGATGATGATGTGTAACTGACTGACGCTGCCGAGTAACTATCGGCTTATCTCCACCGCCGCTGTCATCTGGTAGCATTAGGGAGCCATGCATGATCCCGAAGTACTAGGATGCGATAGATCAAACATTCAAAAAATTCCCAGAATCCAGCAGTTGGGCTTGAATCTATACTGAACACGTGTCCTTTGAACCATTCCTCTCTCGACGGGATGCTCAGTTGTCCTGAATCTGATTACCATCAAACGCGGAGATATGCTTTAGTCTTGACAGAGGATGAACTCATAAATCCACATGATCGTGACCGCTATTCTGGGAGAAGAGAGAGAGATGGACCAAGATCTCAGTATAAAGCTGTTGTTGACGGCCATGGAAATGACCTGTCCATCTTCCTGACATCTGTCTTTTCTACTCCAGTCTCTGTGGATCATCTGGACCATATTTGACCATATTCAACATGGCTGAGATCTTCAAACCCGCCCCGGAGCCTCGTACAGAGCTCGGCCGGTACCGCATTCTCTCCTCGACCGCAGGAATCCGCGTGTCTCCCCTGCAACTCGGCGCCATGTCGATCGGCGACGCCTGGTCCGGGTCCATGGGCTCAATGGACAAGGAATCCTCCTTCAAGCTGCTCGATGCGTTCGTCGAGGCCGGTGGGAACTTCATCGACACCGCCAACAACTACCAGTACGAGCAGTCTGAGACCTGGCTCGGGGAGTGGATGGCGGCCCGCCAGAACCGCGATCGACTGGTCCTCGCAACCAAGTTCACGACCGACTACAAGTCCCACGCGCTGGGCAAGGGCAACGCCCCAAACCACTGCGGGAACCACCGACGCAGTCTGCACATGAGCGTGCGCGACTCCCTCAAGAAGCTGCAGACGGACTGGATCGACATCCTGTACCTGCACTGGTGGGACCACACCACCTCCATCGAGGAGGTCATGGACAGCCTGCACATCCTAGTCGAACAGGGCAAGGTGCTGTACCTGGGGATCTCGGACTCGCCGGCGTGGGTGGTCAGCGCGGCCAACACGTACGCCCGCGCACACGGCAAGACCCCCTTCAGCGTCTACCAGGGGCGGTGGAACGTGATGCTGCGGGATTTCGAGCGCGAGATCATCCCCATGGCGCGACACTTTGGCATGGCGCTGGCGCCGTGGGATGTGCTGGGCAGCGGCAAGTTCCAGACGAAGAAGGCGCTCGAGGAGCGGAAGAAGAGAGGCGAGGGCCTGCGCTGCATGCTCGGTGGCAAGGAGCAGACCGAGGATGAGGCCCGGATGAGCGAGGCGCTCGCCAATGTGGCCGCGGAGCATGGCATCGAGTCCGTGACGGCCATTGCAGTGGCGTATCTCCTGGCCAAGGCACCCAATGTGTTCCCACTGGTCGGCGGGCGTAAGGTCGAACACCTCCATGACAACATGCAGGCCCTCAGCATCAAGCTAACCCCGGAGCAAATCGAGTACCTGGAGAGTGTCAAGCCCTTGGACATTGGGTTCCCGAACAACATTATTGGGCCCGATCCCAAAGTGACGGGTCATGCTACGGGACTGTTGGCTGCCAGTGCTCCATTGGCTTTTACGATTGAACCGAAACCAATTGGTCTGGCATGATGATACTTTATGTGCGGAGTATAGCGTCACAGTGTGATATTACTGATGTGGTTCTTCATCTTGACTCGGAGATACTATGGACATATCACATACTCATGAGTCATGTACCGCAATCTGAACCAATTATCAATCATGTAAAACCACTTCACAAGTTCACAGTCCACTGAAGTCCGAGACTCCGAGTAGAACCGCGATGGAGACAGTGCAACTGTTGAGTCGTTGTTCTCTCTCCGACTCTGAGTATTCGCCGTACTACTTGGAGAGCCTCGAAATGAGCTACCATGCAACAAAGTATCTCCCTCATCTCCGATTTCGATAGACAAGAATCAACCCTCATAGCATTCACACGTATCTACTCTGTAATACACACTCATAGAGTCATATTATCGACCTGTTTCTCCCTCAGAGACTGCCGACATTAAGCGGCCGCCATGCCGGTACCGGAATTCTTTTTTTCAGTGGATGTAACATTACTGACCAATCACATCCCGAGCGTTGTCAGCTGACCGGGCCGATGTCGGACCCACCCCTCACAGCCGCCGAGCGACATCGCGACCTCAACAACGGTTAAAACTGTTGGATGTGCTCGTTTCCGGGAGACAATCGTCATCGTTGTCATTCAGATACACCTTCGAATATCCTCTCTCTTTTGCCATCTTTTCCATTTGAGTTGTGAAGAAGGCTTGTGTTGTTCTGTTTCCACTGTTCCTCGTTTTGCCCCTCATGCCTGGCGCAGATAAGAAGCCCAAGACCCTGTATGACAAGGTCTTGGACCATCACATCGTCAATGAGCAGGAGGATGGTACCCTTCTCATCTATATCGGTATGTTATTCTTTTTCCTCTGACTGAGAGGATGTCCAATGGTCGTTGTAATTGCTAACCTCCCTTGCAGACAGACATCTCGTCCACGAGGTGACTTCTCCAGTAAGTCGGAAGCGCCACCGTCATGCCTTATTCAGGAATTGGTTTGGTTATTGTGTATACCAGATGGTTCTAACATCTCCTATAGCAAGCGTTCGAAGGTCTCAAGAATGCTGGCCGCAAGGTCCGCCGGCCGGACTGCACTCTCGTCACAGTTGACCATGTATGAACATTTTTCCCTGTCTCAAAGATACAAAGACTGATTGAATTGATCAACAGAACATCCCCACATCCTCCCGGAAAAACTTCAAGAACGTCGAAGAGTTCATCGAAGAAACCGACTCCCGCCTGCAATGTACCACCCTCGAAGAGAACGTGAAGGATTTCGGCCTGACATACTTTGGCATGGGGGATAAGCGTCAGGGAATTGTCCACATCATCGGTCCCGAGCAGGGTTTCACTCTCCCCGGCACCACTGTCGTGTGCGGTGACAGTCACACCTCGACACACGGTGCCTTCGGTGCCCTCGCATTTGGTATCGGCACCAGCGAGGTCGAGCACGTCCTCGCCACCCAGACCCTCCTCACCCGCCGGAGCAAGAACATGCGTATCCAGGTCGACGGCGAGCTCCCTCCCGGCGTGACCAGCAAGGATGTGATCTTACACATCATCGGGGTTATCGGTACTGCCGGAGGTACCGGTGCGGTGATTGAATTCTGCGGATCCGTCATCCGCGGACTCAGCATGGAGGCCCGGATGTCCATGTGCAACATGTCCATCGAGGCCGGTGCGCGTGCCGGCATGGTCGCTCCCGACGAGACGACGTTCGAGTATCTCAAGGGCCGGCCCTTGGCCCCCAAGTACGACAGCCCCGAGTGGAAGAAGGCGGTCGCATTCTGGTTGAGCCTCGCCTCCGACGAAGGAGCCGTCTACGACAAGACCGTCCTCCTCAACGGCAAGGACATTATCCCGACCCTCTCCTGGGGTACTTCGCCGCAGGACGTCGTCCCCATCACGGGCGTCGTGCCTGGCCCGGACGACTTTGAGGATGAAAACCGCAAGCTCGCCTGCAAGCGCGCGCTCGAGTACATGGGGCTCAAGGCCGGTACCCCGATGCAGGACATCCCTGTGGATAAGGTGTTCATCGGCTCCTGCACCAATGCACGGATTGAGGATCTGCGCGCCGCCAGCAGGGTCGTCCGCGGCAAGAAGATCGCCGCCAACATCAAGCGCGCGATGGTTGTCCCTGGATCGGGCCTGGTGAAGGAGCAGGCTGAGGCCGAGGGGCTCGACCGGATCTTCACCGATGCCGGGTTCGAGTGGCGCGAGGCCGGCTGCTCCATGTGCCTGGGCATGAACCCGGACATCCTCTCCCCGCAGGAGCGCTGCGCCAGTACCTCGAACCGCAACTTCGAGGGCCGTCAGGGCGCCGGCGGCCGCACCCACCTCATGTCCCCCGCCATGGCCGCCGCGGCTGCCATCGCCGGCACTCTCGCCGACGTTCGCGAGCACGTCTCCACCAGCCCTGTGCTGGGTAAGGCGCAGCCCCACGTCGACATCGCGCAGCAGGAACAGCAGCGTGAGGACCCCACAACGGAGGAAGAGTTCGACCGAATCATGGACATCCCCGCTGACAACGAGCCGCACGCCAATACCACGACGGCGGCGGGCTCCAGCGCGGGTCTCCCCAAGTTCACGACCCTCAAGGGCATCGCGGCGCCCATGGACCGGGCCAACGTCGACACGGACGCCATCATCCCCAAGCAGTTCCTCAAGACGATCAAGCGCACGGGCCTGGGCAGCGCACTCTTCTACGAGCTGCGCTACAACCCGGCCGATGGCTCGGAGAACCCGGACTTTGTCCTGAACCAGGAGCCCTACCGCGCCTCCAAGATCCTCGTTGTGACAGGCCCCAACTTCGGCTGCGGAAGCTCCCGCGAGCACGCCCCCTGGGCCCTCCTTGACTTCGGCATCAAGTGCATCATCGCCCCGTCCTTCGCCGACATCTTCTTCAACAACACCTTCAAGAACGGCATGCTCCCCGTCGTCGTCTCCGACGAGGCCGCCCTGCAGACCATCGCCGCCGAGGCCCGCGCCGGCCGCGAGCTCGAGGTCGACCTCGTCAACCAGGTCATCCGCGACTCCACCGGCGCCCAGCTCGCCTCCTTCGACGTCGACGCCTTCCGCAAGCACTGCCTCGTCAACGGCCTCGACGACATTGGCCTCACCCTCCAGATGGAGGACAAGATCCGCACCTTCGAGGCCAAGCGTACCCTCGAGACCCCCTGGCTCGACGGCAGCGGCTACCTCAAGCGCGGCAACCGCACCGCCACCATGGTCCAGGCCGCCCCCGTCCCCAAGACCAACCGTGGCGACGTCAAGACCGAGCCTCTGGAGTGGTAGAAAAGTTTTTTTTTTTCTTTCCAGACATGCAATCTACTTACGACCGTTCATGTTTTTTTTTCCCCTTTGCTTTTCTTATTCTGATTGCTTGTTCATTCCCACAAACCATCGTCTTGCTGTTACGCCTGCTGATTCAGGCCGATGTTTCTGATTTTTACTGCAATGCATTGGGCGAGGTTTCAGGATCATCATCTGATTGTTCAATACCAGAGACGTATATGTCTAATGTTATACACCTTCATTGGGGTTCAAAAGAGAGCAAGCATAGTCTGTGGAATGGTAGAAGTATCCCCAGTTCAACCACGTTGTCCAGGCCAGCATCATATCCGTATTGAGGAGGCGAGCTGAAGTATTCCAGTCAGGTGATTGATCAGCTCTTTCCAAATTTGGCAGTCAGTTTGTTCCTGAATTGGAAAATTGTTTATCCGGGAGCCATACCATCCCCCCTACATCCTTATATCCTGTGGTCGAGGATACCCACTCATCCTTATTACTGCCATATCGGTGAAGTCAAAGGCGCTGGCGTAGGCAGGAATGCCTCAGATTGGTGATGACCCGCCACTGAAACCTCGTCGCCTGCTCCGTGGCGAGATCACATATTCCGCTGCAAAGGAGCAAGATGCCAACATCCTTCATGAACTTGGGTATAGGGAACAGAAGATTCAATACTTTACCCATTTATATCGGAATCGCAAGCTGATTGAGTCGACTATTGCGCGTCATCTTGGTTTAGCTTCTGCAGATACATGCCACCTTGTTGATGTGGAAGATTGGATAGATGGCAGCTTTAATGTTTGCATACGTGTTGATATTAAGGATCAGGCCAAGATGAGGTTTCTATGAGACAACTGATGATCCGGTTCCCTCTACCATATCGGATTGGAGAGAACCCCTACCCAGGCAATGCTGATGAGAAGATCCATTGTGAAGCTGCGACATATGCATGGCTCCAGGAAAACTGTCCAAATGTCCCTATTCCACGCCTGTATGGATTTGGACTCTCTACTGGTCAAACGGTACGCCCACACCAGAGATATATTCCAGTAAGGCTTATTGCTTACATGCCTAGTTCACTCATCTTGATAACCTGCCTTTTATATCCCGCATCAGTCAGTATCTACGCCGTCAACTGTTAAGGTGGCTAGGTTATCCGATTCCCTCTCAATATGTTCAGCATCGAATTGATGAAGCAGCTGCTCTGCAGACGGGTTATATTCTAATTGAGTATATTCGTCCATCGCAAGGAAGGATGCTCTCTGACACATGGGAGGAGGGTCGCCATAATAATCAATTATGGATGAATCTTCTCCACAGCCTTTCTCGCATTATCCTGGCACTAACGAGGGCCCCATTGCCAAAAATTGGCTCCTTCACTCTGGATGAGAAAGGGTATTTAAGCTTGAGCAACCGCCCTCTTACTCTTCAAATCCAACTATTAGGGAATGAACATATTCCAGTTGATATACCACAACATGTCACCTACTCAACAGCTGACTCATACATTAACGATATCCTTTCATTCCATGAGAGCCGCCTTCGTCACCAGCCTAATGCTGTTAGCAGTCTCCAGGATGGTTTCTATCAGACCTGTGCATTAATGGTTATGAGGAGTGTCTGGCCTTGTTTCTTTCGTCGAGATCTTCTTCGAGGGCCCTTTTTTCTGAGTCTCACTGATCTCCACCAAAGCAATATTTTCGTGGATGAATCTTGGAACATCACCTATCTTATTGATCTTGAGTGGGCTTGCTCTCGTCCAGTGGAAATGATCCATCCCCCACAGTGGTTGTCAGGTCAACCTGTCGATTGTCGATATGATTGACCATGATGCCTATGAACCTCTCCGCAAAGAATTCATGGACGCCTTGAAGGAAGAAGAAGAAAAGATGCATTCCCCAGCGCTACAGTCCCCTGTCCAGTTGTATTCCATTTTGCAGCAGGGATGGGAGAGAGGGACATTTTGGTGCTCTCTTGCGCTCAATACTCCAACAGCATTATTCAAGATCTTCTATGATTACATCCAACCACGGTTTTCTAAGACCCATAAGGATGATGAAGCATTCTGGCTGATCACAATGCGGTATTGGACATTCAATTCATATAATTTCCTTGAACAAAAACTAAGAGACAAGGAGCAATATGATGCGCGCTTACGGGAAGCATTCGAGGAACATTCAGTTCCTGGAACCTGTGCTGCTTGACAGTGCGCAGAATTCACCTTCTTCTATTTCCTATCCTTCCCTGTTTCTTCTTGTTTGAGCCTCCTTGCTACAGCATCCAGAGATAAGATCGCATTTTTGCCTCTGTTCACCTTTGCAGCTTTGGTCGAGACAAAGACAAAACAGGGTGACAAGAGCAGAAGCAAAACTTCTCTGTGTTGGGTTGGGGGCGTTTATTGCCCATGCGACCTGGAAGGCTTACTCTGATTTAACAATACCCTTGTAGGAAGCCTCCATGTCTTTTTCTGGCAAACAAGATGTCCTTCGGCCTCGGCTTAGCACTGGAGGTATCCAAACACTCTTGCTTGTGCACATGTGAAAGGCGTAAAGAGAGAACCTGGCTATCTGCAAGGTTGCGGATTCGTGCAGTGAACTACTCCGAATACAGCTGGGACGGCCTCTATAAGCATCTAGGACCGAATCCGATGGAAGAGCCGAGTGACGAAATGGCATTCGAATATATATATCTGGTGAAAATGGCGCAACTTTATATTGACCTGGACAACCGGTAATCAAACCATCGTTGATCATCAAAACTCATTGGTATCATTCGGTAATCATATCCCTTCCCGGACTATTTACTCTGCTCCATAGCGCGCTCTGTAATCTTTCAACCGTTGGATCTCAGCCTCTCCAATCTTATCACCCAGCTTCTCGATCAGATCATGAAGACCGAGCACTGCCCGGACAGGGATATTCCCGCCGAGGTCCCGCTGCGCGACTCCCACGGCGCTCTTGGGCTCAGTGTCGCTCACCCTCTCCTCCCGGTCGAGGAGGACAACGACACCGGCGACGATTCCGCCTTCCTTCTGAATGATGCCGACGGCCTCACGCAGGGCCGTTCCCGCTGTGATAACGTCATCGACGATGACGACGCGCTTGCCCTTCAACGGAGCCCCGACGATGTTTCCGCCCTCGCCGTGAGCCTTGGCTTCCTTCCGGTTGAACGAGTAGCTGACATTGTCCCAGGTGTGGGTTCCGGCAAGGGAGTCACGGACGGCCAATTCGTTCGTCACGGCGGCTGAGATGGGGATACCTTTGTAGGCGGGACTGTATCCAAAGTCAATACTGATTACACCGAGAGTGGAAAAGGGGAGATGCCGTACCCAAAGATGATATCAAAGTTGGGACTGGTGGTACCGTCGGCGGCGGTCGTCACAAAAGGCGGGGCAGACAGGACACTGGCATAAGCGGCGGATGTAGCCCGGAGCAAAGGCGCAGTGTGAAGAAGGGAAGAGGTGAAGAAGTAAGGGGATTCACGACCCGACTTGAGAGTATATGAGCCGAAGGAGAGGACGTTGTTGGAGATCAGAAGAGGGAGCAAAGTCGCCTTGTAGTCCTGATCGGCGGCCGGAGGGGGAACAGTAGCAGACATTTTTTGTTCCAGCAACAATTGATCCTGTATAAATCTAGTAATTGAAGTCCAGAAGGAATAAAGAAACGATAGATGAGGTTTTTTTCAAAGCCAAGTAGATATAAGTCGTTAAGTATGGCTCAGTGGAGGGACTTTTTTTTCTTTTTTTTTCCTTTTTTGGAGAAACCGCGGGGTGATGGAGGCCTCAGGTGTCGATCAGGCATCCCCATCTTTTATTGTCTTCTTCTGTCTTCTTCTCCCACAACAAAACCTCCTACATGTTTGTATGGAAATAAAAGACACCTGGATTTGCATTCCTGTCATCCTTCTGGCAGTCATTATTATTATTTACATATATTTCAACCTTGAGGCTCTGGATCCTGACTATCCCACCAGAAACCACGTGCCGGCCACGTCCTCCGAAGTCCGGGTCTCTCCAGTTATCCATCAAACACTCCCAGTGCTCTCCAGCTATCTACTTCTTTTGTTGTCTGTCGCTGGTGATTCTGTTGTAGTTTAATTCTTGCAGTATTCTTATTTTTTTATCTCTGTTACAGTGTTTTCGGTTCGTCTGGTCTCCCCTGTTTCTGGCGAGATCGGTAAACGAAAACGGGGTAATTATCCACCCCTCGAACAGGAGAGTGAGACAATCCAAGGGCAGACAAGATCAGATAAGCTTTTGCAATATCGACAGGTACGTTAAGATTCTCCTTGTACTCCACTGCAGCTTGGTCGGTCAAGCTTTTCACCCTTCCATATAGTCCGCTGACTATTGCTTATGCACAGTGCCTGATCGGTCAAAATGCACGTCAAAGACAAGGTCTCCCAGAATGAGACGGCCGGGAGAGTCGGTATCTCCTTCGAGTTCTTCCCTCCCAAGACGGCCCAGGGTGTTCAGAACCTGTACGACAGAATGGACCGGATGCACTCGTTGGGACCCTCGTTTATCGACATCACCTGGGGTGCCGGTGGTCGGTTGTCCGAGTTGACCTGCGAGATGGTGAATGTTGCCCAGTCGGTCTACGGTTTGGAGACTTGCATGCATCTGACCTGCACGGACATGCCGTTGGAGAAGGTGGATGCTGCACTCAGCGCGGCTTACAAGGCAGGCTGCACCAACATCCTGGCGCTTCGCGGTGATCCCCCTCGTGACAAGGAGGCTTGGGAAGCCACTGAAGGGGGACTCCGTTATGCAAAAGATCTGGTCAAGTATATCCGCGAGAAGTATGGCAACCATTTCGATATCGGTGTTGGGGGTTACCCTGAAGGTGCAGACGACAACCCGGATGTGGATCTCTTGATCGATCACCTGAAGGAAAAGGTCGACGCGGGAAGCTCGTTCGTCATCACGCAGATGTTCTACGACACGGACAACTTTCTCAATTGGGTCAAGAAATGTCGAGCCAAGGGCATCACCGTGCCTATTATCCCGGGTATCATGCCTATCTCCACATACGCCGCCTTTATCCGACGGGCGACCTGGACAAAGGCCCATATCCCGCCAGACTGGCTCGAGGCTCTGGAGCCTGTGAAGAATGACGACGCTGCCGTCAAGGAAATTGGAAGGCGTCTGATTGCGGATATGTGCAGACGGCTTCTCGCGGCTGGCATCAACCATTTGCACTTGTGAGTCTCCCCTTTCTAAATATAAGTCGGGCTCGGTGACAAAGACTGACGACTGTTATTAGTTACACCATGAACCTGGCTCAAGCAACGCAATCGGTCCTCGATGAACTCAAGCTCATCCCCTCCGAGGAGACACCGCTCCAGAGACCCCTACCATGGCGGCCATCGCTGGGTCTCAATCGCCGCGCGGAAGATGTCCGTCCCATTTTCTGGCGTAATAGAAACTCGTCCTACATTGCCCGTACACAGACGTGGGATGAGTTCCCCAACGGCCGTTGGACCGACTCCCGGTCACCCGCCTTTGGTGAGCTGGACGCCTATGGTATAGGTCTCAAGGGCACCAACGAGCAGAACATCAAGCTATGGGGTGAGCCCAAGTCGATTCGGGATATCACTCAGATCTTCGTTCGCTACGTGGAGGGAAAACTGGATCGACTGCCCTGGAGCGACTCCCCGATCAGCGGGGAAGCCAATACCATCAAGGAGAGCCTGATCGGGCTTAACAGTAGGGGTCTCCTCACCGTCAACTCCCAGCCCGCCGTCAATGGTGTGAGATCCTCTCATCCCGTGTACGGATGGGGCCCCAAGAATGGCTTCGTCTACCAGAAGGCGTACCTCGAACTCTTTGTGCCCCCCTACCTGCTCGACGAGTTGATTGCTCGGATCGAGAAGAACGAGGACCTGACCTACCATGCCGTCGGTAAGATAAGCGAGCTGCGCACCAACACGCGCGACAGCCCCAATGCCCTGACCTGGGGTATCTTCGCCGGACGAGAGATCGTCCAGCCCACGATCGTGGAGACGATCAGTTTCTTGGCCTGGAAGGACGAGGCATACCGTCTGGGCGAAGACTGGGCCAAGTGTCATGACGCCGCTAGTCCCAGCAGGAAGTTGATCCAGGACATCGTGGATAATTGGTACCTGGTGAACATCGGTAAGGGCCCCTGTTTCTAGATTCCGGTCATGTATATGAACCCGCTAGTCGCTAACCTTCCCCGTTTTCAGTCAACAACGACTTCCACAACACATACGACCTCTTCGAACTGTTCAATGGCCTCGACGTCAAAGATCTCGACATCGAGATCGTCACCGACTCAGCCGAGCAAAAACCCCAAACCAACGGCACAGCCCTTGAAGAAGAGGCCGCCGTGAAGAACTAGGCGCAAAGCCCTACCAGCGCCTTCTCTCCCCAACAACCCCTTCTACCTCATCCCACTACTCTCTCCCCCCTTTTACCCTAATTCAACATCTATCTCAACGATACCAGCCCCGGGGCGACAAAAACCCCCGCAGGCAATCATGTTTATGGCGACACGAAATGAAGACCTCTCAACGATTTCTTCCCCCCTGAGCGTTCAATTTTCCATTTCAACATATTTTCTATACCTTTTATTTTTTCACATATACCCCCCCCCCTTCTCATCTTTTCTTTCCAGAAGGATTACGATATTCAACATCATAATGTGATATGGGTTCTAGGACCGAAAAACGAACACAAAACAAAAGCAACAAAACTTCGAGAAACGAAGCAAAATGACAGAAAAGCAAATAGAACAAGAACGGAACGGATAATTCAACATGATGGAAACGAACGGAGTTTGGTTTCACAGTCAGACGGTCGGTCAGTCAGTCCAAAAAAAAGTGACCCCCTCTTCAACATGGGAATATGGAGTCTTTTTTCAATCCTTGGTGCATGGCTTCTCATAGTATAGTCCTTCATTTACCTTACCTGCTTCACAGTTCATGCTTGCTGCATCGGACTGTCTATCTCATATCTCCTTGTCTTTGTGCATCAGAGTCCAGTCGGATGGAGAGAACCAGCAGATAGAGCGAGGCCTGAAATAGATATACTGGAATTATAAAAATACAATCTCTGATTTTGGGTTACATCTCCCTGTAAGAATGGACGCCGACAAGGCAAGCATAGGAATACTGGGTAGGTACTGTGCCATCCACTATGATATGAAAACCAGTCCAGGGTCATGTCCAAAAAGCCCTCCCGATTGCTACAAAGAACCAACCAAAGGGCCTCGCAAACCAAACAATCCAACCTCCCACGAAGACTATGTACCCGGCTGCGCGCTCCACTATCGTCATCATAAAGCACAGAACAACAAGATAGGCGACCGCTTGGCAGATGTCGGTTACAGATTGAGCAAGATCCTGCTCTGCGGGCCGCGGCCAGGCCCCGGTGATGTTGTAAGTCGAGAAAGCAGTCAGCCAGGTCCTGAGAACCTGGAGACAATGCCCCAGCATTCGGATTATCCCGTTCAATGTGAGCTTTAGTAATTCTGTGTTGGAATGCCGATTCGATACCACCCACTGCCAGAGCGCCTCCACCTGAGCAGCTGAGATGATAAAGATTTCCATGATGAGGGTAAGCGTCGGTGCATTCGTTGCACCTTTGGTAGGACTTGCTGTCTCCTTTGGTAAATCAGTATCTAAATCGGTGATGTGTTGAGTCGTCTCCTTGTGTTCCTGCACTTGCAGTCCGTCCAATTCCGCAACTTCAACCTTAGCCGGTTGCTGTACTATGTTCGTATCCTGCCGGCCTCTGTCGATTGACCCGACGGGAGATATATTGGGGGCTGGAGAAGACCCGACCGTCGGAGGAGAATCAGAAACACATCTCAGTTGCGGAGACTTGACACTAGATCTAGTGCCTGGAGCACGCGATTGTTGCGGGTTGCTACCGGTGTGCTCTGCGCGACCTTCGGTGGGTGGCTGTACTATGCCTGGCATACGGATGTACCCACGCATATCGGGAAACTGTTGGACCCTGCGACGTCCGGCTTCTCCGCGATGTTTGGCCAGAATGATCCGAACAGGAACACTTCTCAAGGGCGCCGCGGATGATGCGTTTGATTGTTCCTGCGAGTTTTGCGTCGCTCGTCGCAATCTCAAAGGTGAAGGTTTTCCTTGCGGCCTTGCTCGAGTGTCGGTGATGATCTCGCCCACGGTTCGGCAAGTTGGTGTTGAGGCGGAAGGACTCTTCTGCGCATGACCCCGGATATCGATCATGCTCACCATAGTGCGTGTGATAGTGGGTGTGATAATGAATACATCGTCGTCCCGGCAAGTCGGTTTCTGCTCCTTGAAGCGTCTGCTCGACCGGCGGGACTCTGAGTTCTCTTTGGCCAGCCCCTGGGCCGCTTTGTCTATTTGGTGGCAGCTGGTCTGGCGGCACATGGTCCTCGGTGATGACTTCGGGCATTGGACAAGCTTCATATTCGGAGAAACGGGCTTCCGCCCCTCTCGAGCGACGGTCTTCTCCTCCATATCTGGGTTCCTCTGCCGGGTCACAGAATTTATCCTGTCTTTTGGAGTCATCAACACGGGGCTCGAGATGTCGATAACTCGGGGACCTTCTGTGGGTGAGAAGAGCAAAATTTCGTCGGGATTCTTGTCGTATGGCCCGCTGATCTCTTTGCATCCTAAAAAAGAGCCATCGCGAATGGCATTCGGAGTATCCTCTTTTGGTTTTGTCGAGGGCGGCTCTTCCCAGATTGTGCTAATGCGGTTTCTCCCTACTTCATCGGCGCTGTAGTACCTAGGAAGGCTCAGATGCGACGATGACGGATGTCCATCAGCTCCTATCCTAGGCGGATCTTGACCATCAAACGAAGTTGGCTTGGGGCGGTCAGAAGAAGCCTTGTCTGCGGGGGGCAGGGAGTCTGGATCGAGCATGACATCGTCTTCGTGAACTTTCTTAATACTTTGCTGAAACTCGATAATTTGTTCTGCGCTCATCGTTGGCGGATTCGGCTCTTTGGCTGACGGCATATTGACCACGAACCTATCCTCCCATTCAGTCGACGAGCTGCTCTGCGAGTTGATAGACGAGTCGGTAGCGTTGTCTGTCTTGTCAGAAGGCGGGTACAGTATACTCTCGTCCGTATCGGAATCTGTTCGATGAATTCCGCCGAGCTGGCGTTTTCGCTGACCTGCAGAGTTCATGTCTGACTTGCTGGGCGAGGTGCACCCTGGTCGAATTCGAGGCTGACTGGTAGGACTGACAATCCGTGTCTTGGGGCTATCTCGCGTAGCACCTCCAGCGTACATGAGTTTTCGCTTTACTGCTTCGCTCTTCGGAGAACTGGCCAGCCACAGGATCTTCCGGTAGGCCCCATAGTATGGTTCTTTGCGCTTATCCTTAGTCTTCCCCGATGGAGATTCCCTCTCAAACTTGCCCCTGACCTTCTTCCAATATTGCTCGCGGCCCTTGTCCATCGTTTCGTCTGAACTGCTGTAACGGGAGCCGTGGTCCTTATGTTTGGACGTAGCGGGTTCCTTCGACTGTTCCCTGCCTTCTACCATGATATCCCTGGGTAAGGGAAGTTTCGTGGCAGGTCCGATCTTTCGCAGGATGGTCTGCGGCCCAGCTTCAGTGTCGCTGCTTCCCGAATTCGCTGGGCTTCCACCGTGGTTCAAAGTGTGTTCTGGCTGTGTATTCTGCGCTCCTTCGACACCCAGATCCGATCTCTTACCGCGCCGCTTGCGAGGTGTAAGGTTCAATAGATGCCCTTGAGGCATGTGCAGGTAATTATCCATACTGTATCGATCGAAGAGGGCGGCTACAGGCGAGCTTCAGACCAGAATGTACCCATTCCCTGTGCGAAGGAGACACTTTTGGTTTGTGCGAAGTTGGTGAGATCGACTTTGGGGCTCTTTGAATACAACGGCAGGAGACCGGTCAGGAAGAAGAATATGAGGGTTTCTGTAATGATAATAATAGATGGAATGTTATGTTGATCCAGCTTGCCATGCAGAGGAATGCAGCAACAAACATGCACGGATTGAAGGAGCCACTGCGGAATGCGCGCCTGCAGGTTTTTCTCTCTTTTCTCAATGCTTGGAATGGAAGCTGCAGCCACTGTAGAGAATGATCAGATTCCTCCTTAATGCCTGGAAGATCATGAAGTGACGTTGAACAGCACAGCTGGGATATGTTATCCTCAGAGTACCCGGAGTGATCGCAGCATCAAAGAACAGCCAAAACACCAAAGGTGGCCCGAGTCCAAAGACCCAGATACTTCAGGAGAAATCTAATTGAGAGAAGGTCAACAATGGGCCAGACCGCACTGTCGCATCGACAGAATATCATATACTATGGTGGCTGGTCGCCCTAGTCAGCCAGCATTCTCAGCCAGCACAAGACAGAAACAAGTCGTATGATCGTATCTGCGTCTGTTTGCAAAAGAGACCGGATGAAGCAAGAGCATTATACAAAAAGGAAACCGTGTGGAAGCCAAATTCTCTCCAACGCCAGACCCAAATGCTGGAATAAGCCCATGGTTTACACCTTGTGTACGGAGTACGTTTAACGAACATATGACAGAGCTGTAGGATGGGCAGTGCGCTTTGTAAAAATGCATAGGCAAGAAGGTTTCGTCTAATTCAGAATCGTCCCGTTTCACGACGAGCGTCTCGTCGTGGTGTTGAGACCAAAGGATTCGTACCGCCAGGAACGTTGCTCTTTTTCAGTGGGCTTGACGGTCTCATCATGGGTGTACCGCGCTCTTTGAATAGAAATTCACTAGGATTTTGAACGCGACGGTCAAGGTTGGCCGGTGTAGACCGCCTGAGGGGGGAATTGGCATGGGAGTATACCCCGAGACTGCCACCGTCTCCTGTGCCACTCGGCGTGGGCCGGAATTGCGGCTGGCGGATGGAAGCAACAGGGCCTCGTACAAGCGGGGAGGCATCTCGCAGATGGCTGGGTGTTTGCAGCGAGCTGTAGTTGTGAGAAGCGATGGGCGTAGAGAATGGCTGGCGTCTGGGGGACACCCCATCCGGGTCAACATGGCTGACGTAGTTTGGATTGGGACTGGTTTTAAACCCTCGTCGGATGACATGCGTAGGCGTGAAGGTATCGACCCTGTTGTACTTGGCATCGGAACCAGGTTGAGCCGCATTCGTCTCAGAGAATTGAGTGCCAACGTCTCTCATGACACGTTGGGTCCGAGGATGGACGTATTTGGTATCGTACTCATTGAGGACTTCCTTGTGTACCAACATAGAGTCCTTTGCTTGCTGAGTAAACGAGGATGAGAGGAAGGACATCTGCACCGAGAGCAGGATCGTGATGAAGATGGTCGTGACGATGGTGACGCTTGGCCGGGGGTCGGACAGCTGCGTGGGCAGGAACACCCAGTACACCAGGACGTGTCCGGGGCTGAACAGGCAGAACAATCGAAGGCAAATCGGCAGAGGGTCCCAGATGGCGAGTTCCCAAACATCCCGTTGCGCATCGGGATGCGCCCGCGACTGGGCCGATCCGGAGATCGCATTGGCGAGAAACCGCAGCGGAGAGGCAGTCATAGGCGTGTGGTCGACTCGTACGCGACGTGCGGATGGTGTAGCGGGTGGTTGATCGATCGATGCTTCAAAGAGACGATAATGTCGCTTCCGGTAGAAGGTGTAGAAAGTATTGAACGCGGTGAAGCAGACAAGCAGGTGGACGACAAAGGAAGCCTGCGACAACAGCCCATTAGCATAGCTTCCTCAACCAAAGGCCATTTGTGCAAGAGAGGATAACATACAAACCAGCTCATCCACGGCACGCCTGCATCGTCTCCAAAAACATCATCGATGGCTCTGCTGCCACTAGACCGGCTATTGGCGCGCGCGACGAGGAAGATCAGATTCAGGGCAACCCCCACGGGCAGAGCCCAGTCCTTCTCAAATTGATCCCAGTCATGCGCATCAATCTCCTCCGATAGCCACAGCAGGAAGTCCAGCGGATTCA
Source organism: Aspergillus cejpii (assembly GCA_004769165.1). Classification (NCBI taxonomy): domain Eukaryota; kingdom Fungi; phylum Ascomycota; class Eurotiomycetes; order Eurotiales; family Aspergillaceae; genus Aspergillus; species Aspergillus cejpii. The sequence continues at coordinate 3,174,415 of SMSW01000001.1, read as the reverse complement.
AGTACGAGCTGATGCGCTCCGCCAACGGTCGGCGGCGTACAAGCCGGGGCATGGTAGTCGACAAGACGCTGATGGAAGCAAATAACTGCGATATGAATATTGTTAGCCCTTTGCCTAATCTATCTCAGGGTAAATCAAGAGTCCAGACAAACCTTTGAGGCAACTGACAGAGACAAAAAATTAGGCCAGGCCTTCCGTTCTGTTTCTTAACAACAAAACATAAAGACTGTGCTTAGATAAGCAGCGCCGACCAACGATGACGAACATCCCAGTGTCCTCAACCAACTCGATATCAGAACTCAGCAGGACTATCAGGGCGTTCGAAGTTGTCGAGTAGATTCTACTTACCCTGACGGCTTAATTCAGCAGTCTCTTCTCACCATGGCAGCTTCGGCGATATCCTACAAGGTATTATCCCCCCCACATAAGACAGGTCAGATCACTAACCAGACTGGCTATCTAGGAGCGCCAATTCCTGGCCGTCATCGGCGACGAAGAGTACCTCACAAATCTGGTCTTTCCATCCCAAAGCGTCGCTAATGCCATCCTAGTTCCGTAACCGGGCTCCTCCTCGCAGGCATCGGTGTACGTATACAAATCGAACATTGACCAAAACTCCCTCATCGCTAACAAGCTGCAGCACGTCACAGATGGCCCAGACGCCCAGCGCAACTTTCTTGTCGTGGACTCGAAGACTGAAACCGCGACAATCGAAAAGGCTTTTCAGAATTTCACCCAGGAGAGGAAGGATATCGCTGTGCTGTTGATCAATCAACATGTGCGTCCCAGTCTAGATCATATCTCAGTATCATAGCGCCAGCTGACGAATCTACCAGGTTGCCGAGCGTATCAGACACAGCGTCGACTCCTTCGCAGACCCGTTCCCCGCTGTCCTCGAGATCCCGAGTAAAGACCACCCCTACGATCCGGAGAAGGACAGCGTGCTCAAGCGTGTGCGGCGGTTGTTCGGAGAATAGATGATGAGATGCGGGGTTTTTGTTCGTTAAGCGTCGTTTTTTTACTTGTTCTTTGGCTAGGAGCATTACCGTTTGGGACTGAGGTGGGATAGCGAGAGTGGGAAGATACCCAATTATCTGGAACCATGCACATAGAAATTTACATGTCATGATTTTATCGAGAAAGGTTTTGTCGCTGCGTATCTAACAGGTCAATCATATGGTCTAGAGTCAGAACATGACGGCTAATATCGTATACTGAGTCGTTTTCGACAGTACTGGCTGATGTATAGCAGTAACACAGCATATCAATATGGAATTATGATTTCATTGCACCACATAGGATGATATCTGAATAATGACGCTGTAGTAGTCGATGAGATATGCATACACATTATCGTACTGATATGCCAGAGAAATCTGAGCAAGACTGACAACAATCCGTCCCGAACGCCGTAAAGGATAAGCATATTGGAATTGACAGCAAGCAGGTAATGGAGCCATAAGCATGCGAATTTGGCTATCATGGGCTATGGCAGGGTACAGGCGGCTATAAAGATAAAGAAACGCACGACGACAAGGGACGATAACTCGTAAAGGTGCATTCGTAACAGGATCATGAATGTGTGGAGGCCCATCTGGAAGATTTCAAGCTATCATCAGGCGGAGCGTAGTTTCAACTCGCTTTGAATGCAGCGTAGGATGGCCAACACAACTGGCTCAAAAGTTGGACTTGAACTCGATATTGCGAGCGTCGAGACAGGTAATCTTCCTACCATCCTTGGTGTAGACGTCGGCATGAACATTGTATTTGCCCTGTATCGAGTTGCCAGGTCAGTCATCCGATCATATCCACACCAAGTTAAAGGGAGAACATACAGGAGGAATGTGCGAAGGCAGATCAACCTGCTTGGTCAAGATCATCTCGCCCTTCTCCAAGGGGCACTCAAGGTCCACATTCTTGATCTGTTCACAGAGATCGGCGGTCTGTCTGATCAGAGTGATAAGGCCGTATTTCACCTCCAGGGCGACGGTGGCGCCCTCCTCGACCCTGTCATTCAAGATACCGCGGGCATTGATTGTGAGGGTTTGGCCACTGTAATCCGTCAGTCAACTCCATCCCAGTATCGGAACTGTAAGTGTCGAGATACGTACGGTAGAGGAGGGTTAGGCGACAAATCGACCGACTTGATTTCCAAGAGGTTGCCAGAAGGGTTGTCACAGTACTCCAGCGGATTGTCTCCCTCGACAGGATAGTTCAGGGTTTTGATCGGAGTCTGCGTTGAGCCGAAGGCGATCGATAGTGCTGCAACGGGAAAGGGAGACAGGTAGACAAGCAAGGTAGCAGCGGTCGATAAGAGCTTCATGGTGGCTGGAATCACCAAACTGTTCTTGACGTTGTTCGAGGTGAATTATGGGGACAGTGAGTTGAGAACAGTTTTTGATGCTCGACTGCAGGAGATATTAGGTGGATATATACGACAGAGTCAATGGCGAAGGATGGGTATCTTGATAACTTGGAGGTCTAAGAAGAGGAGAAGTTGTTGAGAGTTGAGAGTCACCTGCAATGACGGAGGTGCACGTGACATCACCAGCCACTAGTCAGTCACGGGGTCAACTCTGTAATACCAACTATCAAGATCGTCGCTGGATCTGGTTTATATTTATGATCATTCAGTTATCACTTGTCGATGCCCATTGACCTTGGAGCTACTGTTGAAGCTCAAGCAACAGTCTGCAACAGTGGAGTCGGGATAGTTATCAATCGTGGAGATGACCCACTCAGGCTTCAAGGATAAGGATCCGCTCAGTTGAGGAATTGCTAACTTGCTACTTATTTGACAGTTTCATTGCATTCTATTTCACCATAAAGGGCTATAATCATGATTCTCATCTTTCAGGCAGAATTATATACAGGAATGTACAATTGAATCGGACGCACTCATCATTTCCGGGACAACCCTCCTCTCTAATGCTCCGAAACGAAGATTCCGGCCATACCCATGCCCTAATGTGAAGTCAGTAAAAGCGTGCAGCGATAATGGATCGAGAACTTACGGTTCCGATACACATCGAGGTGACGGCAATCCTCTTGTTCTGGCGCCGCAACTCAGACAAAGCAGTGACAGCTTGTCGAGCGCCGGTTGCGCCCAAGGGGTGGCCCAATGCACTGTAATCATAACGGTTAGCAAGAGGGAACAATACAAGGGACAGGGTTTGCTTACATGGCTCCACCACGGGGGTTGACCTTGCTCTCATCAAGACCCAGCTTGTTGACACAATAGACACCCTACACAGTCATCAGCAAACCCTGACTTATCTAAATGCTTCTCTGAACCCACCATGGATGCGAAAGCTTCGTTGATCTCGAAAATGTCGATATCATCCTTGGTCAAGCCGAACTTGGAAAGGATCTTGGGAATAGCAACAGACGGGCCGATGCCCATGATTCTAGGCTCCAGTCCCGCAACGGTGGCTCCACAGAACTTGCCGATGATGGGTTGTCCAAGTTCCTGAGCGCGGCTTCGCTTCATCAGAATAACACCGGCAGCACCATCGGTGATCTGACTGGCATTGCCACCGGTTGTGGCACTGGGCTTCCACTGGGGGAATGCAGGACGAATCTTGCCGAGGGACTCGGCGGTGGTACCGTAGCGAATACCGTCATCACGGTCCACCACGACGTCCTTCACCTCGCCGGTCTTGGGGTCCTTGACCTGAGTCTTGACGGGAACAATCTCATCGACGGTCCAGCCGGCCTTTTGGGCGCGCTCGGCCTTCTGGTAACTCTTGGCGGCGAATTGATCTTGTTGTTCACGGGTGATGTTGAATTGCCCCGCAACGTTCTCCGAGGTCTGGCCCATGGGCTGTTTGTTCTGGGAGGCAATGGGGTGCGACATGATCTGGGCCGACATCTCTGGGGCGCCAGCGTCGGGGTTGGTGCTCATGCTCTCCGCGCCGGCGGCGATACCAATATCGATGGATCCCGCCATGATCTGGTTGGCGATGTTCTGGATCGCCAGCAATCCAGACGAGCAGAACCGGTTGGCGATGGAGGCGGCGGTGGTCACGGGGAAGCCAGCTGCGAGCACAGCGGAGCGGGCAACGTAGGCGGGGCCAGGCGCAAGCACATTACCGACACAAACATCTTCAACGAGATTAGGGTCGAGATTGGACTTCTCCCGAATGGACTTGAGCAACGAGACGAGAAGGTTGTCGACGGTGGTATCCTTCAGACCACCCTTTCTGGCCTTTGTGAGAGGAGTGCGAACGGCGAGTGTGATAACCTGAGACCGAGTCAGTCTTTTCTTACATCCTCGAGGAATCTATCGGACATACAATATCATCAGGGTTCTTGGCTAGGAGCTTGCTCTTCGCAGACACACCGGAACCAGAGACCTGATTCGCGATGGAAGACAACCGTTGCTGTGGTGTAGACATGATTGAAGCTTTTTACAATTTTTTAAAGTGTAGCAATCTAGAAAATATGAGATAGATGAAAGAGATTCAGTGTTGCGAGTGAGTGGTATGTTATAGTCTGGAGAAGATAGAATGAACCGCGGTATCTGGGAGAGTCTGGGACTCTGGGGAAATAACCGAGCCGAGATATAAACAATCTAACAAGTATCAAGTTAATAGAGATTCAGCCACTTGAAGTCTTGAATGAAGAAGAGAAGTTGAAGCAATCCAAAGCCGAAAGACACTGCCGTCGATGCGTAATGGAGTGGTATTGATACCGTAATTTATGGCAGGACTGGCACGGCCTCGGCTGTCGGTCTGGTAAGATATGAAATGGAAGTATTGGAGATGAGCTGTATAATTCTACATAGTAACTGCATAGTATTGTTGTTCAGCTTGATTGCAGCCTGTTTTTATAGTCTTATTATTATGTATTTGGGTGGTGATATCTCGTTGGAGGTTGAGAGGGCTTTTATATAGCATCAGTAGATATTCAAGATGGGAGTAACTACTACCTAGACAGTAGACATAAACAACAACACTTACAGGATCATGTCAGACATCTAGCCTTCATCTGAAGATTCTAAACCTTGATCAAAGATTGAATTCGGTAGCTTTGATGATTTGATCCCTAGGATCTACTGCTTATATCATGACCGGCAAAGGTCCTGTCGAGTCAGCTCCCGGTTTGATGCTATTTTCTGACAGATAGATAATAGACATTCTAGCCAGAGAACCGGGTTTGGAAAGCCTCAAAACGACATCATACTATTGAATCACTTCTATGGATCTGTTCTCTGAGGTTTCTGCGCCATCGCTGGCGGTGGTATCAGCCCTCGCCGTTGCAGCTGGGGCGTATCTGAATGCCAAACTCTCCATCTCCACTGATCTCACAACGATATACAATGATCGATCCTGGACGAAACGCCTGGGTCGGCGCATTGCCGAACTCGGGGACACAGCCACTGTGTACAAGATGCTCGAACGAGTCGTGGAGGTCCAAGGTTACGGTGACCGCGAGGCGCTCTGGTTCGAGAACAAGACATGGACTTACAGCCAGCTGAAGGATCGTAAGTGTCTACTCCGTATATCCCGTGGTGTACGTTGCTCTTGTCTAACTCTTGCGCTGTAGTTGTCGATCGATTCGCTGCCTTATTGCACGCCAGAGATATCAAGGCTGGCGATTTCGTGGCTGTTTTCCACACCAACTCGCCGGAGATGGTTGTGACCATCTATGCCCTCGCAAAACTGGGCGCTGTGGCTGCGTTGATCAATAACAATTTGCGCGGTATGATCTATTGAGCCGTCGGTGCACCTCGGAACTGACGAGTTGATAGATGACACCTTCGTTCACTGTTTGAATATCTCCGGTTCCAAGTTCATCATTTCCACACCAGATCTGTCCCAATATGTATGCTCTGATCTGCCTCATATCGCGCTGAATCTTTCATCCTTTGATGGCGTTTCCGTCGGGACGACCGAATTGGTCACAGCGGCTGATCTCCAGCAATACCCTCCCACCGGTCTGGTTCCAGCCAAGCGATCAATCCGGGACCTGTGTGCACTCATCTATACCTCTGGTACGACAGGAAAGCCCAAGGCCTGCGCGATTCGCAACATGATGAACATGGTGACCTCGAATCCTCTCAGCACGGATGTCAGAAACCCCTCCAAATACTACCCCCTGCGCACCTACTCCCCGCTTCCTCTCTTCCACGGCACCGCCTACTTCACCGGACTATGCTACTCCGTCGGCAATGCAAGCACGCTGTGTCTGCGCCGCAAATTCTCCGCCTCCCAATTCTGGAAAGACGTGCATGACTCCAAGGCCACCCGCATCCTGTACATCGGAGAACTCTGCCGGTACCTGCTCGCGACGCCGCCCTCCCCACACGACCAGGACCACGCCTGCATCGTCGCAACGGGCAACGGGCTGCGCGGCGAGATCTGGGAGCGCTTCCGGCAGAGGTTCGGGGTCCCCGAGATCCGCGAGTTCTACCGGTCCACGGAGGGGGTGGCCAAGTTCGACAACCACGGGGTGGGCGGGTGGGGCGCCGGCAAAGTGGGCTTCGCGGGCCCCATCCGACGGTTCCTGGAAGAAGACACCTTCATCGTCAAGTATGACGCGGCGACCGAGACGCCGTACCGGGACCCCACGACTGGGTTCTGCGTCAGGGCCGCGTTAGGCGAGGAAGGAGAGGTGATCGGCCGCGTCAGGGACCGCGCCTTACTCACCGAGTACCTGCGCGACGCGGACGCCACCGAGGAGAAACTCCTGGCGGACGTCTTCGTCAAGGGCGATCTGTTCCAGCGCATGGGCGACCTCGTGGTCCAGGACCAGTCGGGCTGGGTGAAGTTCCAGGACCGCGTCGGCGATACTTTCCGCTGGAAGGGCGAGAACGTGAGCGCCGGCGAGGTCAGGGACCATATCTGTCGGATCCCGGCCGTCCACGACGCCGTGGTCTATGGCGTGAAACTGACCGGGTGAGTCCACTTCCCTCCTCGTCAGCTAAACCTAAACCCTACCCATGGCCTGACTTTCTAAAGGTACGACGGCCAAGCCGGCGCCGCTGGCATCACCCTTGAAGATCCTGCCACAGAAGCCGATTTCATGGCGCACCTGCACCGGGAGCTCAAGAGGAAGGGCGTACCGTCATATGCCATTCCGAAACTTGTCCGGCTTACCGAGAAGTAGGTTATTAATCCGTTGTATACACCTCCTCACGTACTAACTTTTATGATGAAAGGGTGGCCACCGGCGTTACATTCAAGCAAGCCAAAGGCGAACTGGCCAGAAAGGGCTGGAACCCCTGTACGGACGTAACGGGTGACAAGCTATATTGGTTGAACAACACAAAGTACCAGAAGCTGGACGAGCAGAGCTGGTCCTCGATAGAAAGTGGACGGGCCAAATTGTGATTGTGAGTTTATATCGGCTTTGGTTTGTAGATTAGACGATTGGCAGTTTGGAAAATACCCACTCACAGTCGATATAGAGAAGAAGCTCCCTAGACTCGCTAATCCCCTAAACCAGTTATAATCTTGAAGGCGCGATGCAGTCCGAGGAAGCGAAGATGTAGACTGGACCAAACCTGTATATGAGGACAATTGTTGATATCGAGAAAAAACCATGAGGCTGTTGGTATACATACATTGATAGATATACTTCCACAGACAACTTTCCCTCCTCTGTAATCTGCAATAGGAAATGATAACTCCAGCCCATGCTATGCCTAAGCGCCTTATATTCGAAGAACCAGACAGAAGAACACAAAATATACGGACCCGCGAAAGCAACCTGACAAAATCTATGCTTCGCCGTCCGAACTGTTCTTCGATTTGCTCTTCTTCTTCTTTCTCTTTTCCTTCTTCTCGGAGCCATCGACGTCGGCCTCGGCCTCGGCCTCGCGCTTCCGCTTCTTCTTCTCTTTCTTTTCTTTCTTCTCCTTCTCGGCCTGCACTTCCTCGGGCGGGACAAAGGACTTGGCCCGCTCCTGCATCTTCTCCTCGCGCTTCTGCCGCTGCCGCTCCATGATCTCCTCCTTCTGGGCCCGCTCCTTGGCCTCCTTCGAGAGGAAGTACTCGCCGGACTCGATCTGCAGATCCACCTTGCTCTTCTCCGGCGCCGGCGGGAACGGGGTATACACCTTCTTCGACTTGTCGGTGACCTTGAACGGCGTGCGACGCTTCGACAGTGTGCGCTTCTTGAAGTTGGGCAGGAACCGGTCCCAGGACTCGTTCGCCAGTGTGGGATCCTTGGCCAGCTCGCGCTTGATCATGAGCTCCTTGATGTGGTAGATGGGGTGGATGTTGGCCATGCAGTCGTTGACCACGCGACGCATCTCCTTCAAACCCTTGTAGGGACCCATCGCCGCCACGGTGTTGCCCTGTACCAGGATGTAGGTATCGGTGAGGAGTTCGAGGGCTTTCAAGGTGGAACCAGAGGGGCCGAGAAGCCGTTGGCGACGCTTGACGAATCGCTCCTTACTGCGGACCTGGTTACGAATCTTGATGATGTCGCATGCGACGCCGTCTTCGAGGATTTTCAGAGCCTTATGTTCGGACCCGTGTCAGTCAACCGAACGACACAAAGCAAGATGTCAAGAAACTCACCTGTTGTACAGGCACACTTCGCGCTAGCAATTTGATCAGATCGCGTGCCTTGAGGATGGCTGCAGGGTCGAAGGTCTTGCGAGTGGTTTTCACCGTCATGCTACCCTCGACCAAATCGAGCGTACAGGTGATCCCGTGCTTCTCCAACGCTCTCGTCACCACAGGCCAGGCCTCTTTCAAGTAGACTTCTCGATACTTGGGGAACAGGGTCGCAAACGACGATTCTTCCGCGAAACTACCGGCGACATTGTCATCAGCCTTGAATGGCTCAATCTAATCTCGCATTAGTAGAAGAACGTAGTGACGATCAGGGTTTTCGCATACGGACCTTCCACTTGTCAATATCTTCCGTATCCCACGGCTTATCCTTCTTGTATGTAGAAGGCATCTTGAGTCACTGATGTGTTGATGAAGCCGATGAGCTCTTTGAAAGAGATCTTGTTAAATCCAACTTTTTTTGTCCCCGCCCAGAGCACGGACACTTACCCGATTTGGAAATATTGTTGGCCTGGTCCTTCAGGCATAAATAAGGCATCCATCCATACTTGTTTTTACGCCATAAGCGCCCAAGCGCCAGATCAACATGTGACATTCGACATATGTATGTGATTGTTTATTCAGTATCCAGAAATTTGACAACCCTCTTGCTAAGTTGCTACAGCTGAAGAGATACATTCGGATTCATAGCTACATGAAACAATGGTGGTCTACCATTGCTCTGAGTCCCGTTGGTCTGAAAAATAAGGGCATCTGACGGGTCACATTTCTTAGGTCACTCGCAGCACTCAGTCAACCATTAATAGCATCGCCTCATCCTGTTTCTTCCGTGTATCCTAGAAAGCAAGATTGGGTCGTCCATCCTTGTCGTGTATCCTCAACAGGAGAACGACCGTCCCCCGGGGAAAACAGGCTCAACCCCCAAAAGCATCCATGGGAAGTCCCCGAAAGCTCGTTAACCCAGTGTGACTGAGTCAGTGAGTCTTATCGAGTCCAACGGCAACAAATAATGTGGAAAAAGAGAACAAGCCCAGCACCGAGGACGGTGACTCGCTGATTCGGCGGCTTTGGAGTCGATGGAGAACACGTGCACGTCGGAATAGCTACACATCGTAGAGTGTAACCAGTCATTGAAATGCGGTATCACAATTTATTCTGCCACATTTATATGCTCCGTGAAATGGTGCTCACGGTGCAATGACCACTGACCATCGAAAGCGTCGAGACAGTAGGTAAACATGACATGACTGTGGCCACTTTGGGCCTCGTTGAAACCTCCTCGGGAGTACCAGTCGGCATTGGCACAGCATTATCAGAAGACAATCTAGTAGGACAAATCCCCATTCAAACCCAGTAACAACAGGGTGGAATCATGAATGCAGATCTGAACTCTTTGTCTCTGTTTTTGGCTCCTTGCAAGGTTCAATAATCAAGGGTTCCCGTCAGTTTGGTTCCGGACCCGCGTCTCTTTTGGGACTTGGACCCCTTCATTTGGTCTTCCCTCCTCGTCCTCTCTAACCTACCACTCTGCACCTTTGTGTATCAACTATGACGGTGTTATGGATCAGTTCATCATTTTCATCACCTCGTAAAGGTTGCTCCATCTTCAGTTTTCCAGATATGCAGTCCAAATGATGCAAAGCTCCCTGGAGATAAAGCTCGTCCGTTCAGGTATTCTCAGGTTCCGGGTACTCTAGTCTTCTATAGCCCGCTAATTGGCATTCGTTTGCCTCTTAGATCTCTGAATCTGCACTGAGGTTCGGTCGTTCCCAAATCATTCGATTCTTGGAAGACAACGAGTGATAACATGCCCGGAAACACAGGGTTCAGACGATGGGAACGGCCGATCAAGATGATGTATCTTCGGTCAGTAAAGGGTACCAGTGACGGGAACACCGCTGAACAGACAAAATTTGGGATCTCCACTTGATGAATTTGCATTCGAGGCATGGGTCGATTATTCCAACATGCGTCTCAGCTGAATAGTCAACAGCCTAATGTTTGACATTATCATCAGACCCACCAGAGTTCGGAGTCAATAATCTATCTTCAACAGAACCCAGAGACTCACGATGCTGCCAGCACTTTCTCGTCAATCCACAAATAGCCAAGCAACGGCACCTCGGTAGGACACGGTGCAAAGTGCTGATATTCTGTCCTCGCAGTCGCCAAACAGAGGGAAAGATAAAAGAAGGGCACTTAACTAAAACAAATTCTTTTTCATATTGCAATGTCTAGGTCTGGGATGACACAGATGTCTAATCAGGCGATAAGCATAACACATTCCGTTCTGTTGTGCCTCGGAGCCCACCTTAGAGGGTCTCATCTGCCCTTCTAAGGTGTGCAAGAGCACTAGGTCCTATGAACTCTGCCACCCTTCGGCCTGCAGCGTCTATCGTGGCTTCCTTCCAATGCAAACGTACCTGGGCTGTCAGAAAGAGGTTGTGATAGCTTCAGAGCCAATAACTTACAATGGAAAGTACGGTTTGAGGCTTGCAGTTTCTGCTTCCTGTTCAGCTTGAGCAATAAGTTCCAGAAACTCTTGTCGAGGCATTCGTGCCATCTGAGTCAGCGGATACAGGGCCAGTGACGAGAGAAGCCGTCGGATATTTTCTCGGTTGATCATCCCAATGTCCCTCATCCTTGGATCTATGGCACTCGTTGAGCAGCATGCATCCAAAATCGGCAATGTGGACTCACCGTTGGACCACGCCGAGAGAGGAAGGGGAATCATTCTCGCGTCTACTTCCTCAAACCCTTCCAGTCGGAGAAGGTTATTCAAACGGGTCCCCACGCGCAGATCCTTCGTTCCTTCATATGATCTCAGGACTTGCGTGCTCCACCGCCGCAAAGCGTGTTGATCGGTGATAGAGCCGTTATCTGATTGAACGTTGAAGTATATCTCGACCAGTTGTACCCATCCTCCTGGTTTCAGGACTCTGAAGATCTCAAACAAGTCAGCCCCTTGTTTCTTGGTTCGCTAGACTGTACAGTCCCGAACACACCTTTTGATATCCGCGAGATATGATGGCCATCTGAGTCGGTTGATTCCTGTGGCGAGGAGACGTGAATGCACGAGGTCGAAATGATTTGAGGGAAATGTAAAACGACGATTGAGATCATCAACCTGATGAGTCGTCAGCCAGGTACCTTCCGACGTTTCCTTTCATCGCAAGACCCCGAAGGCTGTGTCTCCATGGGATTCTATGCTTCTAGAGGCCCACCTGTAACCACAAATTCTCTGGCGTGTCGTCCGGGTTCTTGTGTGGAGATATGTCAAGACCGATTACCTTGCCCAGTCCCAGATCGTTAGCCTCGATGCGTACAAAGGGATGGTCATCTCAACATTCACCTTGCAATCTGGATATTGTGTAGCGACATCGGTCGCCCAAGATCCAGCCCCATAGCCACAGTCAAGCACTCTGCGAAGTCGAGGAATAGGTGGGAAGATCAATCGACCGTCGAAGATTCTGGAGAAAACCCGGTGTTGGAGGTCAAGTCGTTCTGCTTCGTCCTGGTAGCAGGCGGTTATCAACGCATGCCAGTATAAGAACGTCCCGATCTTACATCGTCAACAGGTTCAAACGCTATCCGATTATCAACTGAGAACTTTTGAAATTCTCGACCGTGTATGGTTATGGTATGGAGGTACAGTTCGTCCAATTCCTCCGTTTCCGAATCCGGGCTCCTTGTGACCGAAGTGTCAGTGAATCCTTGCCTTGTTGTGCTCAAGGTGGTTCTTTGGAAGGGGTACGTCATTTCGCCTCGCGATTCTGCGCGCGTCCAGGAGGATGCTGCCTCAGTACGTGTGTCCGAAGATGGGACTCGGGGTGGCGAGCAGATTCTTAACGGCGGATATGTCTATGTGACGACAAGCGAATGCGGAATGGTATCAGCGACAAGGCGTGTATACTGAAGGGAACGACGTGGTACAGAAAACTAGGGATAGCAACACCCCAACCGCTTGATTCGGACAAGAAAGAGGGTATCTTTATCCTCAAGGGACTGCCTGAGGGAGTACTATGCGGGACTCCTTATTCGTACTAAAATGTGCGAAGGGTGGGAAAACCCGCTCAGTCCAGTCGCTCAGTCCAGTACCTTCCACTGTCTTGCTTAGACGAACAAAGCCAGGCTATTGGCAGAAGCACATTCGAACCACAACCCCTTTACAAAGGTAAAAGCATCACCGTCGACTGCTCTCTAAGCCACACTACTACACGGCGACCTTGAAGCGACGATAGGCTTCATCGTCAATAGGGACAAATCAGATTACCGTATTCGGATTAAGTCTCTGACATCCAAGCAAATTTGCAGGGGGAGGGGTCGGCGGTGTCTCCCGGAGGGGCCACCAATGCCGACAAAATTAGATGGATGGGAGGTCTTTGGGGATTTCACTGTGTGCTGTGCCTCTGGAAGTTGAACTAATTGGGTCATCAATTGCCAGACGGTCAAGGAAAAGATGAAGATTGAGCTGTGACACAACGGTCTGACGCCAGTTTCGACTTGCGAATATCTGATCCGGAGGGCAGGATGACGGAAGCTGGTTTGATCCGCGAGAGACAAGATGCCTCGAGACATCACTACTGATACGATGAGTGTTCGTACACCTTCCGAGACGACTCCGATAGTCCGATAAGCCAGACGGCGCAAAATGTTGTATACATTGGATACGGCTCCTTGAGGAGCTACGAAGGGTAACTCTCGCCGAAGTCCTGATGTCCCGTAGTAGAGTTCAGGAAACCACATTGCAAAAAGCAAGTGGCCAAGCAACGGTTCAAGGGGAGCAGAAAGAGGACTACGTATTGTGCTGACTGCTGACAGCAAAAAATCCGCCATACATAACGCAAGGACGTGAAGTCTCTGAAGACTAACGGATGGGTGCATTAGTAGTCAAACCCCACGTGTGCTAGCTGCCCAGTCGTCCCTCAGAATGCGCCTCTCCGGAGTCTGAGGCTTTCTGTGGCCAGTGGCATGGTGTTGACTTGATAAGATTTTCGCCAATAAATGTGCTTTCTCTATGGTCCAGCCGTCCAGGAGTCAGGAGTCGCAGAATATGATCGTGTCAATGAATGTCAAGATGGAACTTATCGACATCATTGATGAAAAAAAATGAGTGGAGACTCAGTCTAAAGGACTTAGGGTTGGCTGTTCAGCGTGATTCAAGAATCAAGGACGAAAATTGGAGGAGGGACCAGCAGTTCTCAAAACATGCAAATGATATATGCATTCTGCGAAGGAAGTGCGAACCTATCACCCATCATGGTTGGCTCTTAGGACTATGTGAACATTGAACAATGGACACAAAGTCCGTCTTTTGTTTCTTATCGCCTTCCATAGGGATACTCCCTGACCTTCTGTGGACCCCTCTGTCGCCTAATCCCAGTATCAACTTGTCCCTTCACCGCTCCTTGTTTGTGAGTTGGTGATTCTGACACCTTTAACCAATGATCCTGGAGCTTTTGTGAATGGATCACAATCCAGATCGAGAATAGCAGATTCATTCGACTTGCAGCTGCCTTCGGAGTGGACCAATGACGTCCTGTGTGGTTTGAGGCCATATGACTATGAGACACAAGGCGAGAAATCAGAAAACTGGACTGGGTCCGGAGTCCGGACGCTTGTGGGTATCACTAAATGGAAGTTTCGAACCGTCGAAGGAGCGGACATTTTGCTAGCGAGAAACGGCTCGTTTGAAAGTCTACCGACTACCGAGAGTCCGAGACCAAGCAAGGGCATTCCAAATCAACATATGATCTACGGTTGGCCATAGTACAGTTGCCGGCAGTATGACGTGCTTGAGAGAAGGCAGATATGGCAGCCAGCGACGTAAGGCAATGGCAATATTCGTTACTGTTTACTCTCGTTGTTGTAAGGAGGAATGGAATGGCTAATGATTATTATGCAGCTGAGACCACCCAGAGTGTTCCCGTCTCGAGACCATCGTTACTAGTGCGAAAGAGATAGCAGCACGAGCATACTTAAGAGTCTATCTATATTCTGTGGACGCCAGAGTGATCAAACAGATCCAGATTAGCAGCACCCAGGCTGTCCAGTCTCCCTCCCCAGTCGCAACAAGAGCATCACGGCCTCAATGCCCCTATGGGCATCAAACCCAGAACCATGGTTCATTGTTCGGGAGGGAAATCGGGCGGTTGGGGCCGTAACCCGCTGGCCCGTTTAGTGTGTGGACTAAATCAATAGCCCCTGAGGCTTTTTTTCCGCGTTTCCAGAGGATGAGCGCCCTTGCCAGTTTCCAGTCAGGGTCAGACAGGACTTTGTGCTATCGTCGTACTACTAAGACGAAGCATCAATATGCTCTCGATGAATTGGGTCGCACCAGTTATTACTTATCATCGTTTATTGTACATGTGCCAAAAAACTCCAGGCGCATCTCAAATCATCGCCGTGTTTTTTCCTACCGCGCATTTTTTTGCCCATCCGTCTAATTAACGACGTCGAAACCTGTCATATACTTGACGCTAGCCGCAATGACTTCCATTACAAAGGCCACTTCCTCCTCCGTCCGAGGTGCATAGATGAGGACAAAACCGACCGGAAGCTCAATCTTTCTTCCCAACATCAGGACTCGGGGAACATTGACACCAGACAGGCCATGGCGTTGTCCCCAACCGGACTCGATGATTTTCTTACCTAGGGGTGGACAAAAATGGAGAATCAGATGACCTGATACTGATTCGATTCTTGCAGAGGCAACTTACAATCAGCCGGTGCCAAAGTGACGTGGACCGACGAGTCCTTCAACCGATGAATGTGTGCAATCTCGCCGTCTGTGGCTTTAGTCGTGGGTCTGTCCAGTAGAGAGTCGGCTACAAAAAAAGCATCTGTGTGCAGTTCCAGTCCCGAGTTGGCTAATTTGACCAAATGAGGGTTGCGAGTGGCGAACGCGGTAAACTCCTGGACGAGTTTCTGCGGGAGCATTAACCTAGCTCTGTTCCATCCGCTATCCGGGGCAGGTCGTGGGATAGTCTTGTGTTATACCTCCTTGATCGCTGTATCCGAAAACTCCGTCAGTTGCCTCTGAGGCACGGCATGCGGGCCCACCACCGGTCGTTCCCTGGTTTTCACAGCGACACTGGACAGATAACTCGTCCTCTCTCCCGCTTGGATTTGACGATCATATATCCCTGTTGTCAACATATCCTTGCTAAGCGGGCCGAGGATGACAGTGGAGGCAAACCAGCCGAAAACATTGTAGGGAATTCCACCAGGTCCGTAAGACTTGAAGGTGCGATAATCGCGGTACATGGCGGGTATCAGGAGGGCGATCCCTGTGGCTACGATGGCAGGGAGGATGGATTTCCTGGTGAAGGACGACATACGATCAGAGCTGATATCCTTTATTCCTTTATTTGTATGAAGATGGTAAGCTGGAATCCCACTTATTGCATAATCTCTGGCTGTTTCAACGCTGATATGCTGCTTTTAGGGTCTCTTGGTATCGACTATTCATTATGAGGTCATAAAATAGTCACATAACCTATGAATCGCTCCTTCTCTATCTGAGCTATTCCTCGTACCTTCCAACCTTTTGATCGCTGAATCAAAATGCGCAACATGTATTCAGATCCCGATTCGGTGGATGCCATCCTCGACCTACTTCCTGCTCATACCAACAAGTACCCGTATGACTCTTTCCACGAGTTCTCGTCTATTCTCAGATCAGAAGCAAATAGGTTGCAGGATCCAAGCTTGGATGCACCGAGCCAGTTCGTTTTGTTTACAGGACTCAGCAGCCAAACCTTCGCCCACGACTTTGAACAGCCAATCCGAGGCATCATCTGCAATATTATTGATTCCTACCATCCTCACCAAGAAGCCCTAAGCATCAAGATGAAGACTGGTGCACACGAAGCCGCCCACTTCTCCATTAATGGCCTCCTAATCGAGAAATTGACCGGAATGAGTCTCGCCAACCGGGGATTGGTCGGAACTGGCCAAAAGACTGTCTTATTGCCCTCAAGGTCCAAGAGGCCGATCTCTCCTATCGGCCCTTACGACTGCCTCACGGCCGTTCTAAACAATGGCCGACCCTTGTTGCGGAGTCGGGGTATTCGGCCAGTGCACGCATACTTGAGGATAATGCGAAGTGGTGGTTTTCAGCGTCTGGAGGTGATGTCCAGATTGCAATCACTATAGATATCCACAGGAAGCGGCGCGAGATCAACATCAAACTCTACGAGCATCTAGATGACGGGACCATCAACAAACAGCATGTTACAGTTTCCAAGCCCCCCGATGTCCCCACTGCCCGGGTCGAAAACGGTCCTCTTGTCGTGGCCTTCCATCGCCTATTCCTCAGAATGCCAGTTGGGGACGAAGCAGATATCGTGCTCACGGACGAAGATATGCGCCATCTGGCCGAGGTTACCTGGGCCGTTCAGTTCTGAAGGGGGCCCTGAGAGTCTCGTCATACTGTGAAGAAGCAGTAACTACGAAAAGTGAAACTGCATTACCATTCATTGTACATTGTCAAAGAATAGTAATAACTGAAATACTGTAACCTGGAGAAAAAGGCGTCATGACATGTTCTTTTAGTACAGTGGTATTGGTTATTCAATATACATTAACTCGGTGCATATGGAAAGTGTGGACTAGGTCTCGAGAAAGTCTTGCCCAGAAGCCTATATTGTGCCAGGTTTAAGCAGTCTGGGGTCATCCGCTAGACAAGATAGAAGCAGTTCCGTGGCTACATAGTACATACTATTGTTTATTGCACCTAATGTCGGAAGGCCCGTAGACCAGGAAATGGTCGCTATTTAATGGAAACATAACTTTAGCGCAAGCGACATGGTATTGTAATTGCATGTTCAAAGCAGATTTGCATCGTCTTCGTGGGATTCAACCCCTAATGCCACCATAATATGCGCAGTCGCTGACCTCTTCTGAGGACAGGAGTCCACCGGCGGAGCAGGGACCCCGAACGGTCAGACTTGAGGGTGTCTCCCTGGGAGCAAGCAAGTGCCATGGGTCCGATACCCTAATCTAATGCTGCAGTAACTACCCGGGGATACTCTAAGAAGTCGCAAGGCACCTTGGGCCTATAGAGGGTAATTGTCATGCGAGCGGATTCGAGCACCATTGACGGCGTGGACTGCTGATGGGGGTTATCCAATCGGTGGGAAAGGATCACCAAAAAGATTTTCGCCGGGGATACAGCGGTCAGGTAATGAATGGTTTATTCATGGTTGATGAGAAGTCGTCGGTAGAAACTTGACGCTTCAATCTTCCTTGCAGATGGAGCTCAGGGCGTGTGCCAATTTCAGAAGGACGACGCTCTCTGTTGCTGCGAAGTAGTTCAGGCTATAAACCAGAGATAAATCAGTTTCTATGCTTTAAAGAGATCCAGCAATGTCTTGGTGGAAAGTCAGTTTACGTACCTGTCCATCAAGATCCGCAGATGTCTGTTAAAATGGTCCTCGTATCTCCTCAAGGTGTCCTCGAGTTTGCCAATCCGCGTGGGGTCATAGCCTCTGCCATCCGGGTTGGCTGTCTTGTTGCCGGTCAAGTCCACGTCGGCAGAAGCCAAGGCTCGTGCTAGTGAGGAGGCTGTCCAGTACGCGTACATGGTGCAGCAGGTCATCAGTTTGGCGTGGATCTAGATTCCAAGGTGAGCGATCAACCCCAATCGGTACGAGTCTGTGGGAGAGAAACCAACCTTTAACAGTTTGGCTTGGGTCAGCATGCACTCCTTAAGGCATGTATCCAGGAAATCCACGTGGTCTTGCATCAGCTCATCCACGGTCCGATTGACTTGCTTGGTGCCATTGATAGTCACCTCCGATCCATCGGCGTCAGCCCCATTGACCTTATCCATCAGTTTTTGCCAGCTCGGCTCGATAACCTCGGCCGTGCAAAAGTAAAGCAGCTGTTGAACGAACACGAGCATCTTCGAGCGCAGACTCCATGCGCGCCTCTTCCACATCTCCAGTCGTCGATCTGAGGACTTGTGCCTCCAGCCAAGAACCTTATTCTGGTCCAACCACGAGGTCACCAAGAGGCTCTCAAGGTGGCGCAGTGAGAGAAGGTGTCGGAAAATTAGTTGGTATCGGAGAACGGTCTTACGGCTGATGACCAGCGACAGGGGGAAAGGAACCGAATAATCGAGCTCCAGAGCGTCGAATCCGGCAATGTCCTTGTCGTCCTCTCCACCCTGGGTTTGGGGAGCCTGGTGTCTTTCAAACGCCGCCTCGGGATTCTCTTGGTCGATGCCGGAGACGCTGACAACTTGCATTAGCCACTTTGTGAGTCCGACTTTGTTCATCCGCACTTTGACGTCCTCCTTGAAGGGATCCGATGCCGCAATACTGCCGGGCTGGCGTAGCACTAAATCAAGTAACGACTGGAGTTTATTCTCGTTAACGCTCTTGGCTGGTTTCCGCAACTCTGATGCGCCGAGCTCAAGGAAGTATGAGAAGAAGTCAGAGCGATCCAGGAAAAAGTAATGCTTGAGGGAACGGAAACGCGTTGTGAGCGAGTTCTTGGTCAAAAGGAGGTTTAACAGAGATGCGTTGGCATGAGTGTAGGCCGCATTAACATTCTCCAGGAACCGGGGATCGTCCAGAGTGCGAGGGACATCAGTAACCCCTTGGCTAACATCGACGCCGCCGCACTCTCGTACAACGTTGAGATATTTTCCGGCCAAAAGCACCTTGTCTTTGACGCCTTCCAGCTGGGGAGGCACTTCGTTCTCGCGGATAGTATACCGTTTCTCCCAGTATTCGTCCGTGTAGTCTTCCTCCAGTTTCTCCCGGTTAATCCACTTCTGCTCTTTGATGAGAAACTCCGCATGGGGATCTTTGATGTCTCCTTGGTGCAGCCACTCATTGAGCATCGCCATATAAGGCCGACTCGCCTCACGCAGCAGCTTCTCCAGGAGAGCTTTTGTGGTCGGGTCTCCGGAGAATGTGGCCAATCGCTCTGTGAGTAGTCGAAGCACATTGCCCCCTTTGCAGATCTTCTTGCTGGACATGGCTCCCGGAACGAGATCTCCGCCTTCTTTGAGCTGCTCCAGAATATTGTCCACATCATCGAAGTCGTCGATGGACTCGTCGAGGTCCTGATCCAATAGCCCATTTCGTTTCAGCAGTTCTTGACCTAGGGAGTATAACTGCGCTAGGCATTGGCTGGTGGGCATAGTACGAAGATGAAGCATATGTAGCGTAAAGTTGGGATTGTTCAGCAATTGGGTTTCAAGGTGAGCAAGGAGAATCAAATAATCCTTGAGTATTCTTCGAATCGCGGCGCACAAAGCATGGCTAACAGCTCCGTATTCAGCGCGACTTTGAACTTCGACAAACCCTTCCAATGCACTGTAATGCGTCGCCATCTTCAGCATGGATGAAGTCAGGTCCCTCAGTGTCGGGTCCAGCCCGGACGGCAGTTGAAAGACCGGGCCAGCCAAGCGGTCCTTTTCCACGGACGGATTGTAGGAGCTGTGATAGTGAATATACTGTCCCTCAAACCCCATGAACACGAATAGCAGGTCTTCCAGTATAACCGTCTCCTGCGCGTCGGTGGAAAGCTCGCGAAGGGGTGAAGGATGAAGCCATTGCGGCAGTGCGGAGGCGAGAGGAGGTACGGATACACGACTGGCTAGGGGCGCTGTGGAATGAGGAATCAGTGACGCTTGCGGTGTCCAAGGCTCTACTCAGTCACAGTCAGTCAGTTATTGTTTGCGATGCGCGCGCCAGGGATTCTCTACTGACGCTCTGTCGGTTCCTTCTCCTTCTTCCGGGTGATACCAAGGCCAACACCATCTGGTTGACTGGCCCTTTTTGGTCGTGTTTTCTCCCAATCTCCTCTATTTCCTGCACTGGCTGACTCCTTGATCGGATTTCTTGTTCGGGTTTGGGCCTTTTCTTTCGCGTTGGTCGTCGTCCTCTCGCTGCGCTTTTCGCTTGTGATACTCTGCTGTTCACGGGAAGCTTTGCTCTTTTGGCTGGATGTGCTGCCGCAAAGAAGTTCCATATTGTCTGATTGTAGTGGAGATGGAGCACTGCGCAGACTGGCTTTCTCAGCGTCGCCGACGCGATTCGACGCTACGCGGGGCCGTGATGCACCCATATGACTGGCGCGACGCTCATTGACGGGCATAATCCAACGGAGATGGACGATAGAGGACTGATCATGCGGAGGAGATAGTGACAGGTGATAATTAATCTGGTTTTGTAAAATTAAGGAATATCTTGAGAAGAGAAGTAGGTAAACAGGAAATCCACACGTACCATTCCCACAGTTTCACAGCGGAGATAAGGCAGCAAGGCACCACTAGATATCTGCCTTAATGCCTGAGGCCCCAACCCAACTCTCCGCCAGGCATTCAACTTGCGTAGTTCTTGTTGAGAGCTTCGCCTGAAGCTCCCAGAACAGCTTCCACCCGATCCATCACTTACCCTTGTCTCTTCTACTTCTCTCACTCGGCTTAAATCGCTCTGATCTTGTTTTTCTCTTACTCGATATTTCTCCGTACTCCGATATCTTTCTCTGAAGATAATTCAATATGTTTATCGCGCGATCGGAATATGGTAAGCTCTATGACACCTCTGCCCTCCGATGCGGTCAGCTAACACCAGCATCTCCAACAGACCGTGGAATCAAGTACGGACACTAGAATCATCTATTTATGTAGTCGAATCATGTCCCTCGAATCTAACGATGAAATCATCACAGCACCTTCTCTCCTGAAGGCCGTCTATTCCAGGTCGAATACTCTCTCGAAGCTATCAAACTGGGTTCAACAGCGATTGGTGTACGTCTATCCATCATTGACCGAGCTGTCAACAAAGAGGCTTTTGCCGATACCGTTGAAGGAAGCTTCGGAGCTTGCGGGTGACCCGTTCTCTAACCCTCCCTCAGGTAGCAACCTCGGAAGGTGTCATTCTAGGCGTTGAGAAGCGTGTCACATCGACCCTCCTCGAGGCCTCGTCCGTCGAGAAGATCGTCGAGATTGACCAGCACATCGGTTGTGCTATGTCCGGTCTGCAGGCAGATGCCCGGTCCCTGGTCGAGCACGCCCGCGTTGAGTGCCAGAACCACGCTTTCCACTACGCCGAGCCACTGAGAGTGGAGAGCACCACCCAAGCTATTTGTGATCTCGCGCTGCGGTTCGGAGAGACTGGAGATGACGAGGAGAGTGTCATGAGCAGACCTTTTGGTGTTGCTCTGTTAATCGCGGGTTACGACGAAGATGGGCCGCAGCTGTACGTTGGACAATCTTGGATCCCTGCTGTCTCCCTTAGATTACACGATTTTCTTCTCTGCCGCAAGTTGGCTCGTCTCGGGCTTCAGATGTGCTAACCATGCTCTGCAATGCCAGATATCACGCCGAGCCCTCTGGTACATTCTACAGATACGATGCGAAGGCCATCGGGTCCGGAAGCGAGGGTGCGCAGGCGGAACTGCAGAACGAATACCACCGCTCCTTGACACTGGCTGAGGCCGAGACCCTGGTTCTGAAGACATTGAAACAGGTCATGGAGGAGAAGTTGGATGCGAAGAACGTCCAGTTGGCCAGCGTGACGAAGGAAAAGGGATTCCAGATTTACAATGACGAGGAGATGGGCCGGGCTGTTGCGCAACTGGGTGGTAATCAATGAGTGATTAACATGCAAGGATCGAGACACGAAATATGATATATCAGGAGCACCTCTATTGTCCCTTACGGACCAGTATTTGTTTTGGCATCTGATAGAAGGGAACGATGAACACTTGCCTAATGCTGAAATTTGGTCCATTGATTTTAATTCCCACTGATCCTTCAGCGGTTTGTAGCCGTAGCACAACGCCCATTTTTACAATATATACAGACATCATGATAATGACGGCAGAGTATAAAATCCTCTACCGAATCTTATAAACACAAGGCTTGAGAACACGGGCCTCTTCCTCCGGAGACATGGTACCGGCATCAGCCGTTCTGTCGATGAATCTCTTCTTGCCGGGGCCTGCTCCTGGCGCGACAGCTGAGGCATGTTTGCCCTTCGTCGGGGCGCCGCCTTGTTTAACAAACTCCATCTTCACAAACATCTTGTTTGATTTGTCCATCGAGTCCGGTTTGAGGACGAAACCGCGGGTACGGAACACCTCAATAAAAGCCGAGATGTCTGTCTCGTCGTCGGCAGCCTGGCGAGCGTCCTCCGCATATATGTCATCATCGTCCACATCGGAGTCGGCATCATCTTCACCCGTATGCTTCTTCTTGAGTTTTTTCTTTTCCGACTTGCTGAGCGGCTTCCGCGCCCCGATTTGGGCCTTCTTGCGCACTACCTTGCCAAAGCGACTCTTAACTTCACTAACCCAGCATTCGCCCTTGCCATCGCTGCGAAGTACCCTCCACGCCTCTTCAACAAATGACACCCAGTTGGTGCCCATCAAACTGAGACAGAAGATAGCCACATCCACAGAGCCATCGCCAATCGGCAACTTGGAGATGTCCGCTTTGGTAATGAGCGAGCCTTGTGGGGCATGCAAGTCATAGTTGAGCAACTTCAGGTTCAGCTTCTGCGCTGAGGGAGTCAGGGCGCGCGCGAGCGCCGCGTCACCGCAGCCAAGATCAGCAATGGTACAGAGGCCGTTGGGTCTTCGAGGAAGGGGCAAGGCCTGGGTATGTTTCTTGCTATCGGAATGACTTCCTTTCCTGAAACCAGACGGCACCCCTGCCCTCTTACGAATAGTCGCGATATAGCCATCAACGGGATTGGAAGGCCATGACTCTTTGACCTGGCGGGAGAAACCAGCATGATATTCATCAAAGAGCTCTGGGTTAGAGGTGAACAGCTCAAGGGCCTTGGAAGAAGGTGTGGTATATAGGGTCTCGTTCAGGTGACGGAAACGGGAGGATATCAACTTCTGCCGCATAGCTTGTTGGAGGGGTGTAAGGATTGCTTCCGTCTTTGGTGGAGCTGGAGGGACGAGAGATTCGTTTCCTTGAGCGGCTGTTTTTTTCTCTTCCTGTTGCGGTTGTTGCTGGTCCTTATTTTTGTTCTTCTGCTTATTCTTCTTTTCCTTCTTGTTTCCCCTAGGTTCGTCATGCTGAGCACTGCTCAATGTCTCCCGTTTGTCTTTGGGACTCTCTTTCTTTGGCTGATTGTTCCGCTTGTCAGACACTGACTGGCTTTGTAAGGCAGAAATTTCATCGTTCTCCGACTTGTGTTCCTTTTTCTGTTTCTTCTCACGGTTCATAGCATCTCTTGCGCCGTGGTTCTTGGATTTCGGAGTGCCTTTGTGACCTTCGATGTGTCGACGGTACATCTCATCAACATTCGCTTTGGTGACATGATCGTTGCCTCGCTTCCGCTTGCTAGATTTGGGCATTGAATTCGATGATCCATTAACCTGCTGTGACTGGTTCTTGGATTGGGATCCTGGCTCAGTCTGCTGCTTCAGAGCAGAGCTTGGAACCGACCATCCTGGGACGGCAAACATGATTGCTCTGACTCAATGGGAGTAAACTTGGGATTGAGGGAAGAAATAACCGATTGTGCTAGAGTGCTCAAATTCTAGCCAGCTCGCCTCTTTACCCGAGACCGAACCAGAAGACCTCTTCTTCCACGTCGTCGCCAAGTCAGATCAGGGTCTCCAGAAAAGGAAAGGGAAAAAATATCGTGGGCGGTGAGAAGCGAAAGATTTCTGCCGTGAATATCCAAAGGCGGTCAATAGTTAAGGTAATCCTTTGATTTCGGAGATGAACAATGAGGACTTGAAGTTGAAAGGCATCAGATAGTTACACTTATGAGCTATTTTAAGCTTCTTCCTGGTCAAAGAGCAGTCTAGATCAGCTTACTATATCTTTTCTTATTTTGATCCATCGAATCAGGGATGTCTTGAAGCAGCGTCTTTCCGTATGACACAAAATACAATTATACAATGCCTGAGTCTTGCCTACTTGTGTGACCAAGAGTGCTCAACTTTACTCGACGGATAAATTATACGAAGGGTTTCAGTTCCATATATCTACTCATACAGGAAAACATGTCACACAGGCATTCATCTTGATTGGTCCATTCCATTGCCCCCTCTGGAGACCTGGAGAAAGCATGAGCCCCTGACACATTCCTACTTACATCAGGAACAACAGTACTCGCTACAAGCCGACTTTCGATAAAAATATGATTTGAGTTGTGCGGAGCAAAAGCCACAGACTTGAAGTTGCTTGACGGTTGACAGGTTCGTCTGACTCTGAACTGGAAAGCGTCAAAGCGACTCCGGCAGTGGCGGAACCAAAGGAGACTAAACATTCAATAATAGACTCTAGTGGAGAATCCAGGCAATCTGGCTGGCAGTGGCTGCCTGGCAATCCTGGCCACAATCAAAAGAAGTGCTTCATTGGTGCTACAGAGCTTACAGGTCCGGCTGCCTCTGGTGGAACTGTCTCTCCCCACTTATGCAGCCGATTCTGGCCCCAAGAAACTCTTATCGTCTGGCTTTTTTAACCTTTCTCCTCCTTCTTCTAAGCTTGCCTTTGATCTCATCCATTATTCTGCCTTTCGGCTATGGAATTGGCCTTAAACTGCCTCATCGCTCCTTACCATGGGAGAGGCAAGCAGTCTCGACATTCCTTCATTGGCCAATGGCCGGGATATGGACCAGGAAGCGGATAAATCAGCCATGGGGAAGAATGTGCCCGCAAAGGTTGATACTAAGCCGGAGAACGCATCCACGCAGAAGGTCCCCAAAAAGCGCACCAAGACAGGTTGTTTGAGTACGTTTACAATATCTACACTAGAAGCCGGCTTTTGCAAAAGAAACCTTCATTGACCGATTGTAACATAGCTTGTCGACAACGTCGCATCAAATGCGGAGAAGAGAAGCCCATATGCAACAACTGTATCAAGTCAAAAAGGGAATGCAAGGGCTATACTCAGCGTGTTGTGTTCAAGAACCCCATCGGCATATTTGGGGCGTACAATCTCAACCAGGCCCCCAATGCCTCAATGCAGCCGATGCCCGTAGGGGCTCCGTCCTCGAGAGGATATTATAATCATGATGTCTCACAGCAAAGACAGGCTGGGTCTAATAGACCGTTGTTGGCTCCGAGGCCAACCCCCCTCGCAGTCGCGGGACAATCTATATTAACCCCAGCAGGGCTTCAAGAAGCTTACATTGGTGCCGTTCAACATCGACAGCGGCAATATGGAACGTCTTCCCTTGCCGTACCCAACGCTCCAGATACTACTACCAAGGCACCAATATCGCCATCTGCTTTCCACCAGCACCAGTCGGCTACAATGGATCAGCATTACCCGCAGCATGGAACAGGTGCTCCATTCTCCAGTGTTGCTTCCCCAGATCAGCGGCTACAATCTCAGCAGGGAGCATTTTGGCGCACGCATCCAGGTCCAGTAATCAGCAGTCGGGGGCCATCAATCAATCCAGATCAATCTTTCAAGTCCCCCCAGATGC
This sequence comes from Aspergillus cejpii, assembly GCA_004769165.1. Classification (NCBI taxonomy): domain Eukaryota; kingdom Fungi; phylum Ascomycota; class Eurotiomycetes; order Eurotiales; family Aspergillaceae; genus Aspergillus; species Aspergillus cejpii. The sequence goes on along the minus strand of SMSW01000001.1, from coordinate 3,148,469 downwards.
CTCAGGTATGGAGTCAAGCATCAACCAGGCTTTTTGCTGGCTACTAACAATCGTGGTAGAGGTTTGATCCACACCACACAGCAATTACAGGCACGTCTCCCTTGAGTTCCTCGCAAGAACGGCCTTTGGTGTATGGATATACATCAATCTCATCGACGACATCTCCGAACCAAGTTGTATACGTAGATGATGAAAGTGAAGACTATTTTGACGTCGAATCTGACGAAGAAATGGATGGTCAAACTTCAACTGAAGGCTTCAACCAACTCAGTCTCATCGTGGCCTCTGCGAATAGAGATGAACGGCAACTCCGATCCTTTACCACCTACTTGAACGAGCCCAACATGCTTGCCTCTTATTACCCTACGCTTGGCTCCTCCCCCTTGAATAACCCGAAAACAGCTCGAATCTTCGTTCATTTTATCCACTCGACTGGTCCATCATTGTCGATTTTTGAGCGACACCCTGCTGACTCCGCGAATACGCTCGGATCGCCAGTACCAATGGCGCAGCAAGGCTTGTGGACATACACACTGCCTCTCAAGGCACTGGAGCACCAGGCATTGCTCCAAGCTATACTTGCACTCAGCAGCTTACATATTTCCTACCTGCAACAAGCTCCGCCTACTGTTTCGCTGAAGCACTACCATTATGCGCTCAAGAAAGTAGGTACCGCTGTAGGTCTTCCTCTGAGGCGGAAACAAATTGGCACCCTAGCCGCGACACTCCTGCTCGCATATTACGAGGTGATGACCGCCGAACATTCCAAATGGAACAGCCATGTTGCAGGCTCAGCCCAGCTGGTTCGTGAGATAGATTTTGCCGCCCTCACACGCGATATACGGTCTCACCGGCGAAGGGAATGGGCTCGACGGCAACAAATGATGCAAGCTGACTGGGGCTTTGCGGACCCCTATGCCTTCGACAACGGGATTTCGGAAGATGACCCATTCGCCGATAAAGAAAGCAGCATCGACGAGAAAGTTATAGGGTCTTTTCTAGGCCGGGCAGTTAACTACGATCAGTTCGGGCAGGTAGATGACGGTCGTACTCGCTCGCGCGAAAAGAGTTTTACCCGGAAGGATATTGAAAATTACCGGATACAATGTGATCTCTATTGGTGGTACTGCAAACAAGACATTATCCAGAGCCTCATCGGTGGCAGTGGACTTCTGTAAGGAGCGCTTTTCCCTCTGTTGATTGATCGTGGCAAACTTATCGCCTGCTAGATTACCTTTCTCTCACTGGGGTCAGTGCCCACCGCGAGCCGGTATGGGCCGGTTGGATGCCATCTATGGCTCAGCTGATCACTTGTGGCTACTGCTTGCTCGGCTTACGGATTTTGGTTTTCGGGATAGAAAGCGAAAACTGCATGCAGCTAAGGCCACCGGAAAACAGTGGAAACCAGGCCCTGGTCTTTATGAATTCATGGCACGTTTCGCCAGGTGCGGTGCCAACGCCCCTCGAGGGTCCCCCCAACATCCAATGCAAAACCGTGCGCCTGAACCCAGCCGCCAGTCTCCTGGAACTGGTCCTAGTATGGGGACGGGAAACTCGCCTCCCATGTACGGCATGATTCCGCCGAGAGGACCTACCCGCCTGCCTTCAGCGTTTGCTAGCACGGTACAGCAGACTCAGTTTCCCGGTCAGGATGAGGAGGAAGAGACCATGTCGTATGACGATGCAGTAAGCGAATGGGAGGAAATTCTGGCCGCCTTTGATGCATTTACTCCTGCACTCGGTCCTGATTATCTTCCTCTACCGGCCGATACTATCCCTCCTATCTCAACCCCCTTCGGGCCGGCCCTTCAGTATCGTACGCATACAATAGCAATCCTGTGGGGGTTCTACTACGCAGGTCGGATCATGTTACATCGACTACACCCTTCGATGCCGCCTGCCATGATGGTCGCTGCAGGGGTGGCGGCACCTACGACGGCGGAATATGCGCAGATCATTGGAAGGATTGCGGCGGGCATCTATTACCCACAGTGGTTCAATGTGGAAGCGGGAAGACTGAGCCCTACCTTAGGAGCCTGCTTGACGGACATGACGGTGCCTATTTTTTTCGCTGCAGTTCAATACATCGACGTTGCCCAGCGCGGCTGGACGATTTCCAAACTGCGCGACGTCTCGCGATTGACTGGCTGGAAGTCGTCCGATGCTATAGCCACAGGTTGCGAAAATGCGTGGGAAGTTGCGGCAAAGCAAGGACGTGGCCCTCCGTATCAACGTACGAGGGAGGGTGATCGCAGGCGGCCCTCCGACGATCGACCGCCACAAAGGAGCGTTTTGAGAGGACAGGAGGCCAATACGGAGAGGCGATTTGTCACTCTGGACAAATCCTTGCATGTCCACTTTGCCATGGGACTTTTGAGCTTGGAAGATGACATCTTGACCTAGAACTAGACGACGGGATATAGATTGTTGCCCTGTCAAATCGTTTGAGTATCAGGCTACAGCAGGGAGACTGCCAGCTCCATACGGGCACTGACGTTCTAGAAGACTTCAACCCCAGATTCTCGAGAGTCTAGGAATGACAGTCTCCGAGTCTGGACCCTTCCAGGCTCTCAGAGGCGCAGGCTCAACGCGCCTCTCAGAGACAAGTCGCGTTACACATGTTGGTAATGTGGTTCGTGGCAATTTGGCGATTTGTTTGACATCTGGGGTCGACAGAGAGCTGCCATTGGACCAATCTCAGAGCTATGTATTTTTGAGGTTTGAAATGAAAGCCGATTTGGCTTCACATTCACCAGTGATGGTGTCTCAGGCATTTACGAATACTTCGTCGCATTTCCTGACATATACTCGAAATCAAGGAAGTAGCTGGCGTGGCACTATTCTAATGACACGCAACATTGAGGCGAAGCCCATAATGGACATTTATCTTCCTGAAAATCAAAACAGCCATGTCCACGAAGCCGTTTCACTGGGCCTCATTGGGGCCTTCACCGACTTGAAAACCCGGGGAGACCAAGGGCCAATGTCTCTGTGGCGCATGCAATGATTCGCCGCCTCGAATGCTCAACAATGCTTTGGAGACAACGAAACGAGTCCCGTTGGAATTTGGATAGGTGGCAGCTGCAGGTACAGACATGCATCGAGTCCAACTCACGGCAACGATTGGGCAGCCAGTCCCCTTGCAGGATACTAGTACTCTGTACTACCGTTCCGTCCATGCACAATGGTCCTGGCCGTTGTACGGTTGTTGTTTGGAGCCACTTGGTCGAATTCAATTCCTACGATGCAATATGCATCCATGATCTATCACTAGCATACACTATCTCCGGGCCAGAACAGAAGTACCGAGGAAGTGTCCCAGGTTCTTTTCTTCTCCCTTCTCGACCTGCTGAGTACAGTGTACTGGTTCAGAAGCCTAGATCATAGGAATGATACCAATTACCAACTACAGAGCAAAGTCATACGCACAGTGTAGATTGGGCACCAAAGCCACAAGCAGGCGGTTTGAGGCTATGAGCAGGGTGGATGATCGACAAGGATCGCGTGAATGTCTGGCAAATAAGAAAGAACTCCGTAGAATAGCCACATCCGTATCGAATAATCAAGTGGCAATTATGGATTCATGGCAAAGGAAAGAGTCGAAACTCGAAAGAGTCGAAAGACTGAAAGATGCCTAAGAAATAGAGGAAACTGATCGTGTATGAGGCCATACCAAGGCATCAGCCATTTTGTATGAGCAGGGCTGAATATTACCGTAACGCCCTGTATCTCCGCACCAGACGTCATTTCCGCCTCGATTATTTGATTATTTGCTGTATCTGAAGCATTTATGGAGTAGATAGATAGATACATACTTGTTGGCTTTGTTCTTCGAGGTTTCTTTGTTCATATTTCGTCTTTGTTCAGCTTCTTTTATTCTCCTCGATAGTTATCTCATCCTCTTTCCTCTTCATCCACGGTTTCTTCTACCCCACCATCAGCGGTCCGGCAGGTCACCCGCTGTCGTCCACGGTTCACTCTTCCAACTTCCAAGTCACCTCCGTTACTGTATCTGGTCATACGAGTTTAATCTGGGTTGCCATGCCGCGTTACGACGAGTATCGATCCTCTTCCGAGAGGCTGGAGCGTACTCGAGAGCGCCATTCCTCTCGCGGTCCTCCTGTCCTCGACCGTCCCCGTCGCACCGAAGATGATCGCTTCGAATCCCGTCTCCACGAATCGGAGAGATATGGTCCTCCTGCCCGCCGGTCGGACAGATACTACGAGGACGACCATCTGACCCATACGTCGGGGCCACTGGTTGCCTACGACCGCCCGCGCGGTGGTGAAAGTCCGCCCTCGCGCCCTCGCCTGCTGCGTCGCCAGTCTTCCCTGGATACATTCGACCGTATCCCCTCGCGCAAGCTCGACGAGTACTACTACCACGGCCATCTTCCGCGGGAACCCCCTGCGCCGTCCAGTCGCCCCTCCCGGCGCCACAGGGAAACCGACTACTACGAGGACATCCGCGTCGCGGAACCGGACTGCTATAGTGATGAGGAGTTTCGGGGCTTCCGTGAGCGGGATCGGTATGCGGCCCATCCGCGTCGGTCGAGAGGCCGTGTGCATGAGGAGGTGGTCGAGGAGCTTGTGTATGAGAAACCGTACCCTCGCAAGGGCAAAACTCGTATGCCTCGAAGGCTGGTGCATACTCGTGCGATCAGGAAGCTGGGATATCCGTACGAGGAGGAGGTACGTGAGAAGAAAGATCCAAGTTATGGCTGTCGAGTTGCTGACGTATTTGGGGGGTAGGCTGATCTAGTCACAATCCAGCTGGCTCTCTCTAAAGAGCAGATTGACGAAGTCATCAGTTTGAGTCGGGAGATCAAGCGCCAGACGGAAAGTCAGTTGCCACGTGCCCAACTGTCGAAATGATATTTGCTGACTTCGATCCCAGCTCGAGTGGCACATTCACGTCATTCCCCATCTCCGATTCGGGCACGGCGCAGAGAGAGAAAGTCTGAGCGACTCACCATGGAGACATACACCCCCCGAGCTAGCCATGAAACTCTGATCATCGAAGCGTCGCCACCCCGGCACCGATCCCCGTCGCGCCATTACGAGCTCAGCGAGAAGCGAGTGACGAGGGCTGTTTCCCGTACCCGGTCGATCTCCGTCCATCATCGTCACCGCCGTCGTTCCTCGCCCGTGCGGTTGGTCGGAGGGGTCGAGGGCCGCATTGAGTCCGATAGGATCGGTACCGGCCCTCTTGCCATCGTAGTGCGTCCTCGAAACAGCGATGAAGATCTTCTAGAGCTCCGTCGGTTGGAAATCGGTGACGGAGACGAGGTGATTCGTAGCACCGAGCATATGCTTCCCAACGGTGACACAGAGGAGATTACCGAAGTCAAGAAAGAGCGCAGAGGTACGATGAGTCTGATTCAGAGGGATCATTGAGTGAAACCTGACTTTGAATATAGGCCCCAATCCTCGGATTCTCCGTGCAATGATGGCAACCCTGACTTAAGGCTGCTGATACGACGACAACAGCAAGGATTGCTGTTTACGACTCATGACATTTTCCCTTTTCTTCTTCATTTTCGGGGTTTTCTTTCTGTTTCTGTCCTTGTATGATAATTGCTGTATTCCCCTCGCTGGTTTTGTATGTCTTTTCGCAATCTTGACGATATGAACGATGGGATCATTTCCCTAGACTAGAATGATGTTCAATAATAAAGATCTATATCGTATTCAGTCCTCTTCATGCTTGATATCCAGGCTAATTTGCAAGTATGATGCCTCTAGACCAGCCATCCGCTCGATTGTAGCGGTATTCGAGGCCACCGTCTTGAGGACAGCTTAGTTCATGATAGCAGGTCCTATCTCCAATAGATCCAGTGTCTGTGAAGAACAATATTCAAAGACAAGGAAAGTGTTGGTTGTTTGTGAAATCAAATAGAATACTCCGTAGTGGCGGTGCGAGTCTGAGGCGGTGTCACACATGTGGCCTCGACAAAGATGTCCCTCCAAGCATCATCCCGCATTGATCATCTTCAAACACACAGTCGTTGCTCACTTGGTGCATTTTTTCTGGATTCCCTATTGCCTGACTGAGAGTGTTAGATTGGTTGTGGCATAGTTTTATCACCATGGACAAATTTCAAGCGTTCGGAAAGAACCTCAGGTAAGGCAGCCAGAATTCCTGTTAGGATAGACTCAAGCTGTCGTGAGCTCTAGCTCTACCGATGCATGATGGAGAGAAACTTGTACTGACATGATCTCTACGGTGGTATAGTGCGAGTTTCAGTCCCTTTGCTGCGCGGACGCAGCAGATGATCAAGGAGCAGTTGGGCCAGGTGGAGGACAAGACCCAGCTTCCTGATGAATATATCGAGCTGGAGAAGCGAGTGGATGCTCTGAAACTGGTCCATCAGAAACTCCTCCAGGTGACGTAGGTGTTCTCTCTTTCCCGCGAGCTCGTACACGATCCATGACCGTTTCCCTTCTCCGTTCCAGCTCCCAATACTCCAACGAGGCCTACGACTACCCTCCCAACATCCGCGAATCCTTCAACGACCTAGGCCGTACCATCAGCGAGAAGGTCCAGCTTCTATCACAGGCGACGTCCCCCGCCGAGGCCCAGGCAGCCCTGGTCGCACCTCCGTCGGCCAAACCCCAACCCAAGACATTCAACCATGCCATCGCGCGGGCATCCCTGGCTGGATCCCAGACCCTGGCACAGGTCCACCCCGGCGAGGACCCCCTGGCGACGGCGCTGGAGAGATACGCCCTGGCCTCGGAGAAGGTAGGCGAGGCCCGTCTGGCGCAGGACGCTCAGATCCAGTCGCGCTTCCTGGCGGGATGGAACACCACGCTGAACACCAACCTGATGTTTGCCGCCAAGGCGCGCAAGAACGTCGAGAATGCCCGTCTGATGCTCGATTCGATCAAGGCGAAGAGGAAGGCGGCCGCCGGCGGCGATCTGGATAACTTGAGTGAGGAGGCGCGCGCGGAGATCGAGCAGGCCGAGGATGAATTCGTCGGACAGACCGAGGAGGCCGTGAGCGTGATGAAGAATGTATGTCTGGTTGTGGTTGTGGTCTTCCGGAGACAAGCGTTGACTGATGATTCCGGAACAGGTCCTTGATACCCCCGAGCCTCTGAGGAACTTGGCAGACTTGATCGCTGCACAACTCGAATTCCACAAAAGAGCCTACGAGATCCTCAGTGAACTGGCTCCGGTAGTGGACGGACTGCAGGTTGAGCAGGAGGTACGTTCTCGAGCTTTCTCCAGGACAGTTCGACCCTGACGAATATTCAGGCTAGCTATCGTAAGAGCCGTGAGGGCGCTTAGACTGCATCTGTCTATTTCTATTTTTCTTCTGCTTTATTCTTATCTCTGGTCAGCCGTGTTGTGATTTCCTACTTGTTTGCGCAACATATCCTTATCCTTATACCTCCAGTGTCTGCCTGCGTCAATGTAGACTCTTTCTAATTTCTCCCAATCCGTAAATTTTAACTGTTGAATACATTGTAGACTGCCACTATTCGTACTTGTAGACAATACCGCCAAGGCTGATCATGCCTGCCTCAGGCCGCCATACCGCCTACATCACACCTCCGACTCCAAGCTTCAAACCTCAGCATAGAACACACTGTACAACTCGATCTCATCAACAACACTTTCAAACCGTTTAACCACGACAGAAACCCCTATACTCCATATCCAAGAGCGCATCAAATTACCACAACCAAGTCCTAACCCCCGATTCAAACCCGATAATCCCACATTCAACTCCCAGCAAACCATCCACACCGTATACAGAGTCGGAGTATCCAACATGGCAAGCGGGTACGTCCTACAAATCCATCCTCAGAACCAAACCCAAACCCTCTAACAAAAAAAATTATATAGATGGAGTCTCCTCATCGGCCTCGTGATCGTGATCCTAGGAGCTCTAGCGGGGTGGATATTCAGTCCCAAGGGCGATAACCAGACGTGAGCATCCCCTGTCCATACTCTGGAATTGAATTGTGGTGGGCTGATGGCGTTAGGTTATGGCGGAGTATGCTGCTTTTATCGCTCGCGTCGTGTTATTTGATGTGGGGTATGAATATTTCCCTTTTCTTTTGATTGAGGTTGGGGTTGGGTTGTTGCTAACTGGTGTAGCTATTACTTTCCTTGCGCAGTGGCATCCGCTTATTGTGCCGAAGAGGTCGGATATTAGGCCTGGTCGGGTACCGCATTGATAATGTTAGGACGGGGGGCTCAGTACAGGGTGGTGATACATTGGTTAAGGGTTGATGAGGATTGTACAGTTACTAGGTCTTTCTTCTTACATGATTGCTTCGTATTTGCTGGTTTAGCGCTCTAGAATTCAAATATCATATGGTTATCCAATGCCAACCGCTCCGAGAATCACCTGCTGCACCGTCCACCGAGCAAGCAGGCCGGTAACCGCCACTGCAACCGCACGCAGATACCCACAGCCTAATAGGATATACAGCGCTTCGATATTGCTCAGCAGCACGAGGTGAGTATCCGCCGCCCCGAGCGAAAAGAGGGATCCCACCAGGTCGGCGACACTCGCGAGGTAGTTCGTGGGCACGGACGAGGGCATCAGCCACGAAAGGGCGGAAACCATACTCCCCAGCAGCGAGGAGGAGACCGTCGAGACGAATCCGGTTGCCCTGGGTGAAGTTGCGGTAGCGGTTGAAGTATATCTACTCAACATCTGTTGAGTGAGGGCCGAATGGGCTGCCCCGCCTCTGCCTGTATTGCCATAATTGACTGTTTCGGTCACACTACCGCTTCCGTCAGGACCCCAGATCACAAGAAGAATGGGAAAGAGCTTCGCGCAGCTGCTGACTAGTAGGGCTGTGCTGATGGCCGTCGGACTGGCGGGTGATGGGGGAGGGAGAGGTCGGATGGTCTGCGCCGGCGCAGTCGACGCACGGCGTAAAGGTGGTGGATGGAATGGGAATGCGCCCTGCGGGGTGGGTGGTAGGTGATGATGCTGATCGTTGCCGGAGTTGCTGGCCGAGAGCGAGATATCCTGAAAGGAGCCGTGATGGGCGAGTCTCGGTGGGCTGGTTGTCATTGCGGCGGTAGGCGACTGCTGCCCCGATGGAGAGACGGACTGGGATGGGAAGGAGGGAAATACAGGCGTGGAGGGATGCGAAAGGAGAGGCGCTTCTGTTCCGGTGGCATTGCTGCCGTACGGCGAAGGTGCGAGCACCGATGCAAGCAGTCGGACCGTGAGATGATGTGCGAGAGTCGCAACGGCGTTCAAACTCAGGAAGAAGAGATACTGTACGACGATGGGGGTGCGGGCTAGCCAGGTCGCAGCCAATGAAGGGGAATTCTCGATCCGCGCCCAGGTGAGATAGACATCGAAGAGCAGGAGAAGGATTCCGAGTCGAATAATGGAGCGCTATACAGCATGACTGGTTAGCTATACCAGGTGTGGGGGATTTGCCGACGTACATCGAACTGGTTATTGTTCCCCCCTAGTCGGTTGAAGAGCAGGTGTCGGTACACCTAGCGCAGTCAGCCACACAGTCAGGTTCAAGTAGATATCCTCCGTACCTGCGGTTTGATCAGAACCAAATCAATAAACAGCACCACAAAGTCATGCTCGACATATTTGTCCGCAAATCGCTGGCACCGCGGACATTGTGTCAGACGTACACCTTTGCCGAGAGACCGATCGTCGGCGCGGCTATAAGTGCTGTACAAATGCGAAACGGGATAGGAGCATTCGATGCAGATAGGCATCGTGTCACTAGATGATAGTCATAATTATGTCCATGGTGTAGAAAGATGGTTAAATTGCAAAGTGATACTTTTCCAGATGAAGAGACATCGCAAATCCAAAGGCGGTGAGTCCAATTGCCTCTATGAACAATCATATTTTCATCATCTACAGGATCTATATACTCTATCAAGGAGGGATGGATGCAGAACCGTCTGATGTCTGGTTAATCAATCGACCACGCCCGTATCGTTGGCCCAACTGGGCTGGATACCCCGACACACAGCTTCATAATCCTGGAATTTCTGTGAATCCTCGGGGAGTCCAGGAGTCGTCCAGAACATGGTCCAATTGGTATCGGACAGCTTCCATGTGCCCAGAGAGCGTTCGAAATACCATTTGTTGACCGGGTTGTTCTTGCGGCTCCGCCAGCACACGCCATTGGGGAAGCAGGTACGCACCATGGCGTTGAATACAATGTCTGCTACGCCGCCTGCGCCTTGGCTACGCTTGAGGACGGCGAACTTGTCCAGGTAAGGGACCATTCGGGCATTGCTCTCAACACTGCCGTCATCCTGTACCCCAGGGGGGAGTTCCCAGGTAAGAATGGCGCCGCCCTCGTACTCTCCCGCGATAATCAGACCGGCAAGGCGGTCGTTGACGCGGTTGAGATAGTCTTGAACGTCGAGTTTTCGGTCAAAGGAGTCCTCGATCAGGTGAACCAGTCGAGGCAAGTCAATACTAGGATCATCAAGCCTCAATCGCGGCTGACGCTGCGCCGACCACGGCTCAACCCACGGATTGGGCAGGATGGTCAGTGGCATCCCGCGCTTGACAAACGTCGTGTGGGAAGTGACTGGATTGATGATACCCTGCCCACCGACGACTGGTCCACGCCTGCTCATGGGCAGGGAGGAGGAAAGCAAGGGTTTGTCTGTTAGGAGATTGTGAATGAGTGGGTTCCTCTGTCGTCGAGTGCCCACGACTGAAAAGTCCGAGGGCTCATCTGTTTTCGCCGAGTTTGCGACTTCGACTGGCGAGGTGATAATGCTGGAGGAGGCTGACGGTAACATGGCAAGCGTTTTCTGGGATAGACGTAGGTTTTCCAAGTGGCCCTCAACTGCACTCCTCTGAGCATCGGAGATTTTTAAGTCCGTCTGGGCTGGGGGCATTGGCACAACCTCTGTGTTGACAAATTTGGAAACGGGGTTGCTGTCTGCAATGGAAGATGGATGCAGGATGTCCGACGTTGCTATGTCGGCTTCCCCTGCGACTATGGTTTCCCGCGCTTGCAACAACTCGTTTTCGATATCATCGTATTCTTGCTCCATATTGATAAAAACGTGGGATGACTGTCTCCAATTGAAAGCCGGAATGCCTCCCAGCGGATCCAGCAAGATCACCCGGTCCAACGACACCTCTTTTTGGAGGCCACTGATCCGTTCAGCGGTGATCATGGGATCTTCATCGGGGTCCGGAACGGTCGCAAGCCCAGCAAGCTCTTTAGTGAGCGCGAGCACAGCATCATTCGCAGATACTGCGACCGCCCTGGGGACATCCTCGGTGTAGGCGATGGGGGTCAGGATGACGCTGTGACCGTCCCGCAGTGGGTTCAGGAGCGCCTTTCGGGAGAGTACTTTGGGGAGGCCAGGGTTGGCCGGGTCTATAGATAAAACCGAGTCCAAGCGTAGCGACTTCGAATCGGGCTGCTTGTGAATCGCGATTGCCAGGCGATCGGCCTGCTCGATAGCCACTCTCCGTAGGGTATTTTCTTCCTCCGTTGTCCCCGGGTCAACCACAACACAGCATGTCAACCCCAGCCGATTGAGCTGCGACAGAGTCTTGGCGACCCCATCGATTATGGCGTCGTCGAGTATTTGCGGAGTGGACAGTTTGACCAAGGCCAGATGAAGGCGTTCGGGTAGGTCCTGGGGAGGAGTAGGGCTTGGGCCCTGGCGGAAGACGGGACTTTCATACACAGACCTCGAGGCACCGTAGAAAGACCCGAGATTGACCCCGGATGGTAGGGAGGGAGTCTGAGCGATACTGGCAGGTTCCGAGGTGTTTTTCTCGTGCGGTTTCGGTTGGTGTTGCGCTTTCAGTCGAGCCAAGTAGGATTTGGCCTCTCGTTTGGTGGGAGCAGAGCTCAGCAAGCTCAGGAAGAATTCCTATCCCCGGGGAATAAGAGCGTTAGCCGACCGAGCCGTGACTTCACCGAACGAAATCATACCCTATCGAGCAGCTTCTCCTTCGCTCGGCGGCCCAATCGGTCATGGTTCCTACTGCTGGAAGAAAAGTCGGCACTCTGGTGAATTTTGCGGTCGGCGAAAGTGGAAAAGGAACGAGGAGGATGCTGTGATAATCGCTGGCATGTACAAATGGAGGATTGATGTTTCTGTGTAGGGTATTAGAGGAAATGATTCTGGAGAGGATCAGACTGCAGGTACCTTGAGAAGAGATGACTGGGCAGTCCGAGGCCATACAGTGGGACTCATGTTTCGTTCCTGTCGAAGACCCACGAGAAAAGGAGCAGAAATGGATACATGAAGACTTTGAAGGAGAATTGAACAAAGTAAAAGGATGGATTCCAGCTGTCAACTTGACAGGAGGAAAAGGATGATGCTCAGAAAATGAGTTGCTGCGGATAATGACGCATAAGATGTATCCGTCGGTCGGCTTTACCTTCAACTAGATACCTTTCCTCGTTCCTTCATTCCCTGTCATATTGAATATTTAAATAGATAATCTTCAGCCTGACAGATTGAAGAAGAAAGAATCTCATCCATGTCAGGCTCACGGAGGTAGAGTCTATCTATCTGTCTATCTTGTCCTCCCCGTCCAGCCGACACATTCAGATCCCGATTCCCTCGGCTTTTCCACCGCCTCAGAATGGATAATATTCTTCATTTCTGACGATATAGATAGATACACTCCATGTTGGGATGATATTGGTCTTGATGAGGAGGAATAGCGGTGGTTGTGTTGCTATAACCACTGTCAACATCGGTGTTATATCTATTGAAACAGTCGAAACACAGTCTACTGGAATAGTATCATTCGAACTCTTCAGTTGGTAACTCCATATAACTATTATCTAGTTACTAACTAACTATGAGTATGAACTATGAGTATGGCATGGACCAAGCAAGTTTTCCCCTGATGCATTGACCATTAAAGATCTTCAAATGCTGCAGTCTGCAGGTCATAGTGACCACTGACCATCTACAGGCTCCAGTGTGACTATGACAATGAACTTATGAAGTAGTCTCTGATATTTGATATTATCGGTAGATATTCAGTAAATAAAATCTGCAAGAATTCTAATTCTTTTTCTCTTGCACAGTCTCAACTCTTATCATGAGCTAAACACAAAGAAATCCCCACTCAGACTTTCATCTCATTTCAATCTCCGACTCATTTCCATCCTTCTACATCCTCCATCTAAGTCACTTTCCATTCATCCCATCTGCTACATCTCCATTCCAAATCTTCAGCAGATTCCGTGGTCATGGCGCAGCCCACTAACCAGATGGGAGGCTTCAGGCTCTTATCCAACGTGGACGGCAGCTTTTCTCTCCCTGTGACAGCCAATGATTTGTCCCCACGGGTAGAGACTGCCATGATGAACGGTTTTGAAGACCACGAGGGAGAGGTTGATGAAGACTATGTCGCAGTGGACGCCGACGAGGCCAACGACTTCTCATACTGGCTCCGGCGCCCGCCTGTGCGCAGCAGCCGCACCAAGCTGGATGATCTCCATCCGTTTGTCCAAGTTCTCACGGTTTCCAATGTGGATGATTGTGTCGAAGTGGAGAGTGCATTCCCGGAAAATGAGCGCTGCACTCGAGACAAGGTGTGCCCTCGACGACATCCTTTTTTTTCACCAGACAACCCTGCTGACTTTTTTATCTTTTCCCCCTTCCTAGTTTATCTACCGCCTAACCAAGTGCCCCGAATTATGTCTCGGTCTCTTCACTCTTCCGATCATACCGGAAGGCCAACCCAAGCCGCGCCCGACTTTGATCGGCCATATCGTCGCTACTCGGATCTCAACCGTTCTGGTGACAGATAGTGCCATGAAGCTCCCATCCAACTGGCAGAACCAGCGCATCGTTGTCGAGAATGGAGAGACGGTTGGACATGATGAGTATGGTAACACGATCGCCATCCACTCCCTCGCTGTTCTTCCAGAACACCAGGGCAAGCAAGTCGCAAGAACCTTGATGAAATCGTATATCCAGAGAATTAAGGAGGCTGCAATTGCCGAGCGCATCTCCATAATCTCCCATGACCACCTGGTGCCTTTCTACGAGTCCTTGGGGTTCAAAAGCCATGGTCCCAGCAACTGTCAGTTTGGCGGTGGTGGATGGATTGATATGGTAAGTCAGAAAGCGCTCTTGAACCCTTTTCCCCGGATTTTCAGAGCCCTCAATACTAACCAGTCCAGGTCTTGGAATTCACCAAGGAAAAATGACCATGGCTCGTCTGATCTCGAACTCTTGCTCTCGATCTTCGGTCGGCATGATTGATGTCATCTCTCGCATTGTCTTTGCTTCATCTTCTCCTTGTCCTTGCTCCTTTGCTTTTTAATTTTGAGCTGTTCTTTCATGTTAATGGGTCACACGTTGGTTTGGTCTTAGATGGCGGGCTTTATGAGGCAAAAGCAACGGAGTTCTGTTGTGATTCTGGGAGGAACTGGGTTTTTTCAGACTTGCTATGTGTAACCATACTGCCATGATAGTCCATGATAGTCAATGTACATGATTATGACTTGATTCATAAGAATAGAACTGTATTATCATCTTTTTGTCCTTGTCTCCCTTTAATCTACTCTCGGCTACTTTTTTCTCCCCACATGTGCTTTCTTCACCGCCCGCCAAAATCTGCCCAACCCGTACAGAGTAAACAATTTTTTTCTCTCATTTGTTGTTGATCTCTTTCATCAACTCATTCATCGCAAGAGCCTTTTTAAATCTGACTTCTCTTGCCGGTGTTCATCATGAAGACCACTTGGAAGGATGTGAGTTTTTCCCCCCTTTTTTTCCCTCGTTGATTGATACTCGGAGCATCCCAACTGATACATTTTCACCGCTTGATAGATCCCACCTGTGCCCACGAGCCAGGAATTTCTGGATATCGTCCTCAGTCGCACACAGAGACAGCTCCCTACACAGATTCGTGCCGGTTTCAAGATCAGCCGTATCAGAGGTATGCCTTTGTTGAAGAAAGTGCTGGAGACGGATGCTGTATCCGATCTTCTGCAGTGGTTGATGAGGATGCACTAATGAAATTTTCTTGCGCGGCAATAGGTTTCTACACTCGAAAGGTCAAATATACCCAAGAGACGTTCTGCGAAAAGTTTCAGGCGATTCTCGATGGATTCCCCAGATTGCAGGATATCCATCCTTTCCGTATGCCCTACTTGAGTTTCTCTGCGGGTTCGTTGAGGCTGACCCCATCT
This sequence comes from Aspergillus cejpii, assembly GCA_004769165.1. Lineage (NCBI taxonomy): Eukaryota > Fungi > Ascomycota > Eurotiomycetes > Eurotiales > Aspergillaceae > Aspergillus > Aspergillus cejpii. Next base: position 3,133,313 of record SMSW01000001.1, on the reverse strand, counting down.
AGACAAGGATTTGATGAACACTTTGTACGATGCCGACCACTTCAGAATCGCTCTCGGCCAAGTATCGACAGCCAAGCATCTCATTGAAACGGTTTCTCGCGACTATGTTCGTCTCATCAAATACGCCCAGTCTCTGTTCCAGTGCAAGCAACTCAAGCGTGCCGCGTTGGGTCGGATGGCCACCATCTGCAGACGTTTAAAAGATCCTCTCGTCTACTTGGAGCAGGTCCGACAGCATTTGGGTCGTCTCCCCTCGATCGACCCCAACACCCGTACTCTCCTGATCTGCGGATACCCCAACGTCGGAAAGTCCAGTTTCCTGCGCAGCATCACCCGTGCCGATGTTGACGTCCAGCCCTATGCGTTCACCACCAAGAGTTTGTTCGTCGGCCATTTCGACTACAAGTACCTGCGGTTCCAGGCCATCGACACTCCTGGTATTCTGGACCACCCCCTGGAGGAGATGAACACGATCGAAATGCAGTCCATCACCGCCATTGCGCATCTTCGCTCCGCCATCCTGTACTTCATGGACCTTTCCGAGCAGTGCGGTTACTCGGTTGCCGATCAAATCAAGCTCTTCCACAGCATTCGGCCACTCTTCGCCAACAAGATCGTCTTCCTCGTGGTCAACAAGATCGATGTCAGACGCCCTGAGGATCTGGAGCCCGAGTACCAGGAGGAGATTCAGAAGATCCTCAAGTCCGGCGACGTGGAGATGCTGCAGCTGTCTTGCACAACCACGGAGGGTGTGACCGCGGTGAAGAACGCCGCATGCGACAAGCTTCTAGCCGAGAGAGTTGCACAGAAGCTCAAGTCCGGAACCAACAGCGCCGGTACTCCTGGTGGACGTTTGGGTGACGTGCTCGCACGTATTCACGTGGCACAGCCTGTCGGCGGTGTGCGTGAGGCCTTCATTCCCGACACGGTGAAGACATTGAAGAAGTATGACAAGGATGACCCGAGCCGGAAGAAGCTCGAGCGGGATATCGAAGAGGAGAACGGCGGTGCTGGTGTTTACAATGTCGATCTGAAGAAGAACTACACGCTGGCCGACGACGAGTGGAAACACGACAAGATCCCCGAGGTCTGGAATGGCAAGAACATCTACGACTTTGTGGATCCGGATATCGAGCAGAAGTTGGCTGCTCTGGAGGAAGAGGAGGAGAAGCTGGAAGCGGAGGGATACTACGACTCGGACGAGAGCGTCGAGGACGCCGAGGATGCGGACAACCGCATGAAGGCGGACCTGATCCGCGAAAAGCGCGCCCTGATGCGCAACGATGCCAAGCTGCGCAAGTCGCTCAAGAACCGGGCGGCCATCCCCCGCAGCGCCAAGGCTCAGAAACTGTCGCAGATGGAGCAGGCTCTGGACGCGGCCGGCTACGATGTGGACGCCGCTGCAGCCCGCGCGCGGTCCCAGAGCCAGGTGCGCGGCCGCACCGCCACCCGCAGCGAGATCGACACCGGCGACGCGATGGATATCGACTCGTCGGATCCTCGCCAGGCCATTGCTCGGGCCAAGAGCCGTGCTCGCAGCCAGGCAGCCACCAACCGTCTGGTGGACGGTGTGACAGACACAACGGCCCGCAGCAAGGCGGAACGCCTGGCCAAGCTGGGCCAGAAGAAGATGAACCGGATGGCCAGACAAGGAGAGGCGGATCGGCACACGACTGCCTCGCTCGCCAAGCATTTGGTATGTTTTTCTTCTAGCTTCCTGTCACTTCTTCTCCTTACTAATCTTGTTACAGTTCACCGGAAAGCGTTCGATTGGCAAGACACAGCGCCGGTAAAGGCTTCGCGTCAGTGGTCGACGACGAGACGAAGTCCATTCCTAATATTAGTGGTATATTTGTCATGGAACGGGTGTCAAAAAACGGCGTTGGGGTTCTTGTCTTTGTGCTTTGATCTGGTTTGATTTGATGATAACTGCTTGAATATTTGGGAATATCCCTAGACTCAATCTTGATGACGTTCTGAATCATTATAGGCTGGTAGTGTCTGACTCTATTTATCTCTCTTCCTCTTTCTATCCTCCTGCATTGCTGGCCTTCCATCCAGTCATGCATGCCTAAACCAAGGGATGATGGTGAGTCTGTAGTTTATCTTCTTCATTAATTCCCAGTCCAGTCCATCCACATATCTCACCGATTACATGGTCTTTGGCATCATCTTCTATATAGGAAATAAGTGACACGAGTTGAGAGTTCTGTTGAGGACATCGGGCTGTCTCACTCAAAGCAAGGGTTGCGTGAAGAACACGGTGCGGCGGTACTCCTGCTGCTCTTCTTGGGACCTTTCCACAGCCAGGAGTAGGCGTGTGGTTCGGACATGTAGTTCTACCGTTGACGAACGGAACGTTAGCGGGGAGATCGGAGTGGGCCAGCGAAGGTCATAGTTCATACCTTCAATGTCAATCTCGTAACTGGCCGACGGCAGTTCATCGCGAGGGAGAGGCGAGGATTGCCGTCGTACTCGCAGTTTGAGACCTACATTCTGGCCGGCGTCGACCCACAGTATTCGACCGTCCACGGCCTGCGAAGGATTCGTCGAACCCGCGTGATTGACAATTCTATCTCTCTGTACTTGATCCCTGAGCCGATCTCTAAATAGCCTAATAACGCCGTCTACAACCGGGATGATGCTCAGGAGGAGGTTTGTTCTCGGCATGACCTTGACGACATTCACGACGACGCATAGCTGCGAGAAATCTTCGAAATCCTCGAGATTCACGGGCCTTGTCATTACCAGATCCTCTCGGGTGGATCCATCTTTATCCTCATCGTTAGCTGGAATTCACCGGCCCAATCAAGGTCATACCCATCAACGGAACCAACCTGGCTCCACCAGCCCGCTCCTGCACCATCACGGCAGGTCGAAAGCGAGAGTACAGCGAGGACAGCCATCCCAGTCCCAGCCTCTTCACCGCGTCGACGTTCTCATCGAGCGAGCCTCGCCCGCCATAGCGACCAGGGACACTCAAGCTATCCGTTCCGAGATATCCGCAGAGCACATGGGGCTCGTCAAGCCTGGAACTCGGATGGAAACACTCCAGGATGAGGCTGTATCCCTTCAAGGCCGCAGCCCGTCGCAGACGGAGGTGGAGGATGCGGAGAACCAGGGCATGGAATCGGTGGGAGACGGCCGTCAACGGGAGAAGGGCACGGGTGGAAAAGGGGGATAGGATTTGGACGAAGATCTAAATAGATATCAGTTCATGGGATGGATTTCTTATCCACGGTCTGGTCTTGGGCCGGAATATAACTTCGTACTTCATTTGGAAGCGAGTAGATATGGCCATGGGGATTTGCATTGTTGGTCCCCATCTTTGCTCCTCAGCCCGTTCTCAAGAATGTGAGAGGCCTGAGAGTCTGGAGGATATTCATAGACATCAATACAGATGAATTGGAGTCTTGAATTGATGGATGAAGCCGAAGTACCGGTGTAGATAAACATGCCATCGTCTCATAGTCTCATAGTCATAGAATCTGTTGGCTGATCCTTTTTATGCCTCTGACGTCAGTGATTACTAAGCATTATGTACATATTTATGCAGTCCATCCAAGGAGTCTTGAAGCAATTCGAGAGCACCGTTAGATGAATCCTACCAAACCAGTGATTGTTGTACTGTGATCAGGCTATTTGACCCTGTGTGACATGAGGGAAGGATTCCAAGGCTCAAGAGACACAAACCTGATGTCAATGATTCCAATCAAATATCCTCCGTATATCAACCGAGTCCTTATATATGACCAGCATCATCCAAAGCAACAGTAGATACTCCGCCTTGAGTGATCACCTGCGTGGGCAAATGTCACCGTGAATTTACCTTCTCTTTCTGATTACTGTCTACTTCTATTCTTGACTTATTAACTCGCTCAACAACCTCCTCTACTCGCTATTGCCTCAGCTACGATGGTGGAAAACGTGCTGGATGACATCTCACACCGGAGGTACAATCCTCTTCGGGGATCTTATATCCTGGTTTCTCCCCACCGGACCAAGCGTCCTTGGCAGTAAGTCGAGAAGCTTCTTAACGCTGGACTCGTCAATTAGTTAATGCTTTCAATAGAGGACAACAGGAGAGCCCCTCCAAGACGACTTTGCCCGCTTACGATCCTGCTTGTTACCTATGTCCTGGCAACAAGCGTGCGCAGGGTGACACTAACCCCAAGTATGAGAAGACATTTATCTTCGTCAACGATTACAGTGCCATCAAGGAAGAGCAAGCACCTTATAACCCTGAGGAGAGAAACGGTGAGTTTCGAATTGCTTACATTTCCTGGAGATAAAGCGCAGTCCATAATAACACAGGTCCTAGATATCGAGTCGTTCTTCCTCAAGGCGGAACCCGTGACAGGCAAATGCTATGTGTTGACCTTTTCTGCGGCCCACAACCTCACCCTGGCAGATTTGTCGCCAGCGGAGATTGTCCCGGTCATTGATGCATGGACCGAGATCTACTCGGCGCACTTGTCACCCAAGTCACCTCTTGCAACTGTGGCTCCTGCGACGACCCTGCCCCCCAATTCTCCCACCGCCAACTTGTCTCAGCCCAGGGAGCAATACCGGTACATGCAGATTTTCGAGAATAAGGGTGCCGCCATGGGATGTTCGAACCCTCATCCCCATGGACAGATCTGGACCACCAGCTCGCTGCCCGAAGAGCCGGCGGTCGAACTAGAGCAGCTGCAAAAATACCGCCACGAGCACCGGGGCAAGCACATGCTGGAAGACTATGCCGCGCTGGAAATGGAGAAGCAGGAGCGGGTGGTGTTCGAGAACCAAGCTTTCCTGGTCGTCTGCCCTTGGTGGGCCACCTGGCCGTTCGAGACCATGGTCATCAGCAAGAAGCACAAGCGCGCGCTTGTTGACCTCACCGAGAACGAAAAGGCCCAGTTGGCCGAGGCGATCGCCGAGATCACCAGACGGTACGATAACCTCTTCGAGACGCACTTCCCCTACAGCATGGGCATCCATCAGGCACCACTTGAGGGTACCGACGAGGAGATCGAGTCGTCCTACCTGCACCTGCATTTCTATCCTCCCCTGCTGCGCAGCGCGACCGTGCGTAAGTTCCTGGTCGGGTAAGCTTATCCTCTATGAACCCATCAGTGCGATATTCCGCTAACCGGGCGCAGGTATGAGATGTTGGCTGAGCCCCAGCGTGATATCACCCCGGAACAAGCTGCCGCGAGATTACGGGGTTGCGGAGGAGAGCTGTACAGGAGGAAGCTGGACTGAAGGGAAGCGTACAGCGGGATGAAGCATCGTCGATAGACATAGCTATGTGTATCACTGTCTTAGTCTCGGTTATAATTACACCGAGCCGAACTCCAAGTCCAAGAAACAGTAGCAAAAAAACACATTAATTGGCAACAAAAATACTATCTACGCAGCGAGATACGCATCCCTCTGCGTCAACATCCACGTCAAGGTCGACGAGGCAACAATCAACGGGCTCACAAACCTCCCCTGGAGCCTTGCACTCCCAAAGACCAACCACTCGCCGACAAAATGGGCAAACGCAATCCCAAAACTCCACAGGGCAAGGTCATACACAGCAGGGGTCGTGATATTGTAAGCCGCGTACATGCGGATGACGGAGGAGAGAAAGGTCCAGGTGCCAAAGGTCCGCGAGGAGAGAGGGTTGGCGGACGGACGGCCGTCGGGGGTTCGGGCATTGTATAGCTGTGCGGTGTAGTCATCTGAACGATAGGCTCCGATGCTGTTGGCTGCAGAGACGACGGAGATCTGTTGAAGCAGAATATCGAGTTAGTTTTGATTCCATTCCGTTGGGGAGTTGGTTTTGTTAGGAGACGTACGAAGAAGAGCCATTTGGGGAGAAGACCCTCGAAGGGAGGGAGGTAGGAGAGGAGGGAGGTCATGATGATTGAGATTAATCACTCAACCACATGCATTCAACATTCAATGTGAAATGTACTCGTAGCTGGGATGATAGATATCGAGAGATGTTAAAAGGGGCCGAGGATGTCTCGTTCTTGGCGTTGATTTCTCCCAACAATTTCAATCTCTCCAAGTTCTATCTACTCTTTGTGGTGAAATTGTCCCGTTCTCCCCCAAGACATCCTTTCTTTTTTCCAACTGCGGTGTCGGCTAGAAAGGTTATCAAGATGGATTTCCTATCGAAGCATACTGCTTGTCTAGCTCGTTGGGGGCTTAACCTGGAGCCCGGCCTGCAGTCCGTGGCCGCTGCGGTTTTGCTTACCACCGGAGGCTTGTTTCTGGCTTCGCGCATTCTGACTTTTGTCAGAGTCCTTCTGAGTCTGTTTGTGATTCCTGGAAAGTCGGTACGTGATTACACTATTGCGCTGATGCTCAAGATGCTCAAGGGGAAGTCTGGCCGCTAACTCTACATTCCAACTACAGCTCCGGTCGTTCGGCCCCAAGGGGAGCTGGGCAGTGGTTACAGGTGCCTCGGATGGATTGGGCAAGGAATTCGCCCTGCAGCTTGCTCGTGCCGGCTTCAACATCGTGCTCGTGTCCCGGACCGCGTCGAAACTAGCTACGTTGGCGGAGGAGATCACCACCAAACACTCAGTGCAGACCAAAACCCTGGCGATGGATTACGCCGCCAACAAGGATGTGGACTACGAGAAACTCAAGGGCCTAGTGGACGGACTGGACGTCGCCATCCTGATCAACAACGTCGGCAAGAGCCATGACATGCCCGTCCCGTTCGCGCTGACCGCAGAGGACGAGATGACGGATATCGTGACCATCAACTGCCTGGGCACCCTGCGGACCACCCAGCTGGTCATCCCGGGCATGATGCAGCGCAAGCGCGGCCTCGTCCTGACCATGGGCTCGTTCGGCGGTCTCCTCCCCACCCCTCTCCTGGCGACGTACTCCGGCAGCAAGGCCTTCCTGCAGCAGTGGTCGACCTCGCTCGGCTCGGAGCTGGCTTCGTACGGCATCACCGTCGAGCTCGTGCAGGCGTATCTCATCACCTCCGCCATGTCCAAGGTGCGCCGGTCCAGCGCCCTGATCCCTACCCCGCGGTCGTTCGTCGGGTCCGTGCTCTCCAAGATCGGTCGCCACGGCGGCTCCCCTACGTACTCGTATAGCTCGTCGCCGTACTGGAGCCACGGTCTGATGGCATGGTTCTTGACCTGTGTGCTGCAGCCCATGGGCAAGTTGGTCGTGGGGCAGAACAAGTCGATGCACGAGACCATTCGGAAGCGGGCGCTGCGTAAGGCGGAGCGTGAGAAGGGGAAGAAGAGTATTTGAGGTAGGATTGGACTGTATGAGTATATGGTTGAGGTATGGTATGTGGAGGTGGAAACTAACTGAAACTGGGAGTATTTGGATGGGGATTAGGGATGGTAGACTACTCGAACTGGTTCGTCTAGTCAGATTGATAAAATGTTATAGTCCATCACCAATGAATGATGAAAGATATTGCACTGGCTATATGATGCTGGATTGGTATATCCACAGAAGTCAGGTGACGAGACTTACTGAATTCTTTCTATACCTCCACTCTTTCAATCAAAGAGAGATAAGACACAAAGGGCTGATAGATCCCAACTGATCTGCTTGCTACTGAAGAATGCTCTGGTTGGATGGAGGCTTACCTGAGCTGCAGCTCCGATGGCCGTTTCTGGACCCGAGGACATCGACGAGACTAGGACATCCCTGAGTGAAATCTCGTGTTGAATCCTTGGACTGGTCGTATATCTCACCATCATTCCAACAGACTTGAGCTGTATCGAGTATGCATCTACTGTTATCCAACAGTAGAAGAGTCAAAGGCAGGGCTATGAGAATCACGTGATCAATACATAGACACTGTTGACTGCGTTTAGTTCATTGGGTGTCTTCGTCCCGGGTATTCTGGCGTTAGTCTGCTAGATATTACAGAGTAGATGGGGCATGCATTCGCTAGCCCAGACCGAAGTATTCAGGACGTCTTGTATAGAGCAATCAACAGAAACTCGACATGACTGACAAACCAAAAGAAGGCCCATGCCAAGGTGGAGGCAGGAGGCAGCTCACTCGCAGTTTCATCTTCCACCGGCATAAACAGGAGGGTCTCGCATGCGTCGAGAATGTCCGAGCGCTCTGCGGGTTGCACGGCGGCCTCAGTATGAGGAGAATCTTTATGATATTGACCGAATTTACACCGTTAGTGGTAGTCATTGGCAAAAGGGTTTAAGGTCAATACTAAGTTTTCTGTGATACAGTAAGCTCGCCATATGTGAACTGAGATGAGAGCATAGCCCTTTTCTGGGAGGAATCTGTCCCGGAGGGAATCCTTCGTTGACACATGCCCTCGAGGACTCGAATATCGAGTACCGGTCAGATACTGGAGACACTGTGCTGTCTTGCCATTTGGCATCCACTTGCGCGGGACTCCCCGTTAAGGCGATTGTCTCCTCATCCTGCACTCCTCCCACTGTAGACCCTATTAGATAATCCGGGGAGAAAAATGCTAATTCAAGTTTGAAATCCAGAATCGACCATTCGGCGTCATTCAAGGTGCACCAGCTTACACCGTTATGTAACGTAGTCCCGGCCATTCAGTAGCCCAAAGAGCGCCTACTTCGGCTCGAGCAGTTCCAACTTCCAACCAAGCACGGTGCTGCTGGGGATCGAACGTGCTTCAGCTTGTGTAACAACAGACTGATTCACATGCAGCGGCCAACCCCATAGGGCAGCGAGGACAAAAGCCACGCGCCTTTCAGAATGTAACCATGCTTTTCTGTCGGTAGGGCCTTGCATTCATGTATCAGAACTGGCAACGATTGTGGAAGCCTGATGGCCGTTTGATGGACTCTGTTCAGCGGGTTTCTGGCCAGAGTTCTCGTCTTGCAACCTTGGTTACTCGCGAAGCTTTTGACGGATATGTATGCCCAGCTGGATGGTCAAATCTCGGCTCTTTCCGTGTAGTAGCGGAGGTTTCCCTTACGAGGTCTTGTTCGAGGTAAGAGATGGATGATACCCTATGTTGCGAATAGAACCAGCCTACTGAGCTGATGAGATGTACTTCTCTGTCCGAGTAAATGATGTCTCGAGGGGATCTGGATGCCTTCAAATGCCATGGATAGACTCCTGTAGCAGTTGGCTGTAGGTGCAAGCAGCTATGTTGCTGTTGTCGAGACGAACAAGCCAGGCACCGTTCAGCGTAGGAGCAATCTTGTGGCAGGCCTGAGCAATCATCTCATACTCGAGACTCTTTGATCTCAGTAGTCATCATGAGAGCAAACCCAGGTTGGGATGTGATATAAAGAACACTGCACGGCCCCCATTCAGCTCTGCACCAACGATCAACCGGTAAGTTCCGTCTTTCCCTTGATCCATTCACTAGATCTCTGCCGAGATAGAGCATTAATTCACTGTCATGGTGATCTTAGGCGTCATGTGCCCTGATCTATTTAAGCACCGTCTTGCTCTCTTTCTCTCCTTCACTCTTACATCTCTCTCTCTCTCTCTCTCCCCCCCTTGGACTCTGTATCTGTCCAAACTCCTGCTTTAGCAGATCCTTTCACTCATCAGCTCACCGTGTCGAGTCATATTCTCCTGCCTAATCAACGACTCGTTTCCGTCAAGATGGACAAGGAGGCCATCCTCTTCCTGACCAACAGCGAGTTGGGCCAGGCGTCCGTCCACTTGGCCGTTGCGCACGAATTCCTCCTGCGTCCCGAGTACGAGGTCCATATCGGCTCCTTCCCCGCTCTAGCACCCTGTGTCGAAGACATGAATACCCGAGCACGGTTCTTCCTATCCGCCAAGAAAGGGGCGACGTTTCACCCGTTGAGCGGAAATACCATGAGAGATGCATGCATCCAGAAGATGGGCGATATGGACACCTTTGCGATGCACGGCATTGGTTGGAGGGCCGCCTTGAACGCTTACAAGTCGGTGTTGATCCATGCTCTAACCCCCTGGCCCGGTCCCGAGTACTTGACCATCTATAACGAGTGTCGTGACTTGATTCGGGATCTCCAGCCGTCCATGGTTGCGGTGGATCCTTTCTTTGCGCCGGGTATTGATGCCTGCCGGATGGCGGGATGCCAGTACATAATCCTCAGTCCCAATACCGTGAAGGATCATATTATGCAGCCAAAACTGGCGAATCTGTGGCGTTTCCCAGCGTGAGTAGTTCGGTTTTTTCTTTCAGCCCATAGCTTCGACTGACATAAGGATAGGATGTGCTCCGGATACACGTACCCCGTGCCTCTTCCGTTGATTGTCCCAAATGTGCTCCTTTGCATTTCTCTGGGATTGACCGTACTTAGATCTCCCGGTTTGAAAGAGTTGAAAAAGTACCGCCGTGAGAACGGAGTGGAAGGCCCCGTTCCGAGTATGGCCATCCAGGCCGATGATAAGACCCCTGTCCTCATCCCGGCCAAGTCAGAGTACGAATTTCCAACCTACGCTCCCGATAATATTATCATGTGTGGTCCGATCCTTCGGCCTTGGGACACTCTCGCCAAAGAACAAGCTGGTTTGGCCCAGTGGTTGGCAAACCGGCCCACGATCCTGGCCAATCTCGGCTCTCATGTCAGTTTCGATAACAAGATGGCCCGGGAGTTTGCCGAGGGACTCGCTGTTATTTTGAAGAAGAGACCAGACATTCAGGTCCTTTGGAAGTTGAAGTGGAAACCAGCGACTGTCGTCGACCAAACCGCCTTTGAGAGCATCCGGGAAGCAATCAGGGACAACCGAGTGCGCATCACAAACTGGCTACGCGTTGAGCCTATCTCCATTTTAATGAGTGGTAATATCAAATGTATGATCCATCATGGCGGTTCCAACTCCTTCCATGAGGCTATAAGGTGAGTCGGCGCATCCATTGTTCCCTGATGTTGTTTGCAGCTTTTGACTAACAGGTATGGTCCTGCAGAGCCGGTGTTCCCCAGGTCATTCTCCCCGTCTGGTTTGATACCTATGACTTTGCCAACCGCGTTGAGTGGCTGAAAATCGGTGTCTGGGGCAATCGGAAGACCGCTCCAGCCGTCAATGGAAAACAATTGGGACGTGCTTTGGTCCAAGTCCTCGCCAGTGACAAGAGCGCCTTGCTCGAAAAAAATGCGAAGCGTATCGCCTTGCAACTGGGGCCCAAGGAAGGACGTGTTGTCGCTTGTGAGAAGATTATCGAGCTGATCAACGCCCGCAAGCAAGACCAGGATCATCATGAGGACGCGAAGGTCGAGCACTGAGGAGGTGTTATCAAGGGGACCTCGCCTCAAGGCTTGAGGACCCCGAATATTTATGTAAATATCAATCGTTGGAAGTGATGGATTTGAAATCAGGATGTTGTCTCATCGTTGGTTGACTCGGAGCGGATCGTGCGGACCGCGCGGGCAGAGGGGAATCCGGAGGCTTTCTTTTTGTATCGAGAGAATGTTGTTGATGATTCATGTTGGGCTCTGTGGATAAATTAAATGAAGACTCTCCTCTGTATTTCTTTGAATCCGTAGAGTGTCAGATCGTGTTCTGGTTAAGAGTTCCTTCGCAGTTCTGCCTACAAACCAGGAGACTGAATCGGCCATCATAGATCATCTTCTGTCGAATCTTCCTTTCTTCCTTGTATTCATCCATCAAGCTCTCTCGATAGATTTCAGCTTCATCGATTGTCGTCATGGCTGCAGAACGAGTAGCATGGATTGGTTTGGGGAACATCGGACGGGTATAGTTTCAATGCACCACCCATACAACCGATACTAACAACCCACAGGGAATGAGCAAGAACATCGCTCAAAAAGGCCCTCAGTCCTCTCTGATTCTCTACAACCGCACCATCTCCAAAGCCACCGCATTCGCCAAAACCCTCGGCCCCAACAAGGCCACCGTCGCCTCCTCCCTGAACGAAGCCGTCCAGGACGCCACCATCATCTTCATCTGCGTCGGTGACGACTCGGCCCTCGAGGAGATCATCACCACCATCCTCTCCGACCCTTCCCTCACCCTCACCTCCAAGATCGTCGTCGACTGCTCCACCGTACACCCAGACACCTCACGACGGATCCACACGAAACTCACCTCCCACGGCGCGACCTTCATCGCCTGTCCCGTGTTCGGCGCCCCAGCCTTCGCCGACGCAGGAGAGCTAGTCGTCATACCAGCCGGCGACAGCGCCGCCATCACCCGCATCCGCCCGTTCCTAGACAACGTCACCGCACGAGCCACCATCGACATGAGCGGCCACGAAGTCGGGCGCGCAACCACCCTCAAGGTACTCGGGAACACGTTCATACTCAACACGATCGAGACGCTAGCGGAGGGACTGGTGGCGGCGGAGAAATCCGGGCTCGGTGCCCCTGTCTACCGCGAGTGGATGCATGTCCTGATCGGTGGCATGTTCGCCAAATACGCCGACCGGATGTGCTCCGGTGACTACTACCGGCGTGAGGAGCCGCTGTTCGCGGTCGACTTGGCCCGTAAGGATCTCCGGCATGCGGCGAGTTTGGCGGATGCGGCTGGGATGCGGTTGCGTAGTGTCGAGGTCACGGATGGGTATCTGAGTGAGGTGAAGGCTGAGAAGGGGGAGAAGGGGGATATTGCTGGCGTTTATGGTGCTATTCGGAAGGAGTCGGGGTTGCCGTTTGAGAACCAGCAATAGACCTGGACGGCCTTGATATAAACTTATATAACTAACGCTATGCTACTTAGATCTTGTAGTACTCAACTGTGTAATAGATTTTTATCAATCTGCTTCGCTCTTCCCCAAATGCTCTTATACAAAGACCCAGAATCGTTGCTAAACGCATCCTAGTTACGGAGTGAGTAGATTCGAGCCTCATATGGCCTCAAGTTAACCTTCTGCTGCAGGGCATATTCCTTCACTTCATAGTTGGAGACAAGCATCACAGCCAGGTCAATATCAATCTCCTCGGGGATCTCAAAGCAAGAAGGTTCTGCCGACCAGTTGCAGAAGATCAAGCTGCGCCATGGTCCCTGCGTCCGCAGGTAAGAGAACACCTTGGGGTCAGTCGGGTCGATGGGGATGTAGGCTCCGTAGAACTAGACAAAGTCTACGTCAGTATGTTGATAAAACTTTATCGTTCGAATGCGGTCATACCATCAGTGGATGCTGTTTACGCAAATGGATCAGTTTCTTGAAGTAATTCAATACCGAGTCGGGGTCGCGCTCCTGGGCCTCGACGTTGATATCGGCGTATTCCTCGTTCATCCGGAGCCATGGCTTCACCTTTGGTGAGCAGAAGCCTCCGTTGGGCGAATTGTCCCACATGATGGGGGTACGCGCATTGTCCCGGCCCTTGAGACGGATGGCATACATCACGTCAGACATATCAGGCTCTTTCGAGGGATCCAGCTTCTTGCGCTCATTATATTTACTATCTATTGTCAGTAGATGTTCAGCCAGCAGACCTCTGCTCGAGCTTACGCTTTGTAGAACCCATGGGTCTCAACGTCATCATAGTCGTCGATCTTCCAGTTCTGCGGATGTGGAGTTCCCAGTTCCTGGCCCTGGTAGAGGAACGGGGTCCCTCTTAAGGACAGTAGTATCGTAGCGAGCATCTTGGCGGACACTGCCCTGAAGCGTGGATCGGGATTGCCAAACCGGGACACGCACCGGGCTTGGTCATGATTCTCCATGTACAGAGAATCCCAGCCTGGATACCGTGAGCAACTGCCCTTCGAGAACCATGCTGCGCAATCACTTACCATTGTTGCCAAGCATATGCTGCTGCCAGATTCTGAACACCTTCTCGAGCTCCCACAGTTCCCACTTGCGAGGCTTCCACTTATCTCCTCCTTCACCATCCAGATCCATATGATGGAACTGGAAGACCATCGAAAGCTCCTGGCGCTCCTTGGCCACATACTGGCTGGACTCGTATTCGTCCACGCCGCATGGCATCTCACCAACGGTACAGTTGGTGTACTTGCTCAGAACGTTTCGGTTCATCTCATGCATGTATATATGAATATTTGGGCTGTATTCCGTCAGGCATCAACAGTCCGAAATCCACCCTGTCAAAAGGCTTACCCATTCGTAAATAGTGGAACAGCTGGCTGCTCATATCTATCAGGATTGGTGATGGGTGCATCTGGGAGACCAGGGGTCTTGGAGACCAGATTTATGACATCAAACTAGGAGAGGTGAGCTTCAGCGTCGACTTGACTCGGGGCCATGGCTCACTTACTCGAAATCCATCTGTTCCTTTCCTGCCCCAGAAATCAATCACATCATGAATGGCATTACGCACTTCAGGGTTGTCCCAGTTCAGGTCCGGCTGAGAGGGAGAGAACAAATGCAGATCTGTGATTATTTAGTCTCAGAACCTTTGAGTGGAGGGTATATTTATATTCACATACACCATTCATCAGTATGCTCATCATATTTCCATGCCGTGCCTGGATACATCAGCAAAGGACTCTCAAGGGCAAGTATAAATGACTGACCTCCAAACAAACTCTCCCAGTTGTTGGGAGGTAAACGCTCCCCATTTTTGCCTGTCTTTCCCTTTCGCCAGAAATACCAGTTTCGCTTTGGATTGTCCTTGCTTTTCTTCGACTCCAAAAACCATGCATGCTGGGCACCATCAGCAAATGGGAATATGGTCCAGAGCCAGTCCCTCTTACCTGGGAGCTGGTGTGGTTAAACACCATGTCCATCATGATCTTCATTCCTCTCTTGTGGATCTCTGCGCAAAGGTCCTCCCAGTCTTCGATAGTTCCATAGATCGGGTTGATTGCCTTGTAGTTTGCAATATCATAGCCCTGGTCCTCCAGAGGTGATTCATAGATGGGGGTCAGCCAGAGCATATCTGCACCCAGGTCCTTGAGGTAATCAAGCCGCTGAATGATGCCGCGTAGATCACCAATCCCATCGTTATTGCTATCCTGGAATGATTGCACATAGATCTCATAGATGATGATTTCCCGCCACCATTCTCGATCCATATCGAGAATGTGCGGCTTATATGCGCCGGACTGCGTCACGGCCTTGTTTAGAGATTGGCTCGGCATCGCTGTAGCAACTGACGGCATCTTGGCAGTGAGTGAAAGAGGCTGTTGTCTGATAAGCGAGGTTAGGCAAGGTTGAGAATATTGCAAGTCTGAGTTAGACGGTCTGACGAATGTGGGAGCATGCAAGCGTCGCAACCCGCTGCGGCAGGTCCTATGAAGAAGAAATCGTCTTAGATGGAACATCCTTGCCAAGGGTGATTGACATGGAAGAATAAGTAGTCCTTTATACAGCGGAGGCGAATGTTCGCCTCCCGGGTTGATCTTCTCGCAATCATTGATTATATGGCGCTATCATCACTGATGATATAGTCACATTATGGGCGGGAAGGACATTCCATGGAATATATATCCGTCGGACATGATGACCATCCTATGACCTCAAATAAGCTCATCAACAAGACGATGGAAGTCCATGCCGCGGACAGACCCAGAATACCGGATACGTTGATACTTTGGAACAAAATAAACGACTATTTTTGTCGTTGCGATACTCCCCGCTGTGATATGGGAACTGGAAGCGCGAGGCAGGAGAAGTCGACCCTTTCCTCATGTATCGATCAAGTACAGATCAAACAAGCACTGGGGGGATGTGCCAGCATGATACAACGGACGGTTCTGAAGATACAGACACCCTGGACAAGTTGCGCTGGTGGCAGAAAGCCAGTATATATCAAGTGCTGATTCAGAGCTTCCAAGACACCGACGGCGATGGTAAAGGGGATATCCGGGGGGTAATGGAACGTCTTGACTATTTTGTCGCACTTGGTGTTGATGTTGTCTGGATCTCCCCCATCTATGAGTCGCCAATGCAGGACATGGGGTATGAGAAGGCGCTGAGCATGAGGTTCCATTCCAACGCGATACTGATGAAGACATTGTAGGTATGACATCAGCAACTATCGAAAAATCAATCCGATCTATGGGACCATGGAGGATTTGGAACTCTTGATAGAGGAAACGCATCGAAGAGGACTCAAGTTGATTCTCGACATTGCTCTGAATCATACTGCCACAGAGGTCAGTTCTTGAACCATGAAGAGAAAGTAGACGATCTGCCCGACTCACATCCTAAAGCACGAATGGTTTCAAACATCAAGGCGAGCTCGAAAAGATCCCAGTCTAGGTAAGAGGAATTGGTATTTCTGGAGTGAAGGGAAGCGAGACGAGTTTGGCAACCGTGTGCCTCCAAACAATTGGGAGAGCACATTTACCGGTACGAGCCTAGGAATCCTCGTATGCATTGTCTCGAATTCCATGCTCACTTGCTTCAGGGTCAACATGGGAGTTCGACGAAGTGGCAGAGGAGTTCTGTGTGTGCTTCCACTATCTCTATCGTGAAAGACACATCGCTGACGCTGAATAAGATCTGCATATATTCGGAAAGAATCAACCTGACCTCAACTGGGATTGCGAAGAAGTTCGAAAAGAACTGTACAGCGTGTTGAAGTTCTGGCTGGATAAAGGAGTGGATGGATTCAGAGTGAGCAGTTCACTGCGTCTTGTCCTGTCTCGTGACTGACATTCGACTACAGCTCGACACGATGAATCTCGTGTCAAAGACTTCAACTTTTCCAGATGCTCCCATCTCCAAGCAAGGGTCTACATGGCAACCTGCCAATCACCTATTTGCAAACGGGTGCGAACTACCCTAGGGATAAACCGACTCACTCTTTTGAAGTCGATGGATGCTAATGGAATGACATAGCCCCCATATTCATGAATATTTGCAGGAGATGTACGAGGAGGTTTTTTCCCACTATGACTGCATGACCCTGGCAGAGATGTCCTGCGGTGTCTCCCCTGCTGAAGCGGTTCGGTATACTTCACGATTCAACCTCCGTCCAGAACTGAATCTGATCATCCAATTCCAACATGTGGAGCTTGACTGCCACGACGGCGATAAATGGATGCTCCGAGAATGGGAACTCCCGGAATTGAAACGAATCATCAATGAATGGCAAGAGATCTTGATCAACAACGGCGGATGGAACACGGTGTGGATGGAGAACCATGATCAGCCAAGGGGGATCTCCCGGTTTACGACAAATAGTCCACGGTTCAGAGCTTTATGTGCTAAAATGCTTGCTTTATGGCAGTTTACGCTGCAGGGTACCAATCTAATCTTTCAGGGACAGGAGCTGGGAATGGTCAATCCGGGGCTATTCTCAGAAGACATGAATCGCGACATTGAGACCGTCCAATATTGGAGGACGTATGTATCGCCTTGTATGGCCTGGAACTACTCCAATTGCTGACATGGTTCAAGAGCCTGCGAAGAGGCAGGGAATGAGGCACCGCACAAGCTTGAGCTGGCCAAGAAAGCAATAATACAGAAGGGTCGGGATAATACTCGGATTCCTATTCCAGTACGACTCCCCCAGTCTGCTGTTTGACATCAAACACGAGGTTACTTACCAGCACTTATGTCAGTGGACCGAGGATCCCCACGGGGGTTTCACAGCACCAACAGCCAAGCCGTGGCTGCCAGCTTTCGACCACGGCAGGGAATGGTGTCATGCCAGCCAGAGACACAGCCCTGACTCGGTATGGACATTCTATCGCTCGATGATCCACATGCGGAAGGCAAACCCAACACTGGTAAGTACACCACTTCACCCCTCAACAGCGCCGTCATGCTCTAAGAGGCACCTTCACATCTCTTCAGTACTACGGATCATACGAATGCTTGGATGTGGAAAACCCTATCATCTGGGCTTACAAACGACGATCCAATCACAAATGCTATCTCATTGTTCTCAACTTCTCCGGGTGCGCCTCTTCCTGGAACTATGTGAACCATGGTGTGGACTTGACAACATCCAGGATGCTCATCTCGAACCATATGACCTGCGAAGCAAGCTCTACCCCGGATCTTATTTTCCTGAGACCTTTCGAAGGGCGTCTGTACCAATTATAGTTCGCATGCATGCGTTCTTTGACTCGACTTAGAGACAATAAGACAACTTTTATTGATATAACAACAAAACTCCACTGTCTAACATCCAATGGCCGGCTGGCCCAATGGTAAGGCGCTTGACTACGGATCAAGAGATTGCAGGTTCGAATCCTGCGTCGGTCAGTTTTTTGGTATTTTGGAATCTTCCCTACCTCATATGAATATTTTCAGTTGCATCGATCATTCTTTTTGAGTCTCCTTAATAGCTCGCGGTGGCTCCTCTTTGATTATTTCATGCCCAGATTTTATCTGCATGGACAGTCTTGGCTTGGGCTAAGCTTTTGACCCTAAAATCCTTCTGCGGATCACTCACGGGCCACGGCCACGAGACTGAGGTCTGAGACTGAGTGAGCCGTGGCCTGTTTTAAAGCCTGCCTTTGGTGGATACATTCCCATCCCTGGACAAGGGATTCCGTCAACTGTCACGACGGCAAAGAGACAGATTCAGGACTCGGAATGTAGGCTGATAAGGCCATGAACAGTCCTGACTCTCCATAGGTAAATGGATTGCCTCTTGCCGTCTCGCTTCTCGTCACTCATCTATCAAATCGAGGACAGTTCTCGTTCCAACAGCTGAGTCCCTGTAACGTTCTACCACCGACCGATTCCTACATCCAGATCGTTAAAAAGAGATTAAAATAGTCAAGGTTACCGTGCTTATTGCCTTGCTCGTCTCCATCGTGATGGCAGTGCCTGTCGTCGGTCTGGACGTGTTGAAAGGGAGAGAGTCTTCGCTCACGAACAACCGGTATTCACAGACCAGTGAAATGAACTCTCCCCCCCACTTGAATGAAAACAAGTCTCGAGTCGAGGGGCCTTCGCTGCTCGGCCCCTGGTGGATCCGAAGGAACTTCTAAGTGAATTCCAACTGTCTCGGTTGGCAGAACCCATAGGATCATGAGGTTCTTGATGATGACACGAGGACTTGAAGGTTCAGGATAAGTTGAAGATGCAAGGACAAGGGTAATATCATATCGTGTCATTCTTCCTTCGTTAACGTTTACATGACTCATAAGAATGCTTCCAAGGTACTTCAAACCAGCAGAAAACGAGGCGCTGATCAATGCTCAGTTGTACAACCCAAACTGAGCCGGCCTGTAGACATCAAAAGAAAACAACAACTTACTGCAGCAAAACCGCAGGATTCTGATGGGAACCGTCAAAAATTGCAACGTAAACGAACGCTTGGGGGGTATCAATTCAAAAGAGTGCATGAGTCTTTAATCCATCTCCAAGAAAGTCAATCATCTTCTAGATCCAGATCGTCTACCTCGACCCGAGTTCCCAATGCCTGTTTTCCCTCCTTGATCATTGCCTGAAGCTGCCGGTTGAGTCGTCTCAGACTGGCATCTTCTTCGCGCTCCTTGCGCCGCAACTGGGCCACATAGCGCTGGGTTTCAACAGAAACAGGACTCTCACGCGGCTTCGCAGGAGACGAGAACTGTGATCTGAATGGAGTCGGTGGAATCGTCCTTTTCCCCAATCGAGGCATCGCCACACCCGACCTGCGACGAGTATGGGACGGAAAGAGTTCATGACGCCGATTTCCCCGCTGAGCCGGGGTCAATGGTGGACTGGCCATCTGTGTGAAACCATCCGGACCACTTTCCTGAACCATGACCCAGTTGTGTTGGATTTCGTCGTCCGGAAACCGGCCGGGAACCGGGGTAGATGCGTCTCGCTGATGGGTGAAATCGGATGAAGCAAAGTAGCCTTCCTTCTCCGTAGACACGGGTGACTGGCACGAGAAAGCACCGTCGTCATGGGGAGGATCGGCTGTCATACTGTATCCACGGCCACCTCCGGCGTAGAAGCCTCGGAAAGCACCCGACCAGCAGAAGTCCCAGACCTTGCCCACCACATTGAAGACCGCGCGGCTCCAGCTGACGGGCTGGGGTTGGAAACCTTCGCCATTCTTCTCATCAGTAATGATATGACCGGGGCTAGAAGCGAAGGTCGAGTCCCGACGAGTCCGTTTGCGACTGATGCCACCGGCCTCGCTGGAAGTCAAAGACTCGACGCTGTCATCAAGGGCAGGTGGGAGTGGGTGGTCGCGATAGCGGCTGGGACGGTAGTCGAGTTCCGCGGAATTCTCGCGGCGTACAAGCCAAGGTCCGCGGGAAAACTGCTGGTGATAATACGGCTGTTGCTGATGATAGTACTGTCCTCCGCCAGCAAGCTGATAGTCGGTGTTGACCAGGGAAGCGGGACTAGCGAGATCAACGGGAGAGTCGTAACGAGGCCGATTTTCTGCTGACTCAAAGCGAGATCGTTTACGACTGGGGAGGGAAATGGATCGATAGAGAGAGGACGAGGCTGAGGGTGTTTGAGGGACTTGGAACAGCTGAGAAGGAGCGGCAGCCAGATCGAGTTTGGGAGGGACGGGCGAGTCGAGGAAGAAGTCTGGCATTTCTTCGACTACCGTTTTAGTTTTTTTTTTTTTCGAGTAGACTGAATGCTAAACGAATGAACAATGCTAGTTAAGAAGATGGATGATAATGAGAACTTGAGTAGTTGAGAGATGAAGTTGGAAGAAGGTGGGACAATGAGAGAGAGATTCTTAGAAGAAGAAGAAGAAGAAGATGGCTGGGAGAGACGCATAGACCACTTTCTTTCTTTCTTTTTTCTTTCTTTTTGAGAGAATTCTATAACCCTCAATAACTTCAGAATATCATCTTCATTCCTGATATATCTATATATAATAGATTCCCTGATATTTACAGCTTCTGACTGGTCCACTTCACTCCAGCTTCCTCCAGTCCTTCCTCTCCATCCACCAACACACACCAGCCTTCGTGACCTCGTCCTCCCTCCCCTGCAATTGCTGCTTTAAAGTTCTTCTTCGCGTAGTCCAGCACTTCATCATCAAAGGTCCCGGGTTGCAGCCAGACCGCGGGAATCCCTACCGAGTGAGCTTCCTTAAGCAGCGGCAGGGTCACCGCAGGAGGTGTGACCACCGACAACGAGGTCTGACTGGGAGACGGCAAAGCACTGGGTGATGCGACTGTCTGATAGGACTTGGAGGGGAGATCGATCTGTGGTGCTCGAGGGTTCAAGGGAATGACAGGCAGCGAGTGTTCATGATACCAGGCGAGGACTATCATAACCTTTAGCAATCCAACTGTCGATGTGTATAATCCGTATGCCATTCATTCATTCTCCCCTTCAGAACTCACGCTTGTAGCCGAACTTGTTCGCATCGTTGCTGGCACCAGCCACCGCAAATCGCGGGGAGGAAAAGAATCGCTTGACAGCGTCCATGGGGATTGAAACGGGAATTAGAAACCAGAATTAATATGGGAGAGCAGTAGATACTCCGTATCTGAGAGATCTGGAGGTCAAGAAGATGATGAATTTCTCGACTTGAAGAATGAGGGGAGATGGATGATTCCTTAATCCTTAATTCTTCCGTCATTCATCCTCGGTTGTTTCTAGTCAATCATTCTCCCTCTTCTTTTATCTTTCTATCAAATCTCCCAGCCAATAATCTCATCATTTCTCGTCTTCTCACCATTTTTTAGTTCTTTTCGCATGCCACCCTTCGTTCCCCGTAAGCGTGTCTCCTCCGAAGATCCGCCCATTGCCAAGCGTCAAAGTGTTACTCCCATCGTTGAGATTGCAGACTTTGATGAAGACTCCGATTCCGACTCTGATTCCTCCTTGAGTGATGCTCCTAGCCTGGACGATAAACTTAAAGCGAAGCCAGATGTCCAGAAACAAAAGAAGACATCGAATGATGAGGAGTCCGATGACGGGGATGACGACGAGGTGGACTGGGAGGACGCAATTGACTCCAAGCCAACTTCTACAACCTCTATGACCCTCCTCGCGCCTGTGCAGGATCTCGAATTGACGCTAGACAAGAATGAAGTCCATATGACTGATATTCTCGACGGGAAGAAGGGCCCGACCAAGATCGAACGCCAGATCCGTATCGCTACCCATTGTCTCCATGTTCAATTCCTGCTCTACCATAACGCGGTCCGTAATGCATGGGCCAACGATACGAAACTCCACGAGATTCTAC
Organism: Aspergillus cejpii; assembly: GCA_004769165.1. Lineage (NCBI taxonomy): Eukaryota > Fungi > Ascomycota > Eurotiomycetes > Eurotiales > Aspergillaceae > Aspergillus > Aspergillus cejpii. The sequence continues at coordinate 3,111,366 of SMSW01000001.1, read as the reverse complement.
GTCGGAAGCTCCCCGCGGGGATACACAAGGAGGTCAAGAAATGGCGCGTCGCCTCCGGTCTAGAACCCCCAGAAACGAAGCCGGAGGAGAAGTCTAAGAAGAAGAAAGGAAAACAGGCTCGGAAACCAGATCGGGATTGGGGTGAGGGATTATCACGCCTGGAACCGGGCCAACCTGATATGAGTCGCGGGGATCCCATCATCTCACTTCTCAGGATTCTGGCCGCGTACTGGAGGAAGCAGTTCAAGATAAATGCTCCTGGTCTACGGAAGGGTGGCTACCGGCCCATGGCCCATCTGGAAGCGGAGATAGCCTCCTTTCAGAAAGATGAACATGACCCCGAGAGGCATGGAGAGCGCATACGCAATGTGGAAGAGTTTCGATCTGCAGCAGAGCAGATGGAAGGCTCCCGAGATGTTGGGGCTCAGCTGTTCACGGCGCTTCTTCGTGCTCTGGCAATCGAAGCCCGTCTGGTCGCCAGCCTACAGCCTCTTGGATTTGGATGGACCAAAGCAGAGGCTTACGCTCCGAAACCTAAAATTGACGAAGAGGTCAATGCGAAGACGGGAGAAATGGAGGCTATAGTTGGCCTGGAATCAGACAGCAGTGACTCAGGTACCGGTCCCTCCGGCAGAAGCAATAACGCGAAGAGGCACGACAAAGATCTCCCTTTCCCTGTCTATTGGACGGAGGTAGCGTCACCAGTCACCCACGAGATCATCCCAGTCGATCCATTAATACTGCCGAACCCTGTGGCGACCACCCCGGAGCTGCAAGCCACGTTTGAACCTCGCGGGACCAAAGCAGAAAAGGCGAAGCAGGTGATATGCTACGTCGTCGCGTACTCTTTCGACAAGACCGCCAAAGATGTCACGACGCGTTACCTCCGTCGTCGAACCTGGCCGGGTAAGACCAAGGGCTTTCGCATGCCGGTGGAGAAAATCCCCGTCCCTGGTCGGAGGGGTAAATACTACGAGTATGACTGGTTCCGCACCATCATGCGGGTGTATGAGCGCGCGGAGAAAAACCGGACTAAGGTCGACGACATCGAAGACGCGAAGGACCTTCGCCCCAAGCAACCCGAAAAGAAGCAGGCCAAGGAAGGGGACACGCTGCAGAGCCTCCGCTCGTCGACGGAGTTTGTCTTGGAGCGGTTTCTGCGTCGCGAAGAAGCCCTTCGACCCGGGGCCCAGCATGTCCGCACTTTCACTACCGGCAAGGGTGACAAGGCCAAAGAGGAAAAAGTCTACCGCCGGGCAGATGTGCTCAAATGCCTGTCAGCCGAGAGCTGGCACAAGGAAGGGCGCCAGATCAAGGTGGGAGAAGCTCCGCTGAAACGGGTGCCGATCCGCGCCGTCACCCTCCTGCGCAAACGGGAAGTGGATGAGCTGGAACGGGAGACCGGCGAGAAGCCAAAACAAGGCTTATACGCCAAATACCAGACCGAGTACATCATCCCACCCCCGATCCGCGACGGCATCATCCCCAGGAACGAGTACGGCAACATCGACTGCTTTGTGCCGAGCATGGTGCCGCGCGGGGCCACGCACATCCCCTGGCCAGGCACGGTGCGCATCTGCAAGAAACTCGGGATCGACTTCGCGGAGGCAGTCACGGGCTTCGAGTTCGGGTCCAAGATGGCCGTCCCCGTGATCCAGGGGGTGGTGGTGGCCTCCGAGAACGAAGACCTCGTCAAGGACGCCTGGCGCGCCGACGACGCCGAGAAACGGAAGAAGGAGCAGCTCAAGGCCGAGAAGCAGATCCTGCAGACCTGGCGCAAGTTCCTCTTCGGACTGCGCATCGCCGAGCGTGTCCGCGAAGAATACGGCACTGACGGCGACGGGGACACGGAACGAGATTCCCATAACCCGTTCGCGAGCGGGCAACCGGGGAACCAACCCCGTCCGCCTCCAATCCAGGAAGCCCTGCGTGAATCCTCGGAGGAACCGGTCGACCGTGGCGGCGGCTTTCTCCTTCCTGGCGAAGATGACGGAGACGGAGACTTGGTGGTTGAAAGTCATCAGCCCCGATCCCGTCCGGTTGCCTGTGGAACGGAGGAAGGAGATGTCAACGATGCCATGCCTGACACCGATGCCATCGGTGGGTCAGACGCGGACGGGGATCTCTCCTCCCCGCCACAGATACCAGACTCTGAAGATGAATCGTCAATCTCGTATGAACCGCCCTCGACGCGCAGACGTACTCGAAATCCTCGTAGAAGAGTGAGGGGTAGATGACCTTTTGAGACTTCCATCCTGGCTCCGGCGTTTACAGCAATACAGACCATGTATGTATTGTGGTAGTAACTTATGATTAATTAATGAAAACACGTCTCATGGCTTATTACATAAAAAGCTTCATACGTCTACTTCCCCCTGTAAGAAAAGGAGCTATATCGCCAGATATCATCTCCTCCGGCGCACAGACGGGGAATCAATGAAATGCATCTCCTCTAGATCCTCCTCCGAATCCACACCGGCATCTAGATCGAACTCCCCCAGGGGAGTTGATACATGAACCGCCGGAGAAGCAATGGGACTATGCGCAATGCGCGGCCGCGATTTGAAGACGCTGTTGTAGTCTGCCTCCTCCTCGAAGAGCTCGTCTCGCGGGGTCGAGGCCCTCTGCGGCTGTATCTCGGGCGTTTCGAACTGGTTGACGGGGAAGGAGGCGCGAGCTGCGCGGGAGCGACGCGGCTCTCGGGGGCGGCTGGCTGGGGGTGGAAGTAGGGACATGGACTTGCGGGTGCGTTCGACGAGGGTGAATGTGTTGAGGCGGGGGTCGGGTTTGGGGTCCTCGTGTGGATCCGAGGAGATCTGGACTACTGGGGGCTTTGTTTGGGGGGAGTGGTGGCCCGCTTCTTCGTTGTGGGTGGGGTTGGGGTGGTGCGTTTCCGGAGGGTTCGTGGCCTCACTTGGTTCGGCGTCAGGGAGGGTTCCGATGCTTGCCTCCACGGCAGGTACACGAAGCGGAGGAGCGGTCCGCCCGGACGATCGAGGTTTGCCGTCGATCCGCGAAAGGGCTTCGTTGATTGACTGCAGCAGGGATCGATCTTTTGCTTTGGAAGGAGCACGAGGGAGCGGCTGTCGGACGGCCCTTGAGATGCTTGCCAGGGTGAGGGCCTGGTGTTCTCTGAAGACCAACGGTACCGTATCCGCTGGATTCGCCGACGTCCGGAGCCCAGCACTGTCCTTCTTCTGCATGGAGGCGCCATACTCGCGCCATTTTTGCAGACGCGCTCGTTGGCGCGAGATGCGGGATTCCAAGTCAACCAGAAGGTCTGGTGTTGTACTGACAGTCAGATCCTCGACGGTCGTCTCGTTTGCCTTGGACCATGCGGTTTCGAACGGCAGCTCCAAAAACGCATCACTGCTGCTGCGGGCACCGCCATGGAGCAGAGTATCGGCCCACTCCTCGCTGCCCATCCAATTCTCCTTGAGCTCGCGGGCTAGCGCATCGAAATTGGCAATTTCCTTGAGGCCATCGGGGCGGTTTTCCTTGGACCGCCCCTCGAGTTGGGCCCTCTTATCATCCAGCAGCTGCGAGAACTGCTCATGGACGTTTATGATCCGGGAGCGACGCTCACCCATCCTGGCCAAAGAGGCGCGGTGGGCGAGAATCAGCGGTAGCATCAATTGATACTCGTCTGGGGCGATCCCCTTCGCCATGGACAGTCTGATGACGGGGTTCGGTAAGCCCTCCATCGACGAGGTCACGGCCTTGCGCAGGACGATGGTGGAGAAGACGGCCAGAAGCTCATCGAATTTGTCCCCTTTGCAGTCGTCCAGCATGGACTTGCGAAAGATTGTTTCCCTGCCCAGGTCGCCATTCTTTTTGAGATCGGAGAGCACCCGAAACAAGGCCGCGCGAAGATTGACCGATTGTAGTGGCTCTAGTGGAGGGAAGAAGGGACGGAGTTTCTAATGATGATTGACTTGTCAGTGACACGGGCGCATCGAACGGATATAAGCGCAGGATAAAACAGACATCCTGAGCAGTCTCCGGATCCCAGAGAGCGACCAGATGATACAGAGCCCATTCAATCACCTTGATGCGCTGGCGCTGGTTCTGTGACGAAGGGGAGAGCGAGCGGATAGAGATGCCGGGCCAGTCAGGCTGCAGGTCGAGTTGCAACAGCTTCAAATTGCGAATGAAGACACTGACAGGCGATTGATGAGTCCAATTCAGGGATCTGGGACGGGAAGGCTGTTTCAAGGACTGCATGATGGACATGCATACTTGGTTAAGTTGAAATGGATATCACCAAAGCTCGATAGCCGGAAGATCTTTAAGAAGCAAATCAACTATCATAGACGACATGGATGAAAAAGAGATTAATCTTTACTCGGAGGAATGTTAGAAAGTAACAGCAGTAACACCATGAAGCTATAAAGAGAGGAAAAATCACGGGAACATACAGAGTAGACCAATCAGAGTGCAAATCAACAGGTAAAGAATGAAGAGGAGCTCATTTCTATAACTTCTTCTTCCTCTTCTTCCCTCCAACTGGATCAAATATCTAGATATCCTTAGATGGCAGCTACACTATTCCTTGGACAGGCTTTAAAAGGTCGAAAAGGGCTGTACAGTGTACACGGTCACAAAACAACTGCAGGACTGTGTCTGACTTGCTACGTACGCCTCTTACCTCCATACTATGAACTTAACACTCTCATACTGACAATTTCCAGGAATGAGTATCAGGAGGAAGTCGTGGCTCCTACGCTCATACTGAGATACCTGGATGATGATGTTCTTCGCGCATCGAACAAGCAGCGGCTTACTCGTCCAGAGGTGAAATCGAGGATCGTTGCTAATGCGGAGCTTCCCTCATAAAATAGATATTCCACCTTATGCTAGGGGCATGTATATATGTACGAAAGGAGCCAGTTTCAGGAGCTCTCATCAAAGTCGTCAAAGGGAAAGTGGTTTTGAATCCCAATTCTATCTTCGTCGGTCTCGGCCACTTCAAGCATCCTGGCTTTTATCTCACGCGCCTTTTCTTTCACAGCTTCATATTCATCATTTGGCACCCAGCCCAGAATGTCGATACCCAAAACATTCCGCATTTGATCCATTGCGATGTCAGCTTCTCTCTGGCGTGCGTCCAAAGCAAGAATATTATGGACAACTCTGTCTGGGTATGCAAGGGTAGGCGTACTGCATGTTCCCCGTTCACGCGCGATAGAGTCTGCTGAAATCAGATTTGGCCAGCTTTGTATGGCACGGATCATGTCAGCCTTTAGAGTTATCGAGTCCCCTTCCCAAGGACTACCCGCGCTTTTGAGAAGACGCTGATGCAAGATAGCCGACTCGTTAAATATTGCATCATAATGTTCTTCATTCAGCCGCTTCGTAAAAGCGGCGTAAAGGAAATGGACCAGCCTTTTTCGGATTGCCTCCCGGATCGCGAACTGGTCAGAATCGGGCAGAGACTCATAGTTCGATGGGAGATCGATTCGGGGCTCTATCAGTCTTTCCGACTCAGGGTCACCGTAATTTTGGAAATATTTTGGTATACCAGAAGCAAGCCCAAGGGGAAGGATAGTGCAATGCTGCCAATCGATTAAACCAACGACGTCGTGCGCATTGATATAAGAATATTGTTGGGTTGAAGATCAGGATGTCGGATGACCGGCCGATTGAATGATGAGCCAGCCCTGAACCCGAGGCAAGGCGCCAATGTTAGATATTCGGATAGATTCTCAATGTGACGGTCAGGGGAGACCTGGCGAAATCCATATACCTCCCTATATAGGCGCTCATAAGGAAGGCGAGGCTTCGCATAGGCTTTGACCCAAGTCAACTCCCGTTCACCAACTGCACGAAATAAATCGCTTGATGAAGACCCTATTGGCAATTAACGAGTTGCACAAAGTGTTTCCCTCTCGTATCCACTCACAGGGTCCTCTGTCAATATCAAGTATGCTTCTTTCGTCGTGCCACCAACTGTAATGAGCCATCGGTCCTATACAGAACTCACCATTATGATGGCTCGGTAGCGGAACCGTCCTTTCCACTGGAAGATCCCTCTGATAGTATAAACTCCCAGATGCAGGAAACTCCAATGACATCAATCGTGTCTCCCACTCAACAATCTGTTTCATGATCCTGTGTTGCTCTTTTGGTGTCATCACGTACCATATATCGCCGAGAGGGGTGCCGTCCAATTTCTCCATGATAATGTACTCAGCGCCAACAGGATTTGCTTTCGTTGAGCACCAAGCATACACTCAGGAGTAGGAAATCCATGTAACCGGAGATAGTCCAAAGTAGCAGCCTCGCTGGCAACTGCGTAGCGTTCGGGCGCCGTGGAAGGATATGGGAGTCTAGCAATGACATGCTTCCCATCTTTGAAGGTCGCTTGAAATAAGCGGTTGAATCCACCTTCAGCCAACTTGGAAAAGGAAACGATGTCAGAGGTCACTTGGCCAGATGCGGCAGCGATAACGTTCATGAGAGCAGGTATATCGAACTGGAGGTAACGTTCGGCCAAACGCAGATGTTCATTATGGCTATAGTTGGACCGTTAGCCTGAAAATAAGTACTCAGTTGAATGAAGACACACATCCATCTGCCAGAGGTATATCTAAATAGTTCGTCTTTGGGCTTTTCGAGCGATTGGTGAGCGGTTTTGGACATCTCCCTGACCTGCCTCGAAAGTCGAGAGCGGATAGAGCGAAAGAAGTTTTGGACTGGCATATTATAGAGAGCTTCTTCTGTTCTTTAAGAGACTACAATGACAGGAGATCGGCATGTTCTTAATGCACAGGAAAGATCTCCAAGCCATGCATGAGCCATGAGCTTATCCCTTTCCCCAATGTAGTAGAGTCAGGAGCTCTTGCAGAAAGTGATAACTTCTAATTTCATTGTGCTATTGGTATCTACTTACCTTTTGGTAATGAGCCTCTTTTCTTATTGCGGAGCGAAGTTGCATCTGACTGAGTTCTTCAAAGCGACTCCGTAGGTAAAAGAGGAAAAAACTCCTATCCAATCCAACAATCCTACCAACATACCCTCATCAACATCATCATGGCTTCTGACGCTTCTTCCGACCCTCTTTGGACCTCTCAGTCAGGTATGAGATAGACAGCATACTACCTCTCTTGATTTAGATCTAATCATCAATTAGTGCTGTCTACCCTGCCTCACCCTCCCGAAGAGAACTCCGCCTCCCCCGTTCCCTTCTTCCACCTGCTCGAACGACTCAAGACCACGAAACGCGAAGGCTGGCGTCGCTTCGGCATCCAGTCCGGAGAATCGATCTCCGATCACATGTATCGCATGTCGATCATGACCATGCTCGCGCCCCCCTCTCTCGCCTCGCGGCTCAATCTCCCCCATTGCACGAAGATGGCGCTCATCCACGACATGGCCGAGTCGCTGGTCGGCGACATCACCCCCGTGGACAAGGTGGACAAGACGGAGAAGGCGCGTCGCGAGGCCGAAGTGATGGATTACATTGCGAAGAACCTGCTCGGCGGGGTCCCCGGGGGAATGCTGACGGGTCAGGACATCCTGGCCGTCTTCCACGAATACGAAGCCAATGAAACCCTCGAGGCGCAATTCGTGCATGATGTCGATAAGATGGAGCTGCTGCTGCAGATGGTGGAGTATGAGCGGGCTCATGAGGTCGATCTCTCTGAGTTCAGTCATGTCGCGGGTCGCATCCAGCTGGATGAGGTGAAGGAATGGGCGGCGGCTGTGCTCAAGGAGCGGGAAGCGTTCTGGAAGGGGAAGACGGCCAATACAAATGGCAAGGCATGATGCATGGTGGAAAGGCTGCGGGCGTTGATGTTATTCATGGTTCATACTTTGGGCATCCCACCGAGACCCGGTGGAGGCGTTTTGGTTGCATTCTAGTTTAGATCGGGTGGTGCTTGCATGGTCTAGGATGGCTATACAACGAAGTACTGGTTGAATCACATGTGGAAGATGTATCCCTTATGTACACTGTCCGCTTCGTATAACAAACAAGACCTAGACCTCCTAGGCTGATGCAAACCCCATGAGAATCAACCCTCCATCCTCTCCATCTCCCTCGCCAACATCTCCGCCTCAGCCTCCATCTCCTCCATCCTCCTCGGCAACCTCGCCTCATTATCCACCTTGGGAAACCTCGCCCCGTCCCGCTCCCGCTCCATAAACCCCTTCCTCAAATCCCCCTCCTCCCCATCCAACATATCATACACCGCATCCATCCCGCCCCGATGATCCAAATCCGCCCGTTTCCTCGGGATGATATGCGCATGCACATGCGCGACGCTCTGGCCCGCATCCGGCCCGTCCTGGATAGCGATGTTGAGACTAGACGCGGCGTAGACGCGCTCGATCAGACGAGACACCCGCTGCACGGTCAGGAAGAGATCGGTTGTTTCGGCGACGGTCAGGTCGGAGACACGGGGGACGCGCCGGCGGGGGGATACGAGGACGTGCCCTGGTAGGATTGGTTTGAGATTTACTAGTGCGAAGCTGTGTGGTGTGAGGTGGAAGACCTGGATTTGTTTTAGTATTTGGGTGTTATGTTATGTTGGGGAGGGGGGGGGTAACCTGTGAGGTGACCGTAAATGGGCCAAAGTAGATCTGGACCCCCTTGAGGGCGGTGGACATGGTAGGGACGGGTTCGCGGTCTGGCATGGAGTGATTTGGATGTGTCAATTCGTGGAATGAGATGGAATTGGTGATGATGATTCTCTTCAAGTGTTGAACAGTGTTGAACTGTTGATGCGGGGGTTCAGTTGGAGAAGTGCCTGCGGATCTGGTTTCCACCTTATCGTTATCTACAAGTCTATCTCAAGAACACAGGGTAATCGACTCTAGTTCTTCTGCAAGTATGGGTATCATTGGTTACTAGACAGTCTTAATTGTATATTACATGTCGGTCAAGACGCTGCTTGACTGGTGGCAGTAAGAAGCATGAGCAATGCTATAGAAGGGTAAAAACGAATCACAAGTCAGGTATCACCAAGGGAAATGAAGCAGAATAGTTAAGTCCCCTTGGCTGGCTCAGACGCTGACTCGGACTCCTTCTCTGGCTTCGACTCGAGTTGCTCGGCACTTCCATCCTCTGGCGATGAGGTCTTCTCCTCTGAACTTGCTTCTGTACTCGAGCCGACATCCGCTTGCGCCTCTGAATCTGTTGCTTCTGCCTGATGTGCCTCGACTGATGGATCCGGCTGCCGCTCCTGCTCCTGTTCCGGTTGATCTGTCCCTGTATCCTCTGCAGCCGACGGATTCACCCCCTCGCTCTCTTGCGCCTCTTCGATAGCCACCTGAGACTGATTTGTATCCGACGAATCTATGGTCTCCTTCTGTTCTTCAGTAATCGCCTCTTCCGCGGGTTTCGCTTCCAGCTCCGGCACGGCCTCCTTTGGCCTCTCCTCTCTAGACACCTCCACAGCCTGCGGCTTCTGCTGCCGCTCTTCTACCTCCTCGGTTCCTTCGCTGATCGTCGTGACGCGAGAGCTGATCGACGGGTTATTCTTGTGGCGTCGAGTAGTTGCACCGGTGCTGATTGACGGGGGCTCGATCGCCAGTGGTCCCTGGCTTTCCTTCCGTAGGATCGTCATCCGACGCCCATCCACCTCCTGCGTTGGCTGATTCACATCGAGACCTTCTGCCTCGGGGGGAACAGTGTAGTTATCCTCAGGAATAAGCCTGTACATATCGCAAACTGTCTTGAAGAAAACATAAAGCCCATCGTTTCCCTCCACCTGCCAGAACACATCTCGGTGCTGAAACCAGGCATGCGCAAAGATGCGATACAACCGACGGAAGATATTAGTCAAGGACCTTAGACTAGCCTGTGGCCCACCACCAGCCTCGGAACCCAACGTGAGCCGGCTCGGGAAATGCTTCGGGGATGTGAGGATGTTGGTGGCCCAGTCGAGCGTATGGCAGCAATAATCAATCGCGCAGCAGGATTTGGGAGGATCATGGACGGCGCAGAGATACTGCCACTCGGAAGCACGCATTTCGGGGCAGGTCTGCGAGGAGCATGGAGGATCTTCGGCGAAGAACGCAACAATCAGATTATTCACCTTCATCGTCAGGAATCGGCAGAGCTCGTAAAGCCAGAGTGACCGATCCACGCCCTCGGGCGGTTCGGCGAGCTGGATCGCAACCTCTCGACTGATAGGTACAACGGTTTCCGATCCTTCGGGTCTTGTGAAGTGATTGTAAAGCGCCTTGAGGTGCTCTTGGAGCTGGAATGGGGAATCAAGCTGTTTGGGAGGAATCAGGGCCCTCGTCAGCGGCGATAACTCCCACTCATCTGTTTACATGTTCTCACCTGCGACAGGGGAATCAACGGAGGGCTGACCGCCATATCAGCGGCTTTTGTTCCCGGTCGGATCCTCCTACTAGACGCATCATCGTTTTCCTTTGCAGCAGCCAGCAATTTTTCCGTCTCTTTGCCAAACGACTCGCCGACCACTGGTGATTTGGGTCCGATCTGTACCTCCGTGAACGGGGGAGGACTGGGTAAGCGCGGAGAGGTGGACGGCGAGACACCCGCAGCAGCCATGACGAAGAAAAAAAAAGAAAATATAAGAAAGAAAGAAGAGGCACAGTCTGTCTGATAACAGCGACCACCGAGCGATGATGCTGGATGGAATGCTTTCGGAGCTTGATGGCTAGACAACAATCGTCGTTACCCCATGACCCGGGGAAACCCTAAGCCCTAATTTAAATCCCATCTGGGAATAGACGTCATTCTTCCCCGCAAGCAATATACAAGTTCAATTGCTTCATAGTTCATACTTGCCTGCTCTCTAATTCTCTAGAATAGAATAATGACGGCAAATATTATAGACGACGAAGATGGACCTCCAGAGCTCATCGATGTATCTGCGTCCCCAGGTTTGGAAAAGCCCAAGGTCCCCAAAACTCCGCCAATATCGTTAGACACGCCGCCACAGAATCGCGTGCCTATCACGCTGGTGACTGGTATGGCTTCATCGGTAGAATATAGTGGGCCTATGAGACTGACTACAGAAAGGCTATCTTGGTGCGGGGAAGACTACACTGCTTAATTACATCCTGAGTGAGAAACATGGCAAGAAAATTGCCGTGATCATGAACGGTTCGTTGTCCGAGACCATGGGAAGAACATTGCTGATAGTGTAAATGTTAGAATTTGGGGAATGTAAGTTATAAGCCGGCATGGCAAGGTCGCCATCCAAACTAACTTGAACCCCCTAAAGCAACGGACATTGAAAAACCTTTGACGGTCAATCAAGATGGCCAGGAAGTTACCGAGTGGATGGAGGTCGGAAACGGCTGCATCTGCTGCTCTGTCAAGTGAGCTCCTTTTCCATCATCTCCCGCACAGCGCTAACCGTTGTCTTAGAGACTCCGGCGTCATGGCGATTGAGTCACTCATGGAACGCCGCGGCGCCTTTGATTATATCCTGCTAGAAACAACAGGTCTGGCGGACCCGGGCAACATCGCGCCCCTGTTCTGGGTAGATGACAACCTGGGTAGCTCCATCTACCTGGACGGGATCGTCACGCTGGTCGACGCGAAGAACATCCTGCGGCTTCTGGACGAGCCCGCCCCGGAGGAAACGGCGTCGAGTCATGCCGAGGGGGACCAGCACGGACATACCGGCCCCGTGCTCTCCATGGCGCACATGCAGATATCCCATGCGGACGTGGTCATCCTCAACAAGGCGGATCTTGTCACCGCGGAAGAACTCAGTCAGGTCCGGGACAGAATACTGGCAATTAACAACGTGGCCAAGATCCACGTCACGGACCACAGCAGGACGCCGCAAATAGAAGGCGTCGTATTGGATCTACATGCCTATGACCACCTGGATAGCTTGGACTTTGGAGCCAAGGGGCACAGCCATATCGACCCGGTGAGTTCTTATCAGCGGAGACAATCTCTCCCCCTCTTCCCTCCACACTAACCAAATGGAAACAGGCAATATCAACCATCGCCATCACAACACCACCACTCCCCAAAGAGAAAGTCCCACGCATCGACACCTGGCTACAATCCATTCTATGGGAATCCAAAATCCCCCCCGTCGACGGCCCCACTCCCCGGGGACCGGATGACTTCGAAATGCATCGTCTGAAGGGCATCCTGGCCCTAGAAGACGGATCCTGTAAGATCATCCAAGCGGTCCGGGACGTCTTCGAGATCCGGGACTCGGAGCCGAGGAAAACCGGCGAGGGGGGGTGCAAGATTGTGCTCATCGGCCGCGGACTGGGCCAGGATGCCTTGCCCTGGCAGAAGAACTTTGAGGCCTTTCTGGCGGCGCCTCAAACACCTTAGGGGACTGGACGATACAAAAAGTTCTAGCCAGTTATAGAGGGGCGTGATATTCGTCCGCGGGATCCATTCCCTGAGAGGGAATCAGTATGCAAACGCAGTCCAGCTGCCGACTTTACTCACAGACACGGGCATATACTACCTTAACGCATTGCTGATCCGAAAAGACAACCACCGCTTTTGACCCGGTGATCCCACACTCCTGGAAGATATGCATGCTTGCGCAAAAAAAAGACACCGATTAAATTCTTATTTGAAAAAATACAGCATCATGAAAGAGAGAAGTAGAAACATCAAACAGTATACACTGAATTCACGCACAAGGCGAAGAAGAAGAAGAAGAAGAAGAAGAAGCGCCGAAAGCAAGATATCCCACCATTCGTATATCATGAAAGAGATCGTAATCGAGGGCAGGGCTTCTAATAAACCATCGTAATCCTCCGACTCAATGTCCTTTTGCTGAGAAATACTCCGTAAGGGAGATTCAAGTTCCAGATCCTCTGCTCGACACATCATGAGCAGAAGTCCAATATCAAAAAAACTCCAGATTCGCCATGGTATATCCGCTTCCCCTTGCGGAATGAAAATAGGGTAAAAACTGTACAACGCAAACAAAAAAAGGTTGATATCAAAAAGGGTATCGAGCAGTCTGTGTCTCACTGCAGAAAAAGATGGATTGGCTGCGCTGAATTAAATCATTTAGAAAAAAAACTTTTCCAAGTTTCTATTTCGTCCACTGTCATACTGATGCTATAGCCTTGTTGGTAAATGCCGGGTTGATAGGTAGATGGGAGTCGCTAAGGTAGGGAGTTTGATCCTGGTTCTGTCGGGGGTAGCCAAAGGCAGTGCGCAAGGCCAACTGTGACAGCCGATCGGGGCTCGCCTCGATTGATTTCTGCTTCGGCAGACTCGAAGCAGGATTTATCGGTAAGACGGAATGTAGGAGGGAGGAGACGGAGTTGGTTGATGATACTTTGCCGGACCAGTCCTGGCTGGGTATATAGGGGTGTTCGAGGTCGGCCAGGGGAGGTGAGCGCGGATGGGTCGATTGAGTGGTAGCTGAAGAGGCCGAGGAGGTATGATATTTCACGGAATGCGATGGTGGCTCTCTGGTGCTTCCCAGGGAGCAGGCTGGATGTCTCCTGACATCAGCTAGATCTCTCAGCAAACAGTCGAATCGGAAGGGCGGGTCGGTTGCTTGGTCGTATGAGGGTTTGTGGTACGGAGGCTCTTCGCTGGCATCCAGATTAATTTCATCGCTATATTCAGAGGGGTGGTCGCGAAACATTTGCGTGCTAGGGGCGGTGTCTCGAGGAGGTTGTGGATGATGACGATTTTTCTCGGACTTCACAGAGTCGAGATAGTGTTGGTCGCGCTCGGAAGGAATCCCACGAGGCTGATCATTAGGTTCGTAATCCTGCATCAAGTTCGAAGGCTCACGGGTGTACAAGAATCTTTCTTCATCCACTGACGAGATGTAGCTGTGTCCCTCCAAGCACAGTGGGAGAGACTCCGCGCTGTTGTTATACGCCTGGGACTCGTCCAAGGGAATCTGCGTGTCGCGAAAATTGCCATGTTGAATTGATGACCTGGTCGGATTAAGGAAAGTTGCTGGAGCAGCAATGGCACGAGCATTATACAAAGGTAAAGGGCTATTGTGCAACCCAACGCCGAAACCCGCATGTGGAAGATGGGTCGAGGGCACAGGAGGCGCTGTTTCGGAGCGCTCCCGTGGAAATAACGCCAGGAGCTCTTTCGCAGAGAGTCTATGTCGAGGGGAGGGGCTCAAACAGATTGATACCAACCTGCGATACCAATCTGGCACATTAACGTCCTCACCCAGTACCAGCGGGCGAGGCTGCCGCTCAGGCTCGTCTTCCTCCGTGGCCAGCGCCCACAGTGTCATTCCTAGCTGGTAGAGGTCGGTTTTGACACCGATGTACATGGAGATACGCTGGTTGCTTTCAATCTTCGCGGCAATCTCCGGGGGCTCCCATCCTACAGGGCAGCCCCGTCTGTTGATGTCGATGATCTTCGCATCGTCGTGGGCATCCACCACGATGTTCGACAATGTAAAGTCCCCCTGGACATATCCAGCTTCGTGGATCTCACCTAGGCCCTGGACGATCTGCCTGGCCCACCGCGCTCGCCGCTCCCACGAGATGGTGCCCCGCTGTTCGTAGAGAAGGTCGACCAATGCTCCCTGCTCCGCATAACCGATCAACAAGCCCTTGACAACATCCTGTTGATCGTCAACGACTATTCCCTCGACCCGAACGATATTGGGGGACCCGTTGAGAGCATGAAGGGCGTTGATCTCGTAGAGGAACTCGTCCACGGTATCGGGGCCGGGGATTTCCTTCTTGATGTAATTCTTGCCGTCCAGTCGCACATTATACACGAAGCCCGACAGGTGCGCCTCGAAATGCAATTGACATTCCGGAACCAGTCGTGCCTCCGGTAGATGCCCGATACAAGAGACTGGGGGGTATGGAATGATTTCGTTCACGTCCTCGGTGACATGCACGTGGAGCCGGCTGTCACGCGTCTCCAATTTCAGGTTCGTCACGGTGTCGTAGAATTGGATCTCCGGGAGCGATTCGCGAATGGATTCGTAGATCCGCGCACACTTGTCTCGCTGATAGCGCAATTCCTTGAGATCCTGCTCCAGCGAATCGGGGGGCGCCCCCCGATAATCGCAGGAAATGGTGACCCTCCGCCAGCGGTTGGGCGCTTCTGCGTAGGTGACGAAAAATTTCTCGCGCTCCGACCGGTCTCGAAAATGCATACTCAGATTCAGGATCCACCGTTTCTCCAGCTCCGCGTCGACGACATCCTGCGGCGGCTCTTCGAGTTCGGGCACATCCGTTACGTCGGGACAGGGACTCCATTCCGACATGATTTCGCTGTCTTCATTCGTCGCGGGGGGTTCCTCCGTGGGTTCTTCCACATAGTCGTGCCATGGAACTTCAGGCGCGGACAATCTGGGGTCCATGGTGGGTTGTGGGGACCGGGTCCGCTGGGCGCTCAGAGGGCGGCAACGGTCGGCGGAAACGGCGCGACGGGGTTCTGGTTCAACAGGGGCCAGACGGTCCCGTCGTTCAGAGTCCTGTCGCTTGAAGGTGGTGGACCGGGGCAGACCAACACCTACTCGACGAGACAGTCTTCGAGTCAGGTTATCATGGGGTTTGGTGGATGGAGTAGAGGAGGAGGAGGGAGGGTTCGAGGCAGGCGAGGAGTCACCGGATGGTGAACGGGAGGATAAATCGCGATCATCACGGCCCAGCAGTCGTCGAAGACCGAGTCGATGCCACATGCTCTGCTTGGGACGAGGGTTGGTCTTTTCTGGGTCCGGGAACAGACCCAGATGCCTCATGGGGCTATATGAACTGTCTGCGATGGAGATGGCCATATTGCAATTGCACTCCACTGTCACTCCACTGTTGTGCAAGTCGATCCTTGAACACCCCGCCAACTGGGACTCTTGATGTCCATAAGAATTGAGACCGTCACTTGGAGGGGGAGGATGAGAATGGGAACGCTGCGCCTGGTACTTCCTAAACTGTCTAACTCTGGAGAAAAGAATAGGAAGTGAAAATAGATGATGATGAGAAATAAGAGATGAATTCTTTTTGACTCTCTCTTATTTTTTTTCTGAAGAAGTCGGTGAGGTTTGATTGATGACCGTTTGGAAAATTTGCTTCGTCCGTGCCAGCTTGGGCAGTGGCTGGGAGTTCTTTTTTCTTGACAGCCTAATGAGGATTGAACAATGAATGAATATAAGTCAAGATGAGGACATCTCCTGATGCCCTCTGTACTCTGTAACTTGAGATGAGTAGAGAGATGGATTATTTTATGATTGAGAGAGATGGTTGAGCCCTGCAAGACATCTGTCTGTCTGCTGTTCATTCAATCTCTTCTTCTTAATCTCTTATATCTTATATCTTAATATCCAGGATAATCACTAATTGACTATTGTCCTCTATTTTATAGGGATTGGAGTGATTTCTTGCTGTATCTATCCTATTCTATATCCTACTGTTGAGTACTCTGTATATATCACTCTGTGAATCTGTACAGAAGAACCGGGTATCCAAGGAGAAGAATCTCTTTAATTAACTGATCAATTAATAAAATAAGAATCACACAATCCTTTAAACAACATATTATACAGAGTAGAATACTCTATAGTTATACATGTATGGCGGCCTGACATGTGCCTGATTCATCTTCATATGAGAAGCTTCAAAACATCCCAATTAGTACTTAATTTTGTGATTCAATCAGACCCTCATTTGCAGTAGATATTCTGTATATATTTAGAGATATTATTAACTGATCTTCTCAGGGTTCCACATACATGCACCATCCAAGTCCTTCTCGAAGCCTTATATACCTTAACCTGCATCCTGACTCCTGAGCTGTCCTGTCGCTATCTACCTGACCATCTACAGACAGATAATCTTCAACCGAGCGTATCGCTCTATCCGCAGTGAGTCAGTCACTTTGTACTTTGTACGAGAGGTACGTGGTACTCAAACCGACTCCCAACAGAGGAAGATCAGAGACACGATATGGAGACAAAGCAAGGCTGTGTCGAATCCTTCTTTATACGTAGCCTAGAGTTTCAAAGTGATGCTTCCATAAAACGGTCAGAATCCAGTCCCTATATCCAATCATTGCAGGGGGGGATATTCAACAGTCTTTATACCGGTAGTAGTTCGAACCGATCTCATCGTGTTACACTCAATATGGCATCATCTATCCCAAAGTGGGTTGATCTGACCAGCATTTCTAGGTATTCAGGTCTCGGGCAACTGATCGGGCTGTATGGTATTCCCAACTCACTCTCAGATGTGACTAGATCCACCAACTCCCTAGTCCCTGATATATACATCCGGACAACGACAACACCACAGTGATGATCATCGAACAAGTGTGTCCAGTGTCCACACATGTACTCTTCTATCAGACGGACCACAGTTGTACCGTCTACCGGACGAACCCATCAAAAAAAAAGCCTTTTCTTTAAGAGTGGAGATAGATTCCCATGATATCCTTCCAATCACACGAAGACTGTCGTCTCCCTCTTTCTCTGCTTCCATAGGTTACAGAGAAGACGGAAGTGCTGAGCCTGCCGTTCTGCTGCCCAGTACATCCCAAATCGTAAAGTCCAAACAAAATCTAGTCAAAAGACAAAACTCCGGTCCCATGCATTCCGTGATGAACGCCTCGGACATCAAAGTCGCAAACAATTAGCGTAAGATGACATAGCGGAGCAGCAGCCGAAGTATGTAGCGGAGCGCAATCGAAAGGCCCTAGGGCGCCTTCTCAATGGTCCTCTTCGTTCGATTTCTTCTTTGGTGTCTCTGCAAGTTGCTTCTGCCAGATCTTGTTGGCTGCATCCCGGTCCAGATCCGCAAAGAGTATGTCGAATACTTCCATATACCAGCTCACCGGGTGGCCTTCAATTCCGTCTTTGATGTTCTACAGCCCTAATCAGCAACGGACAACAAGTCGCAGAATGGGATATCAACACTCACCTCAGGCAGCTCAAGCCAGTCAGACATGTTGTCTGCAGGGAAAATGATCTTCGTCGCACCGGCGCGGCGGGCAGCCACCGTCTTCTCCCGCAAGCCACCAATGCGCAGGACTTTGCCCGTGACGGTTAACTCACCCGTCATGGCAATTGTCGGGTCGAGCGAGTGGTTCAGTGCGAGCGACAGTAGGGATGTAGCCATTGTGATCCCAGCAGATGGACCTGAATCCGAGTGTCAGCATCACAAGACTGATAACAGAGGAATTGCCGGCAACTTACCATCCTTGGGCACAGCCCCTTCAGGGCAATGCATGTGAACTTTTGCCTTTTCAAAGAATTTGTTCTCCGGGAATTTCTTCGCCAGGACGGACTTCGCAAAGGAGTATGCAATCTGCGTAGATTCCTTCATCACGTTCTGCAGATTTCCTGTGATTTCGAGACCAGGCCGAGACTCGGGAGTCAGAGCATTCTCCAAGATTGATTCGACGTACAGCGCGGCTCCACCCATGCTGGTCCACGCGAGACCCATGGTGACGCCAGGTGGGAAGGTGTCGTACAGTCGGTCCGTCGTGAAGACTGGGGGGCCAACGTAGTCCGTGAGGCTTTCCTTGCTGATACTAAGATGCACACTCTCCGGAACCTTGAGGGCGAGACGTGGAGTCTCGGTTGTCGACTTCTCCGGATCTATCGGGGGGTCCATAGGATCGGAGGTTTCAGTATCTTTCTTTGATTCCTCCTGTGCGGCCTTCCCCTCGTCGGTGAGAGCCTTGTCTTCTCCGAGGACCTCCTCTCCCAGATCTTGAACGATCTTGAAGGCCGCTTTGCGATAGACCTTCTCAATCTGCTTCTTCAGGTTCCGAACGCCACTCTCACGGCAATACGACTTGATCAGCTCTTCGATGGCGTCCTTCTCCAGGATAACGTCAACGTCCTTCAAGCCCGTGAGCTCTCTGGCAGCAGGTGCAAGGTATCGCTCGGCAATGGCCATCTTCTCATCCGCAACGTAGCCGGACAGCTCGATGATTTCCATGCGGTCCAGCAACGGCCGAGGAATAGTGTCGGTGACATTGGCCGTGCAGACGAAAAGAACCTTGGACAAATCTACCGGGACATCCATGTAATGGTCGAGGAATGAGGAGTTCTGTTCTGGGTCGAGAAGTTCAAGTAGGGCCGAAGACGGATCGCCCTGGTGGCCGCGTCCAATCTTATCCACCTCGTCAATCAAGATCAATGGGTTTTCGGTTTGACACTTCTTCAGCGCTTGAATGATGCGCCCAGGAAGGGCACCCACGTAGGTCCGACGGTGCCCCTTGATCTCAGCAACATCCGTCAGGCCCCCAACCGAGAATCGGTAGTATTGCCGGTTGAGAGCTCGAGCGATCGACTTCCCGATACTGGTCTTGCCCACACCCGGAGGTCCTACAAGGCAGAGAATCTTCCCTTCCACGGTCCCGCGCAGCTTTCCAACAGCAATAAACTCCAGAATACGATCCTTGACATCCTTCAAGCCGTAATGATCATCGTCCAAGACGGACATTGCATGCTTGATGCCGAAATTCTCCACACTCTTCTGACCCCATGGGATCTGAGTCAGCCAATCAAGGTAGTTCCGAGTGACATTGAACTCGGACGCTGCGGGCTCCAGATGGGCGAGCTTGTTGATCTCCTCGTCGAACACCTTCTTCACAGCCTCAGGCATGGCCAGCTTCGATGCCTTCTCCTTGAACTTCTCCACCAGCTTGTCCTTCCCATCGGTTTCGATACCCAACTCCCTCTTGATGCCCTTCATCTGCTCCATCAACCAGTATTCGCGTTGGCGTTTCTGGATCTTCGCTTCAACGTCCTTGGATATCTTGGATTGCAGCTGCGCGTTCATCAATTCCTTCTTCAAAACCACCAATGCTTTTGGAAGTCGCTCCTCGATGTTCATAATCTCAAGAACCTCTTGCATCTCGTGGAGTTCCCCTGCGGAGACGGCTGCGGCAAAGTCAGCCAGCTTGGCTGGCTCATCACTGAGATTACCGGGGAATTGATCGGTATAAAACGCCGAGATCTGGTCACGGAAAAGAGGATTCAAGTTGGCAATCTCCTTGCAGACGTTGACAATCTCACTCGTCACTGCACGGATGATAGCACTCTTCTTGTCGAAAGGCTCCTCCACCAGATTCTCCACATTGACCAAGCTCACTGGGTATTTACGCAAGAAAGAAGTAGGCTCGTAGGCATCCTTGGGAGCGGGTTCCGCCCCGCCCTCTTCAAAACTCGCCACAACATCTCCTCGTTTCTCAGCACCCTTCTCCTCGGCGACACCGGCCTTGGTTAGTTCACCAGGGGGGATGAGGGAGGAAATCTTGATGCGACGATGCGGATAAAGGACGGCAGTCACACCATTGGCTTCTCCGCGAAGAGGGTATGCGGCTGTAATTTGAGCGAACACTCCGACATCGTAAACGTCGTCCAGATTCTCAATTACATCGCCATCTGCGTTCTCATCCTTGAATAGAAAGGCACCCACATAAGGTTGCCCACGCTTCATCATCTCTTGGATGGCCGTTGCCACATTTGGATCGCGGATGGTAATAGCTTTGTAGAACCCCGGGAACAGAGGCCGCTTGGCAATGGGAATGGCCATAACTTGAGGGTAAATTTCCGGCACTGATGGCTTTTGCAGAGCTTTCTCACCCGCGCCTTTCTTACCCTTCTTCCCACCATCTTCGTTCCCGCCGTTGCTCGCTTTCGAATCCGAGGCACCTCCCCCGCTGACAGGAATTGGAGATGGATTCTCTGTGGAATCCGACTTCCCTTCCATCGCATTATCTCCTTTCTTTACGTCCTCCTCTCCACGGTGCTCCTTCTCTCCCACTGATTTATCTCTTCGTCGTACAGAGCTCGGAGCCCCCGGTTCTGTCGAGGCTCCATGCCTCCCTGATAGATCAGTTGACTTTCGGCGACCTTCAGAAGCCCGCTCAACATCTTTCTCCCCGTCTGAGTTCTTCTGCTCCTGCTGATTGGAATCATCCTTCTCCTCTGCTGGTGGAGGCTTCTCTTTTCGTCGGATGGAGCTTGTAGAAAACGCGCGGGGAGCTAAAGAGGGCGAGCGAGAGAGGCGCAAAGAGCTCAAGGTCGACCGTACGGGAGCATTGTATCGAGGAAAGGCAAGAAGAGGTCGAAGGACTAAAGGGCGTGGCGTCTGGTGGAGCGCGGCTCTCCAGGGGAGTGTCTGGCCGCGAAGCATGCTCTTATGTTGAGGAACGGAAACAGGGTAAGATTAAGAGATCTGGAGGGGATACTTCTTTACAGAAGATTATTTAGAGAAGTAGAAGGTGTTAATAATGTACAAAATGAATCATCGGGAGATGAATGACTTGATTACCGAGCAAGAGATGCTTTCATCATCATCAACCGACGCATCATCGTTTCTCCGGGGCAGAATCGGGATAACTTTTTCGAAGACCGACTCGAAGCTTCCAAGAGATCCTCTTTCTCACCAGAGCTGTCGTTGAAATCCATCAGGACTTTGGCCAAAAATCTTCATTTGCCATGTTCCCTTGTCTAGTAAAGTCTTCTATCTATTAGCGCTATTGTTTCCGAACAATTTTCTTTTCCCTTAGGTCTTACAAGCTATCAAGTGGTTTGCGGCTATCTCAATCCTCACCATGAATTCTACTTCCGTGGCAATGCCCAAAGCTGCGGCTCTTCCTGCGCGTCTGTTGAGGACTTCACGGCAGTGTCAAAGTCAGAGTCCAGTAGACAAGGTCCGATCATCGACTCACATTCGAAACCATCATGTCTCGACAATCGCTTCTACCGGGAAACGTTCGCGTGATGGTGTCTGTGACCGGAAGTCCAATTTGTTCGTCTCCGCAAGGGTAGGTAGTTGATCGAGGTCCTTTTTGTTGTCTTCAGACCTGAGTCAAGGCTGATTCAATCCTACCTCCACAGAGCTTCCACACGACTACACCTCTTGCCGCTACTCCCGATCCTTACAAAGTTTTAGGGGTGGATAGGAATGCCTCTGCGGGAGACATCAAGAAGGCTTACTATGGGATGGCGAAAAAATATCACCCGGACACAAACAAAGACCCGAACGCCAAGGAAAAGTTCGCGGAAGCACAATCGGCCTACGAGTTGCTTTCCGACGCCAAAAAGAGAGAGACATACGACCGGTTTGGTGGTGCTGCTTTTGATCAGAATGGCGGCTTCGATCCCAATGCGGCAGCCGGCGGTAACCCGTTCGCTGGTGCCGGTGGCTTCCACGGCTTCGGAGGTGGCTTTGGCGGTGGCTTCCCCGGTGGCTTCGCGGCTGGGGATATCAATTTCGAGGATCTCTTTGGTGCTTTTACAGGCGGCGCACGTCGTGCCGGCCGGGGCAGGCGCAGTCCTTTCCAGGAGGTCCTGGTAGGCGAGGACATCGAGGTTCAGACCAGTATCTCTTTCATGGAGGCCGCCAAGGGCACGTCGAAGGATATTTCCATCAACCCGTTAGCTGAATGTGGTACCTGCAAGGGTGAAGGGTTGAAAGCGGGTGCGAAAAAGTCCCAATGCCGCCAGTGTAACGGCTCCGGCACTCGCGTGCACTTCATGCAGGGCGGCTTCCAGGTGGCGGCTACCTGCGACGCCTGTGGAGGGGCCGGCATGACCGTGCCTCGGGGATCTGAATGCGGCAGCTGCAAGGGTAGCGGAGTGGTTCGGGACAAGAAGACTATTCAGGTCGACATCCCCGGCGGTGTCGAGGATGGTATGCGCTTGAGGGTGGCTGGCGAGGGAGACGCGCCTCCTACGGGGGCGCAAGCTACTCCGGGTACCCGCACTCAGCGAGGTGATCTTTATGTCTCTATCAGGATCGCGCCCGACCATCGCTTCAGTCGTTCCGGCTCTGACATCCTTTACACATCCTCTATCCCCCTCACCACCGCCTTACTCGGCGGTGAGGTGACGATACCCACGTTGGATGGCGAGGTCAAGGTCAAGGTAGCAACCGGCACCGGCACCGGCGACCGGATCACGCTTTCTGGTATGGGTATGAAGAAACTGGGTGGCCGATCCAGAGGCTACACACCCACGGGTGACCTGAAGGTTGAGTTCAAGGTTGCCATGCCCAAGTACCTGACGTCCAACCAGCGAACCATTCTCGAGGTGCTGGCAGATGAGATGAATGACAAGACCGCCAGGCGTATGATGGACGTTGGAAAGGATAGGTAGGAAGGATATTCGTGTTTTCTTGTTAGAACATGACATGCTAACTATCCATGCAGCTCGGTTGACGCATCCGGAGACTCCCACAAGAATGAAGGCTTCCTCAAGTCCGCCTGGCACAAGCTCATGAACCACCCCAAACACACCGATGGCGAGAGCTCTGTTGACGACCAGACCAAGAAGGAGTCGGACAATACAAAGAAGTGAGACAAGGACACAAGACCGACTTGTATAAATGCCGATCTACTGTCCTCTGGGATGTATTTATTTTTTTTTTTTTTTTTTTTGGAATTATATATCATAGCGCTGGCGAGATAGGGGGGTTCTCTTTTATTTATCTTTGATCCTTTTGTGGGATTTTGGAATTGTATGTAAGCCTGCATGTATCACTAGATAGACCTAGAAGACATCTCTACTTTTCCATCTTATTCCGAGGGTTTTTATATCTGGTTGAGTTGCTGCTTTTGACGCCTATTTATCTATCTATCCATCTATCTATCTATCTGGAGCTGCTGACTTCAGGCAGTCATTCATCATTCTTCTTCTTCTTTACTGCCCCTCAAGTCGTCCATCAAAGCTCTCCCATCATCCCCATCATCTTCTACATCCCTGCTTATTTGAATTGCGATTATCTACCTAGCCAGTAACCACCTCTCTGGTTCTGTATCGTCTAGCCCGTCAGTTGATCAGTTCATCCTCCATGTTCGTCATCATCTCTTGGCTTCGTGGGCTAACATCCCTTCCTTATTACCCCACAGCAGTACAGCTCCATCTCAATCTCCGATACGTAACCTGACCTCATCTCCCTCCTGTTTATATCGCAAGCTGTTCCATCTCATCTCACTCGATTCGGTCCTGTCGTTTCTTCGTCGCACGTGCATGGGAG
Source organism: Aspergillus cejpii (assembly GCA_004769165.1). Taxonomy (NCBI): domain Eukaryota; kingdom Fungi; phylum Ascomycota; class Eurotiomycetes; order Eurotiales; family Aspergillaceae; genus Aspergillus; species Aspergillus cejpii. The sequence goes on along the minus strand of SMSW01000001.1, from coordinate 3,087,462 downwards.
CTCCCCGCTCCAAGCGATCATCAAGATGGTTCAGTCTCCGATGCTGTCATGTCCGCTAAAGCAGACCAACGAAATCGATTGGATCCAGCCTCTGAAGGACTACATCAGACAGAGCTACGGGGAGGACCCGGAACGATACAACCAAGAATGCGCGACCCTAAATCGCCTCCGCCAGGACATGAGGGGTGCTGGGAAGGACAGCGCGACGGGCCGGGATCTACTTTATCGGTATTATGGACAGCTGGAGCTCCTGGATTTGAGGTTTCCCGTCGATGAGAATCATATCAAGATTTCGTTCACTTGGTAGGACATGCTTGCGTCTTTCGAAGTACTTTCGCTATGGTGATTCCCCTTTGCTGATGAAAGGTTGTCGTCCCTTGATAGGTATGATGCTTTCACCCACAAACCGACTTCTCAGTACTCGCTGGCCTACGAAAAGGCCTCGATCATCTACAATATCTCCGCCGTTCTCTCATGCCATGCCGCCAACCAGAATCGCGCAGAAGACACTGGGTTGAAGACCGCCTATCACTCATTTCAAGCATCCGCAGGGATGTTCACTTACATCAATGAGAACTTTCTACATGCCCCCTCGACCGATCTGAACCGGGAAACCGTCAAGACCTTGATCAATATCACTCTCGCCCAGGCGCAGGAGGTCTTCCTTGAGAAACAAGTGGCCGATCAGAAGAAAGCCGGGTTTCTAGCAAAGTTGGCCAGCCAGGCGGCTTATCTTTACTCCCAAGCGGCCGAAGGAATCCAGGAGTTCGCCAAAGGTGTTTTTGACAAGTCGTGGACCAGTGTAGTCCAGGCCAAAGCAGCCCATATGGCTTCGGTGGCTTCATATTGCCAAGCTCTGGCGGACAGTGAGGCCGGATCGCATGGAGTCGCTATTGCCAGGCTCCAACTAGCCGAGAAGAACTCAGTCGCTGCGCTGGGATGGGCCAAGTCCTTCCCTACAACGGCCGTGGCCAACTCGAATCTGAGCTCTGAATCGGGGGCTAACCTGATAGACCTCATCAAATACCATCAGGCCAACGTGCAGGCCAAGTTGACTACCTTTATCAAGGACAACGACTTTATCTATCATCAGCCCATCCCCAGCGAAGCTGGTCTCTCGGCCGTTGCCAAGCTGCCAGCAGCAAAGGCCATTCCTGTCAGTGAACTATATCAAGGTCAAGACATTCAGCGTATTATCGGACCAGATATCTTCCAGAAGCTCGTCCCCATGTCCGTGACCGAGACAGCCAGTCTCTATGACGAAGAGAAAGCCAAATTGATCCGAGCGGAAACAGAAAAGGTTGAAACGGCGGACAGTGAAATGGCTGCCAGCCTGGACTACCTGAAGCTTCCTGGCAGCCTCAGTATCCTCAAAGGTGGCATGGACCATCAAGTGACGGTCGACGATGAGTTTCGACAGTGGTGCGATGACTTGGCCGGCCACCAACCGTTCACCAAAGCGTTCAACAGCCTGCAGGACCGCAAAGCCGAGATACTTTCGCAGCTAGACCAATGCTCTAAACAACTCGACTTGGAGGAGAGCGTTTGTGAAAAGATGCGGTCCAAGTACGGGGCAGACTGGAGCCAGCAGCCTAGTGCTCGATTGAACACCACACTCCGCGGCGATATCCGGTCGTACCGGGACACCGTCAACGAAGCCAGCGCCAGCGATTCACAGCTCCTGGCCACTCTAAGACAGTACGAGAATGACTTTGACGAAATGCGTTCAGCTGGCGAGACAAATGAGGCCGACGTGCTCTTCCAGCGCGCGATGATCAAAGCCGGCTCGAAACACGGAAAGGGCAAGAATGGGGTTGGCAGTCCGTACGCTTCCACTCCGGAAGGAAGCTTGTTAGATGACGTTTACGACGAGGGGATGCCTTCGGTTGCAGAGCAGATCGCCAGAGTGGAGTCTATCCTGAAGAAGTTGAACTTGGTGAAGCGGGACCGGTCTCAGGTCTTGAAAGACTTGAAGGAAAAGGTTCGTGCTCGGCAATGTTATGAGATGCAAAACCCCTCCTGACTTGATGATACGGTCATAGGTTCACAATGATGACATCTCCAACGTCTTGATCTTGAACAAAAAGTCGATTGCAGGACAAGAGAGTCAGCTTTTCGAGACCGAGTTGGAGAAATTCCGTCCGCACCAGAACCGGTTACTCCAAGCCAACCACAAGCAGGCGTCGTTGATGAAGGAGCTTACCAAGGTCTACGGCGACTTGCTACAGGACAAGCGAGTACGGTCCGAACAATCGAAATATGAAATGATCACCCGTCAGCGCAACACCGTGATGGCGCGGTACAAGAAGATATACGATGCTTTTAACGGCCTGTTATCTGGAATCGTGCAAGCGCGGACTTTCTACACAGACATGGGCGAGACGGTCGACAGTCTGAAGAAGAATGTGGAGAGCTTCATCAACAACCGACGGGCTGAAGGGGCCCAACTACTTGGACAGATTGAACGGGAGAGGGCGAGCAATGCAACGGAGCAGGAGGACCGGGAACGAGAGAAGCTCAGACAACTCATGGAGCGCCTGTCCACCGAGCCTAAGCCCTCACCTACTCCCTTATCAGCAACCGCTCCATCAAAAGCCAAGTCCCCCCCACCACCCATTCAAGCGCCTGGATACCCCGGTCCTGGCATCGCTTCCCCCCAGATGTCGCCGCACTTCCCACCAACCGTTGCAGGTCAACATCACAGCGTTCCTCTCTCCCATTCCCCAGCACCGTATGGGAAATATGTCGCCACTCCGGCCGGCGGAGCCTACGTGACAGGACAGCCATTCCAGCAGGGCGCTGCGGCGCCCTTGTCGGAAGGCTATAACCCCATGGCATATCCAGTGCCCACTTCGGTCTCCCCACCACCAACCCAGCAATATTTTTCATCCACACCCGCCCCATACAGCGGATACACCAATCCCACTCCGCCAACGGCCCCATCACAATTCATGCCACAGGGTTATCTCCCCCCTCCACCGCCGCCCCGCCCGCAGCAACCCTCCTACCCACCAACCACGGGGGCCTATCCTTCTGGCCCGGGGGGTTACGCACACAGCAGACCGTACGGGACCAGCCAACACCACAAGACGCCGTCCCAGTCGCAGTCATCCTCGTCAACCGACCCGTGGGCGGGCCTGAATGCATGGAAGTGAAGCCCGTCAGCAAAGCATATCAATCCTTAGCCATAAGCCATGATGAAGTATGATAGACAATGCGGGACGGGAAGTTGAAATGTTTTTGGCATTCCGGCGTTAATCATTATATTATCTTATCTTTTTGCCCTTTTTTGTGTGCCTTGCAAGTATTTCTTCGTTGTACGGAGTACTATATACCTCTCCTTCTCTTCAAAATACCGTCTCTAGCAATGACAATGAGATGAGCATGAAGGGGGGAAAATCAGATAATACAATACTAGATCTACTTCGTACAATCCATGGTAAATACATACATACAGAGGGAATGGATCCCATGATATTCAAACAACTTGAGTATAAAAGTATATATCCCGGTACATGAACGAGAAATACAGAACAAATGAACAGAACTAGTGGGTATCATGAGAAGGGGCGATATTCACGAGATAGAGAGAGATAAAAAACTTCGGACCTTGCCAGTCCGACTCCGACATAGTATAAACGACAACGACAACGCCAACACCGATGCAAAAAAAAAAAATCCAAAAGTCAAGAGAAGTATATCCGACTACGGCAGGAACCTCAGCCGGAATTGCCGCCCCCTCCCTTCTTCACGGACCTTGTACAGGAACCGAGCGATGGCCTCCTGCTCCGCGAGCGCGGCGCTGTTGAAATGCTTGCGGACGGCGGTGGCCAGGTGATCCTTGCTCACCCGGTCCTGGGCGATGATGCGATGCAGGGTTGCTTTGGGGTCCGGGGTCTGGTCCTTGCGGGGTTGGATGCGGCCTGAGGGGGCTCTGGGATGGAAGGCCGAGGGGCGATTGGCGTGGTCGTGGTCGTGGTCGGTTTTCTGCTGGAGGAGACGAGCGCGCTGAGCGGCGATGGATGTGGGGGATCGCAGGCCGATGCCTTGTGTGAGGAGGATCCGGGAGTAGTCTCCGGAGTAGGCACTGGGACAGGAGAGTTTGTAGGTGTGCCTGTAGGCGTGGAGGAAGTCGAGCGACATTTCAGACCAGGGGATCTTTAACATATCGGCAAAGTTTCAGTATGTGGAATCCGAGAGACAGAGGGATTTCCTTTCTACCTTTGGTTGATCGTCCGCTTGGTCGGGTTGATTGGCGGGGGCGCTGGTGACATTGGCGACGGCTGCAGAGATTTTGGGTTCACGGGAGCCTCCAACAGCCTTCCGACCTTTTGCTGCACCTCCTTTGTGCTCTCTGGCGCCACTAGAAGCTTCGGATCGAGAGTCATCCTGCACAGCTGCAGTTCGGTGTCGCGGGGGAGCCATTGGGGGAGATCGACAAGGAGGAGTTGTGAGGCAGAGGACAAAGGCAAGAGAAGGATCCTGGATGATCTAGTGACACACACGCCGGACCAGACAGTTTATCAGAACAATGACGGAGTACAGTCACAAGTCACAATATTTTTGCGCATGAAGGACGATAAAAAAGAATGATCTTGGAACCACCTTGGATAGGTCTGAAGGCGGCGAGACGCGGCAGAATAACGAGGCGCGACATCTTCGACTGCATTAGGGTTAGTGGAAGAGAGCCCTAATCAGTCTATCCGTAGTCCGTGAGTAGTGAGTACAGGGAGAGGAAGGCCGAAGTATCACTGTATCAGTCACATTGTGCATTGTAGATTGTAGGAAGCAAGTGAAGAATTGACTGTTAAGGTGTCAAGTGTCAAGTGTTGAAGCTTGGTTTATGTCGAGAGACACGTGACGTGGCGCTTATTCCTGGCGATTAGTTTAGCTTTGATGACGATATTTGACAGTTGCATAGAATTCATGTACGGATAATATGTTGAGTCTACAGAGTTTCTTCAGATAAGTCCTCGGTTGACTATCAAGTTGTCTCTTGGATACGGAGTACATTCAGTTCACTCCGTACAATGGAAATGGAAGCATCCAAATTGACGCTGTGACGTGTGCGGACTGCGGACCATTTTACCTGATCAGTGATGACATAACTATTCTATACTCCAGAGTCCAGACTCCAGATTCCTCACCGCTATCTCCAGATTTGCTTGGACTTTGAAGTCATGTTGTTATTGTTAAACGGGATCTGTCAGTGTCAGTGTCATCTGTGATGAATTGACTATTGAGTTGAGTATTGACCCCTTAAGACTGAATTATCATCACATCACCCCTGAATGTGAAAATAATTACAATATTACCTAAAATGGCAAGACTCCGGGGAGAACAGCCTAGCAGAATTGGGGAAGTTACCAAATCGTCATTCTCAGGACTCAGACCACTGCGGATCGGGATAGACTCGGCAAGAAAGAAAAAAATTTTTTTCCAACAACCCGGTCGGACAAGCCGAGGGAATTAGATTATTTCAGTTTTCACTCAATTCTCAAATTCTGGTAGAACTGGAGTGATGGAGTCCGGAGAAAGTACGGAGTAGTTTAGTCATTATGGAGTACGGAGGAGTTAGGTTACGGTTACGGGAGGGTAAAAGGAAAAAATTTCTCTTCACCGAGGAAGTTCAGGGATAGTTTGGTATTTTCAAATTTCCAATCTTGTCTTTTAAAAATTTCAAGATTTCTCCGCAGGTACTAAAAAAAGGATAAGGTGATAACCAACCAGCTCAGAAAGTCGAAACACGCCCCAGACCCGGGGGAAACAACCGGACCTTTTCCCGAAATCATCCGATCCCACCTGTCTTGCTCTAGATTGTCTGGACTCTGGACTCTGGAACTTGGATGAGTTACGACTACCAAATACCAACTGGATAATTCAATGAGTAAAAAAATTAGTAACTTAATATCCATCTTATGACTCTTACAGCAGAATAATGTGAATATGTGATCTCATATTGCAGTATATCAAGGATTGTGGAGCGGGAGATTACCCTCTAGAAGGCCGCCACTACGGTAAACCCATGTGTCGACTGTGGTGGACTGTGGACAGTTTGGACTTAGCTGCAAATCATTATTATGACGCAATATCCGGTCATTTTTCGGTCCATTTTTTTCCTTTTAGTTTTACCTCCTTTTCTGCCCCGCCTTTATATACGGATACTCCGTACTTCGTAGGTAGCATTCAAATATTCATCTCCATCCCGAAGTACGGAGGGTCATGCAAAAGTTCATCAAGATCATGCGATATCGAAAATAAATTAAAAGATCAGACAAAGGACTTGCGCCTAATGCAATAGTAATATACATAAGATCGAATGATGGACGCGGTCTATGGTCGAGACTGAGTAGATGCAGACTTGCAGCAGGCATCAACATACTCTGCAGCATGTGAAGATAGCTTATTGCCATAGGAGTAGAAGTCTAGAAGAGGATGTCTAGACTCTACGGAGTAGAGTCCTAGACTATCTGATACTCAAGTCTCAACAGTCAACATACTCAAAATTCAAATAGAGGAGTCCACTTGACCCCGTCACCCCATAGTTATGACATGACATACTTGGCATCTCTAAATTAGCAAATAACCGAAAATACTTCCGACCATAGTAACTACTCCGTATCATTGAACATCAACTGAAGAAGATCGGCCATCCTAATGAGTGATGACTGATGACCCCGGCTCTCAGTTCTGTAAGGTGATCGGTACTCCGTAAAGGCATCTGAATTCTGACAACGAGAACAACTCAGGTCTCAGATATGTCTTAACCGACCCCTACAACTTAAGTCTACGGAGTCGCGCACCAGCGCGACCCAGACAGCCACCCGGTCAGGACGGCCACCCGGTCACACATAGTAATGAAAAACTTCAATCAGCTATATCTCAACCACAACAATAGATATCATGATGGTAATAACTTGAAATTAAAGCCTAATCTTCATTCTTTAATCCTTGATCCTCACTGATGCTTTAAAATAACTCCAATATCAAAGTGACCGGGTGGCCGTCCTGACCGGGTGGCTGTCTGGGTCGCGTTGGTGCGCGACTCCGTAGACTTAAGTTGTAGGGGTCGGTTAAGTTTCTAACTACTCCGTAGGATCAATTTTATTATGCTTAGTAATAGTGCTTGGCTACTTAGTACTTACATAATGAGTTAGTCCAATCTTCAGGTTTTCAACCTAATTTTCCCGAATTTACCTCCTTTTTCCCCCCAAGTCACCAGTGTTTGAGTGTCCCAAATTTCCATCGGATAATCTTGATTATAATCCTACTGATATGATCTACTTCACGGTTTCACTACAGGAACCAAGCTACGAATGACGAACCCAGCTCCGATCAATCTTGGCCTCTACGGAATACCTAGTTACCTCCGAACTACGGAGTATGGGAAAATTTTGATGGGTAAGTTGATAACCGATTACCGACAAACCCGCCCAGGCTCGGAAGCGCGGCCCCGCAACTCTGGGAGATGGAACTTGAGATCTGATTGGGTTGAATTTTGTATTCCAGAAGCTGTGGGGGATTTGGGCGCTTATGAGTTAGGCGGTCAAGTGCGTGGGCATAGGTGTAAGAGCGTTGCATTTACTCCATACTCCATACTCCATACATCTGATGTCAATGGCTCAATATGTACGGAGTATGGACTATGAGTACGGATTTTGATGATTCTTGTTGCAATCAGGCCAAGTTACACATGAGATAAATATTCCGATCCTGAACATGCACTGTAACTTATGAGCCAGCTTACTGTACTCCGTAGTCCTTGTATTAAATGGCCAGTGATCATTCAATTCTCCTGAGTCCTGACTCCATCATCATGAACCTTCCCCGGATTCCCGCCCCGCACATAACTGCCAAGCAATTTAAATGTCACTAAAGTGATAGAGTCACTTTACCTTTCCCATCATCCCATGACCTCAAGACTCAATGATAGTCTCCAGTCTACTCCGTATCTAAGTGTGCTCCGTATTGTGCTTGTTGCCCCCGAGACAGAAGCGCCAGCACAGTCCAGCAAGGCAATAACACAGTAGTGACAGTACAATTGGCAACGGATCTGGACACTGATCTTCCCCGAGCCTCTCGCTGATTCTGCTGAAAGCACATCATGGTCCTGCTGGTTCATGCTCCCGCTTTTACCCTGAAAATCATCCCGGTATAAGCGATTCGAGCCACCCTGTCACACAATGATAACCATTATTAATAGTAACTTCGGAGATCGTAGCCAACCAAAGCTGCAGGTTGAGTCGTTCGTTATAGAGTGAGATCGCCGCTGGCTTTTTTTCATTGGAGATGTAGATACGGAGTACTGATACAGTGATCCTAGGGCGATTCGCCTCACTCTCGTTGCATTGCATAGGCGTTGAATTGAATATTCTGATATCGCATTCTTCAGTTATCACACCCCAAGAGTTACTGATCATTCGTCCTGTACTCCGTATATAGCGCTTACCCAAGGGGTTATCTTTGCCCAGGTCGAATTCATTTCCTCGAATTAGTGGTTACAAGTCATCCTCCTTTCGAGGGATGGTCTCGTGTCCTGGTATTACTTTTTCTCTGCACAAGGCATAGGAGCACTTGATAACAGATATTAGCAATGACATCCAAGGTTGTCTGACTCTGACATTCATTGGACCCCACACGGCAGATTTGGACAACTCCAAACTCCAAAGGAGTGGTTGATTAGTGATCTCCCTGAAGCGCCTCTGTACATAGTACTAGCAATGCTTGGCTATTGGTCTGTAGTCTGTACTCTGTTCAAGTCTTCGAGCCTCGAGGGTGTGGATTCAAGATTGCCTGAGGTTAATGTAGATACTTGAGTCTGGACCTCAACGTGTACTTCCACTGCGTCATCAGAAGCTGCTACGCTCCTAGAGAATATGAACGCGGAAGACATGAGAGTAATTCAATTCATGGTGTTGTTGAAACTGAAGATCCCCGTATTAACATGTTACTCCTAATTGTGAGTTAGTGACCTCTTATCCTCTAGTTTATCAGAAAGTGGGGTAATAGAGGATGAGGGGAAGTTGAGTTGAGATTTGATATCGGACAGAAAGCACGGATAAACGGCAAAACAAGATGATACTGACTACTGGAGTCTGGCTCACTTGAAGTGAGAAGAAGTTGGCACTGTCCCTTGATGAGCCAACTTCAACCAAGTACCCTGGAAATGTTGTTGAATATCAGACTTGAATGAATTGATCTATCGAGTAGAAAAGTGGAGAGAGGAAAACTTTTTCGTTACAATTATTGCGTGATTAACATTTATATGAGGAAGAACATTCAACATACAGATTACAGACATTGTATCTGATAGTTCAAGTTCAACAGACGGATCAGGGGAAGATGATAGGCCAGAAAATCCTAAAATGACATAAATCCGACCAAGGTACTCTGTAATGTACTTTTTGAATGGATTATTCTGTATGAGTTTGTCACTGATGAGATGATTTTGGCCATTCAGAAGTTGTTGTAGAAGCTTGTGACAGGGTTACATCCATTAACTCTTGAGAAAGAAAGATATTTTGATAGACATAAGACAATCCACTCTAAAATGCGGGAAATAGACACTCCATACGGAGTACTCCGTACTCCATATTGGTACTGTACCTGCATTCCCTCAGTTATCTAATAAAAATGATAATCAATTACAAAATAGTTGACGAAATCCAGCTCAATATCTCTCCATTTTTCAGCCTGGATTGTAGACCCTGTAATGGTGGGGTGGATCACAAAGTCAACCCCTGGATTATCATGGCGATATCTCGGTAACCAGGCCAGCATCAGCTGTCAGATTCCTACAGAGTACGGAGTATACTACGTAGACTCAGCTCAAGTCAAGTTGCATCTGATATGAATTGCCATATTCACTGCATTTGTGCATATATATTGATCAAGTAGATGCAACAATTTATGCATGTATGTATAGACCTATTCCTTATCTTAGGACCACAGCAGTTAGTTACTCTCTATCTTTGTTAACGGGGACCCTCCGGGCTAATAGATACTGGAGTATGAATCTGATGTCGAGTCTATCCTCTTAGATATCGCTCGGATTCATCCATTCTTTCCTTCAGAAGTCACGTGTTCGGTTTGAATGGCTACAGTCAGGCACCTTGCAGAAGGATATATCAGTGTCTCCGCACACCCACCGCTTTCATCTTGTGGGTGTGCCACACCGGAATCGCCAACCACACCGGAATCGCCAATTTTACTATTCTATACTATTTGAAGTTTTTCAAACCACCCACCATGTCAGAAATTATTGAATATGATGAAGCTCAAATGCTTAAGGCCTGTGAAGTTGCCCAAAGCCAAAAAAAACCAAATATCTCAAAGATTGCGCGTGAATTTAGCGTTCCTAGATCAACACTCCGTGATCGAGTCAAAAACAAGAGACGCGCCCGTTCAACCCAACAACCAGTTAATAGGATACTGGAAGACTATCAGGAGGAAGCCTTGAAGCAGTGGATAGTCTCTATGCAACGCTGGAATATGCCTACTACTCCTAGACTAGTAGAGGCATGGGCAAACCGGGCACTTGCACGCGCTGGTAGGACTGAACGGGTTAGCAAGATGTGGGCATATAGATTTGAGAAACGCCTGCCAGCAAGCCTTAATCTAGGCCCTGTGACACAGCATACAAAGGAATCAAAGCGTATCAAGGCAGAAGATGCAGGCTATCTAGGCCATTGGTATGATCTGCTTGAAATGGTGGTTAAGGATACACCACCACGGCTAGTATACAACTTTGATGAATGTGGTTTTCAACCTGGTGAAGGTCGCTCCCGAAAGGTGATTAGTACATTAATCAGTTCATTTATACTCTTGCTAATAATCTGTCTCTGTCTATAAAAGGTTATTGGATCAAGAAACAAGTCAAATCCCTGCCCTGATCTCCCCGAAACTGAACGAGGGGAAAACATTACTGCTATTGAATGTATTGCTGCCGACGGCTGGCATATGGAACCCTTCTTCATATTCAAAAGTACTGGTGTCTTCATGGAGTCCTGGTTTAATGGGAGTGATCAACTACCGCCAGATACAATCATTGCAACATCACCAACTGGATGGACAACAGATGAACTAGCTCTTGAATGGCTTCAACACTTCATCAAGAGGACTGCATCTCGTACAAAAGAGAATGAGAAGCGCATCCTAATCTTTGACGGCCACGGCTCCCATCTTACACTTGAATTCCTGGAAATGTGTGAGGAGAATGATATTCTTCCTGTTGGCTTCCTACCACATACAACCCATCTCTGTCAGCCACTTGATGGCAAGCCATTCTTGAGCTATAAACAACATTTCCGAAGCTTTAATAATGAGCAATCTTTCTGGACCGGTCAGCCAGCGGGGAAGACAGAATTCTTACGGATAATTGGGGCTGTACGGAAAGCAGCTTTTAATCAGCGAATTATCCGCAATTCATTCAAAGAGCGTGGCATCTACCCAGTCAATGGTGATGAGATTGTTAATAACCTTGCAAATCAAGAGCCAGAGTGCTCTATTCCAGATTTTGATATCCGTGAAGGCATGCGTCGGGTAGATGCTCATGGCCGCCCGTCAACTCCATCTCTATCTCCACCACCAACTGCTCTCTCCTCATCCAGCGTTGAGAATACACCTCCAAAATCAATTCAAGCACTTAGGAAGAATCAGGCAAAGCTATCTAAGCATGCCGATCTTCTTACACCAAAGCTGCAGCGAAATTTGGAGCGTGTATTCAAACATAACCAAATTGCCATGGATCACCTTGCAATGGCAAATGACACAATCAGTCAGATCAGGGCCGCACAACAACCACTACGTCGCTCAATAACTAGGCGACAGGTTAAACTGATCCAGCAGAGTCCTGTATTAAATTTAAGAGATGCAAATCGCTCAATTGCAGCTAGGAGGGCTAAAGAGACTGAAGCGGAGGAAAAACGATTGCGGAAACAGTATGAGAAAGTCTATGGTAAGAAGCTACCACCACATGATAGGATGGATAATGAGGCATGGTTAAAAGCAGCGGAAACAGCAGAAGGGATTGATAGTCTTATTATTGTAGGTAAATCAGAAGGGTGATGTAAATAGTTTGAATATCTTCAAAATTGGCGATTCCGGTGTGGTTGGCGATTCCGGTGTGGCACACCCACAAGATGAAAGCGGTGGGTGTGCGGAGACACTGATATTGAACTGAGCACAGAAATTCCAACGACAAAACACCATTCGATGAAGTTGAGTTACCCCCAGCCAATGATACTGCCTGATCAGCTTGAAGTCTTGAAATTCGCTACGATCTACCACTAAACACCAGCTGAGACGGCTTCGTGCATCTTGTCCAATGCCTTGGGTTCCTTTCCATCGACCATTCGTTGCCTCAACTCCGGATGATTTGACCCTTACAGTGATTTCACTTTTGCCCAAGGAGTCAAGTATCAGCTCAGCATAAATTCAGCTTTTCATACTGTCATCAACTCATCTATCAGTGTCACAACTCACAAGGTGACAACTGACAAGAGAAAAGCAATGTCTGAACCCCACTTGAGCCTCTCCAATGGTAACATTGGAACATCAGGCGTGGATGATGTGGAGGAGCTTTGAGCAATGATCTGGTGGCGTTGGACACGGACTATTTCCCTTGCGGTTGGACGGATGAACTTACCGAGGCCGTATCTTTCTTTATCCCCCGTGGGAAATTTGTTATCTGACTACGGAGTAGACTATCGTCGTATCTTGAACCAATATTAACCTGCAACGTTAGCATGTCTCTTCGATAATCCAGGGGTAGTCTTGGGATGGCCGAAAAAGGGACAACTTGACAAGGCCAGGTACGTGTAACAAAGCGGATGGAGCGACGGAGGAACTATTCAAAATCGAATTCTTCTCGGGACGTGTTCTACTGTCCAGACTTCAGGCCGAGATACCACGTATTCCGTGCAGCATTCCAGTCTCCGAACTTGAACCTTCATCATATCATCCGGGGCAGTGTTTTCCGTGGATCTGGGGATCTATTTGCATTACAATCTAAATTCAATGTCAATTCTTATTTCTTACGTGGACAAGGAGACGGTCAATCCGATGTTGGTCCTACGATCTCCTTGAAACAATGCAGGGCCTGAACTTGAAGACATGGCGAAGTACTAGTTCAGGGGCTGAGAGAATTGATTTAACCACCCATTCGGCTACGGCGCTTCCACAGCGTGTGTTGTAATGATAATGATGGACTGAAATTGTGTCATAATTCCAACCAGTCATGACATTTCAATGAATAATGATAAGTGTATCTGAAGTTCTGATTCTGAACAGTCCTCGGGACTGACACTGAGAGTCATGGCAATGGCATTGATAAGCCTGTGGTCCGAGGCAGTTTGGCCCGATTGAACATTCTTTGTTGTGTTGTTCCAACTTCCAAGATGACAAGTGGACTCTGAGGCTGATGTGTTGGTAACTTGGTTACTATTCTCTGTACTCCGTACTCCGTAAGTCTGCGATAGGCATCATCCCGGTTCATTTTCGTCCTCCCAACTTCCTCAAGTCATTCAAGCGGAAAATAACCTCATCTGATGATGAATGAATGAGGTATTGGATCTCGTTCATCCATCGTATGATTGTGTCAGATTGCATCAGTTCTTGAATCTTGAAGTCTTGACCGTTGACAGTGACACTGAGTCACTGACACCTCCTTTTCGCTGGAACCTATGATCGAGAGCATCCGTCACGTTGGGGATGTTTCTTCTTTTCTATTCGACCTTCTCCCCCCTACATTCATCTATCTTGTCGATCAACTGGTCTGGACTCTGGACTGGGCCGTTCTTCAGACTTGACTCAGTTTTCCCCGGACAAGCAAATTTGGGGGGGAAAGGAACCCTGTATTAATCATCTCATCATCACCATCATTTTCATCATTGTTGACATAATCCATCGTTGCTTTTTCAGACATAATTATTTCTGCCTCGTTTCAACCCTAGTCACTCCAGATGATACTTGCAAATGAGCTTATCACATGGATTGGATACCAATTTTGATTGACGCCTTTTTGCTAGTTATCTCAGAATGTGTGGACTGTGGAGTATGGGAGTAGCCACCAGGAGGAACAAGCACTCCTAATTCCTTCAATGTTTATCTCACTCTTATTTTACCTATCAAGGATAATTCCCCAAGTCATCCGCGATAGCCGGAAGATGATCAGAACACAGGACTTGATTGTTATCAATAAAGCATACAATTCAAGCGCTTACAGTCTCAAGTCTTACAGACTTACAGTTACACTCCATGCTACCTTGCGTCCTTGCCAGTTGACTAAGCTGTATACGGGGCACGCACTTCTCTGGATCAGTCATCACTTTTTTTTCTTCGTCATCCTTATCGACTCTAGTCTGCCCCACATTCTGTCTTATTTCACCCTTGTTCTTATCGAGGGGTACGTACTACGTAGAAGGCTTTCCATCCAATATTGTATATTTCTATGTGGTTGAACCAGGTGGACAAATGGTGACAAAACCACTGAGTTATGCAATAATCTAGGTCATTGTACAGGGTAAAGGTAGACCATTAAAATAGGAAGAAATATGAAAGGGAAAAGTGATTCCCCCACAAGACTCCCTGATGTGAACACGTTCTTTTTTTGTCACATTTTTTTATGTCATTTTCTATTGTATTTTTTCTCTGATTTTTACACCCCACACAATACAATACAAAAAGTACCACTTAATATAATTTTTTATTTTATTTTATTTTTACTTTTATTTTATTTTATTTTATTCTATTTTATTTTTTATTTTTTTTTCTCCTGCTCTCCGATTCCGATAACCCCCTCCAAAAGGCTCCAATTCTATACTCCGTCTTTTGAATCACTTCCTTTTCTCCCCTCCACCGATTCTCCCTTTCTTCCCCTCCATCCCTTATTATTCTCTTCTGTCTCTCCATTTTTATACCCTCCTCCCCCCCAGACCAACTTCTCCGGATTTTTCTTCCTCCTCTCTTTCGACTACCATCATTTCGACTTGACCCTACTCAGATCACCTATCATCTATCAATCCCGGCTATCCTCCCGAATCTGGGTTCGATATCACAACACTTTCAGCATCGCTACTTACCATATTCCTATCATTGGGCGTCATCGATCTTGTAGCAAATCGATCCGTGTCAAACAGAACTCATTCCCGTCTCGCAAGGCTCGTGATCCTTCCTTGCGGTATTCCGAACTCTTTGCCAAGCTCAACACTGGGGCATCATCGGCTGGTGATCGAACTTCCCGGATTAGCCTACCCTACCCCCCTGTCGCGATCAACACAACTTGGCCTCGGCTCTCCACACCCCTTTGGAACGTGGTTAATATATTAATACCGGATCTCCTTCCTTCGCTGCCCCCCCGACGCTATCCCCGTCGAGCTTCACATGCCGCCACCAGCTTCTTCTGTGGGTTTCTCTGATCTGCTGAACCCCCAGAATCCGACGGAGTCAACTTCTTCCACACCAGCGAACAAGTCTACAACCCCCTCCAGTGGTCAATCGAACTCAAAAATGGCGTCATCTGTGAGCCTACTGCCTCCCTTGATGAAGGGCGCTCGTCCGGCGAACGAGGAGCCACGACAGGATCTTCCCCGTCCATACAAATGCCCCCTTTGTGATCGTGCCTTCCACCGCCTGGAGCATCAGACCAGACACATCCGCACACACACTGGGGAGAAGCCGCACGCATGCCAGTTTCCCGGCTGCACCAAGCGCTTCAGCCGATCTGACGAGCTTACCCGACACTCGAGAATTCACAATAACCCCAACTCAAGGCGCAACAACAAAGCCCAGCACCTGGCAGCCGCGGCCGCGGCCGCTGCAAATCAGGACAATGCCAACAACACTGTGGCAATGATGCCTCCTCCCAGCAAGCCCATCACCCGCTCCGCGCCTGTATCACAGATTGCCTCTCCTGACATCTCGCCCCCTCATTCGTTCTCCAATTTTGCAGGACATATGCGTTCGAACCTGGGACCTTATGCTCGGAACAACGAGCGTGCATCCTCTGGCATGGATATTAACCTGCTTGCCACGGCAGCTTCTCAGGTCGAGCGTGATGATCATTTTGGATTCTACAATAGCCTGCGCGGCCACCCCCTGTTCGGCTCGCGTCACCAGACCAGCAGCCGACTTCCGTCGCTCTCTGCGTATGCTATCTCCCAGAACATGGCGCGCTCCCACTCGCATGACGAGGAGGATATCTACTCGCACCGCGTTAAGCGCTCGAGGCCCAACTCTCCCAACTCGACAGCACCCTCTTCGCCTACCTTCTCCCACGACTCTCTTTCGCCTACTCCCGACCACACTCCGTTGGCGACACCCGCTCACTCTCCACGGCTAAGGCCCCTTGGCACCAGCGAACTGCAGTTGCCATCGATTCGTCACTTGTCACTTCATCACACACCCGCTCTGGCCCCAATGGAACCGCAGCCCGAGGGACCCAACTACTACAGCCCTACTCAACCTCATATCGGCCCCAGCATAAGCGACATCATGTCGAAACCGGATGGCACGCAGCGCAAGCTCCCTGTTCCTCAGGTGCCGAAGGTGGCTGTCCAGGACATGTTAAATCCCACTGGCTTTTCGTCAGTGTCCTCCTCGGCCAGTAACTCGATTGCTGGCGGTGATCTGGCGGACCGTTTCTAGTCAGTTGGATCTACATGATATCTTCATGTGTAAAAAAAAAAGCGGATTTTCTATTATTCAATTTTCATGCGCATCACGAAACGAATAGACTTGTGCATTTACAAGGTGGTTTACGGGCATTCCAGGTGTCGGATGGATGGAGTTTTTTTTTTTTCTCTCTCCCTTCTCTTCTTGAATTTCCTGCAAGGCGTCAGTACTCTAGAGACGGACTGGACATTTTCTGGCTGGTTTAAAATGTTTTGATTTTCTTTGACTCCCCCTAATGTTAGTTCACTGAAACTGGCTTTTCACCTATGTTCTCCTCTCCAAGACCGTGGTCTTTGAACAATTCAAATCATGTCTCCTTATCCTACTCTGAGGTAACCTCCCAAGATAGTAATGGAATGGGTCAACCCCATAAAACATTCAGATTTCTTTCCAATCATGTTTATCGGCAGTTGAAGAAATCGAGGGAAATGAACTGATGTTGACTATCATGTGATTGTCTGGCAAATGCATGTGACAATGAGGGCCAACTCCAAGTCTCCAACGTCCACAACGATATCTTTGTGCAATCATCTAATACACAACCTGAAGACTTCGGATCTTATCATCTGAATAAGTTGAGAGTCAGTCATCGGTTGATCTGCTGTATTACTATGGACTACGACTACTGCAAATCAGATTCGAAGTCATCCAGCAGCCCAACTGTACTTCTGACCTGATTGTTCAGGCCTTACTGGGCTCTTTCCTTCATATTTATGCTATAATTCTCCCTATATTCCCTTTGAAAATGTTTAGATTAATAAATCCCCCAACTAAGATCTTCTCAACCTTCTCTGAACTTCACTCTTCTTCTTCCCCAGTTGACTGATGACTTTCTCCCTATCATGACCACTGACATTCCGAAATCGATTATGGCTGGTGATTACCCCACCAAGATCTAACCTTTTTTTTCTGATAACTTGATATTGACAAGTGTGAGGTATCTCTCCTAAATTCCCGTAACTGCAGATATTGCTTTTATTTGTGCTCCAGCGAACCTGGAATGGGGGAGGGCACGTCTACTCTCTCTGGTGGAATCTCACAGGCCCCCGTTATATCTCAGGTACCAAAGGTAAATGGATGTCATTCCCTGTAGGCTTCTTTATTTGATTCCGCTGCGTGTGGGGTCGCGATGCAGACTAAGTGGGAGCAGGATCACTCGAACTCCCTGTTGGCCTGTACCGAATCTAGGTGTTTGGCCTCGGACATAGCTGGTGCATCTTCTCGACGTCGGGGGTTGTTTCCCGGCAGCCTCAGTGCCACCGAAACGGAAGCCATGACCTCGCTGAACGCAGTCCCCTCGCTATCAAGCGACGCGGCATCCGCATCTGCATCCGCATCATCGTCCAGCTTGTCCCTGGACACCGGGCTCGCCTCGGCCATCGCCGGCCACGAGATCCTGCAGGACGACGGAAACGGGGTCCTCGTCGTTCCATCCCATCCCACACAGCGCCAGCAGCGTATCTACCGATGTCTCTTCCACGTGCTTGACTGCCACGAGGCCTTCGACGACGCCGAGCAATGGAGGACACACGTCGGCAGCCACTTCCGCACGCACGAACCGCCCTCCGCGGCCCGGTGCCCGCTGTGTCCTGGGGAGAGGTTCGGGGACACGCCACAGCGGAGGGCCTGGGACCTCATGCTCGACCACGTGGATGAGGCGCACTACCGACAGGGCCACACGTTGGCCGGCAGTCGGCCCGACTTCGAGCTGATGCAGTACCTGTATCGCTTGCGGATCATCACCGACGATCAGTTCAAGGTGATGCAGCTCCCGCCGCCGCCGTCGAGTCCCGCGTACCATCGCTCGCAGGAGGCGGTCAGAGCTAATATCGGCTCCTCGGATGAGCCCTATTGCGCTCCGTACAGTCGACGCAGGGAGCAGAGGATGCGGGGTCAGCGTCGAGGAGTGGGCGTTGCATAGATGTCGTCGGTCTCTGGTCTTGCGAACCCCATCCGTCCCTTGCTTTGCTCTTCTCGGTATATGAAAAGTTTTCTCAGCTTCCTTGTGTGTTATTACAATGCCCATTAGCGAATGTTTTCGGCAAGCGAGGATGTACGAGATGATTGCCTAGTATGATATGCTGTATATAAGTCGTAGTTATATATTTGCTACAGTTGTTGCTGAGTTGCACACCTTTAGTATAACCACTTAAAGTACGTATATATCTTCTAGAGCACATACAGAATTAGCTATAAAAATCTTTAATAGCAGCAATTCAAGCCATACTTATAGCCATATTAATGCTGTCCAGTTCTCTATAGAGAGTGACTCCAATCAAACAAGACAAACACTCCCACTTCCTTCACATCTTTTGATCTCCAATTACTGAGGGTCAGTTTATGGTCAACTGCTACAGCTCGACTATATCTTTTCATCCTCTATTGTCCTTCTTGCAGATATTGCAGAATGATAAAGTCGCTGCGAACCCTCCTAGTCTGATTCTTCCATTATCCAAACCTAACGAAAACCCACTCTGTTGCAACAGACGATCAACCCCCCACAATCCAAAACCACATTCATTGCCTGTACAGTAAACAAGTCATGGAGAGACTCTCACTCAACGATAATCCCGCCGGCTCCCAACGTGGACACACGCCGCAGCCATTCCCTCCGCAGAATAAGATGCTGGGACCGTCGGCACCGATGACACAGGGCCCCCCGCAATTACCCCCGCAGATGTTCACGACGGCCGCTCAATTACTGGATCTTACAGATAGTACGGTGGATATGATGTTGGATGATGCTGGAGCATGAACTGATGATGTATAGAGAAACTCGTCCTTGTACTCCGCGACGGGAGGAAACTGATCGGTGTGTTGAGAAGTTGGGATCAATTCGGTATGGACTTATTAACAAATGTGATCGAGGGTCAAATGGACTAATCGATGATGGCGGACAGCGAACCTTGTCCTCCAGGATACCGTTGAACGACTCTACGCTGAAAATCTCTACGCTGATATCCCGCGCGGTATCTTCCTTGTCCGGGGGGAGAATGTGTTGCTACTGGGTGAAATTGTATGCGCTGATGCTTCCTGACCTCTTTTTTTCTTTCAAATACTGACCCTCTGGTTGTAGGATCTCGATAAGGAAGATGACATCCCTGCTCATCTCCAGAAAGCCTCCATCCAAGAAGTACTCGAGTTGAAGAAGAAGGGGGATAGCGCGCGGAAAACAATGGACAAGAAAAGTCACAACAAACTGCAGGGTCTCGGATTCGAGCCCGAACACAGCGGGGAGATTCTGTTCTAGTCGTCGAAGTCGGATCGTTTGATGTTCGACACTGCCTGTTTCTGCGTCGGCTCTTGTCCGATGAGACATACAAATTACAAACAGAGGGGGCCTCGAGTGCTCGAGCTCTATCCTATTCCCTGGGGATTGTTGCAGGAGCAAGACTTATTCTTTGACCCTTGAATCATGTGATGCTTGAATGAAAGCAATGCGAGGATAACATGGGAGATTTTCCGTGTTTGAATGGAGCTGGGATGTCGCCGAGTCGATGACAACCACTACAGCATGTGGGACAACGGACGAGATATGCATCTTTCCAAATGGATTTCCCCGGCGAAAGGCCATGTCTGACGATCTATGGTTCAATACGAGTTTTCTTTCCTCTCAATGTTATACTCGGACATTGTGGGCCAAGGGGGGAGTTCATTGGCATGGATGGACTCTACTCTAAGATACGATAGCGAGACTTGAAAACTATTGACTCAGTATATACCAACATCTATTTCTATCCTTCATCAGGTATAGGCTTATAGCAAGTATTCTCTATCGTAGTTAATGTTGTTATCGACGCCAAGAGTTGCTGCCACTAAAATCGTAGGAAAAAAAAAGAAAATCTCCACATCCACTTTTCTCTCTCTCTCTCTCTCTCTCTCTTCTCTTTCAAACATCCAAGATTGATTCAAATCCATCTCTTCCTGAACGACTTCTCAACTGCCCGTAGGTCGGTCCTTCCATCATGGCGACCCTGGCGGAGAAGCTCGAGAAGATCAAGTCTCCGAAGCTGCAGAATCAGCACCATGTATGTACATCTCTACTCACCGTCTATCCTCCGAAGAACCTGCTAACGGATGATATGTGAAGACGGCTGTGGTACTCTCTGCGGTGGAGGATACACTTCGCGACCAAAAGGCAGACTTCTCCCCGACGGCCTATTTCGCAGCGCTTCTGGCGTTGTTGACCCAGTCCGTGTCAGCCACGCAGGGCCTTGTCAACAAAGATCTAGCAACCTCCGTCGTCTATCTTCTCGATATCACAACCGCCTACGTCCCTGCGCCCATCCTTCGCTCGAAATTCTCGCACATCCTCACCAGCCTTGCTCCCGCTCTCTCCTTGCCCGAAGTCGAAGCCCCGCTCCTCAGACCGTCGATCGGCTGCCTCGAATCCCTGCTCATCGCCCAGGATGCGGCTTCATGGAACCTTTCTCACACCCAGGTCGGCCCGCGTCGGGCGATTGCGGGATTATTGAGTCTGGCCGTGGACCACCGACCGAAAGTGCGGAAGAGGGCGCAGGAGGCGCTCATCAAGGTCCTCAAGAACCCACCCCCGAGCCCCTCGCTCGACCACCCCGCGGCGGACATGTGCGCGGAAACCGGAATGCGGACGCTGGGCGACAGCATCGCTGCGGTGGCGAAGAGCAAGCGCGGCCGACATGACGCGCAGAACCGGGAGAACCACGATCCCTTGGTGATCCACTCCCTGCAGCTGGTAAAGACGATCGCGATCGCCTCGGGAGGCTGGCCGAGCAAGAAGATCGAGCCGCTGTGTGAATTGCTCATGAACGCGTCCCGGTCCAGCAACGAGTTCATCACCATGGGCGCTTTCGAGGTCTTCGAAGTCATCTTCTCTAGCATGGCGGATGATTTTTCGTCGTCGAAGCTGCCCCGCCTTCTGGAGGCCATCTCCGAGCTGAAGCCCGCCCAGAACGATTCGCAGCTGCTCCCACCGTGGATCGCCGTCCTGTCCCGCGGATATGATGTGTCCGCCCAGATCAACCCCGAGGATACCTTTGAGAAACTTCCGGCCCTGTTCAACATGATTTCCGGCTATCTTGCGTCTCCGTCGAGCAACATCCGTGTTTCCGCGTCGGAGTGCCTCGTCTCGTTCCTAGCCAACTGTATTCCTAAGAGTGTCATCCTTGAGCCTTCGGTTTACGATGAAAAGACCCTGGAGAAGCTTGCGAAAGCTGCGACCGATCTCCTTTCGGTGAAGTACCAAGCCGCGTGGGCTGAGGTGTTCAATGTCTGCTCCGCGATGTTCGACAGCTTCAAGTGGCGGTCGAGCCCATTCCTTGATGCCATCGTCAAGACAGTGGGAGACCTTCGCAGCAACGAATCCTTTCATGGGAAGAAGCAGGCCGACGCAGTCCTCGGCAGCGCCGTTGAAGCTATGGGTCCCGCCGCGGTTCTGGAGATTCTTCCTCTGAATATCATGGCGCAGAAGAATGGCCAGCCCGGTCGCGTCTGGTTCCTTCCGATCCTCAGGGATAGCGTTTCCAACACTAACCTCGCTCATTTTCGCTCGGAGCTTGTCCCCCTCAGCGAAGCCTTGTACCAGAAGGTCGTGGACTACGGGTCTGCTGAGAAGACCGTGGAGATGAAGATCTTCGAAACCCTCGTGCAGCAGACATGGGCCATCCTTCCTGGTTACTGCGAGCTTCCTCTCGATATGGTTGAGGCCTTTGATCAGAGCTTTGCAGAACTCCTATCCAACGTTCTCTACAAACAGACAGAGCTGCGTGTCGACATCTGCAACGCCCTGCAGACCCTGGTCGAGTCGAACCAGGCTATTTTGTCCATTGAATCAGAGGAAGACGATCTGATTCTGCAGAGGAGAATTACCAAGGTTGCGGCGAAGAAGAATATCACGCACTTGGGTGGTTTTGCCAGCAACCTGCTGGCTGTACTGTTCAATGTGTACAGCCAGACGCTCCCGCATTACAGAGGTTACATCCTGCAGTGTATTAATGCTTATTTGAGCATCACTCCCGAAAAGGTTCGTTGATCCCTAAACTACTCATCTAAACAGCATCTGACGTCTATTTTCAGGAGCTCAATGAGACATTTTCACGCGTCACATCTATGCTCGAGTCCTCCGTGGCCTCGGAACAAGAAGCAGCCAAGCAGAACCAGCAGACCGGTTCGGGCGACAAGATGCCTCCTACTTCTCATACCTTGATTGACCTGGTCATCGCCATGTCGATCTACCTCCCTCGCTCGAGCTTTGCAAGCCTGTTTGCCCTTGCTGCGGCCATCCTGAATGGCCAGTCGACTGACCAGCAGCTGATTAAGAAAGCCTACAAGCTGATCCCCCGTCTGGCCACGACTGAGACCGGTCGCGCGGCCCTTCTCGAGCGCAGCGCGGAACTCCAATCCCTCATCCTCGCCACTGCGGACAAGACCCCTGCGTCAGCCCGTCGGGATCGTAATCTGGCGATCTACGAGCTCGTCACGTATCTTCCAACATCCGACCTGCACTTCATTCCTTCCATCCTCTCCGAGGTCGTTCTGGGTTGCAAGGAGAGTAACGAAAAAGCCCGGACAGTCTCCTTCGACCTTCTCATCCACCTCGCCAAGAGAACCACCGATTCCGAACGGAACCCCCCTGGCACCAAGATCCGCAACTCGCTGGTGCCGCACATGCCCAGCGACGCTCCGGATGCCCCGGCGACCATCGGGGAGTTTTTCACCATGGTCTCCGCTGGGTTGGCCGGTAGCTCACCGCACATGGTCGCTGCCTCGGTCACTGCGCTCTCTCGCCTCTTCTTCGACTTCCACACCCAACTTGAGCCAGCCGTTCGCATCGACCTGGTACAGACCGTGGAGCTGTTCCTTACCAGCAACAACCGGGAGATCGTCCGGTCGGTTCTCGGCTTCGTCAAGGTCGCTGTCGTTGTCCTCCCCGATGACGTTCTGCGGCCCCGCTCGAATACCCTCGTGCCCAACCTCATGGTCTGGAACAAGGAGCACAAGGGCCGGCTTCGGAGCAAGGTCAAGGGTATCCTGGACCGGTTAATCCGCAGGTTCGGCGCGCCTCTCTTGGAGGGACTGGTCGGCGAGGCCGACCGCAAGCTGGTGGTCAACATCCGGAAGCAGCGCGAGCGCCGCAAGCGCAAGAAGAAGGAAGGCGAAGGCGCCGACGACTCGGACTCGGACGAGGGTGAAGCAACGACAGACAAGGCCGGCAAGGCCTCGTACAGCAACGCCTTCGACAAGGCCGTCTACGACTCGGACTTCTCCGACTCGGACGACGACGCCAGCGAGATCGAGGTGGACGAGGAAGGCGGCACGCACGCGCGCGGCCGGAAGGGCCGAAAGGCCAAGCGGAGCGAGCAGTACATCCGCGAGCAATCGCCGGAGGACAACCCGCTCGATCTCCTTGCTCCCGACGCCCTGGCCAAGATCTCCACCACCAAGCCCAGCGTCCGCTTCCTCAACACCGGCCCTGGGTCCCGGAAACAGCGCGCGGCGAAATTCGGCCCTGACGGCCGCCTCCTCCTCGGCGATGAGGAGAACAACGACGTCGATATGTCCGGCGGCGCCCCCGCCGCAGGAGGAGAGAGCGGCGTCAACGCCTACCTCGCCGCCGTCAGCGGACCCGACGCCATCCGCCGCGGCCAGAAGGGCCGACTCAAGATGTCGCAAGCACAGAAGAAGAAGAAGAACGACGGCGACGGGATGGATCTCGACGATAACGATAACGACGATGAGACCCCCGCCGCCTCCAGGGGTCCGCAATCCGCCCGTCGCGGGCTAGGTATGCCCAAATCTCACGGCTCCAGCGATAACGGCCGGATCCAGAAACGCAGAAACCCGCAGAAAGGGAGACAGAGCGGCCGGGGCGGTATTAGGGTGGGAAAGAGGCGTTGAAAACACATTCCTTGACGAACGACCACAAAAAAATAAAATAAAATTGGGGACTTTGGGACTTTGAACATACAAGGGGGTTTTTATACTGCATACAGAACCAAAACATCTTGTAACGGCGTATGAATGCTTTTTTCGTTTTAGTTTTTTTTTGGTCTCTGTTTTTGTCTTTGTTCATGGTATCTCATATACCCTTTTTTCTATGCCTGTGTCTTCCTCGGGAGTACAATTGAAATCATTCCAGTTCTCTGGGGCTCTGAAGTCTGAATAGATGAATGAGTCATACTGAAGAATTCAAATGTATTTTGTATTGGAGCTATAAACCAAACCTGTAGGGTCACTAGGGTGCCGCCAGGCTATGAATAGATCCGGGGATAGGATATATATCTATTGCTATATTGGATACGAAGAAAATATCAAGAACGATGATTCAATTGATAAAGGAACCAAAAAAATGAGACTGGCCAATGGATAAAAACATGAGGCCAGCCCCGGGTATCATTTCTGTGCGGATGAAGACAGTAAACCGTTCCCTGATGTGAAAACATTTTTCCCCAGACACGAGGGATCGAAAAGAGGAAACAAAACACATGGAAGGAGACGCTGCTGCTCATCGGCAAATCCAAGTCATGCCACCTATTCCAAAACATTGGTATCGTGCCGAACCGTGAAAAACGGAAGGGTGAAGAAAAAAGGATTAATAGGTCCATTATCCGACGAGTCCACGCTTGGAAATCAATCGAGAGAGATGGAAGGAAAAAGCAAGGGGTATATTTCCGATAAATCAATTCGGCGACTTTCTCGCCTTGCCGAGCCATAGCTGCCACCATCGACTGACACCGAGGACTGCTGCACGGCCATCGTCTCTGCGCTCGGTACCATCAGGATTGCCAAGAATCATGGCAAAGACCCAGAAAAAAGCGGCAGTCCAGGCGAGAAGGAGGAATACTATGGATAGTAAGGAGGACAACAGGAGGACCATTAATAGTCCCCCCACGGAATAAGACTCCATTGCCTCTGCGGGAGATAAGCGTTCCGGGTCATTGTACATCGACTGAGACGAGGTAGATTGAGATGGACTCGACCCTCGCAAGCAGACTAATCGTTCATGTAGATGCAACTGAGGTACTAGAAGGTCGCAGAGTTGACCACGAAATGACGTCGAGCGAAGGTAGGGGATGAAGGAGCATAGGCGAAGGGGGGACACAAGAATGACGAAAATCAGACCGAAGATGGTATATATAGAGGTACAGAGGGAGAAAATAGGGACTGGGAGTGACAGTCGGAACTATTGAGTGATAGGCGTCAGTGGGTGTGCTGAATAGGCAGAAGGGCCTTAAGATAGGAAAGTTAAGCGCTTACCAGCATCGACAGTGCATCCTGATTGTCGGCCACGGGAGGATCATCACCGGGTATGACTCGTTTGTAGACACGGGGTGCGCTGTGGTGATAGTGCTCGCTGGACATGTATGATGAGTGGTCAGTCCAACTGCCTCGAACGCGCTCCTCTTTGCGTACAACTCCGCTACTATTCGAAGTCCGAGTCAATATGGAACCGTCCTCGAGTCGGGGTGAGGGCACGAACGTCACCGGGGCCACCGCTGGCTGCTCAGGAACTGGATAAACGAACCCGGCTGGCGCCTGACTGTAGTTCTCTGCTTTTTGCCGATGGGGATCGAATGAAGGATTCTTCTTATTGGCAGCCTGCGCATCGGCGTCATGGATAGGGTCCAGGTCGGAGGGGATTACCCTCACAACTCCCTTCTGGTGCTGCGAATGACCGGGAGAAAGCGATTCGGAAGGAGGATGTATCGAAGGTAGTGTGTTGAGGGTCTGGCCATTGTTCTGATAATAAACAGGAGAATGAGACATCTCTGGCTGCCTCATGGCGGCGGAGCTCGGAAGAAGAGGAGAGGAGAAAGTTGGTGGACAAGGACAAACAAGCGCCGACAAGAGATCCTTCCACTCGAGAATGCGGCGGAAGGTGTACCAAGGTGGTACAGAAGTGCACACAAAGCAACAAAGTCAAGCTCAACACATGGTGTCAAGCATAGGGGAGTGTGATATTCTCAAAAGACGAAGGAGTGATGACGAATGAGGAGGTCATGTGCCAGAGGGAGGAGAGGAATGGAGTGACAAAAAGATGGAGGTTGAGAGGAAGGGGGGATGAAATGGGAGGGATGAGAGGGAGCGGAGGAGCAGGAAAGAGACTTATAAGAGCGCCATGGGGGACGCAAGGGAGATTGTATGAGCGGAATCCCAAGAAAGAGGAAGAAATAAGGCAGTCTTGGGACATTTGGAGGGGAAAAGGGAGTGTCTCTGGAGCGGAGAGAGAATAAGAATCAGTGGATATGGCTGTCTTTTTGCGCCAAGACGCCCAGCTGCCGAGACGCTTGGCATGGACAATATCAAAGAGCATCATATATTCATTATTCAATTGAGGAGGAGTCATTTGGGTCATTGGGGTGGAAGATGAGAGCCAAGGAAGGAGGCAAGTAGAGCTGTAGGAGTAGGAGTAGAAGTAGAGGTAGTACTCCCCGTAGTAGTTAGGGTTTAGAAGTGGTCTGTATAAATGTATGAGATTGATCAATGGAATATAAACCAATCATGCTTAATTTAGTCCATAGAGACTCTTCTGTATGCAAGTCTTGAAGCCAGTGATCTTGATGATTCGATCTTGAAGCCAAAGAGTGATATTTTGTATGGAGTAGAGAAAAAAAAAACAAAAAAGACAACTAACTGTATGGTACAGTATGAGGCTGACGACACATAAATGAACTGCCAAGACGCCAAGATTCTACGGGGATCTTTGGTGGTATTATATGGCTTATGATTGGTTAGAATTCAATGATCTCGGGCTTGGCGGTATAGTCAGATCTCGTATCAGTATGGTATGATTCTTACGCCGTATTATCCGGTCTCTGTTCAGTCTTGACAGTTCAAGACTTCAAGTTGATACTTGATAGTTATCTTTGAAGATCAAGTGCAGGACCTCATGGTAAGTACGGGGTAAGGTACCTGAGTCCTGATTAATGCTCTGGTTCAAATATTTTGCTCCCAATCTCTCTAGTCATGTGATCCAATCCGACCTCGGAAAGGATCCTTGCGCCGAGCATGTCGCCCAGCCCTTGCCGAGAGATTGTTCTTTATCGAACTTGTGTCTCTCAAACAGAATCTGGTGCAACATATCAGATAATATTAGGTAACCAAGTCATATCTTGTTGGTGGATGCCTAATTCTCTGTTAAGAACTTAAGACTAGGAGTCGATCTCGTCGATCATACGGAGTACCTAGTTTATTACCATGACAGTCTAATCCGTTACTCCCTTTGCAATCACATCAATCTTCCTCGAGGTCCCAAATTGAACTGTGATTCTTCAGTTTCATGAAACATCCAGCTTGATGAGACATGCCCAAGCCACTTCCGTTGGGGTTTCTTCAAAATACTGCGCCATTGGCAGGTGGCTTCCATGCATGGCCCTGTCATCTCCAGGCAAGGGTGTCTTACAATGCCGGGCTGAACTATCTAGGTTGGATGCGCATTCTGCGTCATTGACTCTCGTCCATGTCAGGGCGCATCGCATCAGTTGGTCAGTTGGTTTTGTTTATTATTAAAGTCTGGACCTTCCTTGGCTTTACACAGCAGTAATATACCCGGATATGGACATGATTTCTACCATGATCGATTCCGCTTGTCCAGGACTCGGGGGATTGCAAATATGAGCTTTCCTGGCTGAGCCCATAGGGGTGGTTTCTTATATGGTCTTTGTATGATACATAGCCACATAGGGTTGTGATTGAGAAGGAAATGAGCCAATCTCACTCTCAGCAAGAAAACTACGCAGTCTATTAACACAGGGATCTAAGCAATGTCATTGATATCTGGAGAGGCTCATCTACTCATTTGTATTAAGAGGCATGTGTTGAATACTCGGTAAGTGAGCATGTATTTTCCCTGCGCAGCTAATAACACGTTTTTTAATAGATTGAGCGGCTGCAAGTTTGCAACTGGGTTCATTCAAGTACCGAATTGTGTCCAGACTACTCAGAGAGAAAGGATATGTTACTCCTTGCAGTTCACAGGTCTATGGATGTCATTAGTATTAGGACCTTCAGCGACCTTAGTCATCCTATACATGTCAAAGCGGAGCTGAGATTTGAAGCTTCTTCCATACCTCAATTCCTCTGGAGATTCGATGGATCGGCCTTTGCTTGATTCATATCCGAGGCAAATTGATCATAGAGTAGGTATAAGAGACCATTGGTGATTGGTATCTAATGGTATCGTCTTTTCTCGCCTTCGACCGCCGTCCTAACTTAAACCAGGACAACAATGAAACAGTGAGCAAGGGGGGTTTTATAGGAGAACCTGGCGCTGATATTACAATAAGCAGCTCAGCTATCCGAAAGAGTACGGAGTAGATTTTGAAGAATCAAAACACGGCGCTGCAGCATCAGGCTTACTCATATATGCCTTCAAACTGGTCAGGAAGCAACAGCATGTGTACCTGAGAGAAAACCTCAAAGTACTCCGATGGGACATGCTTAGTCTGACTTCATCCTAGAGTCAAAAACATCAAGGCCTGAAGTACTCTCGTAGCCACTGGCCCCATTTCTGAACAGAGATGGCACCTATTTCCATATCAAGCTGGTCCACACAGGCCGGTATCTTTTGATATGATCATCAATTGTTCTTTCAACCTGGCGATTGATCCAAGGTCTTGTTGTTTATATAAATAATAATCTGTGACTTAACCAACGGCAACATTAATAGTAGTTATGTATGGCTTTAGCCACGAGGGCAGTTCAGCAGATCTCTAGCCAGGGTCATATCAGGGTCTTGTACGGAGTAGCCAAACGCCAAACCCTTGGTTATGCCTAGGCAGTACTCCGTATTGAACATCAAGAATTCAAGACAAAATGACGAGGAATTCATGTCTACTACGAAGTATTGTTGATATTACATACTCCGTAGTTCAGATTCATGGCTCACATCAGGCTTATATGGAAAAATGTTTCTACATGTAATCGGTAATGGCACTACTAGTATCTACTCCGTACTCCGTAGTTAGATGGAGTATTACAATTTGCAAGCCTGGCTGATGTGGTTGAAAAGAACTATCCCAGTACCCAAGGCTTTTCACTGTAGTATGTAGGTCCGACGGTACAAAGTACCTCGCAGATTCAATTTTTGCATGGAAAAATGGGATGTGCCAATTGCCCATGGAAGGATCATCGGACATCGTGGCTTTTCCTTGATCCCTTGCTCGTGTTGTGGCTTCTATTGATTGCTAGCAACGTGTTCTGCCATGAGGAGAATCACAAGAAATAGTCCTCCTCTGTTGCTATGTCTCCTGTCTGATTGTGCCTACCACATGGGAAGGAAAGGGAAATCTCTGATCTACTGTGGAAGAACCGGTTTTATCAGTCCTCCATGAACACGGGGGCCAGAGGATTAGGAAAATGGTCGAACCGTCGAAGAAGAAGAGACTGCTAGCCTAGTGATGTATCAGGAAATTGAAGATCACACAAAAGCCGACGATGATCAGAATCTCGGCCGGAATGGCCCCACTATGTGGAATTTGTTGATGACTTGATGTCTGATGACATGTTGATGTTGGCTCTGAAATCTGAATCCCGATGTGGTTGACTGGTGAGAGTGTAGTAATTAGTAAGCTGAAAATGTGGCTAGGGCGCTTTGTGGCTGGTGCTGTGGCAGGGCTGACGGGCTGACAGCCCACATTGATGTTGGTTACTGTGGAGGTGCAGCAATGTTGACAGTTGACACCTGACAGGAATGACGGAAGGGGCAAAAGGAAAAGGGTTCGGATGAACTGGAAAGTATAATTGGGGCAATGAAATAATAACCTCAGGAACTCCCTCCCTTGAGTAGTACATTCAGAAGACCCCGTAGTTGGTACATAACTTGTGGTCGGATATTCATGCAGATCGAGTTGACATCGGGATAACACAGACATTATTCTCTGACTGTTTTGAGCAAAGAAAAATCAGGGAGGGGAAAAAGGATAAGAGGCATGATGGTTTTCTGACTCGATCATGGCCATGGTAATTGGAGATGCGACTGGGTCACAGTCACACACTCACACTACCACTGACGAGGGTCCAGGACTCCTGGTCCTCCACCGCTTCTGATGCACGATGTATGCAAATCGTCAAGTACGTAACCGTATTTGTACTGCAATCTGCATACTAATCTTAGGCTTCTATCTAGCCTCTTAAGGGGGAAACCGGAGACCATTGTCCAAAACAGTGTGACTTGTGGCTTGTGCAGGTCAGGGTACCCGGTGGAGTAGGCAAAGTCGCAACTACCTAGGCTGCCCGGGAGCTTAGGTAGATTATTGAGCTTATGACAAGTCAATAAAGTCATGTACGGAGACTATGGGGATTGGGGGCTAGGTCGGGTCCCACCGCCCCCAACCAGAAATTATGGGCGGCTCCGTCATCAATGATCATGCACTAATTTTTTTTCCCTAATAAAAATTAAAAAAAGAAAAGAAAAGAAAACTTAATTAAATAATTAATTAAATTAGTAGTGTCACTAGTGAACTAGCTAAAACTCATCTCATCATCTCATGGCACGGGGAAGAAATAGTGGGTCCTTTCTTACATGGACCATGGTCCACCTGCAGCCCCTCAAAGGCTCAACGAGTCACAGTCGGGGGTTCATGGTAGACTTTCCCCGTCATGGCAGTACGTTGGAACTTGCAAGTTAGGTTCAGGCGCTTGCATCTCCTCAACAAGACAGCAATCAGCATGAGTCCTTGACAATCATGACATGCCATTGTTATTGAATATTGACTCCATAAATAAAATCATAATGATATATCATAATTCTGGGGTTTTTGCTAGAATTTTATCCTTATAACTGTACCGAGTATATTTCATCGATCACTTATTGGATGAATACTTATATTCCTCCGTATTCAGTCCCCTGAACCTGACTTCCAGTTCCTCCATCTCAGAGAATCTACTGTTTCAGATCAGAGAACCTTACCAGGGATGATTTGCAAGTTGCAACTCTTGACTCTTATCTCAATTATGGGCTACGGAGGACTTAGTAGCCTATTATTAGCTTCTTACTGGCTGGGCCCCGCTTGCCAACCTGGCACTAAGCCTCCTGGAGTTCTGATTCTGTCTGATTCTGAAGTTCTGAACAATCAACAAACCCAAGTTTTTCCCACAGCCCAAACATTGAAACAAGTGACGAAGAGAGGAGTCAGAGCCTCAGAGTGAGAGGACACGAGAAGAATGTGGATCAAGAATGTACTCCTTGGATGATTTAGATAGATGAACTCAATCTGACATTCTGATGAGGACGATGTAGCATACCCATCAATACTCCGTACAGAAGGAATTTTTCTCATGCCTGGCAGGTCAGTGGTCACTGGTGTAGTTAAAATACGGAGAAAAAACCAGATACTTATAACTTATTAGTTATTGCTTACTGGGGTCCATGCACCGTTTCAATGTCCCGACTCCCGACTCCCGACTCCCAGTCCCAACTCCCAAATCCCAAGTCCCAAGTCCCAACTTCCGGCACACGGAAAATATTATTAACTGTAAATACCCGCGGACACGACTCCAGATTTGTCTCCACTACGCTAGACTGTTCCTAGACATCAAGCTGCCTGTCTTTGGCTTGGCACCGGACGACCGCCATCTCGTCTTTTCCGTGCTTTCCCTTCATTTTCGCTGACTGCTCGAGAGCTGCACAACCACTAGCGCCTCTTGGCAGAAATCACCCTCTTACAGCCAGCCCCTCGACCTTTTCCCTCTTTTCCTCTCTTCTTCCTCTCTCTCTCTCTCTCTTTTCTTCCTTTCTTCCTCCTCCCTCCTCCTGCTTGCTTCTTGACTTTTTTTCGCTTGCGCATCATCCTTTTCCCCACTCTTGGTGCTTACATCTTTTCTCGTCCAATTTACCTTGTTTGGTTTTCTCACTTCAATTCTTCTCGCGTTCCTTTCTGCTTTGCTTCATTGGCGCCGTTCAGCCGCATCTCAACGCAACTCGCTATCCGTAGTCGTCAGCGCTTCAGTGTGTGACAACTGACACTACCCTGTCGCTGGGCTCTTCCACCGTGACTCGTTCGGCCTTGGTCAGACACATCGTCTGGCCGTGAACCTGTCTTTTCGGCCCCCAACGCCCTTGGAACATCCGACCTTTTCGCTTTATAGCGAGGTATATCGCGGAGGCATCTTACTAGCTATCGCATTTACCACTACAGATCATTGCAATCGAGCCATTCCTCAGCTGTGCAACGTTTTCCGGTGACACGGGCACAGATTGCATCATCGTTTCGCAAAGTTCATGGGTGACCAAGTCACAACAGTGTCTTAGTTTTATTGTGTCGCGATCCAAATTTAATACATCTCTAGCAATATGGCCCATACCCAGCCGTCGCCTACTGGGGGCGTTACTCCCCACCATGGCCACCTTGCAGCCCACCCACAAGTTAATGGTCATCTTCCCCTGCAGTCTCAAGGCCAAAAGGGGCCTCCTTTGACCACTGCTCAGAAAATTGCGGCTCTCAATGAGCAAGTCTGGCTTCAGATCGGTGCGGTTTATCCCTCCCACCTTTGCAATCTTCTTCTCGTTTTAAGGGCGCTTCTCCCACTCTGGGCTCTCTCGCTAACCTCGCTTGCTTTTCCTAACTGTAGGTAGTCTGACCGAGCTGATGGGCGATCTTGACGGTGCCATGAATGCTTACGAGCAAGCGTTGCGACACAATCAATGGTCAATCCCTGCTATGAACG
Organism: Aspergillus cejpii; assembly: GCA_004769165.1. Taxonomy (NCBI): domain Eukaryota; kingdom Fungi; phylum Ascomycota; class Eurotiomycetes; order Eurotiales; family Aspergillaceae; genus Aspergillus; species Aspergillus cejpii. Next base: position 3,054,147 of record SMSW01000001.1, on the reverse strand, counting down.
CCATTTCTTGCATCCTTCGGACCAAGGAACAATTTCCGAAGGCAATTGAGTACCTTCAAAACATTCTCAAATTGGATCCGACAAGTGGGGAGACTTGGGGTAGCTTAGGTAATTTGGTTGCTCTTGGTACTTAAGGCTGTGGTTTTGTTACAGCGACTGACGATGACTACAGGTCATTGCCATCTGATGGTGGATAATCTTCAAGAAGCATACACCTCCTACCAGCAGGCGCTATATCACCTGCGTGACCCCAAGGTTCGTTGCTCAACCCCCTGCTAACATGTCCTAATTAATACCTTCGAATTACTAACTTTAATTCCTCCGTAGGAGCCCAAACTCTGGTACGGAATCGGTATCTTGTACGACCGCTACGGATCCCTTGACCATGCCGAGGAAGCCTTTACTCAGGTCATGCGAATGGCCCCCGACTTTGAAAAGGCGAATGAGATCTATTTCAGGCTGGGAATCATTTACAAACAACAGCAGAAATTTAACCAGAGTCTAGAAGTATGTCCACACACACCTTGCCTCCATGCCTCACTTAGGGATTTTGCTAAAACGCAGTTCAGTGTTTCAAATACATTGTCAACGATCCTCCTCGTCCTCTGACGGAAGAAGACATCTGGTTCCAAATTGGCCATGTTCATGAGCAGCAGAAGGATGTAAGTAGAATACGGGCCGCGCCCGAACTCCATGTATCCTCTAACAGCGTCACAGTTTGATTCCGCTCAGACAGCATACAGGAGGGTTCTGGAGCGTGATCCTAACCATGCGAAAGTGCTTCAACAGCTTGGTTGGCTTTATCACCAGCAAAGCAACAGCTATGCAAGCCAAGAAAAGGCCATTGAGTACCTCGAGAAATCTGTCAGCGCAGGTAGGTTGCCCTTCATATGTTTCCCAACTGGAGCGACGCTGACATCCTGCGCCCCTTTTTCAGACAACACCGAAGCGCAAAGCTGGTACCTACTCGGTCGTTGCTACATGTCGCAAGCCAAGTATCCCAAAGCGTACGAAGCCTATCAACAGGCTGTGTATCGTGACGGTCGCAATCCTACTTTCTGGTGCTCGATCGGTGTCTTGTATTATCAAATTAATCAGTATCGCGATGCACTGGACGCTTACTCTCGTGCAATCCGATTGAATCCTTACATTTCGGAAGTGTGGTATGATCTTGGGACCTTGGTAAGTCGCATCACGCGCAGTTTTGGAGATATCCTGGGCCATATCATACTAACAATCTATCATTCTAGTACGAATCCTGCAACAATCAGATTGCGGATGCCCTTGATGCATACGGCCGCGCTGCTGACTTGGATCCAACCAACGTCCACATCAAGGCACGCTTGCAATTACTTCAAAGCCAGCTCTCAGGCTCCAATCAAAGCAGTGCCCCTGCGCCTGCCCCTCAACCACAGGATATTCACCCTCAGGCTTACCAGGCCCCTGGTGTGGGGGCTCCCCCGGCTCCCCAATGGGGTGCACCGGCGCCCACTGGAGGGCCGCCGCCTCAGGCTCCGGCCCCTCCAAGGCAGATCGCTGATTGGAATCGCGGCATCAACGAAGTCCACTCGCAGAATCAGGCGCAACCCCAGGCCGCGAATGGATTTGACCATCGTGATCCGGTACGGGGTCCTGTAGTGATTCAACAACCAAGCCCACGACAGGAGCCTGGAAGGGCGTTCCCTGACGGTGTTCGTACCCAACCCGCACCTCGTTCCCCCAAAACCAGCGTGGCCGGACCGAGTGCATTTGCGCCGGCGCAGGCGCTGCCTCAACTTCCCAATCCACCACCCCATGATCGGGCTCCTAGTGGTACTGCTCCCTTCGCCCCTGCTACGCGGGGACCGTTGCCGCCGGCTCCTCCTTCTGCCGCACCCCCGACTGGTCCAGCTGGCCCCAACGGTACTCCTGTTTCTGCTGGACCTTTGCCGCCTTACCCTCGCCCATTTACCCCGCCAACGGAAATCAGGCCAATCCGCGAGGAGCGACCATCCTCCCCTGGCTCTACCTATCCTCACCAGCAGTATCATCATGGCCCAAGTGTGGCAGTCCAGGGCGCTAGCAGTACTGGCATTGCAGGGGGCGCCCCCCCTCCAGCTTCCGCGATCACCGCTGCGGAAGCCGCTGCACGGGAACGTGAAGATCGCCCAGCTTCGGCTATGAAGCGCGGTCGGGAGTGGGAGGCAGAGCCGGGCCCATCCAAGAAGGTCGCTAGCGAGGAGAGCCGTGCTCGGTTGGACGATCAGGTCGCTCGTCGTGTGACTCCTCCCAACCGCATGCCGTCCCCCGGGGAGATGCAGCGGCGGGGATCCTCTGAGGCTCGACGTGAAGATCAACGCCGTGTGAACGAGAACTATCACCCATCTGAGGCGGCCCACCATCCTCCAACTCTGCCATCAATCCAGCATATGCCTCAACACGCGCCTGGTTCGAGCCTCCCTCCGATGAATGAGGGCCCTGCTCCGGTTGCCAACGGACCTCAGCCAGGTGTTCCATCAACCCAGGTGCAGGTACAGGTGAAAGAAGAACCCGCTCGCAGTGAGCAGGTTCCAGCCCACGAGCCAGCCGCGCGCAAGATGGAGGTTGACGAAAACTATGACGATGATGGGGATGATGAGAAGCGGATCAGCGCTGCGGCCAAGGGAAGTCCTGCGGCAGGCAGCAACAGTAGTAATGGAGTACTGAACGGTGGCTCCCAAAACTCGCAATCAAAGCAGGAGTCCACAGCCTAAATGCAGTATCATTTTTCGCTCTCAAGGGCTTCTGAAGTCTTGTCAGGTTGCGCTCCAAAAAAGCATATGAATGCTCCAGAAGATGTCGCTCATGAACAATCTTTTGTACCCTCGTTTTGTTTTCGAAAAATTTTCCCTTTCCTTTCTTCTATATACTTCTTTTTGTTCTGGTGGCATTCACGTTAGCTATTGTTTGTGCATTTGATTTTGTACTGTATGAAAGCCATCAGCATAGTAGCCAGGATGAACTAGTTACTTGCTTTATGTCCTCTTCAGTACCCCTTTGAATCCCTTGTCTAGATAACTCTTCTCCTCTCTCATGCCCTTCTATCTCTCTGCGAATTTCCCTAGAATTCGAGTCTTCATCTAAACTTGAAACTACAAAGCAATTTTCTGTGTAATGTAGATGCTGCTTTCTTGGTTTAGTGGAAGAGTTGATGTCTGATGGCAGTTACCAGTACTCCTTACAGCTATTAGATCCAACGCTACTTTCTCTTTGTGATTATCTCCATTGTCAAATCATCATTTTATACTGACCTGGAAGTAGGCACGACCATGATTCAGATGAATGGGTTATGGCCCAAAAGATGCTGAGGAAATACGGAGTACAGGTCTTTATCCAGAGGATTGATCAGGTGTTGATTCCTGCCTCAGGCAACCTACACAGGGCTGGATCATGGATGCCTGGATGCCTGAGTCATGGGTCGCTTATCCGCAAGAGGAAATGTGGCGCCAAGACTTCGCTTAGGTCAGCCCACATTCGTTAACCTGTGCAAAATACGACCTTCGGCAAACTTCAGAGACAGACACTCTCACCACTTCGACGACTAACGACAACAGGGTCAAGATGTGAGTTATACACTTTAATACAGGTCAATTATCATGTTTGAGAATAGAATTGCTGATCCTCTTTCTTTTCCAGGAGTCACCGGAAGTACGAAGCGCCTCGGCACGGTTCGTCAACCTCTTTTTTCCCTCTTTTTCCCCTCGACAACTTCGAATTTCTCGAATTTCCGTTGTGTGCGATATACTGATGGCTATTTCTCACAGGCTCTCTTGCCTTCCTGCCGCGCAAGCGCGCTGCCAGACACCGTGGAAAGGTCAAGAGGTTAGTTGGAAATCTGGAATATCTTCAACAAACAAAAACAGTATACTGAGTCTGCGACAGTTTCCCCAAGGATGACCCCAAGAAGCCCGTCCACCTGACGGCCTCCATGGGCTACAAGGCCGGTATGACCACCGTCGTCCGTGACCTTGACAGACCCGGTGCCAAGATGCACAAGAAGGAGATCGTTGAGGCTGTTACCATCATCGAAACTCCTGCTGTATGTTTACCGAACCCAGGATTCGTTTTTTTTGTTATCAAAAGGGTTGGTCACTTACACTTTTATCTCTTTCATAGCTTGTCGCTGTCGGTGTTGTTGGTTACATCGAGACTCCCCGTGGTCTCCGCTCGCTCACCACCGTCTGGGCTGAGCACCTGAGCGACGAGGTCAAGCGCCGCTTCTACAAGAACTGGTACAAGAGCAAGAAGAAGGCCTTCACCAAGTACGCCAAGAAGCACGCCGAGGAGAGCGGTGCTTCCGTCACCCGCGAGCTTGAGCGCATTAAGAAGTACTGCACTGTCGTCCGTGTCCTCGCCCACACCCAGATCCGCAAGACTCCTCTCAAGCAGAAGAAGGCCCACTTGATGGAGATCCAGGTCAACGGTGGCTCCGTTGCCGATAAGGTTGATTTCGCCCGCAACCTCTTCGAGAAGCCCATCGAGATCGACAGCATCTTCGAGAAGGACGAGATGATCGACGTCATTGCCGTCACCAAGGGTCACGGTTTCCAGGGTGTCACCAGCCGTTGGGGCACCAAGAAGCTTCCCCGTAAGACCCACAAAGGTCTGCGTAAGGTCGCCTGTATCGGTGCCTGGCATCCTAGCCACGTCCAGTGGACTGTTGCCCGTGCCGGTCAGATGGGTTACCACCACCGTACCTCTTGCAACCACAAGGTCTTCCGTATTGGCAAGGGCTCCGATGAGGGTAACGCCTCCACCGAGTTCGATATCTCGAAGAAGCAGATCACCCCGTAAGTAACCAGTTCTGATTTGGGTTTAGCACGCAGCTAACATACCTTTTTTTTTTCTTACAGCATGGGTGGCTTCGTCCGCTATGGTGAGGTTAAGAATGACTATGTCATGGTCAAGGGCTCCGTTCCCGGTGTCAAGAAGCGTGTTATGACTCTGCGCAAAACCCTGTACCCCCAGACCAGCCGGAGAGCCACCGAGAAGGTCGAGCTCAAGTGGATCGATACCTCGTCCAAGTTCGGCCACGGTGCTTTCCAGACACCCGAGGAGAAGCGTGCTTTCATGGGTACCCTCAAGAAGGACCTTGTTACTTCTGCTTAAGGTGTTTATGTCGGTTTGGTGTAGTGCAGCTTATTACCTTTTTCAATAAAAAAAGCGAACAATACCTTCAAATCTAGGTTCTCAGCTGTCTCGTGTTCTTAGTAGCTTAAAGTAATTGTAGTATTTACAATATAGGGCATTTATCCAAAAGCCACCTGGAATGCTTCGAGTCTACACTGAAGAAAAATCTGCATTTACTGGAAATTGCCAGACGACCATTCTCCTGCTCTATCACAAAAGGGTTCCTTAACCTACAGCTTCTCCGTATCCTCAACTTCCCATTCTCCTATTTCCCTCATCAGTCCTTGAGTGACATTATCGTCTATTTAGCACACATGCGTAGGTGGCAGTTCAGCCGCAGGATATATTGCGTCATTGATCGCATGTCCTCTTCTTGGGCTTCAAGTTCAACTCCATCGCCAAATCTGTCCACACTCTTTCCTCACCATCTTACCTTCAAGAATCCAAGTACCGCTGTCAAATCTCATCAGCATCGATATCTCTGTTGTTTCCCTTCGCAAACTTTTTCTCTACACCCCCGAAACCACCGTACTATCCTCCCACCAACCCCGCACCACAAACCCATCCTCTCGCGAGCCATGTCTTCTTCCGACGACGCCTACATGTCCTTCCTGAACAAGGCAAACGCGGACCTCAATAATGCACGAGCACAGCGGATCCAGCAGTCGTCCGGTGTGCGCACCGAGACCGTCGACGTCGGCGTCCTGATCCCCGCGCCCTTGAAATCCGTCGATGCGTACTACATCTCCGAGACGGACGAGCCGTTCGAGCCGGTTACTTTGAAATGGGAGGGTGCGAATAAGGGGATCTGGCCGGGCCCATGTACGATTTTCTACCCATCAGTATCATACTTCTTGGATCATCTTCGCTAACGATTCTTTCTTCTCAGCCCAGTTGTCTAAACTAATCTCCCCCGACGAGGATCTCTCCGATGCAATCGAGACATTGACCCCTTCGACCTTCGACCCCAAGAATCGGTACTCGTCGGCGCTGCGTGCCGTGCGGGCTGCCGTCACGCAGGCTTCTGGCGGCGCGGAACCGGGGATCAACGAGTCGGATGTCGAGGTGAAGGTGTACCGGGTTGAGGTTGGCAAGTCGCGCGTGCAGTATTATATCCTGAGCTTGGATGCTGAGGGGGGTACGATTGTGGGGTTGAGAGCTAAGGCGATTGAGTCGTAGATGAGTTTGGACTTGGATCTTTTGATTTGGGTGGTGTTGTGTTCTTATATATACCAACAGCTACATATGATATTAACAAACTATTGATTCTCGCGTCCTCTATTTGTGCTATCGTTTATGTATGCATCAATTGATCGAGGATGCTCTTTCATTCTTTCAGAGATTGGGCTATACAGTATACACCCCATTGTGTTGAGCTGTGGTGACTAAGCAAGTTAGTCTGTTACTTCTGGATGTTCATCTCGAGAGCTGACATCTAGATATCTCCTGGAGAGATTTCTCGGTACTTACAATTTAGTCCAGCATCTCGTAGAACGGACTGAATTAAGATGCTGCATTTGTGATTCTTCTAACGTTGCCTTCGCCACTCAATCCCAAGCTATCAAGCCTACTGCCCTTCAAAGGACCACTTTACTTTTGAATTAGGATCGAGGTGATCCAAGAAATAATCGCAGATGATTACTTGATGCCACTTTACTGAGTGTATCATTTCAAGTTGATCAAAGAGCGTTGCTCCATCCAGACCAAGATGTTCAACCCAGGCCATCACAGCCATCCCATCGTCATCGACGACAACGACGACGACGACGACATGCAAATGGAGTATTCCCCCCAGCACGGAACGGAATACGGTATCGGTAACGTCTCACCCCCAACACAACACTCCCCAAAAAGCATGCTGCATATTGATCTAACCGAACCCCCGCAGGCCACCCGCCCAACATCAACACATCGGTTGAAATGCTCCGCCCAGCATTCCCAGATTACGATTCTGCAGCCATCGCCGAGGAGAAGAAAGTGCGCAGCCGGCTCCGGGAAGAGCGACACGCCGCGCTCTCCGTGCTCATGGACCGGGAATTGCTAACTATTCAAGCCTTGGCGAATCAGGAGGTTAGACCCCCCTTTGTCTTTATTGAATGAATGAGTGAGGATGGCTGAGAAGAAATCTATCTAGACCCTCCCCCAAGCGCGTCGGCGCTTCCTCGCTAAACTCATGGCGCCGGAGGACCCAGACGTCGCGGCTGCGATCCGTGCGGACAGATTCATCATCTTGCATCCCCCGTCTTCGTCGTCGTCGCCGTCGTCTTCGACGCCAATGATCGTCAGTCGGCGTATCGTCGATGTGCACGAGACTGATGATGCGGGTTGGCGTCGTCCGGAGTCCGGGGCTGGTGTCTCGGCTGCGTCCTCGTCAAGGACTCGTGGTAAATTGGCCCCGGATCGGGCGCGGAAAGCCAAGGTGTCGTCGAGTCGGCAGCAGCAGCAGCAGCAGCAGCAGCAGCGGGAGAGGGAGAGGAGGAGGAGATGGAGTGGTGCTGAGCGGGAGGATATCGGAGACTCACCGATGGAGAGATCGCCTTGATCTTGTGTAATCTGTGGAGGCCACGGACAGTTGAATTACCTGGATTGATGAAGAATTGCATACTTATTCATTGTTTACATAGGACCTGCCATGACCCATAAGACCCAACCCATCCAAAATATAGCGTACTATACATGTCAACAAAGAAGGAAAAGAAAGAAAAGAGGACATTAAAGAAGGCATAAAGCTGGATCCCCCATCTCATATATCCATTTCAAAACTAGACCTCCAAGCCACTCGAGACACAAGTTTTTTTGTTTTCCATACACCTGCCGCCCTGAATCAATCTCAATTGGGTATCAAAAAAGAAAGACTTGCCCCCTTCCCTTTAGCGAACTTTACACCAGAGGTTATCCAGTATAGTCATTCACGTATATATGTATATATCTTATATCGATAGATTGCATCATGTAAAATGAACAAAAAGTCTCAGTCTTTTCTCTTGAGGAGAGAAAAAAAAAGGGGGGAAAGTGTGAGGGGGCTTGATAAATCCCATAAAATCAAAAGGGCAACTTAATGTTTCCAGATGCCCCCCTGTCACACCTTGAAGCAGCAGAAAGTGAATCTGACACATCTCCCGTAGTCGCAGGTAATTACTCTTCTGGCCTTAAGGAGGCCGAAAGCATCAGGATCGAGTAGCAGACAGCCACTTTCTCACTTGCTCAACTTCTCAGTGTGGAGCATGCTTTCGGCATCGCCAACCTGCTTGCGCTCGGAGACTTCGTTGTTCCGCATCCGCGCGGCTTGAATATTCATCAGCGTCAATCCTTGGGATGGTTGTGGTTCGGACTTAGGGTAAAGAGGATGCAGTCTGTGACAAGTGGTGAACCGAACACGACCATCCCTCATGACTGGTAATTGTCATTGCAGAGGCTCCGAGCTAGAGGAGAGCCGATTCAGATGGAGATACACATCCGTGCCATATCTGCGAAAATGGTCAGTTTTCGAAAAGATCTCAGTACATTTTAAAATCCGCAACACGTACCCTTCCATACTGATCAACTTGAGGTCACCACCAAAGTACCGAGCGTACAGGCGACTGATCGGCAATCCATAACCGAAGCCTGCCATGGGAGCTTTGAAGTCGTTTTTATCAAAATCCGGGTCCAAGTTGGGTGTCTGATCCACAGTGGTGTACATGTATGTCCACACCAACGGAATCGACGAACGGGGGATGCCGCCGCCTTCATCGGAGATCTTGATCGTAATGTCCTCCTTTCCTTCTGCCACAATGACCTTTGTGACCGGGAAAGCTTCCTTGTCCGCACCATGGGTTTCCACAACAGCACGCAACGAGTTCTTGAGGGTCTCGAACAGCATGTGCGACAGGTGGCCGGGAACGTACATGAAGTTCAGATCCTCTTTACAGATGAGCTGGATCTTCGGAGCTTCAAAAAGACCGTAGTAGTCTTCACAAACAAAACGGGCATTTTCAATGGCCTCAAGAGCAACCTCCCGAACGTTCGTTTTGGTGCATATGATGCCAACATAGTTCGGATGGCGGACATGCGTTTGTTCGGTCAAGGCGATGTGCTGGCCGATCAACATTCGTATACCGATGCGGGACATGTAAAAACGATCGAGGAATGCCTGGACAGTAGGGTCGATTTGTAGACGCTGGCGTTTCCGCTTCCATTCGAGGATACCCTGAGCGACGGTGGTCACGACACTGTCATGCCGCCGCTTGATGTGTTGCAGAGTTGTTGCGAACCGTTGGTTGTAATCATTCAGTTCCGGTGGCCAGTTGCCTTGGTCATCGGACGGAACGAAATATCTTCGGGTGGCAGCTCCCTTGCCATTGCCATTTGCGGGGGAGGATCTATACTGTCCTTCCCGGATACTGGGGTTCTGGGTAGTTTCGGAGAGAATCTTAGAGACACCACCGTGCATCCTTCCGGGTCGTAGCAAGCGAGCTTTGACTTCTTGGGTGAGTGTTGGTCGGGGGAGGTTGATGATTTCCTTCAAAAGCACGTGAGCTCCTGCCATCACAGCAAAAAGAACGCCACAGCACCAGAAGGGAATTGAGTCATACCTCAAACGATTGTGCGTACCAATCCTGGACCTTTTTAATTGACGGCATTTCACTCAATCCATCAGGAAGTTGTCCAAGGTCCTGCACGCGGTGCGCTAAGCGGATAGGTAGCTCTTCCGAGAGGAATTGTGAGGCACGAAAGAGGGTCCCTGCTTTGAATGGCGAGATCAGCCAAAACTTCGACAATCGAGCATGAGATTGATACACATACCGGTCGATGGTCTGTCTCCGAACTGCACCATCTGTCGGAGAGAGACACCAGTGGCGGGGAAGCTCGCATAGTGTCTGATGGTTTCCATCAGTCTCTCCGACGGTTTCCACATACTGTCTTGCAATTCAGGCCAGAAGGCCTGATGTGCACGCTTTATTAATCCCGAAAATCCGACTGATGCGACTGGAAAGGCGACGGAAAGTGGTGGTGTTGGCATGCACTCGGTTGGTGAAGAAAAAAGACAATACGTTCACAGTGTTCACTGTTCAAAGATACCCCGGACGTTCGGGCTGCCGAGGTTGTTGAGTCACGAGCCCAGGGCGGTAAAGGAGGTGAGAATGTTCCGATTCGGAGGTACAGAGGGGTTTAGAGGGGAGGTTCACAGAGAAACCCACTGAGATGACAATTTTTCATGAGTATAAAAGGTAGGTTTCAATTCAATTCAGAAGCTGGAGAAGAAGGTATCTAGGATGAAAAAGAAATCCCCCAGGGAAGGGGAACGATTCTAAATCAGTGCATCAGTCCGGACTCCGGTGCTTGTTGCGGGGGGTCACGTGGTGGGGTGATCCCGTGCTTGACCGAGCCTCCCGAGGAAACCAGAAAGGGAATTTGGAAAATCAGCCGATTCTCACGCGATGGTCTCCAGACCCCGTCTTCCTCCACTCTCTTCCGGCTTGATCCCCTTGCTTGAGCTTCTCCTCGATCTGCGGAGTACGGAGTACAAAGTATGAAGAGAATCAACATCAATTGCTTCATAACCGGAGGAATTCCTTTGAGCTTTACTACAGAGTACAATACCAGATAGCTCTGGCCACTTCTGGCGCCTTTTTTACACTCCGCATTCTCCAGACTCGAGGCCACAATACTTAGCGGAAGTGCCGGTCGATGAGAATAAACAATAAAGTTCCTCCGGGTTTCCCCTTCGCCCGAAGCTTGACTCGTGCTTTGCCGACGCACAACACAGGACGCACCCTCTCACTGGCTCTCTCCATCCCCAAATATGCATCGGATGTTTCCTTTCTCCGTTTCTCGGCCACGGTCTTCGGTGACCGGGTGCCTAATGAGGCTAAAGCACTACTACAGAGTACAACAGTTGTTCACTTGTCACTTGTTTCAAGGAAATTGAGCTGCAGACTTGCATGGATACAGAATTACAGAAGCGAATCTGAATCGACACCCCACAATGTTGTTATCAAGTCTCCTGGCTTGGGTAACTAAATGATTTATTCATCTGTGGATGTGGTTGATTATTGATAACACTCATCCCTGAACTTCACTTACTCCTCCACAGTCCACCGTACTAACTACTTAGTACTATGCTTGAACCTGGGGAAATTAACGATCAACATCTCTCCTCCCTCACCTTCGTCCTTCAAGGGACTTCTTGAGACATGTAAGACGGAAGTCCACTTAAAACATGTATTGGTCCAATTCCTGTCTTACGTTCTTTTCCAACATATCTCTTCCTCGAATTTTACTGGATTTCCTCCATCTGAACCTTGACTACAAAGAGCGAAGCAAATAACGAATCTAAAAATGATTGACATGCATGAAACGGATCCCCGCCAAACTGAATTTAAGGCCATTCATTGATCGTTGGCGACAATAATATTGAGCAATCTATGGAAGGGGAGAAGAAGCTGCGTAGATCGTAGACTATTTAAACGACATCAACAACAGCATCACATGCCGTTGATCAAATCTCCATTTCAACTACTGTTCTGTGTTCATTGCCCAATGCAGAAACATTTTGTATGGCAATAAGAACATGTACTCATGCTCGATTGTGATCATAATATGACGCCCTGCAATGATAGTCAGAAGATAATCCAACTCGAAGCCAGCTCAAAAGGGAAAAAAAATGACTGATGGCGAGATGAGTCCTCGGGACCAAGCCGAAGGTACCTTTCCCTCCTCATCATCGGCTTCATGAATCGCCCAGAATGGCGACTACCACTTGGCACAATGAGATTGTAAGGAGGCAGGAAGAGCTCGTCCTTAATCTACCCCCAGCCTCCCTCCCATCGTTGATAACGATGTGGTGGTTCTTCTCCCCAACTTCTTCCTAACAGTACTCGTCGGTTTCGTTGGCTGAGGCGGTTTCATAATTACCAAAGGGAACCTCGTCCTCAAGGCAACCGCGAGTTTGTGGTCTTGTTTGAAGTTGCGCCGCCCGAAACCGTTTTGGCAGTGGAGTCTTCATTCTCCTTTTTGACAGCTATCTGTTCCAACTTCCACCAACCAAATGGTTGCCAGTTTGAGAATCTCCCGCAGATTTATCTGACTGGCTGTCAATTCACCGCAGTGGGTTGTCTGGATTCTGGACTCTGGACTCTGGAGACTCTGGACCTTTCCAGTTGGCAGTTCCCCTGGACTGTGCACAGTACACACAAACCTTTTTTTTTAATTTTTTTTTCTTTTTCGTGGTCTGTTTCGTTTCACTGTTTTGCTCCCATCCACCTCTTGTTTTTCTAGGTGAAAACAAGATATTAGGCAAGAGCTTGGCTGGCCAGAATAGGCACCAAGTAAACAAGAAGGTATGGACCTTTTCCTTCAAGAAACCCCTTCGCTTGTGGAAATGAAAAACCCATGGCTCGTTGAGGGTGGATCTCGAGTTACCCGCCGATGAATCGGTCCTCGTCTCCAAGGAACTCTCTTTTGGTTGTATTCATCAAAGTTCTGAGTTCTGACCATACCCCTGTCCATCCTCGATCAGCTGTTATATGAAGAAGATGATGATGATGCAACTGCGCGCTCCTCCAATATCAAGATTCTCCATGTTGTCCTTTTTTTTTGCTTGATTTCTTATAGATTCTGTCTCTCAGCTGGCCATTCACTAATCAGCAAAGATAGAGAGGGAGGGCCAATTGTGTTCAGAATTACTTATTTTGCGCTCATGCTGTTGATGCCATATTCCTGCTTGTGACTGGCTCAAATCCAAAGGACTTTGCCCCTCTCAGGTTGCCAGCCATTGTGTTGTGCGTCTGGCTCTGGCAAAAAAGCACTATATTAATTAGTATTAGTGCTGTTATCAATCCTGGAGGTTGCAACAGGATCTTTTTTTAAAGAAAGAAGAAAGGAAAGGAAAATAAACACGGAGAAGGGAGATGAAATAAGAAGAGGAGCAACAGCAGCAGCAAAAGAGGAAGAAGAAGGAGAAGAGAAGAAGAGAAGAAGAAGAAGAAGAAGAGAAGAAGACGATTCGAAGTCAAACGAGTAACGACATCCCAATCAGGAAAGACCCTAAGAAAAAGGGCCCCTCTTCCAAACGACTGTCGTCTCTCTTACTGACTTCCACCACACTCTCTGCTGTCATCTTCCATCGTCCTTCACGTTTCTCTCATCCTTTCTGTCCATGATCTAGAAAAAGGAGGACAGGACCGACAAATTAGATCGCCGTTCAATGGGTACATCTCTGGACGTCTCTCATACTCTGATCTAGACTGCGTGCTGGGATAAGCAGCTGAAACATGTCCCGTCGCCGAGCCTCGAACAGCGAATCAATAGCCTCATCGTCTACTATGAATGAGGCAGTTGCATACCCTTTTTCCAGTATGCAGCAGAATCATCTGCCTCAGAGGCGTGGTCCGATAGAGGGACCGAATGGACGGAGATTAATTCGGAGGGTCACCTGGCGTTCGTCTACCTACAAACTCATGGCGACCCTTTGGGTTCTGGGTGTTTTTTACATCGTTTGGCTCATCAGGGATCTCTTTTGGCTGCCCTTCGCTCCGTCGGGAACGGACTCTGTACCTAGAGATGCGACGAATGAGTGAGTTTCTCTGTTGCCGCCATCTTTTCGATTGTCACACGATTGTACTTACCGAGCCATTTTCTCCAGCCTCTTAGCTCACTACGTGGGTTTCCAGGAGTGCGGTATCTCATCAGTCGCCCTCTACAACCCTCCTCAAGATAAGGCATATTGCAAATCCCGTGACTCATTGCTCAGTGCGATGAGCAATGGAGGCCGGCATGGCTTTGATGCTGCCTATGCATCACAAGGTAAGTGAGACAAGAGACCCCAAACCCCTCGGGCCCATCGGGCAATTGATCGGTAGTGCTTTCTTTGACTAACTGACAAATGTGAGAAGACTGTGTATATCGTTGGTACACCAGCTCTCAGATCTGTGATATACTTAGTAAATTCGACGGAGTCGCTTTTATTGGGGACGAATCTCTGGCCGATGCCTATGCTGGATTTAATATCCTTCTTCGAGAGAACCTTGCCACTGGCTCCCTGAAAGATTGGGAGATGACCAATGAGTACAGCACTAAGTGCAAATGTGACTCGCAGTTCAACAATCCATCCTGCTGGCCGAAGCGAATCAGCTCCAGTGAAGATGTATATCTTCAGAGCGACCAATCGACATTCCGAACCCCTTATGCCTGCTCAAAGTGTAAGCAGACCGATTCCCACCGTCAGCCGAACATTCGCATAATCCGGCGCTAATTCTGTCGCTATCTAGATACTCCTCACGCTTTTGTACAAGTAGTCGGATCGCCTGCCTCGATAAGCTCCCATGAGAAACTCCAAAAGCTGCTAGCCAAAACCGATGGCCAAAAGAAGCTTGTTCCTGTGGTTCACAGCGTGTCGCTTTCACCGTCCTTCTCTCTGTCCACAACCAAGGACAGTATGGATGAGTGGCTCGCTCTTGCAAAGACCAGTAAACAAAACACACCTTTTCTCTGGATCGGGCCCGCGGCTCCAGGTCATCAAAAGCCTGCCGACAACAATATGGCTGCAGACAGTGCCGTATGGCAGTATGCTCTGGATACCACCGAAGCAGCTCAGAGCAGAGGCATGGAGGTTCTAGGCATGTATAATGCCACTTTACAAGCGGCGAGCTGGGATGGGAAGCATTATGGTGAAAAAGTGGCTTTAATACAAGCCATGATGGTAGGTCTTTCTCCCCCTTCGCAGAATGCCATAATTTAACTTGGCCTTCTACAGATTATCAACTGGCTATCTGCCCTTTGAGACGTCGAGGGCTTTATAAATATATATCCGAGGGGTCATCCATCATGTTCATGAGGATGATAATGCTTCTGAAAGAATAAAAAGGTTTGATGCTTACATTATCTCAATTCTTTCACCTGATTTCAATTTCTTCCATTGTCATGTTGCTTCTTGGATATTATTCTCTTCTCATCTCTTCTTCCATCTCGTTGCCTTGTTGGTTGTGTTACTGGTTCACTCTAGCCATGACCCCAGCGTTTAGATTCCATTTCATTAGTCTTTGCACTGGTTTGTCTGTTGATCTCAATGCTTTTGGTTGCATCTGATGCATTTCTATAGCATGGGTGGCTTTCTGCCTTTCTACAGTTACAATAATGGGGAAATGAACAGGATACAAAAAGGATGTGAAGGCTGTATAATTATATCATTTTACCACTCATCTTTCCTATGACTGGATGGAAGTAATATGATAATGTTAATGCATTCTTTTCAAGGGCACATACTCTACTACAATAGAGATGTTGATCAGCATATCCTAGACAATCTAGAGTTGAGGCCGAGGGATGACTATTGCCTGCACTGAGCTTGCCTCGGGGATATATATTACTATTGCCCACTTCTTTAGATTGGAATATGCTGATTAGTTAGCATGTTTGCCCATGATGATCATTCAAAAGGAGGTAGTCAAAGACCCTTTTATATAGCCGAGTGCTTCTGAAGGTCATTATCCCATGTCATTAATATTTACAAAACTCCTCAACCTATCGCAATCGAAAGCGCTTCCCCGTATTCGCTTCTTGCCTTACTTGCTGGACTTTTCTATTAGGCGCATGTTGGTCGCGGCTTATCCAATGCATTAGCTCGCAGTTCATGGTAATAGGAGATTAAGCACGCTGGGGTGGATCGGCTCTTGTGTCATTGCGAATCTATCCAGTCAAAAGTCATGAGTATATCAACCTGGATCGAAGGATCATGGTGCAACTCTAGACGTGAAGGTCAGCGGTCTCGGCCTTGAGAAGGTGTTGCTCGTAGGGCTGGAGAGCCTTCTTGACTTCGGTCGAGGTGAATCTCTCGACCTGCTGGGGAGCACGGCCGACAAAGGTGCTGGGGTCGAGGAGGGCGTCGAGCTCGTCCAGGATAGGGGTGAAGAAAGCGGTGCGGCGGACGCGTTCGATGAGGTCGTTGTTCTTTCCGAGTTTCTTGACGTTGTCCGATGCTTGGTGGGAGAGGACGCCTGCGAGGATTCATCAGCTGTGTGCTTGTGATACGGTTGGATGGAAAGGAACATACGAATTTCCTCGTGGGCATCCTGGCGGGAGAGCCCCTTCTTCACACATGCCATGATGATCTGATTAGTTAGCATTGATGCTCATCGAGTTCAATTTATTGGGACTTTACATTCTCGCTAGTCAGAGTGTTAGTATGAGCATGAGTTGGATACAAGGAAGAGTACAAATGGACAAGGAACTTACGTTGCCATGAAAGGAAGCTCGTCGTTCACACGACGTCTGATGACTTCAGGATACACAACAAATCCGGAGGTGACGTTGTCTAGAGAGTACATTAGCCGCTAATCGCACAGAATCGGCTTGCTACCGCTTACTGAGAAGAATGAGGCAGGCATCAGCCGAAAGATAAAGCTCTGGAAGGCTGATACGACGGATAGCGCTGTCATCCTGGTCATGGTCAGCGACGATATTTTGTATATCCCGCAATGATTGACGGCGTTATCTTACCAACGAGCGCTCGAACCACTGTGCAGAGTAGGTGTCCAGTGCATCCTTGGGCAGGTTCTGGAGGTGTCTTCCGAGCGAGCAGAGACGCTCAGACCGCATAGGGTTGCGCTTGTAAGCCTGCATGGCAACGTGAGTTCACTTTCCATCCGGAAGTATAAACATCCAACTAACCATAGCGCTGCTTCCAATCTGGTCCTTCTCAAAAGGCTCTTCGACTTCCTTGAGCATAGCCAGATGGCGAATATCAATACCAATGCGCTCGCAAGTAGACCCAAACGAGCCTAGGGCATTAGCCACATCGACATCTATCTTCCGCGAGTATGTCTGGCTGGAGATGATGAACGCAGAATTGAAACCGGCCTTCTTAGTGACGAGCTCATCCAGCTGCTCAACCTTGTCGTGGTCACCGTTGAAGATCTGGAGGAAGGAGGCCTGGGTACCAGTGGTGCCCTTGACGCCACGGAAACGAAGGTCATCGCGAGCCCTCTCGAGGTTCCGCAGATCCATAAGCAGGTCCTGAATCCACAGACAAGCTCTCTTTCCGACTGTCACGAGCTGAGCAGGCTGGCCGTGGGTGAAGCCCAGGCAAGGCAGATCCTTGTACTGCTTAGCGAAAGCAGAGAGCTTGTCGATCACAACTGCAAGCTTGGGGATGAGAATGTCCAGTCCGTCACGAAGGAAGATCAGATCCGCATTGTCCGTGCAGTAGCACGAGGTAGCACCCCAGTGGATGATTCCGGCAGCTGCTGGGGCGACTTGACCGAAGGCGTGGACATGGGCCATGACATCGTGTCTCCGACGTTTCTCCTCCTCGGCGGCAACCTTGAACTCGTCATCCTGGATAGTGAGATGAGCCTTCATTTGCTCAATGCCCTCATCGGGAATGGGAAGGCCGAGTTCTGCACTTGTTAGCTATCTTCATTGCGGGGTTTCTCATGGGAGAGAGCAAATCCTTTGCATACGTACCCTTCTGGGACTCCGCAAGCCAGAGCCAAAGCTGTCTCCAGGTCGAAAACCGATTCCTGGGAGAGAAGAGATACTTCATCTCATTGCCTTCATAACCATTAGTGAGTGCAAAGTAATACTGACTCGGCTGCTTCAGGGATACTCACTCGCATAACGCGAGTTGAGAGGAGTCTGGTATACATCGTTGCTTGCGGACATCCTGTCAGAGAGAATTGAAGCTTTCCTATGAGGAATTAGAAGGTAATGAGCAGCAGAAGAAAGATGAATGACGATATTGTGTGTACTTTCACGGGAAATTTTACAATTTGAGGGAGGGAATTTAGTGGGGTGGGCTTATCAGTCACGTTATCAGGAGGGGTTATCAATTGACTGCCATCATCATCGTATGATGGACACAGGATGAAGCAATTAATATTATTCCAGGTATATAGCTCGATTAGCAAGGATCATTCAATGATTCAACACCTCTAACATGAGACACCCGTATTCCCGACTATATCAGGACCTGCTATCAGTGGGAGAAGATACCCGATGTCGGAAGACATCAATCAAGAAGCATCCAGCTCCTAGTCAGCTGCCAACGCAGCCAAGTTCGCAGAAAGACTTCCTTTGTCGTATTTGACATATTTGCCCCTGCCCTTGTCAATCTCATGGTAACGGTCCCAGAAGCGCGCATACAGCGGCTCCAAAACTGCCTGCACTTCGCGGACCAATACCCCTCGAACTTCTCGCTCCATATACAAACCCTTGTGACGGTTCACCAACTCCTCAAAGCTCGCATTGAACGACTTGAATTTGTCCTTGATGGCATCCTTGTCCTTGGATGAAAGCGACTTGACTATCGCACCGGAATCAACAATGCCACCGGAAGTTGGTCGGGCTCCAGCGCGAGATGTATATTGTACATCCAAAAGATAATGGGAAGTCTCTTTCCAAGCATCCAAATAAGTAGAGGTGGCTCGTTTACGAAAGGTATCTATCCGTGCAATACTGTCCGGCGAGCCCAAATGCCGTGCTAATGCACGGCTTTGCCGGATAGAGCGGTCGACGATACAAAAGACATTTGACAGAAAAACGCCCTGTACTGCTTTTGATCGATGAAATGCTCGACCCCGAGCTTCGAGGTTACTCATCAAGGTCTCGACCATATCAAGAATGAAGTGCGATAAGAGAGTCGAGCTGTCGGGACTGACATCCAGAGGTGTTGTGCCTGGCGCGTTGGCGGTGGAACGCCAGTTGCCGTCTCCGAGAGATGTTAGGATGGATGCCAGTGGTCCGGAATAACCAGTCAGCGTAGCCAGCGAGCTCATGACCTCGTTGACAAGAGGTACCGATCCACCATCGGGAGGAAGCACAGGGATGTTTGTAGCTTTCCGTTTGGTCTCCTCGAGTAGTTCCGAAAGAGAAGACTTTGCCGTCTCGCGGGCCGGCCGAAGAGCTTCAATGAACAAGCTCTTGAGCTCGCCGGTTTTTGAGTCAACCCGATAAGACATGGCTGTCACAATCTCAATGATCTCAAATGCAAGGAAACAGTCTGTCATGAGATTGGCCTTGATATACTGGTTAAGTTCACGCAACGTTTTCGAGTATTCCGCGAGCGCAGAGCGAAACGTCGTCTGCAAGGCCAACCCTCGCTGGTCGCCTATGAAAATTTGTGCAATCATCTCATATTCGGTAGATATGAACGACTCGAGCGCATTGGAGTAGATCCCTATGCCGTTGGTGCCTTGTTTGTAGGGGCCGTCGGCAGCTCTCCGCTTGACAGTATTCATGGAAGCTATGGCAAGATTTTGCAGGCTTGACGTGAGGTAACCCCCCCGTACCTCGGCGTATATTTTGAGTGCGGGATTCTCTGCTTCACCGCGTTGAGGCCCGTGGCTTGCTGCTGAGTTAATTGCGGCACATATGGGTGTTAAATCTGCGATTATCTCTTCGGGGATCGATGGAAACGGAAGGTCTGCAGAAGGTCATAGGCGTCAGCTCCATGGCAACTCACAATTACATGGTTGCAATAAATATCAACTCTTACCTTTCGTTAGATAGTGTAATGGCTCAATAGGACTAGCATACTGATTCAGCATTCCGCGGAACATGTCCTGTAGCTTGACGTTGCCAGTGCCTAAAAGAGAAGTGAATTCGGAGATTGCTATCTGATTCGATTTCAAATTTGTTGAATTCAAGTCCGTCAAAGCCTTATCCACACGTTTCATGGCTGCCAGGTACTGAGACAACCCAACGCTCTGGGGTCTTTTTTTTTTCGGATGGTCAGCGAAAGGGGATCATTGCGGCGAAAGGAGAGACAGGAAATCGCTTACCCTGCGCGGATGATACCCTCCTCTCGACTCTTCGCATCGAGAGGCTGGCGAAGACGCTCGATAGCTTCATTGACCTTATCGATGTTGCTGTTGGTTATCTGAAGGGATTGCGTATTACTGTAAATGGGTCCTATGGCATGTTTTACGACATTACCGCCGGTCTCGAGGCGGACAAGGGAGCCTTGGATCTTCTTGGTGAGGAGTTTGAGCTTCTCGAGGTTGGCGTATAAAACCTCAACCTCTGCGCTCTCCTCTGCATAAGTATTATTCCTTGGAGCAACCATGGCTATTCGATCGGGAGGTCCCACAATAGACCTCGAAATGAAGGACTCGTGATGAAATGCTTTGATTCCGTGCTCGTAGTAATAATGGAAATCGTCATTATCTTAAGGAAATAATTCGACCGTATCGATGAAACACACTAAATGGGAATCGCTGGCCGATGAGGCTCCTGGCCTCAGCATGTTGTACTGTGTTGTGTAGTTAGATAGAGATATGGACGGATGACTGCATCTTCTCCGCAATGCGCGCTAATCCCAATTAAGATTCCCCGGCCCGTCTCCCGTCCCGCTTCCCACGTGACATTCCGTCATAGTATTTGGATTCCGACTGTGCGAGAAAAGGTCGGGAAAGCAGAATCATCTGTGAAACTACAATGATCTAGAGAATCGCCATGATCCGGCCGCCTGAAATTCCATTTCTAGCATTGAAGTGAATGGCGGATGCAGTCCCATTCTTCTCTTCTCTCCTCACGCATTGCCCGTTCCAGAATGGGTGCAGCGGGAGTCTCTCGCCTTCGCTGGACGGTTCCTCCTGCTGCTCTAGGACTGCTGGGTAGTGGGGTGCTCTACAACACAGGAGAACGATCGCAGGTTCATAGTCAATTGGTACAATCCGACTCCAAAACATATTTTTCTGTTTCCTCAGCGCTCAATGGCAATGATCGGTCGGGAAGGACAATCACAGGGAACTCAGACGGGAGCAGTTCCAGGTCTAGCTCCGAAGATAATGGTCAATATGGGGAGGTGGGATCGGTTTGGGCGAATATCATGCAGAAGTTCGACAGTGTGAAACAGACTGTTGGTTCTGCCGAATGGATTGAACTAGACAGCATTAAAAAATCTATTATTCCTGATTGGACTTCGTTGCTCCCAGTGACAATGCAGAAACTCCAGCGCGATCTTTCCATGGCCCCCGGTTCCCTCTCGGACCAGATCTGGAAAGAGGCTCACGATCCAGACATACACCCGGAAATACTACGGGAAGCCAGAGTCCGTGTTGGGAATACCCTGTGTGATGAAGAATTGGCATTCAGGATGAGGCGGCAAAAGTGTGCTGTAAAAGCACTGGCTTCGTACCTGAATATTCCAGAGCAGGATATACATCCAGATGACGTTCCCATCATTGCGATGTGCGGTTCCGGAGGTGGTCTGCGCGCCCTCGTAGCCGGAACTGGCTCATACCTTGCTGCTCAGGAAGCGGGCCTGTGGGACTGTGTCACGTACACAGCTGGCGTCAGTGGCAGTTGCTGGCTGCAGACTTTGTATCATTCATCGATCACTGGTCGGAATTTCAATCGACTAGTCGATCATTTGAAGAACAGACTAGGTGTGCACATAGCGTTTCCACCAAAGGCCCTCAGTCTGCTCACAACTGCCCCTACCGACAAGTATCTCCTCAGTGGGTTGGTCGAGAAACTGAAAGGCGACCCAGGCGCGGATTTTGGCTTGGTGGATATTTATGGCATGCTGCTAGCTGCTAGACTCTTGGTTCCTAAAGGTGAACTTGGAGTTTCAGACAACGACTTAAAATTATCCAACCAAAGGTATAACCTTCGTGACGGGGCTCATCCGATGCCTATTTACACAGCCGTCCGCCACGAGATCCCAGTTGTCGAGGTCGAAGAAGACGAGCAGCCGAAGAAGCAGGTAATGCCTGAGAAGGTTATCAAGCAGTCACAGAGCGAAGCATGGTTTCAGTGGTTTGAGTTTACCCCCTATGAGTTCTTCTGCGAAGAGCTGGGGGCTGGTATTCCTACCTGGGCTTTGGGAAGGCATTTCAACGAGGGTCGCAACGTGATAGCTCGCGGGGAATATCCATTACCTGAGCTACGCGTCCCTGGGTTGATGGGCGTATGGGGTAGCGCTTTCTGCGCGACGCTGTCTCATTATTACAAGGAGATCCGTCCAGTGATGAGAGGCATAGTTGGTTTTGGTGGCATAGACTCCCTGATCCAAGGCAAGACGAAAGACCTGATTCGAGTGCATCCCATTGACCCTGCGACCATTCCAAATTATGTACTAGGCATGAAGGATCAACTGCCGCCTTCCTGCCCTGAGTCGATTTTCAGGAGCGAACATCTCCGGCTCATGGATGCGGGAATGAGCAATAACTTGCCTATATACCCCCTCCTAAGGCCGGGCAGAGATATTGACATCGTTGTCGCGTTCGATGCTTCGGCAGACATCAAGCAAGAGAATTGGCTTTCTGTAGTTGACGGATACGCTCGTCAACGGAGTATCAAGGGGTGGCCTATTGGAGCTGGCTGGCCGAGAGGGGACACCGGACTGAACGAGACTGAAGGCAAACTCCGAGAGGCGCAGAACACCACGGAAGATGCGGCAGACGAGAACCTTTCGAAGGCTCAAAGTGACGATCGCCATGATCATGAAAAGGGAGCAGGTATACCCGAAAGTATTTCTCCCAAACATCAGAACCAGGTTGCAGGAGACCGACCATCACTCGAGGATATCGATCTGGGGTACTGCAACGTCTGGGTCGGGACAAAGCAAGAGAGGGTTTCTGGCAAAGAACCACCGCCGTCCAAACGCCTATTCCATCCCCAACACGGCGACCACTCCGAATCCGACTTCCACCTTATGCACCCTGATGCAGGCATCGCGGTCGTCTACTTCCCCCTACTCCCCAACCCTTCCGCCCCGGAACTACCCGAAGGCTCCTCGTTATCCAAGACACCCACCCCCGCACGACAGTCGGAGACGACGTCCTCCGGCGCGGTCCATGACCCTGCACGCCCTCTGACACCGCACCCCAGTACCATTGATCCGGAGGTGGACGATTTCCTGTCCACGTGGAACTTCGTGTACACGCCTGAACAGGTCGATTCGGTCATTGGGCTTGCGAAAGCGAACTTTGCGCAGGGCGAGGAACAGATGAAGCGTGTGGTGCGAGGAGTTTATCAGCGGAAGAAGTCGGACCGACTTCGACGGGAGGAGCAAATGCATAGACCGCGGATGGAAGGGTTTGTGCCGGTTTGATCTAGTTATCTCGTCATCTTGGGCTCGTCTGTGTCCCGGGTGTTGGAAATGAATGGTATCGACGTTGTTTTGGGTTAAGGTGTTGGATTGGGAAGATGGGGTGATTGCATTGGAACATTCATGTATATTGATCGTTCTATCGCGTTATACAACCGATATAGATACATACCGCATTGAAAGAACAAATACCTAACAAGTCAGGTATTCATCAAGAGCTCCTCAGACAACACCACCCTCGTCACTGGAGGGTTTACCCCGAACCGTTCCCATTCATAAAGTAGGGCCGGACGCCTCGAAAATCGTCCTCATTTTCATCTCCCTTATCCGGTTGGTCTCGCTTCGCTTCCGCCGTACCGGCCTTCGATCCCCCCATCTCGGCATTGACGTCCTTGTTCTCATCCGTCTGTCTTCGCAATCCCAACTCCTTACCGAGACCCTGGATCGAATGCGCGGTCGCCGCCACCGCGCTAGCAGCGGCGGTGCTGACCCCCGTGAGGAACGGATGGTCCGTTGCGTAGGTGAGACCCTTTGTCTCGGTCTCGGGATGGCGGGCTTCGTCCTCCTTCTCCGTAACCGGGGTCGGGATATTCTCCTGGTCCCGGAGGGGGCTTTCCTGTTCGTCTCCCTGGTCCTGGCCGCGCCAGTCGGCCGGCTGGCTTTCGGGGACGGGTTCACCTGGTCTGGGCTCGGTGATGGCGTGTCCCTGGGTCTGGGCGGTTGGTGGCGGGTATCGCCAGACGACCTTGAGCCTGTCGAGCGCCTTGACCCCGCGTCTGGATGTCCCCTTGATCCCGTCCATGGCTTCCCACTCCGTCTCGAAGACGCCCGAGTCGTGTTTGCTGCCGCCTTCGAAGTAGGCGTTGAACCAGACGTGGGCGATGCAGGTCACCATGGCCCAGCCGGTGTATGCTGCTCTGCTGCGTCGCTCCAAATCGATATTCACATCGGATGAGGGGAGGATGACGGGCTTGCTGGGTCGGAGGATGACTGCCGATATACGTCTCGGAGGAGGAGCAGTCGTAGGCCCTTCAGGGCCCGATGCAAGAGGCGCTGTAATGGTGGATTCGGCGGAGGGACTGGGATCGACAACGCTTGACCATGTTGACGAACGGGAAGCGGATGGGGAGTTCTCCGTCACGGCACTCATCCTGCTGCTACTTTCGCTGCCATTATTCGAGTCCTTCTCTGGGAAGACCGTCTTTCCATCATCGACCACGGTCCGCTCGCTGCGGTGAAACAGGTGGAAACACTTGATCTTCTTGCCCTCGTCAACGAACCCTTCGATGGCGATCTTGACGCCATCTCTCAGGCCCCAAACATGCAGCTCAAGAATCTCCACCGGCCGCTCGATGTACTTCTTGCCCATCTCGTTCGTCCACCGATCCACGTACTTCACCCAGCGCAGCTGGCTGGGGATACTGACACCGGGACCGAAACCAACCCTCATTCTCCTCTCGGTGAATCGCTGAAGCGCCTCTTCCATCTTCCAGCCTTCTTGGCTAATCAGGTAGCTGCAGGCGATCGTCCCACTGCGCCCTTTACCGGCTTTGCAATGCACAACGGCCACCCTCTTCCCTTTATCGGAATGTCTGTTCCCTTCTGCATCGGTATCATCTAGCCTCTGCAGCCAATTCCGCATGCTCCCCATAATCGCAGGGATGAGCGCAAACGGCGGCGGATGATGATCCGGCCACGGGTAATGGTGGATGCGCCCATAGACCTCCGAGTCGGGGTATCCGGTGCCCTCGGCACGGAATTCCCAAATATACCAATTCTTGCCATGCTTGGTTTCCAGGAAACTCACCAAGGCATCGAGAGGGTTCCGATATGCACGTTGCGGGTAATTAGAAGACGGACCCGAGGTTGCAATGACTATGGATAAAAGAGAGAGAATCAGAGTCGTCAGTCTCCCCAAATAGTCCTAAGGAACGGACAGAATGCTCACTATTATCTGTGACGTAGCAGAGATCCAGGCCTGCCTCTGGGTGCCGGATTCTAGGTCCAGCAACAATCTGCCGGAGGATCGACGCCTGAAGCAGAGCTGGTTAGTCTTAGCGATCAGATTCCTGGTGTAGAGTGTCGATGCCTACCATTGATCTCAAGCGTAGTGGAACAACTGTAGATTATAATCAGCAACTTCAACAATAGATTCTTTTTCAACGTGATATAGTACCATTTGTAGAGGCGTCGTAGGGTCCCTCGATTGCTCAACGGGACTAATGAAGCGAGCGAGGTTGGAGATCACTCAAAAGAATTGAAGGTGCATTACAAAATAAGCAGACAACGATAAACTGATAGAGTCCAACAACTTGGACAAAATTTGAAACAAATAAAAGAGATGTCTGGTGGCCTGCAATGTGATGAACTGGTTTAAGAGATATCCATAATGGACCTTTTCTAGGAGAGCGGCAATGATGTCACAGCCACCAGAGCATCAGTGTTTATTCTTCTTCTTCATTTATCTGTCTGGATTTCACCATGATTCACAAAGGTAAGGAATGGTTATGTTCCATCCAGGTATTCCATCACAGACAGCATGCTTCTCATCAGGATCATACAGACTGATCCAGGAGTAGCAGGGAGGATAGACAGTAGAGCGACAACTTTCGGATCAAGGACAGAAGATCAGTCTCTCACTTATATGAGTTCGAGTTGATGCAGTGTTACCTCGATATAGCCATCCCACACCTTGTGGACAGGCCATCAATCACTATCCATCTCAGAGTAAGACTACTGCTGAGCCTATGAACTGTTTAACCATCGATTCTTGGCTTCGGGGATGAGGTTTATGTTGTGCTACAGCTCAGGCCATGCAGTTGTTACACAAACAGTGAAGAATCGCCTGTATATCCTTGCAAGCATCCAGCCATATATTGCAGGTAGCCTGGTTTCCATTCCTCATATTCAACGGGTATACAACTGACATATTATACAACACATGAGATTGTGATACATACAACTGGACAACGGAGCTCTTCTTCCGACCTCTTTGTCTCCCTCCCTAGCTGCTTTGTGTCTCATCCGCCTTCATCTGATCCTCAGGCACAAGACCCCCCGGTTCATAGTCCATCCAGCCGTCCTCTTCTTGGGCTTTCTCTATCGCCAAGCGTCGTCTTTTCTTCTTTCGACGCTCCTTGTTCGCCGCGCGTCGTGCTTCTTTGGAAAGGAGCACCCGCATCTGACGCACGGGACGATCGGCGTACCTCGGCGGTGTCTCGGATGCGACCTTTCGAATGGAGATGGAGTGCTCCGGCTCTGAATCATTGTTCTCAGTCAGATCGCGGACTGCATTATCCTGCATCTGAGGGTGATCTCTCAATTGCGTCGCATAATGGTCACTTGACGCAGAGCAGATCTCCCTGATCTGTCGCCGCATGCGTACACTGGGACGAAATCCACGCGCCACTAGATCCTGGAAGTACATGTACGCAGACTCGAAATTGCCAGCATCCAAGCACATCATCACAAGATGCTCGAATGTGGTGTCGTTCGGGACCACCCCAAGCGAGGACATTTCCTTCACAGCAAACATGCCGGCTTGAATATTCTTGGCTCGGCGAGCCATCCCGATGAGAGTGTTGTAAATGGAGACGTCAGCCTTGCCTGGACACAAGGTATAGAGCTCCTGGTAAAACGCAATCCCTTCGTCGACCGCAAACGGGTCATCAAACGATTCATGGTCACAAAGTTCGATGACCACATGCGCGCATTCCATTGGAATACCGTACTTCATAGATTTCAAAGTTTTGAGGACAGTCCACGCCTGCCGTGGACTGGTTTTTGTCTGCACCAGATAGTTGAAGATGGGCCGCGTCAAACTGTGTTCCAATTTAATGCCCGCTTTATGCATCTTGCAAAGAATCTCAAATGCTGCAGAGAGCTTGCCAGCCTTTACCTGCGCCTCCACGGCCTTCTCATAATCCTGTAGGATTAAAGGTACATCACTTTCCGAAAGGTACCGGATCACTAAAGAAGCGAGCTTAGGATCACCTGTGCGAGCCGCGATGGTAAGAGTGTCCCTGCTAAGGACCTTCGAAGGATGAAGGTATCCAAGCTGAACCATTTGTGTCCATATATACTGAACGGTTTCGACATGGGAAGCCGCAACGGCCATATCCAGCACGTACAGCCACAGTTCCGATGACATGTCGTGACCCTGACTTGTCCGCTTGCGCATTTGCTGGACAACTTCGTCAAAATCTTCAATCTCACAAAGGTTATATATCAGAAGGCTGTGTAGCCAATCCTCGACCACTATCTCCTTTCGCTCCATGTTCGCAAGATGGTCTAATGCCAGTTCAAATTGGTTCTCCCTCAGAAGGCCAGCCACTACGTAGTGCCATCCAGCGGGACTCAGAGGTAGCCATCGATCTCGAAGGGTTCGCAAAATCTCTTGACGCAGCAAATAGTCCGGATGCACGGCAAGGGCCTACAGAGTCCGGGAAACCATGTCAACAATTCTTGCTCAAACTTCTTGTATTTGTTGAACCGAGAGTGCCACGTACCTGCAAAGCAGCATGAAGTGTACCGGAGTCTGCAGGTATTCCGTTCTCCTCCATCTCCGAGAGCAATTTACGAACAACTTCCGGCGAGCCGCGCTCCGCATCGGAATTGGCGAGTATCAGCGCTCTGTAATGTCGCACTTCAGGGCGTACATGGCGATCTCTGATTAGGATTCGTAGTATCTGTGACGCACTCAAAATCTTCGGACTTCCGGTTGCTAACTCTTGAAGCCTGCTCTCTAATTCCGATGTTGATCGATCTTCGAGATTTTTGGGCACCCCAGGAGACGAAGTCACGGCATCGTTTGTGTCCGGCGACGTGATAGCAATTTCTCGAAATCTTGAATTCTGCTTCGGTCGTTGAGCAATTTGTGGTTTTGTCGTTGATCCCGTGAAGCCAATGTCGCATTTTTCATTGCCTGATTCTGATTTTGGCTCCTCAACAGCTTTGGAAGCATCACTGTTCAGACATCTTCGTGAAGTTAAAATGGCCGAAAGGCAGCCAGATGGATGTGGTCGTCTTCCTTTTGTCAATGGCAACCTAGTATTGTGAAAGGCACCGATACGAAACGATGGACAGAGACAATACCAAAGTCCATCAAGGATGAGTGTATTCCGTCGCATCTCGAGCCCATGAGAAGCGGAGTAATTCTTCTTTGCTTGGGGGAACCCGAAGGTGAAGAACTGCATGATCACGTGATTTCTGTGACGCTGTGGAGAACTGCGATGGGCATTGAGCCTTCTATACAGACGAGTCCCAAGTGCTTTAAGCTTATGGATTTTGGTTTATTGCTTTTCAAGCAGACAGTGGGAAGATGCAAGCCCAAAGAGCACTATTCCCATTGAAAAAAAAAGCCACAGAGCCAGATACGCCAAGGCCATGCTCGACCAACCCACCCAACGGTCCCTCCTAGCAATCTACATGCTTGATCTCCCCGGGGTATCGATTATTTGCTCTTATCATCTCGTCATGCGCATATCAAATCCATGACTTAACTGCCACCCCGGCCCCGACCCCGACCTCGGCCGCCGCGACCACCACCACGACCTCTATCTCCTCTTCCTTCACGTCCACCACGGCCACGATGCGAAGGTTGATGTTGCTGCTGTTCCTTGACCATCTCCACAATCTCCTCCGGGATCCGCAAGTACTTGATCTAGTGTTCGATTAGCCCGGAACGATAACGTTGTGAGGGAGATTCGACTAGACAAAAACGCACATTATTTCCTCGGACGTAGACCTCTGGTAATCTGAAGAAGCGGTCACCTTCGGGGCTAGTCTGGACAACCTCCTTGAGTATTAAGTTCATCCAGTTATCGCAGTTGGCAAGATGTCCGTTCAGCGTCTCGCCGTTCTTGAGCTCCACGAGCATGGGGTGGCCTTGGGCGGCCGTTAGAAGACCCAATGGTAACTATGAATCGCGCATATTGTCAGCGATTCGAAAACAGCGAAATAGGGCAATCTTTGGGTTGACTTTGAGAGGGAACTCACCATTGTGAAGTTAGCTGGTCAATTGCGCTGCGCAACAGCCTAGATGACGCTGATTGTAGAGTGATCAATAGCACAGTGTCCGAGTGCTACTAATACAAGAGAGAAAATAAGGCCTTATAAAACCGGTAGATGATCAGACTGTATCTATTATGAAGCTATGTTCTGTTCAAGGATCAAAAGCAGTCACC
Source organism: Aspergillus cejpii (assembly GCA_004769165.1). Taxonomy (NCBI): domain Eukaryota; kingdom Fungi; phylum Ascomycota; class Eurotiomycetes; order Eurotiales; family Aspergillaceae; genus Aspergillus; species Aspergillus cejpii. The sequence goes on along the minus strand of SMSW01000001.1, from coordinate 3,024,780 downwards.
AAATAAGCTCCGTATGAGCTTCAAGGCGGCCGGAGTGACCCGGAAAAAGTAAATCCCGAGATGATGCTCCTTCCAAGTACCTCTCTTCTATGACCTGCACTTCTTCCATGCATAGTTCAATGTCGATGGGTTGTCCATTGTCAATAAGCAGATACAATTACCACTGAGCTGTTGCACCGCCTTGTATATGCTAGCAAGTTCGGGTATTCTCTTCTTATCTTCCCACCTCCAGCGTATGCGAATATAAATAAGCCTGTTGTATCAATGTGTCCCAGAGGTCAACCATTATCATGCGCTGGTCAGCAAATACGGCGGCATCTTGAAGCGTAGAGTAATGAATACAATGGATCCAGTGTTAGAAGTTAGAATACACAGAAAATATGCCATTGTCCGAATGCCCAATCCTGGTAAACACAAACTAACCGAATCATGGTAGTAGAATCATCACAGTTGTCTACACTTTTGTTCGCTTGGTCGTATCCTCCGTCTCTGACTCGTCTTCCTCATCTTCCACCGTAAATCTCCGCTTTACCCGCAGGTCCCTGCCAATTGTGCCGCTGGGACTTATGCTCGCCTTATCGAGAACCGCTGTTGCGCGCGACTCAGCAAGCTCCGCCGCTTCTTCTTCTCTAACCTTGAGGATCTCTTCGCGAGCGGCAAATTCTTTTAGCAGAATCTCGTAGCCTTCTTCCACGTTAGTCACCGTCTCCTCGAGTTTTTCAATGCGGTCGCTCAGTTCCAGTTGTATCAGAATGTCCTTGGAGCGCTTGTAAAGACGCTGCTTGGTGAGCATGCGCCACCAGTAGTAACGCCGCTCATTAGGGTCCTCCGCCCTGTATTTCTTAATCAGGAGCCGGGACATGTTAAATCCGCCAGCATGCCTGTTCTTGAGAGGGATTTGGCCCAAGAGAAACATTTCCAGAATGTGAGCAAACTGGGTGGAGTCAATCTTATAGGAAATGCGAATGTCATGAAGGAGTTTGACTGGGATGAGGGCAGCTGTCGGGACGAGCCGCGGTCGTTGGTTCCTGGAGTGCGCCTCGTAAGGATCAGGGTTGATATTCACATTGTGCTTGAGGAATTCAGGACGTAGTATGTGGTAGTCGGCAGAGTCGCGAAGAACATCGAAGTCTTCGCTGGGATCTTCGACGGTCAATTCCACAATCGTCGGGTCCTCAATACATGCCGTATGGATGGTGTTGTACAGGTGCTTGCCGTGTCCCGAGTTCTGGTGAGGAGGAAGGATCAGGAACTGGGCAATCCGTAGCCGTGATGGAAGCTGCGCTGGGTGAATCTCGGTTCCTGATGGAAATGAATCGTTCTTGACAACAGGAATTTGTGTCTTGTCTCTGCGATAGTGCCACCAGCGATAGGTTGTCGAGTATCCGACAATGGAGTATTGTGAAGCTGTGGGTGTGGGGGGTTTCACTTTTTCATACCTGCAGGTATTCATCAGCCACTAAGATCTATTTTCGCAGCAAAGGACGAGGGTGGCATACACAAAATAGACCGTCCATCTTTCCAGCGTCCACTCAGGGTCGTCTGTCACCAAAGGCGTCCCAGCCTCGATGAAAAGCGACACAAAGACTTGTGCGCGATCCAAAATCCGTCGAACTTCAGGATCAGCGAGAGAGCCGGCCCAAATCTCATACTTCCTATTTCGAACCACATAACTGTGCACAAGTTTGCCGGGGGGCTTAAAGTCCTTTGCACCCTTATCTTCAAGCACTTCTTTCTCATAGTCGGGGAGGGTGCAAAAAGCCTCTACATATTGACATTGGAGTTAGAAGGGAAGAGCATTTGAGCTTCAGAACCAAGCAAAAGACTAACCTTCAGAGACCCATGGTCTCAGTGCCTCTAAAAGATCATCTGCGACAATGTCCCCCACAGGTTTGAACTTCTCGTCGTACGAGATGTGAAGATGTGGACGGAGGTCATGCGCCGCGAATCGCAACCGGATGATCAGACCCTTGTAACCGAAAATATGCTGGTCATCACCAAAAATGGGGTATGTAAATTGAGGATGAAAGCTGGAAAGTGTGTCCAGTCTCTGTTCGCTGGGCTGGACAATAGTGATGTTGACGGCGTCGTTAGCGTCACAGGTCCCTATGATGGCATTTCACGATCAGTATATGTCCTGTAGCTTTGGAAGCCTGAAATGAAGTGAAATTAGATAGGGATTTACAGTCGCCTTCATTTTCCATATTGCCAGTCACTAGGAATAAATAACCAAGAGACTGATTAAGAGAGTAAGAGTGATTAAGACTGAAGACAGTGTAAAGTGTTCGGCGCGTGTAGGAATAATCGCGTTGCGCGGAGAGCTTTACCTGGTATAACCATTTTGGGCTTAGCGCAATTGGAGCTCTTCTTCTGATGAAGTTGCTCGGAGCTCAATAAAAATCAGTCAAAGGGTGTTTCTGATTGCTTTGAATTCATTACTCTACGCTGTTTGAGGCCCTCTGTATCTGTATCAGTACAGTCCCGCCTCCAGGTCTTCCCTTGTATTGAATCGGCTGTCGAAGCTTTGTCCTCATATTAAAACTGAAAACATGGTGTCTTCAACATTAGTCAGGATGAGAGACGATTTCGAGACATATTTCTGAGCTTTCTTAACCAATATGTCAGCTAGTGCATTTCCGGGGACCTGTGAGTTCCCAGGTACCCAGCGCAACTCCATTCGGACACAGATGAGATACCTGCGATGCATTTTCGGTGAAAGATAATACTACGTCTTTACCAATGCAAGTTGCATGGGTTGGAAATCTCCTCAAGTTCTACTTGAGAATTGCTGGAGATAATCATCTTTTCCCACGGGCGACGCCGGATATCCTTTCGGCTATCCGATCCGTGTAGTGAACTCCAGTCCGGCTTTGATTGCGAAGAGCTCTGTGATATTATTAGAAGCTGAACTCCTCTCAGACCAAAAGCTTTACCTTCCACGTGGTGTCTTTCGGCCATCTCGACTCCCTTATACACAGCTACCCCGACGGATGCCGTTTGTAAAGGATTTGTTACAACAGAGACAGGTGGATGTGGTGCAACAGAGCCGTCAACCCCGAAAACTCATGGCTCTTTGGATCCTTGCGCCGGTTGCTGTTGTGATGCCGTCAGCGCATATATTAGGTGCATTCGCGCTTCTGTATCACGATACCATATTACGTGATATACAGTTCATGCCCCGTTCCATCTCTGAGCACTGTTCATGATCAATCAGTTGACATGATGATAGCTCCGTGGAGGTAGCCATGACCCAATTGCTCTTGGAGCTATAATGAACTGCAGTCTCTCTCCCGTCAGCAACTTGTTTGTTATCTTCAAAGAATCGAGTCAAGTGCTGAGAAGCCCCTTCCGTTGTCCCCAAAAAAAGTACTACGGGTTGACTGATGGTAGATTAGGTAGCAGCAATGAAGAGGATAGTTGAGTGCCTGGTATATAGATGGGTCTGAATTCTTCTCCATACGACCAGGCTATGGTATCATGCACATATCTACCTAATATATGAATATGCAAAATACCTATACTTTCTCACCTTCAAGAGAATGCTGGTTAGTATAGTATGAAGTTTACTGGGGCAACAGAAACGAAAGCTGGTCCATAAACCCCGAGCATTTCACCCTGTCTATCTTCTCTATCAATCTATTTTATCCGTCTTTTTTCAATTTTCCAACCTAGACTCCATGGAAGACTCTTCCATTGGCGTGGCAGTTCTCTCAAATCAGTCAAATGAGGGGAACATCTAGATCCACACCATTAGCGGGGTATACCGTTCGACTTCTGGTATTCTATCTACAACAACTGAATAGATCTGCTGTTGTCTCCTTGCTTGTTGGTGATCATATCGAAACGCATTTTCTCAATCAGCACAATGGCAGCGAGTAGTAAGCCACAGCGGATCGCCCTAATTGGGGTAGGGACCATTGGGATGTCGATGGCTGCTCTCCATCTGGCGAGGGACAACACGACTGTGGATGTTTTCGACACCAGGCCCGACCTAGAAGAGTATCTCTTAAAAACTCTACCCAATTACTTAAGCGGAGATTCGCTTTCGTCTTCCGCAACATCGACAGTGGCCTCCTTGATCTCCTCGGGTCGGCTGCACATCCATAATACACTAGAGTCAGCTTGCGCATCAGCGACCATCATTCAGGAGCAAGGCCCAGAGAACATTGATTTTAAAAGGTCAATCTGGGCCCAGGTTGAATCCATCGTTGGCCCATCCGCGCATCTCTGGACCAGCACGTCCGGCATCGCGGCATCTGCCCAACAGAGTGAGATGCGCGATAAAACCCGCCTGTTGGTGGTACATCCTTTCAATCCACCTCACATAATGCCCCTGCTGGAGATTGTCCCTTCTCCAGATACTGCCCTGGAGCGAGTGGAGTTCGCCCGGGAGTACTTCTCTGTGCCGGGGTTTCGGCACCGGCCTGTCGTGATCCGGAAAGAGATCCCCGGGTTTGTGGGTAACCGGTTAGCATTTGCCTTGCTACGGGAGGCATGCCACCTGGTGCAGCAGGATGTGGTGACGGTCAAGGACCTAGACACAATCCTGATGGCGAGCCTGGGTCCGCGATGGGCAGGGAATGGTGTTTTCGAGAGCTATCAACAAGGGGGTGGGGAAGGGGGGATTCGAGCCTTTTTGGAGAAGTTGGGAGGGACCATGCAAGAGGTATGGGATGGGCTGGGAAAGGTGAATGTACTGGGGGATGAAGATACCGAATGGAAGGAGAAGGTAATCTCACAGACGGATGAGGCCTATGGGATGCTCACGGCTGAGAGGATTAAGGAGAAGGAGGAGAGGCTGAAGGAGTTCATCCAGATTCAGGAGAAGAAGTATGATGTTACCGGGTCAAAATAGTTTGTGCATCCTTATGATACGTCTTTTGGAATATATCTCCCATCCAGTCTTCTTCAACATCTCAACTGTCAAGATGAGATTTAAACAATCCTACCGAGAAAATGAAGCTGAAGGGCTCCGATTGGAGCATGGCATGTAGAGCTATTACTTTGTACGATGATTACAATGATATTGATTGACTACCGTTGATTCCACTGTTCAAGGATGTTGAGGTTATTGGATACCTCAGGCTTCAACCTCAGCACGTGCCAAGCCAGATTGAAGAACAAGGAATTAACCTTGAATTGAGTACAGTTGATCCATCTCGTTATCATTGACGAATATGATATAACAGTTCAACTTCAGGATAGCTCATCTCTATCATCTTGTCCCTGAAATCCCCTGGTGTGTTGTGTGGGTCTTACCATCTGCAACGTCCCTAGACTCCTTACACAACGGATTGCAATCTGCTTGGCCACGTTTAGTTCTCCGTCTGCGGCCTTCCCTTCAGACCCAAACTGCATTGCATACAACCGAGTGCTCAGGTACACCAATTGAAGCCGTCAGTCAAAAATCAGCGGAAACGACAGGGGATACAGAGAAGCCCGACCAGCGCAAATAACCTTGTTCCCCGCGCAATTGGCATCATGATTGAAGATTTGTAGAGCGGAGACAGAAGCTCTAGGAACGAGAGGCCAACCATGGAGGGACTCTTCACATTGCTCGCTTTGAGCATTGTGATGGCAATTACGTGAGAATCGAAAAAGGTTCTTCCTGACTAGTCGAATGGCAAGCTAACAACTTTCGCTTTTCCTCATAGATCCTTTGTCGTGGGCTCACTACCACTTGCGTTTACACTATCCCCCTCGCAGTTGAGGTTAATATCCTCCCTTGGCATGGGAGTATTAGTTGGAACATCCTTGATTGTCATCATTCCAGAGGGTGTGGAAACTCTCTACAGCGCGAACTCGCATAAGGACCGAAAAGATCTCGGCGGCCGTTCGACAACAGCCATAGAATGGCAACATCAACCACTTCCAGCCGTCGCTGCGGTCGACTGGGCCAATTCGGACGAGCAATCGGATCTCGCCCATACACCTATTATACCTATGCCGGAGCTGTCCACCCCGGCTCCCTCGCTTCCCTACATACAAAGGGTGCATGTTACCCGCGACGACCAAGTTGAATTACAAGAGCGAAAGGAGGACGCGGCATCAAGTGCCAAGGAGACCAACGACCATAAAGAGGAAAACTCGTCGCATGCCTGGATTGGTATCGCTCTCGTTAGCGGGTTTATCCTGATGTACCTCATCGATAAACTCCCTGACTTCGCCTCTCCGGCAAAGCAACAAAGACCACCGTACCACATTTCTCTGGATAATCTTGGGTCCGGATTGCGGCGCAACTCTTCCCCTTCCAGAGAGGGAGGTCTGTTGGATGTGGCTAGCGCCCCTAAACGAAGTCATAGTTTTGCGACGACAACCGGCCTGGTCATTCATGCGGCTGCTGATGGTATCGCACTGGGGGCATCTACCTCCGATACCGGGCTGAGTTTCATTATCTTCCTAGCCATTATGGTTCACAAAGCCCCTGCGTCCTTTGGTCTTACGTCTGTGCTGCTCAAGCAGGGCCTTTCGAGTCGGGCCGCAAGAGGACACCTGGTGGTTTTTAGCCTGGCGGCTCCCGTTGGTGCATTGGCGACCTTTCTTTTCGTCCGGCTCCTGGGCTCGGGATCCCCTAGTGACGAGGCGGGTACCTTGTGGAGGACTGGAATGTTGCTGTTGTTCTCCGCCGGGACGTTTCTGTGAGGTTCCCTGTGGTCTTAATGGACAGGCAGAAGCTAACAGACGGTAGATACGTCGCCATGCACACGATGCAGGAGAATAGCCCGGAGTCGACTTCGCGCGAACTGCCAACGAACGGATACGATGCTAGAGACGTACCAACTAAATCGGACAAATCTATGCGAGATTTGGTCGCATCTGTTATTGGCATGATCCTGCCTTTGTTCCTGCAGATCGGTCATGCTCACTAACCGGTGGTTCTACTTCTTACCTCCTGGCATCCTATTCCCATTTCTTTACGATTTAATTTTTAGCTAGATGGACCATCCGATGCGGTGGCCTGGGGTACGAAGGATCATTGTGATTTTGAATACTATAGACATTGCGTTCATACAGAGGACAATCGTTCGGCTGTGTTCGAAAACTGGTTTTTTTCTCCCTTGTCGTTTTACCAGCTCTTGGGTGTACTATGAACCAATCTTATGTGAACTGTCGACATTTAAACCGGAGTTTCTACCACCTAGATACCTTAGTGGTGATGAAACTCTTCGTCATGTCTGAATCATCTGTGGAGGGTGTTCAGATCCGTGGTTGTAAGCAGCATGTCGGATGCCAACCAGGGACTCGGGGCAAGTATATCTAGGGAGCTGGGAATGTAAACGATCTTTAAATGGAGGATGAAAAGTCGGAAATCGAACCGTTCAACAGTTCAACTCGAACACTGGGATTAGACTTGCGGTGGCTGATATGAGAATGGCCTTTCGCCTCTTGACGACAGACTTGCAGTATCACCCCCGGTGCCACTTCGCCCTTTTTATACTCCGTACCTCTATCCTCTACAACCTCAGTCAGAAAAGACCAAGCAGTTGGAATATCCGGGAGTCTGAGAAGGAAAAGATTGCTCGTACATATGTACATATATGTGGTTTTTCTGTTCTGATTCTGCTGGAGAGTTTTCCATATGTCCTTCTTGTGATCTACTCGTTATCAGTTATCTTCATCACATCATCAAGCAGAAAACTGGGCTGATTTTTTTTTCTTTTTTTATCGCTGACCGCTGACAACCTGATTGATGCATGCTTGGCGGGTTCTTCTTTTCAGCTGAGACTTGAGACTATAGTGAAGGACAGAGAGTACAGACAGAGACAGAGAGGACCTTTTTAAAGGACTGGGAGTTTTTCTTATAATAATCACCAAAGTACCGAGTACTCATGTACTGTACTTGAAGAGTTGAAAGTGTCCATTTACTACTACAAGTACAAATCCTCTACTGCTCAGCACCTGACCATTCTTAGTATCCGGCGCATGATCTAGATTCACTTAACTCTTTTTCTCTATCTTCAGTTGCCTGCGTCACTGTTCAATGTTCAGTGTTCACTGTTCACTGTTCTCCCTTGGATTCTGTTTTGGTCTTCGGCAAATCCCTATTAACTGATATCTACTGCTCGAGTAATTTTTCCCCCTTCAACTTTACACCTTTTTTCTTGTGGTCTTGTCTTCTTCTTCTTCTTCTTCTTCTTCCTCCCCCCTATTAATATTTCTTCTCTCCTTCGTGACTTCGTCAGAGGCCTCAGGCCATCCCCGTTTGTCATCTTACCTTCTCTTTCTCCACCAGTATCAGTCCTCCTTTATCCTCCTATTATCTACCCTACCCTTGTTCTCCCCCTCAACAACAAAAAAAAAAAGAATTACATTCTCTATGGTCGAAGTCAATCTTCAAAAGCCCCGTGTGAATTCGTACCGATAATTTTTTTTTTCGAAAGCTTGTGTGGAGATAGGTGAATGTGGTAGCCGCCATACATCCCAACTATCCATACTCGTCGGGCGTCATTTATCGACTCAGTGGGCAACGGCATGACTCCGCATAGTGTTTCTGAGCAGTTGGATACTGCGCATTCCCGATCGTGTTCCGCCCGGAATTCAGTCGCCAATCTTTCCTCTCCGCATTCGAGATCTCTCTCCTCACCCAACAAGACCGTCACTCCTATCCCTCCGAATCTATTACCCTCCGCACCTGCGTCACCTCCAACCCCGGCCCCGAGCCCGACCCCTCACCAGCGATCCCAGGCATGGCAGTCCTTGGACGAGGAGGATGATGCCGTCCTGCTGAATGCCAGAATACACTTCAGTTCCCTATCCGGCGCCAGAAAGCACAGATTTTTGGAGGGTATCCTCGGTCTCTGCGATAGTCAGCTTCTCAGTTTTGTCTCGAGTTATGTTGGCCCGCGATTACGGAAGGATCCGTTTCAGGTCTTCCCCACCGAACTCTGCCTGAGGGTAAGCTTTTCTCGTCGTCACTTGCCTCCCACCCCTAATAAGCTGAACATATCTGACTGTTGGCGACTTCATTGCATTAGGTTCTCTCATTCATCGATGATCCGAAGACCCTGGCGAGAGCCTCGCAAGTATCGAGCCGCTGGCGCGAACTTCTAAGTGATGATATTACATGGAAGAACCTTTGCGAGAAGCATGCCTATGCTTCCCGACGATTCTCGGACGATCGTGACTTCATTGACCCTTTCCATACCCTGCCGCCGAATTTGAAAATACGTACTATGGGCGCACAGCGGAAGAAGACCCCTGGTCTTGGCTCTTCGGATATCCCACGCCCTGCCTCCGGAGACTGGCTCTCTTTGGTGGCCACACGAAAGCGGCGTGCTCGACCTTTGTCCTACCGATCTCATTTTAAGCAAAAATACATGGTGGAGTCGGCCTGGAACAAAGGCGGTCGGTGTACCCAGCGGCACATCACGCCAGATCAGGGTGTTGTAACGAGCTTACATCTTACCTCGAAGTATATCGTGTTGGCGCTAGACAACGCCAAAATCCATGTCTATGATACCAACGGGGAGAATCAAAAAACATTAGAAGGCCATGTCATGGGAGTTTGGGCCATGGTTCCGTGGGACGACATCCTGGTGAGCGGTGGTTGCGATCGGGAGGTCAGAGTTTGGAATATGGCTACCGGGTAAGTGGTACCTGGATGGCCGCGACATATTGGAATGGGCTGACAATCAAAAATCCAACAGAGACGGCATCTATCTGTTACGTGGTCACACGTCGACTGTGCGTTGCTTGAAGATGTCAGACAAAAACACGGCCATCTCTGGGTCCAGGGATACCACGCTACGGATATGGGATTTGACCACAGGCACATGTAGGAATGTCCTGGTCGGGCACCAGGCAAGCGTTCGGTGCCTGGCGATCCATGGGGATCTTGTCGTCTCCGGAAGCTACGACACCACTGCACGCATCTGGAGTATATCCGAAGGACGGTGTCAACGGACGCTGTCGGGCCATTTCAGCCAAATCTATGCCATCGCCTTCGACGGCAGACGCATCGCTACGGGCAGTCTTGATACCAGTGTCCGAATCTGGGATCCGCAGAGTGGCCAGTGCAATGCCATCCTCCAAGGTCATACTTCTCTTGTCGGGCAATTGCAGATGCGGGGCGATACCTTGGTCACTGGCGGGTCCGACGGTTCGGTTCGTGTTTGGTCCCTGGCCAACATGGTCCCCATCCATCGTCTGGCAGCCCACGACAACAGTGTGACCAGCCTTCAGTTTGACAGTTCCCGGATCGTCAGTGGCGGAAGCGATGGCCGTGTCAAAGTGTGGAGTTTACGGACCGGCCAACTTCTCCGAGAATTGTCCACGCCAGCCGAGTCCGTCTGGAGAGTTGCCTTTGAGGATGAAAAGGCTGTTATTCTGGCTAACCGAGGAGGTCGGACTATCATGGAGGTGAGTGAGACCTATCGTAGCGTCCAGAATCTTCTGCACCCCCCGTTTATTAGGTGGGTTTGTTCTAATCAAATTGTGCTCATCTAGGTCTGGACTTTTTCCCCTCCGGAAGAAGATGGCGATGATGCGGCTGTTGTGGAGAGTACCTCCAGCACTCCAGGGTTACGTCCGAGGAAGGAAATCAGTCACGATGACCTCGTTCTGAACCCATCTCGTTCCGCGCGACATCGAGCGGCGCTATTCTCAGATCTCCCTCCGACAATACCGCTAGGCAATGATAATGACCAGGCAATGCTGGATGCCCCAACCTCATGACCGCTTCCTCTCGGCAGACAGTCGACGAGCGTTTTTTTTAAGCATCTCTCAGCTAGCGTGCGGGACACATCCTCGACCCTCATTATCAAATTTTTGCATACTGGTGTTGGACTGTCTTCTCATCCGTTCTGGAGTTCACAAACAATATTCGTGGTTCTTCGTGCAGTGGCCTTTGAAATTTCTCGCGGGTTCGATGATATCCACCTCGGGAGGTGATGTATTTGGCATCTAAAAGGCTTTGGGTTTCGACTTTGGTGATAAGAATGGTTTAGAAGCCATGGAGCGTGGTCCTCATCTTACTTCATACTCGAGCATGTGTTTGCATACCATAGCATTATACAATCAAAGCGATTTTCTCATGAAAAGCTGTGTTTATATGTACTCCGTAGAGATCTATGAGTCAAGATTTATGCCGATTATCCTCGGCAATGACTAATCCGCCATGCACTTTTCCTTGTCAGCAGACCAGAGACAGTAAACCACCAACTCATTCCCAGGATGACCCTTGAAACAAAGCGAACAGAGTCGAATTCCTATCAAAATCATCAATCAACACCATTTTCTATCAAAATATATCTTTTCTTGGTCTTGGTAGCTCATTGCACCGGTCTCTTGTGGTAGTCTCGAAGAAAGCAAGGAGACCGGGAAATCATAGCGAAGTACTCCGTACTCTGGACCGACGACTCCATCAATATGTCCAGGAGTCAGGAAGACGAACGCTATACATCTATTTCTTTTTAAGAAGAAACAATATAAAGCCAGACAAGACCTGCTTTGAAATCGTTCGACCCTCATTTGCATTTGTAGCTAGCTCCTCCGAGGGAATGTAAAAATGGTATATGGAGGGAGACCGAGTAAAGGCTGCTATCTTTGCCTCAAGAGAAAAGTACGGGTAAGTAGTCAGTTCATTTGTTTTTTCCAATTCTTCTGCTGAAGATCACTTCGAACTTCAACTAAAACATATCTAGTGCGACGAGGCATTGCCGGAATGCCGGAATTGTATCGTCTACGGACGACCATGTCCGGGCTATCGGCCGGACACCATCTTCCGAGATGAGACGCAGAAAGTGCAACGGCTGATGAATAAAAGCCGCAAGTCTCCCGCCGGTTCAAGCAAGAGTAAGACTCCTGAGGGCCAGGCCCAGAAGCCTACCCCGGTATCTGTATTGCCCCGTCAAATCGCCGACTCCACATGGGAAGAACGGGCGATCTGCTACTTCTTCGACCAGTACACATGTTCCGACGAGACGGGGGAGTGCATAAGCCATCTGGGGTTCCTCCCTTCGCTGTATGCTCTCTGTCGAGACCATGCGGAAGGGGGGATGGGATGTTCTGCTTCGTCGTCTCTGCGGCTCGCGGTCGATGCGACGGCTCTGGTCACGCTGAGCAATGAGATCAGAGATGCCTCGTTGATTGTGAAGGCGCGGTATCTCTACGGGATGGCTCTGCAGCGTCTGCGGCAAGCGTTGGCTTCGCGCTCGCAAGCCGTCAAGGATGAGACCTTTGCGGCGGTGGTTCTGCTTTCGATGTTTGAAGACATTACCGGAGAGCGCAATGGACTTTCCAGCTCGCACACGGTGGGCCTGGAGCTCTTGATGAAGCTGCGGGGTGTGGGTCAACTGGGCCATGCGCAGGGTCGGGATCTATTCAACTTTGCCTATGCGCATACGGTAAGGTCTCTGTTTCTCTCTCGATGGATTTCAAACTGACGGGCCCAGCATACTGTGTTCCTGGCCTTGGGTGACAAACCCCGCTTCAAGACTGACTGGATTGTTGGACTTTTGAACAGTTCCGACCCAGTACATCAGCTGATGCTGATCGCGTCGAAAGTTAGCCAGATATACCTCGAGAGTTCGTCCCTGCAGGGCTCGATCGAGGCAGACGGTGTGAGCAGGCTCGCCGCATGCATCCAATCCGCCAAACTGGTGGACGTGGAGCTCGCTGAATGGAGCCAGAATCTACCGGAGATCTGGCTCCCTCTCATCGTGTACTCGCCGAACCACGAGTCGTTGATGACCTACCAGCAGATCTCGATCGCGGCCATATGGAACTACTACCGGGCCGTCCGCATAATTTTGCAGAAAGTCATGCTTGGGCTTCACCGGGCTTTTGCATCAGCCGTTGGCGACAGTGGGGTTCATACCGACTTTCTCCAGGAAGAACAGGCGATCCTTGGGACAATCCAGGAAATGATTACGGACGTCTGTCGAAGCATCCCTTTCGCCTTTGGAGACGTTGATGCGATGGGGCATGTGATCCGGGCCTCGTCAGAGGGGAAGCTCCCTATCCGTGCGTTCCAGGGATACAACATGCTATGGCCCTTGTGGTATATTTTATCGTGCGGACTGGCCACACCCGAGCAAAGCCACCAAGTGCGGACTGTTCTAGCCCGAGTCGGGTCTACACTGGGTATCAAGCTGGCATTGGTGCTTGCAAGGGAGGGTGATGCGCGGTATACCTCTACAGTACCGGGGGATCGTATTCTCCCTGAGGAGACCGTGGTCTAATGAAGCAGGATGAACCTGTGATGAACTTGAACAATACTGATTGCGGGCAATTGGTTGTATCAGTTGTATATACTTCCTTCTTTTATTTGTATATGAAGCTTTTATCCTTCTGCCTCAGGCTTGAATAAGTAGCTACACCGCCTTTGATAACCACCCGGCAGAATAACTGCCAGAAATCCTCCATCGACAGCGACATCTGTGATTAATTGTTATTCCATCAATTTCATCTTCCAATCTTTGTCCTGGCTATATATAGACTTGCTGGATCTTCCACAGCTGATTGACAAGTCACCTGCTTATTACTGCTATTCCCAGCGAAAGAAATTGAACCAACACTTTCGCATCCTCATATAGTTACCTGGCTTTGTTCCTGGTTTGGCTTCAGTTTCCAACGTCGACAATAGCGATTCAATCAAGCGACAATAGCCATTCGAGCCTCTGCAATTCTTTCCTATAAATTTCTTCCCACCACACTTTTTATCCTCCTACCAACAACACTCCAACATCTCCCTTACCCTTCCACATTTTCGATCCCGCTCATTGACCTCAACCGGGATAAGAAGACCAACCTCGATAATAAAAAAACCAAAAGGAGTGAAGACGGGAAAAAATGGATACATCCACCAAACCATCCACATCACTCCCGTCCTCCAACCCACCCAGCGTCGAAGGCGCCTACAAGCGCAAATGCATCGCCCTCAAGAAACGCCTGAACGAGATCGAAGCCGAGAACGAGATGATGCGCATGCGCAACAGGCGCGGATGGCAGTATATCCAGAAGATGCGTCTGGAGTCGTGTATCTTGCTCGAGCGCCTGGCCAAGGTCACGGGGATGGCGGAGGAGGCGCAGACGGGCGTAAACCCGGAGCTGCGGGCCCGCGCCGTAGCCATGACGACCGGCGCGGCGGCCTTGAATGGGCTCCCTGGCGGGTCGGCGGGGGTGGGGTCGGGGAATGGGGCGGTGTATGTGGAGGATGAGACGGAGGGGAGTTCGGATGAACAGCCTCCCACGGTGAGTCTGCGCTAAACCCGGGGCCATGGGTCTTCTTGCTGTGTGGCATGTCATTCTGATGAACCAGTCGACCAGCCTCAAGAACGGCCCCTCCGCGTAAAACGATCGCGGAAATCCAACATCGCCGACCCCGGTCTGGATGACGACCCGTCCGCCGGTAACCTGCCCGAAGGCGACGCTGCGAATCCCTCCCCGCTACCCCGACTCGCTCCCGCCCCTTCGCAGGAGGACTTGACTTCCTCGTTCCGCGTCCGGACGGGTAGTAATGGCGGCATACACGAGGAGGAGACTATCAGCGAACACGGCAGTCAGAACCTAGACTCCGGGGCCGTAGACCGGACAAGGGATCTTTCATCGATACCCATGGATGTGGATACGAAGGTTCCGATTGATGCTAGGGATGATGTGATGTGACTGCTTTCCCCCCCCCTGTTGATTTTCATTTTTATGTCTCCTAGATTTAATCCTTCCATTTCTCTCTTATCTCATGTAGTTGTTCGGTATGACGGATTCCTAGATTATGATATTGTCTCAGGAACACAGCCTGAAATACAGGGCAAAATTCCAAGTATTGCCGCGTAGAAGCTTCGAAAAGTAGAGCACCATTGCATATATTCAGAGGACATTACATATTGAGATTGAAAAACTATCTTGATGGCCATGTTTCTGGTATTAACAGCCTGTCGCGAGGACAGGATCGAATCCCTTGATAGTACGGATATTACACAATGATTGTTTAATCTGGTTCTGACAGTATGAAGATTCCAAACTCCAGTCCCGGAACACACAACACAAATGACATGCGATGCAGGACATAATGGCGACGGAGATGCAATGTAAGCTGTGTAGATGATAGATGCAGAAGGAGCAGAGACTCGTAAAGATTGTTGATGGTATGGATGTGTGGTGGTTCGCTTTGTCGAGGATTAGGCATATATCAGGTTCTACTCTGTAGGCCGCATTGATCAAGATTATTCGACTCCGGCGTACAAGTCGACTACGATGTTGATACCGGCAACAAGGATCTCCGCCGCGATGAGAACGATGACTATTGAGCCACATTTAGCCAAACAGGAACGAGTACAGAATCAATGCAAGGGACTTACCAATCCATTCGAGATACTCACCATGGCGGTGAGTCAACTGATCTTTCAAAACCGCCAGAAGATCCGCAATGACGTCCAGTCGCTCTGTCAAAAGACTCACCCGTTGGTCCATCTCGAGATAGCTCCGCACAGCTTGGTAGACCGGGTCGAGCTGCGGCTCTGCCCACATCAGCTCCGGGCTGTCGAGAACAGAGCCTTGCAGATGGATATTGATTCGCAGGATGAACAGCTCCCCGATCTGCATGTTGATTTGCTTCCGCGTGAGGTTGACGCTGCCCGTCTGGGCGATTTGAGCAGGCAGTGGCGCGGTATTGGAAATTGTCTCCGAGACAAGATCTTCAAAGAGAGAGGTTTTCACCGACTGTGACAATGCATGGGAGATGGCAAGTTTGATCATATGGTTCCGAGGTTCACGCAGCGAGATGAAATCGTTGTATATCCGTGCCTGGTACTCGCGGGCGTAATAGAAGTTGAAATTCTCCACCTGCCTGTCTTCCGGGCTTAGGATGGAGCTTGCGAATTTGGAGACGTCGGACAAGAAACGCAATTCCTGCGCGGGCGACATGCCCCATATGACGACCGTCCCATAATCAAAAAGAAAGACCTCCGGTGTGTGTATCGTGGTGTCAAAGTCCGGGGCCTCGTCTATCCGCGACACTGCAGAATTCGCAGGGTGGTCGTCGTGGTGTTGTTGCGATTCCGACCCTTGTAGGTCGATTAGATCCTCTCTCCGGGAATTCTTATTATCTTCCACCTCAATCGCACTGTCAGAAAACCTGCGCTCGCCAGACGGCCGGTCAGAAGCCGGAAAGTTCTGCAGCCCCAGTGTATTATCCGGTAGAGTCCTGACCCCCCTTTGTTTATCCTCGTACAAGTAGTCGTATGGAGAGTAGACGCATTCATCGTAAAGTTTCGGATTCGCCCCGCGAGTCTTGGACCGTGCCTTGAGAAACTTGATAACACCATCTAATCTGTACGAATTGGCCGTACAGTACGCCGTCACCCGCGGTAACCGTTCTCTGTCTGCTTTCCCCAGCCTGGCAGCGTGGCTTCTAGCAGTCGGTTCCTTGATCCGCGTGATCTGGGAATACACATCTCGCGGGAACTCGTCGTCCGCAATCTCTTCCTCCTCCGCAGTGACGGGATCGGGGAGGAGTTTCAGTTTCTGGGCATTCTTTGTCGTTCGCTGGGGTCCGACTTTAGGGGCCGGTGGCATTGAGAAAACTGCAGTGCTGTAGGGAGCTCCATGGCTGTTACGACGACGGAGCTTGCTATTCAGGACAGAAAGGCCCGTCGGTCTTGATAGACTGGATTGGGCGTTGGGAACTGAAGAAGCACCGGGATTCAATGGCTTGAAGGATGGATCTGTAGAGGTAGCATCATGGTATGTACTGACCGTCGCCAGTGGGTTGAATGTCACTGTCCGCGGCGGACGGCTGCCTCGTTGTGACGTATTCGAGGAAGCCGGGTGCTGTTGATATTGGGGGAGGAGTGGAGTAGTTTCTGCTGTTGAACTCATCCTGATTCTTGTACTAGAAGACAATTAAGGGACGATTGCCCCCTGAAAAGACAGATCAATGTCTGAAAGAGAAGAGAATAGAGAAGAAGAGGCAAAGGACTCTGTGGGCGCAGAGATGGAAGTCCAACTCTGCACGTGCTCCCGCCAAAGGTTGGCATTCTCTGGGCAAGTTTACTGGTTACAACAGAAAATTGGAGATATGATTATCATTGTTTTATTTTGATGTAGGTATCCAATAGTTTAGTCATCTGACTATTCGAGGAGGAAGTTCTCATTCTTTTTTGCTGTGCAACGCTGGCCAGCATGGTTCGCTGACCAGTCTGTACATTTCATCAACAGCTTCCCATATGGACATTTAAACCTCCTGCTCTTGAAAATCCTGGTTCAGCACTTTTGGACTTCTCTCCCCGTGGGCCTCCTCGGATTTTACTGTAATCCTCGCCTGGACTCGGCGCTAGGTTCGGCCTGCTTAGCCTAGGAGACCAGACTGTTTGAGACGAATGACGACTATGTTCAATAATATGATATGACGAGGGCGACGAGATGCAAAGTCCTATTGTATGCTGGCTTTAAATATGCACTGAGAACGCCATGAACACCTCGCCGAGATAAATCGATCCATAGAATGCCATAGGATAGTGGACTCTCATCTGCGCACGAATCCGGAGGAGCCACCTGGCGTTCTTCTCAAACCGTTGACAGCTGCAGTACTGCGAGCCCTGTTAAGCCAGTTCTGTTTGGCATTTCGTCCAGTCTTCGATGATTTAGGCGGCAGGGACGTCTTGGTCTTCTGAGAGGGGTTCTCATCAAGCACACGGATGGTGACATCGCCTAATTTGGCATCCTTTGGGCGTCTCTCGGTCGCATCGAGAAACCTTAGTTTGCTGGGCTTTTTATGCGAGACCTCGGGTCCCTCTGCTGGGGGGGTTGGGGGTCTTGCAACAGGAGCTGCGTTGAGAATTTCATCCGGCAAGAGGGCCGGAAGGGCCGATCGGCGGGCATCTTGTGTCGTCGATCCTCGAAGGGTTTCCGTACTTTCTGATAGCAAGTCATCGGCAGTACCGGCGGCAGCTTTAGTCCTAGCATTTGTTATCTCCTTGTTCTTCGCCTGCAGTTTTCGAAGGTCGTCCAGCTGTTTTCTTTTTTCCTTTTTGAATTGGGTTTCACTGTAGAATCTGGGTTAGAAGCTGCGTCCGTCAAAGCAGAGTAGGATAACTGACATTTGTCTGGCTCTTTCTTGTTTTTTGGCCTCCAACTTGATCTTTGACAGCTGAGCCGAATTATCGATCGCCTCGGGCGCTTCATCGTCGTCACTGCTATCGTCGGCGTCTTGCTCTTTCTGTTCAAGCTCTGGTAACTTTGTATCCAACTCCACGGGGAATTCAGGCTCCTCGCTGTCAAATCTGAAGTGATTGGTCTTGGCTGCGGGACCCTTCATCTCTTCCTGCTTCGGCGTGGACTGGACCGTAGCCTCGGACGTTTCAATCGAAGAATCTCTCTCTATATCTTCAGTTGCCGCTAAACTGCTTCTCTTCCTTCTTTTGTTGCGTTGTGATTCAGGTTTTCCAGAACTTGTCGATTCAGGCTTGCGCTTTCCATTCGAGATAGTCGACACACTCTCACTATCTCCAGGAGACGTTGACGACGCTTCAAGATTCCTTCGTTTGGTAGTTGTCGCCATTGCTGATTCCCTAGCAATGGGTTTTGTTAACGTCGCAGAGGTTGTATTGCTGGTTTGAAGTTTGGCTTTGTCGGTTTCGTTCCGTGCAAATAGGGATTTTGCTGCTGTGACAAGATGGGAAAGCATGGAGTATCGAAAACTCCCACTAATGTATTCTAAATAACCGAGACGTCTGGGACAATCCTTTTTGCTTGATCTGGCGAACTGCAGATCGACTTTTGAAGAAATTCAATTGATAAAATCGATCGGCATCACTTTTATCCGAAGCCGCATGCCAAGACTTATTATCAAGTCGAGATTGAGATAGTTAGAAGGGTTGAGTCCAAAAGAGGGCGTAAATAATGGCAACAGAGAATCTTTCTTTGTACTTTAAACTATGAAATCCAGGAGGTTTAGATAGGTATCCCTTATAATACTCTATAACCAACTCCACAATAAATAGAGTATCAAGCCCAACCGCTAGTAATTTATATATGACAAACTCCATAACACCATTCCCCGAACCCCATTAGAATGCAATAACCAAATGCTTCGGACGGTGAGAAGCCCTGGATAGCCATGTAACTGCCGTTTACTGAGCGGTAACCATCTGATTGCGCTCCATGAGTTCCTCCTGCGCCCCGAGGAAGTCGTCTTCACCAATGTCGCTGACTTCATCCCAGAACTTGCTATGTTCGTCACCATCATCCCCGCTGACTGTCCACATGCTTTCGCGTAGCCGTTTATTCCGTTCCCGGTCCTCCTCAATTCGTTGCTCAATCTGCCTCTTATCCACGCGCATTCCGTTCGGTCGCGAACCCCGCGGCGTTCCACCCTTTGCTTTCGCGACACCACCTGCCTCGTCTTCGGCCTCCAGGTCGAGGTGCGCGGCGTCGACTTCACGCTCCTTCAACCCGGCGTCGATCTCGGCTACCGTTTCAGCGGAAAGAATACCCTTGCTCTGGAGACCGTTGAGAACGCGACGGACGTGTTTGACGTTTGCGGCTCCCGATCCATCTAAAGGTACGACAGCATCCACGACTCGAAGGATGTCCCTTTGCATCATGCGAACGTAGGGTGTGTGGTTTTCCTTCGTGGCCATTTCGCAGAATTGCTCGATGAAGTACATGATATTAGCTCGGTTGTTCATATTATTCTGCGGAAACAAAAGCGTCAGTACCAGCAATTTCCCCTGTTCGGAGATTACAAAACACACCCTCTCAAGCTGTTCTAAAATACATGAATGAAGATCCTCATCCATGTCGCGGTACTTCAGCGCATAATGCGCGGCTTTCTGGGATGAAGTGACCGAGGCATTTAAGTGCTGTAGTTGCGCCGTAAAGCGCATACGGACCTCAAAAGGATCCACCATCATGGTTGCGGTTATCGAATCTCAAGAGTCCTTAAGGAAGTTCATTAATCATTTGCCCCGAAAGTTGGAGAGACTTCAGACTACAAGCCCATCACTGAGAATCGATAGCGGAAAAGCGGAATATCTCCGATCTCAGGCGGTGAGTTTATTTGGTTGGCAGAAAATGTGGGGTTCTGCGATAAGTATTTGGCGACTCTACGAAGTACCCTCCAGGAATGATCTTCTGGGATGATTTTCTGAGAGGAAAATTGCATGGGTTCAGATGAGAATTGCAAGAGCGAATCACTTGATATCTGAATTTCTACCAGCAATGACTATATCACAATCCTCGGATAGCGTCCAGCGGGTAACGACTCCTAGGAGGATATATTAGAAGCACTACTCCGTACAAAGGGAATAGAAACCCAACTCTCCAGTGTCTGATGAGAGCTAAAATAAAGCAAGAAACTGTTCATGAAAAGCCAAATTACCGAGGGGAAAGGCCTTGAGATCAGGACCCAAAACAAATCGTAAATTGCATCAAATATCCAGAGACCGGTCGTTGCCCAGAAATTTCATCTATAAGGGTATTATATGTTTTCATGATTTCATGAGACTGAAACTCAGAGATCAAAGTGAAGGACGTCTATCCAAGGAGCTGGCAAGACTGGTTTCGTCGTCACTCTCAAGAAGGCCAACCTCTTCTGCTGTATTCCTCTGCCGGAATGAATCGCCATTCAGATCGCCAACTTTGCGGGACTCTGCACCGTCGATGATAGACCAAATATCCTTCTTCGTAAGTAAGCCCTGAAGAACACCCTTATTGGCAAACAGGACATAGCGAAGACCCAGTCTTTGAAACATGCGCCGAACGATCAGAAACGTCGTTCCACTGTTGAGCGTTATCGGGGTTTGGTCCATCCAGGGCCGCAAATCGAGGGTTTCAGCAGGATCGGCAAACGGCTGATGAGCAAAGAAGACCGGTGTAGAGCCTGGCAAGTCGCGATTTGTCGGCGATGTTGAATATTTCAACGCGTAGGCAAGTTCATTGCGTGAAATATAACCCAGAAGAATAGGGTTCGATGAATCGGTGACAACAGGGAACCCGCGATATGAGGTGGTCAGGAGAAGGTTGCGAAGGCTGTCAATGGTATGCCCATTCGCGACTATCACCGTCAGGTCTTCCACCTTGGTCATTGCCCTGTGGGCGGGCATGTCAGGTGAAGCGGTGTCATCACGGTGGTCGAGGAATGGGTACTCCTTGAGCTGGATCCAAGACTCGTATATACCGCGCTTGCCAAATATATCTCCACACCATTTAGACAGCATGACAGCAATCATGATGGGAATCACATAGGTCAAGGCTCCTGTGAGTTCAAACATGATTACAACGATGGATACAGTCATCCGCGTGGCACCACCGAGGGCTGAAGCTGCGCCGATGATGGCATATATCCCTGGTGTCACACAGGGAATATCCGGCTCGCAGCTATTGAAAAGGAAAAACTTTGGATATGCACTTTGCCACATCTTGAACACCATTCCCAGCGCACGGCCGTATAAAGCCCCAATGGCAACAGAAGGAAGAATGATACCGGCAGGTATGTCCAATCCAAAGGTAAACGAGGCTAAGAAAAAGGCAAGAAGTGCAGCCATAAGTAGAAGGGCTATCGTACCAGCTGACGCAGCACCGTTCTTGCAAAGGCCGAATATATCATCGGAACCTGTCCCACACTCGGCGAACAGCGAGTGGACAAGCTCGGAGTTTTGGGCTCTCATAAAAATGTTTGGGAAGTTGATGAGGGCAGACAGAAGAGCCACAATCATCACTTCTAAGACTGGAAGTGACCAGTTCCGAGACCGTCGCCATCTCGCGACCTTCATGTTTAAGCGAATGAAGAATGCTCCATACAGCCCGCCCAGAATGCCAAGCAGGATGAAGGGAATCATTTCGAAGCGATGCCACCCGCGCGTATACTTGACTTCATAGAGCACAATGTTCCCTGTTCGGAATGGATTGACCGCTTGGAGAGTTACGGCTGCAACCATTGCACAGACGAAACTCTGCCACATGGTTTTATCTGGGAAGTAATATGATAATTGCTAGAGCTTGTTAGATTAAGCAATTCGAAGAAGGTCGAGGAACGCACCTCCAAGCTGAATAAAACACCCCCTATGGGTGCTCCAAATGCAACAGAAATTCCTGCAGCGGCAGCCGCAGAAAGTACTTCTCGTTTCCTCGCTAGATTCATCAATACCATATCGCTAAAGATGGCTTTATCACGGAGTACATACCTTCATTATGGTTCAAACTATCAAAGAATTTCATCATGAGATTGGCGCAGCAGCATGCAACATGCACAAGGGGGCCCTCTTTACCTAACCACATGCCCGATGCAACTGCTAAGCACTTTTCCACAGTAAGCATTTGAGTAGTCGATGATCTCGAAGGATGCCTACCAAGCCCAGTGATTTGATCGCAAGTGTCGAAGGCCCCATGAAATGCCTGATAACAAAGCCACCAAGCACTGTCTTAATCTCAGGAATACCACTATGCTTTGCATATATGGCGTAGGTCCTGACCAAGAAGCTGGCACAGACAGCGAAAATCACCTAGTGTTTTATATTAGCGAGTTCTTAGTACGTCCATGGGAAAATGCTCTCACAGAATAAAGGATGTAGAAAATATATTCTACTGTATAGCCTCCACCAGAGGAACGAACTCCAAGGGCTTTACGCCACGGCGTCCAGTCCAAGCATTCAGAGATGTCTAAAGGAAATGCCAGGTCAGTAAGACAATTACCACTGCTAGAGACGAACACCTTACCGTCATGACCCCAGCAACAAAACTTTCGGTTCAGATAAAACTTCCCGCCTCCCTGACCGTTCCTGCAATAGCCTGTCTTGAGATCTCCTAGCCAATCACTTGTGATGTCAATGCATGCCGCAATGATGCCAACGAGGATCCCTGTAGCGATCAACACCACCCATACGTTGCTGGCCTCCAGAAGCCGGCGGGCGTATCCTGACAGGCCTGGTGCGCTCGAATAAAGCAGCCTCTTTCTTTGACGCTCTTTGGTATACTCGAATATCCAATCAATGGCTGTGAGATCGTCATAGCCCACTCGGCGTCCCGGGCCTTCCACATACCAATCCAAGAACGCTCCATCTTTTTGTGTGTTGACATTTCCATTTTCAGCTCGCGCTCCCCCTGGCCTCGATGAAGTATCAAACTCCAGTGTCTGGTCACTTCCTGTATCCGTTGCGACAAGGGGGATGCGGCCTAGATGAGATTCCGGCTCACCACTGGAGAAAAGATTCGAAATGCTAAACCTGGGCCGATGTTTTTGCTTCCGTTTAAAAGAGATACTACAAGTTGCCTCTATCAGTATGTGCATCGCGTGTGCCTTTTTCCAATTACTCACGGTTCAGTCAGCCTTCCAGGCAGCGATTCATTGGTATCGTTATCTAGATTCGATGACCGATCATAGGGCTGTGCAGATGAGGACAATGTTTCGGCTTCGGGACCTAAACGTATCGTTGACATGGCGGATCAAACAAACACAGCAGTGTCCACATGGCAGCTGTATCATTGTCTCCGTGACAGTCAGTCGATCAAATGGCATCGCATCCAAACAACTGGTTTCGATATCGGAGATGTGGCGCAAGCTCCGAGATTTGGCCAAGGCGGTGAAGGGTGATAGGCGGAACTGCGCCACAACCTGCGGCAGAAAATAATATCGAAGCAAAAAAAAAATACATTTTTCTCTATCCATTTCATCTCTTAATCACTGGAGATTCCTCTGGCGGCAGGGTTCAGCATGGATGGAAGTCCTGCCTATGAGAGACTCCTTGATGAGTCCCAGATCCTTGAGCTGCTTCCGATTGAGCTTGCGGAACTCATTCGCACTGCCTCAGGGACTCAGTTTCTGAATGCGCTCGCAGTTAGTGCATTGAGGTCGCGATGTACAGAAAGCCTCTTCAGCATATATGAACCGATTTTTGTTGATCTGGCTGCACGATGGCTCTCATCAGATCTTCAGACTGACAGATGTGAAACAATTTCCGCTTTTGCACGCATTTTACCGTTTGCGCCCTATCTACGATTTTTCGCCAGCCAATATGCCGTCTCGCGGGCTGGACCTCTATCGGCTTTGGCTGTATCGAAGGAACAAAGTACCTTACAACTGGGCGATGCTACTCTCCGTATGCTGCTCCTTGCTACCTTCCGACTCCTGTCTTACGATCTTGAGACTTTTTCGAAGACCGTATCGCCTTTACCACTCCAGTCCCTATTCCAACATCAAGACAGGTCCATACGATACTTAGCAGTACGATGCTTTGCTTTATACATGCGTGCAGCTGATGCTGCTACGGAAGGAATGATCAGGAAATATTTGGCAGATGATCCGATTGAAGGGCAGTGGGAAGGCATGATTATTGATTATCGTTGCCTTGGCCTTTGGGAAGAGCGTCGGTGGAAGACTCTTGAGAAGCAGATTCTACATTCCAGGTCTAGCCGGCCAACTTCCGACAGCCACTTACTGGCGGAGAAGTTGCGGGACTATTTCACTGCCAGAACCGCCGAGGTCTGTGGTGTATTAATCCCGCGACTGCATGATTCACCAAGTTCACCATCTACAATCGTGAGAACGCCGACCGCCGTGGGAAATTTACGAAAGATCGCAAAAGCATTACTTGCGCCTGAGCCCATTCTCCTTGTTGGCCTGCCGAACTCAGGGAAAACTACTCTGGTTAATGATGTCGCTGCAACGATGGGTCAACTAGAATCTATGGTCACACTTCACCTTAACGAGCAGACCGACGCGAAGAGTCTCCTTGGAATGTACTCGACATCTCCTGCCACAGGTTCTTTTGCTTGGCAGCCTGGCGTATTGACCAAGGCTGCAAGAGAGGGCCGCTGGATCCTGATCGAAGATCTCGATCGTGCCCCTTCTGAAGTCATCGGTCTTATCTTACCTATCATCGAGAAGGGCGAGTTAACCATTGCCAGCAGGAAGGAACGAATCAAATGCGCTGAGGGGTTCAAAATCATTGCAACAATGAAGTCGACATATAACATTGCAGGCGAAGAGGTTGCGCCGAGTGCCAATCTGCTAGGAAGCAGGTTGTGGCAGAGAATCCAGATAGACTCACTCTCGATAGATGAAATCCGTGAAGTGATCCTGCGCAAATTCCCCCTGCTTGAGTCTCGCGTCCCGGTTATCATGAATGTTTACCAGAGGGTCTGCGCCTCCTTCCATGGGAGCCTGGCCATCAAGAGTTCCCAGGGGCGCACACCCGGTCTTCGGGATCTTATCAAACTCTGCAGTAGGTTACATAGGCGATTGCAGCAGCTGGGAGCCAAGACTGGCTATGAGGCGACGCCCGAGTCTGTTGAAGACGAAATATTCTTGGATGTTGTGGATATATTTCTTAGATACATCCCCGAAAAGGCTTTGGCAGACTCGCTTGCAATGGTCGTTGCAGAAGCGCTCCAGATTTCGCCACAACGAGCGCTATTCTGCCTCCATGAGAGGACACCTACTTACTCAGACCATGGGAACAGCGTGACACTCGGAAGGGAAATCTGTCGAAAGAACAAAGTGCCTAGCGGATCGGCCTCGAAGCTTGCTGCTGCTTCCTCACGATTTGCTTCAACGAGAGCCGCCGTAAAGCTCATGGAACAGGTCGCCGCTGCTGTACAAATGGCCGAGCCTGTTCTCCTTGTTGGTGAAACAGGTATTGGGAAAACGACAGTGGTCCAGCAGCTGGCTAATTTGATGCGGCAAAAACTCACCGTAGTGAACTTGTCGCAACAAAGTGAGAGCACTGATTTGCTTGGTGGTTTCAAGCCTGTCAACATTCGTACTATGGCTGTTCCAATGCTCGATGAGTTCAATACTCTATTCGAGATGACATTCTCCGCCAAGAAAAACCAGAAGTTCCTCTCTTCTGTCGCCAAGAGCGTTGCTGCAGGGAATTGGGCGCGTTTGGTGAATCTCTGGCATGAAGCTATTCGACTTGCCGATGGTGTGTTCAAATCAGGTCAGACCTCGCAATGCAGGGTGGGTGATGGGGAGCAGCCGACAAAGAAGAGAAAGTTGGATTCGCCCAAGTACCAGCAGTTGCGACTGAGATGGGAGAGATTTGCTGCCCAATTAAACGACTTCGAGGCGCAGGTATCTCAAGGAGATGCCAAGTTCGCTTTCGCTTTCGTTCAGGGAAAAATCGTTCGGGCTCTTCGCAACGGAGAATGGGTTCTGCTCGACGAAGTCAACCTGGCTTCCCCAGACACCCTTGAGAATATTGCCAGCCTCCTGCACCATGGTAGCGAGGGCTCACCATCCGTTTTGCTATCCGAAGCCGGCGATGTGGAACGAGTTTTCGGGCATCCCGACTTTCGCATCTTTGGTGCTATGAATCCTGCAACGGACGCGGGAAAAAAGGATCTCCCCCCTGGGCTTAGATCTCGTTTCACGGAAGTATATGTTCAGTCCCCGGATAATGACCTGGATGATCTGCTCGCTTTGATCCAGAAATATCTCGGCAACTTGACAATAGGCGACTCAAGGGTGGTTTCAGACCTTGCGCAGCTCTACATGGAGACCAAGAAACTTAGCAACGAGAACAAACTCACGGACGGAGCAGGACAGCGGCCTCATTTCAGTATTCGAACTCTCGTTCGCGCGCTCATATATGTCATCGAAAATGCACACATATATGGGTTACGTCGGGCAATCTCCGAGGGATACTGCATGAGTTTCTTAACCGTTCTGAGCCAGGACTCAGAGCGGCTACTGTTGCCTCTTCTTGAGCGGCATATCTTTGGCAATGCGAAGAATGCCAGGGCTCTCCTGGGCCGAACTCCCCGGCCACCGAACGACGGGAATTCCTACGTGCAGTTCAAACATTACTGGATGCGACAAGGGAACATGGTTCCCGAGGCTCAACCCCATTATATTATCACTCCTTTCATTGAGAAAAACCTCAAAAATCTCGTCCGAGCGGGCTCTACTCGGCGCTTTCCAGTTTTGTTGCAGGGTCCTACATCGGCCGGCAAGACGAGTATGATCGAGTATCTTGCCAAAGTTTCTGGGAACAAGTTTGTTCGGATCAATAACCATGAACATACCGATCTACAAGAATATCTCGGTTCCTATGTCTCGGGAGACGATGGAACCCTTCGCTATCAGGAGGGTGTCCTAGTGGAAGCACTGAGAAATGGGTACTGGATAGTCCTCGATGAGCTCAATCTTGCGCCCTCCGACGTACTGGAGGCATTGAACCGGCTCTTAGATGATAACCGTGAATTGTTCATACCAGAAACGCAAGAAGTGGTTCATCCTCATCCGAACTTCATGCTGTTTGCGACCCAGAACCCTGCCGGCCTTTATGGTGGCCGAAAGGTACTCTCTCGCGCTTTTCGGAACCGTTTCCTTGAATTGCATTTCGACGACATTCCTGAGAGCGAGCTCGAGTTCATTTTAAAAGAGCGGTCACAGATTGCACCCTCGTTTTGCACCAGGATTGTGTCTGTTTATCGCAAGCTTTCTCTCTTGCGTCAAGCGAACAGGCTGTTTGAACAGAAAAACAGCTTTGCGACTCTGCGTGATCTTTTCCGTTGGGCCCTGCGCCGAGCAGATGACCGTGAGCAACTAGCTATTAATGGCTTTATGCTGCTTGCAGAACGTGTCCGTAACCCGCAAGAAAGGGCGGCTGTCAAGGGAGTCATCGAGGAAGTCATGAAAGTTCGCATCGACGAAGGCGCCATCTACAGTGCTGCTGAACTTGAAAAGCGCGCTCCCGACCTGAAAGAACTGGCGCCAGGTATTGTTTGGACACAGGCGATGCGACGTCTCTTCATGTTGGTGTCAGTAGCCCTCGAAAACAATGAGCCAGTTCTTCTTGTTGGAGAGACCGGCTGCGGCAAAACCCAACTTTGCCAGGCTGTTGCAGATATCTGCAGGAAGCAACTGTTCATTGTCAATGCTCATGTGAACTTGGAAACCGGGGATCTTATAGGAGCTCAAAGGCCAGTTAGGAACCGGGCAGCGATTGAGAGTCAGCTACTCAGTGACCTTCAGGCAATTGTCAATACAGGAGGTATTGGATCAAGTTCGCTCGAGGAGCTAAGAAGCGCATTCAGCGCAATGACTGCCGATCAACTGGAAGCATTCGATGCTGAATTGGTCCAAAGAGTTCAAAAGAACATCGCTCGGTTGAATGCTCTATTTGAGTGGTCCGACGGTAGCCTCATAACTGCCATGAAGACTGGGCAATTTTTCCTTCTTGACGAGATTTCCCTTGCCGATGATTCAGTACTCGAAAGACTCAACAGTGTCCTAGAGCCTCATAGGTCAATTCTTCTTGCGGAGAAAGGTCCTATCAATTCGATGGTGGTTGCGCAAGATGGGTTCCAGTTCCTTTCCACTATGAATCCTGGAGGTGACTATGGCAAGCGCGAGCTTTCGGCTGCTCTTCGAAATCGAATGACCGAAATTTGGGCCCCTCAGCTTTCGGAAGACGATGACATCCTACCCATTCTTAAAATGAAGCTGCAGCTGGAGTCGGAGGACATCCCTAGAGCGATGTTAAGATTTGCGAAGTGGTTCAAGACAACATTCCAAAGTTCATCAATTACATCTCTCTCAATCCGTGACCTCCTCGCTTGGGTGGATTTTGTGAATAAGTGCCGGACGACAGACGACAGATTCTCAATCGTCCAAGGTGCCGCAATGGTGTTTGTGGATACTCTAGGTGCCAATCCCGCCGCAATGCTCGCTGCATCACTTCACGATCTTGAGAAGAACCGCCAACTGTGTCTCGAAAAGCTCCGTGAACTTTTCAACGTTGATGCCTCGAGCATATACTTCCAGAAGTCGACAATTCAACTAGAAGGAGGTGCACTGCACGTAGGGCCTTTTGCCCTTCCTGTTAGTGCTAATGCAGCACCTGATCCGCAGTTCATTATGGATGCCCCTACGACAATCGCCAACTCAGTCAGAATTGCGCGTGGCCTGCAATTGCCGAAGCCTATTCTCTTGGAAGGTAGTCCCGGTGTTGGCAAAACGACGCTTGTGACTGCCCTTGCTAGAGCTCTTGGGAAACCTCTCACTCGTATCAACCTTTCCGAACAGACAGACCTGACAGATCTTTTTGGGTCCGACGTGCCTGTAGAAGGCGGCGATGTTGGCCAATTCACCTGGCGTGACGCACCATTCCTGCAAGCAATGCAGCGCGGCGACTGGGTTCTGCTAGATGAGATGAACTTGGCGTCTCAATCCGTCCTTGAAGGGTTGAACTCTTGCTTGGATCACCGTCAGATGGTTTATGTGGCCGAACTAGACCAGACCTTCAAAAGGCACACGGACTTCGTTCTCTTCGCTGCGCAGAATCCCCACCACCAGGGTGGTGGAAGAAAAGGTCTTCCTGCGTCCTTTGTCAATCGGTTTACTGTGGTATACGCCGATAGTTTCACCCAAGCCGACTTGAAAAAGATTTGCACAAAGCTATTCCCTGGTAGCCCCTCTTCACAAACCGACCGGTTAGTCGACTTTGTTTCCTTGTTGAATGTGGCTATCAATCGGGAACGCAGGCTGGGGGCTATCGGTGGACCGTGGGAGGTAAATCTACGTGATATCCAGAGGTGGCTTCAGCTCGCAGATCGAGGTGATTTACAGGTTCCGGCGAACAACTTCCTTGATGTTGTCATCTCCGAGAGATTCAGAAGCGAGGAAGACAGGCAACTCGTCTCGCAGCTCTACCAACGAGTGTTTACGGATGCTCCCACTGTCGCTAAAAGTTATTACCACAACTTGACCCCAGAGTATTTCCAGGTCGGGTTCGGAGTGATGCGTAGAGATTCACTTCTCCAGCAGTGTCCTGAACCACAAATGAGGATATTCCCGGGTGATCTACCGATTCTCGAGTCGCTAATGCTCTGCATAGAGCAGTCGTGGCCGAGTATTTTGGTGGGCCCATCAGGCTGTGGCAAGACCACTCTCATTAGAAAACTCGCGGCATTGAGCGGTGCTGATCTGATTGAATTGGCCCTGAGCGCTGACACCGACACGATGGATCTTGTTGGAGGGTTTGAACAAATCGACCACAAAAGGGAGGTTTCGTCTCTAGTACGCGAGGTCTCACTCTACCTTGGCCGGTATATCATATCCACATTTTCGTCGACAGAAGATCCGGATACATTCTCTGCTTTTCTCGAGCTTTTTGAGCGTCTACAGAGTCCAGATGTTTCACTGGATTTCCTGTGTTCGGCCCTCCCTGTCTTGATGCAGCTTCATCCTCAAGAGGCCCTTGGAGACTATCTTAGGAGAGCTCAAAACTTGATGGAACTCACCAAGCAGTCGGACAAGATGAAGGTAGGGTTTGAATGGACAGAAGGAGTCCTCACCCAAGCTGTTCAGAATGGACATTGGGTTGTTCTCGACAATGCCAACCTGTGTAATCCATCTGTCCTTGATAGGCTGAATTCCTTGACCGAACCGAACGGGGCTCTTATCCTCAATGAACAGCGTACCGATGATGGATCTGCAAGAATCATCAAACCGCATCCAAACTTCCGCCTTTTCCTGACTATGGATCCTCGCCACGGGGAATTGTCCCGTGCAATGCGGAATCGCTGCGTGGAGATATGCTTCCTGTCTTCGGAGAACGCGAACCTCGCTGCGGACTCCATGCCTGCTTACACGCATCAATCTTCCTTGTACCGTCTGAGGTCCGTCTGGAATCTCAATCCGCCCCAGGGTAATAAAGAGCATTCAGGGCTCTTATGCGAAGTGGGATTGGATCATCTTTCAGTCGAGGATTTGGGCCTCCTGCAACAATCCTTCAGAACAACCACATCGGGTTCGTTGAGTTCAAGCATCGGACAGCCGTTGTCCTCGATACTGGATCGATATGTGCCTGTTGTGCTTGAGAATTCGTCTTGGAAGCCTTCTCTTTGCTGCAAAGCGCAGGCAGTAAATTTGAGTGGTGTTTCCTTTGCCATCCAGGGAACTCTACAGCCTCTGCATCCTATCGTCAACGAGCCACTTGCTTTGGTTCTGGGACAACATGTGGCGTTGTCTTGGCTAATGGTGTTGGCTCACTTACAAGAGTGCAAGCTCAATCTCCATCGCTTAAAGCAGAGCTTACTCCAAGCAGATGAATCAGCCAAACTTCTTAAACCAAGCCAAATGAGCTGTTTGGAGAGGTCTCTAGCATCGAGACGGATAGCCTCACTACTGAAGGACCCAACGCAACCAATTGGTTCGTTCCTAGCAGACTGTGGGCAAGCAGTTTATGACTTCGTGCAGAATTTAGACCGTGAAGTTCTCGATGTTCCCGAGGCCGTGGATGCTCTTCGTGCTGTTGTCACTTTTTGCGCAGACCTCCTTAGACTTTCTGAAGTTGGCCAAGTGGACGATGGTGTCTTCCAGGTTTACTTACAGATTGGCAGGGAGTTGTGCTCTTCCCTGCTAAATTCCTGGTCGCCGTTGAAGTTCCTGGCTCTGGTGCTGTCTCAATATCTAGGGCGATTCCAAGAGAACTGGGCTTTGACAACCGGACTCAGTATGCAACGGATCTGGGAATCGTGGAGGTCTGCCACTCCTGCCACACAGGACCAGTTGAGATCGAAACTGGAGCTGGAGAAGATCGCTGCTGAGTTTACTGAACTGGCTCCCAAGACGCGCTTGGACTTGTCCCAATTGAGCCGGGTACGTAACTCCCTGGTGGACGCGCAACGATCTATTCTCTTAGACGGTGCCGAAGAAGGACAACTCGTGGAAGCCCTCAAGCAGACAGTGATGGAATTGGCAACAGTGGTACGAAACTCCGATTCAGCCCAGGCTCCTTATTTCTCGCGCGAGTTTGAAGCTCTATGTCAATATCATGATCTGTCTTCGATATGGCAAATCGGGGGCAACCCTAATCCGATCATTGGATCTATCCTCCCACTGTTGGCTGGTCGTCAAGCGCGGCCCCTTGACGCATCGACACTACAGACTCAAGTTCCTAGTCTGCTTCACAAACTGGCACTGTTCGCAGGATCTGACCATTCATCTGCGGTGGGCTCTCCTGTCAATAACACATTTTCTCTGTCACTACTAGAGAAGTTGACGTTTATTGGCGCCACCAATCTGGGCCAAATGGATAGCTTGGAGGTAGAGAAACAGGCTCTCTCCAAGGCTGTGACCGTGACATCGCACGAGGTTGGCATGGATCAGTACAGACTTCTCAGACAAGTATTGTCAGTGCTGGCCATGGAGCTTTTTGCTATACATAAGGATTTCTTCGAGCCGCAGTGCTTAGGAAGTGTCACGAATTTCCTTCGTACAATTCAAGTACAAGGATCGTGTGTTGGATTAGAACTCCCAGAAATCAGACTGGACAAAGGCTTGCCTGGAGATCACTACTTCCAGACTATTGCAAGAGAAGTTATCCCACGATTGCTCGCCTCTCTGGCGGTAGGTCCAAACCATACGGAGAAGTACATTGAGGAAACGGGATCAGCCATCGTTCAACTGGCTAGCATTTTACTGAGGTTATTCGTTCCCGATAAACCTTTCGATCCTTCCTTAGGCTTGGTTGTGCAGAGGGAGCGGCATACGCAACGGGTCATTGAGCTGACAGCAAAGTCAGACGCTATAGCCTCGTTTGAAATGGTCTTTTCTGATCAACCTTCGAACATGCGAAAAGAAGCTATACAGCGAGAATTACATAACTTAGGGTCGGCCCCTCCTCCTTCTCAGGTCACCCGGCCGGCTGTCTCCGAAATCAACATCTTGCAGGGAGAATTCTCCAGCTTGCTCTACTCCGTCTTGGACAGATGCAGTGAACTTGATTGGGATGTTGCCAACAGGAATGATTCAGAGTCGAACAGGACGCTGACACTCCTCCGCCAAAATATCCGCCAACTTACCCAGCGACTGAGCACGAACTACAGATCCTACGACGACATCACAGTGCTTGCCGTTCGTTTCCTCGAAATTCTGGACTTGGGGCTTTCACTTCAATTCAGCCCAACTTCATCAAGTGACTCGCAAATCTTGGAGGCCATCAGTCAGAGAACACCGTTCCTCGGGGGTGTTCTTCATCCAATTGTAGCGTTGGAGAGCCAGACCTTGCAAGCGAATCAAAGACAGTTTGTCGAGTTACGGTTCCATGAACTATCGTCTCTAAAGGTTGCCAGCAATGCAGATGCGGACATCCTTCGCAGCCAAACCGGGCGCCATGCACTCCACCAAATTCTCGAACAATTTCACATTTTGTGGAAGGCTAAGCTCCGCGAGGATCAAGAAGAGGAGGTGCGCAAGTCCGAGCTTTACCGTTACCGAGGATCCTGGGAAGATAGCGAAGAGGTCGACCAGAATGAGCTTCGCGAACTCTTCCCCACGTACGAAGATGATTCCGCTGAAGAGGATAGCAAATCTCCTCGGATTGATCCGAAGGCCATCTCCGTCCGCCTCGCTTCACTGCATGCCAGACTTTTCCAATTTGAAGACACCAGCGCCATTCTATCGGATTATGTCAAAGAGTCAGCTCGCCTGCTCGGGTCTCTATGGTCAGCGAGCGATGCTTCAAGATCTCAAATTCATCCGGGTGAACACCTCTCCGGAGTTCTGTTGCTCCTCGAGGATGCTTTGGATGGAGGAAATCGCACCCCAGCGGGGAAATATAACTTCTACACCGATGCCAATCTTACTGAAGCCAGGAGACTCGTGTCTCTGACGCACTCGGTCAAATCTCGTTTCCTCCAGATTCAGCAGGCTTGGCCGGAGCACGCAGTGCTTCAGGATGTTATTCTATGCTGCAAGGAGGTCCTCCAATTCAAGCATACGGAGCCTGTAGCAAAGTTCCTCACCAAGGTTGAGAAGCTTCATGCCCTTGTCCATGAATGGCAGCTTGTAGCAAGCAGAGAATATTCGGCAGCCTCTCTTTACGATGAGATTACAGCTCTGATCATCAGCTGGCGCCGGCTTGAGTTGTCAACATGGGCCAAGCTTCTCGACCTTGAGAAAGAAAAGTGTGCTCAAGATGTGAGCTCGTGGTGGTTTGTTGCGTATGAAGCTATCATTGCAGCTCCGATTCAACTTGCAGCCACCAATTCAACCGAGCTGAAGGATCATATCGAAGGTATCATATCTACGCTGGAGCAGTTCTTCATGTCGACGACTCTCGGGCAGTACAGCCAGCGACTACAACTTGTTGCCAACTTCCGCTCATTGCTCGCACTCTATGTTGCCGACTATCCGTCTCTTGAACAGCTCGTCTCTGCATTGGACAATTTCCTTCAGCATTACAGACCGTTCGAGCCCTCGGTACAAAAAGCTATGGAAGACAAAAGATCCGCAATTGAGAAGGATATCAAGCAGCAGATTCAACTGGCCAGCTGGAAGGATACCAACATCATTGCGCTTAGAGAAAGCGCCCGGCGATCACATTTCAAATTATTTAAGTTTGTTCGGAAGTATCGTGAAGTGTTAGCGCAGCCTGTTCAGCAGATCCTGCAGCAAGGAATGGCGGATGAAACGGACGAACCTGGTCTTGCCACCAACGAGATTGTCTTGCCTTCGGCGAGCTTCCCAGATGCTCTGGATATGTGCCAGAAGGAATTCCCATCATGGCAAAGCAGACCTCCTAGATTCCAGAATGTGGAGAGCACGGTCAACAGCATGAGCAGCCTGTATTCTTCAATGCCGAGTGAGTTTGACATCTCGGAGGATCTCGACAGTTTCGTCAAGTTCTTCATCGAGAGCATCAAGGAATTCAAATCACAGACTCCAAAAACCCTCACTGAAGATAACAAGGACGACGTCCAGCATCTCAAGGTCCAGAAGCGTCGATTCTACGCCGACACTCTGCGACGTCTCCTCGAAATGGGAATCAAACGCAATGCAAGCACCAGTTTGATTGAAAGCCAGGCCTCTATTGCACAGGTCCTGGCCACATGCCCGAGCCTGGAAGTCGGAGAATCATCGTTACATCTTATCGAAGGCTCCAATACCTACTTCCACAGATTCTTGGATCTCCTTCCTCGCGTTCGTCAAGCTTCCAGGGACTACTCGGAAGATCTCAGCAACGTCGAGATTTCAAGAAGCGTAGGCACTGTGGAACACTTGCTCTCCCTAGTCAGAAAACAGCGAAGTACCATTTCTCTGACAATCTCTCATTTGGAAATACTGAAGTCAACGCTCTTCAAGATGTCTAATATCTGGACATCTGGGCCAGGGACTATCTGCAAGTCGCATTCGGACTTTTCCAAGGATAGACAAGTCCTCGCAAGAACTGTGGCATGGCTTACTCCTATTCTCGGCCTCGCCGCTGAGATTATCATGTTACATTCAAAGTTCTCCGAAGTTGATTCTTCAAAGGTCTCTGACGGATTGCACGCTTGGAAGACTACATTCGATCGCTTGAGTTCTTCATTAGACAATCTCCCGCAGTTACCATCTGGGATTACTTCCCAGCGCCATAAGGAGGTTCTCGAAGAAGTCTCGTCCTCCCTTGCCAACTTGAACGCTGATATCGCAAAATGGGCCGCAGAGCGCCCTGACTTGTCTTTCGCATTGAATCAAATTATTCCTTGGGTGGAAGCGAAGGCAGACGCCACTGCATGGACTCAGAGCGAGGATCGTCTAGCCATTCAACATTTCGACGTAAACCTCCTCGCAGCAGTCGACAAGATTCTCATCAGTCTTCAGAAATTCAAAGACGTACCGTCGTCTCTCGCGTCTCCTGGTTCGCTTTCCCGAAGCGATGAGTTTTTCACCAGAGCAATGAAGGCTGTTCACCTACCCGACGTTACTTCATCACTTGATTCCGTTCTCGAACAACTTCAACATCTCCACGCCAGCACCGGAAACACTTATTCTCTGGCTTCTGCATTAGTGGCAAGCTTGTTGCCCATCACAACCCGGTATTTTTATATCTGCAAAGATGTCATCCAGCGATTTGTGTCGGTGCATAGGGAAACATGCAAGATGTCTTACGTTCTCGCCAAATCGTTCATCCAGATAGCGTCAGAGGGGTTCTGCAGTCCAGCCGAGGCTTCCACGGAAGAGAGCAAGTCTGGGAAGTTGGAGAGCGGCACCGGTCTCGGCGAGGGTGAAGGTGCGGAAGACATCAGCAAAGATGTTGGGGACGACGAGGACCTATCCGAGCTTGCTCAGCAAGAACAAAGTGAGAAGCCGTCCGAGGATATGGAGGATTCTGCCGACGCGGTGAACATGGATCAGGAAGAAATGCAAGGGGAATCGAATGACCGCAATGAGAATGATGAAGAAGACGAGGATATAAGTGGCTCCGAAGGAGAGGACGATATCGACGAGGAAGTAGGCAGCGTCAATGACCTCGACACGACGGCAGTTGATGAGAAGATGTGGGACGGTGGCCACGACGAGCAGCAGAAAGAAACCGAGAACGAGCAAGGCAAAGGTGAATCTGAATCTGACGAACAAGCTGCTGCACAGGAGCAAACGAAGGAACAGGAGAAGAGCGACAAGGACGCAGATCAGGAAGGTGCGGAGGAAGAGGATGAATCGGACGAGGAAGCGCCTGAAGATGAAGGCGAGGCGGTTGGACGAGAAGATATGGA
The DNA here is from genome assembly GCA_004769165.1 of Aspergillus cejpii. Classification (NCBI taxonomy): domain Eukaryota; kingdom Fungi; phylum Ascomycota; class Eurotiomycetes; order Eurotiales; family Aspergillaceae; genus Aspergillus; species Aspergillus cejpii. The sequence continues at coordinate 2,988,354 of SMSW01000001.1, read as the reverse complement.
TGTGACGGACCCTCATGCCAAAGAAGAAGACGCGTTAGACCTTCCTGAAGAGATGCAACTGGATGGCGATGAAAACCCGGATGATGGCATTGATGATGATGAGGGCATGGATGATCTCTCGGATATGGGCCCTGCTCCTGCTAATGACGAGCAGCAAGTCGAAGGCAACGAGGACAATATTGAAGATGCCAACATGGAGCAGCCAGCAGAAGAGCAGGAGATTGGAGAGGCGGATGACGAAGCTCTTGACGATCAAGAGCCAAACGAGGCGGAAGGAGCCGATGAAGGTACTGCACCGGAGGAGGAAGAGCCAGATGAGGCTCAGCAAGAGGAGTTCCTGACCCAACGCGATGACAACGAAGCTGCTGGTGAGGATGTTGCCCCCAGCGAAGCAGTCAACGGTGGCCTTGGCGCGGATCAAGATCAGAACAAAGAGCAAGGCGCATCAGGCAACGCTCAGCAGGAAGATGGCTCTACCGACCCGTCCGCAAACCCGGAGCAACAGACAGGTGGTGCCAAAGAAGGGGAGGAAAATCAACGCAAGAGAGATGCTGGCGGTGGCGACAACGCAAGCCCGGAAGATCCTCAATTGCAGGCATTCAAGAAACTCGGCGACGTTCTCGATGAATGGCATCGGCGGAGAAAGGAAATAATGAACGCTTCGAAGCAGGAGGACGATAGCGAGTCCCAGAAACCTTTGCCGGAGGATACGGACATGGCTGATGCTGATTTCGAGCATCTCGCGGACCAAGACGATGTTGCTGATACTCAAGCGCTTGGGCAAGCCAGCGAAGAACAAGCAAAGGCCCTGGATCAGAACAAGGGGGTGGAATCAGACGTCAAGCCTGGAGAGAATGACATGTTGCCAGATACTGGCGAGGAGCCCCAGGACGTTAAGGAGGAGAACAGCTTGGAGGATGAAATGCAGATTGATGGGGAAGGAGTTCCTACAGAAGGACAGACCTCAGGGGCGTTGATCCCTGACAGCGTTCGTACTCAGGAGCGGACAACCGATGCGACTGGTCACCAAGAAGTCAATGAGGAGCTGGATGAAGTTGACGCCCATCTGGCGGCCATTCACCTGTCGTCTACCCTCCCGCCGCTGACCCCACGGGACGAAGCTCAGCGCCTCTGGTCGCATTACGAGAATGCTACGAATGATCTCTCCCTGTCGCTGACCGAACAGTTACGACTCATTCTAGCCCCAACACTTGCTACGAAGCTGCGGGGCGATTTCCGGACAGGAAAGCGACTGAACATCAAGCGGATTATTCCCTACATCGCATCTCAGTATAAGCGCGACAAGATCTGGATGAGACGATCTATCCCCTCCAAGCGCAACTACCAAATCATGCTTGCGGTCGACGACAGCAAGTCCATGCTGGAGAGCGGCAGCGGCCAACTAGCGTTCGAGACGCTGGCCCTGGTCGCCAAGAGCTTGTCAATGCTCGAAGCTGGCGACCTGTGCGTCCTCGGGTTCGGTAATGAAGAGCACGTCCGCGTGGCCCACGAGTTTGGTAAACCATTCTCCTCGGAGGCCGGTACGCAAGTCTTCCAGCACTTCAGCTACCAGCAAACCGGCACCAACGTGCGCAAACTGATTGCCGACTCGATTGCTTTGTTCCGCGAGGCTCGCTGGAAGCAGTCGCCGGCCGGGGGCAACGCCGACCTGTGGCAACTCGAGCTCATCATCTCCGACGGTATCTGCGAAGACCATGAGACTATCGGACGGCTTGTGCGTCAGGCCCAGGAGGAACGGATCATGATCGTCTTCATCATCGTTGACGCGGTCAAGGGCAGCTCGATCCTGGACCTCAGCCAGGCGAGCTTCGAGCCTGATACTGAAAGTGGGACTGGGGAGATGAAGTTGAAGATGAAGAGATACCTGGAGGGATTTCCATTCCCGTACTACCTGGTCGTGCGGGATGTCCGTGAGCTACCAGCTGTACTGGCTACGGCGTTGAAACAATGGTTTGCGGAGGTTGTTGATGTATCATCTTGAGATTTTGTATATGGTTCATGGTATAGAAAAAATGGTCTGGATATTATTTTGTATATAGGTATAGCATGAGCGTCTGATTAAAAAGTTTTTGAATTAATTCTCTACTTTATGCCATCCAGCATTCAACAAATCTGTATGTAAATCCTGCTTTCTACAGAGTACAGAGGATAAATGCAAATAAAAATGCACATAAACATCACCATCCATACTTGGACCCAGCCTCCTTTTTGTTCCTTCGTCCAGTAGCAAAACTCTCCTCCAAAGCCTCCCGTTGAGTGCTCGCCGCATTGACCAACTGCTGCAAGGTATGTTTGCCTGGAGCAATCGCGCGGACAGGATTGTGCTGAGCCGCTGCAAGGTCTGTTTGATGGGCCAGTTCCTGATTGGCGATATACTCCTTGTCCGTATTGAAATGGAGAATGCGGGACTTGGACGGGTCGGCGTTGCGGCCGAAGAGTTGTCGCCGTTCAGCTCGTGACAGATTGAGATCATCCGCAATGTTATCCAACGTTTGATCTGTCGGTGGTTCTGCCGGCATGGGGGGAGCTTGAGGCTCCGGCTGCGGACCAGCTGGAGCGGCATCTGGATTGGTGGTATAAACTAACGGCTCGTAGGTTGAGCCTTGCGATTGGGGTTCGGGCTTATTCGGTGTTGTAGATTCCTCCCTCGACAAGGAGAAGAGACTGATCTTGGGTTTCTGTGCAACAGGCGGGGGCGCGGATTGTGTGGTGGCTGTATCCCTGGACGACTGAGAGCTTTCATTTGCGATGGACACAGATGTCGAGCTGGGTTTGGCGAGCTGTTTCTTTTTCTTCGACTGTGACGCTCGTCCCACGGACAACGGTTTGAACATCATCGGGTTTCCTTTCAATTTGACCTCTTCCTTCTTATCCCCACCTACCTGGCCCATCACACCCGTAGCGATCTGGTTGTCCCCAGATTCCTCTCGGAGACTCCCAGGTTTGGGGATCGTCTCATCGTTCCCCCCTGCTAACATATCAAAGGCCTGTTCCCTCCGAAGCTCCGCATCGGCCTCGCGATCGAATCCTGGCGCCGCGCCGGTCTTCAAGCTGAATACTTTCCGCGCGGGGGCAGCCGCCTTCTTATCCTTCTGCGCCGCGGCGTTGGTCCTCTTTGGAGCTGGTAGGAGAGAATTGAAGCCTGAGAATGCCCCACCCGCGCCGCCTATCCTCGCCCTTTTTCTTGCCGGTCCATCTTCGGCTGGTTGATCGCCATCCGTGGCAGAGATTTCGGGCTTGATCTCTGGTAGCGCAACGCGGATCTTGCGTGGGTTGCTGCGGTCGACGATGGAGTGGAAGTTTGCGCTGGAGGAAGGCTTGGGGGGATTCGCGGGTGGGGGTGCTTGGGTTTTGTTTGTTGGCTGGGTGACTTTGCTCTCCTGTTCTGAATCTGAAGCTTCAGAGTCTGAGTACGATACGAGAGCCATGGTGGACTGGATTGTGGTTGAGGGTTGAGAAATGCGGTGTTGGAGATGGCGATACTGATAGAGCCACACTGATAATACATACAGCTGTTTTGTGACGGTACTGCACGAGCCACACAGTAACACCCTGATGCCTGAATTACAAGGTGTCACCACTCACCACAGGCACAGAGCCGTGTCAAACGTGATAACAATTTTGAAGCTGATCTACAACCTTAACTATGATAATTTACAGGGAACAATTTCTACTAATTATCCAGCTCTTTAAATGTGAAGGGGACTTGAAGCTGCCAACGAGTATCTAGACAATGACATCATTAAGGCATTAAGACAGCTGATCATCAGATAAGATAAGAATGACTAATCCTGTTCACCAAAGCAACTCGTCTACTCCTTACAGCATCATCTTCAACTCAGACCTCTTTTACCACCAGAATTCCCTCAGTTTAATGATACCACAGTTTACACGATGTTACAATTTAATTAATGCCCATACTCATCTGCATAAAGCACAGCCATGGAAACACCCAACACCATGGACAACATCCCACCCCCAGAAGAACACGAACAAAGGCAAGGAGACGAATACTCCCGTTCAGGCAAGGGGAAATTCCGATTCAAATCCTCAAAGTTCAAGTCCCGCTCCCACCGCGACGAACCATATGACAGCCATCACCACCGTCATCACCATCACCACCGTACCTCCAAACGACACAAATCCAGACACGCGTCCCCGGCACCCGAAGACAACCCACCCGCTCTCTCCCCCGATGCCGCATTCCGCGAGTCCCTCTTCGACGCGCTAGGCGACGACGAAGGCGCCGCATACTGGGAGTCCGTGTACGGACAGCCGATCCACAAGTACGCGGTCCCGGCCGTGCCCAAGGGTCCGAACGGCGAGCTGGAGCAGATGTCCGAGGAGGAGTACGCGGCGTACGTGCGGAGGCGGATGTGGGAGCGGACGCGGGAGGGGATGCTCGAGGAGCAGGAGCGGGAGCGGCAACAGCAGCAGAAAAAACGGGATAGGGCCGAGGCGGAAAGGACTGAGAGAATGCGGTTCGAGCGCGCGATGGAGGAGAGTCTACAGCGTGGGAGGGAGCGGCGTCGATTCAAGGCGTGGAGGTCAATCTGGGATGAGTACCGGCGTTCGTGGGAGGATATTAACGGCGAGGTTGCTGCGGCTGCGGCTACAGCCGTGGGTGGGAGCGAGCGAAAGCGGTTTCGGGATTTGGTTTTTTGGCCCGTCGAGTCCGGGAAGCGGAGGGATATCTCTCGCGAGGCCGTGGAGGAGTTTATGCGCCGTGTCCCTGTGGAGGAATCGCAGGGGGGCGACGATCGAGGGAAAGACGACACTTCTAACCTACTGGGTATTCTCAAGGCGGAGCGTATCCGCTGGCATCCAGATAAGATCCAGCATCGGTATGGTGCGCTAGGGATCGATGAGGCTGAGATGCGCAGTGTCACCGAGGTCTTTCAGATCATTGACCAGATGTGGAATGAGACAAGGGTGAAGCAGTCGTAACTTGTTTTGGTGTTATAGAGCTTTTTTTCTGGCGTTCTAGCATGATACCCTAGTGAACCCTACAGTTGATATTGTATAGTGAAGTTGATGCTTACCATCACGAGCTTTCTATTTTCCTACGACCATATACGAACTGTTGCATACCATCTGGAGTACTGAAACAGAATAGGAGTAGAGCCTAAGCGAGGCAATATGACGCTATGCAATTGAGCAAACATGAAAACAAAAATCCGACTTCATACACATTCTTTATAATGTTTTCTCTTACTATGTTTTATTCCTTTCCTCCCCTTGTTCTCCTTAAAACCGCGAGTAACGCTGCTTGGTCCGGTACGCAGTGAATCCAACATAAGCACCGACGACAACAGCGAAGAATAGAACGACCTTGAATAGGAACCATCCCCAGCCGCCCTGCTTCTTGGCCTTGATGGCGTTGGCCCGATCCTTCCTTGCGGCAGCCGCTGCGCCGCGGCCGGAGGCGGCGCCGTTGCCGCCGACGCTGTAAAGATTCTGCGCCTTGACGGAGATGATGTCGTGGTTATCGCTCAGTTCGCCGGTTTCAGCGGAGAAGCCCAGGTAGGAAACGGAGGGGATGGCAATGTTGGCCTCGGGAGCGTTCAAAGTGAAGCAGTGAGTCCAAGTATCTTCCGACTTATATTGCAGATCCAGAGTCAGGGACTTGTCCTGGAAGTAGGTCAGCCGCGCCTTGGTCGGGATCGAAGCGCCCCGAAGACCACGAGCCTGGGGAATCATGTTAGCGCGAGATCAACTGTCGCAGAGTTAACTGGCGGGGGGTGCTCACAGAACAACCAGCAATTTCGTTGGCTTTTCCGTCATGAGCCTGATCATAGCTCGTCTTTCCATCACCCATCATGGCCATGACATACGGGAACGAGGTGCCGGGGCGGTTATTTTTGTATGTATCGAAGAAGATACCGAGACCTTCGAATTTATCTGCCGACCCAAAGACAGGACCCTGGGTAGCGCGCTGCTTGGTAAGCCACAAGGCAAACCCATCGCCGTGCAAGTTTCCTTCACCGTGGATCTTAAACTCGACCTCGATCTGTGCCAACAGTTAGAACGAGTTGCCCCCGATCCACAGAATCACACCTGCCACAAACCTCCCAATTCGTCGCGGTAAGGGGAACTCGAGAGAAGATCCATCCCTGCTGCGATGGCCGATCGGAGGTTAGACGGATATACCTAGCCCATGTTTAGCGCCAAGTTTTCTTCCCATCCGGCGGGGAAGTAGTCGTTCGTCGCATACTTATCGGCGCGGATGATTGTATCACCACCAAAATCGAACCAGCGGCTTTGGAAGTCTGAATCGAGATACGGCTGTATTAAGTCAGCGAGGCTGTCCGTAGTAGAAGCTTAAGCTCAGGTCGAGGTATGGAGCATGGAGCAACCAACCGGAGCAAGACTGTGGGTTCGAAGCTGGTTGAATCCATTAGTGGAACCGACCGACACTCGCGTATTCACGGGGAAGCGATCATGCATACTGGAATGCTCTTGATGTTCTCGTCGCCCTGGTAGGCGCTTGTTACCGGTAGTGTAGTGAGGCCAGCAAGGCACAGAAGAGATGAGAGCCGCGGGAGCAGCATGGTTGATGTAATTGGAATGGAACTATGAGAGGGCCAAGATCGGAGCGATTGCTGATGATAGGAAATTGAAAATCTCAGAAGTGAAAGAGCAGACTGCAGCTAGCAAGCAAAGGGCATAAAGGGAAGTTAATAGTCAAATCTGGTGGGTGGATTTGCTCAGATGTCACCGGGACATGCAGAGGGAGCTCTCGACAGGTGACAAGTTATCGGTATACTCCTCGGAAGGGTGAAGTATAGGCAAAAGGGACACAGTGAAAGAATGAACGATAGTGTAGACTGTAGAGAGGAAGAGAAGAAGAGAAGTATAGGTAAAGATGATGGACTTTGACCATCCAGGTTCCTCTCGTCAGTCATAAGTAAACATCGTGTCCACATCATCCAAGGTGTGGCGCAGCTCGACTCTGAACATGTGATCCGTGCTCCAGCCACACTTTGACAAACTGCGACAAACTCGGCGTCATTTCCCAGCTACATGTTGACACCTCCATTTCCATCATCACACTCCTCTTTCTACTACAAAAAATAAACAAATAACAACCACCAAAATGGCCATCTGGGGATCCTCCAACTCCTCCTCCGGCGAATCGGAGATCAAAACCTCGCTCATGAGGCAAGTGCAGCAGGAAGCCGCCATGAGCAACGCCCGGGCTCTGATCAGTGTATGTCCCCGACCCGAGTCTTGATTTGAATATTGCCCCGCATAGTTTTTCTCGCTCTCTAACCGGATCCCGCAGAAAGTCAACGAACACTGCTTCGACGCCTGCGTCCCCGCCCCGGGCTCTTCCCTGTCCTCCGCCGAGAATACCTGCCTCTCGCAGTGCATGGAGAAGTACATTTCGTTGTGGAACACCGCCAGCCGTACCTACATTGCCCGTGTTGCGACTGAGAGCAAGAAGCTCGGTGGTCAGGATGCCATTAGCATGAGCGGCTTGGCGACTGCCCCGACAGGTTCGAGTCTATAGAGCTCGGGAGTGTGTGGTGCTGATGGAAAAATGGGGAGTATTGCAAGGTTGATCGTGTCTGTGACATTATAAGGTCAGCTGGGTGTTGGTTTTTCTTGGTCTTTTTTTGCTGGAAATATCTTTTGGGGATCTCCAGGCGTCGCATTTCATCCTTGCCATGAGGTTCAGCCGGTATGGTTTTTGTACAATACACGGGCGGATACAATTGTAGAGTACTCATCAAAAATCTTGAGAATATAGACATGGTTGCTTGTCATACACAGCCAGTGTCAACCAGATTCAATGAATAGACCATTGGTGTTGCCAGTCCTTAGTATCAGACTCACGCCTACATTGATTCATTCACGACATCGTAGATATGTACATTATACAGGGGCTGAAAAGCCTCAACATAGGAACCAATGAGTAAGCTTTCAACCCAAATTCATCCAAGAAGGGGAAAATAAGAAGATATAAAAGATCGCCTTGCTAGATACCTCCCCAGAAATTGTCAAAATATGCATCACAACAAAACCCAACAGTAAATGTCAAAGCTGATCATCCAGGCCCAAGGAAGCCCCCCCAAGACGAACACCACCATCACACCAACATAGTTCAAAAGCCTAGATTTAAACCCAGCACAAGAACAAAGGATCCCAATAAGACCATCTCAGAAGTTTAGAAATGGCTTAGAAGCGTGAAATGAGGGAAACGACAGAGAGAGTTCCATGGGAAACCACCAAACTTTTGCAAAGGAAACACATCAAACAGCGGCCAACAAGTACCCCAAATCAAGAGCAGTCGAACCGCGCGCTGATAAGGACCTGATAAAATAGCCTGGTCTTTCAGGGAGACAGGAAAAGACAGTGGAATAGAGGTCGTTCATTTCAGTGCTATAACAATAGCTATTTCATCTGAGTCGTGATTGTCTCCTGTCAGCAGTCGCAACAGTCGATGGCGGATTCATTCCACATTCAAAAGTCGTGCCCCAGGCTAAAAGTCGGGGAATAGATGGCCATGTCTGCAGAAAGCATTTCGTTAGTAGCCGGGCGGGGGTAGAATCCTAGAAATGAAACATACTGATCTTCGCCTTCCTGACCATATTGTTCAGTTTCCTCCGGATAGCGATCATATTGGCTGGCATCACCTTGTCCCCCGCGGATGGGTGGCACATAAGGAGCATCGATATTCTTTCTTGCAAGACGATCCCAGGTAACCTCCGCAAACCAAGGATGGTTCTTGACATCCTCGGAGCCACCGTGTAAGTTACCCAGACGCTTGGTAAGATCCGCCGTAACAAGCTGTGAGAGAAGGTCCACAGCATCTGGATGAAGGTAGGGCGGGTACTTAATGCGTCCCCGGAGAATGTTCTCGTAGATCTTGACGGGCGATCCACTGTCCCAGAAGGGTGTGAAACCGCAGAGCATCTCGAAGATCAGAATCCCAAGCGACCACCTGGACACCAATCAGTCAAATGCACGGTAATTTCCCGAATCGCGGAGAGGAATGTTTACCAATCGACGGATTTATTATATCCCTTGGACGAAACAACCTCTGGGGCTAGGTAATCGGGCGTTCCGCAGAGAGTCCAGGTGATGTCAGGTACCTCCTTCGCGAACCCAAAGTCGGTGATCTTCAGATGGCCATGTCGGTCGAGTAGCAGATTCTCCGGTTTGAGATCTCGATAGATGATCTGCTGGGAATGGAGATACTCCAGTGCGAGCGTGACTTCGGCGGCATAGAACTTGGCGACCGGGTTGGGGAACCGCTGCGATAGAATCCATGGCGTCAGCCAACAGGAAACTTGCATGAACCTGGGCACATGAAAGAGCACTCACCTGAGATTTGCGAAGTAAGCTGAAGAGCTCTCCACCCTCCACAAAGTCCATCACCATGTACAGATTCTTCGAATCCTGCCAGGTACCCCACAATGTGATCAAGAAGGGATGCCGGACGCGATTGAGCATCCGCCGCTCGTCGTTTGTGTGCTCCACTTGCTTCATCTTGACCACCTGCGCCTTCTTCAACACCTTGATCGCGTAGAACCGATGATTATGTCTCGATTGCACCAGGTGAACCCGACCGAAACTACCCGTACCTAGTGTACGCTGGATGCTGAAATCGTCCAGGGAATACTTCCCTTTGGTGGTGCGGGTTTCCGTCCGATTGGCCAGTTGGGAATCACCATGCCCTTCCATCGGAACTTGTGAAGACCCATATTGGGAAGGATGGATTATATTCTGTATACTGGCGGCATTGGAATGCTTGTGCTGGTGCTGGTGCTGGTGTTGTTGGTGGAGATGGTGGAGGCCCGCGCTGTGGTGGGTGGAGGAGGGATGGGGTTGTTGCATCACAGTGGATTGCATGGACGCTGGCTGCCCCTCGAGATTTTGATCTGTAGCTGACGAGCGCTTATGACGATTGTTGGATGAAAGATGAGGCTGCGTAGAGGATACTGCGGAATTGTTTGTGTTACTGGTGATGGACTGGTGGTGGTGGTTGGTCAAGTTGGGTGACGTCTGTATCTGTGACGAACCTGACTCCAGTTCTTTAGAAATGGTATGCGAATCCTTCGTCCGCCGTTTCTTTAACAGACCTCCTAAAGTAGGCATCGGGGATGTGACCTCCAGAGGTAGGAAGTAGGATTAGAGATGAGGAGGACAAAGACGAGGAGGGGATGGGTGATTAGAATAGATTCGGTGTTGTTTGAAGGAGAAGAAAGAAACAACTCAACCCCTCTTCTAGGTACGCCTTGAAAGTAAAGAGGGGGAGATTCATTCAGGAATACTCCGTCCTTGAAGTTGACTCGTTAGTACTCCGTAGTTAAGATTAATATTACTCCGTAATGGTTCCGGCTTCCCGAACGAGTTGGAGTCTTGGAGAGCAACAGATTGCCTCGTTTGATTCAATTTCGATTCGAAAGAGAGATTGAATGACTGGATGATTGATGATTGATGATTGATTGATGAATTGAATCTTTGCCGATGTCTTGGCTTCTGATGGATTTGTTCCCTTTATAACCCCTGTAGCCTCAACCTCGACGAGAGAACTGTGAACATGTGGCTTAACCGGGGGGAAAAGAGTAAAATAATACCAGTAACTATCTAGTTAATTGGTGATAAATCGAGGGAAAAGACAAGAGAACGGCTAGATGATCCAGATGAGATGATGATGATGATGCTTTGATGATGACGATGATGTTGGAGAGGATGAACGGTGATGATGATGATATTTATTTATGTCCTCAAAGATTGATTGACTCGTGGCAATCTTCCAAGTACAACGTCTCAGGCCTTTTTATAATGAGACTCGTTTCATTTGGATTGATCTCTTGTCGAGTTTTACTTCAGAGTCTTTGAACATTCTATTTTTATACGATTTGATGGGATTCCCGAGGGTGAGGATGGGATCATCACTTCTTTCATACATAATAGTGTACGCCCATTGGCTTACTCGCTGAGTCCCTAGAGACAATGCCACATACCTCCCTAAGGTATTCTCCCATGGAGAGGCAGTAAATGCCTAGTGGCATCTTCCAAGAGTCCTCCATCGTAGCAGGGAACAACATCCCCAAATGAACGCCATCGAATAGACGTAACTCGAACCCGAAGAAACAAGCAACCCAACCAATCTCGCTAAATGCGATAATGCACCATGTTCTTCTTGATCTCATCCACAATCTCAATGGCCTCGAGCGCATTCCGCGCCTCGAAATCATACCGTTTCTGCTCATTGGCATCGTTGCCGCGCAGCACAACAACCCGGAAATTCTTCGGGTGTCGCCGACTCACCTTGCATCCGACCACATCGTTGAAGCTGATCGACCGAGTCTTGGTGTCCGAAGCAGCCTTGCCCGTGTCTCCCGGCATGATGTGCATGTAATCATTGTCAAAGGTCAGGATGCGGTGGTTCGACGTCGTAAAGGACATGGATTGCTTCCGGAACACGTGGTAGCGCCGGTAGTAGCCGCCCGTCAGATCCTGTTTCTGAGTGAGTGGATGTAACATGCGCTGTCCGCTCTTCTTGCTCTTCTTGTTTGCATCCTTATTTTTGCTGTCAATGAGGAGGGGCGCGTTTGGAGAAGAGCTGCCTGGTGATCCCGTCAATGACAAGGGGCCTGCGCCGAATCGGCGGCGCACGAGGTCCAGCTCCGTGATGTTCCCCAGAGCCTCCACCATGCGGTCTAGTGGTGCAATCGTGTTGGAGCCCGTCACTTTAAGGATGTAATTGCCCTTATCCAGGCCCCACCGTTTGCAAACCGAGTCTAAGATCTCTGCGATGTAGCTATCCGTAGATGTGTTCAGCATCGTGACGTGAGTTGCTGCATCCAGATTCATGAATCGAATCTTCAGCGTCTTGGATACACCCATGCGGGGTGTCGCATGAGACATAGGTACCGCGGGCCGATCAGCTGGGGTCAAGGTGTTGTCATTCAAGGCCGACGAGAATGGCTGCCCCAATATGGGATTCTGGCGAGGCGCGGGTGCCTTGATCGAAGGGGTTGGCTGGTGAGGCGGAGCGGCAGGCGCTGCAGGCGTAGTAACGCCATTTTCCTCTGAAGACAACCCTTGACTGTACTGTGGGAAAAGTTTCTCATTCTCCTGGGATTCCTCCTCGGAGGCTTCCACCAAGGCGAATTCATCATACTGCTTTCCTCGCGAGCGACCCCTTGCACCGGCCGCCCTATTGTTGTTGGAGGTGAAGTCCGTAATATGTGACGCCCTACTCAATGGCGGAAAATCATACTCAACTTCGCCATCTTCCACCATCCGAAGAGTCCACCGGTTGACGTTGAGTTTGTTACGCTCAATGGCCGGCTGACGGCCTTCTTCCGAGTATCTCCAAAGCGCCAGCCCAATAGTCTCGGCGACGGTGGCCGGCGCCGGCTGGTCGGCCAGTTTAGATTCTCTGGAAAGTGGCAGATCAATAGGATCCTCGGGATCGGACGAAAATGGAAGATATAGTTTAATTTTCAGGGCATCCATCAGCCCTTTCCCCGAAAGTACTGCGAATTTCTCGACAGGGTTGGTCGGGGCTCGATTGCGTGCTTTAAGCGCCTGACTCAATAAGCTTACGGGTTGCACTCTGCTGATGGGACGGGGAGGCGGTAGATTGTGCAACTCGGGTGCTGGAGTCTTGGGTTTTCTTGGAGACGCAGTCTGAGATCCAGCTCCGTTCTGCAGTTTATGCATCAGTGCGACGGGCGAAGATGAGTCCAAGCCGCCGGTGATTCCGACATCTTCCAGAAGTGACCCCGAGCCCGCCGTCGCATCAAATTCGGATGAGAGTGCTGATCCCACAGACTCGGCACCTGAGTCGTCCGCTACCTCGCTGAGCCCCCCCAGGGTCATGGTCTCGACATTCCTGTTGCCGGTGCCCCTGCGAGGATTGTGAAATTCGATGATTTTATCCTCGGCTGAGAATTGAATCTGCCGCCTCCTAAAGGAAGTATCGATCTCATTGGCCTCGTTATCCGTAGACATGTCACTGCTAGTAGTAGTGTCTCGCCGAGGCCGTCTCCTATTCGCGTCCCCCACAGTCCCTAGAGAACCAGTGCGAAAATAAGTGCTTGACGCTGGGTGAGAGGGGGACGTGACCGTGACCTCCGGCCCCTCATGGCGATCAGAAGCGCGGATTGGAGAAGATCCGGCTCGCAACCTGATCGGCATTTTGGAGAATTGAATTTGAGAAGCCCTGTAGCGCCATCAGCTCATGCACGTCCTAGCGAGAAGCCAAATCGACCATGATTCGAACGACCGCATCAAGGCAAAACGAACCTCCGAGTACTGTCCCCATCATCGTCGCTCTCATCGCTCAGATCACTACTATCATCATCGTCCATCTCTCTCTGCTTCTCCCGGTCGTTCAGCTGGCGTTGTCGGCGCGTCCGTTTGCCACCCCGTCCATGGTGTCGGCGGCCGAGCACGTCTATGCTGCTTCTCCCAGTAACCATGCCCCCCTCTTCATCTTCTCCTTCGGCCCCAAACCTGGATCTCCGCGAGGTATCCGCATCTCTCGAAGCACCGATCCGATAATATTCCGATGCAACGGCGGCCGTGGTAGGAATGGGAGGGGAGGATGCTCGCTTTGCTTGAGGATTGATTGAGCCCGATGACCAGCCAGCCGCACGGAAGCCGGGCGTATTGAGAACCGAATGGTTGACATTGATGAGTCTTTCGCCTACTCCGTCTTTGATCATGGATAGATACGAGGTGCGCAATTGCCAAATGGTAAAGCTGGTGTTAAAATCAATGCTTGTTTCGAGACCGACATGGACAAGGTGGTATTGTCAACCTACTCATCATTGTGAAGGAGAGACATTTTTTCCCAATCCACTCAATCTAATTCCCCGAAGGTGATTCAACCCCAGCCAAATTGGTACTGTAGTTAGCACCACAGAGTTGCTGGACGATCTTGCTGACTGCAATGACGGTAAGAGCCGTGGTAAAGGGAATGCACTGATTTCATGTAGTAAAGAATCTGCAATGAACAACACCACCTCAGCCAGGTCCAGCCTGGAAAGGGAGAAGAAAAAGAAGATAAAGAATGTAGTGGTGATGGTGAGAAAGAATCAATCTCACACAGTGTGAGGAGTAACAGGTGGAGAGAGGGGGTTGTGGCAATGACACTCTCCAAATCATCATCATCTCCACAGGTCATCAGCTTTTCAGATCAAAATTTAGAGATGAACTGCAGAGGAAGTACTCTGTAGATACAGCATCATCATGACTTGTTACTATCTAGAGGATATGATTATGCTACATTAAATACATTATTGCTCTGCATGCACCATACAGATTCCTCACAGTCACAAAGATCAAAACAGACCGAGATACAAAGCGCTCCAAAGTCCAATCATTCAGTGTAGTAAATACTTGTCAGGCTTTGGCCTTTGGTTTTCGCCCTCGGCCTTTCTTTGGCTTCTCGTCATCGTCTATGAAATCGGCATCAGCAGTGGCTTTCTTGCCCTTTTTGCCCTTGCTGGAAGCACCCTTCGCTGCTGATTTCTTAGGTACACGGACGTATTTGTCCTTTTTCAGATCAAGCTCCTCGCTCTCATCGTTGTCCTGAGCCTCGTCGTCGAGAACCTCGGCCTCATCTGATTCGTCGATGGCGTCTTCGATATCGGGTTTCTCCTTCGGCATCTTCTTTGGCACTGCGACGCTGCTGGCTTTCATGAACGGCAGTGGATGCGACCGCTGGTTATACAAACGTGTAAAAGCAGCTTTGGTCTGCGTTTCCAGCTTGACGTTGGATTCATCCATAGGACCAAGGCCAAGCTCAAGGAGGGCGTCCCAGTCATCCCGCGTAAGGAAGTAGCTGTCCATGAAATCAATGACATCTTCGACACTGTCCTTGCCTTCCTTCATCAACCTGCGGACCATCTTGTCCCAGAGGAGAGGAATATACTGCTGCCTGATCTCATCGCGATCAGCAGAAGCGCGAAGACGCATGTGGCCTTGAATTTCTTTAACATAGCGCCACAATTTTCCTGCAAAGGGCCTGTTAACATCGCGGACACTGGCAGTGTGCTGCATTACGGAAACATACCTTGTTTACTATTCTGCCCCAACCAGGTGGTGAAACCAGGCCGCTCCGTCATATTTCCATAGATGAAGCTCGCCGGGCGAACAAAACTGAAAACAGCATGAGTCGGCATAAGACTCCACTGTTGTTGTGTTCCATGAATCATTCTATCGACAAGATCGCCATCACTGATGCTGGAAGCAGCATTGTCTGCTAATTCAAGCAGTTTTAATTTCTGTTCCTTGCCCTGGTAATTGCCAGCCAATGTCGGTCGAGTTCTCAGGTAGTTTTCTTGAAGCATCAGGTAACTGAACTCATGATCGTTGAAGTAGAGCTCGATCTTGTCACCCAGCGTAGTTTTAGAGCTGGGTGCAAACGTCTGGGCGTTCAAGATCTTGCCGACAATATCCCACGGCTTCAAAATCACATGCTTTTCCCACGCTTTTGACATTTCCCGTCCTTTGTCGAAGCTGAGGTGATGCTGATCCAACTTGACAGTGGAGAGCATGTTGATGACTTGCCGAATGTCGGCATTCGTCCCTTCGATCAGGCCATCTAGAACCGGTGGTGGGATTTTCAAGCCTTCTCTGAAGCAAATAGTGGACAGCCTGGCTCTGATCTGCTCAGCGGTCGGGCGCCTAAAGGGCAGCTCGTAAGTGACGTGATCGAAGGGCTTCATCTTTGGCAGTCTTCGCTCATTACATATGAGAATCAAGGGTATATGGGTTTTCTTTGCAATTGCAGCCAAGGCGCCCACGCCCCCTCGATCTCCAGCGGACATTCCATCAACTTCATCCATGATGAGCGCCAAATTCTTCTTCGTACTTTCAACCTTTTTGCCCTCGCCGGAGAAATAACCTTGCAGGGATGTTGTGTCTAGAATGTCACCAAGACCACTTTCCACAAGTTTCTTGCTTCTCGTATCGCTCGCATTCGTTTCGACAACATCATAGCCTTCAAGTTTGGCTACTAGATGCGCTGCGGTCGTTTTACCTATGCCGGGAGGTCCGTGAATCATTACGGCGCGATAGATTCCAGACCCATCCTTTCCGGGTCTTGAGAAGTTCGCCTTCGCATTCTTATGCCAGTTGTGAAGCCAATTCTGCAGTTTCTCCACAGCAGTTTTGTTCCCACAGATCATGTTAATTGATGTAGGGGCATATTTCGTCGTCCAAAGTCGATCATCAACCTTAGCATCTTGTGAAGTCGGCAAAGGTTGAGATCCTGCAGGTGTTCTAGGGGTCACAGCTTGTTTGGCCTTCAACTTGCGCTTCTCCTCTTCTTCAATCTCAGCAGCCATTGCTTTGATCTTCTCCTCCTCGGCCCTCTTCTTTGCTGCATGTTTCTCGGCCGCTTTCGAGTCTCCACCATTGGGTGGAAGTCGTCGAATAAGCTCAAAAAGTCCTTCTTCATTGATGGTTTTCAGCTTGTGCTCCTGGATTGTCCTGAGCTTTTTAGGTCCAGCGTCACTTCCCAGAACAACATAGCTCGTCTTTGAGCTCGGAGCCATGGTGACTTTGCCACCATATTTTTTGACCAAGGTCTGTCCTTCTTCACGACCAAGGGTATCAAGAACACCTGTAAAGACGAAGGATAACCCGGCCAGGCAGTTTTCAGCGCCAACAGGCAATTCTGTGCTTCCACCTCCTACTGGATCCCGTGACCTTTGTGTAGCAGCAAAGTTGAACTTCGCCTTCTCACCTGTTGGCGGTGGAGGAGAAGGGGGTTTGACCGTTGGGATACTGTCAAATATATCCTGTATCTCCTTGCTCTCCGGTTGATCTTTCTGAGTAGTGGATCCCCTCTGCTTCTTGGTAGCAGGAGTCGAAGCAGGCGCCTTTGTTCGTGTAGGCTTCTTGGATGGTTTCGCAACTTCATAATCATCATCCTTATCAACGGCTTCGGATTTTCGTTTTCGGCCTGCGCCCGAAACTTTTGCCAGTTCTGTAGGTGCATCCCCCATGGCCACGTCGTCTGATTCAGGCGGAACGCTTATCTTCCTCCGCGAGGGTTTGGACGAAGCCGCGCTCACCGGCTTAATCTCCATATCCTCAAAGTCGCTGTCACTCCGGCTGTGTCCATCCTCTTCTACATAATCATCGTCGTATCTGCCTGACTTTCGGTACTCTGTCGCATGGATGTCATCGCCCCCCAAACCCTCATCGTCGTCAAGCACAACGGTAGTTTTCTTTGCCATCCTGCGAGTGCGCTCTTTTGGTGCTTGCTCCACTTCCTTGCTGTCCTTTGTTTCCAGAGACACTTCGGTTTTGCGGCCGGTGGTAGGTGCGCTATCAGAGGGTTTGTATTCCTTCGTTCCGACAGCATTTTCGCTTTTGGTAGGTTTGCCTTTTTTCTTCGAAGATGCAAAATATTCCGAAGTGGTCGTCGGCTCTCCTTTGGACTCAGCTGGTTTACTTCAGAGGGATGTTAGTTGGAGCGAGGTGAGGCTGTAACACAATTCCACTTACGGCTTGCTCGGCGCCTTGGGCCTCGGGGCAGGGGATTTGGTTTTCACATCATCTTCTTCCTCACTATCATCGACAATCTTTCTGCTTCCTATGTCTCTCGTCAGCGCATGTCTCTAGGGGCTTTCCATAAGTAAACTAACGTTTCTTTCTAGCGGTAGAAGCATCCTACAATTAAAAAGATGAGTGAATTTAGTGCTATCCGGCCTGATGACAGTATACTTCAAATAATTGAGCTTACCTCTTTCTTTGTGGCCGGTTTCGCTGGAGAGGCATTCAAGCCCTGGCTGGACTTGCCACCAAAGAAGCTCCTGATATCAGCTGGCATGGTGATTTTATTTCAATTCGAGTATGCCATGCAATCAAAGGGTTGGGAGAGGATGTTGCTTAAAAGCAAGTTCCCGACCAGGCAACCACGAGCTTTTCTCTTTCCTCGATAATTGTTGAAGCTCGCCTTCAAAACGCGAATGACGCGCTTACGGCGATGGACGTGATTTAATTTTGTTACATAAGCAGGTGTGGGATGGCACGTGCACAACACACTCCGCCTTTTTTGGGTCTACGAAGACATTCGGACATGCAGATGTGCCGATAGCCCAGGAAGTCTACGATCCATTGAATCTACTATCCTTTACAGAACGACCCAGTGTCATCCGTCGCAATGGGTCCTCAATTGAAGAAGTTTGCTGGGCCTCAAATGGTCTCCCTTTGGCCTACGTGTGAGTATCTTTGACTTTTTTCACTTTTCCTTGCCTACTGTACAGTGAGCTGACCAGCATCGGGTAGGTTTATCTGCACGCTTTGCAGCCGTCCCACTAACACGATGCTTCTCGACAACTTCACCGGCTCTTGACTGGCTGACGCCGAAGTTCATGGAAAAGTCGAAGTCGCCAAAAGGTCGTCCGCATGTCGCTACCGGCGGATCCACTCGGGGTACAACTGTTGTCTGGGGTGACTATGGTCTGCGGATGAAGGATCACGATCGCCGACTACCGGCGGCGTCGCTCAAGCTTGCGGAGGAAACTATCAAGAGGCGACTAAGGGGTATGAATTATACGTTGTACAAGCGAGTCAGCGCCAACATTGGTGTCTACACCAAAGGCAACGAACAGCGTATGGGTAAGGGTAAGGGAAAGTTCGACTACTGGACTGCAAAGGTAGCAGTGAGCAGGATTGTTTTTGAGGTCAAGGGTGATCTGCACGAGAAGGTTGCGAGGGAAGCTTTCCGACTGGCAGGTCACAAGTTGCCTGGTATGATTTTCCCCGTGCTACTCCGTACTAAATGTACAAATGTCAAATACTAATGGTTCAATTTGGATCAGGCCTTTGGGAGTTTGTGAAGAAGGGCGACCCGCCTGTCGTCGGCCTGACAAAACTCGGCAATGGTGTCACTTTGGAAAGCCTCAAGAAACCCCGAAGGAGCCCAGTTCTCGGATCAGAAACTATGGCCACACCACCCGCCTCCACCACTTCTAGCCCCTCTGCCTCTCAATAAACTCATATCGCTACCGTGCCATGTTGCTCCTACTCTTTTCTGCGTCGATCAAGCGCCGACGCCTGAACCTGGTCCATACCCTTGTCGACTTCTAGTCTTTGCCGGCGCTTCATCCTCCTTCAGGTCTTGTGTATACTATCATCAGTCCCGGATTCTCTTTTGATGTCTGTATTTTAACCCCATTTTCACGCCCTCTTTTTACGGAGTTAAATAGAAGGGAAAAATCAAGTGTACTATACCTTTATCCGTCACCCCGGAGATGTTAGTTGTGGATTCTCCCTTCTCAAGTCTTCGCGCATCCTCTATATCTCCGTCGTTGAACTTTGCACTGGTATCCTCAGAATCGAAATAAGTCCTCATCTCGCTCTTCGTATGTGGAGAGTTCACTAGACCCGAGTCAGGGGATTGCCAATGAACATATGGGAAGTCAGCATACCACCCAGCTGCCCCGTCTGTTTTCCAGGAGCCTCCGTAAACAAACGGATAGATTCATACCTGATCTCTCGAGATTAGTTCCGTTTCTGGGAGATGGATTCCTTTTCTGTTGGAAGATGTACATACTGGGTGCTCTCTCCGCCGGGTTCAATGTCATACAGATTCGAGTTAGACATGACGAAATAGGGTCTGATTCAGTGAGAGAATGGTATAGTAAGTTGGTTCTTAGGGTTCAAATTGGCATCGTTGATATCTTGATCGAGGCCTCTCTGCTCCTTGGGGGTGTTGGCTCTATTTAATCGGTCATGGCTGGTATGACGTAGTCTGCCATGAAAGCTTGCGAGCAACAAGTTATTATTCTAGAATGAAGATGCATTCTTCTGCAGGATGGATGCTTTTAATGGACGTCGCTAAAGTGCTCATCGATGGTTTTATTCTGGTTCAGTTGAAGGCATCCCTACGCTCTTCGAAAGCAGATGCATCTCTATCAAGTCGCTCTAGTAATGTGAAATTATGCTATTCAAGATTACAAGACCAAATCTATGCAGTAATACATCAACGCCTCTGGCTTTGACATGCTGATTTTATACATTCATTAGTCATTACGAACTGTAGGGAATCAAAAGTCCATGCCCATCAAGTAACTGCAGAATTCTGTAAGCATCTAATACATGAGACCGGTGAATGGAGCACGAACCTTTCATAGATGCGCATGAACTTGGCAACGAATGCTTCTAGATGGAAGATCACTTTCTGTAGCGCTGGTCAGCATTTCACTCCATATCCACCAGAAAATTCGTCCTTACGCTTCCTTGGGTGATTCTATGTTCGTAGAATGCGGACCATTTAATGACATCAGGCTTCAGGGAGTCATCGACCTTTGCAATTAACTTAAAAGTCAAAGTCTGTGAACTGGTAAGTACGAAGTACTCGCAACATTCCTCGAGCTGGGAACTCCAACCTTGATGATGGTCGTAGGTGGTATGCAGTGAGTCAGGAGGTCATAAAGCCGTGCGCGGACCTGCAGCAATCGAGCCGGAGACCGCTCAGCGAGAATTTCATCCGCAGTCAAAGAAATAAGGGCTTCCCAATCAGGTGGGGGAATCGGGGTGTTGTCTGTGACCTTCTCGCTGATTTGGGAGTTCGGTAAGCCATGCGCCAGCAGCTATCAATGGAACAGGGCTACCTACGTCTGAGCATATATCGCCTCGAACATGAGTAGTGCTCGCCGAAGATTTCGTTCGCTTTCCTTGGCTATTCTCTTGTTGAGCCCGGGAGCCTCGGGCCAGCCTTCCTTTTTACCAGCATTTTTCAAAACCGCGCAGATCTGCTCTTCAGTGGGTGCGGCAACCCTGACCAGCAGGGTTCGAGAACGGATGGGAGCAATGATATTCGAAGTGCTATTTGCCAATAGTATCAGTCGCAGGTTGGGACTGTACTTCTCCATCGTTCGTCTCAGTGCTGCTTGCGCATCGCGGCTCAGATGATCCGCCTCGTTGATAACGACAACCTTGAATCGTTGTTTTGCGGATAGGTCAACCTGTTGTGTTTGCGCGACCTCTTTCAGCAGCTCTTGAACGACGACACGGTCATAGTTGCCAACGTCGGATGGGGTAATCTCGAGATGGTAGACGGACGAGACAATGTTGAACTCGAGTTTTCGGTTGCTTGTCGTCTGAAAGACCCTGGCATCAATTTTGATCTTCTCCACCCCCGAGCCGTATAATTCCTTCAGTGTCGCAATGACACGGGTCTTCTTGCCTGCGCCCGACGGTCCGTACATCAGAAGATGGGGGAAATCCCCGCTTTGGGCCTAGAAGAAATTCAAGTCGTGAGTGAAGGCTCGTTCTCATAGACAGGTATTCCTTCCAATATTCCTTACCAACGACTTCAGACGCGCGGAAAGCTCGTGATGGTACGAAAGGGTATCAAGCGAGCGAGGCCGCAATCTGTCGACTAAGAGAGCCATGTTGTCGCCTTGCTCTGCAAGTATTAGATATTCTCAATGGATGTGATGAAGACGTCTCGCAACTTAAGTGAGTCTTTGGCTCTTTTACTTCAAATCACTTGGACTGAATTAAGACGCGTTGGTTCGTGACGCGCAAGCTTAATTGATGGACCGTGCACGAAGCTCAAGGACCTGATATTCACGTGATCTTTGGTGGAAGAGATATTTTCGATGATGATGGAACGATACTGAATAATTAGAAGAAAACATCCTAGTTATCTAGTAAAGCCATGTATATCTCATTTTACTGGTCTGCTATATACAGTACATGCATTGGTATGGTACAGAAAAGATCTCAATAAGTACTCCGTACTCTCTAATATTTTACATTCAAGTGGCTTCATTCGGAGAGGAGATGAGTCACTGCCCATTCAGAAAGGCAGGGATGAGCACCTGAGGAATAGGAACCAGGCTTTCCAAGTACCACACCAACTGACGTCTGCTAGTTGGATGAACTGACGGTTCCCCAAGCTTGAGGCTGCTTCAAAGACATGGGTGCTACTATGCCCCTGTCACCCAATTTAGTCAAAGCAAGTAAGAGGTATTTCGAAGTACTGTGAACGCCATTTCCGAACGAACATTAAGCGGCTATAGGTTTCAGAACACCGTTGTCATCGTATTTCGCTTCTACTGTTGTGTTAGCCATCTCTTCGACTCTAGGCTTCAATCAGTATCGTTTAAAGGCTCAGCACTTACTGAAGAACGTATACGACAGCGTGATGGTATCGATGCCCTTCATAGCCGGATCTGTTGCGAAATCCGGGTCAATGAAGAAGAAAACTGGCATATCCACGGTCTCCCCGGCGTTCAATTTCTGCTCTTCAAAGCAGAAGCACTGGATCTTGCTGAAATACGGAGCCACCTGACCTGGCGTAACGCTGTATGTTGCAACGCCGATAATGTCCGTCGGGCCCTTATTCGTCGCGGTATAGAAAGCAAGCGCGGTCTCGCCGGGCAATACACGAACTTCCCGCTGCTGTGGCGTGAATTTCCAGGGCAACACATCTGAAACCGAGCCGTTGAATGTAATCCGCAGGCGACGAGAACCAGTCACTGGCGTTACACGTGAGGAAGTATCGCCGTCTCCGGTACGGTGAGTCAGAACGGGTTGGCCGTTCCAACCTGTCTGTTGGCATATCTGCAAAAGAGAACTGTTCAGCATCTCGTCGGACTTCAAGATTCATTGATGACCATCACGTACCATCTTATATAGAGGAACGGAACCATAGGCCAGCGCTAAAGTTCCGAGGATGATACTCGCCGTGTAATACCTGCATGGTGTCAAAACAAGTCATCAATCAAGAGGCCATATTCCCATACATTACAGTCGCATTGCGTTTTTGCGACTGGGGCGTATTGAAAGGCGCCGAAGAAGCACTTTGATGTACATTCTGACACAAGAACGAATTGTGGGAAAAGTATCTCCTCCCAATGTCAAAACAGCGCATTTCTGAGCTCGCTGATGACCGTAGCCCAGCCGCTGCCGACGGAGATCGTGCCCATGTAAATGCTACACGAGCGAACATGACTGTGGATTTGACTGATTGACCGGATATATCGGGGGATCCTCATCATCTCAAGAATGGGCTGAGATGAAGATCTTGTCACATGATATCTTGGCGTTATCTTATCGATAAGCATTACACGTGACATGCTATCACCTCGATCTGGCAACCATGGTTGTTCAGGTCCTGTTCAGCGTTGACCACGGTGAGTATACTCCTATCCATGGGATTTCGACTTCAAAAGCCACGTCTTAGCAGACCGCACGCTTCATCTCGCCGTGGGATCTTCTTCATGAGCACATTTCAGCTTAAGAAGAGCAAAAAGTGTGGTAAAACTGCAGCGATTGGGATAATATTGAGTTAAGCCGATTAGATACGTGGCCAGTTGACTGAGCCTGAGAAGCATATCATCTGTTGGTAAGAGGATGACGACAGAGACACAGTGTGGCATCTGCAATGAAGAAAGCACTGGATGCAGCCGGAGGATTACCTACCTGTCAGTGTCTTCACGGAATTTACAACACTAGGTGAGCCAGATGGCAGTTTCCACCAAAATGCGACAGGCAGAGTCATTAAGGTCGACGATGGACCGTCATGAGTCTTGAAAGTCAAGAGGCTATGTACATGTACATATCAGCATGTGGTAGGATATAGTGAAATCCTGTATCCCAATGGCCAGGCAAAGATAGGAATTAATGATGCAAGTAGTAGGCGCTCCTTGCTCTCCAGCTTGTGCAGACACAGGGATATCTAGATCAATTTTAATTCCCGTCTTTCCCAGGGCAACGCATCAAAAACAGCATGAGGATCAATTGGCTCTCGAACACTCATTATCTCCTTCTGAAGCCGCAGAAACCCTACCCTTGTGAGAGTGTCACCTTGATCGGATGCTTTTAGAACGAGGAGATCGCAGAACCCGCGTTTAGAGTCCCATGAATCATTTTCTGGCCTCCATGCGTCTCCCTGTATTATCATGCAGAGATGATGTTCACTTTCATGGTTGAACCTGGTGACATCTGTCTTTTGAGTCTCCACCGATCTGGGGCTGCAGCATGGACAATCAAACACTTGAGACTGGTCCAGAACCATTAGTATATCAAAAACTTCTTGCTTTGATAAAGCTTCCGTTAACTTTCGAAGGCCAATGCAAGAACCTTCGATCACAATGCGCGAACCCTCTCGTACGGCGCCGTACGGGCTGGACGGGTTGGTGAGTAATATATTGTGGGATACCAGTCTGGGCTGGTATCTTTCAATCCAGGATGGGCTGGCAGCATGCTCTTGCATCAGATTCTCAGGCCATGCCAGCGCCACTGAGCTCACAGCGCCATCGACGCTGGCCCAGCTCCAGCTCGGAGCTCTGTACTCTGGTGCTGGGTGTAGGAGAAAGTAGGGCCGGGACCATGCCAACCCGAAGGCTATCTGTTTGCTCCAGCTACCCGCTATATACTCGCCCAGGGTTCCATCGTTGAAGACAGATGCAAGAGGAGCCATGGCCAGGAGCTTCTCGGATGGCACACTGACCGATCCGCCTGAAAATGCATCGACACAGCGATGCCAGGCTTCGAGCCGTGCCACTTGGTTCCTGATTTCCACCTCATCACCGGTCTTGCGGCCTTCCTTGGTATGGCATTGGATGAAACTGTCAATGTACGGCTGAACGGCCCCCTTGATATAGCGCTGCCTAATCTGCCCGGAGCCTGTCTGTCTGTCGATGATCCCAGACGCCTCGAATCGAAACCCCGAAGCGCATTCCCAAATCAACTGGCGCTCCGTAAAATGGACAATGCGCGGAGCCAGCATTCTCTCGACAAGCTCCCATCCACCTCTCGCCAGCGGTGACTCTTCGATGCCCGACGTCCATCGCAGGAGCCTCTGCCGGAGGTATCTGTCTTTGTTTTGACCAAGGGCGGGAGAGTAAAGAACCTGTCTATTATGGAAGAGCCCCGAGTTTGCATCGTTCCCGGTCGTTGCTGAAAGCAGCAGGGCTGCTTGACCGTAGATAGCCACCATTTGAGATGGATCTCTGCCCCAAGTCTCTTTGGTTGTACAAAGGGCCCGATTCCAGAGATATTGATAGCCTAGTTTACGGGCCACGTCGATTGCATCGACGACAGTCCTCGGCAGAGAATCCACATCCAATACAGTCGGCGAACTCGCATCGTCTGAACCACTCTGAGCCGGAAACTCGACATCCTCCGAGCAGTAGCTCAAAGTCACGTAGGCCCCTGATCTCCCATCTGACGAACACAACCTGGGAGGAGTCGCAGGATCTGCCGGGATCTTAATGATTTTCTCCGGCAAGATTACAGAAGTTGGCTTCGAGCAGGTATCATGGGCTGCACATTCAGAAGTCCACGATCGGATCTGCCCGAAGCACCTTTCATCCCTGGGATCAACAGGGATGGATCGGACACGGTCAACATCCTCATCGCGGGGTCCTATGGGAAAAAAAATCAGCATCTACACCGCTGAGAATACCATAATCCGTTAAGAACGATACATGCACACCGTCATAGTCATCTGCAACACACTGGTCCAAGCACAAATCATCAACACCGTAACTGCAGAGGTCGACTTCGGCTGGCTTCCTTGCATCGAGCCGTAAGTTGTAAAGAAATACTACTCGTTCCGCGAGCGTATCGAGTCGTGTACACCATTTATTCGAACTCTGTAGCACGTCACAGAAGAATTTACAGGCGTCGCAGCCATTGTCCGCTTTTACGAGGAGTGCTTTAAACTCGCCTAGTCTGGTACCGAATGAAAGAGATCCGTCGTCTCCTTCGAAGTTGAGAGAGTGGCAGGTCTCGCATAGAGGCATTTGGAGTTTTTTTTTCTATCAAATCGTCAATGAGATGATATCAAAGAAGGAAGGGAGATGATGATGGTGACAATAATGCTGACGGGAATCATGTCTTATGTAGTTGCCTGGGCAGAGACTGCCAGGTGGCTGTGTTGCATTATAAAGATCTGGCCTCACAAGCTGATGATAGCTCCAATTGCCTCCACCTGGCTCATCTTCGCCGGAGTCCAGTATTTCTTGCTGATGTGCAATGTAAAAATATGGTACAATTATATCATCAACAGGAAATTCAATGATCATATCTCCTTAACAATACAGGTTGTAACACAGGCACTCTCGTCCGAAGATCGAGTCATGAAAGAAGCCTCAAACTTCAATAAGAATGCATATCACTTCAACACCCTCGTAGCAATTCTGCCGAAAACGCCTCTAACCATGCTGGGTTGTTCTTGAAGGCAAGCAAAAAGAACGGCGGCACTGAACGCAAAAGCGATGCGTTCCCGGGATTGATACTGGAAGAAAATCAGGCATAATCAGCAACGAACGAGGGACTTGGTAAGGACAGGATGAGATTAATAGGGGGGTGTAACCATCCCCGAGTCGAGCAAGGAGACATGACAAAGCTCATCGGTTCATCAGCATACCTTCTTGTCATAATACCGCGGCAACACGGTTGCTGCGGCTCTGGGTGCCACGAACAGCGCAATCTCTTGTCGTTTCCGCGCACTCTCGACCAAAATACTCCATCCGCACATGAGACACCCGGCTCCGACACAAAGGCCCGAGTCCCACATCTGTGGTGTTACCGTCTCTCGGCTGAAAACCTTTGGACCAATTCTAGTTCGAGCTAGGCAAACTGAGTAGTAGAAGATGCTCACGAACGAAGCAAGGAAGGTAGATGTTCGCAAGGCATCCGCCAGGGCCCGACGGAGGGAAGACGTCGTTCTCATTGACCGTAGACGGAAGACGATCTGGAGAGGGATGTACGTTGCACAGGCAAACTTGAATGTTCGGAGAAACCGCAATACAGCGTGTCTTTCACAACTAGGGCCGCAGTCCATGTGTACCATCTCGCATGGGATGGGAATCGTTTTCTTTGGATCTCCCCACTCTACAGGCCAGTTGTAATCCTCGCACATGGATTGAAGAAGAGGCGATTGACCTGTTTCCTTCCCATATACGAATATTCCTCTCCTCACACGACGAAGAGCCTCAATTAAGCGAATGTCCACCTTCGCTACCTCACTGATCCACTTCCCATAAGATTTTGGTAGTCTTTCAGGAAGGTAAAACCATGCCCACATTACTACCGCCGAACTGGCCGCAAAGAGCCCTGCATCAGCAAGCATAGGAGCAACAGCCTCTGCAAAGGACCAGCGGCCCCGACTTTTCCGCCATGCTCGCCAGCGTGACCATGTCAAGCAACCTAAAACATCCATTGCTCTAGTGAAAGTAAACAATGTGAGATCCATAGTTCTCCCAGCAAAATCAGGACGGACTTGAGCCGTGGCCTTTTCGGATCTACTGACAACATCTTGCTTGTTACCAGTCCCATGGCTGGAGTTGTCCTGAAGGCTCTGAAGTCTGATCGGCTTCTGGTTGAGGAGCTGGAAGCTAAACCAGGCAGAAACAAACGCCGCGATAAAACGAATGAACCGCAAAAAGCCCCGAGATTTGCAAACGTCGGATCTTTTACCAAGCTTACTGCCAACAAGCGCACAGAGTCGGAGAAGAACGATTGGTAAGGTTGTTGAACCCCCGACTAGAAGCGCACAGAATGTCGGGAAACTATCGAGACGGAAAGCACCTGACAACGTATGTGACAACTGTAAATCGACTGTTAGTGTTTGCTCGGTGGTGATACTTGACATTGACGACAGGTCATTCAGACAAAGCCCTGCCCAGCATCGGTGCGACTAATCCGAACTGATGCTCAGGAGACCTTTCACATGCCGGTCGATGCTTGAATCGACAGAAGGAAGGCAGGAGCATCATACTTCTTCGATTTTTTGCTTATTGCTCAAGTTTTCAGTCTTGAGGCGCCGTAAACACGATACAATTCTTGGTGTTGTCGAGGAAAGATACCCTATTGCATATGCACGCAGGATGCTTTAACAGATAGAAATCAATTACCGTCAGCGAATGGTCGATAACGCGAAATGCAGGATACTCAAGAGTCCCTGCGCAATATCTAGAAGGATTCGCACTTACGGCTGCAGGATCCGAGCCTTGCCCTGGTCCCCACGAGCGAGCATCGCAGGCTGCATGTTTTTTGAATCTCTCTCAATTCATCATTACTTTCATTCGCTGCAAAGAGTATCAACCATGATCCTGGATCTCCCCTGTCTTGATATTGATGTCAGCAATCAACTCATACCACACTCGGCAGTCAAAGAACATGGATCTTGGGTCAGACCAGAAAGATCGGTACCTACTACCCAGAACAATCCAGAACCGAGGTCAAGGCCACCAAAGGTATTCCGTCGCAGTTGCAGTGGTGGTAGTAGATTGTAGTAGTTGACCTTTTGAGGAGTTACTCCTTTGGGTAGATACTCCCTCTGTATGTACTCCGTAGCAATGTTTCGTATGATCCGTCGTGGAGCCGTGCAACGTGAATTTCGACCTCGGTCCTTGGAGTTGGAGTTAGAACATGAGAGACTAATGTTATTTGGCTTGGAATAAGCAGTCAAGGGTTCATTAACTGGTAGCCTGGTTCAGGGGTAGTAAGAACTACTCCTTCAGAGTACAGGGAGGATTGATAGCAGGTTGATGACGATCTTCCGAACCTGTGGGAGTTGGAGAGTTCTATCAAGATTCAAGGATCACTAACTCTCTCTTAACCTTGGAACATCTAGATATATCTATAGAGTCAAAAAGATCTTAGCTTTACTATCACAATCTAAAAAAAAGTTGACTATGAGAACAACAGCAAAAGAGATTCATGCAGCTCCTCTTTCTGTACAGGGAAATTGTTCCGAGATCCTCCATAACAGAAAGATGGATTACCGAATCATAACCAAGAATACCCCTAGAATAATAGAATTTCCCAATGAGAGAGGCTGTAATTTTGGTATTGTGATTACGTCACGCGACCTCTTCGATTTTTTGCATGTGATCGACTCGAAAAGACCGAAACTGGATCTCTCAAGTCTCTCAATCTGATCATTTCTCCGCCAGAATCATCTCCAGACTCCAGATTACTATCGTCATTTTTTTTCTCCTTCTTAAGTTCTTCCTCCGTTTGCATATGAAATTTAAATGCGGGGAACGAAATACCGATTTTGTTGTTGCTTAATATGATGCCCCGTTGTTATCAGTCTTAAACCCTTTGTCTACCCCACGATCAAGTCGCATACTTCTCTTGTCCTTATATATATCTGAAAAGACAAGCCGTCGTCTGTCTTTGGCGCTCAATCTACCCTGCAACCCAGCTTCAGTCACATGCTGCTAGGCTGCAGTATCTACAATCTCAAAAACGTCTACTTCTTGACATCCTGAGCCGATCAAGGCATGCTCATTGTTTTTTCCTCAGCGCTCCTTGCGATATTTTGAACAGCAAATATTGGTGAAACTGTGTTCCAACAATTTTTCGAATCCGTCACTCCTTTATTCCATTATCCCAATGAACATGAAAGACCCTGAGAGCCGAACGGGGCAGAAAGGAGGGCAGCCGGGCCCTTTCGGTTGTATGTCATCGAAAGAAACCATCATCCACTGCAACTCGTCTAATAAATCTTTGGTGCTTCTAGATTCGTTTTTATCGCCCATGGATACCCCATACGAACCTGCGCCCGCGCTACCCCCAGGTCCAGCCCTGCTTGATGATAATGAGTCGAATATGCTTGATAATTTCTTCACGACGATGAACTCAAACCATTTCACGGATGATTTCTGGTTGCGCAACCAGTCGAACAAACTCCTCGATCCAGTCAACTTCGAATGGTCTGCCGAATTGCCGCCGACGTTCGAAGGCTCAACCACCTCACTTGGACAACCATCGCTCCCCCCTCATGGAATGGAGAAACCTGGAGCGGGTATCATACCGAGCAATGCGAACACGAATTCAGACATACTCGCCGCAGCCTCCATGCTTTATCAGAACGGGATGGTTGCGTCTGATATCAGCCCGGCATTCGGGCATCATCATTTTCCATCGGTGCCGAGTATGAATTTTAATCACTCCATTGCGAACAGCCATGGAAAAAATCCTCAGCAGACGAATCACATGTCCTCCAAACAACCGAGTGGTCCCCCCACGCGCATTCCAGGTGGCTACCATACGTTGGAGATGCTCTTCGATGTGCGCGAACCGATCTCCCCCGAGCAGCAGGAATCGGCAAAGGTGGGCCCACTTCACTGGGGCTCTGATATCAGCTTTATGGATCAAGGCTATATAGCACCACCTGATCAACCGAACGAAGAGGAGCGAACAAAAGAGCTTCTTGTGAAACTGGAATGCCTTGAACCTCAGAGCAGCGC
The DNA here is from genome assembly GCA_004769165.1 of Aspergillus cejpii. Lineage (NCBI taxonomy): Eukaryota > Fungi > Ascomycota > Eurotiomycetes > Eurotiales > Aspergillaceae > Aspergillus > Aspergillus cejpii. The sequence continues at coordinate 2,958,124 of SMSW01000001.1, read as the reverse complement.
TGCGAATACTCGAGCACCCAGCCCCGAGCGGACGACAGGCGGTTATAATCATCATTTGGAGTCGGGCCCGGCTGGCCCACTCCACAATTTACCACGAGATTTTAGCCAAGGCATGGAGGATTTCTCACAACCAAAAAAGAGGCAACGCACCTTGGTCAAGCACGAGGACGACGAAAACTCTGACGCAGATAGCACGAGACCAAGGTCAAGAAGGTCCAAGAGCTCGGCCGGCGGCAAACCCCGGCGCGCATCCAATGATAACCCTCGGAAACCAAAATTGCAGCAGGGAGGGAAAGCTCCTCGTGAGAACCTCACCGAAGAGCAGAAGAGAAACAACCACATTCTTTCCGAACAGAAGCGACGGAATCTGATCAGACAGGGCTTCGATGACTTGTGCTCACTTGTGCCTGGACTGAAGGGCGGTGGCTTTAGCAAAAGCGCAATGCTTACGCAGGCTGCTGACTGGTTGGAGGAAATACTACGAGGAAACGAGATTCTCAAGGCACAGCTAGCGGAATTGAAGGCTATGAACGGCCTGGTGATGCCACGATGATTACCCAACAAGTTATGCGATGATGATATCTGTCTCTTTCTGGTCCCTTGCAAGAGTTGTTTTGCTCGGTTCATTAAGATTGAAGCGTTTTAGCGATTGGATGGGGTGCATGGACGTTGGGCAGGGGAAACGCAGGCGTTCCCTTTCCGCGAATATTGGACCCAATTTCCGGGAATATCTACCCTCATTCCCTCAAAATAATCGGTTTCTCTTCCCTCCCATTATTGGTACATAACATTTATACCCCTGGAATACTCTTACGCTGCATCAGACTTTTCGAGGCCTAGCCTAATGTGTATACAATGATATACCCCATGCTGAGAACAAGGCTTGGGATGTCTTTGCTATTCATGGTGTTCCTGATGAAAACAAGGTTATACCGTTATAGAGGAATAAGCATCAAGTATAACCAGGTCCTGGTTTAATCTGTACCGATCGCTAGATTCTTTTTCATTCTCGAATATATCATTATGTATCCGTATTGACTCTCCAATCTCCATAGTCCATAGATCTGTTTGATATTGCGCCCTACAGATCTTAATCTTATCCACGGCTTGTGCCCCACTTACTTAATCTGGTTGGTCCATGACAGATAAAGCATGTGACGGGCCAGTATCTACTCCATATCCGTAGACATCAAACCAAACCAACAAGTTAACAACTTGACATTAAGGACATAACAGAGCTATTATTCCATATCTCATATTATATACTGGTCTAACTTTTCCTTTAAACTCAGAAACAGCACAATGCCCCCCAAACGAAAGCGTTCCAGCGAAACCGACGCGCATGACAATACAACGCGCAACAAGCGCTTTGCGTACCTGAAGCCCCAAGTCCGACAGGTTTCTGAGCGTACGATCAAGTCCAAATGGACAACTCTCCCTGAGCCCGCTCAGGATAAGATTCGCGATATGTTTCGGGCTCTAGAGCGCCCGGTTATTGTGCGCCATCAAAATGAACGCAAACGCATCGAAGCCCAGGCGGCTGTTCAGGCAGTTGTCAGGAAGTATGTACATTTCCTCGCTGGCTCTTTTTTTGCGATAGCCACAGAGGGATTTAGTCGAGCTAATTGATCTTCAAAGCCTTGGGAAACGGCTCCCGAGAATGCCGTTTCCACCAGTCACCAAGGAATCGGTTTTTGAGTACGAGGCGGCGCTTGATGAACATGTAGGTGATGACTCTTGTGCGCTTGTCCGTGCTTTCCTCACAGTAGATTTAGGTTTCTCTTGAATCAAGTCTAGCCACTACGATGGGCAGTATTGATCTCTTGAAAGCCGAAATCGAGAAGGAAGAGGCTCTGCTGGCGAGAGAGACCAAGCAACTCCACGAGATGGAGAAAAATGCGAACCGTGCAGAAGCAGAACGGAAACGGCAGATGAAAAATGTGGGTCACTACGGCCTTCGGCAATGTGAGACGTCACTAATTTCTCTTGAAGGAGCATCCGGTACTTCGGCGGCTCGATGGCCCCAGGATTCAGGGCCCAGGGCAGGCTTCTGCATTTACAGTCTCAGAAGCAAAAGACTCGCAGTCATCATTTGATGAGGTATGCCCCGAGGCAACTTAGATAAAGTTGCGTGGTTTCTGACGTTTATCTTTAGTTGGAGGGCGATTCGGAAGTCTTGGCTTTATTGAAACAGTTAAATGGCCATCTGAAATCAATGCAAAACAACACCGCCCCCCTTACTGGCTTGAAGGATGCAATCACGCGATCAGAAACAGCCCTGAATCTGTTATCGACACCCGAGGCACCCTGAATTCAACCAATTTCGAACTTTATCAGTATTATGCTGGTCTTGGTCTCATAGAGACTACGGAGTATCTACTCAGCAGACATATGGTCTGAGGATTTGATAACAAATGGCGCGACCGGATCTCGGGGATGATCCAGGAGGATCGTGCCCCTTCCTGTTGATGTTACAGGAACCAAACCCAACCCCCGCATGCACTCTGCAGCTGTGTAACGATACTATTGGCGCATGACATTGGACCTGGAAATCTAGGCTTCTCATTTCCCAGGAAGCGAACTAAATGAAGGTCGGCCATGGCAGGTTTCATCTCTTCTGGGCTCTGGCCTGTTAGATCAACGTTAATGACTCGGTCCAATCGAGTCCTAGTCTCCTTGATGGCCCCTCTTGTGGAGGAAGCTTTGGGTGTTCCAACTTCCAAACAGACTCGCCGAACTAGTTCTCGGGAGTTTGCACTTTGCAGTTTGCACTCATTCACCGATGACTTCAAGAGTCAAATCTTTTTCTTTTTAATTCTGGCGCATTTAAGAATAGTGACAAAAAACGAATAATGACAATCCAGCAGTGTAACACAATGTGATTCAGACCGAGGTCTTCCGTACTTTGTAGCACATGGCCCTGCAGGCTGCAGTGTCCTTGGGACACGTGACCCATATCCCGAGGGGTTCACGGGTTTCCCCATCCCGAAAGAAGCAGTTCAACGGAGAAACTTACTAATTAGTAATTAGTTAAAGGCGGAGGACCCCGGGACAAGACTGCCCGGTCCCGCTTCTGTCCCTCTCCGAGACTCCCCTCTCAGTCTATCTAAGTAGAGCATGACACGCGATCACGGCCGCGCGACATCAACTACTCCCATCCTGCAGCTCAACAGTCAACACAGTACCTCAAATGCGTTTTACTTACTTGCCACTAGAGTGATTTTCGATGTCTGCAGGTCGCCATCGGACCTGCTCCGTGTTCCCACCAACAGCGACACCAACACCAACGAGCCGGATTTTGCGCAACCGGCTTTGCGCCCGGCCAGATCAATAGCAATCGATGACAGAGAACGGTGCCGCACAACCGGGTACAGTCCCGGAGAATCGACTCGGTAATGGAACGACAGAGAGGGGGAAATCGATCATGGCGGACGGCGATAAAGTGCAAATGGAGTCCAGCTCAAAGAACAACGCTTCACCTCCTATAAAAAGTGAGAGTGCCGCTGTCGGGGCTCACTCCAGCCCCAAGAAGCGTCGCAAAGTTAATCATGGTAAGAAAATCAACTCGTCGCCATGCATCTTACCAGGATGATGGCAGCCGCAACTCCTCTCTGCTTTTGCGCTGTTAAAGGCTTGTTGACCCACGTTGCTGACCACCGTGCCATCTTTTTTTTTTTTTGCAGCATGTGTCTACTGTCGACGATCGGTAAGCCTAGATTCTTTTCTGAGTGATCTCGTAAAACACCTGATTTTGCCTCCTTCTGCGTCGCGATACTCAATCGTCGAAAACGGGACCTTTCCTGCAAGAACTCATTTGCTAACGGCAGGGTACTTCCTTCATGTGGTACAGCATATGACTTGCGACTCGGTACGACCTTCTTGATCTATTTTCTCTCTAGCTTTTCCCTCGTGCAACGTGTTGCAAGCTTCTTTTTCTTTTCTCAGAAGGTTCTTTGCTGATGGCATTGTTTTGCATTGGATATAGGAACGGCCGTGCACCAGGTGTATAAAACGAAATATAGGCCACCTGTGCCATGACGAACCCAGAGAGCCGTCGAAACGGGCGCGGAGCGAACATTCAGCGGCTGATGAGGACACCCAGTCAAACAATGAGTTTGCAAATGTTCAAGGTATGCCTAGAAACGTCGATGTCCAAGATGCTGCCGGTCAGCAAATCCTTGCCGATGGAACCATCGCCCTTCCCCCTTCGTCTATGAATTCTGTGCAGCATACCAACATCCCCTCCTCTTCAGGGCAAGGCATAGGCGCCAACTCCCAACATTGTAAGCTCTCCGAGGTGGCTGCCTGCATTTTGGGTTCGGGCGGGGCGCTAACATTGATGAGTAGTGCTGGGATACAATGACTGGCTCGGAGGCCAAAGCCAGTTCCAGGATATGCACACCTTCCATCCTTCGTACATGTTCAATGCCCCGGAAGTTACGAACGAATATAATCTCCTCGGCGACTTTCTCAGTAGTAGCCTGCTCGATGACGGCGGGATGTTTCAAAATGACAACTTACATGGACTTTACTCCGATCCGACCTTGATCAATTCGATGGCCTCTTTGGATAATGCGACGCTGCTACAGCAGGCCCAACCCCCGCAGCCGGCGCAAAACCAGCCAGCTCCAGGCGACTCTATGCAGGGCTCGGGCTCTGCAGTGGTGAGTGATAAGGCAAGGGAGACCTACTATCTAACAGCGGCAGATCCTTCAGGATCCGATCCACCGGAAGAGCGAATGAACAAGCTTCTGAAAGCCAAGTATGACGCCGGACTTCTGAGACCCTTCAACTATGTCAAGGGCTACGCACGCTTGAATCAGTACATGGAGAAATACATGCAACAGATATCCCGCCAGAAGATTCTGCGACAGCTGGACAAATTCCGGCCGAAATTCAGGGAGAGAATGCAAAGTCTGACCGATATTGAACTTATTCTCGTGGAGATGTGGTTTGAGCGAAGCCTGATGGAGTATGACCGCGTTTTTGCCAGTATGGCAATTCCCGCCTGCTGCTGGAGGCGGACAGGGGAGATTTTCCGCGGCAACAAGGAGATGGCGGAACTTATCGGCGTACCGATTGAAAGCCTGCGGGATGGTAAACTGGCCATCCACGAGATCATTGTTGAAGACCAGCTCGTGAGCTACTGGGAGAAATTCGGCGCTATTGCGTTCGACAATACACAGAAAGCAATGCTCACGAGCTGTACATTGAAAAACCCGAACTCGACTAATCCTGGCAACGGGATCCCATGTTGCTTCTCTTTCACGATCCGAAGAGACAACCATAATATGTAAGTGCACCGAGAGTGCTGCTTTGGGGGGGATGAGATTGAACTGACAACTCCGTGTAGTCCCTCACTCATCATTGGCAACTTCCTGCCATCACAACGAAAAAGCAAATGACTTTCGAATTTGAATTTTTATCTATCTACAGGCGTATTTAGGTGGGAAATGCACCGTTAAAAAGGTCTAGAATATCTGGGCACATGGGTTTCAGACCCATTTCTATTACTCTTTTCTGCCGTTCCAATGGTTTCACGGTTCTTCGACAATGGAAGCGTTCGAAACCTCTTTTCGATATCCTCTCCGCGATCATGCACAGCCCTATTGGGGGAAAAGATGTAACATAGCCTTCCAGAGCTCTGTGAGGGACTGGACATTATCAATTGAGATGGAGTGAGAAGATATATCCGGACTAGTCTGGTCAGGTGCCCGCTGGTTCTGTTTCCCTTTGCAAGAGTAACCTCGAACAAGAGCTTCTACAATAGACCAATTCCCTGTTCAAGTCTCAGCAAACTTCTTTGCATCTTCATTTCATCACTCAAAGTGGCACAGCCAACGAACCAGCTGCTGTACCCTGTAGGAATGGTAAACATGTCATCCAAAGATCCCCGAGAACTTGCTGCCGACGTTCTAGGTGAGTTCTATGTTCTATATCCTCCTTCTATCCATTATCTTAACAAGTTCTGGCTATTTCATCCATCAGCCTTCGCTATAGGAGTGCAAAATCAGCTTTCGCATCCCCGCGCATCTCAGCAATCCTTGATACCGGATGATTCCATTAGGATTCTAGATAACCACCTCAGCGAGATACCGTTATTTACATCGGCTCCTTCTCCTGCCATCCGTCGTCAGATGGACACAGAAGGGACGAAGCTGTGGAATACATGCACACAGCTCATAGCGGCTACCATTGATGGCTTCCAGTTGAAATTGTTGAGTAAAGGTATCGCAACGTACACCAGGGGTTTCCTCTTGTCCTCCCTGACAATGATATAGTAAAAGCACTCGCTTTCGCGATGCTCGAATGTGCCGCTCCTAACCACGATCGAGGTATGCGCCATGCAAGCGAAGGCATTAGTCGAAACTGAACTTCGTGTAGGGAACTGTCGGACCCTAGAACTAGCTTTGAAAGCAGCCCGCGCTTGCATGGGTGACTCCTGCACTCTGTCGTAAACCCCAAGCTGCACACTGACACCTGATGCAGAGCAGGAACAGCTAGATCTGAGCCAGATGATCATCGGAGTAGCGGCTACTCGCTTAGATGCTTTGTCGATGAACGAGAATACTGATGAACACCGGGTGCAAGGCTTCGCTACTGAGTACTACATGCTACGAGTTCATCTGGTATGAGCGTCCCGAGATGGGTTTTTAACATGGGCTGACCGGAGGACATAGTCCTGTCTCCAAGGAAGGCCTGATATCGCAGAGCATTTGTTCTCCAAGGTCCCACATGCCAGTATAGACGCTCATCAGGAAAGTGTCATGGATGTGTGCTACCAACTCGGAGCTCAAGCGCTTTCATGTCGCCAGTATGATGTGGCGACACGATGGCTTGGAAGGGCTTTTGACTCTAGCGAGATTCTTCAGGAGGGAATTCGGCAGCCTGAGCAGGCTTCGAAGGATAAGCAACTTCTAATCTTGATTGCTTTTGGTACATTGTAGCAATGCCCATGCTACTTCAGTTCGCTGATGTTTAGACAGTACGGACGAATCTTTATTTTGATACAACAGATGGAAATGGTCGTCTTGTCAAAGCCGTGCAGCGCCTGAAGGATGTAAGAGAGACATGATATGTTGCTCTTCCTTGCTGACAAGTTGCAGAAGTACCATGATAACTTCGATGCCCTTATTCTTCGGCTCGAGATCCTTAGCAAAGAGGGGATTTCCAACTATAAGGAATATGATGAGAGTAAGTGAAATTGGCGCAATTGATTTTTTGCCCTCATTAAACGAGCACTAGCCCTTCATGCCACTCTGGCTATCATGAAGCTCGAGGAGGCCGATATCAAGAGGTAAGTTGCTCTCTTGCTTATGAATTTTTCAGTACCTAAGGGTGAAACAGGGTTCTTTACTTCATCCACAAGCTCAGAGACCAGAGGTAGGTCATTGGCAAGCCAGTGGCTTCTGCGATGAGGTTGACAGCCCAGGTCCGATCTCTTCCTCAAAGCGATCAAGCAGCTGCTGTATGACAGACTTGCTGCTTCGGGTCAAGTGGCGTGGACAGAGCGCGTCTTCGTCGGTTTGATTTTGGCTTTAACGAACTCCGAAACATGTTCGCTCGATGGCGTTGATAACATGAAAGATGCCACTCAGAGGTTGTTCGAACTTCGGAAAGAACCCCTGAGCGAAGAGGCAACCAATGCTTGTCTGATTGTGAACGGAACCCTTCAACTTATTTTGCGGCGGCTGACTGTTTGATGTAGCTTGTCTGGAGGCATATTGATACAGCGATATCCAAGAATAACTCTTCAATTGCAGAGCAATACTGTCAGCTCCTTCTTGAGCAGCCCCTGTTTCAAATGAGCCCAGACAGTAAAGGCAAACTTGTGAGGTCAGCTTTCGCGAGGATATCCTACAATCTATATGAGCTAACTTTTGACCAGGAGATTCATTTCCTGTGCCCTGAACAGCGCAAATTGGCAAAAGATACACCATATCTTTGACCAGAACCTCGAAGGGTATAAGTCCTCTGCATCTACGCTGTACCTGATGTACAAGGTAGCCTTACTAGATGATGATCCTTCTCTAGGTACGAGGTGGTCAAGAATTCTTTGATCAGTGATCTAACTTCACCCAGGGCTTACGTGCATTCGATATCTCAGTGAAGCAGGACCAGAAGGAAAACCTTACCTTATGTCTTGTGCTGCAGAGGCTCGTCGCTTGGGGAAGGCCCCGTTGGCAATTGAGAGTCTCCGGCAGATAATGGAAGGCTTGGAGGACGGTCAATTCGAGACGGCGCACATCCCAACTCTATACCAGTATGGCCCCCATCTAACGGTATGCTCCCTGGGCTAATAACTTCCATACTTCTGCTATATTTGTTTTCGACAGAGTGGGAGAGCTGCCAAGCACATGATTCATCCTTTTTGAGTCAGATTCTCGCTACGTTTGAGAAAGGTGAGCCTACTGACAAGTTTCAAGGGCACATACTGAACTGTAGTAGTTTCGAAGGAGGTCAGCAAGGAGGAGATAAATGCACTGTTCTCAACTGCTGAATTGGAATGGTTCGCAAGGAAAAGCTACAATGTAGCCCTTCAGTCCCAAACAAGGGCCTCCCCAAAGCAGGTTCTACAACTGGTGGACATATCCATGAAGGTAAGATTAGCACATATTACTTCGAAGATGTCGTCTGACATGAGGATAGTTCATAGACTTATGCTGCCAAAGGACGAGCGCTGAAGGAGAGTCCAGCATACGGCAACTGATTCTCTGCTGCGAATTCCTCAAATCTATCCAGCTCATGACTGATGCTCGCTCTCATTTTCACGACTCTACAAAGGTTTGTCCAAAGTCCGTATATTTAACCAAACAAGACTGATATCACTCCCCAGAAAGATTCGTATGAGCATATGCATAGATCAGTTCAGCGCTTCGAAGCCCACATTCAAGCCCATCTAGACACATGCAGCACGGCGACTGAACGCGCCGAATGGCTTCACAAGCACCGCATCATGCATTCCTTCGACTTCGAAGCGCTCGTCTCCCTGGAGCACTGGAATGACATACCTCCCATCATCGAAAAATCAAGCACCATCGTCGACGACAAACTCTGCTCCAAATTCCTAGACTGCATCCTCCGCTCTCCAGCCCCAACACCAAACATCGTACAGGTCGTCAAGGTAACACATCCCAAACGCTCACGATCAATCCATCTAACAACGCACAGCACATAATATGCACATTCTACTCGTCCCCCTCCCCATCTCTCAACACCAGAGCCTTCCACGACAAGATCCCCCGGTACCTCCGGTGCCTCTTCCAGCTGGCGCTAAACGCATCGGACTTCCCGCTCGCCGAATCCGTGCTCGACCAGGCTATTTCTCTCGCCAGCGATGACCCGCAAGGGTCGATCTGCCAGCCCTGCTACCCGAGCGAGGAGCTCGAATGGCTTGCGACCACCGCGTTCAATCGCGCGGTGGACTTCTACCTTGCCTCTGCGGACGGGGACTGTCGGCGATGGGCACAGAGTGCTTTTGCCTTGGCTGATCTGGTAAGGGTTGATGGCGGTGCGTTGGGAAGATTGCTCCGGTGTAATTTTGCGAAGCTCTCATGAGTTATGCTAGGGATATGGTGTTCCGTGTTCGCCTATGCTCTTCCCGATATATGTTTCTAAAACTTCAACCAATCCGAGTATTACTTATCAATAAAAATCTCAGGTTTCATTCATACTCAGAATTCAATGAAGCACATAGGCCGGCTAATAAAAAACAAATCCCATAAAACCAAATGCAGTAGAATGATATTTGCCCCCGAACTCCTCAAAGACCTTCCCATTGTCTGTGACGGAAGCAAAAATGTACGAAGTAATACAATACCCAACAGGAATGCGAAACCAGGATGATCAATATCAAAGAAGTGACTGGGAGCTTGTCCAGAATATAAAAAGGAAAAAAAAAAGAGGAAAGAAATGGGAGTAAAATTAACTTGATCAGTCGCTAAAAACAATAAATTTCAACTATTCACCCGATCTCCCCTCTCTATCTGAGAACATAAGTCTTCTAGAGCGGCCTAGTTCAGACTTGAGGTGGAGGATATTCGATGCGGGACATGCAGGAATTGGTTCGGGGTCTGTTCATTCTCCTTGCCGCTGCTGTCGGTCTCCATCTCGGTATTCTCGCATGTCCTGTTTCGAGAAGCGAGAGCCCGAAGAGTGAGGTCCAACTCGCGCTCCAGTTCCTTCTGCGACTGGTGGTGTTCCGTGGACCCGTGTAATTTTCTCCGGTAGACCTTCAATGTGCGGCATAGCTGCTCGGTGGACGTGTTCAAGCTCCCGATCTCACCCTTTGTGGGATTTCGACCACGTGAACGGAAGTCTGAAGACACACGACGGGTGTGGTGGTTTGTGTTACTGGGTTTCTTGCCAGACCCCGCCGGCCTTGGGCTTGGAGACGGGGTCCCGCGCAGGTTCTGCAAGCGAGACTGGGAAGTAGGGGACCGGCGGGTGGTAGGTCTAGAGGAGGGTGTAGTTGGTGCTACTTTCTCACTCTTCAGGGACGAGGGGGTGAGCGATAACTTGGAGGTTTTGCGGACCAAGGATGGGGAAGACCCCCGCACAGGCGTTGGGATCCTTGTGATGTTGTCCTGGCGCTGAAACTCAGCGAGCTCGCTTTTGGATAAGATTTTGCGCAAAGGCGGTTTGGAAACCGTCAGCTCTTTTGGCCTGGCACCAACATCTTCTTCCCCACTATTGTTCTGGACTGAGTCTGGGGGTTGCAGGGGTTGCACGAGTAAATTCCATATCATGACTACTCCGTCCAAACCAGCGCTAATCACTGCCCGAGGGACAGGTTTCTCAGAGCATCCAGCCTCCTTATGTAGTAAGCATACATCGCTCACACCTTCCGCATGTCCAAATTCAGCGGTGAGGAGTACTTCCCGGTCCATGTCATACACGCGAATCGATTTGTCCGTGCCCGATACGCCGATAAGTAACGCCGGACTTTGACCTGGAATCTCGGTGGCCATGGTCAAGGAACCCATGACTACGGTGTCGCTTGACTCGGAATCGGTGGTTTTGAAGGAGCGCAAGTGCTTCCCAGAATCTATGTCATACTGCTGTATACAGCGGTCGACGGTGGATATGATGAGGACATTGAGATCATCTGTCGACGGGGTGATGGACACTGGAGATGCTTTCAGTGTGATAACTCTCGATATCAAATATGCAACGACTGTTTCCCTGTTGTTTTCTCGAGTCATGCGTTCCCTGATGACTATTGTACGATCTGGTGAACAAGAGAGAAGCTTCTCGCCATTCTTGATGAAAAGAAGTCGGCTGACAGAGCTGACATGGTCATCCATGGTCTGAACCAGTTGCAGGCTCTCTTCACTGCTGCGGAAAAGTTGTACCATGCGATCTCGTCCGGAACTAGCAATCAGACATGAGTCAATGGTTGAAAGGAGGGCCACATCTGTAATTTCGCCCCCGTGGGCTCGAACTTGATTGGCACATTTCCATGATTTCCCCAAAAGAACCCTATCACCAAAGGTCAGTGAGATCACTTCCATCTATCTCTCATGCTCAATGGAACAGTAGGCTGGATACCTCAGAACCCCGAATTTATCTCCAGATATGAACAACTCTAGATCTTCAGTTGCCCTCAAAATTTTAAGTTCATTCGATTGACTGTCGTCAGCGCCTGCAAGCTGCTCTAGCGCGACTGTCCTGGAGCCTTGACACACGCCCTTCACATCCCAGAAATTTACTGATCCCTTAGAAGACCACGTGAAGAAGTCTGCTTGAAGTCTGTTGGGTCTTGCTAGCGGAGAAATGCCCTGAACAGCATCTTCATGGGCGGAAATTGCAAGTGGCATTTGCGACTGCTCACCATCATCATTCATTTCCTCTACTTTGCGAATCTGGATTTCCCTGCTGGAATCGACCGTCACAAGATGGGATCCTAAGGATCCCATGCAAGTAATCGAAGGGCCTTTGGATCTCTGACTGGCCGATGTACGACCCGAAGTGTCCGGTGAACAAGGGCTTGGTGATCGAAGTAACTCAAATGGGAGCCTTTGCATCCTCCTTTCCCGACCACCCACCCATATGCAACTTCGATCCGAGTCGGTTGCTAGGGATAGGATGCCGAACCCCATGTACTTGATGAAGGACATCCGTAGAGTACCTTCGCTATCTTCCAAGAGGCAGAGGGCACCTTCGTCAGTGCCCACTATAGCCTCATTGTCCGATATGCTTGCTATACTTGAGAATGTGAAATTCCCAAGGGTTTCAAGGACACAGTTTCGACCCGAAAGAGTTTTCGGGGCCACAGTTGGGGAGCCGGTCGTCGAATCTGTATTCAGGCGGGACTTGTTTGGAGACACCGGCCTTGCCTCCGGAAGTCTCCAGACTTTCACTTGTCGGGCGCCGACGCTGATAGCTGGTTTAGCCTTCTACCCTTAAACCTAATAGAACTCGGTATCAACAACATACGTGATCAGACTCTGGCCCATCCAACATATCTGGCGGACGATGAACGTGCATTTGTTCGTCGAATGTAGCCTGGCCGATCCGGTCTTCAGATTGACAGCCCAGATGAAGAGGAAGCCGTCATTCACATCTCCGAGGGTAGCCAAGTATTGCGAGGTGGGACTGAAGGAAAGGCTGCGAATTCCGATGGTGTGTTCCGTAAGAATCGACAGGGGAATCTCCGACGATGCGTCTTTCGCCGTCGAAAAAATCAAGACCCGAGGATTGTACCCCGTCTATGCTCAGATTAGCAGACTACCCGGCCGCCTCTGATGTACCCAAGGACCTGCCACTCACCTCTCCTACCGCAAGCATTCTCCCATTCGGACTAATTGCGACACTTGTCACTGCCTTGATCCTTTCCCGAGAGGACCAGGAGCGAGGGCTGTTGCTCTCAGCCAAGTCGCTGGACGGGGAACCATTGTGTGCGGTGCCGTTCGCTTTGATACTGGATATCGGTTTTGCTCGGGTGTCAGGCGTCGAAGGCGGGGTGGATTGATTGTAGAAGGACGTGATCGGGTTGACACTGCTTGCAGAGGGACGTGCTTTGAAGAACCGCTGAGATACATTGTTCTCATCGTCCAACTCCGCCAAGATAGCCGCCGAACCGGCGCATAGCGCAAACGATCTGCTTTGGTCGTGACTCGAGAAGCCGTTGGGGTTGGTGGTAGTCGTACCGATGACGGTTTGAAGAGATAGAGTGGACTGGTGTAACGAGGTTTTGTTGGGGGATCGTGCCGAAACCTTCAAACCGGGCGAATTGGAGGGTGTGATCCTGAGGGACGAACCAGGGCCACCATTTCTGCTCCTGCCAGTCATCAAGGAGCCACTCGCCATTCCAATGGTTCAGGTTCGTCTTGAGAGCCTGATTACATTTGTTGAGACACCAGGATTGCCTGTCTGAGCTTGTGCCAATGAAACCATTCGCTATGTTTCTGATAGTTCGTTGTGTCGATGAAGTGCAGAGGGAAAACCTGGTTTATGAAGGGAAGGAAATGTGATTCACTGATTATAGAGTGACAGATCGAGATGAATTGGATATTAAAAAAGAAGAGGTATTCTGGTCGTTCAGCGATTGATAGAAAGAATGGGTGAAATGAATAATGAGCAGATGTTCGATGAAGGCTGGAGAAGGACTGAGGGGTGAGTGAGTGGGATAATCACATCACAGGAGTAATGAAAGGAGTGACAGAGATAAAGAGGAAGATGAGAAGGAAGAAAAATAGATGATGGAGAAGAATCAAGCAGAGAGTTGAGAAGGTGTAAAGACTTCTAAGGAGGGGAGCTCCAGCTGAAGCTCCAGTTCAGCACATTCTAACTCCAACCCAGTGGACTAGCACTTGATTTGAGATCTCATATGATCATATCAGTATTATTTTGCACTATTTTTCAGTTTTCAGTCTTGATAACTTTACTATGCTCTGGGGTTTGCAGTCTTGATGCCTATAGATCATTCTACTGTGTACTCCATAAGGAGAGATGATAATGGCAATCCACTCCACAACCACAGATGACGGATAGAAAGTGACCATAGGGGTAGAGGGAAAGCTTCACGAAGCATGCTGAATGCTTTTCTAGGGGTTAGATATCGACTCTACAAGTCCATTCGAGTCTTCGACTCTTGTTGTTTTCTGTAAAACTAAAAACCCATGTTCATGTTGGTTGATCATGCCCAACACAGTTTAGTGCCTTAGGCATAAGGCTGGGTAATACTCTACTTCAGACACTGGCTCGATCAGCTTAAGGCCTTAAACTGAGGCTCGAAGACCTTAATTCCAGTGAGAAAGTGATCACTTAAGTTGACCTTACTGAAATATAGTGATTGCTTCTGTATTCAAGTCCTGTAAGTAACTATTGTAGGCTGGAGAGTAGACAGAGATTGAATTTGATAGTCGCATTTCTCTATTTCAGTCACATGATATATGCCTCAGGCCACAACCAATCTAGCCTTATCGGGAAGTAATCTAAATTTTGGTCTGAAGACTTGGAGTTCTCTCTGATGCTAACTACACCCCTCTTTTCTTCTACTCCTGTGGTTCCCCCTTACTGCCATTATAGAGAAACCCTTCAAAATGTCGAATATATGTGTCGCTTCGTCCAGACTGAACCTTCCAACCCTCTTACGAAGTGTTTTTCGCTCTGAGTTCGTCGCCGAACTTGGTCCTCATAAACCCAACAGACTCTTCTCAACACAACAAACACCCTTTTCTCATCGCAGAGTTAAAGTTGGACGACAATTCAGCTTGCTTACCAGATCTCTCGATAATCAACCGGAGTCACTCACTTCCTCCCAGCACCCGCCTTCTGTCGATCCCAGTGAATCAACCAAGCTCGGCAATGAACAAGCCACAGCGACTCATTCTCCAGACTCTAAAAGTGCTTCCACTGCTCGACAGCCTGTGAAGAACAAGAAGAGCTCTGGGATGCGAGCAACTATCGATTCAAAACCAGCAGGAAGCGATCCTTCGACTACAACACGCCCTCCAGGCCCCCGAATTTCCGCTCTTTCCAGCCTCGCCAAGTCCAGGAAGAAGCGAGAGCCATGGCAGGTCCAGAAAGAAGTTCTGAAAAGCAAGTTTAAAGAGGGCTGGAACCCGCCAAAGAAGTTATCCCCCGATGCGCTGGAAGGAATCCGACACCTGCACGCTGTTGCGCCAGACCGATTCACTACACCTGTGCTTGCCGAACAGTTCCAGGTTTCCCCAGAAGCTATCCGGCGGATCCTGAAGAGTAAATGGCGCCCGTCAGCAGAAGAGATGGAAGAACGACGGGAACGGTGGGATCGGAGACACGATCGCATTTGGAGTCAAATGACCGAGCTGGGACTCAGACCGAAAAAACGCCGTCTGGAGCAGTTTTCAGACGTGAAGGTATTATATGATAATTCTGACAAGCATGAGTAGCGATATTGCCATGATCCGTTTCGAGCATTGGTTATGGACAATTGATGTATATTACTGTATTTTTATAATCTAATAATAAAACCATCATTCATCAAGCTCTCTTTTCTACCTTCGACTACTTCTTCTTCCGACTCCCTTCCTCGAGTCAAGATACCAAATTTGAAACATGTGAGGCTGTACAACTACATCCCAATGATCCCATTGTCAATAAAAGCCGAGGTGCAGTTCCTCTATGATATGACTGAGGATAGGGCAACGCTCGAACGAACACTGTTCAGACAATTCCAGAATTACTTTTATCTATAAACAATTCTATACTGAATACTGTACGCAACATTCGATATACTCCGTGTTGTTAGAAGGACTCAAGGACTTAATAATCAAGTCCTTCAAAGCGGCGCCACACAACCCGGAGAGTCTTTCCCATCTGCATTGTTATATCTCCGACGGGCGCAACCAATTGTTTCCTTGTTCTCTACTAACTAACCATCACACACCCCCCAGAAATGACTTGCTTCGTTTGACAACATGCCGATACTGGCGTCTGTCTGTGACTTCTCCCGTTGAATTTTATCTAAGTGGTGGCTGGTACCCACTGTCGACCTTCAAATTCACCTATTCCTCCTCTTCCACCGCCCACATGGTGACCTCGCGACCCTCGCCATGCAATCGGACATACAGGTCTTTGTGAAGTGGAAAGATCAAACCATCTTTGCGGGGGAAGATGTTGAATGTACCATCACCTTCAAGAATGTGGCTGATGCGGATTTGGAGACGAACAATGGAGGACAGCTTCCCCATCAGAGAAAACATTCTCGCGCTGGCAATGCGCAGCATTCCGACTCCTCTTTCTCGTTGAAATCTCACCATTCATTGTTCAGCTCTCACCGTCGCTCCTTTCCCGTCACCCCGAAGAAGAAAAATCCTTCGCATCGTGTATCGTCGTCACTGAGCTCTTCCCCGTTCATCGGCTCGCACAGCTTTCCTCCTCCCTCCCCACGGAATGACCAGGCCCCTGGGCACAAGCACAAGCGGTCAATTTCTATACTGTCGATCGAGAGTGAAGGACCGGGGGATAAAACTCCGAGGTCGTCGTTTCAATTCAATCGCTCGAGGCCAGGGAGGGGCCATGGTCGCTCTGCAAGTTTGCATGTCGCACCTAGGAGGTATGAGGGGTATGAGGATGGCTACATAAAAGGTACACATGGCTTTGTTATTCCCTTTCGGACAGACTATCAGTTATACTCATCCACGGTGTTTACTAGCTGGACGCAATGCTGGACGCGGTATTTTATCCGAGCCCGCCACCAACCAATTCCCGAGTAACTTGACGGTCGACATGGACGGGCTCAGTAGAGTCAATCGTCCCGGGTCCAGTGGTCAGAGACCTATACAACCACTCGGATCTCCTCGTGTGCCTCCACGAAGACCTCAATTGCCGCCCATAGACTTCCAATTTCCGCCTGCTCCTACAACCAACCCTAACAACCGTCCGGCTCTTTTTCCTACACCAACGTCTATGGATGATAATATTGGTTCGGCACCAGCAGGAAGGTTGAATGGGAAAGAAAGCTCAGCAATCAGCCCGCCACCCGGTCAAGTACCGCAACTTACGAAGATTATCTCTACATCTAGCCTTACTGGAAGTCATAGCAGTAGCGGGGAATTCTACTCCGCCAGCGACAATTCGTCCGAGACCCTCCAATCTGAATACACGAATTACTCCGCAACGGTCCCACGTCCGAGTGCTCCTCGCCATGCTCGCCATTTTTCCAGCGTGGACCCGGGACTCGGACCAGCCAGCGGTCAAACCCTTCTCATGGGCTATGCCCAGATCAGCGCATCCTTTACAGTCGATGGCTCATTGATCAACCAAGCCGCTTTTGAGGAGGTTAAGCGGAAAGGAGTTGTAGGCGATCAAGGCGGTGTATCCGGCATCCAGAATGGCAGACCCCCCGTGACTAGCGACAAGGGCCGCAAGGGTGGCGGGTTTTGGGGGGCCTTTAAGTGGAATGCGATAGAGGAGTCCATGAGCGGCATCCTTGCTAATAACGAACTGAATGGTCTTCGTGATATGCGGGGCGTGACTTCAGCGAGATCGATTCCACTATTATCCACTCCGCAATCTCTCCTGTTCGTGGATCTGCGACTGTCACCTGGAGAAGAACAGTCGTTTTCATTCTCGTTCACTCTACCCAGTGGGCTTCCTGCCAGTCATAAGGGGAAGGCCATTAAGATATCGTATAATCTCGTTATAGGTACACAGCGACCGAGTGGAACGAACGGACCTCAGCGGGTGAACCGCATCACTATACCATTCCGTGTTTTTAGCGCGGTCAATAGTAAGTGCTCTTCAGCCTCCCTATCTAACCTTTGGAAGTGCGCCTAATATGTCTCAGGCCAAGGAGAAATCCTTAGCCATAACCTGATGAACCCTTATGTGCTCCTACGGGATGAAGCCAGGGTTCAAAAAGTCGGCCCGAGTCCGCCGCCCGTGTCGAAGAACAAGAGCATTAGCGGGCCTGCGTGGACGTCGGCACCAGAGTTCTTGTCCTACGTAGACGAAATCCTTGAGCAACAATCACACAAGAATCGTTTACAGCCACCTGACCTTGTTGTGGAGAGACGGAGATCGAGCTATGAGCCGTTGGCGGGCCCCCTTTCCTGCAAAGACGCTATCGACTTGGCCATACTTCGAAGCAACCAAGCGATCCATACACCACGCAGTCCAAACCGGTTTGAAATCGCCCGCAACGGGCGTCGAATTGCCGTGGTGGTACTCAACCGCCCGGCTCATCGATTGGGCGAAACGATCATTGCTTCGGTGAATTTCACTGATGTTGCACTGCCCTGCTACGCCCTCCGGGCAACCCTGGAATCGTCGGAGAGGGTTGCACCCTCTCTGGCGGTTCGGTCGAATGCGAGCATCCATCGCGCCACGCGACGAGTGCACGCATCTTTCTTCGAGAATACTCTCTATTCTACACGGGTCGTGTTTAGCCCAGCGGTTCCCATCTCTGCGACGCCCACAATCATCACCACAGGAGTAAACCACGAATGGGAACTGCGATTCGAGTTTGTCACTACGAGTTCACACAGCGAGATGGAGTCAGGGCCTTCTGGGGCCCAGCTGCTTGAAGTGGTTTCTGAGGATGATCGGGGGCGGGTCATGTCGGGCCTGGAGAATATGGGCTGTGAATCGTTTGAGATTGCAATCCCCATCACGGTCTATGGAGAGACGGTTCGAGAGAGATTACCAGAGGAGAGCGAGGGTTATTTGATTTGAGTGTAAATCTTCTCTTGAGTCTTGCCAGTGCGCCTACGATGGATAGGCGCATGGTATTTTTCCTGTGGATATCCTTTTGGTTATATTATCCTGGGCTCAATGGATTAGATAGTAGATACAGATGAATATAGTTACTCCGTAGTAAATCTGATATGAAGTCTTTTGGATAGAAATGGTCACTGGGGCAACCAATGGAGCCTTCCGTCACACTTCGATGAGGCATTCCATGGATCACAATGACTGTGGAGAAGTGCGATCGGGATGATTTCCTGCTTCTAATGATTCTAAGCCTTCGATTGAATATCTATGAAAGGTCTTGTCATATGTTGATCTGTGCCAGCTTGGTCCTTTCTCTATCATTAAGTGTGTGAAGGATCAATTCTCATTGATTTAATTTCTTCCCGTGCGACAAATCTCCCTACATCTTTTTTTTTGCCCCTCTTGTTCAACTTCCAACCTGCAAATCTCCCGACCGTCCAAAAAGTCCAAAACCATTTATCTAAGGTAGCTTTTAGTCTTCCCTTCTGGTTAGTCTACGATGGAAGATCGAGGGTTCCAGAGATCAGAAAATCGTCCCCGATTCAGTTTGCATAGCTAACTAAACCCCGTTGGCATTGGAATGTAGGCGCATTTTTTCGACCCTCGAGCTACATCAAGTGGAATTTCATCACACCCTTGATCCGAATCAGGAAAGATCAAAGGAGACAGCTAGTCGTCCTCCTCTTTTATTGTGAGGTATCTGGAGGGTCAAAGAGGGAAAAAGAAGAGTGTCGAGGATGGCCTCGCTCATCACCACCATGTTTGTCCCCTTCCGACCTTTTACTACTTCCTCTACTTCTTCTGCTTCTGCCCCGCCATCATGTCATTCATCCCCCGCCCTCGCGCCGTCCGTCTCATGCGGCGGCTCCGTCCATACTTGTCGTGATCCACTTCCTGAACCATCACCTTCTTACTTGTCCCCTGCTGTTCGCGCGCTCAAGCAAAATCTATGTGGACTGACCCCTCCTAGCAATGCGCGAACCAGGGCGCCGTTCAAACCGCGGTCGGCCGCCAAAGGCACGAGCAGTTACCAGTTGAGACAGTTTGCGGAGGCGACTTTGGGGAGTGGGAGCTTGAGAAAGGCTGTGAAGCTACCAGAGGGGGAGGATCTGAATGAGTGGCTTGCAGTTAACGGTGAGTCTACTTGAGGTTGTACCTTTTCGGAGACGGGCTAAGAAGTGGTCTTTTTCGCAATCAGTGGTCGACTTTTACAATCAGATCAACCTTCTCTACGGCGCGATCACAGAATTCTGCTCTCCGCAGACATGCCCGGAAATGAAAGCGACGGACGAGTATGGTATCCCCACGTCAGTTGCAGACCAGGACGATACAGCTGACCATGGTTGATGTGACAGGTTTGAGTATCTGTGGCAGGACTCGGAGAATTTCAAACGACCGACCAAGATGTCCGCGCCGGAGTACATTGAACATCTGATGAGTTGGGTTCAGGGCAACATCGACAACGAACAGATGTTCCCGAGCAGGCTCGGTATGTTTCCCCACCTTGTCGTCCATCGTAACAGTGGAGTGGGCTGATTCGAGTGTATCACAGGGGTCCCATTTCCCAAGGCATTCTCCAGCCTAATTCGTCAGATTTTCAAGCGACTCTATCGAGTGTATGCACACATCTACTGCCACCACTACCCTGTCGTTGTGCACCTGGGACTCGAGCCCCATCTCAATACCAGCTTCAAACACTATGTTCTATTCGTCGATGAACATCGGTTGGCGACTGGGAAGGATTATTGGGGACCTCTAGGGGAACTTGTCGACAGCATGTTGCAGAGCGATTGATGTCAACCCTTCGCATGCGAGATGATTGACGGGGTCGGTCTGCAGGCAGTCGGACCTACTTCAAAGGTCGGGTTGAGGAGACATTGGCGTTCGGGTGTTTGTATTCCTTTTCGTTTTCATTTCCTAGAGTGGCAGAGCGGCGTTCCGGCCCTGGATTCATCATGGATGAGAAAGCTCTCCAAATGTAAGAGTACACATTAAAATTTCCGTGGAAGCGCAAGATGATTTGGTAAAAAGGGAACTTTAGAAACGTTTCGCACAGTAGAAGCTTGGAAAAGGTGAAATTCTCGGCGTGTGCGGAATCTCACGTGACCTGGACCGGGAGAAGTTGGACGTCGCTTCAACTTCGTAAGAGACCTTCCGGCAGCAGACCAACGGCCATTGCACCTCTCTCAACGACGTTCCCACGTCTCATATCCTTCCACTATCCCTCCCTTCGAGGTCTTCTCACATCACCGCCATGATGAACACCGCTCGAGTCGCCCGCGCCGGCCTGCGTGCCACCCAGCAGTTCTCCGTCCCTCGCTCTGTTCTCAACGGTGTGAGAACCTATGCCACCCCGGCTCAGAGCGTCAAGCCCCCCGTGGCCCTCTTCGGTGTTGATGGAACCTATGCCACCGCTCTGGTATGCGACCTACATTGTCCTTTGGATGGATTTACGACACTGTGCGGATTGTTTACAATTTGCCTTTTTTTTCTCCTCCTCCTCCGTTGACCCGACTCTCCCCCCCCTCCTCGATTGAGAGTCATTCAGACATTCCACAATCTGCAGCGAAATGATCGAAGGTGAAAACTAACAGCTACAATGAATAGTACACTGCTTCTACCAAGACCGCGGCTCTCGACCAGATCTCCAAGGCTGTCGCCAGCCTCGCCCAGACCTTCAAGGCTGACCGCAAGCTGACCAACCTCATCGCTGCCCCTACCCTCACCGCCGGCGATAAGCAGCAGATCGTCCAGGAGCTTCAGAAGGTCGCCGGAAACGACAAGGCCGACATCGTCAAGAACTTCTTGGAGACTCTGGCTGAGAACAACCGTCTGGGTCTCCTTGAGAGCATCTGCGAGAAGTTCGAGACTCTGATGAGTGCTCACCGTGGTGAGGTTGAGGTTACCATCACCAGTGCTCAGGTATGTTGTATTTTTGGGGTTCTTTACGACTGGGGGGCATTCTGCTAACGTTAGAATCAAAATCACCTGTAGGACCTTGACAACAAGACCCTGAACCGCCTCGAGAAGGCCGTTTCCAAGTACGAGCTCGGCCAGGGCAAGAAGCTCAAGGTCATCACCAAGGTCTGTCCCGAGTGGTTGCTCCTTTTGTGGAAAATCGAATCTAACCTGGATGGCTACAGGTCAACCCCGATATCATCGGCGGTCTTGTCCTGGAGATCGGCGACCGCACCATCGACCTCAGCGTTTCGTCCAAGATCGCTAAGCTCAACAAGGCCCTCACCGATGCTCTGTAAATTAAGATAAAATCTGATCAGTCTTCCTTTTTTTTTGTTATATGTACCGTACACCCCTATAGCCGTGAGATCCTCCCGCGCGGGTTTCTGAGAGCAAATGAATGGAAAGGATGAGGGTTTCTACATTTTGATATCTGCATCTTGGTTTCTGTTGTTGGGGTGAGAGTGTCTGGAGAGGAGGCAGTGAGAATATAGAGATATTTATGCTTATGTGTTCCTTTAAGATTTCTGTATTTGACTGAGGCATGCAAGATAATGGATCCTTCTGAGCCTATGGAGAACTCGCTCTCCCTCTTGCATGTTTGTTATATACTTCATGGTTATTTCTGCATAGCTTTAAAGTATCATGTTGTTCCTTATCTTCTCATGGTGCCTGTCCCTGTGTCGTAGGCAGGGAGGTCCGCTAGTATGGGGTATAAACACGTTCTGGGCGTGAATGGTCATCTAGAACCATTCATTGGGACCTTTTGGCTTTCTACTACAGTGTTGAGGATACTGTGGCAGCTCTTTAGCATATTACCTCTTTTTTAATGCCATAGAATCTTCCTGTACTCTGTATAGATTCACTTGTATAACAGAATGAGGAGTACTTAAAGACGTTCTCTCCCACTCTCTCTCCCTCTTTCTTCTTGCTCTCTCCATGCTCATTCAATACTACTATTTCTTTAGCATCTTGGATTATTCATTTCTATTAAGTTACCTCCTCCCATCATACATTGCTGGTTAAAGATGAAGGACAAGGTGGGATTACAAGACTTACCAAATGAACTATTAGCACTTTGCTTTCAGTTCACTGAAATCTCTGACCTCAAGAATTGTCGCCTCGTTTCAGCACGTCTCGGTGATGTTGCTACCATGAGCCTATTTCAAACCGCATGGATTACAGTGCGTGTCTTGTCTCATCAGTCTCTTACGGTACTAGAAGAGATCTCACAGCATCCCTTGGTTGCACCAGCAGTCCGTAATATTGAGCTTCGTCTAACTTATTATGGTGAAGATTTAGCTATGGACTTTTCTTTGTTTGCAGGGAAGAGGACTGCAGCAATGCAGAATGTATTTTTACGCGCTGTTTCTCACCCTATTCCACGGGACCCGGAGGCCAATGAGCAAGCGAAGTCACAAATACAATGCATCTATGACATCTATAAAGAGTGGGAACAAATGGCTCGCGGCAGGCACGATAGGGCCAAACTAACCCATTATCAGGAAATCCTTGAAGAAAGTTTCGAAACTTATCGCTCTTTATTCTTCGACGACCAGGAAGTGGTATGTCGAGATGATGCCTACTTGCGTCGACTTTCTGCCGCACTTCGAAGGCTGCCAGCTTTGAAGGAGCTCATAATCTCCGACATCATTATTGATTCCTTATGCTGTGTTGAATGTTTCAGCGACGAAGAACTGAGAGAACTGTGTGTCCAACCGTTACCTTGGGAGGGTTGTTATTCCTTCCTCAACAGACCCAGTGCTCTTCCAGTCCAGGTCCTCCCTGGCGTCTTTGCGGCCCTTGAGCGTGCATCCACATTCCCAGCCAGGTGCCATATTGGTATTACCGCCCCGGCTGATCTTCAAACATCCGACCTGTCTGCCAATCAGCTTCAGTGCATCAGACACGTTTTGTGTAAAGCAACCGATTTATATTTTCAAATCCACATGCGTGGAAGACCGGCACATCCGCAAGGCGGATCTCAACAGCTGGCCCTAGGTAAGCTAGTCCATGCTTTCTTCGACGTGGAATCCGTGAAGACAATTGCTTTCGGCTTTGGAGCAGACAAATACCCCGTATTTTCTGATGCAAGTCAGATCATCTCTCTGTCCGAGATTATCCCATTCGAGAAGCGGACTTGGCCACATCTGAGTTGCATAACTCTGCGGTCCGTTTGCTTGCACGAGCATGAAATAAAGAAGTTCACTGAGCAGCACAGGGAAACAATCACATCTGTTGATATCTGTGATGCAACCCTTCTGTCTGGGTCGTGGACCAACGTGTTTGAACATCTGAAAAGCCTGGGGCCTCAACTTAAAATGGTGGATATCATTGACCCAAGGGGAATCGGGGTTACAGATGATCAGTACCTGGGGGGTGTTGAAATGCGGTATTCTCGCCCCTGAAAGGACAATCCTTTAGTAGAGCTGGATAATTGAAATGAATATGATTTTTTATAATGCTTGACTGAAGATTCGATGATGAGAAAAGAGTAGATTGAATTAAAACGTTGAAAAACATCGATAAAATTCGTCTTGGAAGTGCGTCTTTGGGGGCTGATGGGATCAGGAAGGAGGGAGCTCAACTTCCACACTAGAAATGAGGTTCTTTCATGAAAACTTTCTAATTACGGCTTGCGCCAGTTGATGGGAACTCCCTTAAAGGAAACGGGCGGGGTTCGCATGTGTATAGTAGAAACTCGGCAAACCTAGCACAATGTTAGTAATATCTCCTGCTGGACATGATGGAGCCGTACTTCTCATGTAGACTAGAGGGAAAGAAACAAATCATCTCCGGGTTGTCTACCGCATATGACTTGGTTTGGTCGGAATGCAACTATCCTCATTCATAGCAATGTTTGACTCCTTCATCATTGAGACCACATGAATTGTGCGGCTCTCAAGACAACGACGTAACGGGCTAACCGCTGGCATTGCAAGAGCATTGAGAGTAGGGAAAGACTGCGAAAAACACATGACTCATCCTCAAGAGACTTCATCATGATATCTTTCGAGTTTCGAGACGCTTGAGATGAGCCCGTGCTTTAGGTCATGCCTGTTGGCCTACCAAATTAGTTTTGGCGCTCCGTACATCATATTTTAGACTTACTCCGTAGACGTATGTCGCCAGCGCATTGACAGCGCCGGGATGCCTCCGTTTGTGATATTGTAAAGGAATTCGCGGGCATCAAGCGTCCATGATAAACCCAACGGATGGTCGTGCAGAAATCCTATCTATGGCATCGTTGAATTCCACTTCATCATAGAATAATGTGATGGTGATGGATGTGTATTAATAAGAGACAAGGTGACATCTCGAGGGTGAAGTACGTCACGTAATAGATTAGAGATCGGATAAATTGTTTATCCGTGCCAGAGTGGCTAAGGCAGCATGGGGAATGTTTAAGGTGTGCACAACTGCATAAGAGACAGGGGTGAGCCACTTACTAATAATACTATTTTTATGCTTCTCCTATTAGATCTATTTCCTTCTTTAGCTTTGCTTCACTTCTTCTCAATAGTTATCCAACTCTTATTTCCCTCTTTACGCCCTCCTGATTCCTCCTTCTTCCATTTATTGTTGCTATCAATGCTACCTAATATTCAGCTAAATTCTTCTTGAACTGATCATCTAGTCAGTCAGGTTTCTGGGATGTGAGAAAAAAGGATTCACCAGTGAGGCTGTCATAGGCGCCTAGAGGTCCCCTAGTATGAGGCCATTTTGGCTTTCTGGTTAGCAGCTGCATAGAATACTTGAGAGGCAGCATGTTTAGCCTGGCTCTGCTATTAATGTGGGACATTTGTGATGAAACTCGAACCAAGCCTCAGCTGAACGGATAATCGAGTTCTTCCACCGCATGAGCAAAGCAGCAAAACTGGTTGATGAAGGTTTCAATCCTGGTACCACTCAGCAATTGGTTGCTTGTCCCAGGTACCATCCATCTGCAAGACATCAGCCCCTTATCTGATGCCATCACTGCTCGGTGATCATATTACTATAAAGAGGTGCAAGCAGACGTCGACAGTTGCTTGGATATAATTGGATTTCACGAAGGACGAAGCAAATCTGGCTCTGCCCCAATTCGAGTTTGCTATGAACGCCGTTGGTCGAGTGCTGGAATACACTGATATCAAACCCGAGATACAGGAGGGCATTGATCCTCCTGCTGTATTGCCAAGCCTACTCTCTTCCAAAACTCGATTGATGGTGCTAATGCAAGCATGAACGCATATGATGTCTTGCACAGTTTGAAGCTCATCTCCTTCTTTTGAAAGCAGGTGAAAGGGGAGAAGATTGTCAATACTGAGGCCATCGTCCGGCCGAAGCTGGTCGGCCTGCCACTGCAACCACAGCCAGCCACCCCATCTGCTCTGAATAGTCACCCCCTTTGCCCCTTTTGTGGATGACCACAATGCTGCTGCTGATTTCTTTGAGTACTTGTTTACTTTCCTCCATGAGCAATATTTTCCTCGTCTCGCGTTTGGCCCCATCTACTTGAACCCTAAGAAGGTACACGCTTTTACCACCACGCTCACAGCTCTTGGGTTTGAGGGGAATAGTGAGAACCTGCGTCCATACGTCAAGCATCGTGATCGCATCCGTGACTGGCCTACGCCAACCTGCAGGGAGGAGCTTGACGCGTTCCTGTGGCTCACTCCATTCCTCCGCTGCTTCATTCCCGGCGGTTCTGATCGTGTCCTTCTCCTTAAGCAGGTATACCTACACCAAGTTCCCGATACCAAGCCATCCAAGCCGAAAAGGGATCAGGATATTGAGCACTGCGACCACGATCTTCCTAAGGTATCCCGATCCCGCCGACCCCGGCCACCGACCCCGACGATTCGCATGAAATGGGTTGAAAAGCCCTGGGAATGGACCGCGGATATGCAGCACCAGTTTGAGTACATTAAGGACGCCATTGCTACGAATGCCTGCGCTGGGGCGACTGATCTTTATTTACAGTGGTCTCGGAGTTGTATCATATCATATTCAACCCTGAGCATGATGAGTATGTAGTACTTGATGCTGAACTTCAAGAGGTTACACAATCAGCTTCTGAGAGCATAATGTTCTATCATTACAACTTGCTGCATGAAATTAATGTTAATAGATCTCAATGCAAGCCTTTACTAGACCCAGAATCACTAGACAAGAAACATCATGCTTATAGCTAGCAGTAGCGGCCTCCCGAATGGTATTTCAGTTATTTCTATACTTTGACAGATAATATCGCCTCCAGGCCAAAATCGATTACAATGATCGCTTAACCGATCACCGTCTCGCAGAAGTTCAATCCCCAACGTGGCTCGACAATCCAGAAGTCGATACGCCCATCTCCGGCACGAGACCATTCGGAAGCAAGTCCAACTCCGTATCCTACGATGTCGAAAAACAATGATAAAATTCATCTTGAAATTGTGCCTCCGGAGTAACTGACGTGAACTCTCTTAAAGGGAATAGGCAGGGTTGGCATGAGTAGAAGGGAAACTCGATGAACCTAGCCCTACTCCATATATTAGCAACATATCCACTACTACTCCATAGACATGAAACCATACTCACATTGAGTCTGGAAGGGAAGAATCAATCTCATCCCCGGCTTCTCAATCGCATATGTTG
The DNA here is from genome assembly GCA_004769165.1 of Aspergillus cejpii. Taxonomy (NCBI): domain Eukaryota; kingdom Fungi; phylum Ascomycota; class Eurotiomycetes; order Eurotiales; family Aspergillaceae; genus Aspergillus; species Aspergillus cejpii. The sequence goes on along the minus strand of SMSW01000001.1, from coordinate 2,930,842 downwards.
AACTCGAGAGTAAAGGGAGCCTGTTATGAATACTTGGCATTGTCAGTCTTCATTCTGAACTAAACAAGAGCTGGTATTGCATACGTGTTGGGATGTGAAGGCAGCGAAGAAATAGTTGACCTAACCGTGTCACTGACAGACAATGGAGGATCTTGTTTTGGTCGGAGTGTAGCCACTAGCCATTCTAATTCATTACTTGAGACGCTTGAGATGGGCCTGTGTTTTAGGTCATATTGGGACCTTGCGACCTTGAAAGGTTAGGCTAATTGTGGTATGTTTCAAAAGATATAATGCCACGGGAGACTTAGAATGATAGTCTCTTTATGATGGATTGCTCATTCGTATGCAAAGATATGGGTAGTAGAAGTATGGGGTATAAGGAGGGGAAAGAAGAGGGAAGGAAGGAAGGAGGAATTAGAAAACTATACAGCCAGCCCTAGTGCCGTACCCTAATCCAGTTAATGAGACCTTAAACAGGCAGTGACGGCCAGAAGGTTGGCCTGAGGCAAGAACATCACACTCGTGGTTTCTTCTTCAGATATACTGGTGCTATTTACCCTGATTTAGCAAGAGCGACTCACCCAGGGCTTATTCAACTATTATCCATGTCTATCTACAATGTGGCTTAAGTACGACTGGACGGGAAGCCCTGTTTTCCACATGTCGTCTTATCTATGTAGAATGATCATAGAGAACAAAAACGAGTCTAATGTCCATTCGGTGGATAATCCACCTGTGTCTCGAACTCGTCCTCGTATGCTCCGATGGACGCCTCGCTCCTCACCCGCTGGAGCTGGCTCGCAACGTAATTGGCGACGTGTTCGTCCATGATCCCGCGCTGCTCGCCCTCGGATAGGATCTCCGTAGCGGGGGTCTCGGCGCCGGCGAAGGCTGACTCGAAGTCGCTGCGGTTTCCGATGGAGCGGGTCCTCGATGAGCGCCGGACGCTGGGTCTGCGGCTGGACCGGGGCCGTCCTGAACGGGTGAAGATATCGTCGAAGTAGTGGGATGCCGCGGCGAAGGGGGAACGAGGGGTTTGCGGTAGACGACAGTTGACCCTGTGAAGAATTAGTGTCATAGCAAAACATGCTGGAGGGGGGCCTGGAAAGTTGGATTTTACCCCGTATCATGGATCACCTTGGCGATCAAACCTGTCCATCCACACTGGTGAGAAGCCCCCAGCCCACGTCCGGTGTCGCCATCGAAGAACTCATGGAACCACATGTAGTCTTTCCAATGCTCGTCGAAGTCGAGCAGATCAGAGCCGTCGTTGACTGCTCGACGGCCTTCGTCGTTCCGGGCGAACAGGTGCTGCAGTCGATGTTGGATCTCTTCAGCAACATGGCCGAGATGCATATAATCCCCGGAGCCCGTGGGGCATTCCACCTGGAAAGAATCCCCGTAGAACAGGTAGAATCTTAGGAGAGATTCTACAAGCAAGAAATTGACACACAGCCAGACAGGCCCACGCCAGTTGCTGTTGCCGCCGAACAGTCCACTGTCGGAATCGCCGGGCACATAGCCAACCCCGAATGTCTGACTATTGACGACCATGGAGTACGGATGCTCCTGATGGTACTTGGACATGGATCGGATGCCATGCTCGGACAGAAACTCAGTTTCGTCTAGCATCCTTTTCAGGATCTTCTCCAGCCGGTCCTTGCTTACCAGCGACAAGAGGAGCCGATCGTCCTTTCCGCGGCGCTTCATGCTGGCGATGTTCCGCTCGGCCACATCCTGCTTGTTCTCGATAAACCAGTCCATTCTTCGCTTGAAGGAGGGAAATTGGTTGATCAATTCCGGTTCCAACGTCAGTACTGCATACAGCGGGATCAAGCCGACCAGCGACCTCACAGGTAGCTGATGTGTCCATGGCTCGCCATAGGAGATGGCATCGTAATAGAAGCTGGATATTATCAGCAGATTGACCGTGACGTTGAAATTTACGCATACCCATCTTCTTCGTTCCACAGAGAGGATTCTTTGCCTCCAGATTTGAAGGTCATGGCATCGCTGATGAGAAGGAAATGTTCAAAGAATTTGGATGCGACTGGCCTTGGTTAATGTAATGTTTTCGCTGATGGATGTTTTGTAAGATTCAACTCACTGTCTTCGTAGATTCGGCGATGCTTGGCCAATTCCAGAGCTATATTGAGCATGCAAAGACAGTAGAAGGCCATCCAGCCAGTACTGTCTGCCTGCTCTAAGACACCTCCAGTGGGAAGAGGTTCAGAACGGTTGAACAGTCCGATGTTATCTAGACCCAGGAAGCCACCCTCGAAGACATTCTTGCCTTCGGAGTCCTTGCGGTTGACCCACCAGGTGAAGTTTAACAATAGCTTCTGGAAGACACGCTCCAGGAAGTCAAGGTCCTGCCGGCCGTACATTTTCCGTTCAATCTTGAACGTTCTGAAAACAGCCCATGCATGGACAGGGGGGTTCACATCGCCGAAATTCCACTCATAGGCTGCGAGCTGGCCGTTCGGGTGCATATACCATTCTCGCGTGAGAATATCTAGCTGCTTCTTCGCAAAATCAGGGTCAATCATGGCCAGAGGGATGCAATGGAATGCTGTATCCCAGGCAGCAAAGAAGGGATACTCCCAGGAGTCCGGCATCGACAGGATATCATCGATGTATAGGTGCTTCCATTGCTGATTGCGAACATGCTTCCGTTCTGGAGGAGGCGGTATCATCCCAGGATCACCGTTGGCCCACTGATCCCAGACAAAGTGGTAAAATTGTTTCGTCCACATCATACCGGCAAATGCTTGTCTTTGGATGCTACGTAAATCGTCACTCATCGGCAGAGGACTGATGCGGTAGTAAAAGTCATCAGCCTCCACCCTTCGCTGCTCAATCGTATCATCCAGCACTTCTTCATCGATAAAGGGCCCGTTCTTGCGGGAGAGCCTGAAGCGGACGACGGCGCACTCGCCTGGGGCAATGCCGTCGCCTTCATCGAAGGCATACCAAGCGGCGAACTTGGAGCCCTTGTTGGCAGGGTTGATGGCATCTTTCTCTTCATTGACAATGTAGCGGTGGAATGCATCCTTAACGTAAGGCTGATCGTTCTTGCTTCCCCAGAGCAGCTCGTGGTTCGTCTCGTTCTCCGTGAACATCATGCAAGGCATGATGTCCTCCTGACTGTCGCCAACAGCTGGAGAAGGTGAAAACCGTACGTATCGCTCCCCAAGTTTCTGGTGAGCGGTCTTTGCTGTGAGCTGTGACACTTTCTCAATGGACGGCTTCTCCGACTGGTCCTCGTATCCCCAGGACCAGGTGTTTCTGAACCACACATGAGGTACGATATGCAGCGGAGCCGGTTCGGGACCTCTGTTGTAGGCAATGACACGGAACATGAGTTCTTCCTCATCGTCGCCCTCTTTGGCCGTTTCAATGAAGATATCCCAGTAACGGTTATCCTCGAACACGCCGGTGTCGAGGAGCTGATACTCGCGATCTTGTCTTGAGCGCCGCGCGTTCTCATCGATCAGATCCTTATAGGGGAACTTCTTCTGAGGGTACTTGTAGAGGTATTTCATGTACGAATGCTAGAAAAGGCAAATATCAATGTACCGTGGAGACAAGATCCTGGGATGAGAAATCCTTACCGTTGGGGTATTATCCAGGTGGAAGTGAGCCTCCTTGATACTTTCCCCATGATTACCCTGAGGGTTAGACAACCCGAACAAGCGCTCTTTCAAGAAGTCGCTGTTGGGGAGTCATAGTCAACACATGGCGCAAAAGGCAGAGTCCCCGTAGCAAAGAGTAGTAGACCTACTCTTTCTCATTCCAGAAAGCGAACGCAATATTCTGTAAACCATGGGTATCTGAAACGCCAGCGATTCCATCCTCACCCCAGCGGTATGTTCTCGACCGGGCATGATCGTAGGTGAAGTCTTGAGCAGGTCGATCAGCGCGTAATCCACATATTGAGGGAATTGGACTTACAGCTCCATGCGTCTCCATTCCCACTGAAAATCCGTTAGTAACATCAAACTGAATTGTTCATGATGAGGACAATGAGAAAGGAAAAAAAAAGCACTCACGAATAATCCTCTCGGACTGCAGAGGGCCGGAAAATGAGGTCATCAGTGACCAGCGAAGACCCCTCCAAACGAGCAAAAGAACAAATTCGCGGATTCGAGCAGCTGTGCAATGGGATGCGAACTTACCTGTTGCCCATTGTCTCTCTGCCACATAGGGACCCCATTTCTTCCAGTATTTGGTCCGTTCGCGGTCTTGCTTCAATCGCTGTTCCTCTTGGGTGAGGTACTCTTGCTTGTCGATCAAAACCATGGTCGGAATACTGGAGAACAGAATTTCAGGTAAACGGAAAAAGAGAAAGAAAGGAGCAAGAAGCGAGCAGGTCGAATATCAACTGAACTCCTTCTACCTTGTCCTCTGGTGTATTTAGTTTACAACTCATCCAGAGGGATCAGAAGAACCCGATTTGTCCAATGCCCACATTGTCTTATCAGAATTGGACATTATTTGCTGGGCCGTGAAGGTGGAGACTGACATCATGGGAAAAGAATTGAATCCATCCTATATCTAGATAGAGAATAGTAGAGGCAATCTGATATTTAGGATCCAGAGGTATGAGAGGTAGGCAGAATGCGTTGTCAGTGCAACCTATTGGTATAGGTGACTCTGGTTGCACTGCATACCAGAGACTGTATCAGAAGTGTCCAATGCTTCAGTCAGCCTGATTGGAAAGGTGGTCCTCATCCTCATCTCGCATCTGAGACATTGGATTTCGACAGTTTCATCTTCTCTTCCTTAACTCCTTTCTTCCAGCCAGCAACACCAGAATACCAACATTCTTAGCAACAGCAAAACTCCAGCATGAAACATTCTCAGCATGCCAAAAATTAAGATTAGGTGATTATACGGATAAACATATAAGACGCTCCAACAAAGTGAATAAAAGTCCCCAGGTAAGCGAGATTGTGACCAGGCCCATCCATGCACAGATTTGACCAAGTATACTAACAGACGTGGTAGTTGCACGAGGTGCGCAACATTCTGACCAGCATGATCAACACAGAGGCCAGCATTGTCCACCGTTCGGTCAACATGCTGCTGGAAGACGATGAGATTGACAGGAGAAGACACCAATATAATCGACATTCCCGGCCATGTCCCCTGGAAGGTTGTAAAGAAAGTAGCAAGAATCATTCCACCAAAACCCCGTTCATTACCCATGCAAACTGGTCGGAACCAGCCGTGACCCATGATGGCCAGTCATGACTTGCGGTTTCGGTCTTGCCCTTGCTGCTCGTCGCTGCTGGAGTACTGACCCGCTGTGTCTGTTGGGGATGTCGCGGTTGAAGTGGATGAATCTGCAGCCGAGACAACCGTGTCAGCTATACTTATACTTGCATCTAAGAAATTTTCGATCTTCCCCTACCCCGTGACCGGTATCCATTATCTTCCTTCGCGACGCCAGCGCTGCTCATGGAACTGTTTCCATCAAGAATGATTGATTGACGCGCTTTCAGCCGTGCTTCCGTCGCACGAATTTTGGCCTGGAGTTCTTCCAGTTCTCTTGTTTGGATAATCATCTGAAACCTCCTAAGCGAAGGTATCGATGATTAGCTCGACCGTCTTATCTAAGTATGCGTTGAACATCTCCAATGGGAACGATGTGAACCTACTTCTGATCAATGCTCTGGGACAAATGATCGACTTCCGAATCCAGCGCAAATACGCTGTCCAACGTCGAGGAAAAGGCTTGAGCCATGATCCTGCCATGTCTTGGTCAACGCCAATATTCTGATAACCGAAAGGGCGCAAACGGGAAGACGAACGACTGAGGCCGACCGTTTGGCTTCCATTTCTGCTCCATGTCCGACATTTTGGAATACAAGTTGCAGTGTTTGAATGGATTATAGTGTGATGAGGCAAGGTGTGATAAGGCACAGGCGGGTAGGTTGCCTTTGTTTCCGTTCAGGAGGAGGGTGTTTGAGCGTGCGCCAGCAGTGGAGGCGGGTCAAAGACGCAGGCTAATCAAGAAACAGAGAAGCAGAATCGATTCGGGATTAATAGAATAGTTATCGAGACCAGGTCCAGCTGGGGATCTGTTATATAGCTTGACCGATGATTGATTGCTGGATGAGGCCGGGTATCGGTACTTTAAGAGGCCACAAGGAGGTACAGAAGAGCAGGATAGCACGAAGAGGCTAACAGGGTGACAGTACACAATCAGAGGATTAGCAATGCGCGATGAGCAGGCGTCCGACACTGACAATAAGATCGAAGGAAAGAAGAAGTATAAGGAAGGGGTGAAAATGAGCAAGGAGAGGGAAAGGGAAATGATAGTAGACGAAGATCAGTCCTTAGATAAGTTGCTTTGTTAGGTAGAGCTACTATGGAGTACACCAGAAGACTACTCCGAGATAATTTTGAAGTCTCCATAGTTCATTTCTTTCGCCTTGGGATAGATAATTCTCCTATTAGCAGTCAATTTAAAATTATGAGGACAGGAGTAATAATAATGAAGAGCTTCATCTATAATCTATTACATAGTTGGTATCCACAGTCACTATCTACCAGGGCTCAGACTTGAGAAGTTGAGTGTAGCACTGTAGCTACAAGTTACGAGTAACTTGTAGATAGAATGAGAAGGTAGGCCTTTTCTTTCAGTTTCAGCTCAACAGTCAAGACTGAGGACAACAACGTTATTTCATTACTCTGAGTTTCCAAATTCCAACATGTTTGGAAGAAGCCTCAACTTCTCAAGAATGAAGAAAGGGGTTTATAATTTATTAGGAGGAGCCCCTGAGAGTGTGGGGTATTGTCCATTTGTCCTTCAAGTTCAATGTAAAGAATCAAGTTCACTGGCCATAAAACACTCATACTGATTGGATTGGAGGCTATCAAGTTATAGTCTCCAGCTCCTTGGGCCTTCACCTTTAATGAGCTGTACGGACTTTCTGAAGAACCAAGCTTAGTTAGATAACACAGCAACCTCCATATAATTCTCCAGATCGAAGTATGTAACACCCTGTCGTCATGCTGCAGGAAGAGTACTGTACAGTATTGTAATTACAGTACTGTACAGAGTATGAAAGTCGTACGGAAATTCTTACCGGATTACATACATTTCTTGGAAATGTCGATCGGTGGATAATACTCACGTGACCTGGCCCCTCCATCGGCGGTCGGAGTTTCTTTTTGCTCAATTTTCCCTCTCAGTTGGACGAGAAGAACAGAAGAAGTGTGATACTCCATAGTCCATCTGGCATCTGCATCGTATCGACCTGGTCATCCCTTCCCCATTTTCTTTTCCATCAAAGATTTTATCCTCCTCATCAAATACACATCTCAGTGATATTAATTTTAGACTTCAAATCATCAATTTTTTCCTATTTTTTTCTGGCCCGGTTCCTTAGTCAATTTCTGGACACCGTGGCCCTGACGATTTTTCCTCCCTTCTTTTTCCTTGCACTAATGGTCTAAAGCGCTAGCCGTGCCCTGCCGCGATCGCGTTTTTCTTGTTGTTTGATTGATTCACAGGGAACTTACCTTGGTCTATCGGGCCAACCACCGACGCGCTCCATCACCGTGGCCCCCATCTCCAAATCATTCTCCCCCAGTGGCCGACCGAACGGGCAATGGGGGATGCCTCCTCTGTCAGCCTACACTCCCCTTGAATCTCTCCTCTTCTTCCAGTCTCTCGTCACTCTAGGTGCGCATCCAATTAACTTTGCTTCCATCGCCGACTTTTTACGCAACAACGCTTTTATCCAGCAAAATGGTGCTTTCAACGCGGACCGGCTTACCCCGGAAGCCCTTGAGGATCTGTACACGACCCTGATGCGAGATGGCCTCGACACGGCCGGAGCTGTCTCGCATCCCGAACAAAATGGTGTACATACTGAAGGCCCCAACGCCACTAACCCGCTGAAACGCAAAATTGCGAGTCCTCGTCCCGAAGTATCGACTGATATAGGAAGACGCCATGCTGGGCTCGTTCCTGATTTGGTGTCTCATCTATATGCCAGGTACAAGGAACTTGTGACTCGAGAGATTCGGAACGAGGAGAGAAGGTATCAAGAAATCAAGGATGAGATTGAGCGACTACAGAAGGAGGAGCGACATGTTCACCCACAACCAGTACCGGTGCCAACACCTGTACCGGTGACTGTAATGCAAACCCCGCAGGCGAAACAGGAATTTGCGCCGGAGCCGATGGACTTGGATGTCAAGGAGGAAAGGTCCCCTCATCAACCTCGTCCGGAACCCGAGCGCCCTCCCGTTCAGCCGTCGCCAAAAGTCGATGTCAAGCAGGTCCAACCAGAACCACAAGGCAAGGGATTGGTGCCTCCTCTACAGCAGGACAAGCAGCCGAGGCTCATGTCGCAGCCAGCATCGGATGCGACAGTACAACAGCTCCCAATACCACCAGTTCAGCCGGCGACGCCTTCGCAACAGGAACAGGTCAAGAAGATACCGCAGCAACCGCTTCCGTCTCATCCTCAGCACGTTCCACGCATGGCGACTGGGCTACCACCACAGCGGCAGCCGGTTAATGGCAATGCACCTTTGACAATTCAACAACCAACCAAACTGCCTGCAACTATTCCTGTGGGTCAAAAAGCGACAAATGTACCTCCTGTACAGTCGCAAAGGCCATTTGCTGCTCCTGCACCAAGTCCTGGCGCCGTGCCTACTTTCACAGTAGCACCCTCGCAAGCTCCGCGGCATATTCAGAAATCTGTTTCTACTCCTGCTCCACAACCAGCCCCAGTAGCTAGACCCGTGGGCAAGCAAGGTCCTCCAACCACCACCCCTGTTGCGACGCCTCAACGCCTCCCACCACAGCACACTCTCCAGCAATGGTCACTCAATCAACCACCTCAGACCCCACAGCCATCCTCTATCACCTATTCGCAACTTCAGCCAGAGAATCGTGCCGTGTCTGGGAGACCGTTTCCTACCCCTCTCCCCCCCCAAACACCCGGCCCGGAGACCAGAAAGACACAAAATTTTCTCCCAGCTGCTCCATCTACTCCGGTACCACCCCCCGCCGCTATCTCAACATCAGCTCTACAGGGGTACCAAACCCCGATCGGAGCTGCTCAAGCGTTGCTCTCCGAGGCGCGAGGTGCCCATGCTCCGAAACTCTTCGTTGACACACGATCCTCCACGCCTTGGAAGAAAATACCGCGCCTCAGTATCCCCCAATCGCCCGGATCACCGGTACGGCCTCGACCAGAGGATGTTAGCCCTATTAGCGAAAGGGCACCATCCCCATTTGGGCTTCCAGAGGCGCCGCCAGAGGAAACAGGGGGTCGGCGAACCAAGCGCCGGATCGCGGAAGACAAGAAGAGAGTGACAGGAAACCGAGAACCTAGTTTACCCCGAACTGAGGTTGAACCAAAGGGGCGACCAAGAGCCAAGGCAGAGAAGCCTGTTGTGTCTGCTGCTGGAAAGAGGCGTGATAGGAGCACGACATCATCAAGGAGTCGGGGAAGATCGGTATTGTCACGCGAAAGGGAAGCCGCCGCTGACAGTGGAAGTGGCTTTAATGGGAAGATTAAGCATGAGCTGTCCAGTACCCCTGCTGGCTTTCCAGACGTATCCGAACACGAGACTCGTGTCACTGGAACTCGAAAAGCTGAGGAGCGTCCAGGTCGAGGAAGGCCGAAACGTAAACGCGGAATCAGCGACGCTCCAGAGCCAGAGTCACTTCAGACGGAGCTGAACCGGCTTGATTCAACGCATGCCGCTCCGTACGTGTTGTGTCCTCGTAATTTTCCTCGAACTGGCGCACCCATTATGAACGATGTGACTATGCACAAGCATGCCTCCATCTTCGCAAAGCCGCTCGCGGAACGAGACGCACCCGGGTACCGAGATCTCATTTATCGTCCACAGGATCTAAAGTCGATCAAGTCGTGTATCCACCAGGGCAGTAGAGCCGTAGCCGCAGCTACCGAGGCCGCTAGCACGCCTGCTGCGGATGCAGAATCACCGGCTCCTAATGCAGCCACGCCGTCTAAAAACGCCGTGCTTGTGCTGCCAAGAACGGAAGACGTCGTTCCGCCCAAGGCCATAGTCAATTCGGCGCAGCTGGAGAAAGAATTGATCCGCATGTTCGCTAATGCCGTCATGTTCAACCCCGTCCCCCAACGTGGATTTGGGCCTGCCTTTCCAATGACCAACGATAGTGGGTCGAGAGAGAGTACCATGGTCCCCGAACCGGACGAAGGGGGTATCATCAAAGATACTCTGGAGATGTTCGAAGATGTCGAGCAAGCAGTGACGAGATGGCGGGCTGCGGAACGGACTGCGGACGAGCTGGCAAGTAAAAGCATATTGTCGCTTCGAAGAGGCAGTATAGGCGATTTGAACACAGACGGTGCAGACGACGTCAAAGGGTCGTGATTACCTGCTGTGACATGTCTGAGATATAGTTGGATGTGATGTTAGATTAGCGAACCCATTTTATTGCCTTGATCTGAGCAGGCCATCTTGTAGTGTATCCGTCCCAGGAGCTGTTGCGGGACTAGTTCGAGTCATAATGAAAGGGATTTTAAAGAAAACCAGCGCAGCTTCAATGTGCCATGGTGGTAACGAAAGCGTGCTCACGGCGCTGAGGTAGAAATTCGTGTATTGTCTTTGTATCTCATCATCATCACTTTTTTGGGGGGTCTCATAGCCTTTATTTTTCTGATTGGAAAGTCGCAAGCAGAAAACCCTCTATCAAGCAGCACCTTGTATGGCTTGCTTGGGTTTGGTTCTGCCCAATCCATCTTTAGCATAGAAGTCCATCGGATATACACCTTTGTTCGCAGTATCCCAGTGCTCTTTCACACCCAACGCAATCAACGCCTCATAGGGAGTCAGGAGGGGTCGAGGAAACGCATAGCCCCAGTCGATACTTAACCGGGGACAAGCAATCTGCACCCAGCACTCCACGTCTGCCATGGACCCCAACTTCCCGGGAAAGATCTCGCTCAGGAGCAAGTTGACAAAGGGGATCCCGCGGTCGTTGAGATGTTTCTCGATCAAGGCCATGGTGTTGGGGTTGCCTTGTCGGCCGAGCGAGCCCAGGATGATGCCCCATTTCTTGGCCGATTTGGCGGTGTTGATGGCGTCCCGGCGGAGGGTGTGCATCTCGTCGTGGGAGTAGGTCTCGCGGGAGAGAGTCCGGGAGTAAGGGTCGTAGCGGTATGCGGGGATGGTGGGGTTGTGGATCATGGCGGATTCGAGATGGAAGCGGCCGTCGCCAAGGTAGAGGAGGATATCGATCTCGTTTTTCGGGAGTACTGGCGAGGTACAGCCCAGGATCTCTCCCTTGGATAAAGGGGTGATTTGCGGGATGACGACCTTGAACCCGGCTCGTTCGAGGACGGGTTTGAGGCCGTGCAGGGTGGCATTGAACTGGATCGTCCCGACAGTTGCGATGGTCTTGCCCGGTTGGAAGTTGCGCTGCAGCGTGGCGATCAGGTGCGAGGTGTCGATGCTGATGTCGACGAAGATATACAGCGTCTTGATCTGGGTTACGTCTACGGGGATGAGACAGCTGTGGGCGTAGTGGACCAGCAAATCGCATCCCAACGCACGAGCAGTATAATCGTCGATACAGCAGGCGCCGTACGTGACATCGCCCATGATGAGAGTCTCCGTTCCCGGGCAGAATTGCGTCAGGATGTCAGATATGGTGGTAGCGAAGATAAGAAGCCCTTCGGGAAATTGTAGGGCAACCCGCTTCGCCCCCGACGTTCGTATCCGATGGATCGTCTTGGGAATCTCAAAGGTGTAGTTCCTGGGTAGAAGCTCAATCGCAGCCTGGATTTCGGGATCTTCGAGGATCTCAGGCGGTACTTGGTTCAGAGTCCTGGGGGTTCTTCGTGGTGCAGCTGGTAAAGTAGACTTAGTCAATGATCCTCAGCACAACTTATAGAGACAAGTAACCCACCCCTCTGGATGCTTGTCGATTCAACATCGTGGGAATTTGTAGTGGCATCTCTTTGTGCTTGAGCCTCTGCTGTCCGCCTCCCGACGAATCTCTTTTTGGGCTGTCGAAGATTACTACCTGACATAGACTCGTCCATTATCGTTTCAGATTCAACAGATGACTTCAATGGATCCGACATGATGTTTTGTTGCTTTCTTTATTGTAGAAGTGGGATGGACTGATTTTCTTTTCTTATTCTGACTAAGACGGACCATAATTGTTACGGCGGACTATTTGTACCAAACAGGTCAAATGAAGTTTCACAATCAACACGTACACATAACACACTCAATAGCCCTAACCCAAGTAAAATATTGACTCCTAGTAGAAGCATATCAAATAGTAGTAAAGAATATGAATAGCAGTAGAGTATATCAGTAGCAAACCATCAACACTGTCTCGACTCTCAACTCTCGAGACTACGGAGTATATTCTACCGCCCTTATTGGTTGGGCAAAATCATCCTCACGTGCCATTCTAACTCCATTACTAATCCAACATCACCAGCATAACAAAAGAAAACTCCATACATGCGTAGGTAATGCGTTGCTGTACAGAAACATATGGGATTGAAATAGTAAACTACTATTCTGCAGTCCGTGTACGATATCCAATTTCGTGGTTAATCAGTGGCAATAGTGAGTCAGTGACGGTAGGGAATAACTAATACCTGCTTATTTTGACCATTTCGTACAAATAGTCTGCCGTAATTGTTGCGGTGGGGTCGCCGAGTGTAACCAAGCGGCTTCTCTCCGCATTCTCGGCTCATCGAATGATCTTCTACTGAAGGACTGCCAGCGCTGGGAGCTGCTTCGTTCCTATCCCAACAACATCTATGTATTACATTCATCTCTTCGATTGAGCTTTTTTCCCTTCTCCTGAATATCACAATATGGCGTTCCGACCGCGATTGGGCATGTTCTCCGCCCTTCGAGCTACCCCATCTGCTCGACGCTTTGCGACAGAGGCGCGGTTAACCTCGGACCACGTTCGCATCGTTGAAGTAGGTCCTCGAGATGGGCTACAGAATGAGAAGAAATCGATACCGCTTGGGACAAAACTTCAGCTCATCGAAAAGTTGGCGAAAACGGGTGTGACGACCATAGAGGCGGGATCGTTTGTACCCGCGAAATGGGTGCCTCAGGTATAGATCTCATGATTGACGTAGATTTGGGCGAAGGAGTTCTTGCGTTTGGACTGACCGTTTCTCTGCTTGATCTAGATGGCTAGCACTGCAGAGATCTGCGAGTATCTACTCCAAACACCACCCCAGTCGCATAATGCCATTGCATACAATTACCTGGTTCCAAATGTCAAGGGACTTGAGAACCTCATCAAGATCATGGACTCTGTTGGAGCTGCAGCCGAGACACCCGGCTCAGAGTCAAAACCACCTACCTCCACCGAGATTTCGCTCTTCGCCGCAGCTACGGAAGCCTTCTCTCAAGCGAACACCAACTGCAGCATCGCAGAGTCTCTGGAACGGATTCGTCCCATTGTAGCACTGGCTAAGACGAAAGACATCAGGGTCCGCGGATATGTCTCGGTTGCTCTGGGTTGTCCGTATGAAGGTCCTGATGTTCCTCCGTCCAAAGTCGCGGATATTACAGCTACACTTCTTGAAATGGGCGCTGACGAAGTGTCTGTGGCTGACACCACCGGCATGGGAACTGCTCCGCGGACACTTGAACTCCTGGCAGCACTCAAGGCTGCGGGTATTGCAAACACGGATTTGGCTCTTCATTTCCATGACACTTATGGTCAAGCCCTGGTGAATACTATCGTGGGGCTGGAACACGGCATCCGGATCTTTGATAGTAGTGTTGGGGGTCTTGGTGGTTGTCCTTACTCCAAAGGTGCTACTGGAAACGTTTCAACGGAAGACTTGATCCACACTCTACACAGCCTTGGTATGAACACCGGTATCAACTTGGAAGAAATGTCGAAAATCGGTTCGTGGATCAGTGGCGAGTTAGGCCGATTCAACGAGAGCAGAGCAGGGAAAGCAACGCTTGCAAGAATCCAAGATCAGTGCTAAGTCACACCTTCCTCGGGTGTATTCTTTTAGTTATTTGATTGTGATAGGTTTTGTTCAGCAGGCGGTTTGTTCTGTTGGGCTGGAATATATGCATGCAGGTGGTGTGTTATCCAGAGAAGACTTTTTTAAAGCGCAGATTTGTGCACAGAACCATGCAGTATAATATATATAAAACCTAATATGCTGTATCAAACATCTCTCTCATGCTCTAATGTAGTACAAGAAAAAAGGCTGCTGCTATCTCCCTTTTCCAGTCAAAGTCAGAAATCTGTTCAACAACCCAAATCATTCATAACGCCACATAATGCAATAGAAACAGCCTAAATCTCATACAATAGTTCTTGCCAAGGTGGCAGGGCGCAAGCTTGATTTTCCAATCCAGGATCAAAAATCAGTAACACGCCCTCCGTAACTCCAATCCCCCTCCGCGCCCCATCGTAGCGGCTCGTTCTTCGGTCCACCGATCTCGCCGGTTTTAGGGTTCTTCTCGCCTTCAAATTCAGGTTTCATGCCGAGTCGCAGATCGGGGTGAAGTTCCTCTCCCTTGCCTGTGGCCTTGAACTCGGGTTTCTGTTCGGTGGCAGGTTGGGAGTCGGGCGACTGGTTAACCCTGGGTGGCGTCCGCTGGGGTGTACTGAATGCGCCGGTGGATTTTCTCTGGAGTTCTTCGAATATCTCTTGCTCTTCCTTGGGGAGTCTTGGAGGCGCTGGGCCACGGCCGAATGCGAAGGCCTGTTTGTCGTTCCGGAGAACGGAGGAGTATGAGAAGGACCGAGAAGAGACTCTGAGAGTTGCTCTGGAGGGAGTAAGCACTCGACGAGGTACGAAGAAGAGCGCCATGATATTATTGATGGTACAGCTAGGATATGCGTCAAATAAATATGATCAAGAGACAAGAGATGAACTGAGTAAGGATGCGAAATTATGGAGTGGCGGAGATGGAAGTCGAGTCATTGTTAAGCTTTGGGTGATAAGTGACCCGCCCGATATCGCGGCATTTTCTGAACCCATCACAGTCAGAGTCACTTCTATGACTCTTTCCTAGTTTCCTATTTATACGGCCGTCCCTAGAGTCAATTGTTCTTGTAAATCTCTATTTCTTACTCTCCCCAAGATCCTTCCTTTCTTGAAATGACTTTCATGCGTATAGCCGCGCGGCGTCTGCCGTCGACAAAGCGACTTGTTCCTGGAATCCAGGCACCGTTTCAGCAACGATTTGCTTCGGCGTCGACAGGGACACAAACATCCAATGCTCCTGAAGATGTGAAAACTCAGACGACAGTAGGTCACCGAGAGCTGATATCATTGTCTATCTTTATAACCGAATGACTCGCAGAAAGCGGCAGGTTTGCCCAACCCCGATCCTGCAGCGGATTCAGCGACAGTGGCCTTCATCAAGGACCGCACCCCATACATGGTTCCTACCTACGTGCGACCAGCTCCTGTAATGATTAAAGGACAAGGTTGTTATCTTTGGGATATGGAGAACCGGCGGTATCTTGACCTCACGGCTGGTATCGCCGTCAATTCTCTCGGCCATTGTGATCCGGAAATTGCGAAAATCATCGCGGAACAGGTGCGTTTCAGTCGACAATGACCGATTCATCACGACCTATCTCTAACAGAAGCCGTGCTATAGTCTGAAACTCTCATCCATGCCTCAAACCTATACCACAATGCTTGGACTGGTGCCCTCAGCAAGCTGTTGATTGCATTGACCCACGAGTCCGGCGCCATGCGCGACGCATCTCAGGTGTTCATCTCTAACTCGGGAACCGAAGCGAATGAGGCCGCTATTAAGTTCGCGCGTAAAGTTGGCCGATCGCTTGACCCCTCGGGGGCCAAGCACGAATTCGTCTCCTTCCACAACTCATTCCACGGTCGCACAATGGGCGCTCTCTCCGCTACACCGAACCCCAAGTATCAGACTCCCTTCTCCCCTATGGTGCCCGGGTTCAAGTACGGCAACTACAATGATGTCGAGCAACTTCAGGACCTCATCACGGACAAGACTTGCGGTGTGATTGTGGAGCCCATCCAGGGAGAAGGCGGCGTCAATGTTGCTACCCCGGAGTTTCTGACAGCTCTGCGCAAACGGTGTGACGAGGTCGGTGCTGTCCTCATCTTCGATGAGATCCAGTGCGGTCTTTCCCGTACCGGCTCATTCTGGGCTCATGCTCATCCCTCCCTGAAACCCGCTTCGGGTGAAGCTGCTCATCCCGATATCCTCACTACCGCCAAAGCTCTGGGTAATGGTATCCCCATTGGAGCCACCATTGTGTCTGGCAAGACAGTCGCGGAGCACATCAAGACAGGTGACCACGGCACTACTTTTGGAGGCAATCCGCTCGCCTCTCGTGTTGCTCACCACATCGTCGAGCGTCTCTCCTCGCCAGAGCTGCAGAAGTCCGTTGAGACTAAATCAGCGTTGTTCGTCTCTGGATTCCAGAACCTTCAGAAGAAATACCCCGATGTTATCTCCGAAATCCGCGGTCGTGGATTAATCCTCGGTGTCCAGCTTTCCAAGCCCTATGCTGCCAAAGCGTCAGAATTGGTCACCGCGGCCCGTGAGAGAGGATTGCTGATCATTACCGCTGGCGAAGGCTGCCTCCGCTTCGTTCCTCCTCTGAATATCACGGAGGAGCAGATCAAGACGTCTCTTAAGATCTTGGAGCAAGCATTCGACGCCGTCACCACTAAGGCATAGGATTTGATTGATGAGAAGCGATAATTTTGCTGTTATATACCATCTAACTGTCCATTAATCGAGTCTCTATTATTTTGCAGTCGGAGACAGCGGGTTCATATCCTTTTACTTGTTTGGAGATAGACAAAAGCAAGCTTTACTGTGACCTTTGCACTACCAATTGCCAAATATTAGCCTAAATATAGACACTCTAGAAGACTTTATAAGTGCGAACTGTGGTTGCGATGAAGCAATTCAGGCAGCAAGGCACCCAGCAGGTCACGAGCACAGTTGTCGATCTTATCATGACCGCATTGGAGCTTCAACCAGTTGCTCAACAGTCAACATTCTGATGACTCTCCCTGATTTATGATGCTGGAGAAGCGTCTGGCGAAATTGATTCGAAACTTGTTAATACATCAATTCTGTCAATTCATTCAGTCTAATGGATGTCTATCACCGTCCTATAGACTTATCTACTGACTTGTAGTGTACAAACATCTGTTCTTCCTTGTTATGCCTGCTACAGCCGATACAGAGGAAGAACCCATGTTACCTCTTCCTGGCGCTCCATCTTCCTCATGGGCTCAATTTCGCCAGCGGTTCGGTGCCTTGTTCAGCGGCGCTGATCCTCGGGTCTGTGTCGCCTTCTGGCTGTTTGGCAAGTCATTTGTTGGTCCGTTGGTTGCCTGCTTGAACGCTAACATGCTGCTGCGCGTTTGTTTGGATCTCGGTGAATAGGCCTGATCAATAATGTTCTCTATGTCATCATCCTCTCTGCTGCGCTTGATCTCGTTGGCCCCAATGTCCCCAAGGGCGTTGTTCTTCTCGCAGACGTTATACCCTCGTTTGGAACGAAGCTCGTCGCGCCGTACTTCATCCATGTGGTGCCCTATCCCGTGCGGATCATTATATTCGTCTTCCTTTCTGCTACTGGCATGCTCCTCGTCGCTCTAAGTCCACCATACACCGATGGAGGTTCGATAGCCGTCAAAATCGCGGGTATTGTCCTGGCCAGTCTGTCAAGCGGAGGGGGAGAACTGAGCTTTTTGGGATTGACGCATTTCTATGGGCCGTTCAGTCTGGCCGCCTGGGGAAGCGGGACAGGAGCAGCTGGTTTAATTGGGGCCGGTGCATACGCCCTGGCCACCACCTCGTTAGGTCTGAGCGTGAAGACGACTCTCCTTGCATCTGCTTGCCTTCCCGGTGTCATGGTAGTAAGTTTCTTCATGGTCCTGCCAAGGTCTCCCTTGCAGTCTCTTTCTACTGCATACGCCGGATACCGCGCCATTGAGGAAAGAGGGGAGCTTGCGGAGGAGCGCGCATTCATGGAAAGCGATCCAGATGAGGTTGTTGATGAGCAGGACCGGCTCCTGGGCGCTTCAATTCATTCGAACCAGAGCGAAAAGCTCGGGTGGCAGCGCTTCAGGGCAAATCTGCGACGCGTTCGGAGTCTTTTCTTCCCATTGTAAGTACCTGAGCGGGACAGCGAGGATGATGGCATACTGATGATGCGATTTAGTATGCTTCCACTACTTCTGGTATACATCGCAGAGTATATAATCAACCAAGGCGTTTCTCCGACGTTGCTGTTCCCCCTGGATGAATCGCCCTTTGCACACTTTCGCGCCTTCTACCCGGCATACAACGCGATTTATCAGGCCGGGGTATTCATCTCTCGATCCTCCACACCCTTTTTCCGAATTCATGACCTATACCTCCCGTCCTTCTTACAGATCCTGAATTTGGTACTGTTGACCCTGCATGCCGTGTTCAATTTCATTCCTAGTGTGTATATTATTTTTGTCATCATCTTCTGGGAGGGACTCTTGGGTGGTTTGGTCTATGTCAATACATTTGCCGAGATCGGGGACCGTATTCCAAAGGAAGATCGCGAGTTCTCCCTGGGAGCAACGACCGTCAGTGATTCAGCAGGCATCTGTATCGCTGGTTTTATCAGCATGGTGTTCGAGGTTTGGCTCTGTGACTGGCAGGTTGCACACGGACGAGATTATTGTCGGAGAATATAGCATCCCGGATATAAATAGATGCTTTGCTCGAGCAGATATTTTCCCATAGGTAGAAACTAGAGAGTGTTCATCTGACTTGAATCGTCGAGGCGCATTGAGTAAGTGTCATGGCCCCATGGGTCATGCTGGATGGATTGAAGGGTTGACATGTGATGGCCACACAAAGGGACTCGAGAGTTTGAGACAACAACCATCAACCATCCACAACCACCATCACTGCCATCCCCAACCGTGGGTTTTCTCATTCTTTGATATCTGATCTCATCTCCAGTCAACCATATTATCATTTGGATCCAATCAATGGCATATCCTAGAATCTCATACCTTACTTCTGACCTGGTAGAGCCCCAGCTGTCCCAGCACCTACTGCAAAGTATATTAGTGGAGCCTTTCACATGCTTCACCCTCGTCACAACCCACCATTCATCGTCAACACAGCTAACTACGACTTACATTCGTATCGAATTGTAATCGCCTATCCACTGTCTTCCTGATGGATCCCCAGGCACAAGCATTGTCAGGGTCAGACGGTCAGCGCTGGACGCGACAGCGGACAGACACTATCAATCAACGCCGTTTGTCGCAGCTGCTTCCCCCCACTCTCTTCGTGGCGACATTTGACTGAAGTAGTGTTTCTGGGGGTGCTATTTAATCTTTTCAACCTGGGGTCCCCACAATCCTTTGTCTCTGTTATTTTATATGATGGCAGGGTGATCCGGTGGTGGTCTCTTCCTCTTTTCGTCTTTTTCAGGACGGACAATATATAGGGCTGTACTTGGTTTTTGTTATGCTCCCGGCTTTCGCTTTATAAAGTATTGCTCACTTCCTTGCTTACCTTGCTTTGAGTCAAGGGCTGAGTAGAGATGATAGGTACGATTACTTTCTTCTCCTCTCCGATATTGAACTGACCAAAGGCGCAAGATCACGTCCTAGGGAGACCCTCAACCAAGTTCCGCAAGATCCAAGTCTTTGCTGTTTTCCTATTCTGGTCTACCTATTTGGCCAGGTAAGTCACCATAGCTATGCGCTTGAGAGCTTGTGAAGGTTGTTAAGGATATCACATAGAGGAAGCAAGCATGGCCCTCCGATCGTCCGCAACCTTTCATCCCGCTTGTCAGGCAAATTGACGGTTTGGCAGACCACAGTGGCTGTGTTCTTATGGCTCTATTTCTGTCGCAATTTTGCAAAGATTGTTGGTCTCGAAAGTCCAGAACCTCTGGCGAATTTGTATTCCCGCTCGTTCTTCCGCGCCACATGGATCACCACGGCATTGGATGCTGGGTTTTGGACCGCGATGAAAATCAAGCCTACCTGGTTACGGGATGTGGCATCGTTGGTATTCACAGTTTACTATCTGTTTGCGGCGGAGCGGGCAGATGACAAGGTGCGCCGTGTTCGCGCGACATTGACTGTAGAACACCTGCGGGTATCTTGGAACAAGGGGACCACCCCATATCTATGGGCACTTCAAAGCCTGGTACGGCCGCGGCTGACAAAATACCCCCCTCGCGCCATCCGCATTCCACGTCCCAAGCAGTCTGTCTACACCGAGCCAACGGAAGCGTGGCTGTATTTCGACGGTCCGCTCAGCGCGTTGCGGGACCAGACATGCGTAATCTTGGATATTCCGGGGGGTGGATATGTTGCCATGAACCCACGCAACTCAGAAGATCGACTACTCGCATGGGCAGGGAGAACGAAGGTCCCGATTCTAAGTCTGGATTACAAGAAGGCACCTGAGTATCCATATCCATATGCTTTGAACGAGTGTTACGATGTCTACCACACTATTATCAGCACGCGTGGCCGGTGCCTAGGACTAAGTGGACGCACGCGGCCACGTATTGTGCTCACCGGAGACAGTGCTGGCGGGAACCTCGCCGTGGGCGTGGTCCTGATGGCCCTTCAATCCGGGACCACAGATGCTCCCAGATGGCAAAGCGAGAACGCGATGCCATGTCCGGATGGGCTGGTTCTGGCATATCCTTCCTTGAGCATGAGAGTCGAGGGCTGGATGACGGAAGAGCAGATGTCGCTGATTCAGGACAAGAGCGCGCGTCGGACTAATTTGAACGTGCTGCGGAGGAAAAACATGGACTATCACCGGTTGACACCGTTTGCTTCACCGGGGCCATCCACAGAAGACCTCCAGCAGGATTACATATCTGACCTGGATTTGGAAGCAAACAACGAGGGTGAAGGGACTTCGAAGAGAATTGCAGAGAAGCGGAAACAGGATAACCTGGCGTCTCAGACAACCGCTGTTGTCGAAACCCAGCCGAAGCAGATTCGCACCCGCCTGGCTGTTTCGTCGATGATCTCCTATGTCCATGATCGAATATTGACCCCTGAGATGATGAGGGCCATGATCATTCTCTACATTGGACCCCATAATCGGCCCGACTTTAGCACCGATTTTTTCTTGTCGCCTGTTCTAGCCCCTGAAAGTCTACTCGCCAGATTTCCCAAAACGTGTTTCATCACCGGGGAACGGGATCCACTGGTCGATGACACGGTGATCTTCGCTGGCCGGCTACGTCAGGCGAAATTGCACCAATTCCGGGAAAGGCAGGAACTGGGGCTTGAAAAGTCCCACCGGGTGTTTAATGAGAAGGACCACGTGGAAGTCTCCCTATTACCAGGCGTATCTCATGGATTCCTCCAGATGGCCGGGTTCTTCCCCGACAGCTGGAAGCATATAAACCGGTGCGCGGCGTGGATCCAGGAGCTGTTCGAGACGGCTGAGGCCAAGAGGTCGTCATCAAGTCTACTACAATCTCTTATCGATAATCCCATTGTCTACAAGACTGTGGAGGCAGAAGCCAATCACAAGCGGCGTTTGACCGGCGAGTCTTCTGCAGACGAGGACAGGCCTTTGGAGATGAGTATCAGCAGGATGACTCCTTTGGCGAAGATAACAAGCAACGTGGATCTCAGTGAGTCACAGCGACGCGAGGATGACAGTCACGAAGATGCGGTCTACAAGGTCGAATCACCCGCGACGAATGAGGACCACGACAGAAGTGCATCCAGAGGACGAACACCACGATCCGGACTAGGAAGAATACGACTTCTTACACCGACCAGGCTCATCATGTCCCCCGAGAACATTCCGGACGACCTTGAGAGCCCGGTACGGATACGCCAACGGGAGAGAAGCCTCCACAGTCTTCCCAGTCATGAGGATCTCCTCGACCGCCGAATGAACGGATTGGCAGGGGGGTTGATGGGAATAGGGGAGGGAGCACAGACTCCATGATGTCCAAGTTCAACTAAGTACTTGATGTGTGTGATGATAATGATAGCTATATAAAGTGATATTGTTCATGCAAGTACAGTAAGCAGGACAGTGATATATAGAAAGATGGTTTGAAGCATGTGAAACTGTTAACTGACGGGTTTCAGATCTGACAGTTTGCATGTGAATGTGGATCTGATTAGGCTAAATTCGTAAATATCCATTTTTAGGTTCCCATGACTATGAAGTTATGAACTTCTGTCTTCAGTCCTCACTCTTATATGTTTGTAGTTGTTGTACTTCATTGTCCAGATTTAGGCCAGATCATATGATATGACAATTGACAACCCCCATGACCATCCGTCTCAATTCTAGGAAGAGTCTCAACTTCTCAAGGTCAGCTGACTCACTGACGTATGTACATCAGTCATCCTCTTCAAAGTACTCCGTACAAGAGTAAGACAAACACTCAACGGGTTGCCGGTCCAATCGGGCCGATTATTGAATGCACGTTACTCCTAGGGATAAATCCCTCCCTGGTCTTTATCAATATCTCGAGATCAGTACGGACTACGGAGACGGAGTTGATAGATATTAGATACGAGTCAGACTCAGATAAAAATCGATATCTAAGCCAACAGCCTTGAACTACTCTGTACAGAGTACAAACCTGTCCATCTGTGATGTGATAGTGATAGGGATGAGGCCATGCAGCTACAACTGCAAGTCCTTACTCCTTGCTCCGATGGAGTACCATCCTAATCCCTATGACTATGAGATAAGGAGCAAATCTTCCCCCTGACAAGTGACGAGTGACAAGCCATCGGCTTTTTCCGAGTCTTGGCTTTGACTACAGAGTAGCGAAGAAATAAGAATAAGAAGTGCAAGGCCAACTTGCCAAGTTCAAGTCCGTACGGAGTACTCCGTAGAATGGTGAAGAGTGGTTTATGGTATCCGAATCCTCCGAACTCCGTGTTGACAGTTGACATAATCTCCCGAACAAATCAAATTTATGCAGTATGAATAATCAATATGCATAACTAGTAAAAAATGCCTCGGTAAACCGAGTCAACAACCTACAACAGTAAAAATTCGCAATCATTTTATCAGGCAGAATAATTGGCACTTTGACAGTTTGACTTAGGCAGTCATCAATCATCATAAATTCTGCATTCTGTAATCCCACTAATCAGTGATCAATGCCGATATCTTCCAGTATTCCAGTATCCACTCGGGACCGAAATGGAGCCCCGATGGGCTGGTCAATCGTGGCGACCGGCCCTAATCATTAATCATGTCCGGCTGTCCCTTGGCGGGATGGTGTCATGCTATTCTGGTTTTGTGCCTGTTTATGAAGAATCGAGTTGGATATGGCTTGGCCAACGGTTCTGTGGTGGATGGATAGGGGAGGTTTAAGAAGCTGGCTCTAGCCTCTACGTCTATTCTCTGTTGTAACTACTAACTACTGTGTGTTTTCACTTCTAGATTTCTGTGTCAACATTTTTCCTGCGGTAAAAAAAGTTTCGAGATAGTTGGATTGGTGACGATATTTTGAGATTTAACCGATTTCGAGGAAAAACAACAACAACATGTCGACGGAAAAGTATGTCGACTTTGATGGCCCGGATGATCCCCTCAATCCGCTCAACTGGCCTATGAAGAAGAAGTGGGTTTAAGCGTACCTCCTGTTCTGATTGCAGAGGATGGACTGACGGAATGGAACGACAGGGTGTACATATCAGCAGTCCTGGGTCTGAGTACAATGGTCGTCGCGTTCGCAAGTAGTATCTTCTCCGCCGCCATGCCACCGTTGATGATGTTATATGGTATCAACCGGGAAGTGTGCACTCTCGGGATATCGCTTTATGTCTTCGGATTCGCTTTCGGACCGTTGATCTTCGGACCCTTCTCGGAACTCAGGGGCCGATACTTGCCGCTCGTCATCTCCCTGTTCGGCTTCACGGTGTTCTCGTTCGCAACCGCCGTCTCCAAAGACGTCCAGTCCCTTTTCATCCTTCGATACTTCACCGGCTTCTTCGGCTCCGGCCCCCTCACCCTGGCCGGCGCATCGTTTGCCGATATGTTTTCGCCAGAGCAGCGCGGGATCCCCGTCGTGGTGTTTTGCTTGATGGTGTTCATCGGTCCTCTGGTTGCCCCCTTTGTGGGAGGGTTTATCGTGATGAACTCTTCGCTAGGCTGGCGGTGGACGGCATACCTCCCGGGTATCATGGGAGGCGCCGTTCTTCTGCTCCTGGTCGTGTTCGTGGAGGAGACCTTTCAGCCGATGATCCTCGCTCGGAAGGCGGATCGGTTGCGCCGCGAGACGGGCGACTGGTCGCTCCACGCTGAGCAGGAGGAGGTGCGTCTTGACGCCAAGTCCATCCTGACCGAGTACCTCGCTCTGCCGCTGAAGATGCTGGTCTTCGACCCGATCGTCCTGTGCATGTGTGTCTTCGCGTCTTTCGTGTACGGGCTCCTGTACCTCTTCCTGACCGCCTATCCGATCATCTTCCAGCGAATCCACGGGATGAATCCCGGCGTCGGTGGCCTGCCGTACCTGGGGGTTATTATCGGGCAGCTTCTGGGCGCCGTCGGGATCGCAGCAACCCAGCCGTGGGTCCTGCGCAAGCTGGAGCAGACGGGGGGCGTGATGATGCCTGAGTGGCGTCTTCCTGTCGCGATTCCCGGTGCCGTGGCTTTCTCCGCCGGGTTGTTCTGGCTGGGGTGGTCAGGGTACAAGCAGAGTATCCACTGGATTGTTCCGACCCTGTCGGGGTTGCTGACAGGATTCGGGCTGTTGACGATGTTCTTGCCGTCGTTGGCTTATCTTTTCGAAGCCCGTCCTAAGAAGTGAGTATCCGGTCAGAGACAGATGAAAAAGAACACAAACTAACTGAGTGGGAATTACTAGAACGGCGTCAGCGGTCGCTGCACATACATTTCTGCGATCGGTAGCGGGAGGCGTTTTCCCATTATTTGCAACATATATGGTGAGTCAACCCTCAGATAAAAAATCAGATGCAATATATGTCTGACTGGAGATCTAGTTCGATGGGCTCGGTGTGGAATGGGCCTGCACACTGCTTGGTTGTGTAGGAGCTGCGTTGATTCCCATCCCACTGTTGCTATACATTTACGGGGCGCGGATTCGCAAGATCAATAAGCTGGATGCTTGAGTTATCTGAAAACCCCGTTAATATTAATATGCGCTTTTAATGACGATGATGACCCTACTTTACCTTATAGACGAAGCTAATGCCCTCAATTTGACTTGAGTATCATCCACAAGAACCAGAATCTGAAACTTCCTCATATTTCTAAGGATCACGTGCATGTTGCATACCGTTGCCAGTACTCCATAGTCCGTACTGTTGAGGCATGCATACAATATACATATCTGTACAGTATCCTTGGCGCTGTTGTGTTTTTCGAGCAATGCAGGGATGTCGACTTCCATTTGTAAATCCATTGAAGAAAGATCAGGATAAATAGTGGTAGGACACGTTGATGTTGCATGTAGCCGTAAGCCCAACGAGGGATTATCTGTAGCTACTAGGTAGATATAAGGTAGAGCATTGGGCATCAGACTCATCTTTATATATTCTTCTCCGTACATCATCATATCAAAATCAGATACCTATATATTGTTAGATCCACTTCCCCGCTGCCATGACGGCCCCATTTCTTATTATTTATTAATTAACAGATTGGCTGTTCCTGATCTTCCCTGTAATGCTTGGGTATTATTATCGTTGCATGTCTGTACCTGTACTCTGTAATCTGTATTCTGTACCTCTTGTACCCGTGGTTTTTTCTTTTTCCCTCTCCTTTTATGGACTACTCTTTACTCGCTCACCGTTTTCCCGGCTTTTTCTCTCTCTCCCCCCACAACATCTTCAGCATCATCATCATCATCATATCTTTTCCCTCTTTATCTTTTATCATTATTTTCTTTAAGACTTTACTTGCCCTATTCTATCTCCTGTCTACTCCGACTTCGTCACGAGAGGAAAATATAGCTTGTCTGGCTTGATTTCACTTCCACCGCCATTTCTCAGCCAACTCACCACCAGAAATCTAATAATCAAAATCTTCATCGGTTCTCCCAGGATGATGGATCTTCAGAAGCGCCCTCCTCAATATCCATCCCTCTTTGGCGCTTCACACGATCCTCGTGCCCCTCCGCAGCCGCCTCCTCCCTACGACGGCCCTGCTCCTCAACATCCCTATTATTATGATTCCCTAAATCGACGCGAACTGTCCACAAGTCAAGCTTCTGCCACTATGGGTTACACCTATCCAACACCGATGTCCTCGGCCCCTTCGACCCCATATAGCATCCCCGCGCCGCTACGGACGGACAACATCGGTTATCCAGAACCGCAGATGAACCATGGTTTACCCAAAAAGCATAATGTTGGGCATACGGCAATGCAGGACTACAACAGTCGTCACCATCCGCGTCACGATCGCAACAATAGTCATGATCACATAATATACCGCGAAGGTAAGCGATCGCCTATCTTCTTTTTTGCTGTCATTTCCCCGCGTTGAGTTTTGTTTCCCTACGTCTTTTTCATTTTGCGGCCTTGCGGTGAGCTGGACACCTGGTGGCCCCCTCAAACCATGGAGTGGGCGTCGCGTAAAATATCATGCTCTATCCATGGATGTCATGGCTTGGAATAGCTCATCTTGTTTCTCGATTTGGTCTTTTTTGGAGGGTGTACCGGTTCTACACCTTGCGTGACCTGTACCTGTCAGGCAGTACTACAAATACCAGCCAATCACAAGCCCTGCAGCTGTCGCGTCTGTGGCGCCTGATCGACTTGTCCAGGCGACAGCTCGGCTCGGGAACGCTATTCCTTTTATGGTATAGTGTGCATATACAGGCCCCCCTTACCAGATCTGGATTAGCGCCTAGTTGAGCTACTAGCCTACTTTTCTGTCTTCCAGCCTTCCAGGCCCAGAGTCACGGGTTCAACCGCCCAAGTGCCAATGGGACTTCTAATGTCCATTATCGTCCCATCGGCTATCTCCATTCTCCATTCCCCATTTTCTCCTTCCTCTCTTCTCCCCTTGGGTTTCGCGTCACCATATTCCTGATTTCTCCCCTTTTTCATTCCTTAATCATATTAATTTCTTTCTCTTCTTCTTTGTGTTTAATTTACTTTTGTATGCGACATGAATCCCCCCCACTCACACGACCAAGGTCGTCGAAGGTCTTTGGGTAGTAGTGGCAGTCCTGTGTTTTCTGGTGCGTTCACCGTTTAGGCCCTCAATCCAGGTGCGATGGATTGAGTCAAGTTGCTCTGTTCATGTCGCGTCTATTTCTTCTTTTATCTCATTGCTTGTCGTTGCTTCTTTTCTTTTCTTTTCTTTTTTTTGTTTATTATTCTGGTTACGCGCTTCACTAACACAAGACTTGCCGCGCCTGATTAGGCCCACAAGACCAGTCATCCGCGTCTAATGCCTTAGGATCTCGTCGAATGCCACCCCCTTCCCCTCCGCAACACTATGCATCTCGAGGACAATCGGGAAATCCCTCGCTGCCTACTCCTTACATGTCGCGTGAGCCTCCCAGCAACCCGGCTCATCATCGTCCGGGGAGCAGCATGTCGATATCCTCTATGCTCGGCTCGGACGCTGATCGACCAGCCCGGGATGTAGGCTCATCTTCCATCTACTCTCGCATCCCAGTCACCTCCGGTCCCTTTGGTAGCGCGCCTATGCCGTCCGCCTCGAGCGCAATGTCGCCGCCCACCGCCCCCGCTAGACCCTCCCAGCTCGACTATCCGTTGTTCCGCCGGTCACAGACTCCTGAAAAGTCTTTCTCGAAGGCCCAGACTAGTCGTTCATACCGCGCAGGTGCTGGAAGTGTGTCGCAAGCTCCGCCTGCTCCTGAGCACTCCAAGTTCACCGGCTTATCTCGCGGCCCACCATCAAATCAATACCCAGAGAAGCCAAGCTCCACACACCCGTCGCCCCAGATTCAGTCCGCATCGACAGAACCGTCCTATAATGAATCGCGCCGTTTGAGCTTCAACGGTCCAGTGTCTCGTCCTAACAGTCAGCCACAACACTTCGAACGCTCAACGCGGTCGGCGGGTTATAGCCCACTGTCGCGACCGGCAGCGGCGCCAGGAGCTGGAGATCATCCGTCGGGCGCAGGGCACCAGCGATCGTCCTCTTACATGGGGCCTGAATCGCAGCACAGCCGATTTGGAAATCTATACGGGGACCGTCACGCGGAGGAGCAAGTACATCGTGAGAGGGAGAGAGCCGTGGCTCATGAGGCCGAAGCGAAAGCATCTCACCCTCACGCTCGATACGGTGCTCATTATGGCGATCGCGACGTGGCTGGGGGTCGTTCGTCAGGTGCATCTGCCTGGGATCTCGGTCGCTCGCAACCCCCCTCGCCGGAGACCAAGCGCTTTCCCGCGCCCGAGCCCGGCTCTGGATTTGGATTCGGTACAGTTCAGGGTTACCCGAAGTCCTTGGGTTCCCAACCAGGGGGATCACGACAGACATCGTTGTCCGCGCAGCCTCGACAGAATCAGCCCGCTCTGTCCAATGAGCAGCAACCGTACATAAGCAAGCTGCAAACGGAACCCCGTCTGTTTGCCTCCGCACCCTCAGGGGGGCCATCGTCTCTTCACACCACGTCGTCCGACGATCAGCGACGAAAAGGCAGCGACGAGCTTCTGCATCATCGAAATCTCCTAGGTGTAGGCCTTGATGCCAAACGTGGAGGGCGTGCATCACCGTTGCCTCAGGCTGTCCAGGGAGCACAAGCCCAGATCCTCGGACCCACTGGAGAAGCTGGGATCAAAAGTGAACTGGGACGGGTGTTTTCTGGTATCGGAAGCGGTGTTGGCGGCGTCACCGTCGCGACTGCAGGTAGTGGGCCTTCCACACCGATGACCGTCAGTCCATTCAAGCGCGATAGTGTTGCCGGTCGTTCAACCAACAGTGAAGCAACACTGGATGATTCCAAGATCAATCGGCCTACATCGACTACGGGCAAACGCTCTAGGAGATCACGAGATGAGGATAATAGGGTGGACAGTGAGGCGGGTACAGAACGGATTGGGGTGCCTGCAACCGGCAGGCGAGGTCGACATATTCATCACCATCATCATCAGTAAGTGATTGACTTATTTCTTTTCTTATATCCTGCTCCAAACTGCCATATACTAATATTCATAGTCACCACCATCACAGACCAAAAGCGGACGAGGACAATGCCGCCGCCCTGGGTGGATCCAATCGCCCCGTATCATCCATGAATTTCTTCCACCATACATCCACACCAGGTGAGGCTGCAGCGTCTGGGACATCGATTGGGCATCACCACCACCATCATCACCATCATCACCACCATGCCCACCATGCGCCACGCCTGTCAGCGGCCGTCGCTCATACCGCCGCAATGCCACCCATGCGTGAACCTCGCACCGTGGTTACAATTGAACCTGTTATTTCTAGTGTAGCCCATCTTCCGCGCCATCATCTGGGGTCTACGCTGTACGCTCCACGAATCGGCGTCCCTACGGAGAAAGCCACCCTGGAAAGCGCCAAGTTTGGATATACTACCACACCAGTTCCGATTCCTCGATTTGAAGGAAAAGAAAACTGCACGTTCACGATTCGTGTGCCTCGTTTCCGGATCGACTCGAGCCATCGCGAGGAGATTTGTGCGCGACGCGCCCTTTGGGGTACGGGTATCTACACGGATGATTCAGACCCAGTTGCGGCCGCTATCCATTCCGGGTTCTTCCGGGGTGCATGGGGGGAGGAGATCGATGTGGATATGCTTGACTTGGAGATCAAGGATTCATATCAACACGCGCCGAAGGCCGCGGAGGATATGGGTCTGCCAGGAGTTGAGCGACCCCGGATGCCGCCAGCACCACCGTTGGACAAGGACCTGCACATCACGCTCTTGATTCTGCCGAAGCTGGAGCGGTATGAATCCAGCGTTTTGTTCGGATTGAAGTCACGGTCGTGGGAAGGCACCCACGATGGAATGAGTTTCCAGGTGCTTCGCGTGGAATGGGTTGACGAAGGCGTTGGCCGGGGTGAGGAACGCAGCGGCGAGGCTCGACGAAAGCGGTTGCATAACTTGATGCAGTCGGGGCGAATTTGCACTGGACCCGGGGTAATCAAGTTGGATCAGCTTCGCAGCGGAGTTCAAGTGCCGCGACGCAAGACTGGGGTGGATAAACCCGAGTCGCCAGTGACAGTTCGGACTGCCTCTTGAGGGTACAACCTTCTTTGTTCTGGATAGCCTTGTTTGTGTCTGGTGTACCTCTTTTTTGTAAATCGTACGTCTAGCGAGGCATGGAGCTGGTCACGTTTTTCTTATTTTTACCAATGATTTCCTGTCTGCACGTCCTTATTGCATCTTCAAATACTAATGTCTTCCATCTCTCACCAAGTCACCACCATACATCCTGGTTAGCCATTTCGATTGGGTTTACTTCGTAGAATGCAAATGACAAGGTCGGATCAGCGGGACGGATGAAGGGAACATGATCATCCGCAGCGCGTGTCAGAGAAGAAGAGCAAGTTCTCTGTTGACTGTTCTCTGGATGATAGCAGAGGTAGGTATACTCTATAGGATTGGCATTTGATCTCGAGACTCGAGCATTCATGTGGAATGCCGAATCGCCTCGTTCGTATATTCATGTGGTGGTAACGGCCGTAACGTATTATGGACCTTTACCAAGGTAATGTAACAGTAATACATACCATACCTCCCCGCATTCGAGGGGGAAATCGGTCGGGTACGAGGCGGAGAAATTGAGAACATTCAGAGGAAACTCGGGAAGTAGACGGAGCGGAGCCGATCGAGTCCAAGAAGTCACCGGTGACGGACAGACCGAGAACTAGAAGTGATAGTTTCATTCATCTCTTGAACTTTTTTTAAGTTAAGAATTCAGATCACGGAAGTTTCCTCCCTTCGTTCTCCGTGGGAAATGGGTAGAATTTAAATCGATCAATCCGATTCGTGTTGGAGTCTGGACAAGTTCGTCCTGTTTTGTAACGGGCCGAGGCTCATTGAGGGCGGGTGATCTGGGGAGTACGGAGTACGGCTTGTTACTTACATACATACGGAGTATCTTACTGTATGATCGATGTTACGCAGGAATCTTTGTGTCTGTGCTTGTTCTCTGATTGGTATGGTCAGTACAGAGTACTCTGTAGTAATGTATTTTATTTACAACAGTCTTGTTGAGTTGTTGTTTAGGAGTGAGGTGAAAATACCAATGTTACAATTTACCATACCTGAAAGTAAAGTTACGTTACCCGCATCGGAATGGGATGTTGATTTCCCTCCAACCGAGGCAATTTTTGGACTCTTCGCTCTTAAACTTCATCTCATTCTCCTTCTCTCTTCTTGAGACCCTTGACTCTTTTTCCTTCTCTTCGTCATTCTCCCCCCTTTATCTCACCCTTTCCCATCAGTTTTCATCTAACAGCGAGAGGGATGTTCACGGCTTCTGCTCGAAGCCGTCTCTCCACCACTCTTACACGGCCCCGTCTCGCTCCTACAAACTCCCTTCTTGCTCGATCTGCTGCAGTAAGACATTGATATTTTGCTGAAGGATTTGGTTTTTTTGATGTAAATGACTGACTGATTGTCTTAAATTCAGGCCCCCATCATGGCTCCTCGTCGCAAGGCCTCTTCGGTCCCTGAGGGTGAGGAATCACACATCCTAAGCATTTTCCCCGACATTGAAAAGCTGATTTTTTTCCCCTTAAGGATACGTTGAAGATCTCTCCAAGGGCAAGATGCTCCGATTTGAAGACTCTCTCCCCCGTTTGCCGGTCCCCTCGCTGGAAGAGACTGGCCGCAAGTACCTGAAATCCGTCCACGCCGTGGTTTCCGAGGCCGAGTACGAGCGCACCAAGAAGGCCGTCGAGGAGTTCATCCGCCCCGGTGGTGAGGGTCAGCCTCTGCAGGAAAGACTGCTCGCCCGCGCCGCCGACCCCAAGATTAAGAACTGGCTCACCGAGTGGTGGAACTACGCCGCCTACCTCGGCTACCGGGACCCCGTCGTCCCCTACGTCTCGTACTTCTACTCATACCGGGACGACCGTGCTCGGCGGAACCCCGCCAAGCGGGCCGCCTCGGTCACCGCCGCGGCCCTCGAGTTCAAGCGCCAGGCCGACGATGGCTCGCTCGAACCCGAGTACATGCGCAAGCTCCCCATCGCCATGAGCTCGTATGAGTACATGTTCAACTGCTGCCGTATCCCCGCGGAGGACGCCGACTACCCTCAGAAGTACCCTGCCAAGGACAACGAGCACATTGTGGTTGTGCGCAAGAACCAGTTCTTCAAGGTGCCCCTGGTTGTCAACGGGGAGCGCCTCAATATTTCGGAGCTGGAGAAGCAGTTTGAGCGCATCTACCAGGTTGCGCAGCGTGCCGCCCCCGTTGGTGTCCTGACCGCGGCCAACCGTGACCTGTGGACCGATGCCCGGAAGAAGCTGCTGGCAGCCAACCCCGCCAACGAGCAGGCTCTGCGCGACATCGAGTCCAGTGGATTCGTCGTCTGCCTCGACGATGCCACCCCCGTGACCCTGGAGGAGCGGGCCCACCAGTACTGGCACGGCGACGGTAGCAACCGTTGGTACGACAAGCCTCTGCAGTTCATCATCAACGACAACGGCACGGCCGGTTTCATGGGTGAGCACAGCATGATGGACGGTAGCCCCACCCACCGTCTTAACGACCACCTCAACAACCTCATCTTCAACAACAAGATCGATCTCTCCGACAAGCCTGTGCGCTCCAACCTGCCCGACCCCCGCCCCATCGAGTTCCACCTCAACTCGGAGGTGCTCGAGGCCATGGACGCCGCCCAGAAGGAGCACCGCCAGCACATTTCCGCCCACGAGCTCAAGGTGCAGGCTTACCAGGGCTACGGCAAGGGCCTCATCAAGAAGTTCAAGTGCAGCCCGGATGCCTACGTGCAGATGGTCATCCAGCTGGCGTACTTCAAGATGTACGGCAAGAACCGCCCCACCTACGAGTCGGCCTCGACCCGTAAGTACCAGGAAGGCCGTACCGAGACCATCCGCTCCGTGTCCGACGACAGCGTGGCCTTCTGCCGCGCCCAGGCCGACCCCTCGGTCCCCCGCGAGGAGGTTGCGCGCCTGTTCCGCACCGCCGTGGCCGCTCACTCCAAGTACACCGCCACGGCCGGCGACGCCATGGGTGTCGACCGCCACCTGTTCGGTCTGAAGAAGCTGGTCCGCGAGGGCGAGAAGGTCCCCGCCCTGTACGAGGATCCTGCCTACACCTACAGCTCCTCATGGTACCTGTCCACCAGCCAGTTGAGCTCGGAGTTCTTCAACGGCTACGGATGGAGCCAGGTCATCGACGATGGATTCGGTATCGCTTACATGATTAACGAGAACAGGTAAGCCCTCCCCCTCTTTTCCTCTTTGTACAATTGCTAATCTATGATACAGCCTCAACTTCAACATCGTCTGCAAGCGCCTCGGTGCGGACCGCATGAGCTACTTCCTGAACGAGGCGGCATCGGACCTGAGAGACCTCCTGATGCCCGACCTCCTCGCCGAGTCCGAGAAGGCCAAGCTGTAAAATTATCTATCTATCTCTCTTTTTTTTTGTACAGGCTTAGATTATATCCTATATATATTTGCATGACCAATTCGAATTCGAAATTCTTATTCCGATGAGCATACTTGAGTTGGATACGTCATATATACAGTTTACTCCGTAGACAATATATCCTGTATCCACCCATGCACAAATCATGTCCAAATCCAAACATAACCAATCTACCATCCAGTGACAACCGGGTCGTGGTCTACCTAGCGTGGCTACTGGCTACTCACATCATTTTCCCCACCATCTCCATACAGAGTTTAGCTGTCTGGATTCTGGAACGGTTCAGCGTCATCTTCGACTATGTAGTCGCGGTTTGGACTGGTCGTCGGCTGTTGGATCGAGTTCGCGGTCTAAGAAGGAGGGAGGAGGAATGTAAATGAGTGCTGTAAGTGATCGGAATTTCGAAACTACCCTACAAATGGTCTTCAAGTATCATAGGTGGCATTAGCCAATTATGCTGAGGACAGGGCTATAGTAACAAATCAGCAGTAGCAATAATAATGCATGCAGCTGCCGGCCATGTTGGCTCTAGAACAATCAGTCTGCTTGATTGCCTCGGCATGCTGCAGATGGGTAATCATAAAAGTCCTCCAAGTAACTCCGTACCCAAGAATCAAACCAGACCGACAGAAGTTGGATAGCAGTGGTGCTTTTCTTCCATCGGTACATGTACGTAATATAGATAATGATATTTCAGGGTATCGAAGCACAGCAACAAAGTAAAGGAAAATACCCCACGCCAATTATGGTCATTTGTGAGCTGACCATCTCAAGATGGGAAAAAGGCTGACCAAAGACAATCCGAGAAAGTGAAACTTGAACTCCCAAAACAAGGGAAGAAGACATCCATGCCTTGTGTTACCGTTCAACTCTTGTTCGTGGGCTCCTGGGCCGATTCTCCACCGGGAGATGCATGACGATCGGCGGCTTCGGTTCCTTCTACAGCACTTCGCGCAGCATGCTCCGGTCGGGCACCAGAGGTGGTCAGCTCACTAATCCGTCGTTCTGTTGTTTTGGTTAGCATTCGACATTCATATTCTCCGAGCATACGTAACACACAGAAGATGAGAGAGAAAGTTCGGAATGAGACGGTGACACAACCGCACAAACAGGCAAATGAGGGGAAGGTGAGAAGAGCATACCTAATTCACGTATACGTTGTCGGAGCATCTGGTTTTCGCGATTCAGCATAGATGCTTCGGCCTGATAGAAAGCAGCCTCATCCCTGCTACCACGCCGGGACGAGGTTGCACTGGCGCCCACGACCCAATCCAAGCCCTCCGGCCCGCGAGAAGAATCGATCGACGTTCCATGCAGAGAAGCAGAAGCCAGTGGCCGGAGACTGGGTGAGGCCGTCTGGCTAGAAGGTCGCGACGCTCGGTGGCTGGATAGGGATGAGGGGAACTGAGTTGATGTTCGATTATTTCCGGCCGCAGCGAGTGGTGGTATGAGGGGGAAAGAACGTTCGGATGGTGGTGTGGAATCTTCGACAACAGCGACGCCTGATTGCTGCTGCTGCTGCTGTAATTGTTGGAGTTGAGCCTGTTGGCTGCGTATCATTTGCAAGAGTCGGTTCTATACACAGTCAGCATCGAGAAGTCGTTTCTCCAGCATTTATTCGTTGTTCGCTAGAACAGCCTAAATAGAACCATAAAATAAAAATCGTACCACTTGCGCTTCCTGTTCTTGCTCCAGTTCCTGATGGAGCTCCCCTAAAGATGGGGTACGCTGGTGATGCGGATCGCCCGTCGCAAAGGTTGGACTGCCTCCGATCGTGGGACTTGCCGTGCGAAACGCGTGGCTCAAGGAGGAACGGTACTCAGATGAGGGGAAGTCCCCGACGGATGACTCGCTCAAATTAGAGTTTGTAGGCCAACGGTGCTCCGAGATAGATAATCTCGTACGAGGCGAAGCGCGTGAGGACCGCCGTGACAGGTCTGTGGGATTGGTATTGTTGTTCATGGTGGTAGAAGCTGCAGGGGAGACGCCTGCCAGAGGATCGGAAGGGGCAGGGACTGTCCGTTGTGGACGCGCGGAAGAGGGAGAACGGGATGGTGGAAGAGAATTCAAGTCAGGAGGCATTGGATTGGGTAGAGGTAAAAGTTGATCCAAGTAAGAGAAGCACAGGTGATATGATGATGATGATGATACTGACTTTGATGGATGATGATGATGGATGATGTTCTACCAGCCTCAGGTAGTTATAGAGTCTATACCTAATTAAGCTTACTGCGCCACAATCTAACCATATTTGACTTCAAGTTAGGGCCTATGGTTAGGGCTTGTAGTATCCCGTATCATCTCGACTGAACTGTCAGATTGATGCAATCATACGAGGATTATTTACTAGGACATATATACGGCTGTATAACGTACCTATTAATCCTTTGAGGGCCAGCATCAGGTAGAAGTACTCTGAGCTGCCACCGAGTACTGGATGAAATGTATGAAGAGTAAGCTGATGTGAGGGCTTAATCACCAATGATACAAGAGACCGTGGCTAGTAAGAGGGAAGATCTGATCAGCAATTAGAGGTTTATCCCTGTTCATCAAGGTAATTTCCATCAGGGAGGGATCCCCTTTGATGTCCTTCGGGCATTTGTGCCTGAGGCCAGCTTTGGAGTCGAAACCTTCATAATCTCCGGGAAACGACAAAACTGCTTTCTTAAAGATCCAAGCTAATGTACAGGTACTCAACTAGCAAAAAGCCCCTAGGTAATCTCTCAACATTTTTGTTTTGGGGCCTTCCCAATGGTCACTGGCAGAAGCAACATAATCAACCATAATACTATTGTAGATCACTGTACTCCACATTATCCGAGGCTAACCTAAAATTACTTACCGATGAGATTCTGAGACTGAAACATACTAATGCAAGCCATCGAATTCCCAACAAAGAGATTCCATTCATGAAAAGAGGAGGTTGGAGGAAGTCTAAAGCAAGAAACAGCTTCTGTTGTTCACTTTTAGTAGAAGGCCAAGAGCCCAAGATCCACCAGTAAATCAACTCAGCCAATGAGCCACTCAGCTAACTTCACTGACTGGAACTGTCGATCAGCCAGAAAGCTTGAACTGAAGACATCCCACGTGACTAGGATCAACCTCACTTTCCTCGTGGGTACAGGGAATGCTGGGCTGGGGCCTGCGTTATATGGACTATGGGGTAACATGGTTGGGATGTGGACAATTCACTAAATTTCTCATTTTCAAAGTCGAGTCAAACCAGGAGGAATACTAGACTTCTAAAACTTACTCGTGATTCACCTTAATGACAAAAAACGACGTCGTTTCCCAGTAATGATGATCCTTGTGGGAGAGGAGACCTGGGAATTGATGGGAAAAAGAAGTAAGGAGCCTGACGTCAACTCACAGAGTAACAGTTACCCCACGAAGATTAAAAGGAAAAGTTGGAACATAACTGCCATTGGATAAGTCCATTTCTCACTCAGTATGATTGATGCCTGTCATGCCACCTTTGATCTGATCTCGAAAGCCTAAGCTGTAATAATTTGTTATAATCATTGTAGAATGTATATAGATATACATCTACAAGTACTTGGTTCAGACCGCCTCGGGAAGCCCCAGTAATTTACCTATGAGCATCGGCAATGTATACCGACTCACGACTCCTTGCGTCAATACAATTGTCATATCCCTAGCAATAACGATTTGTACGCGGTAGAAGCACAGGTAAAATCCCTTGAGCGACTCTGTACTTGCAAACGAGACTAGTGCTGCAGTGGAAAATACCTGTATCCTTCGATGCCGTCCCATGGCTTGGTAACCCGAAACGGGCATTCCTGAAGCTGGTCGACCGAGTTCCCAGGTTCATCATCGTCTTAACGACAAATCAAAATTAGAATCAAGCAACATGGTGGGGAAAATATGAGGGGGATAGCGAACTACCTACAGTGGTTGACAGAGTGGTATACTTACCATAGATAGATAGGTAGCTTCCCTAGGTACCCATGACATATGGAATTGAACAAAAGAGAGTTTAACAGTAAACTGGAGACCCCAGACTCACCTTCCCCAGATGGCTGTTCTTTTTTTTTCATTGGAAGGGAAGTAATGTGTAGGCACAGAGTAGGCAGGACCCATGGATGTTAGAGACTTGGAGTAGTATTGGCTGTTTTCCCGTACTTTCCTTTTCTGGGGTTGCCTGGGGGGCTGGGGTTGGGAGCCTGAGGCCTTTCTGTTGACGCGAATTTTTATTTCTTCTGTTGTGTTCATCGACTTCTCTTCTTCTTCTTCTTCTTCCCTCCTCCTCCTCACCCACCTTCTACCTTTGACCTTCTATCTCACGTCTTTCCCTTTCAAACTTGCTCTTCCTGTTTTCAATCAAACTTCTGAAGTACTACTGCTCTTTCTACAGAGCTTTAGTTTCTTCTAATCAGTACCAGCTCACTGCGTTATTCTTTTCACAACGCGTCTTCCTCCAGTAACCTACGGTCTTATGATCTTATCCCTCTTTGACAGCCTTGCTGACAATTAAACATCTCTTGTCTACACAGTAAGTGAAGTTGTCTAGAGTGGATGTATATCATTTATTAATTTGCTTTCCATGACAGAGAAGATCAATTGCAGGCTAGATGACCTCCACCATGGATCAGTCTGATAGGGTCATGGAAATCGAAGACACGCGTCTTCATGAGTCTGAGGGATCATCCTCAACTCATACCGACCCTATGATCAATCTCGCCACGGAAAAGCCGGAGCCCCATACCAGGGAGCACTCCGGTGCAAAGGAACTGAAAGAGGTTGACTGCTACGACGAGCTTGGCTACTCTTTTCCCAAGTGGAAAAAGTGGCTCATCATTTCGGTCATCTTCATGGTTCAGACTTCAATGAATTTTAATACTAGTCTTTACTCTAATGCTCTCAAGGGTATTTCTGAGGAGTATGGGGTTAGTATGCAGGCTGCCCGCTGCGGCGCCATGATCTTTCTTGTCTTCTATGCATTTGGCTGTGAACTCTGGGCCCCCTGGAGCGAGGAGGTGGGACGCAAGCCCATTCTCCAGGCGAGTCTCTTTCTAGTCAATATTTGGCAGATTCCTGTTGCTCTTGCACCGAACTTTGCGACGATCCTTATTGGACGTGCCTTGGGCGGCCTGAGTTCTGCAGGTGGCTCTGTCACGCTCGGGATGATCGCTGATATGTGGGAGCCGGACGAGCAACAATATGCCGTGGCCTGTGTTGTCTTCTCTTCTGTTGCTGGCTCTGTCTTCGGCCCTGTCATTGGTGGATTTGTTGAAGAATATCTCGATTGGCAGTGGAACATCTGGATCCAACTGATCGTCGGAGCCTATGTGCAGCTCGTTCACTTCATCATTGTCCCTGAGACTCGTACCACCGTCCTGATGGACAGGATCGCCAAGAAGAGAAGAAAGAGTGGTGTCGATCCAAACATCTATGGGCCGAACGAGCTTCTTCCTTTTAGAGAGCGTTTCTCGATGCGGGAGATTCTCGTCACCTGGATCCGTCCTTTCAAGATGTTTTTGACAGAACCCATCGTTCTCTCCCTTTCCTTGCTTAGCGGTTTCAGCGATGCGTTGATATTTATGTTCATTCAGTCCTTTGGCCTTGTCTACAAGCAATGGAACTTCAGCACCATTGAGCTTGGCCTATCTTTCATCCCCATCCTTGTGGGTTACCTCATCGCTTGGTTATCATACATCCCCGCTATCAGACGGAACATCAGAGAGCAGCGAGAAAATCCTCATGATGAGCGCGCCCAATACGAGTCTCGTCTCTGGTGGTTACTATACACCGCGCCTTGCCTGCCGATTGGTCTGATTGGCTTTGCCTGGACCAGCTTGGGCCCTCCTGTCCACTGGATCGGCACAATGGTCTTCTCGGCAATCGTTGGTATTGCCAACTACAGCATCTACATGGCAACCATTGATTACATGATTTGCGCCTATGGTCCATACTCAGCTTCGGCGACTGGTGGGAATGGATGGTCTCGAGACTTCCTAGCTGGTGTACTCACCCTCCCAGCTATACCATTCTTTGAGAGTAAGTGGTCCATCCCGCTTCAATCCACTCCCGCTCCCAAAAATGTACATATAGAAGCTGACGAAGGTCTTTCTAGACATTGGTGGCAAATATCATCTCGAGTATGCCTCCACCATCTTGTGTAAGTTATTGTCCCTTCAATTTGTCTTGGGTTTACTCCTTATACCAGAGACTGACACTTTCCTCTCTTTTTTTTTCTAGTTGGGATTTCCTTCGTCCTTGTTGGAGCTGTGTATGCCATTTACTATTACGGTCCTATACTTCGCA
Organism: Aspergillus cejpii; assembly: GCA_004769165.1. Classification (NCBI taxonomy): domain Eukaryota; kingdom Fungi; phylum Ascomycota; class Eurotiomycetes; order Eurotiales; family Aspergillaceae; genus Aspergillus; species Aspergillus cejpii. The sequence continues at coordinate 2,890,947 of SMSW01000001.1, read as the reverse complement.
AGCGGTCCCCGTTCGCTCAGCAGCTGTCCGACGCGCGCCAAGAAGTCGAGGTGCATGGCCGCCGTCTATCTCGGATCCCCTCTGGCTCCAGGGCCAATTCCTTGGTGAGATCTCGCCAGGATCTCCGCGTTCGCCAGGCTACTGGGAGTCGTCAGGGCAGCCACATTGCTTCTCGTAATACTTCCCGCGCCAACTCTCGGGTCGATTCGCGCCGGAATAGTATCATTGAGCTCGAGAATTTCTGAACAAACGGCCAGGAGGCGATGGGTACACAAGATGGCATTGTCGTTAAGACGATGATGAACCTGGGAACTCCGTTCACGGTGGCGGAGTGGATTTTTTTCCTGAAAGCAACATGCTTGAGTTGAGCATGCTTTCGATCGTTTCGCTCTATCTCCAAAAGCCGAGTTTCATCTTCAGCAAGGCCAGCCTTTGCCCACGGTCGTCGTTTCATGATCTTTCTTTTTTTTTTCTCCATTCCGTCTGTGGTGGAAGGCCTAGATGCTACTGTTCGCTTTGTGGACCAGCGTCGGCTTCGTACTATTTCGATGGCTTTTAATCTGATTTGCGATTTTTATTTTGCTCGAGACCTGTCTCTGCCTGTTGTTTATCATTTTATGACTCTACTCTTCTCTATTCTATGCATGTAACGTCGGCGAGGTGGATGTCATCCTAGCAAGTTCTCCCGATGGAACTGGACGAGCTGGTTGAAGACTCCATTCCTCCTGACTCGCGAATGAATCAGAAGAGCTAATGACTTTACTTGATCTGATGCCTTTCTCGTACAATGTACACCGTAGCACCGTAGTGTCCTCATCGAGATGGCAAATTAAAGCGGCTAAAGTTTATGTAGATAGCTAGGATGATTTGTGGTTGCGGAAGTGACTTCCTTGGACGGCGGATCCTTGGATTGGTAGTAGTAGTCAGTCAGTGCGGAGGATGGAGAAGAGGAGTTATTATATGGGCCCGGATGTTACACCCGACGGATCTCCTTATCTTTAGGACCTGGGACTCTGGGAGATGTTCCTGATTTCCTGATTTGGCGAGATTGAAGCTTTTTGCTGTTGGGTCCGACATATCACGTGACAATTCCGGCATGCGAGCATCCTCAAGCGCCCAGCGATGACAAACGACACCATTCAAACCATCACACCATAGATTGACCTCGCGACGCCATGGACGCAGCACGAGGGATTCTACAGCGCCGGAGCCGGGCGATTCTGTCCCGTTCGAATCATCTCCGCTCCCGAGTCATCCTCTCATCATCGATTTCAACACAGAGTCCGGCAGGGATTTTTCCCCACGCAGCGACTCCAAGCCTCGGGGGCGGGCGCGGCAGGGACATTCACGTCACCGGCAGTGTTACGCGGACGGCAAGGAGGTTCTCGACGGGTGGATCTTCTGGATCTGAGCCACGGATTGCGCAGGGGGAAGATGCCGATCAGGTCCGGGCGGGGATGGAAGGGTTATTGGGACGGGGGTGGGAGTTGGATGCGGAGGGGATGGGGATTCAGAAGACGTTTTATTTCCGGACGTATTTTAAAGCCGTGGTGAGTTTTTTTTTTTGGACGGGAAGGGGGGAACGGTGGTTGATTTTTTTTTTAAGAGTTTTGTCAATGTGGTTGCGTCGCAGAGTGCGATGAAAAGACATCATCCTACCATGACCGTTGTAAGTTTTACCTTCTATCGGCTATTGATGGAGTTACTGATGAATACCGACAGAGGATCGGAAGTGTGGATGTCCATTGGACGACGCATCATCCGCGCGGTCTCTCGTTGAAGGATATTGCTATGGCGCAACACTGCGAGGAGGGCGCGGAGTTGATGGGGACGGTTCAGGAGGCACAGGGGAAGAAGTGTATGCCGCCGTCGACTTCGTTGGGGGCTCCTTGATGATGTCTACTTGGATTAATATACGGAGTAAATATGTATGATAGACAATTTGATTGTGTTTGTGTTTGTGTACGCCGTACTTGGGTGATAATGGAAGGGTAAGGATAAAGCAACACCCCCTAGTGATACAGCGACACCCCTTAGTGTTAGAGCGACACCCCCCTTACCCAAACAGGCAGGTTGTAGTCATGTGACTGTCAGATAAGTAGGGTTATCTACACATGTGATCTATACTTTAGGCTTAGTATTAGGGCTAAAGCTTAGGTCTAGGGCATTACATGATGACATCATACTACTCTAACCACAGTCCACAGATACTCTATACTCCGTACTCTGTACAGAATGCATCTCTTAAGGGTGAATGTGCTACGGGACTTACAGCCATGAAGCTGTATGGCGAAGATTCCCAAGGGCTGTAGAGTATGCTAAGGGTTAGGGATGGCATATTAAATCTAGTACGGAGTACTCCGTAGAATTAGAGTGATTTAATACTGCAAATCCTATCATCAACTTTGTATGGCAAGGTAACTTATTTTCATCCTCTGCGGAGAAACTCAAATTTTCATTGATCACGTGACTTTCACCTGCCTGTTTGGGTAAGGGGGGTGTCGCTCTAACACTAAGGGGTATCGCTGTATCACTAGGGGGTGTCGCTATATCCTCACCCTAATGGAAAGGCCACAGTTGTGCATGGCTTTTATGTATTTTGGAGTAACGCCTAGTGCAACCCGGACACTATAGCTTGGGTTGAAAATTGTTGACCATATCCCTGGAGACTGGAATACCTAAGTATACAGATAGACATTCAGATGGAGAAAAGGACAGAAACACACTTCCGAGTTCCGACCACCAAGCACGGTTATAATCAACATCCTGCAGTTCAACAACCTTGCCATCTTGGATAGTCCTCAAGGGCCCCGGGAGCTCGCCTTTGTTGTAGGGATCGATGGCAGCACGCAGGTTCGTTTTCTGCTCCTCGCTGGTTGTGGGATCGTCAATCATGGCCTGGAGCTCTTTGATGCGACCAGGAACGTCCCATTGGATTGGGATCAGACATGCTGGGAGTGGATTAAATTTTCTAGACATGGCTGCAAGGTTGGATATATTCCTAGTCTACAGAGTAGATGAGAAGACGATGGAAGTATGGAGTAAGGAAGTAGGATGATGGATGGTGATGGCGGAGTTGGAACTTGGAGTTCAGGTCCAGTGCCGAGATTCTGGACACCTGAAAGGCTGCAACTTTGTCACTTTTGTACAACCTTGAAGTTGCAGTGCCTACTGCCTGTCTGGATGAAGATATGAACCGACTGAGTCCTTTCATAGCTTCCACAATTCCACATTCCAACCCATAAGGCATATCCATACCCCGTAGACTCATAGTTAGGCATAGAATCGGATACTCATTAGATACTCATAGGTTCAATAAAGAACCACTATCCGAAACCAAGTGGGGATTGTCTCTGGTCCAGGCTGCATCTCAGGGGTAAATTGCCAATTATTGGCTTCTTATTTTGTCGTCGATGTTCCAGATTTAGGATACTCGGTAGTCGGTACGGAGGAGTTGGTGATGTGAGTATCGAACTTCATCTAGGTAATAGATACTCTGTACGGAGTAGATAATGATGAAAGGGAGAGATGGATCTGTCTATGAATCCGTCAATATCTTCATATCTTCAAATCTTCATCTCTGGGGCATATCCTCGGTACCTCTGTACTCTGTAGCACTCTATATGGATTATGGAGTCTCTCCAGACAAGACAGGATTATCTACTCCGTAGTTCAGTTAGTTAAAAATGGACAAAAAATCATTGAACTAGTCAAAATTCCAAATTAAGACAAAGAAAACAAAAAAAGAAGGAAAAAATCGCATGTTGTCTGTGACTCGATTTCATCTGATCTTCTCTCTCTTCTCCTCCTCTTCCTTTCTTTTCTCTCTACTGACGGTCGCAATGGCATCACATCACCAATGATCCCCTGCATTGCTTCATTCATTCGACCTGATCTCTTCCTGTTAATTCGACTTCATCGAAAATCCCCCATAACTCGCCTACTTCCGTTCCACACGCGACCTCTCCCTCTCCCACTCTCATATCCTCCCTATCGACCATCGTGAATAGCAGGCATCCTGTTTCTAGTGATTCGAGTCGTTCAATACGCGCTCTATCTGCATCCTGCAATGCAACCCATCTCCTGCAGTTTTCTGTGCAACATTACGCTCCCATCACACACGACTCAATCATCCACCTCGCGTTTCTTCATCCGATGATACATCTTTTCCTTTGATCATCACCTCTATATATTCGATCGAGTCCTACTCCGTATTATAATATCAATTGTTCTCCCTCTTGGGTGTGGAACTGTTGATGTCGGGTGTCAGCCGAATTTCCCCGGAAGGATGAGCTTAGATCAGCAGCCCCCTCACCCATCCGTCAGTGAACGCAGAGGCCAACGACTTGCTCCTTTACAAACCAACTTCAGCCGTCCCACCGCTCGTGCCTCGGCGCAAGTCCGAGCACCCATTCCCACGCTGGCCTTATCGTCAGCCCTTCGATCGCAACGTCCCCGGCCCTCGGACTATCAGAATGAGAGCGAAGGGGAACGGATCCCGCTCCAGCAACCCCCCGTTAAGCGTCAGACTTCCAAGCCCGGTCTACGTGGCCTCTTTGGCCGTGAGAAGACCTCCCGCAAGTTCAACAACGATACCAGGCTCGCGGAGATCGACGAGGTGGAAACCACGGTCGCACAGACAGTGATCGCGTCGGACGCCCCGTTATCGCCAAATATTTGTGCCACTCCGAAGACCGTAGCCTCCCCCACGATGGTCACCTCCCCGTCGGGCGATTCGAACCGGACGAGAATTAGCTCCAAGTCCCGCGTGAAGACCGGCGAAGACCGGCCTGTCGCCAGTGAGCATGGCTGGAAACCTCCACCGCTCTTCCAGGCCTACCCGCAGGGGATTAAACATGACTGCCTCTGGGCACCGAAGATGTCCGCCGATTCCATTTTGCGCATCCATGCCACAACGAAGAACAACAGTTCGAGGGATGAGGATCCCCAGGGAAATCAGCCACAGACTGATGAATCTTCCGCGGAACGCAAGAAGAAAGAGGAGAAGGAGAAGAAGCATATGAGATCCGTGTCCGAGACCATCGGCAAGACTGAATGGGCCCAAAAGATATATGTGCTGGTCACATCCGGTTACATCCTTCAATACTCGGGAAGCGGGAAACATGACCGATTACCAGAGAAGATGCTCCAGGTAGGTCCCAGGTCCGTGGCTTTTGCCAGTGATGCGATTCCGGGGAAGCACTGGGTGCTCCAGGTCTCTCAAAGCTCGGGTGAGGATGGCACGGCAACAGTGGACACCCGTCGCCCCCTATTTTCGCGTCTGGGGTTCCAGCGGTCTCACGCGCGGAGGTGGGCTCGGAGTTTCCTCCTCGTGTTTAGCAATCCTGATGATATGAGCTCCTGGCTCCTGGCCGTCAGGGCCCAGATTGAGGCTCGTGGCGGCAAGAAGTATGTCTCCGAGAAGCTGTATGATGATGATATGGAGCATGAGCTGCGGCCCAGACAGAGTATCCGACAGATGGTTCAAAAGGACCCCAACCGCATCTCCAGTATCTATCTCCAACCTCAACCGTCGGCAGGTCCCGACGACAAGGATCCAGCTCTCAGCGACCAATCTCGCCGGAGCTCCTACATCTCCCAGCATCGCCATTCGATAGTCTTCCAATCCGGGGTCGAATCCCGCTCGGACTCGATTTCTACGGCCCAGACGGATGTGACCCCGCCGGTCAACAATAATAATGGCCTTGGGCGTTTCTACTCCTCGGTTTCGAACAGTGTCGCCGCTTCTGCGCCACAGAGTCCGACCCTATCGAGCCCGCAGAAGCGCCAATCGTCGCTGCACGCCCCGGTTCCAAGTGCAGAGATGTACGATCCTCCTCGATCACAATCCACGGTGCCCGAACCCATCTTGCGAAGCACCTCCCCCCCAGCACCCAACTTTAGTGTACCGTCGTTTAGCAAAAGGTTTGCTTCGAAGGCCGCTCAAGCGCAGTTCCCCTATCTTCATCGGGTTGATTCCAATCAGAGCAATGTTGTTCAGCGTGACGATTCTGATGATCAACTCGATGCCCTATCTGCATTTCCCTCCCCGCCTCAGTCACCACGCAACATGAGTAGAGCCGGCATGAACGACGTACACGAACACCACTCGACCATCCGCGATGCCTTTCAAAAACGACAAGTGCGGGTTTCCAATTCCGATGATTCGCTGGCGGATCCTCAACCAAGGAGAAGTCCACCCATGACTCGCATACCTTCAATCAACACAACGATCTCTTCGACGACACCGCACTCCTCTCGTCCATCAAGCATCGCCGTTGATCCATTGACCAAGCCTCCTCCCGCTGACCCGGAACCCCCGCGAACGGCCCCAGATAAGGCGGATCAGACCCGCCGTGAACCTCAACGGGGCAGGGTGTCTTCACTTTGTCCAATTGACCTCGCCGGCCGTCCTATCAACATGGCTCGACGTAAGAGTATGCCGGGGCTCTCTGGCCCTCCAGCGGCACCGCCTCCAAACTGCCCGTTGCCAAAGCTCCCGTCGCCGGTCAACCCTTCTCCCGAGGATGGTGTGCCACCTATCTCTCCTCCCCCAACCCGTTCCTGCAAGTCACCGACACCAAAGACCATGCGAGAACGTCAAAAAAGCGTCCCCAACTCCCATCCTCCCGTGTCATTTACACCTCTCCCTTCCGCCACACCAAGTATAGACAGGTAGTTTCCGGGGTATACCCATCCCCCTTTTGCATTTCTTTCAGATTTCGTTCATATACTTTTGCATCTTGGGGCGTCGGGGGATATAGAAAAGGCCCGGCCTATTCTACTCAAAAAAAGTCCCTTTAGCCCTGTTTTATTAACTTGGTGAGACCTCGACGTTGCACATTCGAGATTTGAATCTTCAGCGACATGTTTTTCCCCCTATGATATCTCTGTTCCATGCATTCTCCATATCACACTTACCAATCGTACCTGCGCTCTACAGCCATGAGTGAAGATATCCACGCTGTATGTCATTCCTGGATCTATAGATTTGATTACTGTGACTTGTTGGATCTTTTGGTCTTGTTACATTTACCTCTGGATTTACCTAGAGTACAGAGTTACATATTTCGCTTCCATGTCGATATGACCTTGTGAGTTGGATTGACAGAGGGATCTGTATATGATCAGATCCTAGCTTCCCACAAGCACACATGTAATTTTTAGTTTTTACCCCGGCAGTCCTAAAAACAGAATCATAATGGGAAATCTTAGCAATTCATGCGAAGCTCCAGCACAGCTTCGGAGATCACAACGGGACAAAACCCCCATAACAAAACCATAATGCAAAAAACAATTCCGATTTGGTAGATCATTGCCCCCAGTCAAAACCCCCGTCTAATGACCATTACTCGTCAGCGGCCTCCTCGACCTTGGCTGCTAAATCGCGTTTTACGGTGCTGGTAGTGTCCGGGGCTGGCGTGGCTGTTGTCGTTGCGGAGGGGGTCGAGTCTTCTGCCTTTGCGGGTTGGGTCTGGGGCTGGGATGCGTCGGTGCCTGCGGTGACCTTCTTGGACTTTTTCTTCTTCTTCTTGCTCTGCGATTTGGTGAGTATGAAGAAAAAAAAAACAAAAAAGGGGGGGAAAGAGTAAGAGCATACCTCTTGCCAACCCCACAGGGGCTTGAAGCTGTCGATGAAGCCAACATCCTCGAACAGATTCGGGAACAGCCAGAGACCAGGCGGGACGACGAAGACGGTCACGCAGAACAGAATCAGACGGAAGATGGACATGGCGAAGAACAGACCCAGCAGGCCCATCATGCCGATGCTGAGGTACCAGACCCCCTGGCGGAGCATCATGGGCCACAGCGGGAAGAGGACAACCGCAAAGATACCGGCCACGACGGCGGCGGCCATGGCCTTCTGCTTCCACTGGGGGCCCTCGTAGAGCCAGACGTAGTGCATCATGGGGTCGGTCTCCTGGTGCTGCTCGATCTTGACGGTCCAGAGGCCCTTGACGTGGCTCTTGGGCTTGGCGTGGTTGTGGCCGGCGTGCGGGTCGATTTTGGATACGCGCAGGGCGAGCAGCGAGAGCGGGAGGAGCTTGAAGACGTTCTCCGCGGAGGCGCGATCGGTCACGGGCGGGAGGAGGGAGTTCTTCTTTGCGGCGGCTTTGGCATAGGCGGGGGATTCGAGGGCACGGATGGCGCGTTTCACTGCTCGCTGTCAGTTTTCCTCGGAAGGCTGGGCTGGATGAAATAAATACCCTTGAACATGTCCTTTCTTTGTCCGTCCAGGATACACGTCCGTGACTTGAGATTCTGAGCCCGAAGGAACTTGGCGACCGCGATCGCTCGAGGGTCTGGAGGATTCGAAGGGTTCACTGGAACCTGGTGTGTGGTCTGCTGCATCTGCTGCTGAGGAGGGGCTGGCTGTCCAGGCTCTCCCTGTTGCTGTCCCTGCTGTGGTTGCTGCTGCTGTTGCCCAGCCTGGGCCTGGCGCTGGGCCTCCATCTGTTTCTGGTGCGCGGCGAAAGCCCGCATCCTCAGCTGCGTAACGTATTGCTCGGTTGTCATGCCGTGCTTAGCAGCTTCCGCATTCAGCTGGTCGCGCTGCTGCTTTGCAAATTCCTCGGGGGTCATTCCTCGTCGGGCTGCTTCAGCGGCGAACTGCTGCTGCATGGCAGCAATCTGCTGCGGGTTTGGCTGGCCGGGAGCCGCCATGATGAATAAGGATTTAGGAAACTGAGCTTGGAAATCAATTGGCGAAGGTTAGATGAATACACGATGAGGATTAAAGATGTGATGGAGGCTTGTTGGGAGAGGGAAAGTGTTGGAAATATCGTTAGAAGTAACGAACACGAAGTGGCCAGATTGATGGTGTTGGAATTGCCCAAAGGGGAAAAGAGCCGATCATCTAAAGTGACTGTGGAGAAGCATCAGTTCCATCTTCCATCTTCCATCTCCTCTCTATCCATCCATTCACTATCTGTGATGCATACTTCAATCTCAAATCAATTTCAAATGTGTTGTATTTGTATTCCCTAGATTGACTGTTTTGATGCTGTAGTCCGCAGCTCCATGGGCCTGGATTATGTCCCCGATGCTTCCCTTGTAAATTCTACACGGGTAGCTGTCCTGTTTGTGAGTCTCCTATCGATCAGAGGAGTGGTTGGCCAGTAACTAACGATCTTTTCCTAGAGCGAAAGAGATGTTGCTGGCCAAATCCCCATCAACTTCGTCACCGTTCCAACTGTCTCACTGACTGCGGCATGCTTCGGCAACAACGTCTTCGACCACCGCTCTGCTGAGAAATGCATTTCGAATCTGCTGGTCATCGGTTACCGTCGCTTCCTGGTGGACATATACTGGTCGACTGAGCTACGAAAGTGGACCTTCTGCCCTGTGACCGTCCCTAAGAGCGCCCAAGTTGTCACGGTGACAACGACGCCTCCTACAACTGCCACTAGTGCTGTGCCAGGTCCCATCACAGCAGTCTCTGACGCGTCTGGCTCGCTACTGTACCAATTAGGTCCTTATTTATGCTCCAACAAGCTAGATATCTCCGGATTGATCGATATATTCGTGGAGTATTTCCGAGATACAGCATCACAGTTGAATGTGTATACGAGATACCTCTCCTTCAATCTTCACGTGGCATCGAGTGCTACTGCTCCGAATGAGCCCGCCGTATCCGTGTCCGGTAACCAGCTACCGACGAGAGCAGAACACGTGAGCTCTCTGTTTGAGGAACGTCTCTCATCGTACATTTATAAACCATCTCACCTAGCTCAGGACCGCAGCAATCTCAACGCGTCCTGGTATGAAGTTGACGATGACTACAAGCCTATTACGGAATATTTCACTGTTTATAAGGACTCAGATGGTATGCAAAGCACGCTGGATGGTTGGCCCTGCTCGAAGTATGTGCAACTTGCAGAGGAGCGACGACTGTTCCTCGAATATGGCTCCGTGGATTCGCAATTGGAGGGTTACAACTTGACGGCTGGCAACAATGTCGTTTTCCCTCCAAATTATCTTACATCAACGGTTCAAATACCGACCGCGGATAACGGCAACTTGACATCTAGGTGTCTGTATAAATCAGGGGCTACCTCGGTATCCCAGGTCAATTCGTCATGGGCTGCGGGCAGTATCACTATCCCTGATGGCTTGAACCGAACACAAGCCCTCCGACATATGTCCATCCTGTCTGTGAATCTCACGGAGTGCGGGTTATCTCCCACGCTCAACAGCACCTTGTTCAACAAGACTGCCGATGTCGATGCCGAGCCATACCAAAACGTCTCCCAATCTGCCTCGTGGGCATGGGCCCCCGGCGAACCCCGAGACGCATCGCCTTCTGACGCCGACGAGAATTCACCCAAAGTTGGTCAATGTGCTGTCATGGATCTATCCCTCGGGGGCCACTGGCGCGCTACCAACTGCAGCGACGTGCGCTACGCGGCTTGTCGTGTGCGAAATCATCCGTTCACATGGTTCCTGTCCCCTTCCCCGTATAACTACTGGGATGCATACCACGACGCCTGCCCGGGAAATACTTCGTTCGCGATACCCCGAACAGGACTGGAAAACAGCTACCTCTATCACTACCTACTTGGTCAATCGCACGATATCATGGACCCTACCTCGGCTGATCCCGCAAAACGCGAGGTCTGGCTCGATTTCAACTCTTTGGACGTCACATCGTGCTGGGTGACTGGGGGGCCGCAGACTTCATGCCCGTATGTCGCGGATCCAGATCAGTTGGAACGACGGACCGTGCTGGTCGCAGCCATTGCGGGGATCGTCATCTGCATCATCACGGCCCTCACTTTGTTTGTCAAGTGTAATGCGAACAGAAGGAACTCGCGAAGAGGTAAAAGGGTCATTCAGGGATGGGAGTATGAAGGTGTTCCTTCATAATTTGACGACAGATACATGGCTTACATACCAAACACATTATTCTGATTCGATCATTGAGTAGAGGAACTTCGTTAAATTGATCAGGTTACTAACTACCTAACATACCCAGATGCGAAAAGGAGTATCAAACATGAAGAAGAACCATCGCATAGAACTCGTGACATATCCATTTCATCATAAGCGTTGTGTCCAACCATTTATTCAAGTCCATTTTGCAAAAAAAATAGTTCTCTAAAGCCCAGCAAAGCGAGCCCATCCAGCAGCCCGAATCGGCCTCGGACTCGCCGTCTCAACAACACCACCCCGCCCTTCCTCAGCGATCTTCCCGCTGACGTCTCGTCTTCTCCCAACACCCAAGTTGGCGATGTAATCGCCATACGCCAATGACTTTGTGCCAAGATCATGACGGCCGACGTCGGCCCCGGAGTTACTCACGACCCGACCCTTGCGGTCCCCATCCGCCACGGCGACAGGATCCGCAGGCACGGAAGCGTGTTTCTCTTCACCGTCTGAGTCATCGGCATCGTCTTGCTTGAGCGCTCCGTACGCGTTCAACTTCTGGCTGTTGCGTTTGACGAGCTTGCTCTTCTTCCGGTCCATGTTGGAGGAGCTGGGCTCGTTCTGACTGCTCACACCGCGTGGGACGGTGAGCCAGGGTTTCGTGTTGAGTTCGCCGTAGAAGCGACCGCTCTTTTCCGGGCTGTTTGGTGACGGTAGTGAAGCTGGGGGGTTGGGGGTGAGGTTCGGGATATCGATGAGGGCAAAGCGGGTGGATAGGTTGGATGCGTCGAGGGTCTCGTCTCGGACGGATTGCGGAGTGGGTGGGTTCAAAGCTAAGGGGTTGACTTCGAGGGAGGCGGATGGTACTCGTTCACGGGCGTCATGGTCGAGGAAGATATTGATGTTGTGGTCGCCTATGTCTTGCTCGGCGTTACCGTAGAATCGAGTCTGCGGGGGGAGGCCGTGGGTGTCCTCATCGTTTGCATAGTATTCATGCATAGCGAGAGACTCGTACTCGCCGCGAATGTCTTCTGAGATCGTCTCCCCGGGAACCGCTTCGTACCGCTGAGCGGTAGTGAGCCAGTCCTTGAAACTGCTAGCCTTGGAGGTTAGGGATTCCGCTTGACTGTATGCCGACGAGGGTTCACGACGTGCTAGATTCTCATTCATTTCGGCCTCCACTGGTGAAGGGGACCGGGAGGGATAGACGATCCAATTAGCAGACTCGGGGCTGATGCATTGTGACCTGTCAAGCATGTCGAGGGACAATTCCTGATCCTGAGTACTGGGAGCTTTTGTGGGGGTCGGTTGTCCTTGCTGTGGATTGTTCTCGGCTAAGAAGGAATGCTTGGGCAATGGTGGAACAGGCGGGACGTCCGCACCATGGCACATGGAAGATTGTGACTGTCTCTTCCCACTGAGAACCGAACCGCGGCTTGAGGTGTCCTCGGAGGACTTGTTGCGGGTATGTATGAATGGCGCAGTCCGGGGCGAGTTACTAAGGGGGCCTTCCATGACGGACATGGCGGATGCCGCTGTCGAGTTACTGAGATGCTTTTCAGTAATTTCTGATTTGTTCCGTTTGTGAGGACGGGCCGTCAGGTTGTCCTCTAGTGGGTTCAGATCGGGAGGTAGCTGAGAAATCTGACGGAATATGACGGCCAGAAAGATAGAAATGCCCAAGGAGATCAAATGGATGCCTCCGTTGGCGATGCTAAGGATAAAGGTGGCACGCGCGATCTTGTCTGTGATCTCAGTATCTGCGCTCAGCAAAGTACCCCAGTTGTATTCATTGTTGGTAATTTGCTTGTATGCAATATATGCGGAGAAGACGTAGAATGGGATCAGTCCCAAGTCGACAGTTCCTGCAAAGACCATGTAACTGGCCTGCGAGCCGGACGGTCTAGTGACTGGAGAGCGGCAGAGATGATAGATACCATACAGGGTATGAAGAACTGCGACAATGGGCTTAAAGCCAGAATTAGAAAGGTCATAAATTGGCCATGAGTGCAAACTTACTCCCACTCGGATGATCCAGATGATTGTTACAGCGACATTATTGATGACGATTGCACAGAACAGCGATCCAAGGGCCCCAAGGAGAGCCAGTACGCGCAGAGCCAGCTGTATCTTTCTTCCATAGAACACCCTGCCCTTTGTCCTGGGGCTCATGGGAGTCCATCGGGTCACTCCATCGGGACAGTTCGAATACTATTGGAAAGCTTTGGTTAGCACATGCGCATTCTGCAACCACGAGAATAATATAAACATACCGAGCCCGGATGTCTGTTGAAACTAAAATACGGTCCCTTCTGCTTCGGCTTCGGCTGCGGCCGAGTCCAGCTCGCCTCGGTCACAGCCTTGGGATTGAAAGGTCTATCCGTCGGTCCATAGAAGGTATGCGATGCAGGCGGGCCAAACATAAACGGAGGCGACGATCTCCCCATAATCGCAATGGATGAGGCTTCTCAGCGCATCCACGCGAGGAGTGGTGAACCAAGACAAGTAAGAATACTCCTGGTTCCAGATGAGTCTGTAAGATACGGAAGATAGAGAATATGGTTTGAGGAAAACCGCACAGAGCCGAAACCAAACCACGGAACAGGAAGAATGGAAGAGGATCGTGTCAAGGTGACATTGAGAATCTCAGCTCTCACAATCTCCCAATCGGGATGAAGCATCAACACTGGCGATAATCGACGCGGCAACCACCTGATAAGGTCACGTGGTATTTATCGGAATGAAATGGAGTCATCGCTCGACAGTGAGCTTGGATAACCGATACCCATCCACCCGCTTTGATTAAGATGAATCTTAAGCGAGCGCCTTACGTCTGCGCGCAATGCACGGCGCAAGTTGGCCGCCCTTTACTTCGCCGTCCGCAAATTCAGCGTCTACAATTGACTCTGCAACGCCGGCATCAGAGTCAGGCAGTCCAGGCCAATCGTCCGTTCCGCGTTGCTGTTGTAGGATCGGGGCCGGCTGGATTCTATTCCGCCTATAGGTTGCTTGCAAAGGTCGAAGATGCAGTCGTGGATATGTACGAGAAATTACCCGTGCCATTTGGCCTGGCACGATATGGCGTTGCCCCAGACCATCCAGAGGTCAAGGTGCGTTCTACTGGTCATTCGATTCATCGGATCTTACACTCACGTCTGACGTTGATAGAACTGTGAAGAAAAGTTTACCGAAGTTGCAGCAAGTCCGCGATTCAACTTTATCGGCAACATCGAGCTGGGTGCAAGTCTCCCCCTTCAAACTCTAAAGCCGCACTACGACGCCATCCTATTCGCATACGGAGCCCCGAAGGACAAGAAGCTAGGTATCCCTGGAGAGGATGCTTTGCGTAACGTGTACTCGGCGCGAGAATTCGTAGGGTGGTACAATGGCCTCCCGGAACATCGTGATCTGGCACCGGATCTCACCGCTGGGGAGGATGCTGTGATCGTTGGGCAGGGGAATGTGGCTTTGGATGTTGCGAGGATACTCTTATCAGATATCAATACTCTCCGAAAGACGGATATCGCAGAGTATGCAGTGGAGGAGTTGGTGAAAAGCAAGATCAAGCGTGTCCGGGTCGTCGGCCGTCGCGGGCCAATGCAGGTATGTCGACTGATGCTTTGATTGATTATATGCTGACCGCCAGGAGGCTTCCTTTACCATCAAGGAGCTCCGGGAACTGCTTCAGCTCCCATCCCTCTCTTTTGACCCAATCCCGCGGGACCTGTTTCCACCCGAGGACGTCGTCTCTGGGCTTCCTCGAGCCCAGAAACGGTTGATCCAATTGCTCGCAAAAGGGTCGACCAATGACCCTGCCACCGCGACCAAGTCATGGTCACTAGATTTTCTCCTATCTCCAGAATGCCTGACCTGGTCGCCGGTCCATCCTTACCGTTTATCCTCCGTCAGATTCTCCCGCAACGAATTAGATTCGAGCGATCCACACGCCGCGACTGCCAAGGTTACACCAAAGTACCTTTCCAGCGGCAAGCGAGCACAAGTCGACATTCCCGCCAATACATTCTTCCGTAGCGTCGGGTACCAGTCGCTCCCCTTACCTGGATTGGAGGATCTGGGCGTGCAGTTTGATTCCGACCGCGGGGTGATCCCTAACGACGGATTCGGCAGAATCACCAGCCCAACCAATAGGGGGCACAACGTGCAGCTTCCAGACGGTTCGATAATCTCGCATCTGCCGGGGCTCTACTGCGCGGGCTGGGTCAAGCGTGGGCCAACGGGTGTTATTGCAACTACCATGACGGATGCATTTACCACTGCTGATGCACTGGCTGCCGACAAGGCGAGCCTCGAAGGCAAGGGATCCTTGCTGAATGGACCGGGTAACAGCACCGGACTTGGTTGGGAGGGTGTCCGTCCCGAAGCGGAGAAGCGCGGGTTACGGCCGACGACATGGCAGGACTGGGAACGTATCGACCGAGCTGAGCGGGAGCGAGGGCAGCAAAAGGGTAAAGTTCGCGACAAGTTTGGACGAGTAGAAGAGATGTTGGAGGTTATATCATGATATAGATGTGTCAAGAAGATACATTATGATATTATCATTAGGACAGACATTATTACATCAACACGTGTACAAATTACCGAGAGACCGCTGCTGAAAGCCCACCTCTTTCTTCCTTCACACCGAATAAACCTTTCCAGAGTCCAGACACCCATCAATCCCTATCCAGGGATCGATTACTTGTGGGAGCAAGCCGACGGATCAGCCTCCTCATAGGTCGCATCCACCCGTCCCAGATGCTGCGCCATCCCGCCGGTCAACTCGTTCATTGCATTCAGACCAATATTGAACCCGCCCGGAGCGGCATCGATGGCCGTCACGTAGATGGTCTGGTCGATATTCCCTGCGGCGTAGTGCAGCTTGTAGCATTTGCCA
This sequence comes from Aspergillus cejpii, assembly GCA_004769165.1. Lineage (NCBI taxonomy): Eukaryota > Fungi > Ascomycota > Eurotiomycetes > Eurotiales > Aspergillaceae > Aspergillus > Aspergillus cejpii. The sequence goes on along the minus strand of SMSW01000001.1, from coordinate 2,875,187 downwards.
CAGTTGGGGCTGCCCCATCCAGAGATGGTGGGCGAGCCTCCGATGCGAGCGAAGTTGGGGACGTCGCCAAAGGTCGGCCACTTGCCCACGAGACCGTAGATGCCGTCGGAGCAGGCGACGGTGTTCATGGAGGCACCGGCGACGTCGTACTTGGTGTCGTAGGAGACGGAGACGGAGGCTGCGGTTACGGCATTTGTATCGGGGGTGGGAATGGCGAGGGAGGAGGTGAGGAAGAGAGTGAGGAGGGAGAGGGTAGTTGTGAAGGTCATCATTTTTGTTTGTAGTTGATTAGGATTGACTTGCTTCAGTAATGAAGAGGGAGTTGCAGGCGTGATGATGATGATGCTTGAGGTTGTCTGCCTTTCTGATTGAGGATATGAAGCTTTATATACTTCTCCTCCCGGGTATCTCTTCCCGCTCCTATACTATTATTAGCGACGATATATCGAAAATCATCATCGACAACCTGATCAGATGCCTTCGCCTCCCGAAGAGGAGAGAAACCGGATCAATTCATCATCATGCAGAAGAGCCCCAGAAACCGGATCAATCGTATGCAGACAAGAGTGAGACAATCCTCTCAGCTGGTCGTAGGCCAGTAGGATCTGCAGAGTGCAGACTGTGGAAATCATGGCCATGATACGACAGTCGTACTACATGAAGCCGGGGGGAAAGTGACAAATGCGGGGATCCAAGACTCTGCAAGTGACATTCAAAGTAACATCCCAGTCATCTGATGAGGTTGAATCCACTCCGCAATGAGACACCCATCACACTCATCACCAACTACCTTGACTCTTCTCATACCTTGCATCCTGTTCTCTCCGCTTCGGGACATTGTTGATCTCCGCGCGATATTTTTATCTTCTCATGAAGGTTCTGGACTCTGGAGAATACCAGGTGCGGTATCATGCAGTGAGTCAGTGATACCACTTCGTTGTGGCCTGTGCCAGTGAAAGTACGACCATATGAGAGTGAGACCCCTGAGGTTGAGGACTATCTCCAAGCAATAATCAAGATTATCATATTCATCGGATGATTGTATGCTGATGGATGTTCAAATGTTGACCGCTGTATGAGGCCTCCCATTCATTCAACGCCACACCTGATCGCATCGAATACCAGATCGATGGAAACCCGCTTACGGGTAGGGCTGAAAATTTCAGGTTCGACTTTGGACTTGGAGCTCATCAGCTCAAAGAAAAAGGTTTTGATCAAGGTGAGTGATCACTGATCACTGATCAAAGAGGAAGTCATTATGCTTGGTTTCTAAATATAAGCTCTTTAATATGATAGGATCGAGCAAGGATTCCACTTGACATGGTGCCACCGTGCCACAAGCCCACAACGCGAATTCGTGAACCACAACAGGAATACAGGATACCGATGTCTCGATGAACCCCGAATATGCGGCTCGAACGGTTCTGAAGCATACGATCATACTCGTCGCCTGATCAGAAGGAAGCACTCTGCAGTAGCACACAGCAAAGGAGGGAAACTTCATCGTTAAAAATTATCAACTCTAGTCCGTACTCCATACTGATCCCGTGTGGCAATTATGCCGAGGAGTGATATCAAGTTATCAACTTATCACATGGAAGTGGAGACTGGAAAGAGAAAATCATTGAATTTGAAGCATTATCAAGCATACCAACTATCTACCAAGTACCAACTTTTGAACTTACCAAGTTACAGAGACATTTGGGTTGCCGCATTCACAGCCGCAATGATACCGAACATAACGGACCAACGGATATCCAAGCAATACCCACGGACCGAGGTCGTTGTTCAGGACTTGACGACATGAATAATGAACTCCATACTCCGTACAGTGGAGTATAAACCGGCATGATTGAGTCAACCATGAACCAATTATCCATCGAATGCAATCGGAACGATTAGTATCCTGTCTTTGTATGGAGTATGGACTATGGCCCTTCATAGTTCATTGGTATGATATCTATCTGGCTGGATGACGCGGTCAAGTGTTCTCAAGCAGTGAAATGTTGAAGCTTGAAGGTCTTTTGAGTCAGGACTCAGGACTCAGGAGAACAGGATCGACATGGAACTAGAGTTAAGCTTTTGGCTGGGAGTAGGTAGGCAATACCGATTAACTACCGATAACTAACTTGATAATGATAAGTGAGCACTGAGTGACACATAGAAACCATCCAGCATAACCTCAAGCTTCAAGCTTTTAGGTGAGATACCAAAACTTCGGCAAACCCATGAGCCATGAGCTAGAGCAAGTGGTGGTCAAGATTAAGAATTGAAGATAGAAGGGTAGTACTGCTGTCTACTGTATTACTCCGTAGTGGTGACTGGTGACTGGTGATACCTCTGGAATATCTCCATTCTCCATCTGTACTCCGTACTTGTTACCTAACTTGAAGACACGAAGGTAGCATGATATCTGAAAAAGGAAGGTGTTGATAACTTGATGTGATGACTTGCAGCCTTAGCCCTCAGGCTCGCTCTTATACTTTAAGGTTGAGGAAACCTCAGGCTTACAACTTTCAAGTCACACCACCTTCATCAGTTCATCTTGCATGTTTTCCATTCCATCTCATTCCACCTCATTAACCATCAACCATTCATGGTTCATCAGTTCTGCTAACTTCCTCCAGGCTCCATCACAGATTGCATGCCAACTGCCAAGCTACTGGACTAAAAAAATGTACAAGATTTTTCATTTACTGGTCTGTGCGTCAAGACTCGAGAGTCAAGTGTTCCAGATGTGGAACAAGTGACAACTTTATTCTGGACTCCTGTAGTCCTGAGTCCTGACTCCTGACTCCTGAGTCCTGCCTCTTAACTAGTCTCCAAGTCTCACTCTCCTGCCGTCCCTCCGACTCCGAGGCTGCGACCTTCGGCTTCACAAGCTCAAAGCCTCAAACTCAGAGGTTTAAGGTTTTGGCTGGTCTTAAAGGCTTAATTTTGATCTTATACCTACCGGGTCGGGATCAATAGAGTCATTTTTGAGTCTTTGAGAAGAGGCTCCAGTTAAGAATGGTGATGCATCTCCCAGTTTCATCTTCAGCAAATTTAATGCCTGATTATTGGCCAGGAGAGGACTAAATTTTTCTACTAGTCTTCTAGGGCATACAGGGATTCAGAATGGCAGGTTGATCCCCTGATCTTATCATCTTATGTGCAAACTCCAAATCATTCCACCATCCGGCGTTCTCCGTGGAGTTTCACATATTGATAAGTGCTTTGACCTTATCTACCTAGTCCATGGGATGATGAGACCGTGACAATTCGCTCGAGCGGACCGGGTAGTCAGTATTCAGTTTACTTTTCTCAGAGTGTGCCTGGCAATGGCATCCAGCTAGTAGCTACTATCTTGGGCGTTTTTTGGCTGAGACTACTGGTCGATGGACAGTGAAGTGAGTGAACACTGGACAGACTGTGAACTGTGGAGAATGAAGACCAGCATAGTGGAACTACTACTCCAGTACTCCCCCTGGTCTGTGGATCTCACACATTTCAAGTTTTCAACTTACCGGGGTTGGAGAACCATAGCTCTTAATAATACAGACGGCAGAGTGGCAACTGCAAGTGCAGATTCTCATTTCTCTTAGGCCTCACTCGTGGCCCTTCTAGCCCTGCCAAATCGAATACGAACTAGTCAGCCAATGAACCGTGGTTTTTCCTGACCCCATATAACTAGCAAGATCCGAGAGTCAAGACTCTAGTTTTTTGCTTGATCGGGCAGATGGCATATTAACAATTTAACACCTCAAGCACCCGTCATGTCAGGACTCGGGAGCCTCGCCCTCTTCTACTCGGCTTTACTGTTCCACACCATTCAACGACCTGTACTCTGACCGGCGTTCGATGGCGATGAACGACAGCAATGCCTGGCCTAATTCGAGCATTACACCTATTATACAGCGAAAATGGACCTACGCCGTACCTCATGGCTCGCTCCGAATCTGCCCTGTCCGCCGACGAACCCCTCACAGGAGGTGACAGGGCAGGTTTCATCGCAATGGGTGCGATTGCCATCTGCTCGTGGATTGCCACACTGTCGCTCCTGTCCTTCCTTACATATAGATTCCTTTTCTGGCAACGTTACTACAAACGGCCTCTCGCAGAGAATCAATACATCGTCCTCATCTATAACCTCCTTCTAGTCGATCTCCAACAAGCAACAGCTTTTCTGATCTGCCTGCACTGGGTCACACGTGGCAGCGTGAATTACCCCAGTGCGGCATGCGTTCTCCAAGGCTGGTGGGTTCAAATCGCCGATCCTGGAAGTGGCTTGTTCGTGGTAGCTATTGCGATGCATACTGGTGCCGTCGTACTTCGAGGGCGGCAACTTCCATACTCCATCTTTGTCTGTTGCGTCGTAGGGTTATGGGCATTCATTATCCTGCTCGGATTGATCCCGGTTGGGTTGTTTGGCTCTCGGACGTTTGTCGCCTCGGAAGCAGGCTGGGTGAGTACTCGCAATCCGTTATTATCGCGATATAGAAGGATTGACTCCCCGCAGTGCTGGCTCAGTCCAGAACATAACGTTGAGCGTCTTTGGGTACACTACGTCTGGATTTTCCTATCTGAATTCGGCACCCTTGTCCTGTACGGCATCATGTTCTTCTACCTTCGACGTCGGATGAAGCAAGCGGCGGCCCTTGGCCAGCGCCACCAGGACAATCTCAGCCGTCTCAACCGGGTTGTCATTTACATGGTCATCTACCCTGTGGTATACCTGGTTCTGTCACTTCCTCTGGCTGCTGGACGTATGGCGACAGCCAGGCATGCCATTCCCAGCAAGGCATACTTTGCAGTTGCCGGGTCGCTGATGGCTCTGTCCGGGTTGGTCGACGTCATCGTATACACCCTGACCCGCCAGCATCTGTTGCTGGATACCGAGGCCAGCATTTCGGATCGTTACTATGCACAAACGGAGTCGAATTTGTTTCACACGAACGTTAGCACCACTGCAGCCGGCCACGTTGCCAGAAAGATTCGTGGCAAGTCTCGCTTCCGCCGAGGTCTACGAAGCGTCAATAACACATTGAATGACGACCGAGACGGCTCGACGGAGGATATTATGCGGAAGAGCGATATGGAGCTTGGCGACATAGCCCACGGTGTGTTACAGGAGACCACGATCGAGATTTCCCACGAGCCTGCGGACCCGGAAGAGTTCCAGAAACAGAATCGACATAGTGGATGATTATTTGCCTCTCTTTTACTGCTTTCATGTAACCTAGTACCCCACACTCTTTATCTAACTTGGATCGCTGTGACGACGTTGTACATATTATATATACCCTGGGTAGCTCTACTCATAATGTTGATTCCCTCTCTTTGCCTTTACTTCCTCATCTGAATCCCTTCGCATACACCTTTTGTGAGCTCTTAATCAACAGGGGAATAAAGGTCAATTAAGAGATGAGGGGATACTAACCTTGTTCCTGCAGTAAGCATTAGATCTCAGAACAAGAGGAGGTTGATTGCATCAATGAGTTCATCCTGATAAAGTTTATAAGGACTAGCCCTCTCAGTAATAGTTTTTGTAGTCTTCTAAATATTCTAAGATACCAAAACTGAGATTTTATTGTTTAACATGTCTACCACAGTACGTTTGAGGGTTGTGCTCGTTTTAATGGTTTTATATCTCTCACCGTTTAAAATGTCAATTAATGGCAAGATGGCCGAGTGGTCGAAGGCGGTTGATTTGTAAGAAGCCTTTACCTACAGCAACCGCAGTATTCCCGCTAATAATTTCTATAGAAGATCATATCTTAAATATCTTAAATTCCCAACTCCCGAAAGGGGCGTGGGTTCGAACCCCACTCTTGTCAACATTTTTTTCTCCTTTTTTTTTCTGCACTTTTTAAGAAGCCAGAGGAATCTGGATCCTCGCTGGAATGGTGCTGCACAGATTGTGCCCTTGTCTGTCTGAGACAAAGAATCCTTGTTTTATTATTCAATCTCCATTTGACTGAGAATGTCACATCCATCATTCCATGGATATCAAAACTAAGCTTCATGTTTATCCCATAGTAGAATGACGCGGGACTTACAAGCAGACTCTATGCAAGGTACATAAGAACAGTTTCAAAATGTCATTCAGCTTTCTTGAGATGGACAAACCTATACTGACATGGCTTCATGCATCAAGTGCCTGGCTAACTGGCTTCTCCCTCGCCAGCCAGAGCCACCTCGACGGCCTCAACGGAAGAAAGAAATCGTAACCCAGAGTGATCAGTATTTCAAGGATCTACATAATATTTGGAATCTCATTTATGAGAAGAACAGGCCCTATCTCAACCTTCACTCCCTTTCCGCTCTGCATATCAAATGCTACAACCTCACACTGAACGATGACGGCTCCTACGGCCCTTCATCCTCTAAGCACTTGCAATTCTTCTCTCCAATACCACTAGACCAGCTTCGAGCCTATCGTATTGACCTTAATGACCAAGATACCATGGATAAATTGCAAGAAGAGGAGGGCTTTTGGGCCAGGGGCGACATCTACAGACGAGACACTCTGTCTGAAAGCTATCTGATGTGCGAGACGATGGCATTCAACTTTGCCTCGTACGGGAGGAAGACGAGCGACGGCAGAAAGACCAGACTCAAGGAGATAACCGACTGGAAACGAAGGTACGACCGCACTCCCTTGTCCCCGGTGTTGGGATCTAATGAGTACAGCGGTCTCGGATACGGCATCATCCACGAAGTCTTTCAAAATGACATCCTGCATCATAGTCGGTGGCATCTGCGAGATGCCTGGCAGGCTTGGGATTCAAGGACGAAGCCCCATGTCATGCTTACCCTGGCCCATGGGATTATCGGCACCGACCACGAGCTTCTGCAGGCGGAAGTGCTTACGATTGTGGCCGTGATGTTGACCAGGCTTGCGGGTAGGAGGTTTCGAAAACATACGATTATCCCGGTAGGCACCTTTCCTCTAAGCATCTACGAATGGTGTGGTCCTAATGGGTGGAATAGGTTCTGCTCCTGTCCTTCATGGGTCCGAAGCGAGGGAGGATTCTCCAGGCGTACTTCGCCGATGGGAACCTGGTGATTTATAAGACTCGTCTTTACTCTTTTGAGACGCGGGAACTGGGGAAGCAGTCAATGGATCTGTTTTTACAGTTCATGTGCAGTGATATGGAGGGTGACACGGCGATCATTGGGGAGTCGACGATGGAGGAAGTGAACGTGGTCAATGAGAAGTAGCTATTACATCCTGAGGGACCTGTTTTATCGAGATACCATATAATAATTTTAGAATACGGAGGAAATATGAGGCCAAGAATAGAATTGAGGTTAGACAGAAGGTGCCACTATACCTGGCTTCTAGCTGTCCCTGTTTGGATTCTTCAAGAAGGAAGTTTAGACAGCCACTTGTGATGTTAGAAAGAAAGACCGTAATAGGCAACTGCAACTAACATGACTATATATGACGGCAGTCAGCAAGATTGACAGTCCTAATCATTTTCACTTTCAACCTCTTCTCCCCAAGCCAACCGCATCTTCACCCATATCGAACGAATTCATCTAAGATGGGGTGAGTAATCCCATCTTACATTCCACTCGTCTACTAACACACTCAGTTACACTCACTACTACACCATCCGCAACACCAATAGCGCCGAATGGCAAACCGCATGGCCCCGACTGGTCAAAGACGCCCGGAAAATCGTCAATGCATCAAGCGTAGAGATTGTCGGCGATGGTCCTACAGAACCTCCCACTCTCAGCGAGGAGGACGGGATCTACCTGAACGGGGTCGAGAGTGAGGGTCACGAGCCCCTGTATATTGACAAGGATGGTGTCGCCGGCTTCGGTTTCGTCAAGACAGCCCGCAAGCCGTACGATGAGGTGGTCACCTGTATCCTCCTGAGAGCTTATATGCTGGCGCCAAATTGCGTCGAGTTAGGGTGAGTATGAGTGTAGTGTGAGGTTTTTGGACCAGGCTGACAGTCGCTGACGCAGATCGGATGGTCATTGGGATGAGTGGATTTTTGCGCGCGATCTGTACCAGTATCTGTGGCCGACGGAGAATATCTTGTGTCCTTGGAGTCAGTCTGCAGGGCGTTAGTGATCGGTATATGGCTGCGCTTCGGGGAGAGTAATGGAGGGTATACTTGCAGGGGAATTGTCATTGCATTGAGCAGTGTTGATGAGATGCATAGCCATAGGGAAATTGTGTTTCTTGAAGGTACATATCAGGACTAGAGCCACAAACGCTCCAGGTCTGGTGTCTGTCGTTTTGTACCTCGCGATTATAACAACCATTGGAGTCGCCAGGATAGAACTAGGTTAGAAATTGAGGCGCAATTGATATTACAACGGGGAATGTGTCAATGTATCATTCTGAAGCAGGTACTCATTTAAAATGCCAAAGAATTCCTGTAGTGGAATGGAAAACATGTGACCCTGCCTGTCTTGGAGGTTGGCGATGACCTCTTGTCCTCCTACCATTCCATCCACAAGCATCATCCTTTTCTCTTAGACTGCCATCATTCAACCATCTAAGTGTCCTTGGAGGATGGTTTCACCTTTTAGGTTCCTGAATCCCCTCGAACTTGTGTCCTGGATGAATTTGCTCTGACGATGACATGCAGTAACAACACAGATCATAGTTCGCGCAGTCGCGACACTGGTAACGAATGCCATATATGCCCTTTGAAACTTAGCTTCATCAGCAGAGTCTGTTGGATATAAGTACTTACCTCACCACAGCCACCACAGTACACTCCGGCGTGCCACAGTGGCTTATCCTCCTCGAAATCATGTCCCGAATGCGTCGTTTCTGCGTCCTTGATACAGTCGGAACAATAATCGAACCCTGAGCATGACTTGCACCGATAGCGAGTTCCAAACACCGTCAAGCCGCATCCATCGCAGAGGCAATCCTTGTGCCAGGCTCCATTTTCCGGTTTCGCAATATAAACCACCCACATCCGTTGCCCCTTGACCACCTCCTCCAGAATCAGAATCCGGATCATGCCGTCGTTAAGGTTAAGTCCGTGGTTTCTGTCTCCAATGAAAACTCGTTCCCTCCGTTCATCCATCCAATCGTCCGCCATGAGAGACTCGAACACGTCCAGATCTCTCACTCTGCTACCGCTTTGCATGGAGTACAGAGAACCACCGAATTGAACGACGGGGTTGAGCAGGGCATCAAATCCAACTCGAAGGTTGACCACGTAGTCCTCCCTCATGGAATATCTGATGAGTCCTGCCGTCCCTCGTTTGCCCGGGGGAATGCAGAATTTGCGTTCTTTCTCATCCCAGGGGTGGTACGCTGTCACCTCAAAGCGAGAATTGGGCCCGGGATGGACAGGGGGGAACTGACGGAGCCAAAATCCGTACATACGTTCGGGGGCTTTCTTTGTTCCCGCGATCCTCTGTCTCACATAGACCTTTCGATACTCTGACTGCAGGTCCGAGGGAAATTCACGCAGATCCTCTCCCTCGTACATCACCCGGGCATACTGATTGCTGTCTGGCAGCGGAGCCAGAAAGATACCTACGCGCTGTTTGTCACTGCAGCTCTCACAGTCTAATGCAGCGAGGTAGATGTCCATACTCCACTGCACGACGGCCAATTCGATAGAGATACCCATGTTCGTTACCGAGTATGGAGTTCGATTCAATTTGCTTTCCGACTGAATGAATTCGCCGCCAGCGCGGAAATCTGCCGGCGACTGCGCCAGAAGTCCGCGGTAGGCATCGTCGGAGCTCTTCCATGCAAACAGTGTCTGGTCATCCGACCGTCTCATGATTTCCTCCTGAAGTCGGATGAACGCTCGTTTGCCTTCACCATACATCATTGGCATGTTGATGTCGAACAGACCCAGAAGACTATATGCGGCATCTTCGATCCGAGTCGTCGCTCGGTCTGAGGCCCAGGACATACGCTGCGCAATACTCAGTTCCTGGGGCCGAATGCGTCCGTCCAGAACCTCCTGCTGGATACCAGTGATCCTTTCAATGGATTCCTTAAGGTCATATTTTGTTCCCAAAGCACGCCATTCTGAGTTGAAGAATTCCACCTGCGTCGGTGCAAGGAGTTCCTGCAACGTCCACCCACGGGTGAACCACTCACTATCCTTAAAACTTCCCTCATCCGTGACGGAATCCTCAGTTACGTCACAGAGGAAAGCATAGCAGACTTGCGCCTTCTGGCACCACACATACATGGAATTGAGCAATTCGGATAGCTCTGCGCTGCTGGTTTTGTCGATACAGAGGGTGCCGACCCAGACATAGTTGAGTCCATCACGCCTGGCTTGTGCGCAACATTTCAAGATCTTCTCATACCCTTTCTTTCCTTTGGCGGTGTCTGACTGGATGTCTTGGAAGGTGACCTCTTCCTTTTGCCAGCGATGGGAGAGGACTGCGTATGGTGGGGCGTCGTCGCCGAGGAACTGGGTGAGTTTGAGGGTGGAGCAGTTGAATAGACGCATGGCGTAGCTACAAACTGCGAGAGATTCTTCCTAGAGGATAATATGGTTTTGTTCCGGGTTGCAACGACTGACAGTTTATGTATCTTTGCGTCTATGAGGCCAAGTTGATATTTGTGTAGGGGGAATAGGGGCTCGTATTCTCGCCAGTAAGACAACGATTCAATATCTGGCCTTGTTGATCTCGTCATCCGATTTGTTTCTCTTCTTGCTAACATATATTGGGTGGATAACCTGATAGCAAGTTCACAGTTCACACTCTCCATTTGACTCTACGATGTCGATCCATTGCACTGATGGCTGCCTCGATCCGAACCCACGCAACACCCACCGTTGCACCCACCAACAAGACTCCAACCAATACACAAAGAAAAAGTAACAAAGTCCCGCTGGTAGGATAGTCTCGAATCAACAAGCGAGTACTCCGTACTCTACCTGCAACATCCCATTCAGGAAGGAGTCTCTTACTCTCAAACTGGACAGAAGCAGATGAGCACTAATGGTGAAGCCAAGAAGACGACTACAGGAGTATACCTAGGTAATATTTAGACCCGATAGCCTGGTAGGTTCCGAGTCGACGTGTCATATCCATCTGGTCGGATTTTCGCTAAGGAATTGGCGGTTGGCCAGGTGAGTTCTTTGAAAGAAAATAACTCACTTGGGACATATTCTGGTTTTTCTTGTAGTGTCAGTTCATATCCCAGATAGCTGTGTAAAGCTGTAGTTATACCCCTCCTTTTCTTTCCACAGAAGATAAAACTAGAGATTGTTGACTTGCTAGTCCGGTCGTATGAATTGACTCAGGTTAAGTCTACCCAACAGATTCAGATCTCTACATAGTTTATCCCATATTGCAGTTATTCCTAATCTTAGCAATTGCATCGAGTACCCAAGAAAAGTCTCATCATGCCATATCAGCCATCAAGCACAAAAAATAAACAAAGAGCATACACAAGACAAGATGGCGCCTGCCAAATCCCAAATCCCAAGAGTATGGCTCCAACTTCTTATTGGCTACCGACTGCTCGGTTGCTGAAGGGCCGATCTGTCCGAAATTTCCAGTTTTGGCATCGTCCGGTCCACTAATGCACGGTCCGCCGGGCCCGGGACGCTAATTATTAGCGTACCATTTCCCTGGTACACCTCCAGAACTACTCCGTAAGGAAGAAGACAAATTGAAATGCTCATTTTGTTAGAAGAGACTTGTTGGCATTTGACTGCATGTTCCTGAGCTGAGATGCGCTAATTTTATTGATTAGAGGCAGAGGAGCATAAGGTGCAGAAGTACTCCGTACAAATGGTCAAACCTTGAATGTAGAGTTAATTGTTCAGATCACCAAAAACCCACACATTTCTTCTTATCGCCTTTCTTTGTTCGTTTTTTCTGTCTATGATGATATTACATTTGCCTCAATAGCGAATATTTATTACCGTAAGCAACGGAGCAAGGACTCGATGCAGTGCTGACCAATCCGCGGCGTAAGCTCGCAAAACACCAAGTTGAGCCAATGCAAAGGCAAGCTGGACGGGGCTTTCGTTGCTCTGCTCAAAACAACGGAATAAATTTTGGAGGATCTCTCTGTCTTCTTTATTGATAATGGCGTCCCCCTTGTGGTAATCCTTTGGCTTGCGGGAGTCGAGCCATTTGATTCCGACGAGATGCGCATCCCAGGAGTCGTTGGGGAATAGAGCCTTAAACAGGTCGGATGCGAGTGGGTATACCTGGTCAAGCCACAACAATGCACTGGTAATAATTTCCAGTTGGTATCTTGGCTTATCATTGTTGTCAAGTGTAGCGATTGAAGGATCTTTGAGCTTACCCCTCACAGCCGGTATGGAGAGGATATGGTCCATGAGGTACGTGGTGATATTCGATCTGGCTGGATGAAACCGCGCCTCAAAGCAACAGTAGTCGCTTTTGCCATCCATGGACAAGTCGCAATCTTTTAACACCTCCCGTAGCCTTTTTGGAGTATTGAGTTCGAGAGCTTCCAGGAAATCTCTCAGTAGTTCCACCTGCAAAAGATGCTCGGGTTGGTGTTTCAACGGGGCAACCCATTCGCTCAAAAATACCCCAAGGTCGTAGACTTTCTCAAAAGGCTTCTTGTCCAAAGTGGTTTTGGCAACCTGAGTCTCGCACAATCGATCCAAGAAGTATTCTCCAAGGAAAATTGCCCCGCTTAGTCCATCCAGAGCCCGATGCTCCTCATTGGTTGTTTTGTGAATCTCTTTGTAAACCATATCGTGCTCTACCTCTGCCCATGCATGCCGTAGCACAGTCACAACCTGGATTTCGATCTTGGTGCGGGCCAGATTCACACCTTGGTTATCGAATGCCGCATCTTTTAGCAGTACACGATAGTGATCCGCACAATAGCTGGGGAATCGTCGAGTGTATCCCCCAATAGCAATATGGTCCTCCATAGAATGTATTGGCCTTTCCTCAAGCACAGTAAACTCTTGTTTGAGTATCTCCTTGACTAGCTCTCCCTGTCGAGGATAGTATAGAGCAATGCGAACGCCAGCCAAGTCAGATATGTCGTTTTCAATTTCTTCTCTGCTTCTGTAGGGCCGATGTCGAGCGTTCTGCCGTGTGTATAGCTTATTCCGCAGGCTCACTGTTTTTTTGGGGCGATGGCTCACAATGCATGGTAGATTTTGACGTTCTAGGGCCCTTTCGCATATCCTTCTAGCGGCGAAGGCTGTATTGTTGTACAAGAAGCGCTGTTTGTTATAAGTGGTGAGGAAGTCTTCTATCATCGTTGTTTCTTGCTTTGTATCCGATGGAAGAGGACTTTGGTTCGAGGTCTGATAAATGGACTCGGGCATTGTGAAGAGGATAAAGCTCTATGTAGATTAATCCAAGACACGACTCTTGATCAGTTGGGTTGTAGAGGCTTATGCCCTTGATATAGCTGTCCATTCTTACCTTCAGGCACAGACGGCTTTCCGATGTAGTAGATCTTGCGGTGTGTAGCTGCATCTTTGGGACAGGATATACTCAATAGGTTCTGCATGAAGCAAGCCACCGAGTCGAATCCTGCATTCGAGAGTCGCAAGATTGGCCCATTTCTTCCTCCGTGCCTGACAGACTGGTGTACGACCATTTTGCAGCACAGTTTGAATAATAGTAACTTTCGATTTTTGCGATCTTCTGAGCATTGAATACGCACTTGCTTAGTACATCTGGATATCTTCACTGGATGTGGAAGGAGAGTGATGTTGTCAGATCATGAAGGCGAGAAGCAGACTAAAAGGTGTATACAACAGTTGGATGACTGATAATTCAGGCAGCTGAATTTCTTTGCCTACTACTTTCAACTTTCAAGGCTTCAAGTTCAAACTTCCCTCATTCTGTCTATCTCACTGGTCAAATCACCAGGCATCAATCACCCAGGAGACATCGCGTATTCTGATAGCTCCTTCAATCGACCAAGATTATTGATCAGTTGTTATGGAACATGGTTTTTGGCCTCTCATCTGATTCTTCCTGTGAGGAGAGAGGTTCTTCATCGCAGCAGATACTCCCTTTACTGGAAATGATCCCAAAAAGCAACCCTTATTACCGTCGTCGCGTCGGGAGATGCACCATTCCATTACATCGCTGCTAATCATGCCTACCGGGATACCTTCCTCGATGCTCCGTTAGATAAACTCGGCGACAAGTCAGGATGAGGCGCAAAGGGCGCTAGTTCTGGAGCAACAGAGCTTCACCGTCTATCTACACTACACAAACAGTTGCTAAGCCTCGGTGGAATAACTCCAACATGCCGGACCATATGAATATGGCACTGTGTCTGGCATTCATTCCAAAAATAGTCGCATCGAGCATTTCAGATATGTGATGGGAACGAGGTGGTTTTGTTTGCTTTGTCTTCGACACGAACCAAGCGAGACCGGCGAAACCCGCACTTACTGGATCCACCTGGATACCCTACTACCCGGCCCCGACCACGAAAGTCATGAAAAAGTTCCTCGACATTGTCCGCAACCGCCAGTGCAAGTACTACACAACCTGGACCGACATCCCGGAGGCCAGAGTCGTGACGGTAGGAAATGTGATCCTCCAGTTTGACGCGACGACACACACCGAGGACGGGATCTTCGCGGCCGCCGAGGCCAAGATCCAGCGTCTAATCGATAACTATGAGGTCGAGAAGTGGGAGCCTGGGTTCAATCTTGTTGACTATGCCATGACTTGGAATCATAAGTCGACCAAGTTGGTTTATGCGGATGACGCGGAGGAATGATTCAGACTGATTCTCTCATTTTTTACTGTCACCTATCACCACTACTTCCACAAACAATATGTTAATGGCTTCCCTAGAAGAGAAAAGACTCTTTGGTGTGTATTTATTTGGACTGCTTTCTCTGGCTAGACCTAGTCAGGCTTCCCCCTTTAAAGTCAAGTTGTTCATCCCGCCATCAGTCACTGTCGAGATGGACACTCATCCCACCAGAATAGCTATTTATGCTTGTGTCACCGATATAGATGGCTGCCCCCAGAGGCGTCATGCCAAAATTGGAGAAGCCTTCTGCGAAGATGTCTTAAATCGTCCATTCAATCCTACACTTCACCCGGCGGGCTACGACCACATCCATATTCCCGCCGATTTCGACTCACTCAAGCCTCTTAGAAGATGGTTCATTCTAGATTTAGATGTTACTCGTCCACTCAATAAGGAGGATATTTTGCAACTTCCCCACCAGGTGTTCCTTGCAAGTCAACAAAGTGGCAAATTGTGAGACATCCAGTCTGATAGTTATGATGATGATGATAACCCTGTCTTATTACACAGGTCCTTCATTCCTCGCGATCAATGGGCTGAAAAAGCCAAGGGACGGGCTATTTCGTACATTTGGGGGGGTAAAGTAGAGCAGAAAATCGTTGATGGTATGCGAAAAGAGTTCGATGATGAGAAGGAACAAGTCTGAGCCTTCGTCTTGGGCTCTGAACAATACTGGAATGACGAGTCAGGGGGGCCTGAAGGGAAAGAGAACCATTTTGTAGAGACATAACTCTTATACATGACATTACGGAAGCTGTTGGCCATGTCAGCAGGACAGCCTCGTGCTAATGCATGAGATTTCACATCAGTTCTTACTAGTACTATAATCCAATGATAAATATTTCTCCTTTCTGATCCCATCTGGTTATCTCACCCAACCCGCCCCGATTCATAATGCAGCGAGCCGCGCGAAACGCTTGGACTTGTCTTCCCGGTGCTCACAGGGGCTTCACTACGTTCCTATCTTGCTGTCAACGAATTTCACGACGGTCAAGTCCGAGAATCACAGTTGTGCCGCACCGAACGGTTATGTTGTCATCACAGTGGACGTGCACTCCAAGAGTGTTTCCCACCTCAGGATTCGAGTTGCTTGACGAGTCCATCGAGCTTGACGAGGAGACACTGGCGACTTACCAACCCGAGGAATACTACCCAGTCAACCAGGGTGAGGTACTTAATGATCAGTATCAAACACTTGCCAAAATTGGGTACGGAGTAACCTCAACCGTTTGGCTTGCGAAAGACTTGATGTAGGTGATTCCTTTTAACCTAAACCAGATGAATGGAGAATTTAATAGCATGCTTTTAAACCAGTACATCAACATATGTTGTTTTGAAAGTTTACATAACGGGTCAAAACCGGGACCATGAGCGAGAGCTGCGCATCTACCAGCACATGAATCTGGTGGAAACAAAACATCCTGGCAGAAACTTCATTCGCAAACTCCTCGAATTTTTATATTCAGGGCCCTCATGGCCGTCACGTCACGTCTGTCTTGTTCATGAGCCTCTTGGAACGAGTGCAGATGTTCTGGTGAAGATGTCTCCTGGGCACGTAATGACTCTTGATGGCATGAAGCCTGGGATTTGACAGCTACTTATCGCCCTGGATTTCCTGCATTCGGAGTGTCATATCATCCATACCGGTATGCTTAACCTCCCTGAAGACCAGACCTTATAATATCGGGCCTAACGTTGTCGCAGATCTTCAGCTGAAGAACTTACTACTTCCTGGACCAGAGACGAACTATCTTTCCCGATTTGAAGAAGCTGAAGTTACAGACCCATCACCTAGAAAGATGCTTAAAGGTCGAACAATCTACAAGACTTTAGGTTTCCTTCCAAGAGGTGGGCTGCCAATTCTTGCTGATTTTGGGGAAGCTCGATTGGGCAAAGAGCATAATGAAGATATCATGCCAAATGTCTATAGAGCTCCTGAAGTAATCCTGAGATCGAGCTGGGATTACAAGGTGGATATATGGAATGTTGCCATGGTCGTGAGTGGAAAGATTCCGACTTTTGCTTGGCTAGAAAATGCTAATATTCTGGTATGCTTAGGCCTGGGACATTGTTAGCCCTCACACCTGTGACACGACCACCTCCCTAGGGAGCATTCCAGAGAGATGACCGCTGCGCCAGGAGCAAAAGACCAGAATCTTAGGACATCAGTCCTAAGTTGCTCTCACTTATATAGTAAGTTGCCAGCGGTCGTCAGTCGTCACAACACCCTTATCAATGGCAAAAACGCAGATGGCATATTCGATGACCGGGTCCATATGGCAGAACTGGTTGCCCTGCTAGGCCCCCCGCCACCAGAATTCCGGGAACAAAGACACCTCAGTTCAGTCTTCTGGGATGAGTTGGGGAACTGGAAGGACGTAGTCCCAATTCCAGATATTACCCTTGAGAGCCTGGCTGAGAAGGTCAAAGGGGAAGACAAAGGAGGGTTTTTGCGGTGGCTCCGGATGGCCTTGCAGTGGAACCCTGAGGACCGGCCAACGGCTTTGGAACTCTTATATGATGAGTGGCTGATGAAGGGGCTAGGGGAGTGAAGGGGGGATAAGTATATAGTGTAACTGAACGGAAGAAGCATGATAGTTATATGCCTCTGTGGGATAGAGAAGCATAAAGAGAGTCCTAAATTGCCTTAGATCTTATCTAGGAGGCAGATTCTTAGGAAAGAAAAGCCTATCATGGGAAATAGTCATCTTTTATGGGTCCAGTAAGTCAGATTCTTCAGATATATATACTAGTTGTCAGTCTCCAGCTTTGTCAAAATCAATATACCCATTCAGTTGCAGTCGATATCCAAGTAAGAAAGAAACAATCACATCAAACTCATAATCTCACTCTTCATCTCCTCAAGAACCCTCCCCTTCTCACCCATCTCAGCCAATCTCAGCTTCACCCACTCCTCAGCCTTATCATAAACCAGCTCCCACACCGACTGATCAGCCACACATTGGGAACGGAGGTATCCCATCACCAGCATCGTGGCGACGACGGCATCATCATAACCGACCTCCGCTCCTCTCTTCTCGAACGCTTTCACCAGTTTATCTCGGATGGCTGCTTCATCCACCCCCAGCACGCTCATCACGTCCGACGACCATCCCCAGAACCCCTCAAACGACTGCAGGGCGATGATCCGGTGGGCTGTCGAGGTGGCTTCGGTCTTGTGCACGGGAGCGAAACTTCGCTGCGCCTCGAGCTCGGATTCATCGCTCGACTCGTCCCTCATGAAGCGAGAGACCTTTTTCGCTCTCTTGCGGCATACTGACTGGTGCGCGGCCACGCTGCTGGAAAATAGCATCTGAGGCATGATTGCGATGAGGGGTTGCTGTTGCTGTTGCTGCTGCTGTTGTTGTTGGAGTGGCGTCTTTGGACTCCGGATGGAGACTGCCTTGACCTCCTTCTCTATCTGGGACGAGTCGTTCTCGTCGGCTTCCAGCGCGACGAACGAGCAATGTTTCCCCGTGATCTGGAACCTGGTGCCGAGGTCCTCGCACTGCTGGGCGATGAGGGGCCGTTTTGTGTTGTGGTGTAGGCTCCGAAAGGCGATGCCGTTGTTGTATTCTGCGTCGCAGAGCCAGCCGTCCCCTTCCTCCAGGTCGAGCATGGCTTTGCGGCTGGCGAGCTGGTGAATTGTCTCGCCTTTGCCAATGTCGTCGATGGGGATGCGCAGGTGGAGTGGGCCTTGTTTGGAGGTGGCTTTGAGGATTAGGGATTTGGGCGTCTGGTCGGTGGTCTCCGGGTTGAGGAGGAGGTATATCGTTGTCCTGATGAACGGATACAGAGGGGGGATTTTGTGTGGTGCTTGGATGATCCCCGGTGGACTGATGGTGGGGAGGTTGTTTGCGTCAGTCATTGTTTCGTCCTCGGGTTCTTTATAATCGGAATCGAAGAGAGAGATCGGCTGCTGCTCTTCTTCCATTTTCGCGTCTTCGACGGCAGGCACAGTCGGAGGCGGATCATGCATGACCACCTCGAACTCTTCTCCGGCCCCCTCGTACTCCACCTCCAGCTTATAGTCCCCGATATGCGGCGTCAGAGCCCCCTTGAGCATACGCACGACCTTCCGATCCAACTCTTCATATTGAACCACCGACTGAGAGAAGCCATTTCCAGCGCGTGCAATCCCCTCGATCAGCGAATGCGAGGCCTCATTCCCAATCCCGAGCGAAAAGAATCTCGCGCTGCCGTCCGCCGCAGTGCCGCGGACAAAATTAAACAGAGCACGCTCGTTCCAGATCTGTCCGTCGGTAAGGATAAGGACCTCGAGCTCCTTGTTCTTGAGTCGACTGTGGACCGCAGCCTCGACGGCTTGCTGCATCTCCGTCCCGCCCATGTCGGCGTCGACCGTGTCGGTGAACGCAAGAGCATCCTGCAGACTGACCGCATCGTACACACGACTCTGCTTCCACAGGAAAGAGAACGAGCTGCCGAACGAGCAGATGTTGAAACACACGCCCAGCGGGAGGGATTTGAGGAAGACCCTGAGTGCCGACTGCAGGGTCTGAATCTTGTCGTCCATGCTGCCGCTTCGATCAATAACGAAGATCATCTCGGGTTTGCTTGGGGCGAGATGGAATTTGGGGACCAGGGTGGCCATGACGGCCCGCTGGTTGTGCAGCACGGGATGTGTCTCGAGCATGGCACGGGGGGTATCAAGTCCATCTGCTTTGACGAGGAGGACAAAATCGCAGAGTAGCGCGGTGTCCTGCGTTAAGCTGGCGCTGGCAGAGGCCTGCGAGGGATTGAAGGTGGTATCCATATCGGACGCGCCGGAGACGCGCCCCAGGGAAACGCTGATGGTGTGGCTGGGCGACTGGATCTCTCGAATGACGGCGGCTTTCTCCATCTGCACATCCACCGTAATAGCTATACCTTGCATCTGTGCCTGGGACGCCTCCGATAGTTGCATATCTTTGGGTTGATTGCCATATCGCGGCGCAATGGAGTTGGGAATGGTATACCGAATACCATTCGTCTGCGCATCCTGGCGCAACTCCCCGACAAAACTGATCTCGATAACCACCTTCTCCTCCGGCTGGACATTCCCAAGCTTGATTGAGAAAACATCCGATGCATGGAGCGACTGGTCCATCAGGGCCGCGGACTGGCCTTGACCGACGGCATTGTCATATTTCGCCTTGGCTTGTTTGCGCGGGTGGACGCGGCTCTTGAGAATACGACTGCCGACCTGGCAGCGGAATCCCACCACGCTGACCCCATCGTACAGTGGGAACCCATACAGGACCTCCTTGATGAGGGTTTTGGATGGGTTGATATAGGTCTGGGTGAGGACGGTGCGGGAGATGGAGGAGAGGATGGTCGCGTGAACGTTGACAGCGACACGGGGGAGATGGACCGGATTAGACCGGGGCTTGGATTTGTAGTAACAACCGCAGTGCGCCATTTGATTGACAGTGTTGAATATTGATGATGTTGATGTTTCTTTTAACCCTGGGGGTGAGGGTCTTTATATAGTTCTCTCCGCGAGGCTGTGACGGGGGAAGAGTCTGCCTTGCCAAGGGTTTACTCCTAGGACAGAACGATGCCTAGTTTGATCCTGATCCTTCGTGAGTCAGTCAACCGGATGAATTAAAATCAACATCTCAATCGAAATCGTCTTATTTGTACGGACTACGGAGAGGCTGACAGGATCAAGCAGCCAACTGGCAAAGGATGGGTATCACGTGCCTTTCATCTGCCTGGGGCATCTAAGGCATCAACATCTCCAAGAGGTCCAAATGACTCATTCTAAGCGTCAAGGACATAGTATCCTATTGTACACCTTCTGCAGAGTGACAACAAATGCTAGCATCAGTCAGAAATAGGCCATACTATATCTTCACCCTCCATTTCCACCTCCAATCCAACAACGCCCATCTCGCCATCACCACACTCACAAACCCAACGAGAAGCACCGCTGAATAAAACCCAATCAGCACCTGCGGCGTGGTCGACTGCAACAACTCCCCTCCCACCGGCACCGTCACCAGCACCCCAAACGCCGCTACACTGTAGATAGTCCCGTAGAACCGCCCGTACTCCTCCGTGCGGCAGAGCTGGCCCGCACACACAGGGGCCAGGGACAGCCATCCCCCGGAACCGAAGCCAAAGACCGTCACGACGGCGTACAGGGTGAGTTCGCCGCGCGAACCGAAGGGAAGCCACACGGTGCTCATCACGAGTAGGGTGATGACCACCAGGGCCAGGAGGACGTTGAACCGTCCGAGATGGTCTGCGGCGAATCCGGGGACGACGCGGCCCAGGAGACTCATGCTGTTCAGCGCGGTGAGGGAGTAGAATTGGACGTCGGGGGGGAGGCCGGCGTAGCGGACGTAGGTGGGCAGTAAGGCGGCGCAGCCGAAGATGATGAATTCGAAGGAGAAGACGGAGACGGTCAGGAAGCAGAGACGGGGGGCCTTGAAGGCGCTGAAGTCGACGGTGGCGCGACCGCGGCTATGGCCGGTCGGCTGTCGGCCTTTGATCAGCGCGACGCCGACGAGGTAGCAGCCCAGCGCGACGAATGCGATTGTCCGGATGGCCCAGGCCCATCCTAGTTGCGGGAAGAGACGCCGGAGCAGCAGTGGGATGATGGCGCCGCCGGCGGATGACCCGCCCATGCAGATCCCCGATGCGAGGGCCCGGCGTCGATTGAACCAGTGGCTCAGGACGGCGATGGAGATGGTGGTGATGACGGCAGAGGATATCCCGCCTAGGACGGCGAGACAGAGCATAAACTGCCAGTAGGCTGTGCACTGTGCTAGCAGCAGATACGAAGCGACGCTGGCGAGGGAGCCACAGACAAGTAAAAAGCGCGGTCCGTAACGATCAAACAACGGTCCAACCTGGACTCCAAGGAAAAGCGTCAAGAAGACCAGAATAGCAGGAATCCAGCCTACATCGCGAACGCTGTAAGTTGCCAGCTGGTGGGTACTGATGTAGTCCAGGACCGATCCAACTGCACAGTGTCAGGACAGGTCATACAAACGGGATTGGAGATTGCTTACCGGCAGTCTGAAAGCCAAACGATGGAAACATCATCAGAAATGATCCCAGGAGACAAGTCCAGGCCTCCCATCCGCCTTCCGGATAGGCCCAGCTGACTCTGTCGGGAGTCATTTCATGGCTGTTTGTATGGGATAAATGCATTGTGGCTTATTTTCTGTCAAACCACGGGAGATGTCGAAATATATTGTATTTGGGCCAAATGTCGTTGGGAGGGCGCATTCCCGTCCAATCGGATGTAGTAGTTACTGATGGAGGTTTCGGATAGCTTCATGTCTTCCTGTTTAGGCAATGGAAACCGGCAGTGATCCTAGTCCAGACTGCAGATACTCTCAAGCTACTCTACAGAGGATAAACATAAATAGACCAGATGTCCTTTGGATGAGTATGTTAATTCAACTCCAGGGGCTAGCCCCCTGGTATATTACTCATATAATTTCTACTTCCTTATATATATACTACACTCATCCTACTTTTACAGTTCTGTCCACATCGTCGAGATCATCTATCTGCTATATATATCATCCCTCAGACCTGCTGTTCTATTTGTTGTATCCTCAACTACGTCGCTTCTATATATACTGCTCTCCTCTGGGATGCTGGGAACAAATGGAAAGCAGTGCTTATCCTTACCAGCCTCAAACCCCAAGACCTCTTTCAACCATTTATATACTCCAGACAAGAGGCATCTGGGAAGGTGTTTGACGGCAGCGGCAGGTGAGTCATCGAAACCTCTGATAGGAATACTGGCTGATAGAATCCAGACTGAACCCAGTCATCGTATGCTGAATACTCTCAGTGACTGTCGTTCCTTATCAGAACGAATCGAGGACGCAGTCTATGCTCGCAGAATTCCGTGCATGAATTGCATGAACTGCTTGATGCCTCAAGGCAAAAGCCGATGATTGTATCTGGTGCCGCCGAGAACCATTGCTAAGACAGGAAAGACTTGTGAGGGTAAAGTCCAAGTGGATATCATGGTAGGACTTTGAACTGCATATCTCTTGGTTCTCTTTACTGATCTGATAGTTGCCGGGAAATGCTCGATTGGATGTCTTGATAGGATACCTCAGGATGTTGATGTCCTAGTGCTTGATCCTATCAACTCAGTGAGTTGAATCCCCAAGATAGACTCAATTCCCAGCTAACAAGTCAACAGTGGAAGTTGTCAAAGTCATTGTCCGAGAACTGAGTCCAACGAGAAGTGGACTTGATCTTCCGCTCCCTAAATGTACAACCTCACAGGTGATGACAGGGTAATCCCGGTACATGGATGATCGTCTCTACGACCTGGTTCACCTGGTTCTTGTCCCGGCTATGGGATACTCACCACGGCCGGTTTCCATGGGCAACTGGCCCGATATATGGACGATTGTTGGTCTTCAGTTCTTCAGCATGTATGAGGAGACATCCCTTTCCTTTCCTGATGAATGTTCGCTGTGGACCATCCCATCGACACAGTTGCAATGGTCGAATTGCTGTTATATGAGTTCTGTTGTTATCAGGTGAGAGCAGATGTTGATTGAAACTCTCGAACACTGCTTATATCTCTTTCGCTCAGGCCATAACTCATGAATTAGCTTCTACCTGTTACCTTTCACAGTCTTGTCCAGAGACCCATGACCTTGGTCGCCTTGCTTAATTGATTTCATGGCAATATTACTCCCATCTCTGATCTTCCTATTCTTGCGGGACGCCATGCGTCCGCTGCTTCAAGCAGCGGGTCGTTCCCGACTGATACAATTATACTCATGGCTCGCCGTTTTCGAAGTGCCGGTCCGGGGGTCAGATCAGTAGGAATCGCCAGACGGTCCTCGCATAAGGAACACAATGGGCATGGTCATCGATTTGCAGCCGCAGTGCAGGTAAAGGATCCCTGGATTGGCGGAAAACCATCCTTTCCGTTTATGAAAAAGCTCGAGCGTTCCCAGTCATCAATGCGATGAGGAGGGGAGTTCTACATCGGAAGCAATACACAACGGTGGGACGATGTGCTGAAAGCTTTCCAATCCTGGAGAGGCATTGCCTCGGTCAGTAAACTCTGGTCCTCAGTTCTTAACCATATTGACTGTCTTACAGCAAGATCTCCAATATGAACAAGTGGCCACGCAAGCCACAAACCATGCTTGGCTCTGTCAAGGCTCTTACTGAAGATGCCCCTTCTCTCTGCTGTATCATGTCCCTTTGCTCTTGCAATAAGGTCTATTTCTGTCATTGGAGAGTTGAGCAGAGACAATAAATGATTACCAAGACAGTATGGCATCAACAATGACTGGTCCTTGGGTACTTCCGCAATGACAATTGGTTTTGGTTGATGAGTATTCCATACACTTCGGTGCAATCGTGATCCTCTATCAATCTTCAGCAAGCTTATACCATTTAGACACTTTTAAAAATGGTCAGCTACAACGCTTCCTCCGCATCAAACACCACCAGATTCCGGTGTACGTATGAAACGGCCAGTTTGGTAAACGTCAATTGGTCTCTTGCGTCAATGGGTCGGAGGTCAGGAATTCGAACGAGACTACAGCTGCGCACTTCAGGAAGACAAAAACATATATACCATGACTCGTGCAATTTGGAAAGCCATGCAAGGGGGGTATGCTTTTCCTTTTTGAAACGGTCTTCGGATCTCAGACTTCATGGAGGATGATTTCGACAATGGGATTGGACCCGACGTGTCATTGGCCAAGGAGAATATAAAGGACGTGGAGGTTAAGATCATCAGCTCATCAGCTCATCAATCCTCTTTACAGCTAAAGATGCCATGGCACATTGGGGGTTAGCCTACAGGAAAGCCAACACAACACTATCTATAAAGCTGTCTATACACATCTTCTTGTGTGAGTAACTGCTAGCAGTGAGGAAGCCCTTCACTGGCTATATCACTGCTAAACAACAGGAGCATTTGCATTTACTATACAGCAACAGGAGACTAGGAGATCATACTGCAGCAGACTGGAAAACCTATTACGGTTTTTACCTCCCTGTTACATGACAGGATCTCTGAGCCTCTGAGGATATCCTGGTCTTGTCGGTAAATGCAGATAGACATAATACTTCCTGCACGCTCGGCTAAAATCAAATCTGGCCGTCATTTTCAGAATGGGGAGTAGACTCGCCCATTGGTATTGTGAAGCCTGCGTGTCTGCAGGCTTTTCGGATGCAGTTACGATCATGTATATGAGAGCTGGGACGAGATTTTAGCCAACACAGATTATCTGACCTCTGTCATTTGACGTTCATGTTCTGAGTAGACTTTATGTAAACTAAAATCATGGTAAGTTATGAGAGAGAGCAATTGAAGCTACTCTGCTGGTTAGAATTAATTATGTTTGATGGACTTGATGGACTTGATGCCTGAAAAATAAGGACCAAAGCGGAGATCTTGAATAGTATCCAAATACGGACTAGTCTGTTAGGGTTTGACCTAACCCGGTCGCTTAGACGAACCCTACAGCCCACCTCCCAACCGGAAGTAGCAGTAGGAACGTCCTTCAGCGACAAGACACGACACGACAACCATACTCCCTTCGACGCTTTTCGAGTACCCGTTCGGAAAGCGACCTTGAGAGGAACATCCGCAAAAATGGCTGACGTAGAATACGTGAGTGATATTTTGGACATATGATCTTGATGTATATTTTGGAACTGGGGCTAACGTGAAATCTTTGACCGCAGAACGCCGAGGAGGCTGCCGGTACGTTATCGCTGAAATCTTTTCTTCCATCCCAATCAGCCTATAAAACCAAGCGCGATGTGATTTGAATATCTTTTTTTTCGTCATGGAATCTTGAGCCGAATTCGATATCTGGGGATGGGCTTGGGTATCAAAGGACGAATGGGGGAAATACGACCATCGGACATACAGACACAGACTAGTGAAAGGAAAGACGCGCTGACAGACACTTTCGCCTGAACAGAGTTGAAGAAGAGAAGACAGTTCCGCAAGTTCACCTACCGCGGAATTGACCTCGATCAGTATGTTTCAGCAATATCCCTTCAACCACTTCCATGGCCTTCCAATCATTCCGACTCCGAACGAGCGATACCATCGAGTATATTTTTTTTTTGCCGTGGATATCCTTGTCGGAGTCAGGAGTCAGATACAGGCGGAGGATGGGAATATATATTCGAAAAGATGTATGATCTCTGACAAAGGATGTACCACAGGCTCCTCGATCTCTCCTCCGAACAGC
This sequence comes from Aspergillus cejpii, assembly GCA_004769165.1. Taxonomy (NCBI): domain Eukaryota; kingdom Fungi; phylum Ascomycota; class Eurotiomycetes; order Eurotiales; family Aspergillaceae; genus Aspergillus; species Aspergillus cejpii. The sequence goes on along the minus strand of SMSW01000001.1, from coordinate 2,849,243 downwards.
TCCGCGATGTCGTGCACGCCCGCGCTCGCCGCAGGTTCAACCGTGGCCTGAAGCGCAAGCCCATGGGCCTGATCAAGAAGCTCCGCAAGGCCAAGCAGGAGGCCAAGCCCAACGAGAAGCCCGACCTCGTCAAGACTCACCTGCGTGACATGATCATTGTCCCCGAGATGATCGGCAGCGTCGTCGGTATCTACTCCGGAAAGGAGTTCAACCAGATTGAGGTCAAGCCCGAGATGGTTGGCCACTACCTCGGTGAATTCTCCATCACATAGTATGTTTTCTCTTTCCTCTACGTCCGAAGGACGACCAAGAGATCTAACAACCCTACAGCAAGCCCGTCAAGCACGGTAGACCCGGTATCGGTGCCACCCACTCTTCTCGTTTCATTCCCCTCAAGTAAAGAAGAAAAGCTTTCTGGAGTGTCGCGGGTGAAGAGTCTCAAATTGTCTCATCTCTCAAATCCCCTTACAGCAATCATCGGTCATTTCCTTTGCTTATTCTTGCAGTGGAACAATGTCCCTTGATGAAAATCATGCTAAGTAATAGATATGAAATGACTCTATAACTCTAAGCTTCCAGGATAGTCTCTAAGGCCGCTTTAATAATCCATCATTTCTTTAAGAAGTAACCATTCCTAACCTGTATATACTCTATATTAATAAGATTAATAATCCACCTAGCAACTTCTCCATGGCTGAAACCAGCTCTACTCTGTTAGTATCACTAACACATCTAGAGAAGACAGAGGTGAGAGGACTCACTACTCACTAGCATGGCATCATTAATTAAAGTAGCAGTCTAATTCATAAACTTTAGTATCTCCTCATTTAATCTCTACATTAGTCATAATCTTAGAGGGATTTAATCCTTGCTGTCTGGTGCTCTTTTATCAACTTTCTTTATCTAATCCCTTAAAAGTCTGCCTATACAGCTTATATTAAAGAGTAAGTAAAGAATGACTAACTATCCTTGTCTACTTTACTTAACTAGTAAATTCCTCCTCTATATATTAAGCCCCTTCTGCTCTTTCCCTCTTCTAACTTACAGAGATCTTATATTCTTTTCTACTTCTATACCAGTATTATGACCTCAAGAACTACCAACTGGCTATAAAACTAAAATGCCTGTTTCAATCCTGATCTAAATCATTCTTTTATAGTTCCAGTTACAGATAACAAGATGGCTATTATCTCTCAGCTACATCCACAGAACCTAAATACTATCTTCACTATTATTTCATATTCTCTTCTACTATGAATCCTATCAGAGTTGGACATAACTTTACTAATATACCCTGAATGAGGCCTACTTTAAGTGAGGTTACCATACAGCAAGAACTGCAAAATTATTACTGGATTCTGGAACCATGAAAGATGGTGAATAACCAATACCACTGTACTAAAAGAACATGTCATGACGCCTTTTTTCCTCGGTTATGGTATTTCAGTTATTACTATCCTTTGACATGTGTGTGTGCTATTATCCTTGTAGACAACCCGCGTTGACACTGGAGCTAAACAGAATGACTGTAGTTCTCGATCGTTAACTCATACTACATTCCTCCCCTTTACCGTTTCCAGGACAGTTGGTTATTGCAATTTATGTACCTGTCTATCCGTATCTACCTTCATTTCAGGTCCCTATATCACCTTACACACCAGAGTTGGCCAGGTCTCTCGATATATATCCTCTAAGTCTAACGAAGACCCTCCCTCTCCCGCTTCAACGTGTGAGTAATGACACCATCAACATCCTTCCATACATTCCGCATCCCTTGAAGCAAACTAGCATACGACGGCCGAAATCCGCCCTCCAACCCATCCTCAAAAGCCCTCCGAATGACCTTCTTCATCGACGGCACAATACAACTATCCGAGAGCCCATCCATGAGCTGATAAAGGACGCAATGGGCGATCATACCGCACGCGCTCCTCTCCAGCATAACCGGGTCATGGGGTTCTGGCGGCTGCGGCGCTGACAGATTGATGGCGATCATGGCCACGGTCCATGCGTGCAGCTGGCGCACGGGATGCCGGATGTTCGGGTACAGGATTGGATCGATCAGGCGGTAGCGGATGAGGGCCTGTGTGAGCGCGGTGTGTAAATGGCCCTGGCTTAGTAGACTGGTGATTAGCTCGTCTCGCATCGCGGCGAGTGGCTGTCGGGTGATTGGCCAGATGTGGCTTCGCTGCAGCGTCGTCATGGCTTCTTGAAGTGTGCCGATGGCATCTCTTGACCTTCCCTCCATAGCCGTGATGGTCTCTACGGTTCGGAATCCTTGATCCTCGAGGAGCTTGAGTTGATCGGGATTATATGATTCACCGGGAAAGATATCTTCGCGCCCGTTTGTGCCTTGCTTGCATTTTGAGCACAGGCAGGTGAAGAAGTATCGTTCCGAGAGTTCCCTCTGGCGGACCTTGTATGGGTTTGTGGCGTCGATATAGGAGATGAAGATCTGTTCACCTTTTCTGATAGGATGCAGGGCTTTGACGTAGAGCTTCTCGCCATCAAACCCGACGACGGAGTTGTAATCGCAGCTGTGGTTGATCAAGGCCGCATATGGGTGCATGTAGATCCCCAGACGGTCACCCATGATACTGTGGAAGTTGAACGAGTTCACTTCGAGCTTGGAAAAGTCAGCTCCTGCTCATAACTAGTATTGGAGAGGGAGTAAACACGGTATTGGCTTACCTTGGCCGCGTATTCAGCCACCAAGTCCTCATCCATAGCACATCCCGAATAATTCTTCACGGCTTTGGCTGTGAGGGATATGCGCTCCCATTGTTCTCCTTTCTCCGTATGAACCTCTCGCATATGACTTTCCAGATTACGGAAAATCTCCATTTCTTCCTCGGGGTACTTGCCGCGCTCACTGAGCAACACCATTCGCAGAATAGCCCTGGCATTGTTTGGAAGAACTCGCGGCTTCAACTTTTCGAAGATTCGACATTCGAAGGAATGCGCAAGCTTCCAGTCTTTCGTTTGGCAGTTCTAATTGATATCAGTACAGCAGTCAAGCTTGTGTGATGGAAAACGCGAATTGAGAAGATATATATATCCCACATCCCAGAAAAACCCAACCTATTCTCCAACCTCAAACCATACAGGTAGAGACAATAAACGTAACCCAGATAAGTACAAGCACCACTCACCTTATCACAATACCTCACCACCCGACATCCCGTACACGCCTTCAACTCAACCGATTCCCGCCTATCCACATGAAGCCCAAGACATCCGGAGCACATATTCTCCAACCGCGGGGTATCCAGGACCGCCACGAACGACCTCTGGATAAACACCACGGTCTCCCCGGCCTGGACATCCCGTGAGGCAAACAGACCTGTCCCCAAACCAGGCGACGGGCCAGGGGTCGCTTTGGTATAGACTGACGGAATGGGATTCTCGAATCCGCCTTTGGTGATGTCCTCGTCGTACTCCTCGAGTCCTTGGGTGCGGGTAGATGGGTCGAATAGACGGGTTATCAGACTTTCACTTAGAAGGTCTTCGGGGATCTTGAGGCCGATCTCCTGCTGTAGTTCGTCAATGGAGGACATGTTGACACTTGACTGTGTATGGAGAGGGATATTGCGTTGAGGTTTCTGAGTTGGTGGATTTGATTCTGTCCCGGCGAGATGAGATCAATAGACTCTAATGCCCTCCCAGTCGAACTTGGACAGATCTCTCGCTTGACCTTTTGTATACAACAGGCGTTGTTAGAGATTATTTGTTACAACCCCGATACCTCCTCTATAACCTATACTGTTTTGAAACTTTTTTGATAGCCTTCATAAGAAATAAACTCCCCAGAAGACTCCGGAGTCTAATTTCCTTCGTTGACGTTGTTGGTATACAGCCAAGTAAAGATGGACATCCAAAAGCTTCCAATTTTTCCCAATCAGGAAGATAGTTAGTTATGCCCAGAATGATGAGTCAGTAATCATGTCACGTGTATCCCCAAAGCCTTGCATCAATTCTATCAACAACAGAAGCCCACAGGAATGAAAGATAATGAATTATGAAAAGTTGAGATTGGTATAGTCAACACACTTATGGATACATACATTTGAACTGCAACATAACATATAAACCAGACCAACAGGAGATGAAAGTAAAAGCTGATTCAAAATTCTTTTCTCGCTCAAGCGAATAGCCTTCTCAAAGACCATGATTGAAAAAAAAAGATAACAACAAACCAAGAAGAACAAGGAGATATAGAACACCACTGCACAACCATGGTCCTCATGTCGCTTTCGCGTCGAGGGCGAAGGAAGGAGCCCGAATGCCAGGTCCAGACCAAGAGCATAAAGTCTATCAACATGAAGCCGTATCCGCTACGCCAAACAGGACGGGGCTTTTTTTGTGTGCCTGAAATGCGACCTGAAGCAGAACCGCATGATTAAATCTATAAATAGAGCATGACTTTTTTCCCTTTTTTCTTTCAATCGTTTTTGCTGGAATCATCAAGATCCAGCTTTACATCAGCTTGCCGCCGGTGAACTCGGACCAGCTGCGGACTTCGGAGGGAATGCCCTCGGGACGGGGCAGCTTCGCGTTCATGGCCTGTGCGAAGAGAAGGGCGGTCTGCAAAGCATGGAATTAGCACATGTAACTGAGGGGCACACAAATAAAACTGAGGAATCTTCATACCTTAGTCTCCATGAAGAGAGGCACGCCAAAGTCGACTGCATTACGTCTCATAACATAGTCCTCATCCAACAGAGTCTTGCCGCGGGTCTTGGCAAGGTTGAAGCAACCGTGGATGTCATACTTCTGGAACACCTCGCGAAGAGCTCTCTTGTCCTCCTTGGGGAACTCAATCACCTGGACGGGGACCTTGTCCTTGGTAGCGGACTGGATGTGAGCCTGGACCTCGGGGCTGGCAGCGAGGAACTTGTAGCCAAGAGGGTGGAGGTAGTCGACGATCTGAGCCAGGGCAGGGTTGTTGATGTCTCCGCCGAGCAGGATACCCTCACCGGGCTCAGGCATCCGGAAGTTCATCGTAGACTGGAGAGAGGCCCAGTAGGCCTCAATAAGATCCTTGCCAAAGCAAGCAATCTCGCCAGTACTGGCCATCTCGACACCAAGGAAGGGATCGGCACCAGCAAGACGAGTCCAGCTGAACTGGGGAACCTTGGTAGCGAGGTAGTCACGCTTCTCGGTCATAAGGTCAACGGGCTCAGGGACATCACGTCCGACGAGGGCCTTGGTGGCAACATCAATGAAGTTCTTGCCCAGGACCTTGCTGACGAAGGGGAAGGAACGGGAGGCACGGAGATTGCACTCGATGACCTTCAACTGGGGCTCAGCACCCTCCTGGTCAGCCTTGATGATCTGCATGTTGAAGGGACCGGTGATGTTCCAGGCCTTAGCGACCTTCTCAGCGATCTCCTTAACACGGCTCATAACGTTCTGATCCAGAGAGGCAGGGGGGAGAACCAGAGTGGCATCGCCGGAGTGCACACCAGCAGGCTCGACGTGCTCACTGACGGCGTGCAGGAGAAGCTTGCCGTTCGAGGCAACAGCGTCAATATCAATCTCTTGAGCACCCTCAATGAACTTGGTAATGACAACAGGGTGGTCGGGAGAGACGGCACTGGCATTGAGCAGCTTCTCCTTGAGCTCATCAACGCTGTAAATAACGCTCATGGCAGCACCAGACAGGACGTAACTGGGGCGGACCAAAACAGGGTATCCAACAGCCTCGGCGAAGCGCTCGGCATCAGCAACCGAGGTGAGCTCCTTCCAAGCAGGCTGGTCAACACCGATGCTGTCCAGGATCTGAGAGAACTTGTGTCTGTCCTCAGCCTTGTCAATGTCCTGAGGATCAGTACCCAGAACATGGGCGCCACCAGTCTCCTGAAGACGAAGGGCGATGTTCTGGGGCAGCTGACCACCGACGGACACAACCACACCACTGGCGCTCTCCAGCTCGTAGATATCCATGACACGCTCGTAGCTGAGTTCCTCAAAGTAGAGCTTGTCAGCAGTGTCGAAGTCAGTGGAGTAGGTCTCGGGGTTGTAGTTGATCATCACAGTCTTCTTGCCCATGTTCCTCAGGGACAGGGTAGCGTTGACTGCACACCAATCGAATTCAACAGAGCTTCCGATACGGTACACACCGCTTCCCAGGATGATGATGCCGTGGTCATCGAAGGTGACATCGTGCGAGGTGGCATTGTAGGTGGTGTAAAGGTAGTTGGTGTCGGCAGGGAATTCAGCAGCCAAGGTATCAATCTTCTTAACCCAGGGTCTGATGCCGAAGCTCTTCCTGCGAGCGCGGACGTCGTCCTCCGTGGAGCCAACGAGAAGAGCAATCTGCTTGTCGGAGAAACCCAGCTTCTTGGCCTTGAGCATCATCTCCTTCTGGACACCAAAGAGGCTGCCGATCTCCTTGAGTTCATTATTGCAATCCACAATGTTCTGGAGCTTATACAGGAACCACTTGTCGATCTTGGTCAGTTCATGAACCTTGTCCACCGAGTAGTTCTCGTGGAGCATGGCCTGGCCAACTGCAAGCCAACGACGATCAGTGGGGCTTCTCAGGACCTCATCGAGGTTGTCAAACTTGTCGCCCTGGAAACCAAGGAAGCTAGGGTCAACTTGACGGATAGCCTTCTGGAATGACTCCTCAAAGGTACGACCAATGGCCATGACCTCACCAACAGACTTCATGGCACTGCCAATGTCGCGGTTGACATGCTGGAACTTGCTAAGATCCCAACGGGGAATCTTGGTGACGATGTAATCCAGACTAGGCTCGAAGTTGGCGGTGGTGGTCTTGGTGACCGCGTTGGGCAGCTCGGGGAGAGTATGGCCCAGACCGATCTTCGCAGCAGTGTAAGCGAGGGGGTAACCGGTAGCCTTAGAGGCCAGCGCAGAGGAACGAGAAAGACGGGCATTGACTTCAATGACACGGTAGTCAAGACCATCGGGCTGCAGAGCGTACTGGACGTTACATTCACCAACGACGCCCAAGTGACGGATGATCTTGATAGCGGCCGTGCGGAGCATGTGGTACTCCTCATCAGACAGGGTCTGACTGGGAGCAACGACGATACTGTCACCAGTGTGGATACCCAGGGGGTCGAAGTTCTCCATGTTGCAGACGGTGATACAGTTGTTGGCAGCGTCACGGACGACTTCGTACTCGACCTCCTTCCAGCCCTTCAGAGACTTCTCGACCAGGATCTGAGGGGCAAGAGTCAAGGAACGGGAAGCCAAGTTCTTGAGTTCCTCGGGGTTTTCGGCGAATCCAGAGCCCAGACCACCAAGAGCGTATGCGGAACGGACGATGATGGGGTAGCCAACCTCCTCGGCAGCCTTGAGAGCCTCATCAACGGTGCTGACGGCAATGGACTCAGCAATGGGAATGTTGATCTCCTTGAGTGCCTTGGCGAACAGGTCACGGTCCTCGCTGGTCTCGAGGGTCCTGATGCTGGTTCCAAGAACCCTGACACCATAACGCTCAAAGATACCCATACGGTTCATCTGCACACCAAGGTTCAAGGCGGTCTGACCACCGAAGGACAGGAAGATACCATCGGGGCGTTCTCTCTCAATGACGTGGGTCACATACTCGGGGGTGACTGGGAGGTAGTAAACTTCATCGGCGAGCTTGTGATCGGTTTGAATGGTCGCGATGTTGGGGTTGATCAAGACCGACTTGACGCCGGCCTCCTTGAGGGCCTTGAGGGCTTGAGAACCTGTAGTTTGAAAAGGGCAATGTTAGTCAATCTGGTTCTTAATCATTCACCGGCCTCGTTTCTTTCTTTCTTTTTTTTCGATATTTTTTCCCCCGGTTGATCTCATCCACGCTTCCATTGCCATTCCTCTCACAGCCAATTCAATCCACGCTAACCACACACAGGAAACGAGCATGGTTGAATTTGTCGAGCAGATGAATCAAGAGCCCTATGACTTACCGGAATAATCAAACTCTCCAGCTTGTCCAATGCTCAAACCACCACTACCAATGACAAGAACCTTCTTCACATCCACAAGATTACTACCGGGCTTCACAACACCACTGGCAATGTAGCTGTCGGCGGAGGGGGGGTTGGACGACGAAGCCAGGCGACGTAGGGCACTCGAGAAGGAACGGAGCTGCTGTGATCGCAATGGCGAAGCGACCTTCTGTTGCAATCGCAGACTCGAGACCGTCGACCGGGCAGTAGTCTGAGAGGAGAAGGAGCGCAGAGCGAAAGCGGAACGACGGGTTTCAGTCAGACATCGCTGACGGAGGAGGGAGGACGTAGCCTGCCCGCAACGAGCAGCGAGAACCATTGCGCACAGCGCTAAAGGAGTGGTAGATGTAGAGACTGGTGTATCAATGAGTCAATTGACCGAGCAAAAGACTCTCTTTTTTTTTCCTTCTTGTTCTATCAGTCCTGATCGATCCTTTCTGTCCCACTTCGTGTCACACGCCCAATAATCAGGGGAGGACTAAAGAGGAAAAGGAAGAACGGGAGGCCTTTAGCCTGACGTACAGTCGCAATTCAAGGAAAGAATTAGGAAGACAAGAAGAGAAGAGAGGAATGATGAGGAGGAGAAATGGTTCTTTAGAGGAGAAAAACCGTGATGACTGATGAGTCAATGCTTTTTTTTTTCTCTAGAGACACACAAGGCCAGAAAAAATCAGGATCCGCCCCAGAATTCAGGTTTCTTCATAATTTCATCCAAAAGGCACAAAATACAGTTGAAAAATACAGGGTTCCGGACACCGGAGCCTTTTTTTTCCTTTTTTTTTAAGAAAGAGTCACCGCCTGCAATATCCACCAATCAGCAATAATAGAGAGATTGGTCCAATAGAGACCAATATGGCAGTCTCAAACCTCAAACTTGAAGGAGACAATTTATTTTCCTATGCACTCGGCTATCTCCAAATTGCTTGGAAGAACTCTGTCACTGGCTGATAATCCTGGATAATTCCCTAGATTCGAGTCGTTTCCGTTTTCTCGCTAATGGCGCTTGGCATGAACAATAGCGGGAATCGGAGTCACAAGATCGGATGCCATTTTCTATTCAATCAGTTAATTTCCTATCCTATGCAGATATCAGAACCTGTATCAGGATTGAATCTACTCTTAGCAACCAAAAGTAAAATGGTATCTTCAAAGTTCGTAACCATCCACAGTGTTATGAGCATCCCGTCAATCGGCAATCCCAAGTTTCCCATTGAGCTTGGTCCAGGGACCTTTGGGATGCTTTTCAGTTCGGATCAACCTCATACGAGACCTGGTCGAACGAGCCTCGGATGTCCAGATGTCATTGGAATCGTCATCCGGATCCTGCGCGTTTCCTAAAGTCTCCTCCAGGTCCTGGTTCAACATGTTGTACACCTCTTGTAGCACCTGCTCTGCATCTGCGGCTGTCTCCTGACCCTCCACCAGCTTCTCTTGTACATACTGCTGTTGACTCGTCCATGCCGCTTCAGAAGCAAACGCCCATGATTCCGCCAGAGTAACAACCACATCTGGTTTCGTCAGGTCGGTCGTGCCCCCTGCATGCCTGGAATTGATGTGCTTGAAGCGCGGTTGGTGAGCAAGAAGTGGGTATTCGGGCAGAAGGTGACTTTCGTCACGCAGTCGGTTGAGCATACGTAAAGTCGTAGATTTCTCTTTGGCCAGCATGCCGGACATGTAGTTCTTTTGCAACGCTAGCGCCCGTTGGGCCTTAGATAGAGGAAGGAGAAGTTCGCTTGCGAATGAGAGGACTTCCAACGGTTTTAACGATGGCTTTTCATCAACTGCGACCTTCCCCAAGTCGATTGATCGATGCGAAGCCTTCGCAGGCGCCGGCACGACGGGCTGACAAGCTCTAGAGGCTGCATCCAGGAGGCGCTTGCGCTCTTCGATATAGGCAGCATACTGTGCCGCAATATGCGCCTTCTGGTCTTCAATCATCCGGGTCGACTCCGCGATCTCCTCGGGAGACAGTTCTTGCAACGGACTGCCATCGGTGTTTCCCACGCTCATCAGTTTCTCCTCGACCCATTGTACCAGCTCGTCTCGTGTTCGCTGCAGTGCCACCAGTCTGACCGCCGGGGTTACATCCTCACCGCGAGGCGTGTGCTGCGCCTTCACTTCCTCGATAAGCTTCTTCTCCCGGTCCAGCTGAGCCTTAGCACGAATCACGGCCCTTTCCAATTTATGCATCAGGCCTTCGATGCCATCATCTGCGCCACGCCCGTTCTGTGCCCCTCCATTCTCGTACTCCTCCAGGGGAACGACTTGGTGACCACGGCTCGCTCGATCGCCGATGCGCTCAGTGATACTTAAGTCTCGTTCTTTAAGTTCCTGTAGATAGTGTTGGAAGACCTGCAGTTTCGCATGCCGTCGACGATCATGGAGGAGCCGGAGGTAGGCTTGTAATTCAGTATTGGGATCGATGGACGTCGACTCGGTTCTCGTGGCTCTTCTCCGTTCGTTTGCCGATGTCAATTTCTCGGACAGCGATTGATACTCCTTCCGCGCGGCCAGATTCGCCTGCAATGCTTGCAAGTATTCCTTCCTCAGCCCGGTCAGCTCTGACGGAACCCGCTTGACATTGGCGACGACATCTTGCGGTACGCATAGAGAGAGATGAGATTGGGCATAGCAGTTGAAATCATTTGAGTCATTGTCGGCAAATTCGATATGCGAACGGAGATAGCAGGTCAAGGCTTGTCGGATGCGGAGAGCCTCCTGGCGAGTTCTGATGTAAGGTGCCAACGGTCTAACAAAAGGAGGGATGTTGGTCGAAGCGTCAGATTGATGAGCCATGGGTGATCGTTAGCAAGCTACGGACAAAATTCTGACATCAAGATTGAACTTCCATAGGTTCAGGAGTTTGACAAGAACTGATGATAAATGCCCTTTGATTCTCCTTCTTCTTTTCAGCCCAATACTTCGTAGTTCGTACTCGCATCCATCAATGTTTTGTTGTTTTGGAATTGGGTAGGTCGGGTTATGTAAGCAGATATACAACACTGTTTAGTTAAGTGTTTACTGCCCAAAGAAAAAGTATCACGATGGTCAAGATATTTGAGGTTTAATCCTTTTTTTACATTGAGGATAGCTGTTTGCAGCTGTGTTGTCTCCAGATCTGAAGGTACTTCTGGATATCACCAAGGGATATATCATTATGGCTGAGCCAACAATGCTATATGAACAACCATATTAGCATCACAAGAATGCAGATAGAGACGATACTCACCACTGCCTCCTAACCTCGACTGACTTGGTACAGCGTTTGACTACTTCTTAGCTGAGTAAGTTGGCACAGTTGTCCTTTTCCAGCTATCCAGTACCAAACCCTTTATTTCCTTTTCAGTCAACACAGACCCCTTATTGTCAAAAGGCTGAGCTCCTGATCACCTTTGCAGACATCTAGCAAGATGGCTAGACGTGGAAACCGACTGCATTGAACTTTGATGTGTTGTACATGGATGCGACTGTGCCTCATGCAGACTGTGCTCGCGTCTGCATTGGTGGCACTCCATAACTGGCATGCTTTGAATCGACATCCCCTGGAGTTTCGATCAACGGCTTACCTAGCTTCCAGGTCTCTAAAACTTCAATACCTCCTCCCTGGCCCCCCAGTTGCTTACTCTTTCTGGTTGGTATTCGAATCCTGGATATTGCTGCGGTTCCCTGTCCCTATATACTTCTCAAATTTCCTGTCTCCCTGCAGCGGAAACACATTCCAGTCTCTTCTCCAAGCTCGCGTCGTCCTGCTGCAACTGCAATACAACCACCCACCATCATGGCCGCCATCTTTCGACAGCAATCGCAAGGAAGAGGCCAGCACACCCTCCTGGTGCCACAGACCGCCATGCTGGGAGTTGGTGAGAATCATCGAGTTTGAGCTCATCATACATCCCAGCGGTACAAGGATCATGAACAGGAAATGGAAGCGGCTCACACAATCAAGGGAGGCTAGACTATCACTCTCATCCCAACGCCTTGGTGCCTATTACTCCCAACAATACCAAGGAGGTTCTACAGGGGCTAAGAAAAAAGAGTTACTACCGTTGCTGGCAGCCTAGCACACAAACAGAGATGATAAAACCTCGGCTCTTCTTTCTTCTACTTGATCCTAATGATTTGACTGTAATTGATAACCTGCCAGTCGATGAATCCTAAAATAGACCTACACTCTCATTTCACATGCAAAAAAGTGACTACTTACTGTGGCGGTGCAGTCGAGCCCCTCTCAACGTCATTTGTGGCGCAAATATTAGGCTGCACGCCAAAATAAATACATCTGTTGTTGTCGTCCTCTTGCATCTCATGACATTTATTCATACATAGATCTTTGAACAGTCTACAGGATTGTATCTCTTTGATTTATACCACATCCTTCTTTAAAGCAGCTATCACTCACAATGTCGGAACACAACACCGTCCATGTCTCGGGCATCTCGACCGCTACCACTGATAAGGAGGTCAAGGACTTCTTCAGCTTCTGGTACGATGGCCTTTTTCGGTTACAAGCCTCTGGATATATACTGACGCATTCTCTTTCTCTTAAACAGTGGAAAAATTACTTCAATTTCAGTGACTCCCGTTTCTGCTGAGGCAGATGCATCCAAGTCGGCAACAGTGACGTTCGAGAAGGAAGCGTAAGTCTACCCCGCATCCCCCCGCCATCACAGCTTGATGATCGATCATGCCATAATCTCTTTTTTATCATAACATAATCCTGGCGCTGAACCAACAGTAATATAGAGCTGCAAAGACTGCCTTGCTTTTGGATCAGACCCAATTGGGTCTCTCCACGGTGCATGTCACCGCCGCCCACACCATCGACGAGATCGCCGGGGACCATGCCGTCAGCGCAGGCGAGGCCAAGGACGAGAACAACCAGGACCTCGAGCAAGAGGATAAGCCCAAGTCCCGGATCGTTGCGGAGTACCTCGCCCACGGTTACGTGATCAGCGACAACGCCATCCAGAAGGCGATCACCCTGGACAAGAAGCACGGGTTCTCCTCTCGCTTCACCTCCGCCCTGACCAACTTCGACCAGAAGTACCATGCCACCGACCGCGCTAAGGGGTTCGACGAGAACTACAAGATCACCGATAAGGCGGCCAGCGGCTGGCGTGGTCTCCACTCATACTTCGAGAAGGCTCTTGGTACCCCCTCTGGCCGCAAGCTCCGGGACTTCTACGTACAGACCGATAAGCAGGTGCGCGACATCCACAACGAGGCCCGGAGGCTTGCAGACCTGAAGAGCGGCAAGCGGACAGTGGATGAAGTACCAGCCCCAGCTGGTGCCGAGGCGGCCAACGTTGCTCCTAGCACTGCACCGACGTCGCAACCGGCCGGTGCTGCACCCCCTGCTGAGCCCAAGGCGTAAATATCATGACTGAATGATCTGAATCAATTTCTAAGCTTATTCTCTTGTACTGTTGCATTCTGTTATTTCCCCTAGTTTTCTTTTTTCATGCAAAATCTTAAGCTCGATTAATCCCTATATACTACCATAATGATACTCCTCATGATTGATCCAATCCATCATTGACAAAGCTCCTTTTTAAATCTTACATCGCAACCCCTCACCCTCAACGCCCCTTCGAGAATTTCGCCGCCTCAATATCCTCCAACGGATGCTTGGGATTACTCTCCAGCCTCGACCACTTCGTCTCATCCGACTCCCTCTGCGAATGCAACGGGTCCCCACGGAGCTCGGGATGGGTTTTCCCCGCCGCAGGGGGATCCTGCTGCTGAGCTCCCGTCTGGGTCTCGGGGGGTGGGGATTGACGACCGGAGTACTGTGCGGACATTTTTCTGTCTATATCAGTTAAACCGGGTTTTTGTTGAAGGGTTGGGAACAAACCGGGTGTCAAATGATGAATATGAATATAGACTTGACTTTGATGGATGGATGCGGTCTTTTTTTTTGAAAAGGGTTTGATGGCATGGAGACTTGTGTCATTACTGGCATCGGTGATGAATGCTCATGTTGGAATTCGTCATCCTGACGTCTTGGAGTTGAGGCCACTGGTTAGTAACCCTACTGTATTTACTCTTGAGATATGTATTCAGCCAGTGACTTGACTCTGTCCTTGTCAAGAAGATGAACTAGACGTCCTGTTCAAATGCTCTGTTGCTTTATCTGTAGCAAAAGAACTCTGGCCACACGTGACTCCACAATATTGGGTAGTCTACGGAGTACTTGAATATGGAGGACTTGAAAGGCCTCATTTATTCTCTCTGATACTCATCAAATGCATCTCATTTGCTCATGCCAATGCATAACATGAACCTAAGCCAAGTGCCAATATTAATTGGGGGAATCTGAAAATCTGAATTCTGTGCAGGACATCATGTATGCAAAGGGGAAATGGGGGGGATAAAAAGGAACTTTTGTGTTAAAAGGATATAGACGAATCAAGAAGACCATGACAAAATTGAGAGACAATAAGGAAAATGATCTAAATGACAAGAAAAAGGGGGGGAAAGAAATGAGCATACGCAGCGTGAGAGCCATAGAATCCAATTCAACCAACTGCTTTGAAAACAGCGAGCTGCAATCAAAACAGAAGTCTAAACTGGAGTTGCATGTCTTATATCGTAAAAGTAGTAAATTCAGCAGTTCCGTCGACTGGTTCATTTCGTCGACTTGCCAGATCATCTTTTTTCCTTTTCTATTTTCGTTGCTTCTTTTTTACTTCTGCTGCAAGTCATGCCTCATTGAGTTCCGTTGGCCTGGATGCCAGCGGCAGCAACGGCTTCCGCGTTGGCTGCTGCCATGGCCTTAGCATCGGCCTCATGGAAAACTGACTGGATGATTTGCTGTTCATCCGGGCTGAGGATATTCGCAAGATTCTCATACAGCTGCGGTTGTTCCTGTTGAAGGTCTGAAGTTAAATGTCAGTTGAAACCGCATCTCATCACTGGCGCAAGACACAACACATACTCATAATGACATGCTTGAATAGACCGTAAGGCTCGATCTTGTCCAAGGGCGTCTCAAGTAAGCTTTCCTCATCTATCTCGTCATCGTCGTCATCGCCAAAGGAGCCGAACTTCTGTGCCTTAAAAAAATTTGTTAGTACGGAATATTGGCGCTAGACGACGAGATACTCACCTCCTGGTTCAGGAAATCAAGATAGGCAGCACTCTCGTCCGGAACATCGCCCTCGACCGCTGCCTCAAGCTCATCCTGGTCGGTCCATTCGACCTCACCGTCCCAGTTATTCTCTTCGTCATATATGTCACCTTCATCATCAAATGTGAAGTCTGACTCTTTTGTGGCGTCCTCACGATCTAATCGATGAATTAATAAATACACCGAAGGCCCAAGCAGCAGATACATGTTGGTCACTTACTCTTCATCGCCGCAGGCAAAGTCTGAAAGAGTCTAGTGACGCCCTGGAGCAGTCTAGGCCAACCCTGTTGGACACTTGCGGGGACGTCGCCGGCCTTCATTGTGAGCAGAGAGCTGATTGCTGCAATCGACAGCTTCTTATCATGGACACGCTTGAAGTTATCGATGTTGGAGAACCAGGTGGTGAAGAACTTGTTCGTCCAGCCCTTGGATTCCAGGACCTGGAGACTCAGAACTGGGTTGTAGTAGATCGCGTTGATGATCATCTCCATCAAGTGAAGGCGGTAGGACCTCGTCCTTGCCTCTCCAGCATCGATGACGCGCATTGGGAGCTCAATGAAGAGAGGGATATACTGGTCAATATAGCCGCGCAGGTTCAGCATCACAGTCTCGGCAAGTTTGCATCCGCATATCCGATCAACGCCGCCAACCTTCTCGTCCCGGAAGATATCCTCGACCATGCCAACAACAGCCGCAAGGTATGCTGGGTTCTGAACCAACATTTCGGAGCCATAGGCGACATAATTATCCAGAGCAGGCAGCATATCTTCCAAGTACAATTCGGCACCCGACTTGAAAGTCTTGTGAATGAGTTCAAAAGCCTGCCACATGGTCGGCGAGATGGATTTCGCTGCGAAAGTGCAACTGTCAATGATTTCAAAGACCTCGTTGTAGAGGTCGTAGAGCTTGTTCTCGAGGGTGATGCTGATAACCGGCATGAGGATCGTCTCGAGATGCAGGAGCACATCAGGTGTGCTTTCGAGGGTAAGGATGAGCGTTCCGATGGTTTGCAAAACGCCAAGAGCGGTGATACTCTTGTCGTCCAAGAAGTCCCCATAGGTGTCTTCCTCGCCCTTGGCAGCGTTTCTTTCCAGAAGCTCACCAACAATCCGCATGTAAGTATCGCGTAGCTGCTCGCTCAGAGCCACAGCAAACGGCGTCAGCTCAGCCGAGAAAACTTCAACGAAATCCTCCATGACATTGGCCAGGGCATCCACATCAACCTCGTTAGCAAGTTTAAGAAGCTGCTGCATGATTTGGGGGATGTTTTGCTGCATTGATGTCCTGATAATATCATGGCGAATGAGCGGTTGCAGCGCGAGAGCGGCTTCAACTCTGACGGGCAGTTCTGGGTCGGTCATCGACTCCAGGATATTGCGATAAATGATCATGAGGTTATTCGGATCCTGGAAGTCGAGCTGCTCGAATTTCTCCAGCGTGTCACAGGCACGAGCTCTGAGGAAGCCGTGTGGGCTGCGGAACTCGGGGAAGACGTGCCGGACAAAGAAGTACTCGACCTGGTCGGCGATGGGACTCTTCTTGCCCAGAATAACAGAGGCCAACGAACCGATCATGCGAAGGGCACCTTCCTTCTCCCTGGGCAACTTCTGGTTATCAGGAGCAGATTCGTACTTGCTAACGACGCTGTTGACAAACGTAAGGATCGAGAAGGTCTGCTTCTTGCGGTTCTTCGTGAGTGCAACGAGGAAATTCGTAGCCGCAACATCTGGCGCCGATACTTCTTCGTAATAATTCAACTTCCGGTGAAGATATTCCGAAGGATCGGTTTCGAACAGCTCAATGTCCTCGTCTGACTGACACATGATGGGGAAGATGAAGTGAGCCACCAGGTTGTCCATGTGCGGTTTCAAATGGTCCCACATCGCCTTGGGCTTGACGCACTCTTCCAGGAAAATCAAGGTGTAGGCAAGAGAAGGGTTGCTGAGCCACTGTCCCTTTGACACCCACTTGTCGATCTCCCGCAAATAACCCTTGAGGATCTCCGGAGCAAACGTGCTGATGAACGTCTTCGCATATTGAGAGTAGTCTGGGTTGCTGGATTTCGTCATAGTCGTGGGGTTTCCGTATCTGTAGATGTTCATGAATGGGCTGTTCACCGTGACAGGATTGGGAGAAAGCTCGACTTACCTGATGAAGAGACGGTTCAAGTTGGCATACGACCATTTCTTGCATTTCCACCAGTGGTTGAGTTCCCTCTCCTCCTTGGACTCCATCATGGAATTAGCAGGAGGCTCCTTAGCGATAATCCGCAGGAATAGTGTGCACCAATCCACAGTCGCTTGGTGGGATTGAAGATGGGGCGAAAGCTCGAACTAGAAGCACCAACTGTCAGCCACCCACCCTATTTCCCGATCCAAACTTGTTTCTTTCCTGGATCACCCACATAGATAGCATGCTTATAAGACTTGACAACGATCCGGAGCATTTCCGCCGCCTCCAGACTCTCCTCGTCGACCAGTTTCAATCCGATATTCAGCAGCTGAGGGAACGAATGCTCGATAATCTTGTCGAATTCCTCCCTCTTCTCTCCACCCTTGAATCTATACACCCGACAGATCGCCAGCAAACATTGCAACCCAGCGTAGACGGAATTGACATCGTGGGTCCCCAGCAGTTGAAGCGTGATATCGAGGAAACCGGGCCATTGTTCCGGAAAGTCATGCTGGAGAATCTTCTGGATGACAGGGACAAGCTGTGCGCGAACGTTCGGGGGCGTCGATGCCAGCGCCGGAATCAGCCTTTCTCGGAAACCGGGCTTCTCAACGTCTGGAATCGGTGTGCGTAATGGGCTATCTTCGATGGGCGACCATCCGCGGTTGATTCTGTTTTTCAAGTAGACACCGGCTATAGATGAAAAAAAACCATAGATTAGATATCAGACGAAACGAGTGATTTGGTATTGTCTTCAGGGGAGGATCTGCTAAACAAAGACCGAAGGGAAAGAAAAAGAAAAAAAAAAAACCTCCCCCCCCCCAAGATCCAACGGGAGTTCAACCTACCCGAAAGCTGAACAGCATTATTCCGCTCTCCCTGCAAAATATCCAGCAGCGCATTTATGAAGCCGGGTTGTGTCTCAGCCTATAAGGAACCCCAAGTGTCAGCTATGGTGGCGTGGGCATGGGGGAACATTTCGAAAGGGTTTCCCCCATTCCAAGCTAGTTCCATCAACAACATACATATTTCAAATCCAATTCAGCTTGGCGTCGATTATCCGCATTTGCATCGAGAGTAGCCTGGATGCGGTCTCGGAGAGCTGCGACGTCCATTTCGCACTAAAGAACGGGAAAACAAGAAAATCAAACTCCAGATAAGAAGAAAAAAACCGTAAACCCCTTTTTGTCACGGCAGTGGTGATCCCGAAGAAGATGAGAGGGAGAGAGGAAAGGAGGGAGGAATGAGAAAGAAGGGGGGGGGTAGAAAGAGGAGGATTCAGTCTCAGCGGAAAGATGAGATTATTCCCAAGTAGTAAAAAAGTAGAAACATGGGATTTTCAGGCGGTGCCCGCCTCGCGTCTATGGCAGCTAATCAGAGTGCTTGCCGCCACGCGGTAAAAGAATTTTTGCCTAACCAACGAAGTTCTTTACTCTGCAGAACTACAGACTATATACAAACGGATATTGATATTGTCTCTTGGTGAAAGAGAAATGGACGGATATGTATCATTGCATGAATGGTTCCATTTACTGAAGAGTTTCCATCAGGATCTTTCTGCTCCTGTCATCCTGAGATTGGTCACTTTTTGTCACTGTTGACAAGAATTAAGATACATTCCTCTTATCAATGTGGGCCACATGATCAGATCTATGAATCTCCTGGAGTCATACTACATGTACAAAGACGCTGCAAAGATGACATCGCGCTTGATCAGCTCTTGCGCCTGTTGCATCTTCGTATAGAGGGTCGGATCTCCAACCAGCTTGGCCGCATTCTTCACTTCACGACAGGTCTCATCAAGTCGAGTGATCGTCCGAACAATAGTACCTTCCATCACATCCGTCAGATCCGTGATGCGGTTGAAGGACATACCCTTGGCCCATTCGTAGACCACCTCTGCCAGGCCAAACCGGGGCTGACTGGCAAAGTCGTTGCTGTCTTCGGTCGACTGAATGACCTGGTATTGGATCTGAAGGTCGTTCACTTTCTCGGCGATGCGAATAATCGCTTCCTTGCCTTTCTCCAGGCGAGGGGTCAAGGTGGGAACGTTCTCTGTCTTCTCCTGGAAAACGAACGCAGACAAAAGCGCAACAATCTCTTCAGGCTCGTATTCAGCCAGGACATTCTCGAGGATCAATTCCGTCAAAACGAGCTCGTCAGCCGAGTGGATCTGTTGATGGCGGTTATTAGCGCATTGTCTTTGGGCCCAGAGAATATTAAACTACCCACCTCACATGCTACTTTGCCCTTCAGCTGAACGCGAGATTGCTCGTCAATGAAGCCCAAGTCTCTCAGAACTTGAATGCGCTGCTCGTAGTCCGGTAGAAGTTGTAGATTTTGGTCCGACATGAGCTGCTTCAACTGTGAGATGTTCTCTTTTACTTGCCATTCGTCGTGTTGCATCTCAAACTATGTGAAGTCAGTACTAGGACAGCATGGGACACCCGACTTCTGGCCGATTGCTACTCACGTGTTTCAGGAAAGTTGGACATTGTAAGCAGCAGCGTGACTGAGCGATAGCCGCTTGTGCTTGTCGTTTCTCCAGTATGTCTCTCACTTGGAGCTCTTTGATGCGAGTCCAATCCATTTCGTCCCAAACTGGGCCTGTCCAGGAAGCGCACAGTTTCGAAAGCTCCTTGTCCGCATACTTGATTGCCTCTGCACTCTCAAGTCAAATTTGGGTCACCATTATGAGCAAGGTATTTCACCCACCTTTCTTGATGTTCAGGTACCATATCGGGCCACCCAACTTCACCAACGTATTGGTGAGACATTCCAGATCCGAAAGCGGGATCTTGCACACTTTCAACGTCATATCAGCAGCACGTGTCGGTAGCGGTTGGAGCAAATGGCGGAAGCCCGGGAGGAAGGGCAGGATATCACTAGGGTGGCGCCTGTTGCTCAATTTGCCGATCTCAAGGACCTGTATGCTAGGAGCGGCACCTCCGCCAACACCTTCACGGACGATGATACCTGCCGTTCGGAATCCATCCTGCGGAGAGTTAGTCGATGCCACCAAATACCAGCAGTGTCTTCCGACTAACCTTTCGATACACGATAAGCCGCTTCGGCATGAAGAGGCGCTTGCCAACCGGCGAGGCGAGTAGACCCACGTGAAGTTCGCTGGTCAGCTTCTCATACTCAATTGCAGCATCATGACAGGCCACGAGGTCAATGTCGCAGATGTCGCAGGGCTCGCGCTTGATCTTTGCCAGACTCGCTTCAGAGACTTGAACCTGTTTCTCGTGCTCGGGCAGCAAAGCCTGAGTAGCATTCTCACTGAAGCTTCGCTTGATCATTTCTTCAATCTTCAGTGCTTCTACACGCAGGAGATTCAGGATCATGTTGTAGGTAAGCCTGAACTGAGACCGAAGCTTGGTCGGGTCACCAAGAATCATCTTCCTCAAAGCACCAGCAGGAGGTGCCTCGTCTCTGCCAGGGTTCACAATGATAACGTAACCAACAGTATCAAGACCTCTCCGACCGGCACGTCCCGCCATCTGAGTGTACTCGCCAGGCAGCAGATCCCGGAATCCCCTACCATCGTGTTTGCGGAATCCGGAGAAAACGACGGTCCGCGTGGGAAGATTAAGGCCCATGGCGAATGTCTCTGTAGCGAAAAGGATCTTGACCAATGATTTAGCGAACAAGATTTCCACGATCTCCTTCATGATCGGCAACAGGCCACCGTGGTGGACGGCGATACCCCTGCTTAGCAACTCCCGGAGCCGAAGAATTTGTGGCAATGTTCTATCCTCTGGCTTAAGTCGGGTAAGCGATTTCTCAATGAACATGTGGATCAGACTCTTCTCGGAAGCATTGCAGAAGTCTTGGTTCGACAGTGAGTCGGCATTCTCCTCACACCTCTTCTTCGAGAAGACGAAGATACAACCAGGGAGCAAGCTCTCTTTACGTAGGTGTCCCACAAGTTGTACCCAGATGGTCTTATCTTGAGCAGCTGTTGTTCGTCCTCCACCTCGTCCCGTGCGAGCAATGTTGCCAGTGCCCCTGTTCGCGGGTTGGCCTCTACCTCGGGGTGCACCGCCGCGCTGAGAGTTCCCTCGAGGGCCCCCTCTCCCTCTTCCGGGGGGTTGCCCACGCCCTCGGCCTTGTGGTCCTCCCCGTTGAGCTTGGGCCTGGGACTGGGCCTGAGCTTCAGCGGCCTTTTGTGCTTTGAGCTTATCTCGGCCAGAAATAATGTTATCCGCTTCCTTCCAGCCACCCTCGAGGAAACGCTTGTTGGAATCCACGATCTTGTATTTATCCTTGCCCGCCCAGAGATAGTGCTCCAGAGGAACAGGTCGCTTTGCGGTGGAGATAACATAGATATCCTTCTTCTTCGTACGACCGACCCAGGAGGCAAACTCATAGGTATTGGGGACCGTAGCGGAGAGCAGGATCAGAGTGACATGCTCTGGAAGCATAATAATGACCTCTTCCCACACGACGCCTCTTTCGAGATCATTCACATAGTGCACCTCGTCAAAAATCACGAATTCAACATCTCTGATCAAATCCGCACCTCGATAGAGCATACTTCGTAAGATTTCGGTCGTCATGATCAGGCAGCTGGCCTCCGGGTTAATTTGAACATCGCCTGTAAGAATGCCAACGTCGTCGAATTCATTCCTGAAATCTCTGAACTTTTGATTGCTCAGAGCTTTGATAGGAGACGTATAGATTGCCTTGGTCATGTGTTTAGACGCCAGAGCGATAGCATACTCCGCGACCACAGTTTTACCAGCCGACGTATGCGCCGCGACAAAGACTGAATCGCCATTTTCGAGGTGGTACACGGCTTCTTTCTGAAAGATATCCAGCTCGAATGGCCACTCCCTTGCCATGTCCGGCACGAGCTCATGGAAGTTCGGAATGTCCTTGTTGACGTCAACAACGTGAGCCCATTCTCTGCCCCCTTGCTTCTGCTTGACACCCCCGACTAACGGCGCTCGGGGTTCCAAAGCAGGAAACTCAACCGGCAGAAGGGAATCGATGTCTTCCTCACCACTGAGTTCGCCTTCGTCGTCAATCTTCACGCCCCCTTCAAAATCCGACACGGTGTCCTCATCTCGCTCAACATGTAGTTCACTTTCCTCTTGCTGAAGAGCATGCTCAACTTCCTGGTCACCTTCCACCGCCTCCTTGGACTTTGCCTCTTCGAATTTCAACCCACGAGAAAAGCCCGGAGGCACCTCCAACAGACCGCCCTCGGCCCCGAAATTGATAATGCGATCGAGCGCCGATTGCTTAGCTCCAGCCCGCGAGCGTTCAGCCGCCTGCGCTTCCGATTCCATTTCGGCAATGGCTTCAACACCATCCAGCCCGCCCGGCGCAAATGGGAAGAATCCTGCCGCGCCTCTCACGAATTCCGCACGTCCGGCCGGCCGGCGGAGTAGAGACGTCGAGTTTTTAGCATTTGCGGCCGCCGCAGGGACCGTAACTTCGTGGTAGCCAGTCACTCGACCTTCCAGGCCCTCGCGGGTGAAACGAACGATAGTCCGTGTTTGAGTGGGAGCAACCTCAAAAAGGTCTGTGTAATCAGTCGGGGCATCCCATCGTCTACAACAACCATTTAGTATAAGATGCGAGATAAGTGTGGCGTACGGTCACACGAACCTTTGAAGACGGTTGAGCCATTCGGGGCTAAACCGTGGAGACGGTGTCAGAAACTCTTTCTCCAACTCAGCTTTCACGTCCTTGGCGTTTTGAAGTGGCCTTTGTCGAGGTCTGCGGTTTCCATGCTTCCCATTTTCCTCCTCAGCGATCTGTGCATCGAATGCTGCCCCGCTCAGATCCAGCGCGGCCAGAGTCGAGACTAGCGTTTCCGCCATCAAGAAAATTGATAAGGATGCACGTCAGGACTTGATTTCTGCTCCAGTCTCTCTGCAAATCGACGCACTGTTTTGAGTTGAGGAGCGTTCGTTCTCAAAACCAAGAGTGGTCTGAAGAGGGTTTCAGTGCGGATTGGCGATCACGTGGTGTACCAGTGAATTATTGATACCCTACACAATAGTCGAGTATTATTCTCACGAAAAATATGTCCCAAGTAGCTATTGTCCACAACTTGAGCAAGATGATTGAATGTCGCAGTTGTATTAAACAGTTGGTTGTATTTAGTATTACCTGTTGGCGGCATGGAGTGGCAATATCTACTGTTAGGTAAGACGAGTCCACACTCCACACACACGACCACACCCATCAGAACCCTACAAATCATCCTCCTAAATCCTGATGGTGTCTACTACTGCTAGATAGTCAAGAAGTGTAAAGTCCTTTTTGCTTTCAGGATTAAATTTCTGTCTTATTTATTATTAAATAGGAGAAGAATATATCCATGAAATATTTTCTGCATAGAAAAATGTGTATGTACAGTCGCCATAACACCAGGTATAGATGCAGTAGGCCAGCCAGAGCATCCATGCATGAAATAAATGCCCCCATAAATGCATGCACAGGCCAAAGCACAGGGGAAGGAGATATGAGCCAATTGAAGGTATCTCCAAAGCCAATCGAAAGGCCCTTCCCCATCTCCAGGAATGGTCCGATAAGACAGGCAATAGATGTAAGTACGTACTCGAGTATGGGACAAGGCCAGACAGAATGAAACATCATGGGGATGAGACAGAGAAGAATAAGACGGGCGTCAGAAAAGCGAGATAAAATTGCAATATGATTGAGATGCTTCAAGCCCGTTGCAGAAATGGTTCACCGGGGACACAATCAATAAGCAATAAATTGTCCTTGTCTGACACCAGCCTCATCGGTAAGACATCACAGGAAAAGTTTTTCGATCAGCCGTGTTGATTTGGTATTCAAAGATACCATCTACCGTGGCGATGTACCTATACTAGTCAATTTCCCTCCGTTGCCAGTTTAAGTATGAGGAGGCGTGGTCTTACAGTGTCCTGCCATCAGCACCCCAACCAAGTCCAGCTGTACTACCTGGTTCCAGGTCTCTATTTCCAGACCCTAAACTGCGGTCTGGGATTTCATTCAAGACACTCCGAATCCATCTTGGAGACCGTGTCTGTTCGAATCCCAACAATTGCTGCCGGTATCGTTGTTCACGTTGATTATTGCGGTTGTGTGCCTCGTTGATGATTTGTCTTTGTCGTCGAAGGCGCTCCGCAGCTACACTAGTCCTCAATTCCGAAGTTGAGAGTCGCCCTATATCATGTCGAGTCTCGGAGGCTGTAGGCCGCATGGCATTGTTATGATCGGCGTTGGTGGAGGAACGAGTGGAACCGCTTGGAGCATCGGTGCTGGAGTCTGCGGCACGCAAGCGATCGTTGAGCACAGCAGACCGAAGTTCAGAAGGCGAAGCTGTCCAACTCAAGGTGATACTCGGATTTGGTTCAGGGGCGGACCCTGCCCCAGCCGTCCTATTAGTGATGCCGGAATTCTCTTGTGAGGGTATCACAGAGTTGCCGCGGCCTATGTTTGAGCTATGATCACCGGCCCTTGTGTGCCCCGGATAATTCGCCCGGAACTGGTCATGAAGAGCGTCGCTGCTGCGTAGGGGCGAGGTAGGACGGGTTGTTCGATGAGCGCCCTCTGTGGAACCTTGAAACCGTGACCGAGGTACAGGGTGTGGTTGGGCGTTAGCTCTGGTTCGTCGTTCAGTCAGGCCTTCTTCCAGTCTTGACGTCCAACGTGCTGAATTCAAGAATTCCACAATCAGCCTCTCCCTCTGCGTGAAATCCTGTATCAGGCTCTCACGTAAAGGGGAATTATCAGCCCCGTTCCCTCGTTCGTTTGTTGAGCGCTCAATGGAATCGAGGATGGCCCGATGGGCTGCATCCATCGCACGGTGAGATTCGGGGAAGCTCCGACCCTCGAGGGCATATTCCAGCTCTTCGGTGTCATATAGGATTGGTTCTGTATGTACTTCTTGCATGTCCAGGTCGTTGATGTCTAAGCTTAGAATTTGCCTGCGTATAAAAGCCCGGCGAACATCTGCAACCCCAGCTCGTCCCTTGTCTTCGAGCCAAACCAGAAGGTCCCAGGGCTCTGGTGCGAAAACCATGCATCTCACAGCGCCACCACTGCAACAGGGCCTCGAAGAGTTGAAGCGGCATATTATCGCATTCTTACCGTCTGGTTCATCCAAGGTGTCTCGAATCGTCTTTACATCGAACACGGTGATAACTCCCGACTGTGACCCAATGGCGCACAATCGACTAAAGGGGGAGAATGCAATCGTGAAGCAGCATCCGTCGTCAAAACGCGTACCAATATCCATCTCTATACAACGGATAAGCTCCCAATCCCATGTCGGAAGCTTCTCACCCGTTTCCGTCAGGATAGTCGTCTCGAGGTCCCGCGTGACATGATAAAAATATGCGTGAATCTCATCTCCAACTGCAGCAAGGAGTGTTGAGTCTGGTGACATGATAGCATAATTCATGCATGCTTGATGGTGCAGAACCTTGAGGACTTTCGACCGAGTCAGTGAATATACTGTCACGGTCATGTCGTTGTTACTGCGGGAGCATTCAGCACTGGTAGCGACATCGACGATCAATCCTTGAAGAAATACCTCAAAATCATGACGTCCTCATCTGCCAAGCCCTTGTCGCCACCAGGTAGCCGGTGGACAGTCACAGAATTGACGATGCTACCTCCGAACTTGTGAAGCTGGACCTCTGGTAAAAGTGACCCTGGAGCATATCGAGTCGATTCAAACTCATCGTTGGCCGGCAAAGGAGGAGAAAGCCGTGCTGGTGCTTCCAAATCAATGGGTAAAGCACTATCTACGTCCGAGGGTTGCGAGACGGCTGACGTATAACCGCCATGCGCGCCCTGGTCGGAAATCCGTATAAAGGCGCACTCTCCATTATCTGTGCCCCCAACACCGATCCAACCATAACCCGCAGCCAGGCATTTCGGCTCGAAGGGAATGACGGCTATACTCTCTCGCTTTTTCGAAGATATGTGGATCGAATATATCACTCTGTCAGAAACTACATAGATTCTGTCCGGATCGGCGGTGCTTATATAGTTGCGCAGTTGTTGGTGGCTGCATGACTTATTAGCATGAATCCGATCATGCAATAAGATCGCCAGAGGATCAGGGATACAGACAAGTTGGGTATCTGGAAAGGGAAGAACCGCCGCTTCGTTGTGAGGACCAGTGACTCAGTCGAGTGATGCCTAGAGCAGGAGGATGGTGTTAGCTAGCTGAACTGCTAAAAGGCGAACAACTCAACACTAAAGGCAGGTGTGGCGGACTGACGATAGAACAGAATCCGTAGTCATGATGCTTCAGTCGAAGACCAAGGCGACATTGTTGGAGTGGGTTGTAGTGAACGCTGCAGTTACGGAGGCAACTGCAAAGAACAGGAAAGGAGAAGAGGGAGATAACGATGATGAATTATAGAAGTAGTGCTTGAAGTGGCGATGGACAAATCGCCGAAGGTTCCTTCTGATTGCTGAGGTACCCTGCAACCTGGCAGAAACAATGTACCCGAATCCAAGGTAAATGCAGCATCAAAAAGTCTCTTGACTGGTGACCAATATGACAAGAAGACAGCTGCAGTACGGACGGGTACTACGTACAGTCAATAGTAATGAATTTAACTACTCCGTAGGTCATGACGACTTTCGGATGGTCGAGGCCTGGTGTTGTGGATGGTCATTTGGTCGGGAGATGATGACGTAAGAATTGACAACAGGACAATCCGACAATCCGGGGGAAATTGAATGCGAAATTGCGAATGCGGGTACATTTTGTACTTCTTATCGTTCAGTATTTGGGGATAACATATTGATCGTTCAGGAACACCCTACAGCTGTTCGAAGATAGCTCCGTCTTGTGAAATCGAATGCTCTTGAATCCCTCAAAATGGCAGAGGGCACTGACCACAGAAATGAATTACCACTGTCCCCTTGGTCGAGAAGGACTATCAAAACGTACACCCATCCAGAAGAGCTCTACTGTGAAAACAGGCAATTCGGCGGAATACCCTCCCAGACAAGTCGGCATCGGCTCGTATGAATCTCATATTCGCCA
Source organism: Aspergillus cejpii (assembly GCA_004769165.1). NCBI lineage: Eukaryota > Fungi > Ascomycota > Eurotiomycetes > Eurotiales > Aspergillaceae > Aspergillus > Aspergillus cejpii. The sequence continues at coordinate 2,821,960 of SMSW01000001.1, read as the reverse complement.
GAGCACGGAGTACTAAGGGATTCCATTTCCGCCATAGAAGTACAGATCTGTGCTGGTTTCCCCCCTGCTCTGTACCATTAGAGAGGCGAGTACTTATCAGTAGTACTCAGTACCCCATGAGCTGAAGAGGCTGATACAGCCGGGACCCATGTGCCTATGATTAATCATAAGTAAAGCTCAAAGAGACACAAAGACATGACGCTGGTTGTTGGAATCTCAAAGAGTATTTATACTAAGTTACACTGTTACAAGAGACTTATCCTACGGTAGGTTGGTATTAAGGCAATCTTCCTATCCAAATTACAAATTACTTACTGGACAGGTAGTAGGTAGTAACTACTTGCTGATTCACCACCAGAGATAACTGAGCTTTTACTCCGTATATACTTGGCTCTATGTAGCTATCTGGCCAACCCTTGTCCCTTAGACTGACCTTTATCCACCAGAGACAGAGCCTCAATGGAAAACCAAATCACCCAACTTCAATCCTGTATCACAAGAGACATTAACAGGTAAATTACATATCAAACCCATCATCTAAGTCGCCTCACTCAATCCAAACTTTTTATTAGGGGAAACAGAGAGAAGCTCCAGAGAGAATGCTGATTGGATCGGCTACTAAGGGTAACTCGGCTATCATTGGGTGGCCAACAGCTACGGTTGCCGTGATTTTCTACCAAGTTCGACGACGGGCCGAAGCTCTCCGTGCAATTTCTAACTACTTTTCTTTTCCTCATCCTTTTTCTTTCTCCCTTCTTCTTTTTTCCCCCAGACAATCTAAAAAAACTTCTCTCTATCTCCCCTTTCTCTTCCTCAACCCTTTCGATCTCATCCTTATCTTCCTTGTTCACCTCCTTCACTCTTCTCGATTGAATCGACTGGAGTTCTGGTTATTTTCTTCTCGTTAAGTTTCCTGTATTATTTTACCTTTTAATCAAATCACAATGATGTCCTCTCGATTCATCCGCGCTGTATGTTCATCCTGTGACTCAAACAACATCGCATGCTTTGATCCTTTTGACTGACCCTTTTGGAAACTTATAGCTGCCGCGCAGTGCTACCTATGCTCGCTCCCCTGCCCTCAGAGTCCCCAGCGCGGCTTTCCGGAGATGGAACTCGACGGAGGGTGAGAAGGTCAAGGGCCAGGTCATCGGTATCGATCTGGGTATGTATCATCCGAAAAAAACTTTTTTTCTTCTACATGCGCCTAACAGTATCGTTCAGGTACCACAAACTCAGCTGTCGCTGTTATGGAGGGCAAGACCCCCAAGATCATTGAGAACGCGGAAGGTATGTAGAAACATTTACATCATCCTGCCGTCTAGGCTAGTACTTCCGAGTACTAGGTGTATTCCACACCTCGAATAATTTGACAGACTCGACTGACTTTGAGCTGAAGGTACCAGAACAACACCTTCGGTCGTTGCTTTCGCCCAGGATGGCGAGCGGTTAGTTGGTATCGCTGCTAAGCGTCAGGCCGTTGTCAACCCCGAGAACACCCTGTTCGCCACCAAGCGTCTCATTGGTCGCAAGTTCACCGATGTTGAGGTCCAGCGTGACCTGAATGAGGTTCCCTACAAGATTGTCCAGCACACCAACGGCGATGCCTGGGTTGAGGCTCGCGGCCAGAAGTACTCGCCGTCTCAGGTTGGTGGTTTCATCCTCCAGAAGATGAAGGAGACTGCCGAGGCCTACCTCAGCAAGCCCATCAAGAATGCTGTTGTCACTGTTCCCGCCTACTTCAATGACTCCCAGCGTCAGGCTACCAAGGATGCCGGTCAGATTGCCGGTCTGAATGTTCTCCGTGTCGTCAACGAACCTACCGCTGCCGCTCTTGCCTATGGTCTGGAGAAGGAGGCCGACCGTGTCGTCGCCGTCTATGATCTTGGTGGTGGTACTTTCGATATCTCCGTTCTGGAGATCCAGAAGGGTGTCTTCGAGGTCAAGTCTACCAACGGTGACACTCACCTTGGTGGTGAGGACTTCGATATCAGCCTTGTCCGACACATTGTCCAGCAGTTTAAGAAGGAATCTGGCCTTGACCTTTCCGGTGACCGCATGGCTATCCAGCGTATCCGTGAGGCTGCTGAGAAGGCTAAGATTGAACTTTCGTCTTCCCTCCAGACTGAAATCAACCTGCCCTTCATCACTGCCGATGCTAGTGGTGCTAAGCACATTAACCTCAAGATGACTCGTTCTCAGCTTGAGGCCCTTGTTGATCCTCTGATCAGCCGCACCATCGAGCCCGTCCGCAAGGCCCTCAAGGATGCCAACCTCCAGGCCAGCGAAATCCAGGACATCATCCTGGTCGGTGGTATGACCCGTATGCCCAAGGTTACCGAGTCTGTCAAGTCCATGTTCGGACGTGAGCCCGCCAAGTCGGTCAACCCCGATGAGGCTGTCGCTATTGGTGCTGCCATCCAGGGTGCCGTCCTGGCTGGTGAGGTTACTGATGTTCTGCTGCTCGACGTCACCCCTCTGTCCCTCGGTATCGAGACTCTTGGTGGTGTCTTCACCCGTCTGATCAACCGTAACACCACCATCCCCACCAAGAAGTCCCAGACCTTCTCGACCGCCGCTGATTTCCAGACTGCTGTCGAGATCAAGGTATTCCAGGGTGAGCGCGAACTTGTCAAGGACAACAAGCTGCTTGGAAACTTCCAGCTCGTTGGCATTCCTCCTGCCCACCGTGGTGTTCCCCAGATTGAGGTCACCTTCGATATTGATGCCGACTCGATTGTCCACGTCCACGCCAAGGACAAGTCCACTAACAAGGACCAGTCGATCACCATCGCCTCCGGCTCTGGTCTCTCCGACTCCGAGATCCAGTCCATGGTTGAGGATGCTGAGAAGTATGGTGAGCAGGACAAGGAGCGCAAGTCTGCCATTGAGGCCGCCAACCGTGCCGACAGCGTCCTGACCGACACTGAAAAGGCCCTCAAGGAGTTCGAGGACCGCCTGGACAAGGCCGAGGCTGAGCAGATCCGTGAGAAGATCGCCACTCTACGTGAGTTCGTCGCCAAGAACCAGTCCGGCGAGGGCACCGCTACTGCTGAGGAGCTGAAGCAGAAGACCGATGAGCTCCAGACTGCCAGCTTGACCCTCTTCGACAAGATGCACAAGGCTCAGAACGAGCAGCAGCAGCAGCAGCAGCAGGGCCAGGGCCAGCAGGGTGAGAACAAGGCCTAAATGTACCATTATTCATGAGCGACTCACCTCAAAAGTTCATGGGTGATTTCTTTTCCTCTCTTCATCAGTGTCTTAACACGTGTATGACATGTATACATATTGAGCTTTTATTTTTTCCCCCTCATGTACGTTTTCCTCTCGGTGTATGGGTGTTTTACATTTCCTTTTCTGCCTTCATACCTCTTGGGACGGGTGAGCATACTTGAGATTTCATTTATCTATGGGGGAGGCAGTCCTTGGGAAAGGTTTCAGGATTGTCTTGTAACTTAATGATACGACGGCTGGGGACCACAAAAAGGATGTGGTGGGCTTGGCTATCAGGAGCATACAATACGAAAATTCTCCTCTCTGTTCAGTTTTTGCCTTCAGCCTTCAACTTCAAGTAACTGTTTAGGATGTTGAGTTGATGCTCATCCCTGTGCTCAGGACATTCTGGAATCAGAAGGAATCTGGAGTGGGTCCTGGAACAAAAAGTAGCTGAGTACGGACTACGGAGTAGAGTCACTACTCACTAGAGTGTATGGACTATGGACTATGGAGTAGACAGTAGATTTGATCTGGCTCAACTGTTGTATGTTCTTCGATGTACTCCTTAGTAATCCGTACTACGAGTACAGAATATGAGATCTCTCTAACCGTACTCTTGAATCACCTTCGTATTATCATCTCCAGAGTCATGATTCAAGACTCAAGAACCATAGAGTACGAATCATAAAAATTAAACCTCAATTCATACTCCGTAGTTGTCTCCAATCTCCATCTGTTGAGTGTTGTCAACTTGTCCATTTGATCTTCGTAAACTTACTCCGTAGTACTTTTTAGTCAGTGGAGAACATTGGTAATCAGAAAGTCATGTGATAACAACTTGATAAGTTGTACTCTGTATATCCTGTAAGAAAGAATTCCTTGCATCTGGTATTATTCATGAATAGAGTTGGCAAGGATGAAGTATTAATGCATTGTTCTATTGTCAGAGTCTCAGAGTGTTGATACTTGATACTTGATAGTTGATTTTGAACAAAGGAAAACTCTATGGAGTAGAATCCTCAAGGAGGCTAGGAGGCGTACTTCTGACTCCAAGTCTCCATTCTCTCCAACTTGGTCAAAGTCAAACACTAGTAAATCATGAATGATCCAGAGATTCAACTCATTCAACTACTGATGGATCATGGAATCATAGAGTAATAGTCATATTGTCATACTCCGTACTCTCTAACAACTTCTATTGCAATGGAAGACTCAGGACTAGTCAATCTCTACTGGGAGACTTGCAGAATGAAGAACAAATCAACGGTGTACACAACAAAACACTTCGGATCAGATTGATTTTTGTGTCGATCAGTCAATAATGGATTATGGATCGGTTATTCAAGTTCAACTTCTGGTTCTCCCCACTGATAATTAATTACATTCTGAATCTCTACCTACGGAGTACTTTCTAAGGATCTTGAAAACTAGACAAATGTCCATGAGCTACAGTCAATTTCAAACTCGACAAGGGTAACACCGTAACAGGGTTATCTTCAAGTCAACTTCCATGGCCTTCTGTGTCAAAAGTAGATCGGCTCATTCTCATTGGCTATGGATAATGCACTATAAATAAATCAAGACTCCATATCTTCTTCATTTCTTTTCTCTTGGGAAAATGAACTCAGGACTCAGAAGTCAGAACTTGATACATATCAAACCTTCTCCAGTCTATTTGTCCTTTTGTATCTCCTGTATTGACTATTGACCAATGGTATCATCAATGATATCCTGTTGGTTAATAGGTAAAAAGCACATATTATTCCGTAGTGTGACAGTCATGTCTTCATCCATGAAAAGGGTTATGCAATAATCAACAACACTAAATAAGGACTTGTATCAATATCAATAGACCCTTTACTCTGGAGTCTGTAGATACTAGATAGTCTGTAAGTATTAAAAAAGTACAGAGAGTATTGTATCTTAAATCTCTACTCCATCTGATACTAACTTAGTGTCATTGCCAATCCATGGACTGTTTGTTTAATAATGTCTTGATCTCAAATTTAAATGACAAAGTCCACCTTGACTACGGAGTAGCTCCTCAGCTTACATTGAGAATTGAGAATGGATCTTTGCTCGTTTTTCTAAACTGACAATATTATATCCTTCATCTGAACAACAATTGGAGGATCTACGGACTATGGGAAATTTCCTCCCTTGAAACTTACTCCGTACTCGTAGAAGCTGAAAAGCAGAGAAAATAACGGGCAAGGTGCAGCTAAAACAGCCACACTAGTTGTTATTACTCTATCTCTCTTTTTTTTCTAACTAAATCCACTCTGCAAGTCAGTCTGTCGGTGTTGATTTTTTATTCAAATCCCTTATTTATCCCTCCAATCTCAGTTGTCTCTCTATCATCCTTGATTTTCATACCTTTTTTTTACCCCCCTGGCCTCTTTCATAGTCATCATACCTTGCTTGACTCTCTAATCTAATTGTCAATCACATTTTCGGATGATTTAGACGGTCTCCCTTGGTCTACTCCGTACATCCCTCAAAGCAATTCTCATCGTCTCGCATCACTCCTCGACCATCACATCTACTTCTCACTCAGACTCAATCATAACTCCTTTGACTGCTTCATCATGACGGTGGCTGCACCACCTCCCGCGCCCCCGTCGGTTCACGAGCATGGTATGAATGGTTCATCTGGGCATGCAGTCAACATGAGTCTACCTCGATTTCATCCAATCGCTATGAATCCGAATCAGCCTATTCCCCCGGATCATGCTATGCAAAATCACCTTCACTACTATCGTCCTTTCCCTCCCCCGCCACAAATGCAGGAACCGGGCCCGCTTCATCACCCTCCATCCATAGACCACATTGAAGCTCGTTTAAGGCAATTAGAGCAAGAGGAGGCGGCTCGGATGGCATCTCGGAGCCAACTCCTTGCCATTCGGAAACGGGAGGATGAGGAATTTCGTAGGATGACTGAACATGCCGAAGCGGAAGAAGAGGTATGATACCTGAGTCTCGTGTGCAATGGCCCCTCTGACCCTGTCCGCTTATGATCCCTTTAGGAACTTCGTAGGCAAAGGAAACGTCTCAAGAGAGAGTCCATGGGACTCGGGTATAATGCAACGATTGACTCGCCTCCCCTTCGTCCTACGCCGCCTCGTCGTTTATCCGAAACCAATGCAGCCACAACCCTTGCATTCTTCAAGCAGCAAAGTCCCCCGGAACCTCGTCCTATCCCACAACCACCACCCGCGGTGCAAGCGCCTCCATCCGCTCACCCTTCGCCTCAGCATATCCAGCATGACCATTCGGCGTCCAATTCCGTCAGACGGAAGCAGAAATACACAATCAAGAATGTAGAGGCATGGGGGGAACGCCATGGACGGCCCGCCGCACATGACCCGTCTGGACGTGCGTTGTGGAAGCGTCCCTCCGATGATAGCTTGGTGTATCTGACATGCCCGGTCCAGGGCTGCGGCAAAGCCGATTTTGTGACTCTGCACGGATTCATGTGCCACCTGACGAAGAAGCACAAGGATCGTAGCTTGGGAAGCCAATCCAGGGCGTTGGAGCTCTGTGGAGTGATATTTGATCCGAATGCGCCTCTCCCGCCAGTCTCTTCTGTGAATCGTGCATCCACCGAAGAAAGTCGGATAGAGTCGGCCAATGATATGGAGTATTCGTCCATGTCGGACGACGAATGTCGGGAGAACCCGTATCCGGTCAAGTCGGAACCTATAGAGAGACCTCTTCCCGCGGCGGCGTCCCTGCCCACGCCAGAAGAATTGACGACACTCCCGAAGATGAACGGCTCCGCCAAACAATCCATTTCTTCCATCCTTGATCGGGATCCGGCCACAGAATCACGGGGAGGGTTTAACCTCGGCGCCCCTCAGGGCCTTCACAGTACCGAGTCGGCACTGCGTGTTTCTGGTCAATATCGGGGATGCAGTCCACCAGAAAGAGCCGAGATTCCGCCACCTCGGGGGTTTAAAACGGAGCGCATGGAGCCCAGGGAAGTCGGGGAGGCGAAATGAGACATCATCACGTCGAAAAATATGAATCTTGATTCTGGTCCCATGTTCTCCGGTTACGGCCACCTCTTATAATATAAACAATGCATCTTCCGCATCAATGCCTTCTTGTGCATCCATTGGTGGCATTTGTATGTTCTAATAGTAAATGCCTTTAATCGGCTGGTACTGGAACATCAGTCACTCTGGGTTTCTATTTCCTTATGGAGTACCATGACTGAACTCGCATCTTGTTTATCTTGACCTTGAGCTTGAACTTCAGAGACCTTCAGTCATGTTGCCGTACAATCACTATCCTCGATGAAAACATGTGTTCTCCTCTCATACTACCATGAATATGTGATTAGCCCGTGTTCTTGCCATTTGCATCCGACAGTTTTCGACAGACCTTGATAAACGATGTTACTCACGTCTGTGATGTTTCTGAATTGCCAGATATTACAGCGAACGGAGTTAGGTCTTGTCTAATTTGAATTGAACCCTTGGTATCAATACCATATTCCACCAGGTACATCAACCCTTAAGCAGTAAAAGATGCACAACATACCCACTCCCCGACCCCAGCACATCACCCAACGTCTCATCACCCACCCGCCACACACGAAACACCTCCATCGTCTCCCGCAGCCACGCCTCAAAGACATCCGGCGACCGCCGCTGCTGCGCAATGATACAGACGGTCGGCCGCGCCGGCGACGACAACAACTTATCCGCCACGTAGACCGGCCGCAGACGACAAAAGTCCGCACAGGTACGCACAAACGGACCCACGAGGGCCTCGTTGTAGATACAATCGCACGAGACGACAAAATCAAACCCTTTATCTCCGTCGTTGTCGCGACTCCCGAGACTATCCCTCAGTGAACCGGGGACGTCAAGTTCCCAATCCAGCGTTGCGAAAACGACATTCTCCAGACCATGACTGTCCTTTTGCTGTTGCTTTGGTTTTGGCGCTGCGCGCCGCTGGTTTCGTGGCTTTGGCTTGGGGTTGGGGTTGGGGTTGGATGTACGGATACGGGTTGCTACTGATGCGTTCCCTTCGAGGTTCTCGCGTAGCAACCGCTGCACGTATCCCTGGTCTGTGGCGACGTAGGAGCGGATCCTAGGCCCGAGGGTGAGTGCGATTAAGCCGGATATACCGCAGCCGAGTTCAACAGCTGTGGAGGAGGAGGAGAGCAGGGAGTGGTTCCAGAGGGGGTTGGATTGAGATGAGATCCATTCTGCGAAGAGGGGGGTGATTTTCCAGAGGACTGGGGGGGGGTTTTAGTTTGATGATAAATATCGTGAGTGGAGATATGTATGCATTACCTGCGCCGGTTGTGCCCCCTGCTCGAGACGAGGAGAGGAGAGTTGGGGATTGTCGGATTGAGTATTCTTGGTTGTGGATGGTGACTTCGATGGTTGATGCGTGGGCGTCGACGAAGCCTAGATTCGAGGATGGGATGTCTTGTGAGAATAAGAGGAAGGATTCTAGTGAGGATTAATTTTGGAATTTGTCTTGATTCTTCCTTGTATGGTCTACAGGTTACAGTAACATACCCTCTTCAGCATCTACCACCTCCTCCCCAATAGTCGAGAGAAAAACTTCCAGATCCTTGATCTCATCCATAGTACTCCGTTATCCTCGGTGTTACCTATGCACAAGTTCAGACCACAAGTCTAGATGTACAATTGTCTTGATCAGGGCAATCAGAGCGAAACTCCGAACTGTTCTCTAGCGAGGTATCTAAGCGCACGATTAGCTGCTGCAAATGTCAAGGATAAAGCAGCAATAGTGCCATGTACCCAGTAGATCCAAATACAGTCTCAAGTGTCTGAGCTCCCGTCCAACAGACAGATCACATGTAGACCGACTTGCAAACTCCTGAGATCATACCATAAGAAGTGATTCAACCTTTTGGAGGATGAATCTGAACTCTGAAGTTCATGGAAATAGCATATTGATTGGTTGGATCTACTCCGTATAGGATTTCTTTTGTCTGGGGTAAAAAAGACAACTCCAAGTCACGAGACTTGTGTTGTAATGACACGAAATACGGAGTACAATACAATCTCACTTTAGATCTAAACAAAGGAACGAATCAAGACAAGAGACATCCATTGTATTCCTTCCAAGATGCCTACCTTAGCATTTAGTACCTACTACCCAGTCTTACAGTCTTACAGTGATTGATTATGGTGTTCCCTGTCAGTGTCCAAGACTCCAAGTGTAATGGGGGCTGTAAACTTGAAACTATGTTGGGCGGAAATCCCAACAAAAGAGACTCGAAACCAAAAGGTGGAACACTGAGGTTTCTGTATCTATGAAGATAGGTACTCCGTACTCCGTACTGTTTGCCAACTGCACGAGGACGCAGGTCAGACAACAGGAGTACTCGGTAAGATGACTAGATAATGTTAATGCCTGTCATGATTCATGAAGTAGATTAAATCAAACAACATGTAGATTAATCCCAGTTTATGAATCAGAAGCATTCTGTCGGCTGTGTTGATCGAACCGCGGCTTGAGAGATACATCCCGGTGGACAGTGTAACTTTGGTATGAGTTACAGCATTGAGACGTTGATATGTTTCTGTCTGTCATTCTGATGGCTTCAAATATGAATAGGATTTAAGAGAGAGAAGTGATTCTTTAAAGACTACGGAGTAAAGACTAAAGAGAAATGAAAAGTCAACTAGAGTACGGACTCCAGAGTAGAAGAGCCAGTTAGATAGTATTACAGAGTCCTATTATCTGGGGAGTCTTAGTAGTAGTAGTACCTAGTAATTAGTAGTACAGTAGCTTGGACCCATCCAGGAACTCACTAAAGTAACTAAACTTGACTTCATCCGCAGCTTCGTTGAGTCTTCAAAGCTTCAAAAGTCTCCCTCTCGCCTCTTCTCTCTCTCTTTTTCTCTTCTTCTCTTCTCTCTTCATTGTTTTTCAGGATCAGAGTTTTCCTCCTCTTTTGCCTTTCTTATTATATATTTTCTTTTTTCTCCCTCCTCTTATATCTCTCTCCACCTTTTGGATCGCATCCCCGCTTCTGTTCCAATTAACTACCCCGTGATCCTACTGTCCCGTAAGTCTTGGAAGCTTCTTCACCTCCACTCTTTGTTACCTTCTATTTTCTTCCTTTATTATTCTTCTACCCTGTTCATCCGATCGTTGTTGCCAGACATACCTAACCACATCTTGTGTTGCTAAAAACAGGAGCTCTTGTCACTTCATCAACCAACTGGATTTGTTTATTTCATACAGCTCTTCCGAGTCGCTGTAACCATATCTCAAGATGTCAAAGAAAGACATTCGTCTTCAACCCCGGATGGTCAAGAAGTCTCCATTCACAGTGGAGGCTCCTGGCTATGAACCTGTACCGGGAGAGACCATCCCCCGCAGACTGCCCATAGCCAAAGACGGTCTCATCCTGCGGCCCGCGGAGGATGTCACAACGACCTACGATGTTTTCAGACGGTCGGCGCGTATGTACGGTAACGCCAAAGCAGTCGGCAGCCGTCGCCTGATCAAGACCCATGTCGAGAACAAGAAGGTCAAGAAGATGGTCAACGGCGTCGAGCAGGAGGTCGACAAGCAGTGGACGTACTTTGAGATGAGCGGCTATACCTACAAGACTTTTATTGAATATGAACGTCTTGCGTTGGAGCTGGGTTGCGGCTTGCGCAAGCTGGGGTTGGAAAAGGACGACAAGGTCCATCTCTATGGCGCAACAAGGTGGGTTATCCTGCGAAGATTTTTTTTTTTTTTTTTGAAAATGATGCTGACATAGATCTCAAGTGCACATTGGCTGGCCATGTCACACGGTTCGTTAAAAACTATCTTTCTTTTTTAAGCTGGTGAACGATTTGCTGATGTGGCGGCGTCTCAACAGGAGCCGCATCCCAATCGATGACCATCGTTACAGCATATGACACCCTCGGAGAAGAGGGATTGCAACATTCGCTGGTCCAAACGTCCAGCATTGCTATTTTCCTTGACCCCGGTCTTATTCCCTCGCTCGCCCACGTTCTTGGCAATGTGAAGTCTATCAAGCACGTTATCTACAACACTGATCAGGAGGTGAAGCAGGAGGACCTGGAGAAGCTGAAGGCCGATTTCGGCTATTTGAACATCATGAGCATCGAGGACCTGCGTAAACTGGGAGAAGAGAATCCTGTGGAACCTGTTCCTCCCTCTCCTGAAGACCTTTGCTGCATCATGTACACCTCTGGATCCACGGGTCCCCCAAAGGGTGTTCCCCTGACGCACAAGAACGTTATTGCTGCCAGTGAGTTGATCCGTTTGGATGGCCTAACTACGGGATGCGGAGCTAATGTGTTCCCTTTGAACAGCTGCCGGCGTCAACGCCATCGTTGGACCCTATATCGGACCTTCGGATGCTTTGCTTACCTATCTTCCTCAGGCCCACATCCTAGAGTTCATGTTCGAGAACCTTTGCCTGTTCTGGGGTGGTACCATGGGTTATGGAAACCCACGTACTCTGTCTGATGCCTCGGTGCGCAATTGCAAGGGTGACATTCGCGAATTCAAACCTACGATCCTTGTGGGTGTGCCGGCTGTTTGGGAGTCGGTGAAGAAGGGTGTGTTGAACAACTTGAACAAAGCCAATTTCCTCGTCAAATGCATGTTCTGGGGCGCCATGTCCGCGAAAAACTTCTTGATGACGAACGGTTTCCCCGGATCCGACGCAGGTGCTTGGCTCCTGGATGCCGTTGTCTTCCGCAAGCTGAAGGAAGCTACCGGTGGCCGGCTGCGAATCGTGATGAACGGTGGTGGTCCAGTCTCGAAGGAGACGCAGAAGTTTTTGTCTATGGCCATTGCCCCTATGATTAGCGGTTATGGTTTGACCGAGACTTCCGCCATGGGCGCTCTCAATGATCCTATGGCCTGGAACCCGGACGCGTTGGGGGAGATTCCTGCCTCGATCGAAGTCAAACTCGTTGACTTCCCCGATGCCGGGTACTTCACCAAGAACAACCCCCCTCAGGGTGAGATCCTCATCCGAGGTGGTAGCGTGACCTCTTACTACTGGAACAACGAAGAAGAAACCAAGAGCGCGTTCACCGAGGACGGCTGGTTCATGACCGGCGACATCGGCGAGTTCGACAAGTACGGCCATCTCAAGATCATTGACCGCAAGAAGAACCTTGTCAAGACGCTCAACGGCGAATATATTGCTTTGGAGAAGCTTGAGTCGGTGTACCGCTCGTCGCCCGTGGTGGGAAATATCTGCGTCTATGCTGCTGAGGATCAGTACAAGCCTGTCGCCATCATCGTGCCTGTCGAAGCGGCCCTGAAGAAGATTGCCAACGAAAATGGTATCGAGGGCGATACCATCGAGTCTCTTGTTCACAACGAGGACCTGAAATCCATCATTCTCAGACAGCTCCAGAGCGCGGCCAAAGCTGGCGGCCTTCAAGGCATTGAGGTCATCAGTGGTGTTGTGCTCTCTGATGAGGAATGGACACCTCACAATGTAAGGACCTTGGTTGATCTTTCTATCGATGATTCAGAGCTAACATATCATCAGGGATACATGACTGCGGCCCAGAAGTTGCAGCGCAAGAAGATCGTCAACCATTTCAAGGCCGATATCGACCGTGCGTACGGCAAGAAGTAGGATGCGATTTGATGACCGTTCGTGTGAAGTGTTTTCCTATCTGATGTAAAAACCCTTGATGTTGCTTTATAATACTATGTGCGTTGAGCACCAGTCCTCTTTTTTTTTTTTTCCTTGTTTCACAGTCACAGGATTTTGCTTCTTAATTGTTTTGCTGTTCCGGGTGTTTGTCTGGTTTTTAATTCCCTTGATCGCTGGGAAGCAATATGTGATTGCGTGCGATGCCATTGTCTCCTACGAGTATACAGACTAATGAACTACGAGATGAATGGAGTCAACTTGCTTATCCATGAAGTCACTTACTGGATGAAGTACTTGATTTGATCGATCTACCTGGAGCAGGGGGTTGTATACCTGCCTTGTATTCATTTTTGCTTTCTTTCTCTCGTAGTATTGTTAGTGTCAATCCGAACATGGTATATATACTCTCATGGATGAGATTTCTTATTGTTTAAGTCTTCCGATTTACTATGCCGTATGTTTTATCAGCCTGAGGCATCTTATCTATCATTAAGCCTAGTCCACAAATGGCAAGACCAAAGCCAAGCCTTTATCTTTCCGCTCTCCGGAGTCCGGAGTCCGGAATATCAAAGACCAAAGTTCGAACTTCGGACTCTAAATCGAACCCACACCAAAGGTTATCAAATATCAATCAAGTACAATGAGTTTCTGGAGGTACAAAAACCCCCAAAAAAATACATCCACCCCTGGTGATATACTAACCAATTCATCAGCTCCTACCGCTCCCTCACCCCCAAGACCCGCGCTCTTTTCGGCATCGGCCTCATGGCCTGGGCATCCGTCGGACTCTGGTTCTCGCCACAAGTCGAAGGCGCGATGGGAATGGTACCCACGGCTGAGGAACAACAGGAATTAGATCGGAAATTGGCGTTGAGGGTGTCGAGGGTTGAGAAGGGGAATTAAACCCTTTTTTTTTTTTGGCAAGGGATGATGAAAATGAATAATTATACGGAGGACGGAGTACTGGGGGTGAATATCCTCCTGGCTATTGACCTTGTTCATCACGTGTCAACGTCAACGTCAACTGTCAAGACTCCAAGAGTTCACGCAGCACAGCATATCGGAAGCCGTTTCGTGTGACCAACAGGGATGAGAAGATGTGAGATGTGAGATGCGGGGGATCTGAGACGGCTGATTTGATTCGTGTTTTCCTTGAAATTCTTTCATCGGATATCAAAAGTGTCCGGTGTATGGATTATGAAATAGAGGCTTTATACGGAGTACGGAGTAGATATGAGAGGGGGAAAGGCTTGATACTGGATGAAGGATACTTACGGAGTACACAGAAACACTGACGATGATCGGTCGGGGGAGGGGCTGTGTTGGAACACCGACATTTCCGAAGTCCGATTTGATCGTCGGTCATTTGGCAATTGGCTTTGGCATGTCTTTGTACCATGTACACTGTCTATACACTGTCTAAATACGGGAGGACGTGCTCCAAGCTGAAAGCCTGAAGACCAGTCTAACTCCAGCCATTCTTCACCGAAACTAAAAACAACGATTCCCCGTTTTTCATCAGGATTAAACCTCAAGGATTCGAATCTCTTGAGTCTGAGAACCAGACCCGCGCACATGCCTTGTATCGATATGCGTAGACCTAGACAGTAAACACCAAGACCCACCCGGATTGGATGCAACGGTTGCACTCTTGCAGTCTCATCACTCATTGGTTTTGAAGATAGGTGTACGGAGTCCGTACGGATACACCATGTCTGAATCTGGTGAGTGGTGGCTTGCTGGAAGTTGGAACCCTTGTACGACGTGCATAATGTGGGTCGTGGTGTTCTGGTTCAGTTGACATTTGACACTTGACAGTTCCGAAGGAGGACGGAGGATTTTTCGACTTTTCGAGGACAGAGTGTTGTTTGATTGTTTGCAATGCAGATTAGGCTGCTGGATTTCGATATAGGTATTCCGTAGGATATGTATTTGTTGAGGTTAGGATGTGCCTGTTAGAATACAACTCGTCAGATGACTGAAGACTGAAGAGATGTATCTACTGACTTACCGAGACGTTCATAAATCAAGAGTAACGACGATCATAGTTCATCAATCATCAATCATCACAAATGTGACATCTAGATATCAAAATAGATCATAAGTCATAACTAATGACTAGGAGACTAATGTATCTCGTCGATCCCGATCGCCTAAAAACCCAAGTTATCTGGAATCATAGGTTCTTTCATCTTTGCCATCCTCTGCACAGAGAGTATAGAGTACAGCCTCGTTATATCCGGACTCCAGACTCCGAAGATACAAACGCTGATCTCGCATCGAGGCTGAACTCCCAACTCCCCAAGGCTGAAATCTCATTTCCCCTTCCCGACAAAGAAAAAGAAAAAAAGGGGTGTAAGTCAGTACTCAGTACGGAGTACTCCGTAGGAAATAGGAAATAAAAAATGTCAATTCGGAGTCACTCAATTGCTTCAAGGTAAGTTTGAGGCTTGAGCACATCGCCTAAAGAGGGTATTGCAGGCTGACAACATTCATCCTCAGTGTTCCATTGGGGTTTTTGATGCTGGATGTCGATCTTTTAAAAAGTCTTGGGAATATTGTCAAGTTTTAGCCTTCTGGGGAGTTATTTTTTTTCTTTGTCGTGGTTCCAAATATATACTCCGTACACATACATACTGGCGGTGACCTGGGAAGATCAAGTACAGAGTAGATAGATACAGAGTATCAGACCTGATGCCTTAGCCCCAGCAAGGATTTGACTCCGTATGTAGCACAGGAAGAGAGTGACAGCGGAACGGCCCTGGTGAATCCCCAACAGGAATAACGTATCGGAGAAAACTCAAGAGCTCTGACAGGGATCAGAGAGATAGCCAAATCATCCTGATCATGATTCATGATTCATGATCTTCCCAGACTTCCCCCCTGACTGTCTTGGATCTGACTTTGACTTCTTAAGTCATGTTTAAGAGGCCAAGAGGCTAAAATGCATACTGAAAGGAAGGCAGTGCCTCAATTTTCCAAAAGCTGTTAATTGGTTGCTCTGTTTTGTGGCTGTTTCTGCACCTGCAATGCCCGAATAAACCCTTGCCAAATTCCAAGTCCGTACCCTAACCAGTAACCAAGCCAAGTCCTAGACATTATCCTGTCAGGCTGTTTTGTTCTCAGACCCAAACTGGTTGCCTTCCATCCTACCAAGAGGAAACCAATGAAGTAAAAAAAATGATAAGACCAGGCGCTATCTTGTCATGCAATTTCTTGTTTCGATAGTGTGTAGTTGACCCAAGACTGTCGGTCTATTTTTTCCACTCGAGTCATCTAAATATGCCGAACACATACTCCAATAGTCCGTAGTCAAGGAGGAAAGACAAGATAAGCAAGAAAGGAAATAAGAATATGATAATGCAGAAAGGGAAAAGAAAAACACGCTTCCAGATACCGTCATGATAAACCACTAGAAATAAGAAAAAGGTCAACCAAGGAATCATTTCCAACCGCTAAGCACACAGGCTCTGCGAATTTGGAAATCGACAATAAGAACCATCATTGTTTGAGCGAGAGGAAAGGAGAGGATCATAGCCACTTGAGCTAGGGATATGGGGAAGATGAGGAGGCGTCGGTCGGGGAGGATTTTTTAGTAACGGCGAAGGTTCATTGGGCTCGTTGGAAAACATTGACATCATGGAATCAAAGGACTCGGGATAGCTGTTGCCGGACTCCTCACTGCCCCTAGACAGGGTGTCATACTCAAACGGCGGTGGTAACTGCGTGCGGAAATGGCCTTCGGAATACGGCTCCATGCTTGTCGTGCTTTTGATCGTGTTCAGCGGGTCCATCGACTCGTTCAGAATGCCAATGTCAAAGGTAGACGACGAGGACGACGATATGTGTGGGCTCTCGCTCAGTGGAGACTGCTCTGCCATGTGATGGTAATCTGCTCGACCGTAGTGAGAACCCCCACGCGGAGTCGAACCGAACATCAAGGCCATGTGGGACCTCCCCGTTGATCCCAGACCCGGAGGGATGCTACCATCCCCAAAGCCACCATTGCCCCCATCCGGACCCATGCTCGTCGAGCTATCCCGTCGACCGTCCTTGTAGTGGCCGGGAGAGCGACCGCGCACCACCATGGGATGCGAGAGCTTCCTCGCAATCTTCATCCATTGCTTATCACCCGCATGAGGGCCGTTAATCTCCGCATAGAGCTCGACGACCAGATTGTAATACTGCTGCTGGGCCCGACGTTTGCCGTTATTCGCGGTCGCCTTTTGAAACTGGATGCGCTCGAAGGTGTGCTGTGCGGCTGTCTGCTGCGACGGCTGAGGGGAGGCACCCGTGTATGAAGAACCGTAGTCCATCGACAATCCGACCGATTGAGAAGCCATTGCAAACACATGTTGGCTGCTACTGGACGCTGCGGCGTGGCCGAGACCCAACGAAGTTGGTTGGGAAGGTACCAGAACCACTTTATCTGGCTTCTTTTCGGATTGTTTGTCCCGTTTCGGCGTATGCTGGACCAGCTCTCGGATTTCGCTGTAGTTTGCATTTACTACCGCAGAGATGCACATGGAAAACCGGAGGATGGGCTCGGCTGGTTGGTCGTGGAGCTTGAGGTAAAAAGAGCCGGGCATCCACGGGTGCAGCGAGAACGAGCAAGAGACGGCAAAATAATTCCGTCGATAGCAAGTCCACTTGTCGTCGACTTGAAAGAAGCCCTTGCCGATTTTGGCGTGGATCTCTGGCTTGATAACTTGGCCGCCTACGACTATCGGCAGAAGCACATTCGTCTCGTGAAAGGGAGGTGCGCCTGCTCCCGGTTGTGACATGCGTTGTGGGGAATCCGGATATAAACTCCCAGCCTGGCCAAATAACATATTGTGGGGGCGATCAAGCGTATGGTCGAGGCCTCGTGGAGTACTTGTGTATGCATTCATCCTCGGCATATCCAAGCTTGATATCGACGGGAATCCCCGTTGGAGAGCGTACTGGGTGGAATAGTTGTCGTTGCGACCCATGATGGTAGAGTTACTGGAAACGCCTGGAACTTGTGGTTGAAAAGCGGGCGACATCCCAGGAGGTGGACTGGATGGACAGTCAGTTCAGTGTTTTCCCCATCTGCTCGTCGACGATCAGGTAGAGGCCAGAAAAAGGGAATAGACCTACAGTGGCGGTACACGGTGGGATCTCAATTCCGGCATTAGGCTTGTTGGGTGTGGGTAGAGAGAGCTTGATGCGGAGGAGAATGTGTCTGGGGAAGAAGGCATAAAAACGTTAGTCAGAGCAATATGGTAGATGTGCAGTCGAAAGATGAATCCGGATCATGTTATCGAGGAATGGAACGCACTAGAGCATGAATCATTGGGGCTCATCAGAGCAGTGGGCGATGTCGCAAAGCTGAAAGGGAAGCAAAGTCGAGTCAGCCAACAAGTTGTAGGATTAGGATGTGTTTTTCAACCAGGCGATAAAAGGAGATGAAGTAAACAAGATGATTTCCAACCCATCATGGCGTACACAACATGTATAAAAAGAAACTGGCACGGAATAGGTGGAAGCCTTCGGCGACAGTATGACGGAGACTTCAAATAACAACAATCATCAGGCATGCAAGTGGCAATTCAGTGTAAACAAGTATTGAAAAATAATTAAAAAAAAAATAATAAATCACAGAGGGGGGGAAGAAGCAAGGAAAGGGATGGCTGTGACTAGAGGACTAACTACCTAGGCGGGCGCAAATAGGTGGAGAGGGTAGTCAGTCTGAATTAAAAGATACTTACGGTATACCCTGCAAGGCAGGCTGTTGTGTGCTGTACCTCAAGCCGTTGGTGGCAGGTATTGAAACTGGCTGGGCTAGAGAATGGCCAATAGTACCACTTCGCTGGCGATTCTCTTCATCATCCATCGGAAAGCCAGCTGAGCCAGAGAAGGGTCGCCCTGCACTGGTATAATCGCTATCGGTGGTGACAGGTACATCCAGTTGGTATGGACTCTGCAAAAGGGTTGCTGTAAAAGATAAAAGAAAAATGTGTATATTAGCAAATGTCGATCACCGTAACGGTAAGCAAACCAGACAAAGAAGAAAAGACCTGTTAAGAAAATAAAAAGAAATAATAAAGGGCCATTAAAAAAAAGCACCAAAGGAGGTATTGCTCAAGCTTCGCCATATTGGAAACAGGCGACATCCCTGTCAGCCGAGAACAGCCATCCGGCCCGACGCCATTCAAACCATCAGAAGATGGAGATTTTTTTCCAAAAATTGTGTAACAGAAGAAGTAGCTCGAGATACCAAGGGACTGGAAAGATCAACGTCACCCCGGCGGGATGTAGATCGCATAACATTGGCATAGCCGCTTGTCGACGGGATACAAAATAACCGCTGAGATGATATCCAGACCGGAGGGATGTGAAATAAAAAAAAAACCAGTAGGGAAGAATTTAAACTTACAATGATTCATTTTGAATATCCTCCGAATGTTTGCCTTTCGTCAATTATGATCTTTTGAAAGTGATGCGCGTCTGAATGCCTTGAGGACCGGTCCAGAATGAACAAACACTCTAGTCACGTTCGAGGAGCACTAGACTGTCGAAGGCGCCGACAGGGGTCTATCTAAGTCGAGTATGATATTGGCAGGACATCCACCCATCGATTCGCGGACGCTGGAACTGGAGAGCTCTCTCTCTCTGAGCCTTTTTTTCTGGCACTTGTCAGCTTCGAATGGGGACAAAGGTATAAAAAACAAGGTAGATGGAGTTGCAAAGATCGAAAGTAGTAGGGTTGGGGGAAAGATAGAGAACTGTCAAAGCGAAAAGGATACAACCAAAAACGACAAAAAAACTAAGGAGAAGAAAGAAATCCCGAGAATAGAGAGGCAGATACAACAATACTCCACCGACAGCTCTTTTCTTGGACGGACAGCAACGCATGATCCTGAAAAACTGAGATACTCATCCAAATCGTTGAACAGTCCTTGGGGGACGCACTGCTAATCTCTAGCAAGAGATATAGCATCTTCTCTTGGTATCCACATATGATAGGCGAAGAGGTCATTTCAGATATCTGCAGAAACAGGAGTCGGTGGAGGAGGCAAGGCGCCGAATCGGCTGCATTCTGTGGTGGAGAGTAGGAAAGGACGACAAATATGAACGTGGATGAGAAACGCAGGGAGGAGAGAAGTAGAAACAGTATATCGAATGAACCTACCTATGCAGGATATGACAGTTAAATGGATGTGCAAAGAAACACCGAATCTCGCGCTTCTTTCTGTAAGTGTTGGGACTTTTGAGATGCACGAATACATGCGTACACCAGGAGTTGCACTGTTCGGCCAGCCCACGTCGACAAGGCAGCTGTCAGACTTGAACCATTTAGCTCTCGCCGTCTCACACGGTCGAGCAAGAGATCGAGACGAAGGATGACAGAAAGATCTCACGACGAGATTATGAGCAGTTTGAGATCGTTCGTCCAACTACCAACAAGATGTTTCAAACGAAAACCGAGAACGATCTTTTGAGGCCGAAAGACCTGAGGGACCAGCCCGATAGATATTCGATTCCAGATACTGGGTTAAAGACGTTTTGCGCATGTCATGTTGTTTCCCTAGATACCCACACACCCGTGCACAACGCCCGTTTCTCCGTTTCTTTTTTAGTCAGACCCCCCTTATGCCCAATAACAATCCTGGTAGGCATGCGGCGGAGTATCTGCAGAACCTTTGTTGCGCACAAGGCTAGATGACTTCAACTTGCTGGATTAAGCTCGGGGGGGCAATGACTATTCTCACCACGAGTTTTTGGTGAAATTGAATCATGCCAGGGCCAACAAGTCAAATCCGTTGTAACCAGAAGAAGAAAACTACAATGGGTGGCAGCAGCACGAAGGGGTCCAACCGTAGGTTGTTGGATTGTTAGGATCAGCTTTTTCCCTCCCTAGCTCCTCCCCCCCCCCCCCCCCCCCCCCCTTTTTTTTTTTGGCCTCGTTCAGCAACTGCCATTTCCCGATTTTTGCCCTGTACTGACTCCCTTGTTCTGTATGGAACGACACAACAATCTTGACAATGGATAATGGATATCGTTGCATCATCTCAAAAGTCGAACACAATTGGTCGGTCTCCAATGGGTGTATGTTACATCCCACTGGTCCAAGCCCCAGGCAGATTTCAAGATGCACAAACTTTGAGTAGTTCCAAGTAAAGGGTACCCTAATGTTGTCATAATCTGACTGGACTGGATGCTTGATTCAGCGAGCTGTCCTAAACTGAGCATTTCCAGTTTAGTCAGTTGTTCTTAGTGCCAACATCCGGCAAACGGGAGGGTGCAGGAAAACAAAAAAAATAATAGAAAAAAAATAAGATGGAACTAGAAAAATTAGTACCGTAGATCATCAACCCGAAAATCCCGTGCAGACCCCAGTCGCATGACGGTGGTACCGTCGAACTACTGGGCTTAGGTAGTCGCAAGTAGCCAATGACCATTAGGATTCTGTCGAATTGTTGATATTGAAGCGCTAGACAAGGGCTGGGGCCCTGGGCCCCAAAGTACTCCGAACTCCGTAAGTAAGCCCTTAGCCATGTTCTAGTCTTCTCGACGTAAAGCCACCTGAGAGGGCTGTTCCCAAACACAGTAGATAGAATTTTTGGTGCTCTCCCAAGGCACGAGCAAGTAAGGCTCTTGCATGAATGGGAGATCAGGCGATCGACAGTTCGATCGAAAATCTTCTTGAATGCTGGCTGTTTGTTCACCGCCAAAACCGACGCTACCGAATCAGCCATGCATCGTGTACAAAGTGTCAAGGAGCGGGTGGAAAGGTAGGAATGTGCTTTGAATCTCGAGCTGGACCGCGCTCCAGCGACAGTGATTGGCCAATGTCCATCACAGCGACCCCCGGAGCCAAGTAGTTTTAGCTCTGAGGGGCTGTGGAGGAAGGCGGGTAAAAAAAAAAGAGAAAAAAAAAAGGACCATACCATGATAGGTACCACACTTCATCGTCCATCATACAGACTACAGAGTGCACAGCATGTTTTCCAGAATCGAGCTTCTGGCCCACAGACAAGGGAGTGAGGCAAAACAAAGGAAATCCAATTGGAAAGGGTATTACGGATAATCATCTTAGACCCATTTAAAGAAGCGCCCTCAATCAACACACTGTTTTCTTTTGATGAGCGACCATCTGGTGGCTGAATGATCATCCAGGCATGCAGGAAGCTAGTTGGTTCCAATGCAATATGCATGGTCCTGGAAGGGATGGCAAGGTCATCTCATTGGTAGAGTGTCAGAATTCGAAGATTGATATCAGCATTAGGCTGCAATAGTAATGGAAGGGTGGAAAGGATGTCGTGCAGGATGATGTCCCTGGACGAATCCCATAGTAACATTGTACCAGGGTGGTGGACGAGTGAGTGGGGAAGAGGTTGCATCCTCCGAACAGGGGGGTCAGAATGGCAATTGTCATTGGGGAAGTGTCAATAATAATAAGAGCAGAGAACCCATGGGTCTTGTAAATATTCAAAACTCCAGGAAAAGATGAGATATTATCGCCCGATGTTGATTGAGTAGATGATGCAGGTCCGTCCTTGATGGCGATGGTGATGGAGGTTGCTGAATGGATACCTGAATCTGATACCTGCACATGATCCTATCTTTTAGGCTAGTCTCTTTTTGGCTAGTGATATTCGTCAACTTACAAAGTCACAAGCCACAAGTCACAACACCCAGCTCCACTGAAGGATGACTATTCCTGATTGGGGGTTTTTGACACGTGCCCCCAGACCAATCCAAGGTCACCTCTAACTGGAATCTGGATGTACCTTTTATGAAGTTCAAGGCTCAGCTGAATATTTATGATCTGATTAGCAGCATTTCAAGTTTCAACTGTCATGTTGGCAATAATCGCAATGACCTCATTTAGCCCATCTTAGAATTCTGCATCTTTGTCCATACTAGTGGTATTATCAGTAAAATCTCATAGTGTTTTGCCTTACCGGATCGGGTATTCTCCTATCCGGTCAATTCATCACCAGCATCAGGAGTCGAAGAGCTTTTCCATGGCATTGTTCTCTCTACCTTTGGAGTCTGAAGTCTGGACTAAGTGAGATGGTAAGAGTGAGAGTGAGACTAAACGATGGAATTCTAGGTTCCAGAATCTAGATTCCAGATACTACAACTTTACGGTAAGCTTGTCTCCAATCTCCATGATGGATCCTCCACTAACCATAGTTAATCTTCACTACAGCTCCGAATCCAGTCTCCACTTTTAAGGGAGACAGCGAAGCCTAGGTAACTATTTACTATCTACGGAGTACGGAGTATCTATAGGCTATATCTCACCTTGGAACTTTGGAAGCATCGTTCGATGTTTAAGGTTCGAGCAATGCCTCAATCAATCCAATATTGATATTCCCGACCACGGTTTGGTCCATTTTCACTTGTTGGAATGAATTCAGCCGTCAAATACTCTGGGAAGTGGCTAATTTTAAACCGCGAGGTACCTGGCAGATCGGAGTGCTCGGACCTTACTGACTCAGACCTCTATCAACTCGTCAACGTTCCTTCGTTCTCCAATCCCTTCGGTAATGGTGGTCCGAAGCTCCTTTCTCCCGACAATTTACTTTGTGCAACAATGTGAATGTCAAAAGTGGAACTGCAACTCGCCGGTGATAACGGTTGAACTCTAGATGGTACAGAGATGGGTATCATCACGATCGTGTAAAGGACGACATGCATAGGGGAAGTCCATGACAACAGCGTATTATCTTCCGAGAATGAAAAGGGACGTTAACCATATCATTTTCCTCATCTGGCAATCATCAGGGACAGGCTCCTGATTCTAGAACTTGAACTACCTGTCAGCTGGCTGACAGTTGCTATAACGAACCAAAGAAACCCTTCCCCGTTCCCGTTGATATCATTCCAATCCCTTCACAGTGTGTGCATCAAGCAGAAAATGCAACTACCCCTAACTCTTCCCATGTCGGATCTGAGAAGGAATGCATGGCAGAGGATAATGCCGGCATTGTGGCGTAGGAGTCGACTCCTTGACAAACTTCATGGAAATCAGGCCAGGCTCCCATCAAAAAAAGCATGTCGCTTTCCGTGCGTGATGGCAACCTGACTGGAACTGATGTGTCTTGCACGTCAACGTAACCGATAGCTGAGGTATGGAACTTCCCAATCGTGTTGCATGCTTCAAGGACATGCCGCTGACTCAGATCAGAGACTTGTCGCACTTTTCTCTGATTCTGATTGCCTATGTCGGTCAAAACATAGTGTCTTCACTCCTATATCTCACGATTCCTTTCACACGCTACAGAATCCATCCATGTGCTTTCACCTTTCCAAGATACTGCGTGGCGAACCAGGGATTCCCTCGTGGCTGTTTATAGCCCAAGACCATCATCTGAGTTCAATACGTCTTGTGCAACGTGAGGTAGTCAGGTGCTATTAGATGCTGGCTCCCTCTGCTGCAAGTAAGTTTGACCCATCAGACTCACCGCTTGATGATTTGACGCTCGGAAGGAAAGACTGGAAGCCTAAAAGACGTTCCCTAACTCATTGCCATATCCGGATGACTTGGGCGAGTCGTTTAGTCTTCTGGATAATGTCTTCACATTCAATCAGAACCTGAGAACCCGGCTGAGACTCTGGTTGGTAGCATAGACCTCACGAGCGCTTTCACCCACTGAGATTGAAACAGCTTTCCGAAAGATACCTTTGCGAAATGCGTTACAGCCACTGTTGCTTTCGTACGGACTAGAAAAGACGCCTATCGTGGTGCCTGGGGGCAACGCCATTGATTGGATGGAAAGAATGCCTGAAGGACCTTGACAGGCCGATATGCTGATTTCCGCAGGCACTCCAGAAACTTCCCTATTAGGAACAACACTGCCTATGTTGGTCACCAGAGTCACACAACACTGTGCGTGGAAATCTGCTCGAAGGCCGCTAGTCCATTGTCTCAGACTTTTGACAGCTCTGCCCATGGCATCATACATCAGCATTGTTAACCAGGAATTTGGTTGATTCAGCATTATCTGCAATGTAACAGGCCTAGGAAAGTCAATCTCATTAGCCAGGTCAACTTCCTCTGACCGTTGGCCTCAAGAAGCACGGAAGGTGATCTGATCGTCACTGTACTTTATCATACCCGGGTGTCACTCTTGGGTGAAACTACAATGCAACATTCAGTGACCCTTTCATTTCTTAGACCAGAATTCCTTTGTTTCTCCTGGAAATGAAGCTTTTGACAAGACTCCTTGCTTTTTTGGGTCGTTGCTCAAGAAGCCCTAGGAGGTGATCCACAAGATGGGTGAGGAGATTCTTTCAGTCCCTAAGCTCTTCAACAATCCATTCATTTCAACAAGGGTACCTACTATTTTGAAAATCCCCCCCTCATCTAGGCTCAAGAATATGCTGCACTATTACTTGACCCCTTGATGGCCCTAGTATTTTACTATTTTACTCGTTGACTCAATAAAGGTCCGATTCTTCAGGTCTGATGCTTGACAGATTGAAACGGTTTCTTCCTGCACCAAGCCAGCTGTTTATACTTTGTTCAATGATTTCAAGCGTTTTGGCCAAAGGGTCGACTCCTATCATGACCTGTATCCTTGTCTGTAAATGGTCTGGATACATAGTAAAGGTTCCGGCAGTCCGTAGCCTCAACTCATCACTCTTGTAACGGTCGAACATCAAGAGCAGGGCTGAAGGAGACTGTGGTCAGTTATCTAGTCCTTACCAGGAAGTTCAGTGGGACCTGGAGTTAACGGTGGACATTATGGGATTAATGAACTTTTTTCTCATTTTTATGCGCTCCCTGCCCTATCCAGTAGAAAATAATGCAAGTATAAATCCTCGGAACAATTGCTTTTCTTTGTATCGAATTGATGCTTGTCTTTCAAGCACGTCGCACAACAGCTGCCTTTTAATAATCATCATTACTGACCATCATACAATACAAAAGAAAAGAGAGAAAAAAAAGAGATCCCTAGTCATGAAGCAAGCGCTGCCTGACGGAAAAGATCCAAGATGTCATGAAACTTAATGAGACGAGAAGGTAGAAATCTAAGTCGCCCTCTTTGCGAACTCGACGCGGAGGATCAAGTGACGATAACCAACTAGGAAAGATAGATGTTAGCAGTCAAGATTTAAATAAGGAAGAAAACGGAAAGGGACATTGAACGTACAGCCATCCACTTTTTCGCAGGCGCGTGCAGCATCGGTCCGATCTGCGAAGCTGATGAAAGCAAAGCCCTTGGCCCTCTGGGTTTCTCTGTCTCTGGCAAGGAAGACTCTGGTGACGCGACCGAATCGCTCGAACAGATCCCGAAGCTCTGACTCCTCCGCCAACTCGCTCACCTGTGGTGAAATAATCGTTAGCACCAGTTTAAAAATACAAAGTAACGAATAGATTATGCAGGACTCACGTTTGTAACTCTCAGAGTCGCCAGGTCGTCCTTCTCGTACTTGCCAGCCATTCTCTCGCCACCACCCGCAGCACCTTTCCGCAGGTGAGGAGGCACGTAGCTGGAGGTTCCACCACCAAGGGCACCGGCAGTCGATACGTCTTCGGCACCGGGCTCAGCGCCAGCAGCGGAGGGCTCATCGACGGGCGCCATGGTATCCTTGAACGGACAGCGGGCGGTGAAGTGCTCTCCGCTGCAGATACGACACTTGACCTTCTTGTCCTTGAGCTGGTCCTTGATGCTGCCCTTCTCGCCGCCGGCCTTCTCAGCCTCCGCGGCCTGGACCCGCCAGTTCACGCTGGGGCGGAAGACGATGTTCTCACCGACGGAGGTGGTGTCGAACGAGGGGCCGGGGGCGTGACCCTTCTCGTGACCGAACTTGGCCCAGGACCGTCGCTCCGCGACCTGCGGGTTGACGTGCTCCCTCACAACAGTCGTCTTGATCCGCCGGGTGACCTTGACCTTTTTGCCATCATCGTTGAAGCGGTACGAAATCACGGTCTTTGTGCCATCCTTGTTGGTGATGACTTGTTGCGCGGGGAGAGCGGAGGGGTCATCGAACTCCTCGTCGTCGGCCCAGTCGGCTGCGTGGCTGAAAAAAGGGGAAATTAATATTAGCTTCGAACCAGGCAATATTGATATTAGACAGAGTTCACTCACTTTGGTAGTCTGGACATTGTGTGCGATGTGTTGGTGATGATGTCTGTTTGCTGAATTTCTAGGATTTCCACGAAAGGCAAATCCGTTGTGGATTTATCCGTGGCGGCGCAAAACCTGTGGCGCATCAAGCTGTGGCTGGTGCCACTGAATGAAGTCACGTGGTATATAGTTGAACTAGATTTCTCAACATCAACGGATAAAGCTGATTCAAACCTCTTTATTTTACTGGTCATGCCTGGCTCCAGATATCATTCAATTGTGAATTATTGCTGTATAAATCTCCATCAAAAATTGCAGTTTATTCTTAGGTATCATGCATTTGTGAGACGCCTACAACCAGATGATAGTAGTTATACTTTGCTTGAGAGACTTCAGCCTGGGTTTGGAGATAAGTATGAGGTCCTTTCCTATGTGCTGATAGTTTCTTGACATCACAGGATGAATTATTTGTTGCCATGGACTAGGATTTTCACACCATGACTTGGCCTGGGGATTAATAGGATTCTACCGAGACAGGCAGTCATTCGAGCAGACACCGTTGCTTGACCAATATTAGAGATTAGCTATGTCTATATACAAAACATCAGGTTCATGAGAGCCTAGTATGTACGGAGTACACTTCAAGACTACACATGTCTTTATCTGTGAGAATAGTTTTAGGCTTGATTCAGGAATCAGCACGTTGAACTTGACAGCATATACTGCCCCTCCAGAACTAGTGTAAAACATCGCTCCAATTTTGGGTAGTCACGGTGCAAAAAAATAAATCACCACGTCCCTACAGTCAAGGGACGGGCAGGACATCACTGGCCATATAAATAAAAAAAAACAAATCATGAGGTACAGTGTAAGTCAAACAAGAAAATTACAGCTTGGAAAGCATCTTGTTGCCGGTCTTCAGGAGAGCAGCAGCGTCCGAAACGATCTCATCGACGATAGCCTTGGCAGACTTCTTCTCTGAGACAACGGCGGAGACCTTGCCCATCAAGAAAGGACGAGCATTGTCCAGGGCTTCGTCATCAACATCATCACCCATGTTCTCGAAGTCGTGCTCAACAGGGATCACACCCTTGGATGTGAGTTCCTTCATCTCATCTCGGCGGTTCTCCTCCCAGTTCTGAATGTAAGCGTTGTTGCGGACACGCATGGGACGGCCCTGTAACATATTAGCTTGGTGCTTGATATGGATCCCTTGAGGAGAACTTACGGTGAAGATGATGGTGCGGACATTGTCCTCGAAACCGGCAGTGCGGACAGCCTCCTGGTGAGCAGCAGGAGCACCGGCCTCATCGCACAGGATGAAACGGGTACCAATCCAGACACCAGAAGCGCCCAGCATCAGAGCAGCGGCAAGGGAGTTGCCGTTGAAGAGACCACCGGCAGCAACAACCTGCACGGGCTTCCCGTTCAGGGGGCTCTTCTTGCCCTCGCACAGCTTGACAACGGTAGGGATGAGAATAGTGGTAGGCACATCACCAGTGTGACCACCACCCTCACCACCCTGAGCGCAGATGATATCGGCACCAGAATCAAGGGCCTTCTGGACGTGCTTGGGGTGACCGATCATGTTCATGCAGAGGATACCAGCAGAGTGAAGCCTATCGACAACCTGCTTGGGGGGAACGCCAACGGCGGAAACGAAGAGCTTAGCGCGGCTCTCAATGATGATATCAACCAGCTCGTTCAGCTTGCCCTTGGTGTAGTCGTAGCTAAGTCCCGCCGCTCCGTCAATACTTTTATACTTCACTGGGACTGTATGTATTGATTGAGCACTCACTTGGTTTTGCGAGCGCTTCCTCCAACCTGGGGGAGCAAAAGGTCAACGCCGAAAGGAGCGTTCTTGTCGTGCAAGAAGCTCTTGAGCTCGGCAATCTGTTCACGGAGCATGTCAGGGGTATAGCCGACACCACCAATGACACCCAAGCCACCGGCGTTGGTGACAGCTGCGGCCAGCTTAGGCCCAGCAGCCACGTTCATGCCTGCCAGCAGGACGGGGTGCTTGATGTTGAGCAGATCGGTGAGGGTAGTACGAATTTGCTCTATTTTGCGAGGCAAAGAGTCAGTATACAACGCCCTGAAACGAATATCGACGTGTCCTTTCCCATGGGAAGCATGTGCATGTAGGAATTGGAGTGGGAAAGCCTACGAGGAGAAGCCATGGCTAGAGATTGGGACTGAATGAGCTCGGATGCTGGAGAAGACAACGGTAGATACTGGTATATACAGAGATGGATCAAGGAGCGAGAAAGAAGAAGAGATGACCTGGAGAACGTGGAGGAAGACTGGGGGTATCAAAGCTAATAATATACGAAGATGAAAGACACTGGAGGAATGGGGCAACCGAGGAGAGGTGAGATGCCTAGCATGATGAGCATGAGCCTCGGTTGAAGCTGAGCTGTTGCCCCCGAGCTTATGCGCTGCACTGCCGAAGTGTTGACTAATCAGGGCGGGGGTAACTAACTAGTTAACTAACTATGTAAGGAAGGGTGGCATGACTAAGATATTATCATGTGATAGGGCACTTCGAATTTCGATGCCTGGTGGATGCCTCAGGCTGTCACTTGGAAAAGCACGTGATTATAAATTGAGAATAATCACGTGATTATATGTCAACATCTCTGGTCGTGACGTATGGTTTGCAGACACTGGATCGTTGGATCGTCGCCTCTGGGGAATTTCCTACCGTCACAAACTCGTGGCGTTTGGTCCGGTCAGCATGAGACAATGTTTAGCTCCTCGCTGGCATTCTAATGCGGCGCTGAGATCTGCTGCTTATGGCCCTCGTGGAGCCGGATTGCTGCTCTCCAGACAACCACCAACTCTGAACGACTCAGTAGAAGTTCGTAACGGCGCAAGGTCTCATCAGAGCCAGACGAAGAGGCAGGTTCTCTGTTTCCTCCGAGTACTGTGTTATTATTTTGTATTTCATAGCCTAACTGTTAGTTGATAGATCTCTGGCCACTTCTGTTTCGAGTACGTATCCCCTAGCCACGACTTAGGTTGAGGGACTTTTCAATTTCGGCCAAGATTGTAACAGAATCTTCCTCATGGTCCTCTATTTCCCATTGCGCCGTAGATTTTGAGGCTAATAGTGAATCCTTAGGGCTAGGGGCGCCGGGTTGTTTTCATAAGCGACCCTTATCGAACTTGAACACTGGAAATTTCAACAATGTGGCTTTAGAGCAAGCGTCTCGTTGTCGACGATTCTCCGTCGTGCACAGGAGAATGTTCAATCCCGGAATGAACCCAGGTAGTACTCCTATGCATCGGGCATATATTGCCCTCGGGAGTAATGTGGGTGAGCGCGTCGCGATGATTGAAAATGCTTGCAAGGAGATGGAAAGGGCCCATATCAGGGTCAAGGGAACAAGCTCTCTTTTCGAGACTGCGCCGATGTATGTTCTCGATCAGGATCCGTTCATGAATGGCGTATGCGAGGTGAGTCCTGTCGGTTATGCGCCTTTGATCTTTCCTCCTGTTTCTGACAGTCACTTTAGGTGGAAACCAGCTTAGGGCCTCTCGAATTGCTGGATACTTTACAATCCATTGAGTTGGCTCTAGGACGAAAGAAGCTCATTGATAAAGGCCCAAGGTCTATTGACTTGGATATTCTCTTGTATGACCGAGAAATTTTTTCCCACGAGCGACTTAACATCCCACACAAGTTGATGCTTGAGCGGGACTTTGTGTTACGGCCCCTCTGCCAGTGAGTTGTCCAGAGATGAGTACTCCTTGCCATGAAGTCAAGACTCATGATATCCGGACAGACTTATTCCCCATGAACAACCTCCTCTTCCTGGACAGAATAGGAGTTATCTATCCTACCTCAAGTCTCTCCCACCTCCAGAGCCAGTTCCTATGGCCACTACCTACATCTCCCCTCAGTTTCCATCTCTGCGCTCCACGGACCCCAAACGTTCAACCCACATCATGGCGATCCTTAACGTCACCCCTGATTCTTTCTCTGACGGCGGAAAGCACTCCTCGCAAGACCTCTCCGCTCTCATGAACACCGTTCGCGGCTTCATCGAAGCTGGCGCAACAATCATCGACATCGGCGGCGAGAGTACCCGGCCAGGATCCGCCCCAGTCGGCGAGGCCGAGGAACTAGCGCGCGTCATCCCAGTGATACGGCACATCCGCACCTCCATTCCCGAAGCCAACAACGTCGCCATCAGCATCGACACCTACCGCGCCAAAGTGGCGGAAGAGGCATGCGCCGCCGGCGCAGACATCATCAACGACGTCTCCGCCGGCCTGCTCGATCCCGAGATGCTACCTACCATGGCTCGGACGGGGAAATCCGTCATCCTCATGCACATGCGCGGGACGCCATCCACCATGACCAAGTTGACAGACTACCCGAACGGCATCGTCCAGGACGTCAGCTCCGAACTCCTCGAGCGCGTCGCCGCCGCCGAAGCCGCCGGCGTCCGTCGCTGGCGCATCATCCTCGACCCGGGCCTCGGGTTCGCCAAGAATCAGCCCCACGACCTGGCCATCCTGCGTGACCTGCAACAGTTCCGCACCGTTGAAGGCCTCGAGTACTTCCCCTGGCTCATGGGCCCGAGTCGGAAGAGATTCATCGGCCGGCTCACGGGCGTCGAGCGGGCAAGTGAGCGGACGTGGGGCACTGCCGCGACAGTCACCGCTAGTATCGCTGGTGGAGCGGATATTGTGCGCGTTCACGACGTCAGGGAGATGTGGCAGGTGGCTAAAGTGGCGGATGCCATTTACCGGGGGGGCTCATGACAATCTTGCAGTAAGTCCTTTGGGGAAAGTAGATGATTTTGATAGATTTTGTATATCCACATGCCTCTAGTAGTAGATTGACTAGTGAGGATCGAAAAAAGGTACATATTCGCTGAGCCAAGCTATACCTCCCTATGAGAAAAATGCCGAGTATTACTGTGCTATTGTGATAATGGTTCCCTATCAACCTGCTTAATCTATAGTTCTATAACCGGAGGCCGCTTAGGTCAGGCACTGGGATAGTCTAATACGAGATGTGAGGCCAATGGTAATTCTATTACTTTTATTCAATCAAGTGGGAGAAGAATAACCCGGCGACATCTCGAACCAAGTGACCAAAAGAAAGGTGAGACCAGTGTCCAGGACTGGCAGATGGCGAGATTCGTAGATGTCCCAACACTGTAGACAATTTGAATATTCCGGCAAAGGGATATATTAACGAGATAAATACTAAGAGGAGACACTGTGTGAATGAACAAAAGGCTTGCCGAGAACAGTTAGAAACAGTCACAAGGCACAACTTGCTAGGACTGGCAACAAAAAGAGGATTAATCAGGTTACGTAGAGGCTTACAGCGTCTAGCTGTTGAGGTAACTGCGGATAGCTCCTTTGCTAAATGTCAGTTGATAATTACAGCACTTGAACGAAAGAGACGAACCTTGAAGTTTGACAGCACCTTCGCCGACGAGTTGAGTCAGGTTCTCGAGGTCATCACCGGCTGTGATGCCAAAGCGGCGGACGAAATCCTTCGCTGCGGTCTCCAAATCTCCGTAAGTATCATCTCCGACGGCGTAATCATCCTCCGGACGACCAAAGTAGGCATTGCTCGAGATGGCAGTAGCCCCGTCGAACTGTCGAAGTCGCTCCTTGGCTTCGGACTGTGCAGTGGGGTCGAAACGATCCCGTCCAAAAAATTCATCGGAGGAGATACCCTTTTGACTACCGAATCTCGATTTGGTGCGCTCAAGTTCCTCATCTAAGGAGTTATCAGCATACCCAGAGCAACCATCCAAGTCAGCGGAAAAGTTGTACATACCATCCTCAGCCGTTCTGACCGGAGCAACCGAACCGAAACCTAACTTCTTCGGAGCAGGCTTTGCGCCAACGGTCTGGCCAAACCCGAGTCTGCCCATACCCATTCCGAGGCGCTCCATCTCACTAGCACTCCGTTCGCGAGTTTTGCCAATAGAACCGAAAGTACCTCTGCCTGGACTGATCGGGGTAGGGGAAGCAATAGTGGTAGCCGCAGCGCTTGCAGCCTTGGCTTTTGCCTCGGCCTCGGCATGTTCCGCTTCAGGATCGTACCCGAGTTTCTCAATGCGCTCCGCCTCTTCCTTGGCCTTTCTCTCGGCCTCCTCGAAGTCGATAGCTTCCGCTCCACCAATCTTCTTTGCGCCGAGTTTAGGCGCTTTCTTGGCACCCAGCACGCTGCCCTTCTTCGCGGAAGCTGTAGGGATAGCCTTTCGGACGGAAGCGGTTGATCTGATGGCGGCTGGGGCTGGGGAAGTGGCTTCCTTGTCTGAAGCCAAAGGCGATTTCGAACGCGAACCGTTGGCGCCGGCATTGAGGAAGGGCGATGCGGTCCGACTCACGACGGGAGGAGTACCTGTACGCGAAGGAGGGTTGCTGGGGCGTTTGATAGATGGCTTATCCCACGAAGAGAAGAAGTCGTCATCCGCATCGCCAGCCGGAGTGCTCGATCCGTTTGAAGAAGTGCCAGCTGGAATGTCTGTGATCACAACCTCCTCAGGGTGTCTGATGAGACCGAGTCAGCGCATTCCCGTTATAGCATCAAGGGTTTGGTTAATCACGAACTGTTGAGCATCCTGGGCGGCCCGTCTCTTCAACTCCTCCTTATACTTGACAGCAGCGTTGCAGGTGTACTTCACCTTCACATCCTTGCTCGTGAGAGCGGCCGATCCTCCGTGCGATTGGAAATACTTGGTTGCTGACTCGTTTCCGCCGACTTTCATGATCCGAAGCTGCTCCCATTGCCATTCTGCATTCATCAACTTAGTACTAAAGACATGTAGCAGGAAACGGGGGGAATGCGTACGGTCGAGGTTTGTGGAACGAACAAAGGAGATGTGGACACCAAGGTTGCGGTGGTGGGCTGAGCAGTCAAGACACAGATAGATACCGAAGGGCACCGACGACCATGTTGGGTTCTTAGAGCCGCAGTCGAAGCATATCTATTGATTGAGACACTGATTCAGCACAACTGTCAACAGGTCAAGAAAGGAGGGGCAATGCGCACCTTGTTTGCGGGCTTCAACTTGAGCTTCTCAAAGATCTTTTGAGATTGCGCTTTCGTGGCACTCATTGTGACCGTCACAGTCCTCGATTGATGAACTTGGAAGTAAGTGTGCCTTAAGTAGGCCAGTCCAGTGTGTTCGGAGGGAAGAAAGAGAGGCCAAAAATGTACTCCGAAGTGAACGTGGTCCGAGTTGAATTCAAAGTGACGGTCCCTGTTTGAGGATTTGCAGGGTAACCAAGTAATTTTCGACTTCTTGGGCGAGTTCCCAGTTGCCACTTTGGGCGTGTTACGCAAAACCGAAGAGGCAGGGCAGTTACCCGCAGTCTAGACAAGACATTGAACAAATTAACTTACAAAATACTATAAGTCTAATCAACCTATTCTTATAGTTACGAGAAGGTATCTCTACTCCGTACGGAGTAACACTGGAATTCCTAGGGAGGAGACTACAGATACAGAGTAGACTTCCTACTGTTTCAAAATGTATTGCAAATACAACATAAAACCCGCCCCTGAAAGCTTTGAACAGGCGTCGGAACAAGGCTTTCCACGTGACCCACTTCCAAAGCCCCCACATGGTCCAGTTTCAACGGGACTTATTTTGGACGCAAGTATCCTCAGCCTGGAGACATCGTCACTGCTTCAAACCGTACTATCCTCTGGAGTCACTGCTCCCCGATGAAGAACCACACTACATCAGATACACAATCACCATGAGCCGTCACCTCCTACCAACTCCTTCATTCCCTAAGGTCCCGACCGCCCTGCTCCTACGCCCAGCATTTCCCCGCACGGCGAAACTGACCCGGTTCTACGCAACGCATAGCGATCTCGGTGGAGGTTCCGGATCCAAGGCTGCCCCGAAGAGAAGAAATGTCACTGTTCTGTCCGATGACGGACGGTATGGGTGGGGGGAATTGAGTGGGAGGGAAAAGGTTGCGCGGGCCACGCAGCAGTCGATCAATTTTCTGGTGATAATAGCCGGGGCGGTTCTGACGGTAGGATATGCTCAAACATGGGATATTGAGGATGA
Source organism: Aspergillus cejpii (assembly GCA_004769165.1). Lineage (NCBI taxonomy): Eukaryota > Fungi > Ascomycota > Eurotiomycetes > Eurotiales > Aspergillaceae > Aspergillus > Aspergillus cejpii. The sequence continues at coordinate 2,786,993 of SMSW01000001.1, read as the reverse complement.
AACGATCTGATCAGCAGCTAGGGTGGGGTGTTCTACCTGCTTTACACCGAGGTCCTGTCGCCGAACAGCAGGACATGGCAGTTCGAGAAAGCCGTTGAACGCATCAAGGACGATACGCGGTGTACGGATCTCCTCGGCGACCGGAGGGAGATCAAGGCATACGGAGAAACCACCGGGAGTAGATGGGAACGGAACCGACCTATTGCGTGAGACCGCCAATCGGTGATTATGCAGGGGCACCAAGCTGACGTTGGGCTAGGACTTCTACCTTTAAAGATCGGATGGGTCGCGAGCACTTGAAGATGCATTTTCATGTACGTTCGATTTTCTTGGTCCGCGTTGTTCTGAAATACTGACCCTGTCTAGGTCGAGGGACCGCTCAACTGCGGAGTTGTGATTGTGCATATGATGAAACCGTTGGATAAGGACGAGTGGGAATATCTGCTTCTTGCGTTGGATGTCAAAGGTTAGTATCCACTGTCCTGACGTGAATTTTGCGTACTGACTTCTCTCAAGGACATACTCGTATCATTTTGGAGCAAGCCCAAGAAAAACCTGGGGTCGCCAAGGCGCTGAAAATCTTTGGCATTCAATGGCGGTAGTCATGTCCTCTTGTCGATGTCATCGTACAACTCGGTCAGTATCGACCATAAATTACCACTGAAGCCCGTGTTCGGGCCTTTCTGGGGGTTAGAGTACCCGGGGAGTCACGATCCCACTATCTGAGCTGCCACAGACAGATTAACCACGGGCTCGGCCTCTCATACGCTTCTGGTTGCAGTTCAGGATGTTTTAGCTGCTCCAGACCAAAATCCGACCTGGCTAACAAGTGTTCACAGTGAACTACATTGGCCTAGGCATGAATTGATGTATAACAAAAGAAACTGTATTATATTTATGTGGCTAGGGGACACGCAATTATCTATGCGCCATTCGGGGTCACTTTGTGAGGATTATATATATACCAATGAGTCAAAAACATTCAGCGGAGTTTTAGGGACTTGGTAGAATATATCCAAAACATGTTAACGTTGTTCAAAAGACTTATATCAGAGGACCTTTAAGATGGTCTTCGCGACCTCTGTCCACCACCAACTCTCACCCTCCAGGAAGGCCGCTCTCTGGCCATATCTCAACATTATATCCAAGCTCCATAGGAGCAAGTTATCCGACCTTGACGCTGGGGGGAGGACACCAATTATTAACGAGAAAAATGACATCTGGGGTGGGGATTTACTGGTATGAAGCCATGGGTTGTTGAGTACTGAAATATCTGTTGGGGTTACAGAGAAGTAGGAGGATGGGGCTGGTATGGTATTGCAGCCAGGAACAATGCAGAAGAATCCTCAAACATTGCATATGAGATCCAGATGGATCAAAGAGTTCAATGAAGAGTAATCTGGGATGTATTGTATTCCAGTAGGAAAGAAATCAAATTAGAAGAGGCTTAATGGCCCCGTAAGGTAAATCGAATTGGCGAGGATATCACGCTGAGTCTCTCTCTTATGTACTAACAGACGAGCATCATGCTGAAAGGCCTCTCTTCTCGCTCTCCGAGAAGAAAATAATCATTCGCCACAGTTTCCGGACCAGCACCTCTGCCTCTTCGTCGAGCGCCTGAAGACAACCAGTTAGCTTCTGTTAGAGTAACCAAATCAAGGGAAAGAGTAAACTCACCTCTGCGAGTTGTTCCACAAGCTCCTGAGGATGTCCATGCTTCCGAACATGCTCCTCCACCACATCCACCAACATCTGCTCCTGGACTCCGAGGTACTCCACGATCTTCTTCTCCACAAAGGGCTTGAGCTGTTCGCTGAGCACAGACTCGTCCACAAACTCCCACTTGACATTCCACTTCCATAATCCTTCCTTGTCGGCGGGAATCTCTGCCGCCAGCTGACGAGCAGCTTGCGCCCGCTCTTCGTCGGAAAGGCCAGCAGCTTCGGCCGCACTGTCGAATTTGATGGGGATGAGCGGTCTTCTCGCTGTCGCTTGAGGTTCCTCTTCGTCCTCCAGCAATCCTTCCACTTCGGCAACGGTCCGACGGGTCGTGGCAGCTTGGGCCTTCTGCGCTGCAGCGCCGAGGGAGAGCTTGAACCGCTGCGGCTCACGGGGCGCCTGGGTACGGGCCTCCAGCTCTTCGGCCTGGCGCGCGAGGAAGTCATCCGCCATGCCACGTGCCCGTTCGCGTTGCTGCGCAGACCGAGCGCGCTCGCGCTCTTCGGCCGCACGGTCAGACTCGTCGTTACTGACCTCACGGGCACGGAACGCAGCACGGCTCCGGAGCCATGCGCCACGATCCGCGTAATAGTCATCAACCTTCCGACTGGCTTCGACGTCATCGTTCCACTCGCGATACCGCCGGTCCATCTCGTCGCGAACCTCTTGCGCCTTGGCCTCCTCTTCCTTGTCTCGTTTCTTCTCCCGCTCCAAAGCCGCAGTCCTGCTTCGCTCGCGGTTCAGCCAGCGCCGTTCCTGGTCAAGGAACTGCTTCTCCAGTTCGGCCTCTCTTTTTCCCCGACGTCGGGTTTCCAGCTCCTCGTCGTTTGCATCGGAGGCCTCGTCGTCCCGATCGATGTAAACTGTAGTGGCGCCATTGACAAACGATACCCCTTTCTGGTAGTCCTTTGGAATCTGCACACCGAATCCCTTTGGCCCCGACGGTGCGTTTGGCATGCCACGGTCACGTGGTCCAAGAGGTACACCGTTGGCCCCAGCGGCAGGTCCACTCGGGGCTGTAGGTGGAGGCGAAGCCAATCGATTGATACGCGATCCGGCGTTTCGTGCCCGCTCCATGGACTCGATCTCCTCCTCTCTCTTGAGACGTTCGATATCCCTGCGGTTGCTGCGATCCCGGAAAGCTGCAATCTCCTTGGCCACTGTCTCCCTCATTTCTGGAGGGATGTCGGACAGCTCATCTTCAACTGTGATTGGAATGGTAACAACTTCAGCTGATCCATCGGCCGGCCCTTCCGCATCCTTCATTGCAGTATCCCCTTCCCGATCGACTGGTAATGTGTCTTCCTTTTGAGCGGGCGAGGTAGGATGGAAGAGCTCGGACAGGACGTTAGTGAGAGCGTCGCGCGCGGCATTAATCCGAGACTGACGCTCGGCCGGATCCTGCTCTCCTCTGCTGGCTTCGTACTGCTCCAAGTATTTTAGAGAGCTTTCATCGACAACCACCTAGTAACCACACAGTTAGACTTGTTGATGGAACCCTTTAACAGAATACGAACCAATAGCGTGCTCTTGTCCACCTCGCGCTCCTCCTTTTTGTCACCCTCCTCGGATGGTGTTTGTCTCTTCACCGGCACTTCCACGTCCTTTAGTATTTCCACAGCAGTACCTAGACTTTCAGGGTCCTCGTACTCTGCAAAACCGAACTTGCAAGGCTTGTCATCGGCATCCGTTGCGCGGATCCAGCGCCTGAGATTCCCAGCACACCGCAGGATCGTTTCAATGCCCTCGTCGCCCCCGGTGCCCTCAGTGATGCCCCCAACAAAGATCGTCCGGACAATCTCCTCCCTCGTGGGAGGCTGCAGCTGCATCATCGCATCTCGTACATTCTGGCGCTGGAACTCGAGACTGGTCGAACCCAAGCCCGCACGCCTTCCAGGTGCCTCGCCACCGCGTTCCTTGCTCGCATCTTGCGTCACTGATTTCGAGGGACCGGTGGTTCCAAGTCGAATCACGGGCGCGGAGAAGTTGATGTTGGGCATATTCGGGGGAGGTTGGAAGTTGGGAGGGAAGCCGGCCGGTCGACCAGGCTGTGGGACGTTGGCCTGCTGCATCCCTGGAGGTAAAGCAGTTCCAGGCGCCGCCATGCCAGGAGGAGGAGCTTGGAGGCGTCAGAACTGATAATGACAGGAAACACGATGGATGGATTTGTACTTACCCATGCCAGGAGGCGCTCCTGGATAAGCAAACTCAGAAGGTCTGCCATACAGGCCGGAAGCTACAGAAATCGGATTAATTTTTGGTCTGTTGAAGACTCAATAACTTCAGAAATTGCGCGTAAGAAGCTTACCTTGGTAAGGGTTGTACATCACGGCTGGATTTGCCGCTCCAACAGCGACAGAAAAGTAGGAGTAGGAAAGTATTCTTTGCTGACAGAACTAGCAGGGGTTGCAGAGAGGAAAGATACTCGATTGAAGTACGGAGTATAATACAAAATCAGAGAAAGCACTGGTAGAACAGTGTAAGCTGTAGTAGAGTGTAGAGTAGTTGGAGAAATCAGCGATAAAGTCAGCGGATTTTTGTTAAGGACATGTGATCCGTGCGTTTCCTCTTCTGGCTGAAGTATCTTTATGGAGTTCTTGAGGCCATTGAAGAAGATATTCATCTTCTACAGAGTAGTTTCAGATCATCAGTTGGGGAATTAATGAAGTCAGCATGCTCTATGCCTCTGTACCTCTTCCCTTTGCTCTGTGCATCTTTTATCTATCTTGGAGCAACTTCATCCTTATGGACCTGGGGATGGACTTGATCAGAACATCAACAACAGAGTCTAAGAAGCATAGCTAATTAGCTATAGAACAGACTGTCGACTTGAAGACTCTTTCTCCAGTAATTCCTTCTTGGATTCACCGGTGATTTTAACATGACATGGCATGGTTTTTGACCGGAGTACAGTCTTCCTACCAAGATCTCTCTCTCTCTCTCTATCAGGATGGAAAGATCAACTTCCACCACAACTTCCTCTCATCCCATATTCATCATTTCATTATACCAATCTCTCCAGGATAATTAACTATCCTCATCTATACCTACTGTCTCATTCTCATTCCAACTTCCTCCAAGAATACTGGGTTGTTAACTTGTTTGTCTGCCCCACGTCAGCCCCTCCCAAAACGGACCCCCAACAGCGGTTGACGACATAATAATAATCCTTAACTGTTCTCTTATACTCTGGAACTTCTTCTTCTTCTTCCTCCCTTTTCCCTGTCTTAACTTCTCTCACCTCCTAGAATTTGGAACTCATCTCTATACACAGGTATGAAATATCTCAGCTGGTTATATTGCAATTCCCTTCTCTTGTCCGCCCCACACTGACGCAAGAGCTTTCCCCAGCTATACTTCAAGTATTAACTCCCACCGCTACTTACGGATACAATGCCTGGTTTCTCGCAGGCTACGGAACTCGGTGCCTGGAAGCAGCTCCAGGAACACCACAACTCCTTGGGACGCAATATTGTCCTCAAGGAGTACTTCGAGAAGGATCCCCAGCGCTTCCAGAAGTTCAGCCGTACCTTCACCAATGCGGTGGACAACTCCGAGATTCTCTTTGACTTTTCCAAGAACTTTCTCACCGAGGAGACCCTCTCGCTGCTGGTGAAGCTCGCCAGGGAAGCTGGGGTTGAGGAACTCCGCGATGCCATGTTCAACGGCGAGCCCATCAACTTCACCGAGAATCGTGCTGCCTACCATGTTGCTCTGCGAAATGTCACCAACCAGCCCATGCAGGTCAACGGCAAGAGTGTCGTTGAGGAGGTCAATTCCGTGCTCGAACACATGAAGGAGTTCTCGGAGCAGGTTCGTAGTGGTGAATGGAAGGGTTATACTGGCAAGAAGATCACCACCATCATCAACATCGGGATCGGTGGTTCTGACCTGTAGGTTCTGATGCCAACTCCAAGAGTACCTTGTTGGTTAACGTTAGAGGCTAGTGGTCCTGTCATGGTCACGGAAGCCCTCAAGGCATATGGCGCCAATGACATGACCCTTCACTTCGTCTCCAACATTGACGGAACCCACATCGCTGAAGCTTTGAAGCACTCCGACCCCGAAACCACCCTTTTCCTGATCGCCTCCAAGACATTCACCACCGCAGAGACCACCACCAACGCCATCAGTGCCAAGAAGTGGTTCCTGGACACCGCCAAGGATGATGCCCACATCGCTAAGCACTTCGTTGCCCTCTCTACTAACGAGGAGGAGGTCACCAAGTTCGGCATTGACAAGAAGAACATGTTCGGCTTCGACTCCTGGGTTGGTGGTCGTTACTCCGTCTGGAGCGCCATCGGCCTCTCCGTCGCCCTCTACATCGGTTTCGACAACTTCCACCAATTCCTGGCTGGTGCTCACGCCATGGACAAGCATTTCCGCGAAACTCCCCTGGAGCAGAACATCCCCGCCATCGGTGGCTTGCTCAGTGTCTGGTACAGTGACTTCTTCGGCGCCCAGACCCACCTCGTGGCACCTTTCGACCAGTACCTGCACCGCTTCCCTGCCTACCTGCAGCAGCTCTCCATGGAGAGCAACGGCAAGGCGATTACTCGCTCCGGAGAATACGTCAAGTACACCACCGGCCCCATCCTGTTCGGTGAGCCTGCCACGAATGCCCAGCACAGCTTCTTCCAGCTGCTCCACCAGGGGACTAAGCTCATTCCGTCGGACTTCATCATGGCTGCCGAGTCACACAACCCCGTCGAGGGGGGCAAGCACCAGCGCATGTTGGCCTCCAACTTCCTCGCTCAGTCTGAAGCCTTGATGGTTGGCAAGACGCCCGAGCAGGTCAAGACCGAAGGTGCCCCCGACAACCTGGTGCCCCACAAGACTTTCCTAGGTAACCGCCCAACAACCTCCATCCTTGCTCAGAAGATCACCCCATCCACGCTTGGAGCCTTGATTGCTTACTACGAGCACCTCACTTTCACCGAGGGTATTGTGTGGAATATCAACTCCTTTGACCAATGGGGTGTCGAATTGGGCAAGGTTCTTGCAAAGAAGATCCAGAAGGAGCTGGAGACTCCAGGAGCTGGAGCTGACCACGATGCTTCCACCAGCGGCCTGCTCCTAGCCTTCAAGAAGAAGGCCGGCCTGGCTTAAAGTCGTCCTGCCAGTACTGTGGAATGAATTCAATAAAACCAAAAAAGACACGTAATTCTATGAGGAATGAGTTATCACGCATTTTCTCTTTAATAAGCACACTGCCGAAAATGGAAGACATCATTTCAATGACTCACACCTTGGTATTCTTGTGTAAAGTTGAGCGTTGACCGGCTATAACGAGACCTGCTATGCTGCAAAAAGGTATGTAGGTAAGTTAGAGCTCATTAAATAAGGTAGAAAATCTCTAGAATATTGTCTGTAGTTAGAATTGGGTTCTTTGACTGATCATGGTAAGTGTTGTCAGATTGGAGGGAGACTTGTTAATGCGGAGTGTCTCGTGTCCATCTTTCAAATCTCCGAACATCATTCCACAAAGAAACCCCAATTCACCTCTCTGGAGGCATACATTTCATTAATATGTCCTCCTACCAAGGGCGATTCTTGTTTATATTTGACTTAGCACGTTACTATGCATTGATTGTCATTCTTTTGTCGCAGGTTACGGCAGCGGGGAAGAGTGATGTTGCCAGTGGTAGGGACGGGTATGGCTATGGACAGTCTATGCCGGTTACCTGTTTAAATAGGACAATGTAAGTTGGGTAGACTCTCGATAGAGGGGAGTTTTCTTGCGCTGATTGTGATGTGCTGATGGTCTGTGCCAGTGACTCCGGGGAACATGTATGCCTTGCCCCTTTCTGCTGCCGCTCGTTGCTGGAGCTTGTGAGCTCGCCTTCTATACCCTGAGACTCACCAATTGCCTGCTGTACAGATCACGGACAATCTCGGCAAGCTCCAATACATCCCCTTCCCAACCTGCAACGAGACCTTCCTCCCACTCGCCCTCCGCTACGGCGTCACAGAGACAATCAACTGCACCATCAACTCGCTCCCGGACGAGCTCTACCATCTCCTGGAATACTACGTGCACGCAGACGTGCCGCTAGCCTGTCGCGTACCGACATCACCCCTCTCGCCATCCCCACAACCAGTCCCCAAGGAGAACACCAAAAACACCAACCTCAATAATGGCGGACCGGCGTACACACCCCTGACATTCGCCCTGCAGGGCACCCTGCAGCGCAGCCACCTACACATCTGGACAGACATGAACGTACTCGTGCACAACATCGCCTCAGCCACATCCCCAACCAAAAAACGCAACCGGAAACCCCAAAAAGCCAGCCCCGGGTACGTCGTCGCCGGTACCGCGTACTCGATCCCGGAATTCGACGGGGCCCTCCCACAGCGCGAGAAAGCCGCCGAGGACGACGCGGACGCACACGCCGCAGTCGCAGTCGCCGAGGCGGCGCGTGATCCCTGGACCGCCGGCCACGGCACAAAGGTCATCCGCGGCGAGCCGCTCACGTTCACGTTCCATGTGAGCTGGGTGGAAGGCGGGAAGGGAATCTGGTGGCCTTCGGGATCGCGTGCTGCGGGGGAGCCGTCGGTCTTGGCGTCTTTCTTCTCCCGGGTGGGGTTCTTTGTGATGGCGGCTGCCGTTGGGGCGGTGGTTGCGCTGTACTGGGAGCGGAATGCGGCGCGGCGCGGCGCATGGCGTGGCGATGGTATACTGGGTATGTCTGCTCCTCGTGGGAAGGGGTCGGTTGGGATCAGTTACGGCAGTGGAGGGAAGGTGAATGGGTATGGAGGTTATTCGGCTACGGGTAATGGCTCCCTGGCAGCTAGTGGTGGTGGATATGGATATACGGGTTTTGGGAAGAAGGATTGATGGTGTTATATACGGCCATATACGAATAACTTATTCTGATTTCGATGACAATGGACATTCTAGACGCGAACTAACCTGACCCATTGTTTTCTAGACAAACACCAAATAGTAAAACAGATTGAACGTAGTTATACATGACAAGCACCCTCGACACAACTCGTATTTTGCTTCATATACACCTCGGGTTTACCAACCCTGCGCCCTCATCCTTTGAATCTTCGCCACAGTCTTGTTAAACGAGAACTTGAACAACTTCCGCCAGCGCAGCATACGCAGATTCTTCTGCATCTGGCCCCTCCGGACATGGAACTTCTGCCCATGCCACTGCGACCGGACCTTATTGGTAGCGATATTCGCCTGCAGGACCCGCAGCGCAGCCGCAAGGTCGGTCCCGCGCTCAGGCTCGACATGCACCTGACGACCCAGCGTGGGGCCCAGTTTGAGCTCCACGCGGCGCGTGGCGGGCTGTCTGTAGTTCTCCGTCTCGGCGGACAGTCTGACGGCGCGGGAGAGGGTGAGTGGGTCGGAGACGGCGCGCTGGCGGGCTGCAGCGGTGCTGCCTTCCTGGGTGAGGGTGGTGGTTGCGTTGCGGGTGTTGCTGTTGTTGAGGTTGAGTTGGTTCAGGATCTGGTCGAAGTCTGTGGAGGCCGGGGTTGGGGGCTTGGGTTCGGTGGAGGAGGGCCCGTTGGAGCTGGCGGGAGGGGCTTGTGAGAGGGGATTGGCCGTGGAGAAGTATCGTAGGGCATTCTGGCCGCGGAGGATGGTGGGCTGTGTGGTGTAGAGGGTGGATGTCGGCCTCAAACGGAGGCAGCGGGCCAGGGATCGCGCCTCCATCGTCGGGAGATGAAGGGGTTGGTGAGATTTGAGAACTCTAGTGCAATTGAATAGAGCTGGATCTTTACCAGAGTCAGGAAATGGTGGATATCTTGAAGACTGGAAAGAGACTCTGGCGTGGACTGTACGGAGTATCTAGATGGAATCGAAATCTCGCCGACTTTCTCCAGACGGAAATCTGCACGCACGTGACCTGTCTTATACTCCACAGCCGCAACAGGTCTATCAAGTATCAAGTATCAACGTCGAAGATTCATAGTGAAGATAGGTCTGTAGATTCAAGAGAGACTTTTTTTGCCAACCATATTAAACAACAAGCACGGCACCCTGACTATCATAAAGCAAAACATGTCCTCAATCACAATAGCAACCCTCCCCCGCATGACTCGGGATGTTCTCAGTGAGCTCCTACTTTCTACCTCCCCCAACAAACTTGCCATCATCGACGTTAGAGACTCCGGTATGTACCCATCTTTTTTTATCTTTTTGAATACCAAACTAACCCTTGCCATCAGACCACATCGGCGGACACATCCACTCATCCACCTGGGTGCCAAGCGCAACACTGGACTACCGAATGCCAGAACTCGTCCGAACCCTTAAGGACAAGGAAAAAGTCGTGTTCCACTGCGCGCTCAGCCAGCAGCGCGGCCCGTCTGCCGCGCTGCGCTACGCGCGAGAGCGACAGGCGGCACTGGGCCCCGAAGAGAGTAGGAAACAGCAGGTCTATGTCCTTGAAGGCGGGTTCGTCCGCTGGCAGGAGAAGTATGGCAGTGATACCCGCCTGACGGAGGCGTATGTCGAGGATATCTGGAGGGAGTATTGAGTGTTTCTGAGATGATTCTATATCCGACGCCGTATACTTGGCCTTGCGAGGCTGGACGGGGTCGTCTTCAGAGCATTCATCCAGAGCTATCTGTTCGCGATAGGACGTACCATTTCTGCGCCAGAACCAGATGCACGAAATAATGACGCCTTATACGCCATTTCGTCAAAGCCATGAATAATTATAGAGATACCTCTGTGCTGTGTGATATATGTACATCTATCGTACACTTGTCTATATGATCATTCCTCCAACAGCATCCCAGGAGAATCACTGCAAATATTACATCTGAACAGTCCCACCAAATCCAACTGGTCTCCTTCTCCCTCCATTCTCCGGAATTATGGCCATGAACTTGTAGATCTTCCCCATGCCGCCTCCACCTCTTTCGATCAACCTCTTCCAACCGCTTTCAAGAGTGTTCCGCTTCTCTTCATCTTTGATTCCCTTGAGCAGCTGCTGCATACGCTCAGCAATGCCCATGACCTGCAAGAAATCCCCCTGCTCCACTGGCCCGTGGACCTCAACGCCCTCGCTAGCTTCAATGGCCGCTTCCGCCAGTGCGATGAAGTCCACATCAGCGCTGACGTCGACCTGGCCTGGGGATGAAAGTGGCGGCACATTTCGGTGATTCTGGATCCCGCGAAGCGAGTTGATGGGGATAGTCGACATCGTCCCGTAATCCATGATAAGAGCTGCACCAGATGGTACTCGCTTGGGTTGTGCTGGGGGAGCAGCCCGCGCGCTGACAGTCCGAGGCGGCTGCGACGAACCGCCAATGCGCCGGGCAAAGTCCGATGCGTAGATACGGCTTTCCGGGCTGACTTCGATGGTGGATCCTGGCTGAGACTTGAGCTTCCGATAACGCTCCGATATCTCCGGGATCACCAGAGACGATGGTGTCGATGCCTTGGCCAATGTCAGTTTAAACTCCGGCTCGCCTTCTTTGTTCTCCTCCACGGCCTTTGGATTCAATGTCACCATGATTTCACGCCACTGGGGTGTGTTCACAGGTTTCATGGGTTGATGCAGCTTCGCGGGGCCCGTAGGAGTCATGATTTCATTCTGCTCGGACTGGGATTCGGGTGCCGGGGGAATGGACTCGAACGCGTGTATTGGGAGCGCGTCGAAGAATTCGTGGGCGAAAATGAATGGTGTCTTTCCTTCCTCTAGATCAACCGTCTCAGCGATGAGTTCTGCAACACCGGCAAACAATCTTACCATGCGGTAGCAACCGAATATCTTCGACCCAAATCACCGGGACATTAAAGTATTTGCTGATACTCTTGTGACCGATATCCGTCTCCTCCATCGCAGCATCACCACAGAGGCGCTGTTTCTGCACTTCTCTCAACGTCGGGCTAGCTTCGACGAGGTAAATGGCCTCGATACTCGAGGAAAAGCTCTTGAAGTTCCGGAACGTCTAGACATCCAGAATCTGTCAGAAACAGGGGGCATCCTCTCACTACCCAAAAAACAAGTAACTCACTCGTAACATATCATCCATCAACGTGCCCTTCCCCGGCCCGACCTCTATGAGCTGCACTCCGCTACTCTTCCGCCCCTGCGCCATCCATTCCGTAATCGTCCATATCCCCACCAACTCCCCGAAGACCTGGGAGATCTCAGGCGACGTGACGAAGTCGCCCTTCTTTCCGAAAACCTCGCCGCCGCCTTCCGGTCGAGTCGTGTAGTAGCCGCCTTCCGGGGATGTGAGGACCTGGCGCATAAAGGCCGCGATGGGGACCGGTCCGGTGACCTTGGGACGGGGATTGCGTGTCAGTTGGATCAGTTGGAATTAATTGTATGGGGGGGGAGGACCGGGGGAATCATACCTTGATCGCATTCGCTAATGTCTTTGCTAGTGGTGTAGACCACTGTCTTTGGTCAAATGTCGAGGAGTATCGGTGCCGCCCTAATCGAACGTTCCGGCATTGATATGTCCGAACATGTCTTGTCAAGGCACGCTTCGTCGCATTATTCATCTTCGGAGTGTTGGTGCTTTTCTCAAGCGGGTGCGGAGATGAAGAGGAGTGCCAATTTGCAAATGACGAGAGTTGATTCAGTGTTGAGGACAAAGTTCAATCAAGCAATGCATGTCCTCGGAGGATTCTTAGCATGCTGTCAACTGCTTCGGCCGGCTTTATACTCAGATATCCCCCAAGCTCAGATCATCAACATCTCCAATTTCTCCGCAACAAAAAGTTTCGGTTCACGTGACGCTATCTTATCATTATTTTTACAGCTATGAGTGACTATCTATCCTGATCAATCGTAAGAACTATTGACGAAACTACAATGCTCCCAGAGCATATACTCATACAAATCCCTGACCGAAATTCCCCTGTTGCATTACACCGTTTGGGATTTGCAACCAATGCCAGAGCCGTCACTCCGAACAACATCAATCAACTGTCGGCAGGCTACCAGTGCCGTCCGGTTCTGTTATCAGACCTCTGTGAAGACGCATCGACCATCATCTGGTCGCTATAGAGTCCAGGGTCTTGTGTATTCTGATTTGATTGTCTGCCACCTCTTCCGTTTGTTCGGTTGCCTCTGGCATTGCGCCTGTTGTAATGACCGCTGCCCGATGAGTCGTCGCGACTGAGGGTTTGGCTTGCCCCTTCGCTAAATCCATAGCTTCCATCTTGTATAGCAGGGTCCGCTCTCCGGTTTAGGCGACGTTCACGATCCGCTTGCTCTCGAAGGTTGTTGAATGAGGGTTGCGAGTTCTGGACGGTTGAAAAGGGCGTGGATCCAACAGTAGAGTGCTTCATCCGCATCGAAAGAATCCTGCCATCAGCCTTCTATTTATTAGCCTGTCACATACTGTAGCACGTGAAAAGAAGGGATTACCCTCTGGTTGTGGAAATTGGCAACGGTGTTCTCAGCCGCCCATTTCTCTGAGAATGTGATCTCGGCAGTAACGGTAGGGTATTGTGAGGTGATCCAACAGCTGATGATCTGTCCCGAAACAGGCTCTAAAGCCGATTGTATATCTGCAGCGGTGGTGCCCGGTGCAAAATTGCTCCCAATGACGACGAAAGGCCCCGACCCAGCTCCCCGGATTGTCATTCCAACAGGATTGTCACGAACCGTAGCTTGTCCACTCGCTGGGTTGAGCGCTGAGAGAAGGCGATCCTCATGTGGACGACGCTTGTTGACACGTTTTGGCTGTGAAAGTGGTGTTCCTGCCGGAGATGATAGGGTACGGTTGTTTTTTCTCGTAGGTTTGGAGACAGCTGATGCGGAAGACTAGATGCTCAGAATAAAGACCCCCCACAAGTATTAGTCTCTTCCTGGATAAGGTAACGGAAGAGGATAAGAATATGCTTTACCTTCGTCACGCTGATCCGACTCGCCAGATTTCCCGGTGTCGCTTTCTGAGCCTTGCTCTTCGCACCTAAACCCGCGGCGGCTGATTTTCTGTTCTTCCCAAGAATTTTGCTTGCGAGTTCTTCATTTTTCCTCTTTAGACGGTCTAGATGCCCATAGCACAATTAGAAAGGAAAGGCAGGCGAAGATCTTGCGACGCATGGGCGCCTTACCCGCCTGAATGATGGCATCAAAGGAGACAGCTCCTTGGCTGGCGGCCATGGTGGAGATCTGGCGCAGTTGGGGCAATTTTCAGAAGACGCAAGACAGAGGTAATACCAGAAGATATGCAAGGCGGTAGAAGATTTGCTGATATATAGAGTGTTCAGTTTGATAGAGAATTGGTGGAGATATGGAGAAGAGAATTGAGCATAAGAAATTGTTTTCAGAGCTTGGTATCCGTAGTTGGCTCATCTGGGTCAGTGCTGATTCTGACTGTGCACCCACCACAGACAATCCTCAGTCCTCTTTGCCATCGTTGGTTTCCTCACATGCCATCATTAACTGTTTTGAATTTGTTATACATCTTCTAATCCTTGAGGCAGTTGTAGTCTGCAATGGATGTAATTGAGTAGGTTCCTATCGGTATCCAGAAGTACTAAAGGGGTTTAGTATATCATGTGACTTGCCTGTACTTTGCAAGAGAGGTCCTCATGGCAGCATTTTCAGATCATGATACTAGATTCTTTTCAGTTCTTTCTTAGCGCAAGTCAATGTGAAGACAGCAAGACGCCAATGATTTACTGGAGTTGTAACAATAACTCTATCCAGGTTACAAGTGTTCCTCATGACGATACTGCCACCGCTGAAGAAGTGACACAGTTCTAAGTGTGTTGGCTCTCTCATCTGGTTGATATACTAGACCTGATATTCCCTTCCTAGTTACAAAGCTCACACACTATGATCACAATCCACCCAAGAAGCATTTCACTGCTGTCAAGCAGGTGTACAGATATATCAAGGGCTCCAAGAAGCTCTGTGTCTGTTACTCATACTCGTCCGACACTCTCTTTGGCTTTATCGACGCTAACTAGGCTGGCAAGCATGCCGACAGCTGTATGTCCACCTCTGGATTTGTCTACAAGCTAGCGAATGGACCAATCAGCTGGGTCTCCAAGAAACAGACCTGTGTGGTGCTGTCATCCAGAAAACGAGTTCATATCCAAAACATAAATAACGGCTGACCCTCCAAGTCAATCTGCCCCTCCAACTCCATCTCGAAATGGCTCTAGTGAAACGAGTGATCCTACGCCTTCGCGAAGCTGATATAAACGATCATGATCTCTACGAGCCCGTTCGTTTATATCTCGAAAAACATGGGCACTGTTCAAGTGAGATAGAAGCCAATCGTCACTTTATTCATATTCAACCTCCTAACCCTCATATCTCACAAACCGACCCCAAAATCCATGTTATCATTGATATGGAAGCAGAGAAGTTTTCTGGGTATCTGAGTCACGACTTTCCTCACGAATTCTATCGTGTTCGCCGACAAGGGACCGAGCTGTACGTCAAACCCATCATTGGCACTTCTCTTCCCTCGTCTGACTTTGTTGTGTAGGGTACTTTTCCGCTATCGTGAAGGCCCTTGGTTTGAGAATTTCAAACGACAAGTTCGCCAGATTACGGATGATATTTATCCTTGGGGAATGACAAGGAGAGATACTGATTAGCAAGCGCTGGTTCCTACCAGTTATTCCAAGCCATATGTTTGACCCCTAAACAAGCTCTTGCGCACAGCCATGTGTTGGAATCAATGGTATACCTACCCTAACTGTGATAACGGGAAAGTGTTCTGGCTGCTGTCAAGTCAATACTCCAGGGATGCCTCAAGGGAATCTTGACGGCCAAATTGTTGCGGCAGATCACTACCCCTGTTCTTCCATATCCTAGGACCTCGCTGTCAGCTAGGGGTTCGCCATCTAAGCCTAGGAGCAAGGAAGATGCCATCTCTTTGAATAGAGCAGCAAAAGATAATGAAGGATTGATGATCAAAATAGAGTGAGGTTGGTAGGTCACATCATGGTCCTTGTGCTTTATAACAAAAACAAACAGTTCAGGATCACCAACAGTTCAGCACGTGACCATGTGCTAAGAAACCAGATCTTAGCCTTTTCATGCTCCTACTTTCACTGTTGTCAGTGTCACCCCCTGAACCTTCTTGGCTGGTTGGATGTGGTTTACCTTGTTCAGCAGGGATACACCATTTGATATGGTCTTCAACGGGGTCGAAGTTGATGCAGTTGCCTTGGGATCTCCCTTGACAGTTAGGAAACCTGGCGGGTGTCTTTCGCATATACCAACACATTATGCTGAATCGTTAGCATTATACACAATGTGGACTAGCTGCAATAATTACCTATTGCTTTCGCGGTTTGGGGACAGTTCAGGTTGTTTTGTCTCAAAGGGGACTCGGCACTCAAGGTGAAGTTATGTATATCAGGAGTTACACTCGTTAAATGGCTCTGCTATTGGGGCCTGGAGATCACAATGAGACATGCACTTCATTCCTTGTAATAGCGTGGATCGGGACTGGGTTTTCCAATCAACAAGCAAGGTCTTTCAATATGCCGTGCCACAAGAGGTGCTCAGCATCATGCAGACGCGCGGTGCCAACACAGTATTTTAGACCTTTCAGGCTTCCAGTATCTGTACTTGACTAACTGTCCCTCCCAGTGCTGACTAAACCTTGTTAACATAGTTACCAGTTCAACGGTCGTCTTTAGAAACAATAAAACTCACCTTGAAAATCGAGTTTCTTCGTCACAGACACAGCGTTATGAAGGGAGGGATAATATTCCATCTTTTTTCGGCGACAAGACAGGGCTTGCGAATGTTCTATAAGAGTAGCCACCCTAGTCCATTCTCCTGCTTGTCAAGACTGTTCTCACAAGAGGTGCTCCCAAATGAGAATGAGAATTTCTTCCAGTACACAAGCGGGCGCTGGCTTTGGGACGAGGAACAGCAGCTCCGGGATCGATTCACACCCTTCAACGTGTTAGAGCTCCAACATATTGCAGCTAGAAGTGTCGGGGCGAACCAATGTGTCGCCATAACAAAGTTAGCAGAAGGGTCTTTCAACAAGACCTTTCGACTTACGATGGACAACGGATCCGTTGCAATCGCCAGAATACCCCATCCTATTGCCGGGCCTAAATACTACACCACTGCATCGGAAGTCGCGACGATGGATTTTGTAAGTCTCTCTCTCTCGCCTTCGACAGTTTGTCGGTTGCGAAGCATCTAATGCTACCTGCAGGCTCGTACTGTACTACGAATACCTGTTCCTCAGGTCCATGCCTGGAGTGCACAGGTTGATAATCCCGTCGGTGCAGAATACATTATCATGGAGGAAGCTGCAGGGACAAAGCTAGAAGATGTGTGGGACGATCTTCCTCTGGAGGATAGAATCGCTATCATGAAAGATCTAGTATTGATCGAGAATAAGCTCCTTTCGGTGTCTTTCAGCAAGTATAAGCCCCAGTTATATCCCCACTGCAACCGGATCTGAAGCTGACTCCAGGATTTAGCTATGGGAATCTCTATTATTCTAGCGAGCCAATCTCTGGCGCTTCAGCCGCCGAGGTCGTGAATGATACATCACCAGAAGTTAAAAGTGAGGTGAAGAAGCGATTTTCCATCGGCCCTGTTGTAGATAGGGATTTTTGGAGCAAAGAACGTTCAGTGATGGACATTGATCGAGGTCCATGTATGTTATATCCCACCCACTGATTCTTCGGTGTCGATTTAAATTGGATGAGACTGATCCTTGTAAGGGAAACTTTGCCAGGACTATGTGGTGGCTTTAGCAAACCATGAACTGGAATGGATCAAGCAATACGCAGTTCCCAAATCTGCGGATGATCCGCTTGTCATATCCGCGGCGCAAAACTGTCCTGACGCACATATCTCACTCCTTCAAAAGTATCTACAGGTAGCCACTTATCTTCTGCCCACAGACGCAGATATCGTGGCACCTACTATTTGGCATACGGATCTTCATCCCGGCAATCTCTTCGTGGACAAAGGTCGCATTACCGGCGTCATTGACTGGCAGGGAGCCTGGGCTGGGCCTCTACTTCTTCAAGGCCGCCATCCTCGCCTCGTGGATCACCATGGTGATATCATTTTGAAACCCCCGGCGAATTTCAAGGACCTTGAACCCAATGAAAAGGCTGGGTTAAGAAAACAGATTGCCAGCTCTATTCTTCTTTATCTTTATGAACAACAAACAGCGAAAATCAACCCTCGCTTGGACCGAGTCCTTCGCCTAAAGCTTGGTAGGGTCAGATGTGATCCTATAAGCTTCGTCAGTAACACGTGGGACGACGATATTCTACCTTTAAGGGAATCACTCATCAACGTGGGAAGGTAAGTCAGAATAACAGCCCCTGAACCCCTCTTAAGGAGAAAAGGGAAAAATACCTACATGCTTTACGAGCGCCTCGTCCTAACCTTTAATCCAGACATTGGCATGAGCTGGGCTTCGACTTCGCTTGTCCGATTCACTTTACTGAGGAGGAGCTTCAAAGGCACGCAAAGGATGCAGAAGGATGGAACGAAGTCCAAGACTTTTGGAGCGCTGTAGAGGGAATTGTAACCCGTGATGGCTGGACCCCTCACAACTTGTATGATGAAGCGGTATCTCTCTTTTCAGAATTCCGGGCAATCGGGTTGAGAAACATGGTGGGAAAGGATAGGAGGGACTTTGAGGCACAGACTCTGTGGGTAGAGAAATCTTCTTCCCAGCCAAAATGAGACAGAGGTCAATGATTTTTCATCGTTCTTATTCTACCACCTTACTTTCCAGGTTGATTTCATAGCGCCTTTGCCCCGGACGGTTTCACAGTGTGTATTTGAGTGGAGGATATGAGTAGGATGTCTTTTCATCCGTAGGTACTAGGTAGACCATGCAGTCTTTCTAAAGTTTTGTTATTCTCTATACCTAAAATCTTGTGCAATTCCTAAGACCTTATCAAGAAAGAGCCAAGGCAAATCTCACTACTCCGTAGAATATGTACAATGAACAATATTGGGTATCCTGCGTGGTTGGGTAACTCAGTGATCCTTAC
This sequence comes from Aspergillus cejpii, assembly GCA_004769165.1. Taxonomy (NCBI): domain Eukaryota; kingdom Fungi; phylum Ascomycota; class Eurotiomycetes; order Eurotiales; family Aspergillaceae; genus Aspergillus; species Aspergillus cejpii. Next base: position 2,768,326 of record SMSW01000001.1, on the reverse strand, counting down.
CCAAAGCCGGAAGTCCCAAACCCCCAAGCAATCACTCCCAAATGAGGACTAGACTAAATTAGAAGAGTGGGAAAGACCCCCTTAAGGCCCTGACAACCCCATTTATATAAATCACAGCATGAAAAGAGCAGCAGCAATTGCGGCGCCACCAATTACTATCTCCTCAGCCGTGGCAACCGGCATGGCCGCGTTCGTGGTCGGGGTTCCAGATGTTGCAGATGTTCCAGATGCCAAACCCGTACTGGAGCTGGAGCTGGAGCTAGAACTGGAGCTGGAACTAGAGCTAGAACTGGAGCTCGAGGTCGAGCGCGAGCTTGTAGGCGTAGGAGTCGCCTCGTTCGTCGAAGGCTTTGTAGCAGCCTTCGCCTTCGCCGAAGCCGTAGCCGCCGCGGATGCCGAAGAGACCAGACTCGAATAATCGGTGGCCGTGAAAGGGATCCTTGCGAAACAAGAACCCGCGGAGGACCAATCGTCGTCGTTCGTGGGCGGTGGGGGCGTAGTCAAGTCGTTAACGCAGCAGAAGGCATCAATGTTATCGATGACCATGTTGCCGTAGCAGCATTTTGAGTCTTTGCGGAAGGTGTTTAGGCCCCAATCCTCTGGGCAATCCTCGGCCGCTGTGGTGGCCGCGAGGGAGAGGATCGCTGAGAGAAGGAGAGTTTTGAGGGATGGCATTTTTAATATGTTGGAAAGAAAACCGAAGAGGTGTATAGGCAATGGTAAATGGAGGTGTTTGAAGTTCTTCAATTTCAAGGGGGAGTGAGAGCGATTTTAAAGGGTGACATCGACGGAGTATACGGAGATTAGAGCCCCCAGGTATATTACTCCGTACTCCGTAGTGTGGTGACTGGTGGCCATCAAGTATAAAGTGGAGCCCTTCTGAGACATGCTGAGACCTGCTGATAGCCTGACTTGCGGACTGACTATTAGTTACTTGGCATACTCCGTACAGCGCCTACACCAGTTCCTGAAAGTAGTCTATTGTATTGATGGGGGTGCCGAGGTGGTCTGTTCAGGGAAGTAGTCGGTTGATAACTGCCCTTCTGTTTGAGGCTGTATTGAAGGGAGGCAGCAGAGGCATGAGGATTCTGTGATATAGGCGACTCGAGGCGGTTGAGTCGGTCATTAAATCACTCAATCAATCAATCAAGACCCTCGTTTGTGCAAAGGCTGGCAGGACTGTCGACACGGAGTATCGTTCATGGTCTTCACCATCGCAGTTCAAACTCGGCTTTAATGACATACAGCTAATAGGTTTAAATATTCTCTCATTATTCTGTATTTGCAATGGACAAATAGGACTTCCCCCTCAGGTGTCGTACGACGGGGTTGTCCAGATCATATAGCGAAAGAGCTGGTTGCTTCTTGCGTTATCACTAGGTCTGAACATGCTCGAGAGGCTTGCCGTTGGCAGAATTGGGGTATGGCCCACATACCTGATTCTGGCCTTGTTCATGTTCTCATGGCCCAGGAACAGACACTTCTGAGATTATCTCCGCCCATTGTTTTGCCCAGAGGATGAGAAGACATTTAGGGACGGCGACGAGTGTGATGATCATACTTCATTGCCACCTAGTGGTGACATTATGTCACTGGGTGCACTTGAGAGGGGACTGGACTCCATAGAGGATGAGCCAAATAGCTCGCGGTACTGTGCCGAGGTTTCTCTTTGGCCAGTCTGCTGAGGTGCTGCTGGCGTTGAGTACTGTCTCCCGAGTCCCTTGCTCGTCCGCCCCGTATGATGTCAATAGCTCTAGGTTTGTTGGGATAACAATATTGCCAGGCCCTTTGCAGAGATGCACCCACAATAGGGACCACCGATCGAGTTAGCAAATGGTTCAGTGAGTCTTCATCGAAATTCAAGCTCCATCGCCGTCAAAAGTGGTGATATAAGCAGTGATCTAAGCAGCCGCTAACCACAAAGCTATGACATGACAGATACTCATGACTCATAAGTCATGAATGGATGGATAGGATGGATAGGATGGAGGTATTGACTCTTTGAGTCTTGAGGAAGAGATGAAGGGCACCAGCCCTAACGGAGCCTACGGAGGAACTAAGTTCCGGGCCGCCTGACCGTGCCCTTAGCGCTAACCCGAAAAGGACGTATAAAGAAGGGACTCAATCGGTATCTACTGTCTAATGGCAATCCAAGTAGGACCATGTTGCCCCATACAATGATATGTCTATGTTGCGGACCAGGCCTGTGATATCTACTTGAAATACACAAGCCGGGATGAAAGGGGCTGAGGATCTACGGAGTATCTACCACTCTAGTGGTAATGTTTTTCGGATGCCGCATATTTCCTTCCTAGTCCTTTTAATAGACGAAGGCCTGTTGAGTCCAGAAGAACTTTCCCACTGAGTAGACGACAGAGATACATCTCCCAGTCAGCATACCCATATCTCTGGAGGTTCCATTCAACTGGCTTTACCACCTTCTGCGATAAGCGCCATCTGCTTACACCCGCTGGTTGATATAGGATCACGTGGAATTATAATGTGTTGAGGCCAATTTCTGTGTCTTTGTTCATCTCCAGGCCAACGGTCAGGACTCCCTTGACAACAATGTTAATGATCAAGAGATTTATACGGAGTACTCAGAAACTTTCATCCATAAGCCATGTCCGCCATGGATGATACGATGATAGGGCGCTGGCTCTCAGACCTTCCTATGGATGACCCTACTCGCAAGTCAACCTCGAAACCCATGCTTCGTCGTTTCATTCACCATGACAAGGCAATCAAATTCTTGGAATTTCTTGGATCGGGAGCTGAAGCGGTGGTCTACCGTGTGGAAATTGAGGGTAATGAGTATGCCATCAAGATAGTAAGTTTGCTAACTTTATGTCAAGCTGATGGCGAAACCAGCACCCAATCGACAGAACCAATGTATTGACCTACTATTTAGTTCCGACACTGGACTTATTCAGGCCGGGAAGATCTCGGGGAGCGCGCCCGGCACTACACATACCCAATAGCCCACGAAGCTCGAGCATTCGCTCGTCTCGACAGCGTGGGTAAAAACGGCACCTGGGCAGTCAAATGTCACGGATGGATGAAGCTCTCTGCCAGACGGCAGCAGCGGCCCAAAATTGTACGCTCCCACTCTCCCTGGGCGATAGTCAAGGACTACCTCCCCAATCCAGTCACGCTTGAAGACGTCCCAGAGATCCGGCGCAAGATGGCCATTCCCGCAAGGCTCTGATATATCCGGTTGACACTCAGCCACGGAACTACCGTGGCTCGTTCCTTGTTGATTTGGGCGCTGTCCGCACGTACCCCTATCCAGTGTGGTCGAAAAAGGAGGTGAGGGAGTTTTTCCCCTGGTTTGATGGGTACATCGGGCGATGGGAGGTGTCTGTTCGAGATGGATCAGTTGTTGAGGGCTGGTTGAATGAACGATTCAAACACGCTATAGCAAGCATGGAAGCTCAGAAAAAGCGAGATGAGGAGGCTCAAGAAGCAACTACCAAGTAACAGCAATTGGTATGTGGGTAGCCAGTTACGTGCCTGACCTGCGGTTAGAAAGTTGCAGGAATGCCTTGAGCCTGGACTCGCTTTCACCAATGAATGCCTGGTACCTTGGTTGGGCATGGTGACTAAACAGGCACATGTGAGAGCAATTTAACAGCATTGTCGCAAGTAGAGGTTGAAGAAGAGGTAACTGTTCATCAACACCTTGCTGGCTTGGAAGTATGAAAAGTAAGACACCTGCCTGTGTGATTGTTTTCCTTGTCCGGTACATCTACACCTCATCCTGATCATTGCAAGGATCTACACATTCTCCTTGTCATCATCTGAGCTGAAACTGTTGTAGATATTGCTGAGGCTTTCACCAAGTGGTGGAGCCATTCCATCAATGCCATAGCGGGAAAACAATGTATCTGGATGGACAAGTTGTTCGCTTTGTCCATTTCAGTGAAGCCTTCACTTCTCACTTGTGTCTCTAGATGTTAGATGAGGAGACAGGGTTAGGTTGGGAGAGACAGTAGAAGCAGGCATCAAAGGAGTATGGAGTATTTAAGAGAGACTTGGTGTAGTATCATTGTAAGAGTATGTCTGAGACTCCTTGCGGCTCAGTTAAATATAGATTTAAGATTGAAATAATGAAGCATCTTATAAACTTAGTAAGCACATGACTGTTTACATGAGCATTTCCTTCTTTGGCAGGTGCTCATGTATACTTCAGTTACAGTGAATGGAATAGAATAGAATAAGGCAGCTGCAACCCAGATATCCTGGACTCTTTCTCTTCTTCTGTCCAACATTATCGATCCTTCTAACTGGCATATATCCCATTTTGCTTCTTGGTTTAATTTCATCACTTTTTGGTGCATGTATCCCATATCAGATATTCTGTCTTAATATCGATCAACCTGTTTCTCTTACCTTGGGTTCTTTCCTCTTTTCTCACTCTGATTTTTACATTCCAAGTTGCTCCTGCTACCCTTGAACTCCTAGTCCCTAAGGGGGAAAATGATTCCGGATGGCAAGAGAGCTAGCCGTCAGACGTTATCTTCGTCATTAGCGCTTCGTTCGCCTCTGAGGAAGAGAAACAGGTACCACCTCCCCATCATATCGCACTCTCATGTTGACCAGGCGGTTCTAGGCCACCATCTCCCCCACCGTCCTGCGAGGAAATTGCCCACTATCCCATCTTCAACCCTCAAGACCCGAGACACAACCCTGCAGCTTCCAGCTCGTGGCTGCGAAGCAGTTGCTATCAATCGGAAGCTTCCAAATCGCAGACTTCGATCCGCTGGATGCAGGATTTGCCAAGGAGATCTCTACGCAAGGCAAGATCAGGTCTCCTGGCTCTCCGATCCGGAATGCAAAGACGTCCACTTCCCGACAATCTAGGTCATACTGGTGACATACCCAACATCTGGTCCTCCACTGACTCAACCGGAGACTCATCGGATCAATTCCCATCGTCGGTGTCGGACGCTAGCACAGAGGATGATGGTGAATTCGGCATTGACCTCTATCGAGCGGTTCGCAATCATTCTTCATCTATGAATGTGAACATGGAAATTGGTTGTCACGATTCGTCGTCTACCGCCGCGCTGCCTTGCTATCCCCTTTCAGGGGGTGCCAAAGAGGGTAGCTCGCAGACCTTAAAGCAAGAGACAGTAGCCAATGTTTCGACCAACATCATGGCAGATGAGGACACGTTGGAATCTGCGACGACAAGTACATCGTGTCAAAAGGACGTGGTCGAATCACAACTCGGAGGTCACGCGATTGATGAATCATCTGCACAAACTCAACCATCAAATCGTGTCCTGTCTGACTCGTCATCTATCAGTTTCCTGGAGCTGAGTCCGAAAGAGGTAGTGGAAGGGGCATCTCAGAAAAGCGCCGTGGACTCGCAACCCACTGCTAATTGCGCCGAAGAGACTTGCTCACAACTCCAGGACCAAAGTCCTGGTCCCCTACACTCGGAACATGGTGAGCGCAGTGTGGCTGAGAGTGCCGTTGATTCGCTTCGTTCAATTGTGGGAGTGTCAGATGGACCATCTCGAGGGCATGAGACCGACCCAGAGCGTGAGGGAAGTGACGCTGGATTGCAGACCCACGCGTTGAGCCGTTCTCCGTCGAATTCTCCTTCTATCAGCCCCCGCCAGTCAAGTGCTCCCCAAATAACAGGTGTTCAATTGGTGATGGAGCCACTTCAATTATTCCCTCGAAGAGACTTCAGTGGCCAGACCCTGTGTTGCAGCGATGTCGCCGAAGACCATTCTAGTCCAGAGGCAACCACCGGTGACTTTGTGAACTTTGTGGCACGCGAAGATGCAGGAGGAGAACCTGAACCGCCACAGAACAGTCCCTTGAGTGCAGATGGGAGGCTGGTGTCACACATGGATGTACCAACTATTGTGAGTGTCACTTTTAGATTGACTCGCTCGTTACTAACGTATTATAGGAATCGTCGGATCTAAGAGACGCTGATTTTGCGGATACGCATGAAGGCTCTGACTCGATCAAGATTCCAAGTGAACACTCTCCATGTCATACTGAAGATGGCGCGACCACGGAACTTACATTAGAGTCAAACTCCACCTGGTCACCAATCGAGAACGAGCTCCCAATATCCTCATTGTCCTTCCGAGACGAATTCTTCTTTGTCGACGGCAAATCGAGTGATATCCGGCCGGATCGGGGAGACAATCCTACAAAGGCAGCACAACGAATCGCTAGAGATGGCAGCATTTACAACGGCCCGGGACTCGACCGTAACCTGTCAATCAGGACGCAGGATATCCCCGAGATTATCGGACCAGGAAGAACATTTTATCGAATGCACGCTTCACGCCCGGGTAACCTGTTCAGGCTCGACCGGGATGGAAGCGATTCCACAGACGACTGTGTTGTCACGTACCCCATGTGGGAGAGGCGTCAATTTTCATGATGTCGAGGTTGTATTTGGTTAGTTTTGTTATACACACGAGACACGGATGCGCATCCCGTGGATTTGGCGAACATGGTGTCAGTGACTCGTCCCTTTTTGTATTATTAACATGCCTCGTATGGTTAAGATTTGAAATTGTGCGCTCAGGATTATTGGGTTGGTTGGGAGTTTTCGACATGACGCTCATTTTGTAAGGTATGGAGAATTCATCAAATGACTACAACAACCACATTCATAATAAAATAGGATGTTGAGTCTGCTCCACCTATATTTCCGGAGGAAAGAAAAACTGTTATGTAGACGTTCGAGTCCTTTCGCTTGCTGCAGCAGTATATGCTAACCCAGACGCAAAGTAAAGCCAGCACCCGCCTCTCCTGTATCACCCGCGGACTGACCACCGAATACACTAGCAAAGTCCAATCTGGGAGCTTCCTGGCCCCGTTTCGGAGCCTCTGGCGTCTCACGACGTCGCCGCCTCTCCATGCCCGCTTTAGACGGGAAAGTAGGAAACATCTCCTTGGGCTTGGGGCGGGGGTCTTCACGGAAATACCTATGCGAGAGGCATTCCCGGGCGGAGAGCCGCGAGTTTGGATTCAGCGCTAGGAGCGACGAGAGTAGTTCGAGGCCGGCGTTGGTGAGAAATGGGAACTTTGCGCGGGGCAGGAGTGGCGGATTCACCGCGGATGCAGACGCGGATGCGGGAGGGAGGCGAAGCGATTTTGCGTTGGGGAGGGAGCGGAAGCCAGGCCAGGTTTGGTGGGTGGGAGGGCCGGTTAGGGTGAAGATCTAGTCGGAGGTGTTAGTAGTGATTCTAGGATGGTAAAGGGCAGAGCTCACCTTGGATACCTGATCGACTTCATTTTTACCCTGCAGGATGGGTTCTTTCGTGAGCAGCTCCCCGAAGATACAGCCGACGCTCCACATGTCGATTTCCGGGCCATACTTTTCGGCGCCGAGGAGCAGCTCCGGCGATCGATACCAGAGGGTGACGACCAGCTGGGTCAGCTTCGGTGGCGGATCGCCGTAGTAGCGTGCCATTCCGAAGTCGGCGATCTTGATCTCGCCGCGGTTGTTCATGAGGAGGTTTGACGTTTTCAAGTCGCGGTGCATGATCCAGTGCGAGTGGAGGAAGTCGAGGCCGGAGAGGATCTGCAGGAGGAGGGTCTTGATCTCCGACGGGAGGAACGGTTCGCGCATGTCGTCGAGTAAGGTCTTCAGGTCATGTTCGAGGAAATCCATGACGAGGAATACACTGTTGTTTGGGATAGGAGGTGCCCAGAGCCCCGATTTGGTTAACCCCGGTGTATCTTAAAACTTTTCAGAGGTGGGAAGCCAGTTTAGGGAAGGGGGTGCATACTCGTCCATTTTATCCCCCATGACAATCTCACGCAGATACACAATGTTCGGATGGCGAGCCTCCAGGAGCGTCTGGATCTCCCGTAGCCCCGTCACGGGGAACCCATCGGGTGAATTCTCCATCTTCAGCTTCTTGAGAGCCACCACCGCGCCCGTCGTGAAGTCTCTCGCCCTGCTCACCCACCCATACGAACCTTCCTCGATATGATTCAGCCTCTCGAAGTTATCCACATGTCGACAGGGGCCCCATTCCTGTCGAGGGAAGAGCAGGAGGGTCGCCCGTTTCTGCACCGCCGAGGGTGCTGTCTGCTGCTGTTCATTCGACAGCCGGCGTCGTTTCTTGGGAGGAGGTTCTTCCCAGTCACCATTGCGGACGTTCTCTATCCCCTGTGTCTGAGTATGTTTTTCCAGTTGGTCTTGTTTTGCTGCCTTGGCGCGTTTTTTCTCCTCCTTTTCGCGTTTCCGTTGTGCCAGCAGGGCTTCTTCCTCTGGGTCTGAAGCGGCCCAGCGAGATTTCGAGGGAGCGGACATTGCCAATTCCCTGCAGGAGGTGTGATGATCCGGGGTTGGTTGTGGTCAAGGTACTCCGTTGTGTGGGATGGTTTCGGAAGAGATAGCTTGTCTGATGACGCTATCGGAATAAACTGGGGAAAAGACCGAATCGACCGATTTCAAATCCCCCACTTCGAGGATTATTAAGTCAGAGTCATCAAGAGGGGCATTAAGCTGATTTATTTCGGAGTATTTGGATTGTTTCCACTTGGATATTCGCTTGAGTCTCATAGCATTAGACGAAATGATTGCACCTTTCCAGGTTTGTTCACTGCGGTTTATAGTTACACTGTTGTGGGCTGTGGCTGACTCGATCACAGACGACCTTCGCGGTCCCAATGACCTGTGAGAGCTGCGTTCAGGATGTGTCTAATTCCCTGTATAAGCTCGAAGGTTCGTGCTGAAACCAATGATATATTTACCATTACAGAAATACTGATGAGTCCATCGCATAGGTATCACCAAGGTCGAAGCCAACCTCAAGGATCAACTGGTCTTCATCGAAGGGACTGCACCACCCAGCTCGATTGTGACTGCAATTCAAGCTACTGGTCGGGATGCAATTCTACGTGGGAGCGGCGCATCGAACAGTACGTCATGCCCTCTTCTCACGGGTTTTTGAAGAACCATACTGAGAGCCGGTGGTCTTGATAGGTTCTGCCGTCTGTATACTAGAAACGCACTCGACGGCCGTAGCGAACAAGATCCGCGGATTGGCACGCATGGTGCAGGTTTCATCGGACCTGACGCTCGTGGATTTGACGATCAACGGGCTGGCACCGGGCAGATACTGGGCGACGGTCCGGGAAACGGGGGATATCTCGCAGGGCGCAGAGTCTACGGGGGGTACCTGGGAGGCGCTGAAGGCCAAAGTGATGGGCGGCGAGGCACGCAAGGAGCCGCGCGGAATCTTTGGGAGTGTCGATGTGGACGAGAAGGGACGGGGGAATGTGTTTCTGGATCGACCGGTGGCCATCTGGGAGATGATCGGACGGAGTATGATTGTGTCCAAGAGCACGGAGGGGCCGTTCCGACGCGAAGACCCCGATACGCTGGTCGGGGTGATTGCGCGCAGCGCGGGTGTATGGGATAATGACAAGATGGTCTGCTCCTGTTCGGGGAAGAATGTGTGGCAGGAGCGGCAGGAACAAGTTGCTCAGGGAATGGTATAGGATGAGGCCATGCCTTCATATCTTGCAATGATTCGATGATACCTATGGAGATGATGTCAATTGATCCGAGTTTTCAGTGGAACTGGATAACTCCGAGTCGACTGATCTGTGAGCCTCAGGTGAACCTGCTGGCCATCTGTCGTCGAGTGCAAGACACCCAACATGTAGACTAAATATAGACGACAGAGTCTTGAGAGTAACAGGAAGAGGATGACCATTGGGCAGAGAATTCATTCTCCTGCGATATCCATCCCTGCCTAATCGATGCCAACGTTTTCTCCTTGCAGGATAGTAGAGTCGGTGGCTGCCATGCTATCATAGTCCGATCAGGATACAATCTTCTGACTTCAAGAGAAGTATCAACTATCAAGTATCTCTCTATCCGTAGATGCCAAACCCTGGAAAAGGATCGAACCGAAGCGCTGTGGCGGGGATTGGGGAAGACTCTCAACCAGTTGAATCTTCTCGGAATGTTGGAATTGTTCGATGAAGAGATATAATTAGACTGAATATATATTAATCAAATCACTAATCAGAGAGAGGAATGAGGATAGAAAATGTGATAGAATGATAGCCCTGCATATCAATCGCCGACACAAATTGGTCCGTTCGCCGTTTCTTCATCCTTGATCCTTTTTCATTTCATTTTCAACTCATGCATCGAATTAGAATTATCATCTGAATTGATCAATTGACAGACTAGAAATGATAGAAAGTTGGAACCCCTCTATGATGTTGACTCGTCGGGCTGCACAGATGCACAGAATCAAGGATCGTGATGCTTTCTGACGGCGCTTAAAGTCCTCCAGGACGATCAAATCATCTTCATCTCTCTCTTCATCACTCTCTTGGCTTCATCCTTGATTGTTTTTTCTCCTCCCAGCCATTCTTCCCCCCCTTTCCACTTCTCCTCTTTGGGTATCTCGATACCATCCAGCCTAGGATACTACTCAATAGCTCGTATCCTTGTTGGTCTTTTCTATCACTGGTCTCATTGGCGTTCCTTGCCTCCCTTTTTTGATGATTTCCTACTCTCTTCGTTTCCCTAGTTTTGTGTTGTCGTGGTACTCGGTATATCGCAGAGCTGGCATTGAACGAACATATCCATATACAGAATCATCAGTATACAGAATCAGCCGAGAACATCGTTGAAACGAATTGTGACGAAAGCAGACCGATCAGACCATATTCACACTGTACAGACTACAGACTACAGAGTACTTGTTACCAGCAATCGCAGGCTTCTCCGATCCTATGATCTAATTATAACTCCAATTTGTCTTCCTCCAGGATCAGAGTCTTTTAGTCTAGCAGTCAGTCAGTCTTGGGAGTCCGTTCACCGTCAAAAAGAGCAGAACTTTACATCGCAAGAAACACCCTACTGGGGCATCACGACTCGGCACTCAAGCCACACACCACCACCCACGAGAGAGACCTCGCTTCCTTTTCTTCAAAGGCCCTGCCCCGCCCCGCAGCATTAGTTCAGACGTGCATCCTGTCGGGCTCTTTAATCTCTCATACCCCTGCTCGTTGCGTCGGTTGACGGTTCACTATCTCGCATTACCAGAAAACCGGTCAGCTTCTTGGCTTTTGGTGACTGTCGTATATAATATTACCTTGCTTTTTATATCTACGACGTGGTGGGTGAAGATTATCAGGCATTTCCCGTCCATACTCTTCCCTGTTTGCATTTCAGAGCTACACACGGTCAGTGCCTCGGGGTGAGTAGGACGGGATAACATCTATCCCACTTCTACTGTGTGTCAAGTGCAGGGCAAACATTGAAAATGTCATTGAAACAGGTATGATGGCAAACATTCTGACAAAACCTTCGACTAACGGACATAGGAAATTGAAACATGGGTGTTAGCTCTGGAGCATTACGATAGTCAAGAGTATGAAGAGGCCATTAGGATCTTCGGTCACATTGCGGATACTTCCAAGATCTTCTTCAACTGCGGTGTCATCTATGCCACTCTGGGGGAGCATCAGAAAGCGGTAGGTGCGCCATTGTCAGGCACGGGGACTCTGCTGACCCTCGTCAGGTCCAATGTTACCAACGCGCCGTCAGTCTAGACCAGTATCTTGCCATTGCCTACTTCCAAGAAGGCGTGTCCAACTTCCTTCTGGGAGACTTTGAGGAGGCACTGGCCAATTTCAACGACACCCTGCTCTACCTTCGAGGCAATACGTCCATTGACTATGAGCAGTTGGGGTTGAAGTTTCGTCTGTTCTCGTGTGAGGTCCTGTTCAACCGTGGTCTCTGCTATATCTACCTGCAGCAGATGGGTCCAGGCATGCAGGACCTGGAATACGCGGCGAAAGAAAAGGTCACACCGGATCATAATGTCATTAACGATGCGATCCGGGAGAAGGCAGAGGTATGGTCTATAATGGGTTTAAGTGACAAGTGCGCTGACCGGAACAGGGATACACAGTATTTTCCATCCCAGTTGGGGTTATATATCGACCCAACGAGGCCAAAGTCAAAAACCTGAAAACAAAAGATTACCTAGGCAAAGCGAGACTGATTGCGGCCTCTTCGCGAGGGAGCACGCCCACAGGGCATCAGCTCACGGACTCGACACGGGCACAAACAGCAATCGATGACCGTCCACCGGAGAACATTTCCTTTGCCGCAACAAATCTGGTACAGAAGAATCTTCCTGGTCGAAGCCGTCAGCAATCGGAGCCCCCGCTGAACCGCGCCTTATTCCCGCCAACACCGCCCCCGGATGCCGACAAAGCCAGCACGAAGAGTTCGTCCGAGAGTAGTCAGGCTGCAATCGGTCGACGGGGATCCGTGCGAGCCGCACGGCCTCCACGGCTTAATCTAGATCGACCTGGCATCCAGACCAACGGACAAAGGAACGCAGACATGCCCACCGCGGAAAAGCCGCGGATCGGGACGACCCGTACAGCGTCAGAACCTCGTAGACCATCACATCTACAATGCCCGCGAGGATCCAACGGCCCAGAGACGGACCGACATCCCGCAGAAGCAGGCCACAGACGGGGAGCTAGCGAGACAAGCTGCTTACCATGTACTCGGACTGGCTACGGGGAGGATGCATACGGAATCTACACGAGCCCGCGGTCCAGGAACGGACGACGAGGCGTACAACGATACATCGACGAGTCAGAGGAGTACGAGGGCGATGTAGGCCGCGACGATTTTGATGGCCCGGGGAACGCACAGCGACGGACAAGGTCACCGATCCGGGAATCAAGGCGCGCCGATTCACGAAGACCCGAAGTCCGCCGGTTCCGGATCAAGGTACATGCCTCTGAAGACACGCGGTACATCATGATCGGCCCCACGATCGAGTACGGCGAGTTCGAGGCCCGGATTCGAGAGAAGTTTGGCTTTCGCGCGCTGTTGCGGATCCGGATGCAGGACGAAGGCGACATGATCACGATGGTGGATCAGGAAGATCTGGATCTTCTGTTGAGTTCAGCTAAGGAGACTGCTCGATGGGAGGGGAGCGAAATGGGGAAGATGGAGGTGAGAGATCCTCGTTCTGGCAAATGGAAAATTAACTGACTAGATGCAGATATGGGTTGAAGAGAGGCCGATGATTTGATGGCTGCATTGGTCATTTCCTGGCTATTGGCATGATTATACCCTTGATGATAGTGTGATATATGGATACCCATTAATGAATTCTACTCTTCAGTAGCGACCAATCCGTACTTTAAACTGATCAGCCATCTATGCCTGAATTAAAATGATTTTCGTGATTGGCTGGAATAAGACTACCGTAGGGCATGTGAAATCACGAGTTCGGCCAGCGACACAGACCAACAGCGCAGTGACGTGACAAGTCAACAAGTACTCCGGAATAGCTTCAAGTACGGAGTAAACCACCCAGGCCAACAACTCAACATCACAATGACCGACCTCACACCTACACTCTCCCACCTCCTCAAGGAGAACCACTCCATCAGTTTCCCATTCCCCCGAGTATCCGAGATCACAGACGAGTTCCTCAAAGAAGCATACCGAATAGTGCGTCCCCCCCCCCAAATTAAACAAAAAAAAAAGCTAACAGAATAGAATAGAACACCCACATCCACACCCTCCTCCAATACCTCCAATCCATCCGCACAGCCTACCTCTCCCCCAAAACAAAACCCCCCCTAACCGAAACCGAACGCGACGCAATCGACTCCTCCACCGCTCTTCTCCTCCGCGACCTCTCCGCTTCACTCTCCACCCTCTCGACCGCCGAATCCCTGCGCCAGGAAACCTCGCGCGCAGCGAACCGTCAGCCCCACGATACAAGTATAAACGCCATCCATGACTCCGTGCTGTGGTTCCTCCGGCGGAGAATCGAACATGCCGTCGCCGCGCAGCGGAGATTAGTCGAGCGGCGTATCGATCGGCTCAGGAATAGACGGTTGAGTAGGTTGTCTGGTGCGATTCCTGTTTCGACGGTTCTGCCGGCCCCTGCCCAAGCCCCTGGGGCAGGGGCTAAGGCTGGGACGGCGGTGCTAGATGCAGTTGAAGCCGCGGCTATCGAGGCGAAGCTCCCGCCGGAGCAATTACGGTTATTTGCCGAGGAGAATGAATCGCTCATGCGGTATTATGAGGATACATTGGGGAAGGTGCAGTACGTTCACCCCCTTTTTCCCCCTTTTTTTCTAGTGGCAGGGGGTTGATAAGGCTGGGATAGAAATGCCGAAAAATCATTACTCGAAATCGCCTCCCTGCAACATACCCTCGTCTCGCATCTGGCGACGCAGGAAGGCTCGATTGACCAGCTCGTGGTGGATTCGACCATGACGGCGACGAATGTCGGCCGCGGGAATAGGGAGTTGACGCGTGCGGCGCGCAGGGGGAGTACGGCGCAGGTGGTGTTCTGGGGGACGGTGGGGTTGTGTACGGGGTTGGTTGTGTGGGATTTATTATTTTGATTTACCTTACGGAGTACCCTACGGAGTATCTACTGGAGGTTGAGGTTGAGGTTAATACCCGATTGCAGTGCATCATAATCATCCAATACTATGCTATGAGTCCCATAAAAAATACACTCCATGCCGTAAAGGGGAATTCCGAAAAGAAAAGGTAAATGCTATGGATACAGAGATCATGAGGTCTCGCGGACGACACTGTCGACAGCTTCTGCGAAGTAATCGAGGTTATGTGTGTTGAGGCCGGCCATGGAGATCCGTCCATTCTTGGTCTGGAATTATTAATAATTAGCTTTGCGGCAAGAAATGGGTGGAGTGCTGGCCTACCATATAGACGTGCCACTTCTCTCTCAGAATCTTGACCTGCTGCTCACTCAACCCCGTGAAACTGAACATGCCGATCTGACTGGTGATATGGTCCCAGGTCCCCGGGGTCCCCTTCGCCTCGAGCCGGTCACGCAGACCCTTGCGCATCTCGGCGATACGACCGCTCATAGTGCGGAGGTCCTGTTCCCACTCGGCGAAAAGGACGGGATCATTGAGGATGCGGCTGGCGATGCGGGCGCCGTAGGCGGGCGGGTTGGAGATCTCGGAGCGCTGCAGGATGGCAAGCTGGCTGGCGATGTGGGCGTTGGTGGTAACAGCATCAGCACCCGGGGCGGAGACGAAGTGGAAGGCACCGGTGCGTTGACCGTACAGGCCGAAGTTCTTGGCGAAGGATTGCGCGATGCAGAGCTCGAAGCCCTGGTCGACGAAGTAGCGGATGGCCCAGGAGTCGCGCGCGAGGTCGCCCGAGGCGAAACCCTGGTAGGCGCAGTCGAAGAAGGGGAAGTGTTGGCGTTCGCGGAGGACGACGGCGACCTGTTTCCACTGGTCGCGGGTCAGGTCGACGCCGGTGGGGTTGTGGGCGCAGGCGTGCAGGAGGATGACGGAGCCGGTGGGGGCGTCGCGCAGGGCGCCAAGCATGCCGTCGAAGTCGAGGCCCTTGGTCTTGGCGGAGAAGTATGGGTAGTTGGCGAGGGAGAGACCGACGTTGGTGAAGATCTGGTGGTGGTTGGCCCAGGTCGGACTGGAGAGGTAGACCTTGGGGGGGTTGGGGTGGAATTTGGCGAGGAACAAGGCGCCTAGATGTAATGCGCCGGTGCCAGAGATGGCTTGGAATGTGCAGACCTATATATCGATGTATGAGTTTCCATCCACAATATCCCAACTATAGGAATAACATACTCGTTTCTCGCGAATAGCAGGACTATCAGCTCCGATCATGAGTTTCTGAGCGGCCGAGGTGAAATCAGGAAGACCCTTGATGGGAAGATATTCATGGTTGAGGTTGGGGTCATTGCGGATAGCATCGTCGGCCTGAGGACGTCAGCGCAATCCAATCCTAGTAATCGGGATAAGTTTCCCACCTTTTTTACCACGGGAAGTACCCAAGGCTTCGCATTGTCATCTCTGTAAGCGCCAATCACCAAGTCGACCTTCTTTTCCGAGGGATCCTGACGGAAAGCCTGAGCCAGACCGAAGAGAGGATCTTCTGGAGCGGCGGGGACAACGGCGGTCGAGAAGACGGAGGAGGAAGCCATGATATGTGAGGAGAGGGATGCAAGACGATTTCGAGCGATGGTAGATGTAGAAGAAGATGGTAAAGAAGAAGATGAGGAGGAGATTTGTCGAGGCGGGGAAGAAGCCATGATATCAGAAATTGAAGAGTGAATGCAGGGGAACTATGAGTAATGGAAACGCAAAAAAATGCGGGAATTTTTCCTTCTTTGATATTGAAGAGAAAAGAGAGAGTGATACAGTGAATTCTGTCACACCATAGAAATCTCTTTTAATCTCACTGTTTGTGTTCACCGGAATTGGTCAACTGACAGTCTTTAAGGAGTAGAATTCCCGGTAGATAGTAGTATACAGGTAACAGAATGTAGATATGGAGTATACTCTATTTATAAGAGTACCTGAGTGATATTTTTATATTTATATTTTCTAATTTCTCCTGAAGCCGAGGAACTATGATATGATGGTCCTTATGGATGGATATCTTGTATCTTAATATATTCTGGCATGACGACAGTGATCACATGTGAAGTCCTTCATAAAATATCCCTTCATAAAGTATCTATCTACTCTGTATTATTACATACTCCTAACTCCTAGCTATAGTTATAAATCAGATGTTTACTACACTTCCACGTGGACCATCAATTGACTAACTGCATCCTTAGACTCTTCTCTTCTCTACCCTCTTCTCTGTTATACTTGAATTGATATCACCGAGGCACTATTTATTACTCATGCCAACCCATCCTGACAGACCCTGAGTAATAAACGATAATTATCCGGCCTTCTAGAAAAAATCTGAGGTGGAGCACTGGAGCTTCCATGTCCCCATAGAAATGCGTGATTTAATTCTTTGACGGTTTTACTAGTCGGATTCGGTCTTCGGCTTTAGATACTTGGCTTTGGATAGAGAGTACGGAGTAATTCTCAATGAGTGAAATACCACAATGGAATGGAAGATATCAATCCAATATGTGACTGTCTTCCCCATGGGGACAGTTGACACTTCCAAATCCGGAAATTCTATCGAACCCATCGCCGGATTCCGGATCGCCTCAAGGCTCAAGCTTCTCCAAGTCTAGAGTCTAGAGTCTAGCCAGGTCATGGACACAGTCTCAATATGTATAAAGAAACGAGAAAATACCAAAATCCACTCCCAAAACGCCCTTTTATCTCCCAAATATACCTTCATAACCATATCCAATATCTCATCGCTCATCAAAAGAGTAAAATGGTTGAGTGGAATATCCCGAATCGAATAAAAGAAAACTGAATCGACTCAAATGCACATGATCTATCCATGTACTCCCGTAGCATCGACCCCATGTGTATGCGTTCGGATCCGGAATCGGTCGCGTAACCGCGCGGTCAGCCGACTTCGTTGTTGCCGTTCATCGGCATCCCCGCTGCCCGCAGCCCGGTTCGTTTCTTCCCGTACAATCCGGAGTGCTGCCAGTCGTTCCTCCACGGTCGCGTCGCGCATCCGTCGCGCATTCAACGTACCGTGTAGGTAGGAGGATATCCGGCGATGCTGTCGGTTTAAAGCGGTATCCGCTGCGGTCGCGTTCTGGTAGTCGTGCGCGGAGTCGTTCACCCCGGCCTCTCCGTGCTCGTGGTCATCCTCTGCCTGGGGCGGGTTCAGGTCAATCCGACTGCGCCTATTAGCATTGATCCCTTATGAAAGCGCATGCACATACCACAATGGACAGGTACCCGAAACATTGACCAGCCACGGATCGATACATTCAGGATGGAACTGATGATTGCAGGGCAACACTCGGAGATCTTGTCCCTTGATGAAGTCATCGGTGCAAATCGGGCATGAAAAGTTGGGGTGCTCATTCGGCACAGTTTCTGCGGGCGCGGGTGTCGCGCGCCGTTCGGCCTTGGGAGTGTCGGCGAGCTCGTCATTCGGCTCATTGACATTCGGTTGAAGGGCGTCCGCCTTTGGTTGGTTGACCCCGTCCTCCTCACCCATAGACATCTCCACATCGCCCTTGACCGCGTTTGCCTTGGGATCGTAGTCACCCCCAAACTTGACGATGGGGATCGTGTCCAACATCGCCCTAGCGATCCCTCTTGCTCGACTCTGCCGTGGCCGTCCCGCTGTATACCGGGGTCCGTACCGTTCCGGGTGACGGTGAGCCCGGATGGCGCCGGTAATGATAATGGCTAAGAAAAGTGCGGTGATGATGCCGGTGATACTGTATAGAATAATCATAGCTGCAGCTTGGTAAGAGCGCGGTCCGAGGTGAATAGAAAGGAGAACGTACCAGTATTGGGGCTGTCCGTTGGCCCGTCCGGGGAGTTAACGGTTCCGGCAAACGACATGTTGTAGACAATGCTGAGAGATGCCTCTCCGTTTGGCGAGTTGAGTTGAGTCTTGAGAGAGTATGCCAATGTCGAGTTGAGAAGGGTGAAGACGTTGGGATATTGGCCCACGGTGTCGTCATTTACTGTGTAGTTGCAGTGGGAAGCGGAAACACTGTACAGGAGCACAGCGGACGCCTTGTCTTGCGCAGTAAGGAGATTGGTCACAGTTGCGCTGGCATCCAAATTGCCAGGGTACACAGATGTGTCGCAACTGACAAAAGCAATGTCACCTGTCTTGAGACCCAGGGAGTTGTGTGCGCCAACATCCACTAGACTTCCAGTGACATTGAATCCCTATCGACAATATTAGTCCATTGAGACGAGTGGATTGGACTCGAAAAGTAATAACCTGAAGATCAGTACCGTTCAAATTGACCAAGGATTGGGTCAAAGGGGCGATGATGACACCGGGCGGGAAGCTGAAGTGACTGCTCCGCAATTGGAATCTCTTGTGACCCGTGAACGATAGATCTGCAGAGATATTCGACGGCAGGACGATACAGGCAGTTGAAGATTCAACAGCTTGAACCGTGGCGGAAAGAATAAGAAAGAAAAGAAGAGGAAGGAAAGAAGAGGAGTAAAAAGAGGGAAATACAGAGGGTTTTGTTCTGGACTCCATCGAGAGGGATCAACCCGGATCGGATATTTCCTCCCCCAGATGGTGACGAGGATGACGGAAACAGCGGAGAATACGGAGTCAAGGATTAGAGATATCATCTAAATCAGAGATTACTCCGTATTAAAGAAGAAAATAAGCTGAAGGTCGTCAGCAAGAGATCAGCAAATGTTCTTCCAGTTTCCAGTTTCCAGTTCCCAGCCATTCCGGCATGATCGGAAGACTAGGAGAGAATTAAACCGAGTGGCTTAAACTAGTTGATCATGAAGTTGAAGAGATAGGATGAGGATGAGGATGAGGATGAGGATGAGGATGAGGATGAGGATGAGGATGAGGATGAGGATGAGGATGAGGATGATGAAAAAGTTGATCGTCAAGCCAAGAGAAGATCATTCCAATTGTGCGATCGTCAAGAGATCTCTGTTAGTCTGTTCACTTTGACTGAAGTCTGTAACTATGTAGACTCTCTGACTCATTCCAAGATATAATCTTATTCTTATTCGCTACACTAGGATCATCCTGCAGAGTGCAGATACTGATAGTAGATACTAGATACTTGTCTACCAGTCTAGGATTGAAAAGGTAAATGAAGAAAGCATCACTTTATTGATTTTGAGGACAGGAATCATCAAGTTAACCATATCTCAATCTCCGATTCTTCTTCGCTGTGGAATGTGGATCATGCCCAGTGCCAGTGCCCGATACGAATACGATAGACCGCTGCATAAATGTATAACTGCATAACTACTGTTTATGAAGGACAATCTCGAGAGTCCAGAATTGGGAATATTCAATCAAGAGACAACTACCAAACTACCAGTCCTCAAGCGCCACAGGGCATGCCCAGATTACACTGCATCTTGCATAACTTGCTGTTATCCTGACAAGAACGAGGATTGGTCAGGGTGATCATTTGAAACTGAAGTATCACCAGTTGTGTCGTGGTGGCTTGGAACTACACAGTTGATCTCAGTAGGCTTAGAGGTGATATGTTTCAGCCTGGTGATGTTGAGGGCTATTCTGTGGTATACGGAGTATACTGAGTATCATACCAGAATGTATTCTACTGATCAGTAGGCTAGGTTCGCTTGAACCTTCAAGCCACTATGCATATGCAAACGGATCTGCAAGATTGACGTCCTCAGAGCAAGGACTTGATCCATGTTTGATAGTTGATTCTTGTACGACGTTTTGACGGTCGATCGTAGTCTGGGAGACTACGGAGTAGATGCAGGAACTGGTCCTTAGTCCTTAGTCCTTACCGGTGCAATATAGATACGGAGTTAGGGATAACGGAGTATCTGATATCTGACGCTGTCTAACCTCGATCGATCACGCAGCACCACTTGGTCCGTGTACTCCAGAGCAGAGAACATAATGATCAGCGAACGAAGTACTCACTAGTCACTACTCACTAGATAGGTACTCAGCTGTAAAGATTCTGAGGGACTGGTGACTTCAATGCTGCCGAGTAAGTGGCAACACGGGATAGGAAAATGGTGACCAGCGAATGTCCAAGCACAATGCACATCGAACAAAGGAGAAAGTGTGGCTTTTGAGTTTTGAGGCTTTGACTTCAGACTTGGAGCTATTGACGGGACACGGGGATATTTAAGTCTAAGATCTCCTAGTGTCTATGCCTCTATGGAATACCCTGGTAACTTGATGATACAAGAAGAAGATAGATGATAATATCAATCATGATCAGGTCACAGCTGTCCTCTGTAGATACTAGAGATGATTTCCTAGCTTACCTAATTCTGATTATCTAAGTCATCGGCTGTCTGTCCCCGCTTCCATTCAAGGCCTCGAACATCTGTCATGGAAATACTCGTCATAATGATATTCAGTGATGTTAATTGGCTGGTTTCTCTGTAATCTGTCATTCCATTTCATAGAGACAATCTCTCCCTTCGATATGAGAGGAATCCCCAACATAAATCTCTCCTCTTCATGATGCTTCATCTTTCCACCCCCCTTCTCTTCTCCTCTCCTTTATACTCTTCCTCTTTTCATTCCTTTCCTCCTTTCAGAGGCTGACCAGGATCCCTTATAAGATGTGCTACCTGCCATAGCCCATAGAACCCATTAAGTAATCAACCATTTATACAACCCCGACGAAAAGCCCACCATATTAATCAGAACATTCCGGAACAAGTGATACGACGACTCATCCAGCATTGCACTTCATGCCTCAGGTCGCATCATTGTTAGAATCTTCATTCACTCTGCTAATTCCTCTGCCTATGACATGAATACTTCTTCCCCCCTGACGAGACTGTCGTCCTCGTCTTCTTTCAACATCCACCCAACGTAGAGGTGCTGGTAACCATCTGCATCAATATGGCTCCTCAACCCGGTCCGTTTGCCTCGAAGGCTTCCAAGAAGTCTCAGAGCGATCAACCTGGTCAAAAGGCCATCGTCTTGTGGGAGAAATGGTTCGAAAAGAGGCCTATCTCATCGTAAGTTTGCTTCGCTCTCCCCGGTCACATGTTCCAAACTTCCATCCCAAGTACTCAAGTACTCCGAATTCCATCGGTTTTGACTGTTAGAATTTCTTCTAATACAAATGTTCCCCTTAGGGATCCTGGCATTGCCAAACTGGACGTCGAATGCATTGAACTAGCTCAGACTTGGAAGAGATTCCAGGAAAACCTGCCGTCCACCGATCAGGTCGAATTCCAAGAACGTCTCCAACAGTCCGACGACGTCTTGGCAGTAGTGCATGATGTCCAGACTGTCTGCATGTCTCACCCACGCCAGCAAATCTTCAGCCGCTCGATGGCGCTCTGTGATCAGTTTATTTCTTCACTTAGTCTTCATCTGGTGTTGTCGTCCATTCTCCCGGGTAATCAAGCATATCTCGCTCTTTTCTATGGAATTCTGCAGTCCGTTATCAAGGTGCGTTTCTCTTATCCCTATCGTCCCGGCTGCCGAATGCTAACTCGAAATAAATGACTACAGGCATCCGCAGGTTACCCCAGAGTCATGGAAGGTCTGATTGCAATTCTGGTGCAAGTCAATGAATCGGCTCGCCTTGCGGTTGGAGAACCCAATCTCGCGTCGAACAAGGAATCAATCGTCCCAATTGCCAACTTCTACGCCCTTATCTTTCTCTTACTGGGAGAGTTTATGAACTGGTATGTGCGAGCGGCCAAGTGTCGTTTGTTGAAGAGCCCGAGCCTCGATCCTTACCCGGACTTCGAATACCTGCTTCGCTGTATTCAAACCTGTGCCAGGGATATCACACTCGGACTCGCCCACGGAATAGACCTTGATACCTATGGCAAGGAAGTAGGCAAGATATTTCACGAACCCGATCTATCCTTCTGGATCCAAGCTCGATTGAGCAAAGTCGGCTTGCAGAAATGGAAACGTCGACTTGCCTCGCAGAATGCAGCCACCCGTCAGTTGATCTGGGGCATTCAGCACGATGCTTCCGAACGAGCCCGGATGAGGGTCGAGAGGGATGTGCTCCTGGCCAAGCTGCTGGACGCGGTCGGCCCGAAGCTGCGTCTCGTTAATGGACAGAGCGCTATAGCATACTTGACGACTACAACGAAGGACTTGGGTATGCTGACCTCCCGATGAAAGTTTCGTAAGACTGCGCTAATCACAATTGTTACAGACGGGTCTCGATTTAACTGGTCCAAGGGCCCTAAACGCAAGTACACCCGCCTTGATCTGCAGTTGGCTACCACGGGTCTACAAGACTTTTTCAATCCCGGCGACCAAGTGGCCAACTTTTATCCGGGCATGGATGTTGTCGTTGAGCATACTGTGGTGAAGCCCTTGCAGCAGTGGGCCTCCCAGTCTCACTCGCAGATTCTTGTCGTGAGCGGACTGCCGACTACTGCTTTTCCTAGCCCCGTTGCGATGTTCTCCGCTTGCGTCGCCAGCTTCGCCCGGCAGGCACGGCTTCCTGTTGTTTCGCACTTCTGTTCCACTCCAGCCAAGGCTGCAGAAGGCATGACTGAATTCCAGCAGGGTCTCATTGCTCTGGCCTACAGTGTGATCCGCCAGTTGATGGATTACATTCCCCCCGTTGTGGAGAGTCATGAACAATGTGAGTTGACCGCGGAGCGTTTCGAATTTTTCAACGGCACGTTGAGCGCCTGGAAACGGGTTCTCTCCGTGATCGACGCACTCCTGCACTATGCGCCCCCTCTACTGGTCTTTGTGATTGACGGTCTGGATGTCCTGCACGACGAGTCGACGGATTTGTATCTCCGGTCTCTAGTCCGCGTTCTGATGGGACACGTGAAACATCGAGCCGTCACAATGCCGGACGGGACTACGGGTCAAAAGGTACTTCTCAAGGTTCTCTTCACCGTGGCTGGACGGCCCTGTTCCCTGTTCGAGACCCTGTCCGAAGACCAGCCCATACTGAGTGGATCGAATGGAACGGGTCAGCCAGGACGTGGGCACGAAAATAACGAAGACATGAAACCCATGAGACATGACGATCATGACGTTGAAATGACTTTGGGCTGATAGCATTTTCTTATGTTTCTTGTTCCGGTACATTGGCAATAGAATTGCGCGCAGGCTGGGGTTTGCTCGGAGTGCAACATTAGCGACTACGCATACTGGGCGGGTTTCTTGCTTTTGTTCTTTCCTAGGCATTATCTTGCTGCCGATCCTATGTCAATCTCCATGGATCAGGTTCTTCAGTCGACGCGGCATGGGCAGTTGACCCGGGTACGGTGGCATTGTCAGTGATTGATTCCTACCCCTTGTCCTTCTTTTTTATTCAGGGTCTTTCAATTCCTGTACATCTGTAACAACAGCATTACGATGAATGAACCAGGGCATACTGTGCATCCGAGGTACCACCCATAAGAGGTCTTATAAACTTGTAGTCTAGTAGATGCAAACATACTTACCTAGCCAATTATCCGGTATTGCACCTCCAGAGTTTACAAATGACTTCGACACCCTTGTAGGTACAGTTCCTCAAAATAAGCCACCAACTGCAAATAAGCAAAAGTCCTGCAGGAAATCCATCATCCTGCATCCTTCATCATAGCAGCCCCCAATAACAATCAAAGGAGATATCATCGCGGGTACCATCACCACCACATTGGACGGGAAACTTCCCGCGCGGTTATATCCCTACGGAGTACTTCTGCATGTCTTTCGATGGTGAGCTTGATTTATGTGATGGATGTGATTGTGATGGTATAACCAATCAGTTTGTGTGTGGTTATAGCTTAAGCGCTGGTATGATAGCTAAGATTTCATAAGTATAGATATTCAAAGGTATAAATAGTATATGTATGTATACCCTCTGGAATCATCACAATTCATACTCATATCATCATGCACCTATCCAATCTCCTCTCCCTCTCCCTTCCCCTCCTCTCAACTGCAGCTGCAATCCCATTCCCACCCCCCCAACTCGACTTCTCGAATCGTCCCACGGCGCAATGTCAGCGCATCCAAGCTGTCCTTCGCGAAACCAGTGCCTTTTATCGGAGTAGACTTGGAGAATTGCAGGGTAGATCATATGTATGTTGTGCCAGATGGAACGGGATGGGGCTGATTTCTGCAGGACTCTTTTGCGTATCATCTCGGTATGATGGATAAAGTGGGGAGTTGGGCTGTGAGTCATTGTTATTTACTGGCGTAGGGAATGGTATGTTTCCTTGTTGCTGGTTTATGGGTTGGGTTCTGATGAGGATAGGGGTGATACTGTTATTTCTTCCTACGGAGTATATACAAGTTGTCAATTCTACTGCAACATCCTCTTGAGAATCCCCGCCGCCTCATCATAGAAACCACTCTGGTTCTTCACCGACGTCCACCCATTCACATCAATCACAAAGCTCCTCCCCTCCATCCGAACAACATCGAACCCACAAACCGCCTGTCCAAACCCAGCCGAGATCTTCGCCGCAGCCCGCGCCTCCTCCGCCGTAAGTTCCGTACGATCCCTCCGCTCCTTACCCTGCGCGTCGCGGACAACGGTCCCAGTAACAGCTGGTGACGGCCGCGTGACAGCAAACGCGAAATGAGGCCCCGGGTACGAGCCCACCGCGTAGGCCTTGACGTCCTCGCCGTTTTCGGCCGTCAGGAGCGGCTCGTATACGTAGCTGGTGGCTTGCTCGGTGATGCATCGAGGGACGGTTAGGCAAGGGTCGTATTCAGAGGCCTTGTCGCCGATTCTTCGGAAGAGTCGCCGTCCGCCGCCCCCCGCGGTGGAGGGATAGTAGATGTGGATGGTGTGGTTCTCCGCGTCGACGGGTTTCTCGACAAATGGCTTGTGGAGCGTCTTCCCGTCGACGATCAGCGTGTTTCCATCCTCGGAGAGGGATATCGCTGGCGGAGTCGTGTTGCAACTCGGCAGTTTGAGTCCGATTACGTGGTACACATGCTGGACAAGCTCCACGCTACAGGCTTTAGGTCCACCGTCCCGACTAACTTCCAGTCTCTTGGGCGTGCGCACCCCCAGATGGTCCAAGACCCGGTGACACAGCCGACGATCCAACAGGAGTCTCTGCATATGCAGATCGGTAAGGGAGACGGGCCGCCGGAGCCGACTGTACGCCTGCACTTTCTCCAACGGGAACCCACGCGAGTAGATCGCGATGAGAAAGTCGCAGACTGGCCATTCCTCGACGCTCTGGTCCAGCAGCACCCGGTCGCCAAACACAATAACCTCGATCCCGGCCCGTAGCCGACAGAAGATCTCTTGGTTGGCCTTGCTGAGCGCCTTTTCGTCCATTGCGCATATACCGAGTCTGAGGGGTACACCCTGGTTGTAAATGCACTTCACAATGGATGAAGGGAGGTGGAGGGGTTCGATTTTCTCATCGTCATCCACCCCCAGGGCTTGTCGCCAGTGGTTCATCTTGATATCCTCGGGGGTTTCACTGTCCCCCCGTCGTGTGGAAACTGGCGATATCATTGCTTTAGTTCCGATTTCGTAGTTGATGCTCCCTGAACCAGGTCAGCATCTCACTGACGAAGTTGTTTCGGTGGATGGGATGGGCAGATGCCATCGACAAGACAATCTAGGATTAGAAGCGTTCAAAAGAGAAACTGGTCTTGGATACAACCAAAGATTTTGAATAGAAGTGGTAGTATCTCTGGTCTATTAGCCTATTTATCTTGGATTTGAGGCATATGAGGATTAAAAATTCCCTCATAATCCCCCCTTTTCACACTGCAGGTAGCAAATTTTTCCCATAATCCCCACCAGGGGGGCAGTGCACTGCACATCTCATAATCACTTGTCTTAGATGCGCAATAATCTGACCAAGTCCCACAGGACAAGGAGAGAAATGTTCATGGTGATGCCGTGGATGCCGTGGATGCCGTGGATGCCTCAGGCTGAACCCACCAACGATAATACTGCTGCCTGGGGAATGACAGAAATGGAATATAAGTCAGCAAATGATATGGAAGAATATTCTCCAGTGGTTTTACAAGCTTAAAGACATCTCCCTCCCTGTGGTAGGATTATCTATTATTCTCCTAGTAAGACTAAGGCTTCTAAGGTGATGTAAAGCGGGCCCTAGCCCTGAGCCCTAATACTAAGCCTACTGCGACCTGTTTTTGTAAGGAGGTGTTACTGGAATCTAGGGTGAGGCCCTTAGAGCAGGATATATATCATAGAGAGTGTCACTACCCTTATATCAAACTGATTCTTTTTATCAATTTCCTTAGATCTGTGGTCGGTTATAACAAATTTCCAAGGAATAAACCTGGCTTATTTAGTTCGGATGTCAGGTGACCTCGCCAACTGGCAACATTCTTCTTCCAATGGCACAATTTCTGTGATTCTTCATCTAAACTATTCAAGTCATCTCCAAACTGAGGCAACAATGACTCCTGATAATGTCGATGCGACTCGAACCTCCCTCCGCTATCCCCGTGATTTCTGGATGAGCTGCCTGTTGCTCTTCCTGGTTGAGCTTGGTTGTGCTCTGCTCGGAGCTCCTTCTCCTCGATTACTCGAGATGGCTGTCTGTCGGCATCATTTTACCAAGACTCAACCTGGATGGGTTGGAGATCCAACAGAGAAGGAATGCAAATTCCACGAAGTCCAGGTTCAGCTGGGGGTTCTCTTGACCGTGTTATCAACATGCTCCTTGTTGGCAGGTTAGCCTAGCTCAATCCACCCATTTATGAATTGCGGCTCACCTTCGTCTACAGCAACCATCATGCAAATACCAATGGGAATCATCGCGGATAAAAAAGGTCGACGCGTGGCCCTAGTGCTCAATATCGTCAGCACGATACTCTATTGGGGTTCTGTGTGTGTCTTCGGTATCGCGTCCATCGTCCCAAGGATATGCTGGAAACTTTGCTGATTCTACACAGGCTCAATCAAAAGTCTACCGCTGTGGACGTTGTATCTTCCACCAATGTTTGTACTGATTGGGGGAGGTCCTTGGGCTACCGGTGCATTGATCTTTGCCACCGTCAGCTCTGCGGTACCTGCAGAGCAAAGGTATCTTCATCCATGTACATGATTTTTAATATAACTTATTGACGATATCCAGGACAACCGCATTCTCCATCATGCAGGCGATAGCTGGATCTGCGGATCTGGTTGGACCTCTGCTTGCAACATTCACTATGGCTTATGGTATCTGGATCCCGTTTGCCCTTGCGACGATGTGCTTCGGGATGATGATACTCCCTGCAATGTTACTTGCAGACTACCCGAGCCAGCCAGAGGAAACGACCGCACCGACTGTGGATGGCACTGAAAGACAGCCTCTACTTCCCAGTAATCCAGGGCAAGAAGAATCTAACCAAAGCCATCTTCAATCAGGAAAAGCAGTATTGGCGGTCTGCTTCGGGTCGTTTTTCCTGCTCTATCTCGCGCGGGACTCAACTAACTACATAATCCCTTGGGTATCGCTTCGCTTCCACCAGTCCATGGCTCATGTACGCTTTTTCTTCCCTTCCCTGCTAACAGACCGTGTCACTGACCTGTAGCCAGACGGGGCTTATCTTCTCCCTCCGCGCGGTTGTAACGTCTGTCTTGTACCTTGTGCTCCTGCCGCTGACCAGTACCTGGCTGCTGCGGAGGTTGAAAGGTGATGCTTCCACCGCAGACCTTGCGCTCTCGACCTGCAGCGTGCTTCTTTCCGCCATCGGAGGCTTTTCCGTTGCGTTTGCACCGAGCATCCCTGCTCTGATTGTAGGCTTTACGATCATGTTCCTAGGGTCCGGGGTGATTGTCACTCTTCGGTCCTTCGTGGCATCCAAGGTGGATCCAACATTCTCTGGACGGTTGTTCGCTGGGATCTCGACGATCGAATCGATTGGGGGTGTGATCGGGACCCCGATCATGGGTGCTGCCTACACGTGGGGGATAAGCCATAAAACATGGACTGTCGGGCTTCCTTTTTTGGTATCAGGGGTATGCTGCAGCGCGACGGCTACACAGTGTAGAAGGACGCTAATACTCTGTACAGGTCTCTTATCTTATTATCGCTGTGATACTCATCTACTTTCAGCGTTGGAAACAGTGACTTCTCCTTTCACGACATCCATCAATTGCAATCTGCCACTGAGGCCAAATATCACTCTGATAGACCGCCAGGAAGCCATCAATGCCTGGGACAAACCCAGCACGCCCGCGCCAGTTGGATCGTCGCATCTTTCAAGCCGCTCTTACAATCAAACGCCCACACAGACGGACTATGCTCAGGCATGGCGCTCTTATCCATCTCCCTCGGACTACCTGCGGGTACGGTGAAATTCACGCGGCCGCGATTCTTCTCGATCCGCCCGTTCAGATCTGCTTCGCCAATCGCACAGATTCCCAGCACATCGTCCAGGTGCGTATCATACAGAAACGCGTCGAGCTCCCGGACAAAGTCCTCCGGGATCGGGTCGTCGTCGTAATCCTCCTGACCCGGGTGATTGAAGCCGAACTCGTACGGCTGCAGCTTGTGGTCGATGAAGCGCCATGACCGAGGGACAACGTAGCCGCCTGCGACCTTGCCGTCGGCGGGGACGGGCCAGGGGGTCGAGACGTGGCCGAACTCGACCACGCGCTCGCCCTCGGTGATGCTGAAGTGTTTGTGGAGGAGACCGAGTCCGATGCGGCGGGTGATGTTGAATCGCTCGAAGAGATCTCTGGCTGGTGTTAGCGGAGATACCATATTGATCCGGAGTATGGGTAGATGATAGCTTACCGAAGTTCGGCCAGGTCTGCTCTGCCACCCAAGACGGCCAAGCGCTGCTGGAGGACCTCGTTTGCCTCGCTGAGTGTTTTCAGGTTGTTGAAGACGGTGATGTCGGACATTTTGATATCCTCAGAGAACCTTATCAGGTTGAACTGGATGGCCGTTTCTCAGGGGTCAATCTACTGCGAGTCTGCGACAACCCTTATAACACTTTGATACTCAGCAAAGGCTCATCTACAGACAGCCACTTGTCAGTTGTCACTACCCCTCTACTCGCAAAAGCAATACAATATACATCCAAGCAACATTGCCTTGTGATATTCCTCGTACCCTGTTGACCCCAACCTATCAAACATCCCATTTCCAAGAACATCAGCAAGTGCCACACCTCTTGGATTATGTACCTGGTCCTCTGACGCCTAACGATTGGACGGTGACGCCAAGGTCCTGCTGACGTGTCACATCGCATCAGAATACGGAGCTTTGCATGCGTCGCCAATGATCTCGATTAGTTTGTTTGCGCCTGAGGAGGTTTCAGCCATCTGTTTTGACTCTGAGTGCTCAGGTCTCTGAATTATTGGGGCAAATGATTATTTGCGCATCTTTAGACGCGTTGGTTTGTCAGAGCTCTTACTGGCTGCGTGTTACACACTGCATATTGCATGTCGGGGAATAGCAAGTAGGCGTGACGATTGGATCAAGTCATGCTGCACGGAGTACCTAGAGGTCACCCGAACTCAGCCTCAGCTGCTAGATTGACGCTACCAGCGGCTACGGAGTACAGACTACAGTCTATCCAGGACCCGTCGCCCTGCATTCTTCAGGCCCCGACATACCGGATAGTGGATACATCCCCATCCTGAAGAAATGAAAGCCGTCCATATCTAGCAAGCCCATTAACCTATGGAGTATGGACACCCCCACCGACTCCCATCGGCAGGTCATCGCCGGCGTGGAATTCGGCAGCGCCATCGAGAATGCCGTGGCCGTTTTGACGGAGCGGCTCGGTCCCTCGATATCCAGGCAGCAGGCCTGGGAACATGTTGCCGCTCTGGCCAGGGCGAAGTTGTCTCGCGATCTGTCGGGTGATGTTGAGGTGGGTCCTTCGCTGTTTTTTCCTGGTTGGCGGTATACTTATGTTGAGTTAGACAGGTCTTGTCCCGGGCCCAACGTCGAATTCGAATTCTGTGACCCGCCGGCCGTCGACGGAAGACACGATCGGGGATTCAGCGGGGGCGGCGTGGGACTTGAATCTGGCAGAGACTGAGCAATTCGTACACGGGCCGGAGCAGGAGGAGCTCGATGCCCAGATATTAGGACTGTTGGCGCCGCATCCGGGTTTGCAGCTAAGAGAACAGGATCTAGACCTGGACCTGGACATGTCCATGTATCCACCACAGGATCAACAGCCGACGGTGACGAATTTGGATCCCGAAGACACAGAGACTAGGTCTGAGCCCCTTGCAGGGCCAGACACGCAGGTACAACCCGACACTAGAGCGGAGGCACAGGTTGCATCTCGCAATCTCGGGCATTTACCTGTTACCACAGGACGAGTAGGACGCAGAACGGCTGCGCATCCACATCCACATCCGCATCCCTCCGTCGCGACTTCAAGACGAGCTCCGGCCTCGCGGGTGCCGAACGGCGCTCGACGCCAGAGGCACATCCAGATCTCCCCGCGGGCGGGCGAGTTCCTTCTGAATCAGATCGAGGATGGAACTTGTAGTCAGGTGGCGCCTCCGCGGCGGGGTCGACCCAGTGAGCGAGGGATGAGTTGTGCGCGATGCACCATCCGTCGGAAGAAGGTTTGTCTGTTGTGTTTTCGATGTGTTGAGACGTGGCTGACAAAGGTTTGGGATGACCAGTGTACGGGAAACGCGGAGATCTGCGATAACTGCTCCTCCTCGAAGCTGTACCGCGAGCTATGTGTGCCGGCCAATTTCAGGGAATCGCGGCGTCTCTTCCATAGTACGCCACCCTACTATTCATGCAGTCGTGGCGACGTTGACAAAGGTGAATGAATAGGCCTGTACGAAACACGCGTCCAGACACTCCTCAGCAACATCGCCGCGTGGGTCCCCCCCGTCCACAACGCGCCCATCACCATCGCGGTCTCCAGTGGTTTTAATGCAACCCTCGAGCTGCGTCTGCGGCGGTACACCGCCGTCGACGAGGGCATGCTCGTCCATTTCCTGTTCCGCGGCTTGGAGGCCGGCATGGTCCCGCCGCGGGCGATGAGCACCGCCTTCGCGCTGGAGGAGGGGACCCTGACCGCGGAGAAGATCGACGAGTACTGCGACGCGCTGGTGCTGGACCTCGCCCTGGACGAGGCGCGGAGGGAGCAGAACGGACGCAACCGATTAGCAGCGCATATCATCATGTTTGCGGCGCGTCAGTGCTATACCCCGGACGAAGAGACAAGTCTAAAGGGGGTGAGTTTCCCTCCCATAATATCACAAATCTTAGATAAAACTAACTCCATCCAGCTAGAAATGGTCCGCCTCTCCCTCCGCTTCTGGGCCATGCAAGCCGTCTTCTTCAAATGTCCCTGGGACATCGTCCAAGGGGCATCGCAGATCGGAATGCACCCACTCCCCCTCCCAGGATTCTGGCACGGCCGCACCCTCCTCCCCCGCCTAGTCAACCAAGAACTCGACCAAGCGTTCGAAAAACGCATGGACGAAATCGAGCGCCAGATCCTGGCCCACCTCCAACACGCCGTCTTCCACTCCCACCGCGACTCCTGGTGCGCCATCTTCCTCACCTGCTTCCTCCTCCTGCACAGCCTGGAAAAGGACTCGTGGAACCTGCTGGCCTGGGAATGTGAGGTGAATCGGCCAGGCGCCGTGCAGAGGTGGCCTCTCGCGCGTGCCCCCGCGGATTACCGCGAGCAGAACGGATACATCGCCGCGCTGGTGGCGACGCATTTCCGCGTCGTGAACCAGGGGCGCGATCCGTTCCGGATTGATTGGTCCAAGGCGCTGAATCGGGAGTTGTTGAATGGGTGTGCGGATGCGCTGTCGTTTGTTTCGAGTATTCAGAAGGAATTGAGGAGTTCGGAATCGGGTGAGTTTTATCGTCATCTGTTGCCATCTTGATATTGACTGGCTGCTAGGGTATCGCAGGGAATTGACGGAGCAGAGGAGTTTTGATCGCGCGGATATTGGGAGCTTGAATTATCTCTACACGAAGAAACTTATCCTAGATTGAAGTCGGGGGTTTAAAGTCTACCGTAGTTGGTCCATTAGAGGAATTGCATTATTGTCATCCTGATCCACAGACTTATTTTGAGCATCGAGTAGAAACAGCAAACCGAGACGTACCAGATATGAGGTGAAACAACGTCACAAACGAAAAGACACATCCACCAAGCAATAACCGCCGTCGTCACTCGCCAGAGTTGCTACGTATGAGCCGATAACCGTAAACTCAGACCGACGAAACCGGTTTCAACGACCAGATAACCACCGCGACGATTGAGTATATCCCCTTTAGAATCATCAGCTTGGTTCCTTTTGAAGGGTAGGTGTACACCTACAGCACAGATGTAGTAAGGAGTCCCACCGGCCAGCGACTGCTGGGTTATACTCCACTGATAGACGGGATAGAGAATCCCGATTCCCAGGAGGGAGCCTGCGCTCTCCAGCGAGGCAATGAGCATGATACTACGGCCGGCGGCTTTTGATGCGATGAAATATGCCGCGAATGCGAGGAGGGATAGATCGGTGGCGACGCCCAAGGTATTGATGATCAGCGCTGCGCGAGGTTAAAATGAAGATTTGAGCGGGGGGAGTGATACTAACCCACAACAATACCCGTAGGGGACTGGGCAAGTCCGATGAGGAGGGCCCCGATGCCCATTAGAATGATACTGGCTCTGGAAGCGTAGAGGGTGGTGTGGATTTCAGATACCGATGTTTTGGATGGTATCATCCAGACCGCCAGGGGTAGGAGGAATGCGAATATTAGCACGCTGAGGATCGACCGTAGGAGCCATAATTGCTGGGCCTGTTGCAGCTGTCAGGTGATTAATTCTTTTGAGAGGATGATGTCTTACCTGGGTGCCCGTAACCCCGTCTCGTTCCTGGATGTAAGATGTGAATAGTGGCCTGGTCGCCTTGGAGATGGCCGCAAGGGTAAAGGCTAACGCGATCGGTCGTAGTCGACTGGCGTTCGAGAGTAGTGGACTGGTATACTCTTCGAGGCGGTTCCACAGGGCGGAGATCTTGGACGCCGGCCCTTGATTATCAGCAGGCACATCTCGCGGAAGGAGAGGCTCCGACGCAGAAACCTCCGCGGCATCTTCTGGATGCTGGGATGCCGGCGGAGTAACTTGGGATCCGAGTGCCGTCATGCAATATGCCAATAAGCAGCATACAATCGACACAGTATAAGGCAGCGCGCTGCTCTTCCGAGTCAGCAGCGGAGTAAGATTTGTTGCGCAGACCTGTGCCACGACGATGACTGCTCCGGTGAGATAATAAAAAGCCGATCTGCCATAGCCCGTCGAATGATCAGCTTTTGACCACAAAGAGCAAAACGCATCACGTCCTACCGAGACATCCCACCCGCTGGCTGATGGAGATGCACCAGCGTCAGGAACGAGGTGGCGTGAGATCCACCCCCCAGAACCCTAAACAATGGAGCAACAACAGCAGCAAGAATAGGCCATTTTTCAAAAGACAGTACTGCGCTCGTCAGGAGGGGAGGGAAGGAATAGTTGGGAGAGAGCATTTCCACACACAGCCAACTAGAGACACCACGCTTGCGAGTGAGATACTGGTCGTATTAACGAGCATAGCGGCAATACCTCCTCTGGTGTCAGCCAGATATCCGAGCACAAGCTGGCCTAGCAGATCTGCGGATTGTCAGTGATTCAGGCATTCAGTAGGACGGATGTTGGTACCTGAAACCCCCGAGATGATCACATACGTAGTGCCGAGATTCCAAAATCCGGGCTTCATTGAAATAGATGGATCTATAATTTTGAATAAAGCAGTACTAGTCAATGTATCTGCGAGGGTGAGTAGACCCAGGACGGCCAGAGGGATTATGGTTGCATAGACAGCCATTTGGACTGGATATAGACACTGGATAAGCAAGAGGGGATATCTGCTTCGTTTCAGATAATTAAAGATTCAAGAACAGAATCACTGCATCATCTCGTAGATAGGATGGAAGATGGCAAGAGTCAAGAGTCAAAGCTGGAGGATGATTGTTATACTGCTGGCCTGATCACGTGCAGCAGCATTTGGATACAATGAGATCCATAAGAGTCTGTTCATTTTATATCAAGTAAGACTGTATTCCGGATTAAAAGACGCAGTAGAACTAGGCAGTCATCGAAAACCAGCGAAATGTGTCGTGGTATCAGGATTGGGAGTCGAGTCTGTCTGGCTGTGGAGGCATCTTTCTATGACTCCATGTATTTCTGTCCTAGCACTGTCGGAATGTCTTTCTTGTCTACTTCAGAATAGCTTGATGCTATCACAATCCTCTAATTGATCGATAAACAACATCCACCTCCTGATTCATGCAGTGACACGAATTCCCGACATTGTTGCTGATTGGTCACTGCAGTACAGGCATCAAAGACTCGACATTGACAACGTCGGGAATTCTCAACATGTCGGGAATTCCATCTGCACAGGCTCAATTTCCGTCTTTTCAGTCGGATATTCTTCTGCATCGTTTTCCTCTTAAGCATCAAGTCAGCTTGAACCGATCCTCGTCTCTGGTTTGGCTCGTTTACGACTCAGACTCATGCGCCCTCGACTCAACACAGGACTGGTCGTCGACCTCTCGCCTCATTGCTTGATCAAATGTCGGAAATTTATAGATACAGACGGGAAAATAAGAAGATGTTGAGAAATGATTGAGACCTGATTTTGATGAAAGCCATGATGCTGGAATATATAGACATAGACATCCCCAACCATGGTTGACATAGAAGAACAAGATTATTACTAGATTTACATAGAAGATCTTTCCGGAACCATGGACCATCGAGACAATGATCAAGAGCAAGTTGATCTTGAAGTCTTTCGTAAGCCAAGCTGGGAGCAAGGCCCTTTCACACTGGAGTACGCTGTCAGAGATTAACCACACTACAGATCCGAGGTCTATCAGATCAAACCGTCAAGCCGTTCTTAAACAGATGGCCACCGAGATCTTCTACCTTGATCTCTGCATTGCCCAAACAATCACCGACAACTTCCCACAGGAAGACCGTCCCAGACAGATCCGTCGTCACTTCGCGCGGTTGTGGAAGACTCCACCGTCTCTTGACCTCCTACTGGAGTGGCTCGATGACAGCCTGCACGATGCGGAGATGAGCTCCCTACGCGGGTTCACAACATACATATCCAATCTATCACGCGAGCAGCTCACCAGCGCCATCGCCAACGAGGACGCCAACGACTTCTATTTCCGCCTCGTGGAGGAACGCATGGCACAGCTAACCAAGACAACCCCCAGTCTCCAAATCTGGCCACGGGACAATCCCTCAACCATGCCTTTGTCCCCCTTTCGAAGCCAAAAAGACCCCCGACTCATCCGCGAGCAAGTCACCAGTATCCTGCGCAGCCAGGCACTGGACCAACAAATCCTCGAGGCCGCGCGCCTGAGAGCAAACACAACACAGACACTCTACGAGACGCAGGACATCCACGTCCCCCATCCCACCCCACCCAGCCCCGGCGCAGGAACCCTCGCGACCATCGCCTTCTGCTTCTCCCTTCTGGCGCTGTACCCGGCGTGGCTGGCGGCGCAGAAAACGCCCGCTGCACGGGGATCCGGCCGCGACGCCGGCTTCTGCGGATTACTCTCCGCGACGGTCCTGCAGCTTCTTGCTCTGGGGGTTGAGATCCTCGGCCCGCTTCTGTGGCCGCGTGTGTTCTGGCATGTGGCGGTGCGGTCGAGACGGCTGGTGCTGAGTTTGGGGGGGTTGGTCCTGGTGTGTATGTGTGCTAGTCTTGTGGTGTATGTTGCTGGGTCGGCGCGGTGGGGAGGGATGGTTGCTTTTGCGGCGCAGGCGATGATGGGGTTTGTTCAGTTGTTGCTTGTGTTTGGGACCTAGCTAGGGTTGTTTCATTAGATCTCTCTGTAGATCTTTCAGCTATTCCGTTGATAGCTTTTTTATATAACACTATCAGAGCATAGAAGGAGAGTAAGCCGTATTAACATATCATCCCTGCTGATGCTATCCGCCTGTCAAGCATACATAGTTCATAAATATCCCCTCTAAGATATGAACTTGCAAGATAGAATAGCTCTTCTTCATATACCATTCTAAAATTCCAGAGAAGTACCCAAGTAAGGAAATAGCCATCTTGGTGCCCGTCTTGAATACATCCGACTCGGACCTCTCTCAAGGTTGATCTCTTCTTTCGCTGAAATTGTTATAGAGCTTCAGCGCTTCGTTGGCGATTTCTGACACTGGTTGTCCATCTACCGTTGAATGGAAGGACCATGTTGTAACCCGGTGCTGCATTCGGTGAATGTCTTCACAGCCATGATAGTATAGGAGATTGGACCCCGTATAATGAGACCAGTGGTGCTCTTGAGATCCTTTGACCCAGGTACCTGTGGTTCATGTAACGGGCCAAATCAGTAATCTGCAACTTGGATATAAGATATGTTGCCTCTCAGATACCATTGGACAGATATGAGTGAGATGGTCAAGTGCGCCTTTCCACTCTTATAGACATCTGCAGAATGCACAATGCTGAATCCATGTTGTGTATATCCTCTACGAAGAGGTAGTTGACCAACTCAACAGTTAGGAGCCAGACGAATCCTTCCTGCAAGGTTAAACTGACTGCACACTTGGCAAGATTCTTCTTCTTCGCACCGGAAGATTGCGCACCAGTGTACCCTTGAGTGGGCAGAGACTGGATCAAGCTAGGTTCTCTTTGCTCTATCTTAGGGTAACGAACCGCAGGCAGTGGGCAACTTGTCTCCTTTTGTTAGCTTCGTTCGTTGTCTCGACCGAGATGGTGGTATCCAGGAAACGTCGTCTAAGCGGAGCAACGACCTGGTTGGTGATCCTAGTAAGCTTATCGCCCACAGTGACAACGATTATAGCGCCTGGCTTGTTCAACAAGCACGATGTAATGCATCCATCAAAGTCGGGGTTCTTGGTGGATCTATACTTGAATCCCGAGTCACGACGGATCAAGGATTGGATGGGGATTCTGACTCCTGAATGTATCATCGATTGTTTCAAGTTTGCCAGACATCCTCGAGGATGAGTTTCCGGAGGGAGTTGACATGTCCATGTGGAATATATATCAATGGGAACCATACTGCTGCCTCTATTGTAATAGCGGCGCAGTAAGTCGGGGATGCCAGCAATTCTTCAACCGATGCAGGCATAGAATAGACATCTGTCGTGGCTTTGCGCTTGACATGGTTCGATCCCAGGTATATGGCAAGGTCTCCTAGGTTTCTGCGGAAATTGAATTGATGGTTGTCCAAGATTTGGATGTTGCAACAGCATACTGAGTATACTGAGGATATATAAGAAGGTATGGATATGAAGTAGGTTGAGAGGCAGGAGAGAAGAGGGAGAGCTGGTTTATATGCCTTTCCAGAGCTGCAGACAGCAAAGAACTTCTTCCTTTCATTGATGCTCTATGAAGCTGTAAGTATCCGTCCACTGGTTATAAAGACTCAAAGAAGGACTTATCTAACAACTCCTCCAACTGCTCATACCTATGCAACTGCAGCAATCACCAAGCAGGTCTTGCATCCTCGACCTCCATCTGAAAATGATGAAACAGTGGTTATTTCGTATTTGTTTAAGATTCAACCAAGGTCTATCTTCTCATTCCGAGTCTAGACTCCAGATAATGAAGAGGATTGGATTCAACCATGGCGTGAGATGAAGTTGTGGCGTTTTGAACCTGGAAATGTGAAACATAGTAAAAGTCTGCCTCAGGCTCCTCTTTTTTTCTCCTCTTCTTCTTCGTCTTTTCTTCATCATCTTTTCTTCTTCCTCTTCATCTCAATAATCATTCTCATCTCATCTTCATCCTCACCTTCAGTCTTTCTTTCCAATCACTACTTCAATCTTATCACTCAACCCTCGTTTCTTCTTCAATTCAATCTTCTTCCCTCGTTTGGTTCCACTCACTCCACCATCCCCAGTCCCCCCCCACACAATTCACTGCCTCGGAGTCGGCCCTGGCAGTGTTATCACTCATTCTGTCTACAATCTAATACATATTTTTGGTCAATCCTTGCAAAATTCCATCCGTCTGCATCCAATTCCCTTCCCTTCGCATCGACGAGACGATCCCATGTACTAACAGCTCACTTGGCTCAATCATCACTCGTTCTTTCGCTTGTCCCCCACTCATTTTCCCATATAGAAGCTGCAGGTCAGCTTCTACTCTCACCTTCGTTAATATAAACTCAAGGGGCTGGTCATTGGGCTTTCCCCTCCTCTTCGTCCTCTTGTTTCCATGCCGGGTCGACCTGGACTCACTGAGAAACGTTTGTCAGCCCATCGCTTTCAGCAGCTTCCAGAGTACTCAAACGACCCAATGATGGCGACTTCGCACGATGCCACGATTGATATCCCCCTAACCACTATCTCCAGCCGCAGTCCGACAGGCGCGCGCAGGAACAGTGCCCAAACGGCTGCTTCCCCCGGGTTATATCACCCACCGGTCGAGGGTGTCCACACCAACACCAGTGAAAAGGCTGCGTTGGTCTCAGTTACCGGTCCTGGACGTCGGAAGAAGACCATTGACGATGCCTCGGGCCGTTCACTCGAGGACCCGGAGGATGGCACCGTCACGCGCATGGGCAGAATCTACCAGGCCATCCTCAACTTTTCGATTGTGACCCGGTATTTGATCTATGTTACGCCGCTCGCCGCGTTGATTGCTGTCCCCATCATTGTGGGAGCCACGGTTGCGAAAGACGCGAGGATCGGAGGCGTCACGCTGCCCTGGTTCTTTGCCTGGATTGAAGTGGTCTGGTTGAGCTTGTGGGTCTGCAAGATCGCCGCTCATTTCCTCCCATATCTGTTCCAGTTCCTGTGCGGTATTGTAAGCCCGGGAACTCGCAAGTATGCTCTCATCCTTCGCGCGCTGGAACTCCCCATTGCGACGGCACTCTGGATGATTGTCTCCTTGCTCACCTTCCTCCCCATGATGCTGTACAACCCCGAGAAGAAGCGGACCGGAGACACGGGGATCAGATCCTGGGAGCAATCCGTCAAGAACATCCTGTTCGCCCTTTTCATCTGCAGTTTGATCCTGCTGGCCGAGAAATTCCTCGTCCAGCTCATCTCCATCAGTTACCACCGGAAGCAGTTCGACCTGAGGATCAGGGAATCCAAACGAAGTATCGAACTCGTCGGCCAACTCTACGATGCCTCCCGTAACATGTTCCCCATGTACTGCAAGGAGTTCCGCGAAGAGGATGCCATCATTTCCGACTCGCTGTTGGGCGCGGCTGCCGCCAAGGGACCCGTCCACACGCGGTCCGGCTCTTTCATCCCCCTCAGGCTCATTCGCAACGTTGGTCATAATGTGGGCCGGTTGGGCGACAAGGTCACCGCGGCGTTTGGCGATGTTGC
This sequence comes from Aspergillus cejpii, assembly GCA_004769165.1. NCBI lineage: Eukaryota > Fungi > Ascomycota > Eurotiomycetes > Eurotiales > Aspergillaceae > Aspergillus > Aspergillus cejpii. The sequence continues at coordinate 2,728,623 of SMSW01000001.1, read as the reverse complement.
CCAGGAGATTACCGGCAAGGAGATGTTCAACCCTACCTCGGTTCGCGGGATTGTCACCCAGGCACTGGAGCGTCGAAAGGCCGCCGAGGCTCTGGCTCGGAGAATCTGGATGTCGTTCGTCGTTGAGGGCAAGGATGCGCTCTATTACGATGACATCATGGATGTTCTGGGTCCCGGGAAGGAGCTCGTTGCCGAGGAGTGTTGCCAGATGCTGGACCGCGATGGCAACGGGGACATCAGCCTGGAAGAAATGGTCCTCGTCATTGGCGAGATTGGTCGCACCAGGAAGGCCTTGAATAACAGCCTGTATGATGTCGACCAGGCGATCCACGTCCTCGACAACGTCCTACTCACCGTCGCCGGTATCATCGCGATTCTCGTCTTCATCTCTTTCGTCACCAGCGGTTTCGGCACCGTTATTGCGGCTGGCGCTACATCCCTTCTCTCCCTGAGTTTCGTCTTCTCGACCACGGCCCAGGAACTCCTGGGTTCGTGCATATTCTTGTTCGTCAAGCACCCGTTCGACATTGGCGATCGGGTCGAAATTACCGACAAGCCCTACATCGTTGAACGCATCTCGCTGCTGTATACCGTCTTCCGATCAGTGGACGATCAGCGCACCACGCAGGTCCCCAATGTCCTCCTCAACACGCTCTGGGTTGACAATTTCACCCGCTCCAACGCGATGCACGAAAAGCTCAAGGTCCCTGTCAGTTTCGACACCACCTTTGCCGACATCCAGATGCTCCGTGACGAGATGGAGAGATTCGTCCGCGACAAGGAGAACTCCCGTGACTTCCAGCCGGACATCGACATTGACGTTGTGGGCGTTGGTGACATGGACAAGCTTGAGCTGAGCGTCAGTATCCGCCACAAGTCCAACTGGTCCAATGAGGCAATCCGCGCCGCTCGTCGGTCCAAGTTCATGTGCGCCCTGGTCACCGCCGTACGCAAGATCCCCATCCGCGCCCCCGGTGCTGCCGCCGAAGAAGCCGCCGACGACGCGGAGAACAAGGACGACAAGCCAGACGGCGAGAATGCGGAGCAAGCCAGCAACCTCGCTCGGGCCGCCTCCGGCCAACGACGCGCGGCAGCGGCTGAGATGGTTATGGACGCTGCGGCCGGGGAACAGGCCCGATCCACCGGATTCGACGCCGGCCAGTCCCCCAGCTCCCTGCAGCGCCGCGGCGGTCCGTCCTGGACCACTGCAGTATCGCACACCGACTCAGGCTATCCGGAACGGCCAAATAGCCATGCGCCTGGCCACGACCAGCAACTCAAGGCCGACTATGGCACTGTCAACCGCAAACACTCCACTGGTTGCCGAAAAGCAGGCACCAGCCCCAGGGAGTCGTACCTCAGCGCCACCGCAGCCACCGCAGGCGGAGTCCCCATAATTGCAGAGCCCGTACCTCCTCCGCGTCAGCAGCAGCCGTCCACACAGACTACCAGCCAGCCGGACTACAGGGGTAGCTATGGACCGCAGAGTCACGATGCCGCTTATGCGATAGAGCAGTCGGATTCGGATTCGACCCGGCGGGTCCCGGGGGCATCGTCGGAGGTAAACCAGCGTTACCCAGAGGATCATTCTAAGGGTGGATGGACTCAACCTCGACCGTATGGTGGACAGTAAATCAAAAGAAAAAAGGGAAGGCGTTTTGGATTTTGTCATTGGCAGCATGGAATGCTACGATTTGGGCAGATGATTGACGTTGTATGAAATCTAAGATTAGTTCGATTAATCTAAGAATCGGAATGCCAGAGTGAGATTTCTTAATGTACACTATCTATACAACTGGAGAGTATCCCCGTCCTCTGTAGACACAATCACCCAAATCTAAAACGACTTCATCTCCTTCCACGGATACGTAACCTGATCATCCTTCCTCACCCAGATCTTAGTCCTCTTCTTACTAACAACATGCTCCACAAACACCTCCCGGGTATACTGAGCCTTGAACTTCCTAATCCACCGCGGATCCCACAACTCACTCGCAATCCCCAGATCCTTACAGCAACGCACCAGCGCATTACTCCGACACCCCTCGGTCGCAGTCGGTATACCATCCGGCGAGAAATAATCCTGCTCGCCACGCGCCACACTCACCAACCTCCCCGAGCACACAAGCGCATACTCCCTCGTGACGGTCCGCGGGGTAACAATACTCTCACTCCTAGGCACAAGCCCCCACCCGCCCGGCCCAAACGCCCGATTCAGGATCCGCCGGTACTTGATCTCCGGGAGGTACAGGATGCCGTCGGGCTTGATCTCGACTTCGTCCGCGGAGATCTCGGCGAGCAGGATCTCCGCCGCTTCCTTGGGGAACGGCGCTGCGCTGAGCCCGTGGAACGACCGCGTCCAGTCGATCTTCTCCTCCGAGGGGGATTGCAGCTCGAGGGGTTGGTCGCTCAGGCCGGTCTTGGAGATGTTGTCGGTGGTTTTTTGGTTTGGGGTTGGGGATAGGATGCGTGCTGCGCGGTCTGGTGGTGTTGTTGTTGCTGTGGTGCTGGGTTTGGATGGTTGTTGGGGTTGTTTGGGATTGGTGCTGATTGTTCGGGTGAGGTGGCTGCTTGGAGTGCGGACGGAGGGAGACCTTGTCCTCAGAATTGACTCTGCTAGCCGTGAGGAACGGCGGAGATGTAGTGTGGCCATGTTGGGGTGGTGTGGGTTGAAGATTGGGTTGGTTGAAACTTGAAGCTGTAAAGAGTCGATTTGAGGTCGCGTTTCTGTATAGTGTCACGTGATTACGCGCAGGACTGCAAATCCACTGGTGAAGAATCAAAGCGATGATCGTCTAATAGAGTGTAGAGTGTAGATGTAGAATGTAGAATGTAGAATACAGAGATGCTATAGTACACGATTTACATGGTTTCTCGTCTGCTGCTCAGGCGTCCTTGGTCTGAGTCCGCTGGTCATTGCCCTTGCGCTTCCAGCATTCACGAAATGCTTCCATCTGCATTGAGAGAGAATCAGCTTCGATCTTCTTATTCTCTTTCATCTTCAAAGATAACCTGAGAAATGAAGTCTGCCACTGGTTGTGTTGGCTGGCAGTCCGAATGCCGTGACTCACCTCGTCCTTGCAACTTCTCCAGTCCTTCTTTGCAAAATAGCAGTCGTTCATTTTTTCCTGCTCGACTATTTGACAGTTGACACTCAGTTGATCGCTCTTTGATTCCTCGCAGATGTCAATACTCAATAACTGACCTGCGCAACCTGTGCTGAAGATCCGCTTGTCCCTAAACTCCGCATTTAGTTCAGACTTCCATCCGAGGGTTAAAAAGGTCAAATCCTACCATTCATCAGGTTCATCGTCGTCCACTTCGGGAACGACTGCAGGTTGATCTTCTTTCTTCGACATTGTGGTCTGACTTTTTTCAAGAATTACTGTTTGAGTTGACAGTCCAAGAGAGTTGTCAAAAGGAGAGAAATCCAGCCCGATAACAAACCAACCGAAACGATGACCGCAACAGCCCCCAACCTCACCGGCAAAAAACTCAACGTACTGGTATACTCCGGTTCGCTCACCCAATCCGCATGGAGTAGAACATGTCTAACTGATTCTGCAGGCAATGGCACCACCGTCGAATCCGTCCGACACTGCCTCTACACCCTCCGCCGCCTCCTCGCCCCGCACTATGCCGTGATCCCCGTGACGGCCGACATGCTCATCAAGGAGCCGTGGACGGCCACCTGCGCCATGCTCGTGATCCCCGGCGGCGCAGACCGGGGCTACTGCAGCGCCCTCAACGGCGCAGGGAACCGCCGGATCGAGCAGTTCGTCAAGCGCGGTGGCGCATACCTCGGTTTCTGTGCGGGGGGCTACTACGGCTCCCGACGGTGCGAATTCGAGCTCGGAGACAAGACGATGGAGGTCGTCGGGGATCGCGAACTGGCGTTCTTCCCCGGTGTGTGTCGTGGGGGTGCGTTTGCCGGTTTCGTCTACCATAGCGAGGCTGGGGCACGTGCGCCCGAGCTGAAGGTCTCGAAGGAGGTGTTGAATGCTGGGATCGTGCCGGATAGTTTCCGGTGCTATTACAATGGGGGCGGGGTCTTTGTCGATGCGAGCTTGTGTGAGGAAAAGGGGGTGGAGGTGCTGGCTAGCTACACCGAGGAGTTGAGTGTTGATCCGGGGACTGGGGCGGCTGCCGTCGTCTACTGCAAGGTGGGCGAGGGGGCGGCCATCCTGACAGGTCCGCATCCAGAGTACGTGTGTCTTGTGCCGGAGATAGTTGTTTCTGAGCTGACGGGGCAGATTCGCCGCGGTAAACCTCGACAGAAAAGCCGGGGGCCCTGAGTATGCCAAGGTGGTGGACGCGCTGGCGGCGGACGACAAGGCCCGGACAGACTTCCTGAAGGCGTGTTTGTCCAAACTTGGTCTACAGGTCACGCAGACTACTACGACCGTGCCGTCTCTCTCCTCGTTGCACCTGTCTTCCTTGAACCCCGCAGATACGATCCGCATCCGATCATCGCTACAGGAGCTCGTCACCTCCAAAGGCGATGAGGATTTCATCAAAGATGAAAACGATACGTTCCGCCTGGAGAAATCAGGCACATGGAGCATGGGGGGACTAAAGGAGTCTCTCCCGGTCAAGGAAACGAGCGGCGACGAGGGCATTGTTGATTACAACGCAGTCATCAAACCGATAGTGAGCCACGAGGACCCCCCATCCTCCAAGACAACGCCGTACTTCAACCACCATGCTTTCTACGCCAACCTCGAGCACTACCAATCGCAGATGCGCGAGGGTACTGGCGAATTCGGCTCGAGTATCATGTACGGAGAGGTGGTGACCAGTACGAATACGATCCTGGAAAAGTATTATCTACACCTTGATCTTCTTATCATAGGCTAATCGAGATAGAAATCCGAAACTCCTCCGGAAATTGCCCCACGGCTTCACGGCGACGGCCACCACGCAGGTGGCCGGACGGGGCCGAGGGTCCAATGTCTGGGTATCTCCAGCCGGCTCTTTGAACTTCTCGACGGTCGTCCGGCACCCAATTGAGAAGATCCAATCCGCCCCCGTCATCTTCCTCCAGTATCTGTCCGCCATGGCGGTTGTCCGGGGCATCAAGAGTTATGACGTGGGGTTTGAAAACATGCCCGTCAAACTCAAGTGGCCCAACGACGTCTGTAAGTATTTTCTCCTGTCTCAACGAACCCAAGTTAACGAACAGGACAGACGCCCTGGACCCCGAAAACCCAGACAAAAAACAATACACCAAGATCTGCGGAATCCTCATCAACTCCCTCTTCTCCTCAACCGAATACATCGCCGTCGTCGGCATCGGCATCAACGCCACCAACGCCTCCCCAACCACCTCCCTCAACGCCCTCGCCGCCCGCTTCGTCCCCAACCGTCCCGCCCCTATCACCCTCGAGAAACTCCTCGCCCGCTGCCTCACCACCTTCGAGGACCTCTACACCCGCTTCCTCCGCACCGGCTTCGATAGAGACCTCGAGGATATGTACTACGCCGACTGGCTGCATATGCACCAGCCCGTGACCCTGGAGGCGGAAGGCGGCGCCCGCGCCCGCATCAAGGGCATCACGAGGGACTTTGGGTTGCTCCTGGCGGAGGAGTTGGGGTGGGATGATCGGCCGACGGGGCGGGTTTGGCAGTTGCAGAGTGATAGTAACAGTTTTGATTTTTTTAGGGGGTTGGTGAGGAGGAAGGTGTAATTTACTTACGGATAAAGTCAAGTTGACAGCCCATGCTGAAGAGTTTTTTTTTTTTCATAAGTGAGATTCAATACATCAGCTCATATATTCATGAATAACAACTCATTACATGTCACCTATCCTGATAGTGTCTTCAATTCCAACCTCACACTCAGCCCCAAAAGTAATAAACCTGGATTCCCATACTAACCATGGAGCGGCCCTCGCACCTCTAAGCAGCCGGTACGTATGCGATTGGCCTAGAATGTGGAAGCCCAGGCAGATGTCGACAAGACCCGTCACCCGGGGTGGTGATAAGCTGATTTTGCGTGGGTGATTTGATTCGTAAGAGATACTGATACTCGTACTTCAAGAAAGCAGATCAAAATAAATCTTTGAACTCCAATGTTGACATTTCCCTTTAATACTATGTCGAGGCCTCATGCAACCGGACAGTAACGTTATCCGCCGGTGCACTGGTCAAACTCAGTCCCTGCCGGATCTCCAGATGTGGCCGGACATCCTCAATCGCATCGAACCGCTGCAGCAGCCGCACCAGGACGTATCCTGCCTCGGTGAGGGCGAATTGCTGCCCGATGCAGATGCGCGGGCCCCCGTTGAACGGAAGATATTCCCAGCCGACCTTGCGGTCGGCCCACCGGCCGGGCTTGAACTCCTCCGCATCGGGGCCCCAGATGTCCTTGCGCCGGTGTAGGACGTGCACGCTGTAGGCGACGGGCTGGCCCTTGCGGACGTAGATGGGCTGCGAGCCGTCGCTGCCGCCGCCGCGGGGCAGCGTGGTGTCCCTGGTGGAGATCCGACGGTTTAGAGGCACCACGGGATACAGACGGAGGGATTCGTTCATGCAGTACTGCAGGGCCTGGCAGGATTTGAGCGAGCTAAAGGTGATATTGCGGGGTTGCTTGTATGTGCCGAATTCGTCGACGATGGTCTGGCGGAGCTTCCGGAATTCCGCGGGGTGGCGCGCCAGAAGCAGCACAGTCCAGCTCAGCAGGGAGGCGGTCGTGTCACGGCCCGCGAGGAGGATATTCAGCAGCTGCGAGCGCAGTTCGATAGGGTCCTGCGTGACGGAAGCCAGCGCGTACAGGAAGACATAATGAGAGGATTTCTCCGCCTCCGCCTGGAGCTTTCCCTCCCGAACGAGTCGGATAGCGTTCTGCACGAATCGGTCGACATACGCGTGCACCTCCTTCTCCGCGTGCCGCGACTCCTGGTTGTTCACGATCCACCATAGCTTTTCAAAGCGGCCCCGCTGCGCGGAATACCATTGAGATCTGTCGAAGTAGTAGGGGAATTGGTCCGTTGGGGTCTGGCCGCCACTCAGGGCAGACAGCTGGCTCTCCACACTCTCACCGAAGAGGAACTCGGTCGCAGAGTCGATGGTAAGACGGAAAAAGATGGACTGAATGTCCACCGCATCGGTCCAGTTGTCGTTGACGATCCGCATCGCCTGCATCGCCTTCTGAACATGTCGTTCTTCCAGATCCAGATCACTGATCTGGTCGCGTGTGAACTGAGGGCGGAGAAAAGCTCTGGACCGAGACCATTCCTCTCCATCAGAAGTGAACTATAGATAATGGTGTTAGCCTTCAGCAAACACATCCCCAAGATAATCGACCCTACAATGCCTGTGCCGAGCACCGAGTGAAGAGCGTCCCTCCGAGGAGCCCCCAGCTCAAAGTCCTTAAACTGTGTCGCCAAAATCGCCTGGATGTTCTTCGGGTCTGTGGTGAAGTACATCTCGCGACCAACCTGCCGAATCCGGAATGTTGTCACATATCGTCCCTCCCGATCGCTCATGAATGCGACTCGACGCTCGACCATCGGGAGCAGCTTCTTCACTTTGTCTGCTTTCAGAGCTTCTCTGAGGACACTAATCCCAAGGAAATCACTGGGGTAGAGGGGAGTTGGGCCACAGCCCAGTCGGCGGGCAGTCTGCGCATGCTGCCATTTCGAGACCAGCACCCAGAGCAGGCAGAGGGCCACAGTTACAGCTGCGATGGTGAGAAGCGGGAACGCCATCTCGATAAGAAGATAGATGGACGGATGAAAAGATCCACCTACATGGTTTCAAACTTTCAGGATTCAGTTCCTTTTATGAAGTTCAAACCGTCAAGTATGATCCTTGAAGGGGACAATGTGACACTAGGACCAACCGAGGCCCCATAGCGGAGACGGGCGGGGAAACGGGGGAGAGGAGCAGTGAACCCGGAAACGGTACGGAGTACGGAGTAAACACTGGAGATAATGCAAGTTGTGCAACAGTTTCCTTCATAGCGATCATTGTGCTGTGCATGAGAACTTGCTTCATACCCAGGGTCATCTGTTGTTTCACCTGGTTGTACTGAAATCACGATGTGCATGTGCCGAAGAAAGAATCTCGATCACCCTATCCAACCGTAGAATACCGAGGGAGCCTTTTCTTGGCTTCGAATCATCCCTGGAGAAAGCCCAATACCGCTTCTAAAATATAACTGCCTATGTGTGTAGTGTGTAGTGGTACTCTGGATGTGGTCTGTAAATTCAATGTACCAAATCAAGTCGGGGTTACTTCGGTCTCGGATTCAAATCACCGAGAATACGGAGTGCTCTGTCGACAGAATGGCCAACTGTTTTCTCCAGACTCTCACAGTCTAGCCTCTAGCCATCATGCCATGTCGATCATTAGCCTTGGCGTAAAATTCAGCTCCATAGTGACATAGTCCTTGATCAATGGGTTGGTGACTCGGTGTACCCGACGCACAGGGAGTTTTCAGCTCAGTCTTCAGGAACATAGCAAGTTAACGATGATCGGCATGAGTGTCAAACTGTCAATGCAAGCTGCAAGGAGCCAAGAACAACTTCGATAGAGACATTGCATTGACAGGTCATAAGCTATTGAGTATTGACTTATCGTACCGAAGCCAAAGTGGCTTGTTGCATCCGGAGTACTCCGTACGGGGGTCAGGGATACCAATTTCCCCAGTCGGTTTTGTCCGAAGCTGACAAGGGAGAGCATCAATCAATGTCTTCAATTGTCCATTGGGGTTGTCAAAGATCCATTGGAAGAGGTGCTCTTGTCTGATAAGAATCTGGATTCTGGTCCGCCGGAGCCTGGTACGGTGAATGGTGATAGTGGTACGGATAACGGAGTACCCGTAACCGGTAACCCAGGTCCCAGATGCCAGATGCCCACTTCGGAACCACAGTCCAAGAGTCCACTTGATGGAATGTGGGACGGAGACGGAGTTCAACGGATATCGTTGAGTTTTAAATCGACGACATTTGACGTTTCAGTTGTTCGTTTTCACCAGAGAATCAGCAACCAGCAAGAAACTCTTTGAAACTCGAAACCTCACTGCCATGAATTCGGATAATGAGAATAACATTCTGAGATTCCAGTTGATGATTCTGCAAGACTCATGGATGGATGGATTTGGTATTTTTTCAGGTGACATGAAACTAGGCCTAATTTGGTCAATTCTACTTGTGACTGAAGGCGGTGGTGGAAATGGAAGGCGGTAGGAGAAATGCCGGCAGTATCCCCGCTTTCGGCCTGATGACCTCAGGTTGCCAACCTCTGCTTCTCTGAGGTTATAAAGATCAAAGACATCAAATTGCTTGACATCATACTCTTGACAATTCAAAGCTTCATTTGAGCTCTTACTTGAGAGCATCTATATTGTCTCACCCTCACCGCTCTTTCCTTTACAATCATCGACTCCCACGTATCTCCTGTGTCATACCACCCTTCAAGTTGTCGTCAGTTTCCTCCAGATCGTACCAGAACTTCGTCTCTACTTATATATATATATTAGTTTCCGAGCGCCTATATTGATTTGCATTCGGTTCCTTGAGCTTCTGAATACAATATGTGTATAGCACTAATATCCACAACTCACCCCTCCTACCCTCTGATCGTCATCGATAACAGGGATGTATGTGGCAGTCTGGCTTTAAATGTTTGTCAGTTTGATATAAGCTAATAGTTATAAGGAATACCTTCGTCGACCAACCTCCCATGCCGACTGGTGGCCAGAACCCAATATCAACGTCTTGGCAGGTCGGGATCTTGCTCGAGCCACACATGGAACATGGATGGGGGTTACAAAGGAAGGAAAAGTGGCCGTCCTGACCAACTACCGTGAAACAACGTCCGATGAGCCCAGCGGAGCACACAGTCGAGGAGCCATCGTCAATTGCTGGCTCACAGGGGTTCCCGAGCAAAAGCAGTCCACCAGAGATTTCGTACAGGAAATGGTGGCGTCGCCCACGGCCAGGGATGTTGGAGGATTCAGCCTTGTTTGTGGTTATGTGAATGAACCGCTGGCAATTGTTTCGAATCGCTCCGCCAGCATGGACCAGATCTCCTGGGTTGCTACAGAAAAGGGTCAAACGCTAGGGCTTAGCAACACGAGCTTCGATGATCGATCCTGGCCAAAGATCCTCGACGGGGAGAAACTCATGCATGAGGCGATCAACGCTCATGCGGAGGCGGGAGAAGACGAGAATCAACTCATTGACCGACTCCTCCAGGTTTTGAGCAGGGACACTCTTCCCCGGCTTCCGGAGGACGCCACGGTTGAGACCTACCTCGAACTCTTGAGACAGAGCATCTATGTTCCTATGATCGGAGCGCAGACAGACAAGTCCCAGCCAGCCGACCAAGTTTCTGCAGCTCGGGATACGGGCAAACTGACAGTCGATGACCAGCAGCCGAATGATTCGCTAGATCGATCATTCATGCAAGGCGCATACGGAACTCAGAAACAGACGGTGATTCTCGTTAGCGATAATGGACGAGTGAAATACTTTGAGCGCACACTCTATGATGACGAAATGAACCGCATTCCAGTCGGGCAAGGTGACAGGTCGTTTGAATTCCATATCAACCGATAGTGCGATTGACAATCTGTGTTTAATTTGGCCAGGCTGCTCGATATATCCTTATTCTTTCAAGCAGTAATGAATCCATAGTCCTTAATTGCCTATTTATTCTACAGGGGATGCTTGTAGGAGGCCGAATCATGTGCTTTTCTCCTTCAGCTATGATGAGTAGACCTCATTAGACGTGCAATCGAAATAGCTGTAAGTCTGATGGCTGACTGCTCGTGGGTCTCGCTAATATGGTTATCTCAGTTCTAATTTCCACTCATTTCATCAATTCTCGATCTTACTCAAATCCACAGTCTCAAGACACCAAACTCGTCGCCACACCAGTATGAACATCTTCCGTGTTCCATTCCTAATGGCCTGGCGCTTAGCTCTATGACCAGTACCCCGGATGCCACGTACCTGAGCAGCCTGAAGAAGGTAGAGCTTGAAGACGCTTCCTCTACGCAAGGGATGTGATTCATGGTATCTATCCAATTCATCACTGACAGCGGTGCCTATGCTATTCTTCATTCTCATAACTACGGAAGATAGTGGGTGATGTCTCTCGATTGATTGGTAACTAGTGAAGATTGCAGTTCTGGAAGTATATCTCCTCAACCTCTCGTTTTGAGACATTCTGGAAGGCCGTCGCCAATGAATTTGCCCCCAAGGAGAAGGTTATCTTCAATATCAGTAAGTTGCCAGACCTCTGCAATTCTTCGAGATTGCATCGGTGGCGTATACGCTGTTGACATTTTTCCAGACAACGAGTACTACGATGTGGATCAGAACCTGATTCTATCCATGCTGTCGGTGCCACGACGCAATACATCTTTGTCGACGGCAACCACCTGTCTGATGCCTGGACATAGACTGACAACAATGACAACCTTAGGGTCTTAAAGACCTTAGGTCAACATCGTCTACGAGGTACACTAGTACCTTGGCTCGCATGGTCCTGGTACTCCTGACTCCTGAGTCTTGTGTCAGCTCAACCATTGTCTAGGAATGTGTACAGTCTGCCACCCAGTAGCTAAAGGACAACGGCCTAAGGATTCGTTGGAGAACTCGCTAGTGGTGCCAACTTCCAGGCCGGTAGGGTCTTCTTCCCTACATGAGCGGTGTCTGGCACGGTGCTGAATGGTGGGCTGCTGGTCCCTGGTGGGGAAGCTATATGTACAGTCTCAAGCCTAACAGCCCCTGCATACTCAACCTACCTTGAGAAGTACTTTGTGAGCGGCTCGGGCTCTGGCTCATCCTTGCATATTCCTCTAAAGCTCCCTCCAACTCGAGTCTGTCGCCCCTTCGAAGCCAACCACGGCTGCTCTCCTACTCAAGTCCACTCCCACCGCCAATATTCATGTCCAGTTGACACTTCTTCCGTTCTGCAGTCTTGACCCTCTGGCGTTGCTCCCGTCATTCCTAAGGTCAATACCCCTACTACCGCGGCCACCCCTGCCGCTTCTACTTCTGCTGCTTCTGGCTGCTGGGCCTGCGCCCACTGCTAGAAGCTCCTCTAGCGTTCAGTGCAGTGGCATTAACTAGACCAGCGCGACTTATAAGAATGGATACACCTGTGTAAAGCAGAACCCTTACTACAAGTGCCTTTGAGCATGAATGCATGGAGTGGAAGGTTCTAAGCCCATCAGTGCCTCCACCTAGCTTCTCTTTGGCAACTGCAGTGGTGTTTGAGTAGTCAAACTGATAGAACCAAGAAGTCATCCTCATTTGCACTAGAGCTTAGCATGCACATACATCTTTCAATAACCTTAAACATGATCGCCGAATCAGCCCAGCAGTGTCAGTGTCAAGGACCGGCAGATCAAAAAATATTAGATACCAAAGACCTCAGTAGATGCATCGCTATCCATAATCCACTACTCCAACGGATAACCCTGAATCTCTGGGTAATGACTTGCAGATCACATGCCACAGCATTAGTTATACTACCAGAACAGACACAACATTAATCCCCCATTCCCCGCGGATTTCCAAGTAACACTCCATTATCCATACTTGGTAATCCGATCAACTGACCTGATGAGTCTTTTCTATAGTTTGGACTTTGGAGACTGGGATCCGGGCCTCGGCTGAAGAATCAAGAATGCCGTCGATCCCTATTCCCTCGTCAATCGTCAGTTCGTCACTGACAACTGCGTCAGTCATCGATTCGGACGAAGAAAAACAGCCAAAGGGTCCGTGGAAATCCGCAGCGGAGACGGAGTGCGGACGGGAAAATCGGCGACTGGGAAAAGGAAAGCACCGACTCGCCGATTGAAGGATAGAATAACCTGTATAATTAGTAATTACTAAGTAATGCATTCATGCAGGGTTTATGCTGTGATATGTCCGGCAGAAAAACCAGAGTTGATTGGTGGTGGTGGTATCTCCGTTGGATGATCTCGACATTCGAGTCTCGATAACAGCGAGATAGAGTTGAGTGTGATGGTATGATCATTGATGTCAAGAGTTCAGAGTTCAGAGTTCGGTCGGCTGGTTTTCTTTCTGGTAGATTTGTTAGTATTCAAGTTTACCTCAGATGATCACTCGTCAACACTCCAGTGAAATAAAGGTTGTTTGTTTCTAGATGCAAAGCTTCCCCGGAGATGATGTCAATGGAGGATGGTTGACGTCATCATATACAATCATGCTTTGAGTATCCCGTCTAAGGACCGTGATGTTATCACCATGGTATTCATTCAGTTCCGTATTATTGTTGACTAGGAGACCCGACGTGGTTATTATCCATTGGTGTGGTTCAACCATCATCTCAGATGTTGGATATGTAGGAGAGACCAGGCAACACTGATTCATCATTCATGTTTCAAGACGATGAGGAGTACTTGCGCAGCCGGAAGTATTTGAGATTATCACAAGGCTTATAAGGACTGAGCCATGGGGTACTCCGTATTCCGTAAACTGGTTGAAATTGACTGACAGCCGTTCTCCGTATATGATACAACTCCACCAAAAGCGGAAAGTGGGCGGCTCAGCCACAGCTGATAAGGATAAGCATAGATATACTCCATACTGAACACGTTTTCAGCATCCAGATTCCAGATTCCAGAGTCCAGACTGTAGATGTGGATTTGTGTTGCCTATTGAGTGGTCTATGACTTTTGACAGTTGCCTGGCTATGATCTATCATGAATTGTTGATTGTGGATATCTCATCGGCATCAATCAAAGCGTTGGCGTACCTTGGCGGGGTATGACTCTACCCCTCGCTAGATAGATAGTAGATAGATGAGTCGCTCCTCGTTTCTCACATGCAACAATGATTGGCAAATGGCAAATAGCATGGTGAAGACAGAATATGGCAGCCTTATGGAACAATACAAGAAACAAGAGGCTCAGATCTAATCCGCTTACGTGGGCAATTCTTACCACACCAAGGAAGATTACATAACCCATGTCAACTTCCGATTCAGTTCAGCCTGCGAGAACTCGGACTCGGAAGATTTGATCGAGGCAATGTGTCAGAGTCAGATTCACAGGCTGATATTGATATTACTTCGTCCATCCAGGCAGTTATGCAGTATGCAGTGCTCCGTATGCAGATTCTTCCGTAATCCGTGGTAATTCTCCCCCGGGTTTTGTGGAAGCGGTCTCTCCGACAACTCTAATTGACTCATTGAGACTGGCAGTGCACGGGACCAAAACTCGCATTCGTTTAGGTAAAGATCCCTGGAGTATCAAATTGGTTGTAAACTTGTAACTTGTAAGTGACATGCTTGGCTTGCATCTTGCAGTGATGAGTCTGATGATCTGATCATCTCTGAGGATCATTCAGAGGACTCGGTCTATGTTGAGCTACGGAGTAGTTACCTCGATATCTAGGAAGTACTCCGTACTCTGTAGTCCGTACTTGCTTGCTAATCTTTGGACAATGGACGCTGTAAAGAACCTTCCAGGTTGACATGATAAATCAAGAATGAAAAAGGAACGGGACGGAAAGATTGGTCATGCGAGAGTCAGGAAAGACCCAACTACAGGGCTGGCCGGGAGAGGAATTACCTAATCGAGTTAAGTTTGGCGGGGTTTACCGTGACTCATCGTCATTCATTGGGCCAGAACTGGAGGCGGTGAGTCGATCAGTAATTAATAATTCCTCGGATGTGGATTTTCATTTTTTTTCTGACATTTTAATCATTTCTCTCCGGTTCCGATCGCCGTTCGGACTTAAGACGGGTTCACGGCATCAAGAACTAGATAAGAGGGGAGGAAAAAAAGAAAGAAAAAAGAAAAAAAAAGTGGATAAAGGATATATCAGAAATTCATATCAAGGCCCATCTCACCCATGACCCAAGTGATATTCTTTGATTGATCTTCTTCACATCAAAACTACTTATCAAATATTCCTCTACACAGGACTCAGTTGAACAGCGCACCCTACTCCGTACAACCATCAATCCTGCCTCACTCTCTGCCTTATACAACTATAGTACTCTGTACTACGGCCAACTACGGAATACGTCGAGCAACAAGTCTGGATTCCCTATCGACCAGATAAGACAAATCAATAGTCGTCAATCCTACTTGGACCCTTACGGCTCACAGTCCACCGCTTGTGTCCTCACTCACCGCTCTCCACTATCATCAATTGTGATTGGGTGTGTGCCCAACCGGAAACAGAAGGACGTCCCGAGAGCCCAGAGCTTTGAGTCACCGCCAGAAAAAAAAAAAGAAAAAGTCGATCTTTGGTTGAGCTCATAAAGACATAAACATCCCGGATTGGCACCATGGCCTTGTCCTCTCCTACAACTACAACTACTACTACTACATCTTCTCTCTCAACTTCCTTCTCCAATTCTTACTTCAATTCTTTCGCCCGTCGACGTCAACAGAAGAAAATGAGTATCACCCAAACATACTATCTCGCCCACACCGCCCGCAAGAAGCTCACCCGAGAGGCTTCGCGGGCGGATCACAACCTCCGTATCCTGGTTGGCCATGCCAACCTTCTGGATTCGTTGATGCTGGACCTTGCCGATGCCGAGCAAGAACAAGAACGCTGGTTCAATCAGACTGTCAACGGGGCTACAACCGCCTCGCAACCCTCAGAGCCCCGACACATTCAATGGGCCGATACACGGGTCCAGGACCCCGAGGAGGACTACCCTGAGGATGCATCCGACCTGGACTCAGACGTCAGCGACGATTCGGACTATGAGGCTGAAGACTACGACGGGGGACACACCTTTGCCGTGATCCATTTGCCGGTCCGTCCACGGGCACCATCGCCCGCGGCTATCGTCACCGAGACAGAAGTGGATGAGGACTACGATTCGGATTCCGACTCGGACTTTGAGTACGATGATGTCGAGGACCTCGAGGAACTCACCCTGACTCGATCCCCATCGCGACAAACCCCTCCCGAGCTCTCCTCGGACTCTGACGAAGAATCCGAGGATGACGCCATGCCTCCATCGCCGCCGCAACCCACGCTGAGCAGTTTTCCCGAGAAGCAGCCTCAATCGGCGGAACTTCCTCTGACAGACCCCGAATACGATCAAGGGTATTACATTCCTGGACAAGGGCAGAGCACTTTCATCGAGGCGTTTTGATTTGCCTTGGTTTTGGGTTCGGTCCTACATGTACTCGATTGCGATACCCCCTTTGATGTCTGATTTACATTCAGCGATTTTTGCATACACGCGGCTGGTTCCTGGCGTTTTGGGTTTAATTTCTTTTTTGGTTCCTTGCATCTCCCTGGCGTCTTAAGACTTGCTTGGTGTCTAAATGGTCAGGCACCCTTTGACGATTCTCTCCTCTGATGAAGCCATGTATAAGCCCCTATTGTCGGGCATCATGATTGGGCTGATCTTTTGGCCAGACCCGAACGATATATAGAATATGATCAATAAATATAAGTATCTTCTTGGAATTTTGCTTTTCACTCTTCAGTAAATTATCTAGTCTAGTGAGCCATTTTCATGCGCCAATAACTAGCCTGTAATCAATCACGCCTTTCAGCCTGATCTATCAATCTGAATCACCAAGAACTTCAAGAACTTCTATGACAAACCATCACTGATCGCCCTCGGGAAAACTCCCTCAGGGTCCTTGCTCATTACGGTTTTACCAGATCGGGGGACTAGATAGTGGATACTGAATAAGATGGGTACCTGATGGC
The DNA here is from genome assembly GCA_004769165.1 of Aspergillus cejpii. Lineage (NCBI taxonomy): Eukaryota > Fungi > Ascomycota > Eurotiomycetes > Eurotiales > Aspergillaceae > Aspergillus > Aspergillus cejpii. The sequence goes on along the minus strand of SMSW01000001.1, from coordinate 2,711,947 downwards.
CGAGACACAGCCAAGTGAGTAGTGACTCAATCTATTCTGCAATCAGTAAACCACATTCACAGGAGTTATTCCATTTCCGTCAACTTCTTCAACTTGCAAGTTGCAAGTTGCATGAGGGAAAAAATTAGCTTCGGACATTTCTCCGATGGATTAGGGATTGATAAGTGATAATGCCGACTGCCGAGTTATCCCCTTAACATTTTAAGGTCAATCATTTGGAGGACTGATCAGTGATCAGTGATCAGATTTTAGAGGCTGTAGATCTTCTGCAGTTGGAGCTGACAGGCTGATATTTCCCTCACGTCGGGCCGAGGGTCCGTACTCCATACTCCATGAGATTTGGAGGTGACTCTCATGATCTCATCAGTCAAGCAATTCACAAGGTTATAAGGTCATATTAATAGAGAACCTGTGAGGTTCTTGAACACTATGTAGGAACGGAGTAGTTTGTGAGAGTGATGATGATCTTGTATAGCTTCAGATGACAGAGTAGAAGACAAAGACCAGGATGTGACAAGACTCACCCTCACCGCCTTTATCTGCCCCTCTCCGCTTCTCCTATCCTCATCTTTCCATTCTTCCTTTCTATCTCCAGAACCCAAGATCTCACATTCTTCTTCATCTATCCTCCTCATCGATTGCTTCATCCCTACATTACTCTCTCCCTCTCTTTCTCGGCGTTATTCAGCTTTGTTCAAACAAAACAAACCCCTCTACCTGGGGTCTTCCCACCCTTCCCAAACCATGATCAGCGTCTTCCACAACATTCCGCTGGCAGAACTTCAGGAGCTTCATGGGAGCTGAGCTGCTGGACTAATTTGTTCATCTAATTCATCTTCCTCATTCAGTGCATTTCTGGAGTAAATTCTCGTTCTTTCTTAGTCCAAATCCATCGAGTTTGGGGGAGGGAGTTTTGCGTAGCCCGCAATTGTAGCTACTAGCTACTACTACTCCCTTCCTGAACTGAGAAGGAACGCCTCACGCGCCTCCCCTCCTCTCAACTTTTTCCATTCCACGACGCGACACCAGGACATCGTCTTTTTTATTCTAATCTCTTGCTCTTTGGCAAAATGTCATCTACTGCTGACAAACCTGCGCTCGAAAACGAGGTTCGCACTGCGGAACATGGCGAAACAGGACCAACACCGGAACCGGGACCGGGACTGGGACTGGGACTGTCACTGGAAACATCCTCACCGCGTCGTGTGTCCCATGCGGAGGATAGTTCTCGTCGCAAATCCATCCAGTTCAACGTCGGCGGAAGCGAACTCCAGTCTGCCCTCCGTCGGTCTACGAGTACAAAGGCCAAGAGGGCGTCGCTGCTCGAGGTTCAGGATAAGGAGCCCCACCGGAGCCTCAGTCGGGGACATTCTCCGCCTCCGCCTAGGTAAGTCTATCGAGTCGGTACAGTACACTGATTTTTCTATTCTAACAATCTTCGTGTTCTAGAACTTACGAGCGTGGTGTCTCCTTTGATACGTTCGATAACCCCGACGCGGCGGACTTTTCCTTGACCCTCAACTACAAACATAAAGGCTATCAGTCTACCCGTCGCAGCAGGACCTTTCTCTGTGGCACTGACCAGAGTGATTACTCCGATTTTGCCCTCGAGTGGCTGATTGATGAGTTGGTCGACGATGGCGATGAGATTGTCTGTCTTCGGGCCGTCGAGAAAGATTCCGGACTCGCGAGCGATGCGGGAATCGAGTCTGGAAAGTACCGAAAGGAAGCAGAGAAGTTGTTCGAGCAGGTTATACAGAAGAACAGTCAGGACGAGAAGGCCATCAGTCTGGTATTGGAGTTGGCTGTCGGAAGGGTTCAGGACATCATCCAGCGAATGGTATGTTGGCCGCATCCTCTTTCATCAGAATAACGTACTGACCTTTTGCAAAGATCAAGCTCTACCAACCTGCTGCGCTGATCGTTGGCACGCGTGGCCGTAAACTGGGAGGCGTGCAGGGCTTGCTACCAGGCTCCGTCTCCAAGTATTGCTTGCAGCAGTCGCCGATCCCTGTTATCGTCGTCCGCCCCTCCACCAAACGGGAGAAAAAGAAGAAAAAGCGGCTGGCGGATCCCAGCAGGCGCAGCTACAACCACATCCTGGAGATGAGTGAACGTCGCGGTAGCCACATCTTTGATCCCAGCTCGAGCACGGAAAGCAACATCTCGAGACTGCCCGACGAAGAGGCGGCTGTTGCTGCGGTTCTGGGTCTCCCTGCATCGTACGCGAATTCCCGCAGCTCGCTGTCGGTGTCGGAAAGAAGCAGCGTTAGTCACGAGGAACCCGTGTCGTTAATCGCGGGCTCTCAGGGTGTCGCCGCCAAGAGTCCTTTCCCGGAAACTCCTGAGGCTGAAGGCGCTCCAGGTGACGAGAACTCCGCCCCTCAGTCAGAGGATCTCAAAGAGAACGTGTCGCAGGGGCAGAAGGCCATGGACGACAGTCATGCTGCTGCGGATGACGGCGCCGTCTTTCCAAATGACCGTGCACAGACTACCACGAAAACCGCTCCACCCCTCATTACTCCCAAAGTCACTATTCCGGTCATTGTTACTGAGGATACTTCTGTGGAGAATGAAGGCGACGGCCATTAGTGGTGGTTCTCAGCATGGTAGCATGAAGATTGTCTCTGCTACATCTTCGATTATTTCCGACATGTTTTTCTGCATCTTTTCAGCCCCCGGTTAGCGCTTATTTGCACGGATTCTTCCCTGGCGTTGCCAACGATTTATGACCAGACTGCTTCGGCTCATCTCGATGATTTCTAAGGCATTATTTCGTAAATTGTTAGCAGGTTTTCCAGGCAAGTGGGCTGGGTGATTTGAGACGGAGCACAGTACACGTAGTGCATCCAGATACATCATATCATCATATGTATGAGTTAGATTCATTATCAGTGATATCAATCAAGTCGGATTAGTCGTATGTCTGTCACTCCTACTGTCACTTGAACCATTAACCATCAAAGTACATCCAATTCAATTATAATCCTAGGAAATAATACACAAGTCCACCAGATCCAATCTGTACCGCAGAGCAGTTATCCAGTAGCCAGTAGCCAGTAAACCAGCAAAGGATCCATACGATTTACATACATATCAAAAACCCCGCAGCGAGTCTCAGTCTTTAGTCTTTACCAGTTCAATCCCTCATACCTTCTCGTCGAGCAAAGTAAAGAGATCAAGATAGCGGAAGGCCCTTCTAGGGAGTAGAAAAAAGAAAAAAGGATTATTTGTCTAGAGCATGAACATCAGAAGAAAGAAAGAAAGGAAACCAAAGCCATAGAATGTAAATGCAAGTTGAGTTTTCTTTATCAAAGCAAAAACAGAAACATGGTGGTTTGTTAGTTTAGCTACGGGAAAAAAGAAAAGCAATAGCAAGCAAGGAAGCAAGGAAGCAAGCAAAAAAATGTTCGAGACTTTCTTCAGAAAGGTCTGGCTGGGCCATAGGTCTTTCTTTTCGCTCTTTGGGTATTTTGAAAGAAATAATGCAAAACAAAAACAAAAAACATAAAACATAAAACATCAGGGGGGGGAGGAATCCCACCTCTCGCTGGAGGGAGCCCCCCCCCCCTCCTTCCATTTACGGGGATAAAGAAAACACCATGATACAGAACGTAGATAGAATGCAAATGTCCCGTCGGTCCAATCACTACCCTACCCCCCCTTTTTTCTGTTCGAGTATGCGATGTCAAAGCAACCGAGCGGAGTCGAATAATCATGGACGAGAAAGAATTTAGGACGGAGAAAATGTGCAGATTGGCATGAAGGGCATGACGTGACTAAGGAGGGGAGAGGAGGAGGAGAGAGAAAAAAATGAGGACATCATCATCTTTCCAGAAGAAACGAGAAACAATTTTTTTTTCATTATCATTGCCGTAAAATCTATGATGCTTCCTCGCCAACCGTCGAGGTCTTGGAAGGACGGCGATCAACGACGGGTTGGGACTTGGTTAGTAAAGGGGAGGTAGGGTTGGATGGGGGTGAGGTAGCCATGTTGTCGTCCAAGCTGGCGAGGGCGCTGATCAAAAAAGTTAGTTGAATTCAGAGAAACTCGAAATGAGAGGAAACCTACCTGAAAGCGTTGATCGACGAGGCAGCCTCCTTGTCTTCCTTCTTTCCGGTAACAGGGGTTCCGGACCGGCTGCTGGCGGCGCTGTCGTCGCTACCGCGAACCAGATTGCCACCAGGGCCAAGGTTCTTACGACCGCTGCTGCTCCGAGACCCAAGCATGCTGGATGGGCCAAAGGACATGGGTTGATTGGTGTTGCGTGTTGTCCGCAGCCGGCGGAGGTCATCGCTTCCAACCTTGCTCGACGCGTAGTCGGGGGGAGGGGCCTGGCTTCCGTATCCAGAGTAACTGCGAGCATCACCCCGGCCCATTTGTGGCCGGTTGCCACGGCTGGCTTGCTGTCGGAGACGTTCCATCTCGGCTTCTTGCTGAGCACGAGCGGCCTGAAAAGAGAAGGGGATTAGCATGGTCTAGATAAAAGCAACAAAAAAAAATCACATACCTCTTCACGAATTTCATGGATGGTCTTAGGACCCTTGTCGGCGTCCTTCGACTTCCAGCGAGCAGTACGCAGATCGAGAATATCCTGTAGAAAGAAACATGTTAGACCAGCACAAAAAACCGTGGTATCTCCGGGAACGAAAAACTTACCATAAGCATGAACTTCAGACGACTCGGCAGGTCGGGGATCTCGACCATCATGTTGATACGAGCAAAGTAGGCATCCATGAAGGAGTGACCTCTCTCCGAGGCATCGAGACTGGCACCGATGGTACGCAGGAGACTGGTCAAACTCTCGACCTCCGCCTCCTCGGGAACACCCTCGTAGTCAACCAGCTTCTTCACACACTCGTGCATGATACGCTCTGTCAACATGCCCAGCTTGTACAGCTCACCAATGAACTTCACAAGACCGAGACCACGACGCTTGGCGGCAGCGGCGGCGTAGTACTCGTCCGACAACATCGCAACCTCCTCCGTCGTACCCTCCGGCTTGGGCGGCAGGTTGACCTTCCAACCGCGCTCAAACTCCTCCTGACAACGGTTGAGGAGGTACTTGCGGAACAGGCTGCCACCGGCGACGACGTTGCCGTTCTTGTCGCGGATGTTCTCGTCCTTGATCTCCGGGCTCATGCTCTCGAGCATACGCTTACAGAACTTGGCATAGATCGACGCCCAGTGAGCTTCGTCGGTGGCCTTTTCGAAGGTGAGCTGGATGACCTGGCGCAGGGTGCGTCCGTCGGACTCATCCTTGGATTGCGACACAATCTCCAGGATCTGGCCGGAGATACGCTCAAAGTTCTCCGGGGTCATCTTGTTCAATGCGGCCTTGACCTTACGCTGTACAACATCCGGAGGCAGGTGAGTCGTGCCAGCAGGCGTGGGACCTGCCACCGCCGCCACCGCCTGGCCGACGCTGCGAGGCTTCCATCCCGTGGCGGAAACCTGGAGCGCCTTCAATTCCTTGCCCGCAGTAAGAGGCATGGACTTGGCCAACTCCTCCTCCTTCTTGGCCTGATGCTTCTCGCGCTTGCTGCCGGTCCGTGTGCCGGAACGGCTGCTGCCAACTCGGGGGGCCATACCCATGGCGCTGGCGGAGGCGGTGCGGCCGAGGGGAGGGGTGCCCATGGGGCGGCCGCCAAACGAGCCGAAGGGCATCGGGCTGCGATTCGGGTTGGAGGCGGCAAAGCGCACTTCGGAGTTGGTCATGGCCCGCGGGGGCTGTCCAAAGGAGCCCATCGTGAAGGGCGGTTGAGGCATGACGGCCCCTCGGGAAGGGTTGCGGCCGCCCATGGGAGTACGGGCGGACTGCGGGCGGGACGAGTCGGCCTCACCGACGGTCTCGCGCACACGCGCTTCCCAGTCGGTCGCGGGTTTCTCCTTGAAGACGTTCTGGAACTGAAGCAAGAAATCCTTGTTGTAGTGGAACTTGCGGTCGGCGGGGGCGTTGGCGTTCAACGCCGGGTTGGGCGAAGCGATAGAGGCGGGGTACTTGATCTTGCTCAAGTCCTCAATGAAGCGAGCCGAGTGAAGGGACTTCATGGCGGCACTTGGCTGGGGAGGCTCGACCGGTTTGCTCGTCTCCAGCTTAAGCGCGGCGGGCTTCTCCCGCTTATGCGCACCGGCAGGCTTGGCGGGAGGTCCCATGGAGATGTCGGAGACGGGGGTGGCGGTGCCACTGTCGGCAGGGGTGCTCGTCTCGGTGGCAGCGAACCCACCCTTCCTGAGCGAGGCAAAGAGTTCCTTAGTGGGGGTGTCTTCACCGGCCTCCCGCTTACGCTGACGCTCCTCCTCGAGAGCCTCGGCCTCCGCCTCGGCCTTCTTCATGTTCGCCTCGTAGGCCTCACGCTCCGCCTTCTCCTTGCGTTCCTTCTCCTCCTTTTCGGCCTGCTTCTTGGCGTAGTAGGCGGCCTCTGCGGCAGCTTCCTTGGCTTCTATCTCGGCGAGTTCGCGCTCGATCGCGTCGTAATCGATCTCGTCTTCGGGGGCGGGAGCCGCCGCAGGCTGCTTCACCTCCTCCTCCTTCTTGGGCTCCTCAGCAACCGGCTTGGCCTCTTCCGCCTTGGCCTTCAGGCTGAGGTCTTCGAGCCCCTTTCGCGCGGCCTCCTCATCGGCGGCCTTCTTCTGAGCCGCCTGTTCTGCCTCTTCCTTTTGCTTGCGAGCGGCCTCCTCCTCCTCTTCCTGCTTCTTCTTGCGCGCCGCTTCCGCTTCCGCTGCGGCTTCTTCTCCTACTTGTTCCTCCTCTTCCTGCTTGCGCTTCGCGGCGGCCTCCTCCTCTTCCTTGCGACGCTGCTCCGCTTCGTCCTGTTCGATCTTCAAGCGCACTGCCTCTATCAGCTCCTTCTTCTTTTCCTCGTCGGTCTTAATGACCTTGGAGTCGGTGCGGTTGTGGTCAGCGCCACCTGTGGCGGCGCGAGGAGGAGGAGGGGTGGGCGTCGGGGTCGAGATCTTGACGGGGGAAGGAGTCGCACGCGCCGGTGAGGCCGGTGCCTTCTCGAAAGTCTTTACGACACCGCTGCCGGGATCCTTAATGACGATGGGGCTGCGCTTGGTCGGTGGAATGACGAACTGAGGCTTGAGGGGAGCGGGGCTATTGGCAGATCTGCTAGCAGTGTGAGTATGAGTAGCAGCCGGGGGCCCAGCGGGAGGTTGGCCCTGGCCCATGCTGGAGCCCGGCCGGTCATTCGATACCTGCGACGGGGTGCGCGACAAGGGGGCGGCCTGGGGAGGGGGTTGAACCGGGTACTGGTTCTGCATGTAGGGCGCCTGCGGGTTGTACGGCATGCCGGGACGCGGCTGCGGCGAAGGGGGGGTCATGTACTGCATTTGTTGCATTCCAAACGCGGGGTTGTAATAGCCGAAGTTAGGATCATAAGAATAAGCCTGGGGGGGTTTCACCAGCGTCAGATATTGTTCAAACTGTCCGCTTTCCGGGGCGAGATTTGGGGGAGGAAGATGAAGAGTGCGGGGGGATGTTTGTGTAGCAGGGGGAAGACTGGAGGAGGAAGAGGAAGAGAAGGTGCGATTCCCTTGGGTTCTCTTCGGCATTGGGCCACGACGGGGAGGTTTGTAAGTAGAAGGGTGGTGTCTCACTGTTTGGGGGGCCATGTGTTGTCCGTAGGGGGCGTAAGGCTGGGGAGGCATCTGCGGATGGGCCATGGGGACCGGGTTCATCTGAGGGGTCGCAGGGTGTGCGGTCGCCAGAGCAGGGCTACGCTGGTGCGGCGAGTTGGGAAAGGGGGCCAGAGGTCGTCCCTGGTTGGGAGCATGGAACTGAGGCCCCATGTTGGGACCACCACGAGGCTGATTGGGAGTCGAGCGGAAGCTGGGGCCAGGCGAGTAAGGCATCTGTCCTTGGTAACCTGACTGAGAGTATCCGCGACCGCGACCGCCCTGGTGAGGATAACCTCCACGTCCGGGACCACTACCCATATGGTTGCTCATATCACTGTGTGTGGACTGAGAGGATTCGCGACGAAGGTGAGTGGACTGGGAACCAGGGCCGAGAGGTGCCTGAGTGCGCATCTGATGGTGGTGAAGAATCGGTTAGTCAACTTCTATCTACAGGAGCGATTCTCCTTGTTCACGGAGGAGAGTACGAAAAAAAAAAAAAGAGATACAGTGCAAGTAATCTCAAGAAGAAAAAAAAACCAAACTTACATTATCACCCGCATCTCCAAAGCTTCCAAAATTAGGAACATTTCCCTGCGACTGGTAAGACGATGGGGGAGGGCGACCACCGCTCGAAGCGGGCTGGGGGATAGGCGAAGGAGAGGTCTGAGGGGAGGTCACACGGGGGTTCATCGAGTGAGCAACACCCAAGCCCGACTGCGGCGGCTGGTTCGCAAGCACAGCGGGGTTGCCCATGTTGGGGGAACTCTGCTGGTTGGCGAAGCCAAACTGGAGACTATTGGGACGATTGGCAGGGCCACCGTTGGGGATGAAGCCCGAAGTACCGGCGGAGGTGATGGTCACGGAGGGCTTTCTGGAGTGGTCGCCTTGCGAGGCGGATGGCGGGGCTCCATTGACGATGGTGACGCCGGGGGTCTGAGAAGGTTGCATGGGGTTGCCGCTCACAGGAGGAACTGAGGTCGACTTCCCATGGTGCGAAAGGCCACCCACGGTGACAGGAGCGGCGGTCGAGTCCGTCGCGGACTTTTTGGTGGCGCTGGCGTAGGACCTGGGAGGAGCCAGGGGCGAAGTCTTCCCACTGAACGAGGGGGAAGGCGAAGTAGACGAGGCGACCTGAGTCGAGGGGCTCTGTCCTTGAGGTTGAAGGCCTGACTTTTGAGGGATCGAGGTCATTAGACAGGTTGTTTTTGAATTTTTATTCTTGGTGATTCGCTTTTGAAAAGGAGATTCAAGAGAGGGAGGAGGGTGATGTCAAATCAAGGAAAACAGGATGATGAGAGAATACACTCCTGAACCCTCATTAAAAGGGGGGGGGGAATCAAATCAACAAAGAAATAATCACAAAGAAAAGAATGTGATTATTAGTGAGATTGGATGAAGGAGATGAAGAAAGAAGAAAAGGAAGAGAGATGAAGATGAAGGGAGATGAAGGGAGATGAAGGGGAGATGGAGGAGAAGAGATTATGGAAATTTCCCACACAGAACGGAGGAATCGTCCGGTGGAAGGGAAATAATAGAGAGGTATCTACTTAGTGTAAGTATCTAGTAGATAATCAGGAATAAAAAGTGATTCCTATACACTGCCAAAGAGATAGAAGAAAGGCAGGAAGTCGTCAAGACAAAGAAGAAAAAGAATCAATTCAAAAGATGATGATTTTTTATCTTTTCATTTTGAGTGCGAAAAAAAAAATTAAATAAAAAAAGAGAAAATAATAACAGTGACTGACAAAACACAACTTGAATTTAGTATTAACTACTTCTTTATTCTACTCTATCTGATATTCTACTCTGTATATTATTTCATTAACTACATATTTGAAGAGTTACTCTGTATCTAATATTTAACTTGATTCAATGTCTCTCTTGGAGAAAAAAAGCTGTGGAAAACTCCAATAGTGCTTAACCCTTTTTGGATGACAGCGATATCATCAACAGAGTCTGTAACTATCTTGTAGTTATTCCTACATCACAATAGTATCTAGAGTATCTAGAGAATGACTATAATCAGGCAGATGAACTTACACATCACCAAGTGACTCACTCATTCACCGACTCGGTTTGATGCCTAAACTACCATACAGAGAAGTCAAGATGAGATCATCAGATGATAGATACCTGAGGCATTTGCCACCTGAGCCACAAGTCACCCTCCATACTCTACTGAAGAGTCCATCAGAACCATCTCTCATCAATACTCCATACTTGTACTTCAAATCCCTTCCTATTTCTATTCCAATTCTACAAAGTACAAAGTATGAAATATTCACCTCCCCCGAATCCACACCAAAACCGCCGTCCCACGAACCACCCCATTCAAAACCCCCAATCCGTACCCTGCCATACCCGCACTCTGCGCATGTGCAAAGACCCCCCGCGCCACGGGATTCCCTGCCGTCGCTTGATACCACGCCGCAATCGAATCTGTCCATCATCAGTACCTGTTTTTCAGAGTATAGATATATTATTTGGTTTATGGTTTGGTGACAGACTTGCTGCAGGACCCAAAGGACCGAATCCTACAAGGTATAAAGCGGGTGTGAGGACCAGAGATGGGAAGGCGAGGATGCCCCCCAGGATCACCTGCTGGGGGTGTTGCATGATGTAGGTCTTGACTGTCAGGATTGTTTCTGGCCCGTGGCGTCGCGTGAAGTCTATTAGAGGTGTTGTGTAGTTGGCCGGGTTAAGCTGGCCTGCAACCTGCTGGAAACGTTGGATCGCTGTAGAGTACATGATTTCAACTTGGATAGATGATTCCAGTATATTGAAAAATGGGGGTTTGAGTGTAAGATCTCCAGGCTGATAAAGGAGGACTGCATTTATAGACAAGATTGCTGCTTGTTTGCTGTTGCTGTTGTGCTGTCACCTAAGCGCTCAACCTACCAATAGCCAATGCTTGCCATATGCAACGCACTGCGGAACCTCACAGAAATCTAAATAATCCTAACCAGTCCATTGGTTAATAGCTACATGTCTATATATTTTCCACAGTCTACTTGACTACCACTAATGATTCGATTCCCTCAACCGCACAGTCTCATCCATCACCCGTGCCGCAAACTCCACCCCCGACGCTCCAGCCTGCTCACCACCCCCAAACCATCCCGACGCCCATTTGCCGCTCGACGATCGCTCCGGTCTCGCCGGGGACCGGTCCCGAATATCCTCCGGGTTGATATGGTCAAAGGAATTGTCACTGCGGTTCTTCCTCAGAGACGGTCCGTACGCAAGGTCTTCGTCCACGTCCCCCTTGTCCAGATTGCTTTCTTCCTTGGCCAGTGCGACACGCAGCACCTCAAGCATGTCGCGCTGATTCGAAATGAAGCTGACCTTTTCCGCACGCGACATCCCGGCCAGTTCTCGCGGCAAGAGGTTCCCGCTGGCAGACAGCTCCTCCGCGCTCGCTGCATGGCTCTTGCCTGCCGACGTCATGACTGCCACGGCAGAGCTAATCGTGGAGTACCAATCGTGGGCGGGGGCCGGGTGCGCTGCACCAGCAGCTGTGGGGATGTTGAATCGAGAGAGGAGAGACTGTGCATATCCAGCTGGGCCCGTGGGCGGAGGCGGAGCGGCAGGACGCTGGGCCGGTAATCCCAGGATCTTCTCCCGGATGTAATCGATGGCCTGGTAAAAGTACTGCAACCCCAGAGCTTTGGCCCGTTCATGGAAACGGCCAATAAACACTTCGATCTCACGCTCGTGGTGCTCCAAAAACGGGTCCACGTAGGTCTGGTACAGGATCTTTGCACCCTGCGTCTGAGGAAGTACCAGATAGGAAAAGAAAAACAGCCGGAACCAGCTATAGAACGGAACCCTACAGTGTGTCAGTCTTGCCCCGATGCATCCCATTCAGATGAGCACGCCGTACCAGCCCAGGATAAAGATCGTCCAGGATTCAGCGAGCTGAATGCCTGACAGCACCACCCAGTACATCAACCATGGTGCCAGCTGTGAGGGATCGGAAGAGCGCAAAGCTTTGTACGAAGCGAAGACCGGAAAGAGAATCGTAATAACGGAGCTACAATAGAAGAAGTATTAGCTCTATCCGCGTGACGAAGAATGGACTGGGCTACTTACGACATTAAGTCCGCGACAATCCCAAACATACTGAACTGTAGCAATACTCGAATCCACTGCGTCGATGAATTGAGACGAATGCCCTATCCAGATCTCAGAGAAGCTCCTGCGGGGCGGGGAACCAAGAGCTCTTCACGCGACCACGGATCACTTAAATGGAGAAGCGGCCAGCCGCAGCGATGAAGAGAATGAGACTGACTTGTAGGGGTGTCTTTGGGATGATTAAAAGATCTATATAAGAGAAAGAGAAATGAGAAGAGTCAAGAGTGAGAAGAGAAAAAAAAAAGAAAAGACCCAGGGTTGCCTTGAACTTACTCCATAGAGCTGCTGAAAAGCCCAAAAGCCCCATCGATGATGTGGATGGATCCATATGGGGCAGATGGTTTCAATGCAACTTTACCAGAAAAACATAACGCCACAGCCGGAAACTATCTCCACATACGGAGTACTTATATCAGAAATCGACGCTTTCATGCTACACCAAGATCATCACCACTGTAGACATAACAGAAGTCTGTTATAGTTCCTAACTTCCTAGTCCTACAAGCCATCGACTGGTTCTACCCTAAGCTCGAGTCGTCATATAGAAGCTCTATACATAGTAGCTCTAGGATAATCCTCAGGATTCCACTACAAAGCCATTCAAAGAATCCCCCAGATCAACTACCAGTACCAAGTACCAACTTCAAGCCTTCCAAGTTCCAAAATAATATCCAGAATTAAGGCCTTATTGCCTAGCTTGGGTACACAACAGGGAAATCTCAAGCGGTCTGCATAAAAGTCAACAGGCGTGGCATAGTTACACAAAGCCTTGCCAATTCAAAGTCAGATATGGAGTAGATTTAGTCTGTGGCTATAACTCTAAGTGCGTGGCATCTGGTCACCGCCATACTCATCAGGAAAGATCTCCACTTTACTGCTTTCAGCGAGGATATTGATGCTGACATCATCACCATCCAGATAGAAATCCAACTGTTACATCGTTTAAATGTTAATCGACTCATAGACATGGATAATTGAAGGTGTAAAAGTAATCAGATAGGTTATATCCACCTGAAACATGACACTACCAAAGATAGTATGCCGGTGTCTGTAACGTTATTCTCAGAAGTAGGGGATAGCTAGTGCCTATTGATGGAAACTGTTGTAAATGAGTATGGAAGTAGGCAAGGTCTAGTGGGTTGGGTGAATAGTCCTTGCGATGGAAGTAATAAATAAAAGGAAATCGAGTTGTATAAGAGAAGAGGGTTGTTCTCTGGTTATATATGGAGACTTCGTTGGCAATTGGCATTGACCAGATCTTACTATCTCGGTAATACTCCGCAGTCTCCGCTTCCATTCCGGTCACTCGGCCATCTCGGCCTTGGAGATGGATAGAATAGCATGCCGAGGTCTGAGTAGTAAATAGCAATCCTACCGTCTGTCAAAAAGAACTTTGGGGTAGTTTTGGAGTCTAATTTTTGGCTTTGGCCTAATCATGCAAAACAAACTCCTCCTCGTCACGTCCATGACTCTGCGATAGCAGATTGCTGAGAGACCCCCGCTTCCTCAGAATACCCCCCAGCCACCCAAGGCTCTCATCCTGATCCTGGTCCAGTTCGCATGGAAGCATTATCGCATGGTCCAGTGCATTGGGAAGTCCCCGATGTCGCCCGCGTACCTGCATCGCAACGATAACCAGCTTCGAAACCCAACCGAATTGTGCGCAGAAGCTTGTTGCCGTCCCGGGATATCCCAAGGATAGGCCCACGGTCCCGTACGCAGATACTATCTCGAATATAACTGCGAAAAGTGAAAAGGCCGGGTCGTCGGCGTCTTTCTGAAGGCGCTGTCCTTCTGCGACGGCAATGAGGAACAATCCTAGCATAATGTACCAGAGATCGAATCCAAGTTGTCGCTGGATGTGCACGGCTAGTCCGGAATGATTCTTTCGCCTCGAGTCTTGCTCTTGCTCTGGACTGGATTCATCGTCGTAAACTCCCAGACTCTTTTCCTCGTATACGTTGGTCTCGCGCATGGCAATGGCGGTTGGAAAGGCGGAGATGTACATCATGATGAGAAAGGATACTTGAACGGCGGGATGAATATCCGCAAGCGATGTGACCGAGAAGCCAGCTGTCCGAGTTGAAGCTATCTGAAACAATCCGTTGACGAGCCATATGAAAGTCGACTGAGACTGGTCCGTGTTTGAGGTCTGCTCGGATTTCTGTATCAATTACGGATTTGGTCAGGCCGACGGAAGGCTTGTTAGAACCTCTTATACTTACATTAGAAAGGGTGCAAAAGACGATCAAGTCAAACCCATTGAGCATGATCAGCACTCCGAGCAGCCTCCAGGATTCGGTACTGGGGAAAAGCAGGGTGAAGCATCGCCGTGGATGATTTAGGAGGAACCGAAGCTCCTCGTCAAGAGAGCTGCCATAAGCCGTCATCTTGGAAAGTAGCCAAATGATCAGGCGAAGCATGCACGGAAACCCCGTATTCCCGATCACTATGAGAAACGACATTAAGAGCAAGGGGAAAGCAGCAGTATCGAACGACTCCATTGAGTCCGGTGTCAATGTATATCCCAGATCATTGAAAGCTGAACCGGCAGTAAACATAGCCCACCAGGAATTGTTGATACCGTTCGCCGTGACATACCGGCTATAACGAGGACTCAGCCATATCCACAGAACAAGGAGCACGATCCCAATGATGTGGAAGACCAGAAAATAGGACAGCAAAATGACAAGCAGTGTCTTCAACGCCCTGTACTCGATGCCACCAAGTTGATCCTTTTGCCTCTCATCCCAGTCGGAGTAACTCGCAATGGATGGCTGCCACATGAGTGCAGGTAAGAGTGATAAGCTGGATTCCATGTCATGGCTGGATCTTTGCAAGGAGGTTCCACCTTCCAAGATATAGTGGTAGGATCCAGCACCGGAGTATGTTCGATGATGCCTTGCCTGACGCTCTGTTTCGTCGAAAGTGACATGCAGTCCTTTTGATCCAGCAGCTATCTGTTTGACGACATGGTATTCGGTCAAAGACAACCTTCGACCGTCGTCACTGCTTCTTCCGAGCAAAGGCTGCTTCGAACCATCTGGGTCGGCTGTATCAAACTGCTCGTTGGTGATATTATGAGATCCTGAGGAGTTCTGATTGTTTGAGCTATCCACTACCCCCTTCCCTTGCCTTTTCTGCACCAAGGATATGGTTTTTGCGTCGCCGACAACTCGTCGAAGCCGCTTCCGAAACCAATACAAACGGATGCAAACAAGAAGCGAGTTGACAAAGATGACATTGGTGACCATAACAACAATCCATATAACCAGCTGTTGAAGCACATGAAGCCGATTCAGGTCGATGGGACTCAGGCCGCTTTGCGTTGCTGCGCCGGATGCAAGGAGCAGAGCATCGATATAATCTACTCCGCCAATACTATATATAATAATCGATGCTAGCGTGATCCAGGAAGCGATGTAGATATAGTGATGAAGCCGAAGAGGTGATAGATCTTTGGCCTCATGAAGGGTGGTTGGCATTCCCGTTGTATGCCCTCTTCGTGTCTGGTATAGTATTCAACACACAAAGATGGCTCTTTCTCCTTGAATCCTTGTTGAGTAAGCCACAGAAGAGAGTCATCATGTAGAATTAAAGGGTTTTCAGGTAACGACCTCTGCGTCAGGACCACTCAGGAGTGGCTCGGGAAAGCCAACAAATCCCTCATCACCACAAGAATTGAGGTGATTTCATGACCAGTGGGAGCTTCTGAAAGCAGATGGGAGAGATAAGATTGGTAATAGCTCCAGCTTGACATGTGTAAACAGCATTGGGAGGATTTAAGAGGATTCTCAAAATCCGAGAGTGTCGATGCTGGGGTCATATCCAGGACTTTGAATGGATAAAATTAATCCCGCAGCAGGGGGAAATGCTACACAGCCACTAGAGCGGTCATCTTCAGAGTGTTTCTGCTGAAGATCAAGGGGAAAAGATTATCATCAAGAGCAGGATACAAGAACAGGAATCTGATGGTGCAAAATGATGGAAAACAAGATGGATTCATCAAGATGTTGACTTTGCTGGGGATGGGAACAGGATCAAGAGCCTGAGGCCACCAATTCCCTATCTCATCAGTCACGAGGCATGTTCTTTTCCTCCTCCTCTCACATCCTCCATCCTGTCAAGAGTTTGGAGTACGGAATACTTCCATCTCTTTTTCCAACTCTATCAATTTCAAAAATTTCTTCTCATCATCATTGCCCTCGCATTTCTCTCCGACCCTTGCTGGAGTAAACTTTCTCCCCTCTCAATAAGCCTTTTGCCTTCCTCAAGACAAGAGCCCAAGACTTTCAGCCCTCCCCCAAAGTTACCATGCCAAGGACGCCATCAAACCCTCTCAGCGCCTCCGCTATGGGATGACAGCGGAATCCATCCGAATCTCTTCCAACTCTCCGAGGCAATGCGAATGACCACTGGACCCTGAACCTAGTTATCTGGTAACTATTATTTGAGGTGGTCTACGGAGTACGGAGTACCTATTTTTCTCCTGGAAGAAGATCAAGCGCGATCAAAACCCTTTTGCAGCACCTCTTAGTCTATCTGACTGAAACTGGGGATGATACTCGAGTATGGTTCAGACTACAGAGTACAGACACTGTGATCAATGATCATGTCATTCGAACCCGCCGAACCGTCTGTTCAGCTCGTGTAGAATGCCGATTACCGACCGTTATCCTTGGGTTCTTCCCGTGTCAACTATCATCCCTGGTTCAGTTGAGGGGTTGGATTGCTTAGTCCTTCGAGCCGCCTGCCCTCTCCAAAATAATATTCGTATTACTCCATCCTGGTTTCTAACTCGTCCAATGGAGGGACGTTCTTGATTTCAACGACTTTCGGAACACTCTCCCGTGAGCATTCTTGATCCTCGAGAATCCTTCTGCGCGCTCTTTGACCTTCCGGCAATAACCATGTGCTCCATTACTCCGAATCAGTTGTCTCTTGCTTTGTCTGCTCACTCTGCCCCCACGTCTGCTTGGGAATGGAGTATGGACAAGTTAGTGTGAGTTGTCTGAGTTATGACTGGGCACAAGCATGAAAAAACATCCTGGTGACACTAGCCTAGACACTAAACTAGGCTGTTGTTTCTGACATATGGACAACCATGCCCTGGTTGTGTACTTGGCAGCATCTTGGCTCGACAAAGATTGGAAGTTCTCGTGCAGATCGCCCAGGACAATCTGGGGTGAGTGGATAAGAATGAGACCATCTGGTTACATCGATATCACTGTATCACACCATATTCATGCGGGGTCGGTATTCGGCTCCCCATGGGGAAACAGTACTAACAAGGGATATGAGGTGAGCGCACATATATAAAGGCATGCTGCGGGACAAGAGCAGAGATGTTGGTAGCAAGCTTTCTTAATATCCAGTTGCCTTTATTGTTTTCCCTACGTTTGCAGAGATGCACACCTCGAACGAGCCAGCCGAACCTGTAGCTGACGGGATACTCGCCACCGCGAAGCAGGCTTGGGGTGACCTGTTCAGATGGAGACACCGTGTTGTTGTAACCAACGAGTCTGGTGAAACTCACACTGAATGGCAATCGCCTGAACCTATCCAGAATCCCATCAGTCTGTGTCGGCAGCTCAGCGCACGAGACTGGCTCTTTTTCCTTGTTGGCTTTGCGGCATGGACTGCTGATGCATTTGATTTCCATGCTCTGTCTATCCAGACTGTAAAGTTGTCCAAATACTATGGCCGCTCCAAGACCGATATAACGACCGCTATTACCCTGACGCTACTGCTGAGAAGCGTCGGCGCTGCTTTCTTCGGCTTGGCTGGTGACAAGTTTGGTCGAAAGTGGCCCATGGTGATCAACATGATAGTACTCGGGATCCTTCAGATCGCCACGATCTACAGTCATAGCTTTCAGCAGTTTCTGGCCGTTCGATCCCTGTTCGGACTTTTCATGGGGGGTGTATATGGTAATGCCATAGCCATGGCATTAGAGCATTGCCCGTAAGTGGCAATCCAGTCATTGCTACTCTTTTGCTCATTGTCTTTATAGTGTCAATGCTCGTGGGTTGATGTCCGGGGTTCTCCAGCAAGGGTATTCATGTGGTTATGTATTTGCCGCATGCGCAAACCTTGGTGTGGGTGGTGCGACAGACAGTTGGAAGACAGTCTTTTGGATCGCAGGTTGGTTCTGATTTTGCCCGTGAGATGAACCGAAAATTGACAACATATAGCTGGTCTTTCAATCGGGGTGGGAGTCATTCGTATATTCTTTCCCGAATCTAAGCAATTCCTTGAGGCCAAGAAGGCAGGCAAGAGAGCAACTGATCCGGGAGCATTTTGGCGCGAGACGAAGCAGATGTTGGCTCAGGAGTGGAAGATGTGCGTCTACTGTGTCATACTGATGACTTGGGTATGTTTCCACAATCTTCTATGGAGTTGGTATACTGACAGTGCAGTTCAACTATTACTCCCACACCTCGCAAGACTCATACACTACGTTTATGTTGACGCAAAAGGAGATGAAAAACGCCGCTGCTTCTCGCGCATCTATTCTCATGAAGACCGGGGCCTGCGTGGGCGGTACGATTATCGGATACTTGTCGCAGTTCGTCGGGCGGCGTCGAGCTATTATCGTCTCTGCTTTGATATCGGCGATCCTCATCCCCGCCTGGATCCTCCCACAGGGCGAACGGGCGCTGAGTGTTACCGGGTTTTTCATGCAATTCTTTGTCCAGGGCGCCTGGGGCGTCATTCCAATTCATCTGAACGAACTTTCCCCACCTGCTTTCCGGTCATCTTTCCCAGGTTTGTCGTTCTTCTGTCTCAATTGCAAGGCATCCAACTAATATGTCGAAGGTATCACGTACCAAATTGGAAACATGATTTCCTCTCCATCCGCACAGATTGTCAACGCCATCGCCGAGAAGACTATGCTGACAGCCCCGACTGGGGATCGAGTTCCCGCATACGGCCCGGTCATGGGAGTCGCCACTGCCATCATCGCAGTGGGGATCATGATCACCACGGCGTTTGGCCCGGAAAAGCGTGGACGTCGATTCGAAACGGCTGTTGCGGGTGTACAGCCGAGCATGACGCAGAAGGAAATCGACTTGGAAGAGGGTTTTGACAAGGGTAACCAGACAAGGATTGAGGACGCAGGCAAAGTTTAAATTGGTAGATGCTCAGGCTATTTTATCAGTGAACACACCCTGTGGAATTGACAATGAACTAACTGGATAGTTAAATTATCTGACTGAGTATGAAGTGTCTATATATACCCAGCTATCGTATTGCAGATTAATGCAGCCCAGAATTATAAATCCTCACATAGCACGATGGCTTTCTCTATACCTTGTTTATACTCTGGTCACATGAAAAAAGAATAAAAGTTAGCGTCAAAATCATTGATGTATTTAAAAAAAGAACAATTTATATCAATCAAGGCAAGATGGCCGAGTTGGTCTAAGGCGTGAGGTTAAGGTCCACCTTAATACTAAACTGAGAGTTTCCTCATCATCGTATGATGGCGTGGGTTCGAATCCCACTCTTGTCAGTTTTCTTTTTTTCTTTTCATTTTTTCCCTCTCATGACTTGCTCACATCACAGACTTGGGTTGTTTTTTGTCACTGGAAGAAGTAGAAGTACTCCGTTTTACTTACGAATTCTGAATTTTCATTCTAACTCCTCATCATCATTAGATGATCACTTTCGTGTATAAACACTCAACATATCTGTCCCCTTGCCCATTTCATACGTCCGCGCAGGCTTCAGATACAGGGTCCTCGTAAACCGTCCCTGGGTATCCGTCTCCTTTTCCTCAATCTCACTTGTGAGTAACCCATCGCCTCCCCGAGCTAACAAATCCCAATGGACACCCTTGAGCCCCCACGGCGGGCCAGGAAGCTTGAGATCCTTGTACATGGGGAATTCAAGACAAACCAGCAGACCACCGGGAGACAGCAATTCCGCCATGCGGGTTGCCCAGTTTTTCCGCATGCTGGGGTGGAGCGCGCAGAGGAACTATACCAGTTAGCCACATCCGCTCCTGCTACATCCGGCAAATGGGGAAAAGGGCACAGACTGTATAATCGTAGATCAAATCATACGTCTCCTCGCCGACGCCATTGGACTTAAAAAAGTCGCCTTGTAGGAAAATAGCAGAGCCCGCTGAGACGCCGGCAGACCCGGACTCATACTCCGCGCCAAAATTCTGCGCCCGCGGCTGTTTCATCTCCGACGCGGCGTAGGCTTCTGCCTCGGAGACGGCCTTTGCGGAGATTTCGAGGCCGTAGGCGTCGAACCCGTGCAGGGCGAGCATGACGACGTCATAGCCTCGTCCGCAGCCCTATTGGACCTTAGTAATGGGAGGAAGGGGAGTCAAGAAGATGGACACAGGAAGCGAAGTACCGGAACAAGAGCCCTCTTCCGGCGACCGTCTGCGGTGAAAGGGTCGAACAGGCTATCGGGTTTACTTTGCTGCTGCTCGATGAGATCGATGAGCCCCGGAGACGGCATCCCTCGATCCCAGAGGCCTTCGTTGCCCGTATCCCAGAGATCGGACCATCCCGAGCCGTGATCCTCGGGCGAACTAGGGCTTTTGTCAGTGTGTGGGGTGGATGGATAGCATGGGGGGGAACTACGGACCGGTTTTCAAAGTGGCTGATGAGTTTGCCTTTGGGGGGATTGGTGCTCATGATGAATAGCAGTCGACTGTATACTTGATTTATTATCTTAGGGGAAGGGAGGAGATGATGAAATGGCATGAGTACTGCACATCACGTGGACCCGGGGACTTGATAATAACAGCTTCGGCGTCTGAAGTGATTTCGGCGAAGTCATTCAGATTTCAGATCCAGAGATTATACCGTCAATTCCGGAACACGTATTTGCTCGGATGTCTTACAGTAATGAATGGCAACGAAGCCAGATTGATGTAGATGTACATGCCAACATTGCTGAATCTGCGACTTGATGGACAGACTCTGCCCTGAGAAGGGGAGATGAAAGAAGATCTTCCAGATGATTTGTGGTCATAAGTCTTATTCCAAAATATTGTCCTTTTTCCTATGCATGGCGTCTAGTTGGAATCCCTCATTGGCCGTCTCATGGACTTTGCATCGACAATCGACATCATCTCAATCCAAGAAGAAGTATGCATCAAGCATTCGCCAAGAAAAGGCAAAATCTATTTCCATCGTCTCTGTTGGAAGATGATTGATTGAGATCTCTCGATGATGAATGTCGCCGTGTGAAATGGCTTGCATAGTGCGTACCCACGATGTTCAGCCATCACGGCGTCTTCATGCGGATCGTCAAATCCAAGAAGGACTTTAAGCGCTGAGGGGCTGGTCAATGTTATACCCTCCATCTAGGCATCTATATTCTTTCATCCAGGTGAAGATAAGTATGTAACCATATCGTACTCCCCTCCTTCGAACTTCCTACTGACTAGACCCTCAAACAGAGCAGAAAACAAGATGGACGCAAAGACCAAGATCATCATCAAAGCCGTCGTCATCCCACTCGGATTCCTCATTCTCATCCTTACAATCCTACTCCTCTTCATCGTCAGATGCCGGATGGATCGCAAAAAAGATGAACGAGAGGGACTGAATCATTCGTTCTCGTCTGGACAGTGGCAGACTACCCAGCCGCCTCAGTACCAGCACCAGTACCAGTATCAGTACCCAGAGTCGACGCCTCAGATTCAGAAACCCGTTCCGGTGGTGTATCCGGTGCAATACCAGAATCCGGTTGATACAAAGGGACAAGTTTGATATGGGGAGGGATCTACAACAGATCAGAGCTAGGTGAGGCTCAGACAGTGCTTATCCAAGATCGAGTTCTGATTATGAAATTGTAGAGCCATACGGGATTACTTTCTGCTGGCCAGGAAGACATGAATTAAGATGTGATGATCTTCAGGATTTGGGGAATACATACGATCTCTTCTGCTCTCGGATGTATGATACAACCGTGATTATCAGATTTGAGCCAATTGTCAAGGAAACAGGTCTACCCCTTAGGGTTCCTAGCCGCTTGTCATCTGAATCCTTCAACAGCTATCCTTCCATTTCCATAAGCGAGAGAGTGTATTGTAAAAGGTTCTTGCAGGTGGAAGGGCGTTATCTCGAGGAGAATGGCGAAGACTATAGACCTTGTGGAAGGAGCTATGTGGATGTTCTCCTTGATGCTGTACTTCTCAGGTATCCAAAGGCTGTTGCCTAATGCTAAGGTCTCTGACAGGTAGTCTATCTCAAGCTTCATCTGGAAAGTGTTGATGTAAACATCCAGGAATAAACTGGGGGACATTATGATACAGATGATCACCAAAGGCCTCTATCCTAATAAAGGGAAGTGTTAAGAAATAAGCACCATCGAAAAATAAGCTTGATTTAGCTAACCGATCGCTGGGAGCTTAGAACCCCCAGAGTGAATGGAACAAGACAGTTACCCCAGAGGTTCTTAACTTCTCCTCCCATCATGACTCTTGTCGTATACTCTGCTGTCCACTGAACGAGTCCCCGTCAGGCAAAATGAGCAGCTCAGGCTTGCCACCTATCGGCTCCTTGAAGCCACTGGCAGCTCATGTGAGCAAATCTACTTCCTTCTCCTGCATACGATACTAACGAATATTCCCAGTTCTTTCGAACCGAGACGCACCAGTCCGCGCCTCTGTTCAACCTCCCCACCGAGATCCTGATCGAGATCTTCTCCTACACAGACCTAAAAGACACCATCAGTCTCGCAATCACCTGCAAGCACCTCCTCAACACTCTAACCTACACGGCCTTCCACAGATGTTTCCTCGCGAAGAAGTTCCCCAATCCCGCGCCCATCAAGCTCATTCTCTTCCTGCTGAGGCTCCTGTGGCCGAGACATCTGAACGGAGTCCCCAAGAAGGATCTGCGGTTCTGCATCGCTTGTCTCCACATCAGCCCCGTGAAGAAGAAGTATTGGGAGGATAAGCTGCCGGTGAGGATTAGCAGGGAGCTCTGGAATAGCTTCATGTCGCAGTGGGAGATGTACATGGAATGTCCCTTGTGTCTCTGGAGTCAGAATCATGGGTATAAGGTGTTGTGTGAATGCTTCTATGCTTTTATCAGGCAGTGGGAGCAGACGCGCGTTGAGCATACTACTCGGTTTGGGAAATGAGAGAGTTTATCTCCATCTCTGTGATGCTAGATATGCAGAGCAAGCTTATTAGGATAGTGAAGATGCTTCTGAAGCTCATTGTTTTCATCCAAGTCGATTTTTGCTGGTTGACCTGGAATCATGAATAAGTCTTCCCAACTATGACTGTTGACGTTGACGTTGACGTTGACATTGACTATACCATTATAAACTTGCCCGAGGCTTAGACTTCCCCAGTCCCTTAAACCCAACAAACCCCCTAGCCTTGACATCCGCAATCCACGCTCTGAACCGTCCCACCCCTCCAAAGTAGAATAGCGAAGAGTCTGCCTTGCCGGGCACATTCTGACCAAACAACCACTGAGGGACGCGCCTCAGAAGAGTCGCCTCGGCGACTCGATCGCAGTGGTCCCGCCACTTTCGCTGCGCCTCTTCCGTCGCTTCGATCAGACAAGCACGGTTCTCCCGCCGAGTCACCTCCTCGGCCCGCTTGATGAGATCCACGATGAAGTTGACGTTCTCCTCGGAGACGAGAGGGATATTGGCGAATGGGGTCAAGGGCCCGTTGATCATCAGTAGATTCGGGAAGTCCGGCACGGATATCCCTAGGTAACTCGCGGGACCGGCGTCCTTCCAGCGGTCTCGGAGGGTAGTGCTAGTGCTAGTGTTGTCTGATCTTCGGCCCCGGATGTCCGGCCGCACATACGCGCCGTCCATGGCGTCATAGCCCGTCGCGAAGATAAGCACGTCCAGCGCATGCAGCTTGCCGTCCGCTGTGCGGACGCCATCCGCTTCAACCCCGATGATCGGGTGCGTCCCGATATCCACGGCGAAGACATTCTCCCGGTTGAACTGCTCGTAGTAGTCCATCGCGCACAGCGGACGCCGCGCAAACGGTTCGGACGGGGTGAGGACGGCGCGTTTCTGCGGATCCGCCACCACGGCCGCGATCTTCCTCCGGAGGAACGCGCTGGCCTCCTCGTTCGCGGCGGGGTCCGTGAGTAGATCCGAGAACCCGCCGAAGAGGAACTGCAGCCCGCTGCCGGCGCGCCACAGGTGCTCGAACGCCTCCTCGCGGTCCGCCGCGGACAGCGCCATGGCCCGC
Organism: Aspergillus cejpii; assembly: GCA_004769165.1. Classification (NCBI taxonomy): domain Eukaryota; kingdom Fungi; phylum Ascomycota; class Eurotiomycetes; order Eurotiales; family Aspergillaceae; genus Aspergillus; species Aspergillus cejpii. The sequence goes on along the minus strand of SMSW01000001.1, from coordinate 2,687,987 downwards.
CGCGCGAGCTCCGGGAACCCGATGCCCACCAGCGAGGTGCGTGCTTCGGCCCACAGCCGCGGATACTCGCGGACGATCTCCTCGCGCTCGTGCGCGGAGAGCGCCCGGTCCCCGCTGGGGAGGCAGAATTGCGGGCGGCGGATGAAGACGTGCAGCGAGGCGACGGTGCCCGCGATGGCGGATACGATCTGCACGCCTGAGGATCCGACGCCGACGAGCCCGACGCGTTTTCCCGCGAGGTCCAGATCCCGGTCCCAGGCGGAGGTGTGCCGGATCTCACCTTGGAAGGTCCCCAGGCCCGGGATGTCTGGGTAATTCGCCCTGGTGAGGAGGCCCAGCGCCGTAAGCAGGTATCGTGCCCGGAAGACGGCCCCGTTCTTGCAGACGACGCGCCAGGTGTTTGCGGCCTCGTCCCACGTGGCGCTCGTCATGTCCGTGTCGAACTGCATGTGGCGACGCAGATCGTGCGTGTCTGTGACGTGCCGTAGATATGCTAGTACCTCCGGCTGTGTGACGTACCGCCGCGAGAGTGGGTACTCGGTGTCGAACGAGTAGCGGTACAGATGCGACCAGGTGTCGCTCATGGCGCCTGGATACCGGCTCCAGTACCAGGTGCCGCCGACGTCGCTGGCGGCGTCGATGGCTTTGACCTTTAGCCCCAGGTTGACGAGGGAGAGGAGAGCGTAGATGCCGGCAAAGCCGGTACCGACGACTAGGGCGTCGAGATGATGTTCCGTCATGCTTCTTGCCTCAGAGACATTTTGAGTGAGGAATGAAGGATGCAGTGATGGGTTATATTATTATAGGTTCCTATGTCTCCGCTCGTACGTGGCGTTGTACAAGGATCTATGCAAGACCCCCTCATTTACTAGGATGGACTCGTCAGTAGAAGAAGAAGAAAAGTGAAGACTAGAGGTACCGTGCTTGGATGATCTGGTCTCTTTGTGAATATCATTCCTCCTAAAGTAACCATCATCACTTGTGGCTTTGAGAAGGTCACTGACTGCTTGCTGCTTGCTGCTATCATTGAGAGTCAAGTCGGCCGATTCTGATAGTGATCGCTGCCTCATAAGCAGACACCAATCCATTCATCTCATGCAGGCCAGCTGCAGCTAGGACTGTAGATGTGTTGCCAAAGTAGCAAGCTCTACGTCAGCTGCGAGATATTGCTTTTGCTGAGGTATTTGCCACTTAATCTGTGTGTGACCGAAATCAAGATCTATTCCTCGTCGAAATCATCAAACATTCAATGCTCTCGCATTATCCCTCTCCTCGTCTGGCTCGGTTGCAGCAATGTACCTCTGCCTGTATTTGGTGGCGGAGGAGGCGATGGTTGAGTGGTGGCTATAGGCTGAGTGTGATAATTTCATTTCGGATTCAATATCCAAAAGTTGTTGAATTGTTTCTGACAGTATTCGACATGGAGCTGCCGTCAACTTCGTATGTACAGGTAGCATCGAATCCTCACTCACGGTGTTCATCACCCCATTCTTACTCGATATCCAATGGAACCAATATCCAGTTTCCAATCGAGTTCGTCCTCCTGTAATGCGGGTGGTACTTCAGTCTGTTACTGATTGTAGAGCAGGACATGCGTCGCTGCAAATGACCACGAGAGTTCGCCTTCTTCATCGTACAAGTTGCGCGTGCCCCAGTGCTCTCAAGAGTGAGCAGTGATGTGACAATCATTCCGCACTTACGGCCATCCCCGATGACTCCAGCCGTAATTGTCGGGTAGGGTAATCGCTGTAGATCGCCTGAGTGGCGCCGACGCTGGCTTCGCCGACAGACCATAGAAGACCAATTCCCATCCTGTCAAGTCATCCACTCCAGGCCGCCAGAGCACGGAAGTTGACACTTAGAGGACATGCCGTAGGACCGCCATGTACCAGGCTTAGTCGTAGGTTGCAGCCATCGGATGACTGCTGTTGAATTGAAACAGCTCAAGCTGCGTGAAATGGCAACTACTCCAACAACCAATTTAGAGCATTGTTCACAAGAGCCTCGCTGGTCAAGCTGTGATCATTGAGAAGGATAGACAATTTCCACGTCTCTCGGTCAGGCCCCTTGGCGTATGGTGGCGGCACTAGAAGCGCAGAGTCGGATTTCAGATCCCCCGTCAGTCCAAGGATCCCCGACTCATCGCCCGTATTGTACTGCGACGAACGCGGCACATTTGCGTTCAAGGGCTGTAGCCCCGGCGTTTGTCGCTCGGCCAGGATAGCGGTATTTTCGACGACAAATCGAGCCAACCAGTTGTCCGAGGCAAATGGATCGCACATGGTATCTTGGTAGGTAGTCTGAAAATCCCGTAGCTGGGCAATCTGGGATTGTCAGCATCGTCAGGCTGTCTCGCAGGTTCTTGGGAAAGGAGACTTACAGATGGTCCAAGCACAGGCCAGTGCGTCTGCAAGTCCATCAAGTATTCGAAATTCGAGACAAGACGCTGTCGTGCAATGCGCAGCTCCGACAACTCCTCACCCAGCGTAAGAGTCTGGATATGGACACAAGAGCTGATGATTGCAACATGGCCATAGAGGAAATAGTCAAGCTGGCAATCATCAACCGTAGTAAAGCAATCAATGATTTCCGAGACCATGTTGGCGCTCCTTCTGCATTGTGCAACGCCATCAGTCGTTGCTTCGGTCCCTTTCGCCCGAGCATCCAGGAAAGGAAAGAAGAGCATCTGTCGGAAATGATGGTATTCCATATGCATGGCGAGAAAGGTTCGACCAAGGCCTTGTTTTGCTAAAAGCATGAGATTCGAAGTACTGTAGTTTAAAGATGGAGGCAGGTTTCTGACCCATCCATCCAGACATTCCGTCAACAAAGGAACTTCGCTAAGATAGGCGTCAAAAGAAATGACACCGCGACTGAGTCGTGTGAGGAGCACGCTGATTCTGGTATAGATTTCCAACGTCCCCGCCCTCTGAACCCACATGTCACATCGGGACGAAGACGGCGCGGGGATCTCCCGCAGGAGTTCGGGATCATACGTATGAAACGCCACGTCGTCCACCTCTGGGAGCACGTTGAAGTTACTAAGAGAAGACCCCGAGTTCACGGACATATCGATGATGGTCCATGGGTCGGCGACACGGATGGAGAGCCAGGTGCGTCGGCGCTCCTCCCGATGCACGACAGTGGAATTCGGTGGCATCGTCCATAATGACAACACTTCGGCGTGTGCGCGCGCTATCCCAATGTATGCCTGCTTTGCCTGCGCATCTCCGTCTCCCCCAACGAGATGTCCCAGCAGGACCGCCCCTTGGACTGTTTCCAAGCTAGGATAATTCATTCTCTCCTGGAACAGACGGATGGCCTCGCCGGCATAAACCTTACCACGAGATTCAGGAGCAACGCCGTCAAAGATGGAATTCTTGGAGAACCTGTTCTAAAATGAGTTTGTGTGGAGACCCAATCTAAAACTCAACATACCTCGCAGCAAGCGCACACATGGCATGTACGTGGATCAAGGACGCTTGACCCTCATTCAACGAACGAAGAAAGCTCGCCTCATGAAACAATGTATGCGCAACATTGTGGATGACCCGAAAGTACAACGACACCAATTCATGAAAGAGCACCGGCGTCGCCAGCAAATACAACTCCAACAGAGGCTCCTCAGGCGGCAACTCCTCAACACGTACTGACTTGACCTCTGTCCGTGGAGGCTCTGGGGGTGGCAGTTTCTCCACCACTGGCTGATGAGATGCTACAGCACCGTTTACTGCAGTAGCAAAGACACCTGGTTCCGTGCTGAGACTGCATGGAATTGACAGGGACAGACAGAGTTCGCAGCTATTATACTTATCCCCTGCAGGGACACAGCGTCTTTTGCGAACTCTGAACAGGGTTAGCCAGCGTCCTTGAATCTAGTGTAGATAGTTCTTACCGACAGGTTGTGCATGCTCCGGCCCGTGGCCTTTTATCTCCGACGACCATGATGGAAATGATTAATGATATTCATCAATGGACTCAACCTCACTAGCAATTAATTCTAGCAATAGTAGTACATATTGAGTGGACCAGACGATAATCAATTTGGTGCGAGGAAGAAAAGAGAAAGAAAAAAAAATTCACTTGAAGTCGTGTTGTTGTTACTGCTGGTGACTAAGCAGAAAAATAGGGAAGACGCCAAATATGTGTGTGTCTGTGTGTAGACTGGATGCATGATATCTTACTTGGGGGCAAAATCCTTTCAATCTATTCAACAGATTCGAGGTGAATTCCATCAGAATGACTGCATTGAAATCGAGTTGCGTACAAAAAACTTGAAGCCCGCTCCAGTTGAACACCCCATGTCGGCCATGGGATCACTCATCCTGTATATCGACTTTTTGAGTCCCATCCGTTATGTAAATTTGCCCATTCCTTCACTAGCAAATAACCCCTAGCTTGGCATGCCTATGCCTCGATGTATCACATCACTGCAGTTCCGCCAACCACTCCGCAGCGGAAGCAACCCTCGCCTGTCTCGACAACACCTTCTTCATCAAGACATCGTGAACCTCTTGATCTCTATCCATGCACAGATCCTCCAGCACAGTCAGCTGATAGTCCAGATCGGCCGCCTGTCGCACCGTCGAGAGGACCGCGCCGCTAGTAATCAGTCCCGCGACGACCAGTTGCTCGGTCCCAAGGCAGCGAAGCACAAGGTCAAGGTCCGTCGCAGTGAATGCCGACACGCGACGCTTGGTGATGATTGGTTCGTTCTCCATGGGAGCCACGGCTGGGTGAATTTCAACGGATGCGTCGCCCTCGGTGAATGCCTGTGACTCTTTGACTCGGGAGATCGCTGCATTGTTGGGATGTGCGTCCGGGTAGCCTGCTCGAAAAGCCGTCTTCACATGGACGATCTGGGTGCTTGCCTCGCGAGCAGCTCTGATAACTGAAACGAGGCGCTCAAGGTAGGCTTCGGCACCATTCAGGCGTTCGACGATGCCGTTCTGGACGTCCAGAACGAGTAGGACGGGTTTAGTCATGGTGGACTCGGTCCGGCAGGTAGGCAAAGCTGATAATAGTAGATTCCAACCCTGAAAGTAGGACACGACTGGGCTCTTGGTGTGACTTGAGGAGACTACAGGGTGAGTCTTGTGCTGCTTAGGTTATGTTCTACATCCAAGGGAATCCCGGTTCCGCTTTGAGGGACAGCCGGTAACGGATCTCACACCACGATGCCTGATCCCCCAGGCATCTTCCAGTGAATGATCTTCCTGTAGGGCCTTTTCGAGGGTTTTGCTGGTTTTACAGAAGGAATGATGATGTTAGCACATGATAGATACATGGTGAGTAGCCTCTGTCACAGCTAGTTTAAAGACTAACTATGAACTGGAAGAAGATGTGTTATCTTGCTCATCTATATTCGGATTTAAGCAGAAATGCCCACCGTCCGAGTAGATTAGATCCTCTCATCCAGTACTTGACGGGAACCCAAATGGTGTAAGCCATAGTTCACCATCTGGTGTCGCCCTCAGTAATCCAAAAGCTCCAAGGGACTCGCTGACTTGCTTCAGGTATGGTTTCCAGCAGGCTGAAAAGTGCAAGGGATCAAAAACAAGCCTCGAGTTTACTGATCTAGCGCCAGATTGATTTATTTGAATCTGTTGACCAGGTCACCAGAGTTTCTTGTCTGAGATCTCCCATAGTGATCGTTGTACTCTGTACAACTTCTAGGATTTCCTATTTGGGAAATCGGCATGTCTTCGTCCCGTCAATGGACAGAGAGATTTATGGAGTATGGACTCGAGGTCAACAGACCTATTGCTATTCTTCGTCCACCTTGAATAGAAGTACACTGCTTCTCATGATTCAGTTGGCCATGAACATCCTGTCGAAACATAAAAAGCCAGGACAGATTTACTACTTAACCAGTCTTTGGTGTCTCTATTGGCCTATATCTATCTACATGCTTGTTGGTTTCAATTGAGTTCTTTTCTCATGATAAGAGTATTGTTTTGCTCATCTGGCTAATGAGATATCCACTGTCGTGCTGGCTAATCCTTGAGCATAAGATCTCAACTCTCTGGCAAGCATCAGCTCGCGATGGTAGTCGATACATTGAGAGGGTAGCATAACACTGGATTCCATGATGAAGGGTCCACCTTCGATCTCACGCATTTTCTCTATGCCTTGGCATCCTATGTCCATTGTCAACAGGCACAGATACCATTCTGTAAAACTCGAGTTTTCGACTTTCGAGAAACTGATTCAAGAGTTTAGACAGGATATGCAGGATTAACCACCTTTCATCGAATTTGAGCCGGAACCACGGAGATCCCGGGCAGAATACGGAGTACTCCGTAGTCCGTACCCAGATCGAAACATCGTATGATGCTCATAAGAGGAGCTTGGGGCTCAGATGGACCACTGCATAACAGCCAACCATGCGTTTCATAGCCTGCACCTGGATCTGCCTTCTATCCCGAAAAGATTCTGGAATTTTCCCCTCTCCACTTTCTCTTATCCTCTCGCAAGTCACAGCTGACAGCTCACAACGGAAGTTGGGACGGCAAGCCCCCAGGGGCACATTCAGCCCCACCATCACATAGATAACGGTAACGATAAACGAATGTATGAGACCATTCTCCAATGTGAAATGGAAGCGAGAAGTCGGAACTTAGAAGGCAGACCAGTGCAAGCTCCATGGTGGGAGGTAGATATCTCTAACGAGTACTGGAATTCATCCTCCAGCATGCTTGGCAGTTGACTATCATGGAGTTATTGTACCAAGACCACTAGTTAAGACTCCAGAGTAGGCTGATGTATGGAGTACTCGATAGAGTACTGAATTGAATACTGATGGACTGATAGCATCCAGGAAAAGGGCCGCATTAGACACGGATTGAGGAGCTGGATTCCGCCTCCAGGGAGGTCCTGACTGGATCGCTGGAAGGCTGGAAGTATCACTTCACATGCCAAATGCGATACCCTCACTGGCAGTTATACCGATACTCTCATATGCAGTAATCAATCAGGCGAAACACTGTTGAATCAACTCATGCCACGACCTCTCACCTGTCAGAGTCAGTAACTCTGTGTCAACATCAACGAATAGTCGAATAACCAGCCCTCGCTAACGGACGAATCCGGCGGAAGCATACTCTGCAATGGTATGATCTGAGTTGATCCTCTAGAGGAAACTCACCATCAGCCTGAAACCAAGAGATACTCTGTACGGAGTAGATACAGAGTACTCCGTAGATAGATAACTGCTACAACCAAGACAGCGTGTCACACTCCTGAGTCCCATCATTCCGCGTCCCATGTCGGACGGGAGTTAGGAGTTAGGAATTAGGATAATATTCCCCGGAGGGAACGTAGGTCTGGTTACTGGCTAGGCTGCTAGAGTCACATCTCGGATCCGAGAAGTAGAACCCTGCTTAAGCCTTAATATTCACCCCACACTGAACACTGAACAGTAAATCCTGCAAATAATTTTGCCAGTCAAGAAGTCTGGTGGAAACTGTAGAGTGACGAGTGTAGCTGTGTCCTGTGTCGCCTGTTCTACTATGTCTGAAGTGGACAAATCCCGACAAACACCAGCAGTCATCACTCATCAATCATTAATCATCAGGTCTCGGAGCCGAAATCACGGATCTACGGAGTAAAGAAAAGAACTGGAATCGAGAATTCGAAATGATCGAGAACTGAATGGGCACTGGAGTAAGGAGTTGCCAAGTTGCCAACAACCAAACACCCTATCGCCGTACTATCCAATCCCTGGGGCCTGGCCTGACTACTCTTCTGTATCGACTATCGGCGTATACTGGATATCTCCGTAGTCCGTCACTAACTATGGAGCAGATAGATATTAGATACACACCTAGATCGTCCAACCAAGATCATGTCGAAGTTCTCGGAAGTCGGATGACCCGGGTTTCGCTTCACTCTTGGTTAAGTTCCGAGTGATTATTTGCTGGGCTGGATATTGGTTGCAGTGATGCGCTCAAATACGAGGCAAGTCAGGAGATTCGAGTTGAACCTCATCTCACTCACAGTCAAGAGTGATTGTCTTGTAGACTTGACACCGGAGAGGGTTCGGAATAACCGACGGGGTATCCGTAGAGAATCAGATAAGTACGGAGTTGTACTCCATTCTCCGTAGATTCGAGATCAAAGAAAATAAAGGGAGAAGAGTCAGACAATCATCGCATTTGTCGGCCGAAGCGGGAATTGCTCGGTCGGGTTCAAGAAGAGATAACGATGTTACTCCGTTGTCCGACTCCGTACAGGCCACGGGGATAGAGACAACCTCTGAGGATAAACTTCATCCTGGAGTAAGCCCCCTGAAGGCTGAAGGATGCCATTGCCCCTCCTTGTCTACAAAGTACAAATAGGGTCTTCCCTCCCACTCGACGATCCAACTTATGCTTATGAGTTATGAGTATGGCACCTCGATCTTTCAACCCCTGAGTCTGAGAAGCTTCTGGAAATGTGATGGAATTCATCATATATGCATGTGATGAACAGAGATCATATCTTCAAACAGGTTTGCGAGACATAACTCCCGTCACCTAGACGGGTATATACATGATTAATCGACTTTACCATAAATCATAATCCCCTCAAAAAAATCGACATGTCATGACAAGAGCGGGGTCGTGTATTTTTTTTGTCCGACTTTTAAAACATGCACCTTTATAAACCGGCCATTCCCATACTGGAGGGGAACAGCATCACATCTGACACACTGTCAAGAATGTTGCGCATATTCTTGTCCGGCGCGACATCATATTCGGATAGGTGAGCCGCTGTAGTACCAATGGTGACTGGCGGTGAGGACACTGGAATTGGCGTGGCCATGTTGGAGACGGTGTTGGTCTCCTCCGCCTCAAATTCCTTGGTCCGCAATGCTGCACTGACTTGTCGCAGTACGCGGAGAGAAGAGGCAAGATGTTTCGCGGACTCGGTTCGGCTGTTCGGAGTTGCCCGGCCATCGGCATCTACATGGTCCACCAGGACAAGTTCCAGCTTCCGAATGAGGTGAACAGCTCGGGTCCGGAAGCGATTCTCAAGATTCGCAACCAGCAAGAAGGCGGACGCGATCGTGCGCTGCAGACTGATCCAGGTCCGGGAGCAATGAGGATTGAACGAGTGCAACTCGACAAATGCATCGATCGTGCTCATCAGACTCGTCAGACAATCCTCGCGGATGATCGCCCGCCGTTCATCATCCAGATGTGCATCTGGATCCAACGACACTCGACAAATGACCGACAAAAAGTACGACGAGTGCAGGCGTAACTCCGTTCGTTCGATATGATCCGCCAGAGTTACGCAATTGTCAGCGGAGCGCAGATGCGGAACCCCTTCGGCAATGATCCGTCCGATGCGCTGCTTATACTCCCGGATCTCGTGGAATCGCAGTTGAGAATGATGCGGAAACATTCGCGTCCGCAACATTTCCAGGACAAGAGACACTATGCGGCAAAGTGTTTCGAAATACGATCGATGACCAGGCATCGATTTGGGATTGTACGGGATTTCTGGCTGACTGATCATGGTGATGGATGGTCGATCATAAGCCAGGGAGAAGTGGCTGTTCTGGAACGCCATTGCCCACCTGTCAAGAAAACCATGAGAATCGGTCATCCCGCTATCGTATGTGTCTCATTGGCACTTACCACGCTCTTCTTCGGGCCTCTTGGACGTCTCGTGGGAAACCCGATGATTCAACATGAAGACCGAGGACCATACACATTCGTTCCGTCATTCCTACGGATGCCGTTATTATGGGTTCGAAGTCTGGCACGCGAGGACATTACTCACCCAGCAAGGTATATGACGCGCCCGCATTCATGTTGTACGACAGAACGTGGCTTATGATCAAGAGGATTTGGATCACTTCGACCGTCGGTTGTGCTACATAGTTCAACATCCGCAGACATTGATATGCGCAGGAAACTAACAACATGGGTGAGTCTTCCAAATCACCTGGTGATCCCTGGTCAAACAACGCACCATATATCCAGGAAGTCAATTCTCGCTCTTTACCCGGCAAGTCGGACAACTGGCACCCGGAGGCCAACGCGGCGAAGAGCAGGCTGAGAAACGCCAAATTCATCCCAAATGGTTTGACCAAGCCGTTGGCATCCGGCCGGTAAAGTCCGCCTGCCTCTTTTCGATTTCGCAACAGTCGGTTCATGCCCTGTTCTAATCTGGCGGCGTCTGGAAGGACCGGATACAGCACAGCCGCGATATCTCTATAGAAACCCAATAACCTGTCCAAGAATATTGGCATCAGCAAGGGAAAAAAAAGAACGATTCTGCAGATCCCAGTACCGACTGTCCTCACCTTCTACATTGCTCATCATCGGGTAATACGGCGCATACGCCGGCAATATTGAATGTGTACGGATCTGACGACCACAAATCGACAAAAGGGTAAGCAGCCGACTCGTTCCCCATCGCCAACTCCGTAAGAAGGTCCTCCTTGGGCAGCGCCTGCGCAGTTTCCTCGGAACCCTTCGACCTGTTCAGAATATCTACCAGGGCCGATCTCGAGCCGATATGGACCGATCCCGTTCTCAGGGCGTCCGGCTCATAGATGCCTTCGGATCGCGGCGAAACCTCATCCTCGGGAGAAGCGTCCGGTCCGATCTCGCTTGGTTTCGTCCGTGCGTGTGTATCAAACAGCGAATGCAGACTGGCCAGGATCTGTTCCATTGCGCGCATCTTGGCATTAATCTCGTCCCATTCCCCCTGCGTGATCATCACGGTATCCAACAACGGGTCCTGGTCTCCCGTGGAGTCGGTCCCGGTTCCGGCGCCGTAGGAAGCATTGCGTCCCAAGCTGGCGGTAGCTTGGTACGGCGACGTAGGCAAAGGTAAAGAGGCGGGGACAGAGTATGGGGGGTTAGGGAGCGTCGTTGTAGCAGTTGTCACAGGCGACGGGGCAGGATACAAGTCCTTAGGATGCGGACGGCCGTAGGAGCAGGTGAAGTTGCGCTTGACGCAATTGCTGCACGGAACGTTGCGATCGCAACGGACTTTGCTTGCACGGCAGGGTAGGCATGTCTTGCATTCGCGAGGTCTGCGGCGGATGGGATATGTAGGCATCGCGTGTAGTGAGTGAATCTTGTCTTATCCTGACTCTTTTCGCCCCTACCACCCCGCCTCCGGGGGATGGGAGAAGGACGACGGTGAAAAGGAGAGGAGAAGTGGGAGATTGCCTATGCGACAAGACAAACCACGCAGGGTTCGCATAGGACAATTATTAACAACCCCCGTGAAGGATCAAGTTTCCTTCCCAGACCGGAAAAGAAAAAAATCGGGTTGACAGGAACTGCGATGACAGAACCGATAGCGATTCCCAGGTAATCGATTGGCTACACCTGGGGAACTGGGAAGATGGGACCGCGGTAGAGTCTGAAGAGTGAAGGTGGATTCTTTGATGCGGACTCGATATCGAACTTCAAGCCAGAGCCAATCTCAGAATCCTAACTTAATCATTAATATATAGTCCTCGGTAACTAATATCGATTCGATGATGAAAAAGAGTCCAGATCGATCAAGGGAAAAGAGTCCTCCCTCGGGAAGAATCATCAAAGCTTGGGGCAGGTAACTCCAGAATTTCCCACAGACAGGACAAATCCCTCCCGAGATGGCGTGGTGTCAATCTCACGTTGTTGATTGAAGTGTATAAACCGTCATGTACGACCTGAGTTATTGAAGATGATGATTGTTCAGTGTCATTGTGGAAGTGAAGTTGTTGGAGTTGTGGTTGGTGATGACTCCGTAAGCTGTACGGAGTACTCCGTCAGTATCTACACTTCACCTGATCAGGATGCATATCCCACCACTATATTCTGGCTTGACTGGAAACTCCCCTGTTCTTCTCTCTCTATTCTTACAATCTTGTTTATCGGTATCAGACTATCGGTATACAGATCAATATGGCCTCTTCCATACAATATCTTTAACCTTTTGATCCCAAATTTTGCTCAATTCTTTGGTAGACTTTTCAGACCCAAATCAACTTCGTGTCTAGGGTGATTAGATCTATTGTTACATGCCAGAATATCCTGTATACGTAGAATTGCAAGGCATCTTCGTGGAGAGCGACGTCGTGGTGGAAGCCCTTGCCTCCTGCCTATAGCAAGACCCGACCAAGGGGTGTAACGCCAATCCGTCAAATCATTGAGCAACACGGTCCTCAATATGGTCGCCATTATGTCTTGCTGGCTGGTTTGATCGGTGAAACTTGCGGTACAGCCCACCAGTCATGCCAGCGTGCCTTTGAGCCGACCTCTGGGATGTTGACCTGGAGATTGACGCTATGACTTTCGGTCCGGGCCGTCAGTGCCTTTCTCACAGCCTCAATTGCGATGCTCGTGCCAATGCAGGCCCGCATGGTATCCTTCACATCGCGCTTCCAGTCTTCTTCAATAGCGGGCGCCTGATGTGCTTCGCCCCGGGAGTCTTTGATGAACGCGCCATTGGCCAGGGTGGCCTCCCAGGCTTTGCGAGCCTCCGCAATAGCCTTCAAGGCACGTTCTAGGACGATTTCATCACTATCCCCTTCAAGAATTGCTTCCCGGCGATATTCTTCGTAAGGCACCAGTTCTGGCAGGCTGATGGGAAGAAACGGCTTCATCCGAATCTCGTAGCGCAATCGCTCGCAGGAATAAGCCCCTGGGCCAGACACTGTGCGCAAAAGTTTATGCCGTGCGAGGAGGACATATAAAGCATGCAGAGAGATTGCAAAGGCATCGATGGCAACAATATGCGTCGTGAGTCTCTCAAGGAGCCGAAGAGACTTGTGGAAAGCCGACTGCCGCTCGGCCGCGTCCTGCTTCATTGCGGCCAAGGATGTCAGATTTCGTTTGGCCGAAGCGACTGTGAATGTGCGTATTCGATCGAGGTGAGCAAGGTGCGTGGAGCAGATGTGGGACAGATACCAATACATCCCAGCGAGCTCTTCCGGGGCGTAGATAGAAAGTTCAAAACCAAGCTGGATTATGGAGCGGAATTGGCTCAGCTTATGATGATAAGCCCAGCTGCTGAGAGGGTAGGAGTAAGTGGCGTCACCGTTGGATAGTGCCAGCGGAGGTTCTTCACTCAGATCACGAAGCTTCTCATCAAGATCTTCCGCCTGGAGGGAGTGTTAGGTAAGAACACTACACATGAAATACTTCTGAGCATACCTCCATTTGAAGGCTATCCCAGTCAATTATTGTGTGGCATAACGTCCGCCGGATGCGACAACGGTTCAGGCACGCACTTCGAAAGGTGTCTATAAATGGCTACACATTTAGTTAGATAACTGTGGGCCGTCGCAAGCAGAGGCTACAAGGAGAAGAAAAGAGCACGAGTGACGAGGCTCACCTGGGCAAAGCGTTTCACGAAATTGTCCATGCGCTGCGCAATCTGGAATCGAGGGTCGGATGGCACCTCGGTATCGTCCGTATTGGCCTCGAGGAGCACACTCGACGGGAGAACAAATTCTGACAATTCATCATACAGGAATTGTTTGACTGGGATCGTCCCGAGGACGGACATATCGTTCACGATGATGGTCTGGACAAGGGAGCGGATATATACAGATGGTTGAGGCTTGCGAGAGAGGAGGGTCCAAAGAGCGACCTAAAGCCATTAGACGATGCTCAGATGCCCACATAGCGGGAGCATGAACAAGGTACCTTGAAATTGTATGGCCCCCCATACTCGAGGAGCTCCTTGAGATCAATTGCGTCTTGACACAGCCGTCGGAGATGCGCCAGCGCATCTTCAGAGCTGATCTTTACCATTGGTCGGGGGGGCACTGTGCTGGCCAATCTCCTTTGGATCTTCACGCTGAAGGCATCAGGTACAGGCTTTCCAAGGGAAACCGACTGAGAAAGGGAGGCCAATCGAGATAAGCAAGACTCAAAGTGACTGGCTGACTTGGCTCGTATGATATCGACATCCCGGCTTAGTGCGAGGAGGAATTCACGCCGTAGCAGAAGCCTGCATTTAATTGCATCATGTATATTCTGGCCAAGTGTATCGGCCACCGATTCGGTCCAGGAGATTGCTTGATCAAGGAGGTCCCGGAAATATTCCACATCGAACCGTGACAGCAGACTGCGATTGTACAGCTGCGTAACAAAATCCTCCTCCTGTGAAATATCAGCAGATATGAATGGGGCTAGTAGCATGCACAACTGACCTCGTAGTAGTACTCGTTGACTACCCGCGAATGGACAAAATCACAGCTTTTGACGAGCGCGAGACAGTAGGCACGTAGTACGAGATGTATCAACTCCGATCCCTCCCCGGCGGTGCCCGACTTTCCACCTCCAAACCGAGCGTCTTCGAGCGTTTTGGGTATAGGCCATAATAACTTGTCGAGGTACAAGGATGTGAAGAGAGTTTGCGATAGAGGATGCCCCATATGCCACGCCATCTGCCATTATACAATTCTCTCAGCCAGGCCGCAGATATTGTCGATTGTGGGATAACCACCCACCTCGTGACAAAGCAGCTCATCCATTATGCCCACCACTTCTTCCGGAGCCAGCTCCCGCATGACATCGTAGTCATCCTCTAATGCTTGTGCGTGGTTCTCACCGGGGCCGAGGAACCCACTGTCCATTCTTGAATCCATGATCTGCCGGTATCAGGCCTTGTCAGTCGTGGGGAGGGGTCCAATTTGAGCATTATCTGGGCTGGGATGAGACTGGACTGTAACCGACCTCGAGTGCACCAACGGCCTCGAAAAGTGTAAAGTACTCATCCTTGACGAGCTGTCCGGTGCGTAATTCTATGAGAAGAACGACAGTTAGAAGAATGCTTAACTCGCATAAGGACAGACAGGTGGTCAGGCCAGTAATTGGGCAAGGACAGGGAACAGAAGCGAACTCTCGTACTTGAGGCAGCGTGTGTAAACTCATCTGTGATGTCGCGGGGAATTACTAACTGCGACACAACTCGCATTGTTGGAAAGGAAGCTTCTTTGTTTGGCAGCATGAGGCTTGATTGACTGTGATTCATGTACTCACAGAAGTATGTTTGGATGAATGGAGATTGGAAATGCAAAAAGGAAAAAGAAACAACGTCAATAAATAAAAAAAGATCGATGATTTCAGATACGACACCTCTGGGATTCGAACCCAGGCGGGCGAACCCACAGGCTTAGCAGGCCTGCGCCTTAACCACTCGGCCAAAGTGTCAGTCCGATGATTTGCCACCCACATTAAAGTTTCATCATTCTTAGCTTGCAACATGACCTGCTCTAAGAAGAGCAAATGATCCTAAGAGCACTCTTTAACTTTGTTATCCCTATTATAGAAGCATAATATGAGTTTCTAGGCACTATTCAAAGGCAGTTACTGACTGACGTATATACAAATGTCTTGAGTACATCAAATTTCAAGCTCAGACAACCTCATGCTTTCATGATAGAGTTGTTGTTGGAGTATTAGTTCAGTTATGTAATCATACTAGTACCCTTAGTGGAGTTTGTTGTTTAACAATGGACGGAGTGCCTCCCACCATGATGTCAGCTGTCGGGACTCGAGTCCAAGAGCGAGAATATGCACACCAAGAACATCGCATTAGAATCCAAATGGAATCATCATATTTTCCTATGCCAGAATGGGAACTGCCGGTAGAAAAGCATGAAATAAATGGAATCCACAACAGTAAGTTTCTCATTAACTCGGGGCTCATCCCTTCGTTCGTATCCTAGGGAAGTGGAATTACTATGGGAAGGAATTGGTGATAAGTTACTTTGCAAAGTAACCTCTTATCATTAGACACTTTGGCCGAGTGGTTAAGGCGCAGGCCTGCTAAGCCTGTGGGTTCGCCCGCCTGGGTTCGAATCCCAGAGGTGTCGTATTTCTCTTTTTTTCCTTTTATACTTTTTTTTGCCTTTTTCACAGAAGGACACTTGAGTACTCCATACAACCCATCGCCTACTTGCAAGCCATCCATCCTACAACCCAGCATCTATGTATGGACTAATGATATTGATATGCTGATATCTAGGAACGGTTCTTGCTCCGAGGCCACCATCCAGACATGTACCAACTACCTACCCTCGGGAATGGATAAACCAACTGTCGAAATAACAAGCCATTGAATACCAAAACCGTTATCCTAAAAGGACATATCATGTCACTGGCAGTCTCCTCTGAAGGAATGGTATCAGTTATTCCTCCACTTTCTCTGTACTGTCTTCCTAATTGCTGTGCTAATGCACTTCTAGGTGTAGGCATCAGCAGTCCAGCACCAGGCACCAAAATGAACCCTACACAATTTCACAGACAATAGAGAGACCCGCTAGCAGTCTATATGAAGCCCACGGAATATCTACGACCGAGTCTAGCCTGAGAATTGGCTGTCGACAGTTTTCCTGTGCCAGTCTAGGACTCTAGGTACCCTTGACGAAACGTCCTAAACCATCTGATTCATATTTGGAGTATCCTTGGGCGAAGTACAATAGATCGATTGGTCTTGGTCCCTACTAACTTCTTTGATTTCAACTTCGGTAGGTGGTGTAGTGGTGCGGAGTGTTCTTCTCTTTAGTCACATGACATGCTGTGGAGCGCAACCTCCCAGTATAGTCTGGCGGCGGATCCAACATCCTGAGCGTCATCTATCTATCATCATCCTTCTTATTGTTACTCAGGGAGTTACTCAGTCACGAATGGTATTCATCTATCTCCTCTCTATGGGTCCTCCGTACTAGATGTCTGGGGGGGCATGATCTCAGGCCAGGATCGTCTCCTCACATCTGCTCTCCCTGACCTGCCCCAAAAGGGCATATCGAACTTACCCCCGTACAGTGGACATCACGGATTATGGTTAAATATCCAGTTTTCATACAGTTGTACGGATAGTCGAGTTGGTATTGGACTGGATAATGCCCGACGGTGAAAGAGCCTACTGTAACATTAATACCCATGACAATTCAAGCATAGGACACTTTGGCCGAGTGGTTAAGGCGCAGGCCTGCTAAGCCTGTGGGTTCGCCCGCCTGGGTTCGAATCCCAGAGGTGTCGTTTCTTTTTTTTCCTTTGTTTTTTCATCCCTCGATAAAGAGTACATCCGTACAATGTGTGCCTCATTCATATCTTCCTTTCGCTAGAAACTTCTCTCTGCTCGCCGTAATATTTTTTGCCTAATTTTAAATCTCATCGCCACTCCTCCATAGGTGGTATATAGGTATGAGGCATAGGATCCGAATGCTCGGTTCTCTACACCCATGATAGTGAGTCAAAGCGAGACTAAACGCCGAACCGTTGTACGTCGTTTGAGCAGCTCATCCTCCCTGGCATCCTTATCCAGGGGGGACATGGTTTCTTCATCAATCCTGACGCTTGGTAAGGGTCTAGTGTTCAGACACTTGGGATGGAGCTCTCCGCCGCAAGGAAAATAATACCCCGAGTTATTCCCAATCCTGCGGCATATATCTGGAAAAATGACTTCAATAGTGGTCTCCTTTGTCAGAATAGAAAATCCATCTAAACCTTCAGGGTACATACAGCCTTTCCGATCTTGAGACTTCTTGAGGCTCATATTAGTCGATGTTGGATACAGCATTACCCAAAAATATGTTGATTTGAATTGTCTTTTCGTCAGTGGTAACAAGCAGAGTTCCTGTTTCTGGACAGCCCCAGTTCCTCTTAGGTTTCGATTGCTTCCCCTTAACCGGCCCATATCGCTATACTCCTGAAGAAACACATCGGCTGGGCCGTTGTGAGCCCACATATCCCCTTAGACTTACGAACGTTGGTCAATGGAGCGCTGTCCGTCACCAAATCTGACGGCTCCTGACCTACTGCGCGACGCGCTGCTCAATGTTGCTGGATTTCCCAACGCAGGAGTATGAGTAGCCCCGGTTGTATAGTCCAATTATACGCCATTAAGCGGCCACTGAGTCTCATTCTCGCTTGCTCTTGTAGTACATATCAAGTCTGATTGAAAGATCAATAGAGAAGTCTTGATAGGAATAGGAATTCTCGACTAAACATGCAAACTTTTTGTGACATCGAGTCATTCTGCTCCCCTCTCCTGACTGTTGAGTCGACAGTATCAGGCAGATTATCCGTGGGACGTTCAAGGGTACCCGTAGCGATCTGATTCAATAGTATAAGTAAAGAATCAGGCAATTGAGTCGATTTGGAGAAGTCTTGATATGCAGCATGCTGCAAGAAAGCAGATCCAGTTCAACAGGCGACAATAAAGACGAGTCGAATGGGATAGTGTCAGAGCGTGGAGTTGGGTGGACAATATGAAACATGCGGAAGTGCGAACCGCCAAAAGGTTAAACTGCACGGAGGATGGTTATCCATCTACATGACTCTTACAGAGACCAATTCAAATATGGTCTATTCCTCGAGCCAAAAAAAGACAGGAAGAAACGATCCTTCTATTGAGATTCGACGAAACGGGTCAATATTGCTACAGTTATTGTTCCTCCCCCACGATAAAACCTTCACCCCGTTCTTATGAAGATAACCCGAACCACACCCCTAGGTCATCGTAGCGATTCTCGGCGGGACGGAAAAAACGTTTATTTCGACGCGGCCTCGGCGGCGGCCTTGTTGGCATCAGCGAGGGACTTGACATCACCCTGCTTGCCGTTCTATATCCAACGTTGAAAGAAAACCCGTTAGCCGAATTTGAACCAACCCCAGCAAGGACAGTAAAATGTGAATACGAACCTCCCACTTGGAGAAACGAAGCTCCATCTGTCCACGGCGCTCAGCCGCAAGACGAGGGCCGTCCTTGAGAGATCTGCGGACCGCGCGGGCAGCGACGGCCAGGTAGCGGTTGTAGCTAGGGAAAAGTCAGTCGTGAGGTTGATTTCGCATTGCTGGGGGGGGGAAATTGTCGGTACGACGGGGTCGCACGTACGTCAAACCAGCGGCTTTCCACGCAGCGACCATTGTGATAATAGGTGAGAGTGGAGGTATGTGATTCAGAAGGAGAATTATCGGTCGTCGGGTATGTGACTGGGGAGAATGTCGAGTTCGGAGAATCGGGAAGTTCGGGTCATGTGACTCACGTGATCGGAGTGTCTCCATCCACAATACCCTGTTTAACGACGTCGGTTAGATCAACGGATGTTGCGCCGATAACTTGATATTTACAGATTCTCAGGACTGCTGCTGCTATTCCTTAGGAGCTGCCTGCATGGACTCGGATGTTTTACTGCAGAAAAACAGTGGTCAAGTGTATAGAGCCACTATCAAACTATTATCCCCAACTCAAGATGTTAGATCTCTGAGGAGATCAAAGAGATATTGAAATGAGAGGCTTTACTATAGATTACAGTATCTTCTTCAGAAGGAGAAGACAACTTTCATGTCTACAACTCTGTAATAAATGGATTATACTGAAAGTCCACAAACCTACTATGGGCAGGGTCTATCGAACCCTAACACTTGACTGGCCCTCCTGGCACATGAAAGACATTTACTGGGTCTTCTTAGGCAATTCAATACGGAGGAACTATGCCTGTTAGCACTGTATCTGCTTTGTGTAATAGAATTCAGAGTATGTGCATATAGCCCATCCACAACTAGCCCGACGACAACCATGCTATACAGGAATGCTTTCTCTAACTTAGGGGAGATTCTTTGTGAACAACAGTTTCCATAATAATAAAAGGATATCAATCTTTAATAGTCACTATAAAGGATTCCTGAGTATAAAGATCTTAGAAGCTTGGGGCTTTTCCTGGACATGAACGGGCAACACCAGACAGCATTATAAACCTTTTCGGTACACATCGTTATATGCTCAAGACATAGCCATGATTTCTCGGCAGTTTCCTTTCTATGATTCACTCACCTCTTTCCCTCATCTCTTCATCTTGCTTTGCCTTCTTCTCATTCTTCTTCCCCAGGGAGATACCCGGAGATATCCGTCTCACACTCTCAGGACAGCTGAGTCTTCCTAGAATCTGTTCATTCATTGCTGCATCAACCCTTTCCTGAGTAGTTCTTGGAGGCTCACTGTTCTCTCAGCTTGTTCTCACATCCTTCTTCCTGTCTCTCTGAGACCCCCACGTTTCCAAAGCATTCGTTGTACACTCCAAAACCTGCAAGGATCAGATACAAGAACCAAATTGGAGAAGAAGGATACGGTTGACCATGAGTGCCCCCAAGGTGTCGAATCGACCCAAGAAGCGGACCTTGGTCCGCTGGGACGGTGTGTACCCCTTCCTGGTTGAGCACACTGGAAGTCATGCTGACTGACTGATTTTGATAGACAACCTGGACGAGTTGCTGCTACTGACTGTGCAGTCTGTCTGCCACAAGAACAACATCAAGATCCCGTGGGCCGAGGTGGCCGCCACCATGGGCCACAATGTCACCGAAGGCGCCATTGGACAGCATCTGGCTAAACTCCGTCTTCGCCGGCTTGAGGCTGGTAAGGATGTCCCTCCAACTTTTCGGCGGGGTGGTTCTGGGACCGCCAGCAAATCCTCGGAAGCGGACATGGCGAATTTCGGAATCGGAGGTAAACGCAAGCTGCGCGATGCACAGGAATCAGACAACCCAGCCGAGCCAGTGGATATCACCCAGGATTCCGACAACGCATCGGATGAAGAGTACATGGACAGTCCCCGCTTCAAAGCGCAGAGAGACACTGCACAGAAAAAATGCAAAAAGGTTCGGCGCAACGGAGACCAGAAGGCCAAACAGGAGCCTAACGGTGACCAGAATGAGGTTGAGCGCAGCGCTGTTGACCCTGAGGTAATGGTAGTGCCGGGAGCAAGGTTCTTTTGGTACCCCAACAACAGGGAGCTGCAAAGCTCGCCTTCTCCCATGAGCCCTAGGTCTAGGAAGAGTAAGAGAGTCACTCTAAAGTATGGGCGTGCGGTGCAACCCGTTGCGCGGCAGACTGTTGCACATCAGCCCTTGGCACAGCAGCCTCTGCCCCAGCAGCATTTCAACTTCCAGGGCGCAACGAAGAATGACGCCAACATCTTTGATGATCCTTTTTACGAGCCATCTTATGGTCAGTGCCAAAAGCAGAGTCTTCAAATGCGTATTCCCAGCTTTATGAAAATGCCAAGCACCCAGGACACGGTGGGGGATTATATGGCGACAAACAGCACCAAAATGGGTTTGTCCACCGTTAACCCTGCCGATATAACCTCAAACTTTTTGGATTTTATCCAGGATGAGGACCCGCTGCCGAACTCTTTCATGGAGCTACTTCAGGATGACCAGATAGTCTTCGCCTGAAGCACCGAACCAGCAGGATATGGATATTGACGAAGTCTGGTAGTGGTTGAAAGCCGATGAAGCCCTGCAAGATGCTCACTTCTAGTCTCATCGAAGGCCCATCTCCTCAAGTTGATGACCTGGGTCCGGTTTTTCAAGGGATTCCAGCTCTCGAATAGGGAAAGGGTTTCATTTTTTGAACTTGCTACAATTTGTCATTTCATTTTGACACATCCTAATCTTCCATTTCCTGGATGTACTTTCTTTTCACATCTTGATGCTCTTGCGTTCCGCTCTCTCTGTGGTTGTTCTTTTCATCAGTTAGTTTCCGCCTTTCAAGTGCGAGCAGCAACAAGGGAATTTGGGGTTTCTTAACAGCTTTGAACATCCCTGCTAGGCCTTGATAGAAAAGGCCAAGCACTTCTGCACTTTCTTAAGGTTGGTTGACTTGATGGATCTGTATGGATGAATTCTGCAGAGTATATCATTGTTGGAGGATTGGTGAATAGGGTGTCAACAATCAGCTTCTACTCTATTGACTAGACAAGAATCAATGAGTTCAGTTTCAATGATAACATGAATAGTGAATCGACCATCTGATAGATGTTGTGTGTACAAATTTCCCCTTCCGACAATCCGAGCAATTCCCTCGGGAAACCATGCACGTGACCTTCTAGGAGCTTCTGCCGCCAAGACATCCGGGGATGAAGAATCACCTGGAAAATTTTCGAGACTTTGGCTTCATCTCATCTTCTTTTTTCCCCCAGCTTTCCATCCTCCAATTCTTCATCCCTCCCCCATCCTCTTTTCTTCCTTTTGTTTCCCTTCTGTATCCGGTTCTCGCTCTGGGAGTCTCGATCGGGTAATTTTTCCTAATCTCAACGCTTGCTATTTCAGTTTCTATCTCTTCCTTTACCTATCACCAATATGCAGAGAGCTCTTTCTTCCAGGACATCTGTCCTTTCTGCTGCCTCTAAGCGGGCTGCTTTCTCCAGACCTGCTGGACTCAACCTGCAGCAGCAGCGCTTTGCTCACAAGGTACGTTTCTCTTTCAATTTTTGGTCTTTTGCATGCTGTACACTCCCAAATTGGTTTTCCGTGACTCCCGGGGCTCCCTTTCACCGACTTGCTAACAGCCATTCAGGAGCTCAAGTTCGGTGTTGAGGCTCGCGCTCAGCTCCTCAAGGGTGTTGACACCCTTGCCAAGGCTGTCACATCGACTCTCGGTCCCAAGGGTCGTAATGTCCTGATTGAGTCTCCCTATGGCTCTCCCAAGATCACCAAGGGTACGTCGAACTGAACCGATCTCAATCACCATGTAGGACGGGGAAAATACTGACTGGTGTAGATGGTGTTTCTGTTGCCAAGGCTATTACTCTCCAAGACAAGTTCGAGAACCTCGGTGCTCGTCTCCTTCAGGATGTTGCTTCCAAGACCAACGAAATCGCTGGTGACGGTACCACTACCGCTACCGTCCTTGCCCGTGCTATCTTCTCCGAGACCGTCAAGAACGTTGCCGCTGGTTGCAACCCCATGGATCTGCGTCGTGGTATCCAGGCTGCAGTTGATGCCGTTGTCGACTATCTCCAGAAGAACAAGCGTGACATCACCACTGGTGAGGAGATTGCTCAGGTCGCTACCATCTCCGCCAACGGCGACACTCACGTTGGTAAGCTGATCTCTACCGCTATGGAGAAAGTCGGCAAGGAGGGTGTCATTACCGTCAAGGAGGGCAAGACCATGGAGGATGAGCTGGAGGTGACCGAGGGTATGCGCTTCGACCGCGGTTACACCTCCCCTTACTTCATCACCGACGCCAAGTCCCAGAAGGTTGAGTTCGAGAAGCCTCTGATCCTGCTGTCTGAGAAGAAGATTTCCGCTGTCCAGGACATCATCCCTGCCCTCGAGGCCTCCACCACTCTCCGCCGCCCCCTGGTCATCATTGCCGAGGACATTGAGGGTGAGGCTCTCGCTGTCTGTATCCTGAACAAGCTCCGTGGCCAGCTCCAGGTTGCTGCCGTCAAGGCCCCCGGATTCGGTGACAACCGCAAGAGCATCCTTGGCGATCTTGCTGTTCTCACCAACGGTACCGTCTTCACCGATGAGCTTGACATCAAGCTTGAGAAGCTCACTCCCGACATGCTCGGTTCCACCGGCGCCATCACCATCACCAAGGAGGACACCATCATCCTGAACGGCGAGGGCAGCAAGGACGCCATTGCCCAGCGCTGCGAGCAGATCCGTGGTGTCATGGCCGACCCCACCACCTCTGAGTACGAGAAGGAGAAGCTCCAGGAGCGTCTCGCTAAGCTCTCTGGCGGTGTTGCCGTCATCAAGGTCGGTGGTGCCTCCGAGGTCGAGGTTGGTGAGAAGAAGGACCGTGTTGTCGACGCTCTCAACGCTACCCGTGCCGCCGTTGAGGAGGGTATCCTCCCCGGTGGTGGTACCGCCCTGCTCAAGGCCTCCGCCAACGGCCTCGAGCACGTCAAGCCCGAGAACTTCGACCAGCAGCTCGGTGTCAGCATCATCAAGAACGCCATCACCCGCCCCGCTCGCACCATCGTCGAGAACGCCGGTCTTGAGGGCAGCGTCATTGTCGGCAAGCTGACCGACGAGTTCGGCAAGGATTTCAACCGCGGCTTTGACAGCTCCAAGTGCGAGTACGTCGACATGATCTCCACGGGTATCGTCGATCCCCTCAAGGTTGTCCGCACCGCCCTGGTCGATGCCAGCGGTGTCGCCTCCCTGCTCGGTACCACTGAGGTTGCCATCGTCGAGGCTCCCGAGGAGAAGGGCCCTGCTGCTCCTGGCGGCATGGGTGGTATGGGTGGTATGGGCGGCATGGGCGGTGGCATGTTCTAAGCGCCCTCCTGTAAACCCCTACCACTTCCATGATTTTTAAAGGTTTCTTCCCTTCGAGCGTGTCTTTTGCATGTCCGGGCATTTTTTTTCTGATCTACCGGTGTTGAGAATTTTATAATGTTTCCTTTTGTTTTCCTGATGTGTTGCACGTCTTCCCAATCCACCTCCAATCTCATTATACCTCGCTTCCAATGTCTACCTTCTCGTCCACCTCCTTCTTTTCCCCATTGGATCAACATCTCCACTCCATTACGTTGGGCATAAAAAAAGTCTCAGGGTGCCCTGTGTATCATATATGTACTTTATGTAGTCCACGGTATCGAAGCTGCCGTGGTTGCGGTCTCAATTATATTAATCGTTCATGATTGTGCATTCAGTAAACTCTACGGAGTAGTAGTATTTGAACGAGGAGAAAATCCCATCCAGCCATAGATATCTTACATATTCCTACTTCCTAGTTTCTACGGCGAAACCTCCCGCTGACTCGGCTGCCTCAACTTCCCCAAATAATCATACTGCTCCATCACCGACAACGGCGGCGAGATCCGATCCGGCTGCCTCTTCCAGATATCATCCTCCAATTGTCTCCGGTAGCGCCGAGACGCAAGGTACCGATCAAACCGGCTCTTTTCATGGGTGCTTTGACTGCTTTCGGCCGTGGTACCGTCCTTCTGCGGCGTTTCTGGCTCCGCGGCCCTGGATAGATGGAGAACCTTCTTGGTGGGATTCAGGAGGAAGTCCTTGGCCATGCCGATGATTATTGCCTGGGTCTTTGAGACGGTGTCTCGGAGGGTTTCGCTGAAGGCTAGGAGGAGAGCGATTAGGATAATGGCGACTGATGAGGGGCCTGGGTATGTGTGAGTTGGGCTCGTTGAAGACGTAGAAAAGGGTCTCTCACCTGCGATCAGGAACATTTGGTGGAAATTGGGATTCGTGTCCGTGCCGCTCCATTCTCGGACATTGATGCCGAATAGTGATGTGAAGAATGATAGTGGGAGGAATCTGCGCTGAGTGAGTAGTCCGCAGTGGAATCCGTGCATTTTGCTGAGACTTGGGAGGATGGGCCTTACATGACCGTGAAGATTGTGAAGACCATCACAGACCGGGACTGATTCTGGGTTACTTCTGCCTCCCACCGAGCCAGTCGCGATTCATCGACGTTGGCCTGTTTTTGCTTCAAGTCCAACAGATTCTCTACCTGTTCCCGAGTGTTTAGCAAAAGCTGGCATCAAGGAAGAAGGGAATCCACCCACTGCTTTCTGGGCTAGAATGGCGTTTTCTCTCATCTCCTGAACCTGATTGCGGTATTCGTCAAGTCGGGACAGTGTAGACTCCACGAATACCTTCCCATACCCCTTTTCTTCGAAGTATTTGGCCATGGTCTTGACGGTCGAGGCTTGTTGGTCAAGGAGTTTCATAATCGTCCCCAATTCGTCCATGATGTCCCTCAATTCGAGCAACGCAGTCAGATCTTCCCGGCTCTGCTTTGCTGCCTGAACGTCTCTCTCGTCACGTTCTGCATCGGTCATTGTCCTTCCATCCGGTGTTTTGTTATGTTGGGCCGGGTTTGTGGTGAACCCTCGACTTCGGAACCGCTTGAATGACTTTGTTACGGATTCCGTCTGTTGGGGGTCAATAATCGCTCCATTGGACAGATTCTAGAGTTCTCACCAAGATACTAATGGACTCTTCGAATATACGAAGGACTTGTAGATCATGCTGGAGGGTTCGGTCGAGCAGAACGGTAACTGCATGTAGTACTATCAGTGCAGCAAGATCACCGGCTGTCTCGAATCGCCGAGCCAGATCTCCATTCAGCTCGCTGTATATGCTGTTGTGCAGGTTTGCTTGTTCATACAGCTTGCCTTGAGAAGTAGTAGCCTCCTGGTTGGGGAAGAAGGTCACGACCGTTCTCTGGTCCAGGATCCAGAGCCAGAGTTGATCCACCATGAGAACCTTGCCATCCTCAAATACTTCCGGAATGCTTGAGTGATCTTCTGCCGGTATCGAATCCCCGAGTTCATCCCTTGGATTGATCGTTTTCCTGGTCCGCTTCCAGAGCATCTGATCGTCATCCCTGGCCATGGTAGACCGCAGATTTGGATATCCAAATTGATCCAAGGTCCTCCTGAGATGAATAGGCGGCTCGGTCCCCAGAAACTTCCAGATCACCTTCGCTTCCAAGTGCGACTTTGAGATCCTGTCCGGCACCGGTCTAGATCTTCCTTGCTGCAATCTATCCTCGACAACCTTACGGCGTTGGATTAAGTTCCAGTACGTGTCCCAATGAAGCTGGTATAAATTTGAGCAAGTGTCATGTATATATATGCTCGTCAGGACTTACGTATGGCATCTTGTCAGGGAGTCAACGATTAGCAACCATTCTGTTCATTGCATTCTCTGTATACTCACATAAAGAGCAAGCTGGGCGTCCTCCGCCCCCATCGGAAGGCTCGTGCATGAGGCATCATTCGGTCTAAAATGAATACATGTAGGGCGTACATAACGAGCGTGAGGCTCTAAATGACGAGCCCTGATAAGCATAGAATACCAATTCTCGTGATTTATGAATCTAGTTAAACTGTGCGTGGTGAAAAACTTGGTTAGCCTATACCTCGTGTGTGAAAAGAGGAAAGTGGCATACAAGTCAGGGATTTGGCGATCTGCACAGGCTTTAGATAGAATTGCAGGGACCCATCCGGTATGTGTATAAGGAATATGTATCCAGAGGAGCTTTTCGCTTCCTGCCTCTGGTCGGTCAAAACGAGGTACCGTTCGGGGCTTGTCTGTTCCCATCTCGTTCCGTAGACCCCGTATTGATAGAGGCACAGGAAGGAGCCCTTTGTATTTTGATATTGCGTTGCTATGATAACTTAGCCAGCCTTTCCACATATCACTCCGTTGAATGCTTACGAACAGTGGCTTCGTCTGGCTCGCCTTCACTCCAACTTGCTCACCGAAAACCTCACCTGTGACACGACCTTCTTCTTCTTCCTCCCGAGGAATAGATCCTTCCTGCGTAATCGGATCTCCTAGTTCGTACTCGGGATGCTCGACGTCCGGTTGAAAGTAGCTGTCGGTGACTGGCTCGCTGATATGAATCCTTGGGGAGGCTTTGGGCAGAAAACTGCGGCTCTTCTTGATAGAGGGTCTGGGCCGGATCTGCTCAGTTCCCTGACTGACGGCCTCGAGTGGCTCATCAGGCTCCGATGCTATATGAATAGATGATCGCCTGCTTTCGAAGCTGCTCACCGAGGAATCATCAAGCGAACCGGGTGGCATCTTACTGGTTCTGCTGAGCCTGTCTCTCAGGCATACAGAGGGGCCTTTGGCCAGATAATCTGAGAGTGCCACTTTCGTGGACCAAAGTTTCAAAGGGGTCTCATCGCTGACTCCGAGTGCCGTATCTTCGAAAAATCCATTGACTTGTATCATGACTTCCTTTTCAACATGCAGGGGGACATCGTTCAACGCAGATAATCGTACTGCCATGGAGACCGATAGTTGAAGCTCCTTGATAAAGCTCGTTCTTGTGGTTTTCTCCTGACTCTTGAAGTACGCCGTCCCTGCGTGATCAGTAGCCAGAGGAATTTCCTTTTCATGCTCCAGACCTAGTAGGCCTGAACGAATGGAGGTGATGGGCACATGAACCTCGACTGTGCTGCCTGGGTCTGGGCCAGCGACATTGATAGTAGAGTCCACCGTCTCCAGAAAAGTCCAGATTTTCATATCTGCTGAAATGGCTCTAAAATGACTAGAGAGCTGAGCAAGTCGATGGTGTCGAGGCTTGAAATTTTCCCGCAAGCGATGCGGGACACGAAACTTCAATTGCATCAGACGAAAGATACTCTGAGCATACTCAGGAGCAGACAAATAGGTTGATCCCTGATGCGGGGTTGCGAGGAAGGCGATCCCATGGCAGCTTGACAGGACTGATTCCACATTCGACGTTGATTGACTGGCAATAACTAGAGCGGCCTTAGCAACCAGTCCGCCAGTGCTATGGCATATAAAGAAGATAGGCCGTCGGCTTCTCTGCGCATCAAGTCAGTAACCGACTTGCTATTTGCAAAACATATTATGGCATACATAGAGCAGCCGTTTTTCATGCAGCCGGTTGAGCAAGCTATGAGCTAGGGAGTCCAGGTCGTCATCGGCACTGGGCTTTCCATGATCGTAAAGTAATACCCTCGCATTCGGTATCTGTCTCGACAGTTCGGACATCAGCCATGGTGCAGCGGTATCATCCCCCACCCAAGTACTCTTCGGGTCTGCTCCAATAGCAGGAACAGCGACAATGCTGAGGTCGATCAGTACCTAAAACTTTGAACTGTAGAGAAGCATGCTATACTCACTCGACATCAGTGCCTTGGACTGAATTTGCAGTCTCAAATCGACCGCGCAGGTCTTTCAGGGACATATCCTTCGCCATGTCTTAAAGCCCCCCCGAGTAATTCCAGTGTTCTTGATTGAAATCCATACGAAGGAAGAAATCCCAAGATGAGGTTCATTTCCGAGCCTGGTCATCGAAAATGACCATAGAAATATCAATCGTCATCTGACTCACGAGGAAGGAAGGCCATGGCAGGTGACAATCCACTTGGTGACAGCCTTGTCCGTTCAGCCCTGTCGGCTGGGCTTTTACGCCCATCACGGGAGGGAGAACGGTGATCATCTCGCGGCTCATGTTCAAAGGGTTGTGATCTGACCAATGTCACCTTGCATTCTAGTGTCTCCATGGGATCAGGTCATCAAGGGACAGGGATCGTCATCAGCCTAGGGTAGTCCCTGGTCAGTTTCTCAATACGGAGTAATCAGAGTCAATTCAATTTTTTTCGGTAGTATAACCTCTGATGCAGAAAGTCATTTGAGTGCGATTTCATCAAAACTCCCTAAATGTGACAAGCATGAGTTTATCATGAGTGTCCAGATCTTTCAAGTCTGAGCATGAGAACATGTTGTAGTCGAGAGTCCAGATAGAATGGAGACCCCGTGACCTTCGCCTACATTTCCATTTCGAGCATCTCAGCATTGAGCTGTTGATCATATATCAACCTGGCAAAAGCATTCCGTGAAGGCGCATAGTTATATATACGCGCTTTTGAGCAGTTGAAGCAGTAAAGAGATAAGATTGGTCTCGCAATGTGATCCAGAGAAATAAGCAAACTCCAACCCAGTCTTATGAAGAATATGTACATGATTTGGAATGAGCAACGCTTTTGCGTATAAAAGACAAGTACCCCCTTTTCCCTTGATGGTGCTGAAACAAAGGCCAAAAGGTAGGTGTTCTATAACACGACATGGAGTGCGGTATCATCAGACATTAAACGAAGAGAGCAAAACCCACTGCTCGCTTGGTGGATAGTTATACATGGACGCTGGTAAACGAGAAGGAGAGATTGATGTAAAGTGATATCAAGTGAAAATGTCGAAGATTGAAGGTTGTTAATACCAAAATTTCTTCCAACTGCTAGGGCCACGGTCCTTGGTCTCGGATAGCCGATGGATGAGCCAGTAGGGAAAGTTTGGCTAAATAGAGTCGGAGTGCTCATGCTCATCCGCCGAGTGACGTCTCTCGTTGACGTTCCGTGCCATCTTTTTCCCAAGCTCATACGTGGAGATCATGATAGCACAGGCGGGAGCCACCTTCAAGCACCGCGCCACCCAACCGCGGAAAAGACCCGCCATACCCTCTTCACGGAAAATATGCATCAGAAACTTGGGCAAAGACAGTTGCTCTGGTGCGAGAGACCCGGGAGCTACGCTACCTCGGATGCTACTCGACTTACCATCCCCGATGTATCGGAACACCTGCTGGCGTGTTTTGCCGACATCAAAGGGAGTAGTGACGAAAGCCGCCAGAGAGCCTGAAACTGCGCCCGCCAGGAAGCTTTCGAAGAATGTGGGGGTATCCAAGTCATGTTGTAAAGCCGCAGGCGACGAGCTATGAGGCAAAATATGACGGGCGGAGGCTGCCCGGCGCAGATCAAGAAGATAGCGCTTGCCTTCCTCATATCCCCACCAATACAACCCGGAGAATGGGACGTCGCGCCACATTGTAAGGGTCAACCCTCGCCAGAGTGACCTGTAGCCCTGCGCCTGAGTCATGTGATATAAGTCCTCCAACGTCGTCTTGAAATGCCCAGCACCAGTACCAGGAGTCGCCTGCAAACGCGTTCGGAACATTTCAATCGGGCTGATAGCGGATGCAGCGGCAACTCTTGCAACAGAACCCGCGACCAATGGAGCGTAGGCGGCAGGGACATATCGTTGAATAGGGCTTCGCTCATCCGCTCGTAACCAATCGTACCCAGCAAAATAGATGATGTTGGCTGGGATGCTCATCATCAAAGTGGGACTAAGTCCACGCCATAGTGCCAGTGTCCCCTCATTCCGAGCGATCTTGCGTAGGCCATCCAGAGTGGAAGTGAAGGTCTTGCGTTGCGTTTCCTCGACGGCACAGTCTACTACAACCGCAGTGTCTCCCAAGGTCCCTGCGCCTGGGCCTACCATGCACACTTGAGGGCCCTGACCAAGCCAGAACACTTCCCGACAGCAGGCAGTCACTCCCAGATTTGGTGGTATGTTTTTGAACGTTTGAGTAGTGTAAGAGGTGGGGGGCAATGTGGTTTTGACAGAGGATTGTGATTGAAGGCGGATACGGACAACGTCAAGAGGAGTAGCTGTAAAACCAGTCAGTATGTCATCCATCGATTTTCCTTGATAATCCGGATACTCGAGAGCCCCAAATTGAATATAACTCACCTAATAGAGCCGTCAAGATGCTGCCACCTGTGGCCGAAACCATCCGCTGAGCGATGGACACATCTTCGTCCTTTCGCTCCGCGACCGGAGCAGGGACTGTCTCTGTCCCAGAAATAGATGCCATTGTCGTATTTTCAACAAACCAAGGCCATGACTCTGCGGGATTCCGTCCTGGACTATATCCGTCACCGGATGTAAGTTCAACCTCGAGGTCGGACATTCGAGGAAATGAGCTGACAACCGACAACCTAGACGAAAAGCCAAATAGCTTTTTCCTCTCCGTCAACCTAGTTTGTTAAGGCGATGATCAGGAAACTTGTCGGTCGCGGAGAGGAAAAAAAAAGAGCAAAGCGTGATGATGCGTCAGAGAAAACGAGGTTGAAGGTTGGTGGTGGCGCATTGCCCATTTATCACTGCTAAGGACTAATTGGGTCCCCGCGATTTCGCCGACTCAATTTTGAATGCTGAAATCCTTCATGATTTATCAGTATTTTTGTTTCTTAATTGTACAGGAAGTATGGCTTAGCTTTATATATCGTTGTCTTTCGAACAGTGACCTTTAACCTGTACAGTTTTATTTTCATATCTCTTTTGCTTCTATTCAAAGTGGCCAAGTCTACTCCGTATATAAGTAAGCTATTGGGGTCCGGGGAACTATTGTGCTTATCAATCAGAGGACTCCGTTGCCAATACGGAGTACTCAGAGCGACATTCGACGTTGATGATGGAGGATAACGCAGAACTTGAATCGTTTCGACGCCAGTGGCGAGAGGAGGTTGCGCGACGGTCACAGAATAGACCAAGTGCTTCAGAACCGAAATCAGCCGTCTTTTCTGCAGCTCGATCTGGCCACTTCCCGCCGACTCGACATGCCGTGTCGGAGCGCAAAGAAGAGGATGACGATCGCGAAGGAGCTGTATCGTTCGATCAGGACGAAATCGTCCATGGGGTGGAACAGTTGAGCTTGACAAGGGTCGGCGAGGATGCTTTTCATTCTCAGGTACCGCGAAAAGAACCCAGATCTGCTTTGGAACACTTCGAACGAGCGGTGGAGAAAGAGGCAGAGGGCAGTTTGGGAGACAGCTTGCAGCATTATCGCAAGGCGTACCGGGTAAGATCTCTGGTGGCCACCTTGAGACAGTCGGAGAGTGACTGACTTGTTTTGTTTGCCTTCTAGCTGGATTCCGCTGTCGACAAGGCCTACCGAAGCAAGCATTTTGGCGCTGCTTGGAAGAAACCGGTGCCTGCTCCTCCCAGTACGTCAATATCAACAGACGCACCAGTCACTGGTCAGCCTCAAGATGAACCGACGATATTACCGACCCCGGAGCTTATCGCATCTTTCGCCAGTCTTCCCATTCCGCAGGCTGAACCTGAAGTTGAGAACACTCCTCCGCCCCCATGCCCCATCGCGAACATTCCGTCCGAGGTTCTGGTTGAAATTCTTCGATATGTCGCGTTGATGGATCCTGCGTCATTCTGTCGGATGTCGTTGGTCTGTAAACGCCTGGCGTATCATTTCGTCCATGAGCAGCACATCTGGAAAAGGCTTTGTCAGGGTTCCGAGTTCGGCTTCAAGTCCATGCATTACTCGTTTGCCTGTGACATCCACGGCAATCCAGAATATACACTAGAACAACGCCAGCGTTACACACCTTTCCCGTTCTCTGTTCCTGTGCAAATCCCGGCTCCGTTATCCTCATGGAGTCAAGTCTTTCAGATGTTCCCTCGGATACGTTTCACTGGTGTCTACATATGCACAGTCAACTATACTCGCCCTGGCGCGACCTCCTCATATCAGAACATATCATGGAACAGCCCTATACATATCGTTACCTACTATCGATACCTACGGTTCTACCCGGACGGATCGGTCGTCTCTATCTTGACCACGGTGGAACCACTGGATATCGTTCCCCACATCAGTAAAGAGAATGTGGTGGCGGCTCGAGCAACAATATCGCATCGGCATCACCAACGCCAGACCTCCGATCCAGGTGTCACACTAGCAGGAGCTTCGGACCCGATACCTCCAGTCGCCATGTCAGCCTTGAGGGAAGCTCGAAGAGGACGCTGGCATTTGACCAACCCAACAGCCGCGTCGGAATCGTCCGAAGACGAAAGCAACCAACATCCGGTCTTCGGCTACCCTTCCTTATCGTCCAGAGCCGTAGTGACTCCTGCACCTGATCCTAGGGATGTCGTCATTGAGACCGAAGGCGCGGGGTCCAAGTACGCCTACACGCTACATCTGTCCTTGCGGTCATCCTCCGGGGGATCGAAACCTGTCGGTCCCAATGCCACACCTCCCAACCCCTCGAAAAATACGAAGTTAGTGTGGAGGGGATATTGGAGCTACAACAAGCTGACGGATGACTGGGCTGAATTCGGACTCCGAAACGATCGGGCGTTCGTATTTCGCCGGGTTCGTGGCTGGGATATAAGCTGATGAATTGATGGACATTTTGATTATCTTATAAGCATGGAAGATGAAGAGACATAACCGTTGTCGAGTCTTGGTTTCTGTAGGAGATTTGGAGTCATGATTCAGGATATAGGGTTACTACATCATAGATGAGGTCGACAGTAAATAGGAATGACTTTCCTGATGTACATTACCTTGATGATATCGATTCCCTTTGACTGTTATACCCAAGCAAAGAAGCACCAGGGAGATGTTTGTTGATCGAGAAAATGAAGCAATTCCCAAAGAAACGCCAAGCAGCTTATCGATAAGCCTCACCCGCAAAAAAAATTCGGGGAGATTCCACCGATTCATCCAAAGTCCATCAACTAGAGAATAGAGATTCTGGGTGTTTATTGTGCTGCTGACTCTTCTATATCCATATTGGGCTTTATAACAGCCCATCACAATGCCCGAAAGGGTATATACCGTCTTCGACGACGCGGACGAGGTTCCTGTCACTAAGCAAAAGGTCCCAGACACCAAGCAGAGCAGTTCAGCCAAACGGAAAGACCAGAGCAAAGACCATGAAAAGAAGAAGAACAAGAAACGGAAACACGAAGAGTTGAGGGAATACCCGCCTCAACCTCCCGGATCAGCAGCAGCAGCAGCACCAACTCCCCGCACCTCCGACGAGAAGGATGTACCCAAGGACATCGCAAACGGCACCTCGGACAACAATGCCAAAGGGAAGAAGTACAAGCCGAAGCCAAACGCATTCCAAGATACAAGGCGGAATGCCACCCCGCTCCGAGAAAAAGCCAAGGCGCTGTACGCGATCCGCAAGAACCTGCCCATTTTCGCGCACGGCGACGAGATCCGACAGAACCTGCGCAAAAACGACGTGATGCTGCTGGTGGGTGAAACGGGTAGCGGGAAGAGTACGCAGGTCCCGCAGTTTTTAGTTGACGAGCGGTGGTGCCGGCCGGCCAAGACGACGGTTACGAGGGACGGGGGCTCGCACGCGGAGATCACGGTGGGCGGGTGTATTGCCATTACGCAGCCCAGACGGGTGGCTGCGATCTCGCTGGCGAGACGGGTGGCGGAGGAGATGGGGACGCCGCTGGGGTCGTCGTCGCCGGCTAGTAAGGTTGGGTATTCGGTGCGGTTCGATACCTCGACGTCGCCTAGTACGCGGATCAAGTTCTTGACTGAGGGGATGCTCCTTCAGGA
Organism: Aspergillus cejpii; assembly: GCA_004769165.1. Taxonomy (NCBI): domain Eukaryota; kingdom Fungi; phylum Ascomycota; class Eurotiomycetes; order Eurotiales; family Aspergillaceae; genus Aspergillus; species Aspergillus cejpii. The sequence goes on along the minus strand of SMSW01000001.1, from coordinate 2,653,556 downwards.
GATGCTGCATGATCCGTGGTTGACCAAGTACAGCGCGATTGTTGTTGACGAAGTGCATGAGCGTGGTGTCAATGTCGACCTGCTGTTGGGGTTTCTGAGGACCCTGGTCTCGGGGAAACGAGAAGGGCGTGGTGGTGTACCGTTGAAGGTGGTGGTCATGAGTGCCACGGCTGATATGGGAAGTCTGATGGATTTCTTCAAGGAGGGTCTTGGGACAGGCAAGACTACGAACGGTGATCAGGGCCAACAGGAGCCGGCCTCCGTGGCGAAAGAGGATGGGATTTCTGTCTGCCATATCAAAGGTCGCCAGTTCCCGGTGAAAACCATCTACGCTCCGGCCCCTGTTCATGATTTCGTAGATGCAGCTCTCAAGGTGATCTTTCAGATCCATTACAAGGAACCTATGCCAGGAGATATCCTGGTCTTTCTTACTGGCCAGGAAACAGTTGAAGCCCTGGAGCATCTGGTCAACGAATATGCCACCGGAATGGATCCGGCACTGCCCAAGATCCAAGTGCTTCCTCTATTCGCGGCTCTTCCGCAAGTCGCGCAGCAGCGGGTTTTCCTTCCTGCGCCTCCGCGCACCCGCAAGATCATTCTTGCGACCAACATCGCCGAAACCTCCGTGACAGTGTCAGGGGTACGGTTCGTCGTGGACTGCGGGAAGGCGAAGATCAAGCAGTTCCGGACCCGTCTGGGGCTGGACTCTCTCCTCGTCAAGCCTATCTCCAAGTCCGCCGCCATCCAGCGCAAGGGTCGTGCTGGCAGAGAAGCACCGGGGCAGTGTTACAGACTCTACACGGAGAAGGACTACCTAGCTCTCGACGAGACCAACACGCCGGAGATCCTACGATGCGATCTCAGCCAAGCGCTGCTCAACATGAAAGCCCGCGGTGTCGACAACGTCATGGGCTTCCCGTTCCTGACGCGACCCCCACGAGATTCGTTGGAGAAGGCCCTCCTCCAGCTGCTGAGCATCGACGCCCTTGAGGAGTCTGGAAAGATCAGCTCCATCGGACTGCACATCGCCAAGCTACCTCTCACCCCGACGCTCGGACGCGTCCTCCTGGCGGCATCGGAACATGGCGAGGGGTGTCTACTGGACGTGATCGATATCATTTCCTGCCTTAGCGTAGAGAACATCTTCCTCAACACGACCTCGGAGGAGAAGAAGGAAGAGGCAGAGCAGAGGCGCCGAGACCTGTACCGACGGGAAGGCGATCACCTTAGCATGCTTGCGACCGTGCGAGCCTACGCAGCCGAGAATACCGACCGAAAAGCATGGGCAGAGAAACACATGGTCTCCCATCGGGCCATGCAGTCCGTAATGGTATTTATTTTTTTTCCCCCGAGGAAATATTTTCCCACCCGTGTCTTCTTTCCTACTGACCATTGGCCTGTGCCATTTTTTTCCAGGACGTCCGCAAGCAACTCACCACGCAATGTCGACAGGCGAAGCTTCTTCCCAGCGCCAACGACACTCACAACGGCCCAACTAATTCCATCACCCGCGAACCCTCACCCATCCTCATCCTCAGGAGTTTCCTACGCGGCTTCTCCACCAACACCGCCCGGCTTGTCCCGGATGGCAGCTATCGGACCGTTGTCGGGAATCAGACGGTGGCGATCCACCCGTCCAGTGTACTGTTTGGCAAGAAAGTAGAGGCGATCATGTATAATGAATTCGTATTCACGAATCGCAGTTATGCTCGGGGGGTGAGTGCGGTACAGATGGATTGGGTAGGGGAGGCATTGGGGGGGGTATGATATTGTCTGATTGTTAGATATCTACAGAGTATCTACGGAGTATGTTACGAGAGAATTATACCCAACGACGATGATTCAGAGTACACCGACATTGTCAAGCCACTTTTTACAATAGTAGAGTAGTCGGTGATCATGGCTGGGAAGATGACCTGTCAATGGGATCAGCCAACATTCAAGATATCTGATCGTCATTTAGTCTGCAGGGTTGCTCAGGGATGTACTTTTGCTTCATGCTTCACTTTGAGAATTGAGAATTGATTCTTGAGTATTCGAATGATCTCAATATTGAAGTGTTATGGTAATGGTTCTGAGTAAGGAGTATGCTGAATGTATATCCATACACTCGAGGTGACTCTACAGAGTCTCAGAGACAGATTGAGACAACCCCTTATCTCAGTGGGTCATTGGAGCCTGATGTACTTTTGCAGGTTGATATGATCTCATCAGGTGAGGCTATTGAGGATTGATATCGCGTGGTGAGATTAATTGAACTCTTCATAGTTATCCTCAGTCAGATCTGATGGAATATCTGGTCTCGTGACTTGAATTCTCCCAATTGCTTCATTTCTGCTCCCAACTCATCCCTAATCCTCATTCTTCTTATATTATCATTATTATATTGATATATATTGATGGTATTATTAGAGTCATCCAAGAAAAAGATCCACCTTGATATTAATCAATCTTCGTCAGAATCACCAATCCCCTTCATCATCACCATCATCACCATCATCACCATCATCACCACCATCAGCATCATCATCGATTCCGGGAAAAGAGGGGACTTTGTCACTGACTATTGTTTTCTTTTCTTTTTCTCATCCCTCTTTGATACTGATTTTCCTCCTTTATTTACTCTTATAACTTATTTCCTCCTTCTCTTCCTCATCATTCATACTACTACAGACCTACACACCTACAGTGATCACACTTATCTATTCTACGTGGGGAAGATCCCTTATCAACTCCAAACAACTATCAACAACACCAACATCAACTCATGGCGTTTCGTGTACCACCTCAAGTCCCCCGTCGTCGCAATTCTACTATTCAGCCTTTCCCCGAACTTGATACTTCATCTCCCCTCTCTCAACTCCCCGACACCGAGTCAACACAATGGGTGCTCTTCTCCCCCTCCCAGTTCTCCACCTCTACTGAACACACCCCCCGGGCGGCTATAGTCTCCCGCTTGAGTGATTTCGGCTCCTTTGACGCCGCAACTCGCTCTATTCTCGATTTCGATGGTGATGACGACGATGAAGATCTCGAGGAGCCCTTGGATGAGGAGGGGACCGAGCTAGATAGCCTCGATGACGGCCTGCATGCCTTCCGGGCCCCATCCGTGGCACAAGAATCGGTTACCTCGAGGCTAAATCAATCTACACCAGCAGTACTTCCCACCCACGACGGGCTAGGGAGTTTCCATGCGTCCAGTCAGCTTGTACAGGAGCAGCTGTGGCAGCATGAACAGTTCAATCCTCGGCGACGGGGTGACGTGCGTTTGAGGCGTCGCTCGAGTGTACAGCGTCAGCTGGACGCGGTGGGGGACCGGGAGCAGGCGGACGTCGACCATGAACGCTGGCAACGGATCGAGAAATGGAGGATGGACCAGAGCCGGGCGCTCTTGCGGGAAATCGAGAGAGAAACACGGCGGCGACGACGGAACAGCTGCGTCAGTGTGCAGAGCAGCACTTGGGCCGCCCAGCCGGTTGTCTCAGACACTGACACTCCGGACGGCGTCCTGGAGACGCCTAAGGAGCCTCCGTCTGAGAATCGACCGGCGTCAGACGGAAATGAGTCCTTCTGGCGTCGCATCACCCGCAAGGTGATACGGGATCTGATAGGCATCGATGATTCCCTGCTTTCAGTCATTCTTGGCGAGTCGTTGCCATGCGTGGAGGAGGATGGAGAGAAGAGCAGTTCTGCAGGATCAGATACTGCGTCGGACTTGATCAGGCGGGAGCTGGTCTCCGTACGGGACGAGCAAGGTCTCTGGCAGACCAAGCTGCTTCACCGCATCGCACGTGAATTAGGCATCCTGGTCCATCAGCTCTGCGAGCATCCTGGTGCTTTCACGACTTACCTCACCTTGACGCATGAGATCCCGAATGAGTACGCTGGCATGCCCCTCGGCCGTCTAGTAGAGGAGGACGACACCGAGTCGCAGACCGCACCGGCGGAACCCGCTCCTCCAACGGAGATCCAGAACAGCCAGGATTTGATACTATCCCCGCAATTTACTCCTACCCTCCGCGAACCTACCGGCAAGGAGCATGCGGCTCATTGGGGAATCGAGGAGGAGGAGGAGACCTCGAACCGCGACCCGCTGTCTGAATCCGCACATCTCCAGCAGGAGAAGGAGTACTGGGAGCGCGAGCTGGACGTGATGATGGTCTTCCGCTACCTCCGCAACCGTTTCGGCCGTCGAGGCAGCAACGCAGACAACACCCAGCCGTCTTCGCGCCGCCACCCCCAAGACGCGGCCCGCCGCGCAGCGATCATCCGCCATCACCACCCCCTCGTCGCACGTGCACACTCACACTCTCAGGCCCAGCTCCGACGCCAGACCCATCTCTCCGCGGGCGCGTCCGGACCGACGGGGATCTCGTCCCCGCTACTCCGCCAACACCTCCGTCGCACCAGCTCCGGCTGCGCAAGCCAAACGAAACTATCCGCCATCTCCAGCAGACGCACCCTCACCGGCTCCAGCAGGAATTACTGGGATATCGGCGGGAGCGTCGACAGCGGAAGCGCAATCGCACCTGTCCCAGCGGGCGCGGGCACCTGGACTGAAGTCTAGCTGTCATCCGGATTCCCAGCTGTGTCTCTTGGCTTCTCTAATACCTGGATAAATCTCTACAATTCATGAATGGCTGGCCATCATGGCAAAATATTCTACTCGCAGCCTAGCGATCAATCACAATATACATATATCCCTTCACGTCTATACTCTATACTCTATTCCGGCTGCGGGTTGCTATATCGTTGGTTATTATACTGCTTTTTTCTGTCTCTTCACTTGGGTTGGTCGTTTGGATTTTGGTACATTTTGATCGAATTGAATTCTCTTGTGGCGCTGAGAGAGGTGGGTGGATTACCTGATACATATTCATGTGTATGGCATAAGGCATATGACGGTGCAATGTAGACTGGGGCAGGGGAGGCATGTATTTACATCTAGAGTATGGGAATCTGATTCTCAGATGGGTCAGAATCAAAGATGCCGTTGATCGTTACCGCTACAATCAGAAGAACAAGCCGAGGAAATCCCATGATTAATCAACTCCGGCGTGCACGCGTGAGCAACCACTAAATGACATCAAAAGGGAAATGAGGGGTAACATGAAAACGGGAACTGGAATTCTTTTTCTCTAACGCTATTCATTCCACATCTTAAGCCTGAGACAGGTTCTCGTAGGCGTTGGGGAAGCGCTTCATGTTCTCCTCGATCTGACCGTGACCACGAAGGAACTGGACGTAGGCGCCGTCCTGCTTGAGCTTGCCCTCATCACGGAGCTGGATGTACTCCTCGCGGCGGACGGGGGTGAAGCCCCAGTTCTTGGAGACAATGATCTTTTGGCGGCCGGGGAACTTGTACATGGCGCGGCGCAGGGCCTCGATGGCGGTGGCACGGTGGGAGTCACGGGTACGGACGGACAGGATGATCTGGCCGATGTTCACGCGGGCAACGGTACCCTGGGGCTTACCAAAGGCACCACGCATACCGGTCTGAAGACGATCGGCTCCGGCGCACGACAACATCTTGTTGATACGGATGACGTGGAAGGGGTGCACACGCACACGCATGTGGAAACCTTCCTTACCAGCGATCTTGACGAGGTACCTGTACACCGTTCCATTAGCTGACTCTGTTCCTCAAAATGACGAATTGCGATACGACGGCGGCGGTGACTGAATAAACGTACTTGTTGGCACAGATACGGGCGGCTTCGAGGGCCTCGGAGGACAGCTGCTCGTACTCGTTCGAGACCATGTGCACACACAGGGGGAAGTCGTCGACGCTGGCCTTCTTACGTCCCAGATCGAAGATACGGATCTTGGGGTCGGGAACACCACGGTTGAACCGAGACTTGGGGTAGGGCTGTTATCCAGGTATATTTGTCAGCCAACATCCTCATGACGAGTCGAACTTCATCCACACAAAATCCATCCAAACGAAAATCGCGACAGTATTCATTATCCCTCCTGTTCAACTCTGCTTCATATCCAAGTAGGTGTTGGCGTTTTTGTCCCCCACAAGCGAGATCCCCAATCCCAAAATCCACAGAACATCAAAAAAAGACAGAAAAATTCCCCCACGATCGCACGCACCTTGTTCTTGCAGTAGCGGTAGCATCTCGCGGGACGACGGGCCATTTTGACTGCTGGAAATGGGCTGAATGGCACTTCCTGCGAACGGATGTAGGGTTGTCGAAGATGGTGGTTTGTCGTTCAAAGAGGAAAAGGGAAGGGGGGAATCTTTCTCCTGCTTGACTCCCAACGTTGATTTCCAAGCATTTTCCCGCTAACGAGTGGCAAAGCCCTAAACCCTATCTTTTCCGCCAATTAAATCACTCACTCGACATCAGCATTTGTCAGATGTCTTTTTACAGTAACAGTCTATCTACAGAGACAACGAGAGTATGTTGTTTGATGAGTGCTGTCTACATGGCATCAGATCATCATTATCACCATTATAAATACTGCTTGATGATAACTTGTTATCATCCGAGAGTTAGAATCGTCGAGAACTTCGACTGTAGTTGCGTGGAAAAATCTACCATTTGATGTCTACAGCACGTGATGATTATATCACCCTAGGCGTAAACCTGCTTTTTCATTGTCATTATCTAAGAGTGTCTCGCGGTAATCCAAGACACCTGACATATAGGCATAATAACAAGAATCTAGCGTTTTCGAGGCATTACACCTACTGGCTGCTGAGGATGTCGGAGTCACCAGCGTCCAGGATAGCCATGGTGCTGCAGCGGAAGAGCTTACCGCAAGCAGTACCGAGCTCAATCTAAAGTACGAAGACAGGTCAGCCATTGTCATTTACCCTCCAAAGCCCGGATATACGGCTTCTTCTCAGGGCTGCTCCCGTGTTGCTTTCCCTCATTTTCAAAGGTACAAGGGCCGGGGCATACGAGCAAGAGTGATCGCAGATACGGGGAACACTCACGTTGTTGCCGGAGAAGTGGTGGACGGGGGTCTTGGCGAGCATGGCGTAGTACTCGAGCTCACTCTTGCGGAGAGGAGGAGCGTTGGCAGCAATGAGGACCAGCTTGGCCTTGCCAGAGCGCAGGGTCTTGATGGTGGACTTGTAGCCGAGGGTGACTGGAAAAGCGAGAATTAGTTAGTCGTCTTCAATCCTTGTTCGTCTGTCAATTGATTCTTTTCACGTACCCTTTCCGGACTTCATCACCAGCGCCAGACGGCTGGAGAGGGTGTCGCCGGACTTCTTGCTCTTGGGGGCCATCGTTACGCTGTTTGTTCGAGATCGAACGAAACTTTTTTTTGACTGAAAGGTGGTTGGAAAAGTGCGCTCCGGCCGAAGTTTTTCGAGGTTGGGATGGGATCAAGAAGCAATTCTGAGACTGATTTTCTCAATTATTTTCTTGTGGGGGTTTGCCCTAGTGCCGGATCAGACCTCTTCCGTTCCGATTCACCCTGCTGAGTCAGCCCACCGTTGAGTTTGTTTCCGATGATACGGTAACTATGTATTACGAGTACAGATACGGAGTATATTACAGCTTTCTTCTAAGGTCTGCTGATAGCCTGATCCTTTTGTCATTATTGATTGATTGATTGAGAAAGAGAGAGAGAGGAGAGAGAGATGGACTGTCAGACAGAGAAGAAATGTCAATTAAAGGGGTGAAAGAATCAGTGGAAGACTTAAACGTGGCACCTTCAGTCAATCAGTGACCTCCCATGGACCTGATGGAATGTATCCAACTGAGTGGCAGCATCACCCATATTGGACAATCAATATCTCAGGATGGATGGCCACCTAGATTCTGTATTCAACAACACAGCAAGGAACTTCCTATGGGGAAGGTTGTGTCCTGTGCTATCTTTGTCTCCAAAGTCCATAGTCCAGAGTCCAAGAGTCCAGCCAGTTGTCTGTATTCAGAATACAGGTCAAGGGGTCCTCGTCGCATCCTGATTCCTGCATTTTAGCCCCTCTTTACGGAGTATGCAGGAGTACACGAGCAGGGACATCCGTAGTCCGTATGAAGGACTAACTAGGATGAATAGTTAAATATGCGTTGGACAGTGGACTGTTGGTCTCATCATGTCATGTTGGTTAGGCATTGTTGTTGGTAGTCAAGGGGAACAAGGAACAACATGGGAGTCGATCTAATCCCTTGTAGTACTCTGTAACAAATATTTCTCTCATCAAACGGACCCCCCCCCCAGGTTTTCTTCCATGATTCCATCCTCAATATTTCATTTCATGCATTGATCCAAAACGTGATACTTTATCACTTTTCTTCTTCTCTATCCTCCTGGATTCTTGTCTTGTCTTGTTGGCAAATTCTCCGGGTGGACGGCTAAGACGTTGTTGCCAGCCATCCTTAAGTTTCTCCCACCAAAAAGGTGTCCACCGTGTTTTGACCGCTACTACGGAGTACTATATGCCCTCATCACCTTAAATTGTTCGATAATTTCCCGGCTGTTTCATTGTTTCTTCCCCTATTTCGAAATTTCTTGTTCCTACAGATCTCTCTCGTCGTCGTCCTTGCGTTTGTTGTCCAGTCTACTCCGTACGTTCAGACTTGACCGTTCGCACTGTCGGTGAACATGTCTGCCAACCACCGCAAGTCTGGGACTCCAGGCGGTGCCACCAAATCCTCCACGGAGGGAAACACTGTGAACGGAACGCCGTCGCGAGTTCATTCAAGATCCCCTAGTTCGTCTACGAACGGTATCTCCCGGTCGCCTTCCCTGCGTAGCCCGACCCCTGTCTCTGCGCGCGCTGCGGCCAGGAAGCCCGGTCGGTCGAGTCTCAGCGTGTCCAATGTCCCAAAAGCGCCGACCCATCCGTCAGATGAAGAGGCGCGGGCCCAGAATGCCGCTCTGATCGAAGAATTAAAGGAACAGTTGCAGAAGGCCGAGTCTGCATCCGAGCAGTATCGGAAGCAGCTCGGTGTCCTGCAGATGAGGCTTGATGAGACAATCAGCGAGCAAGGCAAGTTGGAGGATCAGGCCCATGAAAGGGACAGCAAGATCGAAGCCCTCAACGGCGAAATCAGGGAACATGTCCGACAGATCCGAGATTTGGAACAGGCACATGAAATGGAACGGAACGCCATGCTGCAGGAGAAGGAACAACACACGAGCCGGGAGGAAGAGATGCAGGCGACTATTCAACGCTTGAAAGACTCTCTGGCTCAAAAGGAAATCCGTATCAACGCTGATACCGACAAAAATATCTCCCGCTCTTGTAAGCATCTTCCCCCTTCCCTCCCCCACTATCGTTCCGTTCTGTCATTGACACGTCATATACAGCCAGTTTCCGAAATCGGTCCTCACCAGAGGTGGATGGACAATTCGCGCCTTCATCCCAAATCGAGCGAAGCCCATCGCGTAACAATTCGAAACTGCTTCTGCAGAAAGACAAGTTGATCGAATCCCTGCGTCTCGAGCTCGCCGAATCGCAGATCAAACTTGTGGAGATGGAGAACAAGGGAGGCGGCCGACAACGTGAACTCGAAAAGGAGCTCTTGGAGGCCCGTATGGCCAACGCTCGCTTGATGGAGGATAACGAGAGCTACCAGCTCCTCCTGAGCGAAAGAACGTTGAACGGGGACTTTACCAAGGGTGATTTCATGAGAGATGCCCACCCTGATTATGATGAGGCGAAGGAACCCAGCAGCGGTATGGGCTCGCTGGCTGACGAGCTCGAGTCCGTAGATGCGAAAGCGGAAACCGACCACACTCGTAAACTCGAATCGGAGATCAAGGTGCTCAAGGATGAGAAGAAAGCCTTGACTCTGTATATCGAGCGCATCATCAGTCGGCTTCTGCAACACGAGGGCTTCGAGACTATCCTGGATAAGAACGAAACCGATCCTCCTACTGCTAAGCGGGTGTCTTCCGTGACTGATAAGGATCTACCCCCAACTCCTCCGGAAAAGGATGATGCATCTTCCCAGACTCTGCTGCAGAAGGCCAAATCGGCCGTCTCTGGACCACAAAACAATCGGGTCCAGCACAGATCTCGCCCGTCCATCTACATGCCACCCCAGTCAAATCTTCCAACTGCTCATGAGAATCCAGACACAGCGCCCAGCATTCCAATCAGTCATGCCCATCCAGGCCGTGGCCATCGCAGGACTAGATCAGACCAAGCGGATGTGGCAGCTGCAGCTGTTGTCGGCCAAATGTACCGTGGGCGCAACTCTGGCGGGCCCATTAGCCCAACCGTGATGGGCCCTGGATCCCGCCAAAGTGTCTTCTCGGGAACAGGCTACATGTCGAGCATGAGCACTCGTGCGGCGTCTCTCTCCAGCCAGCCAGAGCGAGGACGGCTGAGCAGTTCAAACAGTATCGCGAGTGACCCGCATGATACGATTTCCACCAGTGCAACTTCGAACTCACCTCGCTCCAGCACTGGCATGACGAACTATACCGGAGCAGTGATGACTCAGAACAAACTGCGCCCACTACGACTAGTCAGTGAGACAAAGGGAGCGGAGGAAGAGGAGGCTGCTCGAAAGAAAGCAAACCGTGGAAGCTGGATCCCATGGTTCAACCGTCCAAACACTGGTGACGCAACCCAGCCCAGCTCTCAATCGTGACTGTCGACGTCCTCCCTCGACTTCTTTGTTGTTAATTCATGATTTGTTTTCCCAGATTGTTACATATCTCTCTCTCTGCTTCTGTGTAATATTGTCCTTTTCTCTTTCTCAACTTGTCGCTCAGCGCGTTTGCAGTCAGTGGTTAGGGGCATGGAAGCCACCTTCAGAATATGCCCCATCGTTCTTGATGACTACTACGACACTGTGATCGCTTCTGTGTTTATGTGCCGCTCCTTTCTACGATCCCAGGAGGGCAAATCTGTGCTGTATTTTGCCTCAAGTGGCCACCCAATTCTTGTATTTTGGTTGTTCCTTGTGTACTCCGTACTTATTGACACGATTATGCCCGACTACTCATCTTGAAGAATTTGCGATCAGACTTCATATCTCATGCCTCACTGTCCTTCATGAACATACGATTGATATACTAGTTTAATAGAATGTTGAAATTCGACTCTACTCTGTACTCTCTCCAGGACTGGCCTACTCACTCATGATAGGTTTCAAACCACCACAATTCTCCTTCATATCATACATAAATTATGTCCAAACACTCCGAGGATATCTTCCTAAACTTTTGTTTTCTTCATCCAAGGCCTCTTCATTTCTTGTGAGAATGCTGGCGTAGTCTTCCTCTCTATAGTCCGGAATAATGTTGAAGCGAACTCCGGATTGCGGACAGCTTGACAGTCCGAAAAGAGTAATTAAGTTGTCCCTTCAGACCAGGTCTCATATACATTTCATTCCCTACAAAAATCGCCCATCATGGTTGGCTCCATGTCTTTATTCTCCGTCAATGCCGTCCTCCTCATGTCGGCTGACGATGGTTCGCGCATTTTCGCCAAGTACTACTCGCCGCCTCATCCTCCAGCTGGTGCTGCCCCCAATGCGACGGATTACCCTGGAGCCAACCCCTACCCCACACTTAAAGAGCAGAAGGCTTTCGAGCAGGGTCTTCTCGAGAAGACCAACAAGCAGACCAGCGATGTGATCCTCTATGACAACCGGGTTGTTGTTTTCAAGATGGAGAGCGACGTGATGATTTATATGGTGGGAGGCGCCGAGGAGAACGAAGTCTTGCTCTACAACGTTGTTTTGTCGTTGAGAGATGCTCTGGGAATCTTGTTCAAGTACGTTCTTGTTGCTGCCTACTCAATTGGGGACCGTTGTGTGGCTAACGTATGGTTCCGTTTAGGGGCGCCACCGATAAACGCACAATCGTTGAGAACTACGACCTGGTCGCGCTGGCTATTGACGAGATCATAGACGACGGTATCATCCTCGAGACTGACCCCGTGATGGTTGCTTCGCGTGTCAGCCGTGCTCCGGCCCCGGATGCGCCCAACCTGAAGAGTATCGATCTGTCGGAGCAAGGTCTGCTTAATGCCTGGGAGCTGGGGAAGAGGCGTCTGGCGGAAGGCTTACGACAGATGTAAATGTATCGGTTTCTTGGTTGTTGTTGTTTATCATATAATGGGCGTGTAATTGTTCTCTTCCTTTTCTTCTCTGGCTGGTCCCTGGCGTGGTTTATGTGCGCTGTTTGTTGCATTATGACTTCTTCTACCTTTCTATTTCCAACCTCTGGACCCGAGGATTCGATAGAGATACTCCATTTGTCTATGACGAAGAATCTTGACATGATGAATTCTCGATCGGACGGTCATGCTTTGCTGGTGTCAAACATCGGGTCCCTGCAGTATGAGTAGATCTTTTCAGGCTCATATAATGCCCATTCAAGAACTCAACCACCCTTAATAACCTCCCAAATTGTTGCAGCTATCATATGAGACAACTGTCCGGACACTGAGTTCTAAATTGATCGGTTTACAGACAAAGAGTGCCCCGCATACGTCACGTCCACTCACATTATTATTTCCTCAAAAGTTGATTATCAAAGCTTCATCATCCTCACAGAAGCACCCGAATTCTGCCAGGTGTCCCTGGTCAACAGAATAGGAAAAAATGAAGCAGCGATTCTCATCTCTGGACGTCAAGGTATGTCTGTTGCAGCTCGGAATCTCTCGCGGTGTTCGTCATTGCCTTACACGACAGTAGGTCATTTGCCAGGAACTCACCTCGGAGCTTGTCAACCTGCGGGTTTCAAACATCTACGATCTCTCATCGGTAGGTCTAAGTATGTTTTTAAAGATGGACTTGCCGGGCTGAAACTTCCTCGTTTCTCGTAGAGGATTTTCTTGTTCAAACTCGCCAAACCGGATCATCGCAAACAACTCGTTGTTGACTCTGGTTTCCGATGCCATGTCACCCAGTACTCGCGAGCGACGGCAACCGCCCCTTCACCCTTTGTGACTCGCATGCGCAAGTCCCTGAAATCGCGGAGGGTCACATCGATCGAGCAGATCGGCACCGACCGCATTATCGACTTCTCCTTCAGCGATGGCATGTACCACATGTTCCTCGAATTCTTCGCCGGCGGTAACATCATCATCACCGATCGCGAGTACAACATCCTCGCGCTGTTCCGGCAGGTCCCTGCCGGGGTTGGCGAGGAGGAGATGCGAGTCGGGCTCAAGTACACGGTGACAAACAAGCAGAACTACCACGGTGTGCCGGCGATTACGCTCGAACGCATCAAGGCGACGTTAGAAAAGGCTCAGGAGACTGCCGCGAAGGAAGGGACGGCGCCGAAGAAATCGAAGAAGAAGAATGTGGATGTCCTGCGGAAAGCCCTGTCGCAGGGATTTCCTGAGTATCCTCCTCTGCTACTGGATCATGCGTTTGCGGTCAAGGAATTCGATCCGGCAACACCGTTGGAGAGGGTCCTGGGTGACGACGCTTTACTGCAGCAGGTCAATGATGTCCTGGAGGAGGCTCGGAATGTGACTGTGAAACTTTCGGCGAAAGAAAATCATCCGGGTTACATCGTCGCCAAAGAAGATACACATCCGCCTGCGGAGTCGGCTGCTGAGAATGAGGAATCTTCAAATAAGGCTGGTCTTTTGTACGAGGATTTCCATCCTTTCAGGCCTCGCCAATTTGAAGGAAAACCAGGAGTCAAAATCCTAGAATTCGGCAGCTTCAATGCTACGGTCGACGAGTACTTCTCGTCACTCGAGACACAGAGATTGGAATCGCGGCTCACTGAACGCGAAGAGGCAGCGAGGAAGAAACTTAACGCGGTGAGGCAGGAACATGAGAAACGGCTCGGTGCCCTCAAGCAGGCCCAGGAATTGCACATTCGCAAAGCGAGTGCGATCAAGGATAATGTCTATCGGGTGCAGGAGGCGATGGACGCTGTCAACGGGTTGATCGCTCAAGGTATGGACTGGGTGGAGATTGCGCGCCTGATCGAAATGGAACAGGGCCGCGGCAATCCAGTTGCCAGGATTATCAAATTACCATTGAAGCTGTACGAGAACACCATCACTTTGGTCCTTGGTGAAGCCAGCGAAGAGCAGGATGAAGCGGATGAGCTATTCTCAGACGACGAATCAGAAAAAGAGTCAGAGACTGAAGAGCAGGAAACAGCTAGGAACGAAATGTTGACCATCGATATCGACCTTGGGCTCTCGCCGTGGGCGAATGCTACCCAATACTACGAGCAAAAGAGGATGGCTGCAGTGAAGGAACAGAAGACGGCGCAGTCGTCCACTAAAGCGCTCAAGAGCCACGAGAAGAAAGTGACCGAAGATCTCAAACGGGGCCTAAAGCAAGAGAAGCAGGTCCTTCGTCCGGCCAGAAAACCGTTCTGGTTCGAGAAGTTCCTCTTCTTCATCTCTTCCGAAGGCTACTTGGTCTTGGGGTATGTGCTCTGTCTGTCCTACCTTATTGTGCATCATCTGACCTCTACAGCGGCCGCGATGCTATGCAAAGCGAGTTGCTTTACCGCCGTCATCTTAAAAAGGGAGATATATTCGTGCATGCCGACTTGGAAGGTGCCCGACCGATGATCGTGAAGAACAGGCCAGGAACACCAGATGCGCCTATACCACCGAGCACACTCTCGCAGGCAGGGAACCTCTGCGTTGCCACATCGAGCGCTTGGGAATCCAAAGCAATCATGGCCGCATGGTGGGTCAACGCAAACCAAGTATCCAAGACAACCACAGGTGGTCTTCTTCCAACAGGGGAATTTGAGATCAAAGGTGAAAAGAACTTCCTGGCTCCATCGCAGCTAGTCCTTGGTTTCGCAGTCATGTTCCAGATCAGCAAGGAAAGTTTGAAGAACCACAAGATTCAACTATTCGAGGAAACGATACCCGCCGAGCATGCTGTACAGGAACGCGAAGCTACGAGACAAAATGTGACAAGCAAGCAACCCGTTACGGAAGAACAAGGGTCATCAGAGCCAACCGAAGTCGGTGCTAATGATACGAATGAGCAAGCTCACGACCAAAGTTCTGAGTCAGATGATGAAGAGAACCCGGACTCCGTGCCCTTCAGGAATCCGCTACAACGGGGTATTTCTGAGCCTATTTTGACCCATGAAGGCGCAGGTGAGGTTCAAGAAGCGTCGGGCAGTAAGGACGAAGGTGAGATCCAGGGTGAAGAAGCGCAGATTCCTCAGGCAGCGGCGGCGGAGGATGGAGCAATTCCAGAGGACCGAGAGGAAAGACAAGTGTCTGCAAGGGAGCAACGTCAATCGAGGAAAGCGAAGTCTCCCGAGCCGTCTATCGCTGGCTCTGAAGTAACCACCGAAACCTCGAAAACAGCGACGAACGGAACACCGACAAAACCCGCGGCCTCTAGAAAACCAGCTCCGGTGCCAGCCAAGGGAAAGAAGGGCAAAGCTAAGAAAGGTGCGGACAAATATGCTTACCAGGATGAGGAAGAGCGTGAACTTGCCCTTCGCCTAGTAGGTGCGAAAAGTGCCAAAGCCGAAAAGGCTGCCGCCGCCGCGGCTGCCAAAGCCGAACGCGAACGAGAAGCCGAGAAGCAAAAGAAGCGACGAAAGGCGCAGCATGAGCGTGCTGCCGAAGCAGAACGCAGGCGGCAAGCTCTCTTTGACGAGGGTGCCGCCGATGACTATGACGAGGAGACTGCAGCAGCAGAGGCAGCAGATCTGGCTTGGATTCCCGCACTGGTCGGCACCCCTCGCCCTGAAGATGAGATCCTCGCTGCCATTCCGATCTGTGCCCCTTGGGCAGCATTAGGACGGTACAAATACCGTGTCAAACTGCAACCGGGCACCGTGAAGAAAGGCAAAGCCGTGAAAGAGATTCTAGGGCGCTGGGTGGCGGAAACCACCACCGGAAAGGTCAAGAAAGAACAAGCTGAGGAAGCAGGCATCAGCATCGCCGACGCGGAGAAGCTTCGCGCACGAGAGGGGGAACTCTTCAAGGCATGGAAGGATACCGAAATCATCAATACTGTACCCGTTGGTAAGGTCCGGATCATGATTGCAGGAGCTGGAGGGGGTGATGCAAAGGGCAAGGGGAAAGGTAGCAGCAGTGGGAACAAGGGAGGAAAAGGTGGGAAGAAGAAATAACCATTTAGACATATGAGGGGATTGTTTCCCCATACTGGCATGTTGCATCTACTGGATATATCGGATGTATATCTTGTTCTTTATATATCACACTAGAGACGGCTCTTACACTGGATGATGTTGGCAAATGGACTAGATACCCGGCATCGGACTTACGACAAGTTCTAGAATTCATTTTCAAGCCTTCTCTCTCTTCCATGAGCCAGATACTTGCATCTATCATAGAATATCAGACGGGTTTACTATCAATCTCTGTACACTCTGGACGACCGCTTAGTCATGCGGATCGACGTCATTCTCCGAAATTATTCTGAAGGCGATTCGAAGTTATCAACCACGACATCAATTCTATCCAAAAGGCCCATTCAGGAGAGATTTTAGGCTTCATAGGTCTTGGAAAGGGTAACACGAGGAGGATATACCTGAATAAACAGGAAATAGTGAGTGGTACATGCCCCCCCGATACTTGAGATCTCTTTTCCTCCGACTCACCACCCCGCGATTAGGTACAGCCAACTCCTGCTTCTACTTTTGTTTTCTTGGCGCGTTCTATCTATTCTCAATCGATTTGGAAGAGAGATTTTTTAGCTATCGGACAGTCCAAGTTGGTGTTCATTACGTCTCGCCTTGTTCAAGGCGGCTGTCGGCGCAGCTTGGCCCAGTTCTTCAGGACTACAACCGCAGCAACCATGGCGACACGAGATACTCGGATTTCGTCAGTTCGACGACTGAACAAATTAGGTCCCGGGAATCGATCGCTTGCGCAATGGTGGGCAGACGAACGCAGTCGCAAGACCCCCGAAGCCGCGGCGATTGAAGAGGCGGCGCATCTCCTTCAAACCAGTGATATTCCAGTGGCGTTTCCGACGGAGACGGTTTACGGGCTGGGTGCGGATGCGACTCGCAGTGCTGCAGTGCAGGGTATCTACAAGGCGAAACAGCGGCCGTCGGACAATCCGTTGATCGTCCATGTGGATTCCCTGGAGATGCTGGAGCGACTTCTCAACCCGGCGTCGATGAGCCCCACGCGCGAGACGAAAACCGCGAGGAATTCGATCCCCGCTATCTATCGGCCGTTGATTGAGCGCTTCTGGCCCGGCCCGCTTACCATACTTCTGCCGAATCCGTCCGGATCGCTTCTCGCTGGTGAAGTCACTGCGAATCTCACCACCTTTGGCGTCCGGATGCCTGCGTCGCCGCTGGCGCGCTTGTTGATCCATGTCGCGGACAGGCCGCTGGCAGCTCCCTCCGCTAACGCGTCTACAAAACCTTCTCCGACCGCAGCGGAGCATGTCTACCACGACCTTGAGGGCCGAATCGATCTAATACTTGATGGTGGCCCGTGTGGGGTAGGGGTGGAGAGCACGGTCGTCGATGGGTTGAGTAATCCCCCGGCCATTTTGAGACCAGGCGGGGTTGGCATTGAGGAGCTACGGGCGGTTCCTGGGTGGGAGAATGTGCAGGTTGCATATCATGACGGTACGCTCGGTGCCAAGGAGGTCCCTCGCGCACCGGGGATGAAGTACCGGCATTATTCCCCTAAGGCGCGAGTGGTGTTATTTGACGCTGGATCCAACGAGGCCGCCGTTGCGAAGTATGTGCGCAAGGACCTGGAAGATACTGCCGTCGGGGCACACATGATCGGCGTCATACGAACCCGCAATTGGAAGCGAGGCTTGGGTCTGGTTTCCGAAGACGACATCAAGAGGACCTTGAAACCGATCCCATCCTTGGTGGACGACCTAGCCGGCTTCTCTGTCCCTGTGAATGACAGGTTCAACAACCGTGGGATCACCAAGGAGGTCTTCGACTGCCACCTCGGAGCTGACATGGAGTCCATTGCCCGTGGACTTTTCTCGGCCTTACGGGCTATGGATGAGATGAAGGTGGATGTCATCTATGTGGAAGGGGTCTCGGATTCTCAAGGGGACCTTGCTGCTGCCGTCATGAACAGGCTCAGGAAGGCTGCTGGGACGGAACTCAAGATATAATACCAAAAATAGAATTTTTTTAATTATATTTTCTTACACGGAGCATGACTTTGGAGTTTGAATGGTGATATATACTCTGTAATAGACTACGAAGCTATATATCTGGTAGAGTCAAGTATTGGTTTCCTCCATCAATTCAACCATGGGACTTCTAACATCAGCAACCTCCGATTCTGATGGAATCATCGATGAGTGATCCTCAACATCCATCTATGATCCATTATCTGGTTGCACATTGCTTGAAGCCATTTTGATCTTGAAGATTCCTATCTCATCACACAGGATATTGTGTGTTTCTCCTAGAATTCGAAAGGATAACGCCAGGATCTCAATGCAGTCGATCAACCTCTTCGGTGAAAGCCCGACGGGTCTCCATCGATTATATCAACTATTCCAGGCCGAAGATTGATTGATCAGGCTTCCATGTATTAAGAAATTGCTGGAGGTTGATCATTTTCTTGAATTCTGTCATTCTTTCCAGCGATTGCCGGTTTCCAGATACCCCTGTTTCAACAGTCAACACAATGTGTCAATCACCTCTGCATGATTTTCTGCATGGCCTGCCCAAGTGCGAACACCATGTCCATCTCGAAGGCTGTCTCACGCCGGAACTGATCTTCAAGCTGGCTGAGAGAAACAATGTCCGACTGCCTGATCCGGCAACCAACCCGGCCTACGAGTCAGCCGACGCCCTCGCAGCCCGCTACGCGCAGTTTACGTCGCTGGACGACTTTCTGGGCTTCTACTTCCAAGGCATGTCCGTCCTCCTGCACGAGCCTGACTTTGAAGACGTGGCCTGGGCGTATTTCCAGAGAGCCCACGCCGACGGGGTATACCATGCGGAAGTGTTCTTCGACCCGCAGGTGCACCAGGGCCGCGGCATCGCGTACGAGACCATCGTCTCGGGCTTAGTGGCCGGGTGCCGGAGAGCCGAGAAGGAGCTGGGCCTGTCGACCCGGCTGATCCTGTGTTTTGCGCGGCATCTGCCGGTCGAGTCGGCGATGCGGCTGTACGAGCGAGCGCTGGCGAACAACCACTTCGAGCACGGGGTGCTGCACGGCTTGGGTTGGTCGTCGACCGAGATCGGTCCCCCCAAGGATATGTTCCGGGAGATCTACGCGTCGGCCTCGACGAGGGGTATCTGCCTGACGGCGCATGCGGGCGAGGAGGGCGATCCGACGTATATCAGCACTGCGCTGGAACTGGGTGCGCGGCGCATCGACCATGGGATCCGCCTGGTGGAAGATCCGGACCTCATGGCGCGTGTTGCTAGGGAGAGTATCTTGCTGACGGTGTGTCCCTTGTCGAATGTGCGGCTGCGGTGCGTTGAGTCGATGGAAGAACTTCCCATTCGGAAGTTTCTGGACGCGGGGGTCAAGTTTTCCATCAATAGTGATGATCCGGCTTATTTTGGGGGCTACATTCTGGATAACTACTGCGCTGTTCAGGAGGCGTTTCACCTCTCGGTGGAGGAGTGGAGGGTCATTGCTGAGAATAGCGTCAGCGAGAGCTGGATTGATGATGCGAGGAAATTGGAGTTACTTCGGCGGATTGATGACCATGTACAGAAGCATGTTGCTGCATGATGGATATGAGGATATGACTGTATGATTGTTGATGTTGAATCGTCCGAGTCACTGTAACAGGACCTCTGCGTAGATCCTCCCCGTTACGTTCATTTTGGATGAGACTTGTATATAAGACCGACATTTAGATATGAATGATTCAATCAAAGGCATAAGAGACAACAGAATCTTGCTTCATGAAGTCTGTCTCTGGTGATTGTATAGGCATGGGTCCCTGTCACCTGACCTCTGAATACTGCCAAGTGAGGAGCAACTGGACATCATCACCAGCAGCAGTAAGCCATCCTGCGCAAGACATTCTCATAGGAGGAAAGCAGATGAGTGCAAGTACTATTAGATTGGCCAAGCCAACAGCCAACGGGACAATCTTGGTAGCCTTCCACAGTCTACAACCTCTTACACACTTCCCAGTACCCCCGCATCTCTCAACAGCTCAGCTTCATCCAAACCTCCCCAGAAAAACAACAGTCAAACCTCTATCATTCCACTCCTACAGAAGAACCATGTCTACGACAATCCCAGACCGCTACAAGCTCATCTTCTTCGTGCCACATTCGCACCTGGAGCAGTGCAAAGAGGCCATCTTCGCTGCAGGCGCCGGCACGTTCCCCGGAGGCAAGTACAGCAAATGTGCATTCCAGACGCCCGGGAAGGGTCAATTCCTGCCTGCTGGCGATGCGAACCCTGCGATCGGAGAGGTCGGACGGCTGGAGACGGTGGAGGAGATGAAGGTGGAGATTATGTGTCTGGGACGATCGATTATGGTGGATGCGGTCGAGGCGTTGAAGAGGGCTCATCCGTATGAGGAGGTCGCGTATGAGGTTTATAAGATGGAGAATGTCTGAGCTTGGGTTGATTAACGGGTCCTGTTTTGCTTTGGTTGTTATGATTGATGATGTACGGGTACTCCATGCCTCTCTGTATCGGGTTGATGTTTCGAAGTCAGGATCCGATATTCGCGGAAACTCCATTCTGAGGTGTCTTCATGTCAGTATCTGTAGGCATTGTAAAGATACAGCCATATCAATCGCTTATTCGATACTGCTGCTGCCATGTTCAATTGATCATTGATGTTGTGTTGGATTCTGTGGTATAAAGGCGGGAGTAATCTCTTGCCGTTGATTGGCTGAGTGTATTACCCGCAAAACATGGACCTCTTCGACTTCATGGAATTCATCTGCAACAGTCCATCATCGCAGCAGCATCAATCCGCTTCTCTCCTTTTTCATCCAATTCCACTCCTCCCCTTTGCCAGCAATGGCTTCCAAGTTCTTCCCCGCCATCCCGCGGGTTGGTCGCCAATTCTTCCATCAGATCCCCAAGACTCAATGCAGACCGTTCTCGGCTGGCCCGCAACGTTGCAGCGAAACACTCGCCGTGGTACGTTCGAACAATATCAGCCATTACGGCATTATCGGATACTGTTTGTCGTGGAAGTGTAGAAATGGCAGCCGCTGATTGATTGTCTCTGGAGCTCTAGCATCGCAACACGCCTACCAACAACCCTTCTGTCTCCTTCAAGTTCTCCGAGCAGAACATGAAACTCGTCGATGAGATCCTCAAGCGCTACCCTCCCCAGTACAAGAAGGGTGCCGTCATGCCTCTCTTGGACCTGGGTCAGCGCCAGCACGGCTACACCAGCATCAGCGTCATGAACGAGGTTGCCCGTATCCTCGAGATGCCCCCCATGCGCGTTTACGAAGTCGCAACCTTTTACACCATGTACAACCGTGAGCCGGTTGGAAAGTACTTTGTTCAGCTTTGCACTACGGTACGATCTTATTCCTTTGCACGATTGAAGGGGTGAAATTGGCCTATCAGCTCTTGGCTAACACGGATGTTGAATAGACACCATGCCAGCTCGGTGGCTGCGGCAGCACCAAGATTCTCGAAGCTATCCAGGAACACCTGGGTATTACCGCCGGACACACAACAGAGGATGGTCTCTTCACTTTCATCGAGGTCGAATGCCTGGGTGCTTGTGTCAATGCCCCCATGGTTCAGATCAACGACGACTACTACGAGGATCTCACCCCCGAGTCAATCAAGACCCTTCTCACTGCCCTGAAGGAGTCCGCTATCGCCGGTGAGAGCGGCAAGACAGTCAATGTACCCGCACCGGGACCTCTGAGCGGAAGACAGACCTGCGAGAACAGTGCCGGGCTCACGAACTTGCAAAATCCTGTGTGGGACCCTGAGACAATGTTGCGGAAGGATGGTGCCCTGGACCAGCAGGCTTAATATTGTTGAGTATTATATCCCTCGATTAGAATTCAAGATCCTCGGGTGCAAGCTTTTTTCCCTTTTCAGCTTCCTTCTCTGGTGGTATGTCTGCGAATCCCAATCAACCGGATTGTAGGAGAACCTGGCAGCATATGGATCTCAAGATGTCCATTATGTACAGTATGCTCGTTTGAGGTTTCTTCCCTAGAATCAGAGCAGCATTGTGGAAGATACAGACTACCATGGATGATCTGTTCAAAAGTATTCAATGAAAGCTCTATGTTCCATTCTTGTTTGGATCCTCAAATACCTTATAAATCTGAAAAGAGAACAGTAGCACCCCTAACCTGATATTCATGATCAAGCTCACGTGCAACTGTCAAAGGCGGAAAGAGTTACTGCCGGATCTATACTGAACAATGTTGACCTCTTGTAGTTCTCTTCCATCCTCTTCACTCCTCTGAAGTTTCACTTACCCTCCTTTGTGTGGGAAAAGGATTATGAGCCTGGTTCATCTTTGGCTTTTTTAGCCTTAAGTATAGAGGTTCCATACAGAAAAAGGACAAATAACTCCTTTGCATCCTATGCAGGTATGTCTAATCTTACACTCAAGCTATCCCTGACATCAATCCACCTAGTCTGACAGAAAATAGAACGGAAGAATTGTCCATACCCACAGATTCATCCATCAAAAGGCGTTGTCCACAACCAACGAAGGTCCCTGGCAGCTTATCTTCTCGAAATCAGCTGCCTCGCTAGGGGAGACGAGAGCAGGCTGTCCATCTCTCTCGATCAGGATCATCTCGCGTCGCTCTTGGAAAATGTTCACGTCGATCGTCCTCTTCACCAACAGGTGGTAGACGTGGACATGCTTCGGCTGCCCGTATCGTCGCGCACGGCCTACCGCCTGTGTCATCGAAGACACGTAATCATACTGCGTCTGCGTGAGCATCGGGGAGAGGAAGATGACGTGATTCGCGCACTGCAGGTTTCTGATGAGATTGTTAGAAAAGGATTGAAAGAGAATGAAAGGGGGGAAAAAGAAGGTCACTCACAGCCCGGCGGCCATCTCACTACCCAAATTCAGCACCAAGACTTTGTTATTACCGAAGGTGGGCTTCTTGAACTCCTCAACCTTCTTGGAGTCATTCGCAGAAATCACTGTGTGAGTGATGTTGGCCAATTCCAATGCCTTCGAAGCTATCTCAATGAGCTCTTTGTATTGGATAAAGAGAATTGCTCGTTCCTCCTTGGGGATTTCCTTCAAGATCTCCACCAACTTGTCCATTTTGCTGCCCCCATAGCGAGTACTATGGTCGTCCTTCTCGATACCAAGAGAATCAGCGTTAATAACGTTGAATCTTTTGCCCGAACCACGACATCCCTTGACAGCGCATTCTTCTGCTTGAACAGTACCCGAAACACAATCCTTGCAAAGAGCGTGGCCGCAAGACCCAAGAACATTCAGGTCGCTGCGCGACTGCGACTCGCTTCTACAGCAGTCGCATCCGGGCAGCGTGGAGCCAGCCTGGATTTGACGCACAGTCGTGAGAAACCTTAGAGCTCGCTTGCGCAGAACCCACTCGACGATGATGTTCCTCAGGGTGGTGGTGGCATCTCTCAGGACGGGATCGAATTCCCTAATCTCTGTTGGCTTGTTGGGGAGCTCCTTGCGCTGACCTCTTTCTGGTTTTGCGCCTTTCTTCTTCGCTGTCCCGCCTTTCTTGGCCCCCTTGCCGCCTGAGAGCTTAGCCTTCTTGGAGGGCCCCTGAGTCTCCGCTTCATCTTTTTCCTCTTCTGTCTCCTCCCCGCTCTCGATTTTCACTGTCTCTGAGGCATCGAGTGCCTCCATGTCGGGTCCTTCATCGCTCGGGCCATCATCCTGTTGCTCAGGGTCCTTGAAAAACAATTTCCAATCGTCGCGCTCTGATGTGCGCATAGCAGTCTTGAAAAGTGGGTAGATGGTACTGGTCACCGTCATATCCCCAAAATCGTGCTTGAAGATACTTTCGACAAACTTATGGAACTTCTCATATTTCAAGTCGCATCCGAAATAAATCCAAGCCGCCAATTTCATCTTGTTCATAAAATCACTCTCGAGATCCCGAAGCTGTTTTTCCCGAATCGCAATTATGGAGCTGCATGTGATGGCTTCAGGCTTTCCATCCTCCCAGTGGCCGTGGAGCGCAAGCGAAGAGCATCGTTTGAGTAGTGCTTCTTCTGGTGTTGCGCTGCTACCGATAATCTCGTCTAATCGCTCTAGCTGGTCATTACTGAATCGTCCGCGTCCGCTTCGACGCAGCTGCCTGTTGTGCGTCATCAGTTGCTTGTACAGCTCGAGGTAGATCGTGCACTCGGCCGGGGACTGGTCGATCAAAACAATATGTTCCGACATAGGAATCTCGTCGATTTCCGCAACATTTTGGCGCGCAAAACGGTCAAGAAACCTCTGAGCGATCACATGGCGGTTCTGATGCCATGCTTCACTTCGCGGGGCACGCCACGATTGAAACGTTTCCGCATCAGACCGCTGCTTGCGCAGAATCTTGAGCCGATTATTTTGAGATAGTGAATCCTCATCGTCGACTCCCAGATGAATACCGAGAAAAGGAGCGATGGTCTTGACATCGGCGAAATCGTTCAACGGGGGTGTCCCAGAGAGAACCCATTTTGAACGAGCTTCCAGAGCTAGAAGGGGCGCAAGTCTCTCAGAGTTGGCATATGTAAACTCATCAATTACAATCCGATTGAATAGAAATGCGTGCAACAAAGGGGTTTTGACTGTATCCCATTGCCAATTTGTTTTCCCTTTTTTGATGTTAAATTCTTTGTGGTCATTCCACTTCTTTTCTTTCTTCCCCGAGTTTGGCTGGTCTAGCTTTCTCTTCATCTTTCGACCTTCTTGGCAGAGCCCTGACTTTGGTTCATTAATGGTTTCTGCCGAGGACTCTTCGTATGCGCTTTCTTCTTCGGAGTACGCTTCGGTGGGTGCATGCGAGGCATCTGTCTGTGCTGCGTGAGATTGGAGTCCCATGAAACGCTCGACATTGCGCCTGAGTCTCTCAGGATCCTCATCATCATCATCTGCATCAGAGTATTCCTCTGCACTTGACACATCCGCATACTGCACGCCAGAGTTCGTCGCGGCATCATCATTCTTGTTCGCCTCTGCATACTTCTTCCCCCGCAGCCTCCTTGATGGGTCGTATGTGCAATATCTATGCGCATCCTTTACCGACTGACGCTTCTGGCGTACAGATTCCAAGAAGGCATCGGGCCCTCGTTTTACGAGAACCTGGACATGCTCACGAAGGGAGTTCCGTGCCTCAGCAAACCAGGCATCGAAATTCCGGCCTGCCTTCTCTGGGACCCGCGGCATGCCAGTGAACTTTTGCATCTTCTCGTAATACGCCTTGGCGTTGAAAACAGACCAAGAGACCAGAATGATGTCCGCTTGAACAAAGTCGCGAATCATTTTGCCTGAAAGCGCCGCCCCAGAGGAAATCACTAAGACCTTGTATTTTGTCCCAAGGAATTTCCGAATTTCGGAAACCCACTGCTGAACCATGATCTGGGGTACGATGATGAGAGTTGCTTTTGTGGGAATGAAGCCTGCATCAACCTCCGGAACGGAGTCACTGCGGTACTGCGTGTCAATGAGCCCCAGTGTGATAGCAGTCTTGCCGTACCCAACATCGTCTGCTAAGACACCCCCACGGACGGTCTTTTCCATCGTGACCTTTGCCTCTGCACGCCACATCATGGACGGAAGGAATGCCTCTTCGATTTCTTCCTCAACGAAAGGCGCAATATTACCCTTCTCCTGCTGGACCATCCACGACAGCGACCGGAGCTGCTCTGGTCTTAGCTCTACTAAGAAGTTTTTCGGTTGCCCAGACGGCAAGTCGTTTCTGTTGCTTAGCAGGCTGAATTTAGGGAACAAGAAGTTTCTCACGTCATGCGCATTTGGAACAACACGCCAGTGAAACGAGACTCTGTTCGAGTTGGTGCTCGCCAATCTAGCATAGGCTTGATGCAATAAGGTTTGGACGTTGAGTGTGACACATAAGTGGCCCACATCATCGTCGTCCACCCTGCGGAAGATCAAGAAGGGCGATGGCTTCGACTTTATCTGACGCTCATACAAGGCCGCGTCGCGCGGATCCTCATATCCTATGATTTGGTCCCTTTTGTTGCGACCCCAAAGTATCTGTGGCGATGGTGGTACGCAGACATGACACACAGAGGCGGTCATTTCAGTTGGTGAATGAGGAGCAATGATTATGTTCCAATCCTGAAATTCAGCGAACTCTGATACTTTCTGCAATAACCAAGATAAGTCTCGCAGCAGGGAAGTCGATTCTATGGGATCTGTAACTTCCCATGGACCTTTCCGCCAGAGCGAGTCGATCGCGTCAGCCGGCGCTGAGAGGGACAGTAGAGTCACATTGGCCTCGTGGCATCCAGCGTCCTGGATAGAAACAAGTGTTCCTGGCTGCAAACCGAAACAATCGATGGGAGAGTCAGGGGCATATGGCTCCAAAGCGGCCGTCTGTGCCTTGGTCCACTTGCGATAGTAGGCGTTGACGGTCTCTGGCTGATCGCTTGCTTTCGAAGAGTGCCACTTATGAGACAATTCAGCAACTGTGATCCGTGGTTGGTAGCCAGGGATACGCCGATGCTCCAAAGAAAAGACAAAAGAGTCGTTCTTGGGTTCCCCGAGCTTGGTTGGGTCGAGAAACAAATACACGGCGGGATTACCATCAGCTGCTGCTTTCTTGTGCAGACATGCATTTGCAGTGCCACAGTCAGGCAGGAGGTCATAGGTTCCCCGGACATCGACTCCAAACTCCAAACAATCCTCGCCAGAGCTTTCAACACGAAGCTGACTCCAGCTTGTAGAGTCAGCGAACCGCTCCATAGCTAAACCACACTTTGCCTCGTAAGAGGGGATTTGGTTGCCAGTGCCAGCAATGCTCAATGTACATCTCGAACTTAGGGGAGCACATACTTCCCAGGTACCTTCAAGAAGCGTGTTGGGAATAGGTCTCATGCGCGCGATGGGCTTAGAGAGGATCTCACGGTGGAGAGACAAGGCCGGTTCAGACTCAAGTGGTTTCGCAAAAAGCAACCATTCAAGCATGGTGGCGCTGATAACCAGACTCAAAATGGTGGACTTCCCTTCATAGGAGACAGTCCAGACTTCACTTCTTCTGACGTCCAACAAACGAAGCTCATCGCCAACAGTTCGCATAACTGCATCCAAGAATTGCTCCCAAACGTGAGGGAAATTATCAGACGTATGGAAGACATCATAAATGTCTCGGCAAATTCCGGAGATAGACAGTCTAGCGGGCAGTATGCCCTTTAGTCGACTGATAAAATCACAAGGCTGACTACGAACCAAATCGGCGACACGTTCGTATGCATGAGATGGGTTGCCGGCGCATCCAGAGCAGGCAGTATGCTCACAGGCGGTGCATCTGAGGATATCTTGCTTGATACCAGACTGTCTCTCACATAGGCAATACCTTGCGCTGCTTGCAGCTAAACTTTGAAGCTCTAGAGTGTCAACTTCGGCGATTTGGCCCAGCTGCAGTGCCCGTCGCACTAGAGGGTAATCGTTACGAGGAACAATTCTCTTGTGCTTGGGTGTGTGGTCTTTGGGAGTCGCCAACTGCTCTCCTGGCACTAGCACTTTATATCCTACGATCAAGGCAGAAAGGACTGCGGCGCCAACAACAGTTGAGCTCATGGCGTTCCCGGCAAGATCCTGCAGCTCCCGCTGGGATTCCCTTGTGAGCAAGAGTCTGTCTAGGGGCAAACCTTGCAGCGCCAGAGACTCAAGGCCACAAAGAGGTCCGCCTCTGGTGGTTATATAGGGGATCCCCGAGGGTGTAATGCAGCCGACGATGCCGTATGCACGACTGTCGATTTCTCGGTCAAGGCCTTGGGAGAGTTCAATGCATCGCCTAAAACATGCCATTAGCCTGGTTCACAACCGCATGGAAACGCTTTCTTACTCTTTGAAATTCATATCGTACCCTTCCACAAGTTTGCGCAAGAAGTTGACATCGATGGTATCCCAGATTCGTTCTGGTAGAGAATCGACCCACGTTTTCCAGGCAAAGTCGGGCATTTTGCATGTCCCGTCATCCTGGGACCTACTTATGGGACGTTTGTAACCAAGCTCGTTATTCAGACGGTAGCTCTGATGGCGGACTTGGTATTTTGCCCAATCGACGGTGGCCCTTACAGTGGTGGAGGTGATACGAGTTGACATATCTTTCTCGATCTCTTCGAGTCTCCTATCATCCGCGTCCAAGAGGAACATACCTGTTGGGGAACTGGCGGGACGTTTGAAGGCAGCAAAGACACTTGACCACGCCCGCATGTCGTCGTCGGAAAGGCCGCACATGTCTAGCAAATTCCGATCAACACAGAACATGTATCCACGTTCACGGGTCTGGGGCAAGTAATATGCCTTGGTATCCACGTCCATATGGACAGCAAAATAATTGATCTCGTTCCAATGTTCTTCAATCTTATGCCATGGCGCGTTCTTGACATTTTCCAGAATTACCATACGGGGCCGGTAG
This sequence comes from Aspergillus cejpii, assembly GCA_004769165.1. NCBI lineage: Eukaryota > Fungi > Ascomycota > Eurotiomycetes > Eurotiales > Aspergillaceae > Aspergillus > Aspergillus cejpii. The sequence continues at coordinate 2,625,137 of SMSW01000001.1, read as the reverse complement.
GCGATGGCATAGCGGATGATCCCCCAGAAGGTGCCTCCGGATTCGCCCTTTTCGTCCAGGGTTTTTCTTTTGTTGTTCAAACCGGAGAAGTCGACGCAGGAGAAGCCTGCGATCAGCAAGTCCGCGTTCTTGGGGATTTTCTCCAGGGAGCCATATGCAGTTTGGCTACAGTGGTCAGTAAGAGAAGTCATGACTTGACGGCAAGATGTTATCCACTTACGCCACTCGGTCCTTTAGCTGTTTCACATCACGGAAGAGGAATCGAGGATGAAAGTTGCGCTCGATGTATGCCTGTTTGAAGGGCACGATCTCAGCGCTGAAGAGATGCTGGAACTCGAAATTCTTTCCAAAATGTTTCCTAAGATCTGTCCGAGGGTCAGTTTTCTGACATGAAAGGAATGGAACGGGCTATTACTCACTGTCCTGGACCATTTCCAAAGCTAGCAGAGGGCTTTCAGTTCCAGAGCAAACGGTGACAACACGCAGAGGCTTTGAGCCCAAGTGAGACAGGAAGTCATCAATGTTGAGCTCAAGTGCTCTCGTCGTGAGGGACTTGTAGATGTCATCCAGTTTGTACAAAGGGGGCAGGTGAAAAGCCAGTTGAGTCCGAGCTGACTTCCGTCCCGAGTATGGCTGCGACCTTACGACCTCAGGAATGTCGGCAGTTTCAGGATCCATCGCCAGCGAATCTGCCTCAGTGACTGTCTGAGGAGCTTCCCCTTGCTGGGTCCGACGAGGGTCGCTTCCACGCCAGTTTCTTGGACGTGTCGAAGCCGTGGAGGACTGAGCCTTTCCTCTGGCGCGAAGCATGTTGAAATCAGAGGGAGAAGACGTGTTTCTGAAAGAACAGAATGCTTTTTAGGTGACTATCACGTACGGATAGGATTAGGGAGCAGAGAGGATTGATAGGGCACGTGTGTATCACGTGGATTTAGAAGGAGGAGAAAGCGGTAAAAGAGGTGATGGGGAGAGAGAGAGAGAAAAAGGAAGATGAATTCATGTTTTTGTTTTGAAAAAAAATTTGCAGAGGAACTGAGAGGGAGTGAATGTGAATGTTCTGATGTTGAACAATCGATGGGTCTAGTTATGTGTAGTTGAAGCACTTGCGATGACCAAACAATCAGTCTACTTTCAATCCCTTGTGTATGATAATTTGCAACTACTCTCAGAAAGGTTCCTATCATGAAATCAAAATGCATATAGCAAAGACTAGAGTGCATGACCAATACGTCTAGCAGATTACCTGGGTCTGATGATCTACTCGAAGCCACTCGAAGCACTTAAGATCAACATCTACAAAGTCACCAGGCAGGCAAGCAGGCCAGGATCCAGCAACCGACCCGGATCGCTTCGTAGATAATCGACATCCGTCATCCTGGGACGGTCTATGGAGCGTATCCCTCTGGGAAGTCAGTCGGATTGCTCAGCAAAGCCCTGATGGAGCAGAAACTCGATCACCGAACCAACATCGTTGATTTCACGCATGAGGCAGAGGTAGAGGTACGTGAGAGTCGAGGGATTGCGGTTGCTGGGGCTCCATGCCTCTGAAGCTGTTGAGAGACTATTGATTGTGGAATGGATAGATTACAACGAAAGAACCGGTCTATTATTGACTATCTCCGGTATGCATAGCAGGATCGAGCATTGAAACGAAAGAGAAGAAGACAAAAAAGAGGTCTGTAGGGGAAATCCGGTACATATGACAATAAAAAAACCTTGCGCCATCCCCTTTCCCCGAGGTAGATAACAAAAGAGGAAAAAATCCCAGTATTTGACCAATATCATCCGGAATAAGAAAATGGATATCTGTTTAAGTGGAAACTACCTCATTGCACCTTGCATCAATTGCTGTCGCAAAAGCATAATTTGACTCCGTTCCATTGGGGGCAGAGCATCGATGGTAGACTGTGGCATGCTGAGGACTTGCTGGAGGAGGTCATCCTGCGACGGCATCTGCTGTTGGGGTGCCGCTTGCGCTGCAGGTTGGGGGACAAACGGTGGGTTGACGACCGGTGGTGTAGAGATCGGACCAGGTACGGCTGAGAAGGGCTGAAAGGGTTGTGCAGTAGGAGGGGCCGGGGGCGCCACGGCGGCGGCTGGTTGTGTCGCTTGCTCCACCACTGCTCCCAGAGTATTGTAATCGACCAGGTTCATAAGCAGTAATGCCTGGAAAATAGCATAGGCAAGCTGTGGGGCCTGTCGCAGCAGTTCCGTCGCGCGTGCCGGATCGGTCATCACCAAGGACTTCATTTGCGAAAGTACATCCAGCAGCTGATTTGGCGGTAGAGAGGAAAGCGTCTGAGAGATAGCGTTCGGACAATCCAGGTGAGGCGGCACTTCGACACCGGGAGGGAGAGGAGGGAGAGGCGCAGATGGCTGCTGACCAGCTTGACCGTCCTGACCAGGTATCTGAGATGTTTGAGAGTAGTCAGGAGGTACTGAATCCTTCTCATTATTGTGAGGCCAGTCCACGCGGATCTTCCTGCCCATGATCTCGTAGTCATTCAGATTCCGAACCGCCGAGGCGGCAGCGTCTGCGTCGGCAAAGTCTGCAAAGCCATAACCTTTGGGTTTCCCTGTCTCCGGGTTCATCATCAGACGGAATTTGGTGACGGTGCCGGCGGAGCTGAGGATGTCTTTGACCTGTTCCTCAGTGAGGTCTGTTGACTGTTAGTGACCACTTGATCCAGGACAGGTGTTTAATGGAGGGATATGTACTATATGGAATATTCCCCAGGAAGACGCTCTTCCCAGTTCTTTCTGGAGCCATTTTGCATGCGATATCAAATCCGAACAAGCTCTATTCTCTCCACGGTTGGCCAAGCTTTGAAGCTGGAAGGGTGACGCGAACGTTCAATAGGCAGTGTTAGGATAATAGGCAGTACAGGATATGGGATCCGGCAATGAATGCGTAAAGATGACAGAAATTAAATAAAAATATGGCATCAATGTCTTCGCGATAGGTGAGAAGCCGAAGTTGATGAATTGATGAAGACAATGAATCATTTCATTCTAAGGCGGTGGCCGAACTTTTGAAACTCTTCCAAAGCATCAGCTTCATCCACCAACTTCAACTTCTCCGTCAAGTTTCATCCATCTTTTCAACCACAAACAATGGCTAGGAATCCAAAAGAACAGTGGGAGCGACTTCAGGTCATTTTGCAGAACCGTGGAGGCCGGGGAGGGTTTGGTTTTGGGGGAGGATTCCCTTCTGGAGGTCGTGGTGGCCTTGGAGCAACTGGAGCTCTTCTCTTGCTCGGTCTGGGTGGATGGGCTCTGTCGAACTCGCTGTTCAACGGTAAGAATGGGTCTTCTTCTTTGATGGTTGGGAAACGGAATGCTGATCTGCGGTTTCTTTCTTAGTCGATGGTGGTCACCGTGCCATCAAGTACTCGAGAGTAGGCGGAGTCAAGAAGGAAATCTACAATGAAGGTACGGATATAATCATTTGAGTCCCTGAATGTCAGTATCATCATCTCACGAACACTTTTGTTGCCTATCTTAGGAACACATTTCGTGATCCCATGGATCGAAACACCGGTCATCTACGATGTGCGCGCGAAGCCGCGGAACATTGCTTCCCTCACGGGTACCAAGGACTTGCAGATGGTGAACATCACCTGCCGTGTTCTGTCACGGCCCCGAGTGGATGCTCTTCCCCAGATTTACCGTACCCTCGGAACAGACTTCGATGAGCGGGTTCTCCCGTCCATCGTCAATGAGGTTCTGAAGAGTGTGGTTGCGCAGTTCAACGCGAGTCAGTTGATTACGCAGCGTGAGAACGTCGCGAGACTAGTCCGGGATAACCTCGCTCGCCGAGCCGCTCGATTCAATATTGCTCTGGATGATGTGTCCCTCACTGTATGGATTTCCTTGAGTGCCTAAAATGGTGTTTTTCCGGCTTGGCTAACGTTCTGCCTTTCAATGTCTAGCATCTGACCTTCTCCCCCGAATTCACTGCCGCCGTCGAAGCCAAGCAGGTTGCTCAGCAGGACGCCCAGCGGGCTGCTTTCCTCGTCGACAAGGCTCGCCAGGAGAAGCAAGCGTTCATCGTCCGTGCCCAGGGTGAGGCCCGCTCGGCTGAACTTATCGGTGACGCAATCAAGAAGAGCAAGAGCTACATCGAGCTCCGTAAGATCGAAAATGCGAGACAGATTGCCCAGATTCTTCAGGAGAGCGGCGGAAAGAACAAGCTGTACCTTGACACCCAGGGCCTGGGTCTCAACGTCAACGCTATCGCGGACGAAGCTAAATAAGCTCAATTGCTTACGGGGCCTCGGGTTAAAATACTGGTGCTATTAGCCTATTACTGTCGAAGGCGATCTAGGATGGGGAATGAGTTATTTGTATAAATAGTGGTTTAGGATTATCAGTGCAACCTGGCGAATTGTTTCTCTTCTCGTATGGATGACCATCAGGCTTGTTGACTCTTGTAGATTGTAACTTCTGCACGTATAGTACTACAGCTTCAATGTCATCTTGAGTGCTTCTATCAATGGATAAGCAATGCGGGGGATCAGATAAAAGCGGTGGGCGGGACAATAATTTTTTATATATACCCAAGGGTTTTCAAACCCATTCCATTCCAACAATAACCAAAAAAAAAACAAAAAGAAAGATCTACCGTGATCTTCCAGACATGACCGACATCAGCGAAATCAACGTCGACCTCGACGTCCAAGAAATCCTCCTCGCCGCCTCTCAACACAACATCCCCAAACTCCGACACCTGATCCGCTCCAACGACAAAACCACCAACCCGGCCAGCGTCAAGGACCCAGAGACGGGGTTCTCTCCGCTCCACGCGGCGATCGCGGCCTGCGAGCCGGACGAGACCGACGAGACCGACGCGCAGACCAATGGCGGCTCGAGCACTGAGCAGAAGAGTCTTGTCCAGTCGGGCATCGAGACGGTCAAATTCCTTCTCCAGGAGGGCGCGATTTGGAATGATCTGGATCTAAATGATGAGACGCCGGGGTGTCTTGCGCGACGGCTGGGGTTGATGGAGATGTATGAGATGATTGTGGATGCGGGGGTGAGGGCGGAGTTGCTTCTGAATCGGTTGGATGGGTATGAGCAGCTCTCTGATGAGGATGAGATGGAACAAGGGGAAGGGAATCAAGAGGAGGAGACCAGCACCGAGCATGCAGCAGCCGAGACAACAGACCCCAACCCCAACCCCGACGTCACCAACACCCGCTACCTCGACTCAACCCTCACCTTCCAGAACGACCGCTTACTCGACCAAGACCAGAACGGCGTGATGATGTCCTGGGAGACGGAGATCATGTCCCGATCCGCCAAAAAACTCCTCCCAAAGACAGGGCTCCGTGTCCTCAACATCGGCCACGGCATGGGCATCATCGACACCTTCATCCAAACCCAGAACCCCGCCGCGCACCACATCGTCGAAGCGCACCCGGCCGTCGTGGCCGAAATGAAGCGCAGGGGCTGGCACGAGAGACCCGGCGTGCACATCCACGAGGGCAGATGGCAGGATATCCTACCTGTGCTGGTGGCGCGCGGCGAGCCCTTCGACGCCATCTACTACGATACCTTTGCCGAGTCGTATGCCGATTTCCGCGAGTTTTTCTCCGAGCAGGTCATTGCGTTGCTGGAGCAGGATGGGAAATGGGGCTTTTTCAATGGCATGGGTGCTGATCGCCAGATTAGCTATGATGTCTACCAGAAGGTCGTTGAGATGGATCTCTTCGAGGCTGGGTTTGACGTCGAGTGGGAGGATATCAAAGTACCCAAGCTGGAGGGGGAATGGAGCGGAGTCCGCAGACCGTACTGGGTCGTTGATAATTATCGCCTTCCCTTGTGTAAGTTCATGGATTGATAGTGATATATACCCTGTGATGACCTGCGTTTTCCCAGTAGCAAAAAGAACACCTGGTATCATTGCTTATTGTACAATCTAACATGATCTAGACTGGAAGTTACATGTAGAATTGCAAAGTCAGCCCATGATTCTCACATAAAAGTACAGATTATTGCTGGCCTCACACGAAGAAAAAGGAGACGCTAATGTCGGCAAAGAAAAGAAATAAGTCGAAAAAGAGGTATATCAGATCGTCATCATTGTCAACCGGTTATGCAAATGGATGCTCGCTAAAGGAAGCCAATTGAAAACAGTGGAAAGAGGATGTATTTACAGCCGAATGAGATCAACCTCGGAGAAGTCTGGCGGACTGCGACTGAAGATTGTACGGCACTTGCCGTCGAGTGCCTGGTACTCGTTACTGATCCAGATATGCTTGCTGAACCGTTGCGTCCGGTACACCTCGTCATCGCTGACACCCAGATCGTCTCGGGGGATCCAGATAACGGGACGTTTTGCCCGTAGGGCATCATGCTGGAACGCTCGCTGAACCAGCTGATCGCGTTCATCTGGTGTCAGATCCTCCAGCTCATCGTGGATACCGGCAAACAATGCATGGCCATGGTTGCCCGTGGGAGGGCCCTGAGCTTCGGCATCATGCGCTATCTTCTCGCGGACACGCTGCAGGGTTGGTACTGGATTGCTGGAATTAGTCCCGAAATATTTCGATCGTGATTTCAAGGACCGATCAGCCCATGAACAACGGCTTGACCTCAGCGTACCCGGCCGGGTAGACGAGCGCCGTCGGGAGCTAGCTTCGATCCTCTCAAGTTCGATCTCGTGTGCCCTCCTATCTGCTTCGCGCTCTTCACGCTCCCGTTCTGCGAGTTGGTGCTCAAGTGTGTCCGTCTCATCTTCCTCAGGGAGGCCAAGTCGTGCACGCTGAGCACGACTGAATTCCTCGTCCCGACGAACGGCATCATCCTCCAGGGTGATTGGCAGATAACGAATCAGGGGACCGAACGCCTCATTTAGGAGAAATTGGTATATGATGGTGAGAATCAGAAGCACAATCATGCAAATCGCTTGCCCTTCGCAGGCAACATTGCCTTGCACATCGCGAACCAAGAAGAACAGGCCTATCAAACTGAGTTCCATGACATAAATGCCCGTGAAGAGTTGATTGATAGCACGAGGGAAGAGCAATCCGCCAGTATCGAAGCGGAATTTGGTGACATACAGCGTGTTATATCTGTAAACGAACCAAAACAGACCGAATGTGGCCACGTTAAACAGTAGGATCAGGGGTGCAATCACGCAGTAAATCAAACCTGGATTTGAGCATTAGCTGTATGACACAAATTCAAAAGAGTCAATCTTACCAATTGATGCAAGAGTAGTATAAACCGGGAAGAATGTTCCCCATTGCATCTGGTTCAGATTCGTCGTACGTCCCCATTTCCTTCTTGCCGTTGTGTCCAGCAAGGGTGCAAGGACAAACCAGCTCACTAAGCCGAAGATCTGTACCAAGGCGCCGGCGCTCACTGAAAGTGCCTGTAGAGTCATATACGAGAAGAAGTAGTTGCTCGAAGAGGGGATGTTCTGCGCCAGAAGTTCCGGCCAACTGGTGACGTTGGTGACGTTGTCGATGATGGTCGAGAAACTCGACGAAATTGCCACTACCAGAAACAACTGGACGAAGAGAAATGCAAAGTAATAGTTCTGAACTGTAAGTTCAACAGCCATGCCGGTTTGTAAACCCTGCGTTCGACAGAGGAATCGAAGGATCAGGGGTAAAAGCGCCATTAGAATGGCCAGGAACAGCGGGGGCAGAATACCCTGAATGGCAGAAATGAGCCAGTCTGGTAGCTTGGAGATCCATGATAACCATGTGAAGGCATTCTCCAGGTACGACAGCTGAGACAGCAGACCGGTAAACGCCACGGGAAATGCCCATCCAACCACCATGGCGCAGACGACTGTGAGAATACCGAATGTTCTCAGGTATCGCTCCCACCATTTGATTGACATGTTGTCCCAGATCACATCGTCTGGCGAGATCTCAACGGTACGGGGGGCCATCTGCTTCGGGAGGTGGTGACTGACGGCCTGGCAAGCCATGTGAGCAGCCACCTGGTGGTTGAATTGGATGAAGGCCGAGTTCATAAGTGGGAATTTTTCGGGGTGCTGCTGATCAATCTCGATCTCCAGGTTCAAGCGAGCTATTTCCTTCCGACAATGGTCGATTGTGTCAACCTTCTTGCCTATAAGCCAGAGGGAAGGCATCCAACTAAGACCGAAGATCGGCAACCTCATGGTGTCCCGGTCCTTTTGCTTGATATACCGTTTCCAAAGCGGCTCTCCATAATCCTCATTGTCGAAATTCTCGTTGTACGCAATCGGATATTCCTCTCCATCGACCTCGCCGCCTTCCTTCCGGTTTTTTTGTCGCTTATCATTTTGCTTCTCATCGGCCAGGGCCGTTTCGCGAGGAACTTCTGCGTCCACCGACTCCTCCGGAGCTGTCAGCGGAAACTCATCGGGTTCTGTCCTGTTACTTGTTTTCGAATTGCTCGATCCCCGACTTTTCCAGAAGGGCCGTTTCGGTTTCGAGTCGGACCTGCTGCGAGGAGCATCTGATACCGGGACTTGTTCATTCGGATGCGGGGCATTCCCGTTATCCATTGACGGAGTTACACAATCGTCGCTTGGTCGCGAAGGACTGTGCAACTCTGGCCCGTTGGCATCTGGCGCAGTATCTCTGACAGGCAGGGCAACCCCATTTTCAGGTATATAGCCCCCTGACCGAGTCAGGCTGCTATCTACCTCTCCCTCACCTCTCCTCAGACTACCGAGAACGGATCTGCCCAATTTGCTCACACCTTGGCCGACCATGCCGACTGCCTCCACAGCTGAATCAAAGGGGCTACGTCTTTCGTGCTCCCCTGCATCGGGCCCGTGCTTGCCACGGACATCTCGCTGTAGAATTTGATTCAGCGTCTGAGCTTGATGTGGATCACCAGAGCTGATACCGGCACTTGAAGCTAATTGCGAGGCATTCTGGTCAGTAGTCTTTTTCTGTTGTCTGTCAATCTCCTTCTCGCTCATTCCAGCCTTCTTCGCTGCGGCTCTAGCCTGCTTCAGCTGAGCTTTCTTGCACTTGATAATCAGATCCGTTTCCGCAGCCTCCAGCCGCAGAGCTAGGGCATCGCGCTGTTTCACTTTTTCATTAAGATCGTCAAAGTTGTGATTGATCCATATGTTTCGGATGCCACCCGGGAAAACGTCATACAGCGACTCTAATGCCTCAACTGTAAGCCAGCTGTCAGGAATGGCCGTCACAAGTACCGTCGTTGCAGATGCTCGAAGTCGATGCTGTGGAGAAGTCAAGTATGCTTGTCGAAGGCGGATATAGCCTTTGAGCTCATCAAAGAATACTGCGCATACATAGACAACGACGATGACAGCCATGATGAGATGCGCCCAGTAGCGATTGGTGTTCTCTGGGGCAACATTACCCCAGGCCAGTTGATCAAGACCAGTGACATTCCACCTATCACCTGTCTCAGTTGCATTCTTATAGCTTTGATCCTTCCCGTCGACTTTGTTGAGAGGTAATAGGATAGGCAATATGATGCAGCCCAGCGGGACGAAGATTTTCAGAAGCATCCGCAGATATCGCAGGAAGAAATAGGCATCCAGGCCACATTTCTGAATGAACTCGGAACTCGAAGTGCGAAAAACAGGGACAATCCAGCGAAACAGCCCGGGGGGGGATGGGTGTGTGCGTTCTCTATCAGGGACCAAGTATGTCCTGGGTTGACTGTATAAAAAGCCGTAATGTCAGCGATGTGCTCGCACCGGATACTACCAGAAATACTCACTAGACACGAGTGAGCTTCCCCTTCAGAAACAAGAACAGTAAGAATTCGATTGCAAAGACAATCAATGCCGTTGCTAACGATGCCAGAAATGTCTGGAGTGAGATGCCTTCGTTTCTCTGGCCGTTTCCACCCGCATGCTCTAAGGCCTGCCCAAGATCCGATGGCATCTTTGCAAACAATAATGGCTATGTCAACTGTTTCCTGCCAAAGATTCTATTGAAATCTTTGAGTTGATGTCGACCGGTTTCTTATTCGGCGCTGGGAGTGCAACAAGGCGAGGTACACGTCACAATCGTCAAGCAATCACAGCATAGGTATCTCGATTGAATACAGCGTCATGGATGAGGGAATATAGGGTCCATCATGCTGTAGAAAGTCAGGGTCAATAATTGTTCCAGCAACCGGTGGGGGACTTGGAGCACAACACACACAAAGAGAGTGGGATCTTTATAAAGAAGAAACTTCAGTTGAAAGAGAACAGGCAGCAAGCAAGTTGATACTCCGTCCAGATGAAGACAACAGTTACTGACTCCTTGAACAGTTTACCGCCAAGTCAGGCTGCAGATGCAATCATTCGTAGAGCTGTGTATTATGAAGGGTCCAGGGGATAGACTAAATGACATCAAGCGCCTGTTGAAAGTCTTGAAACCCAAGTGGAGACTGGAGAGAGCAACTACGAACAGCGTCCCCCTTAATAGATTTGATGGCGCCAAGTTGTCCACTGTTTCGTCTTTCCTCTGGTCTCTGGAGAATTGGATGAAAGCATTTAATCCAGATCACATCTAACTGGCCTATCTATATTGAATTCTCTCATCCCAGAATGTCTTTGTCACTTCGAAGTATGATAATATCTTCTATTCTTGGCGTATCGCTGGTCGTTCCTTCCTTTGTTGTTGAAAGTCTGCAGTTTCCTTGTTGGGCAAGGATGCTCCCCATTCTCGTAAACAGTTTCTGATTGGCTGTTCTTTCTATTAAGAGTGACGTCGGTTCCATGGTTGATATTGCACAGCCACTAAACCCTGTCAAAATGCCACGTGATGTGGCTGGTGAGCCGCGTTGTCCCAAAAGGGAAACCTCTTTACGCGTGGGTCGCGTAGCAACGCGTCAACGGATGGATCGTCTATGAAAAGAAATTCCCTTGGTGGGACACTCACAACAGTACTCCGTATTTGTCCCTCATCGCTACGAACCACCACACCCCTCTCAACTTCGCCTCCGTCGGTCGTTGGGATTTTTCATTTACTCTAGGGGAATTAATTCTTAATCTCTGGACCGGATCATTATGTCTTCCCCTGCTTCGACTCGACGAAGGGGCCGCCCGGCCAGGGATTCAGCGACCTCCTCTCCAGCCCGTTCAACCCGTTCTCGTCAACTTCAGACTAGCAGTCCGGCAAGAGCAGCAGATGAGCAGTCACAAGTTACTCCCCGTGCTTCAAGGCGCTTGAGAGGCGAGGCGCCAAATCCCGAGTCGTCGCCAATGTTTTTCCAGTCCTCCCCCTTGAAAGGCGGCAGCAGCAGTGCTGAGACACCAGATGTGAGAATGGATGAGCCCAGTTCTCCTGTAAGAGCATCGTCCATGGCGGACGAGGGGGAGAGGACACCTAGGGGAAATGCTCCGACCATGAGAGGTACGGTTCATATGCCTTAATAACTCCTAGTCTATTGACAAATCCAGCAGATTCGTCCCCCATCCGGTACATGTCTAGCTCCAGTCCAACCCGAGGCCATAACCGTCAATCTCAGCGTTCCGACATTCCTAGCAGCAGCAGTGGGCTGTTTGTCTCATCCAGATCCGGCGTCGACGGCCATCGTGTCGTGTCCCGCCGCAACGACCTTAATTCTAGTGGCTTTAGTTCCTCCCCGAATCGCCGACGGAGATTGTTCGTTGATGCCAATGGTATGCCTGCAGCAGATGGTGAACCGCGCTCCGATGCAACTTTCTCGAACATCCACCCAGATACTTCCGAAGCTGAGGCTCTGGGTGGCGACTCAACTCGCGTGATCTGGGGTACCAATATCTCCATCCAAGATTCCATGTCGGCGTTCAGGAATTTCCTTTACAACTTCCAAACCAAGTATCGTCTATGGGTGGATGGAGCAACTGTGGATGAGACTCACATAATGGGCGAGGCCGCGGAAGAACGGGAGTATATCAAAATGCTGAGCACCATGCGTCAGCTGGGTGTAACCAGTTTGAACCTGGATGCCAAGAATCTTAAGGCATATCCATCAACGCGTAAGCTGTGGCATCAATTGCATGCCTATCCTCAAGAAATCATCCCCCTAATGGATCAGACGGTGAAGGATGTGATGCTGGATCTTGCGATCAAGGAAATGGAGCGCCTACGGGCTCAGAACCAACGAAATCAGAACCACTCCAGGGGCTTGAGCTCCGGCCCTGCGGTTCCCAGCTCTGATGTTATCGGCGAAACAGGCCAAATGTCACAGATGGAGATCCCGGATCTTGTTGGCGAGGTTGAAACCAAGGCTTTCAAGGTTCTGCCGTTTGGTCTGGACTCAACCGTGAACATGCGAGAACTTGACCCTGCAGGTATGTTTCATGGTTGTCTTCGATTTTTGGCCTTTGTCTCACTTGTTCTGCAGATATGGATAAATTGGTGAGCGTTAAGGGCCTGGTCATTCGGACAACTCCTATCATTCCTGATATGAAAGAAGGTACGGTATCCACCATCCTCGACTTTAAAGTGTACCACTGACCCTATATCTCTTAGCCTTCTTCCGTTGTCAAGTTTGCAACCACGGTGTTCAGGTCGATATTGACCGTGGAAAGATTGCTGAACCCACCGAATGCCCCCGTACAGTGTGTAAGGAGAGGAACTCCATGCAACTGATCCACAATCGCTGCGTATTTGCCGACAAGCAAGTTATCAAGTTGCAGGAAACACCTGACAGTATCCCTGACGGTCAGACTCCTCACTCGGTTTCGCTCTGCGTATACGATGAATTGGTGGACGTTTGCAAAGCAGGTGATCGGGTCGAAGTGACTGGTATCTTCCGATGCAATCCTGTCCGCGTCAATCCTCGCCAGCGTACCCAGAAGTCTCTGTTCAAGACGTACATAGACGTCCTTCATGTTCAGAAGATCGACCGGAAGAAATTGGGTATTGACGTCTCGACCATCGAACAGGAGCTCTCAGAACAGGCTGCCGGGGATGCTGAACAGACCCGTAAGATTACAGTGGAAGAGGAAGAGAAGATCAAGCGAACCGCCACCCGACCTGATGTGTACGAGCTTCTGGCTCGGTCCTTGGCTCCTAGCATTTACGAGATGGACGACGTGAAGAAGGGGATCCTTCTCCAATTGTTTGGAGGCACAAACAAGACTTTCCAAAAGGGCGGGAACCCTCGGTATCGTGGTGACATCAACGTCCTCCTATGTGGTGATCCATCCACCTCGAAGTCCCAACTTCTACGCTACATTCACAAGATTGCACCTCGCGGTGTGTACACCAGCGGTAAGGGATCTTCCGCGGTCGGTCTTACAGCGTACGTCACACGGGATCCCGAGACCCGCCAGATGGTCCTCGAATCTGGTGCTTTGGTTCTTTCGGATGGTGGTATCTGCTGCATCGATGAGTTTGACAAGATGAACGAGTCCACTCGGTCCGTGCTGCATGAAGTCATGGAACAACAGACCGTGTCTATCGCCAAGGCAGGCATTATCACCACATTGAATGCTAGAACAAGTATTCTTGCTTCAGCCAACCCTATCGGGAGCAGATACAACCCCAATTTGCCCGTTCCTCAAAACATTGATCTTCCCCCTACCTTGCTATCCCGATTTGATTTGGTCTACCTTGTTCTGGATCGGGTGGATGAGCAAGAAGATCGCCGGCTCGCGAAGCACCTGGTCAACATGTACCTAGAGGATCGACCTGAGAATGCGGCCGAGGAAGAAGTCTTGGTAAGTGTTAATATTGAACCGCATCAAATCTTTGACCATTAGCTGACTCTTTTGGTAACTCTACAGCCCATTGAATTTCTTACGGCCTACATCACTTACGCCAAAACCAAGGTTCACCCTGTGCTCACCCCCGCAGCCGGTAAAGCCTTGTCGGACGCCTATGTCAACATGCGCAAACTCGGAGATGATATCCGTTCTCATGACCGCCGTATCACCGCCACGACTCGTCAGCTCGAGTCTATGATCCGGTTGTCGGAAGCGCATGCCCGTATGCGGCTGTCGCCCGAGGTCACGGCGGACGATGTGGAGGAGGCTGTGCGCCTGATCCGGTCCGCCATCAAGCAGGCGGCCACCGACTCACGGACCGGACTCATCGACATGGGCTTGTTGACGGAGGGTACCAGCGCTAGCGAGAGACGCAATCGTGAAGCCCTGAAGCGCGCTCTGCTGTCCGTGGTCGATGACTTGTGCAGCAGCGGCGGCGCGGCTCGTTGGGCTGAGGTTTTCAAGGTCTTGAACGAGAACAGCAGCACTGGGGTTGACGGTGCTCAATTTGCGGATGCAGTTCGATCCCTGGAGACCGAAGGCGCGGTCAGTGTCATCGGCGAGGGTGCGCGACGCAGTATCCGGCGCATTGGGGGGACTTTGTTGTAATGGCAGCCTTCTGAGAATGATCGGATGATGAGACATGACACGATGGGATTTCTACATAATATTTGATGGTTTCTACTGGTAGTTGTTGACTTGGGGTTATCTATGGAGTAGTGTGGATGGTGTTTGGTGTCAGTGTTCTTACTTAGAAGTAGCTAACAATGTTGACCTTGTATCTATTGAATCACCAAAACCATTGTGCTAAAAGATATATGAGTAGTAATTCAGATATTGACAGCATCTGATGGCATCCAAGACTCAAGAGAATGAGTAGATATCATGTGATTAAAATAATCTGTAATGACCATACAAGCTGTAATAAACCATGTACTGTATGGTAAGGCCATGCAGCACTAGCAGGCTAGCAACGCACATGTTCTAATGGGTGTAACTGAGAGGCTAATCAGTGACCTAGCCCTGTACTCCATAGTTATAGTGTAGCATTGCGCCATCATCTGTTAGCTAATAGCTATTAGCTATTGAATGTTTTTCTTTAGTGTTGTTAACTTGTAAGATTATGCAGGATTTCCTGGTATAGCAGTTACATAATAAACAGTGTAATTACAATACACATGGCTCACCTTGGCAATGACGCTGTGATAGACAAGAGAAGAGAGAAGAGAGACAAGAGACAAGAGGCAAGAAAGATCTCGGAGCAGCCGAGACTGAGAGAGACTAATCATTATTTAGGCTATTAGTAGTTATCTATCAATCAATTTCAATTCTGCGACAGTCTTTCTTCTTCCTCTTGGTTTTTCCAGAATGCCCTCTGACTTCTCCCGTTGTCTCTGCTTTGTCTGAATCCTTTCCCTACCTCTATTGCACCTCAGATAGTCGAACATCAAATCAATCTTCCCCCATCGCACCAATTGTGCCTACCAGTCCATCATGAAGTGAGTCCGGACTCTCCAATCCCCTCAGTCGAGTCATCGACACCGTCAAACTGACCTTGCCCACCCGCCTAGGTTCGGAGAACATCTCCGATCGTCCATGATCAAGGAGTACTACTGGTACTACATCGCCTACGAAGATCTCAAGAAAGCGCTGAAGACGGGCTACGTGACGGAACCGACGCCGGAAACGCCCAAACCCGACCGCAAGCCATGGACGGAGGATAACGAGAAGCGCTTCGTGTCGCTGCTGGAGAGCGAGCTGGACAAGGTGTTTAATTTCCAGAAGATCAAGAGCCAGGAGATTGTGCGGCGCATCCAGGCCAGCGAGAAGGATGTGAATGATGTCGTTGCGCGTATGGATAGTGTGGCCGATGCCCGGCGTCAGAGTGTGCGGTCGCCTGTCCCTCCGCCCTCCGATGAGGATTTCCTTCTCCTGGAGCAGGTGCTGAGCGACATCATCGCGGATGTGCATGACCTGGCGAAGTTCACGCAGTTGAATTATACGGGGTTTCAGAAGATTATCAAGAAGCATGATGTTCGTCGTCTGGCTGTTTTTCAATTCGGGGGGATAACTAATTGGATGCTAGAAACAAACCGGATGGCATCTCAAGCCGGTTTTCGCGGCCCGACTCAATGCCAAACCCTTCTTCAAGGACAACTACGATGCTTTTGTGGTGAAACTCTCGAAGCTCTACGATCTGGTTCGCACCAAGGGGAATCCTGTCAAGGGAGATACCGCCGCAGGAGGCTCGCAGCAGAACTTCATCCGTCAGACCACCAAATACTGGGTCCATCCCGACAATATCACCGAGTTGAAACTGATTATTCTCAAAGTATGCGGGCTTTCCTTGGTATCTGTACGCTGCAGCTAATAATCGTGGCCAGCACCTTCCTGTCCTCGTCTTCAATCCGAACAAAGAGTTCGAAGAAAAGGACACCGCCATCTCTTCCATTTACTTCGACAATACCGACACATGGGAGCTGTATCAGGGCCGCTTGAAGAAGACAGAAGGGGCAGAAGCGATCCGGCTACGTTGGTATGGCGGGATGGAAAGCGATCAAATCTTCGTCGAGCGAAAGACTCACCGCGAAGACTGGACTGGGGAGAAGTCGGTCAAGGCACGCTTTTCCCTCAAGGAGAAGCATGTCAATGCTTACCTTTCTGGTCGCATGACTGTAGAGAGCATATTTGAGAAGATGCGCAAGGATAAAAAGAAAAGCGAACAGGAAATCAACGATCTGGAGCGACTGGCGCGCGAGATCCAGTACCGGGTCATCGCTCGCCGGCTGGAACCTGTGACTCGAACATTCTACCACCGGACGGCATTCCAACTCCCGGGAGATGCCCGGGTAAGAATCTCTCTGGATACAGAGCTGACCATGACACGGGAGGACAACCTTGACGGCCGGCGGAGATCAGCGAACAACTGGCGCCGAATGGATATTGGCGTCGATTGGCCCTTCTCGCAACTGCCGCCCGAGGACGTTGAGCGGTTTCCCTATGCGGTGCTTGAGGTCAAGCTGCAGACACAGGCCGGTCAGGAACCGCCCCAGTGGATCCGCGAATTGACCGCCAGCCACCTGGTCGAAGCAGTTCCGAAATTCAGCAAGTTTATCCACGGGACGGCCACGCTGTTCCCGGACCGCATCAACCTCCTTCCCTTCTGGATGCCTCAGATGGATGTGGACATCCGGAAACCTGCGACTCGCCGATTCGGTATCCAACGGCCCCTGGCCAGCACCTCCCTCTCCGCCAACGAAACCCAGGAAGACGACGAATCGGATGAGGACGAGTCGGACGAAGCCCGGGCCCAGGCCAGAGGCGCGGTACCAGATGCGCGGCGCCCGCTGGAGGAAGTCGAGCCGAATGCCCTGTTCGAGGAGACGGACGGGAACGCCCTCGACGTCGAGGAGCGTATCGCCGCCCAACCCCTCACCGAAGACGAAGATTATCCCCTGTATGATTCGGACCAGGAGTCGGTCGACTCGGACGAGCTGGAAGAAGCCCGCAGAGTCGGGGGCCGCTACTATTACCAACAGCTGCTCAAGTTCTACACCCACCGCTTCGGCCATGCACTGATCAGAGGCCTCAAGGCCATTGCACCCGGCCCACGGCCCACCAGTCTTCCCGCTCCGGAACAGAACGGTATCACCGTCATGGGTACCCAACGGACAACGAAGCGATTCGCCGCTCCAAAGGGCAAGCGTAAGTTTCCTTCCATCTCCTCCTCCCCTTCAAACCATAGCCATTCACACACTACACAGGCATCCACGTCCCCGTCCGCGTCGAACCAAAGGTCTACTTCGCCGCCGAACGGACCTTCCTCTCCTGGCTCGAATTCTCCATCCTCCTCGGCACCATCGCCGCCACCCTCCTCAACTTCGGCCACGACTCCATCAGCTTCGCCTCCTCGTGGGCCTTCACCGTCCTCGCCGCCGCGGCCCTCATCTACAGCCTCGTCCTGTACATGTGGCGCGTCGATAAGATCCGCAAGCGTAGGGATGTCCGCCGCGTGTATTATGAGAAATGGGGCCCCACGGTCGTCGGGCTTGGTCTTGTTGTTGTTATGTTGGTGAATTTCGGGCTACGGGCGCGTCAGGTTGGGTTTACGTCTCGGGATGGGGTTGGGGTTGGATCTGGGAGGGGATCGGCGGGAGGTGAATTATAACTTTTTTGGTCTTAAGGATGGTGTATGATGTGTGAGTTTACGTGAGTGGTTTTGATGGTTACGATGGGATGTTCTGTGGCAGTTGTACAAAAACATTTGGTACCTATTCATCTGAATCATGATTCCCTCAATAGAGCGAAGACTATACAGTAAACAGTGATCTACCCAACCAATGCCTGAAATTAATTGTAATTGACCACTGGGACGTCCGTATCATCCAAACTGACGGCATCCGGATTACTCTCCTCCACACCAGAGTACCGATTCAACCAGCCGAGCACCTGTTGGTGCCACACAAGACTATTCTCAGGCTTGAGGACCCTAAACACGACAACTGTCAGCAACACCTTTCACCCCCCAGGGTACCAGGGAAGGAGGTAAAACAAAAACATACCAATGGTTCTCATCAGGGAAGTTCAAAAACCGACTCGGCACGCCACGCTCCTGCAGGATGTTGAAGAGCGATAGACCCTCCGCGACCGCGAGGCGGTAGTCCTTGTCGCTGTGCACGACGAGCTGCGGGGTGGCGAACTGGAGGATCTTGTCCGGGGCGGACGGGTCCCACCGGCGGTAATTGTCGCGGCTGTCCCAGAAGGTGCCATTGAACTCGCGCTGCATGAACCAGA
This sequence comes from Aspergillus cejpii, assembly GCA_004769165.1. Lineage (NCBI taxonomy): Eukaryota > Fungi > Ascomycota > Eurotiomycetes > Eurotiales > Aspergillaceae > Aspergillus > Aspergillus cejpii. The sequence goes on along the minus strand of SMSW01000001.1, from coordinate 2,606,665 downwards.
GCTCCTCGGTGGAGATCTTGGCGTCGGCGACGAAGGTCCCGTCGTGTGAGACCAGAGCTTTGAATCGTCGTCCTAGCTCGTTGCCCTGGATCCAGTTGATCATGAACCCGCCGTAGCTGGCGCCGGCGGCGACGCTGTGCGCGGTGTCGACGTAGGGGAGGTGCTTGTCGATGTGGTCCAGGCATTTGACGAGGTCGTCGTAGGGTGATCCGCCTGGTTGCTTGTTAGTTTTTTTTCCGGGGAGGGGGAGGATACGTACCCCAGTTGTTCTGGATCGCGTCGGTGAGTTTCTGGCCGAAACCTGTGCTGCCGGTCGGGTTGGGAGCAACCACGACGTAGCCCTGGTCCGCGAAGGTCTTGGGGTTCCATCTGGAACTCCAGGAATCGCCCCAGGAGCCCTGAGGACCACCGTGGATCAAGAAGGCCAAGGGGTATTTCTTGTTCTTGTCGAAGTTTTCGGGATACACGATCCATGCGTGAATCTGCGGTAGTGTTAGTTAGTGCATGAAAGCCAGGTAAAAATGGAAAACTTACGTCTGTCAAGTTACCCTTGAAGTAGAATTCGCTAACGTCTGAAGGCCCAAGTCCCTTGAGCTCAGGATCGATCTCGTTGGCGGAAGCAAGTTTCTTGATAACACCCTTTGCTGAGCTGGCGGTATAGACAGTCCAGCTTGTCCAGAGGGCGGTGCCGGTCACCAGCAGGCTGGAGTCAGGCAGGAAGTAGTACGCCGACACCGAGCCGCCGTCGGTGAAGTTCTTGGGCTCGAAGTCATCGCCCGCATTGGCGGGGATGGAGAAAAGCCTCGAGCGGCCCTTGTCTTCGCTGCCGATGATCAGGTTCTTCCCGTCCGCAGTCCACTTGATGCTGTCTGGGGAGCGATCCCAGTTCCCTGCCACGCTAGGGATAGTCTTCTTGGAGCCGATCGAGTAGACGTACAAGACGCGACGGTCGGATTCATACGACTCGTCCTTCATCTGCAAGTAGGCGATCTTGTCGCTGCGCGGGGAGAACACGGGGCTGCTGGAATCGCCCTTGATTCCCTTGGGAGTGCCAGGGCTGTCGGGGCCGTTGATGGCAAACGCCTTCTCCGATCCATCATGCGGGACGAGGTAGATGTAGGACGTAGTGAAGTTGGCCTTGGGGAGTTCAGGAGCCTTGCTCTTGAAAGCGACCCATTTGCCATCCGGGGAGATATCATAGTCGGAGGATCCGCCAAAGGGTGGGTAGGGGCTCTCGGCGTTCTTGATGGGGGAGACCAGGTTCTTTAGTGCCGAGTCCAGGCTGTAGCCTTGTTTGCCATGGCCCTTTTTTAAGGTGCCGGAGAAGACCGCATTGAAGGTGGTGGTGAGGTAGTAATCCCAGTGGCGCACGTAGATGCTGTCATAGATACGGGCGGAGCTCAGAGGAGCTGCAGCGAGCTCCTCGTTGTATGCAGTGCCGTTGGGATAAGATTGTCCATATGCTACGAAACGAACATCGCCGGATTTGGTCGTGACGGTCTTGAAGCCGGAGAAGGAGGCCGGCAGAGAGGCCGCTTTATATCTACAGAGGTCAGTTGTGCAGCTTGAAGGAGCAATATAAGAAGAGACATACCCATTGGCAAAGCTCGAAACCTGAGTCACCCACAGCTCAACACCTCCTGGAATGTCTGCATTGGTGCCGTTGACATACAGAAGTGTCGAGTCATCGGAGCCCAACCAGACGATCTCAGACACGCTGGTATCATTGGTGAGGATCTTGCTTTGTCCGGTCTTCAGGTCCAGAAGACTCCACCACGATTTTCGTTTTTGAGTCTCAAACGAGTATTGCGACGTCGAGAAGACAGCCACATTCTATCAGATTCAGATGTCAGTTGGATGGTCTCCATTCAGCGGACAATTGGAATCTCGACGTACACCAGAGGGATTCGGAATAGCTTCAGATCGTCGAGGAGCACTGATTAACTGCCTGTGTATCCGTCAATCATTAGAACCGACATTATTCTCCTCGAATACCCTCAATGTCACTCACTCGGGGGTGATGGCCAAAGCAGCTGACGCCGCAGCGGCAATGGAAAGCCATCGGAAAGCACCCATATTGGGTTCAAATTGCAATCAACAAAGAATCCTTTGACTGATTGATCTCTTTCCAGTTCAACAAGAAGAAAAAAATCTGAACTAGCCAGGGGGAAGAGGCAGCCATAACACCAATTTATGGCACCTGCATCGGCCACCTCCGCACTGTTCTCACGCAATCTTTCTCCATTATATTGATTATCGAGGGAAACTAGAATCCTTGCCATGACGACCTGCCTGATAAGGATAAAAGCAAGCCGTTCCTGCTCGGAGCAGATGATAATCAGGTTACATCCATCGACTCCCCCGAATGGAGCTCCGAGCTCGTCCCCCACGACCCACGCTGGACAGTGCTCCACGTCTTGGGTTACACTGCCAAGCATAATCGAAGCATTGCGACGGGAGATGGCGCCATTCAGTGACAAAGAATCTCGAGTTTACTGGAGAGTCTGCACTCTGCAGGTTCAACCGTTCAGGAACTAGATTGCTAGAGAGGTTCTTCCGTCAGCAAGGACCGATGATAACCAGACAAGAGTTGGGGACTTCCTAACGCTTTGTTCGTTTGAGCTTTGGCATCCATTGGCTCAGAATAAAGATCATAAGATGGATTTTTGATGGATCCATTCTGAATTCCTGATGTCTGGTGATGACTTGTGTTGGCTGTTGAGTGTTGAGAGTTGGAAGACCGACGGATTTCCACTCGCCAAGAGGGTTTAAATGAAGACCAGTCAGGTTGGGCCCTGTCCTTGATAATATTTGCTTCGTTTTGCGCAATCTTGGGAGACCTGTAAGAATATAGCTGGATTGTGGAATGCAATCAGCCACAATGGCATGCCAGTACATGTACACTATTCGTCCAATTAAAGAGATACAGCCAGAAAAGTTCAATCAATACTCAAAGTCATCATCCACGCCGCCCCTTCCAACGTTTTCTTTCAAGACAGCCTCTTGCTTCCGATACATCTCTGCCACGGCCCTCGTCGTCGTCGCTTGCTCGGGCTTCTTATCGTCGCGTGCCTTGATAAACCGTGGGAATCGAAGGGAAACACCCTTCCCACCACCCGTCGTCCCAACGAATTCATCAGCTGCAGCCTTATACCGGGGGCTCAGGGTCAGGTCCGCCGTCTTGACCTCCCATACCAACCGTGGTTCGAACCACACATCGGGTTGGTCTTTGGGTACGGTGGAATGTGAATAGAAGGGCTTGGGTCGGTCAATCGTCAGCGGCGAGAGCTCTTTATAGAGCTCCTCCAGGAGAGCTTCCGAAAATCCAGTTCCAATGTTGCAGATCGTCTCGTAGGTCTGCGTGCTCGTGTTGTATGCGGCCAGCAGGAACGCTCCGTAGACAGACGTTCGCTTGCCACGGCCATGGTATGCTCCTAACACGACGAGATCAAGGGAGTCTCCGACCCCTGCGAGATAATCCTTCTTGACCTGGATGGGTGTCAGTTCGGAGCCATGTCCTGAACTAAACTTGGGATTGGACTCTACCTTCAGCCAGTTACGACTTCGTTTGCTCGGCTCGTAGCCACTCTCTTCGGTGTCCAACATCTTCACCATCAGCCCTTCACATGAGGCCTTGACACTCTCATCGAGGAGGTTCTGAATCTCCTCCAGATCATTGGTATCACCATGCTGGGCAAATTGGAATTCGCCCTCCGAGACGTTGAATGAATTGTGTAAGAGTTCTCGTCGTTCCCGTAGTGTCCTTTTGACAGTAGGCTATGGAGAGTCGGTTAGAATTATGAGCCGTACTCGCCTTGAAGAGATCAGACTCACCTCGCCATTCAAAAACAAAAGGTCAAATGCGAAAATGCAAACCTTGACCTTGACATCCTCTGCCTTGACGTCCTTGCGTTTACGAGTCATCAATTGTTGGAAGGGTAGAACCTTCTTTGTTTCCATGTCCCAAGCCACAGTCTCACAATCCAAGACAAAGCTGTTCACTCCGTCCTTAACCCAACCCTCGAGTTTAACCAGCACATCAGGGTATTTCTTCGACAAGTCCTCTGAGTTTCGTGAGAAGATGGCACTTAGTCCCTTCGAATCCTTTTGCAAAGTAGCAGCTGCCCCGGGATAATGCTGAATAGCACCGGGCGAAACGTAGTGGATCTGAGCTCTCTCGCCATCATACTTGTATTCGCAAGTGAAATCCTTCCCTTCGAAACGGTTGAGTACTTCGGTGATGGATTTGGTAGGTTTGGCCAGCATGGGCTTGATGGGAACTCCTGGCTGCAGCTTGCAGACTTTGGGCAAGTTGAACAAGCCATCCTCAAGCATTGCAGGGATAATGACTTCATAAGCAGGTAGCTCACTGTATACCGTCTTCAAGACTGCCTCGCCCTGAGCCATCTTCTCCGGCGATGGAGGTTTTTCGCCTTTAACAGCGGCCTCATGGGCCACCACGGCTTGAGCAAGAGCCACAAGGACTGTCTTTTCCGCAAGTCCAAGTCTTAACTTCCCTTCCAAGAATCGGACGATAAATTTGGCTTCGCTAGGGCCCCCCTTGTTCTTTGTAATGTCGATGCCCCTGCCGCCCTTCCCTGCTGTCGCGGCATCGGCTGCGGACAGCAGCTTCTTGATCCCTGAGATCTTCTTATCTTGGGATCCTTGGCCCTGGACTTTGGCAATAGCAAGTAGACCCTCATGCACTCCCCTGACGGTCAAAGGCTTCGGCTTGAACATGGTCGGTTGGTTCGAACGGCTCTTGGCCGCTACTAAGCCCAAATCACCAATTTCATGTTGGTCTGCCTTGATCACCGCCAGACTCCGCCCCGTACTCTCGCCGATGGCTTTCATGATGAAAGACTCGCCAATACCCAGCTCAATTCCCGCATAGTCTGCAGCCAGTTTGTTGATCATCAGTTGAACTGTAGGGAGAAGATCTTGCGGTGTCAAGCGGAGAACTTGGCGGAGAAAAAGAGAACAGTGTGCCAGAATGATCAGTCGTTTGGTTGTCATCTCGATGAGAGAGAATGTGGTGCAGAGTGCAGCATACGGAACAGGTTCTCCAGGTTTCCAATCAGGATAAGGTTCAGTTCCCGTCGCTTTTAATGTCGCTTGCACTTTCTCCATCGTCTTTGCCATCACTTCGGGCTTCTCTTCCTCTTCTTCTTCGCTAATGGACTCGACATCCTCGTCGGCCAAGGGCTCGGCCTCTTTCTCAGGTGTTTCCTCGCCCGAAGCCTTCTTCAAAATGGCAGGCGGCGAGCGCTCTTTGACCTCAGCTTCGCGCTTTTGAGGGCGCTTAGGTGACGGCGACTTTTTGCGAACAGTGGGAGCCGCTTCCGCCCCTTGCAAGCTCTTCCGCCGTCTCTTATGTACTGGCTGAATATCGGAATCACTATCCTCATCGCTGCTCTTCCCTCTCTTCAACGACCTGCCGCCTGGGGAGCCTTTTGGCTGGGCCAACTCGGTCCCCCTGGGCAAATCCTCCATTTTCACATCCTCGTCATTCTTGGACTCGGTCTTGGCTAGCACGGACGGAGGTTGCCTTGCGCTCGGCCCTTCTCCCGCGACATCGTTCTTCTTCTTGTCTTTCTTACTCGAGAACGTCAAGGTCGTTTGTTTCTTAGGTGCTCCTTTTGGTGCATCCGCGCTTGAGCCAAAAAATCTCCTGTAGTGCAAAAATCAAATTCGTCAGCACGCCCACTTCGTATTCTAGATCACCACTCGGTTCTCTTAATTCCATCCGACGCACCCGAGGGTCAATTGGGAATCCCGAACATACCCCAATGTAGCTTGTTTCCTGCCCTTGGACTCCGCCATTGGACAAAGAGTAGTGGTGAACAGCGGGGGGTAGTTTTTCGTATTTGGCGAACAAATAACTCGAGACAAGGACACGAAGCTAGAGCGACCAGTATGCGCACAACGTAGAGCGCGAGGGAGATCCCTTGCTATTGCGGCGAAAGCGACGGGTCTGCGGTAGTAGTGTGAGAGAGGCGTAAACGACGCGGTGATGCGGAGACTGGGCATAGGTGTCGCAGGCACCTCAACTCAGACAAGAATAAATATAATAACTTCAAAGGAATCTTAGATTATTATATAGGTCTTATCCTGGGATTCATCGAGACCCTTGAATGTACAATCAAGGCAGCAACCCGCCTCGACCAGCAGGCAGCCTTTCCCAGGAACGCGACGTGACGCGAGATTAATCTAGATCACGTGCCTGGTTGGAGTCGCAACAACAGAAGTTACAGAACTTGTCGACGGCTATATTCGTCTCTCTTCAAGGTTACTATTTGAAGATGAGAAATGTAACCATTCTTGTTATCATCCTTCTATAATCTATTAAGCATGGAATTACTGTTGATGTACTCCTGAGTAGCTCATTGAATCGTCATCCCAGAAATAGAATATAGAGACAAACAGTGCAAACAGCTTTGAGCTCACCGCCTAAAACTGACGGCAGAAAATGCGGGCAAAAGGCGGTGAGAAGTAAAGATACAGATGGCGACCATCCATTGCTCTTGTCCTCACACCAAGCATTGCTCGAATCAATTTTGGTCATCTGCTGCTATATCATGGTTTGAAGATTTATATTTACCGTCGGAAGCAAGTCTAGATGTTTGGATGGGCCAGATTCTGCTCGAGTTTCACTGATGGAGAACGTGCGGCAGGAGTCCTTCAAGAAGGTGATGAGCCCTCCTATTCAAAATGCATAGAAATCTGCTAACGGGTGATGAACGCAGCTACGTGCTCCTTGTATTGAACTAAGTTCGGCTGGCCTTGGATTCCGTGGACGCCAGAAAACCGCCAACGACGTATTCCAAGCCCTCGGCCCCGTCTACAACGTTCTTACTCAACTCGCCGATAAGGATGCCCTGGACGAGAAATTAGCGGAATATGCCTTCTTTCCCCTTTCCCATATCTTCAACGAAACTCAGATACTCCCCGCAAGGATCTTGGAATTGGCTGTTAATTGCCTCCGGATTCTGATCGCGAAAGGATGGCGGCGGCATCTATCTCCTCAGTTGGGCAAGCAGCTCATAATATTGCTGGCCCTGATCGCGGGTGGCACACCGAACAAAAGCAGTGGAGGTCAGGCCGCGCAGTCGCAACCCGTGGAGCTGGGGATCGCCTGTTTCAAATGCTTCGCGGCGATTTTCAGCGTGCTAGAGGGGCCTGTCGCAGAGCAAACGGTCTACCATGAGATTGGCACAGCCACTATCGTTGATCAGGCTGTGTATATCCTACTTGAGGGTGTAGTGGACGGACGATCAGACGAACTTTGTGTGGCTGCTGCGGAGGCACTGCGAGCTCTCCTCGATCGTGTTACAGATCGGGTAGTGCTAGCCAGTATTATGCCACGAACTGTTTCGGCGCTGACAAAAGTTCTGAAGCCAACGACTCAAGCACGCCGCTCTTATAAGGTGCTTACGCTATGTTTGGAAATTCTGACTCACTTGCTCAGAGTTGTCTTGAATGATCGAGCCGTGAGTTTGGTCCCGGATGAGTCAAAGAAGGCACAGAAAACAGACGACAGGCTGGTCCTCGATGAATCTTGGTTGAAAGCGACGACTACGCAAATCAGACTTGCTCTCGCCAATGTTATCCAAATAAGGCGCCATGGTCGGCCTGAGGTGCAAGCTGCACTTCTCAATCTATGCTCAATGGTCATAGAAGACTGCCCGAATACGCTTCACGACTCGATTCCACTTATGGTAGAGACGATTGTCGTCTTAGCGAATTCAGAGGATCAGCGGATGTCCAACGACGCCCTCTCTTCGCTACACCATCTTGCCACCGCATTTCCTGTGGTATTGGATACCCTCAAAGATTCTCTCCACGCCTGGATCGGCACTTTTCCAAGAACTATGCAGGGCAGCGATGAGACAGCAAAGCAATGGGGGATTAAGCAGATATCAACAGCTTTCCAGGTACTATCGCAAGTTCAGTCGGGATCTGATATCCTCACGACGGGTCTGGCATCCGGCTTATGCGATAGTGTTGCTGTCGCTATCAACCATGCATCCAAGAATCCTCAACCAGTAAACGATGCAGTCAACAATCTAAGTCTGGAGGTTCTACACAAAGGAAATCGGTCACTGTCCTTTCCATCTGTACTGCTGGAACACAGAAGTCAACAGCAGACCCTCAAAGATCTCCAATCAATGATCATCCGACTCAATGATTCGGAATCTGGGAACGAAATAACTCGATCAATCATCAGTCAAATCCATCATGCCTCCGGAGACGCAGTGGTAGCACCGTTTTGGCTGGCTTTGAATTTCTTAAAAAATAGATCACACTTCGCAGCTACTTTTGACGATTTCATCTCATCGGATCACATAGAGCTATCGACTCAACTTACCACCAGGAAGAGCATGATTGAGGAGTTGTATTATTTCTCCCTACCTCTCCTCGATGAGCCATTGGCGGAAACCCCCAGAGATTGGCGGATTTCTGCACTTACATTGGAAGCAGTCGCACTTCATGCCCAACAACTCGGACAAGCATTTCGTCCCGAGCTTATGGATGCCCTATATCCTGTTCTCCAGCTTCTTGCGTCAAACAATTCGAATCTTCAGAGGCATGCTATGGTGTGCCTGGACACACTTGCCACGTCCTGCAACTACGAGAATACTAGCGCCATGATCATCGAAAATGTCGACTATCTGGTGAATTCCGTGGGATTAAAACTAAATACGTTCGATGTATCGCCTTATCCGCCGCAGGTCCTCTTCATGATGGTGAAGCTGTGCGGTGCTCGATTAATACCCTATTTAGACGACCTAGTTGACTCGATGTTCGGCATCCTGGATTTGTATCATGGATACCCCAAGCTTGTCGAAACAATGTTCAAGACTCTGGCCGGTATCGTCGAAGAAGGCACTAAAAATCCGTCGCTTCTGTCTATCACTGGTGGCAAGGAGGACAAGACTGTCGACCATGGCAAGCGGCATTACCAGAGACTGCTTGTATCCGCCCTCGCGGATGATTTGGCCACCCGTAAGACGAAGCGTGCTGAGTATTTGGATGAAGATGCAGAAATAGAAGAGAAAGTGGCACATCCCAAACGGCCGTGGAAAACGGAACCCGAGAAGGTCGAGGCTTTGGACTCCGACAGCTTATCCGATATTTTGAACCAAGATGAATCAGATGAGCCACTTCCTCCCCCTCGTGAACCCGAAGATGAAGAAAAGCCTCTAAGCAAATCGCACACGATCCTCCTTCACATTGTCAAGTCGATACCAGCACATTTGACCTCTCCTTCGCCCTACCTCCGTCGCTCCTTGCTCTCCGTTCTCTCCCAGGTCTTTCCATCGCTAGCACAGAACGAGAACAGCTTCTTGCCTCTGATCAATGATTTATGGCCTGCTGTTGCTTCAAGGATCACCTTTCCTTCTTCGGTCCTCAGCGGATCATCTTCGACCGATCTTACGAAAGACCCGTCCACACGGGCTCTTGAGAAGAGCAACAAACGCGAGATCAATGGGCTCGACTTCCAGGAAGAGATCTTCGTAACCACGGCCGCCTGCGAAGCTGTGGAAGTCATGTGCAGAACGACGGGCGACTTCATGGCCTCCAGAATCGAGACCGAATTCCCCCGCTGGGAGCGGCTCTATCGTCGAGCATGGGACAAAGTGCGTCAAGACGCAGAGAAAGCAATCGATCGACGGACTAAACACCAGTCCACCAACCCAGCTTCAGAAACACACCCAGAAATCCAACTCTCCATACAATCCACATCCTTATCCTTGTCCTTGTCCATATCCTCCAGCCCCTCAGGCACTCGCTCATTCACCCCCCATCACAACCTCTGGCGGTCCCTAATCTCACTATTCATAACCCTCCTCACCCACGTTCGCCTCCCGTTATCCATCGGCGACCAAATCTGCGAGTTCCTCAGCGACTGGATCTCCCTCTTCGTCGGACCAAACTATTACTCCCGTTCCTACCTGCCACAGACCAGCACGTCTATAACCCCCCAGCGTACCGAACCCGACCTCGAGCAAGTCGATAACTCCATTCACGCCATGGAGATCTGGAACGCCGATCTAACCTGGTTCGTCTTCCAGCGGCATGCGGCGCAGTCTAAAGATAAGGATAGTGGCAGCGGTTGTTTGATCTCTGAGGTCCCTGAGGATCCGATGCTGTCTTGGTCTAAACTGGCGGGTCGGATGAGGTTTGCGGAGGCGGTTTTCTAATGTAGTATCGTATCTTGGTTTGAATTGATCATATATAGGACTACTTTGTACTTTTGGAAAGGATGGTGGGATCTAATTCCGATATATATCATCATGTTGAATGCATCTCCAATGGTAATTGGGATTTGCTGGATGTTTACGGAGTGACGACTTATCTACGGAGTACTTGCGAGCATCTGGTCAAATGAGAAATAATTGATTGATAGCTAATTATGTAGAAATCAGGCACAGGTTCAAATAAAGACGCAGTAGGACATGAGTTGCGTGTACTACTCCGTCGCTTTGAATGAGCGGAGATTGTCAAGAAGTAGAGACTGTCAAGGAGTAGAGTATGAATTCGACCCTTTAAATGGAGTCACAAACAAAATAATCCCGAAATCATGATGATCGAGTGGTCATGAGCTACCAATCTACTCGTCATCCTCGCTCTCCTCATCCTCACTCTCGGCATTCTCGAGCCACTCGATGAAGGGCTGGGCGGCCTTGCGGACCTTCTTGCTGGTCGACAAGTCAACGTACTTCTTGCTGGCCTTGGAACCCCACGCTTTTAGGGTCTCTTCGGAGACAAGATCGTCCTGGTAGTAACCCAGAAGGATAGCGGGGACCTGGGAGATCAGTTCCGGGCGGTCCTTGCCGACGAAACGCTCGGTACCGCCAAGGAAAGCCTTCTCGTGGCGCTCGGAAGTAATCATCTTCTTCAGCAAGCCAGCGCGGCTGGGGATCTGCTTGACGATCCTCTCATCGAAGACAGTTTGAGCCAGAACAGCGACGGTCTTGTGCTTGTTCTCGATTCCGAACTCCTTCGCCTTCTTGTAGATGTCCACGTCGCTAACCGCAGCAATACCGCCTTTTGCAGCAGCGGTTTCGAGGATCCAGCTTCCAAGCTGATCGTAGGCAGACGGGCCGTCGGCCTCCCCATAATCATCAGCATCCTCCAGGACGAGGGAGCGCTTCAGGTCGTCGGGAAGTTCCTTGGCACGAGCCTTGACGGCCTCCTCAGACACGTCGACAGCCCACTCTTCATCGATGTCATCCTCGGCTTCAATGCCCTGAGCCTCTGCATTGATGCGGCGAGTAAGTTCATCGTCGCTATGGGCTTCCAGAGCAGCAATCTCATTGTCACCGTTGTCGGAGTTGCTATCTGCCGGGCTAACGTCCTTGTCACCGTTCACTGCCTCCTCAGTCTTCTTGTTGCGACGAGCCCTCCTGGCGGCCTTGTCCTTCTTCCCTCCCTTGGCAGAAGCACGGTCGCGAAGGATGAAGGTGCTCAGCTTCAGACGGGGATCAACATCGGTGCGTTGGCCGCAGGCCTTGCAATCAAGGATGATCTTATCGTCCTTGATGATGACATCCGTTTCAGGATTCTTGCATTTCTTGCAGAGCACAAACCTGGCGATGAAGCCGTCGAGGTAATCCTGAAGCTTGCCAGCGTCATGAGCGCCGTTGATAATCCAGCGATCGTCGGTGGGCTTAGCGTTAGCCTGAGCACCGAGTTCGAATCCGAAGTACTTGATCACATATGATGGGGGACGGCTCAGAGACTGGGCGACCGAGTTCAGGTTGACGACAACAGTCTTGATACCGTTACCCTTGCCTTCGATCTTGGACTGGAGACGCTCCATCTTGTAGCGGTAGAAGGGGTCGCTGACATCGCGACGAATGTTGATGGTAGCCATGATGACGGTAGTTGGGGATGATTATTTCAGACTAGAAGAGCGAACTGTTCGAAGAAGAAACGGGAGGGATTCTGGACCAGGAATATCTCGAAGAAACAAGACATGCGTAGTGAATTCCTTGACTTTGGGAAAGTGATTATAATGGTGGACGGTTAGAATCGTCTCAACAGAACGATTTCACACACAGTGAAGCAGGGCAGGTTTCAGCCACAGGACTTTGAGCGTATGCTACAAGGTTTCAGCGCGGAGCGAAACGTTTGCAGCTTGAGCGGCAGGTGGTGGTCGAAATCTCGGACGCAGGACGAATACATAGACAAGTTCTCGACCGGCTCTTTTTTTCTTTTTGAGTGGCTTTCTCCGGCAGGTTGAGAGAGAAACCAACGGGGTGGTTTTTCTAAAAGATGAGAGGCAACTGAAGTCAGACTTGGAAGAGTGGCGGACAGTTGATGGAAGAACTGGATCAAGACTGACCAGGAGTTGCTTCTGATGGATTAACAGGTGAAGCTTGGGGGGATTTCGACGAGATAGCAGCGTCGAAAGCTGGATGATTTAATGATGCAGATGGATGAAGTTGAGTTGAGAGTGTGTGAAGAGAAGAGTGAGAAGAGAAAGAATGAAAGAGAGAAAAGAATTTAAAACGCCAAGAAATGCGAAAAATTGACGCTGACAAAGCGGCTGACTCAGCCGGTTAATTTCCGGAACACCGGACCAGTTCTTCCGGGGGCACGTGCTCTATTCAGTGTTTCTCTGAAGATGAGAATTCCTTGCCAATAATAATCATCTTCCACGTCTAATAATAGAAGATCTCTGTACTCTGCAGTTACTCTGTACTCGACTACTCGTACTCTGTTAACTGTTCCATCTGAACCGAGAATGGAGGATAGAGAATGGCAGGATATTATCCTTATCCTTGATTCATTTCGATCATCTTCATTCGTCACGTGATTCTATACAGAGCATCAAGATGCTTGACCAATGCCAGTAAAACAGCTGTAAAATCGTATGGAGATTCAATCCATCGTAAGAGGAGCTTTGAGCATCAGAATTCTGTTAAAGAAATACACTGGAAGGCCAACTTGATAGCAATTCCCTACAAAGTATGGAGTGTCCGTACATATTTAACTTCCATCAGAAGTCCCCACAAGATTCCAACCTCATTCGATGTTTTCTGGATGTTTTCTGGATGTTTTCTCGAACGAATCTTAAACCTTCAATTAATAGAGACTGTCTCTGTATCAATCGCAGAACCGTTGTGAAGTTGTGAATAGCTTCTTTTGCTGCCTCAAACTCTTCCTTTCCCGGAGACTACTAATCTATCTCCAACCCCTCCTGCCCCTCATCAATCTAATTGACTGCCTCTCAACCAACTATATGCGCTGATAAAGGAGACCTGAAAATGCCTTTGTATCTATCCGTATACCTAGTGACAGACTCGACTCCAGCCATTCTCAAAGGCCGGGATCTATACACGGTGGTGGAAGAAGCTCTCAAAGGAGGTGTGATCTTCGTCAATCGGGTCGTCTTTTCCCACTACTAATACACGGATCTAGGTGTTACTATTGTTCAATACAGAGACAAAAAGAGCGACACAGGGGACTTGATCAAAACAGCTAGGAGGCTTCACAAACTCACTCAGGCTTATGGAGTCCCATTGTTGATCAATGACCGCGTTGATGTCGCTGTTGCTGTGGGTGCAGAGGGTGTCCATCTTGGGCAAGATGATATGAGTACGAATGTGTTATGTGGCGTTGCGATATCTTTTTACTGATGTGATTGAACACAAGGCATTGAGGAGGCGAAACACCTTCTCCCCAAAGATTCGATTATTGGAATCAGTGCTTCTTCCATCGAAGAGGCGCAGAAAGCTATCGATGCTGGTGCCGATTATCTGGGCATTGGGACCATGTTCGCAACACCGACGTAAGTCGTGTCCCAACAGATGGAGATCCATGGATGGGCTTGCCACAAGACATGTCCTAACGTTCCTAGCAAAACAAACACAAAACACATTCTGGGAACAGCAGGAACTCAGGCTATTTTGGATGCCATTTCAGATTCCGGACGTAATGTTGGGACTGTTTCCATCGGCGGCATCAACCTGTCGAACGTTCAGCGGGTGCTCTACCAGTCGAAAGCGCCTGGGAAGGGACTGGACGGTGTTGCTATCGTCAGCGCTATTATGGGAGCGGACGATCCGCGAGCTGTGGCCGAGGAGTTCGTGAGGCGTATCAAAACCCCGCCAGCGTTCGCATGGGAACCCAGAGCGCCTCGCCCGGATGAAGCTTCAGCATTGATTGAAGAAGTGCCCCAGATCGTTCAAAAGATGGTCAAGGCACACCCCTTAGTTCACAGTATGATCAACTACGTCGTAGCCAACTTTGTTGCCAATGTTGCTCTTGCAATGTATGTTCTTTATCCCCTTATAAAATTATACCTATTCTAACCAATTAGGGGCGCATCTCCAATCATGTCTCCGTACGGAGAAGAGGCCGTGGACCTGGCCAAATTCGACGGAGCTCTGGTCATCAACATGGGCACCTTGAATAGCGAAAGTGTATCAAACTATCTGAAAGCAATCAAGTCGTACAACGAACGCGGGAACCCTGTCGTCTACGACCCGGTTGGCGCTGCAGCCACTCAGATCCGACGCAACGCTGTCAAAGAGCTCATGCATGGAGGGTACTTTGACTTGATTAAAGGTAACGAGGGAGAAATCAAACAGGTGTTTGGAAGCAATGCAGTCCAGCGCGGAGTCGACAGTGGACCAAGCAGCCTTGACAGCTGGGAGAAGGCTACATTGGCACGAGATCTAGCCCGGAGACAACGTAAGACTTCCATTGATCTGTACACATCTCCTAAGCTGACCCTGACACCAGGAAACGTCGTCCTTCTCACCGGCGCAGTCGATTATTTGAGCGACGGCAAGCGTGTCATTGCCATTGAGAATGGACACGAGTACCTCGGACAAATCACCGGCGTACATCTCCCCGCTTCCTCTAATACCTTACCCTACCTAATTTTGAATGCTGATTGGCGAGATAGACCGGTTGTGCCGTGGGTACGGTGTCCGGCTGCTTCCTGGCCACACACCCATCCGACAAGCTCCTCGCCGTCCTTGCAGGCATCCTGATGTACGAGATTGCGGCGGAGAATGCCGCTTCCAAGGACTACGTCCGAGGACCGGGAAGTTTTGTCCCCGCTTTCTTGGACGAACTCTATGCCATCCGGCAGGCCGCCCTGAAGGGTGACGATAGCTGGTTTGTAGGACGGGCAAAGATCCAGGAGATCAAACTGTAGACTGGTTGATACCATACCAGTGTATATAATGTATATACCCAGTTTCTTAGAAAAAAGCCATGATTTGTGTATACTCTGACTCTCTGAGTTACCTAGGTCCAGTCCAAGCAAGTTGCGGCCTGATTTCTCGGGCGATAAACTTCCCCGCATTCCGGCAAATGGAATTCCCCGCCTCCACAGTTCAGTCGGATTTTAGATAGAAGATTCATATTTCTCTCTTTGAATCCAACATCAACACCTTCAAGCCCATCTACAGAAGAAAATCAGCTACACAGTACACAATGGTTCCCGTACCACGAGCCTGCCGGATCCGTACGACCTACCCTCCCCAATTCCAGTCTCAATTGCTACTTGCTACTAAGTACTGACAATCCACAGGTAACCCGGCCATATTGTACGTCCATCAGTCATCAACTCCGTAACACAGCCCTAACAGAATCAATTCGTGAAAACAGCATCTGCGACATCCAGGAGAAATTCCGCTCCATCTATGAATACCCCAAACTGTACGGCGTACCCCCCACTTCTACCCCAACCCCAAAACTAACACAACCAGAATCAAAACAACCAACAAACTCCTCACCGCCGCCTCAACCCTCCAAATCCCAGTATACGTGACAACGCAAAACCGCACTCGTCTCGGTGACACAGTCACCGAACTCCAACACCACCTCTCCGCCCCCAACATCCGCGCCAACGTCGACAAGACGCTCTTCTCGATGCTCACGCCCGAAATCGACGCGCTGATTGCACCTACCCCGCCGCTCGACGCCATCGTCGTCGGCATCGAGTCGCATATCTGCGTGACGCAGACGACGCTGGATCTGCTCGAGCGCGGACATAGGGTTTATTTGCTTGTGGATGCGGTGAGTAGTATGAATCAGGAGGAGAGGGGGATTGCGTTGGCGCGGCTGCGGGATGCGGGTGCGATTGTCACGACGAGTGAGAGTGTTTTGTTTGAAATCATGGGGGATGCGAAGAGGGCGGAGTTTAAGGCTGTGAGTGGGTTGGTGAAGGAGACGAAGGATGAGACGAGGCGTGCGTTGGAGGTGTTTGCTAAGATTTGATTTTTGGGAGGTTGGTCGGGTATATATATACTCCAGTGTAGATTGATCGGCTATTCTACTGGCCATGTAGCCGGCAATGCATAAATGATTCTATTGCTATACCTGAATACATTCAAGTAGGTATACAGCATGATCTACTCCAAGTCATCCAACTACCTATCCTATCGTTAAACATCCTAATCTATTTCATTTAGGATTTGTTACAACACGCTTAGGCGGCTGGGATGAATTGAGCCATCCAAATGCAGAAGCCCCTCCAATGGGATTCGGCGCCAACTGTTTCCCCGTTCGGTTCTCGTCCAGAGACGCCCGGGAAGATGTCAGTTGAGGGCATGCTGAGGCTGCCGCGTCAGCTCCATCACCACTGGATGACGTCGGGATCCGAGATGAAGACTTGGTCGGCCGTAGGACTTTCATGGTACGGCCCCGAGACGGTTTACCCGCGCCAGACGCCGTCGGGTCCAGTTTGGTGTCCCGTCTCCATGAACTCCAAACGGTAGGCTCGGGTTTAGCGGTATCGCCGGGCTGGAAATCAATCACCGCCATCGATTTGCTCAGATCCCGTTGGGGTTCGGAAACAGCAGCGGATACATGAGGTTTGCGACTTTCGTCGGGCTCCTCGGTTGAGGTTCTTGCGGAAACCGAAGCGGAAGTGGATCGT
Organism: Aspergillus cejpii; assembly: GCA_004769165.1. Taxonomy (NCBI): domain Eukaryota; kingdom Fungi; phylum Ascomycota; class Eurotiomycetes; order Eurotiales; family Aspergillaceae; genus Aspergillus; species Aspergillus cejpii. Next base: position 2,589,759 of record SMSW01000001.1, on the reverse strand, counting down.
CGAGACCGGCTACTCGGCTCTCCGATGACGCCGACGGCCGCATAACCATTCGCATTAGACGATCCATCTTCATGGAACTTCGTCGGGCGATCAAGACGTGGGACGGCTGATGCAGTGCGGAGAGACTTGAACACAGAGTCATCTTCGGGGCGCACAAGAGGGATGGAGATTTTGTTCCTTTCATCATCTAGCATGATAATCTTGTTCTGAGAGAACAGAATGTCCGCGTTGTGGGCGCGTAGAACATCGCTGCCAAGGATGATCTGAATGGAGTGATCGTTGGTTTCGATGTCCCGAACGACGAACCGGATGGTCAAGGTGGGAAGCTGAGGCACCGGGCTATTGGGACGAGACGAGGCTGGGTGAAGGCTGGCTTCCGGAAGATACATCGGAAGCTTGATGAACCGTACGCCATCCTCTTGCGTCACGAGGTCTTCCAGTCCGAACTTTCGGATCATGGGATATCCTAGAGACGATATGAACGATCCAGAACAGGCAGCGGCATATAGAAGCGAGTCGTTTGAGAAATTCGTCGTTAGCCAACATCGGATAATGCACGGCACAGGACCAAGGAGGAAAAGCCCGGGTGGAGGAATCAGAGGAGATCCGCCGACAGACGAACCCATAACCCGGCTCGTTGTCTCCAGTCCTAGACTGTTCGTACGAGCCGAGTGATGCGAATGGCCTGAAGAGCTCTGCCGTCCGTCGGACCGATGCGACAGTGAGCGTTCAGTGAGCGGATGGCTTCCCATGCCACTTCCGGTCCTCAACGGCAGCTCACTGGTGGATCTGTTGACTTGTCCATAATAACTGTGGATGGCACTTTCGTCGAAACGAACACTGTTCGCCCTGGATGTCCCTCTTCTCGGTTCTTCTTCGCTCTCGAGGCCCATCGTACTGACCATCCCGTGGTGCTGGCCCTGATCAAACCCTTTGAAGGCGTCGGCGGGGGAGTGAAAGACTGGCTCTGCAAAGAAAGGAATCAATATCCGCTTGTAAAGCTTTCGAAGCCTGAAACCCCAAGACATTCCAGAGAAAGAAAATCAGAACACACCTGTGGATATCGTACCCCCAATGGAAGTAGGAAATGGAGACAAGGGACCCCAAACACTCCTCAGTCTCGCATCCTCATCCCTCCGTCTCTCCAGTCTTGCAATCCGCTCCGCCTGCTCAAACTGCGTAGCGTGAAGTTCCTTCAGTTCTTCAAAGACGCGCCAGATGTCGTCGCGCGAGGCAAAAGGGTACTGGGTGTCCATATCCAATTAGATCGTTAACAGGAGGAGTAGCCGCACAAGGCAGAGAACTCCGTAAAAAGAAGACTGGGTCTTTTACTGCAAAATCCTGCCCCTGCGTCCACAAACTAAGGTTTGGTGTATTGATCGAAACGTATCCCCCGGTGCCGTCAATCCAGTCTGTATTCGCCGACAACTCGTTCGATCCTCGAACTCCTCCTCCCTCGAACGTGAGACGGCCGTACGGCCGTCCACCTACTTTGCTAGTCTCGGACGATTGTGAGTCTTGTCGGAGAATGTACTGAAATTCGACGACGCCACTGTACGACGGAGCTCGGTGGGCAACGTGGAATCCGACGGAAGAAAGGGATGCTAAGCGCTGGAGACGGTTCGATTAGGGAATTTCAAGCGATTATTCAGAATGAGATGTTGAGATGCTTGATCAACTGTCTCAGTCGTTGATGGCGATGAGAAGAGAAAACTGAGTGTTTGTAGAGATGATAATCTTCTACTGATCGGAGTCCTTGGAGGCAAGGTGTAGTTGTTCAGAAGGAAAGGTGTGGAATATGCTGCACCAAGGTCTTAGGTCTTTGAAGAGAGGTATACAGGAATGCAGAAATATTGATGAAGGTATCTGTAGATAATCTTGAAACCTGAGAGATGTGCGAGTGTTTGATAAAGCGCAACTGTTGATGACGGTGACAGTGAGGGGAGCACAAGTCCGTCCAAAGACTTCAAGGGATATCCTATCTAGACCGCTTTTATCCTCCAACATCCACAGTCAATGCTACAATTTATCTCTTAATCGTCGAGAATTGATTGATTTCATGTATATATGCTTATCTGGTAATTAGATGCATTGATGCAGGTCATTACTTCGTAGAGCCTTGCAATATCATTTCGGAGCTTCCATCCATCCAGGAAAGACCATAGGCAGCGTCTCGGGATCTTGATCGGGCCAATTGGCCTTGATAGCATTCATGACCTCCCAATACACAATCCAATTCCCGGATCCAGTCAAATGCAACCCTGCGTGACGGTTAGTATGGCCTCCACATGAGCCAGGACAGAAAGGACAAACCATCTGTGAACAAACTCTGGAACTTCTCATTGTTCGGAGCATCTCTCGATCCGATCAATGGCTGTCCCTCTTTCCATCCTGCGACCTCCATGAACGCCGTCCACAGGTCCACGACAGCAATATTCAACGAAGCGGCGACCTCGCGAGCTGCCTCCGAATACAGCTTGGTTTGACTGACTGTCCTGCTGGGATGGGGAACGCCATTTCCCGCGTCGAATCCCTCCAGTTGATACTCATTCACGGGGGGTGGTGTGATAATCAAGATCCGTGGGTTCTGAGCAACCGTCGCGGGATGCTGGATGATCTGCTTCAGGTTCTCTTTGTAGGTTTCCACAGGGACATGCTGGGTGTGCCCAGGAACGGTCGCATCGTTGGCTCCGAAGAAGATGGTCTAGATTAATCAGCACCTTGCCTTTGGGTATGTCGGATCCCTGGGGTGTATTACCATGAATCGGACGGTAGCTGTCTCTGGCTTGGGGAAGAACTTGGGAAAGACCTTGACGGCATGCGCGGTGGTATAGCCACTATATTATTGTCAGTACGAATACTGTCCGACCGAAATGGCAGAAGTGCCGCTTGTAGGGGGTATACCCGAATCCACGATTGACCACGTCCAAGCGACGACTATAGGCTATCAAGACTTAGTATAATATTGCACTCCAGATGCTTCTTAATCGCATGAACTTACCATCCTGCAATGCGGCCTGGAAGCCAAATCCCCGACTCTGATCAGAGGAGAGCTGCGTAATCGAGTCTCCAAACAGGATGAACTGGTCGTACGGCTTATACAAGGCCTCTTCGGCGGATTCAACACTTCCGTTGGGCATAATGGTTGCAGACAAGGACCATGAGAATATGAGTATATAAGATGTCTGACAATTAATTCCTTGCCAATATCAGTCGATCTGTCTCAATATTTCCCAGCTCTGAATGGCAGTTCACTGGCACCTCTGATGGCTGATGGCGGGGTTGGATGATTGATGGAGCCGCTTATCAGCAAACCTGGATAGCTTGGAGTTGGAGAAGCTACGCTTTATTATGGAGTAGATATAGAGATCAGAGGCACTTTTGAAGTCGAAGATGTTGCTTCATGTATGAGGTTTCTGGTCGGAAGGTATTTGACCAACTGCAGTTCTGTCCACTGTATACTTTCCCTTTGCAAGTACCATGGATGACTTCATCCTATTAATATTTATGACTTGTCTTTCTCAAGATATACCACTATAGCTCTCAAGGACATCGTAATTTTGATCCAACAATGACAATTGGAAGCAGGCAGCATATGTCACTGCTTCCATCCGTGGTCAATCCTCATGCTGGCTGAGGTATGTCATTGCGTATACTCAGTCTCGTGCAGTGTCGACGTGAAGCATTTTAGCAAATAGAGAGACTGATGGTTGTACGGAGTATGTACCTTGTTACACAGTCAAACTGGATCTCGGCTTTGTTTCCCTCCAGCTTATCTATTCTGTCGACATGACAAGCTTCCACGGCGAGTGCTCTTGACTCTTGAGCCAGGACTGCAGGAGATCATCCAGTCGTCAACTCCTTGCAAGTGGTGGACAGATATTGTTTCAGACCCAAGTCATCCAACCTGCACACTTGAATATCTCAGGATTTCTCATCATTGATCAACCCATAAGTGGGGTATCTTGAGGCTTGGCAATCGAACGATGCTGAGACGCTCATGATGCGCCATGCGGTCTTATGGCCCATGCGAATGCGATATGCATGTTGCTGATTTGGGTCACTGATCAGAAATGCATCAGTGCATAACATCCCAAAAGCAAGACATCCTCGACATACCTCGGAATGATACCCTATCAAGAACCCCAGTGATTGATCAGTTCAAATAATGCGCCTCTTGCGCCTCTTACGCGGGATGTGGAGGTCATCTGCCCGTGTCCACGGTTTTCCTCCAAGGTCATCAGCAATGTTTGAGCATCAACTGGTATACTTTATTGTTGTTGTCTTTATCTGTCCTTTCTCTTCTCTGGATTCCTTTATTGTAAATCACAATCTTTGTTGAACTTCCGACCCCTTTGACCGCTCTGTGGCCTGTCCATTTGTGGCCTATACGGGGATTACGGAGCAGTTGAAACAAGTGGGACCTTTTCTCGCCCGGTTCAAGGGATTTAAAGCTCCCTTCGCGTCTCTCAGTCTCGAGGAGTTCGAGTGTATATTCAAAATTGTGTAGGATATGTCTGTTGGTAAGTCATTGAACCCCTTCTTCCCCATGATGTCCATGGTTGGAGTCTTTGTTTTGGGTTTTCCTGTTCCAATGGACTATAGAGTATAGCTACTAACAGATCTCAGTTCATCATATCTAGATTTGGAGCAAGATTAGCTTCACAGATTCAATATGCCGCGTTCCCTTCCCCCCAATATAGTGCCTATGCCGAATAATGATGATCAGAGCCATGGTGGAACTGACAGCCTCAACACAGCCTCCCGCACCGCTCCCCCTTCGCCGTCAGCCTTCAGGCGTAACAACATTCTTCTTTCTGAACCTCATACCGGATATCAGTCATTAGAATCCCATCTGGAAGTCGGAGAAACCACGAGTTTACTGGGCAGAACTCGCGATAATCGCCAAGGCGCACCGCGCAGATCGTACACCGGCATTTCCGCCGTCTCAGGGCCCGATAGTTACCTTCGACAGTCACTGACGTCCGGCAGTCTGCGTCGGTCTCGACATCACAGTCGTGCGAATTCGCAGTCCTTACGGTTCAGCCGAAGGGAGAGCATTGACGAGGATCGGGGCGAAAGTGTAGCCCCCTCGGTTAAGGATGGCATGACCTCTTCGTTCCTCGGGGAGCGGAACTGGTACGATCAGTTTACCTCTACCGACTGGGTGCATGATAGCATTGCCGATGGGGCCCGTCTACGGAAGCTGCGGAAGCGCAAGGATATCCGGGGTCGACTTCTCGCGGGGTTTGATGGTTCGCAGGGCTGGATTCTGGTCGCGTTGATAGGGTGCATCACAGCTGCGATCGCGTATTTTGTGGATGTGACGGAGGATTTCATTTTCGATCTGAAGGAAGGATTCTGCACCACTCGATGGTTCCACAACCGTCAGAGCTGTTGTGTGGATCCTCTGGACTGCTCTGGATGGCGATCGTGGTCGCAGATTCTCGGTTCCTCTGGTGCTGGCAATGGATGGGTCGATCACGGCATGTTTGTGTTTTGGGTGGTTGTGCTCTCGGTGATCTCATGCAGTCTGACGCTGCTCACGAAGACTGTTGTTCCATCCTCGGTCTCGCTCACGACGCTGGATGAGAACCTTGGTGCTGGAAGTACCCAAGGCACAAAGCCGGACGGGTCGCCGGACGATTCTCCCAGTTCCATGACCAGCCACCAGGAGATCTATCCGACAATCCCCACGCGCCCAGCAATGACCTATTATTCTGCGGCAGGCAGCGGAGTGGCTGAGGTGAAAGTCATCAACAGCGGTTTTGTCCTCCACGGTTACCTGGGCTTCAAGACTTTGGCCATCAAAACAATCGCGTTGGTGTTCAGTGTTTCGTCTGGCCTGAGTCTTGGGAAAGAAGGTCCATATGTGCATATCGGCGCCTGTGTGGGAAACATCGCGTGTCGTCTGTTTTCCAAATACAACGATAACGACGGCAAGAGACGTGAAGTCCTCAGTGCCAGCGCTGCGAGTGGTGTTGCCGTCGCTTTTGGAGCCCCCATCGGTGGCGTTCTGTTCAGTCTGGAAGAAGTCAGCTATTATTTCCCGCCAAAGACTCTATTCAGGACTTTCTTCTGCTGCATCGCGGCAGCCCTGTCTCTGAAGTTCCTGAACCCCTACGGCACGGGCAAGATTGTCCTATTTCAGGTCCGCTACATCACTGACTGGGAGATTTTTGAGATAGTCGTCTTCGTACTGCTGGGTGTGCTTGGAGGCGCAGCCGGCGCTCTCTTCATCAAAGCCTCGAGCATGTGGGCGCAGTCGTTCCGCAGGCTCCCGATCATCAAGCGCTGGCCAATACTGGAAGTTGTCCTCGTGGCATTGGTGACCGGAGTGGTCAGTTTCTGGAATCGGTACACCAAACTGCCTGTCTCTGAACTCCTGTTCGAGCTGGCCAGCCCGTGTGATCACGAATCCTCGTCCTCAACCGGACTGTGCCCGAGCGAAGACGGGATCGGGAAGGTAATCCGCTATCTACTGGTAGCCTTTGTAATCAAGAGTCTTTTGACAGTCGTGACATTTGGCATCAAGGTTCCTGCAGGTATCTATGTCCCATCCATGGTCGTGGGCGGTCTCATGGGCCGCATCGTCGGCCATGTGGTGCAATACTTGGTGGTGAAGTTTCCAAACTTCTTCCTATTTTCAACCTGTCCAGCCTACTCCGGTATGGAGTCGTGCGTCGTTCCAGGCGTGTATGCAATGGTCGCCGCGGGTGCGACCATGTGCGGTGTAACGCGCCTGTCTGTCACTCTCGCTGTCATCCTGTTCGAGCTGACAGGCAGTTTGGACCATGTGCTTCCTTTTTCACTGGCGGTCCTCTGCGCCAAATGGACTGCAGATGCTATTGAACCGCGCAGTATTTATGTAAGGCATTGGATACTGATTACTCCTTATACGAGCTAACATCTGCCAGGACATGCTGACCGACATGAACTCCTATCCATTCCTCGACAACAAGATTCAACTTCTCTCGGACGCGGAGCTTGGAGATATCGTTCGGCCTGTACGCAGAAGCCGCATCATCGACATTTCAGAATCGCCGTTTGTTCCAGCGACTGAGCTGCGCGCCAAGCTTCAACATCTGCTCATGGCGGGTGAGCTTGACAGTGGCCTCCCCATACTGCGCGACGGCATTCTGTGCGGTATCATCCCAGCGCCCGATCTCGAGTACGCTCTCGACATTATTGAGGACGAGGAACACACCGTGTGTCTTATGTCCATGGACTCATCTTCTGCTATCATTGATGATGACGATGGCAATGGCGCCACATGGGTGGACTTCCGTCGGTTCATTGACCCGGTATGTAGCCAGTCCTTTTTTACTGATCTAGGCTAATATTTATCTTTAGGCGCCTATCTCCCTTGATATACATTCGCCCATAGATCTCGTCTACCAATGCTTCGCCAAGTTAGGTCTGCGCTATCTGTGTGTCCTTCGCGATGGAGAGTACGCAGGCCTAGTACACAAGAAGGCTTTCGTTAAATATGTGAAGCAAAACGAGTAAGACTTATCCTTGGACGGATATGATTACTGCCATGCCACTGCCATCTTTTTGAGCCGCCCTCTTAGCATTCTCGGCGTTTGACTGAACATTTTGATGCATCGTTCCCCTGTTCTATATTGGTTCGTCTTTTGGCAGTTTGTACATGGTCTCCTTGCACTCAAGTGTGACAGGCTTCGTCTGTACAGTTGTAGATTAGCGTTTGGCTTTCTGATTTGCTTCAGCGGTATATATATCATGATAACATATTATACAGCTTCAAGTGTACGAAGTCATACTCGTTCATATCCCACCATCCGAATCCGCACATCACCCTCTTCTCTCCATTCCGACGAAACCTCCTCCCCAACCCACCCCGTCACCTCCTCATCACTCACCACCCTCCACCCTTTCCCAGATAACTCCCCATCCACCGGAAAGTAAGTATCACACTCAAACACCCCCCCACTAACCCTCAGCACATCCGTCATCACAATCCGGAGGGGTCTCGAATCCCCCATCCGCAACGCAGACGCATATACCTCCCCACCACCAATCACAAACACATTCCCAAGTTTCCCCTTTGAAGCAAACGACCCCTCCAGCGTCTCCAGCGCCGCATCCAACCCAGAACTAACAATGACATCCGCCACCTTTTCCCTTCCACCCGGCCCTTCACTTTGTTGCTTCTTCATTTCCAATTCGTGTAATATCCGCTCCCGCACACCCGTAACATCCCTCGTCACAACAACATTAATCCTCTCGCGCAGAGGGCGGAGTCCCCGCGGTAGCGAATCGTAGGTCTTCCGCCCCATGATTATCGCGTTGGTTGTCCCTGCTGGTGCGCGCGATGTCACCCGTGCGAAAAATGACATGTCGGCTTTGATTCGGGGCCAGGGGAGGGTTCCGTTGTGGCCGATCCCGAGGCGGGTTGGGAGGGTGAGGTTCTCCGGGCGGAGGGGGGTGGTTGCGACGATGAGGGTGAGGGGTTGTGTTGGGGGCATTTTGTGATATGGTAGAGGACTTGGGATGTTGGTGTGGTTGATGTTGATGTTGTGGTGGAATTGAATTGAGGTGTTGAACTTGAATGTTGATACTAGATAGGGATTCTCTATCGTTGAGAAAACTACGGAAGCCTTTTTCCTGCCTCATTCGGACGTTGCCGCTTTAAGAGGGTGAGCCAGGTGAGCCAGGTGATTCAATCACCCTCGAAGGTGATTCGTTCACCCATCCAACACCTACACCCCCCGTTCACTCACCCATCCTCTCTTAGTCCACGGCAGTTCTTTAGCTGCTTCACCAAGAAAATCAAGATGCACCGGCAAGAGGAGAGAGCAGGCATGGCTGTGAAAAGCTGGTCCGCAGCTGCGCCTGATAAATGGCGGCGGCCGCGTTGACGCCCTTTCCCTCTCCTTTTCAATCCCCAAGTTTACTCCTCTGGTAATAGCACGAGCTCAGTTTCCGTATTGCGATGAGAGAACATGGAAAGCTATGATTCAATCCTGTTGCTTTCCTGTTGGAGATGGCTTTTCAGGATGGTGTTTTTCAGCATGTCGATTCGCTGGAGACCTTAAAAAGATGGAATCCTGATCATAACGAGCCAATCCCACTCTCTGGAAAGAATCTTTGGCCAAGGAACCTGTTTTACGGACAGTGACCAGATTTGGTGGAATATCCAAGCGTCCATGGACCCGAGAGTGTTTCTGCCGTATATTTAGGGCAGTTGTCATCAACGCTGGATATCCAGAGATCATTACGATTCACACTTTAAGGCGGGGTCTTGCCAATAGGCTTGACAGTAAGTTCCAACCTAATTGTCGTTTTGGACCAGCATAGATCTAACATCTGTCTATAGAAGTGGCGACCGAGGCAGAAAGAAGCCAGATCCTCACACAAAAGGATCCAAATATTTTCAGAAGAAGTTACATAGACAGTACCTCGGCGCTGAGCAGCATGTATGCGTTCCTCGGAGAGGCGATGCGCCTCGACCACATTGAATACCTTAGAGGTGTGGGCAAATACCGTGCAATAGGATATCCGAGACATTTGCCAGCGCAGCGACAGCATGCTATTCGACAAAACCCAGACTTGCAAGAACTCGAACGGCGGCTTTGTGAACTGCTGTGATGGTCCAGTTCGGATAGATAAAATAATATTGATGTCTATCTAAAGATGACCTTTTAACGACAAGCGTAAGGAAAGAAGGGAGAAAGGAAAATGGAGCAATGGGATTGGGTTGTGGGATATAGTTCCTGAGCTTGATAGGCGAGGTGCTATTCCCAAAAGGGTAGGTAGTACTTGGCCATGATCGTCACAACTGCATATCCAGCAGACTGGAACAACAGCTAACTACTATCATCTGTTCAGAACGATTGATTGTCGAACAACAAGAATATCTAATCTGATATTAGAGACCTTCTGCATTGACCTCTTGTCAAGAGGCTCTTGTTTTCTCAGGGGGACGCGATGGAAGGGGAACCGACAACAACAACAACGCGTGATAAAACCGTCAACAAGGGCCCGAGAGGCCTCGGGCAGCGACAATATTAGCGCTGTTAGAACGTCCAAGAAATCAATGACCCAAGTGGAATTAATAGCGGTAAAGAAAACCGCTGGCCTTATTGAGGAGAAACAGAGCGGCAAAGACGGAAACAGGGACATGCTTAAAAAGATAGGCCAGTACCTGGAAAGCACCTATCAAGAGGTCAAAGGACTGAAGGAAGTCCTTATTAAACAAGAGAAGATGATCAAGGAGCAGTCTGAAATGATCCGGGAACAGAGCAGTACAATTCAAGCGCTACAGACCCAAGTGGAAGCAATCCAAAGCTAATCTATGGAAGAATGCAAGCAACTCCGGGAGCAGCTGGACACTATCACAAGTACTCCAGCCAAGGCAACGTACGCGGCTATAGTTGATAGACAATCTGGTCATCAACAAGATACACCATTAGTCGCCCTAGCCCCTCCTACATTGGCTAGTATGCTATTCTGCACAATCGACACGTCTCGGGTCGGAGAAGGAGACAAAGCGAAAGCCCAGATAGCCAGTATCAGACAACAGATTGAGAAAGAGATGCGAGGAAATGAGGAAATGAAAAATTGGCGCTGTGCAGCAATGATCAAGGACCCTAAAAATGCCGACTGAGTCAAAGTCATTTGCAGATATGAAGATGAGATCTAGCAGGTCAAAGAAGCTGCCCAAAAGATCAATATACCAGGAATGAGAGTCCTACGAGACCAGCTATACCCAGTTAAAATCAACAATGCCAACCGGACAGCAGTCTTAGATGCGGATGGGAACATCCTATCAGGAGCAGCCGAAGTCCTAGGGAAAGAGAATAACGTCAGCATTGCTAAGATCTCCTGGCTCAGCAAAAAAGACTCTAACAAAGCATATGGATCCATGGTGGTATACATCACCAAAGCAACGGAAGCCAGACGTCTGATAGAAGGCAACTACTTTGATATAGCAGGAGAATCTGCATATACTCAGGTCTTTAAACCACAAGCAGGACCCGCTCAATGTTATAACTGCTAAGAGATGGGGCATAAGGCCTTCTCCTGCAAGAAGACCCAGACATATGCTAAATGTGCAGATAAAGGACACCATCACAGCACTTGCCAAGCGGTAGTCTTAAAGTACGTTCCTTGTGGAGGACCCCATGAGTCATTTAGCAAAAACTGTCGAGTGCGCCTCATGCAATCTCATGCATAAATCACTTCGCGTACTACAACTCAATGTGGGCAAAAGGGACATGATACAACAAAGCTTGATGAATGATAACGAAATTAGAGATTACGGAGTGATAGTAATATCTGAGCCACATGCACGGATGATTAAGAACACGATCGTGACAAGCCCGATGGGACACAGCTACTGGACAAAGATGATACCTACAGAAAGACGAGATGGAAGATGGCCAATCCGGAGCATGTTATGGGCTCGGAGCGACATTGAGGCAGAACAGATCCCGGTGGCATCACCAGATCTGACAGCCGCGATACTACAACTGCCAGGCCAGGCAGTGTTAGTGGTCTCGGTCTATGTGGAGGGGAATAACGAGGAAGCACTGATATCTACTGTGACGATCAGGGTTCTGCCTTCCCCCTCACCGCCTGCCACTTTGGGAATAGCTCCTCGCCTGGCAAGCAAGGGAACTATATCCCACAACCCAATCCCATTGCTCCGTTACACAGGTACTTACTACTGAGGAGTTTTCTTCCGATTGTCATCCGACCAGGATTGTCTTTCTCGAGATCTGGTGATCTTTGGAGAACTTCAAGCGACAGAAGTCCGCGTATTGAAGTGTTCAGGGGGACGCGATGGAAGGGGAACCGACAATAACAACAACGCGTGCGGGACGCGTGATAACACCGTCAACAAGGGCCCGAGAGGCCTCGGGCAGCGACAATATTAGCGCTGCTAGAACGTCCAAGAAATCAATGACCCAAGTGGAATTAACAGCGGTAAAGGAAACCACTGGCCCTATTGAGGAGAAACAGAGCAGCAAAGACGGAAACAGGGACATGCTTAAAAAGATAGGCCAGTACCTGGAAAGCACCTATCAAGAGGTCAAAGGACTGAAGGAAGTCCTTATTAAACAAGAGAAGATGATCAAGGAGCAGTCTGAAATGATCCGGGAACAGAGCAGTACAATTCAAGCACTGCAGACCCAAGTGGAAGCAATCCAAAGCCAATCTATGGAAGAATGCAAGCAACTCCGGGAGCAGCTGGACACTATCACGAGTACTCCAGCCAAGGCAACGTACGCGACTATAGTTGATAGACAATCCGGTCATCAACAAGATACACCATTAGTCGCCCTAGCCTCTCCTACATTGGCTAGTACGCTATTCTGCACACTCGACACGTCTCGTGTTAGAGAGGGAGACAAAGCAAAAGCCCAGATAGCTAGCATCAGACAACAGATTGAGAAAGAGATGCGAGGAAATGAGGAAACAAAAAATTGGCGCTGTGCAGCAATGATCAAGGACCCCAAAAATGCCGACCGAGTCAAAGTTATTTGCAGACATGAAGATGAGATCCAGCGGGTCAAAGAAGCTGCCCAAAAGATCGATATACCAGGAATGAGAGTCCTACGAGACCAGCTATACCCAGTTAAAATCGACAATGCAAACCGGACAGCAGTCTTAGATGCGGATGGGAACATTCTATCAGGAGCAGCCGAAGTCCTAGGGAAAGAGAATAATGTCAGCATTGCTAAGATCTCCTGGCTTAGCAAAAAAGACTCCAACAAAGCATATGGATCCATGGTGGTATACATCACCAAAGCAACGGACGCCAGACGTCTGATAGAAGGCAACTACTTTGATATAGCAGGAGAATCCGCATATACTCAGGTCTTTAAACCACAAGCAGGACCCGCTCAATGTTATAACTGCCAAGAGATGGGGCATAAGGCCTTCTCCTGCAAGAAGACCCAGACATGTGCTAAATGTGCAGATAAAGGACACCATCACAGCACTTGCCAAGCGGTAGTCTTAAAGTGCGTCCCTTGTGGAGGACCCCATGAGTCATTTAGCAAAAACTGTCGAGTGCGCCTCATGCAATCTCATGCATAAATCACTTCGCGTACTACAACTCAATGTGGGCAAAAGGGACATGATACAACAAAGCTTGATGAATGATAACAAAATCAGAGATTACGGAGCGATAGCAATATCCGAGCCACACGCGCGGATGATTGAGAACATGATTGTGACAAGCCCGATGGGACACAGCTACTGGACAAAGATGATACCTACAGAAAGACGAGATGGAAGATGGCCAATCCGGAGCATGCTATGGGTTCGGAGCAACATCGAGGCAGAACAGATCCCGGTGGCGTCACCAGATCTGACAGCCGCGATACTACAACTGCCAGGCCGGGCAGTGTTGGTGGTCTCGGTCTATGTGGAGGGGAATAACGAGGAAGCACTGACATCTACGATTAGGCTATTGCATGGCCTAGTAGTAGATATACGGGGAAGAGACGGAATACGAACAGACGTTTTAATTATGGGAGACTTCAACCGGCATGATCAACTCTGGGGTGGAGATCAAATATCTCCTGTGAGACAGGGGGAGGCAGATGCTTTAGTTGACTACATGACTGAGCACTCTCTCCATAGTCTTCTACCGAGAGGCATAAAGACATGGCAATTAGGGGATATGGAAACAACAATCGACTTAGTATTAGCATCAACAGAACTGGCAGAAGAGATGGTTAGATGTGGTATACACTATACAAACCATGGATCAGATCATCAAGCGATTGAAACGGAGTTTGATATTTCAGTTCCAGATCGACCTGCTAGTGAGAGACTGCTCTGGAAGAACGCGCCATGGGCTGAAATCAGAGCTAGAGTCGCTACAAGCTTGCAAGCAGTTCCTTTGGCGGGCTCAGTCCAGCTGCAAACAGATCGCCTTATGACAGTGGTCACGGAGGCAGTCTTGAAACTTACACCAAAGGCAAAGCCTTCACCATATGCCAAACGATGGTGGACAACAGATCTGACGCAGCTTCGCCGTACATACACCTACTGGAGAAACCAGGCTAGGTCGCGGCGTAGAGCAGGACGTGCAGTCCCTGAGCTTGAACAACGAGCACGAGAAGCAGCAAAGGAGTATCATGACACAATCCGAAAACAGAAGAAAGCTCACTGGGAGGACTTCCTTGCCGATGATACTAATATATGGCAAGCCACTAGATATCTAAAACCAGGGGGCAGCTCAGTCAGCGACAAGATACCGCCATTAATAAAGTCAGATGGCTCTTCTACCAAAGATAAAACGGAACAGGCGGAGGAGCTGCTTGCCACATTCTTCCCACCTCTACCAGCAACGATTGAAGATGAGGGAATCAAGCCACAAAGGGAACCAGTACACATGCCTGAGTTAACCATGGAGGAGATTGAACGGAAAGTCTTTGAAGCGAAGCCATGGAAAGCACCTGGAGAGGATGGCCTTCCAGCAATGGTGTGGAGGCAGCTCTGGCCAGTGGTCAAAGAAAGAGTGTTCCTTATCTTTCAGACATCACTTCGAGATAGCGACCTCCCTTCCCAATGGAGGAATGCTAAGATTATACCGCTTAAGAAGCCAGCAAAAGACAACTACTCACTAGCCAAAGCATGGAGACCTATATCATTGCTCTCCACACTAGGCAAAATACTGGAAGCAGTCATTGCAGAAAGAATATCATACACTGTTGAAGAGTTTGGCCTGCTGCCTACTAACCACTTCGGAGCAAGGAAGAGGCGCTCAGCAGAACAAGCACTTCTACTACTTCAGGAAGAAATCTACAAAGCTTGGAGAAATAGGAAGGTTCTTAGCCTAGTCAGCTTTGATGTCAAAGGGGCATATAACGGAGTCTTTAAAGAGAGACTGCTGCAGAGGCTTAAGGCAAGAGGGATACCTGACATTGTGGTACAATGGATCGATGCCTTTTGTTCCAAGCGCACAGCAACCATTACGGTTAATGGGTTCACAAGTGAGCAGCAGGAATTACCGCAAGCAGGGTTACCGCAAGGGTCACCACTATCCCCAATACTGTTTCTCTTCTTCAATGCGGATCTAGTTCAACACAAGATAAGCGCAGCAGGGGGATCAATTGCATTTGTGGATGACTACACAGCCTGGGTAACAGGTCATTCAGCTGAAGCGAACCGGGCTGGTATTAAAGCAGTGATCAACAGGGCCCTAGATTGGGGAAAGCGTAGTGGAGCTACATTTGAAGGGGAAAAGACAGCTATCGTGCACTTCACCCGGAACACAGATCGATTGAGCAGCATGCCATTCACAATCAAAGGAGAAAGAGTCGAGCCAAAGGACAGTGCAAAGATCCTAGGGGTAGTACTGGACTCCCAACTACGCTTCAAGGAACACATTGCCAATGCTGCCACCAAAGGACTCGCAGCAGCAATGGCGCTGAGAAGGCTAAAAATGATATCCCCACGGACGGCAAGACAATTATTCATGGCAACAGTTGCACCAGTGGCAGATTATGCCTCTAATGTCTGGATGCATGCCTGTGGAGCAAAAGGAACACAGTATTTGAACAGAATGCAGAAACAAGGGGCTATTGCAGTTACAGGAGCCTTTCAGACAGTCGCAACTGCAGTGACTGAAGCAGAAGCAGGCATTCAACCTTTCTACTACCGTCATTCACAAAAGGCTACGAAGCTATGGATTGATATCCAGACTCTTCCCAAAGCAAACCCACTGGTCAAATTAAGGACAACCATGACCCGAAGATTCAAATCTCCGCTACAGAGGATGTCTCGAGCTCTAGAAGCAACAGCAACAATAACTGAGCGGATAGAAACTATCCAAGCATTCATAACACCACCATGGACAGCACGGATCCAAACGATATGCGAAAAAGATGGGGAAAAAGCTAGTGAACTCGCCAGCAAGGCAGTAGGCATCCTAATTGCTACAAGCACATCTGCCAGATCAGGAATCGTGGGTGTGGGAGGCTGTATAAGAGACACCCAAGCAGACAACAGCGGAAACAACATGTCTAGCTACTCTACCACGCTAGGCAAAAGGACAGAGCAGAATCCGTACACAGCGGAATTACAAGCGATTGCAACTGCCCTGGAACATATCCCACCTGAGACAAACCATAGGTGGATATCTATCCTTAGTAGTAACAGATCCGCACTGGCAGCAATCAGTCAACCCCGCCAACAATCTGGCCAAGCGACCATCCAGCGGATATACTCACTCGTTCAGCGCTTACAGCAACGAGAAAATGCGGTCAACGCAATCTGGGTCCCAGCACAAATGGATATGGACTGGAAACAAAGAGCAAAAATGGAAGCACAGAGATCAACAAGAATAGGATGTCAACCAGAAAAGCAGCCGTTCCAAGCCAAAGCAACGGCTATCAGACTTGCCATGGATACAACACATCAGGACTGGACTCTCCCAGAGGGCATAGGAAAATACTCAAAAGCTATCGACATGGCGCTCCCAGGAAAGCATGTTAAAGACCTTTATGACGGATTAAATCAGAAAGAAGCAAAAACCCTGGTCCAACTTCGGACAGGAATGTCAAGGCTCAACAGCTATCTGAATAAGATAGGAGCGGTAGACTCTGACCTGTGTGCCTGCGGCCAAGCAAGCGAGACAGTGGAACACTTTCTATTCCGCTGCACGCAATGGACAGCCATGAGAGAAGGCATGAACCAACGCACAGAGTCAAGACGAGGAAATCTTTCCTTCTTTCTTGGTGGAAAATCACGCTCAGATTCCGATCAATGGCAACCAGATATGAAGGCTGTCCAGGCAGTAATCAAGTACGCAATGGCAACAGGACGATTGGAACCCGAATCCGAATCCGAACCGCCATCGACGCAGTGAAATATGAAGAAATCCACCCCCTTTTTTCCCTTCTCAGGTAGATCTTGCTGCGGCCGCTGAAGATAGGACACCGCACACTTGGAGAAGATAACCTTTAAGATCATCTACTAGCCAACACACAGGGAACCCCTAAAAACACCATCCGAAGAATCCAAACACCAAGCAGACACGTTACAAGAACAAAATATGGGCTATCGCGAGTTCAGGTCGGATCTGAGAGAAATTGATTATGTAATAAACGCATTAGTGCCCTATAGGGTTAGTTCCTCCGGGCGTAATAAACATCATTCATTCATTCATTCATTGCTCCGTTTTCCTTTCTCCTTTCTTTCCCTACACTTGATGTTCTAGTTAAAAGGTCATCTTTAGATAGGCATCAATATTATTTTATCTATCCGAACTGGACCATCACATTACATCAAGTGTCACCCCTCTTTTTCTCAGACTGTCGTCGCTACTGAGATAGAGTCCTGAACCTATCTACTAGCACGCAGTCCCCACCAAACCGACCGAACAACGAAAACTGAATACGAATCTGAATCGAATACGAACACCCGAAGCCAAAGATGGCGAGAGAATCGAATGCTGGAAGTCGTCGCGACTCTCTGCAGGTCGCAGGAGATGACAATGCTGAAGAATCTATTGAGATCAACCGAGAAGAATTCATCCAGTTCTGCCAGGACCGTCCAGACTGGTTATACAAGAAGATGAAAGACCTCGCTGACCGTTTTGAGATTACCCTGGATGAGCGCGAAGTCAAAGTGGCGACTGAGCAGATCCGAGCTCAGGAGAAAGCTTCAGAATTAATCACCCTGCGGAAAGAACTCAGTGAGATGAAGAAGAAACTTCAACAGACTGAACGAGACCGAGATGCCTACGCGAATAAGATTGCTCAAATGGCAGTTGCTAGTGGAAATGCGGGTTCCCAGGCTGGTGGTGATGGCCATGCCCCAGTCGCCCATAAGTCAGCTAAAATCCCGGACCCCCCCTTGCTCACGGATGGCAAAGAACCCCGATTTGAGGACTGGTTGTTGCTGATGCGTCAGAAGCTCACCGCGAACCATGATCACTTTAACACCCCTGCCTTACGTATGGCGTACGTGGCTAGTCGTTGTGATGGCAAGGCACGGAAGCATATTACCCCTCGTCTGCGAGAGGACGCCCTCAACCAGTATACTGATTCAAAGGAGATGCTTGATCATCTGAATACGATCTACTCTGACCCCAACCGAATCACCACCGCGAAGAATCAGTTCCGTCAACTCTACATGAAGAGCTCAGATAAATTTCACGATTTCCTCTCTGAATTCTTATACCTGGCTGCGGAAGCTGGCGTAGCAGAGGATGATTGGAAAGATGAGCTGTACCACAAAATTACCACAGAGCTTCAGAAACTTACCATGCCAGAAGCCATTAAGAACGGGTCATTCTCTGAATTCTCCAACTATTGTTCCCAGACGGCCAGTCGCCTTGAGGTTATCAATCATCGGAACCAGAAGGGTCGGAACCTCCTCAGCAAGGCTGCCCTAACTGCATCAAAGATATCAAGTGCTGCCCCAGACACCAAGACTGTTAAGAAGGAAGCTGCTGCAGAGCGCTCCTCTTACCTCGACGCTATGACTCGAGAGAAACTCATGAAGGAAGGACGCTGTTTCAAGTGCAAGGAGCAGGGCCACATCAGCTCCAACTGCCCCAGTGATCCCCCCAAGGAGAGCGCCAATCTGAACACCCAGTTAAAAGAGCTTGAGCAGCAGCAGGAGGATTCGGAAAACGAGTAACCCAGGAGACAGTCTCCTTCCTGGGTGAAACAAGTGTCAACCTAGTTGAACTGGACCTAAGCCGGTTACTTGGCGGGAAAGCTTTTACTATACCTAGCCAGCTAGCTTACAATGGACATGGCATTTCGACCAATTCCCTAGCAGACACCGGAGCAGGAGGTTACCTCTTCTTAGACACTAAACGAGCAATTGAGGCTGCGCGATCACTTCAAGTCCCGACTATCCCTTTAAAGGAGCCATGCCAGACCAAAGGTTTTGCTGGCGAACCTGGACCACCAATCACACATGCTATCAAACTACATTTGTGGGTTGACGGCCGACGATTCTTGAATGTCCCCTTCCTGATCACTAACCTAGGTCAACATGACATGATCATTGGCCGGAAGTGGTTTGAAGAGCATGATGTCTGGATAGATAGCAAGAACCGTCGCCTCCTATGGCCAAATGATCGATCCTTAGCGGAGGAGGTTCAATCACAAACCATCGTGACTATGCCACGTGAGATACTTAAGAGACCAGTCCCAAATTCTGCGCACCAGAAGGACATGGAGCGTCGCGATGCTCAACTGAAAAAGACTGAGCAACGATATCGAGCGCCTCGCACAGAGCGGATGGATCGACGAGATGATATTGCGAAGATGAACCGGGCTCTAGCTGGTCTAATTAACCCCCCACTGAGCAGCAGTCAATCTGTTATCAGCTACAAGTCAGAGAATCCGTCAGAACAGAAGCCCGTGCAAATTGACATTGCTGCTATTGGAGCTGTCCCTTTCCACTGGCGGGCAAAGAAGAAGGGCACGGAGGTTTTTGTTACAAGCCTCCATGAAATTGACCGTATCTTTGAGGAGAAGACGCTCCCTAAACCTGATCCTGAAGCTGACCTCATTACTGAAAGGCTGCCCACACAATACAAAGAATTCGCTGATGTTTTTTCAAAGAACGCATCTGACGAATTGCCGCCGTATCGAGAGACAAACCATAGGATTGAGCTGGAGGATGGTGCCAAACCCACAGAAGTGATCGGACACAGCCCCCTCTATAGGTTGACAGCTGAGGAGCTGGAGGCTGCTAAGAAGTATATCACTGAGAACCTGAATAAGGGCTTCATCGTGCCCAGCAATGCGCCTTATGCGTCTCCAATCCTAATGGCAAGGAAGCCTGGCGGAGGGCTGCGACTCTGCGTTGATTATCGAAAGCTAAACGCAGTCACTAAGAAAGATCGTTATCCCCTTCCCCTTATTGATGAGTTAATGGAAAGGTTAAAGGATGCCCGTATTTTCACCAAACTCGATATTCGACAAGGATTCCACCGGATTCGGATAGAACCTGATTCAGAAGATCTCACTACCTTCCGCACACGGTATGGGACGTACAAATACAGGGTGGTGCCATTTGGCTTGACGAACGGGCCTGCCACCTTCCAGCGGTTCGTCAATGAGACCTTTATGGACTACTTAGACAACTTTGTCACGGCCTTTGTCGACGACTTATTGATCTACAGCCGAAATGCATTAGATCATGAAGAACATGTACGAAGAGTCCTAACACGTCTGCGAGAGGCAGGTCTGCAAGCTGCGATCAGCAAGTGTGAATTCCATGTCACCCAGACGAAATATCTCGGCTTTATAGTGACGACGGAGGGCATTGAAGTAGACCCTGAGAAAACTACAGCAATCCGTAACTGGAGCAAGCCAACCACGGTGAAGGGAGTCCAGTCTTTTCTAGGGTTCTGTAATTTCTACCGACGGTTCATCAAGGACTACAGTCGAATATCCCGTCCGCTGCACCACCTTACCAAGAACAACGTGCCCTTTATATGGGATGAAGCATGCGCGCGGGCATTCCAGGAGCTTAAAGACCGCCTTACAGACGCACCTATTCTACGCCATTATGACCCTGGAAAGCCTACACGCTTAGAGACAGACGCATCAGATGGTGTGGTAGCTGGTGTTCTCTCCCAACTTCATGAAGGCGTATGGCACCCAGTTGCCTACTATTCAAAGACCATGGCCCCTGCTGAAATGAACTATGAGATCCATGACAAGGAGCTGCTGGCAGTCGTCAAGGCTCTTAGGGAGTGGAGAGCAGAGCTGGAAGGGTTGCAGTTAAATGAGCGTTTTGACATCCTCACAGATCATAAGGCCCTTGAATACTTCTCCACTAAGAAGCAGTTGAATGCTCGACAAGCCAGATGGGCTGAATTCCTCTCCCGGTTCTACTTCCTGATCCGCTACCGTCCTGGAAAGCAGAATACCCTAGCCGACGCTCTCAGCCGACCCCAGCTGGGCGCTGACATTTCTAAAAAGGACCACCGTCTGCAGATTCTCCTCCGACCTGAGGTCTTTGAAACCCCTACAGAAGTTGCCCCGTTGCACCCCCAAGTGCAGGTGGTGGACGAGATCCTCCAAGCTAATCGGAACTCTGACTCCTTGAAAGAGGAGCGGGCCAAAGCAGATGACACCCAATCTCCCTGGTCTTTAGAGAATGGGTTGCTAGTCTATAATGGCCGATTGATAGTACCAGAGGACGATCCAACGCTACGCACCCGCCTCCTTAGTGAGGTTCATGACCAACCCTCCACCGCGCACCCAGGACGAAACAAGACGCGCCAACTGGTACAAAGCAGATATTACTGGAAGGGATGGAGACAGGACGTTGATCGATTTGTGCGCAACTGTGATAAGTGCAGAAGGGCAGAGAACCCACGAGATAAGAAGCCAGGTCTGTTACAACCATTGCCAATCCCTACTCGACCTTGGCAACATATCTCGATGGACTTCCGCTCCTTCCCCAAGGACAAGCAAGGAAATGACGCTGCGTTGGTGATTGTGGACCGATTAGGGAAGAGACCGATCAGCATACCTTGCAGCAAAGAAATTACAGCAGAAGGAATGGCACGCCTGTTCATTGAGCATGTCTACCGGCATCGAGGCCCCCCAGATACCATAGTGTCAGATCGAGGCCCACAATTTATCTCCTCTTTTTGGGACGCATTCTGCAGGATCCTTAGCATCAAGCTAAAATTATCTACAGCTCGCCACCCAGAAACAGATGGGCAAACAGAGATTGTGAATCAGCATATCACCATGCGCCTACGTCCCTTCATCAACCACTTTCAGGACAACTGGGGAGAATTACTGCCTATCATGGACTTTGCAGCCGCCGCGCTCCCACATGAATCAACCAAGGTTTCTCCCTTCTTAGTGGATTGTGGGTATGAGCCGCGCACTTCATTTGACTGGCAACCCCTACCTACCAACATTACTAGAGATGAGACATTGAACCGCGAAAGAGCACGTGCCCTGGCCAAAAGAATGGAAGAGATCTGGAGGTATGCAGCCACGCAAATGACAAAGGCACAGGAAAGTCAAAAACAACAAGCAGACAAGCACCGACGAGAAGTCGACTTTGACGTGGGTGATTACGTATGGCTCTCGCTGAAGGAGTATCCTTCAGCCAAGCCCAGCAAGAAGCTTGATCAGCAAATGGCCGGCAAATTCAAGATCCTAGAAAAGGTCGGAAATGCATACCGTCTTGAGCTTCCCCCGACTATGAAAATCCATCCCATATTCTCCCCCGATAAACTACGCAAGGCATCCATGGACCCACTACCAGGACAAGTCAATGAGCCAGCTGAGCCAGTGGTGATAAACAGGGAGGAGGAGTGGGAGGTAGAAGAGCTGTTAGACTCGCGAATCTATCGGAAGAAAACACTCCAGTACCGCGTGAAGTGGGTGGGCTATGATGAAGATCTTACTTGGTACCCGGCCCGAAACTTCAAAGGCTCACCACACAAGCTACGCCAGTACCATGAAGACTATCCCAACAAGCCTGGGCCCCCAAAAAGGTTAAGCGAATGGTTGCGAGCATGGGAGAACGGTGAGGAATTGGAAGATTCTGAGACAGATGATCAACCAGCTCTACGGACTGGGGACAGCCCGTCTTAAACCGGGGGGTAGTGTGACGATCAGGGTTCTGCCTTCCCCCTCACCGCCTGCCACTTTGGGAATAGCTCCTCGCCTGGCAAGCAAGGGAACTATATCCCACAACCCAATCCCATTGCTCCGTTTTCCTTTCTCCTTTCTTTCCCTACACTTGATGTTCTAGTTAAAAGGTCATCTTTAGATAGGCATCAATATTATTTTATCTATCCGAACTGGACCATCACATCTACGATTAGGCTATTGCATGGCCTAGTAGTAGATATACGGGGAAGAGACGGAATATGAACAGACGTTTTAATTATGGGAGACTTTAACCGGCATGATCAACTCTGGGGCGGAGATCAAATATCTCCTGTGAGACAGGGGGAGGCAGATGCTTTAGTTGACTACATGACTGAGCACTCTCTCCACAGTCTTCTACCAAGAGGCATAAAGACATGGCAATCAGGGGATATGGAAACAACAATCGACTTAGTATTAGCATCAACAGAACTAGCAGAAGAGTGGTTAGATGTGGTATACACTATACAAACCATAGATCAGATCATCAAGCGATTGAAACGGAGTTTAATATTTCAGTTCCAGATTGACCTGCTAGTGAGAGACTGCTCTGGAAGAACGCGCTATGGGCTGAAATCAGAGCTAGAGTCGCTACAAGCTTGCAAGCAGTTCCTTTAGCAGGCTCAGTCCAGCTGCAGACAGATCGCCTTATGACAGTGGTCACAGAGGCAGTCTTAAAACTTACACTAAAGGCAAAGCCTTCACCATATGCCAAACGATGGTGGACAACAGATCTGACGCAGCTTCGCCGTACATACACATACTGGAGAAATCAGGCTAGGTCACGGCGTAGAGCAGGACATGCAGTCCCTGAGCTCGAACAACGAGCATGAGAAGCGGCAAAGGAGTATCATGACACAATCCGAAAACAGAAGAAAGCTCACTGGGAGGACTTCCTTGCTGATGATACTAATATATGGCAAGCCACTAGATATCTAAAACCAGGGGGCAGCTCAGTCAGCGACAAGATACCGCCATTAATAAAGTCAGATGGCTCTTCTACCAAAGATAAAATGGAACAGGCGGAGGAGCTGCTTGCCACATTCTTCCCACCTCTACCAGCAATGATTGAAGATGAGGGGATCAAGCCACAAAGGGAACCAGTACACATGCCTGAGTTAACCATGGAGGAGATTGAACGGAAAGTCTTTGAAGCGAAGCCATGGAAAGCACCTGGAGAGGATGGCCTTCTAGCAATGGTGTGGAGGCAGCTCTGGCTAGTGGTCAAAGAAAGAGTGTTCCTTATCTTTCAGACATCACTTCAAGATAGCGACCTCCCTTCCCAATGGAGGAATGCTAAGATTATACCGCTTAAGAAGCCAGCAAAAGACAACTACTCACTAGCCAAAGCATGGAGACCTATATCATTGCTCTCCACACTAGGCAAAATATTGGAAGCAGTCATTGCAGAAAGAATATCATACACTGTTGAAGAGTTTGGCCTGCTGCCTACTAACCACTTCGGAGCAAGGAAGAGGCGCTCAGCAGAACAAGCACTTCTACTACTTCAGGAAGAAATCTACAAAGCTTGGAGAAATAGGAAGGTTCTTAGCCTAGTCAGCTTTGATGTCAAAGGGGCATATAACGGAGTCTTTAAAGAGAGATTGCTGCAGAGGCTTAAGGCAAGAGGGATACCTGACATTGTGGTATGATGGATCGATGCCTTTTGTTCCAAGCACACAGCAACCATTATAGTCAATGGGTTCACAAGCAAGCAGCAGGAATTACCCCAAGCAGGGTTACCGCAAGGGTCACCACTATCCCCAATACTGTTTCTCTTCTTTAATACGGATCTAGTTCAACACAAGATAAGCGTAGCAGGGGGATCAATTGCATTTATGGATGACTACACAGCCTGGGTAACAGGTCATTTAGCTGAAGCGAACCGGGCTGGTATTGAAGCAGTGATCAACAGGGCCCTAGATTGGGGAAAGCGTAGTGGAGCTACATTTGAAGGGGAAAAGACAGCTATCATGCACTTCACCCAGAACACAGATCGATCAAGCAGCACGCCATTCACAATCAAAGGAGAAAGAGTCGAGCCAAAGGACAGTGCAAAGATCCTAGGGGTAGTACTGGACTCCTAACTACGCTTCAAGGAACACATTGCTA
Organism: Aspergillus cejpii; assembly: GCA_004769165.1. Classification (NCBI taxonomy): domain Eukaryota; kingdom Fungi; phylum Ascomycota; class Eurotiomycetes; order Eurotiales; family Aspergillaceae; genus Aspergillus; species Aspergillus cejpii. Next base: position 2,565,013 of record SMSW01000001.1, on the reverse strand, counting down.
ATGCTGCCACTAAAGGACTCACAGCAGCAATGGCGCTGAGAAGGCTAAAAATGATATCCCCACAGACGGCAAGACAATTATTCATGGCAACAGTTGCACTAGTGGCAGATTATGCCTCTAATGTCTGGATGCATGCCTGTGGAGCAAAAGGAACATAGTATTTAAACAGAATGCAGAAATAAGGGGCTATTGCAGTTACAGGAGCCTTTCAGACAGTCATAACTGCAGTGACTGAAGCAGAAGCAGGCATTCAACCCTTCCACTACCGTCATTCACAAAAGGCTACGAAGCTATGGATTGACATCCAGACTCTTCCCAAAGCAAACCCACTGGTCAAATTAAGGACAACCATGACCCGAAGATTCAAATCTCCACTACAGAGGATGTCTTGAGCTCTAGAAGCAATAGCAACAACAACTAAGCAGATAGAAACTATCTAAGCATTCACAATACCACCATGGACAGCACGGATCTAAACAATATGCGAAAAAGATGGGGAAAAAGCTAGTGAACTCACTAGCAAGGCAGTAGGTATCCTAATTGCTACAAGCACATCTGCCAGATCAGGAATCGTGGGTGTGGGAGGCTGTATAAGAGACACCCAAGCAGACAATAGCGGAAACAACATGTCTAGCTACTCTACCACACTAGGCAAAAGGACAGAGCAGAATCCGTACACAGCGGAATTACAAGCGATTGCAACTGCCCTGGAACATATCCCACCTGCAACAAACCATAGGTGGATATCTATCCTTAGTAGTAATAGATCCGCACTGGCAGCAATCAGTCAACCCCGCCAACAATCTGGCCAAGCGACCATCCAGCGGATATACTCACTCGTTCAGCGCTTACAGCAACGAGAAAATGCGGTTAATGCAATCTGGGTCCCAGCATGAATGGATATGGACTAGAAACAAAGAGCAAAAATGGAAGCACAGAGATCAACAAGAATAGGATGTCAACCAGAAAAGCAGCCGTTCCAAGCCAAAGCAACGGCCATCAGACTTACCATGGATACAACACATCAGGACTGGACTCTCCCAGAGGGCATAGGAAAATACTCAAAAGCTATTGACATGGCGCTCCCAGGAAAGCATGTTAAAGACCTTTATGACGGACTAAATCAGAAAGAAGCAAAAACCCTGGTCCAACTTCGGACAGGAATGTCAAAGCTTAACAGCTATCTGAATAAGATAGGAGCAGTAGACTCTGACCTATGTGCCTGCGGCCTAGCAAGCGAGACAGTGGAACACTTTTTATTCCGCTGCACGCAATGGACAGCCATGAGAGAAGGCATGAACCAATGCACAGAGTCAAGACGAGGAAATCTTTCCTTCTTTCTTGGTGGAAAATCACTCTCAGATTCTGATCAATGGCAACCAGATATGAAGGCTGTCCAGGCAGTAATCAAGTACGCAATGGCAACAGGATGATTGGAACCCGAATCCGAATCTGAACCGCCATCAACGCAGTGAAAAATGAAGAAATCCACCCCTTTTTTCCCTTCTCAGGTAGATCTTGCTGCGGCCACTGAAGATAGGACACCGCACACTTGGAGAAGATAACCTTTAAGATCATCTACTAGCCAACACACAGGGAACCCCTAAAAACACCATCCAAAGAACCCAAACACCAAGCAGACACGTTACAAGAACAAAATATGGGCTATCGCGAGTTCAGGTCGGATCTGAGAGAAATGGATTATGTAATAAACGCATTAGTGCCCTATAGGGTTAGTTCCTCCGGGCGTAATAAACATCATTCATTCAATCCAGCAGACTGCCACTGATGATGCTGATACCGATGAGGAGGAGGATGGCGACAACGGCGGTGTTAATGATACTGATGAAGATGCCAGATTTGCTATCAAACTCACAAAGAGACAAGTACAAGCCTTAAAAACTCGTCTTCACAACGCCGAGTTAGCTCAATATCAGAAAGAGTGGAAAGCCGCGTGGAAACGCAGGTAAAATCAGGAGGCAAGGCTTCGGAAGTGATTGTGCAGAACGATGTTACACGCTGTCTTTTCAAGGCTCAGCCCGAACGCCAGCGTCTCGCTGAGATGATGCCCTCGGACGAGCTCCTACCCTATCAGGAGATGCTCTCCGTGGTTGAGATCCTGCTGTCTTTATGTACCAAAGACTATAATGTATTCTACCGTCCTGGGCAGGAACCGCTAAATGGTAAATGCCCGGTCAGGAATTGCAACCTAGATCGGTAAGTCAGACCCCTGAAAAATGGTACATTTACTCATACTAGTATCCTAACATGCTGTTAGACTCACTCGCCCGAAACGGTCTAATCATGTCCAAGATTGCCAACTTGAGGGACGCTGTAGGGCCCTTGGTCGTAAAAAGGCCCAGGTAAAGTATTGCTACGAATGTTTTGATTTTATCGCCGAGGAACAATGGGAAGAGCATTGCAACAACCATCTTGAACATGATATTTCCAGAAGATGCGAGATCACCACATATTGCTATACACTCATCCGACCTGGGTATTGCCCTTTATGCCTAGGCTGCGAAAGCCTCACCCCTTCACAGCGCATGAATGCCTGGAAACGGAGCAACGAATTCAGGGCTCATGTCAACAAAGACATAAAGAAGATGCGGAAAAACTACATGTGTTCACACCCGATGTGCCAGATCAAATTCGACTCTGAGATCCAGCTTCGTTACCATCTGATCGATATCCATGGGTTGCACAAGGCAATCTGGGATGAAGCGGATGGTTCCTCTGAAAAGGAAGACTTGGCCCAAGGTGATTCCTCCTTTAGTACTGGTAAGAAGAGACGTCATGGGCGGGTTAGGCAGCAAAGGGACAAGAGAAGACGCAGAGATGGCAACGGACAGGGTGAAGGTCTTCAAATCATCCAATGGGAGGTTCCAAACTCTCCTAGCCATCCTACACCCCTCCGCGGTGCCCCAACTGCTGTCGGCAAGAGACGCAGCCCGCATTTGGCCAACCCAAACGAATCGGTTACCCAGTTTTGGGATCATCATGCTGGGAACACTTTGGAGGCCGATACTAAAGCAGGAATGACATCCAACGCCAGCAGTGGCAGTTGCATTTCAAATAAACACCGCCGATCTCGCCATGACGACTCTACTTTCTGCTCTGACTTGTCCAGCACCCTGAGCCTCACCGCAAACGTTTCGTTTGAGTCTTCAACGGCCGGCACTAACCCCGAGCTTTTACCAATAGATCCCTGGTTGCTTCAAGGAGTTAATACCCCGCCACTTGGACTAGGCGGGCACGAACTGGACCATGGTGAAGCAAAAGAATGGAGCGTATCCACACCCTGTGGGTTTACTTTCGAGACCCTGTTCCAACGTGGTATCAGTTCAGTGGAAGTTGAAGAGACACGGGATAGGGAGGGGGAGTGAAGTCATTCAACACGACCTTTGTGGCCACCATTCCCAGCGGTAAAGCGCAGATCTATCAGCTGTGTAGTCACAGTGTGTGAATGTCATTTTCCTTTCCTGTCATATAGTATCAACAACTCATTTCAGCCCATCCCCGTCCCCAAGCAACAGATTCTACTCCAAATACATATTCAGGTTGGGCACCCGCACCCTGTATCACTTTATTGCAGCTTTTTACATCGCTATGTACTGTTTTCGAAGCGGAGACTCGCTATGAGGTTCACGACCAAGAACTCCTAGCGATCGTGGAGTCGTTCAAGCATTGGAGGCACTACCTGGAGGGTAGTCGCCGTCCTATCAGAGTGCAGACGGACCACGCGAACCTGAAGTACTTCTTCACCACGAAAACGCTGAACGCGAGGCAGGCCCGGTGGGCAGAACTGCTCGCGGCGTATGATTTTATCATTGAATTCAAGCCGGGACGGCATAATCCCCCTGATGCGCCGTCGCGGCGCTGGGATTACAAGCCTACTAATGATGAAGATGCCAGGGCCGGTCTGCTGCCAACGCTTCAGAGGAAGCTAGGGCCGGGCCCGTGGGCGAACCGGTCGATAGAGAGGGCCCCCAGCATCTCAGGAGATCGGCCGGTGGGATCAGAGGTTCCAGAGCCTTTGGTCCCAAGATTGCTAGTGTTGGAGGCCACTAGCGATGAGATACCCTGGGAGCCGACGACGGCCAGCTTGAAGGTCTTCATTCGGGAACTGCAGCATGGGGACGCCCATGTGACACTGGTTTCCAACGAGCTGAAGTCGCTCTCAGGGGAGGCTCATTCCAAGGGATGGATAATCGATGAGGAGGGACTCCTACGATTCAAGGACGCCATCTTCGTGCCTGCCAGTGCTGCGGTGAAACAGGAGCTTCTTCGGGTACACCATGATGACCCCCAGGCGGGACACATGGGTGTTGACAAGACCCTGGCCCTGTTGCAGTACATATTCTACTGGGAAGGAATGAGGCGAGAATTAAGGACTACGTGCGTACCTGTTCGGCGTGCCAAAAGACGAAGATCTCCCGACTACACCCTCAAGGGAAGCTGGCATCATTCCTCGCGGACCTTGGATGTGGCTTGTTGCACGCTGGGGTTCTCCCACGCTTCCCGGAGCCCCTGCCTAGTCACAATTATCGCATCCGGGGACAACGCAGTGATTTGCTCGGCGATCGCCAGACATTCCTCAACGACCGTACCAGGCGAGTTGGATATCTTGTTAATCAAACCAAGCCTGAGCGCCTCCGGGGCAGATAGTCTGCGACATGTTAGGGCCAATTCCGAAGCCAAGGGCATGCCGCAGATGCGGACAAGCCGGGGAAGGCCGAATTGCGCGGTTGGGGAGGCGACGATGATATCACTGTAGCCCAAGCCATTACTACCACGTGCATCAGATGAGGGCGTAGTCTACCAACCAGTTCAGACAGATTTCGAACCCCCCACCCAGAGCAAACCCATTAACCGCAGCCAGAATAGGCTTCTTCCCCTTTCGCTGGCTGATCCCCATGAAGCCTGTCCGGGGATGATTAGAAACCGCCTCCTGCGCCGCATCTAACGTCTTGCCCTTGTTCGCATTGCGCTCGATCAGGTCCTGTCCGGCGCAGAATGCCTTGTCCCCGGCTCCGGTGACGATGGCCACCAGCAGCGTGGGTTCATGGTCGAACCAGGTGAATATCGCGTGGGCTTCCCAGTAGGCATCGGAAGGCAGGGAGTTGCGGTTCTTTTCCCGGTTAGGAGCACTTTGGGTCGGGGAAAGGATAGGAGGTAGTGTTTGGTGATGGGAAGGGGGGGTTTGGAAGGATGGTGCCATGGAGGATTTTTGATATGATGATATCAATGAAGATGATGTCTGGATTCGTCTCTTCTCTGTTCACCTCTGGAATATATTCATATGGCTTATAGCTCGGCTCATCTGAATCTTGGCTATGAGAATGAAACCCCGCATTCTGCTCGGTACAAGAATATTTATGCTCGTTCTCACATCCAGAGCCGATACAGGATACTGACATGCTCGAGTAGTCATTGATAGTAATTACTTCATAGATGTTGTTCAGTTGGATACATAGAGGTATTAATCCACTTCCTTGCCAGGATTGGCGAATGTATATAGTATCAAGGATATAGAACCTATGTAGATAGATCTTTCCAAAAAACACGCCCCTCCATGATACGACGCGCCGTCCGGAAGACTGTGGCACAGCCCAAACGGCCATCCGAATCGAACTCGGCACGGACGAGGAGATTCCCGCTGGCATGGCCCAGAGTGGTCCCAGCCGGATTAATTAGCTTGTAACTCACGACGCTGGCGACCACACTGCCAGGAACCCTGGCCGCAGCAGCCAAAGCCAGCGCGACGGTGATGGGGACGGCGCGGTGAGGCTGGCCGACGGACAGGGCACGGACGACCAGATCAACGTCGGACCTGGACTGTTTCAGCGCAGAGGAGCACGACTCCGGCGGGGCAGAGACGAGACAGATCTTAGGGACGCTGCCGGGGATGAGCGGCGGCGATTCCGCCAGTCCCATCTTGACGCCGGCCGCGTGACGGATTAAGTCCAACCGGCGGAGCAGGGTCGGGTGCGCGTCGATCTTATCCGGGGTCAAGTTGCCCGGGACGTCCAGGTCCGAGGCCCGGACAAACACGCACGGATTGCCCACGTCAATGCAGGTTGCGGGGACGCCGTTAAAGGTATCGACCATGTTGCTGGTCAGCATCATCCCCCCAGTGCGCGAACCGGCCGGGTCAATGAAATCCAGCTGGACTTGGGCGCCAGTCCCCGCGACACCATCGATAGCAAAGTCACCTGCGGCGGCAGCCTCCCCGTCGACCACGGGGAAGGTCGACCGGATGACTTTGCCCGTGTTGGTGTTGAAAATGCGGACCGAGACGGTACCACAGGGAGAAGAAGACACGGGATAAAGCCCGGTATCAACGGCGTAGGGCACACGGCACTGATCATGTTGCCGCAGTTGCTGGAATAATCGACATCGCAATTCTTCACCCCAAGGGAGACAAAGGTGTAATCCACATCGGCATCTGGGCGGTGGGATTTGTTGACCACGCAGACCTTGGACAGGCTGGAAATCCTGCCTCCATTCCCATCCAGCTGGCGCTTATATGGATTGGGACTGCCGATGGTGCCCCGGAATATATCGCCCCAATGCGCTTGGTCTTGTGGGAGATCCTCCCTGCGAAAGAAGATGGCACGGGAGGTTTCCCCACGGTAGTACGCGGCTGGGAGGCTGTGTTGCTTTTGTTCCGAAGAGACAAGGACTGGAGGTAAAGGGACGAGATGCTTTGAGATACTTGATCCGGCGTTTGAGAGGGGTTGGGATCATTGTGGATAGACAACAAAGGGACTAAGAATAGGAAGAGGAGGAGGAATGGTCCTTGTGTATGTTCTATCAAAAAGTGGCAAAAAGAGTCCCGCCTCCGATCTCGGTACTTGTCTTTGTATATCCTCTTCGACATCACTGAAGAGATAAATGTGAATTAAGTCTTTGTCACATCAACTCCAAAAGCATCCCTCGGGGTCCCTGGCCACGAAGCCATGGCTTTATCCTTGAAGTATGGACTGCGATGGAATATAAATACTCTCGTAAATCCAGTCTCGAAGACTCTTTCCAGTCAACCAGAGTCAATACCAAATTACCGCAACTATGGCCGACTTCAAATACACCGATCAGTATCCGGATTGGGACTTAAGGGCATCCATCGTCAAACTGCTGGATGCTCACGGCATTCCCAATGTCACCTCGGGATTTTATCCTCTAAGAGCGTATGGACATCATTTCCCTGCTGATACAGTAAGTTCCCCCGTTTCCCTCCCCCCTCCTTTTCTATCCATCGCGCATGTCCATACTAACCAAACTACTTCTCCCAGAGCTTTTCCTTCATCATTGACGATAAGAACATCAACAAGGCTCGCGATGTCCTGTTAGCGGCTGGTTTCCCTCCCTGCACTCAGGGGGACTCCTGCCGCTCCGTCTTTCCGCTCTGTTACCCCACTCCCTATGCACACTTCTCCATCAGTAAAGGGGATGAGAATCCTAACTACTGGATTGCCCTGAGGATCCACAAAAAGTCGCATCTACTGTGGGCAATGCCAGATATCCCACTTGGGGCTCCTGCTCCAGGTGATCCAGACTACATGTTAGTCACCGATGATCGTCTTCCTGAGTCTCACCCACGATTAGGCACTGGCCGTGTGGCTTCCACCCACTACCCGATCAAGATACCCACCCCAGCGCGCTATGCAGAGGCATTACTCCTCTTGGCTCTTCGCGACGCACAACCTGGGAGGGAACTCCAAGCTCGTCATTGGCGCTATTACATTTTTGAGATGGTAGACATTGATATCCTGAAGCTGGAGGACCTGACAGACCCTCGTATTCGCCGTTACTATGAGCTTAGCAGGGACGAAAACATCCACTACCACGATGTGTGTGACTATAAAGAACAACTCAAAGTGGAAATGATGGAGAAAAAGGAGTTGCCTGATACAACATTCGAAACATTGACTAGAAGCGAAAATGAGTGTAGGTAAATGAGTTGTCCCCTTTGCCATTCCCTCACGCAGACAAACCCAGGGAGATTAGTTTTTGGTTTTTGACATCTTGTTTTTCTTTGATTTTCTGTCTTCTTTCCCGCCTTGGCTCATTCATGTCTTGTTTTCTTGATATTTTGTCATCTTTCCGTCTTGTCTCATGCATGTCTTGTCTTGTCTTATGGTTGCTTGAGTTCTAGAATCCTTGCCTTTCCCTTAGTATGTATCATTTGTCTAATCCACTGTCTGGATTCATTCAAAGACCTGACGGGTAATTGCTCTTGTTCCGGCTGCTTTCAGAAGCAGAGGACTTCAATGTCCTCCTACTACAAGTTAACCAGACCGCTGATGTATCAGATTGTGCATTCCTTGTGGTTTCTTTGTTGGCAGTGTCACTCTCGTACCTCTGCAAGATGTGTAGGATGAACATCTAGACTCAGAAGGGAGGTTAGAAGAACACCAGCTCCCAGATAAATAGTTCCTCCTGTCTTTTTCTTTTGGCTTATACAGAAGAAAACCACTCCAACCACTCATATAATTGTCATTTCTATTATAACCGACCATGAATGCTGACTTTGTGACAGCAGCTCAGGCTGTTATCATTGCCCTGAAAAACGTCCAGGAGTTCAAGCAATGCAGAGTTATAATCATCGGGGGCTTAGCCCTGCAGAATCATATTCTGGGATTGAGGGAACCGAATGTATTTCCACCTTTTACCCTGGAATTCAACACTCAGTGCATGAGCTTACTGTTCTAGGATGTGGACATACTCATATTTCATCCGGACAGTGCGGTGAATACCAGTGATATCAAGGCTGAGCTGCTTCACAAAAAAGTATTAAAGGAGTTAGCACAGCCACTATTCTACACGCGTAACCCCAGACAAAATATCCAAGTGGATATTATCCCGCAGTATTTGGTAGGTTCCAATTTATCCTCATTGAATCTCTTCTTTCTCGCATAGGAGCCAGGCTGATCAACATACTGGTAGGTCCCGTACATCCCCGCGGGTACAGTGGCCTTGGAGGATGTAGACCCGGCCCATATTCCAATTCTCGATCCAGTGGATCTGCTCGCTTACAAGATCCACTGTTGCAGCATGCGGCCCAAAATAAAGAAGCGAAACCAGGATGCAGAGGATGCGGCTGCATTGGTTGGGATGCTGCCACAGCAGGGACTAGTCAGAATGACTGAGTCTCAAAAAGACGCTGTCCTTTCCGGGATCGATTATATGATCCAGTACTGTGAGGAATCAAGGGAGTGGTGGAAGGCTGCCCTTGGGATATAAAGAGGTTGTTGTTGTTGTTGTTGTTGTTGTTGTTGTTCGTACTTGAATTTTCTGAGGCCATGCTGTGTCGTTGATAGAGAGGGATGTTATCAAGGATTATGGTACCCCTATTGCACTGCTCTGACCATTCTCTCTCGCGGTACACCCTTCATAGGCCTCTTGCATAGTCGTTGTATTCCTCCTCATAATCATCAACAGGTTCGTCATCGGGATCATGATCATTCATTTCGACCAGGTAATTGCTGATGATATCTTCAATGATCCCAAATTGCCGGTCATTCGGTATTGGATTTGGGAAGGGACGTTCACTTGATCTTCCTTCACCACTATCAGGGTCAGTGACTCCGCCAGCGAATTGATTTGCATGTCAAAATACGTGAATGACTAGGCGATCTACTCCGTAGAACACGTGGATTTGGCGGTGATACCTGTTGGCAGAGCACACATCCCGTCCATAGCACCAACTTCGCCTAGCGACCACTTCCTCTCATCAAAGGGTTGTACCATGTATGTCGTGGATGTCGGCTTATGTACTGCGCACAAGTCATTAGTTTTATTGGGAAGAATTTCATTGTTGGAAAAAAAAAACTAGGCCTGGTACTCTGCCTATAGGGACCCGGGTCAGGGTAGTACCCGGGGCCCTTCTACTCTTCCAGCACTTAGTGCTCAGCTTTGTTACTTCAGGCATTTCGCTTAGGTAGCACATCCAGTTATCCTTCAGGAGGTGTGGGTCACGTGCTAGCGTGACCCGCCGAGTGATGTTAAATGGACGGCGCCTTGGCTGATCACCCGTCACGCGACGCTCACCCCCACCACGCACCCCACTCACCCCGGTCGCGCGACCTCAGGGCGGCACTGCTCACCTACTAAAACAAGAATGGCAGCAGCCTTGGCGACCGTAGTTTTTTGCTGGATAGGAAGATAAAAGATTCCCCACTATTAGGTTGGAACAATGTACGGAGTACGGAGTAGCAAAATAAATACTTCCAATGACTGTGCCAAAATTGATTCTTTAAGGGTATCTATATAAGTAGAGCAAAAACATATAACCATATACACCGTACACCCACAAACCAAACCCATTCATTTCGGCTTCAACAACCCACCCTCCTCAATAGCCTTCCGAATCGCCACAGCATTATCTTCCAACTCCTCTCTACGCTTCACGTCCAATTCATCCTCACCCAGGGTATCCAATCTCCCGAAGAGCCACGTCTCCTTCATGGTACGTGTTAGAGAGAGGATATCCTCTGCCGCGCGGACCTAATAACATGTTCCTTATCAGCAAGTAATTCCCCCCCATGCCTATGGACTGGACGTACCAAAGCTGTTGATTCAACGTCCAATTGATACGTCTCGACGGCTGTGGCTGTGTGGCTTGTATTTTCGACCTGAAAACATGAGTCAATCAGTCAATGGGTCAGGTCAGTTGCCGGATGAAGTAAAAAACGAACAGTCGCAGTGGCCATTATATTCTCGAATCGTTGTAGTAGTTGCGAGATATTGGTATTGATGCGGTCTGGAAGTGCGTTAGATTATCTTCTGGTGGGAGGGATATCGGGATAGTGCAAAGACGTACTATGTAACGCTTTAGATGAAGGCTGCGAGTCCATTTTCGAGGTTCAATTGTTGATTTTTGGATTTGGTTCATTGTCTTAAGTTGATAATTGATGGTGATGCTTGTCTATATAAAGCGGTGATTTGAGCGGTGAGATTTAGTTCGGTGAATTATTCTGTTTGCTTTGTTTGATTTGTCTGGTTCAAGAAGATCTTGAATTCAATCAGTATACAGAGCAGTGAGAAAGTCTTGTTATCTGAGTCTTAAGGTCGGGTTTAGAGATATCTAGGCTAAGGTGAATGGCTAGATACAGACCGCGTCCCATAATAACTAAGAAAAAAGATTGCAAGCATTGTGTAGATATGCGTCTGATGTACAAGTCGATCATAGATCGAAGGAAACTAATGACTCTTGATGGCCATTTCTATTAGCGGTTTGAGTCAAGTCTCGGAAGGCGGTTTTCTTTGCCAAAGGCATTTGGACCAGACTACCGTGCTTGGTGCACACAAGCGGGCCTTATGACTGCAGACTCATAATGGAAGCAAGCAGTGATCGCAGGTTGGGATCCTCCAAAGCAGCTCAGACATAATCGGAGAATAGAACACCCAAGCAATGGAAACCATGGATAGAGGAATGCGCTCTACCGGACGTACTTCGACTAAGATGATATTAGTAGTCGTCCAACAACCCAAGACACGGCACTCACCATAAATCTCTTGTGAAAGTCGGAGCGCAGCAGGTCCTATTGCCAATTAGCCTACTTCCAAGATGAAGGTCGCTCATCTTACGTTGACAAACTCCTTGCCCCGTTTATCTTCGGTACCTCGGGCTTGATTTTTGAACACAACATCGTCGTCCCATCTCCGTTTTAGGTTGAAGTCTTGGGGGTTAAGCAACGGGTTGCCCCTAGCAATGTCGTACTCTCGCTGCTCCTCTTCCTGCGCAGCACGTTCGCGTTCCTGAGACTGTGAGGATATGAAAGTCAACAAGTGGCAATATGTCTCACCTCTTTCTCTTTCTGCTCTAGCCTTTCCTTCTTAATTTTCTCGAGTTCTCGCATCAGTTCAGCAGCTTCATCTTCGTCGTCACTAAACCAAGTCAGTACATTCTCACAATATTCAGAATCACGGGAGCCAACCTTTCCTCCTCACTGCTGTCATCCTCCGACCCCTCCGAGTCGGCGTCTATATCTCGCGTTTCCTCTAATATTCGCCGTCGTTTTGCTTCTGGGTCCTCCTCTATTTCGCCTGCACCGGGGCCACCACCGGGAGCCCCTTCTAATTGACGTGGAGGCACCGCACTTGCGACAATGGGTTCATCGACTGGAACGCCCCTCTTCTTGGCGAAATGAACCGCCTCTGCCTGGAGCAGCTCGGCCCGGAGATCGCGGTGTTGCACTTCGCCTTCACTTCCCTGTCCAAGTTGACTTGAAGTCGTCAGCATGTAGAACCTCCAGAGTATATCTGTCTACTAACCGAGTCTTCAAATGGGTATACGCAGGTAAAAGCCGTTGGTGGTAAGCCGGTCCGCGAAGGGCCTCTTTCCCTTGCGCCTGTAGTCATGGTGAGCTCGACTTGCGAATGGAGATGTTAGAGATGAAGACGTACGGGATCAAAGGTAGGTCTGTGAGCTATGAATATGTTAGCGCATTATTTCAGTGATATAAAATTTGAGTTCCTTACCTGTAGTCATATTGAACTGTCGGTAGCTTGTCTGGATGGTGTTCTTGTCGCTGTCAAGTCCTCTTCCAACGACGATAAAGGTGAAGTTGAGGCCTCAGGCACTCAATATGTTGGTAAGCAGACCGCCTTTGATTCTAATGATCTGATTGGCTCATGGAACATCAATGATCCGCTGCATTCGATGATTCAATGATTCCGAATTTGGACATTTCAAAAAAAAGTCCCTGATTGTCCCCGTCGGGGCCCAATCTGCCTCCGCAATCATGAACAAAGAAGCACCGCTCTCCATTGCTGAGCGTGACTTTATCCTCAATGCTCTGCGTGAGGATGTGAGACTCGATGGCCGTCAAGCCGACCAGCTCCGTCCGTTGAATGTCACTTTCGGGGAGGAGTATGGGCATGTGAAAGTGCAGCTAGGCAAGACGAGGTGGGCAGCCTATTGTTTGATTCTTCATGGCATATGCAGTCCTTTGACTTCGCTACAGTCTTATTGTGCGCATCTCTTCCGAAGTAACGAAACCCCGCGATGACCGCCCCTTTGATGGACTTTTTACAATCGCCTTAGAGCTCACCGCGATGGGCTCGCCAGCCTGGGACAGTGGACGGTATGCTTGATGTCATGCGTCAAGCCGCGCGCATATAGCTAATTATATTATGTACTAGACAAGGAGACCTCGAGGCATATGTCTCCCACGTTCTCGACCGGGTCGTGCGCCACTCCAATGCTTTAGATACCGAATCACTATGCATCCTCAAGGGTGTCAGTTGCTGGAGTATCCGCGCCGACATCCACATCACCGACTACGATGGCAACCTGATTGATGCCGCTTGTATCGGCGTAATGGCCGGATTGCAACATTTCCGCCGTCCGGATGCGGTGGTCAAGGATGGGCAGGTGATAGTCTACGGGCTAGACGAACGGGTGCCAGTTCCGCTGAATATTACGCACAAACCCCTTTCAGTTACCTTCCACACATTTGATGAAGGAAAACGGGTCATTCTCGATGCGACTCGGAAGGAAGAACAGGCCTCGGAAGCCGACGTTGTGATCGGTGTCAACAACGCTGGGGATGTGTGTTTCGTCTCCAAGTTCTCGGGCTCTCCGGTGGATGCCTTGGTATTTGTGACAAAGTCGACTGTTGCTCTTGAGAAAGTCAAGGAGATCAATGGGATTATCGACAAAGCACTACAAGCCGATCTCGCCAAACGGTCAAAGAACGGGCTGGCGGAGGAGTCGAGAGCGGAGAATGACCGATGATTTTCTTTCTCCAAATAAATTATGGCAGATCCTAAATGGCAGCATGGTAATGATATGATATTCACAGGGTTTGATGTAATATAGAGCTCCAAATGAAATTCTATCAGTCTTTGTCGAAGTCCCCGAGTCTACGCCCTTCGGTGCCTTTCGTAGTCCACCATCTACGACGAGACTCGCCACGAGTCGCACAGCGGAAGCTTCGGTAGCTCTTGTCAATCAAAGGAGAGAATTGGATCACTCATCGTCGACTTTCTCTTCCTAGGCCACAGCTTTCCTCTGAGTGGGCCGACATACATCCTCATTTCGCCTACAGAACAGCTTCTTCCAAAAAAAAAAGTAAATCATCAGAAGAACCGTCTCTCAGGGGAACTTCTCGGTTAATTTAGTTCATCTGAAACTTCAATCTTCATCTTGTTCACTGTTTATAGAAAGCTCAGCCCCAAAAGCACCGCCCAGTGGAATCCGCAACAGCCAACCAAGTCAACATCTTTTCGCCGCCCATCTTCAACCAAAACCTACACACTCCACAATTCAACTTCCTTCTCTATCACGGTCTTGAATCGCTTTTTTTTCTGTTTCTTTCTCTTTCTTCGTTCAGTCGATCGTTTCTTTGGATTTTAAATACCCCCTTTGCGCAGATATTGTGGATTACCAGCTCCCCCCGCCCACGCCTCTTCCCCGAGTCCTCGGTCAATGCTCCAGAGTCATATCATCTCAGTGACGGATTTTGCCCTCACCAAAGCATCATGGCCAGCGGTAGGCCTCCAGGTCACCATCCAGCCGCTGGCCGCGATGAGGATCTGATGCAGATGGAGGAGTCAGACACGCCGTTCTACAGTACGGGACAGCGCCCACCCGTCGACGACGACAACTTGTTGCGACAGTACGACATTGACGATTCCGACCAGCCTCAACCGCGTCCCTCGGTCTCCTACGATAGCTTCGTTGGCGGGCAGGCACCGCCGGTTGTTGGAGCCCATGCATCGTCCTCTGCGCATCCTCCGGCCCAACCGGGGGCGTACGCCAACCATCCCTACTCCGGGGCGGAGATGTCTCGAACGTACTCGCAAACGTCCGGGTTGAACAACTACCGGCGGTACTCGCTCGATGAGTTTGACGATGGCCGGTCGATGCACGGGTATTACAACATGGACGAGGACGACCACATGGCGTCGCCTCACCGCGTCCGGCAGGCGAAGGAACGGAACAGTATCCTGGGCTTGGGAGGTGGCCTGATGGGGAGAGCGAAACACATGCTGGGCATGGGTGCGGAGTATTCGGAGATGGATCTCCCACTGACGGAATCTGGGGCCAGAGCCGCACGGGCGGACAGCGTCGGGGCCGACGAAGCTGCTGCGTCCAAGGATCAAAAAAAGCCCAGGAAGCCCGCCTTCAAGTTTGGATTCGGGCGGAGGAAGGTCGATCCGTCAACCCTTGGTCCTCGTATGATCGTGCTCAACAATCCTCCTGCCAATGCCGCCCACAAGTTTGTCGACAATCATGTCTCCACGGCCAAATACAACGTCATCACCTTCGTCCCGAAGTTCCTCTACGAGCAGTTTTCGAAATACGCGAATTTGTTTTTCCTGTTCACCGCCGTTCTCCAGCAGATACCCAATGTTTCCCCGACGAATCGTTACACTACGATTGTTCCCCTGTTAATTGTGTTGTCTGTCTCTGCGATCAAGGAACTGGTGGAAGACTACAAGCGGAGATCATCGGACAAGTCGCTTAATTATTCCAAAACCCAGGTTTTGAAGGGCTCGGCATTTCACGAATCGAAATGGGTCGATGTGGCCGTCGGGGATATTGTTCGTGTCGAATCCGAGCAGCCCTTTCCGGCCGACATGGTCCTGCTCGCGTCCTCGGAGCCCGAGGGTCTCTGCTACATCGAGACGGCCAATCTGGACGGAGAGACCAATCTGAAGATCAAGCAGGCGATCCCCGAGACCGCGCATCTGGTCAGTCCCGCTGATCTCAGCCGTCTGAGTGGGAGGGTCCGATCCGAACAGCCCAACAGCAGCCTTTACACCTACGAGGCGACTCTGACAATGCACACCGGGGGTGGCGAGAAGGAACTTCCTCTAGCGCCCGATCAACTTCTCCTTCGAGGAGCTACCCTGCGTAATACCCCTTGGGTCCACGGAATCGTCGTCTTCACCGGTCACGAAACGAAATTGATGCGCAATGCGACTGCGACCCCGATTAAGCGCACGGCGGTGGAGCGCATGGTCAACATACAGATTTTGATGCTGGTTAGCATTCTTGTGGCCCTGAGTGTCGTTAGCTCTGTTGGCGACCTTGCCATTCGACAGACCCATCGCAAGAAGCTTGTCTATCTCGACTACGGTAGTACAAACCCCGTTAAGCAATTCGTCCTGGATATCTTCACCTACTGGGTCCTCTATTCAAATCTTGTTCCCATCTCCCTTTTCGTCACAATTGAAATCGTCAAGTACGCACAGGCGTTCTTGATCAATTCCGACCTTGACATCTACTACGATAAAACCGACACGCCGGCTACCTGCAGGACGTCTTCCCTCGTCGAGGAGCTAGGGCAAATCGAGTATATCTTCTCCGACAAGACTGGCACTTTGACCTGCAACCAGATGGAGTTCAAGCAGTGCACCATTTACGGAGTTCAGTATGGTGACGACATACCTGAAGACCGCCGAGCCACAGTGGAGGACGGCCTTGAGGTGGGCGTCCATGACTTCAAGAAACTCAAGGAGAATCTGCACTCCCATCCGTCCCGAGACGCGATCCATCACTTCCTCACCCTTCTTGCCACCTGCCATACGGTTATTCCCGAAAGAAATGAGGCGGAACCCGACAAGATCAAATACCAGGCCGCGTCTCCCGATGAAGGTGCTTTGGTGGAGGGTGCGGCTTTGTTGGGCTATCGTTTCACGAACCGACGGCCGCGATCTGTGATATTTACCACAGGTGGCGAGGAATTCGAATACGAGTTGCTGGCGGTGTGTGAATTCAACTCTACTCGAAAGCGAATGTCGACGATCTTTAGATGTCCAGATGGCAAGATCCGGATCTACACCAAAGGTGCGGATACTGTCATATTTGAGCGGTTGGGTCCCGACAATCCCATTGTCGAAGCGACGTTGCAGCATCTCGAGGAATATGCGTCTGATGGTCTTCGGACGCTCTGTCTGGCCATGCGCGAGGTTCCGGAGGAAGAGTTTCAGAAGTGGATACAAATCTACGACAAGGCTGCAACGACAGTCAGCGGAAACCGTTCAGAGGAGCTGGATAAAGCCGCGGAGCTGATCGAGAGGGATTTTTACCTGCTTGGTGCCACGGCCATTGAGGATCGTCTGCAGGATGGCGTCCCTGACACCATCCACACTCTCCAGACGGCTGGAATCAAGATCTGGGTCCTGACGGGTGACCGGCAGGAGACGGCCATCAACATCGGAATGTCGTGCAAGCTCATCTCAGAGGACATGACGCTATTGATTGTTAATGAGGAGAATGCTCAAGACACTCGGGATAATCTTACCAAGAAGCTTCAGGCCGTTCAGAGTCAGGGTACTTCTGGCGAGATCGAGGCTCTTGCGCTCATTATCGACGGTCGATCTTTGACATTTGCTTTGGAGAAAGATATGGAGAAACTGTTCTTGGACCTGGCAGTTATGTGTAAAGCCGTGGTTTGTTGGTATGTGTTGATGTGCATTGATGATTGCAACGGACTAACCCTCCCACAGTCGTGTCTCTCCCCTTCAGAAGGCTTTGGTTGTCAAATTGGTGAAGCGCCACCTCAAGTCCTTACTTTTGGCCATTGGTGACGGTGCCAACGACGTCTCTATGATTCAAGCAGCCCACGTTGGCGTTGGTATCAGTGGTGTTGAAGGTCTCCAGGCCGCCCGGTCTGCGGACGTCTCAATCGCCCAGTTCCGTTATCTTCGCAAACTACTTCTTGTCCATGGCGCATGGAGTTATCACCGTATCAGTCGAGTTATTCTTTATTCATTCTACAAGAATATTGCGCTCTACATGACACAATTCTGGGTGAGTCGATCTCGTCACTTGACATTGGCTGTACTGACTCGAAGATAGTACTCCTTTCAGAATGCCTTCTCTGGCGAAGTCATCTACGAATCCTGGACGCTCTCCTTCTACAACGTCTTCTTCACCGTGCTCCCTCCGTTTGTGATGGGGATCTGCGATCAGTTCATCTCAGCCCGTCTGCTAGATCGGTATCCGCAACTGTACCAGCTGGGCCAGAAGGGGATGTTTTTCAAGAGACACAGCTTCTGGTCGTGGGTCGCAAACGGATTCTACCACTCCCTGCTGCTCTACATTGTCTCCGAGCTGATCTTCCTGTGGGACCTCCCGCAGGGAGACGGCAAGGTGGCAGGCCACTGGGTTTGGGGCTCCGCTCTGTATACCGCGGTCCTGGCCACTGTGCTGGGCAAAGCGGCGTTGATCACCAACATCTGGACCAAATACCATTTCATCGCGATCCCGGGATCGATGGTCATCTGGCTCGCATTCCTCCCAGCGTACGGTTACGCGGCCCCGGCGATCGGCTTCTCGACCGAGTACTACGGCACCATCCCACGGCTGTTCACCTCACCGGTCTTCTATCTCATGGCCATCGTCCTTCCCTGCATCTGCCTCCTCCGAGACTACGCCTGGAAGTATGCCAAGCGGATGTACTACCCGCAACACTACCACCACGTGCAGGAGATCCAGAAGTACAACGTACAGGATTACCGGCCGCGTATGGAGCAGTTCCAGAAGGCGATCCGCAAAGTGCGACAGGTGCAGCGGATGCGGAAACAACGCGGCTATGCATTCAGTCAGGCCGATGAAGGCGGCCAGATGAGAGTCGTCAATGCTTATGATACCACGAGAGGAAGAGGACGATATGGCGAAATGACCAGTTCGAGGACTTTGGTTTGATGATTTTTTTGATTGAATCTGTCTATGTCTATTGTTTCTATAGGTTTGTGTGCGATAGTGCAAATATTTATATCAATCTTGGACTGTATCCTTCTTAACGAGTAAACATCCAGAATTGGGGACGAATTTACTCCATAGTATATCAACGCGTACATCTCTCCCCCGGCACCCTCCATCCAACCCCCAACCCCTCAAGAACCAACCTCTCCCTCTCCTCCCACGTCCCCCCCTCGCCCTCCAGATCAATCACCTGTCCACCGGCCCTCCGCTCCCTCACCCCGCTCGAATCAAACTTCCACCCGTGCATTTTCTTCGCATACCGGCGCAGATCCCGCTCGAAGGTCATGTCGCCCGACCAGCCGAGAACAGCACACCCGACCGTCCGCCACGGAGAGATGATGATGTCGACTCGGCGGTGGAGGTTGGGGTTGCGTTTACGTTTGGACTTGCGATTGTGATTTTCGTCGTCGTCGTCGGCTCCGCCGTCGTCGCCGTCGAAATTCGGATCCTGCCATACCACCAGTGCCTTGTCGAGGGTATCGAAATGTCTTCCCTCATCGCCGCGGTACGGCGGCGGTAGCTGGTCGCGGTGAGAGGCCGTCATGTGCAGCGCAAGCGTATGCGTGATCCAGCCGTCAGCCTCGAGACTACCCACCAGGTCAACGACGAGGTCCTTCGTAACGGCCGCGTCGCGGTGCGAGAGGACGAGGTCGACGTCGCCGCTGATGGTCTTGCCGCGGCGGTATCCCCCGACGAGGATGCAGTGGATATCGCCGGCGAAGGCGGCGGGACGCACGCGGCGCGCATGTGCGGCGACTACGTGTGCGATAGCCTCGGATTCAGCGCGCGAAACGCCCGCCAGGAACTCGTCGTAGTATTTTAGGCCGATCTGCTGGACGCGGGAGAGCGTGGGCCAGCCGTGCTCGATGATGTCGTCGAGGTCGCGCCAGTGGCGCTGGTAGTAGAAGTCGCGGGCGGTCTTGGCGCCGACGCCCCAGATGTTTGCGAAGAGGTGGAGGGTGTGCAGCGCCGGGTCGGAGTCGAGGGCGGCGGCGGCGGCGAGCGTGCCGTCCGCGCTGGCGCGGAACTCGGCGAAGAGGGCCGCGATCTTGGCGTCGCAGCCTGGTAGTCGGAGGATCTCGGATGGTTGCTGGATTGGGTATGGGTAGGCCGCTAGCGCGGCGATCGAGGTGCTGTATGCGCGGACCCCGATCTCGTCGAGCGTGAGCTCCCGTATCCGTCGGATCTTGACCAGTTGCGAGATGAAGGCTTCGTTGGGTGGGTGTAGCGGCGCGGACCGCAGGCATGCGTACATCACGCGGTCTCGGACCCAGTCGGGCGGAGGGGGTAGCGGCACCGCTTCCTCGTGCTCTGAGGTCGTTTGCCGGTAGAGTCTGGGCGGGTGAGCGTGGCCCTGGCTGGAGGGGCCTGGAGGCGAACGGCGCGCCGCAAAGCGACTGCGCGCAGCCGGCGGCGCGGACATGGCGTCCTGCTTGGCCCGCTGCAGGATCCCGGTTGTCCTGTCCGCCGCCGCCGTAGGACGCGCAATCATCCGGCCTCGGTAGACCACGAACGGTTCGATCGGCAGAAGCGTCTGCGTCTCCAGAACCTCGCGGAGCCAATCGAGCCTCACCACCGTGACTTCCTGCTCCCCATCCACAGAGGAACTCCGCGACCGAGTCGACGCCACAGACGACCGGTCGGGAGATATCGATCCCGATCTCGGCCGCGCCAGACCATGATCTTCGCTTTCCGTCGCACTACCGCGTCCAGTCTCCAGCGCAGACCGAACCCGCCGCCGCTTCGCCAGAACCTCCTCCGTCCAGACCCCGCGCGACCTCAGTTCCAGCGCCGCACGCTTCCGCTGCCCGAGTTGGCCGAGGATAAGTCTCGCTTCGGAGACGTCGTATGTTAGCCGCGCGCCGTGCTCGACGAGGTCGTCTTCGATCCGATGCAGCGCGTCCAGGTTCAGGTGGGTGGGGAGGACGTAGACGGGTGGTAGGGATGAGAAGTCAGGCTCATTTTGGGTTTCGTCTTTCAATGGGATGTCGGACATGGTCGATCCATTGCTTGTATGTCCAGATGACTTGATCGTGAGACAATATAGACAGTATAGATAATGAATATGTGAATGTGAACGATGTATATACCCTGCAAGTCGTGGAAATCGTTGTCACATCGTAGCGTAGATCATGGAATTCAGTTACCTCGAGTCAGCTGTTGGTAGCTATACAAGAACTGACCACAAGGATCCCTCTCCTCTTCCATCTCGAGCTGTGATGGAGAATATTCATTTCATCCCAACTTGAAGTTTGAAGAATTTCCTGTTTTGGCGTTAATCAGCTGACGTCATTGATGCCTCAGGCATAGGCATATCTATATATAAATTTGAAGACTCGAGTTGATATCACAATTTACTCGGTTCAACCCGCTCCACTGTCTTGCCAGCAGAGCCTTCCATACCTTCCTCCTCATCCCGAGTTCTTTCAGCCGCTGGCAGATGACGCTTCGTAATCCACCTCCGCCAGGGCCTATACAGCACAACGCTCAGACCACCGAAGAGGAGGAAACATCCGCAGATTCCGCCGCCGATTACATCGTAGTACTCGCCTGCTGTTTCCACGCCGAGCCAGAATTGGCCGGTGGGATGGGCGACGTTCAGAATCAGGGTGAGTAGCTGGATGGTGCCGATGACGGTGGCGACGATGACGGTCAGTAGGGTGAGGACGATGGAGTAGTATAGGAAAGCGACGGGGTCGCGGTGGTTCTGCGAGGGGGGCGGTGGTGAAGAGGGGGTGTCAGTGTCGGTGCCGGTGTTGCGTTCCGGGAGGAAGTTGGCGGCTGGTTGGATGTACAGCGAAAGCATGAGGGCTCCGTCGGTGGTATCCAGGAGGCACATCCCCGCTTCCATCTGTCAGCTTGATTCAACGCATCCTGAACGAGACGCACCTGTGAATAGAACGGGGAAGATGAGGATAACCCAAAAGTCTGTACCGCGGGCGGCCTCGATGGACGAGATACCGAGCAGCGCGATCTCAGAGGACGTATCAAAGCCAAGTCCGAACAGGATCCCAAGGGGATACATCTTCCAAGGGCTAGGGTCAATGTCAGTCGATGTCCAGGTTATAACTTTATAAGGCAAGTTAATTCTACCGGTCGATCAGCTTGAACATGCGCTTGAGCACGTTGAACAAGACGCCTCCGCCCTCGATCTTCCACGCCTCGTCCATCTGTCCCTCCGGGAGATTCAGCACCTTCTGCATCTGTCTGTAGAGTTTGTACAGGATGTAGAAATTCATCAGGCCGAGGAGGATCAGAAACGCCGCGCTGACAGAGGTACCGATGATGCCGCCGACGGTGCTGAAGCTGTCGAAGCGCGAGGAGACCGCTGCAGCAGTAGCGGCTACAACGATGGAGGTGATAATTACAATACTGATAGTGTCAGCGGCAGCTGGTATAAAGCAAGGTATAGCATACGTTGAATGCCCCAGGGAGAAGAACGTCCCCACGGTCACAGGCTGTTGTCCCGTGGCGAGTAATCTCCTGGTCATCAAATCAATTGCCTAAAGACATTAGTTTTGCTGCACAAGATGCTGACGAATGCATACCGAGATATGGTCCGCGTCGAACGCATGGCGCAGTCCAAGGGTATACGACAGGACGGCATTCGAGACCAACGATCTATACCCGTGAGCAAACAGACAACCGATTCGAATGCTAGACTCACGGATAATACCGCTAGACAAGATGAATCAGTATACCTGGCCATAGAATGCATAGCAAACGTACCAGGACTATCGCGGCAGCAGCCCACACAACGACATTCATCAACGCAACCAACAAAATGATTGCAATCGCAGGGAGAGGGACCTTGCGGATCCCAGGTAACCGGCGATGCGAGTGTTCTGCTCGGTGGAGGAGTCTGGTTGTCCATTGCTTTGTGTCTGATGTGATGGAGATGGAAGGGATAGATGAGGGCATGTTGGCTGAGTCTATATCCATAGATGTTCGAACAAAAGATGGAGAAGAAGGGCGCTTTTCAATGCCATCGATGAGGATAAGAATTGATAAGAGAATGATAAGGATTCATTTTAATCAGTCATATCAAATATATCATCAGTAATAAGACTCTACTTGATTGGTTTCGGACGACAGACTGCCTGTGTAGTCTAGATTATCGTATTCATTCTGTTTATACAGTGTCTTTGGCGACTATATACATATCAGTCTGGTTTGAAACCAACATCCACGAGTCTGGCATCTTGGTCAATTGTCCACTTATGCGATGGGTGGTGGAATTCTTCCAATCCCGTACATATTCCATCAGACAGGCTGAGGAGCTCATGACTCGGGCCGAGCGAGTTGCTCTTGGGTGGTGGATCTATTCAGTTAGTTTTCATTCAACGCGGTTTCAGAGATAGTGACATACCTGAATCCTTAGAAGGATGATATCCAATAGATTGTCTCCGCGGCAGCTGGAGTTATAGGGGTGAAGTAAGATATCGTGGGTTACGAATCATTCACGCAGCAGCAAGCACAGTTGGAGACGGCGTCCACTTGGTCACCGTCGGCTTGACCTGCCGAATTCCCGAGCCGACAAACATATTCCACTCGTTCCGAGTGATGGGAGTGACATCAGAGGCCGACAGAGGCGTCTTGGGCCCCTTCTTCGCGGGGATAGGTCTGTTATTGGGTGCGATGGGCTGTCGGCGCAGGCGAGCGGCGCGAATGGGCGATTTACGTGGGTACTCGGGCATGGGACGAGGCGGCAGGACGATCCCCTCCTGGCTATACTCCTTCTTGTAGGTGGCTGCGACGCGGGTGAGCAGATCATCGCGGACATCGAGCTGCTCGTAGACGCGGTGGAAGAAGGCCTTGCTGAAGGGGCGGCCCTGGAAGTCGCGGATGGTGCGGTGGAGGAGGTGCACGCACGAGGCGATGTAGGGCTCCTCGGGGCCAAGGTTGTCGCGGGTGGAGAGGATGCACAGTCGGCGCTTGAAGGTGTAGATGCGGTCGACATTGAGGAGGGTCAGGCCCTCGCGGCTGAAGATGACCTCGTTCTGTAGGATGGACTGCTGGATCAGGTATTCGTTGGCCTGGCGCTCGTACTGGCTGCGGGTCAGGGCGTCGATCCAGCTCTGGCCCAGCGAGAACTTCCTGGCTCCTTTGGCGACGATACGGCACAAGGAGCGCCAGGACTGGGGGTCGAGCGTTGCGATAGGGATGACAATGAGATCGGATGGTTGGCCGGTGGGGTAGGGCTTTCCCCGGCCCACGAGCAGGGTGACATGGATCATTTTCTGCTGGAGTTTGGAAGAGATATAATCGAGAGCGGGGATGATAGAAGGAGTGATGGTTTCGGAGTCAAAGTTGAAGTCGGGAGATAGAGGGGAGGAGATCATATTGGAGGTGAGGTTTCGGGGAGAGTTGGGGATATAGATGCCAGTTGGACGAGGAAGACGTAGGACACCCATGATGTGTACTCCGTAGTTAGAATTATGATCTTTGAAGAGAGTAAGAAGAGAGTAAGAAGAGAGGAAGAAGAGAGGAAGAAGAGAGGAAAGATGAAGATATTAAAGGCAACAGACAACAGAAGCCGATCTATTTTGGTCTTTCTCTCTATCTTTCTGTCGTAATCCCAATGGTCTGGAATCCAATAATGCTTTTGGATATAAATAACCCTAAGCGCCGACGATATCTGTGCCAATCGAAAGACCATGACAGCCTCCATCCATGCAGGTGACGGCACATAACAATGAGGATTGGATGTGCTTCTCTGTATATCTCTGCATATCTGCGGGGTTGACTCTGTCTGCAGGAAACTATTGAATGTGCGCGGTAGAGATAGGATATTCGAGAGAAGTTGACCGTTGGTGTCAGCTCACAGGTGTTATCAAGAATATCGAGGGAATTAATTACCTTGAACTATTGGACAGTTAGTTGATTTATTCTGTAGTTTGTAGTCTGTCGTACAGATGAACATACAGAGTGCTGACTGTTGTACACCATCACTTGTACTCCATAGAATTGACACCTTAAAGCTAAGGCCCCAAGGAACCAAGGAACCAAGAAGCCAAGGCTGCGAAGTGCAAAGTCCTCAGGTACCTTTCTCCATTCCGGAGTAGATATCCATAGTTTGAAATCGAGATCTATGACTCGATAAGATTTAACTTGAAATTCTTTAGATGATTCCATGAGAAAAGATGAAGAAATTGATGGAATAAGAAGAGAGTAGAGAGTAAGTAGAGGTAAACATCCATCAGGAATTAGAGCTTTCAGTCACGCTTTTAGTCACATGATCTCACTTGACAATCAACACTGACACTTGACAGACAACAGTATCTCCATCCAATATCCATCATCCATCATCCATCATCCATAACTTATAACTATCATCCTACAGAGTATAATATAGAGTATTAAGTACTTCGCTTTGCTTCGGTTATCCAGATCTCTCCATCTCTTTATCACAAGGATAATCTCGGACTTGTCTTGACTTCTCCAATGTAACCTCACGATGCCAACGGGATAAGCAGACGAACCCCCCCAGTGATTTTGTCCCTTTCCTTGACTAATTTCCCCGTTGGTCCATCCAGTTGTATCCCCAGGTGGGCCTTCTCAATGCTTTTTGAGACTTTGACCCCTCGGGGCTTGAAATCCATGTGGATGTCTCGTGTCTGGGCAACTCTGCCAAGTCAGTCTGCTCGTCTTGTTATCCCCAGAGGCGCAGACAAGGCCAGGCAAGAAACCCAAAAGATCATAAAAATCCGGACTGTTGATTGGTGAATCAATCATGATGTTGCACCGTTGCACGAGGTTCGACTTAGAGTCTTACACTCGAGTGAATGGGATGTCTATCAGTCCAGGGGATAATGGAATGTCCCGTTGAAGGGTCCATCGTCTGATTCGAAATTTCTTATCTTGATCTTCTGGGGGATTATAAAACTTATCTTTCGCTTACTCCTTGGAGTACGGGGTACAGAGTAGAACAGTGAATTTCACCTACCTGGCTCTTTTTCTTCTCTTCCCTCTCTCTCACTCTCCCCTCTCTCACCTCTCTCATCTATACCTCTCTTCACCTGTACCTCTCTTAACTATACCTCTCTCAACTGTGCCTCTCTCACTTGTACCTCTCTAGAGAACAATCAAGATGGGCTTCACAAAAGAGGGCATCTCAGAAACCCCTGTCAATCATCAGGTATCTAACGATGCCAAAACTGCTGAAGAGGGTGTAATCACACAAGAACATCATGTCGAACTGCATCGTGCCCTCAGATCGCGTCACATTACCATGATCGGTATACCCTCAACCAATCCACAACTACCTCACCATCACTGACAATCATAGCTATTGGTGGTGCGATTGGTACTGGCCTCATTATTGGCACTGGAGGAGCTCTTGCAAAGTAAGTCTTACCGACCAGAAGATCAAGGATATTCGCTGACGACTCTCTAGGGCTGGCGTACGTCACCCAACCATCTAAGAAAGAATCAATCTAACGATGACAGCCCGGTTCGATCCTCATCTCCTACTCCTTCCTCGGATTGATCGTCTATCTCGTCATGTGTGGTCTTGGAGAAATGGCAACCTGGTTACCCATGCCCTCAGGGTTCACTGGCTACGCTGCCCGTTTCTGTGACCCTGCTCTGGGATTCGCCATCGGTTGGACGTAAGTCCAGAATCTGTTATTGCTGAGTTGACATGCTGACATGTTTTCAGGTACTGGTTCAAGTATATTATCGTGACGCCAAACCAGTTGACGGCCGGCGCCATGGTCATATCGTACTGGGTCAAAGCCGAACGAGTCAATCCGGGCGTCTGGATCACCATCTTCCTTGTGCTGATCGTCTCCATCAACTACTTTGGGGTGCGCTTCTTCGGCGAGTTCGAGTTCTGGCTCTCCTCGTTCAAGGTGATCGTCATCGTCGGCCTCATCCTGCTCTCCTTCATTCTTATGCTCGGGGGCGGGCCCGATCATGACCGCAAGGGCTTCCGGTACTGGAAAAACCCCGGCGCCTTCAACTGGTACCTTGAGGATTCGGCCGCCGGCCGCTTCTACGCCTTCTGGGCCACCATGGTTTCTGCCACGTTCGCGTACCTGGGGACCGAACTGGTTGGGGTGACGGTGGGCGAGGCCGAGAACCCGCGCCGCACGATCCCACGCGCCATCAAGCTGACCTTCTTCCGGATCCTCTTCTTCTACGTGCTCAGCGTCCTGCTCGTGGGCACACTGGTCCCCTACAACTCCAAGGCGCTGGCCTTCGCGGCCAAGAAGTCCAACTCCGCGGCCGCCTCGCCCTTTGTCGTCGCCATTGACCTGGCCGGCATCCGCATCCTCCCGCACATCCTCAACGCCTGCATCCTCCTCTTCGTCTTCTCCGCCGCCAACTCCGACCTCTACATCGCCACACGCACCATCTACGGCCTCGCCCGCGAGGGCAAGGCCCCCGCCATCTTCGCCCGCACCGACCGGCGCGGCGTCCCCATCTACGCCCTTGTCATCTCCACCCTCTTCGCCTGCCTCGCCTACATGAACGTCGCCAACGACGCCCGCACCGTCTTCCTCTACTTCGTCGACCTGGTCACCATCTTCGGCCTGCTGACCTGGATCTCGCTGCTGGTCACCCACATCGCGTTCGTGCGCGCGCGCGCCGCCCAGAACGTCCCGGACTCCGACCTCGTCTACACCGCTCCGCTCGGCGCCCCGGGCTCCTACTTCGCCCTCGTCTTCTGCATCATCATCGCCCTCACCAAGAGCTTCCACGTCTTCACCCACAACAAGGACTGGGGCACCTTCAACTACAAGAGCTTCATCACCGCGTACCTCGGCATCCCGCTCTACCTCATCCTCATCTTCGGGTACAAGCTCGTCACCCGCTGCAAGGGCGTCGACCCGGCCCTCGCCGACCTCTGGTCCGGGAAGGATGAGATCGATCGCGAGGAAGCCGAGTTCCTTGCCCGGAAGGCCATGGAGGAACAGACCAATAAGCGTGGGAATTGGTTCTACAATACTTTTGTGGCGTGGTTGTTTTAGTTGTACTCACTACTCCGTAGTTACTGGGGATGATTTTGGGGGTTTTGTTTTTTTTTTTCCCTCTACTCTGGATCTGGAGTCTGGACTGGATGTCCTTCTTGTTTCTTGAATCTTGCTAGATAGCGTGATCAACGACGATGTACATATCTCATTCAAGATGATGGATGTTAATTTCCAAACTCTACTAATCTCAAGTCATGATTCATTAATGCAGATAATCCAGAAATGTAATACTATATAGACCAAATGCAGTTTACAACAGGTAGATTATCGGAACTCCCACCGTTCCCATTCCTCAACTTCAACCTCGGCGTCAGACTCGGCCTCAAGTACCGTTTGCGTTTGCGTTGCAGGAACAAACTGCTCTGTCCGCAGCAGTTCCGCATCCCAATCCATGCCCGCAACATCGCCGAGGAGGAACTTCCCGAACGTTAGGACGACGTTGTACATCTCCTTGCCGGTGGGGATGATATATTCCGCGGGCAGCAGGAAGCCGTAGCTCCCGCGGTCGCGCAGCTTGATCTGGTAGGCGTAGTTGGTGTGGAGCACGTGGTAGAACCAGTCGAGGGCGCTGCCGCCCGAGCTGCCGCCGACGGGGAAGGGGTTCTTGTCGGCGGCGGTGGCGGCGCCCTCGCAGGCCGAGGTGACGTCGTAGATTTCTCGGGTCGTGAGGCGGATGACCTTTGCCAGGCCCATGGCGAGTTCCTCGAGGGTCTCGAGCGTGGGCGGGATGGAGGAGCAGGAGAAGGAGAACGGGTAGAGGATCTGCTGCGAGTAGGAGTGGAGGTCGAGGAAGCCGACGATGCTGGCGTTGTTGGTGTGCGTCTCGGTCGAGGCCCACTGCGCCAGCTGGTGGGCTTCCGTACCCTCGAAGGGGCCGTCGCCCGCGTAGTTCTCCGAGCAAGGGTTGGAGCGCGTGCGCTCCCCGTCCCACTCGAACGCCCAGGCGCGGTCGAGATCGATGCCCGGGCAGAAGCGCAGGCTTGTGTGCTGGCGGTTCTTGCGCCACAGCCGGTCGGATTCCCAGGTGTAGACGTAGCCGTCCGGGTTGAGCGTCGGCACTAGGACCCAGTCGTACTCCTCCAGGAGACGAGTGACCTCCTTGGATTTGCCGTATCGGGTGATCAGACTGTAGGCTACGTAGGTTACAGTCGAGGTGCTGATCCATTCCCGTGCATGGCTGCCCCCAACGATGACGATGGTTTTCCGGGCAGCGGACTCGGATGTCGTCCCGCGGACGCCAAGTCGGAGGGCCGGGATCTCACGGCCCTCGTAGGAGACTCCAACGCTGATCTTTTGAACATGGGAGGAAAACATCGAAGCCATCAACCGCATCCATGGCACAATGACGGAGAGGGGCTGGTAGTCTCGGAAAAAGAGATCCCCGAACTGAGCGGACTGCCGAACTGACGGGATAAAACCAGGCTGATCGTCCGGTCCAGCGGGGTGTCGAGTCGGATAAGTTGCATATATCATCTCTGAAAGGTTATCAATCAGTGGTGTATATGCAGTGCGAAGCGAATCGGGCAACAGGCCCAGTAACGAGGGGATCTATCAGGAACATTGCGAATAAGCAACATGCGGCGGAGAACTTTGCCGGAGGGCAGTAGACTTACAACCTCCTCCGCTAACCGGATATCAACGAACTCTGACGTGGAAGCCCAGACATCGAGGAAGAGAATCTCACTCGCTTCGGCCAATGCCTCCGCCTCTTTGGCATTGCGCAGATGAAAGCGAAGGACGACATCGCTGCCGTACCGAGCCAGTGTCCGAGCGGGAGTACGGTCGCGTGAGGGATTCTTGAAGGAGAGCTGATGCGAAGACGGTTTAGAGATTCCCCATATAGACTCGATGATCCAGTCCCGTAACCGAACCCATGGTCGTCGCGAGTCGGGAGATGGTGATGATAGCAGGTGTATGGGCTCAATGGGTGGAGGAGGCGTGATACTGGAGCCTGCGGGGACGGCAGATATCAGACCAACCGAGGCGACCAGAAGGAGGAGAAGGGAGCATAGGAAACGCATGTCGAGTTGAAGGATTAGGATCACGACTATTCTGTCATTGTCCCTGTCGTATTTCAGGATTCCCGAGGAGGATGAATTCGTTCTACAAGATGTTGGGTGACTTTTGATGATGACGGCGTCAGTCTTTGGAAGCCTCAGGCAACAATATTCTGCACAGATAGGTTTCCTAATTGAGTATGGTGTATTTAGGGCGGTCAGGTGACCCGGAGCCTAGTTTCTCCGTTGGACTTAGGACTTGCCTTCACCTTGTCTCGAAGTCTCCAGCTCCATATGAGAGCATTCTGCATCTGCATCGAAACGTCAGGCAAGATACAGGACTTTTGACTTTAAGACTTTGATCCAGTAGAGCACAACTGCTTTTTTGCCTGGTTTTACATGGTTCGGCAGATATTTGACCGCGAGACAAGAGATAAACCAAGGAGTCGTTGGAGGCTTCTAATAGACGACCACAGTTCTCACGTCACAGTAAAGCCATAAAGCCTTATCTGTGGGGATTTGTTGGTTTGTGGCCTAGGACCCAGAGGTCGTTTTGGCGCGCTTTAGCAAGCTGGACCAAAGTCCTTCCTCCAGTCAGTCCGGTCAACTTAGCAAAGGAGGGACAAGGTAATTGAATTTATTTCCCTGTACTGGACTACAGTTTATACAAGATAACTAGAAATTGGATACCTTCTCCCAGAATAATGCAGCAATGTCTCTTCCCTTCGATCCAATGACTCTTACACAGAATGATCTGCATGGTGTTGGCCTTGGACTGACCTCTTGAGGTTTTCCGCATTGGGAATACAAATATCGTGGCAAAACGACCTGCGTATTCCAATTTCTTTGGCCCTGAAGTGCATGAGATTGAGCAGAAGGCGTACCGGCGCCTCAGCCAAGATCAGCATCCAAACATCCTAAAATGTGTAGGCCAAAGCCCAAAGGAATGTGAGTTCCTGCGCGGCGCATTGTCTTTTGAGTACCATCACTGCGGTACCCTACTTGATTGCCTTGATCAGTTGAAAGATAAGCCTGGTCGCAGTAGGTTAGTATGCCTTACTGACAACTGTCTACCAAGCTAACAGTGCTTCATTCATAACAGCTGGCCATATCAAGCTGTCTGCGCCATTGCACACATCCACTCCCACAATATCATCCATTCTGACCTTGGCCTCCACAACTTCCTTCTGGCCGATGATGGTCGCATTGTGCTTTGTGACTTTGCCGGTTCGAGCATAGATGGAGAGGTTTCGCGTGTTGCACAGGGTTGTCGATATGCAAACCCCCTTTGGATTGATGAATATTCTAAGAAACAGGATGATATCTTTGCGCTAGGTACAGTCCTATATGAGCTTCATCACGGGGAACGACTTTTTGCGGAGATGAGTTGACATCGTTACCCGGTTTAAGGAGAAGCAGTTTCCAGACTTGGAAGGCATCCATGCACCGTTAAGAGATGTGATCAGGAAGTGTTGACTAAGGAGGAATATACAGCTAGCGAGGCTCTCAGGGACTTGGGTGGGTTTGTTTTCTTCAATGATGATCCATGAACATACTCTGACCTGTTCACAGAGCCCTATTCTCTATTCCAGTCAGGTTAAGGGGCCGGAGTCATATGCTCACCGTTAACGGGCTGGGAACGGCCAGCAGAATATCCAAAGACATGATCTTCGGTTCAAGACCATTCGTTATTTATAACTGTCGGAAAGGACACGATCAAATGTTGCTTCACCACACAGACCTCCAAGGGCTAAGAAAAGCCTGGGATCCTCAGGCTCAACCGGGAATCTCTCGAATCAGGCACATTCATACAACTTCAATCAACCGATAAATTGAATTCTTGACTGTCTTGAGTGTCTACTCGGTATGCTTCCATCTTTCCATGTCTGATTGAGTCACGTGGTTCATAAAGAGAGAAAACGCGTGTAAATGACGAAGTGCATCAAAGAACCGATGATAATGATGATATTATTGTTGGATTTGGATGCCCTCACTGTGGAAAAACGCGGAATCGAGTAATTCAAAGCCTCGATGCATAAGCGAAGGTGGAATGATGATGACGACACGGTTCCAAACCGATCATGTTCATAGACAACTGTCCTTAAACCAGAGAATACAACTTATTACTCCAATGTACTGATAGAATCATTTCAGCTCAATTTCATCTCCCAATGTAGGCTGAAGTGTCTTTGTAGGGATATAGGCTCCATACAGATGGTCAGATGTTCTGTATAGATCCCCAACTGTATCACTTCAAAGTCGCAAGTCAATCGAAAAAATTAAAAAAAAATCGCTAAATTGAGAGGAAATATCAAAGATCAAAATCAAGAACTCAAGCATCAATAGTACATAAAACTGGGTTGTCGTGGACCCGTCAGAGATCCATCATAGTCATCCAAAGTCCAGACAGACAATCAATTTCTCCATCTTCATCATCCATCATCTTCTTCTTCTTCTTCATCTCTTCTCCTCCCCATCATCATCATTATCATCATTAACAATCCATCCTCCATCAAATCTTTGCTCTATCTCTTCAATTTCCCATCCTATCTCCCCTTCCCGCAAGGATTGAAATCACTGTACCTGTCTGACAGGCTGTGACAGCCCTGCCCCTCTCTCTCCAAAAGCTCTTAAGACTCCTTCCCTTCCTTGGCATCTCCAGCCTGGTTCAGATTGGATTCTCTGCTTATGAACAGCTCGCCTCTTTTCCCTCAAATTTATCTGGCAATGTACGGGTTGCGTTTTGCCAGTTGACGCTTTTCTTATCGACCACCGGCTTTCTCTTTGTTGATCGACTACCATCCCCCTTCCCCTTTTTTACAACTCTCCCACTACCTCGCTCCTCAACTTTCGAATACCCTCTCAGTCAATTCTCCATCATCAACATCATCAACGTGTCTTTCCTCCGCTACGAAAATTGTCCCGTTATGCCGATCGGCCGTCTTTAAATGGTCACCACAGTTTCTATCACCCAAGGAACCGTCCATTACGGAACACCTCTAACTTTGTCGAATACCCCTTGTCTCTCCTTCCGGGACGACTGGACGATTGTCGAATGGGTCGCTTCAATCGCGTGCGCGGCAGAATCACATAGAAACCCGATTCAGCATGCATTGGAAAGGGTTGCGACTGAGCGCCTTCGACAGCAATGATTCTAAAAGACGCAGCCTAGTCGAGCCTCCGACGCTGTCTCGCCGGAGCGAACAATTGCCTCGTCCTACCCTGTCCACAACGAATCTCGCATCCAGGCACTCAGAATCTGCCCCTCGTTCACCTCTCCTCGCGGGTCCCGACCACGGCGACGACGATAATGGCCAGGACGATCACGGTGCCGGGGACAACAAGACACAGTTATCGCAGAGGCCGGCGGACAGTATACACTCAAAGAAGGGCAACATCGGCGCGGCTTTGGTGCCGGAAGAGAGTTCGACTTGGCGCAGGAACCGATTCAGTTTCATGAGGCTTCGTCATGCGTCGGATCCACAATTGTCGAAATCCTACGCCAACGGCGAAGATGTCCCACCTGTCCCTCCCTTACCGCCGCGTGAGTCCATGATTGATCTTTTTTTTTGTTCTTCTGCTCACGCTCTTACCCGTATGTGCTGACTTCTCCGGGTATCTCCCCTGCCTTTAGCTCCTACAATCATTACTACCTCACCGACAAGTCATGAACCCGACCAGCCCGTCAAGAAGAAAACCAAGTTTAAGATCCTCTCCGGATCCAGAAAAGGCCCCCCGGAAGGATCCTCCGTCAACATACATTCCCAGCGACATAGTCCCACTACAAAGCCTCGCCATGAGACCCAGGGCTCAACAGGTTCACAGACCACCAATGCTACTTTGTCAACGTCCAAGATGAGTGGGGAAGAACCAGGCCGTCTATCCACTACGTCGATTCGCAGCGGTGGTCGAGATCCTGGCACTGAGTCCCAGCGCTCCTCCGTCACCGACGCCCGGATTTCCGAATCCTCCCGTTCGGATCAGAGTTCCGGTGACCATGGAATATACCGTACCCATTCTTCGCACGAGGGAACCATGTCCGAGACGAAACGCTTTCGCATCCCACGCTTGAAACGCAATCTGTTTCCCTTGCCCCCTCGCCCAACGGGTGCTCCATCGATGAATGGACATGGTCAGGATCCGCAGATGTCTCGGGCCGTTACGGCGGATCTAGCACCACGGTTTGACATTCCAGAGGAGAAAGATCAGGACCGTGTTTCGCCGCTTCCATCCCCCTCTCGCTCGTCAGTAGGCCTCGCCTCTCCAGGCTTTCCACTACTCAGAAAGGATTCGGCAAACTCCGCCAATTCCGCCCGATCGACCCCGTCAACTCGAAGTAACAATCGAACTCAGACTCGAGCGCGCTCGTCGACATTGGATTCGCTGGCCAATATCCGGGGTAGCGGGCAACAGTCGCCCCCCCATCTCGTCGCATCTGGACGTACTTCCACGTCTACGAGCGGACGTAAGAGTTTTGGTGATATCTTCAGCATTTCGCAGCGTCTAAGGCAGAATTCGGAGCCTCCCGCCGTGCGGAACGGGCCCCCTACCGTAAGAGGCTCGGAGACCCCGGTTCGCAGCCTATCCTATCCTGAACGCGCTGAGAACGATACGCCTGCAACGTACCTATCCCGGCTTGAAGGGAGCATCCCCAAGAGCGTGATTGCGGGCGTGCTTTGCCAATCGAACGATGATTTCTACAAGACCGCACTGCGGAAATACATGCGGAGATTTGTCTTCTTTGGAGATCCCATCGATATGGCCATCCGGAAACTCTTAATGGGGGCAGAGTTGCCCAAAGAGACCCAACAAATCGATCGCTTTTTGCAGAGTTTTGCTGACCGATATCATGAATGTAACCCAGGGATCTTTGCTTCTCCAGGTACGTTTGAGCTTCACCATGGCCTTGCCCAAGCCGAACTTCACATCATGGCTGACTCCTCCTCCTCCTCCTCCCGGTTAGACCAGGCATATTTCATCGCATTTTCTGTCTTGATCTTACATACCGATGTCTTCAACAAGAACAATAAGCGCAAGATGCAAAAGTCCGATTATGTTCGAAATACTCGTGGCGAAGGCATATCTGAAGACATCTTGGAATGCATCTACGAGAACATCGCCTACACCCCTTTTATTCGCATTGAAGATACGCACACCAGTAATCGCCAGCTGGCAAAGCCTCGACGACCTTTGTTCAAGGCGGCTAGTTCAGAGCAGTTATCTCGTGTCGCCAGAGAGCCGGTGGATCCCTATGCTTTAATCATGGATGGGAAGCTCGACTCACTGCGGCCGAGCCTCAAGGATGTCATGAACCTGGAGGACCCATATCGGTGTCATGGGACGATGGGTCCTCCTGACATCCACAGCCTCCATCAAGCGTTCACCAAATCGGGTATTCTACAGATTGTATCCCCTCGATCCCGCCCGGATGCGTTTATGCCAGCCAGCATAGACAACCCAGCTGATTCGAACCCCGGGTTAGTAGACATCAAAGTGGCCAAGGTTGGTCTACTATGGCGGAAAGATCCAAAGAAGAAGAGAGCCCGGTCCCCATGGCAAGAGTGGGGTGCTTTGCTTACTTTTTCGCAACTGTACTTCTTCAGGGACGTGAACTGGGTCAAGTCTTTAATGTCCCAGCATGAGTCTCATCAAAAGGAGGGGCGTCGTCGATCGGTTGTTTTCAAACCTCCTCTCACCGAGTTCAAGCCTGATTGTATTATGTCCACTAATGTTGCCGTTGCGTTATTGGATTCGGGCTACAAAAAGCACAAACACTCCTTTCTCTTCGTCCGCCATCATGCATTGGAGGAGGTGTTCCTGGCCAACTCCGAAGACGACATGAACGATTGGCTGGCCAAAATCAATTACGCGGCCACCTTCCGGACGAACGGCGTTCGGGCTCAAGGCATGATCGTCACCAACTACGACGCCCAGCGCAACAGAATGAGTCGCAGAGCGTCTGTGGCATCCAGCAACTCACGCTTTTCTGCCGACAGGGAGCCCCCCTCTCCAAATCCGGATACCGATGTGGCTGAGGAGTTGGTCATGGCTCGTAGAGAGCTCATGCGACTGAGGGTTCGCGAGGCGAACGAGAAGCTCTTTGTGAGCCAAAGGGAACTCGATGACCTTTTGAGGAACGCAAGACACCTGCAGGTTTTGACGCCTGTTACCCCGAGGGCCAGAGAACAGGTCATCATGGCCGCCGGGCGCATGGCTGCCAAACTCAAGTGGGTAAGGCAAGACATCTGGCGCAATAAATGCTACCGCGAGGTTCTCCTTCGCGATTTGGGTGAGGAGGATGAAGAAAAAGAAGCGAAATCCCTGGTAGAACAGAGGTCTCTCCGCCTCCAGATACCCGTCAGGAACGCATCTACTTCAGAGCCGGTAACTCAACCCCAGTCGGCCATTGAGAAGGTGCCATCTCCGATTTACCCCACGCCTCCACAGCTTCCGTCTGACGAACCTGCTTCGGTGCATCCGGTACCCTCATCTCAAGTTGCTCCTGCAGATACTCGAAGACCAAGCATTCCGACCTCGGTGACCTCGGACCTTGCAGGCCGTGCCGGAAGGCGTCTGTCTGCAGATCTTGCCAAAGACCGTGCACATTCGTATTCTCCAGGCCCGGCAAACCGACTTGAACGCGAGCCATCGGTGCTCAGCGCGGCCAGCAAGATGGAGGTCTCAAGTCTAGGATCCCGGGGCTCAAAACTAACTTCACCCATCAGCATTGACGAGAGTGAAGAGCGCCTTCTTCGTGAAGCTGGGCTGATTGGGGTGGACACCTCCCCGCGCGCGCGGAGACAGTCCGTATCAGGCCATGAGAAAGATGGCGAACCGGAGGAAGAGACCATGGAATCCGGCCCGGGCGAGCAGACGCGTCGGAAACGCCACAGTTTCCACCGCACACTCCGCGATTCTCATCATGGACAACAGGGACATCACCCACGGGGCAAAAAACCGTGGGACTCGCCCAGTACGGCTGAAGGCGATCAAGATACCAGAGAGGGCGAAGGCCTCTCTCGAAAAACACCCAGTTTTACGGTGCACGGCAAGAAGGCGTCGATTGTTACGTTTGGATCCGAGTGGCAGAGTATGACCCCGGAAGAACGCCTCAAGCTGCGCAAACCTACTCCATCGGACGGGCCTCGAGCGTCGGATCAGGCGATCTTGAGCAGTGGTGATTCGACTGTCTCGGAGCCACCGAATACCGCGAACCCACCGTCTCTGCGAAGCGCAAGCATTGTAACGGGAGCAAGTATGCCTGGCCTGGCCGTGAGTGAGGGTTCCCGAGACGTGGCTAGTGGGGAAGACTGGAAGGCTAAAAGCGACAACGCCGTTGACTTGAGTTCCCATCTCCCGCCCGTGGATGTTGCTACGCTGGCTGCCTCTTCTACTGTGGCTTTTCCAGGGTCGTTGGCCGTGTCTCAGGATCAACAATCATCCCACTCCACATCGGTTGATGACACAGTCGAGGGCAATTCACCCCAGAAAATACAGTCCAGCCCACCTGAGCAGGCTGTAAATGCATAAAGATGGGCCTGCCAGACCTAACAACTGAGTGCTTACCATTTACGACCTAATACCCCGATACATACTCTTTTCCATTTCCTATTGTTCTGGAGTTCCTGGAAGGGTTCTCGCGTTTTACACCATTTTCATCTGCAAAAGCCTTTTGCATTGATCTCGGATCTCCATCGCGAGAGCCACGAAATAGGTGCCACTGCCACACCCTACTGCTCCCTTCCTGTGTACTTTTCACTCTTTACCTTCTCCTTTTCCCTTTCCTATTTGTCTGAGTTGACTTGATAGACTTCATACAGGCGGCATCCGCGTTTCCTTCTTCCTTCTCACCTTCTCACGTGCCTCTGTCAGTGTTCTCTTTTGTCTGGGGGTTGGTCTACGGATATCATATGGTGGGCAAGGCACATTTTGGCTGGTGTTTGAGAAATTCACAGCATGTTATCTTTGAAATTAGATGTATACTATGTAATCACATGTGCTCATATAGTGTAGTTGGCTACAGTTAACTTGAGCTTCTGCTCTGGTTAGCACCTAGAGGACTATAGGCAAACAAAGAGATGATGATCTCAAGACATCTCATCGATCTGATCCCTCACCTCCCATGCACTTTATGGTTTTGGAGTTTGGGACCCGCTTAGGAGATGAAGAAGCAGCCCTTCACTGCAACCAGATATCTCGGCGTTGCCCTCTCATCTCCTTTTCTTGTTTTGACTGATTTCTCTCTCTCTCTCTCTCTCTTTTCTTTCACCTTTCATCTTTAGCTTCGGACTTTGGCTGTTTCTCCTATCATCCCATAGGGAGCTGCTTTTGTCGGGTTCTTCAGAAGTATTAGTTTCATTTCACCCCCCCTTTGTTTTTTGTTTTCTTTTTGTTTTCAGAATTAGTGAGGAGGTACGGAGTACCATAGGGTGGTAAGTAAAAGCAGAACTGTGTCTGTCTGTGCCTGTCTTCTTTTGCTCTTGTCTAAGAATGTATCTCGTCAGCAATAGCTGGACTGATTCTTCTTCTTCTGCAGCAGAGCCTTTGAGTAGTATCTGACTGGTCATTTCCCTCATTAGCTGGGTTGTGTTAGTCTGGGATAATCCATTCAGTATGTGATTTGGCTTTGTTGCAAGTTCAGAGACTGAGACTGATGCTGATTTTCTTTGCAGTCAAGATGAATCACTTAGGTCTTGGAGTGTCACGTGAGGGTTTGTTTGTCAAACCGGCCATCATTCAGTGTTTGGAGAATGCGAGTAAGTTATCCATTATCCATGAAATGTTAGTTGATATTGGTAACTGACTGGCTGGGAATGGAGAACGTGCAGAGGCAGAGAAGAAAAAGAAGGAGGCTCAGATGAAGGTCCAAGGCCCTAAACTTGTCCCTTGTCCGCTGGCTCTTCCTGCACCGCCGCCGTCTTCCTCCGAGGATGACGATCCGGATGCGAAGCTCTTTGCTGATACGTATGAGCACGCAATCAAAACCAAGGCCATCAGTCGGGACGTTGGCTATGGGTTGGTCGCGAAGCAGTTCATCCCCGCCGGAAGCATCGTCTTCGCGGATCGGGTTGCCTGCATCCGGTCCGATAAGTTTGGGAAGGACTGGGAGACGAGTACCGCGGTTAATAAGCTTGTGGCTGAGAAGGTCAAGGCGATGGGTGAGGAGTGGCACCGTTCCTTCCTGGCGCTGCCCAATTACGCGCCGCCGGGTGGGAACGAGTATGCCCAGATCTGGAAGAGATATGAGATGGCTGCGGTGCGGAGACGTACCAAAATCAAGGTCGTCGGGCTCAATCTCGCCATGACCAATCACTCGTGCATGCCAAATGCCTTTCTCTACTACACGATGCGGTACCCCAAGGATCAGAACGGGGACGAGGATAAGACCAAGCGGCCGATCATCGGACGCGCGGTCGTGCGTGCCATCAAGGACATTGAGGAAGGGGATGAGATCACCGTCTCCTACTTCTACGCCAAGGGTGACTGCGGCGTGCGGCAGCTGATGGCCACCATGTACAGCCGTTTCTGGTGCTCCTGTTCGTGCTGTAGCGACCCCGTACCCGAGATAGAAGAGGCGCTAGAAAAATGCTACCAACTCGACACCATCTTCGAGAATGCAGACATCATATACAAACGGCCCGCAGTGGCGTACAAGGCAGCGTACGAGCTGATCAAGGTGTTTGAGAAATTGAAGATCAACGACCCGCGCGTGGTCCAGGTCTGGCTCTTCTGCGCGATGATTGCAGGTTTCAACTTGGATCTCGGCCGGGCCTGGCAATTTATCAAGAAGGCACGCAACTTAGTCCTGAAAATACAAGGTCCTAATGGCCAACTTTACGACCGTGTCAGCAGCTGGTGGCAGACAATCTCTCTCATGCCAGGCTTTGGAGCTACCACGCGCGGTCTATCAGCGCTGACGCAAGGCGACCACATGTTCAGGGGCGAGGAGTGCTTTCTCGATGTCCTTTTTATGCTCAAGGCAAAGCCGGACGAGTACATTCGGCTGCACCGCTACCGTCGCATCCCTGATTGCCAGGTGAAGGAGGGCGAGAGCAAGTTTGCCATCCGCTTTGACGCAGAGGATATGGAGCGCAAAAGATTTGAGGATGAGGAGCCAGAGACTATCGAAGTTAGGCCGTGGTGGATTCCTGGAGGTATCAAGGAGGCAGACGAGAAAAAGGTGGAGCGAAAGAAGAGGGGAAAGGTGACCAAAAAGAAAAAGGCCGCAGAAAAGAAGAAGACTGTCAAGAAGGTTAAACCGCCACGGAACCCGGATTGCATTGAGCCGGAGAAGGACTTCATGGATGTCTGTCGCGAATTGCTGCGCAAATTTGTGGCTGAGGATAGGAAGAAGAGGAAGCAGGAGGGGAAGGGGATGAAGCCACAGAGCAGCAAGGGAGAGAAGCATAGAGGCAAGAAGAAGGATGCGAAGAAGGGTTCGAAGAGGGATTCGAAGGTGGATGTGAAGGTGGGTTCGAATATGGACGCGATGGCGGATGTGAGGGTGGACGCGACGATGGACGACGGTTACTATGAACTGGAGATCCATTTGCCTTCTTTCAGCACTTTGAGGGAGACGATGGAGCGAGTCCAACCGGCGATGCAGTCTGTGCCAGAAGGGTCAGCAACGAATGCCAGCAGGTCCCCTTCTCCGATGTCGGATGATTTTATTTCGATTGAGATTTTCTGACTTGACATTTCCGTTTACATGTTGGAGTAAGAATATCTCTTTTGTTTGATTTGATTTGATTGAGATGGACAAATTGAAGTTGATGGAGTTGATGAAAAGATGAAGATGAAGTTGAAGTGACGAAGAAGAAATGATTATGTCATCTCTCTGGATAGCTTCATTTCTTCTTCATTTTCTCCCCCAACTTCTCTTGCAGATTTCCTCTCGGTGATTTTCTTTTATTTCAATTTCAGATGACTCTCTTCTCATCCTTGTCTGTGTATATCCTGGCTAGTTATCGAAAATAAAAAGAAAAAACAATCAGACACAAAGATCCCGAGTACCCAAAACGCATTACCCGACGATAAATGAGCCGATAGTACGGAGTACGGAGTATAGAGTCAACTACTACAATGGCACACTCGAAACGCAACACCTCTCTCCCTCACTTCACCTCATACGAACGGGGCCTCCTCCGCGCAACCTGGGGCACCCAGCGCGGCGTCATCAGCCGAGACTCGTTCCTCCCCTTTGGCTCCTGTCGACTCTGCCTGCGTCCAGCCCGGGCCCCCGTCGTCGCCTGTGCAACCAACGGCGACCTCTTCTGTCGCGAATGCGCCATCAACGACCTCCTCGCCCAGCGGCAGGAGATCAAACGACTGGAGCGCGAACGGGAGGAGGCGAAGAAGCGCCTCGCGGAAGACGAGGAGCGGTCGCTCGAGGAGGCGCGGCGGAGGGAACTCCGCGAGTTCGAGCTCGTGAGTATGGGGCTGGAAGCGGCGAAGAAGGACCATAGGGGTGATAATCAGCGGAAGCGCAAGGCGGAGGAGGCGGAGGAGGCGTTGGCGGCGTTCAAGGCACGCGAGGTCGAAGTCGAGGGGAAGCGGAAGAAGATCTTTGAGCTGGATGAGAAGGAGATGGCTCGGATTGCGCTGGAGGAGCAGGAACGTCTGAAGCGCGAGCTGAAGCGGGAAAAGGTATCTCGACACAGTGTTTGATTGGGATCTATACTAACAGGCGATAAGTCGGAGTCTAGCAAATCCGCCCTCCCCTCGTTCTGGGTCCCCTCGCTGACGCCGACAACCGATCCCAATGAAATCGCCGCGAACAAGGCTGTCAAGCTGACGCCCATCTGTCCCGGGTCGATGGACGAGACCCGCCACAGCTACTCACTCAAATCGCTGGTCGATGTACATTTCACCGAGGAGAAGGCGGCGGACGGGACCGTCTCGCGGATCTGTCCCAGCTGCAAGAAGAATCTAAGTAACGGGCTAAAGGCGATGTGTACGTTGTATCCATATCTAAACTGTATTCCAACACAGTCCCCGGCTAATTATCTAGTGACGAAACCCTGCGGGCATGTCATCTGCCAACCATGCGTCACCAAATTCATGACACCGCACGATGTACCGGATCCGCATGCCACCAAGGAGGAACAGGAGCGGACGGCGGCGCTTCACGGCCTGATTCTCTGCTACGTGTGCGAGACGGACATTACGCCGCGGGACCCGAGAGCGGAGACAGAGGAGGATGGGACCGGGAACGGCAACGGGAAGAAATCGAAGAAGAAGGACAAGGGCCATGGGATTCGGCCGGGGTTGGTGCTGGTGAGCTCGGAGGGGACGGGGTTTGCAGGGCGTGGGGGGAATGTTGCGACCAAGGCTGGAGTTGCTTTTCAATGTTAACATCATGCATGGGATATGTATTTGTGAAAATGCCGGGAAGGAATCCAATTCACAAGATTAATGATCTATGAAGCAGGCAGAAATCCTGATACCCTGATGCACACCTGATAAACGCCAGAACATAGTTACACCGGAAAGATTACACTTGTACACAAGCCCATTTTATAACCAACTCATCCAACCCCGACTCGGTTATGCCCGCTTATTGGCATTGTTGAACTCCCGCACCACTATATCGCACTTGACCTCCTGGCACAGGCGCTTACGACGGCTAGGGTCCAGCTTCGATGCGAATTCGAGCCCGCTGGCCCGCTCGACAACCTCGAGGGGCACCTCGAACTCAGCCAGGCGCTTATCATTAGGGATCCGGGCGTTAGGAAGCACAAAGGCACCGAGGGAGACCTTGGCGCTGGGGCTGGCAGAGCCGTCCTCGGCGTAGATGACCTTGTAGAAGTGGGTGGGGACGGCGACATTGGGCGGGTTGCCGATGACCTCGTAGGAGACGCGCCACTTGCCGTCCGGGTCGCGATGGGGCAGGTACAGCGGGCCTGTGACGATGCGGACGGACGGGTACCGCTTCGTGAGATTGCGGCAGAAATCCTCAAAGTGCGCCCAGTAGTCGCGGTTGAAGCCCTCGCCGACCTGCGGACACATGTTGCTCAGCGCGAAGGTGCCGTCCATGGCCTCCTGCGACCATTTGGCGTCCGCGGCGGGAACCTGGTGGCCGCGATCGTAGCCGGACCGGAAGTAATCGGCCAGCTTGGCCCGGAAGGCAGCGGGGATGTTGGTGTCTTCGACGAAGGCGCTGTGCTTGCGGTCCGCGTTCTTGAGCGAGAGCGAGTACGGGGTGATGTGCTCGGCAACCCAGGCGGGATTGCGGGTGCGACGGTCATAAGCTCCCGTCAGGGGGACAGCGGTGATGGTATCAGCGACGGGGCCGGGGAAGCCATATTGGTAGATCCCGGCGGGATCAACGGGGGAGCCGTCGGAGGGCTTCCTATCGGGTATTTTGGCCAGGGAAGGAGGAGGAATGACCGCGGAAGGAGCAATCGCAGCGGGTTGAGAGGGAGGAGGAGGGAGCTGTTGTTGTTGCTGTTGTTGCTGCTGGGGTCGAGGGGACGAGGAAGAGTAGAAGAGAGCGGTGATACCGGCGCCAGTGGCTGCACTGGCGGCAGCAATAACAGCAATAGTAGCTTTGGACATGGCGACTGAGATAGCCCGAGTCAATAAGGATGAAAAGGATAGTAAGGGGAGTCAAGAAGAGAAAAGAAAACACTGCCGAAGAGAGCAAAGATGAAGCCAAAGTGGCAGCCAATCAGAGCGAAGAACCGATATCGAGTACAAGAGGAAGAGCATAAGAGGTACTCCGTAGTTATATCGCTTCGGAATAGAAGAGATATTGAGTATTTATTAGTGAAATAGAATATTCAGACTCAGGAGACCTCGAAGATATAAAATATGATCTCTCATCGGGTCATCTGCATGATTCTTCGTGCTGATGACGATGGCTCTGCTATAAACCCTGTCCTTAAGGCATGGATCTTGTCGATTGGCAAAT
The DNA here is from genome assembly GCA_004769165.1 of Aspergillus cejpii. NCBI lineage: Eukaryota > Fungi > Ascomycota > Eurotiomycetes > Eurotiales > Aspergillaceae > Aspergillus > Aspergillus cejpii. The sequence goes on along the minus strand of SMSW01000001.1, from coordinate 2,521,399 downwards.
ATCATACTCCGTATGCTGATACTGAGACTCTGAGAGGATCAATATAATCTTCAAGCTTCATCCGAACGAGTCGCATTCAAGTAACTACTCCGTACTGCTCTGATGCTGACAATGACAGCCTCATCTAGCGGTGACGATGCGGACCTTGGGAGAAAATGAAAATGAATATTAATATGGAGTAGTCAAGAGGACTTGAGAAGGAGAAGACCAGAAGACTGTCACCCATGAAGGTATTACCCTATTGAGAAAGAGGTTGAGGTTATTCAGAGACTCTTTCCCGACTGACATCACAATCCTTTCTTTCTCTTCTTCCAATCAACCCCATCATGGCTGTCAGCAATGACCTTCGTGGCTGGCTTATGAGTAGTGTTTCTGGTATCGGTGAGTTCCTTCTAATCCTTCTTTTAATTATTTTGACTCTAATATATCGTTCTAGCCTGTGTTCTCGGTTCTTCCATCATCTGCGTCGATGTGCTGCTGCGGCGATTCTCCTACTGCAAGAATTTCCAGATCGTCAACAGCAATGGCTTCCTATCTGCGTCTCTGTGTTTGAGTGCTGGTGTCTTGGTAAATTTCTTTCCTCCAACTCCTATCTACTCATCTGTCGTCCAGGTGCTGATTGTATAGCTCTTCACCTCCCTCTATAGCATGCTCCCCACCTCCAAGAAGTACCTCATTCGAGCTGGATTCTCTCCCCGTGCGGCAGCCTACACTTTGATCGGACTATTCCTGGCCGGTGTGATCGTCATTCGATATATCTCTGCACTCATCCACCGGCATATCCCTTCCCATGTCGTTGATTGCGCGCACACCCACGAGCAGAATGCCGATCCCGAGCGCGGAGAAGTTGAACAGGAACAGCAGCCGGCGCCTGCTTCGGACCAGACAGACGGCAGGAACGATGAACGGACGCCGCTCCTGCAACGGACAGACTCTCGTTCCTTCAAATCCACTCCCGGGGCGGTCGAGCGACCGGCGCTTGAACCGTTGCGCTCCTGTTTGACTCGACGCATCAACGAGCTCATGGGTGGCGTCAAACCGCACTGTGATGAGAATGGCCCGTGCTACGGCTTTTCGCAAACCTGTGGTCGCGAATGCTCCAAGATACTCACCCCGCAGACCCCCACTGCGGATGAGGCCCGTCGGCCCTCGTTACTAACTCACCACACCATTGGCGCGGAGCGCGTTAGCTCTGACGATCTGGGGCTTGCTGAGTCGCGGGGTTCGGTCGAAGACAATACGCGTTTGGATGCCGGTGATTCGCAAACGCAGCAGAGCAGCGCGTCTTCCTCGCAGCGCGGTTCTCAGGACCAAAACGAGTCAACCAAACCAGCCGCCTCCCCTCAACACCATCACCACGTGCCGCAGAACGCCTTCCTGTCCATCGGTCTGCAGACCTCGCTGGCCATTGCCCTCCACAAACTCCCCGAGGGCTTCATCACTTACGCCACCAACCACGCCAGCCCCACCCTCGGCATGGCCGTCTTCCTCGCCCTGTTCATCCACAACATCAGCGAAGGCTTCGCCATGGCCCTTCCCCTCTACCTGGCCCTCCACTCCCGCTGGAAAGCCATGTTCTGGTCCAGCTTACTCGGCGGCATCAGCCAGCCTGCCGGCGCCGGCCTCGCCGCGCTCTGGATCTGGGCCGCCCAAAAGGCCGGCCATGGCGACGTGACCAGTCCCTCCTGGGGCGTATACGGGGGCATGTTCGCGGCGACTGCCGGCGTCATGACTTCCGTCGGCCTACAGCTATTCAGCGAAGGGCTGGGACTGACGCACCACCACGGGTTCGGGATCGGATTTGCTATCGCGGGGATGGGTCTCATGGGGTTGAGTTTTGCTCTGACTGCTTGATTTCTTAGCGCATCTGTTTTATAGGAGTTGGCGTTTCGTTCACTTCTGAGGATCGGTATATGTGCATTGTGCATTGTGCATGGCTGCATCGGTATAAATTGGTATGGAAAGGCTTGGTGGGTATTTTTATTATGGTCGTTGGCGACTGTTTCGGCTGCTATGGGCTGTGGATTATGAGTGTTTATGTTTCTTCTCAGTCTGAATACAAGTATAGATAGAGTATTGGCCTGGATGATCCCATCATGCTGGTCCGAATGAATATATATCTTACAGGTTGACCTCCAGTAGTCTCCCTCAAATATCATACAGCGCTGTAAAACATCTTCTAAATAAAATGACCAGTGCCTGGTAAAATGCACTGATAATATGACCCGGATATTGACAAATGACAAGGTTAAGACCCCTTCTTCCCAGCCTGTTCTTTCTCCCTCTTTCTCGCCAGATACCGCTCCCTCGCACTCGACACATCGCTCTCCGTCTTGCGACTGCGGCTGCGCTCCGCAATCTCCCTCTGCCGCGCCGCCTCGGCCTCTTCTTCCTGCCGCGCCCGCTCCTCCAGCTGCGCCGCGACCATCTCCGTCTGGCGCGCGCGTTGGCCCGCTCGCGCTGCCTGCTGGCTTGAATCGAACCGGCGGGGGCCCGTCGCGCGAGCAGCAGCAGAGGTAGCGGTAGCCGCGGCTGACGGTTTCGGTTTCGGCGCGACGTTCAGGCCGGCTGACAGTAGCTGTCGCTTGTCGACTATCTGGCCCTCGTCGTTGATGGCGATCCGCGCACCCCTGGCGTTGAGCTCCGCGGCGATCTGCGCCTCGGTTTTCTCGCGGGCCGTTTCTTCCGCGTCGGCGGGGGCGGGGACCTCGCCCGCCTGCACACGTCGCGTGGCCTCCTCCGCGGCCCGGACTACCTCCTCGTGCCGCTTCTCGTCCCGCGAGAGTATGTCCCGGTAGAACCCGACCATGCCGGAGGTGCCATTCTGGGCGCGCCGCGCCGCCTCCTGGCGCTCGCGCTCGGCCTCCTCCGCCTCGACCCGCCGCAGCTCCTCCTGCTGCGCCTTGTACGCCGACGTCACGAACTTATCCTTGTCGGCGAACTCGTCGCCCTCCGCCTCGCGCTCCTTGGCGAGCAGGCGGTCGCGCGCCCGCAGCTGGTCCCGTTTCCGGATCTCCGCGCTGCGCAGCAGCGATGCTATGTACCGGGGCCCTTCGCTTTTGGCTTGCGCCGCTGCGCTCGCTTTCTCGGATTGCGCGTGGAGGCTGTCGTATACGGCGTCGTAGGAGTAGATGGAGGGGTCGAGCTGCTGCGCTTCCTCGGCGTGTTTCTTGCTGCTCCGGAGCGCGGAGAGATTCGTGTACTCGGCGCTCGGAAGGTTGGGTTTGTTCTTCGTGGTGTTTAGTCCTAGCGGCATGGCCTGCAGCTTTTCCTCCTCTTCTTCCTCATCCGCGAAGATCGAGTTCTTGCTCAGGGGCTTGATGTTCGGCTTCCCCGTTGGGGGTCCTGGCGGCGGTTTTCGCTTCGCGGGGGGTTCTGTGGCTGTCCTGGCTGGTTTTGTGGGGGGCTTGGAGGATTCGTCGAGGCCCCCAATTGTGGATATATCGATGACTCCGTCGCCGGCATCTTTCTGGTCGTCGCCTTCCGAGTCGGAGTCGAATATGTTCTTTTTGCGCTTCTGGGAACCTGGTGGTCCGAGCTTTTGGCTCAGTGGTTTTTTGTTAGGTAGGTTCAGACCGTAGGAGAGTGTGGGAGGGGGCATTTCTATAATAACTCGTCCCTCAGCCAGATGAAGCTTAAACAGACGAGTAGACTTGAAGTCGAAGATGAACTGTGAAGTCTGAAAGACAAGATGAGTTCATCTGATGCTTATCTTATCAGCCACGTGACTTCCATCTCCACAGCCAGCTACACCTTCATCAAGGAGTATCTGTCTTTGGAGTCAATTCTACCTTTGTATAAATCAAAATGTCATACTACTTCACCATCCTCTCCCCTACCGATGTCCCCCTATTTAACATCGCCTTCGGCACCGCCAAAGGCGGCGGAGACGGCATCGCTCGATTCCGCTTCCCAGACACAGCCCAATACATGAACCAATTCATCATCCACTCGAGTCTCGACATAGTCGAGGAAGCCCAATGGATGAACGGCAACATGTATCCCTCCATGCCCCAACTACTTTTTATAATTTCTAGGCTAATAGGGTGGATAGGTACCTCAAACACATCGACACCTACCCACCCGCATCAGCATATATCTCCGCCTTCCTCACCCCCTCCGGCACCCGATTCCTACTCCTCCACCAACCGCCGCAATTGCCGACGGGCAGTGCGGGCTCCGGATCGTCGCTGCTCGGATCCTCTTTCTCAGGCGGCCCGGGTGCCTCTACGCGTGCCTCGAGCAGCTCGATCGCGGCAAACCCCACCTCGCCGCAGACCGAGGAGGCCGTCCGCCAGTTCATGAATGAGGTCTATGAGAATTATGTCAAGACGGCCATGAGTCCGTTTTATCGGCTGGGGATGGAGATCCGGAGTCCCGTGTTTCGGGCGCGGGTCGTGGCGGCGGGGAAGAAGTGGTTATAACGGGGTTATTCGACGTACTCCGTACTGTTTCTTGCGTTTCCTTTCTCGATGAGTTTGGCTAAGCGTGGCGTTGGGGTGTGACTTATTTTATTGATAGTGGGCTTCTAGAAGAGGTATTATAAAACAAATGCATGGTTCAACTTGTGTATCCATTTCATGCCTGTCAACTCTACATGTACAAGGCACTTTTGTTGCTGTTGCTGGTTTGGTGGAAACTTTGCCTGCATCGATCAATGAGGAGGTTTGGTACACAATCAAATCACTAATCTAAGAAGACGGCATGAATCTCACGGGGTCAGGGGCCGGGTTGGAAATCCCCAGACGAAGAAGAAGAAGAAGAAGAAGAAGAAGAAAAAAAAAAAAGGATATGTCGCTGTCGCTGTTCCAAGACCATGAAAACGCCTCACCAAGAGAACAACCTCCAACCCCTGACCCTGATCCGCTTCATGCCGACATTTGAGGAGCCAGCTTCTTCACAGTCGAGTTCTTGAAATTCTCAACTGCATGAATCAAATCGTCCGCTTTTGCAACTGCACCAAAGATGCCACCCTCCTGCTTGACCGATTCAAGTGCACTCAGATGGAGGGGCGGCTCGGAAGCGGCAGTACCGTCCTCCAGGATCACGCAGTCGAACCCTTTCTCGTTGGCTTCTCGCATCGTCGTTGACACACAAACATCCGTAGTGACCCCGGCAAAGATCAAGTTCTTGATCCCTTTGTTTCGAAGGAGAAGCTCAAAGTCGGTGTACGCGAATGCACTTTTACCTGGCTTATCAATTACCGGCTCCTCAGGAAGAGGGTACAGTTCGTCGACGATATCGTGTCCCACTTCCCCACGGATCAAAAGACGGCCCAACGGTCCCTGGGAGCCGATTCCCATGCCAGAGGCATTATTCCGTGACCGATACGCCTCTCTATTGGAGAGAGTCGAGAGATCTGGCCGGTGTCCTTCACAAATTTCAGCAAAGACGGAAGAGTAGGGATTTCAATGGTTATATTTACCTTCGCGTGTGTAGTAAACAGGAAATCCGGCAGCACGAAATGCGTTCAAGACTTGCTGTAATTTAGGAATGAGAGCTTGAGCAGCCGAGATGTCGTATCCCTGATATTCCATATATCCACTAGGTGAACAAACTGCGGCCCATCAGCCATGTGAAGCCACTCGTTCCGTAATGACAAGATACATACAGTCTTTTTGCATGTCAATGATTACTAGAGCAGTCGTGTATGGGGTGAGGGTTGCATCATGCGGCCAATCGTAGGGTACCGCTGAAAACTGGCCCTTCCGGACTTTGTGCTGCGTTACCTGGCGCGACTTCTCGATAATCGGCCCATGATTATGAGTAGGATTCAAGACGGTCAACGTCCAGATGCCAGGAGTACCAGCTGCGACTAGCATGAACGGACAGTCCATCAAGCGAGACGTTCGTCGGCGCTTTCTCGTCTCCTCTGTTAGACCGTTTCGGGGACGATAGTGTCCACCCCGATCACACCGAAGCCACACTTTTGCAGTGCGTCCGGGTTTCTTCTCCGTAGGGGTACTGGATGACTTGACCACCACATTGTATCCATGGGCTTTACTGTGAGCTTGCACCGCTGCAAGGAGGGTTGCTCTTCACATGAAGAATATGATTAGTGATCCCAACATAAAAGCAACGTCGAGTGACCGAATGATCAACGGATAGGTTGGGGCAGTAGACTCACTTGTCGGGATATGTCCCTTCGGGAGGAGGCAAGAGCTGCATTGACATATCAGGGATATCTTGAAGGTCGCTGGGCGCGTCGAGATTCAGATCGGTGGGGTCCGCCATCTCGATGTGTGTGGATCTTCACACTCAAGAGAAGAACTGGAGGGGGACATATTAGCATCATCGGTGAGTCCTGAGATGTCGCCAAGCTTCGAGTAAAAGAGGGAAACAGAATCCAAGGCAATCTCTAGACCAGAAAGGCAAACTGTTTATCATATACAGGGTGCGTGGAAGCAACCGTTCCAGTTCACTGCGAGTAGTCCCTTGTGCGTGGATATAGCGTCACCAACACCCAGGAGCTGTCAAGGAGCAGGGGGGGAAGAAGTACCCGTAAGAGTCCGATAGCCTGATAGGAGGGAAAACAAGCAGAACTATGAAACGAGTGGGACAACAGACACTTACCAAGTCAAAAAAATCAAGAAATAAGTACACTGGGAGATGGGAATGCATCCATCCATCAAGGATCAATCAATAAACCTCTTAGAATTACTTCTCTGTTGCCTCAGGCAATGTCTAGAGAAGTCACTTGACTGAATTACATACGAGGCGGTGGAATGATAATACAACACTAGGTGATTTGGGGTTTAGTGGTAAATACTTGTAATAATGGTACGATATTGCCATGTGACTTGACCTGTGTATGTCAGGTGATCAGATACTAAGATTAGTAAGGTACTTCTGAAACCAACAGTAACTACGGAGTAACTAGTTAACTAGTTAGTTAGTTAGTTAACTAGTTAACAGTTCTAGTAGCTTAGTAAGGTAGGTACAGTGTCTCCACTTTTATAAGGGCAGCATACATGAGTGCTCTAAATACCACTGGCCACTGCACACTCACTGATCACATACTATATACTGACTGCTCCAGTCATTCCCAGATTATGCTAGCTGGCCCACTGATGACTGAGTGATCCCAGAGCAGCAGCTGTAATCATGGTCATCCTCCATGTGACTAACACTGAGTCCGCCATGATTTCATTGTCATCCACCTATTTCACATCCTCAGCTCCAATGGGTAGTGGTATGTGGTGATATGTCTTCACCTAGCCTCACAATCCTTGCAGCATTCTGCCTGTGTAGAAGATTCTTTCTTTTGTGCCATCACCCACATAAACTCAGCATCAAAGTCTGGATCATCCTCCTCCAACTTCCCATCGCCTGCCTGCAATACCTCCATCTGCAATACCTCAAATCCGACTTCTGTCAAAATGGCTCGATTCTCAGCCACGCCATAACTGCTCCAGTACATTCCATACCCTAAAAATTCTCCATGGATTTCTTCCTCGTCGATAGTCGCAAGATTAAAAACGAAGACACCTCCGGGCTTCAACCAGCCATGGATCTTGGTGAGCATGGCCTTGAGCTTCGAGCGTGGCAGGTGGAACAGCGTATAGAAGCTGATCACGCCATGGAAGCTCGCAGACTCAAAGGTGAGGGCAGTAGTCATGTCACCCGCAATCAGTGTGGCCCCGGGGCAACGGACCTTGGCCATCTCGATCTGCTTGGTGGAGATGTCATTGGCGACCACTTGCGCGCCTTGGTCGAGAAGCATTTTCACAATGGGGACCCCGGGACCACAACCAAGCTCCAGAATGGAGGGTGAAGGTTGCTGCAGCTTGTCTAGGAGCATCTTGGTGTATCGTTGTCGCGGCGACTTCTGGCTCTCCACCCACTGCAGGTACCATTCTGTGATATGGTCGTAGGCGTATTCAACAATTCTTTCCGGTGTGTCAGACATTATCCTTTTCGAAGGAAACGGGGAGGGGTCCCGAGGAATGATGTAGATATCAATATTGTGGTAGACGGGAGGACTGGGTGGTGGAGATATACATACAAAGACATATTTACGGGAGGAGCAGCTGCTTATATACCACAGCTGCTCCTATTGTCATCTACTATTCATCTACTGTAGATAAAAAATTTGCTTGACATTGTTACATATATTAGTTTAGTGCTGCGAACGTCTTGTATGACTATGAACTATGAAGATAAGTTGTTAACTGAAGCCTGTGGGTGAACTTTTGGATTATGATTATGGGTGGTCAGTGAGCTAAAAGCAGCATCAAGTCAGGCTGTTAGGCTGTTTAGTAGTGTAGTACTATTAACTACTAACTACGGAGTATGTACTATCATCCTAGGTAGTGCTTGATCACAGTTGGTTATTTATGTTCCCGTGGACACGGGATTATCTCTTTGCGCCCAGCTGGATAACATCACCACATCACCCCCAAAACATCACCCATGATCCAACCACCCCCCTCTGTGAGGGTCTTGAAAAGGTAAGTCTTTTATTTCTGGGGCCTCTTGCTTTACTATTTTATTATCCTTCTTCTTTCTCTTCTTTCTCTTCTTTGTTTTCCCTACCTCCCGTCCTCGAGTCCTTTGAGTCAAGTCTCCAATTTACCTGCGATACCGCCTCCACGAGGGGGTCCCCTCCACCAGTTCACACACGGTTTGTCGATACGGGTTCGCGACGTGCATGAACTAGGTCTCTGCTCTGTCTTTGCATCTCTTGTCTCTTGTGTGGCGTCCTCCCCCCATCTCAACTCTTCGTGTTGAGCTGTACGTCATCCGCGCTCACTGTGGCCTGATATTGTCACCCGAACGTCTTATCTCTCCGGTCATACCATTCTTCTAGGCCGGAATAATGCCATCAGTCGATGACTCTTGTTCTATTCGCCCCAACGGTACCAGTTCGAGGTCGGATCAGCTTGCATGGTACAAGACGCAATATGAGCAGTTAGAGGCTGAGCTGGCTGATTTCCAGGCATCCAGCCGTGAACTGGAGACGGAGCTGGAAAAGGACATTGAAGCGTCCGAAAAGCGAGAGCGGTTGTTGAAGGAGAAGGTGGATAGTTTGAAATATGAGGTCGAAGAGTGGAAGGTTAGTTTGTTTTTTTTTACTGGTAATCTAGGCAGTTGAGCTGACCCTTGTTATAATGTGCAGACAAAGTACAAGCAGTCCAAGTCGGAGGGGAACTCGGCTCAGAACACGCTACAGAAGGAGATTACGACATTGAGGGATGCAAACAGGACACTACAGCTGAAGCTGCGAGATATTGAAGTCGCCAATGATGATTACGAACGTCAAGCCCGCCATACGACTTCGTCCCTGGAGGATCTGGAGTCCAAGTACAACATCGCCATTGAACGGGGGGTTCTGTTGGAGGAGGAGGTCAAAAATGGGGAACAGGAGCGGGAGAAGCTGCGCATCGAGAATCAACGTTTGCGAGATGAACTGTCGGATCTCAAGATCGAGACGGAGATCATTCATGAGAAGCTTCGGAATGCGGAACTGCAAAACAGCCGACGCAGGAAGCCACTCTCGCTGTATCGCAGTCCTTCCACACCGAAGACCCCGGATATCTTCGATCGTTCCCCCGGCGCATCGCTAGTGTCATCCCCCCTGTTCTCGACCCCAACACTGAAGACTTCGCTCATGTCCGCAGCTGCAACCCCCCCTTCACCGCCGATCTCCGAGTCGTCGAGCAGCCTGCGCAAGTCGATGAATGCGATGCCTGGTTTCCCACTTCAGAAGGCTTCCGGTCCCGACGCGTCGTTTGGGTCGCGATCTTTGCATGGATCCAGGAGTCAAAGATACAACAACAGCACCCACAATCGTGGGAGCTCCCTTGCTTTCGCAAGCAATCGGTCCACACCAACGGCCACCCCTCGACCCGGCTTGCCTAAGCCTAAACCCAAACCCAACGAGAATAAGCAAAATAATAAATTCCAGTCGTCTGGGTTGCCCAAGTCGGGTTCACTGTATCAAATTCGTGGCCTCATTGGCAAGATGCAGAAGCTTGAAGAGAGAGTACAGTTTGCGAAATCCAAACTCCCACCGCCCTCAGACTCACCCTCTCGCACATCTTCTCGCTCGGGATCGATCATCGGCGAGAGTCCCGTTGCTTCTACAATAACAGCCCGAATGAACTCCCGCAAACGGATGAGCGGCAGCAGTTTCAGTTCGTCTCTTCGAGACAGCGATAGTGTGCCGTTATATGTTCCGCACAGCAGGCCGTCTTTTGGAACGAAAACGCAGGGAGATAGCCGCCCAAGCAGCCGCACGAGCCACTCCAGTCGCAGTTCCGTCAGTCAAAGTACACACCCAAGCATGACCCCCTCTACCCGCCCTGAGAGTCGCCAGAGCCGGACCAAAACACCGTTGGGACACTTTTCGACCAATCCGACCACGGAGAGCCGACGGCCCCGGTCATCGTTGAGTAACCCTTCTTCACAGAACGGGGTGGTCAACGGCATGGCCCATATTGACGAGGACGAGGATCTTGCCATGCACATGTCCCTGCGAGCTAAGATCAGTGAGATCCGCGAGACTCGGCTCCCGTCCATCCCAACGCCAAATGGACTGAAAAAGCGGATTCCAAGCGGGATCCCAGCGCCTCGCACTCTCCGAACGAGTAGTGGGATTGATCGCTGGGAGGGTAGCATGGGCCCACCGGAGCCAAAATCCAAACTCGCCGACCTTGGGGAGACTTATTAAATCATCTTGCATACATGAACATCCCCGCAGATTCACAGGGGACCTTCCTTGAAGTGTCTGACGATGTATACGGCCGGTACGCAGGTGTTGTTACACTTCGAATGGGGGGTCCCCTTTCCTTGAATCGGGGTTTCTTTCCCTACATTTACCGTCATTTGTTTTTTTTTTTTTCGTTCCTTGTTTATCGAGAATCTTCAATTTCGAAGATTGGGTGCAGATTGGAGCATTGGCGTCTGTTGGACGGTTGTTCATAGATCAGGGTTTCCATCTGTGTTGATCTTCGTTTTATCCGGTTTCTCTTTCCCCACATCCCTCTTTTGCGCGAAGAAGAGTCACAAGTTCACAACTCACAAGGGATCTATCATCTGTACAGTTGTTCAGTTCGTCCAGGTGGACGGTGGAGTTGACATTTGTGTCTGACTGCGTTATCTTTGCCCTTACATGCTCGCGGGAGGCCTTGACATGGGCCCGTCCAAGCTGTTTCTCAGCATCAACTTTTCCTTTTGAGAATTTGTTTTCATGTCATTACTCGTGTTCGATAATACCCAGCGAAGGTTTATTGTGATTCCGTGCTCCGTAGGAAATGACCGAGATCGGGGACTTTACCGACTTGCAGATGGAACGAAGAATCCTCTGTAAGCTGTAAGTAGTAAGCAGTAAGCAGTAAGCACCAACTTCTCCGTAGTCCGTACTCTGTACATTCGGAGTATCTCTTCCGTATTATCTCGATCCTTGAGTATCTCCATTCTACAGTGACATACTTGACCAGGCAGTCAGGCACCAAATATCTTCAGTCCGAGTCTCGGCCAGTTTGACCGATCTAACAGTAACAGATTTGCTGAGGGAGATCATTTCCCATCCCCAACACTTGGCAAATTCTCGAGTAGTGATTGGTTGGTTGGGTGTCAACGTGTCCCGATCTAGTTAGACTGAATATTATTCATCTGATTAACGGATATCTATATCTACGATCAAGTACTGATTGTATCTACTGGACTCTTGCGAAGTGCAGAACTGAGATAAGGATTTTGAGGAGGATTTGAGTGATATGACAGGTTGAGATGCAACAAGGAGCCTAGGAGGACGGATTACGATACTACTTAGTATCTTACAGTGGTGAATTCCGGTACGGACGGACCATTTCGAAACGACCCGAGTATGTCCCGACTCCCGAGTATTTGGCACGGAGGAGCGGCCGAGCGGGAGATTTCATTTCGACGCTTTGGCCATTGCTATTTGCTGCTCTTCTCTGCAGTATCGGAGTTGGATTGTTGATGAACAGCATCAGCATCGGGGGAGTTTGGTTGGCTGAGGCTCAGCGCTGGTCATCTGAATCTGGATTGATAACTGCCCGAAGAGCAATTTGGGGATCAGGATCTTCACTCTTCACTTTTCACTCTTCCAGAGTCAAGACTCGAGACTCAGTGGCAGAAAGTTGCCTGTAGCGTGAACTCGGGGTGCCTCAACGTTGTAGTAGGACTGTGGACCTTGAGTTTCTGCAGATGCTGACACCAACCGGGGTCAGCATCCATCATCCATGAGAGTAGGAAATGAGTGATTTAAGTATCCGATGTTATCAAGAATCAAGATCTGTAATCAAGAAGAACTAAGAAGAGGAATAAGAAGGTGCATGGAATCTGGTGGGAAGAAACGTCATAAAAGCCCAACAAGACAAGTTGGGGATATTTTGGGGAGTGGATAACAATTTTCTAACCAACTAAATTTTTATCAGTCCGCAAGTATCTACTCAGGAAGTGGAGATATCACCACGGCATCAAATTCTCACCTTCTCTTCCTCCTTTACAATTCCATCATCTTTCATTCTGGGATTTCTGGTGGCTGTGAGTATCAATCTGTCTACTTCTCCTTTCTGTAATTGACTGCTGACAGTCTTCTACTGCAATTAGCCCGAGAACCGACTCTCTTCTTCTCTCCTCATACGCCTTTATTCATTACTTACGACCTAATCCTCCAACGGCATCTTCAGGCCCTTCTTACATAGGATCACAATTTCGGGGCATTGTGGTTCAATCTCATCCGTCTTGAATCCTCTTTCTCTTGTACTACCACGACCGACACGATTCTCCCTCCCCCACCGACGAATCTTCCCCAACTCTCCGTCTCCTCGAAAACTCTTAATCCTTGGATGGGAAGTGTATAATCTATAATACAACTACGTGCATCATGGGTCTCCCCAACGGAAGTTCGAGCAACGGCAATGTTAGCTCTCGTGCCGCCAAACACAACCTCCCCTCACATTTCATCGGTGGAAACCACCTGGACGCAGCTCCCCCGAGCAGTGTAAAGGATTTCGTTGCCAGTAATGAAGGTCACTCGGTCATTAGTTCGGTGAGTTATCCTCGACCCGAGAAAGAGAGAGAGAGAGAGATGTTCCATTGGAATAGCACAATTGGCTAACCGGCGGACTTGCGAATAGGTACTCATTGCCAACAACGGTATCGCCGCCGTCAAAGAGATTCGATCGGTGCGGAAATGGGCTTACGAGACATTCGGCAATGAACGCGCAATTCAATTCACGGTGATGGCCACACCGGAAGATTTGCAGGCGAATGCGGACTATATTCGTATGGCTGATCAATATGTCGAGGTACGCCGTCAATTTCCCCGCACTGGGAGTTATGTCGAGATTCGTCGCGGGAAGATCAATGGCTAATAACAGACTAGGTACCGGGAGGTACAAATAACAACAACTATGCGAACGTCGAGCTGATCGTCGATATTGCCGAGCGAATGGACGTTCATGCCGTCTGGGCTGGTTGGGGTCACGCCTCCGAGAATCCCAGGCTCCCCGAGTCCCTGGCCGCTTCTCCCAAGAAGATCATCTTCATCGGTCCTCCAGCCTCCGCGATGCGGTCTCTTGGTGATAAGATTTCCTCCACAATTGTTGCACAGCATGCCGGTGTTCCCTGTATCCCGTGGTCGGGATCCGGAGTTGATGAAGTGACAATCGACGAGAACGGTATCGTCACCGTCCCCGATGAGGTTTACAAGCAGGGTTGCACCTTTTCTCCCGAGGAGGGTCTCGAGAAAGCCAAGGAGATTGGGTTCCCTGTCATGATCAAGGCTTCGGAAGGTGGTGGTGGTAAGGGTATCCGTAAGGTCGACAGAGAGGAAGATTTTGTCACCCTGTACAATGCCGCTGCAAACGAAATCCCTGGCTCTCCGATTTTCATCATGAAGCTTGCAGGCAACGCCAGACACTTGGAAGTCCAGCTGCTGGCTGATCAGTACGGCAACAACGTCTCTCTGTTCGGCAGAGATTGCTCCGTCCAGCGTCGCCACCAGAAGATTATCGAAGAGGCTCCCGTCACCATTGCAAAGCCCGCCACCTTCCAGGCCATGGAGCGCGCTGCCGTCAGCCTTGGTAAGCTGGTTGGTTATGTCTCTGCCGGTACCGTCGAGTACTTGTACTCGCATGCGGACGACAAATTTTACTTCCTCGAATTGAACCCCCGTCTGCAGGTCGAGCACCCGACCACGGAGATGGTCTCGGGTGTCAACCTGCCCGCGGCCCAGCTCCAGATCGCCATGGGTATCCCCTTGCATCGCATTCGAGATATCCGTCTGCTCTACGGTGTCGACCCCAACACTTCCTCCGAAATCGACCTGGACTTTTCCAACGAGGAGAGCTTCAAGACTCAGCGCCGTCCTCAGCCCAAGGGACACACGACCGCCTGCCGTATCACCTCCGAAGATCCCGGTGAAGGTTTCAAGCCTTCCAGCGGTACCATGCACGAGCTCAACTTCCGCAGTTCGTCCAACGTGTGGGGTTACTTCTCCGTCGGTACCGCCGGTGGTATCCACAGCTTCTCCGACAGCCAGTTCGGTCACATCTTCGCCTATGGTGAGAATCGTTCGGCCTCACGGAAACACATGGTCGTCGCCTTGAAGGAATTGAGCATCCGTGGTGACTTCCGGACGACCGTCGAGTATCTGATTAAGCTGCTCGAGACCCCTGCCTTCGAAGACAACACCATCACCACCGGCTGGTTGGATCAGCTGATCTCCAACAAGTTGACCGCCGAGCGTCCGGATCCTGTCGTGGCTGTCCTGTGCGGGGCGGTGACGAAGGCTCATCTGGCCAGCGAGGCCGGAGTTGAGGAGTATCGCAAGGGCCTGGAGAAGGGTCAGGTTTCCTCCAAGGATGTCCTCAAGACAGTCTTCCCCGTGGATTTCATCTATGAAGGCGAGCGTTACAAGTTTACTGCTACCCGAGCCAGCTTGGATAGCTATCACTTGTTCATCAACGGTTCCAAGTGCTCTGTCGGTGTCCGTGCTTTGGCCGACGGTGGCTTGCTTGTCCTCCTGAACGGACGCAGCCACAACGTCTACTGGAAGGAGGAAGCTGCCGCAACCCGCCTGAGTGTCGATGGCAAAACGTGTCTGCTGGAGCAAGAAAATGACCCCACTCAGCTCCGTTCTCCCTCTCCCGGAAAGCTCGTCAAGTTCACCGTCGAGAACGGCGAGCACGTCAAGGCTGGTCAGCCCTTCGCCGAGGTCGAAGTCATGAAGATGTACATGCCCCTGATTGCACAGGAAGACGGTATCGTTCAGCTCATCAAGCAGCCTGGTGCGACTCTGGAAGCCGGTGATATCTTGGGTATTCTTGCTCTGGATGATCCTTCTCGCGTCAAGCATGCACAGCCTTTTACCGGCCAGCTCCCAGAACTTGGCCCTCCCCAGGTGGTCGGTAGCAAGCCTCCTCAGAGATTCGTCCTCCTTCACAGCATCCTCGAGAACATCCTCAAAGGATACGACAACCAGGTCATCATGAATGCCACCCTGAAGGAACTGGTTGACGTTCTTCGCGACCCCGAGCTGCCCTATGGCGAATGGAACGCTCAATCCTCCGCCCTGCATTCCCGCATGCCACAAAAGCTCGACGCTCAGTTGCAGAGTGTCGTTGAGCGGGCGCGCGCCCGAAAGGCCGAGTTCCCCGCCAAGCAGCTGCAGAGGACGATTGGCCGATTCATCGAGGAGAATGTTAACCCCTCCGACGCCGAGATACTCAAGGCCACGCTCCAGCCTCTTCAGCAGGTCATCAACGACTATATTGATGGATTAAAAGCGCACGAGTTCAATGTCTTCATCGGCCTGTTGGAGCAGTACTATGGGGTGGAGAAGCTGTTCTCTGGACGCAACATCCGTGACGAAGATGCTATCCTCAGGCTGAGAGAAGAGCACAAGGATGACATTGGTAGCGTTGTGCAGACTGTCCTGTCCCATAGCCGCATTGGAGCGAAGAACAACCTGATCTTGGCTATTTTGGCCATGTACCGCCCCAACCAACCCGGAACAGGGAACGTCGGAAAGTACTTCAAGCCCATCCTGAAGAAGCTCACGGAACTCGAGTCGCGGTCTGCGACGAAGGTCACTCTCAAGGCCCGTGAGGTGCTCATTCAGTGCGCCCTTCCATCCTTGGAGGAGCGTCTGTCTCAGATGGAGCTGATCCTTCGCTCCTCCGTCGTCGAGTCGCGGTACGGCGAGACCGGCTGGGACCACCGTGAGCCCGATTTCTCCGTTCTGAAGGAGGTGGTCGACTCCAAGTACACTGTCTTCGATGTGCTCCCACGGTTCTTCGTTCATCAGGATCCTTGGGTCACTCTGGCCGCTCTTGAGGTCTATGTGCGCCGCGCCTACAGGGCATACACCCTGAAGGGTATCCAGTACCACTCGTCCGGAGAAGTTCCCTTGCTTTCCTGGGACTTCACTCTCGACAAGCTCGGGCAGCCAGAGTTCGGTTCCGTCAACTCTTCCCAGATGTCGACTCCCGGCACACCGACCACGGAGTCTAGCCCCTTCAGAAGACTCAACTCCATCAGCGACATGTCCTACCTTGTCAACGACAGCAACAGCGACCCCATCAGAAAGGGTGTTATCGTCCCGGTCCAGTACCTGGAGGATACCGAGGAACAGCTTCCCAGGGCGCTGGAAGCGTTCCCCCGTGCCGGTTCGAAAAAGAGGCCGGGTGAGAACGGGCTTCTCGCCGATCTGGAAGGCAAGCGCCGCCCCGCTCCCCGCATCGAAACCGACAACGAGTTGACCGGTGTGTGCAACATCGCTGTCCGTGACCTCGAGGACATGGATGACAACCAGATTGTCGCCCAGATAAACACTCTGCTTGCCAGCTCCAAGGAGGAACTGCTTGCTCGTCGCGTCCGCCGCGTCACCTTCATCTGCGGTAAGAACGGAAGTTACCCCGGCTACTTCACCTTCCGAGGACCCGCCTTCGTGGAAGACGAGAGTATCCGTCACAGCGAGCCTGCCCTCGCCTTCCAGCTTGAACTTGGCCGCCTGTCCAAGTTCAGGATCAAGCCTGTCTTCACGGAGAACAGAAACATCCACGTCTACGAGGCCACCGGCAAGGGTCCCGAGAATGACAAGGCTGTTGACAAGCGTTACTTTGTCCGTGCCGTGGTGCGGCCTGGCCGCCTCCGCGATGACATTCCTACCGCTGAGTATCTAATCTCCGAGGCTGATCGTCTCATGACTGACATTCTGGACGCCCTGGAGATCATCGGCAACAACAACTCCGATCTCAACCACATTTTCATCAACTTCTCCCCCGTGTTCAACCTGCAGCCCCAGGATGTGGAAGAGGCCCTGGCTGGTTTCCTCGAGCGCTTTGGCCGCCGCCTGTGGCGTCTCCGCGTGACGGGTGCTGAGATCCGTATCCTGTGCACTGACCCTGCCACCGGAATGCCTTACCCTCTGCGTGTGATCATCACCAACACCTATGGTTTTATCATCCAGGTGGAGCTTTACATCGAGAAGAAGTCGGAGAAGGGTGAATGGATCTTCCACAGTATCGGCGGTACCAACAAGCTCGGCTCGATGCACCTGCGTCCCGTCTCCACCCCCTACCCGACCAAGGAGTGGCTCCAGCCCAAGCGTTACAAAGCTCATCTCATGGGCACGCAGTATGTTTATGATTTCCCAGAGCTGTTCCGCCAAGCTTTCCAGAACAGCTGGGTCAAGGCCGTCGCCAAGATCCCCTCTTTGGCCGACAAGCGGCCTGCGGTTGGCGAGTGCATTGAGTACAGCGAGCTTGTTCTGGATGACACCGACAATCTGATCGAAATCTCGAGGGGCCCTGGTACCAACACTCACGGTATGGTTGGATGGATTGTGACTGCTCGCACTCCTGAGTACCCTCAAGGCAGACGGTTCATCATCGTTGCCAACGACATCACATTCCAGATTGGTTCGTTCGGTCCCCAGGAAGACAAATTCTTCCACAAGTGTACCGAACTGGCTAGAAAACTTGGCATTCCTCGTATCTACCTCTCCGCCAACTCCGGTGCCCGTATCGGTATGGCCGATGAACTGATCCCCTACTTCTCCGTGGCATGGAACGACGCAGAGAAACCGGAGGCAGGATTCAAGTACCTGTACCTGACTCCGGAGGTCAAGAAGAAGTTTGATGCAAACAAGAAGAAGGAAGTCATCACCGAGCTGATTCACGAGGACGGCGAAGAGCGCCACAAGATTACCACGATCATTGGTGCTAAGGACGGCCTGGGTGTCGAATGTCTCAAGGGCTCTGGCCTCATTGCTGGCGCCACCTCCCGTGCCTATGAAGACATCTTCACCATCACTCTGGTCACCTGCCGCTCCGTCGGTATTGGTGCCTACCTCGTCCGTCTGGGCCAGAGAGCGATCCAGGTCGAGGGCCAGCCCATTATCCTAACTGGTGCTCCCGCCATCAACAAACTGCTGGGTCGTGAGGTTTACACATCGAACCTGCAGCTTGGTGGCACCCAGATCATGTACAAGAACGGTGTCTCGCACATGACTGCAACCGATGACTTTGAAGGTGTGCAGAAGATCGTCGAGTGGATGTCCTTTGTTCCTGACAAGAAGGGTGCACCCATCCCCGTTCGACCCTGGTCGGATGACTGGGATCGGGACGTTGCCTACTACCCTCCGGCCAAGCAGGCTTACGATGCTCGGTGGCTCATCGCTGGTAAGGAGGACGAGGAGGGTTTCCTCCCTGGTCTGTTTGACGCCGGATCCTTCGAAGAGGCGCTCGGTGGTTGGGCTCGTACCGTTGTCGTTGGCCGCGCTCGCCTCGGTGGCATCCCCATGGGTGTCATCGCTGTCGAGACTCGTTCCGTCGAGAACGTTACCCCTGCCGATCCCGCCAACCCCGATTCCATGGAGCAGATCACCAACGAGGCTGGTGGTGTGTGGTACCCCAACTCTGCCTTCAAGACTGCCCAGGCCCTGCGTGACTTCAACAATGGTGAGCAGCTCCCGGTCATGATCCTGGCCAACTGGAGAGGCTTCTCCGGTGGACAACGTGACATGTACAATGAAGTCCTCAAGTACGGATCCTACATCGTCGACGCTCTGGTCAAGTACGAGCAGCCTATCTTCGTCTACATCCCGCCTTACGGTGAACTTCGTGGTGGATCTTGGGTAAGTCCCGGAGAATACCCTCCTTCTTGCTATCGATGCTAACGTATACAGGTGGTCATCGATCCTACCATCAACTCCGATCAGATGGAGATGTACGCCGACGAAGAAGCTCGCGGTGGTGTCCTCGAACCCGAAGGTATCGTCAACATCAAATACCGTCGTGACAAGCAGCTCGACACGATGGCCCGTCTGGACGCCACGTATGGCGAGCTCCGCCGCTCCCTGGACGACCCCTCTCTCAGCAAGGACCAGCTGTCGGACATCAAGGCCAAGATGGCCGCGCGCGAGGCACAGCTCCTCCCCGTCTACCTGCAGATTGCCCTGCAGTTCGCCGACCTGCACGACCGCGCCGACCGCATGGTGGCCAAGAACACCATCCGCAAGGCACTTACCTGGAAGAACGCCCGCCGCTTCTTCTACTGGCGTCTGCGCCGCCGTCTCAGCGAGGAACTCATCGTCAAGCGCATGGTCACCGTCGCCCCGACCCCAGTCTCCGGCGACGCCACCGGCGCCATCCCCGCCACCAGCCAACCATCCTCCTCCTCTGAGACCCCGCGCGCCCACCACCTCCACACCCTACACTCATGGACCGGCCTCCTGGACGACGAACTGGAGCACGACGACCGCAAGGTCGCCATGTGGTACGAGGAGAACCGCAAGGCGATCCAGACCAAGATCGAGGGCCTCAAGACCGACTCCGTCGCCAACCAGATCGCCCAGCTCCTCATCGGCAACAAGGACGGCGGTCTCCGGGGTGTGCAGCAGGTTCTTAGCATGTTGCCCGTTGAGGAGAAGGAGGCGGTGCTGAAGTATCTAGCCTCGGCTTAAATCTGATCCCCCCTGCGGCACTTTTTCTTATCTATATAGAACATAAGATACATTCAAGATGATCATGTAAGATGGATGTCATATTTCTTTTTTTTACAGGTTGCATGGGGGGTTTTGGAGGTTTGCATGACTGAAATTATGATGGCATTAATGTTTTTCATGTCCTTTTCTTTTGTTTCATGTTTTATTCCAGCATAACTTTTTGGGCGATGATATAGCGACACCCCCCTTACCCAAACAGGTAGGTAGCAGTCATGTGACTATTAGAAAAAAGGTTTCTCCGCGCATGTGATCTATGTTTTAGGCTTAGTGTCAGGGCTTAGAGCTAGGGTCTATGGCATCACCTGTTTACCTAGTGACATCATACTACTCTACTCCATAGTCCATATCCATACTGTAGCAAGCTACTCTAAGAGTCTGTATCTATAGTCTGTATGGAGTACTAGCATACTTTATATTCTATAGTAAGAATACTCTGTACTCTGTACTCTATTATTAGTGCCTTCGCATGCCTATATCATCTTTAATATGTACTCTGTACTCTACCATACCCTGAAGGCAGTATAGGCGTGTGAAGGCACTGATAAGTGATTACATACTCTATACTCCATAGTATTTCGCAGGCCCACACCCACATTCTAAAAGGTGGTATAGGCGCGCAAAGGCACAGATAGTAGATACTCTGTATAGAGTAGAATCAGAGAGATTTAATACTGCAAATCCTATCATTAAATTTAAATTATTTTCATCCTGAGTATCTACTCCATACGTACGGAGTAGAGAGACCCTTTTTTCTGACAGTCACATGACTGCCGCCTACCTGTTTAGGTAAGGAGGGTGTCGCTCTAACACTAGGGGGTGTCGCTATATCACTACCCAACTTTTTATCCATTTCAATGCAATGAGTCTAGATTGGTTCACTGTTCTTGGTGATATTTAGATTGATACGCAGGTGATTGATAGTCGAATTTATACAGAGTACTAGTTACTGACACCAAGACTGGGGATATTCCCATTCCCATCCCTATTCCCATCTACTCATTGTCATAAAGAAACATGCGGGGGGTGAAGATAGGGTATAAAGTATAAACGCTAACCTATATAAAGGAAGGGGTATAGTGGCAAGGGAAATATAAAGGCGAATTGAGGTATGTAGGTGTTAAGCAAGCTGCCTTTCCAGATTTCGAGATGGGGTAAGGATGGGAGGCACTCCATACGGGGTCGAAACCTCTCGTATACCACCACGGGTATTGTTCACACCGGACTCATCCAGACCCAGACTCAACCGTCTGATGTCCACGGGTACGTGACCATGACCATGGCCGGGTAGCGGGAGCGGGGCCCCGTATCTTGGGTTCTGGGGTTCGGTTGGTAGCGGGTGAGACATGGCATAAGCGGGGGACCCGTTCCGACGGCCTGGAAGGGTGACGACGTTGGCATGCAGGGTGCGGGCAATGTCCTCCAGGAGGACTTCCATAGGGGCGATGTATGCGGTGTGGCTTTTCTCGGACCAGGCCAGGACATGGCCGCAGACACGACCCGTGGCCTTTTCGAATACCCAGGCTCCTGAGTCTCCGGGGACTAGGACTCGGTTGATTAGCGGGGGGGCTTCTGAGAAATCCGGCGATTATAGGGGGTTCTCACAACTTACCTCCAAAGTTTCCATCCACACAGAAACTTGTGGAGAAGGTCTGTCGTCCATGGAGCTTGACAAGGGTCATCGCTCTTGAGATCTGTCCGCTCTGTAGCCCACTAGTCCGGCCGCAGCAATGAACCTTCAAGCCACCAAGCTCCTCCATACGTGCTACATCGTTAAGATAGATCGGCTCTGATCGCTGCATCGAATGCGGTTGTCCTCCTCGTCTCGAAAGACCTAGGGACGTTGATGCTGTTTTGTCGAACACTATGTTGTGGGGGTCCATCCGGTCATCATTGATCTTGATCAATGCCCAGTCAATCTCGTGCTTAATGCCTTTAAGTGTCCAACGACGGACACCGGATGATGCATGGACGAACCCGAAGGAATGAGATGCCAGATGCTCATCATCACGATCCTCGGGCGAAGGAAAGAAGTCTTCATGGACGTCATCAATCGCAGGCTGAGTGACAAACAGCGGTGGCTCATCCCCCGGTTCGACTCCGGCCGTGTCACCTATCGAGGCTGCATCTTCATCATCGTAGGTGTCGCCAGCATCGAACCCTTCCTCGTCCGAGGAATAACTGTCCGAAAGCCAGTGGTCGTCGTAAGTCCCCTCTAAACTCTGAGAGAGGGAAAAATCGTCACCATCCTCGTCTTCTGAAATCTCAAATTCAAGGCCAACCTCCGAAGGATCCTCATCGCACCAGGTGTACATAAAGTCGCTGCTCGGGGGGGCCGTTTCTCCCCGCCAGTTCCCCACTGAGCGGAAAGGCCCCCCAACATTTCGATCCTCCACTTCCTCTTCTCCCTCATCATCACTCGGAGCCTCGAGCATGTGGTGGACCGTCATGCCGTAGGGCATACCATCGACTAGAATGGCGCCGCCGTAAGACACAGGTGGTAGATGCTCCTCGTTTTGAAAAGCACCAATGGAAGCGCCACAGAGTGGCTTTTGCTGATAGCAGGGATTGAGATCTTGTTGAGGGAATGTGGGAATGTCCGCTGTCTGTGGCCCGGACTTGGCCGGCCGGCGACGTTTCTTTCTCGGAACTTTGGAGCGTTGAACGTCGCCACGAAGGACAAGGAGATCCCAATCATCCCTGTCGAGCACAAAATACTTCTTCACGGCGGCTCTGACCTTCTTCGCACTGGCACAGGTGATACAAATTGTCGTTTTGGCATTCTCAACCGTTTCGCCGGTCATCATCAAGGTAACACCGCAGGATTCAGATGAGTCTTTCAAAACCTTCTGAAGAAGCTTTCTCAATCGTGGAAGCATCTGAAAGTTCCATTCATTAAGGTGATCTTGAGGAATCTCGACATTCGTGAGTTTCTTGTATGTCCTCTTTTTCACCTTCCTCTCCTCCAGGCCCATCTTCTCTCTCAAGACTTTCATCTCTGGGACGGGAAGAGTCGGATACGGATTAACTGGACGCACAAACCTCTCAGGTGCAGGCTGATAACCTTTCAAACTTTGCCTCGTAGCCTCTGCTTCAGAGCCAGGGACAAGCGCAAGTGGGAGGCAATCATCCAGCTCCTCAGCAGCGGGTGCAGAGAAAATGTCAATCCTGCAGCAAGACCAAGCGATCTTACACATAGTGTAAAGGAAGTTCATAGAGAACGAGAAGATGCCATCCGGCGCCGAAAGATCCAAGACAGGGTAGTGATAGGTTTGGGGCACTCTCAAGTTGAAGTCTTCGAAGGGTTGCGTTGAGAGGTGGAAATTGGGAGCATCAAGACATAGCTGAACCACGTGAAGGAATGCACTGCCGCACTTTGGACCTAGCTTCTGCAAATAGACGTTTTCGATCCTTTGCTTGAACATCGAATTGTTGTATTTCATCTTCCAGAGTCGGCTAATGGGAGTCCACAGACCAATTTCCATTAATACAAGGCCGAGAGAATAAAGGTCATAGGCCCAGGCAGCATCGTCTTCAAGCGATCTCTTGTCGTCTGGATGGCGATACATGCTCAAAGACAAAGGCTCAGGCGATGTCGCGATTCCAGAAAACTGGGCAAAGGATGTCAGATAGGGCCGCCGAAGATCCTCGGTGAGGCCCACTTCGTCATTGCTTGAGCTCGTTGCGCCGGGGAATATAAGAACATTGCTGCTGTTAATGTTGCCATGGACGAGATTCTGGCTTCGGAGATGCAACGCAGCCATCAGGAGATCATAAGCCAACCGGAGACGGGTCTCCAGATTAGGTATTTTGTAGTCGTCGCCTGACTGGAAGAGAGAAACGAGGGGCTTCGGTTTCAAGCCACTTAAAAGGTCGGACGGGTTGTGGAGGAAAGGGAAGTAGTCGATGGGCATCTGATAAATGAAAGCATATCGCGAATTTGGGATGTCGATGTAATAACCCAGGAATCGCATCAGACCTAGGTGGGAGACTCTGGCATTCTGAACGAGCTGATCCAGACTCCGTTGCACGTGTCCGACTCGCTTTTCTCCCGGGAGAGTGATGTCGCGTTGAGTCTGCAGCATCATAGGGGTGAACTCGACCATGATCGAAACGGTGGAGTCCTTTGCGCCAGCCAAAAGGGGAGAAGCGGAGGCCTTGATACGGCCGAGGGCCCGGGAGTTGGTGGAAGCAGCTACCATCTCATACGGGGGTGGACTGTTGTCGTGAGACGCACCGGAAAGCTGCAAAGCAGATCGATCGATGAGGTAGCTTTGTGACGACATGGAACTCTTGTGCGACTGTTTCTCAACGTTCAAGGGACTGACGACTGGGGATGAATAATCGTATGCATCCTGGGCTTTGGCTTTGGCTTTGGGGCTATGATACGCCTCCTTCGTATCGAGCGGAGAGCCGTGATATGCCTTGGAGTCTGGATATATCGAGTACACAGACTCATCCCCTGTCTTGATGGCTTGCCGGTGGCGACCGCGTACGGCAGACTGCCCTCCCGAGCTCATGTTTCGCCGCGAACGCGACAAATCATAGAGTGTGTCGATGCAAGCGGTCAGATCCGAAAGAAGACTCTTGGAGCGACTGATGTCTTCATTGGTCCAGTGTGTCTTCACCGGAAGGGAGCCCAAGCTGTCTTTCGACGTCGAGTCCCCACGAGCGCCCTTCGGGGGCAGATCCGACGTACCCCCGTGCTGAATGCGTTCAGCTTCATTGAGTAGCTCTTGGATAGAGGACATGACGCTTTCGACGACATCACTGAAGCCAGCCTGGGTGAGCGATTCATCGATATCATTTGGCTGAGCGGCACTAGCATCGCTCCAGTCCAAGCCCCATGCAAGAAGCCGGTCCCGTTGAGTCCTGAAGCTCCGATGTAGAGCCACAAGCTCCGGATCGTCTACTGCCTTCGAAGCGGTCGTAACACTCTCACATGAAGTCTTCGTATCGGTATATAATTTGGTGAGGCGTCGCTGGAGGTATGAACCTCCATGACGGAGAACGGACATCTTGGCGTACAGAGAGTAGTCAGAAGGGAAAGCAATTGTGGAATCACTCTGGCACTGCGGAGGACTCAACGCTTCAGAATTGAAGATGCATGGCTATGAATTTTTTGCAACAATTCTACCCTTGAGCATCAAGAATCAAGATGCAAGAGTGATGGCAAGAATAAGAATAAGAATACCTTCAGAGGTGGGCAGGAATCCTGTTGCCTAACCAATAGGGAGTGGCGAGTGAAGGCAAAGCCTCGATTGCCAAGCCACACTTCTTGGCAGTCACGTGGCAGGCAGCCGTGATATCTGGTCACGTGAGAAAGGACATCGTATGAACTGAGAGCAAGGGAATCAGGCAGCAGTCTCTAGTGTAGTACTCCCGGACCAATGAAGGAACGTTCTATTCAATCATGTAGTAGTGAAATGGTGAATATAGACAAGAAAAAAAAACTAACTAAAAAGTCTAGTGCTACAATCAGCGGATCGAGTGTACTTCGTAGGATCACCCGGTGATCACTCGTCGAGGGACGCCAACGTCTTTGGCGCGCTTTTCTCGGAAGTTATGGAGTCGCTCCCCAATCAGGTACATATCGTCACGAATGTTGACTCTCCAGATATCCAGCTGTCGACGAACGAGATAACCAAGCCATCCAATGAAGCTCAGAAGTAAAGCCGCAGGGAACGCATAGCGATAGACTTTAGGTTGGACGTCGGGAGTGTCGCGGAAAACGGTCGAATTCAATGCAAACCCGAAGAAAAGTGGTAAAGATACTGAGAAAACCACCAGAAGTGTGACAGGAAGCATTATTGCCCGCGTGGCCAGACGGGCATTTGGTTTCAGCCACCCATCCCGGAAGATACTGTTGAGAGCTGTTGCTGGGCGCGAAGTCGAATGCCAAAGGGCGAACTTGATGGCCATTTGCACATACAACACTCCCAATGTCCAGTCTTGCACGAAGTGGATGACGTGCGCTTGTGGCCCACCCAAGTACGTATGCACTGGGACTATCAGGTAAAGTTCCATCACCAGGGCAAACATGGATGGCAGCACAACTGCGAATGCGACGAAGATGTACACTAGGCGCAAGCCGCTGATTGCCACGTCTCCCAGCCCAAGGAGAACCTGTCGCGGGGATTGAAGGTGGGGAGCAGAACGGTCTCTCACGAAAGTGAAGCAAGTCCGGCAATACAAGGCAAGATAGGCAGCACTGCCAACAGTGCAGATGCCCAAGGAGAAGGCATAGATGTCGTTCAGTGGCCGATCAGGAAAGTAAGACGACATCATCTTCCGGCCAATAATCAGGGGAATAATGGTGATGCCTACACCTGTAGCGGCGGCGAAAACCCAGATCATGAGAATGAACGCCGCAATCCTGGTTCGGAACGACGGTGGTACGTAAACCTTCGTGAACATGTCGTTGGTACGACCGTGTAGACCTTCGTCTGGGTCGGGAGCGCCATCGACCCGCTCATTGTTCTCAGTGACCTCCAAGAACACCTGGTTGCCCTTGGGGATGCGCACTTGATCCGAAGCCGGAGCCCGCACAAACTTGCCGTCTCGAACGAAGTAAGCGTCGAGCTGTTGGTCGTCAGCGGTACGACGCTCCCCCTCGCCAACCACAGGCTTCTCAGTGTCTCCTTTCTTTCTTGCTAGAACATCAAACCAGGTCCGCGTGACATGATAGCCTTCCTCGTCGGTCTTCCTTTCGCCAAAGAAAAAACTGGTCAACCGCAAAAAGCGCGCGCATTTATGGAACCACCAGTTGTAGAGATCATGCAGGCCATCTGAGGGTTTAAGGGACCTGATGGCAAGCGGCATGACAAAGTTGTAGAATAACAAGTCGGCAGGAAATTCAAGAACAGGGATAGAGGCTGACCAATGGATCGGCAGCACTCCGTCAAAGGCATAATATAAGCCCCAAACAACTCCACCAAGGCAAATAATGACCAACGCACCATATACAAGGGCGCTAAAGGCTATCTTTCGAAGCTGAGTGGTAATGTTGCGTTCCAGGACATCCCGTACTGGGTGGAAAGTCGGATCATCAGGGTCGCGAATAAAGTCTGCCATTAATAGTCAGCATATGTACGCTCATCAGAAGGCTTCTGAGGGAACTTACAAAGAACACCATTCCTCATGATCTTTCTGCACATGGACACAAAAAGAGCAAAATGGAACATGTAGCAGGTGCCTATAAACCAGTGCACAAAAAGGGACGTCAGAGGAGAGGAGGTTGTGAACTCAAGCCGTGAGGCAATTGTAGCGTCTTTGAAAAGAGGCAGAAGGGCAACGTCAAGAAGAGTGCCGCAATATAGGGGAAACACGATCATTTCGATTCCGATGATGAGAATGACTTTCATGACCCCGCCAGCTTGATGAAGGACATCTGCGACAATGCCCTCGACCCTCTGCCCACGGTTTACCCCGGAAAATAGACCGGTAATACGGAGGTAGAGAAGTCCTAGAACGGACGCGAGGATATAGCCCATGACAATAGCAATGATGCGATCTTTCGTATCCCACACCGCCAACTCCGGGTCAAGGGTCAATCTGGTCGTGGTCTCTCCTGTGACAGTTATACTCAGCCAGTTCGCATCTTTCGCCGAAAAAAGGAAGCGATCAGCAAGGCTGTACAATTGGTGTCGCGCCTGGGCAAAGAGATCGACCAGATCCGCGCCTGTGCCTTCAAACGACAAAGCACCTCTGAGGCCCTTTGCCGCGATTCGGAGAGGTAAGTCATGCAAAACAAACTTGAAAATCGTAAAGACCGCTTGGTATAGACTGGTGATGCGAGCTTGATGAATCTTCAGCGCCTGATGAGATAGGACGGAAAACATTGGGACGTCCGATTCGTGAAAAACTAAGAACGCGCTGGCCACGTTCTTGAGCCGGTGGCTGCTAGCATCGATAAGCGACAAGGATGCGCTGGTTATGTACTTGGTTTGAGGAATCCAGTCGCCTAGTGGAATGATGGTACTCAGAGGGCCAAGTAGCAGTTTGCAGGCAAGGCTGACAGCATAAATGAGGTATCCCAAGCTACCAATGAGGGTGTCAAGGGTGACGTTCGCGATAACCGATACGGCGGTCGCAGGAATGCCAAATATAAGCTGTATGGGGTTTGCAAGGAGGACGAGAGCGATCTTGCCCCATAAGTAAGGAAGCCAGACACCGATGGCTACTGTGAAGGAGATCAGGAGCGCACTGAACACGCCGTTTTGGAGGAGGCCAAAAATGGGACCTTGCATGCCAATGAGCTCAAGAATACCCTCCAAATCGTCGCCTTCTTCGACTGCATCTACGTCATTGGCATCAATAGCTGGGTCCGCGGCAATTCCCTGGTTCTGATGAATGTCACCGTTGGCAATATGCCTATTATTCTGAACCGGCACGAATGGTGCTTCCAATGCAGGATCCTCAACCACTTGCTCATCATCTTGCGGAGGGCCCTGACCGTGCTCAGCAGGAGGGATGAGATCAGCCCAGAACCATTCAAAAACCTTGGTAGCAAGGCTTCTGGGAGGTGCGGTAGCAGTAAGGTCAGTTTGCGTATCGGGGGATGAGCTTGCAGGACTCTCCCGATCACCAGTTGGCGAACCATGTGAGCTCGGAGCTTCTGGGACGCTAGTCCGCTCCTCATCATGGATGGTATCATTAGGCTGCTTCTCGCCGATGCTTCGAACGTTAACGCCCGATTCGGGATCTGATTCAAGAAGGTCAAATGTGAATTGGTGATGAGATATGCTCGGATTCGCATAAGCACTGGGACTGTGGGTACTTTCTGCATCCCAAGGTTGACGGATGGCTGCTGAAGCCGAAGCACTAGTATGGTCGAGGGAATCTGACTGAAAGGATTCCGTAAATGCAGACCTAGTCGGCTCCCCTAAGGTATCATTTGTAGAGCGATGACTGCTAGCACGTTGTTCAGAAAATCGGGGAATGTCATTGCGTTGAAGTCTCGTCATTGCTGCGACGACCCATCCAAGCTCATTTTCTTTGCCCTCTTCTCTTACAATTCTGAGAATCTGCTCGGGGTCACCATTTCCGCGCGTCCAGAGATCCTTGAAAGTCTCCACATCAACCCGATTTCCTTGATTGGCTTGGTCGGATGACCTGGCAATATGATTCGTATCCTGTCCATCATCGCTATCACTGCCATTCTCAAAGGTGGAGGAGGCGCGAGGGCCCTCTGCAAAGTCGTGGACTGGCCTTTCGGGTCCCAAAAGGGAAGCTCTGCGTGATACTGCGTCATGCCAGGGGAAAGGATCCCCGCGTCCACCATCTTCATGATCAGAAGCATCTTCTTCAACGTGCTCGTGAGGCGCGTCCTCATCTAATATTTCATGGTGCACGTGAGCAGGAGGTTCAGGCCGAGGCGCATCGACATTTCGATTTGGACGGTTATTCGCTATCAACTGCACTGCTGCTTCACGCTCTCCATCCGCAATATTAGCCATGGGTTGCTGTTGAACAACCCACTCGCGGATCAGAAAAACTAAGATGAACGAGATAACAACAAGCAAAGTAATCAGTTGGCCTTCCAATGTGTCGATAACAATATTATTGATCGTCGGAGACGGGGTCAAAGAGTTTAAGAACTTGACATCAGAAAGCCACGAGGGGTGCCGTTGTTTGTACAATCCCGTTGTTATGTTCGAAGGCCGCGAGTTTGAGGGACCACTCGTCGATGACATGGCAGGGAAGAATAGTGTTGACAGCACCTTTTTGATCAGGGTGAGAAGCAATGGCTCGGGAGAAGAAAGACCGAACATTGATGACACTGATGACTGCAAAGGTGGTAAATCAGCTGTGTTCGACACAGCCGTCGTTGGTTCCGCGGAAATTGAAGAAGTGTGTGTGTCTCCCATTGTCATAGTCCCGTTTCCAGCAAGCTGAGCAACAAATTGTGTTTGGTTTTGTAGATTGATATCACCACCAGACCAGTGTCCGTCTGCAAGCCAGAACAGCGCTCTCCATATCGCTCTCATCGACCACGGTAACCAACCAAGCCAGACAAACGCGACCAGGATAAACCGTAACCATGTAACAACAGTGCGGAAGGTATGGATCAAAACCTGCTTTATGAAAAGGAAAGCAGGGAGATTTCGAGGCATGTTCGGATCATACAGCTTTGTAAACCGAAAAGGCGTTTTGCAGAGCTCACAATGTTTCTTCTGCGAGTGGGACAGCCATTCCACCAAGCAGGCTTGGTGAACGAACTTGATACTCCCACTGCATTTGCAAGGGTAGAATAGTGGCTCTTCAAGGGTCCCCTCTCCACGACATATGCGACATGTATCAGGCTCCTCATAATCTCTTTCCTTCCCTTTATTGTTCGTCGCATAGGCAGGGTCATTCATGATATCTGGAAATGTCGTATAACCCGCATATTGGCGGGGCTGCTCCTCCGCAAAATCCATGTTTTCAACAGGATTCGAGTCGAATGTCGACCGTTCAATTACCAGCCGCTATCTGTCATGATATGGTAGAAAAGGATGCACCGCTGAGCTCCGTAATCTTTGGGTAGGGGATAATGATGCCAAATGATGATCGGTCACAACTGTATCCAGGTCGAGAAATAGTCCAGTTCTCGTTGGGGCTAACGTCTCAATATTTATAAAAAATATTAATCTCGACTCAGCTTAGGAGCTTAAGCCAAGTACTGCATCAGATCGCAACTCTACCAGAGAGTGTGGCAACTTGCAAGTTGTTCAAGACGATTATGATGCTAATAATAATATCCCGAAAGGGTGTCTTGATGACTCAGCGGGACTTCCCCATGGTATCACGTGAGGTTATGGTATTACGATATACAGTGAGTATTTTGCAGGTAATGGCATTCAAGAGTGTAATGCATGGTAATGGATGTGACGCCACAGAAGTATGAGTGTATGACCTCACCAGCAAAGCAAGGGAAACAATTCTGGATAATAAAAGCTGCACCGTGTCACTGGAAGTGGATTGTTGGATGTTCAATTCTTACTTCCATAGAGATTCTCTCTGGTTTGACCTGACTCCGACTTCCTCCAGCCAAAAATCCAGCTCAATTGTACTCCGTACAGGGATATAATCTTTTCGCCAAGATCGGGAACCTCATCGTGTCAACGTCTGGATCGTTCCAGAGGGAATTCGAGGCAGACATCTTTGACCATTATTGACCCTGTTTATATTTCAAT
This sequence comes from Aspergillus cejpii, assembly GCA_004769165.1. Lineage (NCBI taxonomy): Eukaryota > Fungi > Ascomycota > Eurotiomycetes > Eurotiales > Aspergillaceae > Aspergillus > Aspergillus cejpii. Next base: position 2,490,241 of record SMSW01000001.1, on the reverse strand, counting down.
AACAAGCAGCTTGACTCGCACTGGATCTCGGGATGCATTCCCGATGATCCTTGGGATCAGAAACGACATTTGCTCAAACTTGCTTTGTCAAGTGAACACGCGACGCCAATAGTGATCAGCCACAGCAAAGTAGTGTTACAGTCTTACAGAGCAGTTATCGACCACAGAGTGAACTGTGTTCTGATCATGGCAACGTCAGAGAATGGGATTGCTTGGGATGACACTCACAAGGTTGGGGGGGGCTGTTCTCGATCAAGGAAGGCAAACCCTCTGCAGTGGACAGTTGGTTTGATAGTACGGTATGTTGTCTTTTCACAATGTTCACCTTGTCTGTGATTCAAGCTAACAAAGGAATTGGTTACAGGCTTTGTATATGGTATATTTTGCTCGCACCAATCTTCAAATGCCCCTCACACCTCTCAGAATTGAATGAGTCGTCTCCCCGAATCTGCAAGCCATACCTTGTTGTGCGGTCTCACGTCGAACCCTATGTTCTGCCATATTATGATAAATACGGTGCACCTTATGTCGAGATTGCGCGGCCATATATTCAAGTTGTAAATGAGCATGTCTATACGCCCGCTGCGAATGTTGCGAAGCAGGCTTATGATCAATATGGGGCTCCTGCTTTGAAGGAGGCGCGAGCTTACGGCCAGCAGCAGTGGGATGCGCAAATTATTCCGCGTCTGCAAGCCGCAAAGGATCGTGCAAGACGGTTATACGACTCCGAAGTTGCGCCATACGTCCAGTCCGTAAAGAATGTTTTGTCCCCCTATTTCAAAAAAGTCAACTGGGCTATTATCATGATCTGGGATGGTTATATTGCTCCCTTCTATGCCCGGTCGAGGCCATTTATTGGGAAAACATACACATCTGGGCAGGATATGCTTGCGACCACTGTGATGCCGTACGCGCAAAGTACTTGGTCATCCGTTATTTACTTCGCGAATAGTTCTTTGTGGCCGAAACTCAAAGGTCTTTACTCCGAGAATGTTGAGCCGCAGTTAGTCAAGATTGGACAGCAACTAGTCAGCTATCGGGAAGGAAGACGGCTGCGAAAGGCTGTGGATGAAACTGATAGGTAAGCGTCGGGTTTTGAAGAGCGTCCAACTGTTTACTGACATGCCAAAATCAGCACCACTGACCAGCAAGCGCAATCTACTTCCTCCTCAACGGAGGAAAGCCAGGCCTCTGAGCTGACCACTACACCCTCCGCAACTGAGACCCTAACTATCCACACTACGCTTTCACCTACAGCACAAGCTCGTGAGAAGATAGCGGCAGATCTTCAGACATGGCAGAAGAATTTTGCTGCAGCCGTCGAAAAGGGTGCTGAAAATCTTGAAGAAGTTGTGAATGAGATAGTCGATAGCTACATCAGAAGCGGAGTGAATAGCCTTGGCGAAAGCCTCGTCACAGCTTTGGAAGCCGTTGTAACGGATGAGATATCTGTTGTCAAGCATCGCATAAATGAGCTGGCCGAGTCGCTTCCGAGTGAAGATGCGCCCCAAGAGGAGGAAC